>OX940918.1:13867010-16489343 GCA_954870645.1 Agrotis clavis
TTGTCTTTGTTGTGAAGTGATTCTACACTACATCCTACTGATATGATATTATCTTATTATGAATTTATCTATCTAACTTTGGTTAGCGTTTGAACTTATAACGCAATACCAAAATCAGAAAAAACTGAATCGTAACGTAACCACTGTTGCAATCGAACCATAACGTTATCGTATACGTTTGCAGACGTTTCAAATTAGCGCGATTGGCCTCCAGGAATGAATCGTTGTGTCGGCGAATCGTTAAGCGGAGAAACGTTTGTTGGAGTTATGTTTCAGAGTGAATTTCGCACACATATAGAATATGATCTGGATTAACAGGATACTTTTTATATCTGAAAAAATATTGGTCCCCGTGAGAACCATAAAAATCGTAATAGTAAAGAGATTTGGTATGGGGATATCTTTCATGCCGAATTAACGTTTAGGTATATTAAATCTCGGAATATGTGCAAATATCCAACCCCACGCGTACGAAGTCGCGGATGCCTGCTAGTACCTACAGCTTGGCAAAAAACTGTAGAAAACCGGAAGTCGCCACTGTCTTCGCGCTACCAGCACTTTGAGTGATTTTATTTTATTTTACTTCACTTATTTCGTTAGTTTTATGGCACAATAATAAATCTAACAAACCTGCGGTCTTTGTTTACATCAAATATCAAAGATATTAAAACGTTTGTCAGAAATAAAAAGATTAGTTCCGTTTCAATCCGTTCTGGCCAAGCTGTAATACCTTTAATAAAATATCGAAAGTCCGTTTGTTTGTACGCCTTCACATCTTATCTACTAAACCGATCATGATTCATAACTTTATAAGCTGTGAGTGGTATCTATAAGTATTTAGAGCAATTTTCGTGTCTCTTCTTTTTTACCCGATTACGGCGAAGCAAAAAACGAAAATATAGGTACCTACCTATATTATGATTTTGACCGGTATGATTGTGTGTCATGTTCCTCTGTTCCCTTAGGCGACGGTTACACGTAAGGTATTTACTGTGATCCGTCAGTATAGTAGGTATTTATTGATGGATTTCAGTTTTTACTGATGGATTAATACACCAGCCTACACGTTCAATATTTATTACGTCAGTATTGTGTTCGGTCTCCTGCAGTTTAAACGTCTAAAATGTCAACAGAGCTGAAAATTAAAGGTTGCGTGGCTATTATTTTAGCACTTAGTTTAAATAAAAAGGTCAAGCGAAAGCGATGGGAAAGAATTGGTTACAAGAAAGGGAAAGGTACCTACACACATTTGAATTTAATGGCAGAAATTAAATTACATGGTGAAATGAATGATTACGAGAATTATTTTCGAATGCCTGAACCCTGCTTTGAAGAACTTCTGACAATAGTAACACCTTTTTTAACCAAACAAGATACCGTGATGAGAAAATCTATTACCCCGAGAGAAAAATTAGCGTTAACTTTGCATTACCTACCTGGCAACGGGACGGAACTTTAAAGTTTTCGGCTATAATGTCACCGGCTTCAATATGCCAGGCAGTCATGGATACTTGTATTTTTTTGAGTTCCTTCCGGTAATTTGAGCGTAAAATGTTAATTTTTTTCTTGACATCATCAATCGTGGCATCACTTTTCATTTTTTTGTAAATTTCCAGTAATTTTTGTAGTGCTTCTCCTTTTTTTTATTAAATTTTTGTAATCTTTTGAAGAACTATCCCATATCTCTGGCAATACTTCTAAATTTAGGATAATGCTTTATAACTTCCTGATCTTTAGAAAGTTTCGAGAGGGTGCGGGGCGGCGACAACGACGGTGCGTCTGTCGCCGCCACAAGATCCAAAAAGTCGTCCTCCTCCATTGCTAGCGTAACGCGTACCTACTGACGTGATAAAAATATTGACGGAGGCTACACGATCAATATTTTATCATAATCCGACGGATCATCAATACAGAATCAAGAAATCTAGAAATCCATGAATAAATAATGACATAGGTACATCAATACATTAGGTTACTTACACGTTAATTAAATACCACGATACGTCATTATTTACTGATGGATCACAGTAAATACCTTACGTGTAATCGTCGCCTTAAATTCCTTAACTTCTAAGCTACTTGTTTAAAGGTAATTTGACAAATGAGGTAACGTTAAAAGCGTCTTATTTGTCTTCTAGTTATAGGATACTAGCGGCCGCCCGCGACTTTGTACGCGTGGGGTTAGTTATTTGCTTAAATACATTCCAGGATTTAATGTACTTAAAACGTTAATTCGCTACAAAAGATATCCCCATACCAAATTATTGATTGCATCATAATTAGGCAACGACGATATAATACTAGACTCCTAATAACAGGCGACCGATGTCTGTCAACACATTAGGCAAAAAAGTCTTATATTAATCCTGTGAGCCGTAAACATACGTTGAGACAGAACAGACCATGAGTTAGCCAATCACAATGCAGTACCCCGTCCCCCTCGCTTACGTAGTACCTCAGCGAGTTGACAGAATAATTTTTGTTCCTTAGATCGTGCATGCGGAGTCTAGTATTATATCGTCGTTGTAATTAGGTATAATTATCAATCATGTAAGATTTACAATTACTTCTTAGCAACAATTGTTCAGTCTGATGAGCACTCTCTGTTGATGTAGGTATAAAAATATTGAAGATCTGGAACACCTGATGTGGAACTCCCAGAGCCCAGCTACACTATAGCATATACCTACTTACAGGAAGGAATGACGTCTAGCACGAGTTGTTTATCCTGATGACCCAATATGACCACATTCTGTTGTTTTTAGGTTAGGATTTGCCGTCATAGGAAATAATGAAACCAACGTGCATAAACTATAGTTTGTTTTTTAATCTCGTAGACCACATTGACAAATGATAACATCAAAACTGACGTAAATACTATTGAAATTTATGTCAGTTTGCCATTTGCACCTGTCAATTCAGTCTACGAGATTAAAAAACAGACTTTAATTAATAATGCTTGTTAATCTAAAATATGAATATTAACCTGACTATGGTCTAAATCATCTTTTTTTTTACTTTGTTAATTCCTTGAAACCAACTGCCCCTAAGTTGATGCTAAGACTTGATGATTGCCAATATAGGTACAGACGCCAGCACATCAAGCTACCACAATCTGTCAGATTTCTTTAATAGAATTTCAACCTTATCACAAGAGTAGAAGGTTAATATTTGATTGGTATAATCTGACAGATTCGGGTAGGTTGACCTGCTGGCGTCTGTACATACATTCTAACTCAATTGATTTATTTATGAAAATAACACAGCTGTTCAAGAATAAGTAGGTACTTACCTACGTTCTCTAAAGTACTTAGGTACATAAAAAATACCCAAACAACCTAAAAACAATAGGTATCAAACCTAGTTAGATAGTTGCTATACTTACCTCTAGAAAGTCTAATTCAATTCTTGTCAAAAGTAAACACTATATAATTTACCAACTTACATCCTGTTGAATGAAACGGGGAAAATAAACAAAACACTTTGTTACAATAGAATGGTTTAATCCTCATCATTTTCATCTTATTCTTTTACAACGTCATCCAGAAATTCTGCTGGAGCAGATAAAATAATGGCGGGGTTCCGAGCCCATAAAAGGTACCACACTACCGTCACCATGTGAGTGCAATATCCAATGATTCATTGACCGGCCAAACAATTTCAATTATCCTGGTTCTGCCAAATACATTAACTTCTTTTAAAATATAGACTTAATAAATTGCTTTTTTGACATAATCCTAGACTTAATTTTTCCACTTATTAGTGTTTTAATTACAACTTGGTCTGAAGTAGAAACTCCACAGGCATCATCGCCACGCTCATTATTTATTTCAGCATGCTTGCAACTTATCGATATCATGATGATGATATCTATGAAAGAAAACATTGAATTAATATCAGTTATTTTATTTTGTGTATATATTAATAAAAGATATTAAAGAAAGACATCACTACATTCAGGGCCAAAAAAAACCTATTATTATTCTCATGATTATTATTATGTACTTTTTTTTTGTGTTTCAAAGTATTACAGCATGGATCAATCACTGACTGGTATGATCATTTTAACCAGAAGAAATATGATAATAAACAATAAAGAAACATAAATACCTGACGTGGTGCAATTCTTGTTTGTATAACAGCATAAATCTGTCTTTGCTCTTCTGAAGGACTGTCAATAACAAGAGCAAGGATCGTGAACCGGAAGCTTGAGCTTGTTGCAGCTTGTTGTTAATTGCTGGTATATGCTTCTCATGAGGAGTTCATTACAAGGTTCACAATTTGCAACGGTTTATGGTATGGTAAGCAAAGGTCGTCAGATGAGGAAGATATTGGGGTCTTCGGGCGGTAAATAGGGCCGTAATAAGAAGAAATCCATACAAAATAGCACAGTACAACACAACAGGACGCAAGCGCAACAAAACAACAACAGCGAAGGATTGCGCCGATCAGTGTTGCCAACAGATAAACAATCTCTCCACCAGATTCAACTTCTAAAACCACCAGAAAACCACTAACAAAAATCGGCTCTACTCCCCCTACACTTGTAAAAATCGCTTTATTTTCCACTAAACATTTTTTTTCGAAAGTAAACAGAAACTATATTTAATTATGTAATTAAAATGTTAATTTTCATTACGGAACAAAATATTTAAGTAAAAAGACGTTAAAATGAGGAACACAAAAATTAATTACAACAATAACTACAAAAATAAAGTGATATTCTAAAATTCGTTTTCATCAATTGAATTTTTGTCTACCCCATCGTCTATTTCACATATTATATGATTCTTCGGTCCCGATTTGTTTTGTAACTTTATTGCAATTTCATAATCTTTGCAGCATTTTCCTTCCAATCTTAAAACAAAGCGTATTCTTAAATAAAAATAAAATTCTCCTGACAATTAAATGAAGTAAAAATACATAATTATTTCGTAACGTTTTAGTAGCTTAGTGGTTGAGTGATAGCATTTTAGTTATTGAAAGTAAATTCTACTAAACCACTAGAAAAAACCACCAGCCACTAAAAGCAATATTTCGCCACTAAAGGGTCGAAACCACCAGTTTTAGTGGAAAATCCACTAAGTTGGCAATACTGGCGCCGATGCAAATCACAGAACTGTCAAATGTCAAAAATCCGTTTCACTTGCGCACACTCAATGAAACACTGCATAATTAATTTAATTTAATTATTGTTTTATTTTAAAATAATTTATTTTATCCAATGATTAATAAAGAAAAACTTACTGGTAAACTTAAACGTACAATATGCATAAAACTCAGAAACAGAGTAAAAAAAGTCAAGCAGCAAAGTTTAAAATGGAACGTTGTAAAAAAGGACGATTTGAATGCGTGCGTGAAATTAAGGTGATTGCTTCGATGTAGCCCGCGAAATTCAATTTTTTTTACGTTTTTTGCAATTTGCAGGCCAGTGACATGTTATAACTTTATAAATATATGTGTTGCGGTAATAACAAGTATAATTTTAAATATAAAAATTATCAAAAAATTCGCACCATCAGCTCTCACATAGAAAAGGTGCATCGTAGTTAGATTTCGGAGATTTTAACATGATGCACCTTTTCTATGTGAGAGCTGATGGAGCGAGTTTTTTGATATTTTTTATATTTAAAATTATACTTGTTATTACCGCAACTCATATATTTATAAAGCTACAACATGTCACTGGCCTGCAAATTGCAAAAAACGTAAAAAAAATTGAATTTCGCGGGCTGGTTGGAGCATCCCCCTTAACAGAAATAAATGTTAAAAAATCTTTTTATCCTGCGTTTCTTTTAATAATGTGATAGGCGTAATCAATATACAATTCATTAAGCTATATTTTAAGATTTATTTCATTTGTATACTTAGTCAGGTCAAAAATAAGCATCCTCTATATTATAGAGTATTTTGATCACAGTATGAAATAGGATCATTTTTGGCATTATGTAATATTTATCGTTGATTTATCGTTTTTCTGTTCAAAATGTATAGGAAAAGTTTTTGGCGATTGCTGTCATTTCTAGTACTCATACCTTAAATGGCCCCATAGAGTCTTTTGATCCTCACATGAAATAGGACAGATTGGCATTTTTTCGTATTTAGATTTTTTTTTTTGGTGACTGTAAACTTTTCCGAAATCTGTGAATGCAGTTCAGAATATCTTAAAAAGTTATGGATGGTCTTATAGGAACAATGTCCTGTAACTATACCTAGGTACATAAAGTATGAATGAACTATGTTATCAAAGCAAAATTATCTCATTATATGCTGTTGTATCTATTCGGTATGCTTGTAGTATTTGCCAAATACAACTAGGATAAAGTATGAATGAACTATGATAAGTTATCAAAGCAAAATTATCTCATTAAATGCTGTTGTATTTATTCGGTATGCTTGTAGTACTTGCCAAATACAACTAGGATAAATTATGAATGAACTATGATAACAAAGCAAAATTATCTCATTAAATGCTGTTGTATTCGGTATGTTTGTAGTATTTGCCGAATACAACTTTGATTTGTACAAAAGAGTGAATATGCACACATTAATTTGTAGGTATTCGGCAAATACTAAAACATACACACATAACAGTTCATAGTGAACAAATTGCCGTTAGTTGTCGGAACACGCTAAAATATATAATGTAGAAGCTAAAACTCATGGAAACCACGCTATGTGCCTACAATAGCGAGTCATGTCACGGGCTAATGTTTAACCTTAAACAAAAGTTCTTTGTAAATTTTATTGACAAGCTTGTATAAAATGTACGTATTTATTTCTTATCTCATATTTTGATTCAAGTAAAATCAATCTTCCAGTTTGTTAGTTTTTACAAACAACTAGTACCTATTTGTAGATTAGCAAGCGTCACCTGTCGGGAAGAACTGACTTCGAAACTCGTACTGTTGTTTAAACAAAACTTCTTTGTTGATTTTATTGACAAGCTTGTGTAAAATGTACATATTTGTAATGTCAATTATATTAAATAATATATCTCATAATTAGTGTCAAGTAAAATCAATTTCCCACTTTATTAGTTTTTACGAACAACTTTAGTAGAGTAGCAAGCGACACCTATCGGATATCTGGAGAACTGTGTTGCGAAACTCGTATTGTTATTTAAACAAAACTTCTTTGTTGATTTTATTGACAAGCTCGTGTAAAATATACATATTTCTAGTGTTAATTATATGAAATGTAACTCATAATTTGTGTTTAGTAAAATCAATTTTCCACTTTGTTAGTTTTTACGAACAACTTTAGTAGAGTAGCAAGCGACACCTGTCGGATATCTGGAGAACTGTGTTGCGAAACTCGTACTGTTGTTTAAACAAAACTTCTTTGTTGATTTTATTGACAAGCTTGTGTAAAATGTACATATTTCTAGTGTTAATTATATGAAATGTAACTCATAATTTGTGTTTAGTAAAATCAATTTTCCAGTTTGTTAGTTTTTACGAACAACTTTAGTAGAGTAGCAAGCGACACCTATCGGATATCTGGAGAACTGTGTTGCGAAACTCGTATTGTTATTTAAACAAAACTTCTTTGTTGATTTTATTGACAAGCTCGTGTAAAATATACATATTTCTAGTGTTAATTATATGAAATGTAACTCATAATTTGTGTTTAGTAAAATCAATTTTCCACTTTGTTAGTTTTTACGAACAACCTTAGTAGAGTAGCAAGCGACACCTATCGGATATCTGGAGAACTGTGTTGCGAAACTCGTATTGTTATTTAAACAAAACTTCTTTGTTGATTTTATTGACAAGCTCGTGTAAAATATACATATTTCTAGTGTTAATTATATGAAATGTAACTCATAATTTGTGTTTAGTAAAATCAATTTTCCACTTTGTTAGTTTTTACGAACAACTTTAGTAGAGTAGCAAGCGACACCTGTCGGATATCTGGAGAACTGTGTTGCGAAACTCGTACTGTTGTTTAAACAAAACTTCTTTGTTGATTTTATTGACAAGCTTGTGTAAAATGTACATATTTCTAGTGTTAATTATATGAAATGTAACTCATAATTTGTGTTTAGTAAAATCAATTTTCCAGTTTGTTAGTTTTTACGAACAACTTTAGTAGAGTAGCAAGCGACACCTATCGGATATCTGGAGAACTGTGTTGCGAAACTCGTATTGTTATTTAAACAAAACTTCTTTGTTGATTTTATTGACAAGCTCGTGTAAAATATACATATTTCTAGTGTTAATTATATGAAATGTAACTCATAATTTGTGTTTAGTAAAATCAATTTTCCACTTTGTTAGTTTTTACGAACAACCTTAGTAGAGTAGCAAGCGACACCTATCGGATATCTGGAGAACTGTGTTGCGAAACTCGTACTGTTGTTTAAACAAAACTTCTTTGTTGATTTTATTGACAAGCTTGTGTAAAATGTACATATTTGTAATGTCAATTATATTAAATATGTCTCATGATTTGTGTTTAGTAAAATCAATTTTCCACTTTGTTAGTTTTTACGAACAACTTTAGTAGAGTAGCAAGCGACACCTATCGGATATCTGGAGAACTGTGTTGCGAAACTCGTACTGTTGTTTAAACAAAACTTCTTTGTTGATTTTATTGATAAGCTTGTGTAAAATGTACATATTTGTAATGTCAATTACATTAAATATATGTCATAATTTGTGTCAAGTAAAATCAATTTTCCACTTTATTAGTTTTTACGAACAACTTTAGTAGAGTAGCAAGCGACACCTATCGGATATCTGGAGAACTGTGTTGCAAAACTCGTATTGTTATTTAAACAAAACTTCTTTGTTGATTTTATTGACAAGCTCGTGTAAAATATACATATCTCTAGTGTTAATTATACTAAACGTATCTCATGATTTGTGTTAAGTAAAATCAACTTTCTTATTTGTTAATGTTACGAACAAATTTAGTAGCGTCACCTGTTGGAAATTTAGAGAACTCTTACGAAAGTATTTTACAAACTTTCTTTAGTGTATTCAAATATTTGTTCGATAAATTTTACTATACTTAAAATAGTTTTAGTCAATCTGTTTTGTTATGTAAAATCAACAAAGTGGATTTTGTTAAATTCACTCTTGTTATAGTAAAATTAACTATGAAAAGGGTTGACTATGGCAGTTCATTACTCAACCTACGCTACTTTAGTACATTCAACAATTCTTTTTTTTCAGTGTACAGGGCCTTTCACTTAAGCCTCTGATACACTCACTGACCGGACAATGAGTGCTCCGAACTTTTATGCCTTAATTTGAGTCTAAGTGTTATTGTTGATTTTGGATTTTTCTGCTTGTGTGTAGTATTATGTAGTTTACTATTGTTGCATATAGTAGTATATATCATCTGTGGATGATCTGGCTACACAGAGGACTCCGATGCTCTGTGACTCTTTGGTTAGATTTTTATGTGCTCTTCAAATAATGTTAAAATAATAAAGAAACATGGCTTTTATTACACGAGAGTTTTATTGAAGACGTAGCACGTATCAAATAACTATATCATTTACTAGTCAGTAAATAAATACCTGTTTCCGCTTACTTGGTGTCAATTGAATGTTTAGCATTCAAGATCAACTTTAAACATTTTCAATGCAACTATAAAAAATGTCTATGTTATGTTGATATACAATGGAATCCACAGAACATAAAACGAAGGTCTGTCTGCTGTAATTAAAATTCACATTTGAGGATGCTTCTCAATACAAACATCATCCACTTCACCAGAACATTAATCTTCCAATTCATTAGATAATTTTCAAATCAAAAATTACAACACCGGCCGTTTATATTTTAGAACAGTTTTGACCTTTACAGACAATGAACACTTAATTATTTTGTAGATATAATTAAATACACGTTATTATTGGCTCTCGATATTTACAAAGCATACTTGTATACTCGGTTGTTGAAAGTGAATAAAGACAAGGAAAATACTTAAAGAAATACAATAAGGACAAAATACTTCAATGTAATTCCGCGATAATGATAGAGTACCGAATTATTTGCTTGTCATAATGTTATCTAAAACATCTAGAAGTTAATATAAATGTGTAGTACACAATCGAGATTGCAGATTTTATTGTCCGTTTATAAACAGTGAGTAGTAATGCTTTGGACTGATAGTGAGATAAGTGAACGGGCGATTCGGCGGCGCAAGGCATAAGAATCGGGCGATTTTCATAAGTTTCGTCTAGGAATCATACACAGTGTGTAAAAAACAGGGTATGTTATATGCAATCTTTATGGTAATAAAATAAATCTGCTTACCCCATACGTTTGGTTAAGATAAGTACTGAAATGTTAGATGGAGCCTCTGAATATTTTTTTGCAAGTGTCCAAGGAAAAAGATTTTTCAATTTGATGGTGTGCAGCATAACGTCTCGGAATTCGATTGTTTAAAAGTAAAAAAAAATATGAGTTTGCCCAATCATTACGGACTTTTCTAAACGAATGCTGAATAAATATGAATATGTTTAACTTAGTTCTATATAACCTTATTGTTAAAGCTAGAGAGACGGTGATCACAACCGAAACATAGTATTATAATGAATGTGACAGAAAGGCCTTAAATGTGCTCAATACTTGATTTTATTTATAAACATTCTAGTTCTCGTCACTGCTTTTCGATACAAATAACATAGTCATTGAAAATAGAACATTTTCCTGTCACAGGATAAAATTACAGATTTCAATAAATTGATTAGCCTTAATTGTTTTTTCAAACATTATAAACTTTCGATCATATTGTTTATCGTATTCGATCAATATTTAATCAAGATTTTCGTATCTATCGCGTACGAATTGTGGCATACGCTTTGTTAGTTACCCGATTGCAGTCCAAGGTTAATGCAGCAATCGGCGCGGGCGCAGGCGGGTGCGATACGTCACGAGTTGCACAACCCACGCGTCTTGTCAAGACTGACCGCCGCGGCAAAATTAATTACTGATCTGACCAACAACGTTTTAGCAACATTCGTAAGCACAGTGATGTAACTTTGCAACATCATGCCTTAATTAGCGAAAGGGTTAGACAGACGTGAACCTAATAGGTAGCACATTTCGTCAGTTATGTTGAAGTCTCAAATAATAGGGGATGAGTATAATCTCCTCAGCCGATTAGAAATCCAGACTCCGCAACTGTCAAGAAGAAATTCCTTGAAATCGAATTCAAAACTAACCTACTCTACACTACATAGTAACAACTTTTTGAACCTCTAGAACTAGGATTGAAATAAGATAAAGTTATGTACTTAGATTTTGCAATAAGTATGAGTTGCATTTTGATTTCTAAGCTTGATGCAAGGTACAGGTGTTTGCTAAATCAGTTTATGCAATAAATAAACTTTTCTTGCATAACTTTTTCACTCAGGAAATAAGCACAGAGCGGGGTAATTTTCTTTTACTTCAGAAACTAGATCTTAATATTAGATTTTCACTGCGGTAATGGGACGTTTATGCAGATTTAGTTCGTGAACGTTTTGCTCGAGTTATGAATAAGCGTCCTAGATTTGCTTCTGTAATCATCTGGTGTGCTAGGGTGCGCAGGATGCGGGCGGCGCGGGCGACATGCGCTCGCTACCCGACCCGGCCCGGCCACGTTTCCTCGGAGCCGTCTAACTACCGCTAACGGCGCCTCCATTCCTATGTAAATCCTGGTGCCGCATCCGACGCCAGATAATACAGCTACAATTTGCATGTCCCCTTGCCCTTTGTGGTCGCACAACCGGGACACGGTGCCCGCCACCCTTCAGAATGGGTATCGATTGTCGAGCAGCTCCTGCACGGCGTCACATGAATAACAAGCATCCACTGTTAGACAATGGTTTATCGAACAAGATGTAGTGATTTGTCATTCATTGGAGAGGGACCAAGCCACAGACGACTGGCTGCTCTCAGGACACAGTACACTCACCGTCGAGCCTACCGTGACTTGAATAATTTACTATGAAGCGCCACTGTTTCATACAAACATTTGCAACCCGATATCTTACAGATTAATTAACTTAAATAGTTAAAATTCAATACGTGTGTTTCTAATCCACAATGTAATTAATTTTGTGTATACGAGCCCTTGTTTATCAAGTTAGGAACAGCCCTCGTAACGTACGTATGACTCTGAACTAAATAAACTAATTACGAGTGTAAAACTGAATAATTAACCAGACCGTGTAAAGGTCAGCTCATACAAACCGAATTAGTCTGTATCACTTAATTCCCGTGTTTAAGTTTGCCAATCATGCTAGCTGAGTTACTTACCAGTTACATCTGAAAGGTTATGTAATCGCTTTTGGCAGAAGCAATGAATAAATCCACGTACAGATACAGACACAAAAAGTGTCTAATTTCCAATATAAATCGACAGGTCCGGCTGTGCCATTTTAATTGATACGTCAATCAGGATGTCATTCGTCCACGACAAGCATTTTTTTTTATTTGAAGGTAGTTTCATGCAGCCTCTAATGGCGTATAGAGGGCGCGCAAGCGATGCGGCCGGCGGCCGCGCGTGGTGGCTCGGCAGTCGGCAGTGAGCAACGATACGCAGAACCAATTATGAGTTTTTCCTCCGGCACATCGGCATCCGGTGCCATCTCTGTGTAGATTGTTGCCGGTTCTTATTACTGATCTCACAGATTCCGAGCGTATGCACACAACCACACATCCTGCTTTCTATAAACGTCTCTTAATAATTGCTCGTACTTAAATGGTCGGGAGAGACTTTTGAAATCTTTTGTATTATGTTATATCCCCCTTGATAATAATTTTGATCCGGTTGGTGATTTCGAGTTCAACTACATATAATTGATACTGTAAGGTACAAATGGCCAGTTTTCATAAAACGACTTCACCGAGAAAGTTCAAAAACTTACCAATAAAATATGTCGCGCCAGGTTATTACACGACGGCATCCACAACGCGCCGGTAACAAAGGCAGTAACTATTTTATAACCAAAAACATTCCAGTAACAAGGTTACATTTCAATGTACCTAAAGTGAAATCTCGTTCGAAAGTATTCCTCGTCTGGTTGGAGGCAGTAACACAATCTTTTATTATTAAAATTCCCAATAGTTTTATTACACACGGCGGGACCGACCGCGGGTGTCTGTCTACTTTAATGGCCTATATAGAGTAATTTGTTTTCGGCTTCTGATACGTCTCATACAGATTATAGTCACGATAGGAATGTTGTAACGACTTATCAATTCGATGCGGATGTTTTTTGAGTCTCGCATAGTAACAAAGATGAGATGGGGTGTCGTAATGAACTGGAATAAAGTCTCACAGCAATTGAGAAGTTATTAATAGAGCAATAGCAATGCAACACTTAGTAGCGCTAACTTGTTCTTAGGTCATTAGTTTCGTCCTAATTGAACGGGGGCAGGGAGGAGGGTGTCGGGGGAGCTTTTGCCGACGAAAAGCTTCATGCGTGGAGCGCACGAGCGTGAAATTAGAAGTGCCTTTTTTAATGCGGTTGCTTGCCAACACTAAAATTGCTTGGCTTGTGTTTGCAAAGATCTGTAATTGACGATTTATTGTGATATTAGACTAGCCCGTGGCTTCGTGGTTGATATGTTGGCAAATGGGATCGTATTACCGGGATAGAAAGTATCTCATGTATCCTTATGTGTAGTGTTTCAGGCTATAAACTGAGTGCATCCCAATTCGTTCCATCGGCTGTTGGTTCAAATGCATTTGGCTGAAAATTTTGCTTGAAAGAGCATAAAAAATCCATCCACTGTAAAGCTGGTTAAATGGATGTTTTTTTTTTATTTTGGCATTTCTAAAAATAATAAGATTGATTACAACAAAACTAATAGGTATTTCAAGCTCCAAAAACTTCGTAATTCTAATGTTGAAAAACCCTAAGCAAAGCACTGAACTCTTCTGTTGTAAATAAAACATGATCACAAGAAATGTCGAAATAAAATCTTCAACTCTCTTTAGATAGGTGAATCTTCATTCACTTATCCGACACGCATGTTCAATTATAACAGATTATTAAATAAGATAGGCACACGTAAAACATTATCGTATTTGAAGCAGTATCGTACAAATGTCGTTACTGTCTGAGAAAAGCTTGTGTTCAGCTGTAAATCAGAAAGATGTCAACTTGCGGGTTATCTGAACCAAGATATACGTGGGACCAAACGCTGGCTTGTTTCCTCATATCAAATGTCTGGGCTATCGCACACACCTGAGGTTTATGCTCTATTAACTGAATCGTCATTTTATTTATGTTTCACTTTGCTTGCTGTACCTGATATCTACTGCAATTTCACTAAAATATACGAACCAGAAAATTTCACAGGTCAGAGGAACCTAACACAAATTCATCATAATCGGATTAATTTTAAAGTGCATAAAGAACAAGCATTCATTATTATTTATAGGAAAGAAAAGATGATGTACTACTGGAAATTGTAAGCGACCTCTATTCGTAAACATAGTAAATTCAGAGATATGTATCACCCAAGTTTACCACACTTTTAAGAATATTGTGTGCGAGCACGACTTGTAGGAAAAATGCAATGCACTTTTGTGACACAAAAAACTGTAGTGTTTGTTTCGTATTCCTGTAACCATCTGCGTGTCAAATCACCATTTCTCGTTCTAGGGTTATCTACAAGGTATTCGCTCGTAAATTCCTTAAATATTATTGTCATGAATCCGTCCCCGTATGCTATAAAGCTGAAATTGTTAGTACAAATGAACGAAAATAGAAAACTGTTACGTGAGGACGACGTTTGCAGACGCGCTATGTGGCCTTGTAGGTCTCTCGTGCGTTTGTCCCGAATATTCACCATTATAATATCACTTCTGCTTAGAAATATTTCATCGTTCATTGCATAACACGCGACACACAAGAGACCATTATATTTTAACCTTACAAGTAACATGAAATAATAAAATTATCTTCGTAGAATAGCCCAGTCTCTGGATTCTTGTGTACAGACGTGTCTTTCATATTACCATAAGGGGATATTTTTGTCTTTGCAACACACGACTAAATCTGCTTCTCGGACTCTTAATCTAGATTAATTCGTCTAATTCTGTACAGCTCACATCCTAGAATACATGGATTAAGGCTTTTAGAATAGTGTCAGTTGGATCAAGCTCTGTTTCAGCTCGATCTACATACCATAGGGTAGGAACAGACGTTTGTTGAGCACAACAGAATTCCGGCCCAGGGTCGTTGTCGTCGATCGCCGAATAACTGGAATATCTTTCTAGGATCTGTGCCCAGTTGACTGCCAGCAAGACTATTAACGCTTAGTTTACTTGTTCGAAATATTAAACCATTCTGCTTTGTTGTAATTGTTATAATAAAGCGATTTATAAAGTGAAAGGAACCTTAGAATGCCTGTTTTGCTTCATGCTGTTTTCCAAAAAGCTGTGCATAGGTTTGTGTAGTACTTAAAAAACGTGGGAAATATATAGTCTCGAGGGTTCTCTATTGTGTTACCTAACTTTTTTATACATAATCTAATGTGACATATTTTTTTTTGTCCTAATCATCATTTGTCCGAATGATAACTTGCCCGAACTTAATACCACATAATTTCAAATGCCATAACATTGAAATTCCTAAATACTGGATGTCCTAAATTCGTTTGTCATAAATATAACAATCAATAATATACAAAATACATAAAACCGATTGCCATAAAATACATAAGTCCTAAAGTTTGTTTTGTTACTGATTACCACCCAATAAGGAATATCGACGGAGCCCCGCTTCGCGGGGCTCCTATTTCTGCGTGCAAGGTTTAAAGTAACCTAACACGAAGGGGATGGCGGGGTCTTTCAGACCCCGCCATCCCCTTCGAACCTAACCTGTCCGTGTCGGGGTGCCCACAAGTCCCGAGCTCGCTTCGCTCGCTCTTGGATCCCAATATCTTCGGTTTCTAAACAATTTAATGAAATATCAGTTTTACTATACCTAATTGAACATTCGGAATAATACATATTATGTAATACAATGATTAGGATATATGACTTTATTTCATACAAAATTAGGAGATTCAATTATTATGATACTCGATATTTATGCCAGAACAGCTTTAGAAGTGAAGATAATTATGTAAAACAATATTTAGAACTTTTGATCATTATGGTTACTGAATTTTATAGCAAACGTGTTATGGATAATGATTTTCGGACAAACAGTTTTAGGTGACGAAAAGGGATACCAGTCTCGAGAGACACTTAAGGGTCGACCATTAGTAAAGAGACAGTAATATCAAATAATATCACTGTGGGCGGCAAATGAATTGCTCTTTTCATTAGGTAGGTACAACTAAAATAACTTTGTTAAAGAAAACATACTTTTATTCCTAGATAGATACTGTAACGTTCCTGGCAGCGAGCGACATTTTTGCTACAACATCTATTTATTTTTTAGTAATAAAAATATTCTGCCTTTACCTTTTCATAAAATGACATGATATGGAATGTCACTCTATATATTTCTATTTGTGGTCTTTATGTCACCGCAGATTTTTCTTCTTTGGTCTATTTTTATACCTTTTTTTGAGGCGTAAAAATCATCAAATGAGTCCTCCCGAAATGTGTGGAACGGAATGGAAAGCATTGTCAGACACATCACTTATGACTAAAATCTCTGTTCCATCGATTGACCGTTGAGTTCCATCGCCGCGGTATGCTTTTAAGACCATCCCGCGACCGTAACCTATACCTGACGTAGTTCAATTGAATTCTGGGAAAATGCCGTCCATTACAGAAGTTTAAAAAACATCGATGGTTATTACGAGTATCTGTTTAAATCTGAACGGCTGACCTGGGGCTAGGTATCTCGAAAACAAACCAGTAACCAAGATATTGCCAAGAGTTGTTGGTTTTTATATCAGCTATCCTTACTTCATACTTAAGTTTTTTTGTTAATAATTTCTTACATTTATTATATTATATTACATTTTAAAATAGTTCTAACAAAATAAAGATACTTATCTGAAACTATTAAATAGTGTGTGATAGGTACTCATGTTATTTATTATTGTTACTATTTAAAACAGGTCATATCAGAGGACGCATAGAAGTCATTTGATAAACTACCAAACACAAAAAAATACATAATTATATACATAATAGTTGCACCTCGCGGTAACATATTAGTCACTATAATAACTTATAGTGACTAATATGTTACCGCGAGGTGGCTCATTGTGTCACTATGTAGGTACTAGATACCTATACTGTGGAATGATATTATACGGTCGGTTGGAACTTGGCAGTTGGCACACACAGCCAGTTGTATGGCCCGGTGCCTAACAACGAACATAGGTCCTCATTCCCCGACAGTACTCAATTAAGCGTGTTACATTAACAAAATGAACACTATTTTCCAAAAATATTCTAGTATCGTCAAATAAATTCAGTACCTAATAGACAAAAACAAAAACCCCACAAAGAAAGGATTGAACTTTAAAATAACAGGGTTAGTGTATTCACCGAAAAGGTGAAACACACAGACGAGTTCAATAAACTCTGTTGTTTCGTAATAACATCATTTGTGGGCATTTCGTAATGATGTGGAAATAATGACGTATATACTCCCTATAGAAATAAGGCACTATTTATTTAACAAACATTAAACACGATTGAAATGTAGTAATGTCAATAAACAGAAAGAAAGTCACTTTGTTGCCGTGAACTTTTCGCAAGGGCGGGCGGGCGGCCACGCGTTCTGCCGCCCGCCCAGTGTCGCGCCAGCCGCCCAACGGGACGAACGCGTGCGTACAGCCCCTGAAATTGTTCATTATCGTGAATATTGTCGACGATCGTGTACTTTACAGTGAGTGATGTCAGTGGATGCCGAGCGTGGCTAACTGAGCGAATGTTCAGCGGAAACTTGGACTATATCTGAAGTTTAACGGAACGTTAGTTAGATACGGTTTTAACTACAAACGTTATATTAGTTCTAATAGTTATCTCTCTGAAGACTTTTGAGAACTGACAGTTTTCTTACAACGTATTCGCATTTACATTTTCCTAGTAAAGCTTGAGGAAATATTCTTGCTACACGTATTCTGTTTATTTTAAGTTAACAGAATTTGTACCGCTAACAGGTTTTTTTTTTGCATTTGAGAAGGAATTACTAAGCACAGAAGCTAGTGAATATAAAATTCTGAACACAACTTTTTGGACGACGACTATTAGTGTGCAACGGGACTTAAATATCATTTACGACAAAATTTGAGCTAGCAGGATCTTCAGAAAAAGGTATGAACACTATTTCTTTTATTAATTTCCTTGATTTTTTTCTCCAATCATTTAATTTCGGGAATAGCCTTCAGGTAAGCAGAAACGAATTCTTAAAATACCGTCCGGCTAGATAATTTGTTATATTTTATTAGATACCTAGCCTCTTAAGTATTCATTTAATATAATATCACCATTAGAGAAAATGAGGCACATTTTTAGGCAAGGCGTCGCGGCGCGTCGTTCAAATTCATCCGATCTTTATAGCGTGATATTATAAGTGTAATAATCTCGTCTTATTTATTTATATTGAGAGTACGTAAACACGAAGCTGTATTAGATTTTAGTCGAGTTGGTTGGCCAAATAAATTAAGTTATGACCGTGAACGAATCGTTCGTCAGTCAGTGGTGGTCGACAATTTGGTCACGGTTGAGGTTTGTTGTCAAGACTCTAAAGGCGTGGGAAAACAAACAACCGCTGCTCTCGTTAACGGGCTCTTGTCCTATAGGTACCCGGCAGCGATGGGTCGTTGACGGTTTTTCCGTCAACGAAACGTTAACGTTGATTCACGTTTGTCAACTAGTTGATCAACTAGTTAAATTCGTCAACGAGTTGAACGACTTAACGTGTTCGTCTCGTTGACGAATTTAACTGTCAACTTGCAACGTATACGTAATTTTTTTTTATGTACAAACTAACATATAAAATTGTGTGAAATCAAAGTTATAATTTCAATTTTTCATAGAGTTCGCCATACCTTTGCGTCTTAAATAATAGTACATTTCAAATAATACATTGGGATTAGGTATCTGTATCTGTGGTAAACTTATGTAAACAAATTGCACCAAATTACTATTCTTAAAATAAATATTTCGAAAATCAACTCTTTCAACCGCTCGCAAAGTCTCAATCTATGACGTTAAAAATAACTAACCAAAAAACTCAACGTTGAAATCAACGTAAGTTTTGTAAATTGCTCAGCTCGTTGCGCGAATCAACGAGACGAACGCAACGAGTTCAACTCGTTCGTCTCGTTGAATTAACGAGAACGCAAATCGTTAATTCAACGAGACGAACGAGTTGAACTCGTTGCGTTCGTCTCGTTGAATTAACTCATAAACGCCGTTAACGAATTCAACTAGTTGATTCATATACAGTTAACGTTAATACGTTGAAAGGAGATCAACGGTTGATTCAACTAGTTCGTTGATTCAACGCTCATCCCTAGTACCCGGGGAGTGCGGGTGCTGCCACCCAAAACATTCAAATTTCAACTCTACGTCGACGTACCACGGACTAATGAACGCCACAGTTTCATGTCCACTCCTGTAGTATTTAGGACTGTAAAATCTAGAGACAATAACGACCGAAGGAAATGCCGGAAAATATACAGTGATTTATTACGCGTTTTGGGAAAAGACCACACTGATACTAGAATTGCCTCTGAAATCTTTTGTGTCGTCTCCATAGAATTTTTGTTCTACTAAACTTGATATTTAATTTGCAACAATGAGAAAAATCGTATTTAATGCGAGTTTTAAATTAATGTTTTCCTGGCTCCCGCACATCGAGATGTATACCTATTCGATTTATTACTTTGTCTAAGAGATTATAGAGCGGAAATACAAATACATAAACACTAAAGAGATTCAATTAAGTCTCGGCTAGTATATTCTGGCCCTATGTAAATGGTCTCACTGCTGTTGTTCATTTCCGTTCGGTAACAGTTTCCTTCCATCGCTATAACACTCAATCCCTTACGTAAAGCTCCCTACGAGCGTGTTGTACGATTATCTATGCATGACTTTTATTTGTAAGGACTAAAAAGCTACAACACAGATTATGCTACAATAAAACCGGTTCCCAACGTCGACGCCAACCGGACGAACGACAAAGTTTCTGTTTCTTTTTAGTTCAGTGATCTAATCTAAAGTCTCCTCTGTCGCTGTGAGTTAGAGCGAGAGGGGAAACTTGTTTTCTTATTTACTCGCACATGAAGCCGAGCTATGCCGAGTGTTTCCGATGCGCGCGCGCAGCCGCTTGCCACCTACACTGTGTTTGTGTGGTGTTTCTATTCTATGACGTAAATTCATTGATATTTTTGGTACTATTGTGTAGAATTTCACGTGTTGTCGCGTATTTGTATTATGCCATCACAGTTATGTCACAATGCTAATGTTACAGACTAACGATCTAATGCAGGTAATCAGAAGTTCTCTTACTTGACTTTTGGACTGGCTGGGAAACTGGTAAATGTTAAATTTTCACTTTAACTAATGAAACGTGTGTTCTGTTAATTTTGTTGCGAATTGTTAAGAAACTGCGAAGCCTTTGTTCGGACCGGTTGGTATGATTGAAAGTGGGTGACTGTCACTATAATTCTGCGGTAGAATAAGGCTGAGTGCTGCAACAACTGAGCGTTGCACGACTACGCGGCTCCAGTTAACATTGAACGTGAAGGTAAGCTCCAATTAACTACATAATTATTACAATAGCGTTAAGGTTCTTTATTAAGGACCCTTAATTATTCACCTTTTATTTACACGCGTCATTAATTATATTAATACGTTTGATTGCATCGTATTAATAAATTGTAGAGAACACGATTATGCAAAAAGCACTTCGTCATAATTAGAATGTAGCAAATGAATAGCAGCTTACGAGTTGTAGGTCGTGGGTTCGAACCCAGCCAGGTGTAAAACTTGGTATCATTTATTTCATCACCACTGCTCTATGAACTGACTTGAGGAACCCTTATGTCTTAGAACCAAAATTCGAAGACATGATGTGACATCTACTAATCCGCACTGCTCCATATGGTCGATTATGGCTCACTCCCTCTCACAGAGAGGATTCCTGTGTCCCAGCAGTGGGAACATAATAGGCTGATGATGATAAAATGAATGTAGCAAGTTATTTCAAAGACACAACAGTGTACCAAATTAATTTGGTAGTGCCATTTAAACATATTATAATATATGTAATTCAGTGACACAAAGTCGTTTACACAATTGTAACAGTGCATTGGCCGTAACAAATCGTTGGAACGTTCATAAAGCTTTGCACATAGCACAATACAGAAACTAATGTGTACACATATTTTTGGGTTGTTGTACATTTGCCTTATAGTTATTGCCACAGTTTTAAAACTCATTCATTGAAAGTTAATTTGTCATAGCTTAATTTTGTTATTGTATTTGGCCACACCATATTATCTTTCTTTTACATCATTTTTACTGAAGACTGATAATTTCAGAACGTTTCGGTGCAGAGACTGGCAATTATTACCATTCAGTGCTGCTAGTATTCTCGGGTCTTTTATGCCAGGAACGTTCCGGGGTGGTTTGTTCGATTGACAAGTTTTTAGTATTAGATTTATGCAATTATTTCAATGAATTTCATGATATTTTCAATTAGGGAGTTATAGTTATTATATTTTAGTCATTGAAAATTCAGTCTCAACTTCTTTTCCACCGAAATCATTTTTCTCACCAAGAAAGTTAAACCAAAAAAAAATGCATCAAGCCTTCAAAACCATATTGAATGCTTGACTAAATTATATCGCCACAGTATCTCGACCGTCTTCATCTGGGAACTAAATGCACGGCTGATGCCTCCGATAAGTTGACGGTGCGCAGAGGATGGTAGACGTTACTGGCAGTCGTTACCGTAACTCAGTGGGGACCTGGGTTCATGATGTCAACTCGCAACTCTTATCCAACAACCATCTGACCTCACGGGAAAGCGAATGACGTCACCATTTACCATATAAAATGAAGGCATGAGAAGTACTCTCAGAAGGGGTTAACGATTATAAGGGTTGAAGGTTATGGACTGGCGAACTGCTTTTACGACTTTATGATAGTATTTACTGATATTCCAGAGAAATTGACACAAAATTAATGTAGCAAATGCTGCCCTTTCGCAATTTCTTTACGGCCTGCTGTAAACTAATCCTTTCGTTTAAAGAATATGTCAATAGAAGGAAATCCAATGATGTAAGTGTGCAAACATGGAATGAAAGTTTGTATGAAATTTAAATTTCTCCCAATTCATTTTAAACTTGGTATGTAGATTTATCGACCAAATTGATAAAACACGTATTTTGAAGTTTTGGGAAATCCCACTTCAAGGGGTAATTAAAAAAAATCCTCGCGGACAAAGTCGCGGGCGCAGTGCTAGTAAGAAACGACTAAAGTACGATTATTAATTCGAGTCAGTAAAATGACAGTGCAACTGTCACTGATACAAAGAAATTTAGTACATTTCATTCATGTTTTAGTACATTTCATTCATGTACAAATGTCATTTTACTGACTGGAATTATTAGGTACCAAATCTTCTAGAAAAATACATATTTATTACATTATTTTAGTATCATAATGAATTAATAAGACGTCTGGATTAAAATTAGTTTTATTATAGTTACTTTATAGTAATGTTCTCAAGCTGAATATTAAGAATTCATTCGAAACTTAAGATGAATACTAAGCACCTATTTTAAAATTTCAAGTAAATATTTTTCATTCATTCTTGAGCATTTTATATTTTAAGTTTAAAACAATTTTATTGTGGAAAGACACTGTAATGAAATTACTGATAAACCGTAATATTTATATTTTAAAATACTTCGTTTTTGCTGCTTTCGGCTTCAGGCGTAGAGTTCAGTAATTGCGGCAGAGGATCATGCTACTGGGATAAAACTTATCCTATCTTAATATATATAAATCTCGTGTCACAATGTTTGTCCTCAATGGACTCCTGAACCACTTAACCGATTATAATAAAATTCGCACACCATGTGCAGTTCGATCCAACTTGAGAGATAGGATAGTTTAAATCTCAAATTATAGTCGAAGATTGCACCCGTGCGGAGCCGGGGCGGGTCGCTAGTTTATTATAAATTATTATCTGTGTACAAAATCTGATATAAACTATTCAGTAGTTCATGCGTGAAAGAACAACAAGTTAAATACAACGATTTTTTTTTTTTATTCTATTTTTAGTTAGGGGTTTTTATCTAAGATATGACAACCCCATCATACCCTTTTAAATTTTCTTATAAACTAACTTACAACAAGGAAAGTAAATTACTCAAGAAATGCTTGTCATCGCTTCACAAAATTTTTTAGTGGTATTGGAACACGGTGAAGATAAAATTGACTGTATTAAGCCTACATCTAACCTATTTAGCTTTAGCTCGATCATGAGTAATTCACGTTCACTTTCGCTTCGGACACAATCCAACAGCAAATGTTGTACATCCTCGACTTTATCGCACACGGTGCAATTCGGAGAATCACTTTTCTTCATAAGGAATGCAAACTTTGCCGATGGGTAGTGTCCGGAGCGAAGTCTTAAAATCAATGTAACATATTTCCTACTAAGTTTAATATTATCAAACCACGGCACTCGAGATGGTTGACCTTGTATACTTCGGTACCAAATACCTTTATTTTGTGAGATATTGTTGAAATGTTGTTTCCATGAATCAAAGCATATTGTTTTATATTGAGTTATGTATTCCCAATAATCAGGCATGTAATCAATAAGAGTACCATCTACTACAGCTAATTTAGATAAATGGTCAGCTTCCTCGTTGCCACTAATTCCAATGTGTGCTGGTCCTGGAACCCATTGCAATTTAAATTCTATGTTATTATTTATTAGAGTAGTTAAATACAACGATAGAAACTTCATAATTTATAAAATAGAAGGTAAGATAAGGCAAAGTATATCGGTGTTAATCGCAAATGTAAGTATGTAGTTATCGAATTCTTTGATATTAGCAGTGGTTGAACTTGGCCCGTAACCTTTTAACGTGGCGACCGTACTGCCTACTAAACAGCTACATACATTTACTTGAACAAACAGGCGAAAATGCTCTGCGAATTTTATAGAAAATAAATTTTAATCCAGCTTTATGTTGGTTCATTGGTTCGCCGAATAATTATCTTTTGTTCAAACGCGACCTTTTAAAAGTTTATAGAAAAACACTTTGATCCCAAATTCAATGCAGCAAAAGTTCGCTCAGAAAGTTCAAATAAAATAATATGAAAAAAGAAAATGTTTTACGCGTCTTGCTCGTTAAAAACCCTAGGGACATCTATTTGGAGCATTTGGTATTCAAGTTAGTGCCTATCGAAGCTCACAGCTTATAAATGAACACGAGGTGTCAGGTGGGAACGAAACGCAAGTAGGCCAACAACAAATCATTGAATTTAACGAGACTCAATGCCATCACTAATGTTTCTGGGAGGCCGCACAAGTGTCGCCTGCCGAATAACACAATGGGCATTGTTCATTTTTTTCAATATGTTGTAATTGAAAAACCATTTCTAGGAATAGCGTTACTAATCATTAGTAACCAATCAAAAATGAAAAATGTTCATATTTGATTGATATTTTTGATAAAATACGCTTGACCTTCCTTGCCCTTCAAGTGACGTTATTATTGGCTGTACCGTTTTGTATCGTTGCCTCAGACAATAAAAAGTAAGTGGCAAGTATTTTCAACAATCTGTCAAGTGTCAAATTAAAAATGTCAAAAATGTAAACAAATAATATGTTTAGTTTTTTATATATGTTATGATTATTTCTGCAACATGCCTCATAATGTCTTTATAAGATTTGCGAGAAAAGTGATGCCCGTGATGTAGGCGTGTAATATTGCAAGGTTTATAAAATGTACCTACTGTTGCGAAGATCATTTTGATGTAAGTAAGATATCAAAGCTTTAGATACCTTTGTATATTCATTAAGTTAATGCTAAAGTATTGCTCAGGAAAACGAACAATAATGTCACCTCGTCGACGACTTTCCGTTTTAAAAAACAAAAATAAAAACCGATTTCAAAAATTTATTGTATTTTTATAGTAGGGGAGGCGAGGATTCTAATTTGCAGTTACTCGAGCATCATGGCGACCTATTGGGTTTGAAAGAATATGTTCTAAAAAGAAAAAAGTTTCTGACAAGTTTTCTATTTTAGTGGGGGGGGGAGGGCGTGTAAACAGTTTTAAAACTGTAAAAAAAACAGTTGTACAGAAGTACTCGAGCGCGTCAGCTATTTACAGTGTAAACGCGCTTTTCTATTTCTGATAACCAATACATATTAATCGGACGATTAACTCGAGGGGGCTGTCCGTGGCAAGCGGTTGAAAATCCAAAAAAAAAGTTAATCAAGCGCGTCAGATATTCAAAGTGTATGTAAAGTAGACCTTAAAAAGTGTCGTATTAAAATGTCTGACGATTTGGATGTGGTACAAAGTAATAATTCATATTTCTATTGGTAAAAAAAACGTAATCTTGAAATACTCGAGCGCGTTCCATTTTTTTTTAATTGTTACTAACACTGTAAAAATCATACTCACTAATAATCTGACGTTTTCCATGGGGCGATGTCGGTAGACTCGCGGAGAAAAGGTGAACTACCTGTTAGTTCGCAAGTATCGGTCGTGATTTAATGTCCGCCATCTTCAATGTACATAATCATATACAATTTTTGAACGTAATTAATCTACCTTTTCGTAATCTGACTCGCTCAAGTATTTCTGTGGATCGATTTTTTTTTACTAATCTGGCGGGTTCTCCCACACAACCAATGGTGGGGACCATATGAAGGGTTGATACTTGGTACAGGTACATTAAAGGGTGCAAGATTTCTCCTTTATGATAATCTGATGCGCTGAAGTCACATTAAAATTCCCTCCCTGGGCTCCCCGACTAAGGATGTTAACTGACGTCTACTATCAGGAGAAAGTGACGTTGTGTTGTCAGGCAGTTTTTTAAATTATTCACTGGTGAGGCAACGGCACAACTTTTTGGTCAATGGTGACGTCAGCTACCTCAAAAATTAAAATATTAAAAATAAAAAAACTATTGAGCCAATCATAAAAATATTCAAATTAGTTTCTCAAAATGCTCTAAATTTGCAGAAAATAAAATAAAATCGAATGTTTGAAAAATTAAGACAATCCCCATTGGATCCAGACTCGTCGTCCATACAACATTTTCCCCTTGACTTGCTTTAAAACAACAGAACCAGTATTCATTACAGCTATGTTGTTAGAGTTAATTAAACCGGCATTGTTGCCACATTTTCACTTGTGCCGATGTATCTCAACATTCGCATTTCCATCGACGAACCTTCGTTGAGTGAACGTTTTGTTATACATTTATTCAGCGTGTTCAATCAGCACTTATTTTAGAGCAGTCGAGTGTAAAACTGAGGCCCAAATCTTCGTGCGTTGAATACAATTTTGCAGTCGATTGGCATCTGTAGTCTATTGTAATACTGATGAAGATCAATTCGTGGCAATTGCAATAAATGGGTCACGTTACTGACGTTACTTGACCGACTTCGATCGGCAGAAGACAACGCTGACAATTACGTGTAGCGATTGTTCAAACACCGGTCACTTCCACCCATTCAATGCAGTCATTTCGTCGACGATATTTGTTTTTAACTTACCACTCTTCAATCTGTGTCAGCGAAATTGGTTTAATTTGATTTGTGAATTGTTTTGTTGGGTCAGTTTAACCTAAAAAGCCCGATGCCTTATTTTTCCACTCAAATTTTGAGTTCGCGTTTACTCGACTTGTAAAGTGAAAATATCTCCAGATTTTGGTGGTTATATTAAATTTTTCGGACAATGATCCATAAAAAAGTGTATTCAAAGAATGTATTATATTATATTTACACACTTTTTTCGCGGCAATATTCTTGTCTCATTTTTATTTAAGAGAGAGGAAAACTCGAAATGTATGCGTTTAATTCTTTCATCTGTAGCCTATCATTATACTTCTTTCCTCAGTTAGTAGTCGCTTTGGTATAGAAAGTTGGCCTTTTGTGTTCTAATTGACACTTTTCAAAGAAACAGATTGAATTCATTGTTAAATTCTGTAAAGCGACGTGACTTAGACACTAAGTTAGCGTTTAAATAAACTTTTTAAGGAAAGGGACAAAAGAATTGGAGTAACATCATAGGCAAGGCACGAAACTTTTGATAAAACACTTTAAATTTGTCTTACGTTCCGACGCTGGCAGTTCCGGCTAATTGAATTAACTGAGCGATAATGAGTACATTTTGTGGAGGTTTTAATTGAAACTGACTGGTGAACAAATTGTACGGGTGTACGTGGCCAGTTACTGCTCACAGTACATGGAACACACGTCACGCCACACGTGTGTAGCCTTGGAACGGATCCCTTGAGAAGCAGACGTGTAGTCAGTCAGACGTATATTGTATGTAGTTCAGCTAAACTTTACCAATGACGTATTGGTGTAATGCGAGTAATACTAGGTTTTATCGAGCACATGCTATTTTGACATGCAAACTCTAAATGGCATCAAGGTCACATTGCATTCTTCAAAACGTTCAGTGATCCAGCTACTTAAACATTTCCCCTTCATTTTTGTGCGGAAAAAAAAAATGACTTTCGACTCATAGTTTTGGCCTAAATATAGGGATTGTTTAGCTAGTGCTAATGGAATAGATTTCGAATCGTTATTGACGTCATAGCCTAGGAATTACAAGTCATTGCTATGCTTTCAGACAAATGCTCTACTATATAACTATTACTATGAATATGTAGATTTGATAATGGATCAGTTCTGAATGTGACTAAACAAGGATAAATCTTCTTTACTACGAAATTTTTGAACATTCATCTCTGGGAATTGATCAATGAAAGATGATCAACATTCTTGGAAGAAGTGAATAACTGAAATGAATGAATCGTCGCAACGAGACGTGACGAGTGACGATTCAATTGTTTCAGTTAATCAAATGCATGGCATCCATCTGAAAGCTCATTTACACACATTTGAAGTTATTAATGGATAACAAAAAGCACTTTGAATAATCAGTTCAAGAACGGACCAAATGCGAGCTTTTGTCAACGAAACTCGATATACCTTCTCACGATTAAGGAGAGAGCGAGCCATCAAGCAAATCGTCACTCTATTCTTTACTTACTATACTTACGTTTCAATCGTAATTATCTACGTAATGCATCACCGTCTATTTGAGTAATGTTCGTGCAGTATAAACAAAAGAGATTTGTTTTTACTGTTGATTACTACCCGCTGGTTTCGCTCACAATGGCATCGAGAGCTCGTAAAAGCTAAGCGAGCTCATTGAAAAAGTACTAGAGACACGCAATGCCAATGTTTTACTGTGCTGTCTCATTAATTTGCAAACGGCCAGTTGGTCACGGGTGCGCAAAAAGTTAATCTCTCGCGGCCATTATTTTGATGTAGTATCGACTAGAACAATGGACCACGTCCCGCGACGTGATTACGCTATGGAAATAGTATTCGGAGATTATATCGGTATTATACTAATACGTGAACGTTTTATGTTATTATATTTGTGTTCCTGATTAGAAAATTAATGCGCCAGTAGGCAGTTTGTGTGTGATTTTGGACTATTAACAACCAAACATTATTTTTATACCTACGGACAGTGACGTTCTGATCACACTTGCGGATGTAAAATAACAACTCAAAAGAGAATAACTAATTGATTTCTGCTTCAATTACTATGTTGCAACAAGAAAACATGACCCGCATAAGCCTTGTTAGTTGGATACGAAAACTGTAGAGCTGCAACTTGCAACACTAGTCGGCGCGGTGCGGGGGCGCGCTGGGCGAGATGTCGTTTAGAGGAAGTGGTCTCATCCAATTAAGAGCATGCCCGCTGGATTGCTTCCAGCTTTTTTGTCGTTTTTTTAATTGTCTTCCCGCACATTGCTTTTTACAAAGCGCCATCGGATCCGCCTACCCTTTCTTGTGTTCAATTTGTCAGTTTTAAAGTTACACGCCTTTAGTTAGCACCAGCTAAAATAAATTCCGACGCAATTAAAGTTAACTGTTCTACAGTTTACTGAATTAGCGAGATGCGTGTTTAGTTAGCAGGACTTGGTAGTGTTTCGGTGTGCTAGTAATTGTAAACAACCAATTTGTCAATTACCGTGTCAAAACTCTATTAGATTGGCTGGACTTCGAACCTATTCAGAAGCCAAAACGACCGCAGCGATCACTAAAGTGATACTGGCTAACTCTAGGCCCAAGAGACGATAACTCTTTGGTTTATTATGCTAATTTATTCACAGTATTGCTTGTTTTATATTTAAGCTGCAAAGACACGAATAACTTGCGCTGAACACATATTTGTTATATTTAAAGTAGATAAAGTAGACGTCAGCGTTAAAACATAAGTTCTTGGGTAAGTAATTTGCGCGCTCAAGTTTTGCGTATAGTGCGGGGTATCTTGCGACTTAAAGAGACATGTCAGGATGTACGTGCATCGACGAGAGGAGGTATGCAAATGAGGAATATTGGGAGTAGCGGTGACGGCGGTCGGAGCGCCAGCCATTGTCACCGCGCCCATTGTGTGCAGTGTAGTTCAGAACACAGACACACAGAGTGAGTACGGCCCTGTTACCACTAGCCGGCTTATTTGCCGGGCTGGTATAACTACCGGAAGGTCTAGTGACTGCACATTTTATATGAAACTGTTTACATTATGTAACCAGATACGTCAAAAATTTCGTCGGAGTTCTTAACAACTCGGAACGCCGGCAAGTCGATCAGATCACAGAGTATCTATTTATGTCTCCTGCTAGCCTAGCACTTTTCTCCGATTTTTTTTTCATACCTATCCAGTCTAATGTGAACATACGGCCTCCGGTTTGCAAAAAGCTGCCGGAACGGAATAGTGGGAAGGGCGCCTACAAGCTTCGGGCCCGGCTCGGCAATACGCGTCGTCCAATGCATGACAAAACGGTACTCTCTAAGTAGGTATTTGTTTCGAGTCGTGTCGTGATCGACGCTCGCGCGGTTTCTTGCTCCCGATACGAATGCATTCTATGTGATATGTCGTATGTGGCACCGCTACGTCCATCTTGGAAGATTGACGGGTTATACATATGTATAATACAAAAGCTAGAATTTAAAACCGTTTTACATTTACAGAGTGGAATTTGATTTGGTGCACCTGCTCAAATACGAACACGAATTGGTTACCGTTAAATAAAATTAATTTACATAATAGCGTGATTATCTAAAATTACAAATAAATTATAATAATTTATTATTCCTTAACTACAAAAAAGTGCCTCGTGAACACATAAGTAAGGTCTAAGGTAATTTCCAGCTAGTTCAGTTAACACCGTGTGCAATAATAAACGCGTTTATCTAGCTGGGGTCTGAGAGACACCGTTAAAGCTCGTGCAGTCGCAGTCGTGCCAAATCTCTTCATTAAACTGGTTGGAGGTGGCTCGATAGCGGTACATCCCTGTTTATGTTCACATGTAGCTGGAACTATTATACAGCCTATATTATCTAACTCAGGGCATTGTATTTAAGTCTATGTATGTAGACTGTAGATCTTTATCATGCTCAGAATTATGACCGCGTATTGTAAGTCTTGTAAGAAAATTTACCATATACATAACATCTGTGTATGAAGTTTAGATACTTAGCGTGTTTCTAAAATAGAGTGTAATGATATTTGCATTTATAAGTCAACTATCATAGATTTGTAGGTACTTCCAAAACATAATTTAATCAAAGAGCATTTAATAATGTTTCTAAAATAGATACCTATATCACAGGACCAGCTTTAATTAATTAATGTAGGTAACACACTTCCATTAACCATGTTACACCAGATGTTGTTGTGCTACTAATCTATCCCAAATCTTGTATTTAATCAAGCAGTTTGGGAGACTAAAGCAAATTACTGAAGCGTGGTGCACTCAACCTCAATATGTTGGCAGGGAGGCTGAACTTTGGCCACAACTTCTGACAACCAGTTATTAACATAGATAGTGCACTAATAACACATCGGAACGCCCATTATCAATAACAATCGGTGATCCGAAATAGAGATCATGAGAGGAGATTAGAGCGCGCCCGTTTTAGCTGAGCCCTAGTTTATTTATTCAACGAGTGTCGCGTCTATGTAATTTATATAGGCGCATTTATCGCAGACGAATGCGGCTGTGGCGCTTTCAAAGCTGATTACAGCTTTAAGCGGCTAGATAACGGAGTAGGTGTTCGCGGTGTCCCGTGTCGCAACTTCGCAAGCGCCCTGACACAGTTTCTGTTTATTCAACGTGCGATAATTGTAATACAAGCTAAATATAATTGCGCATTGTAATGGCGCGCACGCCGCCACTACCTCTGTTGCGCTGAGCATGCTCGCGCGCATCCAAATCAGCAGCCGCCACTCCCGCCGCCTACGAATGAGGATTTAATTTAATGTTCTGGATAGTAATTCGTTCCAAAACAATAGCATCAGTCGCGGCATTGAATACATATGCAGCGTTTTCACTGGTTTTATAACTTAACATTTATAGAATGGATGAAACTGTTTTTGTGCCGCGCTATATGGCATAAGTATAATAATTATGTTAATATATAACTACCGTCGAACAGATTGTAACAAACACATTATTGTATATGTGTCTGTTGGAATATGTTATACGAGTATTTATGAAGCGGGCAAAATGTTGCGATAAAGCCAAATAAAGTTTTATAGACAATGAAAAATGATAGTTATTGAGTAACGTTCTGAAATCGCTTTATGAGTTCACGGAATGCGAAACAAGCCTGATAAAGGAAAAAAGCAATATTATATTGTATACTTATGGTATAAAAAAAAATTGGCATGAAATATAGTAGCAGTGCGTTTGTTGTGTGGGTTTGGCAGACGTCCATCAGTTAGGCACTAAATAATACTTTAATCACGGGGAATGAAGTCAGCGGCTATGAACAATACAGGATTAATCACTCGATCTCGAGAACAATCTTTGAATCAGTTAACTAACTAGCTAAATCAATTTGGGCACAATCTATGACTAGAAACATTGTTAGTAACTTTGTACCCAATGTTTTTGATCCACATCTTCATTTAAGTTTGGTTTTTTTTAGACACGGCATAATAATGTGTTAAATGTCAAAGTTCAAAATGGACGCTAAAGATTTGAGTGAATGGAAGTAAAAATAAATAATATTATTAATGTATGCACACATTTGTCACACAAATGTATTCATAATGGGTGAGATAACTGTGAATGGTGCTGGTATAGCTAGTTCCAATCATCGCCATAGCTCGACCTCATTGGTCAGATTGGGACCTAGCTACGGGCACGCCATCTACAATTATACAAGGTTTGAAATATTAATTTATTTGTACAATATTAAAAACATTTTTTAGACAAAATGCGCATTACCTTTCTTCATCAGTATGAGCATCCTAAGTTCTCTTTTGGCCGAAAGTTGTGGTGGCCTTCGTTGCTGTTATGAAAGTTGTCTTACATGACCCCGCCTATTTGAACATCTAGTTTAGGGGGGATTTAGGGATAAGAATTACTTCATTTCCATACAGATACAGATCCCAATAAATAATCAAGTGCAATTTTCTTTTCAATCATGTAAGAAACGATGGGCAATGAATGTATCTGCATCGAGTTCCAAATCGGAATCCTTCTTAATGCGGAGAAAGTTTATTCATAATGTTTACTTACAATTTACGCGTAGTTGCGAGGTAACGTTATCCTTACAAGTCAGTGCGAAGCGTGAAAGCCTACCGAGCGGAGGGAAGCGGGCGGCGCGCGCGCTGCATACTGATGGCGCGAGAGAGACGCCGCATGAGCCCCCTCCCCCTCCCGATACTCCCCCCTTCGCAACACTCCACCCCGCGGCCCACGCGCAACTACCACATTGCTAACCCCACAAGCAAGTATACTGCAAGCACTAACAGCTCCAGGGGCTCAACGGGTTTAACGTTCGTGCGTGGAACACAGCCAAGCAATAAAACTTGATGTTTATACAACGAGTCTGCAACATGCTTGTTTATGTATCCAGCTTAACTCTAGTCCCACACAATCAGACAACGCACACAGACTTAATAGACCGGTTGTGACAATGCTAAATGTCGCCAGTCGTACAAAATGGACCACAAACGGTATCGGGTCATAGGCATCTATTTGAAAGGGTTTGATTCATTTTTTTTCATCGATTATAACAGAGTCGGGCCGAGGCGCAGGCGAACTGTTATTGTTCTAATTAACGAGCCTATTGTTCCAGGGGTGGGTTAGAGAGGTGTCATCCAAGCCACATTGTCTGTCCAGCAAGTGTTTTAATATCATCACACCATTGTTATTACTTGCCATAGATTATTTAGGGCGCCACAGACGCTGCGCCTGATGGTTCCTACCGGTTCTAATCCAACAAGTAATGAAAATATTTTGTTACAAACAACGTTAACATAAAGTTAGCTTTTGCCCTCGTGATGGAGAAATTTATCTCATAGAAACGCACCATCGGTTATCTTATAACGTAACACAGATCGCGGTTTTCCTATTATGTATACCAAGTTTCGTCGCAACTCTTGGGGAATGAATTGGTAACAAACAAACAGAATTACACATGTATAATATTGATACTGAGCTCACGAATGTAATATTGTTTCCGGGGCATCGAACGTAACTGTTATTAAGTATCTATGTATTTAGAAAACAATATCGGAGCGACACAAACAACAGTAAGGCAACAAGCTTTATTTACATACCGCCCGGTGAAAGTAAAACGTACGAACTGTGGACTCGGGCCGAACACTATTGATTCTATAATGGGACGCTGGAGAACATGAAATAAATCTTAATATACAGTAATGGGTTTGATTCCAATCTTGTACCAAGATCATGAGTGTGTGGAACTGGGGAATGTGATTGATACAGGTAGATCACGTCACGACGTAACACTTACGTACTACATAATTTGAACTCCGAAGACGGTTCAATCGATACAAGCACGACCAATAAAAATGTAAATTCAAAAGCGATTTTCTCATGAATAACCTCAACCGTGAAGGAATCGTCATCCTCTTTCTAACAATGCCATATTAATTGGGGACGACTCATCAAGTTATCTTCAGTCAGTTGGTCTGTTAGACGTCACGTCATCATTTACTCCATTTTTGTTTCTTATCGTTCCTTAACACAAATTGTATCAAGTAGCTTTAAAAATATCATGTAAAACAGTAGAATAAATAGTTTTTGAATTTTGACAAGCGTATATATGTACATTTTATTGTTCGCGACTGTTCATCATAAGTTTTGAATATAGGTTATGTTTTTTGCGTAGATTAATTAAGTTCTTTGTGAGTTCTGGCGTAACAAAGAGCACAAGGTCCATATTTCTGTAGCTGCCTGAATATAATCACTCACACGGTAAGGTTTTATCAATTATTACAAAGCACCCTTGATTATTCATCTCAATGTTGCGTGTTGCGTGAGTGAAGTCGGGAGCAAAACCACAATTAATCAACTGTAACCTTGAAACTTCGTGCTCCACATCTTAAGTTCAAAATTAATTTTCATATAGTACACAGATTTAGCAATTAGTTATCTCGGTGCCGTTGAGCTAGTATTCTCCATTGTATTGTGAATTCAATTCAGAAAATTATGGCATGATAATTAATTGGCTCGTTTATTGAAGTTTGTCGTTATTTTAAGTTACGAAACAAGTGATTACGTGCTTTAGAAGACTTAATTTATCGTTTAATTTGCAATATTCGACATAGCTAGATGTGATGCACCGTTACAATTAGGTAAAACTTACGGTAATTACATTTTTTCTTCTAATAAAATCTTCCTCATCATCACGTAACTCTCATTTTATCATCATCTTCTCATTGTCATTGCCTCGGCCCTCGTTGCTGTACTGGTCGGAAGCGATAGTCTAGTACTCTAGTAGATTATTATTAGTCTAGTAAACTGCTGAGCGTGTTATAGGATTTTTTTCATAAAAAAAACCCAGTTCCCAGTTTCATTTCGCAGTAGCCATGAAGTCTGGATTCATGTCGTGCCCGATTGATGGCATTAAGATCGCGCCCTATTACCTACATGGGACTTAAAAACATAACTGGTAAAATGTGGGTGTACTCCGTGTACATCTACTATTACGTAAACCTCTGATAAACCCTTTGTGGATCACAATGTACCGCCGAATTCCTTTCCTTCAAATTTTATGCGAAAAATGTCGCCAATAACCGTTTCGCATCTATCTGTGTACCAAGATTTATCCAGAACAATATCATATTTTTAAACTACGCACTTTACACACAGCACAACATTCTTATTCTAAATCAATATGCACATAGAGATGCATAAGCCAATACTTATGCCGACGTAGTTTACAAGAAGTCGGATAAGTATCTAAGGAGTTCTTTCCACTCAACAAAGTCAAGTAAATAATTCATTTTGAGGAATGGATGGGGCTAAAAGTAACACCTCGTGCTTGGATAGCGACGACTACGGAGGTGCTAAACTTTAGTTAACAGCAGCTTTCAGAGGAGTATTTAGCCTATAGTATGTGCCATTTAACACGGCAAAAGCGGTCATTGCTCCGACTTTCATCCCGATATCTCAATATTAGCGATACTTCCTCTTCACCCGTACAAATCTGTCGCAAACAGTCGCAAAACTGACATCGCTTGAGTCTCATAATACATAAAAAATTACCACAAAAACAACACAATGCACAACCCAAAATAATAGAAAATCTAGCAAACGTACCCTACGAAATATTTTTTTTTAAATATTGTTGTTTCGTTTTTACACAAGTTTATCACACTGAGACAATTTAAAAAAAGTAAATATATTATTATGCATCATATAATTTTGCATTAACGTATAATACAATACTGAGTAAATATAAAGTTAGTGCATATTGTATGGATATAAGTGTATTAATATTCTTTTGATATCAGGATGGTAAAAACACCTTATTTTTCCTAAAATAAATTACAAAAACTATTTCATCACAGAAAATGATAATTTTGATCTTATGTCGTTTTTGTTTTACGAGGTCATCGCGTCAGGGGTGCAGCACCCCCGGCAGCAGCCACCATTTAGATTTGACATTCCGTGTGGAAGTTCGCTTGCGTTTGGTCTGTGCAAAGACATTAAACTAAATACGAGCAATAGACGGGACATCACGAAAAAAGTTGTGATCCAAAACTTTTTACCACTAGGTAAAAAGTCGCTCGGTATAGTAGTCGCGTTGCTATGCAACGCTAGATTGTGCTACTGACACACGGCATCAATAATTTTGTATGACAATTTTCCCAATGCCCGCTCTATAGGTTCTTTTAAATCTCTTTGGGTCTGTGCTATAATTTCTTTACTTTTAATGTTATCGTTTTTGAGTTTGTTACAGTTTTGTTTTTGTGTTCTGTGTTGTTATTGTTACTTCATTTGTTGCTTTTAAAGAAGCATGTAACCAGAAGCTGTAAACGCCGTCGTCGTCCAAACATATTCCAACCTCAAGAAGGTTCGGAATCAATACCGTTCACATCGCCGCCAGCAAAAAGACAGAAGACGATTCTCACCAGCGGAGAACGTCTTATGATTATTAATATTTTTAAATATGTCCAAAACACAAAGCCCGAGGATAAATATTTAACTAACCATGATCTTGTCAAATATACATCAGAAATATGTGGGGTGAGTGAGAGATCGATATATCGGGTATTACGTGAATACAGAAATACTCATAAAATAACGCAACCTGAAGGTAAAAGGAGTAGACCAAACGTTCTCCAAAAAGTTGATGATTTTAATAAATCGGCAATTACTAAAACCATCAGTATGAAAAATCATTTTTTTTTTTCCGAAAGTTTTTGAACAAACATTGTTAAGTAACATGGGCTGAGTTACTCCACGAGAGGTTTTGCGCTATTAACGTTACACGTTGTATATACATAATTACCTATATACATTTGATTCTTTTGATGCCGCGCATTCCACATTTTTTATGATGATTCTTTCACAGTCCAGGCTGTCGTTTGTGGAATGCATTGCTTGTATCAGTAAGACAAGCCAAGTCACTGGTTTCTTTTCAAAGCTTTCTTAAATCATTTCCTTTCTCTCTAATAATACATATTTATATTTATGTATGTATGTGTATTTTATTTTATTATTAATGTTTGTGTGTATTGTATTTATATTATCGGTTATCTATTATTTGATGTGCATCACTGTCTACCCTCAATTTTTTTTTAAGATTCTTCAAGTCCATCATAATTGTCTGGAAGATATCGCTATTAGCGATAAGACCGCCGTTGTACCCTTAGTATTAATAAAACTTTTTTTTTTTAAGTAGGTACCGACTTCAAAAACAAATACAAAAAAGTGTAAAATAACTTTTCTTTCGGAAGTCGGTGGCTTTTTTTTTATGTCATTGACTATTGCCACCCACTTCCGAAAGAAAAGTTATTTTACACTTTTTTGTATTTGTTTTTGAAGTCGGTACTTTTTTTTTAAGTTTTTATTTTACCCTTTTTAGTTCAGACATTCAACAAAAATCTTCGTATAATCGACAACTTTAGAAATTAATATCCAAGCGAGCAACAAAAACGGATCTATGCGGGCAACGTCACAAGACATCCATTATTATTGTATATTAAAACCTTCCCTAGACTGTAATAAACATTTTTCCGTAAACCGCATGAAAATCGGTTCAGTCAAACGCGAGATAATCGTGAACAAACATACAATCGACTTTGAAAATGTACTATGATCCGCGCGCGGACGAAAATACATATGACGGGAAAAGGGCCGTTACCTATCACTACATCCATTAAATCCGTCACACACAGTGGAACATTTTTTACGACACGCGTAAATGTATAAGCACACAATTTGATTTCTAGAAATAAAAAATAATAATTTTGAATTAGACCAACACAAGATTCACAACCTCTGTATGTCAAGCAGGCTGGTACCACGATACTGTAGCGATAGAAGCAACTATCGCTTATTAGTAGTTTTAGGTAACAATAAGTGTCATTATCGCTTAGTGATGAAAAACTTGGTAGGAGGGAGTGAATGACCTCTATTGCCATGTTAAATGGTACATACTATAGCAATTATTGGAAGCGTAGGTGGTCATTTACTAAGTATAATTTTCCTGTTTGAACGAAAAATCTTGAATGTTAATACTGTTAAAGAATGCGACGATTTCACAAATATAAAAAAAAATTGCCCCACACTAGGAATATGACCTGTGTGCGTTTAGAAATATTTGAACAGCCAGACTCGAAAGAACTACTTGTAGGTCTTACAAGTATCTTTACTGTGCGAGAATCGAACCCGAGACAAGCAGCGCACCATCGTCGACCTTGCCGTCCAATGATCCTGTTTACAAATAAAAACAAAATAGAGAATTTTACAATAGTTACATCTGACATCTTACTGCTTTACTTTGATCACCCGTCCATAGAAAGATCTCTATCTAAGCCTAAGTTAAGACTTAGGTCACCCATGTAGTCACAGACCTCTTCAAGAGTTGCTACCATTGTCATTGTCAAATCAAGTAGTGCGGCAACCTTCCCCGGCTTCCTGTTACACATTTTCCTCCCATACCAGGAAATCACCCCCAAATGGTTACACAACAAAAACGCTACTAACCAAAAGAAATTCCGTTTTGCAAAATTTCATTTTTTGAAATATCGGGAATTTGTATACGAAACTATATATCCCGTTTTAAATTGTAATAACTGAAACATTTTTAAAACACGAGTTAAAACTTTTTACGTAAGTTAAAAGTGCACAGTAAAAAGAGGAAATTGCGGTTCAGTGAGAAACTAACCGTAAAATATAACGTTTAACATTGCAACTAACTTATAATTCAATATTGGCAATCGATTAGTGCCACGCCAAGCCTCCATTGGTGTCAGTTTTCCTCAAGATCGATTAGCTACGACAAACCGAAAAGTGTCTGGTTTCTAAAACATGGTGAAAAACCTTTAAAGGAGTAAAAACTTGTCTGTTTTGTAACTTATGTAAAAAACGCTGATAGTTTTGACATTGAGATTCAATGAGCAGTTGTTGTTGTAGTTAATTATGTCTTCTATTAAATACGTATACTATGCGACCACAAAAACATCGAAACTGTGATGGCGCTATGTTTTGATATTAAATATGTCCATTTTTCTAACACTAGCACCCTCTTAAATAAACAATAATCACAATGATTTTGAAAATAAGCATTACAAAATGATAACATCCGTCCTAACTACGTAATATGTTATAAATGCAAAAGTAAGTTTGTTCTGAATCGAACATTCTCAAATTTTGCGTACACACGTTGTCAGTTGTACAGAGACGGGCAAAGGGGGGTCCACAATTCATTCTGAAAAAAAAAATATAACTTGCTAACAATGGATATACCTAGAGAAAATTAATTTGCACAAAGTATTTTTGCTAAACGTAATTTTCAAGTAGCAGTTGACAGATGGAGATTATTGACGTTTTCATTCTTATCGTAGTCGCACAGTACACCGTTGTATCAATCAAGCATTTTGTTCAACGTTCGGGTTTTTATGTCTCCATAGGACACCAGAGGTCAACGAGTACAATCAACAAAACAGATAAGTATTCAGACAGCAAGTTTTAAACGGCTCTTCTGTATTATATACGCTGTATGTATGTGCCTTCTGATTCTATGCTATATAATATATATCTAACGAGGTTGATAGATATATTTAATAGCATTATAGTCCACAAAAAAACTACATTGGCCTCAAAATTACTAAGTCAGTCACGATTTCACGAATCAAATAAATTGATTGATCAGCAAAATATTCAAAAAGTAGGCAAAGCCAAGGTGTAGTCCTTTTTCTGTCTGCAGGGTTTTAAAGGAACCAAACCAAAGCAGGTTGCCCCCAAAATTAAAAATGTTGGCGAGTTTTAATAATCGGGACTAGTAGTTAGTAGTTTCGTGGTTCGTGTTATCATTTCCCATCGAAATTGATAACACAATAGCAAACTGTTTAAAAATCGCTATCTGTATACTTATCTTTTTTGTTAACTGTACATTGCATTGAGCAGTGATTGTAAAAACCCATCCCATTGTAAACGAGCTGCATGTATGTCGTTAAAGGCTCGGTACTGGTAGGTGTACGTATATATACGTCTAATTTGTGTAGATAACATGCATGTTTATTTTAGGCATATCTACATCGGGACATGTCATTGTCCGGATGGGGCCAGGCAGTCTGTGAACTCAAGGCTAAAACTCTTGAATGGTTGACAAACGAAACGATATTTATGAATTTGTGTACCAAGATAGTAACACAAATATAAGTATTTAACGTTGAGCATTATCACGTTACGTCACGGCTATAGTCTCGGAAAGGATAGGCAGAGGAGCACAGCCCGTTCCGGGAATTGAATCGGACAGGACATTAGATAAGACCTCAGGCTTATCAGTTGCAACCACTACACCAACAAGGCCATGAATGTCTAAACAGGGAACCGCGGTTCTAAAACGCAAAGGCGATCGAAGGATTAGGGTGGATTTTAGTCAGTATGATTAAGACAAATCTACCGCTCCACCCATAGCGCGGGCACTCATTTGATGATCGCAAACAGAAGAAAGAATGTCAGCCGAACAATATGTCCACAATTGTGTGCCTAAATTGCCGATACAAGTTGTGTAGTACTACCCACGGGCTACCACAGAACATCGAGCATTCGCCGCTTTTAATTTTATCGAACTGAACAACGAACAGAGTCAAATATCGCTACGAGCATTTTCACGTTCTTTCTAGCCAACGCAACGCTTTAGTCGATGGTCAGGAAAAATTTTCTTCATGAAGATGTCAGACTTGACAGTGGGAAAAGGCCAGAACGCTCGATAGAATGCTCGCTAAAACACGTTCGTTTGGTTTTTCTGTAATGGGCCTAATCACACGCACAAGCATTCACCACAGTTTTGCCTGCGCAAGCCGATGCGCGTACTTGCCTGTGTCTGTGTTTCGGCGTTCAGTGTTGCCGACCGTGTATTGTTTTTCATGCGAGAAGCTTGCGCAGGCAAAATGGTGAATCTTGTGCGTGTGGTGAGCCCATCATATGTAACATTCGCAAGAATATGCTCAAGTTTATCAGCACCTTAAAACGTCGATACGTTGTGTGGTACTACCCACGGGTTTTCGTCTACGAATAAGTAATCACATGTGTTATTTATAGCGCCTACGTTACGGTGCTACGGTTCGTTTGTTATATATGTATGTGTAAATAAAAAGAGCAAGGTCAGTCAAACGAGAACCACACTATGCTGAATAACCAAAATACTATGTGTTAAAAGCTTGTTCCAATTTTTATATATATATTTTTTTTAACTTTGCCCCACACTAGGAATTTCTTCCTGTATCGTGGGTGCGTTTACAAACATAGAAACTCACATACACAAACACCCAGACCCGGAACAACTACTTGCAGATCATACAAATATTTGTTCCGTGCGGGGATCGAACCCACGACACGCTGCGCAGCAGTCGATCGCTCAGTCAACGCGCCAACCGTGTCGTGTGTGTTATTTAAAGTGAATTTCAAACTAAATCTTTTTAAATATCTAATAATTAATAATCTACTCAAATATCTGTTAATACATCATATCTTGTACAACGAAACTAACGACTACATTATTATATTACTGCTCCTGCTACTCCCATCGGTTTAATATGAAATCCAATTAGTTGTAAGTGATTCAATTTAATAATTTACATACCATTTACATCTAACAATTTATAATAATATGCACGGCTCCTTCGAGACACAGTTAAAGCATGCACAAAATTCTTACGAGATACCTACGAAGCCTCTACGAGATGCCTACGAGGCTTCTACGACATGCCTACGAGGCTTCTACGACATGTCTACAAGACGTCAAAGTGACCTCTACGAGATGCCTACGAGGCAAGGCATCTACGACATGCCTACGAAACGTCACAGTGACCTCTACGAGATGCCTACGAGGCAATTTATAGAAAAGTTGATTTATAAACCTAAAGTCAATTATTTACTGGATTTCTGTTCATAATTCCAGTTGTTAGACACTATCTAAAGCTATCGTATGACAGGAAATCCCATCAACCTTATGTATGGCCACCTTAAGTCCGAGGAATGCGAGTGTTATGCAACGTGACATACACAGCGCACCTGCGCGTGAGCCGCCAAGCGGTCTTCTGACGGCAATTAATCTCATGTCAAGAATTTTCCTACGATCGGACAGATACTTACAATGTGACATATAATCATTAAACTGCGATTGACACAACTGAGCTTGTGAAATAAGTAGGTGCCGTCGCAAAAATGTGCTAAATGTGCTTCAAGTTTCAATTATGTGTCTAACCACATCTTCTTGGGCATGCGGGCAGCGAGTAAAGGGCAACTCGCTGCCCGACCATGGACCATGCCCGGGTCGACGGCGCGTCGTGTCCCACGCGCGCCTCAAAGAGCGTCAGCATAATGACGGGGCCCCCCTCTCAGAGGGCCAAAGCCTGCCGGGGTCGCGGGATTATTTCCTTACCGTGACCCCGGAACAGAAAGGGCTATTGAAGGACACCGTGGATTTTAGTCAGTAAAAGTCTGACAGTCCCTCCCGCCCTGCCCGGGGTTGGAGGACTCATTTGATGAATTTACCACGTTAAAAAAAAAAAAAAAAAACACATCTTCTTACTAATGTTATCCTAATATTAGAAATGCGAAAGTTTATTTGTGTGAGTGGTTACTCTTTCACGCAAAAAAACTTTTTAGCGTCTATACTAATATGACGAGTATAAAGGGGTATGTGAGTTTGTTTGAAGGACCGATTTTAAAAATTATTTCATCGGTAGAAAACTACACAATTTTTGAGTGTCAAATTTAAAGTTGCACTTATGCGAAGTCAGGGCGAATCGCTAGTAGGATATAATTATGTTACTTTAGTTTGGGTTTTAATTAATTACGTCGGAACGGCTGAACTAAACTTAGTGAAATGTGGTTTAGTGACAGGTTCGTTTGTTTCCGTGTGATAATTTTAGTGTTAAACGCAGGAGAAGCCGCTGACAACAGTTAATAATATAAAGTACAGTAATTAAAAGGATTTCTATATTTATTTTGATAAATGTCGAAATGTCTATGGTTATTGTATGGCATTTCAAGTGCTATTAGCATTGTTTCTGTAATAACCGATATTACTAAAGCGGTAATTAATAGTATTAATTATGGTTAATTAACGTTTAGTGATTGAGCATGATTATGGAATGAACAAGAATTCACTTGTACTTGACTAAGTCTTTGAAATGACTGCTTTTCAATGCATCAGTCAATACTTTGTATAAGGCCGAGACTCCACCAAAGCTGTGCGAGTCGAGATGTGCCTCGAACAACCAATAGAATTGCGTTGCCCGAGTCGTGCCGGAGTGGAGCTGTGTCAATAACGCAATTCTATTGGTTGTTCAAAACACGTCTCGACTCGCACAGCTTTGGTGGAGTCTCGTCCTAAAGTCCATGATGTTCTTCAATTGCCCTTTACGTCCCGGGGTCATGGTTATCTTATAAGACAGTGTGCGACCCCGGCAGGCTTTGGCCCTCTAAAGGAGGCCCCGTCATATTGCTGACAGCTCTTTGAGGCGCGAGCGGAACATGACACACCGTCGACCCGGGCAAGGTCCATGATCGGACGGCGAGATAGTATCCTGCAAACACAGCCCCGCGACCCAAAATGCTGAGCATGAGTTTTGAGTTAGATTTCCCGGTTGTCAATGTTACATTTGCTTTTTTTTTCGTTAAGTATTTCTTAGAACCAGCCACGGTCTCTTTATTTATATCCCGCTGATGACAGCAGTCTCGCTCACATGGAAGTTTGGACTTAAACATGAGATGTGAGTGTACTATGCATTTAGGTACCTAAACCTTATGCTTCCCATTGAGAATTACAGGCATGATATTAAATTTCAATACTCTCTCAAAAACATTACACTCCTACCTGCGCAGTCGGGTAATAAGTTATTTTTTGATAAATTAGTCATTACGATGTTTATATTTTGTCAAAGATATTTAAGTAGGTACCAAATTTCTTTATCAAAGGAATAAGATCAAACACACACAGCTGTACACATACATATTATATTCTCGGTTTCCCTCAGATAATTATGGTTTGATTTTTTAACGATAATTGTAGCTATCGTCGTATCTTAGCTACGTTTTTCAGGATGTCATTGAACCAAGTAATGGTACAAATAACAACCTCCTGAAAAGTAACAAGGTCGTTACAGATCTTTCTTAATTAACAAGATGTTTTTGAGTACTGAAAGAAAAACGTGGATCATTTATTTTATCTTAATAATGTTATAATTCATTTATGTAAAAGTTTGTTGAGATGGATGGATTATACACTTTTTTTTTAACTTTGGAAAGTTATCAAATGAGTCCTCCTACCCCGGGCAGAGCAGGAGGGACTGTCAGACTTGTACTGACTAAAAACAACGGTGTCCTTCAATAGCCCTTTATGTTCCGGGGTCACTGTAAATTGTTAGTCCCGCGACCATGACACTTTCACACAAAAAGTACTGAACGGATTTCAATGATATTTGATACACAGCTTAAAACTCGGATAAACGCATACACTGGATAGTTTATATCTCGGGAGGTATGACCTTTCCGTTGGATAATAATGCAGTCATAGGTTAGTATAATAACATCATATACCTACTAAATAAGGTACTGTGTGTTTTGTCAATTATTATATTCATTAGCTTAACATAATACAGATTTTATTCTGTCCCGAGTGAATCTTCTCGCCTTTACCTATTATATTATATTCTATGCCTTTACTGAGACTTGCATTATGCCCAATTTCTCCCCATTCAAAAATGCAAAATGAAAGAAATCATCTCTAGTATTATCTCTATATGAGGTGTTTTTTTAACCGACTTCAAAAAAAAAAGTAGGTTCTCAGTTCGACCTGTATGTATGTATGTATGTATGTATGTATGTATGTATGTATGTATGTTTGTCCGCGATTATCTCGCGTTTGGCTGAACCGATTTTGATGCAGTTTTGAGGAAAGTGTTCTCTATATTCTGGAGAAGGTTTTAGTATATAACACTAATAGATATCCCGTGACGTTTCCCGCGTGGATCCGTTTTGCTTACTTGGATCGTAGATTTTCAGGGACGATTGCATGTTTGTCCGCGATTATCTCGCGTTTGGCTGAACCGATTTTGATGCAGTTTTCAGAAAAGTGTTTGTTACATTCTGGGGAAGGTTTGAGTATATAACAATAATGGATATCTCGTGAAATTGCTCGCATAGATCCGTTTTTGTTGCTTAATAGGATTGTAGATTTTCAAAGAAGCCGATTTTATGAAGATTTTTGTTGAATATCGCAACTAAAAAGGGAAAAATAAAAAACTTTTTAAAAAATAGGGAACCGACTTCAAAACCAAACACAAAAAAACGATAAAATAACTTTTCTTTCGGAAGTCGGTGGCCATAACTCAATGAAATAAAAAAAAAAAACAAAGCCACCGACTTCCGAAAGAAAAGTTATTTTATCGTTTTTTTGTGTTTGGTTTTGAAGTCGGTTCCCTATTTTTTAAAAAGATTTTATTTAAATTTAAGTTCACCCCACATTAGGAATTTCTCCTGTAGTGTGAGTGCGATCGTTCATACTGCGCCAACCATGCCCAACCAATCGATTCAATAATTTTGACGTAAAAGCGCAACAAACAAACTAACTTAATTTCGCATTTTTTATGTTACCTAGATGTATGGATAAGATTATTACGAAGGGTACTTAATCCTCATAATATAAATCTCTACGTACTTACGCTCGATATTATCATTGACAATCATAAAGTAAATAACAGATATGTGAGATAATTTAAATACATAGCTATTGCAACATTGTTGCTACCGTCCTCATTCAATTTATGCATAAAACTTCAATCTTTATCGCAATCACGATAAAGTCTAAAATAGCGTGTGATTATTTTACAGATGGTTATAATTCACCATTTTGCTTGCACAGATATGGCCTATTGGAGTCACATTAAGTATTATCGAGTATCGATATCGATAATAATCGTTACTAGTGATTTACTAATACTTGCCCGTGCGCATGCGGCACGACTACTGGGGCTATAAAGTTCTACAGAATGAAAATATAGTTTAACTGTCCCATACTCGACAGGCCTGTTGGTCTAGCTGTTAGTGACCCTGACTGCTATGCCGGAGGTCGTGGGTTCGATTCCCACCCAGGACAAATGTTTGTGTGAAGAGCACGATCATTTGTTCTATGTCTGGGTGTAATTTATCTGTATCTGTAATATTTATGTAATATATAAGTATGTTTATTAGTTGTCTAGTACCCATAACAGAAGCTCTGCTTAGCTTGGGACTAGATGGCGTTGTGTTATAGTTGTGGAATATTATTTATTTATTAATTCTAAACTTCAAAGCTTAGGCGGTTCTCGAGACTATCACTCAACAGTGAACAGATAGGTAACAGTGACCCTAACGTAAAGAAACACGATCGATTCTCTTTACTACGATTCTGACAGTGCCTTCAGCTCCACCCAAAGCTGAAATGATTTTACCACCTCAAAAGAAAGCCTGGAATTTAGGTCGCGAGATTGTCCATATAACTTAGGCCCTGAAATGCAAATTGCAAATGAAGACCAGTACCCTTTTTTTTTTTTGGCGTGGTAAAATCATCAAATGAGTCCTCCCACCCCGGGCAGAGCGGGAGGGACTGTCAGACTTCTACTGACTAAAATCCACGGTGTCCTTCAGTAGCCTGTTATATTCCGGGGTCACGGTAAGGAAATAATCCCGCGACCCCGGCAGGCTTTGGCCCTCTGAGAGGGGGCCCCGTCATTATGCTGACGCTCTTTGAGGCGCGCGTGGGACACAACGCGCCGTCGACCCCAAGTCGGACAGTTCCTCCCGTCCTGCTCTGGGGAGGACTTATTAGATGATTTTACCATGTAGCACAAAAACGAAGAACTGAAACCCTAAAACGCAAAATAATATCCGCAATATAAATCCTTCCACTTCATCCAGTACAAGAGAAAACGATTTTCCACACTCAAAAATTAAATTAAATATGACAACAACTTCAGAATATGTACTTATGCTTTACCATCAGATACAGTTACCATTCAAATAAGTGGTCATGTCAACTAACCATAACCTATAATGAAACAGCTTTAGGTGGCGAGCTGGCGACTTATCATTATACGGTGCATTCACACATACAGACCCGTTGATCTTGAATGGCCGACATTTAAATAACAATAGCCGAAGCCTTAATTTTATTCTTATGCCGTAGATCCTAGCTGTCATTGAAGATCTTTGACAAGTCGTTACAGTCAGCCAGTTGACCGAATGTCAGCCAACAAGTATCAAGGGGTATTATTACATTACCAAATAATTGGGTTATGGAGGTCAGATTGAAAGTCGTTCTATGTAATACTAATATTCAGCTGCAGCTATTGCGACTGTACAGTGGGGGTCTACTCTCTTAGTCCGTCAACGAGAACACACGCACGGTCCGAAACTTTTGAGCGAATCCTACAGGGAGTTGGATTCGGAACAACTATCTAATTATTTGTCACGAAATCTTAGTTCGTATCACAACTAATCTTTTGTCCGTAAGTTATCCTTCTGGGGTCGCGGGACCGTCTCATCAGGTAACCGTGACCCTGGAACGTAAAAGGCTTAAAAGGATCACCGTGGATTTTAGTCAAAACGAGTCTGACAGTCCCTTTCGTCCCGCCCTGGGGGGAGGACTCATTTGATGACTTTACCATGATACCCCATGATAAAAAAATGTCCGTAAGTGATAAAGAATACGAAACGCCTGAAACGTCTGCCGACAGACCTGTGACCCCAACATACTTGGGGATAAGTTATGAAGCTCATGTAGAGCATATTTTTGCATGGTTGTCTTCGCCCGTATAACTCGAAAATTGCCGTATCCCACAGGATGATAAAATCGGAATATCGGAACTATCCTGTGTTTATCGGAATAAAAACAATCTGTGTATTAAATTTTATGTTTCTGTCGAGTAGTTTTTGCGGGAGAGAGTAAGAAACATACATTCGTCTATCCACCCATCCTCACAAATTCGCATTTATAACATTAGTTAGATTACTCACATTCAAAAGGCAAACGTTCATACTACCTACATCCATAAAAAAGACTTTCATGTTACACAGATGGACCTCTTTCAATTACCTAAGGCTACGTTATATTCCTGCATGTCAGTATTAAATCCTTAAACAGTAGCTCAGGTACTTAGTAGTAACTCTTTATGTGCCTAATTACCAACACGGCTTGTATCTTTCAAGAGTTACTCAGTTACAAGAATCCCATTTTTCGTTTGATGTTTCGTAGAAAATTCCATTTAGACTTTGTTCGCACATTGTATTTGTTATTCCACTTTAGACTTAGAGCATTGTAAATATTGTGGAGATATGTTACCTATGTATTTCCTCATTATACAGCATGTATAAGACAAGTGTGAGACTGTGGTGTCGATTCTACGTACGGACCATCACACTGAGCAACTTCTGCACCTATAGCACCAACTTCATAATGTTTTGATGGCCAAGAAGTTCTAGCCTCGCCGTCAAACACAAGGTTGTGAATTTCAATGCAAAACGCATTGCTAAGCAGTAGTTTTTAAGTTTCTTCATGTTCATTTCGAAAAAATCGTGAAAAAACCGAGACTTACTTAATGAATACCAGAGTAAAGCCATAATTTAGAGCCTGAGAGGTTCCCAGAAGTGACTAAATTAACTCTTAGACCAGATGTGAATGGAGACATTCTCAAACGAAAAGAAAACTGTGGCAACGACATGTTTTCGTGATAAAAGTACAGATGATGGTAACAAAGATACAGTTGTTAATTTGATGGTTTGTTTTGTACCACATCTTTAAATATGACCACTACCATTCAGATACATGCTGTATATAAATGTATACTGTAAACCTGGCAAGCTAAAAACAACACGCGCGTTCGCAGAAAATTCATTAACCGCAGTTAAAAGCGCTAATAAATGTTATGATTTAGTTCGTGAATGTGGAACGTTCTACGTACCTATGTAAAGTATCTATGATTCACTGATCTTAAACTTAGTTATTATAGATCTTGTATCAGTTTTAAAGCTCTACGCCTATTAATATCGCTTAAGAATAGTTTTATGAAAAGTAATTATTTAGTCGAGGAATTATTTTATATGAAACTTTACCGAGATTTTAAAAGCAATTAAAAAATATATTCAAATACTATGGAAAAAATATAACCATTTTAACACTGTACAATCCAAACTAATATTATAAATGCGAAAGTAACTCTGTCTGTCTGTCTGTTACGCTTTCCCGCTTAAACCTCTCAACCGATTTTGATGAAATTTTTCACAGACAATCTTTAGACCCTGAGAAAGAACATAGGCTATCAAAACACCACGCGGGCGAAGCCGCGGGCGGAAGCTAGTTTAGCAATATTTTTATTTATCAAAAAATGGGAGCGACTAGATAAAAATTGTTTATCACTTTTGTACCCTGAATCATACAGGGCAGATATTTTTTAATAGAATTATTATATTTATTTAACCCAAACCAGATAATCCCTCGGGGTTTTACCGCTTTGATAACTTATCTAATGCTGAAGAACTTATTATATCCATAAAATTAATAATAAATCCATTGTTGTGGGATGAAAATAATTTCCAAACTCCTTTGCGATAACAAGGAGATAAGTTCACAGAGTTTGCGTTATTCACACAATAGAGAGGATGAATTAATTCAAAATCTTAAGATTAGCGTCCTTACAAAATTTGAAACAAGCTATTTATGAAGCATAAAAACAGTTCAGAGAACATCTTCTATGAAAGCTTCATTCCTTTTTACTGCTGATTGTGCGGCGAAAACACCTGAGCAACAACGTCGGATGAACAATACCGCGATTGCTGCCGGGAAGCGTCTTGTAATACATATAGCTACAACAGAGCAGATGGGGAGCTCACAAACAGACCAACTGGAGCTTTGTTACGATGAAATACACCCGATGAGCTCTTATACTTTTAATAATGAAGATAACTAGACCGATCATCTAACTTATTCGAAAGACGATTCAGAACTCGAGTTGAGATGTAAAACCGACATTAAACTTAATTACTCCGAATTAAAGTCGGTAGAACTCTGACCAGACTAAGAAGTAATTCCATTTATACAAGCTTTGAATTTTAATCGTTCGCAGGCCACCCCATCCCCTTGCCACACATGCCTGCCCCGCGGATTGCTTCTTACGTTCATTTTAAACGTGGCGAGTAAGTAAATTATTAAATGTTCTTTGAAAGGAACTGGAGAACTCCATTATGAAATACGATACAGATTTGTGAGACTCTCGTTAGGGTTTTGAATTATCTATCATGATGAAACAATAACTGATGTTAATGGAATGTAAGATTACTTATGCCACATTTTTTAACAAAATATAGCATTGAGCGAACTCATCTTGTACTACTATAACGAGACGGCTTAAAATGACATGGCATAGAGCGCATCCCGATTATTTACCGAAAATAAAATCGCGTGAATGTTGAAAAGGATTATAATTCAGGCAATAATTCTTCTAATATCGATTTCTATCACGTTTCTATTGCATTATCAACTAACAGAGATTCAAGCCAAGATGCATCGGGCTTCATTAGAGCTTCCTCTTAGCGGCAGGTGCGCATGACGGCGTGTTAGCGACGCGCCCCACTATTGGCCGGTCCATGTCGATGCGCAGGCGCTGATTTACGATAGCCGGCTTCACGCAGCTGCCTCACTACAGTTGCGACCAAACTACAGTTAGAGGAAGGCGATGTTTAGACACGATGCTCCAAAAAGGAAGTCGAGAAACAAGATCCCTCGGCTATATGGAACACCTTGTCATAATTTGCGCCTTTCTTTTATGGGTTGCGTGTGTTTTTGCGTAACTATTTAAGATATTGTAAGAAACTTCTGCATTTAGCTTCTTCGAACTCAAAAATAGTCGTAATGATAGCATTATACCACCCAGGGTGGGAAGGACTCATTTAAATAAATACATTACTAGTAAATACCTTTCGCCAGATATCCTAATCCCATGTTATAGGGGCAGAGCTATTGTCACCCAGAATGCTGCTGAGAAATTTTTGTTAGAAAAAAAATGTAATCCAGGACTTGTTGCTCATCTTGCTCAGCAGTCGTGCTTGCGACCGCGAGACCGTCGAGGTGACGAATCCTAGTAAAAAACATAAACCCTTATTTTGAAAGTAGTTGGGTAAATATTACACATACCTTCCGCATAGCGCCGCAGAGGTAGAGGTGGGCTGTTGGCTGGCGTGACCAGAGACATGACAGCGACGACGGCGGGCGCGCCGGGACACCGGCAGAGCCAGGCACGGCGCGAGGCTTCCGTCACGCGATGTCAGCGTAATAAATTGAACTGAAAAAATACGGAAACAATATGAGAATTATCGTTACCAAACTTCGGAAGCATTAGTTCCGTCTTTCTTTCTAGTACCTAAATTGTGATGATGTCTATTTTAGGAAGTAGATATACTTTTAAATGGCAATGTTTTCAAGCTAATTAATTATATTTTTTTAATTTACTCGTCTGTCTGACAATTGAGAAAAAATACCGGAAAAATTCAAAGTTTTTTATAGTCCAAACATAAGTGTGACCAATATGTACGCGTACAGTCAGCATCAAAAGTTGCTGACCATATTCAGATTTTCAAAATCGCTGTACACCGTATCGTTACGTATTATTACGGTGTACAGCGATTTTGAAAATCTGAATGTGGTCAGCAACATTTGATGCTGACTGTACGTTTATTTTATCTTTACATGACAATTTAATCTATGACCAATCAAAACACGTCAGAAAATTCCACATTCAAACACAGATTGTAAGTACTGGCGGGTAATTAGTAATGAAGATAAAAGAGCATGGCATCGGCCACTCCATAGAGTACATTTGTATATAGGGGGGCCACTCTCTGCTAACAGTGCGCGACTATTAGTCAGCGTCATCTGCAGCGCGGTTCTTTTGTCACAGCGTCATTCATAACCGGCGCCGGAGCCCTGCGCCGTACATACATCAGTCCATATACCTATGACCGGACCGGCTGGCTCCAACGACTGATGTTCTCCATCAGTCAGGGCTCACATCTCTATGATTCACGGTAATTACACCTCGGCTTTCCCGCAGATAGCGATTAAGACGGTCATCTTTATAATGTAAAACTAGAAATTCCGGTGTGCGCGTGTTCGTAATTCCTTGTAAACGCCTTGACCGATTTTGGTGATTTCTTTTTGAGTCACGTTGATGGATTTAAGATATAGTTGGACCTGGTAGATGGTCCGGCGTCAATATATGACTGTCGAGTGAAATAGCCAACCAGTGGAATAGGAACATTATACGTTAAAAAAAAATTAATATTCCACACATTTTTACTTCTTGAAAACAGTTCAATATTATGAAAGTAAATGCCACAAAAGGCATTAGGTACTGTTATTGAGTACCAACAGCAACTGAATCAGGGGATTGGTTTAAAAATTATTAACAAACACAGTCAACGAGGTGTTAATCAGAAGAGATTGCAATCTTGGAGTCCTTATTTGTTCAGTAATTGAGTCGTCAGGGCTCAACACTGAAGTACCAAGTGGTGCTAATAGACGATTGGAGGTTCACGTTTCACAACACAAAAATATAATAAATGTATAGAAGGTGTTACACTAAGGCCGGCCACATACATCAGTTTTCCTGATCAGGAATCCTGATCCGTTTTCTATCCGAACACAGTGAATTCATACAAGTGTGTGTGCATGTTTTATGTGTGTTGTTCACATTTCATTCATCATTTCGAATTCCGAACGAAAAAAAAACTGATGTATGTGGCCGCCCTAAAAGCGCATAACTCTTACATACTTGGTTCTTTAGATCGATTTCTCGGAAACTCCTAATAGGGAACATGAGTGAGTGAAAAAAAAACTTTCCATACAAAATAATTGAAAAATCCGTATCGGCTGAAATAGTTTTATGAAGAGTGGAGATGCCAATTTGTTTTTTCCCATGTTCTGGAGAGTTTACCAGTTTGAATGTCTGAATATCCACCTAAAACATTTATACACCCTATATTTGTCTGCTATATATATTTGAACACGACAAGGGTAATATTATTGCTCTCAACTTTTACTTTGGTATCACAGTAAAGTATGAAGTTTACATTACCGCGACATCGTACGAGTACGCCAACATCCATTTGCAAATATTTTATGAAAATAGTTTATTGAAGCACCTTGCATTATATTGACACTAAGATTTTATTCAGAGTCCGCCTTACCACAAAAAGATAAACACCCGTTGAACACTTGTCTAAAAAAAAGTGTAACTGCAAAACGACCCTGTTATCAAGGAGAATTAATGTCGTTTTGACGGGGTCAATTTTTTAGACAAGTGTTCAACGGGTGTTTAATTTTTTTGTGGTAAGACGGACTCACAGTACACACCGAGACGCAACGTGACAAGACGATACTGGAAATATGTATCATTTCGTGTAGTAAATAAAGTTAGATTTCGAGTCGCTATTATTTGCGCGCAGTGTCGCGTCTGAGAATTGACCCTAACTCTGTTTTCTTTAGGCAATTTTACACTACCATTGCCTAAGGCTGGAGTCCCTTTACAGTTGACTAATAGAAAACTTATCAACGTATCCGCTCGTCCATATCGAATATTGCATAAAGTAAATTATTGGAAATATAATAATAAGCAGTCAGGTCGTCCTGTCTCGGTTCACCAATCCGTCACAATTCGTGGCTAACTTTTTATTGGCTTCAATAACCGTTAAATTTGATTACGTCGACGTGTATCAACAATTCGAGATGAAAACGACAGTTGCCTAACAAGGTGTTGCACTCTGTTCTGTGTGAGTACCTTCTGGTACAATACCTTTTACTGTAGTAAGTGTAGTAGATAACTGTTAACAATAGTTGTGTAAGTATTGTCAGTTAGTTGTTAAGTTGTTGTTTTTGTTTTATGGTTCATTGTGTCTGTGGCTAGCACGCGCCTCAGTGAATAATATAATAATTAACTGTGGCTAATTATCTACCTACAACGACGAATTGCTTCATCAGAATATCTACGCATTTTATTTTTTCATATCTAATACCACGCACGACCCATAGTATTTTTATTTCTTTTTAGTTCAATTTAATTATATGCGGTATAGGTAATTGTTATTTGTTTTTTAATGCAAATTATTGACCGTAACTGTAATAAATAAATTCATTATATTAGAAAGTTAAAATGTGCTTGAAAAATGCGAATATTTTATGAACACTTGTTGTTCAGTTTTAAATTCAAACAATGTATTTTATTAATTAACTCACATATATTTTTTCTTTATTATCTATATCGATTCTAGAAAGTTTAATAACAATAAAAAACAATCAAAGAAAATGTGCGAACGGTACATAAAGAACCGGTTTTCGAATTACAAAAATTGATTGAGTGGGAGGATGGGTGACCAAAACAATTTTTATAATAACTTGACACAATAATCACGATTGTGTTGTGATTTATGCTTCTAATTGTGGGTCCGTCCGGATCAACGGAATTAGCGTCTATTCACGCCATGTTGAAAAAGTTTTTTTTTTACTTTCACGTTTCTTGAAATCAGCTTTAGTATCTTTCCACGAGCAATTTATTATTGTAATAACAGAAATACGTGGGAGCAACCAAAGGGACCAAAATATATGAAAGCATGTACAAATACTAATATTTCAAAATCAATCTTACCGTGTATGTGCAAGCAAATGACAGTACAAGTTTACGACAATGACGTATAGTTGTTTCTAGCTAAAGTTCGTATACGGTGAAGAAGAGGTACAGCGAATCAGCATCGCATGACACTCGTTAGGTAATAGATTACTCAATAGAGGACGCACTCATCACTGACCTCTCGACATCTCACCATTTGAGGGCGCCCACGATTAGCGAGTCATCATAAACACGGTATATCACCGTTACATATCTATGAGTTACAGAAACTGACCCCCATTTGTAAATAAATTTAAATATTACGCAATGTTACAATTACATAATTTGAATTTTATTAAGAAATTGTGAAAAGCGTGCTTTTCAATTCTCAACGGTTTCGATATGGCTGTCGCATCAGTTTGTCAATATCGTGAAGCGGCTCAGACGGCCATTTTGCGACCAAACCAGTCACAATGATAAGTTTAAGTTGTGTCATCTTATATGGAAGTATGTTTCCATGTGCGTCGATTTCACTTTTCAGCTCAACAATAAGAAATCATAAGTTATTGTCCGACACGTCTGAAATATATACCATAAGAGTTCAAGCAAAGGGTATACCTTATAGCACAAACACATTTGGCATGTTATGTTAGAACTATACTAAGGCTAATCCAGACTGCACTGAGAAATTCCTAATGGAATAAAATAAAAACATTTATTTCAGGCAAGATTACCCTTACAAACAAAATTTATTTAAAAAATCAAAATTAATTAACAAAATCATTTAAAAACCCAATAATGACCTAGGAAATGTACCCAGGAGCTAGTTGCGATTACTAGATCAACAAAGCAGTTGAAATAAATACATGACCGTAGTTGTTGTAATGCAGTAGTCACGAATTCACGACACCCGATTGTTGATTACTGCCCACACACAAATTGGTCCTTGGTCACTACTAATTTAAGTAAACTAATTAACCAATACACAGGCCCATAATAATTTGAATTTTCTCATTTGTTACAGTGCGATATCGACCAACAAATGCCACAACACCAATACTCTATTCACAAGTAATGGGTAAGTAAAGTTACAAACACTAATTCTACTGGCCTTAATCACTTGCATTTAAATTTTGACTTAGAAATTCTAATGTTAGTATTAACGTTATAAGTACCAATTAAGTTGCTACTGTGACTTGTAGAAACAAATAGACTTATTATGTCCTTCTTTGTGGTTTGACCTCCTTTCTCCAAGGCTTCAGAGAAAATAGCTCCGTCATGATTGGGTTACAGAGAAAAATAATATTTCTTTTCTAAATGTCGAGGGAATGCCCTAACCTTGTGCTACCATGAGATACATACTTTGTATCCTTGTAGTTTAATCTTGGTTAAACATACATCCGCTGCGATATGGCTGCATAAAATAGCATAATTTAAAAAAAAAGCTGATTTATGCTAGGTATTACAAGCAATGTTGAGATTTGATTTAACTAATCGCAGTACAAAATCACAGTATTATTTAAAGTAATGTTACATAAATGAGGTAATGTCGATAAGAACCGCCGATAAACTAGTAAGTATCGGTGGGCGCACTCGTACCTGTTCATTCATAGTCTGTGGGAGGAAGGCGGAGGGTCCGAACCTCGCCCACGCGCCACTAATCTATCGCGAGCCCAAAAAATAACACCTTCAAGGTCCATTCTATTCGTCCACTTAAGCGTGATAACTAAGTAGATTAAGCTGTGGAGTCTATCACTTACGCCGTCTTTCGTCATCTGTCGATACTTACACCAAATACTTTCAGCCTTAAAAATGGCCTAGTATTACAAGAGCTAAGTTAAGGCATATAAAACTCCTTCTTCGAGTATGTGACAATATTTCTGTGAATTCAGCGCGTATCTCACACACAGTCGTGTCACTCACTTCAGTTTATTGCTTAACAGATTAAAAGTCGTTTGTTTTATTATATCTGAGAAAGGCTCCACTCGACGTGATGACGTAACATTAATAAGTTCACCGTCAAGTGACAGCTGTAAACAAAGCAAAGGAGATAAAACCTTATGCGTTGAAAGATAAACGGGCGGCGGGTTAGCTTAGCTTGTCCGACAAATAAAAACGATTTTAAATTGCAAAACTAAGCAATTTTTTTTATTTCATATCCATACCAGGAAACGTAATAATGAAGTAACAATTTTTGCGATAGATTTAGCAATTACAACGGAATAATGAACTAACGAACAATTTACGAAATTAATAGAGCAGCGGAGTCGCGGACTCGCGCTTGCTATTAAAGTTGATTGACGCATGCGTTCCATTGCAGCAAAATGTATAGTTACACAGGTTTCCACGTGCACGACAGAATGAGGCGGAATGTAAGCTCAACTCGACTCAAGGCGAGCCGCCTGACATCATTACCTAGGAAAATACTTAGTTAAATTTACGGAAAATTATGTTATCACATATTCCGCCAGACAAACTGGCGACAGTACTTAAGCATAGTTCACATCTTATAAATAATGTATAAATATGAATTTAGATTAACTAGGGATTTAAACGTAAATTTATCGCAATCTGAATAATTTATATTATTCTAGATCAAATTGCGAAATTGTGCCGTGACTCGTAACTTTGATGTCGAACAAGAAATCAAAATCATGTGTGCGTATTTACTAAGTACATATTGAGGTGCGCAGCAGGTGAGCAGTGGTGGCCCAGTGGTATCGGTCCCGACTTACAAGTTGTAGGTCGTGGGTTCGAACCCCGCCAGGCGCATTACTTTGTGTAATTTGTTTCATCTCCACTGCTCTCAAAACGGTGAAGGAAAACATCGTGAGGAAACCGGCATGTCCTAGAACCAAAAATTCGAAGACATGTGACATCTGCCAACCCGCACTGGGCCCGCGTGGTGGATTATGGCCCACTCCCTCTCACAAGAGAGGAGGCCTGTGTCCCAGCAGTGGGAACATTATAGGCTGATGATGATGACATATTGAGGTAGGTACTGATATTTTTAAATATTAAACGCATTAACGCATGCGTAGCGAATTTCAAAGGCCGCAGGTTCGAATCCTGCCCGCGGATTGAATTTTTCTTTCCTAAGAAAATCTTAGGTACTGATAGACTCGAGCAATCACTTGTAACATAAAACATCAAGCATTGACCGTTTTTAATTTTGTCAAACTGAATAACGAACAGAGCCAAACATCGCTATGAACATTCTCACGATCTTCCTAGCGAACGCTCTAGTCGATGTTCGTCAAAAAAATTTCTTCATAAAGATGTCTGACTTGGCAGTCGGCCCGGCGAATAGCTCGCCAGGACGCTCTTTAGAATGCTTGCTAAAACGCTCTCGTTTGTCTTTCTGTTCTGTAACATCCGCAATACTGCTCATTACAAGTGATTGTTCAAGTTTATTAGCACTTTTGTAGTCAACAAACGTGAAAATACCCTGTTGGCAGGGCGTTCATAGTTAGTACGTAATGACTGGAGACACTCGATCGCTTACCACAAGTTCCACGTAAGGTCATTTTACCCCATACTTTGGCATTTTAACGCCCTTCAATTATATAGAATTTATAAACACCGGTTAGAGGGTTTCGATCGGTTTCGCTACTGTTTGTTGTTGGGAACGTAGGTTTTGTGTAATGTTATGTACACACATCAAAAGTGTCTAGGGATCAACATATATTTTTGCAATAACTTTTCTCCTGATTGATATTAATTAAAATGTTCTTTAAGGATTCATCAAATAAAGTGTTATCGTTTGTCACAGTAACGATAAACCAAGTCACCTTTGCATTCATAAAGAAATTTGCCATTTTCCTAATAAAGGGATTTTTGACATTTGAACCACTAACATTAAAGTTCGAAAAAAAGACTGAAATAACAGTTTTCTTTAAAATTTTATTGGGTAACTTAAACAATTAATAATCCGTGTTTCTACCGCGAACACTAACAACACAAGAACATCGGTTTGGCATACTCAAAATGAGTTCATCCAAATCACGCTGTGGAATGGCCGCCCATGTTCGTTGCAACAACAAAAAAAGGTCTTCTTGCGACTGGATACCCTCCATATTCGGCAGAGCTCTTCTCTGTAGCATATCCCATGCATGCTCAATCGGGTTCAAGTCTGGCGACTGAGCAGGCCAGGGCAGGACATTGATGTTAGCTGCGGCGAGAGTCTGTCTTACAACTCTTGCGGTGTGCGGTCGTGCATTATCATGCATTATCTGAAATAAGGGACCGATTTGCACTTGTAGAGGAACGATGACGTCTCTGATCCAAATCAACTCAGTTCTTCCGCCGATCCAAATACCCGCCCATACCATGATGGTTCCACCACTATAAGGATGGACTTCCTGGCAGGATTTTAATCGCTGTTGGCGTCCAGGGGTTCTCCAGTGTCGTATACGTCTTGTATCCGGTCTCATACCAAAACGAGACTCATCAGAAAAGCACACGAAACGCCATTGTTCTTCTGCCCAATTTCTGTGTTCAAGAGCCCATTGATATCGAATCCTACGATTGTGCATTGCTATAGGTGGTACCCGTAGCGGTCTTCGGGAATGAAGGTTCACTTCATGCAAGCGGTTTCTGACTGTTTGGTCGCTAATTAAGTTCCCTGAAGAGTGATGAAGCCTCACGGCTAACATCATGGCGGTTATTGTTGGAGCTCTTCGAGTTAAGATTTGAATGTATCGGTCTTGTCTCCGTGTGGTGCAGCGATACCGTCCTCCATGGCGCTCAGCCACGGTACCAGTGCTTCGGTAACGTGTCCAAAGTCGACTGATAACACTCTGACTTGTATTCAGAGCTAAAGCCACAGTACGTTGCCGGGAACCAGCTTCTATCATTCCCACGGCTCTGAGCATTTTATAGGGAAAATATTGACAGCTGATTTTCATCTTTTACTCGAATTTGATTTACAGTTCCTGATTCAAATTATGAAATGCACCAAAAAGGATCCATATAAATTTATAAAATCATAAATTTATTACAAAGCCACATCTCAATCTCAAGAAATCCGCATAAAAATGCTTGATCCCTAGACACTTTTGATGTGTGTAGTTGAATCGGGTTGTTGTAAGTTTGCGACAAAGTTAATTCGCCACGAAAAAATGGATGTGTAAATTAGCCAGAGTTTTTGTATTTTGAATTTTGTTTAGTGTAAATTCGCCCCATTTCTTTTTTCCGCACGGATAGCAGAACAATAACATAATAAAAATAAAATCCAGCACAAAACTACAGAAAACGAGGACACAATGTGGAATCTGGACAGAAAGTACTAGGAGAACAGGATCACGGAGGTGTTGGTGCCGCCGTTTTCAGTAAAAATTATGTGAAATGAAGATATGTGGCAAATTTACAATAACAAAATCTAGCTGTGGCGAATTAACTTTCAATGTATGAGGTTTAAAAAACTGTGGCAAATTAACTTTGTGGCAAACTTACAACAACCCGTTGAATCCATCCCTTAATTGATGGAATGATGACTTTCATGACATAACATAAAATCACGCTTTTCTTCCATGGGAAATAAGATAAACCACAGAATACCAAATGATACAATCTTATGAATGATGTGTGTAATGGCTAATACCTAATTATAATCTTACAAAAACGAAACGTACATAAAATATTTCATTAGCTTTCTACACAAACATTCGTTTTTTCTAGGAAATCTGTAACCAATTACAATTTTCCACAAAAGTAGGCAGTTCTAGAAAACTATTATGTTCGAATCCCAAGGTTTATTTCATAGCAGATTAGATACTAAACAAACTTATTCAACAAACATTTTATAGCTAAGACAGATTAATGCGAAGGTAAATAACACGAAGGGCTATAAATCGGGGATTACCCAGCTATGTATAATGCTATGTACTATGTAATACTTTTCTTAGGATCATGTATTTTGTGGGAGCAAGCTGCGGGCTCATGATTGATGACCCGAGGATGCTGTACAGTACCACTATAGATTATCTTGCGAATAACGTACCGCACAGAGAAAGATGGAGGAAATACTGATGCTGTGACGATTATATATTATAATTAATTGTACTGTCAGAAACAGGATGTTTGTATTTAGAAATTGAAATTTTGCTGGATAATTTCAACCTAGGTAGGTACTGTAGGTACGAAAAGTTCTTCAGCAAAATTACTATGTATTAAATACCTACTATGATAAAGAGTTAAGATCCATGTAAATCTATGGATAAAGGAACTGTAATCTCTAAAACAACTCACCAGGTTTCAAAATGTTGCACTGATTGCTAGTTACACTTTTAAATGCAATAGAATATGTTTTTCACTTACGAGGTCACGGGTAGAAGCTAGTATTAATTAGACAAAGACAATATTTATTCTAGAGAATTTAAGGCCTAAGCACAAGATTCCCATGTTTTACCGTACAGCGTATAATTAAAGTATTATGACGTTTATTGTAAGGACAATTAAAAAGCGCCTCTAGTGTACAAACGAGAAACAATTTTTGTCAACAAATTAACGTCAAACACCCCCCTTCCCCTCTTCTTTACGTTACAAAAAAGTGATAAGGCCTTTGAAGAAAAAGTTTTTAAACAAAAAATGCTAGTTTAATTAATATTGTTTAAAGCCTTCACAATCTGATAGTTTACAATGTCAAGGTACTTATGTGGTGGTCACAAATTGCGGTACACAGTGACCAGACCAGACGGTCAACCACCAGACAATTGGCCGAAGACCTTTAAAATAGTTTAAGCAAAGTTGAGCGAGCCTGGCTAAGCTAAGATTTAACTAAAGTCAGATAGAGGATGAAAGATGATCTTGCATACTATTATATAGTTTGTAAGTTTAAATATAAGGGACTAGCTGTTGCCAGCGGTTTCACCCGCTGCAACTCGAAAATTATCCCACGGGAACATAAAATCGGGATAAAAACTATCCTATGTGTTAATCCAGGTTATAAACTATCTGTGTACCAAATTTTAGCCAAATCCGTTCAGTGGTTTTTGCTTGAAAGAGTAACAAACATACCTACATACACATACACATACATTCATCCTCACAAACTTTCGCATTTATAATATTAGTAGGATTAAGTAGGATAGGATGTGAGAACCATGCATATTGAAAATGGATCTAAGTTCCAATATGCTGGTCACCATTCAGTCCGGTACCAAACATTGGTCCTTCGAGCCGGATACCATATAGGGTGATCTAAAGAACTACTAATTGGATATAAGATTTTTTAAACAAAATTGACAACCAAATGTCTTTCATGAATGAGAAGATTAACTTTGTCGTGGGATCTATTCCGATCATAATACGTATAATAAGGAAAAAGAAACAAAGTAAATAAATAAAAACAACTATTATAGAAAAAGCAGTTTCCATTTTACAAAAGCGTGTAAAAATCGGTTTTTAATCGCCACCTTTACTTCGCCTTAGCGCGGAGTAATTTAATTTGTTTCCTGTAATCCGATTGTCCGTACTTAATTATACATCGATAAGACGCTTTCATTACGTTGGGGATTCATAATTATCTTCGTAACACTGAAGAAGTAATCGAACTGAAGTAATACCAAAATTTAAGATTTCGTAATCGAATAGAAAAGTTCTACAAAACAATGTTCATCATGTCTGTCTGTCTAAACTGCATACAGTTATTTTACTTGGGGGCTACTAGCACTCTACATTTTGATGTTTGTGTGACCGTTAAACATTTTTATGTGCGATAAATTTTAAAAATTATAACAAATAAGGGGTAGTCAAATCAGTCCCCATACATTTAACCGACGGATAAAAAACCAAAAATATTAAAACCAGTATTTGAAAGTGACTCCATTGAATCACGCAAAACAGGAGCCTTCTCACAAGATTTCTGTATTTTATTTACAGCGTACTTGAAGTATTTACTGCGTTTATTGTATGGAAAATTGAAAAAGCGCCTCTGTACAAATGAGGAATTAATTTTTACGCTAGGGTGTCTTCGAAGATCACCACCATCAAAAACACAGGAGCAGCGATCAGTGAAAACAAATGAACAAAATCTATTTCATTCTCAGTTACAACAAAACAAAACTATCTCTCGGCCTCATGAATATTTTTATCAGTAACGCAACATGTAATATCAATTACTCCTGCATCATGGCACAATGGGGCCTAATTATCGCGTGGTCGCAGCTGCTGGGCACCTGCAGACTTATCGCAGGGACACTGACCCCCGCTGACCTTTTATATGGTTCTGTTTGACTCTGCAATACACCATACACCTGACTTGTTCCATTTAAAATGCGATAAGAAACGGCAGATGTTAGTACTTATAAGTTCAGGTAACTGTTGGCCGCTAATTGCGTTAACTTTGCTGAAATATATGAGGAGGGAATGCAATCTCGAGTAATTTTTCGCCTTAGTTTGGAAATCTCGGTTTTATTGGTGGAGATTACGACAAAGATTTCGAGATCGGTCTTTAATTTATTACTATTAGGTCTGATGAGTCAATTTAAAAACAAAAACCAATGCATATTAATAGTTTGTTAATTTATTGCAAAATGCCAAGGCAGGTCTAAAAGCGTGGCATTTTAGTCATCAAGGTTTCATTGCATAAAATTCTTAAGAGGCCTTTTACCCATTTGCGCGTAGAACTAAAATTATGATCGTCTAATTTACCATATTAAGTAATACTCCAACATTTTTGAATACCTGCAAAAGAAAGACCAGTCTTTCGTGTTGTAATTGTACGTAACATATTTCAAAAAACTCTTTTATTAACTTTGTGGTAATTAATCTCCGACAAGTAGTTTACTGAAAAATCAACGCAGAGTCGATTTGCGACTCCTACATCTACCATTAACATTCGTAATTTTAACCAAAAAAAATACACAAATCATCAGACATACGTTTTTGTCGTAAAACTACGTAGTAGAATTTATATTTTTAATAACACAAATTAGTAATAAAATAAATTCTGAGGTCAATTTTTACGTTTTATATCGCTGTTTTATCGCCATTTTTGGTTCGAACAAAGCGTAATTACATTAAAAAAACTATGTAAATATAAACTATGTTTACAGACTAAACTAATTTCTAAATTTCATTAAAATCCCTTCATGTAATTAAACATACTAAATTTTTTAAAATCACTCTAAACTAGTATAAATTACGAAACATAACCGGGCTGCAATCAGTACGGCTCCAGCGCCCGTCGACGTAGGACCTGTATCACTTTTTTCCTCGTCCTGATTATAGAGCGTACGTATCGTGAACGGAATATTATACTGCGACTGCCACATTTTGATTCTCTCCATATTTTTTTTCATAAGGTAAGATTTTCGTTACTTTAGGAAACTAAAGTATTATTATAATTATAATAGTAGTTTGTAGAATTTTTGCATTAATTAGCCATCCGTTTTCGTTTTATTAGTTTTTGCAATGGGGCGCAAGAGTGGTGAGAAATCCAATATGGCGGCCTCCCCAAGATCGCGGTCGGGCTGTTTGAAATCCACCCCCATGATATGGGTATCAAATGAAAGGGTTTGCTGTCAGGAATATGAAAAAAATAGTCACGTGTCTTAAATCCAACATGGCGGACATCCAAGATGGCGGATTGCCTATTTGAAATGCATCCCCATGATATGGGTATCAAATGAAAGGGTTTGCTGTCAGGAATATGATAAAAATAGTCACGTACCTGAAATCCAGCATCCAGGACATCCAAGATGGCGGATTGGCTATTTGAAATGCATCTCCATGATATGGGTATCAAATGAAAGGGTTGCTGTCAGTAATATAAAAAAATAGTCACGTGTCTTAAATCCAACATGGCGGACATCTAAGATGGCGGATTGGCTATTTGAAAGGCAGCCCCATGATATGGGTATTAAATGAAAGGGTTTGCTGTCAGGAATACGAAAAAAATAGTCACGTGTCTTAAATCCAACATGGCGGACATCCAAGATGGCGGATTAGCTGTTTGAAATGCACCCCCATGATATGGGTATCAAATGAAAGGGTTTGCTGTCAGAAATATGAAAAACCCACGTTTTTAATTTTCTTTAAAAAAAAAGAAAATAACCCTACGGGGCTGAGAGAGGGGCCTGGGATATATTTACATGACGTGTATAGATCGTGGTTGTAACTTGCAAAGATACGCTCCCACGCTTTGAGAAGTACCGTAAACTGCTGTAACATTGCCTTTATAGCTCAACATTGCCTAAATTCAAAAAAGTTAAATTATTCCCGCTGCGAAATGTTTTTTATTGTCTATGGTATTACTAAAAGCAAGTCGGCAATCTGTATGGCAACATTCGATCATACGTCACTCCAAATTTTAGTTAACAAACTGTCAGTGTCAGTTTCATTGTCACTGCGGATACTAGCTTTTTACCGGCTCTCAGGAAAATTTCATTTTGTGAATATTTATGCTTTATTTTCTAGCGTTATATGTTATACTAGCACTACGCCCGCGACTTCGTCCGCGTGATTTTCCAATTTTGCCTTTGTGAATTTCTAGTCCCGGCCACCCTCTATACGGGATACTGTTGGAAAAACTCAATCAATATTCAACAAAAATTCTATCAACTTGCAATATTCCGTCTTAGGTAACACCTAGGTCCTAAAAATTTAACTCCTAACTATCAACCCCAATACAAACTTTTAGTGGTCGAATTTCGTATCATCCTCTCTTAGTGAGAACCTGTATCCTAAATAGAACCCCCCTGCAATGTTGAGTCATCTAATTACAAACACCAAAGACAACCCATAAGGGGACGAATTTTGTAAAATTCCGCCTTATTGAGAACCTAGGTCATAAAACAACCCACATGCTGAAACTCCTAGCATTTGTAGTAACAAAGTTTCATACAAACTGTCAACCCCATAAACAGCTCCTTATGGATAGAATTTCAGAAAATAGTGCCTTGGTGTGCATTTACGTCATAAAAGAACAACCTTGCAAAATTTAATACTCCTAGCATTTGTAGAAACGAAGTTTCATACAAAATATCAACCCCTAATTCAACCCCTTGGGGTCTATTTTCACAAAATACCCGCAACTACGTCCAAAAAAGAATCTCTATGCAAAATTTGAGTCACCAAACTATCAACCCCGAAAAAGCCCCTTAGGGGTCGAATTTCGCAAAACCGTCTTAGTGAACATTTAGGTCTTAAAAAGAACCCCTCGCAAAATTCGAGACGCCTAGCACTTGTAGTAACAAAGTTTCATACAAACTATCAAGCACAAAAACAAACCCCTTTGGAGTCGAATTTTGCAAAATCCCACATTGGTGTCCATCTAAGTCTTATAAAGGAACCCGGTGCAAAATTTGAGGCTCCTCGCACTTATATTGACAGAGTTTCATACAAACTGTCAACCCCAAAAACAATCTCTTAGGGATCGAATTTCGCAAAATCCTGTCTTAGGTATTACTTACGTCCAAAAAAGAACCCCTATGTAAAAATTTGAGTCTCAATCCTATCAACCCCAAAAACAACCCCTTAGGGGTCGAATTTCTCAAAATTTCCACCTTGGTGAGCATTTACATCTTAAAAAGTACCACCATGCAAGATTTGAGACGCCTAGCACTTGTACTAAAAAGTTTCATACAAACTATCAACCCCAAAAACAAACCCCTTAGGGGTCGAATTTCGCAAAATCCCGTCATAATGAGCATCTACGGTCTAAAAAGACACCCCATGCAAAATTTGGGATTTCTAGCACCTGTAGTAGCAAAGTTTCATACAAACTATCAACCCCAAAAACAACCCCTTAGGAGCCGAATTTCGCAAAATCCGTTCTTAGTGCTCACCTACGTGGTTTAGGGAGGGCTTATGCCAAATTTCAAGTTTCTAGGCCCAGCGGTTTGGGCTGTGCGTTGTCAGATCAGTCAGTCAGTTTTGAATTTTATATATATAGATAGCAAAGAAAATATGCTCTTTTATGTATTTAAACTGTTTTTTCTGTATTATATCTTAATTTAAACCGTTAAATCATGGTCGGCAAAGTTGTGTCAGATTTTCGCAACTTTTTACTCAATATTATCTAGGGTTAGGGCTGCCACTTTTAATTTTTTCAACAAACTCTTAATCGACCGTGGTTTTGCTTGTGTATTTTTTTTTTGTAATTGATCTAAGAACGTTTTATAGAAGGTAGAACTATTGTTTCTTTATTTATCATCATCAGAAATTAAGGATGTCGAACGTAATTTTCTTTGTCGAATGTCATTTATAGTATGTTATCATATTGATATTGATTTTATTATACGTAATAGGTACCAACATTATTATTTTTTAAATGTTATTACCTACCTACATTTATTTGTTTTCCTATGAAAAAATGTTATTAGAATTTAAGTACAACAATTTGATTTCTTAAAAATATATTTGAATATTAAGAAAAATTGTTGCATTTCCTTTGGGGCAGCCCTACACCGAACTCACTTTTGTATGGGAGTTTTAGAGAAACCTGCACAACTTTGCCTAGCATTGTAAAAAAAAAATTCTTGTGCTATTCAAGATTCAGTGAAGTCTGACGTGGAAAAGAACTTCATGGCAATATGGGTGTCAAATCCGTTACCAAAATACCTATTCATTTAAAAAGATATTATGACAGGCAATGTTGTAGTTTTTACCTCAACTTTGCCTACGTTTTCAAAGCAATTTTTTGGTGCTTTATAGGTGTTTTTTTTACTAGTAGCAAATGTATTCCTATAGCTTAAAGTCCAATATTGGACAGTAATTGAAAAAACATACGACTTTCTTAACGATTAAAGATTTATCGAAGAAAAACGTCAAAATCCGTGCAAAGTTGCAGCATTTTACGGTACTCGTACTCGAAGCTCTTGTCTGCCCCGTAGCACAGTAAAAATATGGATGGTCCGGAAATTACGTACTAACGTTCGAAACGGTGCACTCACACAAACACGCGCATCTACGAGGCTTCTAAGCGGACATCGCAGTGCTGTCAGTTCTGAGTGCCGCGTAAAGACGAGTTGCGTTTATTTATGTTACGTAGGCTGTTTGAACTCGGCTTCATCATAACCGGAGATTTTTTTTTAAACTCCCTGCTTATTTTGAAGGTAAAAATGATTTTTATCAATATCGAATTCTATGTCCGCGTGACCGTTTAATAAATTCGTGAATAAATAATTTGTAAAAAAAAACCAACATGGTTTCTGCTACAATTTCTCATAATAGGCGTCTTTTTATAGTTTTCGTCTTCGAGAGTTTTGAATCCGATAGTGCTGTCAAAATGTAAATCCAAGATGGCGGCTGCAAAAAATATTGAGGTTTTCGTCATGGGTTTCGTTTTCATGGTTTTCGAGGGTGTTGAAACCGATGTTGCAGTCAAAATGCAAATCCAAGATGGCGGCTGCATAAATTATCGAGGTTTTCGTCATGGGTGTCGTTTTCATGGTTTTCGAGGGTGTTGAAACCGATGTTGCAGTCAAAATGCAAATCCAAGATGGCGGCTGCATAAATTATCGAGGTTTTCGTCATGGGTGTCGTTTTCATAGTTTTCGAGCGTGTTGAAACCGATGGTGCAGTCAAAATGTAAATCCAAGATGGCGACTGCATAAATTATCGAGGTTTTCGTCATGGGTGTCGTTTTCATAGTTTTCGAGCGTGTTGAAACCGATGGTGCGGTCAAAATGTAAATCCAAGATGGCGGCTGCATAAATTATCGAGGTTTTCGTCATGGGTGTCGTTTTTTGAAACCGATATTGCTATCAAAATAGAAATCCCAGATGTCAAATAACGAAAATCACATGAAAATAACATGAATAAGATAAATATTAAGTATTGAAAAGTAATTTGCGCAAAGTATTTTTCGTTAAACACAATTGCAGTTACAATATGGTGCCAAGGTCATCTTATACTTAGTTGAAACGCATAGTAAGGTGCGCAGCCACCGGGTTCATCAAGCATCAGCGCCACATAATTATGTTCCATTCTCCGCGTTCGTGACAACCCTAAGGCTGCAGTTGAGAGCGTAGGTATTTATTTCTACAATTAGGCCTTGTTTCCATACTATCCATATTTTGACTGCACCATCGGTTTCAACACCCTCGGAAACCATGAAAACGACACCCATGACGAAAACCTCGATATTTTTTGCAGCCGCCATCTTGGATTTACATTTTGACTGCACCATCGGTTTCAACTTCCTCGAAAACCATGAAAACGACACCCATGACGAAAACCACGATATTTTTTGCAGCCGCCATCTTGGATTTACATTTTGACTGCAACATCGGTTTCAACACCCTCGAAAACCATGAAAACGACACCCATGACGAAAACTTCGATAGTTTATGCTGCCGCCATCTTGGATTTACATTTTGACTGCACCATCGGTTTCAACACCTTCGAAAACCATGAAAACGACATCCATGACGAAAACCACAATATTTTTTGCAGCCGCCATCTTGGATTTACATTTAGACTGCACCATCGGTTTCATCAACCTCGAAAACCGTGAAACGACACCCATGACGAAAACCTCGATATTTTTTGCAGCCGCCATCTTGGATTTACATTTTGCCTGCAACATCGGTTTCAACACCCTCGAAAACCATGAAAACGACACCCATGACGAAAACTTCGATAATTTATGCTGCCGCCATCTTGGATTTACATTTTGACTGCACCATCGGTTTCAACACCTTCGAAAACCATGAAAACGACATCCATGACGAAAACCACGATATTTTTTGCAGCCGCCATCTTGGTTTTACATTTTGACTGCAACATCGGTTTCAACACCCTCGAAAACCATGAAAACGACACCCATGACGAAAACTTCGATAGTTTATGCTGCCGCCATCTTGGATTTACATTTTGACTGCATCATCGGTTTATACACCCTGGAAAACCATGAAAACGACACCGATAACGAAAACCTCGATATTTTTTCATTAAGGATTCATTATTTTTTTTTTTTTTTATTATTTGTTATTTACAAAAAACCTGTATACACTCAACAAAAATAATCGTCGCGACACCACACTGTTCAATGCGAAATAGAAATGAAAAAATATCTGGCTTGCTTTCTATAAGAGAGAGAGAGACAGACAGAGAAACATATCTGTCTGTCTCTTACTATAGCAAAAAGTGTCGTGACAACTTTTCGTAAGAATTTTTTTCCGTCTAGCCCCCTTTCACAACGCGCGATAAGGAACTTCGTCCCAAAAACTTTTTCAGAAATGTAACCAAAGTGCATTACGATTATATCGGCTCAAGATTGTTTAGTCCGTCTCAACACTAGCGCTACACTGGTTGCGTTGTGTATGTGTGAATACCTACGCACACATGAACATTGCTCCCGTCTTTTACCTAAACTCGAGCGTTCGAATTTTGTGAACTGGCTCTTAACGTTAAAGCACTATTATAGCCAAGTGTAACATATCATTCTGGGTGAAAGCAATTAACAATGATGCAAATAACAGCAAGCATAAGGAAGTAATAGTGTTAAACCTATCATTTGCCACTGGCGAGATGTCAACTGCTGTGAATACTGCACACAGAATGTTAATGGCGGCAGTTCTGTGCCGTTACACGAACAGTATTACGTAATGCGGGATCATTAAGGGGTTTTTCTAAACACGCAATTAGTCGGCGTGATTAGGGGCGGTACGGGCACGGCTCAGGCACGGCTAGGTCCGGCTCCGTTGCTGTCGGGATCCGAGGTCCTAGCACGAGTGTGCGGTGTAAACTGAACTTGAAAAACGTCGGTTTTAAATCAGAAATACAATTCCCTAAAATAATTTTACCAAAAGCGCAAATGCTATCAGCCATAAATAGGAATATTTTCTTGAAATAACGTATCATCTCATACATTATATTAAACGAGTATTTATGAATTTACGTTGGTACGTTTAGGCCCTTCGTCCACTATACGACTCAAGTTTCCGATACCTTACGACTTCAGTATCCAGGCGACTCTCGCAATAGAAATGCATATACGTTCGTACACACATGCACGCGACGCGCGACGCCAATCGCGCGCTACCTATCTGCTGACATCGCGGCGACTTGAGTTTCCGCGACTTTCAAGATGGCAGAACAATTTATTTACCATTTTTAGGGTTCCGTAGTCAACAAGGAACCCTTATAGTTTCGCCATGTCCGTCCGTCCGTCCGTCTGTCCGCAGTTTAGCTCAGAGACGCACAGTACTAGAGAGCTGTAATTTTGTGTAAATATAAGGATTTGTTGTGCCGAAAAAGTGGTAAAATAAAATCTCGTAAAATATTTTTTTTTAGGGTACCTCCTGTACACGTAAAGTGGGATGTTTTTTTTTTCTCGCGTACCCCTTAGTGTGGGGTATCATTAAATAGGTCTTTAAAAATATTGATAGTTTCCATTAACACTTTTTTGATAAAAAAATTCGTTTGTGAAATATTAAGCTTTAAAGTGCTAAATTTTGCTCGACTCGAGTGTCCCCCCCTCTACCAGCCAAACGGTTATGTTTGGGGGTGTAAAAAAATTCACAATAGTAGTATATATAACGAAATTTAAAAGAAAATTATCATGACTAAGTAGGCTTTACAACTTTACGAGTAATAGTCGACCAACTTATAAAATGTACTTGGATAACATATTTTCTTAAACAAAATGTATCGGAGAACATGTTCGTCAACTGCAAATGTAAGTTTGTCAACTTTATTTTTACAGCTTTATTAGGTATGTTTTTTGGGGATAGGTAGGTTTTTATCGACAACTATTTTTAACTAACTTCAAAAAAAGGAGGAGGTTCTAAATTCGTCGTAATCCTTTTTTTTATGTATTTTCCCCGATTTCTCAAAGACTCCGAGACCGATTTTGAAAATTCTTCTTTTTACAATTAAATTCAGCGAATCAGTTTAGTTTGTTCGCATAAGTATTTTGATGGGCAACTACGGAACCCTACACTGTGCGTGGCCCGACACGCACTTGGCCGGTTTTTTTAATTTTAATCACAGAATAAAGGGTTCCGTAGCATATTCTTGAATCATTTTTGGAAAGTAATTATTTTAAAACGATAGAAAAATATTTACAATCCTCTATCAAATCATAATTTTGTATGCAGTTTTATTAAAAAGTTGGGAGAGATGGTTTTTTTTCTATTTTATTGAATAAAATTTTTAAATTATGTTATAGTATTTGGATTTGGATTAATGTTAGGTTCCCAGGAAATTAACTGTGAAGGACGGACTGTCACACGACTGATCTTATAAAGATTCCGTTTTTTTTTTGAACCTTCGGAACCCTAAAAAATATACTTTGATCGTCACAGTCATGTGTCAGCCATTTTATAAATTCATATTCTTGACCACCCATCATGACCTTTTGACGCGGCGCTAGTGTCCATGTCGTTACATCAAATTGCATTATAAAAATTTAGTACCTCGAATTTTCCGCAGGTCATGAGTAGTGGCGAAACTCTAGTATCGGAAACTTGCGTCGCCTCGTGTACGAACCTTCGTACACGAGGCGACGCAAGTTTCCGATACCTTACGATTTTGGTTTCCAGGCGACTATCGCAATACAAATCCATAGAGGCTCGTACACAGGTCGCGTCGCCGACATGCGTCGCCGACTCTAGTCGCTCGCTACTCATCTATCAAGATCGCCGATACCCAAGTCTTCGCGATTTTTAACCGACGAAAAATTTGTATCTATTATTTTTAACCGACTTCCAAAAGGAGGAGGTTCTCAATTCGGATGTTTGTATTTTTTTTGAAGTGAAAACTTCTTTAGCGGCGTTGTACACTTTTTCTGTAATGGGTAAAAAATTTAAAACTCGCGTCAGGGTCACGTGACCCTGATCGAAAATGAGTAAGACGTCATTCAAATTAGTTAATTTCATATCTGTACTACTCCAGTTTTAAAATAAAACATAGTAACAAAAAAGTTTTCACTTCTACCGGCACTCCTGGAGTGCAACCTTTTTTTTTTTTTTATGTTTGTTCGGGCATAACTCCGTCATTTAACAACCTATTTGAAAAATTATTTTTTTATTGGAAAGGGTATACTTCCGGAATGGTCCCATTAAAATTTTATCGAAATCGGACCAGCACTTTTTGAAAAATCAACGAAAAACAACAAAAACCTAAGAAGTTTTCAACTTTGTCTACACCGATTACTCCGAGGTTTCTGGTCCGATTTCGATGATTCTTTTTTGTTCGATACAGTATTGTTAATACCGGTGCTACGGATTACAAAATTTTAGTGCACATGTAAGAAAATTATGTATTTGGCAATAATTTGGGTTGAATAGTGAAACTAAAAAGGATAAAATAAAAAACTTTTTAAAAAAAAAATGCAACCGACTTCAAAACAACCACAAAAAAGTTCAAAATAACCTACAAAAACACTTTTCTTTCGAAAGTCGGTGACAAAAAGTCAATGAAATAAAAAATAAAGTCACCGACTTTCGAAAGAAAAGTTTTTTTGTAGGTTATTTTGAACTTTTTTGTGGTTGTTTTGAAGTCGGTTGCATTTTTTTTTTTTAAAGTTTTTTATAAAATTTATTATTAAAGTATCTGAGGTAGAAAAATATCCTTGTTTGTATCAGTACAATTGATAATAATAATATTCCACAACTATCACACAACGCCATCTCGTCCCAAGCTAAGCAGAGCTTGTGTTATGGGTACTAAACAACTGATAAACATACTTATATATTTCTAAATACATAAATATAATATATAAATTACACCCAGACACAGAACAAATGATCGTGCTCATCAAACAAACATTTTAGTACAGGATCCGTATATAGAACGACCTTCACCGATCGAGTAACCGGACGAAATGTGTTTTTTATGAATTAAAATATGTTGAAGAATATGACGGTGATGGGTTGCCTCATAAAATCCTGTCAAGGATATTTTTAATTAATTTTATAAAAGGTTATTTTTTTTCAATACCTTCACCGATAGAGTAACCAAAGAAAATTAACACCAATTGAAAGTCCGAAGTCTATAGAATATGCTAACGTAGGGTTGCCTACCTTTTTCTTGTCAAGGGTATAGGGTTGCCTAATTTGAAAAGGTGATAAAAAAATGCTACCTTCACCGATCGAGTAACCAAATAATTTATATATCAAAATAAAGACATTTTTTTTACGAATACGATGGTATACGGTTGCCTATGAAAAACTTGTCAGAAATTAGGGTTGCCAAGCGTTGAAGTTTGAAAATTTTAGACGGTTGGAAGCACATGAGTAGATAAACGGACTAAGCTTCTTAAGAACGAGCAAAATTGTTACCTATTTTGGTAGGGTTGTCACAATAGGGTAGACAAATTAAACAAAAAAATATTAAATAGCTTTATTATTCAGTATGATAGAATCGAATCAATTAATTTAATTCAACTAAGCCAATTACAGGCAATTTTGAATTGTCAAAAGACATTTTTAAAGGTGTTTGGTCACCAATATATTAGAGACCAAACACCTACCTTCAAGAGGGCGCGCGTTGTCAAATAGACCGCGCTTCGTACCACTTTTTATACCGCCCTTTCTTACCTTATAGTGGCCATACACCATCCTGCCTATCGTACGATCGCGGATCGATTTGACGCTTGTAATTGTTTCAAATTGGCAGTTCGTCCATATACACCATACACTATACTGCCTATCGTACTGTTACGTCGATCGAATTGCGAGACCTATCTATAATCTTCTCGAAAGTTCCACAAGGTTCTCGACAATTCTACTAAAGATAGGTCAGGAAATTTCTAGAAAATTCTACCCTGTTCTAGATGTTTCGAGATGGTTCTGGAATGTTCCAGAAGGCATGGGACTATGTCGAAGTCTATGGATGTTTCCAGAACATTCGACCACCTTCTAGAAACATCTAGTGGGTCCGGCCGGGGTATAAAAAGGGCGTCGATCACCGACCTGAGACAGTCTGGTTTTGACTACGATCGAGGCGACTCGAAGTGAACAAGCGATCTCTAAGTGACTTTTACGTGTGATTAAGAGTGTGTATAAGTGTTTAAGTGTTGAGTAGTGTTAAGTGTTTATTTTAGTTTGTGATTCGTGTGTGATTAAAGTTTATTTGGTTTTAATTGGTGTTAATTAATTTATCCCAATACCCAGCTCGTAACATTTGGTGTCAGAAGTGAGGGATAAAATGCCGATTTTACCAAAGGACGACACGGACGGTATTCGTACCAGGAGTCAGCGCCAGCAAGACATGGACCAGAGGCGGTTTGGAGGTTCCCCGATACAGACGCCGGGTGGTGCTCAGCCTACGACGGAACCAGCCGCTGGTCCATCTGCAGTCTCTTCAGCACCAGCGGGTCCAGACCTGTCTGCGCTTATGGCGCTTCTGCAGGAGCAAGCCCGCCGCCAGGAGGAGCAAGCCCGCCGCCAGGAGGAGCAAGCCCGCCGCCAGGAGGAGCAGGCTCGACGCCTGGAAGAGCAGCTACAAAAGGACAAGGAGGAGCAAGCCCACCGCCAGGAGGAGCAAGCCCGCCGCCAGGAGGAACAGTCTCGCCGCCTGGAAGAACAGCTACAAAAGGATAAGGAGGAGCAGGCCCGCCGCCAAGAAGAGCAGATGTTCCTGATAAAAGACCTGCTCTCGACATTTGGCAAGGAGCTCAAAGTGGTTAAAGAGCAAGTCAATCAGCACGAAAACCGCATCTCTGAAGCTGAGGTCCAAATTGCCGGGGTGAAAAAGGCTTTGGGTGAACTTCGGTCTGGAGACGGGGTTGTGTGTCCAGTGATTGCTGCACCTTCGGCACGAGGGTTTAAGGTGCCACCATTCGACGGAACATCTTCATGGTCGGCGTACAGGATGCAGTTTGAGGCCGTTATGAAAGCGAATGGGTGGACCAAGGAGCAAGCTACGACCGCGCTCATCTTGGGTCTGCGAGACCAGGCTCTGACTGTACTTGAGGTTCTTGGCAAGGATGTGACATATGAGCAGCTGCTGGAAGCGTTGGAATCCAGGTACGGCGACGCGCACCTGGAGTACGTATTTCGTGCTAAGCTGAAGGATCGGGTTCAACGTAGTGCCGAGAACCTACAACAGTGGGCCCTAGAAATTGAGAAGATGGTCCGGAAAGCATATCGGTCCGTCCCGGCTCTCATCGATTGCAATCTGGTACAGGCTTTCATCGACGGGATACGTGACTTGGAAGTTAGAGCAGCCGTAAGACTTGGGCATCACGAGACCTTGAAGGGCGCCTTGGCCCATGCTTTGGAAGTGGAGGCAGTGAGGCAAGACCATCGAACTCAGCGTAGTAGGGAGGTTGTGCCATCTTCTGTACGCGACCGTTCGAGAGGGTACGGCCCTAGGTGCTATACTTGCGGAGAAAAGGGTCATCTTCGCTCAAGCTGTCCAAAGCGAAGGGCAGCTGATATGACTGCCCAGCATCGCAATTGGAGATCGCATGGTAACGCTGATACACCGTCTAGAAGACCTTGTTCTGCAGACAGTAAGCAAGAGCCTAAAGAAGAAGTGCTCGTGAGGACGCTAAAAGGAAGCACGGTTCTCGGTAATGAATGGAAGGGAACCCTACAGCCTGCGCAGGAAAATGACATGGACAACTGTGTGAAAAGACCCCAGACAAACGGTAGTGGTTTTGACGAAGCGTCACTTGTTGTGCATAGCCCAGTGCGCAGGAAAAGGAAGTCCCGTAAAGTAAAAGTAAAACGGGATGGACCATACCGAGATGTGACCAGGAGCAATGATGTTCCTTACCGCATACAGAGTGGTCTACGTGGCGCGCCCAAGATTGTCCATGTTGACCGTTTGGCGCGATACAACGGGACTAACGATGCTCGGGACGAGCATGTCTAAGGAGGGGGCAGTGTTACGTCGATCGAATTGCGAGACCTATCTATAATCTTCTCGAAAGTTCCACAAGGTTCTCGACAATTCTACTAAAGATAGGTCAGGAAATTTCTAGAAAATTCTACCCTGTTCTAGATGTTTCGAGATGGTTCTGGAATGTTCCAGAAGGCATGGGACTATGTCGAAGTCTATGGATGTTTCCAGAACATTCGACCACCTTCTAGAAACATCTAGTGGGTCCGGCCGGGGTATAAAAAGGGCGTCGATCACCGACCTGAGACAGTCTGGTTTTGACTACGATCGAGGCGACTCGAAGTGAACAAGCGATCTCTAAGTGACTTTTACGTGTGATTAAGAGTGTGTATAAGTGTTTAAGTGTTGAGTAGTGTTAAGTGTTTATTTTAGTTTGTGATTCGTGTGTGATTAAAGTTTATTTGGTTTTAATTGGTGTTAATTAATTTATCCCAATACCCAGCTCGTAACAGTACGATCGATTTGACACAACTTCAAATCTGCAGCAGTGATGCCAACTCAGCAACTTTATAGCTAGATCTGGCTATTATTCGGTGACGACAGCTACAATTTTATAAAATTTGTGGCTAAACTTTTTAGCTACTTTTTCTAGCACCATTTCATTTGTATTTCCAAACAAGTACAGACCAGTAAATAGGCAACGAAGGATGAATAACAGACCGAACAGACCGAATAATTTTCGACCTTATCGACATTTAAAATTTAGTTTGTTTTTCTCACATTCTCGTTAGCTAACATTGCTCCTTCATTAAAATCCGGTGTTTGCCTATATGTCAATAAGGTCAGAAATCGCTTGAAGGTCGGAAAACATTTGCTTAACGATAGCAAGTTAAAAAACAGGTGTAAGGGATTTTCGACCTTATCGACATTTAAAATTTAGTTTGTTTTTCTCACATTCTCGTTAGCTAACATTGCTCTTTCATTAAAATCCGGTGTTTGCATCAGTGTCAATAAGGTCGAAAATCGCTTGAAGGTCGGAAAACATTCGCTTAACGATAGCAAGTTAAAAAAAGTGGTGCAAGCAATTTTCGACCTTATCGACATTTAAAATTTAGTTTGTTTTTCTCACATTCTCATTCGTTAACATTGTTCCTTCATTAAAATCAGGTGTTTGCATAAATGTCAATAAGGTCGAAAATCGCTTGAACCTTTTTTTAACTTGCTATCGTGGTCCCTTGACACCTCTCAAGTTTTCAATCGTATTTTGGTTTAAAATAAAATGAATAACACTTTAAAAAAAAAAAAAAATCCTAGAACTAAAACTATTAAAGTTCATCATCATCATCATCAGCCGGAAGACGTCCACTGCTGAACATAGGCCTCCCCCTTAGACCGCCACGCCGAACGACAATTCGCCACTTGCATTCATCGGCTGCCCGCGACCCTCCTAGGACGAAGAAGGTGGGAGGCCTGCCTACGCTGCGTTTTCCGGTCCGTGGTCGCCACTCGAGAACTTTTCTTCCCCATCGGTTGTCAGTAAACTATTAAAGTTAGGGTGCGTCCACATCTGGCGAATGCGCCGCGAATGCGCAGCTCGCATGCGGTTTGCGAGCGGCGTACGAGTTGCACGCGCGCAGTAACAGCAATGGTTTGGTACGCCAAAAGGGGCGCGCGCGGCGCGCGATCTGCACGCGTGCAGCTCGCAAACGGTGCGCGAGCTGCGCATTTGCGGCGCATTCGCCAGATGTGGACGCACCCTTACACAAGAACAAAAGTTTGATTTCACAAAAATTGCAATAACTTGAAAACTACTGGACCGATCTTCATGAAACAACTTGTGAATCTATTTTTGTAATGAAACACAGCCCTTTTAAATACTTTAATTGAAAAACATACATAAAAAAGTGAGTTTTCAAGTTACGTAATAATCTAAGTTTTAAACTTTTACAATTTTCCACTAAAAAACTTATCTAATTAGAAACTAATAAGAACGTACAAGATAATCTAATAAGAATCGAATATATACACAACACAATCACTGGATTCTGATTAGAAAACACTTGTCTTAAAAAAATCACCTTACAAATCACACTTGCACCCCTTGTCGTTGCGTGGGTCTCGTCGCCGACAATCACCTTCATCATATGCCAAATTTCAGTTCCAGAGGAGGAATTTTTCGGACCACATATGCCTCGTTGACTGGACTATTGGAATGGGTATCTACGGTACTTTCACAGTTATTATTTCTTGTGACTGGGCACCATAACTATTTTTGTACTAACTTTATTTAATGTCTTTTGACAATTCGAAATTGCCTGTAATTGGCTTTGTTCAATTAAATTATTTGATTCGATTCTATCATACTGAATAATAAAGCTATTTAATATTTTTTTGTTTAATTTGTCTACCCTATTGTGACAACCCTACCAAAATAGGTAACAATTTTGCTCGTTCTTAAGAACCTTAGTCCGTTTATCTACTCATGTGCTTCCAAACCGTCTAAAATTTTCAAACATCAACGCTTGGCAACCCTAATTTCTGACAAGTTTTTCATAGGCAACCGTATACCATCGTATTCGTAAAAAAAATGTCTTTATTTTGATATATAAATTATTTGGTTACTCGATCGGTGAAGGTAGCATTTTTTTATCACCTTTTCAAATTAGGCAACCCTATACCCTTGACAAGAAAAAGGTAGGCAACCCTACGTTAGCATATTCTATAGACTTCGGACTTTCAATTGGTGTTAATTTTCTTTGGTTACTCTATCGGTGAAGGTATTGAAAAAAAATAACCTTTTAAAAAATTAATTAAAAATATCCTTGACAGGATTTTATGAGGCAACCCATCACCGTCACATTCTTCAACATATTTTAATTCATAATAAACACATTTCGTCCGGTTACTCGATCGGTGAAGGTCGTTCTATATACGTATCTTAGACTATTTGTCCTGGGTGGGAATCGAACCCACGTCCTCCGGCATAGCAGTCAGGGTCACGACTAGACTAACAGGCTTGTCAAATTCAAAAGAATATTCTAATAGATAATTAGCATGGAATAAGCCTTTTTTTTTAAGTGGTAAAATCGTCATATTAAATGAGTCCTCCCACCCCGGGCAGGGCGGAGGGACTGTCAGACTCGTAGTAACTAAAATCCACGGTGTCCTTCAATAGAACCTAACAAAACGATAGCGCGATCTAACTCGACGACAGCGCCATCTATCGAGCATGGTGTCAAACTTTTTGCACTTTTATAAATTATTATGGTTTCGTTACAAACATTACTACTTTAACCTAGCTTCGTCATGTACTTGCACATACGACAAAAATAAAGTAATTAAGAAAACGAAAACATTAAAAAAAAAAAGGTTGCACTCCAGGAGTGCCGGTAGAAGTGAAAACTTTTTTGTTACTATGTTTTATTTTTAATTTGAATGACGTCTTACTCATTTTCGATCAGGGTCACGTGACCCTGACGGTCACGTGACCCTGACGGTCACGTGACCCTGACGCGAGTTTTAAATTTTTTACCCATTACAGAAAAAGTGTACAACGCCGCTAAAGAAGTTTTCACTTCAAAAACCTATTCAAATCTGAAATTTGAAACCACGGTCATCATCATAGCAGTAAGGGCGTCAGCGTTCCGGTGCAAATAAAAGAAAACTATAAAAAAAAAGGTTGCACTCCAGGAGTGCCGGTAGAAGTGAAAACTTTTTTGTTACTATGTTTTATTTTTAATTTGAATGACGTCTTACTCATTTTCGATCAGGGTCACGTGACCCTGACGGTCACGTGACCCTGACGGTCACGTGACCCTGACGCGAGTTTTAAATTTTTTACCCATTACAGAAAAAGTGTACAACGCCGCTAAAGAAGTTTTCACTTCAAAAAAAAGGTTGCACTCCAGGAGTGCCGGTAGAAGTGAAAACTTTTTTGTTACTATGTTTTATTTTTAATTTGAATGACGTCTTACTCATTTTCGATCAGGGTCACGTGACCCTGACGGTCACGTGACCCTGACGGTCACGTGACCCTGACGCGAGTTTTAAATTTTTTACCCATTACAGAAAAAGTGTACAACGCCGCTAAAGAAGTTTTCACTTCAAAAACCTAGAAAAAAATTGAATAAACCTCTAAAAAACAACTGAAACACGAAAAAAGAAAAATTCTATGTTTACCTGGGGATTGAACCCATGGTCACCACCTTTAAAGTCAAAGCTTGAACAAATCGAGCTATCTTGTAGCCGGTTGGCGCGGCGAAATTATGAAACATATTCTTTCTAGATTGATTTTTTTCCTCTATACGCGCCAATTTTTAATTCCAAAAATTTGAAATAGGAATGCGCTCGTCATTTTTAAAATAGAAGCATTTTAATTTATGTTATGAGGTGTAAATTTTGTGTTTTGTACAGTGTATTATTAAGGTTGAATATAGAATGGTGGCCGAATAGACGATTTGAGTCTTACGACTCGAGTCGCCGCTGTGTACGGATCGTGCGCTACTAGAGTCGCGCGACTTGGGTATTCGACTGGAGTATCGGATACCCGAGTCGCCTAATGTACGAAGGGCCTTACACCGCGTACTAACGCCAACACCTCCGGCGGCTGTCGTGACCGTTGCGCGGCAGTAGCCCGCCCGCCACAACCGTACCGATGTCGCCGTAATTAACCGCAACCAGATCTCCTACCTTACTAGTTCCTACTCTGGGATTTCTAGCTGCTCGCCTCCACAAACGAAGGACCCAAATGAACAATTTAGCGGTTTTGTGAATGTGCCGTAATGACGTGAAAGCTGACCGCAGCCATTACATTACCCTGAAATAGAACATTGTTTAAGGGTCACCACGACACATTGATCGACGGCATTCGACAGTTCGTCCATACAAAACGAGCAACTATGTAAGCATGGGACGCCGCCGCACAGTGTTTCAGGATTGCTTGGGAGCGGACATGTTTTAACTAATAGCATATATCGATGTAGTAAGACCTAATAACAAAAACTGCAAAAGAAACCCCATGTCAATTATTCATAGTTTTCGAGAAAAAAAATGCTAAAGTTGCTAGTTCAGAGTATGTGTCAAATAGTAAAAATGTGTTTTTTTCTTGAAGAGTCAAAACTAAAATTAATATTTAATAACCTCGTTTTAACACATAAAATTATACGTTATTTAAGCTTTACAACAGCTACGAAATGTAAGTAATTACGAAGAAATTAGCAAAAAAACGAATTTTCGTGTTTATTTTTTATTATGATAATGACATCATTTCCGCGCCAAATTTTCTCCTTAAGGGTAAGTTGACCTTTTGTTCTTGCTGCATAAAAAAAAATAGCCATATAACCCGCAGTCTGAAGAAGTTATTAAATTTTTATGAAAACACTTAACGCCTATATTTTTAGAAATAGTAAAAGTACTGTGCGATTTAGTTTGCTATTAAAAGTAAGACAGGCGTACAATTTAACTTAGACGATCAAACAAATATGATTATACCTAATCTTTAAAATAGAATAAATGAGAATTTTAGCTAACGTACCGTACAATTAAGCTAAGACGATCAAACAAATATAGAATTTTCTGCCTTACTTTTAATAGCAAACTAAATCACACAGTACTTTTGCTATTCCTAAAAATATAGGCGTTAAGTGTTTTCATAAAAAATTAATAACTTCTTCAGACTGCGGGTTATATGGCTATTTTTTTTTGTACAGCAAGAACAAAAGGTAAACTTACCCTTAAGGAGAAAATTTGGCGCGGAAATGATGTCATTATCATAATAAAAAATAAACACGGAAATTCGTTTTTTTGTTAATTTCTTCGTAATTACTTACATTTCGTAGCTGTTGTAAAGCTTAAATAACATATAATTTTATGTGTTAAAACGAGGTTATTAAATATTACTTTTAGTTTTGACTCTTCAAGAAAAAAACACATTATTACTATTTGACACATACTCTGAACTAGTAACTTTAGCATTTTTTTTCTCGAAAACTATGAATAATTGACATGGGGTTTCTTTTGTAGTTTTTGTTATTAGGTCTTACTACATCGATATATGCTATTAGTTAAAACATGTCCGCTCCCAAGCAATCCTGAAACACTGTGCGCCGCCGCGCACATCCTTTTGTTTCGAAGAGACGAATGTGCTCCTACTGATACTTTATAGTCTGTTTGTATTGACAATCCGTCGAACGTCGTCGATTAAAGTATCATAAACATGATAAAGGACTTCAATACAAATATTCCGTTATCTTAATGTGTTACAATTTAATTTCATATTCGCTTGATTACTCAGGAACAAACGTTGAAATATTACTGTCTAAGTAAACACATTCGCTAAGTTTTTTTTTTTTTTTGTGTAATTATAATGGTCGTAATCGTAGGTTTAGGTCAGTCGGTACTGTTAGCATTTTTGGGTTAAAAAGAGAATAATGGAGCGCTAAACATACAATATGATAATTGTTCTGACGTAAGTGGAACTACGAACGAAATTTAATAGATACTCGTAGTTTGAACTGAAAATGGAATATAAATACTTAAAATAAATTAATTTTCCAACGGTTGGTAAATGATACTTTAATGAAGTTTATTTTGTTAATTGCTTTATTATACTTGAACATTCACGGGTATTTACTAAGAAAATACATCCATGCGGGAAATTATGTCAATAATCTGATTGCTTCAAGCAGCTTGTGATTTAAATTCATCGCATACATTCAGTCGCTATGTACGTCACTCGATAACAGACGCGCACATAAAAGCGCAATACATAATACACTCTATTATGTTTTATGATACAACAATACATAACATCAAACACATACGCTCTAGATCAGGAATAACTTTGCAGTTATTTTCAAGGCCATCAAAAATGCTCGCCGTCTGCCGCCCGCCCTCGGCCCGCGCCGCCCGCCCACCACCGCGCGGCGCCACTGATTTAGAACTAGTGATGGGTTTTTGCCCGGGAATTTTCCCGAGTTGGGAAAATTCCCGATACTTTCCCATTTCTTCCCGGGAATATTCCCAAATGACGGGAAAATATTTTTCGTATAAAATTATGCAATTTAATTTATTTTTTACAAAGTTTTGCATTTGTGTGAGTCTGTACATGCATGTCGTGGTTAAAAAAAAAAAAAGGTTGCACTCCAGGAGTGCCGGTAGAAGTGAAAACTTTTTTGTTACTATGTTTTATTTTTAATTTGAATGACGTCTTACTCATTTTCGATCAGGGTCACGTGACCCTGACGGTCACGTGACCCTGACGGTCACGTGACCCTGACGCGAGTTTTAAATTTTTTACCCATTACAGAAAAAGTGTACAACGCCGCTAAAGAAGTTTTCACTTCAAAAAGACATTCATTGTAAAAGTATGGTTGCAGCTTATAAGTAAGGGATTTTATGTATGGAAATGTTTGTTGATACGTATTATTTAAAAAGACTTAAAATCAACTTCGAACAAGTCTCAAAAGTATCACACCGACCTTTTTCTGATTATTAGGTTGTTTTTGAATATTAGTTTTGCTATAAATGCGGCTTTATACCTATAATAATAGTAATCAGCTGACTTTGAAGATAGATCTATTACTTGGTGCGCTGAAAAGTGGGTATTGTAAGTATAAACAGCCACATAATCATAGCTCTAATCTAACAATTTATATTTTTTTTAGTCTTGCTTTGTAGACAAATGGCAAACGTAAACTCTCGAGTCTCTAACAGATTTTCAAAGTAATATATGGTCTTAAAAAATTAACTGCAAGAATTTGGTGTGCTTACTCGTATCAATAACCAAGTAATTTCCAAAAAAAATAATTTTTGCATTTTTTTTTTCAAAAATCATCAACATTTTTTTCAAAAAATTTTTTTTTTCAAGCATTTTTCTTTTGGCCTATTTATATGGCCAATAAAATAAGTTATTTGTAAGTATTTCGATGAATTGCCAATTCAGTCTGCAAAATGTGATGGAAACATTGGAATCAGCTGTGAACGCTACACACGGGTGAACGAACTGAAATAGAAATCAAATTCATTAATACCGTCAAAAATAAATGCTTGAAAAAAACGCGCGCGTGGAACACAACGCGCTGCTGACCCGGGCATGGTCCATGGTCGGACAGCGAGTCGCCTATTACTCGCCGCCCGCATGCCCGCGCCTACGGTGGCTGGAGATCCGTCTGACGAAATCCGGCGCCGTGGGCGTCTACCACTGCGGCTGGGGTGGACGGACGCTGACGCTGTCCCTTACTCAGCCCATGCATGACTGCTTCGCAGAAGGAGTCCACCGCATCCCACACTGTCTCGCCCCGAAGCATGGCTTCGACCAAAGCCGGGCGCGAGAGGTCTCTGCCTATTGCCGTGAGGACACGGTGGTGCTCTGCTCAAGCGGGGCAGTCCTGCTCCGTATGCTCCACCGTGTCCTCCGGGCGGTCCTCACAGTGGTGACACCCAGGCGTTTCCTGCTTCCCACTCCTCTAAGAGAGGGTATTACCGCCGCGATTGTAGCGTACCCGAACCTCTGTTGCGACCGTCGCTCCCTCCATACTGCCCTGAGATCGCGACGGAGCTCTTCCCGCAGCGCGTGCATATCGCAGTGTCATATTGCCACTTTCAAGAACTGGGTCGAGCACATACCTGTAGTACGGCACTTCTGATTCCACAAGGTTGTATTTTAGAGCAAGTTGATGGATTATTCTGGCTACAGGGTTGTGTCTATGCAAATATTCTCCGTTAGCGAGACGAGAACACCCGGAGAAAATGTGATAGGATTGATTCGTCTGGACACGGTGGCATGCCCGACATATCTCAGCCCTGCTATCCTTCACAATAAATCTCCGGTAGTTATATGTCATCATCACTTCAATCAACTTCTTCCATATTGCTCTGACAAAACCTTTGGTTTCTCCAAAGGACTCTCCGGCTCGTAGCCAGGCTACCGACGCAGATATGTCTACATCTGCATCAGGCCTATGTACGGCCCGGAAAAAACGTCCGTGAAGCTCCTTGTTCTGTCATATTTCCATGCGACCATAAGTGTCAAGCACTGCAGGTTTGCGCCAGTTCTCTTTAGCCCAGGAGAGTGGGGTAAGGCCCTTGTCCACCGCCATCTCGATGCATTCCCACGTCGGCTTTTAGGAAATATTCACTGAGATTGCATATCTCACGATTGTGGAAAGTCTTAACGTTTAGAAAATCTCAACCTCGAATATACAATCTCATAACCGAAGACCGTGAGTGATGCATTCGATATGCACTGGTAAGCAATGTACGGACCCTCCTATCGCCCTGGATACGAGGGTCCGTACATGTACAATTAAGTTCTGTTTGAGTCCATGAGTATGTCAAAAGAGTACCTACATCAATACTGGCATGACCCAGCCGTTGCAGGCCTTACTACCACCTTATTACCACCTAATACAATAATTATTTACATATTTTTAACATTGTTATTGGTTCAATATTTATTTTCCCGTCGTTTGGGAAAATTCCGGGAATTTATTTTATTTTCCCATATTTTCCCAATCTTTTTTTTCCCTCCCATTTTTTTCTTCCCTCCTGCCCATCACTATTTAGAACTCGCTAAAACAACGCCAACTATACTATTTAGTCGCCAATGTATTTTAATGTGAACTTTTCCATCGTCTCTTTGGCATTTAGGTTTAATACCAGAATACAAAGCGACTACCCTAGTTGGGTAGCTAAACGGGGATAGAAATGCTTTAAGCGAATAAGAAATTCAGTTGGTATTTGTTACGTATTTCATTTGAATTGTTTAAAAGATCCCACCAAGTTTGTTAGCGTGTAGCATTCATAAATTAAACGAACTTTGTACTACCAATCCAAACTTTACCTTCACAGTCATTAAACATCCGCTAAAACGACATATTATAACACGATAATCCCGCTATGACAAGTAACCTAAACCCTCTTAAGTTTTAAACGTGAAAGTCGATATTTTAATGAGGTTTATTGTCACCTCGAGAAAGTAGTAAGAAACTAAGTGTAATTGTAATATGTTGTGTGTTAAATAAATATTCAGGACGCGGGCGGCCTCGAAACCTCACACTATCGACTCGTCTGTGAGATGTGACTTTTTATGTTTGCTGTAAGAGTAAATATCCATTAGGGGGAGCCAAGTAATGGCCCCGGTTACATTAGGCGGCGGAGGTCGTCTTGCCTTATTAAAGCTATACTTTTCTTGTAGATGATAACGGAACGACAATCGTCTTGCTCGCCTCTTAGCTTGTTGTTATTTAGAAACTCTGGAACACTTTAATTTTCCGTCTCAAGGAACACCAACGCGGGGTATAGGAAACAAAAGCTTTTCATAAAAATCAATTAAGCTCCCTTCTTTTTGAAAGTAACAATAAAAAAGGTCGTGAGTGAATGTCATTAGCCTACGAAGGTCTTAAGAATAGTCAATTCATAGGGCTGTACTTTTGTGTAGTATGTAGTTTGTGAAGTAGGTAGGTACACGGTTCATACGGACACACGACACGAGTAGAATGTAAATGGAGCAGCAAGCAGCGCGGCGCGGCGCGACGCGGTCGTGTCACCGCACTGCAAATGTGTCGCGCGATAAATCGTCGACGGCGACAGCGAGCCAGACACCCGGCTGCGCTCTTTGCAACTATATTTAGAGGCCACCGACAATTCTTGCATTGTCCATTGAAAGTTTACTTACATTATCCACAATTTAATAATCAGTTCTCAATTTTCCTTGTTTTCTATTTGTTATTTAATAAGTTTGGTTTTGTAAAGTTTATTAGTTTTTATTTATAGGTACAATAGCAACCACAGTATCCGTACCTAATATATGCCACGGCCATAATTAGAACGCGTCAGTTTCACTAAATGTTTAGGACTGTTTATTTTTGAAAACTGTGAAACCTGTCAGAAATATAAATAAGCCTAATAAATCAACTGGATCGTTTCGAAAACTACAGTTATGGTAATTTCTCACTGTTAGTTCGGACTCGGGCTGGGTGGCAGGGCATCGAACCGAGTGAAAGCTTTGGATCCGAGCGCTGTGCTTGAACAAACACAACTTTGCCATGCGGACGAAGCTGCCTTCTGAGTTGAAGTTGTAAACATGTATAGCAAGAGTTTATTGTTTACCCGCTACATGCGAGTAGCGTGGACGCTAGGCGTCGCGTCTCCCGCCGTCGCGTCGCGTCCCGCTATGCGTCTGATTCGGTTTTATTTGCGGCGCCTTGGCTATAAAAAGAACCTGCGTTAACCGAACGCGCGTCTGCCACACTGTCTCCTTGTTCCTCTGACAACGCGCATCGTTTTGATAAATTAGCTGTATTTGTTTATGGAAACGCCAACCAAATTGTAAAAGCATGTCAATGAAAGCGATAGGTATCTCTAGTAAAAGGTCCACTTCGAAACATGGAATATTTGCAAGCACAAGTGAAGTCCCTTAGAGACATTAACGTTATCTAGTACAAGAGAGTGTCGGGTCGGCTCCCAGTGGCCGCAGCGAGCGTGCAGCCGCCGCCGCCGCCGCCGGTATGACAGCTTGCATCTTGCGTCGAGTGCCAAACCACGGGATGGCTTGCGTTGTATCGTGTAACATTATCCCAAAGTGCGGTCACAGCCGGCTCTCAGCCGGGGCACTGTCTTGTTGCTGGAAACTCCAAGTGAAATAAAATTATTTTAAATCGTAGATAGTCCGTACACTTTAGCTATCCCTACAAACAAATCAAACTGTCATTATTGGGTTTTGCTCAGCGTCCATTCTGAAAGCTGTTTCATGACTCCTCCCGAGCCATCTTTGCATAATAGTTATTTGATTCTGAGCCGCATCGATATTATTTTCAGCAATACGTTATGGTTCAGCGCGCAGCACGAAATAAGCTTTTCCCGTTTTTAAGGCCTAATTAAATATTTCAACCATCTCACCAATTTATGAACCCCTTAATATGCTAAATAGAGTTCCGTCGGCGAAAATAATAATTGAGGCATGTTATTGCATCGGCAGTACAAGGGGTGGGCACGTGGGCAAGACAGTGCGTGGCGGGGCCTGGCGCCGTCTGGTCGCCCGAGCTGACTCACTGGGCTCTCCATGTTGCACTCCCCTTTCATTTAGCTCGCGTTTTACCCCATAATTGATGTATACGTCCAATGGAAAGCAAGATTTTAATTGGCTATGTTTTATTACATGTGAAGTGCTAATGACTCATCATAAGTTTAACTGTATTTATAAACAGTCAAAAATAAACAGCTTCGCTGCGCTCTGTTACCATCGAGAGATGGCCGAATTTAATCCGTATTTCACCAGAAAACAAAAAATATAAATGGCCGTCACGTCTAGGTTTATTTTTAACAATTAGCAGAACTGGCGAGTTTCGTGCTTACTGTAAATGATAAACGATGGTAGGTAATGTAATTCCGTGTATTAATATGCATTGGTTGGGGCCGTCCGTCGCGTGACTTGCACCCCTGCACGCTCCCCGCACGCACCAAATTGGCCTGTCTGTGGCCCGTTTATGGACTCGTCAGCCCCACTCGGCCTCGGCTCCGGACGCTTTTTGATTTAATTAAACAGTACATGATATCACGTCACCTTAACGTTTTAATTACGGAATTGGAAAGATGCGGAAGAGATACAGTGCCTAATGTAAAGCCAGATTAAAAAGGTTAAATTGATAAAACAGATTACTATAGGGGCTCAAAAGTACGAATAGATAAGTACAACCATGAATACACTATTATTTACAGGACTTTGGCTGAATGTAGTAATTTAGACCCTATGTTATTTTAGACGGTAGTACACTACACAACTGAAGAAACAATGCTGAAATATTTTATAATGTTGTAAAGTTTTGAAATATATAAAACTTTATGTCAGTGTTTATTCAATAGATACCTATCAGTAGTAAACAATTAAATTATGTAGACATAAACGCTTTCAACATCTTTTTCGAAGTTTTAGATTTATTTCAAGTGAGTCACAACTAACGGAAGCGTTTTCCTGTCCGTGATATTTCCTTGGAGATGCAAAGCAATTTTCTGCAAGAGATAACCTCTCTAAACGAGTTTCCTTACACACAATATTCGTTTAGAAAAAAGAAACCTATGTGATTTTTTATTCCTAGTTATTGTCTAGTTTCTGAAAGTTAAGATTGACCCAAATGAAATCAAAAGAAGATTGTATTAATAAATACGATCCAGCAATGATTAATGTAAACAGAATTGCCACTGCACATAAAACCGGATCTGGCGCTGAACATCTGGCCTAATAAAAAAGTAATCGAATCATTTTAACTTTTTGAGTGGCGGCTTTTACACAAGCCATTTATCCGGCCGGGGCTTCTGCAAACATTTCAAATGGTTAAATCAAGCTTTCAGGGAACAACAAATAAAAGTGTCCTACTGAAATGGCTATAGTGAGAAATGGGCAGACGTTAAACGTGTTAGCACCGCTGTAAAGAAGAATGCAACCGCTCCATAGACATTTCGTTTTACTATTTCTGGGAAGAGCTGTGAAAATCGAAGCACGTATAAATATAGTCAATATGGTAATGATACAGAACAAACTCGTCAATAGTTCAATACATCTACAACCTTATTTGTACGTCATGCTCTCCGTTTAGAGTTAGTTACTTTGATGAAATAGGAAATACTACGTTGTTTGCTCAGCTACAAAATGAGCGTCATTAAAATATAGCATGGCCCGTTGTTCTATGGGCTTCACTTACCTGTTCCTTATAAGGAGTCCAAACTACAGATGGCGGCGCCAGAGAAAGTAGCTACAGTCCCAGTCTGCGCTACTTTCAAATGAGTCAATGCTAGTTTATTCACGAAATATAAACGTAAAGCCTTACTGAAATTATTTATAAAGCGACCTAATTGCTCCTTGTCAGAGTCTCTTTGTATAAAAGATTAGGTCTTGAGATATTCTGTTTTACATTCAAGACAGAATTCGTGAAAAGCTACTTTTTGAGATAAAAATCTTTAAATACAATTTATTCATTGCACAAGCTAACTAGTTACCTAGTTTTTTTGCAGTAACATGGAATATTACCTACACTGCTCAGTTAGTAAGTTTTTCTTGAAACTACATTTAGAAGTACGGCAGGCGAGTGTCGTGATGGAGATTTGCATGTCGATGTAAGCTTGCGATAAAAAGCTGTCCGCACTACTACGATACCTGTTTTGCTTCTGGGTATGGTGCACCGGTTAATTTATTTTTTTATTTTACATACAATTGTCTTCTAAGTGGCCGTTTATTGCAGGAATTTGTCTTTCATATGAAATAATATATAACTGTAATAAAACGTTTCTTTATGCTACTGTTATTTAAGAATATATTTTTTGCTCAAATGGTCTTATATAACCCATAAAATTGAATGGCTAGCTAAGAACTCGATTAATAAGGTCGGACTGACAGTCTTGATCTAACAAGACGTTAGTGAATCGCACTTGAGTGAGGATCAGGCGCGAGCCAACCCGACCGCAGGGCTTCGGTCGAAAACGAGATTAGCCGAATTAAGGTATTACACCCGCATCGCCAGCGCCCGGCGCTCCAAGGTATTTCCCAGAAGGCGGGTAAATCACACATTTCATGGTTACGTCTGGAACCAACCACTTTCCTGTTTTTCCAAATGTTTCAGTATTATTGCACGGAGCGAATAACATGCGGGAACCAAACGCCTGGAAATGTAAACAAAAGTTATTCACGATTTCCGTGGAGCTTTTTTTACCTGCGGCAGTAATTTTCCGCCAAAATTCGTATCAGGTGTTCGAAACCGATATTACGAATAAGTAACTTTTTGCGCAGAACATTTTCGGTTTGAGCAACAATCAATTATTTCGGGAGGCAGTTTTTATAAGAAGTAAGTACGACGGCAGACGTATTGCTGGAAGCTATCTAACAAGGCCCAGACCTCTATAATTACAGTAATATTCTTGCCTCTCGAATAAAAACACGAGTCCGCATAGCCGTTTGTCCTAACGTCTGACATAACAAAATCACACACCTGTGTTCTAGTACAATTTTGACCCCGGGCTATAAAATACCCAGGGTGGGTTTGATGAAGGACGAATTCGAACATTCAAGGGCCATTCCCTTGGGGCTAGAGAGCTTCTTAAATCCTGTATTACGTGCTACATCAGCGACTACTAACAGAATTACGAGCGTAGTGTGACCTCCTGACTTATGGGCTCATTTACGATTATTATAGAACCTAAAGAAGGAACAAATAACGTCAACCGTGTCAGGAGAAACTACAGTACCTACCTGTGATAGGAAAGTTATGCAATTGAGTAAATGATGTTGCAATGTAATGGTTCCTACTTATACAAACAACTGTTAGAAATCACCATAAACAGTTCATCGTTTATAAATTGTATTATCGCCTTCCGATCTCTTTGCCTGCATAGTTATTTATATTAAAGGCATGGCGCAATAACAACATTTACTAATACATTTTTGATTGCTTGGTATCACAATTAAAATCGTAACAATCCAAATAACAAGTTCCATTCATTAAGGCATGTAAATTAATACCGTAGTATGGCTAAAGCCGTTTATTAAAATTAAACTCGGCCTGGCGTGGAACTAGGAAGATTAATGATCCCTTGAATACTGAGTTATGTAAAGAGCAAACGGAGTGGGGCTCCACGGGCCACGGCCTGGCATCATTCCAAAATCACTTATCTCTATATACACTGCCAACATCATACCCATAGCTAACGTTTTCAATTACATCTATCACTGTGCACTTTGTACTTTACTCTTTTATTGCATACCGTATGATCCTTTATACTTTCATTTTACTTCGACTTTGCGAATGTTTCATTTATCAAGTGTAACAGATAACGAACCTCTTCTTGAACTTCAAGCGACTGATCATGAATATAAAAGTAATTTAATCGCAGGCTGTAAAGGAGGAAAAAGATTATGCGAAAGAGTTTAATGTTCCGCGCAGTTGTAAAAGTCATTAAAGGATTACTTTATAGGGCTGAAAGTTTCTTCAAATAAATCTACAACAAGGTAATACACCTATTTCTCTAACTATACACTCCTCTGCAAATACGATCCTACAACACGTTAGTTATTCCTCTATATACGTTACCAGGGTAAAGCGAGTCAGCGCCGCTACAATTAATAGTCGTACAAGTATTCTAATAAATTCTAAGACCTCCTACAATACGCTGAAACACAATAGGTTTCGATTAACAAAGTGTATAGTAGACTATGCATGGCACACGGAATGTTTCTCACGGGGCCCAAACAACAAACTTAAAGAAAACATATTGAACGTCACCGTTCGCCACGCGCGTGCTGAAGGCGGCAACGTGCAATACACAATACACTTGTTCAAAGACAAGTTGGTTAGAGTTCGCGAGCTTCAACTTATATTGTTCCCGATGGACTAGACAAAATAGGAAACAAGCAATAAAAATAGTTCCCAGCATCCGTCGGCCGGGGACAAATTCCGACCAAAATTACGTGAGCAAATTAGACATTCCGGGACAATGCTGGCGGAATAATTGAGGGCCCACAGTCGCTCGTTTGTCGAACGAAGAATGTGGCTCGTTGCGCCGCAGTCGGCGTACGCGACTACACCCCACCGACATATAATGTATTCCGATTATGAATTGAATATGGATTATATTCTGCGCCGAGAATAGTTCGAATTTGGACAGAATAAACTTCGCTCCCTGATTTTCCTTTATTTGCATTAGTATCGGAAGCTACGGAGCGTAGACGCTGAACTGCTACGCGTGTACTACGCCATTTTTTTCGTAGCCATGAATCAATTTTACATGTAATAATTTAGTAATTTTGCAGCGCGTTCGTTGGTGCATTGAAAGTAATGTATTTATAACACGCTTTTATTAGTTTCACCTGTCTAAGTTTGAGAAATATAAGTATTTTAGATAGACGGTTTTTCATGTATAAAGTTTAGGGTATTGAGAAAATGACAATGAGAAACAGTTAATAAAAAGCATTATTCACTCTATAGTAGCACAAGATAATATAAACCCATTCGTAATTTCACTCGTCCATTGTTACTGTAAGTTTAAAATCCCACCAAAAACATTAAATGTAAAAAATGCCAAGTCTCTCGATGCAGTCTTTCCATCGTAAAAAGTTTTGAGATCTCACAGAAGCCAAGTCCTATTCAAATTATTTTGTAGTTATAAATCAACATTTAGTAATCATATCAATAGTTTTCTTTATATTATAACTATAGTGACTTGGCAATGAGCACAAGTAAAAACAAATAAAACGGCATATTTGGAGGAGTTGAAAGTTACACACACCGCATGCGTAAACATTCTCTTTTACTTTATATATTCTCTTAACATTCATCATTTACTTTCATAAAGCGATGGCCCGTAAGGTATTCTTAATTATTGTATTGGATCATGTAGTCGGTAGTGACCATCATGATTCACACATAACAAATAATCTGATCACAGGTCTCGTCAGTTTCACATAATTCCAGGCAGCAAGTTAATTTGTGCTCATTGCCAAGTCACTATAGTTATAATATAAAGAAAACTATTGATATGATTACTAAATGTTGATTTATAACTACAAAATAATTTGAATAGGACTTGGCTTCTGTGAGATCTCAAAACTTTTTACGATGGAAAGACTGCATCGAGAGACTTGGCATTTTTTACATTTAATGTTTTTGGTGGGATCTCATTTATTTTTTGTAAGTGTATTTCTTTCTTTTTTTTAGGTGTCCTCATAATTTTTTGGTCTTCAGCTACTTTTTTGCTTAGGACCCATTCTCTATCTAACAAACTAAATAGAACTAAACTAACTAACAAATAACTAAATAAATATACCTATATCTGCTAACTTACAAACTAAAAATATAACTAAACTAAATAACACGTAAACAACTAGATATGTAACTATGTCTATGTTATATTAATAAACTATTTTCCTAAATAACTGTTTCAGTAACAATAATAAATCTACTCCGAATATCGCTACAATATTTTTTTAGTTTCGAAATGGTTGTTCATAGATAGATGGCGCTATCAAATGAAAATTATTGAATTATTTTAAAGTACTACTTAGACTGCGCTCTGTAACGAAACCATAGCGCGATTCAGACAGGTACAACGCCATCTATCGACAGCGCATACAATATTTATCGCAAAACTATGGAGTTTTAGCTTTATTAACTTAATGAATTATGAACTTTATGTATTAATTTATATTAATTATAGTCTATGTATTACATTTATATTATTCCTTTCTATTCTATGTATGTATTCATCCAATTGAATACTAACTTAAACAACGAACAAAGTTAACAATGCAGTCAAAATCCATACACAATGTTCTTGCCAAACCGCAAATATAAAATTGTTTTTTAAGGTATATTATTTTTTAATGTTTTTATAATTTTTCCTTTATATGTGGCTAATGACCTATCTTGGTGCAAAATTTGAAGTTTCTAAGTCTGCTAGAAGTACCTTAGATTTTTGATGATCGGTCAGTGAGTCAGTGAGTGAGTGACAAAATGGTGTAACTTTGATCGACCGTAACTCCTAAACTATTCATTCAATTGGCATGTAATTTCGAACTTAAGCTTGTTCTAATGCCTACTATTATTCACCGAAAACCTAAACTCGTAGCTTTGTCCACGTCGAAGTTATAGGGGGGGCGAAACAGCCGCGAATCGCTTCGAGAAAAGATGGTACGGCCGTGCCCTTTTGCTCGAGACTTGGCGGGGCACTGCCGTGCCCCCAGATACAAGTATTCGTTATGAATTTACAAAATGTAATAATGTAGATGTTTAAAAAATTATCTTCGCAAATGCGGTGAATTGAGGTCAGTTCGGTTTATCACAAAATACCTGCGTATAAACGTTTTTAAAAACCATTTATGCTGTATAACCACACGATTCTCATTTTTCATAATAAAACACGTATTAATGAGGTTACCTTAATTTATTTAAATACAAGCGACCCGACCCGGCTGCGAAACGGGTGCTACTATGCAGGCATTTTACATAATAAAACTTCCTCTTTAATTTCACAGTATATTGATGGCATCCACATTAAAATCTGTTGCATAGTTGAATGATCTAAGCGTACAAACTGCAGAAGTCTACTTTGTTTTATACTATGTAGACACAAGCATACAGGAATTCAGTAATTGCTATAGCAGTAAAGATTATTGACTAAATCCAAAAGCAGTAAGAATAAAACTACGAGTATTGAAGGCTACCAGCTGGAAGACTTTAAACAGATTGCTGCAGCAGGTTGGTCACTGAACAACAAGATCCCGTGGAGGTATAACCGGGGTCGCCAACAACTCCTTAAATGTGACAGAGTTTTAGTCGAAGCTCAAATACGAGTACTTATATAAATCTGAAGTTTGTTTGGTTGACCGCGCTAATCTCTAGAACTACTGGTTCAAGTTGAAAAATTATATTTTAATCGGTTAGTATATTTATCGAGGAAGGCTATAAATTTATAAAACATCACGCTGCAACACAAGGGGAACAGCTAGTTTGATTACAAGGAATCATCGATACGACGAAGAAGGAGACCATTACTTGTTGGTCAAACTTCATCAACTGCTAATGACAAATAACGGTTACGACACTGCACTATTGTCTCAATGCAACAGAGCTTCTTCAACGAATTCAAAATGGCCGCTAAGTCCAAACGTCGAACGGTAAATTCCCATGCATTGACCGTGTTGTCAGTTGTCACGTCTAGCCGGTTTACAAACATAATGTGTAGAAGCGTGTGGTATGCTAACCTACACTTTATTTCAATAAACCGTTCTTTCTAGTAGCATCAAGTCACAACTTTTCAAATTAATAAACGATACCTACATACATCTGCCTTATTTACGTACCTATACTGTACTAGACTTAACGACAACGAAGTTTTATGAAAACTAAAAGTGAAAACCAGCAGTGGTGGCCCAGTGAGCATGAACAGTGGTGGCCCAGTAGCATCGTCCCCGACTTACGATTTGCATTTCTTTGTGTAATTTATTTCATCACCACTGCTCTCGGTGAGGGAAAATATAGTGAGGTAACCGGCATCTACTAGAGCTAATTCGAAGACATGTGAAATCTACCAAATCGTACTAAGTCCGCGTAGTCCCACTCTTATCTAACAGAGAGGAGGCCTGTGTCCCAGTAGTGAGATCATTTATAATAGACTGAGGATGATAACGAAAACACTTTCACGAAATCTGGTGGTACTGGTGGTACTAATAAAAAAAATCCCGAAGATCAGTTGCTCATTATAAATTCCAGAAAAAATGATAATTGCTTATTATTACGAAAACCGAACATATTCATCATACAGTCCTGTAAGACATTCGAGACACATCCGTTGTATCTATAGACGCGATTTATTAGGTTGTGTACGTATACCTACTGAAAAATGTACCAATTGGGATTTGATCGTAACAAAATACGTACCTAGCACGAAAAAGGTAATATATTATAGTCGCTGAATAAATATTGCTGCAAACTTTTATTTTTTGATCTTCCACAGATCTTCATGCCTACCAAGATCTGGGTAAGAATTTAATTAGTTATATAATAAATGCTCAGTTAGACATATATGATCGCGGCAGACCGAGGAGAATATTACGAGATGCTTTGGATTGCTTCCTTTGAGAATTGGCCAAAAAAAGCACAACATTCAGAGAACCTACATTCACAACATTTACAACCTTGTCATTCACTGAGTACCTACGTCTCTTGTTGACTTGAATGACCCTGGCGGCTGAGATTGTGTCATGCTCACTCAAATGTCTCGCTGATGGTGGCGCGTGTGTCGGATCATTTAGCTCCCTCCAAAATGGTTGAGCTGAATGGTGCTGATGCATGTGTCATGTTCGTGAACGGGCGCTGTCAGTTGAGACTGGTCATCTCTTAGCTGCCACGGTTTATTTTAATAATTATTGATCATTTTGTTTTTGAATTGTCTTTGTTTTAATTGTTACTCTGGACACTTTTAATCAAAAACTTGCTACATCGTTCTCACATAGTGTACCACCTCAAATGAATGATGTAACAAAGGTTCTGTAATTATTCTGGCGATCTAAAAAGAGTGTCCATGGAGTTTCTTGCACGTTCTTCTCCATAGAGATCTACTTCTTGGAACGGGCATCTACGGTACTTTCACAGTTTTTATGTCTTGTGACTGGGACTGTAGCACCATAACTTTTGTAGTGTTTAATAATATTCCTTTGATTGTCTATGACAATTCAAAAGTGCCTGTAACTGGCCTACTTGAAATAAATGCTTTGATTTTGATTGATTTTGATTTAGAAGTGGAAGGAATGAGGGTATGCCTTTACCCAGGACTAGGTCAGCAGGGACTAAAAATGCTCAGTAGCAAAAGATCAAGAAGAATAAAGAACAAATTTTTACCACCGCACGCGTCGACTTGAGATACAGTTTAGAGAATTCGTGTAAGCACCATAATCTTCTTATCAAGAAGTTAATAAGTATATGAGCTAAGTGTGGCTACTTATACTCAAACTAATTTGCTATTTATTGTTGACAGCCAGTTCTCACAATACTCTGTAGCATAAAATTATCATAAACTTCTTTTGACATCGTAGTTTTTATACCACGGGTCATAACTTTAAACATTATCGTTAGCCACGCAAGAGAGTAACTACTGCATACATAATGATATTGCTATATTTATCCATGAATCTATTGATTGTTTATATAAAACTGAATATTAAAATTAAACATTTTATTAAATGGCGTGTGATAGTTAAACTAACGATAAATAATTGTTTATGCCAAAAGTATAATTTAGGTCTCTTCTCATTCTCAATTTTATCTGTGTATTTTTGTAGTATGTCCAAGGTTCAGTCAAAATTGAATGTATTCCTTCGAGTAGGTACCCACTTAAATGGCTGCTGGTATCACCCAATTAACTATGCAAGAAAGCTGTAAGTATTTAATTATTTATTAAATTCGCAAACCGAGGGAAGCCGCAGGTGAAAAGAGCATCAATCATATTCATAACATGGTAGAGGCAGCTAACATCTTTATTTTTGTAACAATCGTAAACACAAATTCGGTGAAACTATTATTTGCTGTATCAATCCAAACAGGAAATATCTGTATATTGATTCACGGAGCGAATGCGGTTACGCAGTTAAGGTATTTTGGGATGAAATGTAATAGGCGAGGATTTGTGGCAATTCATACGCGTTAAGTGTGACGTCCGCGGCCATATTTCACGATTTTTCCGCTTTCAGCGCTGTTTATCCGGCACGCATGATCGCCCATAATGAAGACTATCAGATAGTGCGGGCTCGGGGCTCGAGCTCGGCGGCGCTCCTCACATCAATAACAATCCTCACAGATCCTCCGCAGTCCGCAAAAGCCACGGCGACAATTTGTCCGGGACTTTACTCAACTGGATATTCCAGCTGAAATTTTCCTCTCGCGTCGCCGCTTTTGAAACGTTTTTGTAACAAATAGCACCGTCTCGGTTTTGTACTCTCTTTCTTTGTATGCAAATTACAATCTAGAAGCGTTTCGTGTATTAAGTGCTAAAAGGTAAAGCGGTTTTTCGTTAAAGTTAATTGTGGATGAATAACAGCGATTCTATAAAGGCTAAGTGGGTGGTTCAGGAAGTTAACTTTGTTATTAAATTGTAGTAGCATACCTATATTAGGTATGTTATTTAATAATGATGATCCAGCGATATAGAAGGAGGAGCTCTAGTTGACGTTGATCGACACGTAAAAATTATTATGAAAATCAAAATTTAGCATGCCAGTACAAATGAATATGTTACCACGCGCCCTAATTTACCCACGAGTCAGCGATCTCGTTTCTAGGTTTACCTTTATTATATTAAAATGAAAAACCTTTTCAGAATATATTTTCATTGTGTCTGAATCGTCCTGTACGCGGAGTGTCGTCGGTTCGCTAGACAGGCTCGACGAGCGCGACCCGTGCGCGGAAGCTGAGCCTCACGCGCTCGGGTCACGACTACACTCCAAATCTAAAATTGATTACGTACAAAAAAGAACACTCAACAGCGACCGGTCTCCCTGGCAAAAAACAAACCCACTCGCCATTAAACATAATTTATTCAACATTATTATTCCATTCGGATCTAAAAATGATGCTTCAAGGATAACCCCAAAAAAGTTATGGGATTCAACAAAAAAATCTCTACTCGAATGTTTAATTGATAATTGGCGAAACACTGTGAATAATAAAACCAAATCTAGTTTGGAATACGAATAAAGACATAATATAAGTAGCTATTAATTTTGTAAACCGATCGAACTGACCAACAAATTATTTTTATATCTAAAATTGTCGTTCCTCTGCTTGATCTGCATATACGAGTATGTACGCCGCCAAGGCCTTACTTTATTTAAAGAATCATGATCCTAAGATGCATAAATCGCAAGAAAAACCTCAGTTTCAGACAGACAAGAAAGTACGATGGTAGAGGTCCGAATTTTCAGTTTTGCTTGGAACCTCATAAACAGTTCATTTCAGTTTTCAAAGCCCATACACTAGTAGCAGTAAGTACGGTTTTGCGCAGATTTTCTTATTTATACTTTTAAATCAGAATATTACAATAATCGGTAACTACCCACATCATCCCATGTTCGTTCACAACTGCACATTGACCCGCCCGGTCCCCACAGACCGCCCCAACGTGCGATCTTGATGCAATGATGCTATATTATCTACGTTTTGAAATACTGCCGGGATTGTTAGCTTTAAACTACCTTCATAATATTATCAATCTACATTTATGTATTACTAACTAGCTGTGCCCGCGACTTCGTTCGCGTGGATGTCGGAACTCAACAATGTATTTTTTATTAAAATAAAGGAATTTCTCTAAAATAAAAGTTACTCCTTACTACATCAGCTTCCTGCCAATAGAAGTCCCGTCAAAATCGGCCCAGACATTTCAGAGATTAGCCATTACAAACAGACAGACAAAAAATATAAAAAATATTATTTTGGTATATGTACCGTATTTATTATATGCATGTAGTAAAAAACGGTTATTTCAATATTACAAACAGACACTCCAATTTTATTTAAATGTACATACCTATAGATCTATAGATAGAAGATGTATAGATAGTTTACTACTAATTTCCTATTTTGATAGGTAACTTGATTTATAGAATTACATTCGCCAAGATAATTATTGGCTCATAACTGTTGGCAATAAAATATGCAATCAAAAATGACTTGACTTCTTAATTTTATGTTTCTGTGACGCGCTTTGGAGCACACGAGAGGTTCAATTCCCTGATCAACCAATTTTTAGTGTAGGTATTCTGACAGACACGGAGGAGGGTGGGAGGTCTTCACGGCTGCGACCACAAGAACGTCTATTCCTGAACCGGGTGTAATGGGCCCTGCGCCCGCGCTGCTTCCGTATCTTGCGGTGGAGACAGCGTTCCGTGCTCATTGAACCGACACCATACCGATACCAAGCACCAATTCACAATTAATTATTATTCATCTAGGTACAGTTAAACCTTCAAACATTCTACAGCATTTCCAATCTGTTGTAATCTCCGGAGATTTCCCCATTCTTGTCGAAATTTTAATATCATAAAAATGACATCATCTTCCAATAAGATATTTCTGAAACCGCAATCGCGTAGACAAATTAATTGGTCCGCGGTAATAACCAAATGACTCAAGACGATTACAATCAATTTCGACGATTGCTTAAAATTGGGGTCAAAAATTCACTTGTGCCTGTCACTTTGAGTTGCAAGGCGTCACGTATGACAATAAAATAGTAATTACTAGGTATTAAATTGTAAAGGCAGTTTTTATGGGTACATTCTATTCCCTTCCAGGCTCTCACAGAGAGGCCTGTGTCCCAGTAGTGGGAACATTATAGGAAAACTTATGCTTTATTTTCCTACTAGTTCTATAATCGGAAAAGTTTAGATTAACAAAGTTTTTTTCATGAGTGGCTGAAGTCTGAAGTTATATGTAAATAAAAGAACCCAAATCAATAACAGAGCTGTTCCTTGTCTAATGCAGTGTTCCGTCTTTCTATCCGTGCTTCTGTTATTAGAATCATTGTTAGCTCGCAATCATCATTATTCTCAGAGCATCACGCGGCTAATAGTCGGTCGGTTTAGCCATTTCAGCCGCATCTCTTGCTACCCTGAGACTAATGTAATTAGTTCGTTACTTTGTCCCGGGACGCACCCCGCTCGCTTTGTATGTCTCTGCAGATTTATGTGAGCCTCTCTGTTTTGCTGCGGTCGTGAATGCGAAATTGCGTTTTTTCCTCTTTGTAAATTGCTAAATGTGTTCCCGTTAATAGGACGGATTTGAGACATTTGAAATCGGAAATAAAATCCATCCATCTTGCGAACGATATAATAGAAATCCGCGATTTGAATAGCGATTTAAAGAAACACAACCCACTTTGGCAACTCATGCGAACAACCGACGAAGAAGCGTTTTTGTCGTTCTATGCGATTCGTTAAATAAACCTTGGCGAATGGACGCGGTGAACCTTGAATGTTATAGTAAAGTAAACAGTTACAATATTTAACAAAAACACCAAGTACCTGAACAACAAAGAACAAAAGTTCTATGACGAACTACCTATTGACTGATGACTCGTTTCACGATACAAACAGTATTTATCTACAGAAAAAGTTTATTTGTCTATTCAAACTATACGGGACTTTTGTAAGTCACTAATTAGATACAACCTGTGACTGTCGAGTTCAAGTTTATTGATCAAATACGGGTTTGGAGCGCGTGTAAAAGCCGGACTGTCCAGTTAATAAGTTTGTAATGCTAATGAAGGTTCCACCTGGCCAGAGCAGGGGCACGGGGGCAAGCGACGAGTTGTTGTTTCATCCATTCTAATGCATCTAAACTGTGTGCTTGATATTTATCTACTTAATTCGTCATAACCTACTTGGATATACCTAGATAAGTCTTTCTCCAGTTACACGAAAAGTTATAAATGTAAAAAAAGATTTCTACTGTCACAAACTTTATATTGACAAGCAGCGTGCTTACAATCTAGGTACTACTATTTAAACAGTTAGGTTAGTATTGTACAATAAGTACTAGTAATAACTTTAGTAATGCCGTTCTTGTCGCAGATAGGTTTTAGAACTCCACTATTTAGCATGTATCATCCATCATATTGATTTTGTTCGTATAAAATGTAGCCTATGTCACCCGGACTATAATAACGAATCGATTGGCACCTCATTCATCAAAATCGATTTAACAGTCTAGGCGTTATGGTAGAACATACATATTGTTAGATACAAAATTCTTACAGACATACTTATTATTTGCCTACTGCTAAAATTATAACTCTTTTGCTGTACATTGACATTTTCATAGATCAAAAATTTGATGTTTTCTGTTACGGTACAATGTTTCGATTCAGTTGGCAGCTGTCTGAGGCAAATCAGACGATGGACTATTTATCCGTAAATATTGGTACAAAAGTGCATATTTGACTAGACAAGGTCTTAAAAGTAATTTTTAGCGTACATATTCTTGGAAATTGCCTATTTATTATCTATTCGAATTAAGCTAACTTAAATAAACAAAACGCAAAAAAAAAAATTAAGGAAAAAAGTGTTAAGGACAGCGGCTCAGTAAACGTCACGGTGAGCGATGTCTCCATTAACATTTCAGGTCACGTATCGTACGCGTTTTCAAACTTTTTGTTTATGTACACATAAATATTTTATGCAGGATCCAACCCCACAATACACGCACTGTGCAATTTTAACTTTATCACAACTGCCAAAAAGTGACAGCTTGTGTTGTTTAATCACTTCTTACATTTTACAAACTTAGATAATATTTTCGCTATAACACATTCGATTACTTACGTGTAAGCTCTAAAAAGTCTGCCTTCCGAGCTTCCGAAATACATAGTACCTATTATACACCACAAATTAAATGATAGCTATCGAGACTGTGGAAGACTCGATAGCCATCATTTAACTAGATTAACCTCTCCCGAAAATTTGATTATCATCTCGTGGCGAACTCCTGGTCGATGTGGCTGGTATGTAATCCGAGTATGGATATATGGTTCAGTCAGCTATTCCCTAACCAATCCAATCAAACGCCATTGTTTTGTTTTAGCCGCATGTCACCAGGACGGCCCGGGGCGTCAGCTAACCGTCTATGCCACTCAGCGTGCAATGAGAGCCGAGTACAACCGGACTCATAGCTGACAGCCAATTAGCCCTATGCCCCCGTGCTCCTGTGCCCCAGCACCCTTATATTCCCCACACCCTTCGAGCCCGCACTCACAGACCCATTTATCTTTATTCGATGGAATCGAACAACTGACGCATTCGATCCCTGCGATACCGATACCGATCCCGATTGTTACCCGCACTATTCGCTAAATTTTGGTGGTTATATCTGAGATTGGTCGTGACACACGTACAATGGAGCAGATTTATATCTTTTGAAATAAGATATCCTATAAGATTTATTAAAGTGGCCAACAATATCGATTTTGGTTGCGAACTTGCAAACGATGTTTCTTGTACTAAATTGTGTTTAAACGACAACTTGAACATACTACGAGTATAATATTCGTGACACGAGTATTTAACCACAACCTATAATTAACGCTAGTATTTTGTATTACAACCTGTCTCAAGCCAGTATTTAACACCTATTTAACCAAAACAGATTCTTGGAATTCATTTATATTTAATACAAATACGAGTATCATGTCTGAGACAAGTCAGGAAATAATAAATAATCTGTATAAGGTGTACATTCATGTGCTTTTCAGCTCATGTTAACGTACTTCGGAGACATGGGCCGGTGAACAATCTACTTGCGATTGTCAAGGCTATTTGCTATTCCCAGAATATCTGTTAGCGCCGTCCGTGAGTCAGTGGCGGGCTCGTGACTCACCGTCTCCACATCGCTCCTCGATTGTTTCCCGATAATTTGCTCTTTTACTGATCCATATACGTCAATTCTGACACGATAAATACTTCATTGTTTTATTCGGACACAATAGATTTGCGACGATGTTGGTAGGTACCTTTGATAAGATCGAAGTGAAGCAATGTGGATTTAATTACAATTCATGAATGTTAAAATGGTACGGAGAGGGCGATAACATCTAGCAAGTAGCAACTTTTATAATTACTTCCAACGTGGCAAAGGTCAGTTTGCACGCAGCACGAGCCACTGGCCCGCTGCGTTAAAGGTGACATATTTTATTTTTAAAATACCGCTAAACATTATTGTGTTTGTAATTAACTTTACACAAACGCGTCATGTCGTTAAAAAAACTTTCATTATGGAATGTCTTGTGACGGTGTGCCATTAAATAACTTAGCCCAAATCACATTTTTGGAGACAAAAGACACTTTTTTATTCACCTGACCCGGTTAGTTAAAAAATGCTTTACCTAACTAATTTTATAAAAAGATATCACAGCATAATTATAAATTCGACCTTTTCTATTTCGAACGCGAATACTACTACACCTAGATCAATTAAATTATATTTTTTACGCTGCGTATAAATGTCAGATTAAAAGAGAATGTCAAGTCTGAAGATGATCAAAATACAAGGTTGCCTGTTTAGTATGCACGCAAGAAACTAAGCATTTGAGCCGTAATTAATTTAACATTTCAAAATATACATATTTATCCTAATGTTGGTAAACAACTTTGGGCACAACGCGAAGCTATTATTTGTCGTATTTACATTTGGTTTATTTGCGTAGTCCATTGTTTATCAACCCTTCCATTCCATGCCTCTCTACCTCTACTTTACCCCTTGTAAACATAAATCTCTAGATACTTGAAGCTTCCACGAATTAAGTCCCAGAACTGTGACATTATGAAATTACAATATTAACACTAAAATAAATAATCGCCAACTTGAAAAAAAAACCTACAAAACCAACTACAATTAAACTTAATTAGTGTTAACGGGAATTCTTTTGTTTTGATGACAATTAACAAAAGATATGCAAATGCAGCAGTGCAGAGCAGTGGTGGCCCAGTGGTATCGGTCCCGACTTACGAGTTGTAGGTCGTGGGTTCGAACCCCGCCTGGCGCATTACTTTGTGTAATTTATTTCATCACCACTGCTCTCAAAACGGTGAAGGAAAACATCGTGAGGAAACCGGCATGTCCTAGAACCAAAAATTCGAAGACATGTGACATCCACCAATCCGCACTGGGCCCGCGTGGTGGATTATGGCCCACTCCCTCTCACAGAGAGGAGGCCTGTGTCCCAGCAGTGGGAACATTATAGGCTGATGATGATGCAAATTGCAAACCAATAACATAGTCAATTAAAAATATACATAAAAACGCTTCATAATTAAATATAATGAAAGTCACGTTTTGTTGTAGCTAAATAATTTCAAGCTGAAGGGGGCGACGGCCATATATTATTATTATAAGGTACCTTTGGGTTATGCAGAGGGCGGCACCTGCACCGATAGCATGTCTAGTGCAAATAAATTCTGTATAAGCATAATATCATAGGTACTGGGCGTACATGACATTCAGTGCGGTTGCAATAAAGCGTGTACTTATGCAAAAATGGCGGTGATGCAAGCATGCAAGCGGAATGGATGGGAGCGTCTTCATTCGCGAGTCGCGGGCCGTGGCACAACTCCTCGCGCCATTCACGTCCGGAGCAGAGCCGCGGGCATAGGTACGCTCGTTAATATAGGGTCAGACCTGGAAATTTAATGTTTCCATCAATCTGTTCCACAAGGAACTTATTCCATTTTTCTCATTATCGCTAATGTATGTTCTATGTATAATGTTGTCTGCTGAAAAAAAAAACAAACGTCTTATAAATCTCGGCCCTCAACAGACTTTCAAATAGTAGATATTATATTTCCTACCAAAGCTCAAATGAGACAACATCGTGACTGGATCGGAATAAAGAAACATCACTGATCTTTAAGTGACACTGACAGATAGTGTTGCTACAGCATTTTTTAATATTACAATCCCGAAACTTCTGCAATATTTTCCATCGAAATATAAAATTATCTCATCTGCATTCTTGTTCATTCCAATCTCACTTTCCATGAGATCATTCAATCCCTTCACATGTGGTTCATGTTTTATCTCAAATATATAAAAATAGTTGTGAAGATCATTTCGATCAGCTGCCAACCCTAGAAAGGGTTAAGCTCTCGTACCGGAGATTAGGTAAACGAAAATAGACGGCTTGTTTACGTTTGATGAACACACTTCGCGCTTCTTTGACTTACAGAATTTTAGATAAAGATGCCTTTCAGAAAATCTTGAGATCAACCTAATACCCAGATTTCTATGCATACAGCATAGTCGAGGAATATCGCGTCTTCATTGCAATCCCGATCCATGGTAGTGATTAGGTAGGTACTCCTACACAAAATTCAGAGAACATCGTTAATATTTTCCCCCTTGTAAATGATAACCAGTTGACCGATCACGACATTTCGGATAAATCAATGACAAAGAGCCGCTCGGTAGACGTGGAGTGTGACAGCAGCTCAGACAGGCACGAGCGGAGCGGGCGCGCAAGCGGGCGCACGAGAGGAGAGGACGCGGTAGTGGGTGCAGGAGAGGGGTTACAAATGGAGCGAGTCCCGCGGGAACGACCGCGCCTACGTTACGGCATCAATTAAACATAGTTTGGACCATTATTATTACAATGGATCGTCAATTTTTATCTCGAAAGGTGAATAATTTGATTCTAGTAACTCATTTAAGAAATCTCATTACTATATTAAGTTCTTAGGTGAAGTCCCGAGAAACGCCTACGCTTTTGCCATTTTAGTATTACGAGTACTTTTAAAATCGAGTCCTGCCAAATGTATATATGACAGGTAGGTATTCTGGGCAGTTCAACCCTGAGGGAAAAGAAGTGATGTAGATACATGTTCGACCGTGTCAATTCATTTATCCACCACTGTCCGTTACCGCTACAGACCTACCACTTATCTAAATTGCAGCGTGAGCCGTTGAGTGTGTGTCTGTATGTGTTATTATTATGTATTCTGATCACATTTCTCACTTGCAATGCCACAGTCATGCAGGTCGTATTGCGAACTCTCACGTAGCTGGCTGCGTGGCTGACAAATATGACACTTAATACTTCCATGCTTTTTTGCCAGTTATTAGTTTTTTATTTAACTAGCTACTTTCCGTGGTTTCACCTGCTGCTTTGCTCCTATTAATCGTAGCGGTATTATTATAGTCTTTCCTATATACCTTCCTCGGTAAATGGACAAACCACCACACAAATATTTTTTTAAATCCAACCAGTAGTTCCTGAGTTTAGCGCGTTCACCCAAACAATCAAACAAGCCTTAAGCTTTATAGTATCTACAGATTTCGTGGTTCATGGCGCACGCTAATTAATTAACAAATTAAAAGAATTCGATATTTATTTAGATGTTGACATAAGTAGGAGAAGGAGTGACCTTTTGCCATCGCTTATAGCCTTAAATAGTTTCACAATGTAGTAAGTTGTCTAACAGTTGGCATTACACGTGTTGCGATATACTCAGTGGGAGATGATGTCGTGGAATGTTATTCTGATAGATTTTAATAGATATCGTTGACCTTTAAGGTCAATAGACGATCATTCAATATTTTAATAGCTTACCTATGGCTTACCTGTATCAAAACATTTTAATTCAATAAGGAAACCAACATTTAATAAGGACAATAAAGCCTATTATTTTCTCCAAAATCTCGCATTTGATTTGATCTTTCTTCGTTATAATATCTCAGTGATATTTCAATTGCCTGTGTCAACGAAGGAGAAAAAAATATCCCATTTTTTACAAAGTTTGCTGGAGAAGTCCCCCGATGCGGATTCTTTCTTTTTGTACGTACCACTTGATTGATGACTTTTCTTACAACGTGACACTTCTGAACTTTTTCGACTGAGCTTGTCGTCTTAACTTAAATACATAAAAAGAGTGAAATACAGTTAACAAGGTTTTAGTATTGATAGGCACTTAATAAAATGCCAACAAGTTGATTTTGTTTTCTTTTTAATACGAATTTAATTACCAGTTCTATTGTGGGGCTATTTTTAGAAATAGACGAACCGTGTGTTTTTTTACAGAAATAAAGATTCGAATCAAACTATGAATTCGTAATTAAATAATTAAACCTACCAACATATTATTCAACTTCTTGGCGAACTTAAAAGAAAACGAGTTGGAGTTGAAGTGATGTCGATGTCGCTACAATTTGATGACGACTAGATTTTCAACATCTATACTATTTTTATAAAGCTGAAGAGTTTGTTTTGTCGAACGCGATAGTTCGAATCAGTAGTCAATGATATTATAAATAAAAAGAGCTAGATATCGCACTAGCACGCACAAATTGTTGAGGACAAAGTAAGACAATTGTTGCTCTTTGCTATCTGCTATCTCTTTCCATCTTAATACGTTCCGCATTATCTATCGCTGTCGTAGTTTTAAATTGCTATAATAACAACGCAACAATTCTGAACGCCATTCAGTATGAACATGGCGTATCTTTCTTTAGATATCATTGTCAGTAGTAGTAACTTTTGATTCGAATTGAACAAATATTTTTCTGTTGCTTAGTCTATTTATCGAAGAAGGCTATAAGGCTACATAACATCACGCTACGACCAATGAAAGCCGAGAAGCGGGGTAAAACCGCGGGGAACAACTAGTTTTATGATAAGAAATAAATTTTCCGTTTCTGGACACAAACAAAAGTATAAACGAGTAAACTAGTTTGATTGGTTGAATTAATTAACAGACATTCACATTATTTACGTGAATTCAAATTGTAGGTATACATATACTTACATCATAATTTACTGTCCCAAAACTTTAAACTGGGTGTTAACCCTATACTTGGCAGAGAATTTTACCTTAAGAAAAATTAACTTTTACTAGTTCCCTATGTTAATTGGATCACAAGGATGTCAGGAAAAATAAAACAAAAAATCTCTGAATTTCAGTTTTCAGGATATATTATGTGTCTTCAAGTGCACACTGCCAAGCTCACAAGAAAAAACATACAAAGAAAACTGTGTCTTTATGTGCACACTGCCATGTAATCAGTAATCTAAAAAAGAAACAATAACATAAAAATAACGTTATTCTCGAAAAATATTAAAAAGTTTTGAAATTCATTAGGATCTAGGTTCGATACGGTTACGATATTGACATAGTAACACATTTTTTTCTATTACTATTTATCACAGTATTCAGTCCTAATGCTCTGAGATCAAAGTTTTCTTACATGTCTATCTAAGAATGTAACAATAATTGAAAAACTTAAATACTATTTAAGTACTTAGTATGAAAATCTATTAAGCAATTTCGCCCTTCAACTATTAGCCCCGTCCACGAACAGTTATAGAGGGAAATTCTTGGAACACAATTTTTGACTATGTAACTTTGTTTAGACTAATTAGGAGGTGAACATAATTATTAAAAGTCCCCGCCCCTAGCCCTTGAGCTGGGGGTAGGGGGGGTGGCTGCAGCTACCTTTTCTGTTTTTTTTGCTTGTAGCTCGGAAACCATGCGTCCAAACGGTATAGCATGTATGAACAATATAAATGCTCAATAAATCCAGTATTATTCAGTAAGTATTTCCATAACTTGTACAGATTCCGAGGTAACCGCTCTTGAAAGTCTGTAATTTTGGGAAACAACATTTTGACCTTTTCGCGTTTGGAAAGTTGTATTTGATATCGCAAAAGATCCAGAAACCAGCAGCAGTCATTTCAGACCCTCCCTTCACTACCTAAGATGAACAAAGTCAAGTGAAACCTACATCTTGAGGTGGAATGGGCCTCCAGCTAAAAAAGTCTCCCTCAATGCCCACAAGTATAAGTGATTCTTGAATTCGGTGGTCACCATCATGCTTGATATCTCTTATCTTCCTCCCGCCGAGGGAGCAGTTAAAAATAGCGCAGAAACTCATTTTAGGCTAGATATTGAAACACGAATGAACAACTTGTGGAGTGAGGACCCATTTTTTGGGTCCGGGAAACTGTCTTCGGAGACATCTTGATGAGGTCTACACATCTGGAATGCATCTTCCGAAGATTCGCAAGATTCTACATCAGACTTAGCTCCACATTTAGGCACCAACGCTAGAAATTTTCAACTTCTAGTCATCTGAAATAAAAGTATTGCAAGCTAAAGCAAAGGAATTTGATGGAAAGTGTGGTACGAATTGTTGTCATGCATTATGAAAAAAACTCTGTCTGAAGAAAGGCTTGAGTATGTAGTAGCACAGCATTTATAAACACAACATTCACAAGTAGTAATCATCTATGACGTTGGCAGTGTGCATTTAAATATACACAACAAATAAATTGTCATTCACACTGCACCAGGCAGTGTGTATTTAAATGCACACCTCACAAAAATCGTGAATTACTGAATATGCAAAAAAGATATCAAAAAAATAATATAAACAGACTATTGCGTAAAGCTTGCAGAAAGTAAAATTATAGCAATTTCATACATTTAACTTAATCTAAGTGAGATAAAATACGATACTTACAGAGCAATGCACAGGGTCTGACGGACGGTTCGCCATTTTGTTCACCACTGACAAAGTGTGAGCCAGACAAATATAGATTTCTTTTTCTCACGTAAACAGACGTATAGGAAATCACTTGCAGTTTTAATTAAAACGATTCGATGTAATATTTTGTTTAAAAAAAAAACTGAATTCAATGTGCATTTAAGTGCACAATGTCAAGTATAGGGTTAATACAAAAACTTAAATATCAAAAAATGATGGTAGGCCCAGTTTCCAACTTTAATTGTTCTAACTAGGTACCTATATTGAATGACGGAAGAGTTTTTTCAAAGTCTCGTCCATGTACAGTCAGCGACACAGCAGTCGTGCGCCTCGTGACCTCACGCATCTCACTAAATTCCAACTCCATTTGCTGGCTACGTGCGTGAAAAAGCCGCCATGTCCACATTAATATTATTTCCCTCGGGATATGGTTGAATAATCGACTTATGTCAGCATTGATCTGTGCTATGTGGGTGGCTTGCACCGAATGTTTAACTTTAGCACGGCCGTCTCTCGTTGACGTTCATAAAGCTTGGCATCCCATAATGCATACAAAAGCCGTAATATATTCATAGTAAGTATACGTTGTGTAAGCTTAAATGAAATCTAACGAAGTGCATGTAAGTTTAATGCAATTGACCCCACACAAAGTTCAATTCTGCCAGGAGAGGTACTACGTACTAAGTCAACGGACGATCCTGCGCAGTGATCCGGAGAGGAGGGAAGTGCCACCCGACACGCTCTCTGCTCACTACTACACATCGAAATACTTGCATACAACAATATCAATTATGTACCTACTCCAAGTCTAGCGTATTTATTAAAAACCATAGAAATAATACCTACTATTGCGGTTGAGGTTGGATAATATGGAACGTGAATCCTTGACATTTCAAAATAAGACGTAAACATCAAAGGTGTGAATCATTGAAAGCGCGCTTCTTCAAACAGGTACTTATTATATTGCATAAACAAAGGTTATTTATAATACTCTTACTAAGGTTATAATATGTAGAAATCATTATGTTACATGTACGCGAACTAAATTCTTACGGCAAACACACTGAGTTGATTAATGCATACAGCAGATCTGGGTAAGTGTAACCAACTAGGCGTATTATGTCACTTTATGAATAAATTGCGCTCCGAAACCTCTTAAGAGTAGAGATAAACGAGAGCCGAAACCGACAGACAAGGATACAAAATTTATTTCCCCACTCCACTAACAGCTTTAAATCTGCAAGGGCAGCATTCTTGCACGCATTCACAAACCGTACGCCATCAATTAACCTTAGAGAAGTAAGGTGCTTATGTTATAGGAATTCCCATACTACGCCTGCTGTAGACCCCTTTTCATCGCGCTCCATTTGAAGAAATAGTTTTCCTGGAACAGTTTTTTTACGCTTCGTGTTAGAGGACACATAGTACAAGTTCTTCGTAGAAAAACCTCATCAATACTAAGCAAAAGAAGCTTATTTACTGAGCTTTTTGCACATCTCGGTATTTCCTTCTTTGTAGGTACTCATTAGTCAGAAAAGTGCTAATTAAGTGTACACCTAAATCATTTTGTATGTTTTTTATTCCAGTAACTGAAGTTTAATAAGAAAATAAAACATCTTTAACTGCCTCCTCTATTTTAAGTACACGGCTATATTTTTTGTGTTAATGACAAAAAAAAATGTAAATCAAAGCAAGAAGTGATTGATATACTGCTCGGTTGTGGCACAGGCCGACTATTAAAGAAACGTTTTTGAACTTGACTGGGTGGGAGCTATTAAAGCGTTATTAAGTCTGGTTGTTGGTACGAGGCTGCTATGGTGTCGGCCGCGAGAGGGGCAGTGTCGGAACGCGTTTGATGCATAAGTGATCAAATGGACTTCACTCTGGGCGTGGGTCGATGTCCCATTGCGCAACAAACCGTTACCTATCTATTTAAATTAGGTTCGGATATATTTGATGAATGAAGTATCAAGAGCCTACATCACAGCAGCCGGCCCCTCGGGTTGCGTGACTTGGTGACTCGACTTAAATTTAAGCACAATTACTTACAAATTACACAGTGGTACGTGACTTGGGAACACTTCATGCAATCATGTCACCCGTTTCAACGACTTGCGATGTTGTCGTAGTGTGCATGTAAGAAGCCTTCTGAAACCGTGCAAGTATACTGTACGTGTATGAAAATCTATGCTAATTATAACGGTATTTTTAGCTGATATGAAAACCTCATGACGCAGTTAAAGTTTTCAAGTTAAGTAATGTCAATGGAATTATAACACCACATCATCACTATTTTAATTTATATAGATGTAATGCCTACATTGTATTATTAACTTCATACATTTAAGTAATTATGTATGTCTATAACAATATTATCGGCATCGATTTTAATATAACGATCATAATATAACTTTATCTACTCTCATGTCGTAAAATTCGAAATACAAAACTCAAAACGAGTTTATAATGACATACTTTATACCATAGAGTATTGTAATGAAATTAAAAAATTAAATTATAACACTGTTTCTCTAACAAAACAATGTTATAATTTAATTTTTTTTCATTATGATACAGATTACTGACCATAGATACATCTATTTCATTTTTTATTTGTGGCTGCGCGCGCTTTAAATAAGAATGTTGGAATTTTGACGTTTGTATTTCGGTGGATGAATATAAGTGTTAATTAATTTTTATCTTTTATTTGATATGTTCGTATTCAATGAGAGTAGATAAAGTAGTGTATGAAACTGTACATAACTAGGTATTATACCACTCGTGTGATACTATTAAAAAACTCGCTTCGCTCGTTTTTTAAACTCACACTCGTGTATAATACCCCTCATTATGTACCAGTTACATAAACTACTATTATAGCCAATATGACCTCTACGCCGCCGCTACCAAAACAAGTAGCAAAACATGTTTTGTCTATCATTTGTTATCACATAAAAAAATATTTCTGCAATGGTTATAAGTAGTCTTGTTATAATATAAGACGAAAAATATGGTTTAGAAACACAACCTTTGAGATCCGATGTGAATTAGCAACTTTCAGAAACATCAATCATCAAAATTTCTTGGAAGACTACTGTTTTTTATTTCTCCGTTTAATCCTCACGTTTATTGTTTTCAAACATAGTCTTTGATTTACCTAGGAATTGTGTAACGTTATATTCTAGAAAGGTATAGTTGTGGGCTGTCTGAAGACGCAACGATCCGTTGAATTATTAAAATAACAGGAATAAATGAAAACGCAATGTTCTTACCTATTATACACCCCATCACTACAAGCTTCTGTGCCGTAGTTGCTCTAATGGGAATAGATTTGAATTATATTTTCGTTCCCGATTGAGCAAGTCGTCAAAATTTTGACAAATTGCTCAAACGGGAATAAAAAGTTGCTCTAAAAAAAAGGTGCTCTGAAAATAGTTGCTCAAATGGGAATACCCCATAATATTAACCGCAGAGAGACGATCAAAGAATGGGTCAAACTTAAAACTGTCCTCGTAACGTTCTTGTGTTTCAATACCTCACTGAACGGCAAGCAACAACGTAGACTTCCTATAAAATAATTGTCAGTGGCAGACCAAAACAAAGTTGGAAAGAGAACTATATCCCTATTTTCCAGTAGTAAGTAGATCAATCTCATAAACTAAATCATTTTTTATGACCAAATCATACAGGTCAAATGGTGATATCATGTGGGTAATAACAGTCTGTACAAAACTGCATGCTACCCTTATCCAACAGAACATTCTCGAAGTACGATGAATGCGATGATTGAACACCAACGGTCCCCGAAGACGAGCTACACGTATAATATCAACGTAGCGCCGTGCATGCTATACATCGCAGATGGTGTGATATTCAATATTAATGTAGCATGAAATAATTTAAAGCGTTTTCCCGGGCTATCAATCTGGCCTGTTAATGAGATTCGTCCGGTCGTTGGCGACTGCATCGACCAATTTGTAGCACGTTGCACCTCACTAATGAAATACATAAGCACAAAGTTTACAGCGCATAAAATGAGCCCATCTCTAGTAGTTGCATGCATCCGTACGGTTAATGGATTTCCATAACATGCAGTTGCTGGAACAAATGTTTAAAAATTTTGGAACAGGAATGTTGATAGAAATCAATATTAGAGATAAACAACTCAATCATTCGTGACCGCTAAATTTAAGATCCTAATTTGGTAACAATAACAATCTCTTAACTTTGTGGTTGGAAGGAATGATATTCTATTTCTGTCTTTGCAGGTTGTTTTGATAGCTAAAGATGCGGCTGTATCATAATACTGTTAAAATATTTCGAAATAAAGTCTCGTTGTTCGGAGCGGGCGACAGGGCCCGCGGGCTGTGGCCACGACCTACGACCGCACTTTCTCTCATCTGCCCGCAGTAACCACCACTCGACGCTTTCCAATATAACTAATGCCTCGCTGATTTAGTGGTCCATTCCCAGGGTTCGATTCCCAGGTCGCATAGGGTTATCGGAGTTTTCCATCAATAACGTCCTGTTATATTTCATCAAATAAAACAGTAGTTCTTTAACATCTATTGTTTCTTTATGACTGCACGAAACACAAATTAAACTTGTAAGTAGATTAATTCCGAGATCTCAAGAAAAGCTGACATTAATTGACCCACAAAACAAACTATAACAACTGTTAGGTAATCTGTTTCTGTTATATTGATAAGGTAAAGAATACTAATAAGAATACTATAATGTCTTGATCGGGCAGAATATTTGCTATGTATTGCATTGTACCTTCCTTCTATACATTTTCTACGCACTTTCACAACAGCTACAATTCTATTTGATAGCATTGTTAGTAATATTACATTCAGATCAAATAATATCTGTAACGTAACGCTGCTTGTTTGTTCTCTAGTTATTTATAACGAGCGGGTTTTAAACAATCTACTTATAAACTAGATGAGTAGTGATTGGCCGCGTTGCAATGCAGACATAAGTTTCAATCTGTTCGCTTCCTGCGTCTCTGACGTCTCAATTGCTGCTCTTTTGTAATCAACAATTTGTGTCGCCAGTCGGCGCGATGCTACCGTCGACGTTCTCATTCAATGACAACGTGAACGAATTCCAGACAATTTTAGTTCCCTCGTTATGATTGTGTCACTTCTATGTAGGTATGTGTATTGTAATGTAACACGTATTGCGCTACAAAAACGACTAGTCTTAGCTACTCGTACATCTCATAAACTGACACGTTCATCATCATCATGGCACTTTTTGAGATTTTGTATTAATTAGTGGTCCTAACTACAACCGTAAATGTATTTTGTGTAAAGTTCGCTTCTTTGGTGCGCAAGATGGAACACCTCTCAAAAAACATGCATTTGTTACATAACAGTGAGTATTTATGTACTGCCCCACTCTCAACTTAACAAAAGTAGATAAGCCATGCTTGCTTAAGATTTAAACATGCTATTAAACCATAATCAGGGTTTAGTAATCTGTTTGTCCTACATAAAAATTGGCTTTAGATTGGAGATCTTTTTGCTCGTTTAATGCCAGGGGCCATTGTCTCTGCAAACAGCAATTTATATACATAATATAACAATGCAAGCATCACGCGACTGTTGTGTGTATGGGTTCAGGCTAATCGGCTTCCCGCTTCACACCAAACATTAAAACTGCATTAAATTCTATTTAACGGTGGATGGAGCATGCCTAGTTAAGTAATTGAAAACTATGTTCGTGCTTCATGCAATGCAAAAAAAAATCCTCAGCGGCTAATTTGTAGAAATTGTACTTAGATATGGTTCAGATCACAAGTAAGGATAAAAATGTAGAAGTAGAAGGCTCTTCAGACATTTTCGCTCCGAATAATTATGAATGTCACGGTGAGGGAACAAAGGCGGCGGATAGGTCACGCAACAATAAATTGATCACGAGCACACGTGTGCAGTCTCAGGCCACGTCAGATATAGATCGAATGGAATCTTATTTCATTAAACTGTGTCTTTTCAATGGTCGTGGAACTACGCTTGTAACCTAGCCACGCTATATAAGGTAATTGATTTAATCGTAGTATCCGCACTAAAGTATACGGTCCAATGTGAAAAGGATATGCTCACGTTAAGCATGAATTATACTAACCGTAACATTTACTGACACACATTTATGCACGCTATGGCCAGTTCATCGGAAAGATTTTGAGGAATGCCGGCAGCCGGACACTTCCGATGGCGAGGCAACTCGCCTGCTCGAGATGACTCCGTGCCGATGTAAATCCGTGCGGGGACCTAAACGTGCGGACTCCGACATGCCGCACATTTCGGTACTTATATTGCAATAACTCTCCAATGTTTTGAATAACTTTGAAAACGAAGTTATTGTTACGTCGCAACCATGTTTACAAAAAATGCCACCGCTTTGTTATGAATTTTACACTCACCCGGTTCAACAATGTGAACAACTTACCTGAAACAAAAAACATCGAAGTTAAAGAGTATATTTTTAATTAAATGGTGGCTTCGTCGTTGCTCCAATGGCATAATAGCATGAGGAATGGTAGTCAACAGCAATACAGCTCACTCGTTCAATAACGGATGCCGTCGATTGTGAATTATTTTGGTCTCGGGAAGCATAAACTGTCGAATGCTGCGCAACGAGGCGCGCCACGCGCGGCTCACTAGTATTGGTGTTCATAAGGAAACGGTACGATGCAGCTCTCCATAGGCTTAATTTAGATATTCTGCGAACAAGTGCAGCGCTTGTTTGGCTAGTAGTCAGGCCGAAATCGGATAGACTATGAGCCAGCGTACCGCGTGTAGGTAATCAAATGAGACGTGATGGGCAGAAAAACATATGAATCGCGCTGCACAACAACAATGTACTACAGAACTTGAGCATCAATGCGTGTAGGCATAATTGTGTGTTATTTACGTAGTCATTTCATTGTGTTATCATGTTAGATGAACATCATTAAATTATTATGACCGGGCGGCGGCGGCGTGCGGAGCGAGCGCGAGCGTCCCTCGTTCGCCGAATTCGCTTATGTAAATAACTTAGACACGTTTGAGTGCAGAACTTGACTCGAGGCTAAACAGATACCTAATGTTTTATGATATCGTTCTGAGAATATTTGAGGTTGACAATCACACAAATAAATAAAAAGTAGGTAAGTATTATACACGAAGGGGATAAAGGTAGACATAAACACGGCGCTATTCGACAAAAACCTATAGAACGTAATAAAGGAATTCTAGGGCTCCCAAGAGCAGTGGGAGACTACTGAGTGAAGCGAGGCACTGAATATAGAATCCTGAGTTCAGTGAGGGTTTTATGCTCGCCAAAACAAAGGCACCTTTAACTCCAAGATATTATACTCTACTTTTCAAAGCACGCTCTACTTTACAGACGAATTTCACGACTGCGAATGCAATCTAATTACCTACCTAGATTTCGTAATTACAATTGTACCCTTATATATATGCCAGTTTGCTGTTTACGGGATTATGCCTACGTTTATCTACAGGCTGCTACCATGATGTTAAAAGTATGATGTAAATGCCTTAGTCCATCCCAAAATCAATATTTCAGCCAGTGATCGTTGATTCGTTGACTCTCTTGTTTCTAATCCAAGAGCCGATCAATGAGTACTCAGTAACGCTCAACAAGGGTGCTGAGACATCGGCGTAGTTGGCCCTCGGGACTCGCCTCATAGTCAATCAAACAATTAAGGTTGAATGTGCCCCGCTCCATCTTAGATTCACAGCGTTTTATAGCTCACACCTTGTATAATTTTGAAATCTTCAACAAATGCTTGTTGAAGATTTCAAACATTATCCGATGAGGTAACATGAAAATTATACAAGGTGTGAGCTGTGGTCACAATCATGCGACTGTGACTTACTATGAAAGTCATATCATAATATACCTACTTAACCCCATGCGTATTCGACTTGATGGTGCAGTTTGACATTGACACATGAGCTGATGGTGTAATGTCTAATGTAAGGTAGAGATTAGATAGCAGACCGCAAAGCAAACCTTCAAAAAAAAATAAAAAAGACCTTACCCATCAATGGATAATTTTCCTGAGATGTATGATGGAAATTGCTTACCTAGGTACGACAAAATTTTAATTATTATGTTTAGCAATAGTAAGACATAATTATTTAACAACAAAATTGTTAATACATTAACCATGACTTTCTCGTTGGTAAATTGTTTACTTCATCATTATACAAATGGCAAAAATCCCAGCTATAACTATACACCTAATGCTGTGATTGCTTCACTACTCGGTGGACGACATTGTTTCCACAAGAACCACTAATTTACACAAATTGTTCTTGTTCCACACAAACACTTTCTACTTTTAATTCCTATTTAGAGTTATTAATTCTTACTGAAAGGCGAGAGTACTCTCGTTAAATCCGGAGTAGCGTGATATTGTCTTGTTAAATAATAAATGCGAATAATGTAGGTACGACTCCAAGCAGACGAAGCGAACCGAGCGAAAATCACTATTGTAGGCGCTTTCTCAGATACTGTTACACAATCCTGTTACTGGAACAACAGATTTAATGGCTTCGTATTTATACTGCTGCATCATTCCTAGAGTTCTGCAAATCTATCGTTCTGTAGCACTTATTGCGTTTGAAAATAATCGGTAAGAAGTGATTAGATTAAAAGTTTTCAGATATTTTCTACCCTATATCCTTTGACGCTATATCGAATAAAGGGAACACGTGGAAAACTGAAACGCAGATAGATACTCATACGCCAAGCCGTATCACGCAATGCGAGTACAAAAGTTCAATTGTACTACGAAGTGTGGAGGGTCATTCATTGAGCTGTACACTGCGATGTGACCATGTGAACATTGTGAACTAACATGCTAATGAATATAACACAACATTCTATCGCAAAATTACCGTTTTTGCTCCGAAATTAGTAAATTAGTGGTCAGTGAAAACCTTACCCACTAAACTACGTGCTTCTAAAGTTTAGGGGTTGGGTGTTTAGAATCTAAACACCCAACCCCTACTGATTCTACATATTAATGCTCCTTGTACTTTTCCTGTTTAACGTTTGTTGCTAACCGTACCTAGTTAGAGATATTGAATCCACGATTTTTTCGCTGACTGGTTAGTCGATGCTTAAGTTACGCCTAGGTTAACAGTTTACATCTTTTAGATATTTGATACTCTATGTGTACATGGAAATAACAATGTGATAGTATGCTTTAGGACCGTGAGAATACCAGGAACAAAGAGAAGTGTATTTTATAATTTTATGTTCCATTATAAACGTTTTTAGCTGTATAATTAATGTGGTATCTGCGTCGCATCTCGCAATGGCCGCGCGCGCGGATGTCCGGTGTCCGCCACTTTGTACAAACACAAAACTCACGAAGCGACATGACTACAGTGACTTGGTATATTTTTGTGTAAAAAAGGACAAGAGGACAAGCAGGATGTAAAACATTGCACGACTACATGACAAACGGTGTCTATTTTTGGTAAACGCCGCAAAGTTAGTTGGTTCTGACTCGCAACTACAGCGGCGAGCGCAAATTGTTTATGTTCATAAAATCTGATACATTGTTGTGCATGAGCTAACTTTAGGAAAACACAAATACAACCGATAACGATGCTATATCGATACTACAGAAAGTATACTCGGGAAATCTTCCCAGGACCTTCCCAGCATTTTCCCAGGGACCGGATCTTGACAATGGACCGGAAATTCTTAGGTGTGTGTTTTAAACTTAACAACCATTATTACCATTATTTTTTTCGTCCACTATTCAATCCGAGTTGCCGTCGCCGTTATTGACTGGAACTGAAATGAAACAATTTTACGGACATTGTTGCAATTTGAAAGAAAATGATTTTTTTTAGTTACAGATATACAGAAATAGACGTAGGTGGTAAAAATAAGACGATTTACATATTTGTGCCGAATACCCCAAAAATGTTTTTGCTCCAATTTTCTAAAACGGGAAAGCTTAACAGTCAACATGCGGGCTACGAGTTTTCAGCAAAGTAACAAAATGGTAAAACAACCCTGGTCGGGCTCACTTGCACTGCATATCGTGTGAAATCTTGTCGGCTGCATATGTACTCCGTTCCATTGTACCCGCATGTTGGGAATACAAGAGCAAAATTGCCCATTGTCCTTACACCTCATTCTTGTCCTAACTGATTAGTAACTAACACTATGTTTTATCGTTGACACAAAGCAATTCCCAACAAATATATATTGCCAATTGTGGGAATCGCATTTAGCGTCGCCGCAGTCGGCGAGTCTCGGCGACTTTTGTTGTTCTACGATCTCACGAGTGTCGACTCATTTAGCTTTATTTTCTCACACTCAATAAAGTACTTGAGATTAATTATAAGCATTCTGTTCCTGCAGCGGCGGCGGCATTACACAAGACACAGTGGTACGGTGGATGTTTGCGGAACTAACTATGGCCGTGTACGAAATACTTCCTTGTGTTAACAATAGCTTAATGATTTTAAAACATTAACCGTCCAATGTTATGAACTTAAGATTGAAACTGCTGTGCCGTATGTAATATAAAACAGGGGAAATTGCTACCAGCCATCACATACGTGTCTTTCTTTTGCACAGCAATTATGATGTCCATTATTATGAAATGTAGGTTGCGCACTCAGCGCAGCCGACCGTAAGTACAGCAGTCGAGTTACGGTACGATACTCTACATTTTTTAATTGAGAGAGTTCGTTGTGTGATGTCAAGGGTCGGGCAGTGCATGTCAGTGCGATTTAACTGTCGTGATAAGAGGGCGCGTTTCGCGTGGGAGTCGGCAGACCGACCGTGACGTCACGCCGTGTAATTACTGAGTCTTGCGCACATCCGGACCCTAGCCGCACACACCCCTTTCTTAACATTTAAGCCTTCCGTCGAACTAAATATAGCTTACCTACACACAATTACAATCCTTACAGTGTAAAAAAATATGATTAAAATTATATACATAGAATGGGTAGGTAGGTACCTAAGAATCTAGGTATATTGATCGAGCTTAAACACAGAAATGCATAACATGAATTCATAATGCACATGCGTACTTGGTTACTTTTATTCTTTTGTGCATGTGCAGCAATTTTTTGGTTTTAATTTGGCCGATGATTTTAACACATAAATTACAGTACCTACATAAACATGGGGAGGCAAAAACAGATTTAGGCGAATAAACCAATTGCCTATTTAGTTAATTATGAAGTAAGTACCTGCAGGGGGCCATCGGTAACCCCTCATGGAGGATTCATAGAACCACCCAGATACACCTTACAACGAAGTCCCTAATGCTACCTTCATAGTAACTACATGTGTGATGCTGATGTAACATGAATACCTAATGTCAGATTGAGAATCACAAATAGATTACAATCTCACTAGAAACTTGTAATCCCTACCCATAATATTCCAAGACATTCACACGTCTGCTACTGTCTACCTCACTCAAATTTCAGGAATTCGTTATTGTTGTTTGAGTTATTTTATGTAACTAAGTACCTACTGACTTTAAAAAGGTGATAAGTGTTTTAACGTGCCATTTCAAGTTGCTGAATTTAACAATAACTTCACTTTTACTGCATTCAGTGTATAGTATTTGCAAAAATCTACTAATTCGTTGACATGTAGGTAGAGATAGCCGGTATTGCACACGTTGCATTTTCCAATGCATCCGGTGTTCAAAAAACGCTTTGCTTGTTCCTACGGCGAAATTTTACCTTTTGCAAACGTAACGGATCGCAAAAGAACATGTACAACCTACTTGATGCATGATAGCTGCAATACCTGTCTGATGACGATACAAAAGTGGCAACGAAATGGCTACATGGTGGACAGAACTCAAAAAGTTCTACGTACCTAATCTGTATAATTTCAACCAATAGCTTCTAGTCACAAGGTAAAAGGTTAATTTGCAACTTGGTTGATATTGTTAACAGCAATTGTATTCACTATGTGGGTCGTATAGATGTGAGAGTGGGTGTAATGCTATCATTTGATATCTCACTAGCCGAGCTGGCCGGTTGTTCAGCCGGTCCGGCACGGGTGACGGGTCAGCGCGACACAATGAGCGACTTCCTGCGGAGAGCGAGCCGAGCGACCAAACCAACCGCACAAGGACACGCAGCTGACACCAACTCACTTATCCTACGCTCATTACCCAATATAAACCGCCCGCACTCGCATTGTTTGCCATGATTATCTTGAGCTAATGCAAAAAAATGTCTAGGTACCCACTATAAATTACACAGCCTAATTTCTTCAGTTTTAAAAATAAGAAATTAAACACAGTGAATAGCTCTTCTTAAAGGCATGGCCCAGCTACAATCAGATTTCTGATAGGTAACTGAACTGAACTTGGAAAGTAGGTACACACATCAAAAATGAAGGAAGGCCTTAGGTACAAGAATATGAGCACACCCGGCGAACTCCGTTTCGCCACCAGATGGCTCTATAAACCTCACGGAGCCAGAGACCTTTCCAACGAATGCAAAACCGTGGAAATCGGTTCGTGTGTTCTGGAGTTATAGCGTCAGGAAGGAAAACCCGACTTATTTTTATATAGTAGATATTAATGAAATTAATCAATTAACATGAAGTAGCAGAGAAAACACTGGTATTATGCATGCATACAGCATACATGCAGTAGATACTCTACGATCATTTTTGGAATAATGTCTAAATTCGCCTATTGGTATGTAAATATGGTGATCTCTATATGGAAAGATAAAAGAGTACATTTCAGGTGAAGCGGTCGCGTGGCCGCGATTAACCTCGTGCCAATTACGCGGCCATTAGTGTCAGAGTACAATACGCCTCCATTCAGCGGATGTCCAGTAAACCGGCTCTGCGGCACAGCGGCACCGGCTGTAGGCACCGCCCAATTTGCATTTGTTTGGAATTAGGACGTCCGAGCGCATCCGCGGCACGGTTTATGTCACCTGTAATGTCTACCAAGCATATAGCACCACACCTGTAATCCTCGAAGATTACAAATTTACAACAGGATCTAGTGTATCTTATGATATCACCATATTTAACCATTAAGTTTAATTCCCATGGTGAAAGAGGTAATAGAGCAAATCAATCGATTTCGACTGGGTACAAAACCAGCCACTGCGGAAGCTACTGGGAAAATCCCGATGGAAAAACCCAATACCACTTTTCCTGGAAACCTTGTACTCAGTACCAGCACTTGTGACCACTACACCACCCAGTCAACCACCAAGCCCCTCGTTATACCGTTTAATCGTTTTAATTCTCTAGTACGGACATAAGTCCCCGTACAATACGTTAGATTACATGTGAGCGGTTAACCTAAATCGTTTCTATTGTCACGGATTCCGCTACACATACTGACCGTTTGCACATACTGTATTTGGCTGCAAATGGGACCGCTCTATCACAAAGGAAGACCGACAATAGCGTGGGAAATGATAAAAAGTTGCGTTATTATGTATTAGTGTATTACTGATGACCTCAGAAGTGGAATTTCAGTAATGTGCATTATTAATTTATTATTTTAGATTAAAAATTGTATCTTTTCATTGTTTCCATTTACATAGCGATACCGAAATAAAAGAGTCAAAAGATTTGTGGTCTTTTAAACCTCAATGATCGCAGGCAGAATATCGTATCTTGAAATGTTTTGGCTTTATCGTGTTGAGATATGGATAACCGTCACGTCTGTGGAATTTCGAATTGCTTTTTTAAATAAGATGTTGGAAAATGTATTTGTCTAGATACACATCTCACAATTAACCATTTATCAACAATGCAATTTAACATTCACAGCGTCGTCGTTACGTCGTAGCAGAAATGGCGATATTCGTAAGTACTTGGAGCAAGGTTAATGTTACAATCGATGTACGGTTGAATGTATCCAATAGCTTCGAAGTTATGATCATATTCAACCACGCAGAACCTAGGTTAAATGAAGTTCATACGAGTACAATAGAGACATATCCCAATCATTGAGCCGTGTGGATTTCGTAACCATCCAATTCCAATGTCTTTGTATAAACTACAAAACTGACATTACCATTCCTATCTAATTCTACGGCCACGCCATATCGGTTATACTCGTAATATAATGAAAGAGTAACACACGTAATCCCAAGCAGTCTAATTTTATCAGTCGGTGTGTTCAAGATGGATTAAAAAAACTCAAGTGGATTACACGCCCAAGTTCCAGATTCTTAGCTGCATTCAATCACGTAGGTTTTTTATCCCCGCAGTTAATCTTGAGTCATTATTAATAAAAGCGGAGCGAGCGAAAAGACAGGATATGGTAATGACAAATGGCGTTCAGTGCTTATCTGAGCGGTCTATGTAGAAAAGACATGGCGGTTTTCTCGGGGAGTGAGATGTCGGGCAATGTCGTGAGACGTCGTTAGGGAAGCTCCATCTAACAGATATCGAGGCACTTGCCTCACTGAATCCCGAAGATAACTATTTTCGCCTTATCGAAGATATTGCAAACTGCACAACTTTTGAAGAGCTTATTTTCTACTTACAAGGAGTGCTCACAACAAACGTTATCAATTCTCCTTTAAGATATCAGACTTCGACGTAATAATGTATCGCTCAGCACACACTTTGTATAGATGCGTTTCGCTAGCTAATGCTCTATAGCATTGCAATAAGTAAACGGGTCAATTTTAATTTATTATGCTAATATTCTAAGCGGTATACTCGTATATTATTAATTACCAAACTTTTGGTATTTATGCTATACTCATAATGCGAAGTCCAAAGGCCTGTAAAACCTTCAACATATGGGATTGATTGTAAGATATGTACCAACCTATAAAAAGAAAACAAAAAAAATCTTAATCGCAGTTTTCAGGAGTTTTGTTTAACTGAATGCCAGTTTAAGGTAAAGACTCTTTTCTAGTATTCTATACAATGCTGGAAGATACGCGTCGTCTTCGGCTGAAATATATTTCCCGGTTTGCAGCAAGTACACACTGCTCACCCCCGACCACAGTCACTGATATGCAAATTGGCGACGCCGAGATCGTAAACCGTTTCAAATCAGATAACGTAATTCGGAGCTAAAATAAGTACACCAAGTTAATGTGACTACATTTAGAATTTACCTTCCCTAAAGTTTATTTGGGATACAAAGTAAAAAGGTTTGCTTAGGAATTGGTTCTATTTGCAAGTTATGTAACATTTTATCATAATGTTGAATAGCTTCGGTTGCGACAAATGTTCGCGATAACCCACCGCAGCGTCCGCGTCCCCGTCGCGGCGCGCTCCTACTACCTGCTCCAGCTATCAGCCATCTTGGACCTCTTCTAGCTTATCTTCCGTAATATGTTATTCAGGAGAAAGTCGGACGTTCCGTAGTCGTAGGCCAATATTGATTGTTCCTAGTTCTACTAGTAGGTATTTAACATTTGCTTTATTGCGGTAATGATTATGATATTTCTAGGCCTTTCGTTAAATACTTACTTCTTGGTAATTATATTATGAGAAGAAGTGCTGATTGCAGAACGAATCTAACTATAGATACGTAGTAAAAAACGTTTTAAATCTCCATCTTCTGTAACAGATGGTTTACTATGAAAGCAAGACAAAAATGTTACAGTGAATGCACTAATTATTTTTAACTAAACGGATATAATTCGCTTATCCGAGTCTGTTATTACCGCATTCTCTGTACATTTGATAGGATGCTGCGGCTGCACAATAGCTTTACCGCAGGTACGGACCCAGGTAGCACCTAACACGTACAAATATTCCCACAACAAACGTATGACGTCCTGTGGCTATGCTTCAATTGCTCAACAATATCTCATGTTGGTCATTAAACGAAACTCTGCTAATTCTATGCTTTTTATTCCAACAATCGTCACCACTATGCCGTTTGTGACTAAGAGAAAGTTATTATCCCACCAAAAACATTAAATGTAAAAAATGCCAAGTCTCTCGTTGCAGTCTTTCCATCGTAAAAAGTTTTGAGATCTCACAGAAGCCAAGTCCTATTCAAATTATTTTGTAGTTATAAATCAACATTTAGTAATTATATCAATAGTTTTCTTTATATTATAACTATAGTGACTTGGCAATGAGCACAAGTAAAAACAAATAAAACGGCATATTTGGAGGAGTTGAAAGTTACACACACCGCATGCATAAACATTCTCTTTTATTTACTTTATTTATTCTCTTAACATTCATCATTTACTTTCATAAAGCGATGGCCCGTAAGGTATTCTTAATTATTGTATTGGAACATGTAGTCGGTAGTGACCATCATGATTCACACATAACAAATAATCTGATCACAGGTCTCGTCAGTAACATTTGCACATAATTCCAGGCAGCAAGCAGCTTTTAATTTGTGCTCATTGCCAAGTCACTATAGTTATAATATAAAGAAAACTATTGATATAATTACTAAATGTTGATTTATAACTACAAAATAATTTGAATAGGACTTGGCTTCTGTGAGATCTCAAAACTTTTTACGATGGAAAGACTGCAACGAGAGACTTGGCATTTTTTACATTTAATGTTTTTGGTGGGATCTCATTTATTTTTTGTAAGTGTATTTCTTTCTTTTTTTTAGCTGTCCTCATAATTTCTTGGACTTCAGCTACTTTTTTGCTTAGGACCCATTCTCTATCTAACAAACTAAATAGAACTAAACTAACTAACAAATAACTAAATAAATATATATCTACTAACTTACAAACTAAATATAACTAAACTAAATAACACGTAAACAACTAGATTTATGTAACGTTCTATGTCCATGTTATATTAATAAACTATTTTCCTAAATAACTGTTTCAGTAACAATAATAAATCTACTATCTAATCCGGCTAACTTAAGTTCTCTAAATATCGCTACAATATTTTTTTAGTTTCGAAACGGTTGTTCATAGATAGATGGCGCTATCAAATGAAAATTATTGAAGTATTTTAAAGTACTACTTAGACTGCGCTCTGTAACGAAACCATAGCGCGATTCAGACAGGTACAATGCCATCTATCGAGCGCGCATACAATATTTATCGCAATACAATGGAGTTTTAGCTTTATTAATTTAATGAATTGTGAACTTTATGTATTAATTTAGATTAATTATAGTCTATGTATTACATTTATATTATTCTTTTCTATTCTATGTATGTATTCATCCAATTGAATACTTAAACAACGAACAAAGTTAACAATGCAGTCAAAATCCATACACAATGTTCTTGCCAAACCGCAAATATAAAATTGTTTTCTATGGTATATTATTTTTTAATGTTTTTATAATTTTTCCTTTATATGTGGCTAATGACCTATCTTGGTGCAAAATTTGAAGTTTCTAAGTCTGCTAGAAGTACCTTAGATTTTTGATGATCGGTCAGTGAATCAGTCAGTCAGTGAGTGACAAAATGGTGTAACTTTGATCGACCGTAACTCCTAAACTATTCATTCAATTGGCATGTAATTTCGAACTTAAGCTTGTTCTAATGCCTACTATTATTGACCGAAAACCTAAACTCCTAGCTTTGTCCACGTCGAAGATATAGGTGGGGCGAAACAGCCGCGAATCGCTTCGAGAAAAGATGGTACGGCCGTGCCCGTTTTGCTCGAGACTTGGCGGGGCACTGCCGTGCCCCCAGATTAAATTAGCCGGGAATAGTTAGCGAAAAAAATATTTAACTCCCACGTGCGTCATCTTCCGTTTGTCATGAATTCTAAGGACATGTTTCAAAATTGTATACAGTGTGTCCGGGCACGAGTTAGCGATATTTGAAGAGGATATTCTAGGCTCATTTTGATCGACAAAAATGCTTAAAAAAAACATCATTTGCATGAATGTAGGTCTCTTGGATTCAAAGATATTTGCATTTTATAGTACACACCCCAGTTCGACAGATCAAAAAATTAAAATGGCTGCCATTCGCGAAGTTTTGGAGTAAGAATTTTTTTAAAGCATTTTTGTCGATGAAAATGAGCCTAGAATATCCCCTTCAAATATCGCTAACTCGTGCCCGGACACACTGTATAAACAGGTTACATAATTTGTAAAGGATACATTTTTACGTAGGTATGTCTACCTACAGTTATTTTAGTTTTTGAAATTATTCTGGGCAGGTTATTATCTGCCCTTCAAACTCCAGGGGAGGGAACGATTGAGTAAAAGGTACTAACAAAAACGGAAGAGGCAATACCAAATATTCAGCTATTCCTATTAAATTATAAATAAGTATCTAACCGAGTTTTTTGGTCAAAACATTGAGAACTTCGAGACTAAAGTTGAACGTGGCAGGAGAGGGCGAATTTATTGTAGTCGTGGGCATTTTTTCAAGCGCTCACGCTCGGTCCCTAGTCCCTACTCGCTACGGTCTCTACCTGGCGCACAGCGAGGGGCGAGTATTAACCTGAGACTACTACACTATGTCTTTTGAATTTGTAGCATTAAAGAATAATAATATTAAAAAATTGCAATGTGATAACATAAATAGTTACAGTAGGTATGTTTTTGCTCAAATATTAACAATTTTACACAGAGCTTAATAATGTTAAGCTTTTTCAATTCATACAAACATAATATTCTCATTTTGTGTGCTCTCTTATTTTTAGCTCTCTGCAATCCAATGCACATGAAATGCGAAGTAGGTTACGCGTAAGCTCAAAGTAATAAATAAGCTTTTAATACTTTAGAGAAGAGCTAATAACAAACTATATTAACCTCCACCAATTTTTTTATTCGACGATCTACGTTTCTATTTTATGGGCCGTCATTTAGGAGCGTCAACACAAAACAAAAAAAAAATTGTGGAGAACTGGCAACGCGGGACGAAACGTGGCATCGGCGCAGCGACGCACGCGCACGTTTGGAAAAGAAGTAGATGGAGCCTGTCGGGCAAGTTCGGGGAGCGAGAACTAGAGGGGCGCCGCGCGCGCTAGTGCCCCTGCCGAGTGCGACGCGAAAGCACGCCTCAGCGATACTCTACGCGCTCGCTTCGACAACGCGCCCACTGTAAACACCACTCCTGTTACACTCTCTACAAACCGGTTACTACCTTTGTGATCTTGAGTGCTACATCTGTGAATATTCGTGAACGTTGTGATTTACCTATCTGGCTTTAGGTCAGACAGATATTTATGAATGGGTGTAGTGTAATTAAATGCTGTGCTTGAATTTTACTATTTCAACAATGCGATGAAAAGTGATTTTAAAACGAAACAAAATTGGATTACAAAGCTGGGAATTCACAAAATCGGTGAGTGTCCAGAGACAATTTCTTATTACCTATTTCATACGAAGTTATATTATTTAACAGTTTCAAATAACGGGCCAGGGGAGAGCGTTGCGCAGGCGGCACAAACAAAACCCATAGAATAGGGGAGTGAAGGAGAGAGCATGCTTTGTTGACACAGGGCAAGCGACTAGCGAGCGAGCGGGGCCGCTCTACCAACGACTCGACTCGACTACTCAACTAGACACTCAACACCAAACGGTGTAAATTTTACTGTGCACTCAAAAGCGCACTGTTATGTCCCCTTTTTACCAGACTAGAACAAGCTTAAAAGAGAGGTTGTACATTTTGTTGGTAACTGTACTAATTTAGAGAGTATTGCGGTAATACTTGCTAATTGCGAAAGTGAAGCAATTAGATCTAGTGCAGAACTAATGAAGCTAACTTGTGTACTTAGTGTAGAACAGACTACATATTTTCAATAAACATATCATATGAATCGGTACGCAGTCCACAATAAGTTAATGAGTAATTCAATGATAATGTGTGTGTACATTGCACTGAATGAGTAACTAGATAAGCGGTCGTTTTTATTGTCTTACACCGTTACAAACAAATCCTGCATACTCAAGAGACACAACGACTGGCCTACACGATAATACCATTAGCAACGTCAAATACAAAAGTTTCCTTAGTATATGGGTATTCTAGCCTAGACTAATTTTACATTAGCGTCTAACTTTATGAACCTAAGAGTAGTCTCATTGTTAGATAATTCCCGCCATTTTTTCATCCATCTTGTTAACTGACGAAAACCCCAGAAAGAAGCAAATCAATAAAGTAAACACGTAATTAGTACTAATAAACTACTAATTTATTTTTATCCCATGGACACGAAAACTCTCTTGATACGTTAAAATAGCTTATTCATTGAAATTGAGTCTAAAAAAAAACTGTGTAAACTGAGAATTTACCCACAAAACCTGTGTCATTGACCTAGGTACCTTATACCTTATACACGTTATATTATAACATTCTTAGACGTCTGTTTCACAAATAGCTACAATTACTCTAGTTACAATATTAATGAATGAAAACTTTATCAACATCCTGCGTAATTGCGTACACTTCGTCATGACGTGTCATACATACTATCTACTTATAGTAACGAAAATACCAGATGCGGGCACACCGAATCTTAATTAATTGTAACTGGTGGCAATGGGTCAATGCAAGACCAAGGTTTGGTCGCTTTTGGCCGGGTTCAGATTAGTGAATCGTGACATGAAATTGAAATTGGAACAAATTCGTCTTGCTCTTGTGTTACGTATGTGTTGACAGCTCATATGACTTACATATTTTGTGAGGAGCATTTCGCACCGCAAGCAGTTCGGGCTGCCACCGTGTGAACCCCAAGTTACTATTTCTGAATTTCACCAATGTGTATCCAGCATTACTTTGAAATAGTAAACAAGCACTGTGGACATAATCAAGAGTTGTATTTTTCTACATTACATAGACCCTTAAAATCATGGTCTGTAACACTTCAGTGAAACATAATACTACGAGATTTTATGTGTTTGTGCTAATGCCTCTGTATATTTAAAGGGATTGCTTGGCTTGCCTTTGTTTTGGATATTCCGATGGACTTTGTGTCTACACTAGCTGCCAAACTCTTAAGCATTCTAGTAGACTCTAATACCTACTAAATAGAGCGGCAATACATTTTCTTATTTAAAAATGAAGAGCTGCCTAAAAGTAATAAATAGATAATCAATGCTACTTTTCGTTGTAATTTTATAACTCAAGAACGGGCTCACCTATCCAAACCAAATTTTAGGCTTTGTTGGGACTATTTAGTAGATGGTTTATGTAAAGTTTGCACAAAATCAAAAAAAGTTTGTAACAAATGTATGATCACTTATACGTAGCACGTAGGTACCGTAGTTTGTAAATTAACAATACGCCTATAATTGAATTTATATGAAGGAATAAATACAAAGCCACTGTTAAGAGTTCACTGCTCTCCAATGGTTGAAATACGAACATCATTCAATTAAGTTAAAAATAAAATGCTTTCTGAACTCCTCCATATCAACCAATTATGCCAAATCTCATCTGCTCGCGTTATTTTTATAAAAATGGGTAGTTAGGTTAGGTAAGGTTAGTCCTTAAGTACACAGTTTAATTTAACTTTAAACTACCATGGTAGTTTATTTTGGAAGTGTAATGTCATTTTTAAAAGATTGTTTGTTAGTTGTTTCCTGGATACTTTCAAGTAATAGGAAGTATAGTGATGCCTGAAAATTAAACTGATTAGCACGATCACTAAAAAAGGTTTTCAGTAATATGTCATCAACTCATCACCATCATGCCTCATTTTGAATCATTTTGAAATACTTTCATTAGTCTTTTTTTTTCTACGGAATTTAATAAACACTGAATTTACAATAATATATTTTTGTGAAAAATATACATATAAACGTACAAAGAGAGTTAGTACAACGTTTGGAAGTAAGGAAGGTAATTCAATTTCCATAATCCTATTTATTGCTCCAACGGATTTGTCAAAATAGGTACTAAATTATTTAGCTGTATGTAATATCGGATACCTACTAGTTTGGTTTAATAAATTTCATTTACTATGGTTATGTTTCACAATTGCTTGTTGATTTACAAATAATTTCGATATTAATTCCTAGAGATTAGGTATATAATAACACATTAAAAACAATGTTTTTGATGTCATGAATTTATTCCACATATCATGTAGTAACTTTAATCATTTATCATATGAGTCAGGGGCGTAACAGTTTTTAAGCATAATCTACTATCTTGTAACAAAACTATAATTCAAAATAGCAACATTGTAGCCTTAAAACCCAAATAACGAGCAGCATTATTATGCTAAAACTTGTAAAATCACTAATTATTGTTAATGTTCTCTACAATAGCTGTATAATGAATGAGTCTTGGTCTTGGAATCAATTTTTCATCATAACAACATATTTAGATAATGAGCATACATTAATAACAACCGTCATTGATGCTAATGTGGGTAGAACTCATCGGTGAATCAGTAACGACTAAAATATGTATTTAATAGACACATCCTATCCTCACAATGTACATTTTATTACGTATGTGTAACCACAGGATAGTAAATTACATGAGCAGGCGAAGTTTCCATAGTCAACTTGAATTCCCGTAGGAATAACCAGACCACAGGAAAACATTATAATTATTTTTAAATAGTGCATTATTTTGACCTACTCATACATGTTCGTGTTATTATACAGTGTAACCCAGGAGTTCTCAAACTTTTTCAATTCGAGACGCACATGTTTGTATTTAGGTGCCCTAGCATACCAGATGACAATGATCCCTGGTTGAAAACTCAAAATAATCGAAACACGTGAATCCGGTGGCTGCAAGAGACTTCAATGAGACAATCTTATTCTTTCTAATAAATCTTGTGCAAGTAAAAATCTAGGATCCAAGGAAATTCTATCCGAAGTAGATATGGATGATACAGGAGTGTCTCACGGTAATAATCTTATCAATCTACCTATAAATATTATCTCAATAAATACATAAATAATATGCACAAAGTCTACGTAAACGCCACAATTTTCTGTACAAAATAAGGTCAAGATTGCACAAATAAGATACGCATACTGACGTAACATTTGACTTTGAAAGTCCTGAACTGACATCGCCACAGTCATTATTAAGTTATTCTTCCTTATTTAACACAAAGGCATTAGTTATAAGTACTTCCTTGTCCTTATGGTTACTAAGTAATGTGTAAATATAGGAGTAAGTTGCTAACCCACCGTCTGCGAACTCCATTGAGGAAGCCATTTCGTTCTAACACCTTACATTACACGGGCCAAGAGCCGGGACAACGAACATATCTAAAAATAAGCGACCGATAAAGTACCTTACCTCCACCCCGACAGACCTCACATTATAAGTCGATGAATATTCTACTAACTCCTTTAGTGACAATATTCAAATGAGTAAAAAACTGAGGATTCTGTTTTTTTTTTAAATAACTATGATCGCTTTACCAAACAGTACAATCATCTACGATAACTATGTTTTTAATATTTCTGTGATAACTATAGAAAACCCATTAAGGATTCCGAACAAACAGAAAAACTGTTAGTCGTAAAAACATGAATAAAAGTATTGCTGGTTGTAGCTTTTCAATAAATAACTCTATAAACTTGAGAAACCGCATTCATTTATTTTGAAATTCTAGACCGAAATAGGTACAGTTCAATCAATTTATATGAAGGCATTAATTTAAGATTGGTTTATGAGGTACTTAAAATATAGTCATAGAATGTGTAACTATATTTAAATATACCGGAAAACCATTAACAATGAGTTATGAATTAATGCAATGTGTCACATCGTCACGTAATTTTCTTGACCGTAATGCCTATCAATTGTTTACAAGAAGAACAATGGTTATGTAGGTACAACCCAGGTATCAGACAATGTATCATTCATAGTCGCAACGTGCAAACATGCGTACCTTACTACCTAAAGTATGTGAATTCAAAAACAATTTGTAATCAGTAATTATTTTAGGATCGGTCCTTACTGATAAGTTATCGCGACACGCTAGCAAGTTGTAGATACGACATAATATGAACTTATGTACAGTTTATCATAGCTGCCGCAATCAGTAAGTACAAACAAAGTAACGAACGTTAATTGGCACAAGTGATATTTTTATCACGGTCTACTCATTAGGAAGTTCGCTAAATGCTGCTAATGAACTAGGTAAAGTCAATATCTTGGATTAGAAATTGTCAAAATAATTTAAAGTGGCTCTACCTTACATTGTTACACCATACTGTTTAAAGTTTGAGGTAAATACTCGTATAATACGAATATTACTTTTGACCGAAACTACTATTTACTTTCCAAGTGTTCAAGTTAAACATCAAACCTCCCCACACTCGTTCAACCGGTTACTTATAACAAGTGACTGAGAAGAACCGCAACATCCTGATCCGCGTGGGATCGGTAAGTCTTCAGCACGTCCCGGCTCCATCCCGAGGCTCAAGTGTCAAGCGGCTCTACGCAATGCAGCCTTATCTTATTTACCGCATATTGAGCCAGCGTAATTCGCTGCTCATAAAAATACGAGTAACACAAGAGAACATAATAATATGCAAGACATCGACTTACATGGACATGTTGTTTCATAAATTGAACACTAACGAGAAATAGGCATATGTAAGATGCCAGCGACACCTTGCCTGCCTGCAATGTGGCAACTTGTAACTCTAAGAGCAGTTAAGTCATTCTATAAAATATTCATTCGAATACCTCTTTTACATTTATATTATCTTACTTGTTTCGCAGTCGACGTTAGACCGTATTTCATTATTTATTTTGTTTGATATGATATGATCTTCCAGTTGTGTCTCGTACATTTCAAAGTACCTACGTAGTAGTAAAACTTCTTGTGTAATATAACTTCATCAGGCACGTAACTTGTTAAAGCGTCCGTACTAATCGCTAATTTTATTACTTCGGTGATTGTTCCGGTACACTCGGCAGTTGGGGCGCATAAATTGTACGTTCGAAGTGCAATAAATGTATATCGTGTCGCGGCAAACCAGTTTAAACAGCATACATCAGTGAACAGTTGCTCCCAAAACAGTGCCGCGGTGGTGTGATGTAACAGACTAATGAAAATATCAAATGCATGCGTTCCCTCGACATAGCCCTCCGCGCATTGCACTCAATCCTCCGAGCACTGCAATTTTACTGCACAACGCCTTTGATATACATACGTTATGTTATGCATGTATTTTAAATAAATAAAATAAATACATTGTTAATGATTAATATAATGAATAATGATTAATAATGTTAATACGTTGTGAGCCACATCTGTGCGATTGTGTTCAACATGTTACATCAATTTCTCAACCCCTTTTAATATCGTTGGTTACACAATGCAGAATGGTGGACATGTGATTATTATTGCATTCATTCCATTAATCACTTTTACTGTCAGTCCTTTCATTTTTATTAGATTAAAAAAGGGTTCTTAGCAGTCGCTCGGATCGACCGAAGGTTTAGCAACGCTTGTCGAAGTCCGTCTGTTGATGTTCCCGGCTGTCATCTTCGACGATTGAAGTTTTAATCAGTCAGATCATGGATCACTTATTCTTTGAAGACACAAGCAGCAATTTAGCAGAATACTGATGGTTTTGTTGACACATAGAGCTTAGGAAATGCCGATTAAGAAGCAAAAACAGGCTAAGCTTTTGAGAAATACCAAAGGTTGCAAACCAAAGCGATGTTTAAAAAGAACTAGGTACTTACCTAAGACAAGAAAACTGCTCAAAGTAGTCATACCTGATATCGGAGAAAATTGTTATTTTCCGCTGACTCACAAAAATAGTCTTCGCCCTAAGGTCCCACAATCCAACCTGAAATATTTGTACTGAATACAGTTTAGCCACATCAGCAATTATTATTTGTAAGACCCCAAGACGTCTGGACGTCACTTTTTTCTAAAGTACAAAACTCGGGGATTAAGTAGTGCGCATTTGCAGCTTTCGAAATCGGTAAGCGGTCAATTCACAGGTAGCAAGTAGATATTGTTCGTAAAAAAACTATTTTCTGGTCGTCTGAAGACGTCAGGGTCCTGGGATAGATTAACAAAAAAAAGCATTTTGAAGCCTTTCTAAAAATACTGGCATGCAAATCATTTAAACATTGTACCTACCTAGATCAAAATAATTCGGTTTTACGATGTCCATTCACTGTAATATCTGTAGACATAAAAAATGAAACGGCTTCAATAAACTGTATCGAGCAAGGCATAAAAGGTGGATTAAAAATAAGATATCGTAACAAGTGTACGATGGGTGCTGTGATCACGACTGAGACGAGACGATCGAGTTCTGTTTCTCACGATCGACAAGGATAGTTAAAAAAATTGAAAAAAAAAATAGTAGTATGCGAATCCTGGGCAATGAGTGCGTGTTCGGATGCATGCTGCGTGCGTCAAACGATCGTCCCGTGTGACCGAGAACCAGACCAACCACTAGATATGCGTGCGTTCAACGACATCTCATGCACTCATTTACATTTATCATTTAAATTAGTTCCATCTTAAGACCAATTGTGTTATCATTTAGATCCACAACAAAGTTTACCATGACAACATAAATATTAATCCAACAGTTTATTTTGATACAATATTTCGTAACTGAACCGTAACCAAAACATTCGACCCCGCTTTGATTGCTCTTGATACTAAAAACTTGTCGGTATTTATTAGCCAACATAACTTCTGTTCTATATGAATTTGACACTTGTTTAGTCTGCCCTTTTGGTACAAATAAATATACTAAAATGATTTGGATGTGGTTAAATCTGTTCGTTTTCAGCGTCTTTTCTGTCATTTCATGGGTTAATCGTGGAGACTAAATAGCGCTTAGATAATCTTCATTGAATTAATTTTTAAATGTTTTGTTACAGGGTGCCAGAAGTGCGGAGACATGGCGCGCATAGAGAGGAGATATTAAGTTAAAATGGCCGTCGCGCGCGCGGTCCTTGTCCTCCTAGCATCCACGGCTCAAGCCTGGATGCCGGATGCTAACGCACGCATACATATCAAATATGGTAAGGTATTGCTTTACTTTAAACAACTACAGTGTTTTTCTGAAATTGCACCACACCTGGATAATCATATCTGGATGTCCCTCAACGCCCCGTCAGCATCAATCCAGAGAGTTGTAAAGACTGCCCTGCATCTTCATAATATATCGGGAAGCCCTAGCTAGCATGTCAGTTTCATAATAAAGAAAACTCTATTCCTACCTATGTCCGAAACGTTCGACGAAATGAAAATATGAGCGCATTTTGAATTATGTGTGGGTGTGAAAACTTCTTGTTTCATGATTAGAAAAAACTAAGAATGGAAAAAAACTATTTTAAAGTAAACGCCTTATTACATGGCAGGTGCAAGAAACTTCTCGGCGTTTCGGAGTAGTATAACATGTGAGAACTTCCCAACCAATTGTTATGGAATCGCAAATTTTCATTGTTGTTTAATCGCTGCACAATAAGAACATTGTTCGTTTGATCTGCAAAAAATCTCCAATATTCACATTCAGATCGACAAGCCGCCAACAAAAGCGTGTGAAGATTCCTGCAACTTTCCGGATTATATTTATTTATTGGAAACTCTACTATTGTAAAATGGAATGTGCTATGGCTTAGGATTTGCTGGCGAAAATTAAAATTGTTGTATGAACAATATAATTTTGTTTTCATCAACGAAATTTGACTTTGCATGAAACACAGTATTTTATAGAGCTGAATAATTCTGAATAATTCACCAGCTTAAAAAGTATCTATGTTATAGAGTCAGGTGTTCAGCGCTTTTTTCTAGATATTTCTTTTTCATTATATCTTGTTTGTTTCAGGCGATGAAACTTCAGAGCAATTCGTGGGTAACGCGACGGCGCCGGACCATTTCCGTATATTAGACAAAGATGACTTCTCTATCATAGTTGGCGGCAGGTAAATTAGCACTACATTATATTATGCATTTACTACAGCAACTCTTTCAAATGTGGCAATTCTACTCCACTACTCTATTCACATCGCCCTAAATGTTCCGATTATGCAAATGAACGCCGATCAGCAATTTCCAAAGAAGGCACATTACAAAATACTGAGTATTTCGGTATTATTTAATCAGGTGTAGCCATTCTGAGAATAAACCTGTTTTGTTCTAATAATAAAATATTGTTTTAAATTATTGACATGCATAAATAAACTCACGTCGCGCCCCTTCTTCCTTAGTGCGTTCGTGTTGTGCTGTATTTTTCCTTAGTTAATATTGACAGTCCATTTCGTGGATCTTTTACAAACATACTTTTGTACTTTTGCAGGAACACCGTTTACAACCTAAGCCTCTACGACCTGTCGGAAAATGTTGAACAGGTAATTATATTTTTAAGAAAATTATGTTTTTTTTTTTAAGTAAGTATATAGTTAAGAACAATTTTAAAAGTATCAGCGCGATGTAAAAACCCAGGTCTTCCAGATCCCATCAATACCAACAGTAGTCTTTGCAAACCACTTGACGGAAACTCCTATCATGTACCTATTTGATTAAAAAGCGAACTCCTTGATAAGGGTTATCTTCAGTACAGTAACCAGATAGTCTAGATTGATATCGCTGTAGATTTGGCCCGAATTAATCCGCTTGTATTGACAGACGTCGGCCACTGAACGACGGAACCAATAACGAAAATCTCAATAGGTATTGCACTTCACTAGAGGCTTATGCAACACAAACAACTATAATAAAAGGTGCTCTAGTGCACTCACCGCTTATTCTTAGTTATGTTACGATGCATTTCGCGTCGCAATGTTTTTTTTTTGTTAATCCTATAAGATTTCATTTACCGTAATATTATTATGTGCAGCATCGGTGTAGTAAAGTTTTACAAGGCACATTCTTTTTCAAGTAGGTATTTTAGCAGTGAAGGAATAATTTATTTTTGTTGCACATTTTTATGAAGCATTTTAGTTTTAGTACTATAATATCTAAAAATTGAACGATGATGTAAATTTATTTTGTATTGGCAATTGGCTTACAAATAAAACAAATACATACGTATATAAAGAGACATGTCAATATTAGATATTATTCTTTCCAACGAAGAAAGCAAATGATTTAAACGAATGTTTGATCAAATCACATAAAAGAGCATTAGCTGATATATTCGAGGTTCCGATTGATAGCAACACACGGTGTGGAAAATAAAAATACGAAACAACATGGGCGAACGGCCGTAGGGCGAGAGATTGTTTGGCACGAAGCCAAAAATTACTAACGTTTCACTAATGAAAAACAGTACTGTGTTTATAGACATGATTTTATGACGGTACATCAGACATCCGTTCAATGCCCTTACAGAGTGAGATAAATAAGAATCAGGTCCGTCATGGAGCGTAGAGATAATTTAAACATTTTTTTGCGTGGAACATCTGTGCCCCATTTCTAGACAGTGCGAGGCAAAAGAAAACATTGCAGAGCTAGCAATCATAATCTGAAGATATTGAAGGAAATTCTTAATCCATAACTTTATTTACTCTGAAAATTTTATCTGCTCGGCATCGTAATAGCAATAAATATTGTAAAAATTGTCACAATGAAAGGCATTGTAAATGCTTTACGCAATTATGCTGCTGCCCGATTACCTTGAACGGAAATAATAAAGTTTGCCATTATAAAAGAAGTTATAGTTGAGGTTAGTAATTTAGTATGAAACATTTGCAAAGAGCGGCTCAATTTCCTGGAAACTCGGTAAAATAAGTAGAAAGCATTTACTAAAGAGATATAAAGTGACCTAGAATAGAAATTCAATCCCTATCAAATAATGATCCAGACTGTTAAGAAATATTTTTAATCCGCTCCTAACCTGAATGAGAAACCTGTATTTCTGATACTGTTTTAAAATCAGATCACGTGGTTAGGTTTTTCTTACAAACATCGTAGCACTCGCAGGTTCGACTTGACTGTGATGCTCGGTGTTTAAATTACTCGTCACATATTAGAGCTGGCCAGTGCGGTGATGCGTTGAATTATTCACGGACCGCGGCGGCACAGGGCAGCTACTCCGCCTCGCCCGAATATTATGTACGCTTTTACGATATCTCTAGGGTTACTTTTCTTCGACCTGACCAACTTATTTTTTGTATACCTGTTTTGGTCTACAAGGAAAATTCTAGAAACGTAGAAATAAATCTATAATTATTTTTTTTGTGATTTCGAAAGTAGGTTTTTAGTATTTTAACAGTGACAATGATGGACTATATCGATACCGCTATCTTGCCGCGACGATAACTGCACGCTGTTGATAACGTCTACATTTTCAATGTAGGTTGTGCTGCATTTTAACACGAAGCTTTTAAAGTCTACCTTTAGCCATCTAGGACAAAACAAGACAATTGTATTGCTGCTGGTATCTGGTTTTCAACACGAGATATGTCGTTTAACATTCAATTTCATTACAAATTATGCAAAATTGCAAATTGGGCGGAACATTTGCACCGTAGCTTGATTTATTATGCTCAGAGAAAGTAAACAACAACTACCGGACCGACCTAAGTCCCAGCTCAAATTATTTAACAAATAAGGCAACAAGTTTAGGTGAAAGACTAACGTATCAAATTAATAAACAAAATTAAGACAGATTAGTCAAGAGACAGCTAGACTCATAAATAGTGCAAGAAATGCGCACAGCGCAGCGCAACGTATCGGTTTGCTAACGCAGTCCATTGCAGCCGGTCATCGGATTAAGTAACGCGCTTGACTGAGAGCTCTAGTTGTCTAACGAAATATTTGACTAATATTTCAAATATTTACATCTTGGGTACTATTCGCAACTGGTTTCTGGTCGACAGCAAAATATAAAGCACTATGGAGACTTGTTTACGATGCTGCCATTAAACTGGTTGCGATATGAATCCCTTGACGTAGTGAATGCAAATAATTTGTTAAAAATTTTCAATTCTATAAACATTCATATTTTTGCTAACAGCGACTGGAATGGCAATCAACGGACGCACACCGGGAGCTATGCCAGTTAAAGGGCAAGTCTGCCGATGAATGCCAGAATTACCCGCGAGTAGCGGCGCGGTCGCACGGACGACTGCTAGTCTGTGGCACCAATGCATTCAAACCGTTATGTCGTCGGTACGCGAGGCACCCACCGAACCACCACCTAGAAGAAATTGACGGATCAGGCCGCTGTCCTTACGATCCACAACATAATTCGACTGCAATTTTTGTTGGTAAGTATAATTACTGTGCCAATATAAATGACACGAACCATAAATTAAACCTTCCCCTTTTTGCTTTCGCACTCACCATTTTTATTGACACACACAAACATATTATGAAATAACAAAACGAATTTTTCTTTTAAAACTACAAAAACCAAACTGTCAGTGTGTTCCATTTGTAGAGACACAAATAAAATTCGACATAACTAGGCTCACGATTTCATAATTTTGGCAACAAAATTGGGAAAGAGTTTTTTTGTGTCAGTTAAAAGAAAACCTGAAATAAGATCACGACTAGTCGTCGCTACCCATTATATTAACGTGGACTTCGTAATTCATTATATTATTATGATTTTTTTTCAGACGGTCAATTGTATACTGCAACGGCAGCAGACTTTTCTGGGACTGATCCCCTAATCTATCGCGAACCTGTACGAACGGAGCGCTCGGATCTCCGTCTGCTCAACGATCCTTCATTTGTGGGAGCTGTAGCCTCCACCAGCCATGTTTACTTCTTCTATCGTGAAACTGCTGTCGAATTTATGAACTGCGGAAAGGTCAGAGTTACTGATATAGTATTTTTTACATTGTCCTGAACTAACAACATTTTACGATAAGAAACTTGTATACTTAAGTTTTATTTATTAAATAACATGATTTAACTTTTCATTGTACGTTTACAGGCAGTATACTCAAGAGTAGCAAGGATCTGCCTAAATGATAAAGGAGGTCCCCATACGTTCAGCGATCGATGGACATCGTTTTTGAAAACCCGCCTAAATTGTTCCATGCCTGGCGAATATCCCTTCTATTTTGATGAGATCCGTAAGTTTTTTGAAAAAAAATAATTGATTGTTTGCCCTTTGATATTTTATTTTGATAAAGATAACCCATTAATGAAAAATAACTACTAATTATTTTACAGAGGCTACCACTGAACTAATAAATGGAATGTACGGCAAAAGCAGTAGCAAAAATGATATAATATATGCGGTCTTCACCACGCCTCAAAATGCAATAGGAGGGTCAGCTGTATGCGCTTTCGCAATGAGGGACATCATAGATGCTTTTGAAGGACCATTCAAAGGCCAAGAGGGCATGAACTCTAACTGGCTGCCTTTAGAAAAAGAGAAATTACCAGAAAATAGACCGGGATCTTGTGTTGAAGACAGTAGAACGCTCTCTGACTCAGCAGTGAATTTTATAAAAACACATCCACTAATGAATAAAGCTGTTCCCTCATTCCTGGCAAGGCCTGTTCTAGTTAGAGTTAGTTTACAATATAGATTTTCCGCAATCGCAGTACATCCTCAAGTACAAGCGATGAATGGAAACAAATATGACGTCATGTACATAGGTACTGATGACGGAAGAGTTATCAAAGCTGTAAATGTAGCCGCTAATGAAGGTGACTTTGATGCCAGTGTAGACGAGTATAGCAGAAACCCTGTGAGAACAGCTGTGATTTCAGAGGTACAAGTCTTACCTCAAGGCGTGCCCATCAAACAAATGCATGTCGCCCTAACCACAGAAAAATTGATCGTTGCGTCTGGTGACATAATTAGAGCAGTGACTCTGTCACACTGTGGAAACGTGCTATCATGCAGGTATACTATGAATTCTTATCATTTCAAGTATCACAATTTTTTATTAATACAACAAACGAACTAATCAATTGTGCTTTGGTTTCAGGGATTGCGTTGCTTTGCAAGATCCACACTGTGCGTGGGACTCCAAGCAGCAAGTATGTTCTTGGGTTGGGAACAGGCAATTTCCTAATCCCGAGAGGTTTCTACAAAACGTAGAGTACGGAAAGACTGATATATGTAATAAGTTGCCAGCCCTCATGCCGGGTGATAGACATAGCAATAGGAATCCAGGCACTAAGAAGCCTACCCAGTCAGAATCAGACATGCGACAGAAAACTGACGACATCCAAAATGAAATATTAATAGAAGTTGTCGAAACGAATGTATTGTCGGATGATAAAACAACTACTAATAACAAACATGAGACAGGTAAATAAATTAGATGATACAACTTATAAAGTGATGTTTCATAAATTGATTCATGTAATAATATTGTTTTTAATTGCAGACTTGTTGACAGTGGAGGCTGCTGACGGTAACATCTACAGCGCACAAGCATTGCTGACCGCTGTCGTAGCGTCCTGCCTTGTCACACTCATGGTCGGATTCGTCATTGGATATCTCTTCTCACGACGATTTCGACACCCTTTTTTTACAGATACCTCACCCTTCAATGAACAACACAATCATTTGAACAGGTACTTATATTTACTAATGTATCTTTTAACTAAAATTAAATAAACATCCCTATGAAAAGCTTTCATAGTTAGCATGACTGAAATTCCAGTTTTCCTTTACAGGCGAGTTTTTATGATTTCCAGAAGTGAGTCATAGTTGTTGTACCTATCCGCAAATGGTCGCTGAAAGTTTTTATCACATTTAAGCCCTCGCACTAGTTATTATTGTTTTCATTGACCTTGTACAGATCCGACAAGCTTAGTCACAAATCGTTTTTGCACTACACATGTAACATATCTCTACATATAAATCAACCTAATGAGAAACATGCTAATGATATAAACACATTAGCAAGTCACTGTACAATAACACGAAAGACTTTTTTGCAGTAGGTTATAAATAGAATGATATATGTATTCATTGAGCTAATGAAAGTATCTCTTTCAGATTAAGTCCACTGGAGACACCGTTGAACGCTAATACTGCGTACATGCCTCGGTCTAAAAACGTGAACATGGTGGCGAATGTTTGTCCCAAACAGGACAACTTACACATGGAACTCGGCAAGGAGCGTACGTTAGACTTGCGAAACTCTACCGAATCCCTTGACAAGGATCTCAAGTGCGGAACCTTGCAGAAGGTTAAAAAGACTTACATTTGAAAATTACCCGAACAAACTGTGTATGGATCCATTGACAAGTAATTGAGACGATAGCATCATTTCGTGTGTGCCAAGTCTTCCGGAAGCATTCGGATCAGACAGTGTTATAATGTGATTGACTACTCAGTGTTTACTATGATTTGTGTAAATAATGTGACTCGATTCCCGCCTGTGTACAGTCTACTCGTTATTCCTTATAGCTGAAGTTGTTATTTACTCAAGTATGGTGAACAGTGCATTTTAAAAAAAAATGATATATCAGAACCACTGTAAACATTTAGGAAGTGAATGTTTATACATATTATATCTATGAACGTGTTATTGTTGTTTTTAGATGAAATCATTAAATGATATCGATTTTTAATGAAAAAAAAAATCGTTAAAATATCATAAAAGTTAAAGGACAACAATAAATCAGACTGATAGGACTCATATAAACACCGATTGTAAATATTCGGCATTATTAGTATTGGTTAGGTACAGTTTTTGTCACATTCCATAATCTTAAATACGTAGGAGATAATATCAAGGTGCAGCTATAATAATTGTAAATATAATTAATTGTGTATATAGCGTTGTATTGTTACTAGTAGATACGTATAGCCAAACTGGCTCATCGATATCGTTGGCTATTGGCTTGACATGGTCAGCTCATGAATTTAGCGAAATTACATTGATATTCATATTTTAAATGAATATCATTAAAACTAAATATCAGTTTACTTAGCATTATTTCACATACCTAAGTAGGGATCGGATATTCGCATACATATTGACTTTTACTCAATTAAGGGCACGAAAGTATGGAAACGGCTTCTCAAAATATGGCATTATATTCAAAGTTCAAACAACATTAAAAGTGCATCATTATGACGGGAATAATAAATGTTAGAGAAAACAACAAAATAACAAGGTATTGATATAAAACTGGCAGTTTTCCCGTACCGACGCCCTTTCCATACTAGTCAACACTCACGCTTTAGGTAGGTAAATATGCATTCGAAGGAATTTCGGTTTCCATTTAATTAGGACAGTACTATTTTTACTTATGTATAGTGTTGCTGTGCTAGCTACAGAAGTCCGTTTTGTCTTAATAATATAAACGAACTTCTTTAAATAAATGTTTGACAAGAAACGCAAAATATAATTATAAGCTGTAATAAATCAGAGGTATAAATTTTGTTACAATGTAAAAACATAATATAATGACTATTATAGCATGTATTGCTGTGCTAAGTGCATAGTGCCTTGTAGGTTGCCAATTTAGTGCCTAATGTTATGTAGGATGCATCAGGACAGAGAAAATTATTTATTTTTTTGTAAAATATTGTAAAACCGATTTATTTCTTTCTCAATTTCAATTACTAATGTCAAACCAAATAAGCTTGATTAGCTATTAGATATGTATTTCCTATGCAGATTTGCATTCATACCATGGACTTAATTTCATTTCATTAATATGTTTAAGTATAAAAACGTGACCTCAGTATTGATGTGGATTCAAATTCTTATTAGGCTGAAATAACCACCAGAAATCTAAAAACGAGCTAGAGTATTCCCACCGTGAAACAATCAAAGTCTCTTTAAGTTAAGCAAAAATAAAGTAACTATCTATTTCTGTACATAAAACTAAATAAGCAGTAGAGGGTATGATATACTATGCGATTTATCTATTGTAAGTAGAAATAAAGTGAGTATACAAAATGTTTCCTTTCAAAATGACTTAGTGTGTTTAATAAATAATTAAATATAATACATTTTTGGATCAATTATATTAATACTATGTTGTTATATAATATCAAGTACAGAATAAATAATGTCATCAAAACATGTCATTAGTACTCACTACTTACTCAAAAATTTGTTTTATTTATATTTTTTATATCATAATGCTGGCAATTATATAAACAGTACTAGAAAAAAATATAAATATTAAAACATTACAATGTGTGAGTTTTATTGGAAATAACATATTCATTTACCTTAAATTATGATCATGGCACATTTATAAGCAATGCACAGGAGTGGCACTAAAGAAAACAAGTTTGTTGCTGTATGGAAGTAAGTAATTAAAAAAAATTATTTCATTTGAGGATTACCAGCTCCAATGCTTTTCTTACATCTAAGCCTTGACCTTTAAAACAACCCAAGGGGATAGTTAAAACTTCTTAGTAGTTACATTAAACATTTTCTCAAAACTAATTGAAATCTAAACTAAAATTAACAAAAATTCAGTCTTATCACTTCTGATCCATTAGACATTTGCTTAAATGGATGCCTTTTCCCGATTATGATAGATTTGGCTCCCAGTTTACTGATATGCAGCTGAATATTAGTATTTTACATGCAGCTACTAGCTATTTGACCTTCACAACCCAGTTACTTCCCCTCTTGGCCTTACTAAGGGCTACTGCTGGTTGTCAGACTTTGACTATATTGTGTAATGACTGCTGTCTAAAGTTGGGTATCCATTACATTCGCGAACCTCTTGCGCTCCGCGCTCCCGTAACCGCTCTAATGGAGACGGTACGCGCATCTCCATAGAAACACGGCATGCTCCACAGTCCTCTTGTGAAAATTGAGCGAACATGTCGTCACCATTAGTGGCTAGTGCAGCATATATTTTATTTCATTATTTACTCGAAGACTATAGAAGCCCTCCTCGCTTTTGGGAATCTGACATTTACAAGAAAAGAAGTCCAAATTCATTGGTGTTGGAACTCAATCTCAAGAATTAAGTGGCCATTATAAAACTTCATGCGAATGTTTTCATCTAATTTTGAATATTTGTATAATTTGGTTGTACCAGCTATACAAAAGAAGGCATAAAATTTCGAAAAGCTATAATAACTAACAAATAACCGAACGCGGAGCGTGATATACGACACGTACGCACTTGACATGATATCTTGCTCGCGTCCACGAACAGACTGAGCTCCCCTTTGTGTTCGCCCAATTTACCGCCAACGCGCGGAGCGCTGAGCGCGGAGCGCGCCCCGTTCGCGCTCCAAGTTCGCAAACGTATCCACTATGCAGAGCTGTTGCAAGAGCGCGGAGCCCAAGAGGTTCGCGAACATAGTGGATACCCAGCTTAAAATCAAATCTCTTGTGGCCTCATATATTATGAATGCTTACCCAATGATTGGTGCATTATTATTTAGTTTAATAATGCTAAGAGAGTTCACACATCTGCATCAATATAATTAATATAATTGCATAAGAACTGTCTTTTTTCTAAAGCAGTCTGAACAATACTTGTGTTGATAGTGACAGCGTCATCACAAGCTACTACCTCCTCTTTCACTTCTGCGCACCCTTCATGCATCAGAATAAAGTTGTGCAATATGCATGCTACAGATAAAAGTAGGCTAACAGACTCTGTCTTCACGACATCAATATGATTTAACCTTCTAAATCTCTCCTTCAGCAACTCAAATGCATGACCAATATAGCTACGAGTCTTCCAGTGAATCTCATTAAACTTCATCTCTTCACTAGTTAACAGTTCCTCACTTGTAAATGGAGTAATTAAGTTTTTCTTTAATTTATATTCTGAGTCTCCCAAAATGTGATTCTCAAATTCTACAAAATTCTTTAAACCCTGTGCTAAAGCACTTTCTTTAAAAACTCTATTCTTTCTTGTTTTTCCTATTTCACCAACATGTATATCTAGGAATATTAGTGATTCATCACAGACTGCTTGCAAGAGGACAATATCTGGCTTATCTTTTTTATTTCTTTTTGACCCGACTTTAAAGCGACAAGCATCAATGAAACCCACACAGTTAGGGAACTTGAATCGGCTGTTCACCTTTATTCTAGTAAGATGTTGTTCCTCAGCTGAAGGCCAGTTGATAAAACTATACCTATGTTCAGTCAAGTGGCCAGCTATCTCATTAAATATATAGCTTACTGAGGATTTGTGCAAGCCAAATAGTTTACCTACTTCATTATATGAACAGTCACTCACCATTAACCAAAGAAACACATGGACTTTTTTTTCAAGGGAGATATTTCCAGGTTTCACATAGTTCTTCAAAAAATTTATCAACGCCTGAAATAAATTTATTTGTTAGTTAGAAATCTGTGAAATAAAAGTTGATACAAAGCAAACTTAATGATATAGATAGGTACTGCAAACGACATGTTTACGCTGGGTGCCTTTTTTATAGTTAAAACAATAAAATTACTAACCTGAATGGTACTTTTTTTCATTTTAAATCTCACAGTATAATCGTCGTTAGAAAAATTTCGGACAGTATTCTCATAGAATCCCTTAATACGTCGAGTAACAGGGACGACTCCGGGACATTGATGCTCTACAGTCGGCGACGTACGATTAAACTCCTTTTCGAAAGCCGTGCTAAACATATCCATATTGTTATTGTTTTCGCTTACTATGTTAGCCACTGCTACAACTAGTCTGTTCATACTACAAACATTGTCACTGTCCAAGAACATGCCCATTATAAACTCTTTTTGAAAATTGTTCATTTTTAATTGTTTACCTAGATTACAGGATTCATCAATGGGGAAGCCAAGTGTCAAAATGACAAGTGACAGTTTGGCCAATGGCCCCAAAAGTCACTGTCAGTGTCAGTGCTTTACCACCATGGATACAGAAATATTAGGGATCGAAGGCTTGTAACACTAAAACCGTGCCTTATTTTTTAAGAAAGAGAGGCACACAGCTAGGGATTTTTCTCCTTCTGGTATTGCTAAGTGTTTACACAAAATAAAAACATTACCAACATTTACATAGTTATTGAGTTAAAGTTTTTTTTTAAATGCATACTTGTACAATAATATTACACTTTTTATAGCTTTTTATAGTTTTTATATTCTGTAATGCATTTTAGTTACTCATATTTTTAAGTAAAATGAAAAAAAAAAGATCACAAAACTTCAATGATGTTTCCTGAAAAATTAGAAGGTGTATTAACGTTTAAAATGGCAACTCTCTGATGTTGTCGTTTGTAGGGTGACCAACAAGGACCTACAAAAAAAGGCGGACGGAACTTCACTAAGAAACAATTGAAGCACCCATAGTAAGTCAGTGCGCTAATATGGACAAGCCAGCACGCACACATTCACACCATAGTAAGTCAGCCGTCGGCCATTACGCTTCGAACGACACTCGCGGTTTTATACGGTGTTATTTTGTCTAATAAAAATCAAAGTATGTCATGTGTTGCAAAAAGTTGTCTAAACCATAGTAGTTCAATTAAAACAGCCAGGGGATCACTTTTCATAGTTAAGCATGTCAATTTGAAGCTTATTTCTCGATTTTACGTCAATAAATTTAATAAACATCTCGAAATCAATCAGTGTTGCAACTATTTCAAGGTTCAAATTATTTTAAAATTGGGAGATTTATATTTTAAGTTACTATTTATCGTTATTGTATTCTTCTATATTTTTACAGATTTCCCACGGCAAATGATGCATGGAAAAATGATTGTATAAAAATAATAAGGGAGTGTAGACATGGAATAGGAATGTAGACGTGTAGGAATGGAACATAAAATAGCTTTAATTAAATATTTATAGCCGAAAAATACTTAAACATTCGTTTTCACCACTTAAGTAAATTAGAAGGGATTTCTAGATGTGTCGATAGCAAAAGACAAGTCTACAAAAATTTGAATCACCAAAAGGGATTGTAAAACTTTATTAACATTAAACGAGTTGTAAATATTTTAAATCCAATGTGCTTAAATTATTTTACCTTTATTTTAAAAATAGGTATCCGTCACAAAAAAAATGTAATTAAACTTAAGTTCAAGGGAGATCTTAATTAAATATTGTTTAAAAATGAGTAATTTTTTCCTTCATCTGGCATCCCTATACACACGCACACATATTTACGCCGCCGCCATTGTGGTGCTTCAATCGTTGCTTAGTGAAGTTCCGTCCGCCTTTTTTTTTAGGTCCATGGGTGACCAATATACACTGGCTTCTGAGAATAATCTTCTACTATATAAAAATAAGTCGGGTTTTCCTTCCTGACTCTATGGGGCTGCCTCCACGAGCGAGAGAATCGCGACGAGTCCGCCCTTATATCGTCGGATAATCTCGTATCGCGGCGATTCCGCGGCGACTCGTAACGGTATCGCCGCGTTTCCTTGACGTCACGTTGCCAAAGGTGCCAGACGAGAGCGAAATATGTAGTGTCTCAGTCGATAACATAATTCTTTATTATGGATATAGTGTTGTGGGGTGCTTCTGCGAGTACGCTAGTGAATATGCAGTTATTGTTATTGTTAAGAATGGACGCGCCCGCCGTGCGCTCGTCACGAGAGCGCCACGAGCGCGCGGCGGTCGCGTTGCTAGTCGCGGCGGGCTAGCGACGATGTAATGACGTTTTGCGCGCTCGTTGCCACTCGTCGCATCGCGGCGATAATATCGCCGTGTGGAGACGGTTCCATAGAGAGTGTATAGGAAAACGTGGCACGGCGATAATATCGCCGCGATTCTCTCGCTCGTGGAGACAGCCCCTATAACTCCAGAACGCACGAACCGATTTCTACGGTTTTGCATTCGTTGGAAAGGTCTCGGGCTCCGTGAGGTTCACAGCAAAGAAAATTCAGGAAAAATTTCAACAGAAAAGCGGGAATATCTTTTTTCACATACAGAAATGTTACATAAAACGAAGCCATTTGGTGGCGAAACGGAGTTCGCCGGGTTTGCTAGTCGTTTTTAAAGAAAAAGTAATGTTAATTAACTTATTAGAGGAATAGTTTTATTTCGATTTATAGTGAGTATCTATATTATAAGATGTTTATGAAAGACTAGGCTAGATTACTGTACTATACACTGTAAATATGAATGTGACATTTTTCTATAGGTATTCAACTTCCTTAAAGAAAACTTCATTATTCTTTATTGTACACACATAATATAATTAAAATAACATTTCACTTAAGGGTAAGTTATGCACAAAGGCGAGCTTAACCCACAAAACTTCCCCTTGCATACTCGGGCACCATTCTGCAATATATTTGCTTTCGTTTTGGAAGCTGATGTTCTATGTTCTATTAAGTAAGTTCTACTAAGTATTCTGTGGTGGTGGTTTTTGAAGGCGGTTACCTCTTTTTTTGAAAACTTTTTATTTTACCATTTTTAGTTCAAATATTCAACCCAAATTCTTGTCAAATAAGTACATAATCCGTAATACTGGTAAAAACATCATCCATGTACACAATAAGAAATGCTCATTCATCAAAAACTATTGAACGTTTAGTTCAATAGTAGTTGCAAGAAATATTCATACCAAATGACAGGTATAATTCATGGAACAAAAAGAGAATCATCAAAAACGGTACAACCCAGTCGTAAAATATGAATATTAGGGTACCAAGCCAAGCATTAAAAAAAATACAGTCGGATTGTGAAAATCTTGTCTGCCCATATTTAAAGAGAAAAATACACATTTCGTAATACTATAGGTACCTACTTTCTGTAACACTATAATAATAATATTATTCCCAAAATACTGTATCATGGACACACTATTAGAAAGAAACAGATTCCCAAGCTGTGTGCCTTTCATTCGTTTCAAGGTCACCGATTTGGAATCGTTTTTCTAGTAAGAAGCACTAACTCCTGTTTTCCTTTTGCATACTATGTAGTTTGATTCGATATTCGCATCACTAAAAATGTCAAACGGTCAAAATAATGTCATGTCATAGTCAGGGGGTGTCGACTTTGTTCTACGAACAAGATGTAGGTGGGCTAGAAAACAAGAAAGAGACATCACCATTAGAGTAAAAGAGATGAATTACATAATGTTGCCAACAAAAATACTATTTCACATTCAATCACATTCAATCTAATAATAGGCTTATTAATTGATTTTAAAGTATGTTATCCTTAAAATTTATTTTTGCTTTTATTCTGATGCGAGAAAATGTTTGTTATGAAATTTTTAACATTTAAATTGATGAATACACAAAACAAAAAGGAGATAATAATATGACAACATGACAACACTGGAACGCCATATTGTCTATTGGCTATTTGACGTCATAGGAAAAATGTCTGCCATCGCTTGCGCACCATTATTTATATTTTGTTCTTGTGTTTATTTGTAATAAATAAAACAGTTGCATTTAATTCTACATACAATATTGTTAATGTGAGTCGAGCTTGCTTCTCTGTGTCTGTGTTTTGGTGAAATTAAGTGCGTATTTGTGAGTTATAGACCCGGTGTTGTGACAGTGACTCTTGTTGATTTTGTGCCTTATTCCCGATGAGTTCGTATGAAGAAAACACTAGAATCTGTGCTATTTGTGGAACTTCACCTTCTAAAGATCCCAGCATCACTTTACATCGGTTTCCGAACCTTAGTAAAATAAGTTAATATAATAATAATCGTTGCTGTGGGCAAGGTCGCTACAGCTGTGAAGCCCATGCCGGAAAAGGCCTCGAAGCGGGCTGATGATGATGGTTTCGTGACGGTGCAAAGGAGGAAGCGCCGTCAGCGAACCAACAAGAACCGCTGCGGCACGGCTCCTGTGGAGCCCAACACTATACGTGCTGCTAAGCCGAATACTCCGGTGTATATCTCACGCCTACACTACACCACTAAGGCTGAGGACATCGTGGAGTACGTGCGTCAAAAGATCAAGTACACGCCGAGAGTTCAGCTGCTGGAATCGCGCCGCAACGTCAATTTCAAGGCGTTCGTGGTGCGTGTACCAACATGTTTGCTGCACCTCGTCATGGAGGAGAACTTTTGGCCGCAGGACGTGGTGTTCCGTCGCTTCCGCGGACAAGTGCCACTGGAGTGCGCTATAAAATAGTGCCAAGTGAAGTGTTTACTAACATAGGCTTAAGTTTCTTTATACTAACACAAACTGTACTATAACAATATATATATGTTAGTCTATAAGGTATATATCTATGGGCCCAAGTAGCCTGAAATAAAATGGTTATTATTATTATTATTATTATAAGTCATTGTGATTGTAGGTTATATGAATAAAGAAGTCAAATGAAATCGTTTGTTTTACTAATCTGCTCCTTACTTATTATCTTTCAGCATTTTATGCACAAGTAAGGTAAACGGCCCAGTAACCGTGAAGTTTTGAACTTCATTGACTTTGCAGGTATGCTATGGTAAAACTAGAAGACTTAAAAAAATAATAATTACATGACTAGAGAGATAATTTAAACAAGTTTTATTGTAATATTCTTTTTTTTAATTAGTTTAAATTTTCTTTAACAATGAAAGAAAAATAAAGAAAAAAGGGCTAATTGTACCAGTACCCGGTAGATTTGTACTAGTAAACGTTAAATTGTCCCTGAATCCGGTAATATTCAATGCGAATTTGAACTCTATTGGTTTACGTTAAAGTTCACAGTAATACTGTTTTTGCATTTCTGTGTAAAATAAATAAAGAAGGGCTTATCCAAAGAAAAGACATTTAATTGTATTATTGAAAATTTTTCAATTTTTCAAATGTATTTGTGGAAATTATTAAAAGTAACAGTTAACATCACGAAGTTTAAACGCAGTCGCGGGACTTATTCCATTACCGTGACCCTGGAACGTAAAGGGCTAATAAAGGACATCGTGGATTTTAGTCAGTACAAGTCTGACAGTCCCCCCCGTCCTGCCCTGGATGGGAGGACTCATTAAATTATTTTACCACGCAAAAAAAAAAGTGTTCATAATACGCGTAATTTGTCATCGAACGTCGACCGTGAGATACCGAACTGCCTGGCAGCAGCTGAAATTGAGGCTGCTTTTATGACTGCTTATTATTATCAGCTTATTGCCGTCCACTGCTGAACGTAAGCCTCCCCCAAAGCGCGCCAACCAACCTTCCCGGTCCTGGGAAGTCCGCATCCATCCGGACTGACGAATCATCGACCCATCTTGTCGCAGGGCGTCCTACATTACGTTTGCCCATTCGCGGTCTCCAGTTTAGCACTGGCGTGACACGTGGCGGGCCTACTTCCACACTTCCACTTCAGCATGCTTATTCTCAACAAAGTATCTACACTATTTTGTTTGTAAGCTTTCGTTCTATCGGGCACGCCGCAATCGCGGCGGTAAGACCCCTCTTTGAGGAGTGGCTGGAGAGGCGTCACGGCGTCCTCACCTTCCGTCTGACGCAGGTCCTCACCGGGCACGGATGTTTCGGGAGGTTCCTGTGTCGTATGGGGAAGGAAGAAACGCCTGGGTGTCACCACTACGAGGATCGCCCAGAGGACACGGTGGAGCATACGGTGCAGGACTGCCCCGCTTGGGCAGAGCACAGCCGTGTCCTCACAGCGGCGACCTCTCGCACCCGGCACTGGTCGAGGCCATGCTGCGGGGCGAGACGGAATGGGAAGCGGTCGCCTCCTTCTGCGAAGCAGTAATGCTAGCAAAGGAGGAGGCGGAACGCGTGAGGGAGAGGACAGCGTCCACCTCAGGACCCAGCCGCCGCGGGAGACGCCCACGGCAACGGACATCGCAAGACGATCTCCGGCCACCGTAGGCGCGGGCATGCGGACGGCGAGTAAAGGGCAACTCGCTGTCCGACCATGGACCATGCCCGTTTCGCCGGCGCGTCGTGTTCCACGCGCGCCTCAAAGAGCGTCAGCAAAACTGACGGGGCCCCTCTCAGAGGGCCAAAGCCTGCCGGGGTCGCGGGATTTTATTTCCTCACCGTGACCCCGGAACATAAAGGGCTATTGAAGGACACCGTGGATTTTAGTCAGTACAAGTCTGACAGTCCCTCCCGCCCTGCCCGGGGTGGGAGGACTCATTTGATGATTTTGCCACGCTAAAAAAAAATAAAAAAGCATGCTTATTCTACGCGCAATGTCGATTACTTTGATACTCTGGCGACTGATCTGATGACTGATCTTGATCTGATGACTTCGTTCCGAATTCTATCCGTCAGAGAAACTCCGAGCATTGCTCTCTCCATTGCACGCTAAACAACCTTGAATTTGTGGACCAGGCCTATGGGAAGTGTCCACGTTTCGGCTCCGTAAGTCATTACGGGTAGGACACACTGGTTATAAACCCTGGTTTTGAGGGATTGTGGGATCGATGATTTGAAGATATGACGTAGATTCCCGAATGCCGGCAGCCCAAGCGTATACTTCTGGTTGCTTCCTTCTCGAAGTTGTGCCAGCCCAGTTGTATAGTTTGGCCTAGATATATGTATTCTTGGACAACCTCGAGGGCAGCACCATTTACGATTACAGGTCTCGGGTTGACATGACCATTGAATGTGAGTTTGGTTTTGTCTAAATTCATTCCGAGACCCGCACGTCTTGAAAGATTGCTTAGGCTGTTCAGCATTACTTCCAGCTCCTGCAGAGATTCTGCCATGTTGACAATGTCATCCCCAAATCGGAGGTTTGAGATGTACTGACCGTTGATATTTATACCACGTTTTTTTCCAATCAAGCGTCTTGAAACCGTCCTTCAACGCGTTTGTAAACACTTTCGGAGAGATGACGTCTCCCTGTCTTACCCCTCGACGCAGTTGGATTGAATTTGTGTTGTGTTCTTGTACTTGGACGGTCATAGTTGCGGCCTTATACAGACATCTCATCACCTCAACGTAGCGGTAGTCGATGAGGCATCTCTGCATTGACTCCAGAACTGCCCAGGTCTCGACAGTATCAAAGGCTTTCTCGTAGTCCACATACGCTAGGCACAGAGGCTTATTATATTCCTCGGGTCTTTTGTATTAGGTATTAACCTGAGGATATGTCACATACATATATACCGAGTCCACGCTGCTGTAGCCTTTTTGGAACCCGGCCTGTTCCGGCGGCTGGAAGTCATCGAATTTTTGGGCGAGACGATTCGAGATAACTCTCGAAAACAACTTGCAGACATGGCTCAGGAGTGAAATTGGGCGGTATTTTTTAAGAAGCGTGTAAAGCGTGTAAACGTGCGCGTTTTAAGAAGCGCGTGTCACCTTTTTATTTGTCGGGTATCCCCAGATCGAGTCATGTTAGTTTTCCAGGTCCATGTCCAAAACCTAATCAATTTTACCAATCACTCACCACTCACCTATCAATCAATCACTCCCAGAAGCGATAGTAAATATGTTACACATCAAAAACTAAGGAGGCGATTGAATCCAGGTGATTACAACACAAACAAGGAACATAGAAACTACATTCTGTTGATTCGAAGGAAAAGGGAACTTAACACAAGGCAACAAGGACGATTTCTTTATTTAAATGCAACTTTTAATGCAATTCTCAATATCCGGCAAATGTATTCCACAGTTTTAAAGGAAAATGAGACCTATTTCAAAGCAATAAGTACACAATAACGGGTTTCGGTACAACGTGTATTACCGAGTTCACCATGTACCAATATCCGGTAAAAAACTTACGATTTTAACGGGTACCAGGTCAAGAAGGGTTTATTAGTACCAATAGATGTGAACGGCAAAATAATTTATTTCTCAATTAGATTCACCTCAATTTATAGGTTATATCGCAACATAATATACTCAAATATATCAGAAAATTAACACTGTTACCATATCGTTATCCGTCGCAGTATGGCTAGCTCATCAATGCGACGTGGTGGTTTCGTAGTTCACTGACAGAACTTCGAACTTCCATAATATTTTCACAAAGCAAACTTTTGTCATCTCATAGTTTTGACACCATTAAACTTTTTGGGCAATGTTGCCATTACAATTGTACAAAATATTATCGAGAAGGTATTGCCATTCGCAAACTTTACTTTATTATTGGTAGAAAAATGCAATAATCAAAAAACTTACTTGTTAACGGATACTGGTACACTAACGGGAATAGGTACTTTTACCTTACATTGTGTTTCTCGATAGTAATTTGAAATAAACTATCGAGAAGCGCAATGTACTTGTGCATAAAATGCAATACAAAGAACCTGTAAAGTACTTGTAGTATTTGAAATTCCCGCCCTGGATTCTACTGCCATGTTTTCGTGGGCTAAACATAGATGGCGCTGGTCGCTAAGGAAAATTTTCCTCACAAAATTAGTACGGAGTCGTCATTCTTCCCCTTTAGGGGTATATATATTCTGTGGTCATAGTTCAATCTGTGGTTAATTCTGCCCTGTCAATCTGTGCCTGTCAATAAAACAGCTGCTTTTCTGCTTTCATAAATAAAATTAGTGAATTCAGTTAGATCGATTTTGTACTGCGTAGCAGTGTATTCAGAGACCAAGAAGCCTTAAAAGTAATCAAAGACTCGTTTCGTTGAGGCATTCTTACTAGATTCATAAGTTCATAGTGATATAATTATACTGTCAAAATAAGTAACGTTCGGTGAAACACCGACGTTTTACTTTCGGTCAAAATTAATTTTCTGAGGTTTCTGGTTTGCAAACGGTTCAATTTAAAGCCAATTTCAATGGCTAATGATGTTGCTTCCTATTTTACTGGAGAAGAAAGGTATGTTTTATTTTACAAACTACTCATTTCTAATACTGCCTAGTGTGACTTGGTTGCATGAATTAAATTTGTTTGAATCTAAATAAAATTTAGTTAAATTTACTCTAAAATAGGGGAGTTTATTTTGTCACTTCTTCCCAGCCAAAACTCTAGGAAGTGACATTGACTGTCTTATAAATTATCATTCTAAAAATGCTGATTACCAGCCTAATTTGAAGAAATTACTTGCTAATATGAATGATTCTGTGTTTACAGTAATTTAACTAAAAGGTTTAGTGTGATCATATTTTTGATGAAGCAGTATGTTAGCTTTGAGTCTAAGCTAACATACTCTTTATTGGAATGTCTAAGCCTTAGACATTACAATTTACAAAGAACAATAGTTAGAATGTTAGAATAAAATTATAATAATTATGTCTTTTGGTGTCATGTTTATTTAATATAAGTTTTGAATAAAATAAGGCACTGAAATTTTATGTAAATAATTCAAATAATGATTGTTTCAGCATAAAAAATCAAAAATTAATATATCCTTCTGCATCTAGAAACCAAGATCCAATTCTACAGGTTCTGAAAAGATTTATTATCTGTGATGTTGATAGTATTGAGGATGAAGAGAGCCCATTATTCCTGGAGATAGCAGCAGGCTCGGGGCAACACTTAGCACATTTTGCACCACATTTCCCTGGAGTTAGGTTCCAGCCAACTGAAGTGGATGATAGTTTGCTAGGCAGTATAACTTACTATGCTAAAAACTGTCCCACAAAAAACATCTTACCACCAAAACTTATTGACATCAGCCAGAAATTGTCATTCTATGGATATGAGGAAAATAGTGTCGACTATATGTACAATTGTAACATGATTCACATCAGCCCATATGCATGCACAATTGGATTATTTGAAAATGCTGGAAATTATTTAAAACCTGATGCACTTATGATTACCTATGGGCCTTATAGTAAAGATGGTGTAATAATGCCTGAAAGTAATGTTGAATTTGATAAATCACTTAGAGCACGAAATCCAGCTTGGGGTCTAAGAGATATTGCTGATCTTATAAAATTAGCAGAGAAGAATAATTTGTCCCTTATGGATACAGTAGAAATGCCTTCTAATAACAAAACTTTAGTATGGAAGAAAAACTGAAAGGTGCTCAGATCTGTAATATAATTAATAACTGCACTGCCTGTATGTATTCCTAATGTACAATAGATTATACACGCTTATATATTCCAGCTTTATTTTGTTTTCAACCCACTCTAGAGTATTCCTTGTTGTTAGACCAACTGGCTCCCCCATTTGGATACTGCAGCCAATTGACAAAAATGAAACCCTTATAATTCCATAATATCAATGTGCCTCACTATCAAGATTAAACTGTTTTACTCAGAAAAGTGGGAAGTTAGGGCTTCAGTGCTTACTTAAGAATGTGCTGTGACCTGACTGCCCTGTCATGGATTAATAAACCATTTTTATTATTAATGTAAACACAGTCTTTGAAGGGCTGTCTTTTAACATTGTATGCCATTGACAATTTAGGATTATGGGACCCATGGACGCAAAGCAAACCAAGTTGCCAATGCATACATGCCGTGACTGACCAGCAAACTTGTCAGTGGCCAACAAACAGACGAGTTGTGAGGTACAGCCGTACAGCGTCAGGTTAAGCCAACTCGATGCCCTAAGCAATCCCTGACTATGGTGCTCCCTATCCATGGTAGTTTCTGTTTTTAATAACGTAAGTAGGTAAGTTTTCATTGGTGATGTGGGATAAGTTCTTCGTTTAGTAGGTAAAGCAGAAACCTTTTGTCAAAAAGACCGAACGAAGCGAGTTCGAACTTTTTAACCGACTTCAAAAAGTAGGAGGTTATCGATTCGACGGTATGTTTTTTTTTTGTGTGTTTGTTACGCGATTACTCCGCCAATTGTGGACCGATTTTCAAAATAATTTTTTGTTCGAAAGGACATGCTTCAGGAGTGGTCCCATTGTCACCATGTCAGGATCTGATGATTGACTGGCCTGTTGGTCTAGTGGTTAGTGACCCTGACTGCTATGCCGGAGGTCGTGGGTTCGATTCCCACCCAGGACAAATGTTTGTGTGATGAGCACGATCATTTGTTCTGTGTCTGGGTGTAATTTATCTATAATATGTATGTATTTAGAAATATATAAGTACACACATCAAAAGTGTCTAGGGATCAAGCATTTTTATGCGGATTTCTTGAGATTGAGATGTGGCTTTGTAATAAATTTATGATTTTATAAATTTATATGGATCCTTTTTGGTGCATTTCATAATTTGAATCAGGAACTGTAAATCAAATTCGAGTAAAAGATGAAAATCAGCTGTCAATATTTTCCCTATAAAAACATACAACGCATTGAAGACATTATTAGTGCTACTGTTTCCCTACTACTGATTAAAACCAACGTTATTATGGAGCGGCGACGTCATTTAAGCAGGGAAGAAATGCTCAGAGCCGTGGGAATGATAGAAGCTGGTTCCCGGCAACGTACTGTGGCTTTAGCTCTGAATACAAGTCAGAGTGTTATCAGTCGACTTTGGACACGTTACCGAAGCACTGGTACCGTGGCTGAGCGCCATGGAGGACGGTATCGCTGCACCACACGGAGACAAGACCGATACATTCAAATCTTAACTCGAAGAGCTCCAACAATAACCGCCATGATGTTAGCCGTGAGGCTTCATCACTCTTCAGGGAACTTAATTAGCGACCAAACAGTCAGAAACCGCTTGCATGAAGTGAACCTTCATTCCCGAAGACCGCTACGGGTACCACCTATAGCAATGCACAATCGTAGGATTCGATATCAATGGGCTCTTGAACACAGAAATTGGGCAGAAGAACAATGGCGTTTCGTGTGCTTTTCTGATGAGTCTCGTTTTGGTATGAGACCGGATACAAGACGTATACGACACTGGAGAACCCCTGGACGCCAACAGCGATTAAAATCCTGCCAGGAAGTCCATCCTTATAGTGGTGGAACCATCATGGTATGGGCGGGTATTTGGATCGGCGGAAGAACTGAGTTGATTTGGATCAGAGGCAACCTCAACGCTCAAATTTATGCTGAGACGATTGTATCAGACGTCATCGTTCCTCTACAAGTGCAAATCGGTCCCTTATTTCAGTTAATGCATGATAATGCACGACCGCACACCGCAAGAGTTGTAAGACAGACTCTCGCCCCAGCTAACATCAATGTCCTGCCCTGGCCTGCTCAGTCGCCAGACTTGAACCCGATTGAGCATGCATGGGATATGCTACAGAGAAGAGCTCTGCCGAATATGGAGGGTATCCAGTCGCAAGAAGACCTTTTTTGTTGTTGCAACGAACATGGGCGGCCATTCCACAGCGTGATTTGGATGAACTCATTTTGAGTATGCCAAACCGATGTTCTTGTGTTGTTAGTGTTCGCGGTAGAAACACGGATTATTAATTGTTTAAGTTACCCAATAAAATTTTAAAGAAAACTGTTATTTCAGTCTTTTTTTCGAACTTTAATGTTAGTGGTTCAAATGTCAAAAATCCCTTTATTAGGAAAATGGCAAATTTCTTTATGAATGCAAAGGTGACTTGGTTTATCGTTACTGTGACAAACGATAACACTTTATTTGATGAATCCTTAAAGAACATTTTAATTAATATCAATCAGGAGAAAAGTTATTGCAAAAATATATGTTGATCCCTAGACACTTTTGATGTGTGTATGTTTATCAGTTGTCTAGTACCCATAACACAAGCTCTGCTTAGCTTGGGACTAGATGGCGTTGTGTGATAGTTGTGGAATATTATTATTATTATATGTATTATATATTATTGGATCCTGGAGAAATCGAGGGCAACCCTCAAATTTTATAAGCCCACACAGTCATCGTTTTTCGCAAATTTTATGAAGTAATTTAAGTATTTGCGTATGTTAATCATCATCTCATGTAGCTGAGCTAATGATGGAAGGTACAACTCCTCTAGTAAGGATTTGGCATCGACTGATTTAGTAAATTATGTTTGTGTTCGCATATCTCCGGAACTACAAGTCCGATTTAAGTAATTCTTTTTTTGTTGTACTAGGTATCGTTCAACTTAGGGAGTACTGCAGTTTCATCAAAATCGGTTCAGTAGTTTTCGAGATAGGGAATGAATGTTAGATTTTAACGATGTTATTACCGGTGTTACAGATTACAAAATTCTAGTGCTCATGTAAGAAAATGATGTACTCGTATTTGACAAGAATTGTGGTTGAATATTTAAACTAAAAAGAGTAAAAAAAATGCAACCGACTTCAAAACAACCACAAAAAAGTTCAAAATAACCTACAAAAAAACTTTTCTTTCGAAAGTCGGTGACTTTATTTTTAATTTCATTGACTTTTTGTCACCGACTTTCGAAAGAAAAGTTTTTTTGTAGGTTATTTTGAACTTTTTTGTGGTTGTTTTGAAGTCGGTTGCATTTTTTTTTGAAAAAGTTTTTTATTTTATCCTTTTTAGTTTCACTATTCAACCCAAATTATTGCCAAATACATAATTTTCTTACATGTGCACTAAAATTTTGTAATCCGTAGCACCGGTATTAACAATACTGTATCGAACAAAAAAGAATCATCGAAATCGGACCAGAAACCTCGGAGTAATCGGTGTAGACAAAGTTGAAAACTTCTTAGGTTTTTGTTGTTTTTCGTTGATTTTTCAAAAAGTGCTGGTCCGATTTCGATAAAATTTTAATGGGACCATTCCGGAAGTATACCCTATCCAATAAAAAAATAATTTTTCAAATCGGTTGTTAAATGACGGAGTTATGCCCGAACAAACATAAAAAAAAAAAAAAAAAAAAATACAAACATCCGAATTGAGAACCTCCTCCTTTTGGAAGTCGGTTAAAAATAAAAACTACCAAAAAATTATCAAAACATTCGCTCCATCAGCTCTCACTTATAAAAGGTGCATCTAAGTTAGATTTCGGAGATTTTAACAATATTCACCTTTTCTATGTGAGAGCTGATGGAGCGAATGTTTTGATAATTTTAATATTTAAAAGTATACTTGTTGTGATTACCGCAAAGTTACAACATGTCACTGGCCTGCAAATTGCAAAAAACGTAAAAAAAATTGAATTTCGCGGGCTACATCGACGCAATCACCTTAAGGGGGATGCTCCAACCAGCCCGCGACGTTCAAATTTTTTTACGTTTTTTGCAATTTGCAGGCCAGAGACATGTTGTAGCTTTATAAATATATGAGTTGCGGTAATAACAAGTATAATTTTAAATATAAAAATTATCAAAAAACTCGCTCCATCAGCTCTCACATAGAAAAGGTGCATCATGTTAAAATCTCCGAAATCTAACTACGATGCACCTTTTCTATGTGAGAGCTGATGGAGCGAATTTTTTGATAATTTTTATATTTAAAATTATACTTGTTATTACCGCAACACATATATTTACAGCTTGGCCAGAACGGATTGAAACGGAACTAAATTTTTTATTTCTGACAGCGTTTTAAAATCTTTGATATTTGATGTAAACAAAGACCGCAGGTTTGTTAGATTTATTATTGTGCCATAAAACCAACGTAATAAGTGAAAAAAAATAAAATAAAATCATTCAAAGTGCTGGTAGCGCGAAGACAGTGGCGACTTCCGGTTTTCTACATTTTTATGTCAAGCTGTATAAAGTTACAACATGTCACTGGCCTGCAAATTGCAAAAAACGTAAAAAAATTTGAATTTCGCGGGCTACATCGAAGCAATCACCTTAAGGGGGATGCTCCAACCAGCCCACGAAATTCAATTTTTTTTACGTTTTTTGCAATTTGCAGGCCAGTGACATGTTGTAGCTAGTCTTGTGTAGTTCGCGAACGAACTAGTTCGGAAGAACTGCTCCCACAGATGAACTAGTGAACTAGCTCCCACATTTTCCGCTCCGTAGTTCAGTAGTTCGGACAGAATGAAAGAGATCGACTGAACTAAGATCGTTGCACGGGAGCGGGACAGCACTACACTATAATACTCCCGAATTCGCTCACCGATCAGGCGCGCATCTCGTTCCGTACACTTTACAGAAATTGTCGCATGCAGCAGGAACCGTATTAAAACGAGCAAACAAAGACAAACTAAATCTGAAATCTCTTTGCGAGCGGACGATTTGATGACTCTTGATCGGTCGGTCTCTAATACGAGCTAGGAACTAACGAACTAGAAGAACGAACTAGTTCGTTTAAGAGCGGAGAACTAGATTGAGCGCTCTCAGTAGTGAACTAGAATGCCCAAGACTAGTTGTAGCTTTATAAATATATGAGTTGCGGTAATAACAAGTATAATTTTAAATATAAAAAATATCAAAAAAACTCGCTTCATCAGCTCTCACATAGAAAAGGTGCATCATGTTAAAATCTCCGAAATCTAACTACGATGCACCTTTTCTATGTGAGAGCTGATGGAGCGAATTTTTTGATAATTTTTATATTTAAAATTATACTTGTTATTACCGCAACACATATATTTATAAAGTTACAACATGTCACTGGCCTGCAAATTGCAAAAAACGTAAAAAAAATTGAATTTCGCGGGCTACATCGAAGCAATCACCTTAAGCTGGGAACATAATATCGGACGCGTCCGTCAGCCGCGGCTGAGGGACGCGGCTTAAGCTGCGAACAAATTATCGGACGCGTCCGTCAGCCGCGGCTGAGGGACGCGGCTTAGCAGTGTGCACGGTAGTTCGGACGACAGAAGGCCAGATTCTGTTCGGACGTCCGAACGCTCAAGGTCACGTCCGCGTCTTACGACCGACAGTTTGCACAGTGTAGTATTAAATGTACTGGCTAGATAATGAATAAGCCGCGTCCCTCAGCCGCGGCTGACGGACGCGTCCGATAATATGTTCGCAGCTTTAGCAGTGTGCAGGGTAGTTCGGACGACAGCCGGCCAGATTCTGTTCGGACGTCCGAACGCTCAAGGTCACGTCCGCGTCAATACGACCGACAGTTTGCACAGTGTAGTATTAAATGTACTGGCTAGATAATGAATAAGCCGCGTCCCTCAGCCGCGGCTGACGGACGCGTCCGATAATTTGTTCGCAGCTTTAGTGTGCCCCGCGATGCCATAAACATTAACTTAATTTTGACGGCACGGTTGGCACAGTGGCTAAGTGATTGACTCAATGATATTTTAGTAAACAGATATGAGCGCGCAAAACGTGAAGACCAGAAAATATCCTACGTGGGACGATTTGCTAGTCTATGATGCCGACGTGTGGGGGGATTGATGACGCGTGGCGCTGTTTGTTTATCTAGCTGTCACTTTTTTTCTTATTGCGTTTTATCAAGCTATCCTTTTAAAAAAGTGTGTATGTGTGCTGCCGCTCGGCGCGGAACAGTTTTTTCTGTTGTTTTATAAGTGTATAACATATCTGTACAGCTTGGCAAAAAACTTCAGAAAACCGGAAGTCGCCACTGTCTTCGCGCTACCAGCACTTTGAATGATTATTTTTTTTTTTCACATAATACGTTAGCTTTATGGCACAATAATAAATCTAACAAACCTGCGGTCTTTGTTTACATCAAATATCAAAGATTTTAAAACGTTGTCAGAAACAAAAAGATTAGTTCCGTTTCAATCCGTTCTGGCCAAGCTGTATATTAGAATATCGTTTTATTGACTAAAACTGCGCCGCGTGTGGCGGGTTCGATCCCCGACGGAGCACAATCTTATATATAGGTTTCAGCGCCATCAACGCGACAGCCGACAGGTGACAGAGAACCCGCTGCAAAAACCTTTGGCATTCCGAAGTCGCTCCAAGAAGCCTGTTAACGCCCTCAACAATAATATTAAGAAATATTATTTATAAAACAATAGGACCGCACTAAATCTTCGCTAGTCTTCAGTGGTGCAATCCAATTGGCTAATATTCGTTTCTCAGCTTCACTCCGCTCTTGTGGAGAGGCAGCCTGCCTGCCTACTATGTAGTACATAGGTACATAGTATGCACGGCATAATGCTTGGCCAGAACGGATTGAAACGTTTTAAAATCTTTGATATTTGATGTAAACAAAAGACCGCAGGTTTGTTAGATTTATTATTGTGCCATAAAACTAACGTACGTGAAAAAAAAAAAAACATTCAAAGTGCTGGTAGCGAGAAGACAGTGGCGACTTCCGGTTTTCTACAGTTTTTTGCCAAGCTGTACATCTTGCATCCGAACATTTCGCTAGTGCGAACGCAGACTTATTGGATTGAATACCAATCTTTTGGCATGCTTTTGGTCAATATTTTTTAGGTTTGGCAACACTGTCAATTATGTCAATGTCATGCACGCCAAATTTCCAAAGAAATCGATACTTCAAATTTCGTATTCATATTTTCCGAATCGTTGTGTTTGATGATTGTTTATAATCCTATTGATTAATTTTATTTGTGTCTTCAAAAATGGCAAAGCGACCAGCCTCGGAAGCTTTTCATGTTGAAGAAGAAGTTGTAAAGAAAACGGAAGGGAAAAAACATTCGCTAGATTCAGACGAAGAAGACAGTGGCGCTGAAGAAGAAAGAAACAATGTTCTCAATGCCGACGATATAGAAGGTGAAGAAGATGGGGTTGCTGGAATGGAAGGTGAAGTGAGTACAAATCTAAGATTTGCATTTAACGTAATTATTTTAATATTTGAAGCCCAAAGAAAGACGAACAAATCAAGTATCTTGATTTGGTTTTCGATATGAGGGTTGTCGATTCAGTGATTGTTGTGCCGATAGTCGTGCCGGAAAATGGTATATTTGTCCGGAGCCTTGACCATCATCTAAGGAGGCTCTCATTAAGCATTAAGCAGTGGGATCAAGGGCCTGATTCAGAAACCAGTTCTATGATACAATGTGTATCGTTGGGAGGATTCTTTCTCGGGAACAAAATAAACTATAGTTGGATGTCTACATTACTAAAATATAAAAACACATACTATTTTTAACCGACGAAAACAAAAGGAGGAGGTTCTCAATTCGACATGTATATTTTTTTTTTTTTATTTTTTTTTTTTTTTTTTATGTATGACCACGCATAACTTTTCCTATCGTGGTCCGATTTGAAAAATTCTTTTTTTGTTGGAAAGACTATATCTCAAAGTTGGTCCCATTTAAATTTCAAAACTAAAATCGGCCTCTAAGGGTAGAAAAAAAGGAATTGATTGTCAATCTTCCTACAGAATTTTCAATTATGAACCGATTCTGTTGAAATAAAGTTAACAATTGTAGTTCTGAGGACATTATTATATAGCAGAGATGTGGAGAACATAACATGATGGCGTCACCATCATCAGATCAACTCCAGATCCCTGTTATTTTGTGAAGTCAGTCCCAAGAGTTCCTTATCAGTTAACAACAGCTATATCGTGTTTGGGCTCATTTTACTCAGCTTGATGAGAACTTTAGACCTAGCTGAGGTATCATTGCCATCGAGGGTCTGAGGATGGTGACGGATAGCAGGGGCAAGAGGTCCTCAACAGTTAACAGCACCTTTATCGTGTTTGGGCTCATTTCACTAGTCTTGATGAAAACTTTATACCTAGCTGGGGTATACTTGTCTCCGAGGGTCTGAGGATGGTGACAGAGGGCAGTAGCAAGAGATCCTTAACAGTTAACAGCAACTATATCGTATTTGGGCTCATTTCACTCATCTTGATGAGAACTTTAGACGTAGCTGGGGTATGACAGTAAAAGTGTTAAAAGAATACATGGGGTGTGATCTACAATCGATACCGATGCCAAAAATATAGTTTTTAGAATTTTTGTCTGTTTATCTGTTTGTCTGTATGTATGTCCGGGATAAACTCAAAAAGTACTGGACGGATTGGAATGATTTTTTTGTTGTTGTATAGGTATTTTTGACTGGCCTGTTGGTCTAGTGGTTAGTGACCCTGACTGCTATGACGGAGGTCGTGGGTTCGTTTCCCACCCAGGACAAATGTTTGTGTGATGAGCACGATCATTTGTTCTGTGTCTGGGCTAGGCTTAGAACAGACCTCTCAGTCTCCGCATTTCAGCTAGCGCACGTTCATCGTGTGGGTTGCTTAGTAGCTTATTTGGTTCTAAGTCCGATAGTGCAATGCCATCGAGTGTTTTTACTCTACTGAGTGCCACGTATGCCCGTCCTTTGGCAAAAACCTTCTTACCAAGGTCAATTACTGCCTTGTCGAGTGTCGTGCCTTGTAATTTATGTACCGTGACAGCCCAGCATAAAATTAAGGGCAACATCCTGCGCTCTATGTCACCGTAACCCTTTGACCCCTGAAAAGTGGCTACTACTGGAGGTATTGCTACACAGCCATCGCTATCTTTTAACCTGCTTCCCACGCTTTCATCGTCAAATTTTATCATAACACAATCGGGTAGTTCTCCTTCCTCGAGTTGGTCCCTGCGTAGTGACGGCCATTTAATTTTTTTTACGATTCCCATAGCACCGTTGACCAGTCCTTCAGATATTGATATATTACGTCTGAGCATAACACGGGATTCGGTAGCTAATTGTATGTCTGATAAAAGTCCACCACAATTGTTAACATCTTTGGGCACTGCATATTCTGGAGGTTTTTTGCCATACGTAGCTACTTCGCGAGACTCATCAATTGCATGAATTGTGTAGACTCGATTCAGTTTGGAATTCATGACCGTTAATTTGTTGTTGTACTCATCGACCTGTTTTACAGTAGGGAAAATTCTTATCACGACGCCGTCCTTAAATTCGTCACCTAATGCCAGCCTTCGCCTCTGACAGAGCAGTTCTAGCTGACTAGTTGTTAGTTCACCTACGCGAAGATTGTTCAACAGGTCAACAAATTCAGCGTCATTTCGTTGCCTCATATTTATTGTTAACTCGCAGAAAGAAAACACGTGCCATAAATTTACTTCTGCCGCATTCCAAGATGGTTGTGCGAAGCACCAATGACCTTTGACAGGGGGCAACTGCATAATGTCGCCAAAAAGAACAACATTTATACCTCCGAACAACTTATCGTTATTTTTCAACTCCTGCAGCCGCAAATGTATGAAACGCAGGTTCTCGTAAGAGACCATCGAAACTTCGTCAACTACTAACCAATTAATACTACGCCATTTCCGTCGTTCTAGTTCGAGTTTTTGGCCAGATAAACGTTTGTATGAACTTGTATTACCTTTTTGAATCGGGAGGGAAAAGAGGGAGTGTAGTGTTTTTCCTAGTATCTGGCGGGCGGCGACTCCAGTCAATGATCCTACTTCTATAAATTTTGGTTTTAAAAGAGTATCAATCGTTGGTGCGTAGCACCTCTTGATGTGCTCAACGAGCAATTTTAAAACAAAAGACTTCCCACTACCTGCTCCCCCAGTTATAAAAAGCATCAATTTTTCATCTTCACCATTTAAGTCTTTCTCAACGGCCGCCGATATCTTTTGGAATAGATCCTTTTGCTGCACGTTGAGTCCCCTAATGTAATTTATAAAAATATCGTTCGTCATTGCACCTCGGTCTTCCAAATCTTCACAATATTCATCCTGGTATTGATTTATATTGATTTGTTCATCGGCAACGGCAATTAAATTTTCATTTGTCATATTAGAACGCGTTTCCCTCGCAATATTTAAAGCAGTGGCTTGAGCAAGTGCCTGTTGAATTACTTGTTCAGCATGAGCAAATTCTTCAGTAGTAATATTATTCAACAGGGGCCTTAGCTCATCCTTCCTTCTGAGGAAACAAGATTCTGGCGTCTCGTCTTCCAACATTAATAGGTTTTCATCGCGGAACGGAATATGACAAACGATGAGGCTGTAGTAGTACCCATCTTTGTCACTATTGAGAGTGTAGTAACGGGTTCGTAACACAGCAGGTTTAACAGTTAACAGCAACTATATCATATTTGGGCTCATTTCACTCATATTGATGAGAACTTTAGACGTAGCTGGGGTATGACAGTCGTTGAGAGTTTTTAGTTACAGAAATTGACACGAGATAGGAAACTCAAAAGTAAAAAATAAGTCCTTTTTAAAAAAAAATCAAACCGACGAAACATCGAACTGAAAAGCAAAAAATAAATTTTGAGGCGGCGCCAAACAAACAAACATAAATTAACTATTTGAAGAGCAGAATAGCTCGTTGTATAGGTTGTCGTGGTTGAATAGCTCGTCGTAGCTATTCGTTGATTGTTTCTTTGGCGCCGCCTCAAAATTTATTTTTTGCTTTTCAGTTCGATGTTTCGTCGGTTTGATTTTTTTTTAAAAAGGACTTATAAGTATTATTGAGCCTTGTGCCTCGCAAGTGTTACTCAACTGTCTATCCTTTTCGCATTTTTAAAATAAATGTTAGTTGTCATTCAAGTACTTAGTTAAGACAGCCAGTCTATCTAATAAAACTATGTAAAGCATGAAATCTGTCAGTGCTGATAGTAGTCATGAGTAGGGGAAATATTTTTAATCGATAATAATCAAAGCAAGATAGGTACCCTGCTTCAGCTGATACTCAGGATGGGACAGTTTATAATAATAATTTGATAATTACATCTTATTGCTACAGATCACCATCACTCCATTTAACATGAAAGAAGAACTGGAAGAGGGTCACTTTGATAATCAGGGTCATTATCACTGGAAGAAAGAGAAAGAAGTAAGGGATGGATGGCTTGACAATATTGACTGGGTCAAAGTCAAGGGCAGGCCAGAAGATAAATACAAAGTGCACAAAGATGATGAAAATAAAGGGCTTGGAGATGAATCCAGCAGTGATGATGAAGAGCCTGAAGAAAAGTTTGATTTACTAGAAAACTACAAAGAAATAATACAGCACATGAAGCCCAAGGAAACAATAACAAAATGTCTTCAACGCCTTGGTAAGCAAAACAAAAGCATTTTCCCACTAATATTATAAATGCGAAAGTTTGTGAGGATGTATGTGTGTATGTAGGTTTGTTTGTTACTCTTTCACGCAAAAACCACTGAACGGATTTGGCTAAAATTGGTATTGGTACACAGATAGTTTATAACCTGAATTAACACATAGGATAGTTTCTATCCCGATTACATGTTCCCGTGGATAATTTTTGAGTTGTAGTAGGTGAAGCCGCTGGCAACAGCTAGTATTTTATAAACTGACAGCTTGTGTTTGAAAAACAGATAGGCCTTTGGACCTGCACCTTATCTCTGCCTGGTCATCTAGAATTGCTGATGGCTATTCTGTTAATCTGTACTGAGATTGGCTGCCATGACCAATATTTGGTCATGAAGAGTATTATGGTTTGGTTTGAAGCTATCCCTGTATTTTTATCTGATTTCATTATATTTTAACTGATATAAAAAAGGAGGAGATTGTGTGTATTTTTCAGTAATTCCTAAATAAAGTAAAAAATGTGTATCCCACCATGATGCCTAACATGTAAATAGATTATAAAAAATGTATTTTCTATTTTTGTAGGTGCTAGTTCAAAAATATCAAGTGCTGAGCGTTGGAAAAGGAAGAAAGCTGGAATTGTTGATGAGAATAGCACAATAGTTACTAGGGTAACAGAACTTGCCAACCAAATTTTGACTAAATTGGGTAACATGGACATTTACCAAGAAACATATGAAAAAATAGGTGCAATCATAGCAAAACATGAAAAGAAAGAGGATACTGATTTGGATATGTATGCTGATGACTTTGACCAAAAAGAGAAGACTGTATTGGATAAGAACAACCCAGAAAAGAACGAAAGTGATAATAAGGAAGAAGAAACACAGCCAGAAATGAAATGGGAATTTAAATGGAATCAAAATGATGAAGAGATATCAGGCCCTCACACAACTGAGCAAATGCATAAATGGTCAACAGAGGGATATTTCAAAACTGGTGTTTGGGTACGAAAACAAGGAGAAGACAGTCAGTTCTACACTTCCAATAGAATAGATTTTGAATTATACATGTAAATATGTAAATACATTAAGTGAAAAAATTAAATGAACTCACATACTTGAAATAATAAAATATTTTATTTCATACATATTTTTTCCGACTTCTAAATAACTTATCTGTTAAAGTGTAAATACTGACATCAGTTAAAAATTTTGCTATTTGATTAATTAAAACAATAAATAATGTGATCACTTGAACAATAACAAACTGTGATATTGATGTTCCTATTTCCAACCAGCTTCCAGTATTTTTAACGTTGTACAACAACTGTATTCCCATTAAATTGGAATATATTAAAACAATTATAATTAAGTAGCCAGTAGGTGCCTGCAATGAAAAAAAAAACAGTTAGTTACTGTGTCTTGAGTAAAAATGTATTACTAACAAAGTATTATTTTCTACTCCTGCCCACTTTAATTCACGGTTGGCAGTTTAACGGCACGGTAGAGAACTTCATAGTGCAAAAGATTAAAAAAATAATGTCATGTGTGTTTCAAAGTTCGAACACGTAGTGATTTTATACTCTGGTTCGAACATACCGCGACGACGCGCGTTTACATTGGGTACGGTTAGCCGATACAATATCTGAGCAGCACTAAAAGAAAAATGGCGAATGCTGAGTAGCATAGGCTGAGACAGCTGTCAAAATGCTTCACTCTCGTCTGAACTCAGCATGGTTTCAGCCGATAATTTAGTCAGCATAGGCTGAATGCTGTTCAGCATTTTCGATTTCTGTTCAGATTTTGTATCGGCTAACCGTACCCATTGCTTGTATCTGCGCTGCGCATACATTCGTCAAACGCCTACGCTACGCTCTGGACAAACGCTAGTACGATGGGGCTCTAATAAATATTCCAAAACTACGTATCGAACGGGTGGAGGGGGGTATTGAATTTCAGAACAAGTTCAATATCGATGGGGATAAAATTAGGTAATAAAATATATATTTTACCTTAGTCAAATGTTGCACTGCTCTAAAACTACAAGCTACACTCAAAAATGGAGCTAAAGTTTTCAGCAAAATGAGTGTAGTGATTAGAAAAGGCTGGAATGATGTCGTAAAACAGGTCACCCATCGAACTTCAAACGAGTTCAATGAGGCTATGTTTCCTGTCCCGAAAAACGCTAATATGATGTACAATATCTGAAGCGAACTTTAAGGACATTTATTTCGATAATATATATTAAGGCTTTGGTCTAGGCGGTAAGCAGTGCGGCAGGCTGCGCGAATAAGACATTAATTACTCTGGAAATAAATGATTCGCCACTGGCGGGTAGTGGCGTGTTTCAAACATTTCCAGATTTGTGTCCGTTTCGCGACCGCGCGGCCATGACGTTTTTTAAATAAAAACCATCCCAAGTTTTTGTAAAAAAATGTAAAAGTCGATTCCCAAAAACCAAAAAGTTGTTATTAACGCAATTCATATTTTGATAAAGTTACAACATGTCACTGGCCCGCAAATTGCAAAAAACGTAAGAAAATTTGAATTTCGCGGGCTACATCGACGCAATCACCTTAAGGGGGATGCTCGAACCAGCCCGCGAAATTCAAATTTTCTTACGTTTTTTGCAATTTGCAGGCCAGTGACATGTTGTAACATTATCAAAATATGAATTGCGGTGATAACAAGTATAATTTTAAATATAAAAATTATCAAAACATTCGCTCCACCAGCTCTCACATACAAAAGCTGCATCTTGTTAAAATCTCCGAAATCTAACTACGATGCACCTTTTCTATGTGAGAGCTGATGGAGCGAATTTTTTGATAATTTTTAGGGTTCCGTAGTCAACAAGGAACCCTTATAGTTTCGCCATGTCCGTCCGTCCGTCCGTCCGTCCGTCTGTCCGCAGCTTAGCTCAGAGACGCCCAGTACTAGAAAGCTGTAATTTGGTGTGAATATACGGATTTGTTGCGCCGAAAAAGTGGTAAAATAAAATCTCGTAAAATATTTTTTTTAGAGTACCTACTTCCTGTACACTTAAAGTGGGGATGTTTTTTTTTTCTCGCGTACCCCTTAGTGTGGGCTATCATTAAATAGGTCTTTAAAAAATATTGATAGTTTCCATTAACAATTTTTTGATAAAAAGATTCGTTTGTGAAATATTAAGCTTTAAAGTGCTAATTTTTGCTCGACTCGAGTGTCCCCCCCCTCTACCAGCTAAACGGTTGTGTTTGGGGGTGTGAAAAAATTCACAATAGTAGTATATATAACGAAATTTTAAGGAAAATTATCATGACTAAGTAGGCTTTACAAGTTTACGAGTAATAGTCGACCAACTTACAAAACGTACTTGGACAACATATATTCCTAAACAAAATGTATCGCAGAACTTGTTCTTCAACTGCAAATGTAAGTTTGTCAACTTTATTTTTACAGCTATAATAGGTGGGTATGTTTTGGGGATAGGTAGGTTTTTATTGTCAACTATTTTTAACTAACTTCGAAAAAAGGAGGAGGTTCTCAATTCGTCCTAATCTTTTTTTTATGTATTTTCCCCGATTTCTCAAAGACGACTGGACCGATTTTGAAAATTCTTCTTTTTAAAATTAAATTCAGCAAATCAGTTTAATTAGTTCGCATAAGTATTTTGATAGGCAACTACGGAACCCTACACTGTGCGTGGCCCGACACGCACTTGTTATATTTAAAATTATACTTGTTATTACCGCAATTCATATTTTGATAAAGTTACAACATGTCACTGGCCTGCAAATTGCAAAAAAACGTAAAAAAAAATAATTTTGCGGGCTACATCGACGCAATCACCTTAACCTAAATCAGGTGCATTAAAAAGATCAGGACACTTAAAAAGGATACGAAAAAGAATGCTCTTCTAAAATCTTGACTGCTTATTCCTCTCTCGATGGTAGTGAATGTCCTCTCATTATTATCCTTTTCAAAGCTGCTTTCTATTAGCTGTAAACAAAATCGGATAGAGTTATTATTTTATGTCCATAGATTTTTTAAATGTTTTTTTTTTTATCTTTTACTTTACCTTATTACTTTTTCCATGCAGAAGTTTACATTCAATGTATATCCAACACATTAGATTGAAAATCAACGCAACTTTAAATAGACCTTCATGGGAGACTGATAGTAGAAGGTAGAAGTTTAATATTGATGTGTTTACTGCCATAATGCGACATACCAGTCTTCTTGAAAACAATATAGGCAGCACTAAGGATATTGCTGGAATTATGAACGTATTTCATAAGCATGAGTATCTCTCCCGACGAAACAAAATGGAAGATAATAGTGGTGGCACTATTATCTTCCATTTTGTTTCGTCGGGCTCTATTAGCGCCTCTAGTGGCAAAAAGTGGTTTTTGCCACTAGAGGCGCTAATAGCGAATACAGATGACAAATTTTTTTATAATTACCTGCAGTAAACCAAGATAATGTTTGGTAAAAATATGAAACAGGTGTGCCTTCCTCAAACCTCTGAGACTGCACATAAATATTGTGAAGTGATATTAGAAGTAAAAATGCTTGTACTGTAGATAAAGTAATTTCTCTCTTATCTTCGTACTTAATATCGCAAAGTGGTTTCAGTATTTTATAAATGTATAGCGAAATTGCTACTAACCAAATAACACCAGCAGATATACTGAAAAAAAAAACAAATAACAATTAGTTTCTGGTATGTTATTTCGTTAAATAATAATAATTAATTATTATTGAAAAATATTTCGAATTGTTTATTCTTGAGTAATAATTTCTACAGATTTCTCATATACTTACACAAGTTCAATAAAAACATGTTTTCCAACAACAGGCATTAACGAAAATACACTAAGTAACAAACACCCAAGAGGCCAAGCAATGAGTATCGGCATTGATAAATGATGTCTTGTTGAAGAGAAGAATGGCCATATACCCATACCCAAAAGAGGAATGCTCAACATCCATCGATATGTAAACGATAGGCCCTGAAAATAATTTTTCAAGTTGTAGGAGGTATAAGATAAAATGAGCAAGCCTTAAAGCAATCGCTTTCTTCTTCGTCGTGTCGACGATTCCTTTAAATTACATAAGCTTCTACCAACACTCTGCCATGTCTACCATTTACGGCGCGGCGTTGGTGGCTTCGGACGGGTCCCACCTTTCGCACCTTTCTTCATCAGAGTTCCCCCACCGGACCATGTTATACTTGCAGCGACAAACCTGGCTTCGTAAACGGTCTAAGGTCTTCCAAGTGAGCCATGGCAATTGGTTTCCAACCGGAAGCTTAAGATGTCAACACCTGGTATCTTACTGCTTATCTTTAGTTACCCATCCAGAGACAAGAGTTGCTACCATATTAGGGCTAATCTACTGAAACTACCGCGCGCGCTCATCAGTAAAATCAAATAGCACGCTCTTCTTCGGCTTCCTGTTAAACACTTCCGCTTCATTTAACGAAATTACTCCCAGAGAGAGATTGCAGGAAAGCGAGAGGAAAGATTTTACGCATCAATAAAAACGTATACTTACTTCTTAGGGTGCAAAATAATACTAACTGCTAATCACTTACCAATGCAATAGAACCTAGGGTATAGCTTAAAACTTCAACTAGCAATAAACCATATTTTCTGTTTATTCTAAATTGGTCATATTCCTGCATCCAAAGAGACAATGATGATAAAGCCTTCCACCATAAAAATAAAGGCATCATTGCATACAAGTAATACTGCAGTGGTAAGTTTTGTGCTGAAATAAATGTAGATATAATTAATAAATGCCCTACTTAACTATTTAATAAAAAAAACTGAAAGTGCTGAATAATACCATAAACTAAAAATGCAGACAACAAGCATAAAGAATAAAATATTCTATTCAGGATTCTGGATGTTTTCGAAGGATTCAAGCTTTTCAAACTAGCAGTAGCTGCTTCAGTATTATATTTTTGTTCTGATAAAAGTTTTAATAAGCAAGCTATCCATCCCAGGAACGATAAAGTAACTAGTATTAAAAGTGGCTGCTGGTAGTAATTGTGGTAGTATTTCAGGCCATCAAGACTTAGGTGTATAATTTCTTCACTCAACAGTATCAATTTCTCATATTCTTCTTCAGCCAGCAGCTTCTCAGTGAACTTTATGAGCTCTTCATATTTTTCTTTGCTGAATGGTTCATAAGGTTGATATAGATATGTGATAGCATTTTCCTCTACATCAAGTCTCTTCTTGTTATATTGTGATGCTAATTGCCTACTGTTGCTATACATGGCTTTCGCTTTGTTAGACAAGGTCATATCAAACAGTTCAGTTGTTAGTTTTCCCTGAAATTCAAACAGTCACACTTCTAACTACCATTGATAAAGTGAATAAGAATTCCACATCAGCAATTAGCATGAACTCTATTACAGCATGTCTGCATGACTGTATCAAAATATAGATGTGGCCATAACAGCACATCCTGTGTTCATAATCTCGAAAAACAATCCTAGGATTTTTCTCGTTTTGTGATTGCAATCCCAAAAAAAAAAACACCATAAATTAGTTTATGGGGGAAAGTTTTTCAGTTTGATGGACTTAGCAACACTTTTCTCTTATATGTCCTATATGCAAGTTGCTTAGCCCAAAGTTTTTTTTTAACCCTTTACAGCACTTAGAAGTAAAGCCAGACATATCATGTACAGATGCCAGCACATCAGTCTACCCCAATCTGTCTTTCTTCAAAATATTTTGAATTTTACCACAAAATAAGAAGGTTCATGTTTAATATTGAAAATTTTAACATACTGGTTGACATAGTGGTGTTTGTACTTTCAAGATGTACAAAAATGAGAGTTATCAAAGCCATTGTACCTAAATCAGTGAGTAACTTCTAAAATACTTACTCTAGAATTAACAGGCACAGGAATAGAAAGAATAGTAGACATGAGGGGAGACAAATCCACTTGATTAATGTCTAGCCTGTGTTCCAAGGACATGCCATCTGTTTCAGTATCAAGCTGTTGCATTTCAACTTGTTTTACTCCTGAGCCCCATATGACATAAGGTGTCTTAGTTTCATGGTCATCCCCTGCTCCATGTGAGCCTAGAATATAAGAGAAGCAACCATTTTAAAAGATTTTTCATTAATGTTGCAGTAGCAGGGAAAAGAGCTCTAGCTGCAGAGTCGATTATTAACTGGAACATTATGACTGCAAACAGATGGTGCTGCCAATAAAATGTAGGTATGTATGGTTGTGGTTGTGCAGCACGTCCCAGGAGACTTTTGAGCTTCTGAAAGGAGCTGGGTTGGCTCTTAAAGCCAATCGTCCCACTTCACATATAACGGACCACCTACAAGTCCAAATGCGGAAAAGGATGCCCCTAACAATAACAATATGGTTGGTTGTGCAACCAAGTAGACACCAGATGAAACCTACTCTCTAAAAATTTGTAAAAGTTTCGTGGTGGCAGCCACCTGGCTGTAGTTGCCTGGTGTTCAGAGATAAAGAAGGTCTTTATCAATAAGATGATGCCATTATTGCTAAGTTTTTAGTAGTTAACAATAAAGATATTGATAAGGCAAGGTCACTTGGTTTGTTAATAACTATTAACACAATTAATTCCACTTAAATTTTTAAGAGGGTGCTTCAAATTATATTACCTATAGAGTATTTTACAATTTATCAAGATATACATATACAAATAATCTATTAATATCTGGTTGACCGAGCTTCACTCGGTTTTTAAAATGTCTTATATCTTGGGAACCTAGCTTTTCTCGAACCTGGGACCTTGAACCGAAAAACCCCTAATCTGTAACTTTCATGAAAATCCTTGGAGCCGTTTCAGAGATCCTGATTATATATAAATATACAAGAATTGCTTGTTTAAAGATATTAGATATTACCCCAATCTGTCATTCCATGGTCTGAGGTCATCAAAAAAGTAGTTTCTCCATCATCATTATAATAATCTCTAATTACTTTTTCTATTTCCTTTATACCTTCATCAACATGTTTCAATGTGGTTAAGAAGTTTCTGTAATAATTAGGTTTTCATTATTTCTCAGGCTGAATAAGGGGAAAATAAAATCATTGCTCATAATATAATTAAAACTTACGGTGTCTTTGGTTTATGAGTATGTCCTGAGGTATCAGTCCCCAGTAGATGTAAGAAAAATACTATTTTATTGCTTTGCAATCTCTCTCTAACAACATAATTTTGATCAGCTTCTTCAAAAAACAATTTTACATTATCAAACACCCATGCATCTAGAGATGTAGTGTTTTTGTCAGAACTAAAAGTTTGGTCATACGGATCAAATTCATGTACCACTATGTGATCATCAACATTAGCTTTAGTGAAAATATTGACTATGTCATAAGTTCCCCAACACCAAGTGTAAGAGGTTTGATTAAAAACTGAATCAAAATCAACAGGATTTTCTTTCCACCCTTTAGCAATAGCAGAAGGGTCTTCGTAGAACCCTGCAATCACTGCAACATGCCCTGGACGTGATTCTGTTGGCACTTGAGTATTTGAAATACCCCATCTACCATAAGAATTTGCCACAGATCTGTAATAATTAAATGCTTGTTTAAAATCTTTAAAACCACACAGCATACATATATTACATTTTTGAGAATATTACTGCTTAAAATAACATGTTTACAATTAAATAAAATTACTTATTTTTTTAAAATAGTTGGAGTTTGTAGTAAAAATGGAAACCTGATTCATTTTCCAGCTGTTTTACTGACTGTTTTGGGTGTCACACATAACTGTAGCCCGTTAACGAGACACATCATTGCGAAGAGCGCACCAAACAGAGTTTTGCAACTTTTTATTAAAATGTAATCATTCCCTTCGTTGTTCATTTACTAAGCGTTTTAAATAATATTAAGTTTACAAACCTCAAGTAAGGCATTGTCGTATAATTTACGAACGATTCTGCTCTAAGTCCATCAACCACAAATAGAACAAGTCTTTCAGCCAACTGTTCATGCTGGGGCTGATAAGGCACCACATTCTTCACAATGGGTGATTTAAAATAAATATCAAAAATTGAAAACAAGAATGTTATGTGTATAAAAATTCCCACAATAAACATAGCTATTTTCTTTTAAATGTCATAACAATATAGGTATTTTCTGTGGATTTATAACAATAATGATTTAGCAACCTATTCAATCGGTTCAAAACACTTCAATCAACAACACAACATGACAACAACAGTCTTGTCGGTCGATTTGTCATTTTGACACTTTACACTTTTGACAGATTGTCAATTTAAAAGGCATGGTAATAATAAGTACCACAATTTTGAACTGTGTCATTAAAGTTAGGTCATCAAATATAAACAGAATAACTTAGTTCTGCAAATGGTAGATTTAAGGTGAACGCAGACCCAGCCGCACCGCAGTCTCCGCAGTCCCCGCATTACGAATTCTTTGTATGAAGTTCTATGAAACCTTGCACACTCACCCGCATCGCAGTAGCCGCAGAAGCGGTAAGAAAACGATGACTGCGGGGACTGCGGAGACTGCGGTGCGGCTAGGTTTGCGTTCACCTTAATGGTGAACGCAGACCTAGCCGCAAAGAATGGGGAAGGCAAGTGTCAAAGTGACAAATGACAGTTTGGTCCCAAAAGAACTGTCAAATCAAAGGAATTTTCTGAAAAAAAACGATTTATTGATGTAAAATGACTAGGTGTTGTGTAATAAGCTGTAAAAATGATGGAACATACAAATTTCCGACAATTCACACTATCAAGAAATAATGGGTAGCTGCTGTGACTGCTGTGAGAACAAAAATTGTATTATCACTAAGGAAAAGCTATATAATAAACAAATATCCAGCCTTGCGAAGCCGAGACAGGCCGTTAGTTGAGTTTATTAGTAAAATTATATGATTATACCACAACTAAACAATCGAATACACTTTTCAAAATAATATTTACTTTTCTATTGGAGGTTAAGTACCAGGATTGCATCGCTCTATAAATCATGAAATAGTTCGTCTGGCGGAAGAATTATCACCTGGAACGAGTTTTGTGATAGTTGTGGTGTTAAGAAATTAAATATATTGTGATATTTCTCGAATCTAAATAGAAAAAAAGGGCAAAATTACTGACTTAAAACATTATGATATTTTATCAAAATAGAAAGTCAGAAGCAGCATTATATTCTTGTTATAGGAGAGGACAGGTAAAACATACCTAAACTCAAAAATTGAAACCTCAACTACAAGTAATTGTGGATTTATTACGGTAAAATCAAATGTATTATCACTCAATTAAATCACTTTTTTTCCTCTTGTAGATGCACCGCGGCGTCTTAATTCTTTTTTTAGTATATGTACTTGCATTGACGAATAATTTTCCATATTTGTTTTGTATTTATACTCAATTTTTATAACAATAAATCTTGTTTGTTTTTTGTACAAGTTTGACATTAATCTGACGTGGGGACCAACTATCGCAGCGCCATCTACGATTAGCTTTGAGTTGCCATCCCCATTCCTAACGCGGGGACTGCGGAGACTGCGGTGTGGCTAGGTCTGCGTTCACCTTTAGCCTGGCCGTGACATCAGTTTTCCTGATCAATGTGCTTAGTGCGAGTTTTTTTACGTTGACGCGATAGTAACGTTTAACCGCGTTTGGCGCTCTCATTGGTTGAGAGTTCTCACGACCTTGCAGCGGGCCAATACAAGCGCCAAACGCGGTTAAACGTTACTATCGCGTCAACGTAAAAAAACTCGCACTAAGCACACAGGAATCCTAATCCGTTTTCTATCCGTACACAGCAATGATATTTTAGTAAACAGATATGTTATGAGCGCGCAAAACGTGAAGACCAGAAAATGTCCTACGTCGGACAATTGCTTTTAGTCTGTGTCTCGCACGACTACGAGTAACACGTTGCGCGCTGCTACGTAATTGTCATCAAAAATGCCATCGTGTATATTTATGAAGTGTACCAATCATGATAAAAAAATTAATAAAACACACGGGATCTCATACCACACGTAAGTGAGCAATATACTTCGATTTATTAATATATTTCAATTATTTTCGTAATATTCTGATGTCGCAAGAACGACAAGGTGATGCCGACGTGCGGGGCGGTGCGGGGGATTGATGACGCGTGGGTGGCGTGGCGCTGTTTGTTTATATAGTTGTCACTTTTTTTCTTATTGCTTTTTATCAAGCTATCCTTTTTACTTGTAGTGAAATGTAATGTTTGAATAAAAAAGTCCAAGCTCGGCGCGGAACAGTTTTTGCTGTTGTTTTGTAAGCGTATAACATATCTGTATATTAGAATATCATTGGTACACAGTGAATAATAATGTTTTGTGTGTGTTGTTCAATTTCATTCATCATTTCGAATTCCGAAAGGAAAAAAAACTGATGTATGCGGCCGCCCTTAATCCGTTTTGGTTGTTCCATTTCACAATCCTCCCCTATTGCATTAAATAAACTGCTGTGATAAACTGAGTCTATTTATCAGAAAAAATCTGAGGCTTTCCGAAACTTGTAAGCACGACAATCAAATGAGCACCACAGTGAGCACACAGCTGAATGGTTAGCTAAAAGACTTGGCGTCAAATCTTATGAACTATGCCGATGAAAAAAAAAAAAACAAAGCAAAACAGCAAATCAAAAAATAACCGATCTGCCGTTTATTTTGAAGTATTTGAATTTGTTAAAAATTAAATGCCGGCTAAGTAATTTTAAGGTTGATTCTCCATGAAATAAAATCTAAAACTGCAGAGTTATAAATGAGATTAAGTGTAAGAACCTTACCACGATGGGGAAGGACTTTGACGAAGTACGGATTGGAAAAATCGACGACTGTAAGTAGATTCATGATAATTCTTGGGTTGCCTGACTGCTATCACTAGTTCAAGACTCAGAACTACTCGGAGAATATACTTAATTGTATTTCTGATAACCATTTTAGGCGATTCAGATATTCGCATGACCGGACAGGAAATGGACACCGTAAGACAAAGAACTATTGCCTACGAATATTTATGCCGGTTGGAGGAAGCTAAGACTTGGCTGGAAGCATGTTTGAGGGAGAAACTACCACCAGCTACAGAATTCGAAGAAAACTTACGCAATGGAGTTTATTTGGCCAAATTAGGAAATTTTATTTCTCCAGACTTGCTTCCTTTGAATAAAATTTATGACATTGATCAGAGACGATATAAGGTGAGAGTAATTTCAATATAAAAAGTTTCAATAACAACCATGTTTGTGGATATTATACAAGTAATAATAATTTTACACCAAATCCATAGATTTCATATCACTACAAAACTGTTGTAATGGAGCGATCAGTGGGGTGTCTGAGGGGAAGTTCCAATGTTTCTATATACCATGTTCTGTTGACCATTAGGGATTGGTTCAAAAAACCGGTTATAAACGCCCAAATGGTCGGTTCAACATTGCGTTGTATAAGTAGATCTAGACTGTTAATTCTAGAGACTATTTTCCCCTAAAATAGAGTTCACAAACAGTTTAAACTAGTCCATCTATTTTACATTTGAAGATCATTTCAAATCTAAACTTTTTCAAAAGTTCCTGACTGTTAAAGACCAGTACCAGTATAGGGGGTCCATATGGACCATAATATGGTAGAGCATTCATAGAGGATAATTACTGTGTCTTACATTTGTGGGACATGGCTAAATAAGTAATTTTTAACCATCACTAAGGCATAATAATAATATTTTATTGAATTTTCCTTAACACTTGTGTTTCATATTATTTCAGATAATGGGACTTCAGTTCAAGCACACTGATAACATAAATAAATTTCTGCAAGTCTTGAAGAAAACAGAGCTGCCTGTGGTAAATAGCATTGTTTAAATCTAGTGTACTAACCTTCTGTAAAACAATAAATAAATAGACAAATTAAAATTAGTTCAAAAATTTGAGTTTTCTCAAAAAGAAAAGATTTTGTAAGTGCCTTGATAAACATTGCTGAAATAATCTAATATTATATAGAGGTAGAAGTATGTATATTATGGTAATCTCCACCCATGTTTGGGAGCTGACTTCAACTTAGTTGGGAGAAGCCTCAGGATCATCTATGATGATGTATGTATGGGGCAATCTCTGGATGTTTTGGGTAATAAGCTAAATTATTCATGAGTGCTGTGATAGCTTACAATATTTATATCATATATTTTATAAGCTAAGAAATAACAATATTTGTCTAGCAAGTCCTGGGCCTAAAAATTTATCTGTCTTATTAAAAAATGGGGCTTAACTAAAAACCCAGGTTTAAATTTCGTCAAGTTACGGTTTACACAAACATTATTACAAATTGTGGTTTTGGATAGCAGTCAAAAGTGTGTCAAAGTTTCTCATAGCAACATTTTCACTCTATTGTTTTTGTGTTATTTTTAACCATTATGGATTTAACATGATAGATTTCATTATTAGTACACATAGTGGATTTAATTGTTTAGACAATGGTATAATGACGGTCCTAAGGTACACAGTTTATCTAAGTTTTGTAATATTAAACCATGGTGATGCAGATAAGCCTGGACTTGATAGTCCAAGTTTTAACCAAGGTTTCTTTAGTTTTTGTTGTAATAAGGCTGAATGTGAACAAGAAATAGCTTGCTTGAAGCAAGTTATTTATATTACAGGAGGGTAAAAATGTACAAATGTAGTGACCTGCCTGATCTAGGTTCATGAAATTCTGTGTTCATTAAATCAGATAAATTTTGAATGGCTGGAAATATTTTACCCTGTGTAATGTAAAAAGATTAAAGTTTGATAAATAATGTATTGTTGCAGACCTTTCAGCCAGAAACTACTGATATTTATGACAAGAAGAATATGCCTAGAGTGATTTACTGCATTCATGCTCTCAGTTCTCATTTGTTTAAGCTCGGAAAAGCCCCGCTTATACATGACTTGTTTGGGAAGGCTATATTTACCGGTAAGTCATATTTTTTTAATAAATTTTTACAACCACTTTTTTTTCCTGTATAAGTTTTGGTTCTCTGTGTGTACCTATTTAATATTTTACATTCATAAATTATTTGAATTATCTGAATACCTTGAATGAAACTTAGGGGATTTTCGGACTTGCATTTTTGCAAATTTTACTTCAAGAGGGGATTTTATAGAGATGTTAAATAGAAAAGCTCAATTTACAGTAAATGCTTTTCATGCAAACATTGTATCTATTGTTTTTTTATGTTTTCATATAGATGAAGAATTAGACTCAGTTTCAAAAGACTTGCAGAAATGTGAACACCCTCTTCCAATGTTTCAAAAGATTGGTAATATTCTATCAAACAACAATGGTGGTTATGATGATGCTGATTTGCATAAGGCTGTTGTACAGCTCAATAACCTTTTAGACACAGACAAATCAATCACTCAAGCTTTACTTAATCCAAAACTGAAACTCAAACATGTACAAAATAGACTAATAGAGGAGTATAGAAAGGTTCTGAAATCTGCTAAATATGAAAAAATTCAAGTAGCTCACAATCATTCATTAAATGATAGCTACATTCCTGATGAGTATGATGAACTACTAACTGTTGTTGAAATACAAGGACACATAACTGCTGTTAATTTCAAATATTTGTGGAAGAAAACCTGTTCTGTGTCCCAAAATGGTGATATTAAAATGTTGGATAAAATATTTAAAGAAGATTGGGTGAAGACTAGAAATTACAATCCCAATAATCTAGACTTTTATTGTGATGTGATAAAAGAAATAAATGAAAACAGTAAAGATGTTGATGTGGAGAGTGTTACAAATTGGAACAAAATATACCAAAACATTATTGATGAAGGGAATCAGAAGGCACTTGAACATACTGATCATAAAAGAGCTATTGAAGATGTCAATACAGCTTTAGATGAGGGTACACCTGACGATTTGTATGTTGCATTAAATAATCCTCATTTGGAGCTTAACTTTAAAATTAATAAGTTTGCTGTACCACTTTTGTATGAAGAAATGAAACTGGAAAAGTATGAATTAGAAAAGAACTTAAATGAAAGTGAAATAGCAGCATCTGTTTCATATCTATTAGCGATTGCTTCTATATCTGAAGCTGTGGACCGAGGTGATGATACTGCTGTGTGGAACTGCCTAAACTCAAAACAGTTACACCTGGAGGCCCTGCGTCCACATTGTCGTCGCCGATACTTGTCGGCTTTGTCAACAGCATTACAAGTGAAAATAAGAGAGCAATGTGCATGCCCATTATTAACTCTGGATGATATAAGAGATTCAATAGATATGGTCAACATGAAGGATGATGACAATGAGGAATGTAAGTATCTGACGACTTTTAACTGTGTTTGTACGTTATGTATGTAGGTAAATAGTATTTCACTGAAAAATATCTTGTTACAGTGGTATCAGTAATAGAACACGTCAATAAAGCAGTAATTGAAGAAGACGCAGACACTTTAATGATCCTATTGAAACATGCTTGCCTGAAATTAACAAAACCCTTACAGAAGGAAGAAAGTCACCTTTATTTAAGAATGTTAAAGAAAGTACTTGTTCATAAGGAATCACAAAACCTATGGCTTGATGATATTGTGGGCATAGTAAATGAAGTTCACTCAGAATCACAGAATGCTAAGGAACTCACAGAATCATTGGTTCAGTTAAATTTAGCAGTTATGAAAAATAATGTAGAAGAGTTTTGGAATGCTTTGATGCATCCTGTTCTATCTACTTGCAGGACGATTGAAAGCACTTGTAAAGATATTTATTTTCAAATGTTTTCTAAAGCCTTGAAAAAGAGAGGTCATCACATCTGTCCATGGATTGTATGTCACACCAATGCTGGTAATACTGTGTACATTGATGTGGAATCATATACATACTGCTGGTCTACCCCTAAGGACTTTGTTCCTCACGCTCGTTACTTAACCAGGAGGGACATTATCGCCATTATTGAGAAAACTAACAAACATCATGTTAGTAAATATGTGCAGATGGTTATAGAAAACGCAATGATAAAAATTCAAGCCTATGGTAGAGGTTACTTGTTCAGAAAAGCTCTCAGAGAAAGACTTGCATTCTTTAAAGAAAATGAAGAGTACATCGTTAAAATCCAAGCATGGTGGAGAAGGGTCACGATTGAAAGAAAATATGGAACCTTGATAAAAATGAAGGCAATAGAAGCAAAATTAAAAAGGGAGAGAAAAGAAAATCCATTGGCATGGTATAAAGTGCAGGTATGATTTTGCTCTAAAATTGTTAAAGTGCTTTTATGCTTATTTTACCTATTAATGTTTGGAAACTTTAATTTCAGGAACAAAAAATAATAAAAATTCAAGCTCTTTGGAGAGGACGTCGTGCACGCGAAGCTTTCACCTCTTTGTTTTATTCCAACAATCCTCCTCTGAAAGTAGTTAAAAAGTTCATACCTATGTTGGATTTTAGTACTGAAGATTACGATCGAGAAATAGAGCTACAGACTCTGAAGTCAGAAGTGGTTCAGTCTATAAGGAAAAATCAAGAACTATCAAAACAGCTCGACGACATGGATTTAAAGATTGGACTTCTTGTTCAAAATCGCATTGCTTTGCAAGAAGTAGCTGCTCACGGTTTAAAATTAAATAATTTAGTTAAACACAATTCAATGACACAACTTGTTTTAGAAAAACGCCCTGATGGCAAAGGATCATTGATGACTGTTTCAACAGCTGTAAAAGGCTTAAAATCACTCACGAAAGAAAGTAAAAGACTTTTAGATGGATACCAACATCTCTTTTACGAACTACAAACAAATCCGACATATTTGTCCAAGCTACTATTTTGTATACCACAAAACAAAACCAATTTCTTTTTGCAAAATGTTGTTTTAAGTCTGTATAACTTTGGTGCATATGCTAGGGATGAATATTTGTTGCTAAAACTATTTAGATTTACTCTGGAAGAAGAGATAAGCTGTAAAGTGGTTAAACCCTTCGATATAATAGCTTCAACACCGTTAGTCCTAAAAATGGCTGTGAGTCTATCAAGACAGCTGTCTGGATTGAACAGTTTGCAAACCATAATTGGCCCTCTCGTTAATAAGATGTTGCAAGATAAAGATCTTAATATAGAAACTGGTCCTGTAGAAATTTATAAAGCGTGGAGGAATGAAACTGAAATGAAAACTGGTCAAATATCGTGAGTAAACAAGCATTTATAGTAAAGACTAGCTGTTTCCCGTGGTTTCACTCTTGCTGCTCGGCTTCTATTGGTCGTAGCGTGATGTTATATAGCCTATAGCATTCCTCGATAAATAGACAATCCAATACAAAAAAAAAAAGTTACATTCGTAGGTACTTGTAGTTCCTGAGATTAGTGTGTTCAACCAAACAAACTTTAGCTTTATAATATTAGGTATAGACTAGAAACCCGGGTGCTAATGTGACTTAGGAACTTTACCCATGGCGCGACGCGATGCAATTCGACTGATTCCAACTACAAGTGAAAATCAATCTTATCACTACGACATCCAAACTTATATAATATTATAATATAATATAATATTATAAATGCGAAAGTAACTCTGTCTGTCTGTCTGTCTGTCTGTCTGTCTGTTACGCTTTCCCGCTTAAACCTCTCAACCGATTTTGATGAAATTTGGCACAGACAATCTTTAGACCCTGAGAAAGAACATAGGCTACCTTTTATTGCGAAAAAGGGGATGAAGAGGTTGAAATAGGGGTTGAAAGTTTGTATGGGATTTCTTAATTTTAAAAGATAAAACCATGAAACTTTATATTTAAGCACTTGATAAGATATATTTAAACATTTGTTCTAGCGTTTTTGAAATTTCGACCTGTGAGGGGGTGAAATAAGGGTTGAAAGTTTGTATGGGATTTTGTCATTTCTGGGGATAAAACCATGAAACTTTATATTTAGGAACATGATAAGAAATAAATAACAATTTGTCCTAGCGTTTTTGAAATTTCGACCAGTGAGGGGGTGAAATAAGGGTTGAAAGTTTGTATGGGATTTCTTAATTTTAAAAGATAAAACCATGAAACTTTATATTTAAGCACTTGATAAGATACATTTAAACATTTGTTCTAGCCTTTTTGAAATTTCGACCAGTGAGGGGGTGAAATAAGGGTTGAAAGTTTGTATGGGATTTTGTCATTTCTGGGGATAAAACCATGAAACTTTATATTTAGGAACTTGATAAGAAATAAATAACAATTTGTTCTAGCGTTTTTAGGGTTCCGTAGTCAACAAGGAACCCTTATAGTTTCGCCATGTCCGTCCGTCCGTCCGTCTGTCCGCAGTTTAGCTCAGAGACGCACAGTACTAGAGAGCTGTAATTTGGTGTAAATATACGGATTTGTTGTGCCGAAAAAGTGGTAAAATAAAATCTCGTAAAATATTTTTTTTTTTTTTTTTTAGGGTACCTCCTGTCGGGCACGCCGCAATTGCGGCGGTAAGACCCCTCTTTGAGGAGTGGCTGGAGAGAAGTCATGGCGTCCTGACCTACCGCTTGACGCAGGTCCTCACCGGACACGGAAGTTTCGGGAGGTACCTGTGTCTGATGCGAAAGGAGGAGACGCCTGGGTGTCACCACTGCGAAGATCGCCCGGAGGACACGGTGGAGCATACGGTGCAAGACTGCCCAGCTTGGGCGGAGCACCGACGTGTCCTCACGGCTGCGATAGGCGGAGACCTCTCGCGCCCGGCATTGGTTGCGGCCATGCTGCGGGGCGAGACGGAGTGGGAAGCGGTCAGCTCCTTCTGCGAGGCAGTAATGCTCGTAAAGGAGGAGGCAGGCCGCGAGCGAGAGAGGACAGCGTCCTCCCTCCGCCCCAGCCGCAGTGGTAGGCGCCCACGGCGACGGACGTCGCTTGATGATCTCCGGCCACCGTAGGCGCGGGCATGCGGGCAGCGAGTAAAGGGCAACTCGCTGCCCGACCAAGGACCATGCCCGGGTCGACGGCGCGTTGTGTCCCACGCGCGCCTCAAAGAGCGTCAGCATAATGACGGGGCCCCCCTCTCAGAGGGCCAAAGCCTGCCGGGGTCGCGGGATTATTCCCTTACCGTAACCCCGGAACTTAACAGGCTATGAAGGACACCGTGGATTTTAGTCAGTAGAAGTCTGACAGTCCCTCCCGCCCTGCCCGGGGTTGGAGGACTCATTTGATGATTTTACCACGCTAAAAAAAAAAAAAAAAAAAAAAGGGTACCTCCTGTACACGTAAAGAGGGGATGTTTTTTTTTTCTCGCGTACCCCTTAGTGTGGGGTATCATTAAATAGGTCTTTAAAAAATATTGATAGTTTCCATAAACAATTTTTTGATAATAAAATTGGTTTGTGAAATATTAAGCTTTAAAGTGCTAAATTTTGCTCGACTCGAGTGTCCCCCCCCTCTACCAGCTAAACGGTTATGTTTGGGGGTGTGAAAAAATTCACAATAGTAGTATATATAACGAAGTTTAAAAGAAAATTATCATGACTAAGTAGGCTTTACAACTTTACGAGTAATAGTCGACCAACTTATAGAATGTACTTGGATAACATATTTTCCTAAACAAAATGTATCGGAGAACATGCTCTTCAACTGCAAATGTAAGTTTGTCAACTTTATTTTTACAGCTGTAATAGGTACGTTTTTACGGTATGTTTTTTGGGGATAGGTAGGTTTTTATTGTCAACTATTTTTAACTTACTTCAAAAAAAGGGGGAGGTTCTAAATTCGTCGTAATCTTTTTTTTATGTATTTTCCCCGATTTCTCAAAGACTCCTGGACCGATTTTGAAAATTCTTCTTTTTTAAATTAAATTCAGCGAATCAGTTTAGTTAATTCGCATAAGTATTTTGATGGGCAACTACGGAACCCTACACTGTGCGTGGCCCGACACGCACTTGGCCGGTTTTTTGAAATTTAAAATCGTTTGTTCTAGCATTTTGAAATTTTTACCACCGTGGGGGTGAAATTCTACAAACGGAATTCCCGAAATTCGAACGGAACGGAACGGATTCGGAACGGGAACTACGAAGCCAAACTTTTTGTATACAAAATTTTAACCACTGAACCTAGGAACATCATGGCAATATTGGCACCGACCAATGAAATCGTGGGACAGATCAATGAACGAATGATGTCACATGTGCAAGGCTATGTTGTCGAATATTTGTCAGTAGATATTGTCATGGACAGTGAACAGGTGACATGACATCTTATCCTACAGAGACTTTAGAGCTGTCAGGAGTGCCGTCTCATAAGCTGAGACTGAAAGTTGGGGTTCCAGTTTTGTTAATGAGAAATCTCGAAGCGCCGAGACTATGCAACGGGACCCGATTGCAAATTACGCAGCTAGGACGCAATATTATTAGAGCAGTTATAATGACAGGAATAGCTAAAGATGAAGAAGTTTTAATTCCCCGTATACCTACCCATGATCCCTACAGATTTACCTTTTCAGTTTAAAAGAATCCAGTTTCCCCTCAAATCAGCCTTCGCAATGACCATTAACAAAGCGCAAGGGCAAACACTTAAAGTAGCAGGTGTCCATTTAGAGAAAAACTGTTTTTCGCATGGCCAACTGTACGTGGCCTGCTCGCGAGTGTCGAGTCCAAACAATCTCCACATTTTAACAAATAATAACAAAACAGCAAACGTTGTGTACAAAAATGTTTTAAATTAGGTCATTTTAAAATATTTTTGTACACAACGTGATGCTGGCCCCTGGAAGTGTCTCTTGGACATAAGGGACCAATAAATTTTCCTGGGTACTTTCTGCCACTTAATGGAATACATATAGGTACCATAAATAATATATTTTTTTTAAACATACCTACTCTCTTTTAACCAAATGCCATACCCAAATCTATACCGTTCCATTAATATAATCCCTAATATTCAAATTAATTTACTATAACTGTGTAAATGTTTGTTTCACGGCTAATTTGCTGAGCCGTTTGTTACAAAATTGGATATGGATAGTCTGAAATCTGAAAAACAACATATAAGCTACTTTTTATCAAAACACCACGCGGGCGAAGCCGCGGGCGGAAGCTAGTATGACATAAAACATGTTGTTATCTACGGTTAAATGAAAAACAAAACACGATGGCCACGACGACATCAAGTCAATCGAATTGCATCGTTATTTCTTAGTAGCAAGGTTGATTTTCACTTGTAGTTGGAATCGGTTGAATCACGTCGCATCGCGCCATGGGTAAAGTCCCTTACTGATACATTAATTGTTTCATGCATTTTCTTTAGAAAACTGGCATACAATGTCACTCAAGAAGAAGCCCTGACATATCCTGAAGTAAAATCACGGCTGGAGAAAGCTCTCACTCAACTCAAGACAATAGTTTCCTTGTTTCTGGATGAAATAACCAATTCCACTGAATTGTTACCATTTTGTATAACATACATGGCCCGAGTTTTACATAGAGCTCTTACTTCTAAATTTCCTAACACTGCTGAGAAAGATATCCTAAAGGTAAGATGACGGCGCAACTACTTCTGAAGCAATAGTTTTTAAATTATTCGATTTTTCACATTTTCTGATATTCTTAAATCTGGTTTTTCAGGTTATAGGAAATTTGGTTTATTACCAATTTCTAAATGCAGCCATAGTTGCTCCTGATGCATTCCACATTATCAATTTACCCAATGGTACTAGTCTAACTACTGATCAAAGAAAAAATCTTGCATCAGTTGCCAAAATCCTGCACTTTTCTGCAGCGAAGAAAGGGGTAAGTAATGCCAATTGAAATTATTGAAGAACATGACTGTGTTTAAGATGAATTTACCAATATCTTTTATTTCTTCACATAAAGTTTGGAGAAGAATCGAGTCATCTGCGTTGCCTTAATCCATTTATTGTGGACTGTCATGAGAAAATGAAAGAATTGTTCCGGCGCTGCTGTCGCGGACCGACGCTTGAAGAATATTTCGCAGTCGATGAATATACAGAAGCCACGCTGTTACATCATCCACACATATACATCACAGTTCAGGTACCATCTATACATTTAAATAAAATTGGAGTGTCTGTTTGTAATGTTGAAATAACCGTTTCTTACTACATGCATACAAATATAACATACGGTACATACACCAAAATATTTTTTTTTTACAATTTTGGTCTGTCTGTCTTTCTGGCTGGGCTAATTTTGACGGGACTTCTATTGGCAGGTATCTGATGTAATAAGGAGTAACTTAGGCTACCTACTTTTTTTTTAGAAAAAATCTTTTGTTTAAAAAAAAAACATTGTTGAGTTCCGACGTCCACGCGAACAAACTCGCGGGCACAGCTAGTAGTTAATAAGCATTAGACACAATGCTCAGTGTAATGTAATGGATCTCCCGAACGATCTTGTCCCAGCTATCTTTGGATAACCTAAAATATTTAAAATTTCCGATTAGTAAATTATTCTTCGTAAACATTTACTAAAATAGCTCATTAATCCCTAGGGTCGAAAACTAATTTGAATTTGGAATGTGGCACAGAAACATTCAATTCATACAATGTTTTCGTCCGGAAAAAAGCATGCGAATAAAACGATCTAGCCTTACAGTGTTTTTGCCTTACAGTAGCCGCATAATTTATGATGTACAACTACGACTAAGACTTCGACATGCGAATTGCAACTTGCGACTTTGACTTGTTACTGCTGACTTGTTATTGCTGCCGACTTCGACTTCGATTACGACTTACGAGTTCTACTTGCTATTTGTGACTTGCGATCTTCTACATGCTATTTGCAACCAACGACTTGCGATTTGCGACTTCGACTTGGTACAAGAAGAGGTAATATTGGTGACTTGCAACTTGCGATTTCGACTTCGATTATGACTTACGAATTCTACTTGCTACCTGTAATTTGCGATTTGCTACATGCGATTTGCAACCAACGACTTGCGATTTGCGACTTCGACTTCGATTACGACTTACGAGTTCTACTTGCCACCTGTGACTTGCGATCTTCTACATGCTATTTGCAACCAACGACTTGCGATTTGCGACTTCGACTCGTTACAAGAAGAGGTAATATTGGTGACTTGCAACTTCGACTTCGATTACGACTTACGAGTTCTACTTGCCACCTGTGACTTGCGATCTTCTACATGCTATTTGCAACCAACGACTTGCGATTTGCGACTTCGACTCGTTACAAGAAGAGGTAATATTGGTGAGTTGCAACTTCGACTTCGATTACGGCTTACGAGTTCTACTTGCCACCTGTGACTTGCGATCTTCTACATGCTATTTGCAACCAACGACTTGCGATTTGCGACTTCGACTTGTTACAAGAAGAGGTAATATTGGTGACATGCAACTTCGTCTTCGATTACGACTTACGAGTTCTACTTGCCACCTGTGACTTGCGATCTTCTACATGCTATTTGCAACCAACGACATGCGATTTGCGACTTCGACTCGTTACAAGAAGAGGTAATATTGGTGACTTGCAACTTCGACTTCGATTACGACTTACGAGTTCTACTTGCCACCTGTGACTTGCGATCTTCTACATGCTATTTGCAACCAACGACTTGCGATTTGCGACTTCGACTTGTTACAAGAAGAGATAATATTGGTGACATGCAACTTCGACTTCGATTACGACTTACGAGTTCTACTTGCCACCTGTGACTTGCGATCTTCTACATGCTATTTGCAACCAACGACTTGCGATTTGCGACTTCGACTTGTTACAAGAAGAGGTAATATTGGTGACATGCAACTTCGACTTCGATTACGACTTACGAGTTCTACTTGCTACCTGAGACTTGCGATTTGCTACATGCAATTTACAACCAACGATTTGCAATTTGCTACTTCGACTTGCTACAAGAAGCGTTTCTTAACCATGTTCACCCCACCCATTCAAAACCATGCCCGGGTCGATGTTCCACGCGCGCCTCAAAGAATGTCAGCATACTGACGGGGACCAAAACCTGCCGGGGTCGTGGGACTTACTCCGAATTATCGTGATCCTGGAACGTAAAGGGCTATTGAAGGACACCATGGATTTTAGTCAGTACGATTCTGACAGCCCCTCCCGCTCTGCCCTGGGCGGGAGGACTCATTTGATGATTTTAAAACGATAAAAAAAAATTGCACTTAATTATTTTGTCATAGGGTGATAAAAAGTATAGTGTCAACCTTTTTTTTTTTTTTTTTTTTTACGTGGCAAAATCATCAAATGAGTCCTCCAACCCCGGGCAGGGCGGGAGGGACTGTCAGACTTGTACTGACTAAAATCCACGGTGTCCTTCGGTAGCCCTTTGTGTGCCGGGGTCGCGGTATACGTATGTCCCGCAACCCCGGCAGGGTAGTGTCAACCTTGAGAGCAACGTTCGAGTGACGTACTCTTAATTCCTCACCGCGCTCAAGATTCAACTTCAAAATCCTTCGCTCCGCTCTGGATTAAATAGTGTTTGATTTATTTTAGGAAATTGTTGACACACATGCACTTTTAATTGAGTATCAAGACATAATAGCTCCGGATCCTCGAGATCGACTGAACGAATTACTTGATGATTTGGGCGATGTGCCTTCAGTCGCCCAACTTGCATCCAGAGACGTTGATACAGTATGTATAGAAGTTTTGTTTTCTATGTTTCGAAAATCCTTTTTTTTTCCTCCTACCTGTTACCGGATTTACGTTTTTTGATTTTGCAGCAAGTGGGAGACACCACTGAAGAAAATGCAAGATTGGAGGTGTGTTTGGCGCTTACAAATAAGTTTCAAGCGCCAACCGACGACATGACCGACTTAAACAAACTCTTCATTAAAACTAAGGAGTTATGTGTGTCTATTATTCCATATTTAAATGGTAAGTTTTCCATCACGGCAGAGTTAGGCATAGTGCCTGCTTAATGGCAATTAGCTCGCCACCCCTTTTGTATAAAGGACTTGAACATAGCTGAAAAAATATGGGTGAAATAATAAGTACACCTCTGCCTATTTATTTAGGTATTACAGTTGTAACGTCTTGACATCTCATATGGTCTTTTCTAACTTGTAAATTTACGCATTTTTTTGATAAGTGAGAAATTCTTTTCTATTAGGTGAACATCTTTTGGAAGCATTATGTATTGGCACTACGAAAGACCAGCAAGACCAATATGCTAGAAGAATACAACGGCGGATCTATTCAGGCCAAGCTAAACAAGACGAAGCGATGACTTTGAGGGAACATATAGCTAAACTCCGCAAGAACCTGCAAATGCTTGAAGATGAAGGGTATGTCACACGAGAAGATGGTTACCAAGCATTGGTAACATCCATTGCCCTTGATCTATGTAATAAAGGCAAGTATAGGCAGGCGCAAAGAAGAGCTTTGGCTACTCTGACACGTACAAAACAAAGTTTACAAGAGAAAACGAAGTATTATGAAGAAAAATGCAAGTCTTATGATCAGTACATCAAGTCTTGTCTGGCCAATCTACACACTGGCAAGAAGTAAGTTGTTACTGCACTTTTCGTGTTCATAATTATTTTGGTACATTTTTTATACAGCTGCAAACATGGAACTGAATAGGTAAATTCTCCAAATAGGCTTAATTTGAAATATTTTGGAGCAATCATGTGAAATTGCTGTTCTTTCTCTTCTTATCCCAACGCAACAGTCTTAATTTGATTTATCATTGTTACAGAAGCGTTCACGCCTGCTTGAGAAGATCAGGTAAAGACATGCAGAAATTGAAATCAAAATTAACCGTGAAGTATTCTGGGGCTAAGTTGTTAGAGAGAGGAGTTCTCCTGGAAATAGACGGACTGTCATCATCTCAGTTCAAGAATGTCCAATTTGAAATTACCCCAACAGATCACAATGGAGTCTTCACTATTAAAGGAAAATTCATGGGTGTTGAGATGGAAACTATTGAAATTGACATACAAGATCTGCTTCAGAAACAGTATGAAGGTTGTGCAGTCATGGACATGTTTGGTAAAGCAAAAATTAATGTTAACTTACTAATATTTTTATTAAATAGTAAGTTTTATGGTAAGTCTTAGCTGTAATCAATATTATGATAACAAGGCCTCGACGCCATTAAATCGCGGAGCACAATGCTGGACGACCACTGTAAAGGTGGATTATTCTTTACCTTTCCACCATAAAAATGAACTGTATTATTATTATTGTTTTATCAATGGCAGTGACATTTGCGCCCGCACTTTTTTTGTGATTTGTATCTAAACCCTGACACAATACATTTTCATTGCGCCTATTTTTTTTAAGTATTGAGAATTATTAATATTGTTAATAGTACCTAGTATTATTATGTATTTCTTAATAAGTTTAGCATTAACTTCACAGAAAACTCATGAACCACAAGTAACTTTACTATGTACCTAAACATTTTTCTGAAGTAATTGTTGCTTTAGGTAAGAATTGTTTAGATTCATCCATAGTTATGAGCTAAAAATATTAAAACTGGATTTAGTTTCGCTAGATAATATAAGATTAATTTTAGGTAGGTTTTTTTTTTTTTTGTTGTAAATCCATGATTATTTTTAATGATCTACGATTTGCAAGAAACGAAAAATACGTTTCCGTGTGGGAAGAGCCTAAGTTTATATAATTATGAGTACCATGAATGAGTTTTCTGTTATGTACAATTAAGGCCTGTTAGAACTACTACATACCAAATGTTCAAAATTTTAAATGAAGTATTAAAATACCAAATATTATCAATATTTATTGAGTACCTGTTAAGAATTGTGACACTTTTCTCACTACATCATTGGTTAATCTTTATGAATTAATTTTATATTTAATTGAAATGTTATGAACAAATGACTTGAATTACTAATGAGATGTGATGTGTATGACTGTACAATCACGAGCAATGTTACAGTAGTAATTAACGGTTTTCACGAACTTAATATTTCGAAATTGTACTTATCTCAAAGTAGAAAGCTACGTTTGAATACGTGTTGCTAAGTCTGTACATTTCATTGTTCGTGTCTGTACATGTAAGTCCATTGTACATCGTTCTAAGAACACTTTTTTTTTCTTAAAACAAACTCCATAATCAAAACTCCATTGTCGTGTTTCTAAATAAGTTATAAGCCCCATCTATGCATGTTTCATTTTGAACATATAACAACTAGTAAAAGTAAGTCACGAATTTATTTTTACAGTCACGAGCAATAACATGTAAACACTTAACAAAATTCAAACCTGATTTCCACTTTGAAATAAGACCTATTTCGTAATAGTATGGCTTCCAAAATAGAAGTCTAATGAAAAGGCAAAGTTTAATCAATATGGTAGCAGAACATCGCTTTTGAATACTGCTTAGTGTCCACATACTATTGCTCGTGATGTGACTGTACACTATCCATAAAAGTCAATTCAATAAAGCACGGGTTTTGCCTTAGGTTGATCAACGCTTTACGTTTACTTTGTTTACTAAAACTTATGTTCGGCTATTTGTACTACACATAGAGAATGGATTGAGCGTTTCGTTAGCCCCCATTCGCACGAGTGCTTTTTTTGGGAGTTAAAAAAGCGCTGAGTTTGAACAAAAAGGTAAACTGAACTTATATGTCACCGTCCAGAACTAAAATCAAATACAGTTCGAAAAAAAGCGCCGCTCTTTAAAAGCGCTGACGTGTGAACAGGTATCATGGGAATGCATTTGTTCTATTTCGGCGATTTTTTAACGCAAAAAGCGCTCGTGCGAATGGCGTCTTATGCAGATACGGGCAGAAAAGCGATTGAGACTCTGATGTGATTAGAGATGTGCCTGATGGCAATATTCCCACTGCCGGCAATATTCCCAATATTGCCACTGCCGGTAAAATACCAAAATTGCCGGCAACTTTGGCAATATTGCCAAAGTTGCCAGTCAAATAACAACAGTATATTTTATTATTACTGCGGGTGCAGTTTATATTACTGTAGATAATACGTTGCGGCATTAAGTCCGCCTTATAAAAACTACTAAGTTGTTACTCTAAACGGTGATTTACTGATTATGTAAGAATTACCGAAACAAATGCATTAAAATAATGTTATTTTTGTTGATTGTTTGTAGTTTTGACAGAGATTTATACTTCCATATTGTATAGGTAGGTACTTATATTCGTTGTTTTTGCTATGTGATGTATATGCGTTGTTTAGCATGAAAAACTAGTAGCCCACTCAACGAACAGTTATAGAGGGAAATTCTTGGAACACGATTTTGGACTACGTTACTTTGTTTGAACTAGTTAGGAGGTGAATATAATTATCAAAAGTCCCCGCCACTAGCCCTTGAGCTGTGGGGGAGGGGGGTTTAAAGGTTCCATTTTTTGATTTTTCACTTATAACTCGGAAACCATGCCTCCTAGCGGCATGGATTGTATGAATAAAACAAAGGCTGAATAAATTTCCTATAAGTTTTATTTAGTAACCATTTCGATATCTTGTATAGTTTTCAAAAAACCATATTTACCTTTTTGCATTCGGAAAGTCTTATTTAATATTGCCATAAATCCAGAAAGCAGCAGCAGTCTTTTCAGGCTCTCCCTGTAGTACAGTCACGAGCAATAGTATGTTTACACTAAGAAGTATTCAAAAGCGATGTTCTGCTACCATATTGATTAAACTTTTGCCTTTTGGTTAGACTGCTATTTATGAAGCCATACTATTACGAAATAGGTCTTATTTCAAAGTGGAAACCATTATTTTACGAGTAAATTGCGTTTGAATTTTGTTAAGTGTTTACATGTTATTGCTCGTGACTGTACCTACTCCTCCCTGTATTTTTGTGGGCAACTCACACTTGACCAAAAATTAATACGTACCTATACGAAAATTGTTTACAACAAAAAAGAACTAAAGTTTCCAAAGATAGTTTTTCCGCATCTCTTATGGGTGCGGATTTCCTCCTACATAGTACAGTCCTACCTAGTCTGTAAGTACCTAGTATAATTTAAATGAGTTTCTAAGCTAATTTTTACTGCTCCCTCGGTGGGGGAAGACAAGACATATCAAGCTTGATGGTGGTCACCGAATTTAAGAACTACTTATACCTGGTGGACATTGAGAGATACCCGAAGGGGTCTCTCTCAATGTCCGTGGGCCTCCAGATAAAGATCTGGAGGCCCATATCACCTCAAGATGCAGCATGCTGGCTCTGTTCATCGCAGGTGGTGAAGGGAGGGTCTGAATCAACTGCTACTGCTTTCTGGATCTATGGCGATATCAAATACAACTTTCCAAATGCGCGAAACTAAAAATATTTTTTCCCCTAAATTACAGACCTTCAAAAGCGGATACCTCGAAAACTATGAAAACTCGAAAACTTACAAGATATTGAAATGCTTACTGAGTAAAACTTACGGAAAATTGATTTAGTTTTTTATTTTGTTCACACACGCTATGCTGCTAGAACGCATGGTTTTCCGAGATGTAAGCGAAACACCAAAAAATGGTACCTTCCACCCCAGAGCTCATGGTTTTGATATGTTCACCTCCTAACTAGTCCAAACAAAAAATGTGAAAAATGTGTTTCTAGAATTTCCCTCTATGCTTTGTGCATTCGTTGACTAGATTAAACTACAACATTAAAATAAATTATTCGAATTTATGCCTTTTTATTCAATATTTATTCAATATACAATGATCGTCAATTCTTATCTTAAAATGTATGTGTAATTTCTTATATTCACAGTCGTGTCCGGCAACAATGGGCAATATTGCCGGTAAAATACCGGGAATATTGCCAAAATTGCCGGCAATTTTGGCAATTTTATGGAAAAAAATTTTTTTTTTGTATATAATGTATACCATGATCTGTAAATAATAATTTTAAGTGTGTTACATAGTTTTCGCACTCACTTTGACTTAAAATTAACCAATATTCCCATATATTTCCACTCCCGGCAATATTGCCGGCAATATTTCCACCTATATTCCCACCTTGGGCAATATTGCCGGCAACGGCACATCTCTAGATGTGATTCTCCATATTGCCGTGAAATCGCTGTCTATCTTTCGAAAGAGTGGTAATTTTCGTCAAGTATTGACAACGACGAAATAATACTAGACTGGTCTTCTTCTTTGCGTGTCGATGAAATCAAATTTTATCCGACCAATACGTAGCGACCAGCACAGCTCTGTCATTTGCCTCGTTCAAATCCTGCAAGGTGCAGGTGGTTGGGCAGGATGGGCACGTAAGGAGGTGGGACATATCCTGTACAGAAGCTCCGCACTGGCATTGTGTTTGGGATGAGTCTAGTATACCCCATTTGACCAGATTATTTTTACAGCGGCCAACCTGGGCTCGCAATCGATTGAGAGATTTCCAGACTGGTAATAACAGGCGACCGATGTCTGCCAACACATTAGGCAAAAAAGTCTTATATCCGTCTCATTTCGACCAATCCTGTGAGCCGTAAACATACGTTGAGACTAGAGATGTGCCGTTGCCGGCAATATTGCCCAAGGTGGGAATATAGGTGGAAATATTGCCGGCAATATTGCCGGGAGTGGAAATATTTGGGAATATTGCTTAATTTTAAGTAAAAGTGAGTGCGAAAACTATGTAACACACTTAAAATTAGCATTTGCAGATCATGGTATACATTATATACAAAAAAAAATATTTTTTTTGTAAAATTGCCAAAATTGCCGGCAGTTTTGGCAATATTCCCGGTATTTTACCGGCAATATTGCCCATTGTTGCCGCATCACACGACTGTGAATATAAGAAATTACACATACATTTTAAGATAAGAATTGACGATCATTGTATATTGAATAAATATTGAATAAAAAGGCATAAATTCGAATAATTTATTTTAATGTTGTAGTTTAATCTAGTCAACGAATGCTCAAAGCATAGAGGGAAATTCTAGAAACACATTTTTTACAACGACACTTTGTTTGGACTAGTTAGGAGGTGAACATATCAAAACCATGAGCTCTGGGGGGGGGGGGGGGGTGGAAGGTACCATTTTTTGGTGTTTTGCTTACATCTCGGAAAACCATGCGTTCTAGCAGCATAGCGTGTGTGAACAAAATAAAAAACTAAATCAATTTTCCGTAAGTTTTACTCAGTCAGCATTTCAATATCTTGTAAGTTTTCGAGTTTTCATAGTTTTCGAGGTATCCGCTTTTGAAAGTTGTAATTTAGGGGAAAAAACATTTTTAGTTTCGCGCATTTGGAAAGTTGTATTTGATATCGCCATAGATCCAGAAAGCAGTAGCAGTTGATTCAGACCCTCCCTTCACCACCTGCGATGAACAGAGCCAGCATGCTGCATCTTGAGGTGATATGGGCCTCCAGATCTTTATCTGGAGGCCCACGGACATTGAGCCCTTCGGGTATCTCTCAATGTCCACCAGGTATAAGTAGTTCTTAAATTCGGTGACCACCATCAAGCTTGATATGTCTTGTCTTCCCCCACCGAGGGAGCAGTAAAAATTAGCTTAGAAACTCATTTAAATTATACTAGGTACTTACAGACTAGGTAGGACTGTACTATGTAGGAGGAAATCCGCACCCATAAGAGATGCGGAAAAACTATCTTTGGAAACTTTAGTTCTTTTTTGTTGTAAACAATTTTCGTATAGGTAGGTATTAATTTTTGGTCAAGTGTGAGTTGCCCACAAAAATACACGGAGGAGTAGGTACTACAGGGAGAGCCTGAAAAGACTGCTGCTGCTTTCTGGATTTATGGCAATATTAAATAAGACTTTCCGAATGCAAAAAGGTAAAATATGGTTTTTTGAAAACTATACAAGATTATCGAAATGGTTACTAAATAAAACTTATAGGAAATTTATTCAGCCTTTGTTTTATTCATACGAACCATGCCGCTAGGAGGCATGGTTTCCGAGTTATAAGTAAAAAATCAAAAAATGGAACCTTTATACCCCCCTCCCCCACAGCTCAAGGGCTAGTGGCGGGGACTTTTGATAATTATATTCACCTCCTAACTAGTTCAAACAAAGTAACGTAGTCCAAAATCGTGTTCCATGAATTTCCCTCTATAACTGTTCGTTGAGTGGGCTACTAGTTTTTCATGCAAAATCACATAGCAAAAACAACAAGTATAAGTACCTATACAATATGGAAGTATAAATCTCTGTCAAAACTACAAATAATTAATCAACAAAAATAACATTATTTTAATGCATTTGTTTCGGTAATTCTTACATAATCAGTAAATCACCGTTTAGAGTAACAACTTAGTAGTTTTTATAAGGCGGACTAAATGCCGCAACGTATTATCTACAGTAATATAAACTGCACCTGCAGTAATAATAAAATAGGTATACTGGTGTTATTTGACTGGCAACTTTGGCAATATTGCCAAAGTTGCCGGCAATTTTGGTATTTTACCGGCAGTGGCAATATTGGGAATATTGCCGGCAGTGGGAATATTGCCATCAGGCACATCTCTAGTTGAGACAGAACCGACCTTGAGTTAGCCAATCACAACGCAGTACCCCGCCTCCCTCGCTTACGTAGTACCTCAGCGAGTTGGCAGAATAGTTTTGTTCGATAAATCGTGCAATGCGTAGTCTAGTATTATATCGTCGTTGAGTATTGATCAGTCTATTCTCTATGTCTATGATTTGCATCAGTGATAGAGCATAGAGTCCGCGCCACGCCTGAAGTCTTTGCCGCAGCGCTAGTGTCTATGTCAAGATAAAATGGGGATAGCAACTCAAAGATGTTGCAGATGGCGCTGGATACGTTTGTCCAGATGTCAGGTTAATGTTTATCTTGTACAAGGTTAATGTTTATCTTGTACAAAAAACAAACAGATTTCTTTAGTAATATTTATTGAGTTTGTTTATACAACGTTATTTTTTGTTTAAGCGAAACCCGATACACCTGTCCAGTACTTTTGTGTAAAGAATCTATGTACAAAATTTTAAAACCGTATCATAAAAAATCACAAAGTTATAAGCTTGTACATATAATAACTGGTTGTCCATTCAAAAACATGCTCATTTCGCGGTACACCCGCGTAAACTACGAGTGTATAGCACAGGAGTGCTATACACTCGTGATAATAGTTTGGCAATAGGTATCTAACCGTACGGTGATTGTATTGTAATTAATTGGTCATAAAATTAAATTAAAATATTTTTGAAAAAAAATTTAACATGGTGTAAAAATTACTGGAATCGAATCAGTTACTGATTCTGAACAAACTATATTCAGGTTTCGCATAATTATACTAAAAATAATGTATAGCTATAACTCAGTGGTAATACAATTTTTATTCTCATAGTAGCTACCTATTATTTCTTGATAGTGTGAATTGTCGAAAATTTGTGTGTCCCAACATTTTTGCAGCTTATTACACAACATTTACTTAGTCATAATATATCGATAAAACGTTTTTTTCACAAAATCCTTTGTCGTGACAGTTCTTTTGGGATAATCGTAAGCAGTGCCACTATGACAGGTGCCTTCCCCATTGTAACATGACTCCGCGACACGTCTCATGCCCTTTTGACGCAGCGCTAGTTTCTAAGCTTTCATTACATCAAGTTGCATTAAAAAATAACGAATTATCCGTAGGCAACACTATCCACCACTCATTTTTATAATTTTATGTCTTCAGAAGCTTCAGTGTATGGAAATGTCAGACAAGGTGACATTTTAATAATCATAAATGTCGCCCATTTTAAATCGCTCTATAAATGACGTTTAACAATTTTACTTTCGTGTATATTATTAATTAATAATAATGCAATTGTATAAACTAACCATTCAGTAATAAAGAAGATGAATTCATAATTTCTAATAAATGAGGCTACTCTAAAAAAATTTTTGTCCTTGTTTTATTTGTCTGTGGCAACTGGCAACATTTTTACAGTTGTCAAAACTAGAACACATTTTCAAACTTATTAGGAGTTTCTGTCACACGATTTTATCTGTTAATTTATCTTTTAATAATTATTAATGTATACGTATTATCAACAAGATCATGGTTTGTGACTACGATGCGACGCGTTACAATAAAACTGATATCATTTGTCCTATGCGTACTACTCACTGCAATATACTGTGAATATGTAATTTACTATGTTGTTGCTTTACAGGTAAATATAAAGAATAATATGTTTTTTTTTTGTAATTAATGTTTAAATTACAATGATTTAATCTGTGATTATCTTTTAAATTGTAAAATAATATTTTTTCATTACAGTGTTCTTGGCCAGTAATAGATAAGCCACATAGTGATAAGCAGGCACTAAAAGCATTTATTTTAGCGGATACACATTTACTGGGTCCACGGAAAGGGCATTGGTTTGATAAATGGAGACGAGAGTGGCAAATGCATCAAGCGTTTCAAGCAATCATGTTCATACATAATCCAGATGTAGTATTTGTACTGGGTAAAATTAGATAGAATAATTATTTTAGGTTAGCGGTGTTGGATTTTGTAAACAGGACATTATTCTTTTTTTTTTTTTTAGCAAAATTTTCCTGATATTGTCACATTTGTGAAATAAATGTTCAATTTATTCCATAATAAATGAATATCACATAGGCATCCATTTAATGTATTCAAGTAACTACAGTGTTACTAGTTCTCCTTCTGATCAAATACATAGTATGAACTACATTCTTCTTGAAGAATCTATACAGAAAATATGAGGGTTAAGTTTATTTGCTGAGCAAAATTCTTTGTGAAAAAATGAACAACTTTATCCATGCATTTTAATTATTTCTTTTATTTTATTTTCAGGAGATCTTTTCGACGAAGGCGAGTGGAGTAACCAGCGACAATTCCGTGCCTACGTAGATCGCTTCCACAAATTATTCCCAGTACCTAGTGACACTCCTATGCATGTTGTTGCAGGAAATCATGATATAGGGTTCCATAATAGGTTTGTATGCCTTTAGTGGAAGATTAACTTACATTATAAAATTGGAAACAATCAAAATGTTCAGTGTTAAACTTATTAACTGAACATTTTGATTTACTTCCAATTTTATACACTACTAGCTGTTCCCCGCGGGTTCAACCGCTGCTCGGCTCCTACTAGTTGTAGCGTGATGTTATATAGCGTAAAGCCTTCCTAGATAAATGTGCTATCAATCAAATAAATAAAAATTTAAATCGAACCAGTAGTTCCTGACATTAGTGTGTGTAACAAAACGAACTCTTCAATTTAAAATCTTTGTATAGAATTGTATTTTGTATTCAATGAATGTTTAATGTCGAAAAAGTATGTAAAACACAATTTTGTTCCTCTCCATGCCATAAAAGTTTATTTTTTGTGTTTTATTATTTTTTTAGCATAAGAAGAGGTGATGTTCAAAGGTTTTCTAAGCTACTGAACTCTTCATCAGTTCAGTTCATAACTTTAAAAGAAAATCATTTTGTATTAATTAATTCTATGGCGATGGAGGGCGACAACTGTAATCTCTGCAAAAAAGCTAGGAACGACATTGTCAAAGTCGCAGGTAAGTCGTAATGTTAAATTAATTGAAATTTACTGTGAATTGCATAATTAATTACATATTATTTATGTGTATTCTCTGATTTTAGGAATACTGAAATGTGCAGAAAATCCTAAGTTTTGTTATGAAGGAATCTTAAAAGTTAAATATAGTAGACCAGTACTCATGCAGGTATGTTTTTTTTTATTAGCTTGTTCCGTTCCACTTCTGGGCAAAGGTCTCCCTCCACTTCTCGCGAACTCGCGCGTCCTCCTTCGTTTTTCCATTAGACGGCACGGCACCGGTGCCGGCGTAGTGCCGGTGCGGGGAAGCAAACATGTATGAACGCCGCCCGGGCCGGCGCCGGCGCCGATAAGTGCAAGAGCGAGCAATACGTTTTCATAGTACATTTTTGCTTCCCCGGCACCGGCACGGCGCCATCGCCGTCGCCGGTGCCGGTGCGGTGCCGTCTAATGGAAAAACGCCCATTGAGTTCGTGCCACCGGCGCCGTCTCTTACGTACCTTGTCGCGACCCCAGACATGTCTTTCCCAGTCCTTTTTGAGTTGGCTTCCTGAGCCACGTCAGCGATATTCGTTTTAGAGCGCAGTAATGCGTTTCGAACATGGTCCGTTAATTTATCACCATAAATTGTTGAATTCTGAATGTTAGTCAAATACCACATCTGTGCAAGTGTGCACTATGTTATGTCGGGGAGAATAGACATGTCCATGAGCTTGCATTTTAGTACCATAGGCAACTTACCCATGAACACTTCTTTCAAGGACCAGTAGCCCATAGATGCAATCTAATTATTATTTAAACTGGAAACCATTACAGCTTACTTTAAATTTCAGCATTTCCCACTGTTCAGATTGTCTGACGCGGTGTGTACTGATCCAGATGCGCCGCCGTTGCCTGAACGAAATAAGCCCTTTCGCTTAAAAATTGACGCCTTATCTCAGCAAGCTACTCAATACTTAGCTTCTAATATTAAACCTAAAGTTGTGTTTGGTGGCCACACACATCATGGGTGCTTGCAACATCATGTCTATGAGAATCCTGAACCATTTGAATTTTATGAATATTCAGTGCCATCTTTCTCATGGAGAAATAGACCTGAACCCAAATACATGCTGGTAAGTTAATTATTTATCTGACAGATCATTAAAATTGAAAAAATAAACAAAGCAATTATTAAAAAGATTCCATTATTTTAGGTCACATTTACACCGAACGATTACTCAGTGAACAAATGTGAGCTGCCAAAGGAAACTACAATAGTAATAACAGCTGTGCTACTGCTATTCATAGTAATATGGTTGACCACACGACGAAGACTTATTGGTAGATGAGGTGCTAAGTAAAACAAAGACTTTGTAAATTAATCTCACGATTATAATTGACAATAAATATTTTTGACAAGATAGAGCACTTTGTACATTGACAACTGGACATGTTTCAGTTGAAATCATTACATACAATTACTTCTTTAATAACAAATTATCACAAAGACCTACTTGCTAACATTAACATACTTCAGCCATCCACAATAAGTTATAATTACATTATAAAAGCATAATAGAGGTAGATAAAACAGAGATTCTTTCATCAACTTATAATAACGAATACTGATATTGGTAATGTAATGGGGAGGATATTTTGTAACATACATTGAAAACTGAAGAACGATTAATCATTGTAAAGTAAGTAGATGAGCTACCTTAACATAAGGATGTATATTTAATTGTACTTGAATTTTTATATAACATTGTTATAAACTATCGCTGGAGTACCTAACACTTATAACTAAAATCAGTCTATGAAACTCTAAAATGAGTCTTGTTTTATAAAAGGTACATAGGTAGTCTACTGAGCATTATCATCTATCAGTATGCATGACATCAGTTACTCTGCTACATCTTAAATTCCACTCACTAGTCACATTCATAGTTACCAAGTAAAGGCACATTTTGGCTAATTAAATAACTAAGGCCGCGTTAAAATTACTCCCAGACTAATCGTATTAAAGTATGAAAGTAGGCAATAGTGGGGGTTAGCATACAGTCATATCTGCAACTTAGCATAGTATATATGCAGCAAAGATAAAAAGTAAATCAAATTAACATACTCTTGCTCTTATCTAAGGATGTAGGCCTACAGTAACACTGTATTTATGATGTGCGAGCATCCGACCGGACGTAAGTACGATACTATCTGCACATAACTTTACATACATACTTCCCAAGCTAACGTTTCCCTTACCACAGCACATTCCGAGGTACGTTATTCATAATTATTTAATTAAGTATCTTCAATTTTTATCATGACAATACTGAGTTATATTTAATCAGTTCTATAAAATTAAAACTATTCACAGATCTATAGAGCTACAGATATAATACGTTGACACTACATAAGTTTTGTCTTACACAAAATCAATGTATGATTCGTTTAAATGAGGGTAGCTCCAAAAAAGCAAACGAACATCAAAAGAAAAAAAAAAGTGAAGTCCTTAAACTATAGCGGTTTTTGAAAATTAAGCTTATACTGTATTTATTCGTCGTGACGATAAGCAACTATACAGGGTGTTTCTTTAAAATGGGACATAAGGGAGAAATCCGAATCCATAAGAGATACGGGAAAACTTTCTTAGAAACCTTTAGCTCTTTTTTGATGTTGACAATTTTAGCGTTTTTATTTTTTTGGTCGTGTAAAAAAAATTTGGCCAATTTCACTCATTTCTGTGGACAACTCACACTTGACCAAAAAAAATAAAAACGCCAAAATTGTCAACATCAAAAAAGAGCTAAAGGTTTCTCAGAAAGTTTTCCCGTATCTTTAATGGATTCAGATTTCTCCCTTTTGTCCCATTTTAAAGAAACACCCTGTATTTTGAAGAAGTGAGAGGTGCTTTAGGACAAACCTCTAAGTACTATAAAAAGGTTAATCGCAGCAGTGTAATTTGGAGTAAGATTCCATTTCGAGCAGACCAACTACCGATAAAAACATGGAGACGTAGACGTATTCTGAAATATTCGAGCTACGATCAATACTCAAGATACGAAACTTGAGTCTGGCAAAACTACAGACTAGTGCGTCATTTTGAAGTAATACTACTTACTGGGACAAGTTCCTTACAGCCAACCAATCTAGGTGGTCAAAAACAGTAAAAAAATCTTATGATTAGAAATATGCTGTAGGTAGTGTTCCAAATCGTTTTCTAACTATTTAGTACCTGGTTCGACCGTATGACAAACCAACGTAAGCCTACTCAGGAGCGGATTATGAATTCAATTTTCAACGTCATTTAAAAGTGAATCATCTTCATTACTTAATTGTTTTGACATTTCTTTCAGACATCGGTTGGTAACTCAACAAATTACATTCGTACCACAAACTCACGAACACACATACTCAGCACGTGAGCGCTTTCTTAAATTCTATAAGAATATTATTTGTAATACTCTAGGTTGTTGTGCTGCTTGTGCTTGCGCAGCCAGGTCGTGCGAGCGAGAGCGCGCGTGGTGCGCGTGCGGCGGCCGCGGCCTCGGTGTCTGCTTCTGATGGTATCCAGTGTTCGCATGGCGCGCCGACGAACATATCACCGCATGCAGGTAACGGTCATACCTACATAGATGTGAATCGCCCCCGCTTGCAAGATCTAGGTATCCGTTTCCAGAATTATCAGATTTCTTTTTTTGGAATGCATTTGTTGGCTTCTCACTGACCGTGTAAGATCTATTTCGAAGCTTCTGATAATTGGTTGTAAGTTCCTCTTCAACAGTAACAGGTTCACAGGGCTTCCTGCAATAAAAATAGAAGGATGGTTACGACCGCTCATAATTAACGAAGATCCTGTAGAATTAGCAATCAGAGAAAGGTTGGCGAATAAGGAGTGTGTAGTTTGAATAATTAGTGATATTTTGCTGGGTAAGAGTTACGGCCGATTTACTGAGGAAATTAAATGAAATCATTTATTTCAAGTAGACCACTTACAGACACTTTAGAATTGTTAAAAGACAAAATATAAAAAAAAAAAAAAAACTATGGTGCCACTTTCTCAGTCACAAGACACAGAAACATCGTGGATAATCTACAGATTATTACACGAACTTTCTTACATAATTCACCATACAATAATAAATGATTTGCAAATATACATAATAATGTATTTTCTTACTGACTAATGCTGTTAATGAATAGGGTAACATACCTTGAGGCTTGAAAGCTCATATGGTTTTTTTCCATGTTAGCTTGAATAATTTCTAGTAATTCCCGTCTTTGCAAACTTCCGGAACGTTTTTTTGTGTGTTTTCGTTCTCGATGTTCTCGGCGTGGTTGGCGGTGAGCTCGGGATTGGTATGTGGTTTGGCGTGGTGAATTGTGGACTGGTCTTCGGTCACGATCCGAACATGACGACTTGGATGAAACGTCGTCATCAGGTGAGAGTCTCCCTCGTTGCTCATCTTCGCTATGGTCTACGCAGTCAGGTGGTTGAGCGTTGCCAGCTGACGAACATTCTCTACGTCGTCGTCGCCGGGCCTCCCGCCTCTCTCGGTGACTTCTACTCTTGCCGTCTTCTGGCACTACTGTCAGCCGCACTTGTATTGTTTTTGACCCATAGTGTGGCACAGTCACTGATTTTCCTATAGATTCGTATATTGTAGATACGATACCGGCTATGTCCTGGAAATTAAAAATGAAGACTAGTTAATAAATGGAATTATTGTTTTTTTTTTTAAAGTTTATATGATATAAATAACTTACGTCCTTGGTCATGCGGCCGTGTCCATCGAGGTCGTAGAGTGTAAAGGAGAACTGCAGCGGCTGTTGTTTAGAGGGGGCTGGATGCTGCAGCTCGACATCACACGTCAGCTCCTAAAAAGAAAGAAAAAAGTGTTAGATAGTGGATGTATCTTGACAATAATTATGATAATTTTATTATGAGTATGCCTCATTATGAACGTACTCTCTAAGTTTATAATGAGTCATAATCATCGAGCGCTGTAATCAGCTGTTCCGCCAAGGCTTAGTCTGAGATCTGATTAGGAATGTATGTATGTCTATTTTCGATAGTTATTTAGTCAAATCCACATTTTATTTCGTAGTAATCAGTGCTCCTTTTGTCGTTTCCTTATTGGATTACGGTCGAAAGGTTATGTTGTAGTAGATAACCCAGAGGCGCCGGACATAAGCGTGGCGGCCGCCTAGGCGGGCGTCCTCCTTATCTCCTCACGCTTTAAAAGCAAACTAGTAATGCCTTTACTAGGAGGTAAAGTCTGGGCCGGCCGCCTTTGTCTTTAATGATAACACTATGTTGGGATACTTTTGCAAAAGAGCTTGAGCTTGTTTTATTTATTCTGTAAATATGACAAGTAGAGAAACAAAACTTTCCTACTTTGACTGTATCAGAAAATATTATATTGTTTAGAATCCTTCTTGCCATTTCAATAAACTAAAATAAAATACGTTCATTCCGGTACTACGCAATTGTCCGAATTGCGTAGTACCGGAATGAACGTATTTATTTTAACTGAACACGCATAACCACTAAAATTCTAATTTAAACAAAAGATATTTTGCCACGGATAGAACATTCCAGCATTCAAGGATAGTTTTTTTTTTACAAAACTTTGAAGACAAAGTCGGATTTTGTCGCCGCCGCGGCTCTTTAAATTCTTAAAGAATTCATGATTATGTAGATTGTAGACATGAATTTGATTAAATCTTAAGTCACGACTTGCTGGGTTACTGATCGCCACTTTCTAATTCCCATTATAAACTAACATAAATGGCTGGCTTGCGTCCAAGTATTTACTACCAGACCTTACAGTAATAACAAATAACAATATTTCCTACGATATCTATTCTGTTTGTGATTGACCAACTTCGTGGGGTTTTTTCATTGATCCCCAACTCCCCCTCAGTTAATGTCTGGTGAAAAAAAGGTCGCATAATCACGGAATTTTTAAAAGTTTCTGTTATCTGACCCGTAAATGGCTTTAAATTCTTTAGCAAAGAAAAGTATAAGTCGGAGATTAAAAAGTAACTGAGATAGTTTGGAGACAATACGAAATAATCGTTTTTGTTTTCGGAGAAACACACAATGTCGAATTTTGTGGAATTGACTGGTCATGACTTGTGAGTAAAGTATAGCTGTGTAATAATTAGATGAACTTAACTAGCTTATTCTGGAAATTATTATTTGTGGCTTAGGTCTATGAAAAGCGTAATCAATAAGAGTTACTGATCTCCTAGTCCTACGTTCGATGATATTGATTGTCATGAATACCTAATGTAGACGTATAGAATTTATCTTAGATTTACCTCAAATCGTAGTTTGGGTTGTTTATTATCATGGTTCTCCTTGGCAGATATGGGTGATGGTGGTGGTTTGTAGGAAGGTTCGTGCGAGGAACGAGGCGGCGGAGCTGGAGGTGTGCTCGGCCGCAACAGGGCTCGGGCCTCGCTTGGCAAAAGGTCGGGGGGCGCAGAACACTGGGAAGCAGCTCGTCCCACCAGCTCCTCGGTGTCCGTGCGCTCGCTCTCCGTACCAACTGAAAAAAAGATCGGTAAGTTTTACTGAGTTATAATATTGGCCATTACTGGCGCCCGAATTAATGTGCTTCTCACAAGGTAACCGCCATGCCTCATTTTGACCAAGAAAATTGAATGTTTCAGAGAGTGTAATGTTTTCGAGTCTTCACTTGGAGCTTTTCGGGTCCTATCGGATAGACTCTCATTTCTTCTCGTCCTATATGGATAAAGATTTTAATTGAATATTGGAGGGTGTAAATGGGCTTATGCCAAAAAATATTTCATTTGCTCTTTTGAATCATTATTACTAAATGCGTTTACAAGAATTTGTTAAAAAATAAGTTGAAAAAGTCAAACAAAACAAAAGAGTGCAAACGTTTTGTTAACATATGGTGCTTTTATCGTCGTTAGCCAATTCTTCCCCAAATGGGTAAATGCACGCTCTTCAGAAGCTATGTCTATGCTTCGCTTCATACTCGTGTGACTAACTTCAAAAACAGGTACCTAACCTATGAATTACTATGAAATCAACGAACCTTAAAACTTCAATTCGTATTTCATGGTATTTTAGTCATTGTAATCATTGCCAAGGGAACAGAATACGAGAAACATAATGGCCAGAAAAAAAATACGTTGTATAGTATACCAAAAAGTTTGTCGGCGAAACTCAAAAGTTTATGTGAAGCGGACCGACCGCCGCGAGCCCGACGCCCGCGCCGAACGACGGAGAGATGTACCTCTACACGACACAAGGTTACAGGGAGCGTTGAGACATTTCCTGGAAGGCCCGTGAGTGGGTCGCCCTTTGGAACGTTTGGGATCCACCGTAGCATCGCACATCTGCCGCTAATGTTATCTCAAAAGGCGGCATTTCTTTTATCCAACTTACAAAATTTATTTTAGTTCTCATTTCTGCTTTGTTCCGCTGTTTCCAGTATCTTTTTTTTGTGTTGTTTTATATCAATACCGAGTACTTACTACAGTAATTTGCGGCAATGATTGTGCATTATTTAGTTTATAAAATTGCGACTTTATTATTCAGTCTAATGTGTAACATGGTCAGTAAATAATAAAATCTTAATTTAAGTTACCAACTGCAAGTCAGCTCTTGTGACGCAGACCGATAGATGTCTCAAATTAAATATGTTGGATTTAACTTCTAAACTCTATGGGAAACAACATCTACTGGATACGCAATAATGCGGCTAAGCACAACCACATTCCTACGCAGTGATTTAGTTATAGTTCAGTTACCTGCATTTCATTGCTTGCTGTCGTCGAGTTCGGTCCCAAATGCCAAAAATAATAGATAAGCCTTAAGAAAAAAGAAATACTTTGATAGATTTAATCAGGGTTTAAACAAATCGAAATTCTACTATGATTAAGACTAGTTTATACGAAAAAAAAAAAACTGACTGACTCGTTGGTTTTGGTTGCAAGCGAGCTTTGAGCTTTTCCGACAGGAGTTCTCGGTAGCAGTCCGGGAGTTTGGATTTGTTCCCGGTCGATAGCAATTGGCTTGCCCTCTTTTTATATGGGACATAAACTTAACTGTAGATGTGTGGGTATAGTATTGCAGATATAAGATACCTTGGCTTATCCTTTGTTTATGGTGTTGTATTTTAAGTGCTCCTTTAAAATATTTTGATTTTGAAATCTGAAGATGTGGGTACATGTCTATTCGAATAAGTTTAAGTTTGCTTTGAAAATCCTTATTCGCATAATTGCCAATTTCGTTGGAAGTATCTAATTTAATCAAATTCACTTTGAAGTAAAAGAAGATAAAATTAGAAGAATAGTTTACTTAGCAAGTCTCTTGTAAACTCTATGACAGCAGAAGATTATTAAAATAATTTAAAGACGTAATGAAGTATGCAGCTAACAGTATTTAGTTGTAACTAAACAGAACAAGATCAAAGCGCTATTTGTATTTGTTTGCTTTGAAGTTGTATTATTAGTTCAGTTGGCGCTCAGATGCTCACACAATATTAAGGAGCCGGAATTATCTTTTATTTATTTACGACAGACTGATGTGTTAATTTCTTTCATACGCAGTAACGTGGCTAATCTATTTAATGTTTTTAATTTTATGGCTATAAAATTATTTAAGTATCTAACTTCTTTAATTCAGAGAAAAAATTGAGTGCGTACAATCAGGGACGTGCGGATGAAGCTGTACTTGCGTTGTCTTCTTGCTCTCTTTACCGCGGTCTTGCATGCCTATGTTCAGACTGGTGTCGGTACGGAAAAAGGTTAGCTCGAACTGAAAATATCCTACGTACGCACGTATTATAGTTATACGAAAAGAAAGGAGTTAAAGCTCCATAAGTTACTTTTTTTTGTTTCAGCAGTACAATGGGGTACTGTACTGTACGTTTACCTTAGTAACTATTAAGTAATCTGTGCATTTAATCCGTCAGATGAGTGTATTTTAGAGTATTATCAAATGACTAGCCTTATCAGTTATTAACCAGCCAGCCCACTAATTTTCGGAAAGCACTGATAAAAAAAAACATTGATTTTCGAAACGGACTGCTGACGTTATATCCCAAAAACATCTAGAATGTGTAAAATATTAAGTCTAGGTAGGTATGTCAACTTGGCTTCCAATAGGTTGAATCCATTCAACTTTTTAGTGATAAATTCTGCGTAAAACCAGTACTTTTCGAAACGCAGGGCTTACCTATAAAATTTTGAGTAGGCCTAGTTTTGCTAAAATAGATATATGTATGTATAAGTAAAATAGATTTTTGCTAAAATACATAATTTTATGTAGTGTGTTTGGCAGTAACATTAAAGTTTAAGCTGATTTAAATGGAAGTTAAATAAGTATTTAACTCCAGGTAAACATAAGTACCCGACCTTGGTCAAATACGAGAGCTAAGTTATCGTCGGAATAACACATAGGATTCATAATCCTGGTAGGTACCTATAACGTTTTGTGGCATAATTTTCGAGTTAAAAGTGGACTAAGTATAAGTATTGGAAGTTTTTGAGAATGCTTAGTTGGATCTTTCACGAAAAAACGACAGAACGGATTTTTATAAAATTTGCCTACGCAAATAGTAGTCTATAACCTGGATTCACGCACAAGTTATCTTATATCTCGATGTTATGCTCTCATGCGACAATTTTCGAATACCACGCGCGTAAAGCCGCAGCCAAAAGCATTAAGAAAAAAAATATTTCAAATCAACGTAAACTTTAACTAACAAGGAAATAATAAAATAATCAGAATAGTCAATGGGGAAGGCAAGTGTCAAAGTGAAAATGACAGTTTGGTCCCCAAAGAACTGTAAAATCAAAGGAATTTTCAGAAAAAAAAACATTTATTGATGTAAAATGACTAGATGTTGTGTAATAAGCTGTAAAAATGATGGAATACACTTTTCAAAATAATATCTACTTTTCTTTTGGAGGTTATGTACCAGTATTGCATCGCTCGAAAATCGAAGAATTATCACCTGGAACGAGTTTTGTAATAGTTGTGGTGTTAAGAAATTAAATATATTGTGATATTTCTCGAATCTAAATAGAAAAAAAGGTTAAAATTACTGACTTAAAACATTATGATATTTTATCAAAATAGAAAGTCAAAAGCAGCATTATATTCTTGATAAAGGAGAGGACAGGTAAAACATACCTAAACTCAAAAATTGAAACCTCAACTACAAGTAATTGTGGATTTATTACGGTAAAATCAAATGTATAACCACTCAATTAAATCACTTTTTTTCTCTTGTAGATGCGCCGCGGCGTCTTAATTCTTCTTTTAGTATATAGTACTTGCATGGACGAATAATTTTCCATATTTGTTTTGTATTTATACTCAATTTTTATAACAAATAATCTTGTTTGTTTTTTTGTACAAGGTAGACGTGGGGACCAACTATCGCAGCGCCATCTACGATTAGCTTTGAGTTGCCATCCCCATTATTTTGGCTCACGTGACACAATAACTTTTTTTTTTCTAAAAAAGTTCGTTTCCCCTCTATCGCGTTTACCAACATTGAAACTCATATTATAACCAACTATGAATGAGAGATAACAAGATATTATCCTACATACTACATACCTACGAGTACTTAGTAAATTATATCGGTTTGGTGTTTCTGTTCATTCATTTCATTCTCATTGAATATTTTTTTTTTATTCCGAGGGTAGGTATTTAAAAATTACATAATAATATATACATACATTGCGCATTACTTGATATTTTCTGAGCCGTATACAGTGTGTCCGGGCACGGGTTAGCGATATTTGAAGGGGATATTCTAGGCTCTTTTTCATCGACAAAAATGCTTTAAAAAAAATTCTACTCCAAAACTTCGCGAATGGCAGCCATTTTAATTTTTTGATCTGTCGAACTGGGGTGTGTACAATAAAATTCAAATATCTTTAAATCCAAGGGACCTACATTCATGCAAATGACTTTATTGCAAAGTTAAACGTTGAGGCTTATCAAAAACTTACGAAAATTTTCTAAATAATATGTAAAAATAACCAAAAAACATGGGCAAACACGAAATTGTACACAAAAATTACTGAATAATTTCACATTTTTAACTCTAGCTCGATAAGTACCCCTGAATTTTGCTAGGGTTTTTGCATTAAATTAAAAGTGTTTGAGATCGGCTATAAAATGATATCAAAATTATCACACTACGTTAAGTATCTTAGGAGTTATTCTCACTTGAACATCACCCTTCCGTCTCGCCCCGCAGCAATAATTCCAAGAAGTGGTTTCATAAAATAAAAAAAATGTACCATTTCAGTTTATGGATTATGGTGGTCAATAATGCCAGCTGATAAATATTCGTTGGAACGATTTAGCTCGCCCAAAGAATGCGACACCTGCAATATTGGGGTACGTGCGCTAAGGAAGGGTGATGTTCAAGTGAGAATAACTCCTAAGATACTTAACGTAGAGTGATCATTTTGATATCATTTTATAGCCTGACTCAAACACTTTTAATTTAATGCAAAAACCCTAGCAAAATTCAGGGTACTTATCGAGCTAGAGTTAAAAATGTGAAATTATTCAGTAATTTTTGTGTACAATTTTGTGTTTGCCCATGTTTTTTGATTATTTTTACATATTATTTAGAAAATTTTCGTAAGTTTTTAATAAGCCTTAACGTTTAACTTTGCAATAAAGTCATTTTTATGAATGTAGGTCTTTTGGATTCCAAGATATTTGCATTTTATTGTACACACCCCAGTTCGACGGATTAAAAAATTAAAATGGCTGCCATTCGCGAAGTATTGGAGTAAGATTTTTTTTTAAAGCATTTTTGTCGATGAAATTGAGCCTAGAACATCCCCTTCAAATATCGCTAACTCGTGCCCGGACACATTGTATATTATAAATCTATTTCATTAACAATTGGTCCTATGAATTAACGATATTCTACCTACCTGATGAATTAACTTTCCGAAAGACTTTTGATTTTTACTTAGTAGCAAACAATACAGGTAGGAAAAATCATCTATTATTTTGCACAACATCTGCCTTTTTTATCTTCGTGTGCACGGCCAAAGTAACTTAGTTCTATAAACATGGCTATAGCCGTATAGCGGAAGACGACTCGTCCTAATATTTAACTTTTTTTTTTCATTCAATTCATGTTGCCGCGAACGAATCGCCCGGTCTCGGCAGGTCGTCGCCGTGCCAACGGAGCCAGTGTTTGATCTCACCGACACTTGATAACATCGTGCGGGATCGTAAAATCTTATAATAAGCACGATAAAGGTATAACCGGTACATTAGTTTTTTTTAACATGGCGTTGTCTAAGATAATCGAATAGTTATGATAATAAGGTACTTACCAAATAAAAGTAATAATTCTAATTAAAATACACCTATTGAATATTTTGATACTTAAGTTAAGTAGGTAGTTTAGTAGGTACGCAATTTTGGTTTAGACATAACTTCGAATTTGACGGGTTTAACCTGACAGATAAATTTTCTCAGTAGATAACTTATAATTTTATTATTATAATACATTTCCACGTGGTGTTATCTGAATGATCGATCAGGTGGACTATTTCTCTCATTTTTTCAAATATTTGTGATATTTCATTATGTTTGACTGCTTCATACTCCATTCAGAAGGACTTAACCTGAGCAGCCGTATATTTAACAGAACATTAAATTAATAAACATCAAGTACCTACCTAAAATTTGCCTTTCTACCTATAAATATACATTTTCCCGTTTTTCTTGAAAATTAATTTATTGAGTTACCGATTTTTCAGTTAGCAAGCATGTATTTGCAAATATAAAGTCAATACTCCATCATATCGACACCTTTTTCATTTATGAATAAGAGCTTCAATGTGGAGTAATTTTTAATAACCTGCTTAGCACTGCAGTAACAATAAATAAAAATATAAATACTAATTTGTAAGTACGGAATCAACAGATGGCGTTGTTTTAAATGTAAACAAAATGCTTTATAGAACCCTTCTTGCTCTATTTCAACTCGCCCTTGACCGGTTTTTACAATAATATTGTGAAGTTTGCTATTCGTATCACACCTATTTATGTACATAGTGTTCTTTAGTTTGTTTTTATTGCGGTACCGACATGTATTCATGCTTTTCTAGTACACAAATTGCTATCCACGTTTGTTGAGACATGTGAGACAAGAAAAATATGAAAATTTGGACGAAAAAATAGACAGGACACAGGTCTCAAGTAGCAATAACAACCTCTAGTTTCTTGGAATCTTGTACGTCGTTGTAATTTGGTAGTTTTTATCTTAATAACTTACTGCTAAATTTCTTGTATCCATTTCTAAACTTGTTGCGCCACCACTTGACGAAGTGGTGCGCCATGGGGGCGTCCGCGGCGGGTGCCGGAGCTCTCAACGTTTCGTAGCACGTCATGCGCTGCGCTCACGCACGCATCCCGTACACTTCAAAAGAACCGCAGGTTTAATTTGATATATCACTGACGGTAATTCTATTTCACTTGCACTGTATTCGGTCACAACACAGGACGTATAAGGATTCAACGTTAGCGCAAAGGCTTTGACCCAATTGTCCGCGTGAATGTTGAGCGACGAGAGAAATCGAGCGTCCGCCTCTCGTGCGTGCCGTAGAGTGACTGACTGATGGATGAAGGGAGTAGGGAGGGGCGACGAGGGCGCGGGATAGTGCGACGCGGTGAGGCGGCAAACACAGGCGATGGCGGCTGGCGGCCTGCTGTGTCGCGATCGCGAAACAAATACCGCCTGATGCCTGATAAACCGCGTTCCCATTATTCCGGACTGGTTGTTTTGCCGGAAACCATCGCCGTCGCCCGGATTTGGGTGTTCACATTACATGGGGATCCGGCAAGAAATATCCTCGCCGCACTTGAGATTGTACTGATGGATGGACGACTAAAGTGCTTTTGTTTACCTACTGGTATTTAATAAGAAAACATTTCAGGAAAACCTGGAAACTTACCTATTTTAATATAAATTACTGAGAAGTGACGTGACGAAACAAAAGTCATCTTTCAATGAAGATTTTATAATTTAATTTAATACCTACCTAATTGAAATGACATCGTAATAAATACCTACATATTTACAGAATATTATTTTGTAGTACATCCGTGAAGCGTGTCGATACCGGGTCGAGCTCGATTATAAAAAATTACAATACCCGTCCAGCATTTTGCCGGCGAATCACTGGCGCGGCGGCAGCGATCGGCAGCGACAAGACGTTTCTGCAATTGACTGGCCACTACGTATTTGTGCCGGACCCGGATTCGGTATAATGTGAAGCTCCATAGAAACCGTCCAGCCGCTAGCACTTCCGGTTGTTTCGGACAAACAACCAGTCCATCGTTCAAAGCTATGTAGGACTAGGAAGGTATTAAACCGAACGATTGTCTCGAACAAGCGATATCACTAGGAATCAGTCTACCGCCGATTTCGCAACAGCTTTAGCAATGTTTTCAATATTAAAGATTCTATAAAGGACACAAGCATCTACCAAGATCTTAGAGAGTATCGAATCCCGCAGTGCTAGTAGATTTTTCAATGCAACGAAGTCTAGTGCTCACCTACTTGCGAATAACATTGATGAGGAATTTGCTAGGTCAGCAACACTTCCTTTCAATAATTCCTTTAGATTTTGAAAAATACTATATCGAAAATGGCATTGTTGCGTGTTGCCCGAAATAGACTTCGTAAAGGAAGTACGGAAACTGGTCAAGTACAAGTCCGCTTCTATGTCGTCTTGTTGTTAGGAGTTCATCGCATACTCGGGTTGAGATTTATTTAGAAAATATGCTGGGCGATATTTCAGGTTTTCCAAAAACCAAAACATCCTAATAAAATTACTTTTCCATACAAAATTTTAACTCATTAATTTTTGTGAAGGTGTGCTTCACTGTCGGATCTCATCATGCAAAAGGCAAAATGCGTTTTTCGTTGTCCTTCTCCTTTTGTGATGTTTTTTCTTCTATCAAATCAACCTTGGGTATCCTTTCATTTCTTGTTTATTTCCCAAGCTTTACGCAAACTTCCTGTTGTGATCACCTATATGATTCTATACGATTTGAGGTCTCTTTAATGCTTTCTTTATTTTTTTACTATTTATGTGATATTGCACCTTTTTAAGTTTCTCGGTAAAAGGTATTTCCTTTCCTCTATTTTTATTATGCTGTTCTTCGAGTCGTTGATATAATTTAATACTTATGTCTTGTTATACTACCTATGTTTTTTTTTTTTTGGAAAATTTTATTCGATTTAAAAGATTTATACAACCTTGTGTTTACTGCGGAATTAAATCTGAAAGAGCTTTTACTACTTTATGCTTGAGCTTTATCGTGATGATCTGTGTTAAACATTTTTAAACTGAATCCTACCTATTACGTATATTTGCATTTGATGTAGGTATTTCGTATGAGTGTGATATTACGCCCGTGTTCGTTTGATAGTCAGCGGCAAAAAAGTCAATGATACAAACAAAACTCACAGAATTCCAAAAGTCGTTTTATACTTTTAGTGTTTATTTGGAAGTATGCTCAGTTTTTTTAAACTTGTATTTTGAAGTTTACCGACAGGGAATCTTCAAGTAAATACGTTTGTTATTCTTTTTGAACAGGCTTTTGCTGAAACAGAATTCGTTCCATTAAGATTTCTACAAGCTTTTGGCTGTTTACGTCTGCGCTCGAAATTTTCAATTATTTGTTCTACATGCATCCTTCCTTATGCCCCAGTTGTAAACCACTGACCTACACCTACACAAAGTTGCGAGCTCAACTACTTATTTCTAAGTTTATCTCGTTCTTTTCCGACATAATTATCAATCAGACCTCAGACAACGAGGCTCATGGGTCGGTAAAAAAGATATCTATCTGAGGTATACATTAGTATGTATACCTGAGCTAGATATCTTTTTTAAAGCTAAAGCTGCAAGGAAATCTACTAAGATTTCCTTGCAGCTTTCATCAAATTGTCATGTCCAATTTCAAGATAAACAGTTTCCTTTCAACTTTTCTCTTGCTGGATCAAGGGGGTTGCCTTACCTTAATTTTTCGTCTAGTCTTTATTGTTAGGGTTTGCTACCAGATGAACCTAAAGCAGCTCTGCATAATCTTTACATTTTACAAAGAGCTTATAGAATTTTGATATATAGCTGGCTGGTAATAATAAGCAGATTGAAGAGATGTTCTGGGTCGTATAGAGACTGTGTGGGAGAAGTGCTAGACAGTTTTTTTGTGGTTGTAGTTCTTTGTGGTTGCATGTTTATTGTAACTTTTTAATAGCGAAGAAAGTGAGCAACAGGTAAATACCTACCTATAGGGCAGTAATAGAGAGAAAGGTGAACGCGCATCCGCTACGTTGGCAATGGCAGCCTCCATGCGGTCGATGACCCTGAAGTAAGCGATTACAAAAAAGATTAAGGTAGGTAGATAGTAGGTACTTGGTTAGTAGCAGGCCTGTCTTCAATTGGCTTCGTGCTTCCACTTTTAAGACAAAGCGAAATTAACCGAAAATTATATTTTTGCCAGATGGTCTATCATCAACAAAAATAAATGTTAACAAAAACTCCAATGACACATTTAATCTTAATATATATAAATCTCGTGTCACAATGTTTGTCCTCAATGGACTCCTAAACCACTTAACCGATTATAATAAAATTCGCACACCATGTGCAGTTCGATCCAACTTGAGAGATAGGATAGTTTAAATCTCAAATTATAGTCGCAATTTTAATAATATTATAAAGATTGCACCCGTGCGGAGCCGGGGCGGGTCGCTAGTGTGTATATAAAATATAAAGCAATCATCATCTGCGTAGACTTCCCAAAGGGTCGATTGCTACTACAAACGGCAATTAAACTGTTGGTGCCCATTAGTTTACATAAACAGAATAATAAACAACGAGTAAAGATGCTGAGACATTATCCACGTTTCGAAGGAAGATTTTTTAATGGTTTGATTATTTTTCAGGAAAATAAGGAAAGATTTGAAGTTAAGGATGATATGGCTAGACAGGAGCCTGACTTCTGGAAAGACGCAATAGAGAAGAAATGTATGGAAGAAGAAATGAGCGGCAACTAATGAATTGGATAGACAGTGATGATGGTATGCAATTAAATTTTCTAGATGCGGTATATTGTTTCGTTGTTAGGTCGTTACATCCCGGGTCTAAACTTCCACAGTTGTAAGCTCGCGGGCTATTGAACTACCCTCTAGCAGAGTTGTAGCTCATGCAGCATAAACTGAACGCTTCAAATATGTATAAATGTATGTAATTATAGTTTCTTTGCTTTAGATTGACTGTCGAGTTGGCTCCGACAGGATCAACTTCACAAACACGAAAAACTTATCGATACCATGTCATCCATTTGCTATAGCCATAGGTATTGTCGACATAGTGTGGGATACTAGTAAATTAGTTTTTGGCGGTTACCGTACTGGTGCCATGTTCATTTTGTTAGTTAAATTAAATTGTCGCGAAAACGAGCACTTCAAATTTTTTGAAAAATTTTGGTATTTGGAAAAGTTGCGTAAAAACAAAGCAGGTATTGACCACTTTCCTTTGCTTTTTACCATAAAATAGGTACCTACCTATATCGGATGACGTTACAATAAGATGACCATACATAGCGCCCAGGAGGGTCTCGCGCGCAGGCTCTACGTGGGTGGCGGCTTCCACGAAATAGTGTTGATGGCTTTGCCGGACGATTTTTAATATCATCGATAAATTCAAGTATCGCTTTATAATTAAACTTATTACAACAATATAACAATGATTTCCTTTTTTTAACAGTATTGAGAGCGTTTAGGAATAATAAAAGCTTGTCTTCAAAACACGTTGCAGTTGTGTTCCTAGTAAGCTCGTGCTCCGTTGTTTGTTATCATCAATAAGAGCAAATCTCTGTATACGCACATAATAAAAAGATAATCTTACGAAGTGACCTGGAATGTTGATAGTGGCGTTATTTGTGCTATTCAGCCGGCTGGCACGTCGCCAGATGTGGTCGCCCGACTTCTAACGCTTCGTGTGGGCAAAGCCCACTTAGTACGTGTACTTTTCTTGTAAAAGCTCTTGTTTACTTGATCATACCTACAATCCGACGATGGTCAAGGTACTTCTATAAAGTAGGAAGTACCTACATCCCTCTATTTAACGATTAACTAAGGAAACTAATGAGAGTTATCTCGATGATTCATTTTGAAGATCTCCGCCAGCCATTTGATGGAACCACCCATAAATTAGCTTATTTTTGTCAGTGCTTTTGTTGAAAAGCTATCCCCCTAATAGGTTGTGTAAGGCAATGGCTACATAAATGGTACCTATTTTGTACTATTTTTTTAAATCAATGACCAACTATTTATTGATTTCAAAGCAACTAAAAATCCAATTTAACAGTTTACTAAAAAAATGTCGGGTATTCAGGCCTAAAATGAAGTGTATACTTAATTAGAGAAGTTGATTCTTGGAATAATGGGTTAATGGTGTCTGCTACCCTATTGTAGAGTATTGTAGACCCAGTTTTCTCAGAGAAACGCTTTGGTATTGAAATATCAACCAAATTTTTTTGTGTGTTGGAGCAGGTATCTACTTTAAAATACTTTAAATGAATACCCTTAATGTTTATTGTTCATGAACATGAATACAAAGTGACGGTGTGGTGGCGTGGCGTGGGGTGGATTTTTATTAAGAACTAAATGAACTAACTTTTATTGTAGGTAACCAAAGACATTGTAGGTAACTAAATGTGACTTCAAGATTTTATTTTGCTAAAATGTAAATTTATTAGAATTTACACAATATTTATAAGTAAGAAGTGTACTTTCTTTTTGATTAGACAAAATGAAAGGACTGAGCAGTCTGAATGCCTAAAGGCATTAGATACTGTTTGTTAGGTCTCATCGGGTGAACTTGCATACCTAACCTACCTACAAAAAATATAAGAATGCAGAATATACAAAAATCAGCGAAACGAACTCGGGCACTTCGCTTTTGCTTTTTATTACTTTGTTTTTTCCAAAAAGTTTTCTATGCTCCGCCGCGGTCAACTTCCTAATCTGTGACTAAAGTGCGTAACAGTAGCACACTACGGGCGCGGACTGTCACCCCTTGTAGCCGGCACCCGGGGGACCGCCCCTGCCCCCCCTCCCCCCTTCACACCGCTACTGTGAAGACAACATAATGCGCACGAGGGCAACAAATCGTGCGGCGCTGTAGCGCTGGCACAGATGCAACTTGTAGTCGACACGGCATGCTCTGTCGGCTCGGCTTCAAAGAAAGAAATAATAACATAAGATTACGTATCTCCTTTTATCCCCTTATACGGCGTGAACGCTTCTTTTTCTTTACCTCCGACAAAACCTGTTCTCTCGTATGTCGGACGCTTTTAAAGTGATCCCGAATTAATATCTTCTAAGTGTTATTATTATTAGATGGTAGGTACTACGTGTTATAACTGTTCACTTTTGTGTACAGACACAGGCTATGCCCGCGGCTTCGTTTGCGTGACTTTTTATTCTATAGGCATTAGGTATGACTGTTGTGTTAATTAATGAAAACGTGAATACAATAACAAACCATAACGCTTGCAATTGCAAAAATAGCCTGAAGTATAATTTATATGAAGTAGAATCTGAAGGGGAAAATACAAAAAATCATGAACAGCACGGGGGAAGTGGTGGTCGTTAATAAAATATACAATTACAAGTTAATAAACGTACGATATTAAATTTCCTTAGCTATAAAACAACAGGAAGATAAAATGTACCTACTATTGTATTGTCGGTAAATAACACCGCGTGTAAGAGACCATAAAAGTACCACTTCGTCTTACGAAAAAAACCAGCGACAAATTGGCTATTTCGAGGCGTGGCCGGCGGAGGCGGCGGCAGTCAAAGGCTCGTCGTGATCAAAGGCGCCGCCATCGAACGGCCTCGTCTTTGATCTCGCCGCACGAAGTGCAAATTATGTTATAAAGACAGTGAGTGGCTCGGCCGCCGAGCACTGCACTACTAATTAATTCAACCCGTTGCGTTACGATGGCCTTCCGACACGCCATGCCGCTATGCCGCCATGCCGCCGGCGAACGCACTGCACAGCTTTGATTAAATTATGAGTACTTTTTTTTTGTTTTCTACTATTTACGCTTCGTGAGGATTAGGAGGAATTACTGCAGTTTGAGACAGGGCGAAGTTAACAGGGTTCACACATGAAAGTTGCGTCAGTTGCGTGTGATGTTGACGAGTGGTAGGTTTTATTTAATACTTTTAATTATTTTAATGCAGAGGGTAACTTTGGTAGTCCGGAGCCCTTTTATGTGTTCAAATCTATTTCCGATGCGTAAGGGTTACCAAGTGATAAATCGTTTGGTTCAGAATAAAAAACAAGAGTGTGTTGTGTAGGTAATATTTATAATCATGAATCAAGTTTTTGCTTTCCGTACCCGGTTAACAAATAAATCCGTCAGTTTCTAGTTCAATGAAAACTGTAGGTCCTAGTTCCGACCCCTTAAGTAGCACTCTAAAGTTCTAGCTAGCGGAGTTTAAATTTAGCCGAATTGATAGACCTACCTACCTACTTACTATACAGTAACATGAATGATAATTCGTCACTGATTAACATAGCCTGTCATAATTAAATCACAGTTAAATTAGTAAGCTTGGTCTAATCTTATTTTTTAAATCTGTGCTTAGCCTAATGTAGTGTACAAGTCTAACAGGTTGTGATAAAGGAGCTACAGCTGTTTTTCAAATGTTGAATGTAGGTAGCAAGGCCGAGGCTGTTTTTTTTTCTTTTATTTAATAGCAATTTATCTACTTAAGACTATTCGGAGTTCGAGGCGTTCGTGTTTACCAACGCGCCGTGCTGAAAGGATTAGTCAGCTAGGGTACGTTACTTTAGTGATTAGATTAACGCTCAAGGAGGCTCCTTTCATGCAGCCATACAACCAGCGTTGATCGTTTGTAAACAATAACCGGTTCAAAAATGGGTAGGCTTCCTTTGAGCATTATTTTGCGTGCGCCGAGTGCCGATAGGACGGCATCGGCATCTCGAAGTCGGCCAAACGGACAAACGAATTGATTTGAGGTTGTTGAAGACGCGGGTAAGCGAGCCGGGGAGCGCGGGACGTGACGGCGATCGAGAGCCGCGTGCGTCGACCCGCACCGCTCTTTGATCTCGCCGCGGAGCCGCCGGCCGCCCGGCCCGACCACTGGCCGCTGATGATGCCGCCAACCTCCGACGATCCCGATCTTTTTCCACCTGCCCACCATAATGCAGTGTAGGTTGTTCCTCGCAACCTACACGACTACCTACCTACATAGCATATCTTGCAGGTACTTACCTAAATTATTTACTTAATAGGTATGCTAAATATGTTATCATAATTCATGTAGGTAGTTGTGTGGGCGAATATCGGTCGAAATAAAAAGGTTGGATGCGATTTATTTGTTCATCTTTAGCCGAAAAACAACTAACATTAGTTTTATTAGCTTCATCGCATAAGAAACTTGAAAAATTTATTGTTGTTTTTCGCGTAGGTTCAATAAATAAAAGAGTAGGTGTGGCAATCTTGAACGTAACAGTTTCTCGTAAAAAATGGTTGCTAGTTGCTACTCTTAGATATACCTACTTATTATTGAAAAAAACTGGTCACTGACTGATGATGAGTTAGATGAAACGCAGGTCAAACTAAAAATCGGCTAGGCAGCCAAAGTACAGATAGGTACGGTTCCAGGTCACGCACTATTACGGGTCTACGACTCTCGGTAGTCTAAGATGTATATTTTATTACCTACTGACTAGCTTTTGCCTTCGGCATAAGAAGCTTTGCTATTCTCTCTATAACTACATCGAGCTCATCCAGGAGTAATAGATTTTTTTTTAAATCCATTTTAGGACAAATTGCTTCGACGGTGAGGAAGGGTACAGTTCACAGACTAGATAGGTTCAGACAGGGCACTCTCTTAGAGCAAATTTGACATGCCCGAAGGTTCACATATCATGAATGACAGCTTTTTTTTTTTAATCTGTCTCTCCGTCCGACGCGTAATTATAGGCAAAGACATATACGATTCAGCCTAGAAAGTATTTCTTGCTAGGAATTTAAAATTTTAGTTTAATGTTAGCATATTTCTTCATATAATTGCAATCACATTGCAATTATATGAAGAAATATGCTGTAATAAGTCATAAAAGGATATATAAGGAATAATAAAAACCTTATTAGTTTCATTTATTTTTATTTTAAAATTATTAAAAACTTTTAACTGTTTATTCTCTAGTGGGAACACGTCTGTACCTTTTAATATTTTATTAATAACATTTCAACAATTAAACACGCACTCAGAAACAGCATCCAATGAATTCCAACAAGTACTTATATTTAATATGATTTTTAATACCTCTAATATTAGAAATCCGTTTAGGTCGATGTTCTAAGTTTTTGTTTGCTTCTTTTTTGATGACTCCGAAACATTTCCCGGATCAATGTGGCTAAAACTTGTTTTTCATAAGTATGATGCGGCATCTTCTCTTCGTTTTTTTCTTGGAAGCGTTTGAAAACTGACGTCCTTTCGTCTTCCAACACACCACTGCACTTGTTGTACATGTTGCACATGTTTAAAGCTTCAGATATGGAGGATTATTTACGAAATTAGATAATTAAACACTAATTCACAAAACTTTGTGAAATTGTTTGACAGATTTACAAACAGTGATACCAACTCTCAGAAATTTTTATCCCTAAAACTTAGGTCAAAACTCCTAAAATCAACCCTATTACCACAGTATAAATATCTACAGTAGTGGCTCTCGGCCGCATGATAGAAATAAATACCTACAGCCGCGCGGTACGTAAACATGCGTTAGGGCTGTCCGACGCCCGTCTCCAGCATTTTAATTACATTTGCCTACTTTCTGTTTTTATTTAGTGTTGTGATTGTAAATATACTTTTCTTATATTTAAGTAAACAAATAAAATACTTTGTATATTGAAAAGGAAGTGTTCAATAAAAATGCGTGTTGTTTTTTATTAATAGATTTAATTTAAAAACAAATGTTTGTTTGAAAAACAAATTGTGCTTATAAAGCGACCGAAAAATATTTGCGCCTTGACTGACTCGTACGAAATGCTTTATTATTGAATTTTAAAGTATAATAAACTCGCATTCTAATAAAAAGCTTCTCGCATTCTAATAAAAAGCTTTCTTCTTTTTAAAATAAAATTCAGCGACTCAGTTTAAGTTAGTTCGCATAAGTATTTTGATGGGCAACTACGGAACCCTACACTGTGCGTGGCCCGACACGCACTTGGCCGGTTTTTTTAGTATTATTCATACACAAAACACAGATAATAAACAAATATTACTGTAGCGCCGTTACGTAAAACGCACCCGTGACGATATAACAAGGGTCTGATTAAGTCGTCGTGTGGATTCGCGTCAACCGATCCTTCAAGGTCAGTGCGCCGCTCGCGCTACCTCGTACAGCGCATCGCTCGCGCAGGCAGTCGGCCTAATGCAACCGAGTGCGCACACTCAAATACGGAGCGTACTATGTACTCTTACGTTCCAGGATTCATGACTGTGTTAAAGTTTATGTAGTACACTGAATATACGTTGATTGTACACCGTACCGTAGGTAAATGAAGCTCACTGCTTCATTTCCGTGCCCACCGACAATCCCACCGCGCCGTTATACCATGACTTTACTTTGAATAATACAAACTAACGAAACACACATGCACTGGAGTTTTAACACAAGAGTAAGTACCTACCGTATCATGATTCATTCAGAACCGCCTATAACTTAACTATTTAACTTGCCTCAGTAACTTTCCTTTACTTTATTCATTTTACTGTATTTATTAACCCAAATACCCTTTTTTTCGTGAGATAAAGGAAAATACATAACCATTAAAAAGTCACACATTATGTACCTACCTACTAGCACGGCTACTAGCTACTAGTAAGTAAAATTATTTTATAGTTAGTACTCACCTTTCAGAGGTTGCAGGTAATTTAAAAAAACTTATGTCTGGATGCGTTATTGTTGACGTTAAACACCCAAACACAGCACAATATTTTCTACTTGACATATTTGCTAAAAAAAAACAACGCACCGTCCGTTCATCACTACGGTACGGCCGTGACTGTCTGCGCCTCGAGCGCGCCCCGACATCGAGGCGCGTAGGTATAGCTCGCGTTTCGTCCGTTTGTAGGGAGTCCCAATACTGTACATATTATTACCGTGCTATTACTTGGAAAACCTTCTAATAAAGACGATAATATGAAATAAAATAGATGATTAAAAAAATAAGTAATATTCTTTGATAAAACTGGATGTCCTTGGTCAATAATTTCTAATTGCCTATTTTAGATTGTAAGCTGGTAACACTCTTAACAAAGATGGCTGACAGAAAACGGAAGGCAGGGGTACGCGGGGGGTTAGGGAAGTGTCAGATGAAATACGTGAACCATAGACTATAAGGTTGAGATATTTTACTTGAAGATTACCTGACCTGGTACAGTTTGTCTTTCATAGACTTTCAACTCTATACTCTACGAACATAAAGTTAAAAATTCACTGAAGACAAACCGTAGTTGTAGGTATACTCGTATGTATATAATTACTAGCTTCCGCCCGCGGCTTCGCCTGCGTGGTGTTTTGATAAAAAGTAGCTTATGTTATTTTTCAGATTTCAGACTATCCATATCCAATTTTGTAACAAACGGCTCAGCAAATTAGCCGTGAAACAAACATTTACACAGTTATAGTAAATTAATTTGAATATTAAGGATTATATTAATGGAACGGTATAGATTTGGGTATAGCATTTGGTTAAAAGAGAGTAGGTATGTTTAAAAAAATTATAAAATATCTGTTTACAGTAGGTATAAGATACCTATGTATTCCATTAAGTGGCAGAAAGTACCCAGGAAAATTTATTGGTCCCTTATGTCCAAGAGACACTTCCAGGGGCCAGCATCACGTTGTGTACAAAAATATTTTAAAATGATACGAAATAATAAAATAGTTTTACTGGATCGAAAAATGTAATTCTCTGTAGCGCAAATTTCTCTGATCGCATGCGTCCGACAATGATGTCTGCCCTCACGTGTCTGCCCGTTCGGGTAGGCATAGTTAGATTCCTGCGCTCCCCCACCACACGACAGCGCCGTTGCCTGCCGCCACACTTCGGCGAATGTGCGCGACGGCGACCGACGACCGACGGCAGCTGCGGCGATGCAGGGTACCTATTCGTTAAAAGGAACTTTAACTTCAAAAGCCAATTTTTTTTTAACTTGATACACCCAAAACTTCTAAATATGATGTTCCTAGGTAGGTTCAGTGGTTAAAATTTTGTATACCTACAAAAAGTTTCCGTAGTTAAGGCTTCGTAGTTCCCGTTCCGAATCCGTTCTGTTCCGTTCGAATTTCGGGAATTCCGTTTGTAGAATTTCACCCCCACGGTGGTAAAAATTTCAAAATGCTAGAACAAACGATTTTAAATTTCAAAAACGCTAGAACAAATTGTTATTTATTTCTTATCAAGTTCCTAAATAAAAAGTTTCATGGTTTTATCCCCAGAAATGACAAAATCCCATACAAACTTTCAACCCTTATTTCACCCCCTCACTGGTCGAAATTTCAAAAACGCTAGAACAAATGTTTAAATATATCTTATCAAGTGCTTAAATATAAAGTTTCATGGTTTTATGTTTTAAAATTAAGAAATCCCATACAAACTTTCAACCCCTATTTCAACCTCTTCATCCCCTTTTTCGCAATAAAAGGTAGCCTATGTTCTTTCTCAGGGTCTAAAGATTGTCCGTGCCAAATTTCATCAAAATCGGTTGAGAGGTTTAAGCGGGAAAGCGTAACAGACAGACAGACAGACAGAGTTACTTTCGCATTTATAATATTAGTTTGGAAGTTTGGATAGAACAAATGTTTAAATACACCGTGTTCCGGACGATATACATAAACTTCGACCAGATGTTCAGACCACGGAAGTAAGCATTTTTCATTATGGACACATTAATAAATTCTTATTTTTTATTTTTTGTTAATTTTCATACAAACTAAATACCTAGACGTAAATAACCCGATATGCATGCCTCTTTATCCGAATTGGCAACGTCGTATTTTCATTCATAACATTTGGCGGGCTGAAACTTGTCAAAACAGTTTCTTTGATTTTTTATCTCGTTCCTCATAGCACTGTCAATGTACTATACTTATCTAAAGAGAACGTATAAGGCTACCAAGCAGGTAGATACGTTTTTCGAATTGTCTTTTTAATTGAAAAATAAAAAAAAAAACAAAATTCCATAACCAAATCATGATAACCTCTTCCCACGACATGCAGCCTTCGCAAAACGTTTCTGCAGTCCTTATTTTTAGTCTAGGCTTAAAGCAACGCCGGACCTCCAACGACGGGAAGGGGAGTAGGCTACCATAATTATCTTCCCATTCTGCCGTTTCGGCTTAAGTAACGAACATTCAATCTCAAAATTATTGACTAAAAGAGGGGCAGCTCAACACGCAATCTGGGGACCACGCTTAGAGCCAGGGCCCCCGCATCCATATGTGCAATGTGTGCAATGCACACGGGCGCCATCTTCTAGGGGCGCCAAAGCCAAGGGCCCAGAAAAAAAAAGAAAAAAAAAACCAGTAATTTTTTAAATAAAAGTTGATAACTTAAATAAGATAAGGTTTAAGTACCTACTAAAGAGTTCAAATATTTGATCTCACTTTTATATTAAAACTTGAACTTCGGAAACGTTAGACTTTTAGATCTCACTGCGTTCGTTCTTCTATGAAGAATTGCCTTGTCCTATTCCAAAAAGCTAATAATTTTCGCGCTCGCTTCGCTCGCGCTTCTAATAGATAAGGTTGCAATTCGCTTTTGGTGTCCTCGCTTTTGATAGCTCATTTTTCAATAGCAAAAATGCTTCTTATGTTAGTTAATCTTGTCTTAGTCTACAATTTTTTTTTGTCTTAAGATGGTATGGAATTCTAGCTGTGAAGTTTGAGTAGTACTTGATGGTTTCTTTGTGTTTAAGTTCCGAGGCGGCAAGCTTTACCACCCAAGGGCGCTGAATTTTATAATACACCACTGACCTACCTACCATAAAAAATATAATTCAAAATGCTTTAAAGGGCGCCAAAATCCTTTTTCGCACACAGGCGCCAGTAGCCCTTACGGGGGCCCTGCTTAGAGCTCACGTACATTCGTAAAAATACTCTCAAAAGATAGGTCTCGGTCAAATTAAGATAAATGGTAATCACAGCATATTTTTTTTATGCATTTGAGTAGAATAATTATAATTTATAAGCACACTTGTTGCGTGGGCAACATCAGAACTAACGCCACCATCTTATTTTTCAATACATTTCACAAATGAGCGCTCTCCTGTCAACCTCAATGGAGTGTCCAAAGATCCATATAACACTGTAGGTTAGACAACTACGTCAGCCGTAATGTCATTCAAAAATATTTTTATTAATAAAAAATAAACTCTAAAAAGCAAAAAATAAATTTAATGTAAAAAGTTTTCGAAATGACCACCTTCTTTTTCGACACAAATATTCAAACGAGTCCTAATTTGGCCATTTAAATTTACAGACATTTGTCTTATTTGTTCAGCAGCCTAAGATATTCTATCTAAGAGCTGTTCACGGTTCTGAATTTGTACGGAGTACACCTTCTCCTTTAAGGTTCCCCAGACATAAAAATCTAAAGGAGTCAGATCTGGGGACCTAGCTGGCCATGCGATATTTGTGCTACCTCGTCCAATCCAACGGCCAGGAAACGTTGCATTTAAATATTCACGCACTTGTGTGCCATAATGTGCAGGGGCCCCATCATGTTGGAGCCACATGGTTCGCAGAGTTTGAAGATCCACTTGTTCGAAAAATTCGAAGCTAGTGACGTTTCTTAGGAACTCTAAGTAATTGTCAGCATTTAGGCGGTGGGGAATCTCAATAGGGCCGATCAGCTGATTGTTAAAAACACCAGCCCACATGTTTACAGAGAATTCAGTTTGATGTGACGCCTGCCAATGTAAATTCGGGTTGCTCTCATGCCACTGCACTTGATTTTTGGAATTGAATACTCCCGCTCTTGTAAACTGGGCTTCATCCATCCAAAGAATTTTTTGAAGCAGTATTGGATTATTTATCAGTTCTTGATTCATTCTCTGGCAAAAAACAATTCTTGAGAAGTGATCAGGTGGTATTATGCCTTGGGATTTTCTGTAGTGGTAGGCATGCAAACCATATCTTTTCTACAGTTTCCACACTAGCTTATGAGATACACCCACGATTCTCCCAACGCGTCTCGTTGAGAGTGTAGGATCATGAATAATAAGGTTCATTATTCTGTTTTCTTGAGCGACGCTCAAATTGATTGCTCGTTCAGGGCGGCGTGGTCTAATTCCGATCTCACAAAATCTCCTGTGTATGTTAATAAATGTTCGTATATCAGGAACGCGCCGACCAGGGAATCGCCGTTGGTACTCTCGCACAGCTGCTGTAGCATTTCCGTCACAGAAACCGTAGACGAAGTGAATATCAGCTTGGTGTTGAGCAGAATATTCGTGCGGCATAGTGAAAGTTGTAATCAAAATGATTGATTAAATTAGTCGGAAACCCAAAAGCAAATTACAATAAACAATAATCTTGACAGTTAAAATCATGCATGACAAACAATGACAAATAACAACTTAGGTATCCATAGCGACCAGTTTAATCTCTTTGAAAGATTCGTTATCGCAAATGATCGTATTTCTTCGCTAACTCTCGGGTTCCTCTCGTACGTGCAAATGAAATGCAAATAGTATTTGATAGATTTATTATTTTAATTGCACTAAGCGGCAACATAGGCCAAATTAAGATACTTTCTCACTGCATAGCTCAATTAAATTTCATTAAATGAAATTACAAATATCTTTGTAACGAAGCCTTTTTAAGTACTACTTCCTTTGTTGGATTTGATTTGTAAAAGCCATAGAAGTATTTGCTAAAGTTTATGGATAACGTGAAGAACACGGTGTATATCTTATCAAGTGCTTAAATGTAAAGTTTCATGGTTTTATCTTTTAAAATTAAGAAATCCCATACAAACTTTCAACCCCTATTTCAACCTCTTCATCCCCTTTTTCGCAATAAAAGGTAGCCTATGTTCTTTCTCAGGGTCTAAAGATTGTCTGTGCCAAATTTCATCAAAATCGGTTGAGAGGTTTAAGCGGGAAAGCGTAACAGACAGACAGACAGACAGACAGACAGAGTTACTTTCGCATTTATAATATTAGTTTGGATAGCAAGCAATACCAATAAGGTTTATTGTAGGATGAAGTGTAACTCTGCTAGGCTTGAGTTAAGACCATAGATTTGCGCTTTATACAATAAAGTAGATTTCATAAAAATTTTTTTTTTATTCATAAAATTTTGGCTTTTTTGGTATTATAAAAATTTATTTTTTCACACAAATAACATAAAATTAAAATGAACCATTGATTATAAACTGGTTTTGCAGTTTCCTGTGAAAATGTTTGATTGGCTAGGGATATCTACCCGAATGTCTGTTCGTTTTTGTTTTTCTTTTATTGCAATTAGACATTAAGTACTTATATATTTTATTGTGTTGAGTGCCTGGACAGGGTCTTCTGACTCCTTTGAAGTGCGTGTGATATTTTCATCAAAAGACCATTGTCATTAAGTCTTAAGTTAATCAAAATTCGTCTGAACTTCTCTTAATATTTTCAGTTTCCTTGCAGTGTTTTGGTATTTAAAAATGTTGAATCAACTTTCTATTGCCATCTGTTTTCAAATGGAGAACTATACTCGCGCGCAGTGCGAACACTGGTTTGAAAGTTACCTAAATAACCGCTAGATGGCTCTTCACTACACAAAGTATTTCCTCTCCAGTGTTAACAGACATTCTTTTTGACCATTGAGGCAAACAGAGGGGTTTCAAAAGACCGCCATGGTGTGTGTCTGCTTGTCCGTTTGTGATACTGTAGCTCTTATTTAGGGTTGAATCGATTTGAATGTATGTTTTTTCATTCCATTTAAAAATTTCTAGCGATGGTTCTGAGACAAGTTTTATCAATATCAGTTCAGCTATTTCAAGTTCATCAACTCTTTTAATAAACCTTTGCTATTAATTTTTTAGGAATGATATGTTATAATAATAATGTAATACTTACGTCAGTCTTCCAAAAGGGTAATTTTCTATAAGTTAACTCATATTAATGTAATTGTCAGCCACTCTGGCTTCGTTGTTAATTAGATTTCCATGTTGAATATTTGTGATAGTAATTAACTAACATTGTTTGATAATTTTAGGTAGGTATACCACACAGTACCCACATAACAGGGAAATTAATAAAACAAGAAGATAAATAGAATAATATTTTTATTAACAACAATGACTGAACTAACAAATAACTAATCCCAATGTGAACATTTGTATAAGTAAATAGGAATCTTGCACACAAAACAAACCACTTTGTCACCACACTTACTATGATTATGTCAATAGTACAATCAGCAAAAGAGTTAGGTATGCAGACAGCAAATTTTGAACAGTTTTCTTGTAATACTATAAATAAGGCTGTTTTATGCTGCAAGTATGCAGTTTTTGGCTTTATCCTATATGCAGTCAAAGATTTACGTATGCAGACACATTGAAACTTACAACACAACATTGATAAACCGTTTGAAACATGTTTTCTGAATTATCTGCATACCTCTTTTGCTATACATAAACCATTATATTTTCGATCGACACTATTGACATACAACTTGTTCGGTGATGTTTATGTGATACTACCAAAGCAAACATTTAATATGATTAAATATTTATCACAAATAATTATATTATATTCCTATACCGCTAAATAAATATTTTTATGGCATAGCGATGTTCTTGTTTACGCTATTATTAACTAAGTATTATGTATTTTCTTGTAGCGTGTCCGTTTCGACCGCGCGGCCATGACGTTTTTTTTAAATAAAAACCATCCCAAGTTTTTGTAAAAAAATGTAAAAGTCGATTCCCATAAACCATAAATTTGTCAAAGCAATGGTTAAAAAGTTATAAGGGTTTGAACGTGGCCGCGCCATCGAAACTTTCCGAACCGCGCGGCCATGGAGATCTTTAAAACTAAGAGTCGCAGAGACCTGAAATTTTGGGAAATAGTAGATTGAATTTGTAAACCAAATGTAAAAATATAGAAAAAAATCCTGTGTTTGTATTTTAGGAGTTTTAAGGATAAATCCTCATGGCCGCGCCATTGAAACGGTGACAAAAACGTTATCGCCGATATCTCACTGAAAAAGAATCTCAGACGTCTGAAATTTTTTGTAAAACACAGATTTTCATTTGTCAAAACTAGTAAAAATACAACAAAAAATCCTAGGTTTATATTTCAGGAGCTGTAAGACTAAAACACCATGGCCGCGCCATCGAAACGTTGAAAATTTAGTTTTTCGCCAATATCTCGCTGAAAAAGCATCGCAGAGGTCTGAAGTTTTTTGTAAAACATAGATTTGAATTTGTCAAAACTAGTAAAAATACAACGAAAAATCCTAGGTTTATATTTGAGGAGCTGTTGAAGAAAATCTTCAATGCGTCTTGAATATGTCGATTAGGGTGACCACGGATTATTATTTACAGAGAAATTTCCACCCTTTTTATTAAAAATGATATCCTAAGGATTCGTTGAAAAAAATCTTTAAAAATCAATCGATTGTTGGTATATGTTTTTTAAAAAGTAATAATTAAATTAAAAATTCAGGTCTGTGTCAGGTAGGTGTAAGACGATACATAATTTAACATATGGTTTAATCGATGACTATTAAGATATTAAACAACAGGAGAATTTTAAAAACTATAGTGAGAATAAGCTCCATTTAAAGACGGGGCTGTCTTTAAATGGAGCACTCAACATCGAACAATCTCTAATTATGTGATTTTTAAAGATATAGCCATATTATTGCTCCTCATTGTTCGATGAATCCTTGGGATATCATTTCTTATGAAAAGGTGGAAATTTTCTCTGTAAATAATAATCCGTGGTCACCCTAATCGACATATTCAAGACGCATTGAAGATTTTCTTCAACAGCTCCTCAAATATAAACCTAGGATTTTTTGTTGTATTTTTACTAGTTTTGACAAATTCAAATCTGTGTTTTACAAAAAACTTCAGACCTCTGCGATGCTTTTTCAGCGAGACATTTGCGAAAAACTAAATTTTCAACGTTTCGATGGCGCGGCCATGGCGTTTTAGTCTTACAGCTCCTGAAATATAAACCTATGATTTTTTGTTGTATTTTTACTAGTTTTGACAAATGCAAATCTGTGTTTTACAAAAAACTTCAGACGTCTGAGATTCTTTTTCAGTGAGATATCGGCGATAACGTTTTTGTCACCGTTTCAATGGCGCGGCCACGAGGTTTTATCCTTAAAACTCCTAAAATACAAACACAGGATTTTTTTCTATATTTTTACATTTGGTTTACAAATTCAATCTACTATTTCCCAGAATTTCAGGTCTCTGCGACTCTTAGTTTTAAAGATCTCCATGGCCGCGCGGTTCGGAAAGTTTCGATGGCGCGGCCACGTTCAAACCCTTATAACTTTTTAACCATTGCTTTGACAAATTTATGGTTTATGGGAATCGACTTTTACATTTTTTTACAAAAACTTGGGATGGTTTTTATTTAAAAAAAATGTCTAGGCCGCGCGGTCGAAACGGATACTCTTGTAGCATGTGCTAGTTATTGTAGCTACTAGTATTGTAAGCATGTGTTATTATATTTACTATAATACGATACTTATTAATCACATATTGCAATCCCCTTAGTGAATGTCTGAGATCCGATTACATCTAAACCACGATCGTTATTATCTACAAATCACATAAATATTTTTCTTATTACTAGCTGGTTTGTTCTTGCTTTAGTCACGACTTATAATATTAAATAGTACGTTTTCCATGATATTTTAGATTTTCTTTACTTATTACTGCATTACAGCCAATACGTTGTTTCTTTATGTATATGTGTATCTTCTTCTATCTTCTATATTATAAAAATGGATCGCTAAATGTGTTGAGCCCATAACTTGCAAACGGCTGGACCGGTTCGGATAATTCTTTTTTTATTGTTTGTAACCATCAGGACCAGGTTATAGAGGACGAAAATCATCATGTCCACCCGTACGAAGCCGGGACGGGCCGCTAGTTTTACAATACAATTACGTATTTGATATGTTAATTATAAATCAAACTATGTTTTCAATTAAGTTCTTGTTGTAGTAGACCATATACTTTCATGTGAGAATCTAAAACGAAATAAATAATTTTTTGATCGATTGCGAGGTCCACACTAAACAGCCATAAATAAGTTATACCTACGGGTCATTCAAGGAGTGCTTGAGCCTCCACCATAGTGGCTCCGTCTAGGCTTTGGTATTGGATTTGGTGACGATCTATCATTCTTATCAAACCTTCTCTTGATCTCTGAAACTGACAGTCTTGCATCTACGCTTGGAATATCGTCCTCGTTCAAGGCGGAATTAAGCTTATTTATTTCTCTTTCGAGCTCTCTTGTAGCTCTGTCTATTTCTAGAAATTCCTTTTCAGTACTTGAAATCGTTTCAACGCTCTTTTTCGTTTGCGGCTCATCGTAAATCTTACATACAACTTTCTTAGGTCCATCATTTCCGTTAGTGTCTATATGCGTCATGCTCTCATTTAAGTTTATATCGTATGTTGTGTAAGTCGCGTCCAAGGCATTAGTGAGGCTCTTACTTCTTTTACTCGATAATAGTTGGAAATCTTCTAAATTACCTCGTCTTAATCGTATGTCATCTTCATTAACGCTAGAATTGCGTCTGTATGTTACAATGTCTACTTTAGGGAATGAGGCTGATTTTAAGATATCTTCTTCTGATGAATTGTTTCTTAACGTAACTTCGTCGTCTTTAGATTCTGGAATGTTCGTATGATTTTCTGTATCTGTTTGTTCGTTGTTCGGTTTTTCTTCTTTATTAGGTGAGGTGGCAACCACTTCTATATTGTTATTATCGGCATCAGGATTCGTTGGCTTCTTTTCTACAGCCGCCGTACTCTTGCCCGTAACATCTTCATCTTCAACTATTTTTAGCTCAATATTCAAGTTCATATCATCTAATTCTAAATCGCCCTCAGATTTGTTCAATGTTTTTTCATTGACCTCGCTTTGTGTTTCTGAAGTGACACTGGAAACCTGGAAAAATTATGTTTACGTTACATAAATGCTTTCAAAATAAAATTCAAATGAAATGGTCACGTAAAGTTCTTAGATTGTCAAAACTTCATTGAATCGTTACTGCGGAATCATTGAAACATTTTAATCAAAATTGTATTTTTTTAAGTTGCTTTGTTGTCAAGGTACCAGTGATGTACTTAGAAATTTTAGAAGCGTGTAAATAGGGAATATTTAATAGACAGAAGTGGTTCTTAGGTTCTAATGTTGAATGCCGTCTACTGACTGGCCTGGCCATGTTAGTGTCCCTAAAGCTGTTACTGTTCTGTTATACTAGTGCATTCGTGATGTCGATAGCTTCCAGTGCAAGTAATATTTAAGTGAAGAGGTTATTAAATTAAGAAATAGGATTTGACACCTTTGAAGTATTCGCCAATTATCTGTAGGTCTATTGCTCATTTGGTGGGTCGCAGGTCATCTCCTATTTTTGACAAAATCAAAATAATGTTTGACTTAGAATAAAAATTACAAGATTTTATTAATTTACTGTAAATTTATTTAAAATTTGAACGTTTTAATAACTTCACACTTTTTTTAAGGCTGCTGTGTCTTTGGTTTTAGTCCTTTTCTGTTACACACAATGTCTGTCTACATACAAAATATTTTAAGAATCTATCCTGGGGTTCCTGATTTATTTACATTTTTATGTCGATGACTTGATTTTTGTCACTATGTTTTTTTAAATCGTACTTTACACTTGTCCAAATGCTGCCCAGGAATGGGAGGACGTGCGCTGTGTTCCTGGTACTAATGTCTGTCTATATACAAAATATTTTAAGAATCTTCTCTGGGATTCCCGATTTATTTTATATTTTTATGTCGATGACTTGATTTTTGTCACCATATTTTTTTAAATGGTATTTTACACCTGTCCAAATGCTGCCCAGGAATGGAAGTGCATGCACTGTGTTTCTGGCACTAATGTATGCCTATACAACATTATTTTTTGTTTATGCGAAACCCGATACACCTGTCCAATATTTTTGTGCAAAGAATCCATGTACAAAATTTTAAAACCGTATCATAAAAAATCACAAAGTTATAAGCTTGTATAATACCTGGTTGTCCGTTCAAAAACATGCTCATTTCGCGGTACACCCGCGTAAACCGCGTCTACTGTGTTATACACTCTTGATAATAGTTTGGCAATGGGTACCTAACCGTACGGTGATAGTATTGTATTTAATTGGTAATAAAAGTTAATTAAAATATTTTTGAAAAAAAATATAACATGGTGTAAAAATTACTGGAATCGAATCAGTTACTGATTCTGAACAAACTATATTCAGTCAAAGTCAAATCATTTATTTTAAATAGGCCATCAAAGAGGCACTTTTAAACGTCGATCATTAAAAGTATGATGGGATGGGATTGATTCTACACCCATTCGCTAAGGTAGGTTGTATGAAGAAGAATGGGCAAGAAACTCCATACTTACTCTTTTTAAACATGTTTTACAATATTTTTATAACATCATTTGAAATAATATATAATGTGGAAGCAATGTACCTTGAAAATATAGACTAAATATTATAAAAAAATTAAATAATAAGAATTAAAAAAAAACAAAAAGGTACATGGTGTTCACATTTTAACAAAATATTGCAATCAAAACTATTTTACAAATATAAGAAGTGTGTGAGCATTCGAATATCAGCTTGATTCTGCTTAAGCCCTACATTGTACTATGGAGCAGGACCGGCATGTTTCCAAACATTTTTATCTTGGATATAATCTTCCAATTTATAATATGCTTGTTTACTAAGTGTATTTTTTATGTGACTTTTAAACTTTCTTAATCATTTAGAGTTAAAATTTCGCTAGGTATTTTATTATAACATTTAACACAGAACCCCATAAAAGATTTTTGGACTTTGGACAATCTATAATAAGGTTGATCAATTTTATCTTTAATTCTAGTATTAAAATTATGTCTATCGCTTATTTTATTAAAAAGATGAAGATTTTTCCTAACATACATTATATTTTCATAAATAAATTAACAAGGCACTGTCATTATGTTAATCTTTTTAAATAGTTCCCTAAGAGATTCGCGACGACATAGATTGTAAATTGCTCTGACGGCTCTCTTTTGCAAAACAAAAATGGATTCAATGTCAGCTGCCCGGCCCCACAGTAGAATACCATAAGACATAATGCTGTGAAAGTAGCTGAAGTAAACCAAACGCGCAGTTTCGACGTCTGTTAACTGTCTTATCTTTCTAACAGCATAAGCGGCTGAGCTGAGTCGCCCCGCTAAAGATACTATATGGGGACCCCATTGTAGTTTATCGTCTAACGTGATTCCTAAGAAAACTGTCTGTTTAGTAAAATCCAATTTTTCTCCGTTCAATAAAATGTCGCAATCGCTACTTCTAACATTTGGCAACGTGAATCTAATACATTTTGTTTTTTTTTCATTAAGAACTAAATTATTAACAGTAAACCAATTTTGAACCTTAGAAATACAGTCATTAACAGTGTCTAGATTTTGTGCACGTCTATCTATCTTAAAAATTAACGATGTATCATCGGCAAATAACACCATCTGTGGTTGATTTTTTAGTAAATGGGGTAAGTCATTAATTAATATAGACTAAGAAAAGGAATGGACCCAAAATAGAACCTTGAGGCACGCCCATAGTCATTTTAGCTCCTAATGAGTTTGTACCGTTTATTTGAACTTTAACCTGTCTATCTCTTAGGTTAGGTATGATTTAAGTAAATCAAGAGCTGTATTTTTAATTCCATAATGTTCCAGTTTCAGCAAAAGCGTTTCATGGTTTACGCAATCGAATGCCTTTGAGAGGTCGCAAAAGATTCCTATGGCATCTTTGATCTTGCGCTTCCTCCCAGGAGTTAAAAATGTTCTTCAATAGGGTAACACCGGCGTCAGTTGTGCAACGACCTTTGGTGAAACCGAACTGTTGATCATGAAAGATGGAGTTTCTATTGAAGTGACATAGCATTTGTTCAAGCATTAACTTTTCAAACACTTTACTGAAAACTGGCAAAATTGACACAGGCCTATAATTGTTAGCTTCCTTACAATCACCCGATTTGAAAAGTGGAGCTACCTTACTATGCTTCATAATTTTTTTTAATTTTTTTTATTTTTATTTATTTAATGGCCTATCTACAATTGTTACACTAATAATAGCAAACAAGACAAGCAAACATACCAGCCAAGTGCACAATATTAGGCGATAGACAGCATGCAAAAACATAATAAAAGAACAATAAGTACAATGAATAGAAATTACACTACTCATAACACAGCCTTAGCCTAGGATAATCTCTGGTACTACAATGATAAATTGATTAATTACATAATTTGGTGGACTTGGTGCTTGAAGTTTTGGAGTAAAGTACAAGTTATATCAATGGTTTCGTCACAATTATTCAAGATTTTACACAGTCTTGGAACCGGGGAATTAGATCCTGAAACAGTTTTGCGGAATGGGGGACGTAACATTTTGATTGTGTGACGCGGATATTTACAGGGTAGGTTTAAATTAAACTGACATAACAACTGGGGGCAATCTATTTTACTGTGCAGAATTTTAAACAGGAAGATTAAGTCGATATTATCTCTACGTTTTTCGAGAGAGGTCATGCCAAACTTCTGAAGACGTTTAAAGTAGCTGGGAACTTTTTTTGCAATTCTCACAGAGTAGGAAAGATGGTTTAAAAATCTCTTTTGGATGCGTTCTAACCTTAGACTATGTGACGCATAATGGGGACGCCATACAACCGAGCAATACTCCAATACAGAGCGAACGAGGCAATTAAACAAGTAAATTTTTGTTCTAGGCTTGCGGAAGCATTTTGCATTCCGCATCACAAACCCGAGTGTCTTTGAAGCTTTTTTAACAATACTGTTAATGTGGGGAATAAATGTTAGCTTGCGATCAAGAAGAACCCCCAAGTCTCTGACTACATCTACTTTGTTTAGGAGTGTTCCGTCCATATTATAGTTGAAGTCAACAAAATTTGATTTCCGTGTAAACGTTATTTGAGAACATTTATTAACATTTAATTGCATATTATTTACCTTACACCAGTTCAAAAGTCTATTCACGTCTTCTTGAAGTAATGCTGAGTCGTCTTGAGAGCCTATTTCACGAACTATTTTCAAATCATCGGCAAATAAGAATGGCGTGGACTCAATGAAGCAATTAGGAAGATCGTTTACAAAAATTACAAATATTACAGGACCTAGGTGGGAACCCTGTGGAACCCCAGAAGTGATTTTGAAAGTTTTAGATTTATAACTATTTACAACCACATAAAACGATCTGTCAGTTAAGTAGGACTGCAGCCAGTTTAGGAGGGAACCAGAGAAGCCATACGCAGCAAGCTTTTCAATAAGTACACTGTGGGACACCTTGTCGAATGCCTTGCTAAAATCAGTGTAGATGGCGTCAATTTGCTGGTTAGAGTCAAGCGATGTTGCAATTTTTTCGACAAAAGTGACTAAGTTACTATAGGTGGATCTTGCAGTAGTAAAGCCGTGCTGGTGGTCAGAGAGATACTTCTTAAAATATTGTTGAATGTCCGGGCATACTAATGCTTCAAAGACCTTCGCAAGTGTCGGGAGGATAGAGATAGGACGATAATTGCCAACCAAATCAACAGCGCCGCTCTTGTGGACCGGGAGAAGATCATAAGATCCGGAAACACTCCTTGGTCTACACTGGTGTCAAATAAAAAAGCTAAATAAGGCGCAACGGTTTCTATTATTGATTTACAGGCCTTCACAGATCAGATCAGGTTTCGCATATACTAAAAATAATGTTGTATACAAAAATTCTCTATATTAAAGTCTATATATTAAAATATGTCATATATAGAGAGACATTAGTGCAGGAACGCAGCACACGTACTCCCATTCTTGGGCAGCATTTGGGCAGGTAAAAAATACGATTAAAAAAACATGGAGCCAAAATCAAGTCATCGATATAAAAAACTTTTTATAAAAAAGGGAACCGACTTCAAAACCAAACACAAAAAAAACTATAAAATAACTTTTCTTTCGGAAGTCGGTGGCTTTGTTTTTTTTTATTTCATTGACATAATATGGCCACCGACTTCCGAAAGAAAAGTTATTTTATAGTTTTTTTTTGTGTTTGGTTTTGAAGTCGGTTCCCTTTTTTATAAAAAGTTTTTTATTTTTCCCTTTTTAGTTGAGATAATCAACAACAATAATTGCGGACAAACATGCAATCGTCCCTTAAAATCTACGATCCAAGTAAGCAAATCGGATCCACGCGGGCAACGTCACGGGATATAGTAGTGTTATATACTAAAACCTTCTCCAGAATGTAATGAACACTTTACTGAAAACTGCATCAAAATCCGTTCAGCCAAACGTGAGATAATTGCGGACAAACATGCAATCGTCCCTTAAAATCTACGATCCAAGTAAGCAAATCGGATCCGTGCGGGCAACGTCACGGGATATCTATTAGTGTTATATACTAAAACCTTCTCCAGAATGTAATGAACACTTTCCTGAAAACTGCATCAAAATCCGTTCAGCCAAACGCGAGATAATCGCGGACAAACATGCAATCGTCCCTTAAAATCTACGATCCAAGTAAGCAAATCGGATCCATGCGGGCAACGTCACGGGATATCTATTAGTGTTATATACTAAAACCTTCTCCAGAATGTAATGAACACTTTACTGAATACTGCATCAAAATCCGTTCAGCCAAACGTGAGATAATTGCGGACAAACATGCAATCGTCCCTTAAAATCTACGATCCAAGTAAGCAAATCGGATCCATGCGGGCAACGTCACGGGATATCTATTAGTGTTATATACTAAAACCTTCTCCAGAATGTAATGAACACTTTCCTGAAAACTGCATCAAAATCCTTTCAGCCAAACGCGAGATAATCGCGGACAAACATACATACATACATACATACAGGTCGAACTGAGAACCTACTTTTTTTTTGAAGTCGGTTAAAAATGTAAATAAATCAGGAACCCCAGGGCAGATTATTAAAATATTTCGTATATAGACAGACATAGTGCCAGGAACACAGCGCACGTACTTCCATTCCTGGGCAGCATTTGGACAGGTATAAATACGATTAAAAAAATATAGTGACAAAAATCAAGTCATCGACATAAAAATGTAAATAAATCAGGAACCCCACGGTAGATTCTTAAAATATTTTGTGTGTAGACAGACATTAGTGCCAGGAACACAGCACACGTACTCCCATTCCTGGGCAGCAATTGGACCTGCATACCTAACTCTTTTACTGTCTGTACATTAGTCACGCTACTGTTTGGATTGTAGTAGTGTGTTTTGGAATTTATAGTATTTTTATTATATCTTACCGTTGTATCGACAGTAGTGTACACCGGCCCCGGAGGTAGAGGCGCGCGCTTTTTCTTGCGTCTCGAAGCGCGGACCGGAGGTACGGGACCATATTCGTCGAAGGGGTTCGTGCTCTCCACGCTCAATCGAGACTCTGACACTTCGCTGCGGGCCAGACGAGGCGTCGTACTGGAAACATGCAAGGTTTTTTTCTTAATATTATTTGGCACAAATGAATATACCTAGTCTCTTAACAAAGGCATTCAATGCCTTAAAGGAGGCTCCAATCACTAATAGTAACAATTACTTGGCGAAGGAAAAAATATTTGAATATTGAATATACCTACTTAGAATAATAGGTAAGTACGCCTGCGAAACATGTGTTCTTAAAGAAACATCTTCTGAACACATTTCGCCGGGTATGTTAAAGACAGGTTAAAGTCCCATAAAATACCTAGAGAGTGAGTAAATTGCTAATGAGTCCGGCACAAACCCAGAATCCATAACTGCTGCTGAGGAATGACTGGTGGAATAAATTATAAAACTTTGTTCGACCACGCAATCTACCCCAGGAACTAATGCTCGGTAGCCGCGCTCCGACTGCAGATCACTAGATCAACTAAAAAGGACCAGAATTCACACACAACTCATCTTCATCTTTCAGAGAAAAAAATCATAGAAGTCTATAATTTTTGTACAAATACCAGATTACTTCATTGGATTTGATCAGCCGATACAGTATGACCAAACTATGACATAATTATAAACACTCGTTGCAAGAAAAATATTTAGTCGCACATCGTTAAGTAGGTACTTAGGTATGTACAAGGAAAACAAGATAAGATTTTCCTTGACTAAACTTGTAAAACTTATAGGTATGCATCTATAAGATAATATGATTAAAGCCACAGACAGAATTAATGCAGTCGCCTCTTAATTCATATTAACCGCTAACGCTAACCACGTGCTCTCAGGTAATAAGATAAGTAAAAAGGTTAGTTAGGTTTAAATTAATTCCCCAACTTTTTACTTCATTCATCACATTAACGACCGGTAATGGTAAGAACAAGGCAACAAAATGATATGTAAAAACCTTTTTAATCAAAAATTTCCTTTTGATAAAATCTCTAGACTGCATGGATCCTATATGGCCGTGGAAGACTATAAACGTGTTATCATAATTGAAGGCGATTAGATTTCGTGCTTTGTAAAGACTGTTGAGGAATTTCTTCACCTGGAGTCAATTTGGATGAAAAAAATGGCATTATCAATATACGCCGTGTGGACATAAGATTTGCTAATTCTAAATTGCCAACTAGACATTTTGATAAACATTTTCGGCTTGTTTTTCATTAAAAATTTAATAAACCGGGGTCCCTAGTTAGTTCATTCTCTGTCACATCGCGCGCTGCGATTTCATTGATAGTCCTCACAATAAAATTCGAACAACTAAACGAAGGAACTTAAAATAAAAGTCATCTCAAGTCTTTTACCTTAGTGACTGAACCTCATGATGGCTGGTGCTTCGCAGTCGCTCTTGAAACCGGGAGCGTGGCAGCGGAGTGATGGAGCCACCATACACGTAGCGGTCGCCGCTCTCAGGGCTTGCCACAGTGCTTCGAGCACCTGCCATCGAGTTTGTCGAATCTGAAAGACCATTTAGATTTTGATTAGGATAGCTTTAATTTCGGCTACAAGACTTCAGTCTTGTAGCCGAAATTAATAGTTATGAACCTTCTAAGAGCTGCACACACAACAAGACGCTTATCGTCTCCGCATTGAACCAGTTTTGTTTTAGTTTCGTTGCTATAGGGATCGGGTCTATTGCTTTCAAAATTGGAGAAAACCCAACAAGTTTTGTTGGAAGACCTGGGATTTAAACCCCAGCAACTCTCTTATTTCTCTTCTCTTTTGCGCTTGCTGGTCTCTTGCTAGAACCAACCATTTTTTTTTTTTACTCGATGAGACAGTCCCGTGACCTCTATACCAACCATGCAGTCAAAATTGGTGAAGCAATTGGAGGCGAAGATTAACTTATGGGGTCGTGCTCGTACAAGCACCGAAATTTTATCATTATAAAAGATTTAAGTAGAAAATATTAACGAAGTTATTTGGCCACTGGCTTTTCAAGTACCTGTAGTCAATTAATTGATAATGACGATAGATAGAGGAAAGTCAGCATATTTGGAATACAGCAAGTAATTTGGAATACCACGATATCTCGATTAGTATAAACACCATCTGCGTTTTTTTGTTTTGATCATAATGTCACATGATATAGGATGTGAGTGAGCACTTAAAACAGAGCGCTACACTAACATTTCTGCCGACAGCCCTACGAGATTGAAACGTCTTATTTGAAAACTTTTTTGGTACGAATTCAATCCTTAATAATCATTTACGCAAATCGTCAAAGAAATTTTTAAACTGTCAAGTGACCTTATTTGTTTGTGAATTTGTTTTCATTTTATAATTATTTCTAAAACTAATTAAGAGAAATGGATTTATAGTTTAGGATGTCCTGTTGTTAACTTGGAATACTAATGCTAATGGGATCATGGGGCTTGTGGTGCTGAAGAAACTTCTAGAAATCAGTAAAGGACCTTCTGTCTTTACTGTAAGGATAATTGTAAGTCCAAACTAAGCACGGATCTATTCTAATGTGGTTGATTACAAAGTAATTATTTTTGTGGGCGATTTTGTTACAGAAATATTTAAATTACAGATTACACACATATTGATTACCTACAAAAAGAAAAAATACTGTAAAATTTGCTACAAAATCTAAATTAATTAAGAAAACAGTAAGCATTTGATTAAGAAAATAGTTTTATATAATTTTGAATACTGTATTTCAAATTACCTGCACCCTAAGTCAAATCACGATTTCGGAGTTTTTTAGGTTAATTCAAATTTTGAGAAGGTTCCTCATTTTTGTTTGGTTTGACAGCTTATATTATTAATGCTAAATAATTTTCAAATAATTTAAAGTATATTTCATTGGAATAACCCATTTATTTTTCAACTTATTCTGAAAATACAAACTGGTATTCCAAATATGCTGCACTTCCTCTATTATTTTAAGAATAATAAAGTAATTACGTCAATAATTATCTAGATACGTACATTGCAGAGCTCTTCGATACATAATGGGTGAGCTGTCTCCATTTAATTGGGGGTTGCTGGACTTTTCTGAAGACGTCCCCTTCTTCCCTTTTTTCATGAAAGACCGGAAGGCCCTGAAAACAGGAAATAGAGGTTACATTAGTAAAATACCGAAAGTAAATCTTTCGATGTGTGTAATTTGTATGGTGTGCATAAATAAAGGGTATTAATTCTATTCCTCTACCAAATTAGCATTTGAGTGTTACCTGCGTATTCGTTTCGACTCGATTCGATTCGAGATTAGGCTAACTCGGTCGCTTTCTTTAAAAATATAGACAAAGAGTTCCGAATTAAAAACTCTGCCCGAGGTTTTGTGAATACGTGGTGATCCCCGTTATTATCGTGAGACGCCGCGGTCGTGGGAACCCGCATCTTGTAAGCAAATTAGTTTCAAAGAGATGAATTCAGCGTTTGTTAATGTCTATTATGGCAGGAGCTCTCACAATGCTGTTAACGGATGTCTGTAGGCGCAACTCTGACAAAAGTAATGGAAGTTTAGTGCACTTGATTCCACTTGAGCGGTCACAATTGTGCCGTGACGAACGAACGAGTGGCCAACGTTCGCCCACTGACTTGAGCTATTGTGTTTGGCAGACTTATTGGTACGGAGTAGCGTATCAAAGTCCTAAAACCAAATGGTCCTATTATCTATTTATTATCAAAACTATACTTAACGGAATGTCCCCTCAATAAGTTGTCGTACGAGTATGAGCAGGATGTGCTTACTTGTAATTTATAGCAATGCGGAAAAGTCATCGTTGATGCGTAGCTTACAGTCTGGACAGTTTGAAGTATTTGCTCTTCTGATTTAGAAAAAGTGCAAACGATTTAAGAATCTAAAGCAGTTCAGGTATAGGGGTCCGATGCTTTTCTTCAAAAAAAACTATGCTAAAATGTATGATTTAATTCCTTCTCAGATTCCCTCGTTTATTTTTATGTTTAAGACACTCCACTGTTCGTGGTTCTGATACATCAATCAGCTTCTTATTCAGAGCATATAGATAAAGATTTAATGGAGCAGTTTTATAGTATTCAGTGGCAAGTAACCTCGACCCAGTCTGAGATTGTTAGTGTTTTACTGTACAAACAGTCGTTCGTTTGCTATCAGCTACGTCTTGTAAACAGACAGCATGAGTCTGTATGACATTAAATCTCCTGGGTCAAGAGATAAACTGAGATTTGCATGATCTGCACTTGAACTGCAGTTGCATTGCTATGATTGTACCTCATAAAATGTCCATTGGATACGGCCTCACTGTTTGTTTTAGGTAGGTATACTATAGTGGTTCCCTGTGGTTTCAGCCCCGTTGTTCGTCTTCTATTGGTGATGTTATAGATAAAGGGCTATCTAACGCAAAAAAATATTTTCAATTCTAATCAGTAGGTAGTTCCTGAAATAATCGCGTTCAAACAAACAAACTTATCAGCTTTATAATATTATGTAGTATAGATTCTGGGTACAGTACGGTTGGACAAGTATGATTTTCAATCTTTACGGGACAACCCAAAATACATAATGGGGTGTTGGCACTTGGCATGGTCATTCGACATTATTGGGTAGGAATGTGGCACAGCTCTTACGACTAGGTAATTTATTGTCCGAGGTTCATACGAAGTTTCGATAATATGTTAAGAAACGGTCATCCATTCCTTCATTAAGCCAAGCTAGGATTTTACTACCTACTACCATCCATCGTGTTTCCCTGGCTAATTTATCTTGACCTCGTATAGATCAGTGAGTGCGCTTGAACTCAACTAAAGAAGCTATGTCGACATGAGCAGTGATTGTCGTGAATGTTGAAATCATTTATCTTCATATACGTTACAGCATAATCTGTTTGTACGTCTACCTAGATCTTGACTATGGTGGGTGTGCCTCGTAAATTATGCGCGTGGGCCAGTGGTTAAACTTGTTCATCATATTTTAGGCTAAGGTAGACATTAGTCCCGGGGTCGCGGCACAAATTAAAATGGATGCCGCGGCCCTAGAACGCAAAGGATAACTGAATGAGCAGGGTGGTTTTTAGTTTGTTATGTGACAGTCCTTTCCGCTCTACCCAGAGACAGAAGAGCACTATCTGGTTTGATGATTTTCCACCTTAAACAAGACGAAGACCTTTAGACATTTAGCATATATTTGGTCGCAGGGCTGTTTTATCAAGTAACCGTGACCCTGACACGTAAAAGACTATTGTAAGACACCGAGGGCGGCCACATACATCATTTTTTTTTCCGTTCGGAATTCGAAATGATGAATGAAATGTGAACAAAACACACAAAACATACCTACACACACATTTGTACGATTCACTGTGTTCGGATAGAACACGGATCAGGATTCCTGATCAGGAAAACTGATGTATATGGCCGGCCTTAGTCAGTACGAGTCTGACAGTCCCTCCCGTCCCGCCCTGGTTGGGAGGACTCATTTGACCACGTAAAAAAGAGCTTCGCTACTTGGCACAACACCAAATGCTTGGCTAGCAAGCATTTGGTGTTGTGAATGTTGTGACAGTAGGTTTCTAGGTATCTTCTTTATTCCACCACGTGGCCATGTCTAATAGATACTTGTATCTAATGGTTAGCAAAAATTGATAAATGACAATCGAAACCAATGGCTTATAGTGCTTTTTAACCGACTTCAAAAAAAGGAGGAGATTCTCAATTCGTCGGTATCTTTTTTTTTTTTATGTATGTTCCCCGATTTCTCGAAGACGCCTGGACCGATTTGGAAAATTTTTCAGTTTCAGTTTTTTGGTCAGGATCTGATGATGGGATCCCAGAGAAATCGAGGGCAACCTTCAAATTTTATAGGCACATAGTACCATTTTCATATATTTTCTAAAGCTGTTCAAGTATGCATCTGATAATCATCATCTCAGGTGGATGAGCTGATGATGGAAGGTACAACTCCTCTAGTAAGGACTCGGCATCGACTGATTTAGTTAATTATGTTTGTGTTCGCATATCTCCGGAACTACAAGTCCGATTTAAATAAATCTTTTTTTGTTGTACTAGGTATCGTTCAACTTAGGGAATACTGCAAGTATCATCAAAATCAGTTCAGTAGTTTTTAAGATAAAGTTTGAATGAAAGAGATGTTAACGATGTTATTAACTTACCTATTACCGGTGCTACGGATTAAAAATTCTAGTGCACATGTAAGAAAATTATGTATTTGACAAGAATTGTGGTTAAATATTGAAACTAAAAATAGTAAAATAAAAACTTTTTCAAAAAAAATGTAACCGCCTTCAAAAACAACCACAAAAAAGGGTAAAATAACCTAGGTACAAAACTTTTCTTTCGGAAGTCGGTGGCAAAAAACACAATGAAATTAATAAAAAAAAAGTCACCGACTTCCGAAAGAAAAGTTTTGTAGGTTATTTTACCCTTTTTCGTGGTTGTTTTTGAAGGCGGTTACATTTTTTTTGAAAATTTTTATTAAGATACGCAATAGCATTATGTGATTGATGGTTAATTACCAACTTCGATAAGCACAGCTTGTATTGAATCAGCTGTTATTAGAACAGGTTAAGTTAAGGATAGGATTAGGGTCCTTTTTAATCTGATTAAATCAAGTCAAATAAGTTCTCCCACCCTACGTGGAGCGGAAGAGACTGCCAGACTCTTACTGACTAAAATCCACTGTGTTCCTTCAATTGCCCTTCACATTCCAGGGTCACGGGTTACCCGTTTAGCCAGTCTCGCGACCCCATTGTAAAGGTCATTGGAGATTTTTTTTATAAGCCATATTTCGATATCGACAATCCTGAAAACTAGTTCGTGATCTAAATGAATGTATTGCCTGTGACCTTCCTAGGCATGCGGTGAAGAAAATTAACGGGACGCGTATTGCTCTAACTATCCTAACTGAACTGAACTGGGCATGACCCACTTTTACGCTCTAAAGATTTTATTTATCACACTTCTGTTGAACGATAAAGAGGCTAAGGTGAATCATGCGTCGAACAAAGTGTGATAAAATCCACTATGTTATAGGTGTTATAAGCATTCCATACCGCGAATGAACAATGGCACGCTATACTTAATCTGTTAGATATCCCATGTTAATAATAGCTACCTAACTCATATGCAGGTTAGGTACGTATTTAAATTTGTTTTAATTACCACTTCCGAAGGTTTAGTAGAGGCGCAATATTATTCCACAAACCACCTATTTGTACAGGTGGGTACCTAACTGAAATTAATGTTTGTTGACTGATTTTTAAAACCCCCGATAATACCTAATGTTCCGTGTGGTCTGTTTTCCGCGAAATATGAATGTTTCACGATTTGGTTGGTACAGATATTTTTTCGTTTAAATGAAACATGCACAGGAAGTGGACTCAGTTAGCCAATAGCCCTGCTGGTCTCTGTGGCCTGGAAGGACCATGGATTATTTTTACACAGTAGGTATAAATATAAAATCATTTAGAAATTATTTAAAAAAGTAGTTGATATTTCGCAATAACGTTTATCTATCAAACAAACTAATGCACTTAAAAAAAGGATGAAACGTATGAGTTGGACTCCAGCCCTGCGCCACAAGCTAACTCACCAAGCCAGTAACCCAAAATCCCATAAAAGAGAGTCGACTATCTGCACGCGTAGCATGGCGATTCTATCTCTATTCTACCAAGAAAAGACAAAGTTATTTCATCGTTATTTCTACACAAATCGATTGTTTTTTTTGCACAAATATGACACCTTTCTTACACTATTGAAGAAAAGAACGTATATTTTCCATATTTTTCACATAAACATGCTTAAAACGCTAAAATTATTTCTACGTTCTGTCATTTTGTCTATTCTTGCGTCGACAAAACCCCTTTCTACGGCGCCATGCTACGCCTGCTGTTCGTGACAGAATCTTTTTCTTATATTTTAGGCTTGAATTAAAAGCAGTTGAAGAGTTAGTTTGGTTGAATCCCTTTCGCATTCAACCCTTCGATCATTAATATCCTTAACGATCGAAGGGTCAACCCTTGACAACAGAAAGGGCTTTGTATCTTTTGTACCAGGTGCCATCCGCCATTTTGTTTTTTTTTTCAAAACGGCGTACACGAATGAAATTTTCTTAAATCGATAGATCACATCAATACAAACATAAAATGTAGCGGGCAAAATCTCATAAAGCGTCACGTTTCCGAGTTATGAGCTGTCAAAGATGTACAAGAGGTGCCATAGTTTTTAATTTAGTTTTTAATTTTTTGATGTTTCTAGATGAATGATGAAAGATATATAGGTAATTAATTGGATGTAAGTTTTGTCCGCTCATTAAGATGTTATTCCAACGGGAATAATCACTAAGTATGATATTACAAACATTTTCTAAATAAACTGAATGCTTTTCAGGTAGGTACAGACAGGAAAAGAGTTAAGTATACATATATGTGCATGCCTTATGTTTAATGCAATTTTTGCTACCGAATGACGCAGGTCCTCACCGGACACGGAAGTTTCGGGAGGTACCTGTGTCGGATAGAGAGGAAAGAAACGCCTGGGTGTCACCACTGCAAGGATCACCCGGAGCTTACGGTACACTTGAAACACAAAAACCTCAACACTAATTGGTCTGTGTTGCAAGTTTATGTGGTAAAAATGCATACCTAAATAAAAAGTGGCTTCACCTTATTTGTCGCGCACGTTCTATCTGTCTGTTTCTTTGATCAGAAAGCCTACCATGCCTACGGACATACACAAGCCTACCATGCCATGACCTGATTAAAAACGATTCAAAAGCAAGACATTTAAGTTTAAGTTCCTAAACTGCATCGCTTAAAGTCGTACCATGACGTCCAATTCGCTTAGTGTCATTTGGATCGTTAAAAGTGAATGAAAGATCGCGATTTGTGGCTGAAACATTTTTGGTATGGTGTTAAAGAGACAACGCAAATATTAAATAGCTTCGTCTCTTTTTCATCAAAAACGTTTCAAATGACTGTTTCTTTGGATAGTCTGTAGCGCCCTTCGTTACGCCTAATGTCATGGCCTACTAGATTGAATAATTAAACTGACATTATGGTACGAATTAGAAGTTTTGATTGTCAGATGCCATGGCCTACTAGATTTAATCGTAATGATTCAATCTAGTAAGCCATGACTGACGTCATGTAAGTCCTAAACTGGATGACGTTAGAGGTCGTGGTAAGCCTCCCGAGTGTTTATTATTAAGTTCTCGTTGTGATATTAATTGCTATACTGTTAATTAATGAGTGACACTACCGAGCGCGGTGGCTCAGGTCACAGACAGTGTTATTTTTGTGGCGTGAGTACTTTACGTGGTCCACGGAGAAGATATCGCGCTTCTATACGGTCCTACCCAATGACCAATGAATACCTAACTACCAATCCGTACATTGCTGAGTACTCCCGTCATCTGTTCTCGGATACACGAAATGAATTTCAAACACAAGATAGCTGTTGTGAATCGTTGAGGAGTTCCTTCGACTGTCTCTGGGTCCCATCATCAGATCAACTCCAAACCTTTATTAAATTGTACATAGGGCTTTAAAATTCTTAAGACAATAAAACTGGCAAACGCCGTCAGTTTTATTGTTTGTTTACGATTTTTGAAAGGTCCGTTCGATCTCTGGTCTTCCATCATCAGACCTTGATTTGCTTATCATGGGACCACCTCTGAAATATCTTCTTTCCAACAAAAAAAGATTCGCCGAAATCGGTTGATAAACGACGAAGTTCTGCGCGAACAAACATAAAAAAGCATAAACGGTCGAATTGAGTAACCTCCTTTTTTAGGAGTCGATTACAAAAGTGGGGACGTTTCACATAGATTCTTGTCATTATATAGGTATAATGTTGTTCAATACGCATATATCGTATAACAACTAAACCTTCTCATGTAAACCTTACTTTTTTACAAATAAATATAATATACATTGTATTGTAACACTTGAGTTTATATTATGTGTGTGTGTATGTCCTGTTTATCAATAAATCCCTTTTCTTTCTTTCAAATCACCTGAAGGTTGACTGGAAGTATGCACTCAGATGTTCAATTTCCGCCAACTTTATTATTCCTTTTGGAATTATATTAGTAAGTATATAAGAAGCGCAATATTCAGGCAATTATATTTAATTTTAATTGTATATGTACATAAAAATCAATGTTCCGGTTATTTAAAAACGAAACAAAACATTAAACAAAAAAAAAATTATGGCACCTCTTGACTCTTGTACATCTTTGAGAGCTCATAACTCGGAAACGTGACGCTTTAGGAGATTTTGCCTCTCTACATTTTATGTTTGTATTGATGTGATCTATCGATTTATGAAAGTTTCATTCGTGTACGCCGTTTTGAAAAAAAAATCAAAATGGCGGATGGTACCTGGTACATGGCCCATACAAAAATGTTCAAACCCCTTTTCAATTCGTTAAGAGATTACCGCATTCAAATGCGCTAATCTCTTAACGAATTGAAAATTTCTGTTTGTGTGGGATAGTCCGTTTATCGAGGAAGGCTATGCAACGTGTAACGTTAATAGCGCAAAACCTCTCGTGGGGTAACTCAGCCCATGTTACTGAACAATGTTTGTTCCAAGACCTGGAAATTCGCAAAAAAAAATTTGCTTTTTCATACAAAATGAGAAATTGATCGGGCCCATCAGTATGAAAAATCATTTTGACTTGGAAATTCGCAAAAAAAAAATTTACTTTTTCATATTAATGAGAAATTGATCGGGCCCATCAGTATGAAAAATCATTTTTTTTTTTGCGAATTTCCAAAAGTCTTAGAACAAACATTGTTCAGTAAGATGGGCTGAGTTACCCCACGAGAGGTTTTGCGCTATTAACGTTACACGTTGTATAGGCTATAAAAATAAGAGCCGAGAAGCGGGGTAGAAACCACAGGGAATACAGCTAGTATAAGTATAGTATAAAATATTAAACCTGACTAGGAGCTTAGTTTGCATAAGAGGAACGGAATCTATAAACAAAGATTTAGTATTGATGTACGGAAACTATTGAATATTGCCAATTTAAATATGCAAGTGTGTCAATAACATCCAACAAGTCACGTCACAATGCAAAATAAACATATATTTCATGAGCAATTGTTACCAAATTGTTACATACCAAGCAATAAGTATCTATTTATTTATCGCCTGTTAGCACATAGTGAAGACAGTAACTGAAGGCCAAACTACGAGTATATTTATTAATGTTTTTGCCTTTTTGTTTAGGTTTTGATTTTGATACCAAAACAAACGTTAAAGACGCGTTTCCATTAGGCAAATTGATTGAATTGGAAAAAAAGTAAATGGAAGTACTTACATGTAACTTGAATGCAGGTTTGATCAAGTTCACATAAGCTGGAAATTAATAATTACATTAATCTACCTTGATCGCAGTCTTAATCCCTGATCTTTTGTTTTTTATTTGTAACTAATGAACGACCTAATCTGCTTAGATGTCCAATCAGAAGTACTTAGCTGCAAAAGAACATGGATGGGGATTTAGATTTAGATAGAATAATTATGGTATTCATTTCTGTTGTAAGATGTTTCATCCTAGTGAATCAACAGTTTGTAATGCGCGCTTCTACTTTCTAAGAAACCACCTAATTTCAAAGAATGATCAAAATTCCATTCCAAAGAGAATAAAAAATCTACCTAGTTTTTTTTTCCACGAGGTATGGATATTCCCTTTGGGAAATTCTCAGTAACGATTGCCTCTAATTTTGATGGTTATTTAGTATAGAAACGAAATATCCCATCAAAAACATAAATGTGAAATGAGAGCCAAAGCCAAGCACAATAGTTTGATATTATGCCTTGGTTGTTGACTTCAACGAAAAAAGAAGTGAAATCTAAATGGGTGCCAAGTTCAATGGTCAGTTCTGAAATTTATTTAAAACAACATAAACTATATTTCTTTTTATAACTAAGGATCATACATTGTAGCCTAATTTCTGACTTGGCTATTTCTCATAAAATACGAATTATATTATAACCTTCATAATTTCTAAACCTGTAACTTCTCAGTTTTATTTTATTATTCCGAAAATTTGGCTTGCTGGTAGTACTAACTAACCATCGAACAATTCGTATATGAGAACTAGCCAAGCAAGAAATTAGGCTACAATGTATAATCCTTAGTTATAAAAAGAAAATTATAGTTTATGTTGTTTTAAATAAATTTCAGAACTGACCATTGAACTTGGCAACCATTTAGATTTCACTTCTTTTTATGTTGAAGTCAACAACCAAGGCATAATATCAAACTATTGTGCTTGGTTTTGGCTCTCATTTTACATTTATGTTTTTGATGGGATATCATTACTTTTTGTACATAAATAATGATCTTACACCATTGATCGCTAAATATTGAAACAACAAATAAAAATAAATGCCAGTTATTAACTGTAGAGGATGCTAGACACGGGACACCGTTCGTTGCCGGCAAGAAGGGAAGTTCGGATTTTTCAGACAAGGATTTAATACCAACAAGTCGCGTTAATAATATCATTTAAAATTGCATGTTCACTAAACCTTATACTAATCGCCTGCCCATCTTAACACCGCGATTCAGGATCGTGACGTAATTGCACAACGCCATCTAGTGGGTGCTAGGTGTTATGGAATACGGTTACTTACGTGTAATAAATACGAAAATCAACTATTCTTAATAATAAGTACAAAGACGGGATTACATGGATTTTAAAAAATTAGGGTGGTGTTTAACTCGTTATATATTCACGTAAAGATCATAAAATTCACATTTCACAAATAGAGTTTAGGCACTAATTAAGCAATGCCATCTAGTGTTACTTGAATAAATCAATCCTTTATTGATTTAGTGCGTGGTGCAGTGAGTTTCTGAAAATGATAAAAAGTGGCGCTAGTATTTGTAGAATACGGTTAGTTACGCGTAATAAATACGAAAATCAACTATATTCTTAATAATTATAAGTACAAAATTGGGAATATGTATTTGAATTAAAAAATTAGGGTGGTGTTTAACTCGTTATTCACGTAAAGATCATAAAAATCTACATTTCACAAATAGAGTTTCGGCACTAATTGAGCAACGCCATCTAGTGTTCTGTTGAATAAATCAATTCTTCGTTGATTTCGTGCATGGTGCAGGAGTTCCTGAATATGATAATAGATGGCGCTACTGGTTGTTGAATACGGTTAGTTACGCGTAATAAATACCAAAACCTACTATAATTCTTATTTTTAAGTACAAAGATGGGAATATTTGCATTAAAAAAATTAAGGGTGGTATTCAACTCGATAAATATTCACTGTAGAGATTTACAGGCACTAATTATAAGTTAAGTGAAAATTATAGTAAAATGATAAAAAATTACCAGTTTCTGATTTTTTCCTTTGTATTCACGTAATTACCAATCTGCATGCCAAATTTGAACTTTCTAGGTCATCTGGAACTGGGATATAGTTTTGATTTATAGGTCAGTCATAAAAATGACGATTTTTGGTCGTTAATAACTAAATAACCGTTTGAGATATGTTTATAAAACTTGGAACACATATCTATCTCGCCAGTCTCAATATATGTGCCAAATTTGACAAGTCTAGGTTAAATAGTTTTTGAGTTATGAGGGGCTAAAAATTGCCTCCAAATGGTTCGTGTAATATTACACATTGTGAGCGCGCCTGTGCTTTGGCTGGCCACGCTCTCGCGTGTCTAGACTCATTGCCAAATACTCGTATCAAACAGTACCTAGGTAGGTAGTAGGTACCCTCCGTACTGTTCAAATGCATAAGATCAATTTCATAGCTAGAGTTTAAGCTGCAACCATAGCTGTACTTTAAATTAATTCTTTCTTTGTCCTCGTTGAGGGGTCAATGGAATCATGAATATACCTACCTACTTACAGATGTTTTGTGGTTTCAACCCTGCATTGCGACAAAAGCGTTCGCTATAAAATATACCTAGGTAAATATAAAATATACTTACGTTCATTTTTTTTATAATGAGCTACAAAATTGGTCCTCTATCAGCCCCCGATATACGACTTTTCGAACCTGCTTGATTAGATCAATAGATTTTTGCTGTATTTGACTTGTGAACGAGCCAGGCGTTAAATTTGATCCGGCGCTGCCCTCTATAATGTGGAATTAAGGCGGCGCTAGTCGCGAGCTCGAACTCACTGGTAGGCATGGTCAAAAACCATGATATTTCACCTGAAATCGAGCCATATTGTTCATGGGTCCGCGAGCGTCATCCCCCCGTGGAGAAAACAGGGAAAAACATTATTCAGTGAGATGCACGATCATTCAGAGTAAAAGGCGCGCGTAAAAAAATACGAAACGGCCTTTGGAAGAAGGGGTTTTATGAAAAAACCACTGCATCAATCAATTTCAAATAAAATTTATGGAATTTTCGATAAATGTGCTGTGTCGGTACGGACTTTGTTTTGGAAATTTGATGCTTCTTTAATTTCTAATTTACGCCCAAAGTTGTGTTAAAATTTGCAATAAAAACGAATCTTTGGAAGCTCGTAACTTTTTAATGGCTTGTTATTTCAAAATTCTGCTTCCGTACAGACAAAATTAATAATGAGACAAAACGATACCATGTTTAACTTTGGATGTACCTTGTCAAATAGTGGAGTAAAACCCCAACGAAGTTTCTATGGAAAATTGTTGACTTGTTTCACCTTAAGTATATTACTGAAAAGGTAACAATTCATTCACCGTCTGGGAGATTGCTCGTAAATTAAACTTATACTTTTCATTATAATATCCTGAAACGTATCCGTAAGACTAAGTGAGTAAGTACTAAACGCACGTGTCTTGCACTTGCCAATCAATATGTATGATTCCTACGCTACTGATAGAAAGGTCAACCTTTGACATTTTGATATTATATTGATTTATTCATCGAAAGTCGACAACATCGTGGTCATCAAATGTGTTTTGGATTGATCCTATTTCTGAGACAAGACTTGCATAACCTAACAAATAAATATGCTTGAGTATATAAGTATTTTTATTTTTGTTTTTAACCGACTTCAAAAAAAAAAAGTAGGTTCTCAGTAGCGACCTGTATGTATGTATGTATGTTTGTCCGCGATTATCTCGCGTTTGGCTGAACGGATTTTGATGCAGTTTTCAGGAAAGTGTTCATTACATTCTGGAGAAGGTTTTAGTATATAACACTAATAGATATCCCGTGACGATGCCCGCGTGGATCCGTTTTGCTTACTTGGATCGTAGATTTTCAGAGACGATTGCATGTTTGTCCGCAATTATCTCGCGTTTGGCTGAACCGATTTTGATGCAGTTTTCAGGAAAGTATTCATTACATTCTGGAGAAGGTTTTAGTATATAACACTAATAGATATCCCGTGACGTTGCCCGCGTGGATTCGTTTTGCTTACTTGGATCGTAGATTTTCAGGGACGCCGATTTTATGAAGATTTTTGTTGTTGATTATCTCAACTAAAAAGGGAAAAATAAAAAACTTTTTGAAAAAAAGGGAACCGACTTCAAAACCAAACACAAAAAACTATAAAATAACTTTTCTTTCGGAAGTCGGTGGCCATAATTATGTCAATGAAATAAAAAAAAACAAAGCCACCGACTTCCGATCTATAATAAGTATCTTTATTTTTGTTTTTCGTAAATGTAAAGTTCAACATTTTTTAAATATTTACGTATTTGTCGCATGCGTCGTGAATTTAGAACTTAGAAAAATTCGACCCGCGAGCGGGATTTAACCTGCGATCTACGGATTCGATACATCTGATGCTCTATTTCAGTAGTTCTCAAACTGTTTTGCCGGCGGAGCCCTATCATTTTCGAATTGGTCATCAATTTCATCATGGGAGTCGTTTTCATGGTTTTCGAGAGGAAAAGCAAAATTTTTGACGGAGCCCCAAAATAAAACAAAAAGTTACGTGCATTCTTCAATAAAAGGGAATCAATACTAATACTACCATAATGAAAAAAAAATCTAATAATAAGATGTGTGAAAATGTTTCTTATTTCTCATTAATCGGTTTATATTAGGTTTCATCGAAGAGAATTGTATATACATATATCAGGTTCGGCATCCAGTCTATTGCGATATTTTTTTTTGGTAGCTGTATTCTCGCGGAGCCCCCCGAAAGACTTATTTATTTATTTATTAAAACTTTAAGCAACACAAAAAGGTACGGTATTCTCTACCAGTCAACCAAGGGTAGTAGAGAGATAACATGGCAGGTGCACAAAAATATAAAATTGGATATCAAAAGAAGAGATACAACTAAACATACAAATCTAGGTACTTTAATAAATACACATACACGTTGTATGTGAAAATGGAGGGTAGTTATAAAAAACTAATAATGACTATCTTTTTTATTTACTTATACTCATATTCGTACCACGTTTCAAGTTTATAAACCCAAGGAATAAGATTTTACATACAAAGGTTTTCACCCCTTTTCACCCCCTTAGAGGTAGATTTTCGCAAAATCCTTTTTTAATGCTCACCTACATTATAAACTACAACTACCATCCAAAATTCAGGTTTCTACGTTTAGTGGTTTAATATCCTCCCCTTAAAACTTGAATACCCCTTTTCACCAACTTGAGGGGTGATTTTCGAAAAATCCAAAAACACGTGTTTGATTAATTCTTATCTAGTATTTAAATACTGATTTACAAATTCATCAGCTCACGCGTTATGATTTTCCCATACAAACTTTAACATCGTCCAGATTACCAATGGAGGGTAGTTTAAAAAAAATAATGGTGCTAATCTTATTTATTTACTTGTGTTCTTATTCGTGGAAAGCTTCAAGTTTATAAACCCAAGGAATAAGATTTTTCATAGAAACGTTTTCACCCCTTTTCACCCCCTTAGAGGAGGATTTTCGCAAAATCCCATCTTATTGCTACCCTACATGGTAGACTGCAATTGCTATCCAAAATTCAAGTTTCTGCGTTTAGCGGTTTCGGCTGTAGTCGAGTCTTAATAAAAAACCCTGTTCTTTTATATGGGGTGACTGGTAATTAGTGTACGATACTTAAACACGTGATTGTGCTCGTGATAACAAACAATTTTTATTATGGGACCAAAGCCGAAATCGTGAAAAAAAAATCAGCTGTTCAGTAGGTACATTTATGTTTGCCTAATGTACTGAACAGCTGATATTTTTTTCACGATTTCGGCTTTGCTCCCACTTGTTTAAGTATCGTACACTAATTACCAGTCACCCTATATATATATACAAGATATAGATATACAGTCATATACAAAGTAATAGAAAGCTGATTGAGATGACACATGATCATATTTCTTCATGTTGAATATGAACCGGATGCAGTTATTAAGTAGCCTGTCAAGTTTATCCAGGAATACAGCGTTCAGGTCAAAGTAGCACACGTCACCATAGTCGATTATAGGAAAGATTAAAGTCTGCATAAGCATGGTCTTCGTTTTTTCGCAGAAAGTTTCTCAGACGATAAAAGCAACGCAAGGTCCCATTGACTTTATTGACTTAACGGAGCCCCAGGGCTCCGCGGAGCACACTTTGATTGAGTATAGCTGCTCTATTTAACCGCATTTTATCTCTATTATTCGAAAGTTGCAGTTTCAAATCCCGCTCGCGGTTCAAATTTTTCTTTCCATAGAATTTTTTTGTGAAGTTCAAGTCAAGTTTCAAGGCTTCCCATGCGTCTTCAAAAGGTATTGTCATATCTTGTTTCAGCTCTACAGTATTCTATTCAACAACTCGCAAATATCTTAAAGATGTTTGATGATGTCAAGTTGAGACTAGAAATACCTTCGAATTTTCGAAACGGGAAAGGAAACGGGGAAACGGGTGAAATCGTAGAACGCATGAATTCTACGATTTCTCCCGTTTCTATGACAAAGTGTCTTAGGAAATAGCTTTGTCCACTTTAATAGTTACACTACTAAACCTATTTCGATCATTCATTTTGTAAACAAGTAATGATTTATTCTAGAAACAATTAAAACTACGAAATTACTCTTTCGCTGCAGTGAACGGCTATCGACAATCAAAAAAGTCCAAATTGGATTGTAAATCACGCTAACAGGAATAATTCTACTATCCATCATAAAAAAAGTAAGTTTGCTATGAAATCTGTAAAAGATAATTGAGTGCGATTTCCGAAATTAGATTAAGTTAGCGAAACTTGAAAGAGATCTCCATAAAATAAATGAAGTGAACAGTGAAGTTTTTTACAGACAATAAAATTACTTCTTTTTTTCATGTCGATGTCTGTCATGATATTTCGTAACTTGTAATATCAATTTCTTGGTCACAATATAACTGCCTTTTAAGAGAATAGTCTGTTTTTTTTTGTAAGTTTTTCAGTTAATGGGATTTTTAAAGACTTTAGAATTTAAGTAACGAGCAAAGGTTTTGATACCTATCTCAATAGCACGTGTAGGTAATATTGAAATTGTAATCGCAGAACGTTTATTTAATTCATCCTGAGTAGTAGCTTCGTGTTAAGCATACATTACAATAGGTAAATATTTCCTTCGTATTAAATTACTAATAGCATGTAACCAATAAAAATAAATTGCGGAGTATGCCACTCGACTGATTATGAAGGTTATTGCATATGCCTAGGATAGCTTGCGTCTGAATGCTAATTATAAATAATATCTTTCCATTCATTAATTAGGTACTACCTACGGTGTATCCTTACATTGTTTAATTGATTGGAAACGTGACCCTGAAAGGGCTATTGAAGCAACACCGTGGATTTTAGTCAGTACGAGTCTGACGGTCCTTCTGTTCTACCCTGGGCGAGGACTCAATTAATGATTTTATGATGTTGAAAAAAATAAATGGTTATCACCTTATCACATATCAATACAAAAACCACAAATCATAATGAGACAAAACTTTTTGCTGGCGTGCAGTGCACAGTGGACGTGGAAGTTGCCGACGTCAGCCAGTCCGTTCTATGTATTTACAAGAAAAAGAAAGTCGAAAAATAAAGGAAGATGTATCGTCATCTAAAATGAATCAATATCCAAACATGATTGAACACAACCATTTATTTTTTGGGTTCATCGAACGCAAGTGCGTTGTTTGGGTATTTAAAATATTTATTGGGTCGATCGATACACTCTCATTAAAACATACTACATTATCAAAATATCAGTAACAAAAAATAATTATGCATTTGAAAAAACTAAGTAAAAAATATTTAAAAAAGCAAAAAACCCGACTGCGTAAAAAAACTAAAAAGAAAAAAACAAGCCCAGTAGTTTAGAATTCACTCATTCACACTCACAGTCGGGGCCAATTCAAATTATACCAATCAAATCTTCCCAATGGGCCCCGACTGTGAGTGTGAATGAGTGAATTCTAAACTACTGGGCTTGTTTCTTTCTTTTTAGTTTTTTTACGCAGTCGGGTTTTTTGTTTTTTTTTTTAATATTTATTTTATTTTACTATTTTTAGTTTTTGTTAGCATTTATCAGTCCAAATTAAATTGAAACATATAAGTTATATATATTTTGGTAAACCATTTATAAAATCCTTTAATTTCATACCCCACTCGATAGAAAGTGACAGATTTAAAAAAAAAATATTTTTAGTTCGGAACCCTTTGCACGCGAGTTCGACTCGCACTTGGCGAGTTTTATGTACCCAGTGACACTCTCACGTTTAAGACGAATCTAACGACACCTCTCAAGTTAAAATCCATCAAGCCGTTTAGGCTGCAGAGCAACACAAAGAAATATACATACATACATACATATATCCCTCGAAAAACATAACCCTCCTGGCGCAGTCGGGAAAAAACTACCTAGGTACTTTAATTAATATAAGTATGAGTGAGTGACTTTCCTTAAATTCTAAAAAAAGCAATGTGGTCGTAAATATAAATACTGCATTGCTGAAATAACTTGTAAATAAATAAAAGAGAAGGAAGTTTTTAAGAAGAAATCATTCTTCCCCAACTTCAAATGAATTGGTTGGAAAATGATGATGTGGAACGATGAAATAGGTATCAATTATATTTTTTTTACTAGCAATACATTATACTAGATACTGGTTTATTGATCAATGTAAGTGCACTGTCCGAAATAATGTTGTGTGTGCTGTAGGTACTGTAAAACAAACCTAATCCAACGATGAAGTCTTGGCTTCGTGCCAATGCACGTAAGAAACGATCCGGTTTAAGTTGTTTTGTTATTTGACGCATTATTTATAAGTCGATTAATGCTACATTTAATCTATTATGTAAGTTTGTGTGGTTCCTAAACGTGCCTTCCATTATGCATCTCACTGGTCTTGCATAATCGGCAGAATGCTTGTAGGTAATGCATAATCGGTAGAATTGCTCACAAATATTGATAGATTTGTACCTACCTACTCGAAACCGGTAGGAGGAATAAAACATGAAAGTCATTAAAATCAAATCACAATTTTATAACTTTGTCATCAATTCAACACACAACAACGCCTAATTAGAGAATTATGTAAAGTTTGGTACAAATTAAAACCTTAATAAAATTAAACCAATTTTCTTTATGTACCAATGATATTTTAGTAAATTAGTAAATATTTTAGTATATTAGAATATCATTGTTATGTACCGAATCATCATCTAAATCACAACTTTGTTTTAGGTTAAAAAACCTGGGACAAGTTGGTAGACGTATCCTACACGACCTCTACAAGATTTTACTTCTGACGTGGAAATCGGTAAACGTTCGGAAGAATTGTAATTTCGGAATTCGTGACAAAATCTTTCCACTTAGTGACATCGGATCGCATCTACATATTTATGCCATCCAATGTCACTACATCTTGTGATCAAAACGGAAAGGAAAATGCAAAAGAAGTGCGTGCGTGTTACAATTTGTGCAAAAATAGGAGTACCCATACTAACTTATATAACGTAAGATTAAGTAGGTACCCTACCCAGTATATTGTTGATTCATATTATAGATTTGAATTGATAAGAATATTTCATTCATTGTTACATCTAGATAAGTATCACTTAGGTATCACGCTGATATTAATGATGTACAGACAACATCAACTTACCTCAATCTGTACAATTCATAATCGAAAATAAACTTTCTCTTTTTGTGGTAAAGTTGAAAATCTACTAAAAGAATTTGACAGATTGGGGTGGGTTGTTACGCTGGTATGTGTATCTATTGTATATGCGAAAGTTTGTGTATGTGTGTTACTCCTTCATGCTGAAAGATCCGACCGTTTAGGATGATGTAGCGCACACAAAAATAGACTATGACCAGGAATCACAGACAACTTACAAAAATAGCTCGATGTCTCAAAATTACACCGTCTTATTGTTAGTCTTACTAATATTTAAATTAATTAAAATCTCTTTTGTGACATAAAAGGCCTTATTATAAAGTTGCATCCTTTGTGCAAGGGACTTCCCAAGACGGACGTTATCGATTTAGCATTCTACATAAATAGGTACATAGGTACCTATTTGAGAGCCTGAATCCTGTGATTTGTGATTCATTGTGACATTTGGTATCGATGAACCAAATTGCATTTCTCAACTTAGCTGGACTCAGCATTATGATTGTTTCGCCACACGTGTATGTCATCTGGTAAATTAGATGTCAATCACGTATTGGTGTACTACTCAATATCCAAGAGCGAGAAGAGTGACTTCAATCCTATAAATAAACATCTGACGACAATTGCATTATTCACAGTATTCACACACTAGTTGATATGATCAAACAAACAAGTAAGTACATACACCCAAGTTGATATTATTTAGTCCTACGATAAGACTCATGATTACTGAATTGTTGTGCTCATATTGTTTCGCCCTTCTCTAATGATGCGTTAACCAAACGAAAATAAAACGAGGGCACAAGCTCAGATGATCTTTCCTTGACATTCGGTTGGTACCTATTTTACGCAGACAACCAGAAATAGAGCTATTTAGTTTAGGGAGGACTTTATCTAAACACATTAATATTGTTTTTTTTTTTAAATTAAATTTAATAGATCATTTATAAACACTTGAACAGAAAAGGACCCGATATCAAGCCCTGTGGTACACACATGTTTTAGTTCAAACCCAGTTAATTTACAACATTTATCCAAAGGTGCTGCTGTCTATAGTTTAAATAAGTTTAACAAAATGTGTGCAAGTGTACTTACTCTATTTCGTAATATTCAAAATTTAAGAGCCAGTTTTCTTGATTTATGCAATCAAATGCTTTGGGGAGCCCACGCAGTATTCAAATAAGGTGACATTGGCTCGTCGTCGGCGGCGCCGGCCGGCGGTCACCAGAACCGCCAAGAATATAACATTATGGCTCTATAAAGTGGACGCTGTTAAGTTATAGAGGGCAAGCCAGTGCACTGTCACTATTTGATAAAATTTTAACACCCTTGGTGTTCACCACGCTTGTGTGTGGTGGGGAATTACCTACCTACCTACATTTATTATCAAAATATAATCGAATTCAGCTAATTGTATTAGAATATCTGGTAAAATTAAACTTTTATTGGGTCAATTTTCGACTTCGTCGCCGTACTTCCTTTATTTTTTCCATTATCCTTATGTACCAGAAGGGAAATAATAAATCAGACTCCATAAATGATTTTATTGTTGCAGTAGTTATGTATTTACATAAATCAGTTTGCCCTTGATCTCTTAGACATTTGCGACTAAAGAAAAACATGCCAACGTGGTACCTAATGAGAACAAAATAATTACACATATTTAATGACTGCTGACGTTGGGTAAGTAAAACAACTATCGTCAGTAAATTAGTTATACCTATATATAGTTTGCACGACCAACCATACTTTTTATACTATTGTTACCCAATTATTTTATACTTTGGCCACTTGTCGTTTTCGCAAACCAGCATTACATTGGGATTTCGTAATTATTTATTCAGTGACTCACTTACAGTCAACAAATGGAATCTTACAAATTCCTACGAGCAACAATGACAAATAGTGGTTATTAACCAAATATGCAGTTTGTGGATAGCTCACGCAGTATTTATAGTTTAGTTTTATAAGTTTTACATGAATGTTTCAACTTATTTTGGAATCACCCGTTCTAAAATAGGTAAGTAAGTTGTTCCTGAGAATATTACATGAATACAAAAAAAAACTTAAAAACTCTTTTCGAATACCATTTGCATTAGTTTACATTTAATTATTAGCTGACCCCGCAAACGTTGTTTTGCCATATAAATTTAAAAAAAAATAGATAGTAGCCGATTCTCAGACCTACTGAATACGCATATAAAATTTGGTAAAAATCGGTAGAGCCGTTTCGGAGGAGTACGGTAACTAACATTGTGACACGGAAATTTTATATATAAGATATACTGGTAACTAAACACGTGGTGGGTATGAAAGCCAATACAACAATATCTATTATGTACGTAAGTATTTACAGAGACTAGAAATAGAAAACCGATAAATTTTATATTGGAATTCGAGCTACTGCGATTGCGCATTTCTCTACCAACATTAATTAATCATACTATGTGGCTGAAATCTCTTTTGTTGTAAGTAGAATAGAATTGGTATAGATCTGCTTCTCTTTAGTCTTTATTGATGTTTTGGAAAGTACGGAAAGCAGCTGTAGCAGTAGCAAATCACTAAGACTCTATATCATTTGTATTCTTATAGACATGAATCATCGTGGTATCTGGCAGATAGGTGTGACAAAAATCTGATTTGTAGTCTATATTTGAAGTAGTGAACTTTCTCTCATAATTTCATTCACAATCAAATGAACTGTACATTATAAATACTTAGGATTTTTATATGTATAAGACCATGATTGGCTGTTGTTGTTGCATCAGTCTGTATCTAGTATTTACAGTTTACCGATAATGGACTGTGACTTCCAGCTAAGTCTGACAAGCAAAATTTACAACACACCGTTAGAAATGTAATTAAAATTTCACAGTGAATGTAATTAAGCCTGAAAACATTTGGCAAGGTTGTCACAATGCTAGCGGAATACTTAGAGCAAGTTTATAAAACAAAATATAGGTATGACCTATTAATTATTTTAAACGCATTAACGCATGCGACGCGCATCGTAAAGATGATTTTTTTTTTTTTTTTTTTTGAGGAAAGAAAAATTTTAAAAGTGAAAGTAGTTAAACACTAATCCAAGAGATGGCGCTACGCTACCGAAAAGCGTAAACGAGGAATAGAGAATTTCAGCTTGCAAGTGTGGGTTGCAATAGCCTAGTTGGTTAAGGCGTCTGGAGTACCTATCCAGAAGACGCGGGTTCGAATCCCACTTGCAATCTTAAAATTTTTCTTTCCTCAAAAAAAAAAAAAAAAAAAAAAAAAAAAAAAAAAAAAAAAAAAAAAAAATCATCTTAGGTATGACCTGTTTTGAACTTACCATGAATTCTTAAGGTCCTTTAGTCCAGAAAAACTGATGCTGTTCGACCGATTGAGCCGCCTGCCGAGAGTCCAAAACCGGATCTTATTGTGGTTATCCTCCTCATGAAAAGGGTTCAAATGTTCCGGGTAGTCGTAGATGGAGACCGTCTTACGAGGAGCAGTCGCCGCAGCCATAATTACGTCTTCGGGAAATTCACTTTTTTAGGTTTTACATAATACACAGTACGTTAGGCGTCAACCACTTATTTTATCAGTTATCACACTGGTGAGATATCAAGAACTGATAGCGCGTTGTATGGTTTTATCGCGGGAAGATAATTACGTTGTTTGTTTTCGCGGCGTTGTGTGGCAAAGAGATCGAGCGTCGTGGCGCTCGGCGTCGCGGACTGTGGCATACTAGTGTAGCTACCGCCGGCCGCCGCGCGGCGAGCCGTCAACGTCAGCCGACGACGTTATCATGCCGCACAGAGTCACCGACCATCGCGCAAGCACTGCATCATTACGCTGCTTCGCTGCACAAGTGAGCATCCATTAACATCAGCGAAAAAGAAAGTTGCTTCCAACGCAATTTTATAGTTCAAGCCAAATTAACGAGTCGCTCAGGTGCATCATAAAATGAAAACAATATTGTCCATCATTTTCATTGCTGGAATGATCAGTAGCGAATGTAGCATACCCGTATTTAATCGATACTTGCATTTTGCTTAAAAGCGTCAAGCAAGTTATAGCATACTTACAAGTTACAATAAGGACATTTGAGATACGTGTGAAAATAAGTATTTTTAAAACCTGATAGTTGGTAACTTACGACTAACCGTAAACACGGTGATCGGAGTAGGTATATTTGTCTATAGATGACGCCATGTTGGAGCCGCGTCACCCGCAGAACACGAAGGTCGCATCGGAAAATTTAATCGCGCTTTAAATACATATTAATAAATTGCTGAGCTGCTTTGCTCATTGGCCGATAACATAATTAGGAAACTTTGCAAAAAATGAAAAAAGAAAATACCGAGTTACTTTGCACCTTGGTACCTAAATTCTTGCTGCTTGTTTCCAGTTTCAATATTTCTATGTTAGGCTTTGAAACGCTGTAGTTTGACTCTAATGTAGTGTCAAACAGCCCAATTAGGTACCAACCTAAATAAATATTAAGTACTGGTAACTAAAACATCGAATGCTCTATTGCGTGCTTCCTACATCGTTTATAATTAACTGTACTGCGGTTTATTTCAGTGGTGGACTGTGATTCAAGCCGCGGCACGCGAGCAGTAGGCCACTAGCTACTACTAAAATACCACCAAGAATGGTACCTATCGATCCACTACCTACACTACACCACTAATACCAAAGGTGAGCTATATTAATGGGGCCAACATACTTCATCAAATTCCCTCTTTTCTTTGATAAAGGTGGCAAGGTGGCATTTGGTTCACGGCTAGGCTAATGGAGGGTTGCGTTGCGTCTTTCACGCCCATGAGTCGGATTTTACCACTTGAAATCGGTTATTATGTCTTCGTTGCAAATACACGATAAATAACTTTTTAAGGAAAGAAAACGATTAATTTTTATTTAGTGACAATTTTGACTGGAATATTTTGAAACACTTGAGGCGCGAGTAGCTGGAGAACTTCAGTTATATCTAAGTAATTCATCTATTCAGTTCTAGCGTGGCCGCATTGTTTCTATTAGTTTATTTTTGTATCGATCACCGTGGCAGGTGTAAACAATAGCGAAGCTAATGACTTAGTCGTTTAGTTTTTATTATTAACTAAGTAAAATGTTACAGAATTGGCTTTGTGCCTGCTATAAACGTAAAACGAATTAGTCATCGTCTGCTTTTATACGTTGCAGTACCTAATGCTTGCACTTTGAACAAGGATACAGGAAAATATCATTCCTTTATGCGAAGATATTAATTAAGCCGTTCTTTATTCATGGTAGGTATCTTAGGTCCCTTCATAATTAGTTTTGAGGTAGTCTTTGTTTCGGTTTTTTGTAATCTTCCACAGAGATAAATATAATTCTGTATACCTATATCTAGTGATATGTGTATCAACACTATCCACTTATCTGCTCATGATTTTCTTAAACAGATATAGAGCTTGGGTTGTATTTACAACAAAACTACTTGTGTGCAGGAACTTCTTTTCAGTTAATGTTAAAGGAAAACTTAACCTCTTTAGTCGAATGAAATAAGCTTTATTCTTCCTTTGATCTTTCTCTTCAACATTTGACCACCCAATGCTAAGTATAGGAAGGTCTCTTCCACGTCTCTCTATTTTGATCAACCTAAATATGCCATCTTTGCGGAAGTATCTAACTGGCCAGAATTGCATCACTTGGCCAATATCGCTAACTAATTGACTGGGTCACTCGTTAATAAACTGTTATTATCTAAGTGCCCACTTTCTATGGGTACTGTAGTGCAACTGTTCATTAATTTGTGGTTCAAAACAGAATTACAATAGTAATTTGTTTGCTGCCATTCTTTTATGATAGAACTTTCTGGTTCCCATACGTATAAGTCATATACCTAATTATAACTTGAATTGGTATCTACTGTTTTCATATTCTACTACCTATAGTTACAAATAAAGTAAAAAAGCGGTATTGCTTAAATTGGGTAGTAGCGGAATGCAGCATTTTTAATGAATTCCTATACGTTCACATTCCAGTCTGTCGTTGCTTACGCATGCTGTTCTTGCTTTCATGATGACATACTCACTTGTCTGCTTCCAAGTCTTCCAAAAAATTAAGTAGCTTCATCAGTATGCTCTATATCGCTCTTATTATCGTTTACTGCTCCTTGGTGAGGAGTATATTAGAGTATTGCTCAGCTGTTTGGTCTCCAATTTATAACATACATACGGATCGTATAGAAGCAATCCAGAGGCGATTTATCAGGGCTCTGTGTTCAAAATTTGGGTTGCGACGTAAGATACCGGAGTATGTAGACCGAATTCGAAAATTCTCTTTGGCAACTCTAGAACATAGAAGATGGGTGAGCGACTTGTGCACCTTACACAAAATTGTAAATGATTCACTGGACGGCCAACTTCTCGATATTTGGACCTAAAAGTGCCTACTCGATCTGTCCGCATACCACAATTGTTTAGTATCCCCGCAAGTAATAACAATGTATCTCAAAATAATCCTTTGCATAGAATGTGTAAAAACTATAACGCTATTTGCTCACACGTAGACATTTTTCATGATAAATTTAACTCTTTCAAATCATTTCTTCTAAATTATAACGCTGTATGATTGTATAGATCGTTCAAGTCATAATCGTAATTATTTCGTTCGTAATTCATTATTTAGTAATGTGTTAAAAACTTTATAACACGAACTTAAATTTAATTTTTACCTTTAAAAACGAGGCTTTGTTATTTTTGAATGTTGTGTACAGTTGTAACTGGACTTCAGGTCCACTTATTATTTATATGATTAAGGGTATTATTTTGTATTGTCTTGATCTGTTGTCTGTATCTGTACCTATTGAATAAAATAAAATAAAATAAAATAATCAGCCTATAATAATATTATCTCTAATCATAGTGCTGGGACTCCAGCCTCCTCTCAATCAGAGAGAATAGGCTATCCACCAATACAGTATCAATCTCAAAATCGTTGTTAGGCGAGCTCCAAGAAGCGGAAACCAGACGACTCTGACACGGTGCTAATTGAAGAGGTTATGTCGCCAGAAAAAATGTAATCATTGGTCAATAGAATGGAGGATTAGATTGATTGCGCTAAAATCTACTTATTTGCCATTGTAGTTATCGCTGCTACACTAGTTTTTCGGCGTCAATTCTCAAATAATTTGATTTGGACGTAGATTCATTGTACGTACCTACATGCACAACTCTTTATCTCTTCAAAAATCTAGTGACTCATCCAAGTAGATTTTAATGTTGCTTTAATGACGGTGCAACTTTTTATCTGAAGTGAATGATTTTAAATAACCTTTGGAGGGCATTGTAACCAATTTGCAGTTGCAACGAGGAAAATAGTCAAAGTACCCACCCACGTTATGTAACTTCTTACCTATAATTCAGATTTATTTGACTCTAAGTTTCATATCACAAGATACATTAAAGAAACGTTTCCATCCCTATCGCAATCCCGGTCTTTGCCCTGATGACTGCACGCCGATGCATCTGTAGGGTAAAGGGAGGTTATTTTGTGAGACAGGCAACTCAGTGATAGAGTCTTAAAAGTCTCTCAAAACGTTACCTATGCATGCAGTAATGCGATATGATGCAACTAGTTCACCACTAAAGTGGACAAGACGTAGTGACACATCATTTCGCATTACATGCATAGGTAACGTTTTGAGAGACTTTTAAGACTCTATCACTGAGTTGCCTGTCTCACAAAATAACCTCACCTTATTCTATTCTAGTATGGCTGTCCTGCTATCCTATTCTCTCTCATCACTGGACACTGCGGCTTTGAGATCGTCCGATCGTGTAGAGAGACTGGTGAACGCTGTGCAAACTTAAGCCACACACAGCGTGGCGTGACCGCTGCGGCCGCGCTGTTACAAGGCCTAGAGAATAGCACTGTAAGCCTATTGAGTTTGGATTCCAAAAAATATGCCATTTTGTGTAATTAACCGTAGCAAAAGAACATAAACCTCGCAAGATAAGAAAAAAAGAAAGCGACTACCTACAGCTCCGCACTCCTTTTACTGTTACAGTTTTCAGTTACCTATTATTCTATTTCTGACTTTGAACCTCTATCAAAGTTATAGGGATCCTTATCTTCGTTATTTTAAGTTTGCTGTGGTGTTGAAGCACAAAATTATATAGGTGTTAGTTTATAAATAAGCAGCACAATATGATGGCTTGTGACGTTGATAAATATGAGGAAGGTCAAAAATGTATGGTAATGTAAAACAGTCGTCAATCATTATTACGAGTATCATATGTAACCCCTATGTCACCTATGTCCTTTAGATGAATAATTTAGAAGCTAGCGATGGTTTATTGATTACACCTGAATACCTAACCGATACAGTATTACTGAGCCAGCAGTCGATCTACAGACTTCTAGATCTACGGACCCTTATTTGTGCGAGTCCGACTTCCATTTAAATTTTAAAACAAATAATTAAATCTACCTACTTTATAAGCTATTGTTACCATAGGGTACCTAAATGTAGGTAAAACGCTCATACTAGCGCTTAAACTTACTGCTCGGCACCACATGCGAGTGTGGCCACTGTTGGCGTAGTATAACGTAATGGCAAGTCCATGGTACCTAAAATCATCAAGTGAGTCCTCCCACCCAGCGAATGGGACGGGAGTCCCTGATAGATTTGTATCGACTAAAATGCACGGTGATCCTTCAATGACCCTTTACGTTCCATGGCCACGGTTATCTGGTAAGACAGTCCCTAAGGCCTTGTTTTATGCCAACAGCGGCCATCTTGAAAAGTTACATTTAATATTTCACCAACTTCCGAGAGGTTAGTCTGATTTAAAGGTGGGAATGTTAAATTGTGATGGCACGTGCAAGTAAATATGATTTGTATTGGCAGCGTCGGGCGGAGGAAGCAGCGACTTATCTCAGAAATTGCAGAGAGGATGCGCTACTACAAACGACATTGAGGTCCAATCAGACGGAGCTCGGTAAAATGGTGAATGCGCAGTTCTTTTGTACGCGAACCTGTAAATACCTTTATGTAGATTTGGTCTGCGTTACTTCCTAGGGGTTAGCATACTCTGGTCGCGGAACTGTCGAAACGGGTAATCATGAATTCATGACCCTGGAACGGAAAGGGCAATAGAAGGAACACGGTGGATTTTAGTCAGTATGAGTCTGACAGTCCTTCCGCTCCACCCTGGCAAATATTAGCTATGTCACGTGTGTCGTTGATACATCGTTTGTTGTGTTGGTTTTTTTTTACGTGGTCTAATCATCAAATGAGTCCTCCCACCCAGGGCTTGGCGGGAGGGACTGTCAGACTCGTACTGACTAAAATCCACGGTGTCCTTTAATAGCCCTTTATGTTCCTTCTTTCTTTGGCCCTCTAGAGGCCCCCCGTCATCATGCTGACACACTTTGAGGCGCGCGTGGAACACAACGCGCCGCCGACCCGGGCATGGTCGGACAGCGAGTCGCCCATTACTCGCTGCCCGCATGCCTAGAGATGGGTAACTAGCCGGATGCTTTGAGTTATTATCGATTTTAATCCATTAACAGCCATTAATAGCCATCCAGTGGCTAATAACCCTGCTATTAATGTATTGTCAAAGAAATAAATGTTTTTTTTTAATCTGTGGGCGTGAATATAAATTGGGTGCGTGTACGCAGTGTGATTCAATGTATTGCATTATTCTTTTTATTTATTTTCACCTTTTTATGTGTGAAAAAGTGTTAATAATAAAATGAATACACATTTTTCGAGAAATCTAAGAAAGTATGAAGCAATGCAATATATTTATGAACTTGAATTCATTTCCTCGCAGTAGAGTTGAAAAGCACACTACGCTCCTCAGGAGTAAAGCTGCCTTGTCTTGGGCTAACTTGAATCCCTCGCTCACTAAGGATTCTATAGAGTATTAAGTAGGGATTACAGGTGAATGCTCGCGGTGAGGGATAGCGCCTTAACAGAAACGAATCGCTGCAAACCAGTATTGGTAGGTGGTAATCAGCAACTTGACTGAGGATGTAAGAGCGAGCGAAGTGAGCTCAGGACTTGGGGCACCCGGACACGGAGCAAACAGAAAAAGGAGCCACGCGAAGCGGGGCTCCGTCGAGCCGCCTTGGTAGGTGGTAATCAGCAACTTGACTAAGGATGCAAGAGCGAGCGAAGTGAGCTCAGGACTTGGGGCACCCGGACTCAAAACCTTGCAAACAGAAATAGGAGCCACGCCAAGCGGGGCTCCGTCGAGCCACCTTAGTACCTAGGTGGTAATCAGCAACTTGTCTAAGGATGCAAGAGCTAGCGAAGTGAACTCACACTCGGGGCACCCGGACCCGGAACCTTGCAAACAGAAATAGGAGCCACGCGAAGCGGGGCTCCGTCGAGCCACCTTAGTAGGTGGTAATCAGCAACTTGACTAAGGATGCAAGAGCGAGCGAAGTGAGCTCAGGACTTGGGGTACCCGGATCCGGAACCTTGCAAACAGAAATAGGAGCCACGCGAAGCGGGGCTCCGTCGAGCCACCTTAGTGTAATCAGCAACTATACTAAGGATGCAAGAAGGAACTAATTAAATTTTCGGAATTCTAATTAATCGGTATTTTTATAATAGGTTTTCATGTTTTTGATGTTTTGAAAAATTTAAGTCGGTCTTTTTGTTATTCGATCTATTCAAACATGGTATTTTGAGAAGTTTACGTTAGGAATATTGTTTTTTTTTTATGAAAATAGGAATACTGATCAATTAAAGTTGGTATAATAGGATTTTTGAACCATTCAGAATTATGAAAATCGGTATTTTGAAATTCATGTTATCGTAGTGTACCCGTAAATAGCTGATTATATTTTTTTAAAGGGCCAGATTATTTCTAAATTGCACATTTATTTACTACAAAGAAATATGATGAAAATGAAGTCTAATCTGACAGGCCTAAGCCTGAAAGCCATCGGGCACGCCGCAATTGCGGCGGTAAGACCCCTTTTTGAGGAGTGGCTGGAGAGAAGTCATGGCGTCCTGACCTACCGCTTGACGCAGGTCCTCAACGGACACGGAAGTTTCAGGAGGTACCTGTGTCTGATGCGAAAGGAGGAAACGCCTGGGTGTCACCACTGCGAAGATCGCCCGGAGGACACGGTGGAGCATACGGTGCAAGACTGCCCCGCTTGGGCAGAGCACCGACGTGTCCTCACGGCTGCGATAGGCGGAGACCTCTCGCGCCCAGCATTGGTCGCGGCCATGCTGCGGGGCGAGACGGAGTGGGAAGCGGTCGCCTCCTTCTGCGAAGCAGTAATGCTCGCGAAGGAGGAGGCGGGCCGCGCGCGAGAGAGGACAGTGTCCTCCCTCCGCCCCACCCGCGGTGGTGGACGCCCACGGCGACGGACGTCGCTAGACGATCTCCGGCCACCGCGCACCGTAGGCGCGGGCATGCGGGCGGCGAGTAAAGGGCAACTCGCTGCCCAACCATGGACCATGCCCGGGTCGACGGCGCGTTGTGTCCCACGCGCGTACCAAAGAGCGTCAGCATAATGACGGGGCCCCCCTCTCAGAGGGCCAAAGCCTGCCGGGGTCGCGGGATTATTTCCTTACCGAGACCCCGGAACAGAAAGGGCTATTGAAGGACACCGTGGATTTTAGTCAGTAGAAGTCTGACAGTCCCTCCCGCCCTGCCCGGGGTGGGAGGACTCATTTGATGATTTTACCACGTTAAAAAAAAAAAAAAGGTTGCACTCCAGGAGTGCCGGTAGAAGTGAAAACTTTTTTGTTACTATGTTTTATTTTTAATTTGAATGACGTCTTACTCATTTTCGATCAGGGTCACGTGACCCTGACGGTCACGTGACCCTGACGGTCACGTGACCCTGACGCGAGTTTTAAATTTTTTACCCATTACAGAAAAAGTGTACAACGCCGCTAAAGAAGTTTTCACTTCAAAAAGCCGGAAAGCCATGGGTTCAATCACTAAAAATATTAAAAAACATTAACAGCAGGGTTATCATCCATAATGGCTATTAACTGGCTACTAACTGCTATTAATCGATTAATAGCCAAATGATATTTACCGGATTATTATCATTGCCCATCTCTACGCATGCCCGCGCCCACGGTGGCCGGAGATCGTCTGTTGACGTCTGACGCCGCCGGTGGGCGTCTAGCACTGCGGTTGTTGTGTTGGTTAGTGCTACTGTAACATACAACAGAGATACAGTACCAATATCCGTCGGTTATCTCTTTCCAAAAGTTGATGTGCAATATTTATCGTTCGTACATCCGTACGAACTGCTTACAGATAAGAGGGTTGACCGAAAAGCATATTAGTCATTAAAGATGACTACACTGAATCTAAGCATATTTTTTTTTTTATTGGGACAAACCCACCACACTATTCCCAAACCACTGCAACTCCTGAAAGCCAGAATCAACAGTGGCAACCACCAGAAAAGCGCCGAGACAATGAAGCTCGACGTGTCCCGGAGAATGAATTTACCTGTCTTGGATCCTGCACGAAATTAATCAGAAAAGAATAGTGGAGGAGTAGGAAAAATATGTTTCCACTTCCCTCCATGCAAGCAGGAGACAGAACAAAACAAGGCCAATAGGCACAAAGGGACATTACAACTGGGAGAAGCCCAGTTGCCTAGCACCACGGGTAAAAATGACTACTAATATTAATGGGTCCTAAATTGTGAGCTGCTATATTTGATTCCAATAATAGGTATGGCAAAAACGCTTGAACGCACGGAAGTTTGTTCGAGTTTCGACAAGGTCCGTATAATAAATGACTCCAGATGTAGTCTGAACAGCATCCAACATAATATTGCGTTCGTTTTGCCAAAGAATACACTCCCAAAGAATATGATGTGCTGATTGTTCATATTCACAGTCAGGTGTCGAACATTGACAAAAAGGCGAGGGAACAAGCTTGAAGGAAAACAATTTACTTTTAAAGTTACCATGTCCGGTGAGAAATTGGGCAACACAGTGATCCACCTCCAGCCACGTCCTAGCCAGCCGCTCACGAACGGATGGAAAGAACTGGTAGAGGTGCCGTCCCTTGATAGAATTATCCCACCTATTTTGCCATTCGGATAAAAGATCCTCCCAGACGTCGCTCTGGGGTTTGAATAATCGAGATATCTTATCACGGTCACGTTGCGGTAGAAAATCAGCGTCAGTGGTCTCCCGTGCGGAAAAGTACATTGCAGCGCGTCGTTGCACTTCAAGATCTACTGGTAGAACACCAGCAAGTACCGGTAAAGCTTCAGTACTGACGGTCCTATACGCTTTACTTAAGAATAACAAAGCCAAGCGCTGACTTTGAAGCAATTTACGTCGTGCCGCACCTATGGTGGCTCTATCGGCCCAAACAGGTGCCCCGTAGCACACACAGCCCAAGTAAGTAGCCCCATAAATAGTTTTTAAGGTTAAAAATGACAAACCCCAAGTAGATTTAGATATTCTCGTTAGGGCATAAAAGTTATTTTTAGCTTTTTCACCAATCGTTTTTATATGTTCTATGAATGTGAAATTCCTCTCTAAGACTAAACCAAGATAGCACACCGATTGTTTTCTCTTAACGGGAACATTATTGAATTTAATACTAGGCCACGATTTAAGGTCACCCTTTAAAATGAGTTGATAGGTTTTTTGTGGTGCAAAGGTCAGGCGGTTTCGATCACCCCACTGAGATATTAATCGTAGGCAAGTGTCAGCCAAATTCTCGAGTCCAGCACGAGTACTCGACTGAATGAGCAGAAGGCCATCGTCCGCATAACCAGTTAAAGAACAACCACTTGGAAGAGGAATCGCGAGGAAATCATCGAAGCCTAGATTCCATAAATGAGGACCGATAACCGAACCTTGAGGACAGCCCATGGTAAGAGGTTTCGATACGGAATGATGTCCGAGCTTAAGTTTAGCGGATCCATTAGAAAAGTACGAATAAAGAAGATTAAATATATTTTTATAGCAACCACGAGCTTTTATCTTAAGTAGTAGCATTGGCCACCATGCGTTATCAAAAGCCCCGGAAATGTCTAGAAAGATTCCTACTACGTACTTGTGCTCGGAGGTATGAACCATTTTTCTAACAGAAAGTGCCGCGTCAACGGTTGATTTGCCGACAGTAAAACCGAATTGATTTTTATGGAATTTGGGTCCGTCCGGTAACAATCGTGGGACGATAAGACGCTCCAAGAGCTTTCCCAAAGATGGTAATAATGTTATGGGCCGGTAAGACTTAGGGTCATCTGGTGGCTTGTCGCCGCTTTTAGGTATTATTCGTATAAAGCCATGTCTCCATATACGAGGAAAAACACCTTCAGCAATACACCGGTTGTAAACAATTAATATCGCGTCGGCCGCTGTTTTACACGCTTCTTTTATCATACGATTGGATATTTTATCTTCACCTGATGATTTGTTAAGGGGCAGCCTCCTGACAACATTAATGAATTCGTCAATGGATGGAAGGTCTGACGCTGGTGATTCAGGCGGGACTGTAGCCCATGCTCTAATCTGTTGGTGGTAGTCAGTATCATTAACAGGTGAATCATCAGGGATAAGAGTATTTAATAAAACTTCCGTTGTTTCTTCAATACCGGTGGTGTGTTTATTATTTACTTTAATATTCTGAACATACGCGAGGTCGACCGATCGATTGGCTTTAAACTCATGATATAAAGGAGACCACGGACCTTCCTTTTCTAATTTATCCACTACTTTGCGCAACAATTTACCCTTAGACTTTTCAACCGATGCTCTGTAACGGGACCTGGCAACTCTAAATGTATTTAAAGCAGAGGTTAGTGAGTCTCCGGTGACTTGACGTTTTTTAAGCTTATTAAGATGTTTACGCGCTCGACGATAAATTTTACGCTGTTCGGTTAGGTAGTCACACCACCAATCACATCTACGTACATTGGTCATAGGTCCGCGACCAATAGCAATGTCAGCACAGTAAGTGAAGGTGTCTGACATAATTTCAGCACTTTCTTCAGCTGACAGCCCATCACGAGTGAAATCTTTGGCATGACACGCAAAAAGCGATCTAAAGAATTCCCAATTTGCACCCTTACTTTTATACCTAAAGTTACCAATTACATGTGAAGAACCATGAGTAGAAACCGGAACAAACTCGTACACAATCAAGCGATGATCACTGCAAGACGCGTCCGGTAGGACACGCCACCTATCCAAGCGTACGTCGGCACTAGAAAGTGTGACGTCAATACAAGATTCGCCCATTGGGCTGCAAAAAGTAGGTGGTGCATCGGGGGTGTTATGAATGGTTAAGTTCATTTCAGCAATGAAGTCTTCAACAGCGCAACGCCGTACGTAATCCGTGGACCGGACTTTGCCATACCACAGGGACGAAGACGCATTAACGTCTGCGCCAACGATAACTTTGCAGCCCGCGAGTGACCGCAAGACGTGACGGAGGTTATGTATGTGAGGAGCAACAGGGTCTGAATATTGAAAATAGCAGCTGACAACGTAAACTTTAAAAGTAGCTGATGAGACTTCCGCAACTGCACAGTGAGGCGTCATCAGATTACGTAAAGACGTTACTGTATAGTTAGAAGAACGCGACACGTAAATTCCGGCTCGTGCCTTGCTATCCAACTGAACTACCTTGTGACGTAAGCGCGTGTTTTGGTATTGTTCTTGAACCAATACAATATCTAAGTTATAATCGATAATTAATTTGTCCAGTTCTGAAGTCGCTACCCTATCGTTATGTAGATTCAATTGACCTATTGTTAAACTATCCATTATATTAGTAATTAGTGTTGCGTATTAATTGTTCGAGCCTAACTTTATAGGTGGCACACTGTTGCGACCCACACCGATGGTCTGAATCTAAGCATATGCGGAATGTCCAACTCCATGACTGCTATTGGTTGCATAGGCGATGCCAATAATTATGATGTCTGCAGATTTGAGTGCACCCTCAACCTCTACTGCATCCAGTGGTGTAGCTGTATTTTGGGCCAAACATGTTTAATTTTTTGCCATCGATTCGAAAGATACGATCAGTTTCATATAAAGAAATCATGTGATAGATGCTAACGTTTTTTTTTTTTAGCGTGGTAAAGTCATCAAATGAGTCCTCCCACCCCGGGCAGGGCGGGAGGGACTGTCAGACTTCTACTGACTAAAATCCACGGTGTCCTTCAGTAGCCTGTTATGTTCCGGGGTCACGGTAAGGAAATAATCCCGCGACCCCGGCAGGCTTTGGCCCTCTGAGAGGGGGCTCCGTCATTATGCTGACGCTCTTTGAGGCGCGCGTGGGACACAACGCGCCGTCGACCCGGGCATGGTCCATGGTCGGGCAGCGAGTTGCCCTTTACTCGCTGCCCGCATGCCCGCGCCTACGGTGGCCGGAGATCGTCTGCTGACGTCCGACGCCGCGGGCGCCTACCACTGCGGTTGGGGCGGTGGGAGGACGCTGTCCTCTCTCTCTCGCGGCTCGCCTCCTCCTTCACGAGCATTACTGCTTCGCAGAAGGAGGCGACCGCTTCCCACTCCGTCTCGCCCCGCAGCATGGCCGCAACCAATGCCGGGCGCGAGAGGTCTCCGCCTATCGCCGCCGTGAGGACACGTCGGTGCACTGCCCAAGCTGGGCAGTCTTGCACCGTATGCTCTACTCATACTGTGTCCTCCAGGCGATCTTCGCAGTGGTGGCACCCGGGCGTTTCCTCCTTCATGCTAACGTATACGTTGACCTAATTATAGCCTCATTCGTGATTCTATAATTTCGACGAAATAGGTCACATTAGTACGTCGGCGTCGTATTAAAGCAGTTCCCATGACAACCGTTTTTGTTAGTCCAAGTTTGACTTCTTCAATTTGCTAAGAAGCGCTTGCAATACAAGTTTTTATTTTTATGATTACAGGTGTAGTTTTACGAATTTTATTTAAAAGTTAATCAAATCAATCATGGCATCCATTCCTACGGCACCTAATATTTCGGCGCGTATATTTTACGGTCTTCGCACAGACGTTCAGTGAGTAAATACGTCAGTTCGGTTATATAATTATAGTTATTTTGTTTACATGAATAATTAACTAAATATTGTAATAGAATTCTTAGTTACATGAAGCTAGTCAAACACACGACTATAATAAAGCCACTAACTACTGTAACCAGTGATGGCTAAATACGCATTGTTTAATGTATTGTGTTGCCTACAATAATAATAGTATTACATACCTACTTGTTTTAAGTTAAATACTAGATAAAATATAAAAAAGCAATAGCCGGTACCTAACTAAATTATTCTCGTACAGGTACAACGCTCATTATTTGTCAGAATCTGAGATTTTGTACCCCGCTGGTGGCGTCATCGTCATACACAATCACCTTCAAAAGAAACAGAAGTTTATCAGACTCCAAGATAAACACAAACCTATCAAGTCATTGGTTCTCGCACCTAATCGGTAAGATGCAAAAAGTCTAGTTAAACAAGCATTGAGCAATGATGAGCAATTGAGAATTTAACAAACATTTCAGACGATGGCTTGCGCTTAATGAGGTTGCAGATGAAGGCCAGAAACCTATCATAACTATCTACGACCTGACTACATACAAAAGGCGTAAGATATTAACTGTGCCTTTCGAAAATTCTACAGCCAGGGAATTTGCGTGCGTGCAGTTCACCTATGATTCTAAATACCTTGTGGCGATAACAGGAGAGCCAGACTGGTACTTATATTATTATAACTGGGACAAGGGCAAGGTTGAGAGCCACGCCAAAGCGCAGAACCCGAGCGGCCAGGGCATCGTTACACATGTAAGGATATTCATTCTTCAGACATAGTTGACCACTTTTGTTGCCCCTAGTAATAAAACATAATGCTTTTATCAGGTGCAATGCAACCCCTCGGATGCCACATTGGTCGTTATTACTGGACCGTACACTTTCCGCATCATGAATGTTTCCGAAACAGTTTGGCGTCAATGGGGTTGGTGCAAATGTGAAAACGTAAGAGATTCATCATATTTTGTGATCTTAGAAGTGTTTGCTTTATAAGTAGGTGTAATAACCGCCAGGGCAGAACATCATACCTATATTATCCTGTGCCAGTAAATAACGTAATTGGTGTGTTTCACGTGCCGGTAGATTAACATAACTACCTCCATGTGGTTAACGCCGGATCGCATCATGTTCGGGACGGACAAAGGAATTATTATGATGGTGGAAAATGGAGAGCTCCGACCAAACTGCATTTTTAAAGCCACTGAAGTCACTGAAATGTCGCTCAAGAAAGTAGACGTAGAGTAAGTTTTGAAACTTTAATTAGTTTCTATACAGGGTGGTACAGGCCAAAAGCATATAATTTTTTTTAAGGTAGTCCATTTAGGGACCTACTATAACCCGCCAGGACAATTAAAAAAAAAAAAAAAAAAAGCTTTTTTTTAATTTTTATTCGTGGTTACGAAAAATCTGTCGATTTCAATGAAAGTAGCAGATCAGTCTGATTTTTTTCTTTCTGAGAGAGTGCTATGTCTAAGTATAAAAAATAAAAATATAATATAATTTTTCATTGGGTACACTACGTTATTACGAAAAACTTTATTCCGAAATTCATAAATACGAATTTCAAAATACCGATTTTCATAATTCCGAATGGTTCAAAATTCCTAATATAACAACTCCGATGGATCAATATTCCTATTTTAATAATTCCGAAATTTCAAAATTCCTAACGTTTATAATTACTATTTTCAAAATACCGAATTTCAATAGACCGAATATCAAAAATTCCGACTTAACATATTTTCCGAAACATCAAAAACACGAATACCGAATATTAAAATTCCGATTATTGGAATTCCGATTCGTGTCCGTCAGGTCGAAAAGTCCGAGTCGGGGTGCCTCAAGACACATTTTGCTCGCTATTGCATCCTGAGTAATAGCACCACCAAGGTGGTTCAACGGAGCCCCGCGAAAAAAAAAATTATATCCATCTGGCCTGGACGGCCCTGTCTGAATCATATAAATATTGCAACATACAGTCTAAGACGTGTACTACTGTTAATATAAATCCTTTAAAACATACATTCATATTTTATTAATACAATTGATAAAACTAGGCAAGATCAGGCAGATAGTGACAAGGCTAGCACATCCAGTAAACAAGATTCTGGCAGCTATGATAAAGACGATGACGAATATTATCCAGTTACAAACTTCGTGAATTTCCCCAAAGGTACTTAACGTTCGAGTATTTATGAATGTTTTCAAGGCAACTATTTTTTCTTACTTTCAAATAAATGTTTATTACACATTTATTTGAAAGTAACAAAAAATAGTTATATAAAAACAGTCATATCAATTTGATTTTCTTGCAGGCTTTGCTTTCGGTTGTGGACCAGGATACGTTCACATGTTTGAAAAGGAATCGCTTCATCACTGGAGGAAAAGAAATGTATTTAGAATTTCCAAAAAGTCCTATAAGTGCGTACCTACCTTTTTATTAGTATAGATTGCACGACGAGAAAATTCAACATCATAGTTCTTCTGGAACAATACATATACAATATATTTTGTAGGCACACTCGAGAGCATCCGCTGTGGTCGACCCTTGACGAAATACAGCACATAGCAATTGATCCTAATCAAGAAAATCTACTTATTACGACATTGAGAAAGCAGTTATATACAGTCAAGTTGTTTGGGCAGCACATGTTACAGGTACAACGTAGTTAGAAGATAGGAATTGAAGTTTATTGTAATTTGAACCTTAACAAAAAGTTCAGAAAGAAAGATATGATTTCTCTTCTTACAACCCTGTCGCACTGCCTGCTCATTAGATTGCAGTTTTGTATTTCTCAAATCTGAAGACACTCATTACTGACATGGGGCCTATGCACTGTAAAATTCACTTGGAAAAGATGAGTAACCCTATAGCAAACTCCTTTATATTTTAGAATCCAGAGATAGCTTTCACTGAGCTTGGACCAGCTATGCATTATGGTCGGATTAATGCATTGTCAATGTGTGCTTGGAAGCCAATATTCATGACGTCAGGAGAATTAGACAAAAGTATTAGGATTTGGAACTACATGACGGATGACATAGAGATGATAAAACTGTATCAGGAAGAAATCCATTGCCTGTCTCTACATCCTACTGGTAAGCAGCAGAAAAAAAAGTACGTCATTAGAAGAACAAAGTAACGTAATTGTACTGGCGCACGCCTTGAAAAAATATTTGAGTACCAATGTATAAAGTGAATCATTCATTACACTCGAGGAAGGATTGCACCCGATCCCAAAGTACTGACAAATGTTCAAGAGAATCAAACGACGTTTTTCAACAACGTGGAAAGTAGATTCGACGTAAAATTAAACGAAGTTTTTTTTTCAGGTCTGTTCTCAATAGTTGGCTTTTCAGATAAACTTCGTTTCATGGTAGTGTTGATAGACGACTTCGAAGTGATGCGAGAGTTTCCTATAAGGAATTGTAAGCAAGCCAGGTTTAGTACCAACGGACATATTTTTGCTGCAGTGAATGGTCAAGTCATACAAGTATTTTCTTCAGTGTCATTTCAAAATATATTCAATTTGAAAGGACATAATGGAAAGGTCAGATATTGTATTTTTAATATGTAAACATTTATTAATCAAAATGATTTTTACTTTTCGACGAACCAATAAAATTAATAATTTTGCAGCCTGCTTCGAATAAGATAGTTTCTGTTTGTCTTATCGTTCACAAATAAGCCTTTGTTTGTCAACTTGCTTACTACGGATGAAACTTATGACGAATGTCCATTATTTTTATAATTTGTTCGGATAATGTTCTGTATTAAGTTTAAAATTTATATAAATTGATTTCAAGCATTGCATTGCACTTTTTTACACTTAGGACACTCATGATTGTGGTAATTTAAATATGGGCATGTAAGAATGTGCTAGAACATGGGCTTCACGGTCCGTACAAACCGCTTGTTGTAGTTTGGAAACGGTAACGATCGTATTGTTTTTGGAATAGATTACGTGCCTAGCGTGGTCGGCAAATGATCTAACAATGATATCTTGCGGCACCGAGGGTGCTGTCTACGAATGGAGTATGGTCACCGGCCAACGAGTCGGAGAAATTATATTGAAAACTAACCAGTTTTCTGGATGCGCGGTCAATGGGTAAGATAATGTTCAATGAATTAGGTTCATTTACTGAAACTTAATTATAGTACCTAATTAATGATCAATTCAAACCTGAAGGACTGGAAAAACAACATATGGAATCGGATCAGATGGAGAGATCAAAGAAATTGGATCAAATACCATAAGAAGAAACCTAGGTCTGATTGGTGTTCCACTTGATACCATCGTACTATCTCGATCGGACCTGATGCTGTTCATCAGTGGCGGCCCAGGCGGCATCACCACCATACAGCTGCCGTTGCTAGACAAGGCTATTTATAACGAATTTCATATGCACAACGCGAAAGTGACCGCAATCGCACTCTCATACGACGACCAGACTTTAGTTTCTGTCGCCGAAGATTCGTCTATCTGCTTATGGAGGTTAACCAACGCTGACGGAAGAGCTATTGCTTTAGACAAAGATTTCGCGTACTCCAAAGAAATATTGATAAGTAAGAAAGATTTACAGGAAAAAATAAATAACATAAATGTAAGTAAATGGTCTCATAATGTTACGGTAGATATGTTTTGTAGAAACAAAATGTCACGATGAATAAGTGTGACACATAACGACTCATCGTTCATTATTTTGATGCTTGCTAATTCACACACACTTGCTCAGATCAGTCACAAAGCCTTTGTATGTTAAATAGGTCGCAGTAGGTATCGGACAATAATATCACTTCACTTATCGTGAATTTAATTCATGGAAATGAAAATGTACCTACTTCCTTTTACCTAAAGATATATATTAAAGAACGGTATCTACTAATTGAACGAACTTGTTTGTTTAGTTGTTGAGTACGCGAATGAGTGAGCTTGAGACGGAGCACACGTACCAACTGCGTCAAGCCGAGGCGACACAGGCAGAAAAATTGAAAGAAGTTCACGAAGGTTACTGCGCTGCGATTGAGGAACTCAAGGAAAAGAATGAGGTATGTATTTATCTTTAACTTAAGAGCGCTTTGACATACTGAAAGAACACAGTTTCTGTCAATTTGACATCGTGATGCCCCCCGCATAAAAACAAAACACTAACGAAACAACTATGCCTCGTATACCAGGAAGAAAACAACATGAGCTTTTGCCACTTTTCTTTCGAATAAACAAAGTAAGATCCCGAGCTTCTAGACATTATATTCTTAAACGAATAGATAATATGATAAATGTATACCTATCAAAATAAAATAAGGGCCACTCATTTTATTACACTTTAAACCGCACATTGTGTCACACTGTGAATTGGATATATTTGTAATTTACAAAGTGTGCATTATAAAGATTATTCAATTCCATTCTATAATACGAATAATTAACTTGTTATGATATCTTTCAAGTGTTAATTTTGTTTCTAGTGGCTAATTTGAATTCATAACTTATTTAATTAGATTTTTGAAATTATTTAGAATTTACGATTTGGTGTTTAAAATTTTTCAAACTTTTTCTTTGACTTATACATCAAACAGTCATTTATGCCATCTATTCAGAGACATAATTATGGACGCAAAACCAGCCACTTGAGGTGATTACGGTGACATAGATAAGGAGATATAGCTAGAAGTGGTCGGTTTAATGCTCGAATATTTCCAACCAGTCGTACCTACAAAATATTTGAAACTAGTGTCAAAAGAGACGGGTAATATCACCAAACGCCGTGATCCAGGAAGAAAGTGAGTAAGGCCCAAGAAGACCATCAAGTTCGTTAAACCGCGCAAAGAGAGCGATAATCTACTACGCGGATCATAAAACTCCATTGCGACCAGCCACAAGCTCCCCTATAATTGACAAGACAATTTCGAATCGACACCATGAAGATTAAAAATTAATATTCAAGAAGATTCTTGGTTCGCCTGCAGTTAACTGTGAGCGGATGGTGCAAATCGTTAAACATTTGCAAAGGAGAAAATTTATTGAATGTGTGCAGTGCTTCTTATACTGGGTTACAGCTGGATTATTTTTTTAATAAAGACAGATCTATCAGAGTTCAACAGGTTTCAGATCATTTCAAACGTAACTGCTCAAAATTGCGTAGAAAATGTGGTTCAACTCCATATTATTTCGATTCGTTTATGCTCGAATTACGATGCTACAATTGGTCACTCAGGATTTTTACCTGATTTCTATTGAAATGGTATAGAAAATGTTCGTTATTTAATACAGAACATTTCACCTTCAGTAAAATAACACAGGGTTTAAAAGAAAAAAAGAACTCTCTAGTAGAACATTGAAAACATTATTTTTTCGATTTCATTATTTTATTTATGAAACTTGACACATTCCTGTAATTTCTCACTTTTCATTCAATTTTGCTTATTTTTACGGTTTATTGGAATGCTAACTTATTTTTTGTATGTTTTGTTCTGACTAGTATCTGTATTCATGAATAAAATTCACAAAATAATATCAGGCGAAAGAGCCATGGCCGGTTGAGTGCTTGAACTTCAATGCTGCTAAGACGTGAATTTTTCCGCAAAAAGGAGCCAATCGACCCACAATATTAGTCCACTTATTGAGTTGGCTGCAAAAAAGTTAGGTACATGGAGTGGTACAGGTTTGCCAAATCCCAACTCGATGCAATTGAGTCAATTTAATAACGCCCGGCATTGATCGAGGCCACGATCTGCGGGGCGAGACGGAATGGGAAGTAGTCACCTCGAATCCTTATGCAAAGCAGTCATGCTAGCGAAGTAGGAGGTGGAACACGTGAGGGAGAGGACAGCCGCGTGACCTACGACGCCGAGAAGCGATTTCCAATCAGAGAGGTACGCCTTGGAGGGCCGGAGCTTGTCTTGGTCACTGGACTGTCTTATCAGGTAACGGTGACCCTGGAACGTAAAGGGCTACTGAAGGATCACCATGGATATTAGTCAGTACGAGTCTGGTAATAAATCCCGTCCCGCTCGGGAGGACACATAATTATGATGATTTTACCAAAAAAATAATTAAAAATACAATGCAGCTGCCAAAACGGAATACCGCAATCAATTGACTGGATGCCGAACCTGATACAAGAATTCAACTCTCTTCGATCAAACCTATTAACTAACTACCCTGTTTCTAAGATATTTTTAGTCCATTCAGAGGTTGTCTGGAAGATATCGCTCTCAGCGATAAGACCGCCGTTGTACCGTTAATGTAACAAAATTGTAAAATGCTGCTTATTAATTTTGGTGTACAATAAAGTATATTCTATTCTATTCTATTCTATTATCAAGAAATCGACTGATAAAAAAAAACTTTTTGACAAAAAGTACCGACTTCAAAAACGAATACAAAAAAGTTTGAAATAACTTTTCTTTTGGAAGTCGGTGGCTTTGTTATTTATTTCATTGACTATTGCCATCGACTTCCAAAAGAAAAGTTATTTTAAACTTTTTTGTATTCAGAAAAGTTATTTTAAACAAAAAAGTTAAAATAAATTTTGTTTTTTTGGAAGTCGGTGGCTTTGTTATTTATTTCATTGACTATTGCCACCGACTTCCAAAAGAAAAGTTATTTTAAACTTTTTTAATTCGTTTTTGAAAACGGTACTTTTAAAAAAAAAAGTTTTTTTTTTAAAGTTACTTTTCTCTGGGTTAACCGCTACCTCAAAACGATCAGATCAATTTTTCACGGATTTTCGGGGCGCACGTTAGAGAGCCAAATCCTGCCGGCGGCGTCGCGGGTCTGTCTTATCAGGTATCCATGGCCCCGGATCGCAATGGGTTATTGAAGGACACCGTAGATTTTAGTCAGTAGTGTCAGTACAAGTTTGTATGTCCTTCCTGTAGTCCTGTCCTTCCCTGGTTGGAAGGGCTGATCTGATGATTTTACCACGTAATAAAAAGCCATACCACCAGGGGCATGGCCGGTGGTATGGTGGGTCCCGCCGCGAGCTATATTATCCAAACGAACTGGAATGTTTGGGAAGTTAGCAAGTCTGAAATTACATTTAATTACCAATTCAGAAAAAAAGCTATCAGAATTATTTACATTATTTTATTATCTACAATTATATCCACATTCGAATATAGTAGGAAAATACAATCAACACATTTATATATTTACATTGCAAACAGATCAAAATTAAATTAATTCAAAATATTAGCTTGTATCAAGAAAGGTAGGTTATGCTGTATTCTTGGCGATTGGGAAAATTACTGGCCACCACTCATGACCTGCGGAAAATTCGAGGTACTACATTTTTCACATGGAATTTGACGTCATGACAAAGACACTAGCGCCGCGTATAAAGGTCATGAATGGTGGCGTGTATTTTAAATTTTAATAATTACGTGACTAATGTCAAAATGGTTGCGAGCGATACGTCCTCCCTCAAAAGGCGCCCCGCGCCGTCTAAATCAAAGAACAAACCGTTCTTGGTTTTATGTTGAATTTTGTCATTGCTTATTATAATGGTTTAGTACTATTATTTTACTTTTAAATGAGCTAATTATTTTTTTGATGCAAGCTAAGATAGTAACCTTAGTTATTCAATACTTTTTGATTGAAAATTAAGTAAAAATTGATAGATAAAAAATATAATTTCGGACGAAAAAATGTCAAATTCTTCCTGTTTTGAAAAAATATTTTTGGTGTATTTCTGAATGGAAAATAAAAAAGTGATTAATGCAGTCCAAATATAATCTTTCAGATGTACCATGGACATTTTCAAATATTATTTTACTATTATACCTTCTATGTAATTCGGTACCAAAGTATGACAAAAAGTAGAATTTTATGAAACATCCTTTGCAGAGACAAGGTTTTTACTCATGTATGTAAACAAATCTAAAAATTTGTTTAAAGCACTCCACACAGAAATAATCAAACTTTCTCGAGTATATATCTTTTTTTTATTTGTGGCAATGACATACCCAGAATCAGGTTCCAAAAGTCGCACAAAAACAACGAAACGTGTGAAAGCCCTCTTAACAGTTACTGAAGTCATTGTAAAGGTTTCTGTTTGCGGAAAGAAAAATTCGATTTCGAGCAGGACTTGTACCAGCATCCTTTTGGACAGGGCCGGATTAACCATCTCGGGGCCCCTAGGCACAGCTCGTTACGGGCCCTTCCTTTTTCATACCACAACAACGCAATTTGTCAATAATAGACCCATGATACCATTTTGCCCTGTCAATAATACCCACACTTGAGTTGCATTGTTGATTTCAAATTAATATATTTGTCATTTAGGCGATTATTTAAGTACCGTAAAATGCTGCAACTTTGCACGGATTTTGACGTTTTTCTTCGATAAATCTTTAATCGTTAAGAAAGTCGTATGTTTTTTCAATTACTGTCCAATATTGGACTTTAAGCTATAGGAATACATTTGCTACTAGTAGAAAAAACACCTATAAAGCACCAAAAAATTGCTTTGAAAACGTAGGCAAAGTTGAGGTAAAAACTACAACATTGCCTGTCATAATATCTTTTTAAATGAATAGGTATTTTGGTAACGGATTTGACACCCATATTGCCATGAAGTTCTTTTCCACGTCAGACTTCACTGAATCTTGAATAGCACAAGAATTTTTTTTTACAATGCTAGGCAATGTTGTGCAGGTTTCTCTAAAACTCCCATACAAAAGTGAGTTCGGTGTAGGACTGCCCCAAAGGAAATGTAACAATTTTTCTTAATATTCAAATAATTTTTTAAGAAATCAAATTGTTGTACTTAAATTCTAATAACATTTTTTCATAGGAAAACAAATAAATGTAGGTAGGTAATAACATTTAAAAAATAATAATGTTGGTACCTATTACGTATAACAAAATCTGTCGAACAATATGATAACATACTATAAATGACAATCGATAAATAAAATTACATCCGACATCCTTAATTTCTGATGATGATAAATAAAGAAACAATAGTTCTAGCTTCTATAAAACGTTCTTCGAAGAATTACAAAAAAAAAATACACAAGCAAAACCACGGTCGATTAAGAGTTTGTTGAAAAAATTAAAAGTGGCAGCCCTAACCCTAGATAATGTTGAGTAAAAAGTTGCAAAAATCTGACACAACTTTGCCGACCATGATTTAACGGTTTAAATAAAGATATAATACAGAAAAAACAGTTTAAATACATAAAAGAGCATATTTTCTTTGCTATATAACATATTACGCTAGAAAATAAAGCATAAATATTCATAAAATGAAATTTTCCTGAGAGCCGGTAAAAAGCGAGTATCCGCAGTGACAATGAAACTGACACTGACAGTTTGTTAACTAAGATTTGGAGTGACGTATGATCGAATGTTGCCATACAGATTGCCGACTTGCTTTTAGTAATACCATAGACACTAAAAAACATTTCGCAGCGGGAATAATTTAACTTTTTTGAATTTAGGCAATGTTGAGCTGTAAAGGCAATGTTACAGCAGTTTACGGTATAAAAATTAAATTATACAAGATAATCCTACTACTATTATAAAGGCGAAAGTTTGTAAGTATGGATGTATGGATGTTTGTTACTCTTTCACGCAAAAACCACTGAACGGATTTGGTTAAAATTTGGTACACAGATAGTGGTGAGGCGTGTAAATAGCCTGCACCTTTGTGAAGGTTGTGAAAAAGTTTGAATTAAGAACCTACGTAATTTTAAGAAGTAATGGCGGACCTAAAAAATATACCTCCCTATTGATGAATCCCCGAGAAACCAATACCAAAAAAATTATTAGCAGCAAACCATGCCCACGTACCTTGACAATCCAGAGATCCCACTCAGACCCAGGGAGATGGGAAGATATCTCGTTCATGCGCGCGATGGCTTGGTATGAGCTGCCGGCCGGCGAGCAAAATCTTCTTGAATCCACCGGTGGAATGGTTAAAACTCCAAAAATCAACACTGCACTATAAGTTCTCAATGACGCACAGATGCAGGTCCATTTATTTTATGAATATCATCAAGGTTTCACCAAAAAGGAATTTTTTGAAAGGCGGAGCAAAGGACACACCGTGTCTTTTTCAATGGCGACGGGAAGAGAGTGCGCCTCGCTAATGCCATCTATTGGTCAATTGCGAGAACACTCCAGAAAGTTTCGATACAAATGGGCGCTGCGGAAACAAAATATTGGTGCGAGGATTCATCAATAGACAAACTAAAATATGTAATCTGAACTACTAACATATTATATTATATGGAAAAATCCTAAAATATTATTATTTATTTTATTTATATTGAAAAGGCATTGACGCTTCACCATGCTCGGGGGCTTTGGAAGGACGCAAGTGCTTTCAAAAAGAAAAGTGAAAAATTATAAGTATTTACTGACCTATATTTAGATCAGAGAAAAATCCAAGCTCTATGACTGAATGCGAGAAACAAATAATACAAGTTATTTAATGTATTTCCTAAACCTTAAAGACTACTAGTATCGTATAAGAGTTAACGTTTATTGCGTTGGAATAGGATATAATTTAGCGACGGCACGTTTAAAGTTACCGAACTTTGTCTTTACCATTGCAACACGAGTGACATTATCCGTGCCTTTATAAACTTCAGTTATAACTCCTAATGGCCAACTCAGAGGAGCTGAATTATCCTGTCCCACTAGTACGACAGTTCCAACTTCTACGGGTTTGTCAGGAGTTGCCCATTTTTGTCTGACTTGCAGCGTATGCAGATACTCTAGGTGCCATTTCTTCCAGAAGGATTGGACCATACCATCTAACAACTGTTTGCGCTGCGACAAACTAATGCGCTGACCAGACAAATCGGCTGCCGGCAAATACTGCAATGGAGTCGACATCAAAAAGTGAGCGGGAGTAATAACTTCGGGATGGGGATCGGAAGACAAAACGCTCAGAGGGCGCGAGTTCATAATACACTCTATTTGAATGAGTACAGTTTGTAACTCCTCATAAGTTAGAAGCTGACTTAAGGTCACGCGATAAAGGTGCGTTTTTAACGTTTTTACATTTGCTTCCCACATGGCGCCAAAATGTGGGGAGCGAGGTGGGATCATTCTCCACATTATGCGGCGTGTTGACAACTCATGTAAAAGAGACGAATTGAAATTTGAATTTAATAAGAATCTATAAAGCTCATCTAGTTGGGCCTTAGCCCCAACGAATTTCAATATATAGGAAACAATGCGCAACAATTTATCCCATGATGAGGTACGTTGAGCAAGTTGATATAGAAGGGGTTGTTCTACTTGCGTGGTCACTGTTAAGACATTTGCCTTGTGCTCGGGAAGTTCCCCACAATTAATAGGAGAGAACGGTTTGACGAGCCAATCCTCAGGAGCACAACGAAGCCAAGAGGGGCCGTTCCACCAAAGTTCATGTGACACTAACTGAGAAGGGAGGATGCCACGAGATAGACAGTCGCTTGGATTCTCAACACCTGCCACATGGTAAAAATGTTGAGAACCCAAGTTCTCCTGACATTGAGCAACTCTATTGCTGACAAAGACTGACCAGCGGTGCGGAGAAGAGTGTATCCAAGATAAAGCTATCGTGGAATCTGAAAAGGCGTAAATTCCTGCAATAGGAACACGTAAAGCGTAAGAATCACGAACAGTTTTTACCAATTTTGACATGAGCACGGCGGCACAAAGCTCCAGACGTGCAAGAGTTGTAACCTTGGTAGGTGAAACCTTTGATTTCGCACAAAGTAAGCGGACTATGACACCAGATGGACCAGTAGAGTGTATATAAATCACACACCCGTACCCACCCATACTAGCATCAGCAAACGCGACTATACGAACGGAACAATCATCGGTAACGCCCACATGGCGTGGTATGCGTAATGTATCCAGCAGCGGAAACTCTTGCATGAGAATGGAAAAACGTTTAAAAATATCGTCAGGAGCGGGATCATCCCAACCAATATTACTCAGCCATAACTCTTTGATGAGCAACTTGGCATAAAATATCACGGGGGCGACCAAACCGAGAACATCAAATAAGCGTGCGACTATCGAGAGTATATTTCTCTTAGTACATTTCTCAGCTACGTGAGCGGAAGTGAAGAAAAAATTATCCTGAGAAGGTTCCCACGAAAGGCCTAAAACCTTAGACACATCACTCCCAGCGTGAAAATCAAGGGACTTACGATGCGAGTCGGGAAGACTGTTTAAAAGAACGGGTGAATTGCTACACCATTTAACAAGGTCAAAATCGCCCGATTTAAACATCTTTATAAGATCATGCGATAGCTGCATGGCGGTGTCTTCATTATTCACAGAATACACCAGATCGTCCATGTAGAGACTGGTCTCTGCTACTTTAGCAGCTTCGGGATAATGCGGACTGTCAGAGGCCAGCTGTCGCACAGTGCGCATAGCTATGTAAGGACTCGACTTAAGCCCGAAAGGTAAGCGATTAAAGGCGAAGGTTAGCACAGGTTCGTTCTCATTGAATCGAAACAAAATGCGTAGGTATTTACGCTGGTCAACGGGTACACCAATGCGTAAATACATTTGTTTAATATCAGCATTTATAGCGATGGGAAATAGTCTGAAATTTATTAAAAGAATAAACAAATCTGTTAGCTGGAGAGCTACTGAACCCTGCGACTAACGGTCTTCCTGTAAGGTTAGAAATTTGAACACGTAATATTTATAGCATGCTAAGAGCAATAGCGACGACCTGGCAGGCGTCAGCCGTGCACATCATTAGACAATTTAATTATCAAAGTGTAAAAAAAAAATGAAAAAAAAACTTGTTCCTGTAAGCTTAAAAATTTAACAGGATGTAGTTTATTTATTGTAAAACTTGGAAAAAAAATGACAGGCGATTACAAGGTGCACAAGTATGTGACAGGCGAATTGAAAAGTGCAAAGTTGATGAGGAAAAATAAACTTTCTCCTGTAAGATCAAAATTATCTCGATGCCGTTTTCAGAAAAGTGTGCGTTACATTCCGAGAAAGGTTTTAATATACAGGGTGAATTTTTCAACTGGGCGTGGATGGCTATCTTCGAAACAATGAGGAATATCGAAAAACGTTGAAAGGAATCTCGAGGCCGATTTTGACGAAAATAAAACTGCATCGTTGGATTTTAGAAAAATCAATCATCCTGGCCAGGAATCGAACCGGCTGATTTTGGAAAAAAAATCACAGCCTGTATTATTACACCATTCGATAGTGTTGCTAATAAGGATCAAATTCTGGGAAGTGATCATATAAGGCAAACTTTAGGAAAGCGTAAAATTGAAAAAACAAACTGATGAATGTTCAAGACGATAACTGTATTCGGAACATAAGTATCACGGGAAAAAATCACCCTGTATATTAAAACCTTTCTCGGAATGTAACGCACACTTTTCTGAAAACGGCATCAAAATTAGTTCAGCCAAACGCGAGATAATTTTGATCTTACAGGAGAAAGTTTATTTTACCTCATCAACTTTGCACTTTTCAATTCGCCTGTCACATACTTGTGCACCTTGTAATCGCCTGTCATTTTTTTTCCAAGATTTACAATATATAAACTACATCCTGTTAAATTTTTAAGCTTACAGGAACAAGTTTTTTTTTCAATTTTTTTTACACTTTGAAATTTAAATTGTCTAATGATGTGCACGGCTGACGCCTGCCAGGTCGTCGCTATTGCTCTTAGCATGCTATAAATATTACGTGTACAAATTTCTAACCTTACAGGAATACCGTTAGTCGCAGGGTTCAGTAGCTCTTGGACTATGTTTGTAAATTTGGACCAATATGGAGTACATCATTTAAAGATAACCCTGTATGAGTTCTAGCACTAGCATTAGGGTATCGAACCGGGAAATCCCGGTCCCGAAAATCCCGGGATTTCCCGGTTCTTGAAGTATATTTTAAAACCCGGGACATGCAACTGAGAACCGGGAAATTCGGGATTTTCGGGACTCAGAAAAACAGTATAAATAATTTGTTTAAACTTGTTAATTCTTTTATAGAACAAAAGAATCAAATTGGATGTAAGGTATTTATTCACTTCGCCGTTAAATACGGAATAACATGTTCAGATACAAGTGTGGTTGACAGAGAAGAAAAGGTGTGCGTCAGAATGGCTGGTTGCCTGCGGCGTTGGTCAATGAGAGTTGATTCGAAAATTGCTACATAATTGCTTATATTTGCTACATATAATAAATAATTGCTACATAGGATATATACTTAGATATAAAATTTTTTTTTTGACCAGCCATCCTGACGTCAGGATGGCTGGTCACCTCCTAGTTTAAAGTGAAGCGTACAGAGTTTCCCGAAATGTATTGCGTCAATAATTGCTTCATTTATCTCATTTATTTGTATCTTTAAAAATATGCTAAATAAAGGATGTAGCAGTAATTTAAATTATCCCAAGGAAAAGTCCCTGATAAAATAATAAAGGCAAATAGTTGCAGTGCGTCTTCACTCAACGGTATTGATACTTTAGGAGGCAGGCGGTCTAAATAAAATTGTTAAATGGCATGTTATGTATGAGTAGGTAAGTGGACAATAAGCATATTAGAAGGATATCGTAAATAAAAAAAAGTACGAAGAGTAAAAAGAAGATAATTCCACATTGCATAATATATGCGAAAAAATAATATGGCAATAAGGTAAATTAATGCTGAGGTTATGGGACATCTCGCCCAAGAAAAAAGGTGGCCCGCAGGCCAGATGTCCCCTTTTTAAAATGTGCATGGGTAGTTTCGCCCGAAACAATTTTTTAGCTTATTTTCATATTCATCATCATCATCATCTCAGCCATAGGACGTCCACTGCTGAACATAGGCCTCCCCCTTTGATCTCCACATATACCGGTTGGAAGCGACCTGCATCGAGCGACTTTTATAAGGTTGAGTGGCCACCTTGTTGGTGGACTTCCTACGCTGCGCTTGCTAGTCCGTGGTCTACACTCTAGCACTTTTCGACCGCATCGGCCATCTGCTCTGCGAGCAATATGGGCTGCCCTTTGCCACTTCAGCTTGCTAATCCGGTAGACTATATCAGTGACTCGTATGTGATCACGTAGAGAAACACCGAGCATAGCCCTCTCCATAGCTCGTTGAGCGACTTTGAGCTTTGAGATGAGACCGATAGTGAAAGACCACGTTTCGGTGCCGTAACTCATAACTGGTAACACACATTGGTGAAGACTTTCGTCTTGAGGCACTGGGGTAAGTCGGACGGAAAGACATTGCGTAGTTTCCCGAACGCTGCCCAACCGAGTTGGATTTGGTGGTTGTCCCCTTTCTCGAAGTTTACTTGTCCTAAGTAGATATTACATGAGTCAACAACTTCGAGTATTTTCATATTATTTTTACGCATATATTATACAATGTGGAATTAGCTTCTTTTTACTCTTCGTATTTTTTTTTTTTTACGATATCCTTCTAATATGCTTATTGTCCACTTACCTACTCATACATAACATGCCATTTAACAATTTTATTTAGAACGCCTGCCGCCTAAAGTAGCAATACCGTTGAGTGAAGAAGCACTGCAACTATTTGCCTTTATTATTTTATCAGGGACTTTTCCTTGGGATAATTTAAATTACTGCTACATCCTTTATTTAGCATATTTTTAAAGATACAAATAAATGAGATAAATGAAGTAAATATGAAGCAATTATAGACGCAATACATTTCGGGAAACTCAGTACGCTTCACTTTAAACTAGGAGGTGACCAGCCATCCTGACGTCAGGATGGCTGGTCAAAAAAAATATTTTATATCTAAGTATATATCCTATGTAGCAATTATTTATTATATGTAGCAAATATAAGCAATTATGTAGCAATTTTCGAATCAACTCTCATTGACCAACGCCACAGGCAACCAGCCATTCTGACGCACACAAGAAAAGTTGATAATGTAGTAGTGGTTATATCTCGAAAGCCTTTGACAGGGTCTCGAGACAAAAAGCTTCCTTGCTTTTGGTATCTCAATTTTTGTAGCTGGATATCAGACTTTCTTAGTGAACGATCAATCAGAGTTGTCGTTGATGACTGATCCTTTGAGCTTTTGGTTATTGACTCTGGAGTTCAACAGTTATCTGTTTTCTTTGCAACTCTTATTTTGCTGCACATTTCTTACCCACTTCAGCCTGGTATTGTTGGATAGGTAGATAACAGTACTGTTTCAGTGACATACTTGCCCACTGCAAAATCCAGTGGGGTCGAAGTTCATTGCTTCAGAGAGACCATGGTAGAGCAAACAGATTTGATACTTAGTATCCCATAAAAGAGAGAAGTTTCTTGATCGCTCACACAAGAAACTTCTCTCTTTTAACGCCACCTACATACAGGCGTATATTTCCTTAGTGAAGTAGGAGTAAATCAAAACTACATCTTTTATAGAGTAATTTGGACCAACTCCTATTTTTCCTGTTTCTGTAACTGATGACCTTGAGCTTTTGGGCATGGAACATGAAATGAACGAATGAACATGAAAGTGTCAACTTTGACGTGGGCATCCTAAATAGAGTGAAGCGATACCTTACACCTGGATATGTGCAAGCCCATTTCTGCATTGATTGCGTCGTAGTAGCCCGCGAAACTCAAAGTTTCTTATGTTTTTTCTAACGGAGTATTGCAGCAACCTTACTCAACTTAATCATTGGGATGGCTCAGATAAATACAACTTACTGCACTAGACCCAGTGGAATGCAGAGCTCCTTAGACTAATTGGCAACGTGAAACTGGTGGATGGTTACTCTACAGCTTAGCTCATCTCATCGACGCAAGCTTAAGGAATAATAATAATGTAAAGATGTACATTATAGCACGATACATCTCATTACATCTTTCCATAGAAATCGTCCGGAGACCACACACTGCAGCAATAATGTATATTTTTACATCTTCGAATCTAAGGTACTGAGCGATACGAAAATATACATTTATATTTCGATACACCTATACATCTCAATACATTTCCGTATATCTCTCTTCGAAAAGGATGTTATGAAATGTAGGGAAATATACATTACATTACCTGTTGTGTGTGTGATACATCAAGATAATTTAAAGCTATACATCCCGGGATGTAATGTACATTAATATACATTATAGCTGCTGTGTGTGAAGCCCTCCCTCTTTTCGTTTTTTTTATTGGGTTCGCTCGTGCTAAGATGAGACCTAAAATAGGTCGAACTCATGAATTCTACAACCTCTTTCCACCGGCCTACTTGCATTAGGTACATCTAATGTCCAGTATTGGACATCTAGATGAACTGCAAGTTTCCATAGTTAGTACAGTTAGAGTGAATAGATTTGCCACCTCTGAATAGAAAAGAGGCTAGAGCAAACCCATGTCCATGAGGCCGTCGAATAAGTTGGTTGTATGATTTTAATCAGAATAAATACTGTACCATAAAGTTATCTTATTATTTTCATTGTTTTCTAATGCCATGGAAAAAATGCATTTTTGTCCCGAAATTCCCGAAAATCCCGGGATTTCCCGGTTCCTTGGACGCCTGTCCCGAAAATCCCGGGACTTCCAACAAGGACCGGTTCTCGATTCCCTAACTAGCATCCAATACAATGCGCGGCATCGGTTTATCTGGCCGAACGACAGCGTGATGAGGGATATAGTACCCGTCATCGGAAACGGCAGATTCGTCGACCTGACTTAAATAACCGTTGTCCATAAACTCTTTAATCACTGCATTATAATTTTTCCGCAACATCGGCGATTGGCGGAGTTTCCTTTCAAGCGCAATAAGCCGACGATACGCGGCGGTGCGCGAGTTACCCAACTCGGCGGGATCCTTACTAAAAGGTAACGCGACGGTATAACGTCCCACATCGTCTCGTGACACGGTCGAGGAAAAAATATTCTCACATTCGGTTTCCTCAGGAGAGAAAAAACGTTTATTATTAACTTCTTCCAATTCCCAAAACTTTTGTAATAAATCATTGAGAGCCAATGCCGTGAAAGAAGAGTTAGGTAAATTTAAATTATCACTATTATGCGGAAAATCACCCATAAAGATATACCCGAATGTGGTCAATAATGCAGGTGGGGCGCGTGAACCAAGATCGACCCTATTCCCCAAGTAAATGTACGGAAACAGTTGAGCGCCCAACACTAGGTCAATATCCCCTGGAATATTCCAGCTTAAATCTGCGAGCGGAAGCGCGTGGAAGTCTATATGGCTATCCCACTTAACATGGTGCGATGGTAGCTGGTCCGTAATGCACTCAACTACGAACGCGTGAATAGTATATTTTTGATCAGGATATACGCGAGACTCGATATCTAAATGTACGTATCCTATTATCGGTCGCGATACAGAACCAACTCCTTTAACAAATGAATTACTCAAAGGAATTATCAGTAAATTAAGTTTTCTACAACATGCTGTAGTTATTAAATTATTCTGCGAGCCATTATCAATTAAACACCTCACTACTGTTTTGTGACCCGCACTGTCACTTTTAGCTCGCGCATAAACCTGAGCTGTCGATAACAGCACTATCGCCTTAGCCTTCGCTGCATCAGCTGCTAATAACACGGCCGAGCTGTGAGCCGAAGACGCTGGCGTCACATCACACGAATCAGACGCAATCACCCGTGCGGAAATATCGACCTTATCGCAATCAACGTAAGAGCGAGGCACCAAAGGCGTACCGGGGGTCGAAAGGAGCGCGGGAGGGGGGAGAGACAGCGGCGCGGGAGACGACGACGCCACGACTACATTGCAATTCGTCGCTTTAACATCAGCTGTTTGCGGTTTATTTTCTTTATCAAAATGTAATAGTGTATGATGGCGTTTTTTACATAAGTCACAGACTGATGTTGACTTGCAGTTACTCGATCCGTGCAATGTGCTCAGACAATTCGCGCACCCACGTTTGGATTTAATAAACTCGAACCTTGTTCTAGGAGTCAACGCGGATTTAAACTTAGCGCAGTTATACAAATGAACATGAGCGTTATCATTACAATACGCGCAGCATGGAACCGCGATCGCGGGTAAACAAGCGGGCGAGTCAGCTGACTCGCTCACAACAAACGCTTTTGTCTGTGTGCGTGACTCGCGAGGAGCGGAAGCGGGGTTTCTACTAAAGTTTCTTGCGTTCGAATGATACAAATTCGAGCGTGCCAATATCTTTGCCTGATCTTGAACGAAGCTTATCAATAATTGCGTTGTGGGAATTTCAACATCTCGAATGGTAAGTTCAAACGATTGAGTAGTCTGTGCATCGATTTTTCTCATTGCGCAGTGCAAAAGAATAAAATCAGCAAGATCCGTAATCCCAAGTTGTTTCAAGGCAGAAATAGACGCACTAAATGTTTCTATGAAAGAATCGAGACTATTAGCGTTAAATGAACAACTTTTTAAATCCAATATGTTATTTAAATAATGCGTACCTAGTGAGCGCTTCTCTTGATATTTTTTAACTAAACTATCCCATAACAACTTGTAAGTATCACCAGTAGGCACAATTCCAGCGGTAACCTTCAATGCGTTGTGTGTAAGCCTACCTATCAAGTACTGCACACGCTGCGAGTCAGTCAGCTGATCATTATCATGGATATTTGACTTAAACGACTCGTAGAAAACGGGCCAATTCTCAGTTTTCCCATCGAAAGATGGCAGCGCGATAGGAGGCAACTTTATTTTAGGCGGTTCAAAAAAAGTCTTTGAGTTGCTACTGGGTAATGGTGGCGATTGATTGCTGTTTATTTTATTCCTAACACGTTTAATATGAATATACAAATCTTCAAAGGATTCTAAACAAGCATAGTCGGCACTTGAACCAGGTTTTAAACTAATGTTTATTTGATTAATTTGATCGACAAAAGATTCAAATTTATCTCGAATGTCATCAATTGTCTCTGACTCAGTCATAAAACTTTCATTCTTCCTCGAATCGAACGACGATATATTTCTTGATAAATCATACAAACGATTAATGCGTTTAAATAACAATCCTTTCTTTTCGTGAAGAATAGTTAATAAATCTTCCGGCTTCAGTTGTTTATCCGTCATTTCGCTAATAAAACGAAGACAATAACAATAAATACCTACCAGGCGGTTTGCAATAATAACGCACCTACCAAACTATGAGTACCTAGGTATCTATCTAAATATTAATACGCACAAAGCCGAGATGAGTTGGTAACTACCGTGGAATGGGGTTAGTTTGATTCACGGGGTAACATTGATAAAAACTTTATATTTTTTTTAAACAGGAATTGTTTAATTTCTGAACGCAACCGAAAAATTTTGTCTTTTGCGTTGGCAGCACTGAATGTCACTCTTTGACATTGCCCAAGCGCTGCACATACAAACAGATCGCTACCGGAGATTTTCATAAAAAACTGTGAGTATTGTGTTTAAAGTATTTTAGGGGTTAAAATAACTTCCAGGGTACCAGATTGGATTTGAAAGTTGCTAGAATAAAATGATAGTTATGTTGTTATGTGTTTAATTAGCTTGAGAAAGAAGTTGTTTTTGTATTCTAACCTCAAAAATTTCATTCAGTGGTGGTTTATTTTCTATACGGGGTGTCATTGATCACAGGCATGGGGTCACTTTGGTCATTGATCAATCTCAGCCCATGACATTTTTAACACAAATTATCAATATATTTGCAATGATGGCTGCTTTGTATGCTTTTTTTTTTACTTTCAGCGCTATGCCAAGAACATATATGAAGCGTTTAGGCGCTCACGCCTATCGAAATTATAATGAAGACGTGTTAGAACGAGCAGTAGCTAGTAGTGATTATTTTTCTATTTTTATTTAACATTTAAGATGTTAACTGATTAATGTTCCTAATTATGTTTTTACAATTAATATATCTCAATGAAACGTTAAAATAAAGGTGATTTTTCAAAAAGTATTTTTATTGCCTTGATCAATGTCACCCCGAAACTTCAAAAAAAATTATATCTTTTTTTGCACTTGACCGATTTTTTTTGTTCTTTCGAAATAATGACGTTTAAAGGGGTTACTTTCATTTGCCGTGAAAATATTAGGGGGTATCAAAGTAACCCCAAGTACGGTTTAACATTGATCACTCACATTTATATTTTTCATCGACATATTATTTATTTAAAAAAGAATCTAATTCATTGTATCGATTGTATAGTAAAAACCGATATTCCAATTTTTTTTTCGTCTTCGGTACGTTTGTATTTTAGAAAATACGGCCATTTGAATTTTTAAATTGATCAATGACACCCCATTCCACGGTACCTACTTATTTACATAAGAACAAAGCGAATTTTTAAATGCGGATACCTACTTAGAATGAACTTTACCAATAAATACGTAATGTCGTTCTATGCAAACTATTATATTAATTGAACAGATTTACCAACAAATACGTAAAATCTATTGTCAATTTAATAAGCTGCGTTAATTAGGTATTAATTTACCGAAAGTTTACGTAAATAAATATCTATTGTGCGTTATTGAACCTATATGATTTTCACCAAACAAATACGCAAAAATCTAGGTACCTACTGGTTATTTATCCGGCTCGAAGGACCATTAATTATGGTGAGGCGTGTAAATAGCCTGCACCTTTGTGAAGGTTGTGAAAAAGTTTGAATTAAGAACCTACGTAATTTTAAGAAGTAATGGCGGACCTAAAAAATATACCTCCCTATTGATGAATCCCCGAGAAACCAATACCAAAAAAAATATTAGCAGCAAACCATGCCCACGTACCTTGACAATCCAGAGATCCCACTCAGACCCAGGGAGATGGGAAGATATCTCGTTCATGCGCGCGATGGCTTGGTATGAGCTGCCGGCCGGCGAGCAAAATCTTCTTGAATCCACCGGTGGAATGGTTAAAACTCCAAAAATCAACACTGCACTATAAGTTCTCAATGACGCACAGATGCAGGTCCATTTATTTTATGAATATCATCAAGGTTTCACCAAAAAGGATTTTTTTGAAAGGCGGAGCAAAGGACACACCGTGTCTTTTTCAATGGCGACGGGAAGAGAGTGCGCCTCGCTAATGCCATCTATTGGTCAATTGCGAGAACACTCCAGAAAGTTTCGATACAAATGGGCGCTGCGGAAACAAAATATTGGTGCGAGGATTCATCAATAGACAAACTAAAATATGTAATCTGAACTACTAACATATTATATTATATGGAAAAATCCTAAAATATTATTATTTATTTTATTTATATTGAAAAGGCATTGACGCTTCACCAGATAGTTTATAACCTGGATTAACACATAGGATAGTTTTTATCCCGATTTTATGTTCCCGTGGGATAATTTTTGAGTTGCAGCGGGTGAAGCCGCTGGCAACAGCTAGTAAATTAATAAAAGTGTCTAATACAAAAAAAAATTGTTAGATTAATTTCAATACAATTAAAAAATTCAGACATTCACCGTTACTCATAGTGTCAATAATGGGGGCTTTTACCTTATAATGTGAAAAACGTTTCACTTTTACCGTGGTTTCATAAAACCACACAATCCCCTTTTTTTTCATCTTTAAATCGGGAGTGCTGGGCCCCTGGTCATAGTGGGCCCCTAATAGGCACTGGCCTAAAGTGCCTTATGGACAATACGGCACTGCTTTTGGATAATACTCCAGACGCCTTACGGCCTTACCTAGTTAGGCAATCGCAGTCCTGGGTCCTGCCCGGCAAGGCCGAATCTTTCATTTCATTCTTAAACGACTTTCGGTGAGGTAATGTGTATACAATACTCATCTGCCTAGCCTTTTCCCGACTATATTGGGGTCGGCTTCCAGTCGAACCAGATGCAGCTGAATATCGGTATTTTACATGGGGCGACTACCTATGGGACCTCCAGGATTGCGAATACAATATTTAAAATAATTGTTCACACCTTGTTAACCTTATAATTTATCCTCACAGCAAATAGAGAACGAGCACACTCACGAAATAGGAATGATTCAGCAAGATATTGCCAAGTTGCGGTCGGGCCACGAGAGAATGTTGCAAGCTTTAGAAGCTGACTTCAATGTCAGACTCATTGGCGAGTATGACAGATATCAGGTAAGATTTTAATAATAACTTAAAATAATTCTTACAAGACATGGTTCTCTTTTAATTTGTTCTTATCACATTTCAAGGTCGGCGCAATATGTTTATAAAGTAGGAGGTTCTCAATTCGACTATATATTTTTTTACTTCCAGACTTCTCTGCTTATTACTAGTTCTCTCATCACCATCAGTCATAATGATCTTTAGGAAAAGTATTTTTCTTCAAGCAATATCATCAAATGAATCTTCTCTCCCGGGGTGGAGCGGACGGGACTGTCAGCCTCCTACTGCCTAAAATCGACGGTATTCCTTCAATAGCCTTTTACGTTCCAGGGTCCCGGTTACCTCCATTTATCACCCTTCACAAAGTCTATTCATTGTTTCTTTTTATTATCTACTGTAATAGCCATCAACCATTATTTATATGGATGAATTTAAAATTTCACTTACGGGATTATCCGTACCGTGAAAACTTAAAACAGTGTTTATAAGGATGAATCATAAGTCGTTCGCTTGCTGGTCACTTTGGTGCAGACTGTTATTTTTTTAAGTAAATTAAATAAATCAATAGTAAATCAGCATCTCCTCAAAAAGTTGTCCTCAACAATTTCCTCCGCAGCATCACGTGCTTTAAACCAAGACAACCGATTATAATTGATTCTTTACAGACAGGCACGTGATGCTTCTTTCTTCATACTTCTTAACGAATATCGTTAACACTTTTACAGAGTCTTGAAGATAAAACGGCTCGGATGAGAAAAGATTATGAAGAGAGACTCGAGACGCTTGCTGAAAGCAAACGGCAGGCTCTAAGAGAAATGAATAATATGTTTGAAGCGAAATTGGAGGAAAAAGACTTTATGCTGCAAGAGGTAGGTATTACAGGAAATTTCCTTTTACAAAAAGTTTTAAAACTTGATGCAAGATCCAGAAAATATTACCAAGATAATTGATACTAGCTGTTGACGAACTCAATTTTGTAATTTATGTTCACCTTTATGATTAGCATAAAGAATTTGTCTGTAATTATTAACCCACTGGAACACAGGCTTCCTCTCTGAGAGGGGATGGGCTGTCCACTACGCTCTTATTGATTGATGACTAGAAATAAAAGAATCTTATATTAACGATAGTTAAATTTTCCGTTGAAGCAAGAAAATATAAAATTTCTATCTACTACTACTAATAATACTATGGCCGTTAGCCATGAGATACCTACAGATGTTTTCCCGACAGCTTAAGTACAAAGGTAGACGATAATTTATTAATAACAGTTATTATTTTTAGTTACAAGAACAAGCAGATATGGAAAAAAGAGAACATGAAACTATTAAAGCGTCAATTGAAGAGGATGCTGATCGTGAAATTATTGAGATTCGCACAGCATATGAAGTTCAGCTGAAGGAAGAAAAGGACGCCAATGTACGTCTCAAGGGAGAGACAGGACTTATGAAAAAGAAATTAATCAGTGCCCATAAAGACATTGATGAGTTCAAACACCAAATAACGCAGTTGAAAGGTACACATCTATCTAAGACGGCGCTAACGTTGGACACTTTTGTGTCTTGTGTCAGACACAAACTACCGATGAATCCTTGATTTTTAAAGAACCAGTATAAAATCATCCACTCCCTGCGCATACGTATACATTTTTTGTGTCCAGTCGTTTCCACTAAACACATACTAATGAACTGTGGTTTCTTGTGATGGTGTGCCCTGTTGGCGACGGATGTCTACGTTTGCGCAGCGCCTATTATAATTACTAGCTTCTGCCATTCGTTCGCGTGAAGTTTTTCCCCTCGACCATCGCCAGCCTGCGCTATTACTTTTTCCGACTTGCTAGACAAGAATATATAAAAATCAATGCCACTTTTCGTTGTAATTTTATAACTCAAGAACGGGCTCACCTATCCAAACCAAATGTTTAGGCTTTGTTCGGACTATTTAGTAGATGGTTTATGTGAAGTTTGCACAAAATCGGTGGGGCGGTTCTTCATTTATCACATTTTTTGTAACAAATGGTGTAGTAGTCTTAGGAGTGTAGTCATAGATTTAAATATTTCTGTGAGTGTATTAGTATCGATTCTGTGGCGGTACGAAGTTCGCGGGGTCAGCTAGTAAATAATAAAAAAACAATTACTGAATCATGTAAGCGCAGTCCTTCAGAACGGCTGCACTTAATTATTTGGCTAATTCGTTATTGACTGTACTTATTTGTAACTGTTAGAAGATCGGAGAATTCGCGAAAAAGTCGCTATTTCTATCTATTTGAACTTCAAGTAGCAGATTTCTTACGAATTATATTACATTTTTCAGCTGAACACAAACAGTTCCAAAAAGTTATTTCAACTCTGGAACGTGACGTTGCGGATTTAAAGAAAGAGATTGCAGAAAGAGACAGTTCAATACAGGACAAGGAGAAGAGAATATACGAATTAAAACGAAAGAAACAAGAACTTGAGAAATACAAGTTTGTGTTGAACTTCAAGATAACGGAGCTGAAAAATCAAGTGAGTACCCCTTCTTTATTTTAGAAACAGTTATTTTATTTATAATAAAATTTCAATATTAAACCGATGAATGTAAATGTACCTGCATATAGATTGAGCCAAAAGAGCGAGAAATACGAGAATTGCGAATTCAAATTGATGATATGGAAAATGAGGAGTTAAAATTACTTGATACGAAACACGAACTTGGTATGAATCGTAAATCAAATAGAGTTACCGATCTAAATTAATATTGTATCTCAATCCAAATCTTGATTCGTTTTTTGACGGTTGCTTCTGATTCTGTTTTCTGATTTTTGATTGGGTCTTCAAACTTGGAATGGTAATTTCGGTTGTTGAACGGTTATTTACAAAGATCGGGATCAAGATTGCGAACGAGATATATTATTAATTTCCGGGGTTTATACTGCAGTATTTTCTATCGGTTCTCAAGTGGGAAAGAAGTTACAGCTGTGAGAAATATTATTTAAACCTATATTTACTTTATTCTAACAGATAGATCCGCTAGATCGCGAAATAAAAGCGAAAAAAGTGAGAATACTTGAATTGGAAGTTTCATTGGAAAGTCTTCTAAAGAAAAAAGCATTCCGCGGTAAAAAAATATTCTTCTTCAGTTGTAATTTTTTTCACATTCAGTAGGATTTGATTTTAGACCTAGTAGTCATAGTTTTTGTTTCAACATCGCACGTTTTGAGTAGTTACGTTATAGTTTTTTGTATATGTAGAGCAGTGCGTAAAATTAAAAGGATAGTGAGTGGTTGTAGAAAAATATATTGTACAGACGCTACCCCAATCTGTCAAACTTCTTTAGATTTTCAACTTTATCACAAACACAGAAAGTTGATGTTCGATTAGGATAATTTTAAAGCTTGTGGTAGGTTGACATGGTGGCGTCTAGACAGTAAACTTGCACGACTATATCTAACGGTGTGTTCACACTGAGACGCGACGCGGCGCAACGTGACGCAACGATACTACAAATGTGTATCTTATTGTGTAGTAAATAAAGTTAGATTTTGAGTCGCTATTAAAAAGCAGCGCGGCGCTGCGCTACGTTGTGAAAGGTGTATCTTATCGTGTAGGAAATAGAGTAGAATGTGCGCGCAGCGCCGCGTCTCGGTCTGAGCGGACCCTAAAGAGAAATCCCATAACTTCATAACATTAGTTTCTATCACTGTATTTCAGAACTCAAGATTACGCAGCTAAATGAAAAATTGACGTCTGCTAAAAAAGATTTCCTCATGGAAGCAGAAAGAAACTTGACATTAAAAAATACACTAAAGAAAATTAAAATCGACCTGCACAACATGACGGCAGAATTCCAAGATCCAACCAAATTAAAGTCAGCTGTGAAAGTGAGTATATTATGTAGTGGTAAACCGCCCTGGGTTCGAACAGATTCGATCTATACTAATGTTAGCTAGAGTTTGTTTGTTTGTTTGAACTTCTGGTCTGAATTTACAGAAAAATATTTTTGTGTTGAATTACCTATATTTAACATCACGGAGCCGAGCAGCGGGGGTGAATCCACGGGGAACAGCTAATTTGAAACATAAAATAAATATTTAAGGGGACTCCCATACAACAGACATGATTTTTTGCCGTTTTATAGATAACGGTACGGAACTCAAAATGCGCGAATCCGTCTCGAACTTGGTCGGATTTTTAAAGCTGCGAGCAAAAACTAGTACTTACCTAATCAAAAATTATTAAAATTATCTTCAAATATTTACTATTTTTTGCAGACACTGTTCCACAAGTACGTGGAGGACATTGATTTTGTCCGGAGCCGTTTAGCGGACGACGAAGCGGTCCGAGAGTTCAACCGTCAGCGTGACCACCTGGAGAAGCAGGTGGCAGGCTACAAGTCACAACTGAATAAAGCCCTCGGAGGCTCTAAGAATGATATCGGCAAAATTATGGACGTGAGTCTTTTTTGTAACCAATATAACGTTTCTAACCTACCATTTTTTCGGTAGTTATTATATGAAACCGAAAAGCGAAAGATGATATAACGCGTTTTCTGAAACATGAAAATACTTCCTATTATTATTTCCGAATTATATTTCACAATTCTGAATACTAAATCTACATAACACAGGTTTGTTCCGTGGATACATTGAAGGTATCTACTCATCGATTGAAATGTATAATTAAGTCGAATGTCGTCGTATGGGATGGCAGATTCTAGCCAATTAATAAGGAAACCAATAGAATCTAGATTATAATGGTCAACATAAAGTCGCATTTTCATTCCAACGAGTCAAATCTCTAAATCTCTCGTCACGAAGTCACGCAAGCCTACGCTAGTAAAAACTGGGTAGGGTTTTTTTTTTTTTTTTTTTTTTACCGTGGTGAAATCTTCAAATGAGTCCTCCAACCCCGGGCAGGGCAGGAGGGACTGTCAGACTTCTACTGACTAAAATCCACGGTGTCCTTCATAGCCTGTTATGTTCCGGGGTTACGGTAAGGGAATAATCCCGCGACCCCGGCAGGCTTTGGCCCTCTGAGAGGGGGGCCCCGTCATTATGCTGACGCTCTTTGAGGCGCGCGTGGGACACAACGCGCCGTCGACCCGGGCATGGTCCTTGGTCGGGCAGCGAGTTGCCCTTTACTCGCTGCCCCGCATGCCCGCGCCTACGGTGGCCGGAGATCGTCTCGCGACGTCCGTCGCCGTGGGCGTCCTACACCGCGGTTGGGGCGGAGGGAGGACTCTGTCCTCTCTCGCTCGCGGCGCGCCTCCTCCTTCGCGAGCATTACTGCTTCGCAGAAGGAGGCGACCGCTTCCCACTCCGTCTCGCCCCGCAGCATGGCCGCAACCAATGCCGGGCGCGAGAGGTCTCCGCCTATCGCAGCCGTGAGGACACGTCGGTGCACTGCCCAAGCTGGGCAGTCCTGCACCGTATGCTCCACCGTGTCCGGGTAGTGTAGAAAAGACATTGTCCAGCAACATCGTCTCACAGAGTCACGGGGATATGGGACGTAACCGTCCGGCAACATTATTGTTGCGACGTGAACCCTAGTAAAGACGCGGGGCTACAATACTGGTTTCGAAATACTGGATACTCGTCGTATCGAGTCTTTCTATATCTGGTTAGCATAACCATGTAATATGATTATTTCTAGGAGAACTGTACTCTGCTAACGGAAGTAAATAATCTGCGCACGGAGTTGAAGTCAACTCGGACGAGGTGCTTCCAAATGGAGTCCATCCTGGGCTTGTCTGCCCGGTACATCCCGCCGGCGACCGCGAGGGCTAAGCTCAAACACGTCACTGAAGATCGAGAGAAACTTGATGAAGAGTTCAAACAGAAGATTGGGGTAAGATGATCTTATTATAATGGCTGGTTGACTTAGCCGTCAAAGTAGAAGCTAGAAATGAGACCGCTGTAGCAAATGTAGCTTTGCACCTTGGCACTAGATTTATGTTTTTACTTACAGCATACTTGAAGTATTTACGGCATTAATTTCTTGTATGGAAAATGAAAAAGCGTCTGTAATGTACCAACGAGAAACTATTTTTTTTATCAAATTAACGTCAAAGTTCCAGTTTACTTTACGTCACAAAAACGTAAAAAGTCGTGCTAGGGCCTCCGACCAGATATTTGGACTGTCATATAAGAGAAAAGCGGCTGAAATAGACTAGATGCGAAATTTAGAGAATAAGATGTTGTTTGCACAAATTGAGCTCATGAAGATACACTTAGAAATATACCATAATACACATACCAGTAAATTGCTCAAAAATGTGCATTATGGTTGCATGCCATTGAGCTTTAACACCTTCTGATTGGTGGATGATACAACATCATGCCTACGATATTGATGAAGTAATAACTACCTCTTTTTACTCAATGAACAAACTCTTTTTATAGATATATTTTGAAGGTGATACGAAGGTTGTTAATAATGATGTTCGCCTATAATAGAGTTAAAGTATCTTTTGTCATTTGCAGGAAAAGGAAGAGGCAATTTCGGCGCTTAAGGACGAAAACGAACGCCTACTTGCCAAATTCAGGTGTATTGAAGATAGCAAGTTTGACAGCGATAATGAGAGAGTTGATTAACTTTTAATGAGGCTATCAAGATGTGTGGTTGATATTATATCTAGGTAATATTATGTATTGAATGTTCAATAAAGTATATGGTCAACTTGTGTTGTATATAATATATATTATATACTTGATAAGACAATAATTATAATGATAGCTTGAGGTGAGGTGGTATCTACAGCCGTAATTTAGTTTGTGAGGAGAATATCATAAAACATATAAATATATGAAAACATTTTATTGAATGTAAGTCGTCTATCGTTGGGTGTTACATTGTAAAAACATGTGTTTATAAAAACTAAATTAGGTTTATCCTATAACATAAACATCCTTGGAAAAATATAAATTAAGCCACGGATACACTAGGGGACAAATGGAGCAACATGTTGCGGAACATGTTCCTCAACAACTACGTGGAATGTGCCGACATACATGTCGCGGAACATTTTGTCGACCACACTTCTCAGTGTTTATAGAAATGTCGCCCGAGGAGGTTGTGGCTATTAGTGCTGCGTACATAGTAATTATATCGAGTGTGTTGAAACGTAGAAGAAAGAGAAGGTGGGAACACTAAAGCCATGTTAAGAGGCACGTTGCGTACGCGACTACACTTGGTGACAAATGGCGCGACACTGACTCGGGACACGTGCGCTCGCTCTCGAGGCGGGAGCAAGCAACATGCCCCGCACCACGTAAAATGTTTCGTGTCATGTTGCGGCACACTATGCAACGTTTCAGCGTCACGTATATTGAGTGTTGCGCGTCGTGTTTCGGGACAAAATGTTCCCTAGTGTATCCCAGGCTTTAATATTTTCATATCGCAAAACTGTCATGAATGTCGGAGCATTCATATCGCGAACAATACATACAAGCCCACACCCATTACATATTAGCACTATCTAATACCCGACCACAGAAATAAGACTTAAGAGTATATTTGAGACAAGTTCTAGCATGTTCAATAGCTACTAAGTCATAATAACAGCTTATAGAATAAAAGGCAAGATAGCTTTACGTCCCTTGGGGTAGTCGGGGAATTCCTTCTTGTAGTTGCGGTGTTTACCGATAGCCCACACAGCCATCTGGTAGAACCCGGCGGCGGCGAACAGGCCAGCTAGAAAAACAAAAAGTTTACCTATGTACCGAAATTACGACTTACGTCACAAAAAATAAAGTTGAAAACCCAACTAATACGATAAAACGGCAACTAAAAAGGTATAAACAAGATATTTATTCATGTATTTTTCCTTCGATTATTCTATAACCGGAGATAAAGGTCATAACTGAATGTTATATCAGGTACGTGTAAACCGGAAGGTTTTTGGTTTTGCTGTAGTATAATAAAAAAAAAACTTATAAAACGCACAAAAACTAAAGTGCCGAGAAATCGTTGAAGAATTGAAGGTTTCTTTAGTATTCTCATAAATAATTATCATTCGTAACGTAATCGGTATGTAAATTTTATATGAAAACAAAGTAAACTTCAAGACGCGTTAAGTATACATTAGAGTCTAATGTATACTTAACGCGTCTCGAACTATAATTTAAGTACTTATTCTAAAGTCTAATGATTAATTAGACTAAAATTCTTTATAAAAAACGAAATCATAAAATGCGTTATGTATTATTTTGTGTAGTTGACATCTGAAGGATTTTAAGAAATTTTTAATTTACAATGTTTTGTACCGTGTTCGATTCAAAATTCAATGTTATAGAACTCTTTCATTAGGATTTTCTCAATAGCAGCCACTGAGCCTGAATTTGTGCCCATTTTATGGAAATAGGGCTCGCCCACTAATAAGTGTGCCTTAAACATACAAGTCTGATGTGATATTTACTAACCTGGAGCGCATTTTGTCATGATAGTGAAGAACAGCCAAGATCCAAACTCGTACGTGTAGTTAGGACAGGAGACGAAGTTGAAGAGAGCACAGAAGGGATTGCCATCAGGCACAGGAATGCGCCTCACTTTGGTGCCAGGAGGACGCAGGTTCTTTAACAGCAAGTGGATACTGAGGTTGCCGAGCTCACATAACTGTAATCAAAGTCAATAATAATTTGTTATTATAATGTTTCTACCTTGCTTTTTCCAAAACGTTAGTGTGGGAGTATACGATGCGTTGGGGTGCCGCACTGCATCGCGTATTCCGGTAGTTAAGAGTCTGCTTCTAGTGTCGTGGGACTGCCTTAAAAAGGCACAGTAGCCCTGTAACACGTGGGGCGACCAAAGGAACATGGTGGATTTTTAGTCAGTAAATGTCTGTTAGTCCCTTCCGCTCTAAGACTGAAAGAATTTTACAACTCAAAAAAATTGGTCTTCGTCCAGTCTTACCTGATGCAGCTAAATAACAGTATTTTACATGTAGCAACTGCCAATCTGATCTCCACAATTCAGTTATAACTGGGGAATACGATACCCCTTGGTAAGACTACTTGAAAGACCTTCAGGCCATTGACTATCTGAGCCAATTAACTAGTTGTAACTACTATGCGTAATCCTACTAATATTATAAATGCGAAAGTTTGTGAGGATGTATGTGTATGTAGGTATGTTTGTTAATCTTTCACGCAAAAACCACTGAACGGATTTGGCTAAAATTTGGTACGCAGATAGTTTATAACCTGGATTACCACATAGGATAGATACACATAAAATCGGGATTTTTTTATCCCGATTTTATGTTCCCGTGGAATAATTTTCGAGTTGTAGCGGGTGAAGCGCTGGCAACAGCTAGTCTGTACTAATATTATAAAGCTGTAGAGTTCATTTGGTTGCACGCGCTAATCTCAGGAACTACTGGTTTGAATTGAAAAATTATTTTTGTGTTGGATAGCTCATTTATCGAGAAAGCCTATAGGCTATATAGCATCACGCTACGACCAAAAGGAGCCGTGCTGCGAGTGAAACCGCCGGGAACAACTAGTATTTATAAAATCTTTACAGAAATCTTGTGGCTCTGCGTCAATAAGTTACGCAATTATAAACAATTTACGGCACAGCTATTTATAATTAAATTTTAACTACTGTGCAGCTTGTGAAATAGAGTAGAAATAAGTTGGGTTCCGTAATTACTTATTACATCAGAATTAAAAAGAACTAGTTTGTGGTAATGGATGCATTGTTACATTACATGTTTATTGGACCAGTCTGCATGAAAAGAAAGAAATACACATTCACTGTGTTGTATATGTAGTTATATTTCATTAAAATGCATTACCGTATATCACAGGCGACGAAATGGACTTTGTCACTTACACAAGGTCAGAGGTTGTTGTAATGACAATGAACAAACAAAATGTATTCCTTGATGACTTGTACCTATATATTTTGTTAATAGGTAATATTTCACTTTTGCTGATAAAACATTGTTCATACTGATGAACTCTTTGTGAGATAGATGACCAACAATAATGACCTTGTTTTGTTTGTTTGGAAAAACGCACTAATCTCTAAAACTACTGGTTCGAATTGAATAAATCTTTTTGTTTTGGATAGTCCAGTTATCGAGCAAGACTAAAGGCTATAGGTATAACATAACGCAACGACTAATTAAGGCCGAGCAGCGGGAGTGAAACCGAGGGGAACAGCTAGTGTTAAATAAAATAAAAATAGTAGATTATTAACCAAGGGGATAAAGCAGTGTCTTCTGTCGCGGGTGACGATTTAAATCGCGAGCGTCACGAAGGACTCGAGGTTTACTCCCGAGCGTAGCGAGGGTGTTAAAACCTTAAATCACGAGCGAAGCGAGGGATTTAAGACGAGTCCTGAGTGTAGCGAGGGATTTAAGTTCACCCAAGACTAAGACAGCTTTATCACCGAGGAAAATACTCTACTTTTCGTACCATTTGCGAAAAAAATAACACAATAATAATATAAGATAAGCATTTAATAAAAATAATGAAAATTAAAAGTAAAAGTTAATATTTGAAACATTGGTCCAATTATTTATTGAAAGAGTAATATTTTTGTTGGGTACATTTATTGTTGATGAGTTAATTTGAGTATTTCTCTGTTCAAGTTGCGTCTGAGGAACTTGCGTTTCATTGCAGCTAGTAAACGTCGGAGATAGTGGTGGTGGTGCAATGTCAGTTACGGACGAAGATAAGATGCCAGAAGTTGATGGTTGTGGCTCTGATGGATTAAATTTTATGTTTTTGTTAATTTGACTGCTTAACATAGTTTTATTCGCCATTGAACTTTCAATATACCCCTCAGCTACTCCATCAGAGCTCCAACCACCGTGTCTTTTTATTGACGTAATATCCGCCCCTGAATCCGCCAAGAAAGTCGCCGAAGTTCTTCTAAAGCAGTGACCGGTGTAGAGTTCAACATCTTTAAGTTGTAGATATTTTGCAATATCCTTTGGCATGTTGCTAATTTTATTTTTGCCGATGGCTTGTCGAGTACATTTCCCATTCCGATAGTTTATAAAAAAACTACTGTTTTCCATGTTGGTGGGACGTAATGCTTGGTATTTGTGAATGATTTTCGTATATTCTCCTTGTACAATGAATGAGCGATTTTTCTTTGTCTTAGTTTCCTTTACATTAATCAGCAGCAACTCATTGGAATGATTTTCAACGTCCTCCACCTTTAAGTTTACAAGTTCACATCCGCGGCAGGCACCATTGAGTCCAAAAATTAAGGCCACCTATAACAAAGATAAAAAACAGGTAAATATATAGAATAATTACCATTACTAAGATACGAAATATTCATAGTTATATCATGTACACTTACTTTTGTGGCCAGATAAACTTCGTCAGGAGCTTCATTAAGAAATTTTTCCACATTTTGAGTCGTAAAAATTTTAGACTTCTTTGCGCAATGCCCTTCTGATTTTCTTTTTAAAAAAGCCAGCAATTTCGTAAATCTGTTTATTTCAATGCTGTGTTTGATGCTTATTGTAGCTTTCAGTTTTGAGTATATGCACCAAAGTGTATTCGGATTCTTTGTCTTGGATAAATAATCAAAATAGACAAGAAGTACTGATTCTGAAATTGATAGGCCTTTCGCACTTCTCCACGTTGAAAATTCTTCATAAGTTTTTAAATAATTTTCCTTGGATTTTGTTGGAAGCAAATTATTTATAATTGCGGCAGCATTTGCACTGATGGAATCAGACAATTCACTGTCACTGTCGCTTTGATTTAACATCGTAACTTATTTTTCCCACGTTTTTATATTAGAATATTAATTTATTCATAAAAATAAATTAAAATTGTATTTAAAAAAACAAAAACGCGGCAAATTCCTAGACTAATATTTTTTTGTCGGAAAAGCAAAGGCATCAAGCTCATACGGCCTCGACGGTTTTCGTAATTGTATTGAATAATCATAACTGCATAATAAATGCGTATTCCTTTTTCAAAAAGTTGTATAATGCTTTAAATACAAACTCAATGTTGTAAAGACAGACTGATGTAGTTCAGTATCGGTAAGTATTCCAAATTCAAATCACATTCTCTCCCTAGAGGATGAATGAAATTCAGTACAACTTTCTTTCCCTAGGGAAAGCTGTTTCTAACAGATTAATAATGACTATTGTTATGTACGCTTTTTGTGGCATAGAATGTCACTTTTTTGAGCAAGTGGTACGAAAAGGTTATTTTTATCTGCTGCTGCCTGTATAGGGTGTATATATTAGGTATATACCACCCTATAAATATTATGTTTTTTTTTTAAATCAGTTATCAGTCACTCTCAGTTTTTCTGCAGCAACTGACAAGAGCACTAATGAACCAAAATTAGATCCTATTGATCCTAGGCCTATTGTTATGCTCCCGCATAGCAATAGGCAATTGTTTGTGTGATGAGCACGATCATTTGTTCTGTGTCTGGGTGTAATTTATCTACACTAATATTATAAAGAGGAATTTGTTTGTTTGTAATGGATAAACTCTAAAACTACTGGACCGATTTTTTTAATTTTTTCACCATTAGAAAGCTACAATATCTGCGAGTAACATAGGCTATGTTTATATACGCGCGGACGAAGTCGCGGGCGAAGTGCTAGCCTATAATATATAAGTATGTTTATCAGTTGTCTAGTACCCATAACACAAGCTCTGCTTAGCTTGGGACTGGATGGCGTTGCGTGATAGTTTTTAGGGTTCCGTAGTCAACAAGGAACCCTTATAGTTTCGCCATGTCCGTCCGTCCGTCCGTCTGTCCGCAGTTTAGCTCAGAGACGCACAGTACTAGAAAGCTGTTATTTGGTGTAAATATACGGATTTGTTGCGCCGAAAAAGTGGTAAAATAAAATCTTGTAAAAATATTTTTTTTAGTGTCTAGTAGTAGTCTTTAGTACCTCCTGACTCCTGTACACCTAAAGTGGGGATGTTTTTTTTTTCTCGCGTACCCCTTAGTGTGGGGTATCATTAAATAGGCCTTAAAAAAATATTGATAGTTTCCATTGACAATTTTTTGATAAAAAGATTCGTTTGTTAAATATTAAGTGCTAATTTTTGCTCGACTCGAGTGTCCCCCCCCCCCTCTACCAGCTAAACGGTTATGTTTGGGAGTGTGAAAAAATTCGCAATAGTATATATAACGAAGTTTAAAAGAAAATTATCATGACTAAGTAGGCTTCACAAGTTTACTAGTAATAGTCGACCAACTTATAAAACGTACTTGGATAACATATTTCCCTAAACAAAATGTATCGGAGAACATGTTCTTCAACTGCAAATGTAAGTTAGTCAACTTTATTTTTACAGCTATAATAGGTGGGTATGTTTTGGGGATAGGTAGGTTTTCATTGTTCACTATTTTTAACAAACTTCAAAAAAAGGAGGAGGTTCTAAATTCGTCGTAATCTTTTTTTATGTATTTTCCCCGATTTCTCAAAGACGCCTGGACCGATTTTGAAAATTCTTCTTTTTAAAATTAAATTCACCGACTTCTAGTTACTTCGCATAAGTATTTTGATGGGCAACTACGGAACCTTACAATGTGCTTGGCCCGACACGCACTTGGCCGGTTTTTTTTTTGGGACAAACCGACCACACTATTCCCAAACCACTGAAACTCCTGAGAGTCAGAATCAACAGTGGCAACCACCAGAAAAGTGCCGAGACAATGAAGCTCGACGTGTCACGGAGAATGAATTTACCTGTCTTTGATCCTGCAACGAAATTAATCAGAAAAGAATAGTGGAGGAGTAGGAAAAATATGTTTCCACTTAATAATTGTGTGATCGTTGTGGAATATTATTATATTATTATTATTCCTATCCTCGTATATTTTCGGGCACGCCGCAATCGCGGCGGTAAGACCCCTCTTTGAGGAGTGGCTGGAGAGACGTCACGGCGTCCTGACCTATCGGATGACGCAGGTCCTCACCGGACACGGAAGTTTCGGGAGGTTCCTGTGTCTGATGGGGAAGGAAGAGACGCCCGGGTGTCACCACTGCGAAGATCGCCCGGAGGACACAGTAGAGCATACGGTGCAAGACTGCCCCGCTTGGGCAGAGCACCGACGTGTCCTTACGGCGGCGATAGGCGGAGACCTCTCGCGCCCGGCATTGGTTGCGGCCATGCTGCGGGGCGAGACGGAGAGGGAAGCGGTCTCCTCCTTCTGCGAAGCTGTAATGCTCGTGAAGGAGGAGGCGGGCCGCGAGAGAGTGAGGACAGCGTCCTCCCTCCGCCCCAACCGCAGTGGTAGGCGCCCGCGGCGTCCGACGTCGGCAGACGATCTCCGGCCACCGTAGGCGCGGGCATGCGGGATTTATTTCCTTACCGTGACCCCGGAACATAAAGGGCTACTGAAGGACACCGTGGATTTTAGTCAGTACAAGTCTGACAGTCCCTCCCGCCCTGCCCGGGGTGGGAGGACTCATTTGATGATTTTACCACGATAAAAAAAAACCTCGTATATTTTATCCTATTTCTATTGACCTAAAGAAAATCTGTTAAAAACTCCTGAGATTTTACGTTTATCACTTGCCGTTTATCAACAGGGCCTGTTCAGATTTCTAACGGTCTGTAATGTACTAAGCAACTGTAAAGCAACAGCTAGCAGTCCCAGTTTTATTTACACAATAGAAAGTCAAAATAATTGAAGTAACTAATGCAAAACTAAGAAATTGACTTTTAGTAGTAAATCAGCTGCAAAATATGGAACTAATTTTATCACAATTGAAATATTAAGCATTTGAAAGTGGTGCAGTTTGTTGATAATGTTTCACTCAAAAATGTAGGTATTTAATGGGTATCATGTTTATACATCTATATTAATACACAGTATAAATAAAGGTAAAGTTTGCATGATTGTAAGCTTGCGTGTAGTGTAGCCAATTAGGATCTATTATTCAGAATTGCTGATTATATTTTGAAAAATATATTTTAGATATGGTGAGCTATAATCCCTATTTATAATGTTTCCGAAGAAGATAATTTCGTACCCTGAGAACAGCATAGCTTAAGAAAAAAGCTAGTGATTAAATAAAATTGATGATTGCCCTTTGGTTAAACTGTAGGTTTTGTAAAAAAAATCTATTCCATTTTGTGTTATTGTATCAATAATGTTGAGATGTGAGAAAAATATATAAACAGGATATTTAAAAGCAATAGGTATTCAAGTAAAAAAAAACCTGTTATTCCATTATGTCTGGCAAGTTATGCTAGGTATTAATTACATTAGGTACATAACAATTTAATGTCCTTTATATGTAGATGCTATGACAACATGAATGAAATAAAATTGATAAGATATGGACAAGTTGCTAAACGTAACAAAACAGACTTGTTGGTTTTAAATTCCATATCAGTCAGTTGACATACTAAATATGTCTGTGTCAAATAAAATAATTTTTCTTTCTTTCTTTTCTAAATAACATCCAGCACACGTAGCATGGCGATTCTATCTCTATTCTACGAAGAAAAGACAAAGTTATTTCATCGTTATTTCTACACAAATCGACTGTTTTTTTTGCACAAATATTTCACCATTTGTACACTATTGAAGAAAAGAACGTTTATTTTCCATATTTTTTACATTACCATGCTTAAAACACTAAAAATATTTCTACGTTCTGTCATTTTGTCTATTCTTCCGTCAACAAAACCCCTTTCTACGGCGCCATGCTACGCCTGCAGCTATTTCATAAATAAAATGGAAGAACACATACAAACTATCACATTACATAATAGTAACAAGATTGCAATTACTTATCAATTACCAAGAAGATTAACCTAATCTGTTGAGATAATTCAAGAATGTAAAATTTAAATAAAAATTCACTAAAAATTAATAAAAAATCACATAATACTCACAATAAATCCTCCAAGTCCCACATAGAAGCAGGTGTTGCAGGGAGCGGTATAGAGAGGATGGTTGATGTGGTATGCCACGTACAGTGTGAACAACCAGTAGTATGAGCAATTTCTGAACAAGTTGCGCAGGGGCATGGTACCGTGAGAGAAACGGTGAACAAATAAGGTCTCTAGCAAGCGTTTCCCATAGTGAATGGACCAGCACACAGTAGCAACTCTGTAATAAAACATTGCATTATTATTGTTCTAAAAATGGTGGTGTAGAATGATGAAAACTACTTTTTTTTTCTTTGAATACCAATGCTACTTTCTTATAAAAGACTGTTTCAGTGAACAATAATTTAATATGAGGAAGCAGTCCTTTACTAATGTTCATTTTGTACAATTACTTTATTGACTACTCAAAGACATTTTTAAAAAACTTACGTTGCCACTGTTCCAGGAGCTGTTTTCGAAACTCCATACAAAATCCATGGTCTTTGGTAAACCCATAAGTAAATAAATAATGGTCCAGCATATTCTGCCAAAAACACATTCTTCCAGGATATTTGAGGTCCTAGATCCTTAACATATAATTTTGCTCCATCGTGAATGTTCAGAGATTTAAGTGATTCTTCATCTTTTAAGGTTTTACCTTTAGCTTCTAACTTTACGGCTTGCCGGTCGGGGTACAAGGATCTCTTGACGGTCTGGTGGACCTTCTCTTTCACATTCTTTATAGTAGAATTTTCATTTACCACTATCTTCCCTAGAGGTTTAGATCCAGAGGCGTTCAGGATCTCAATCTGTAAATGGAAATTTTTAAGTAATAAAACAGGTTGAGTTCCTAGACTGGATAGTAGTCTTATTAGATTTCTAATTTTCTCTTTACTTACCTCCATTTCGTTATGTTTCGTTAGAGTTAATTCAATATTTTTTATTAGAACAAGCAAAATTACAGCTTTGCCGGCAAGTTGAAATAAAAGAAATCCAATCCAATCAAAGCCGTACAATTTTGTATGACCGTGCACTTCACTTCTTGACAATCTTGACTTCTCACTTCTCATTCACGCATTCACGCACGCGTTCACGTCACGCATGTCACGAAATGCCACAGATAACTATTTTTTTTTTTTTGAATGTTTTTGGCATGGCTTCGAGGCCTTTATGCCAAACAGATAACTATATATTAGGAAATGCACAGACTATCTAAAAATCAGAAAATGAGAATGGATTAGGGATGGGCTTAAGGTTGACTAAAATGTCGATTTACAATGTTGTACTACGAATTTACTTTTTATTATTTGCTATTTTTAAATTGGTATATTTAAAAATCATTCAGCTTTATTCTAAAAAATATCATCGTTTCAATGTTTTGTATTTAATCAAAAACCAGCTATTTCGACAAAGGAGCCCCTTTGTGTGAAACGCTGTTTCAGGCCTAAACAATTCAGGCCTGAAACTGCGTTGGAACAGGCATATTGGATCACCAGAATGTCTAAACAGGGTTCCGCAGGCCTAGCACGCAAAGCATTCAAAATAAATGTACGAAACGATACACCCTGTGGATACACCCAAAGCGGGAGGATGCATTGATGCATAGTATGTGCATAGAGTCAAATATATTATAATAGTTGTTTCTAGAATAGAAAAGATGATACAGAAAGAGATAATTATTGCGTGCCCGACAGTGTCCATATTTTTGATCTTGTACCATTTTTATTTTTTACCATCTAATTATGTGACATAATAATGGAATGCAATAAAGAATTGAATAATGAGTATTGAGATAAAGAGCCTAAGATTATAGATAGTTTCATATTAATATTATTTCTGACAGTAGCACTAGCAACACAATAGCAAAATAAACAGGGTTAGTTTTTAACCCCTTACCGCATACGAAACCATAAATGGACGACTTATTTCATATTTTTTTTATAAGCTGCTGATATACCCTATCTTAAAAAACTAACTGACATCAGCGGGGCGATTCACTATCAACGAGCGACACTTGGGCAAAGTGGATGGTTACTGGACACCTCTATATTTTATCGACTGTTATGCGGCTAAGTTGAGGAGTGCCTGTAGAGCGTTAGAATAGTTGCTTTTAGGGAACATTTAAACTTATCAGGTTCATTGAAATTTACCCTTTTGACAGCTATTTGATGCGTTCATTTCGCTGCATTCCGATTGTTCAACATCAAATTTATAACCAACGGGTGGAAAGATGCAATCGTTTAAAACACTACTCATGAGCAGTGTTTTAAGCTAGCCACCGGTCGAGAGGTCTGTGCCGTAGATCTATAAGATGGACTGAGCAATAGCTGAATAAAATTGGCCATAGAGTCTAGTCATACATAGAAGTCTATGCACAGTCTTTATGCAAATATTAGTGAAATATTGTTTTCATATTTCATCGAGTACAATAATTGGTGTTTTGCTAAATAGAAGGAGAGTCGTTACATAGACATACATCGACTGGTTTATAAAAAACAACATTTAGGCCAAGTCATCAGCATACATTTTGGACGATTATAATATTACTCTTTGCTTTGGACCCTTTGTTGTTGCCCGAAGGATCTTGGAAATTAAGTAATTGCTGGGATTTGCTGAAGAAGAGAGGAAACGACTTCGTCTACGACTGGAGAGAAGACGCCTACGTGACCTAAGGGACCCGTTGCAGTTGCCAGAGAAGGAATAAAATGGCAAATTTTCGATTGAACAAGGTTGCGTTTCAACAGGTTATAGAAGAACTTACCTACCACAAGCTAGACGAAAAGCAGCTGTTCGCAATGAACTAAAAGTAAGTATACTGAATACATTAAATCGTTTATTGCATACAGTATTATTTTCTCAAACATGTTTATTTAATTTTGTTACAATCTTGTTTAAAAGAGTATGATAATTAAGTACTTAAGTTATCCTATTATTATTGTTTGTTGCAGATCTTGGCTAGATTCTATTTTTATGCAAATGAATCTTACCAACGTAGAGAGACCAGTCATCATGACACAGTAAGTTTATAAAATATTTAAGTCCCTTTAGTAAGTTTTATCTAAATGTCTATCTCTATTGAAAATATTCACCTAAACTGATGACACTGCGCTTATTGTATAATAATAGTAAATGGATTGCAATGGAGTGGCTCTCTACTAATAATCCTGCTAATATTATAAAAGTGAAAGTTTGCTTGTATGTATAAATGGATGTTTGTTACTTTTCATGTGAAAACTATTGAATGCATTTGTATTAAGTTTGGTAAAAGTCCCTGTCCTTAGTTCCTAGTGTCAAATATCTAGGTGTTTACATTGATGGAAAACTAACCTAGCACACCCACATAGAGGCAAGAAGCTCATATTCAAAGAATTTAATTAAGAATTAAGACACTGCTTACCAGTTTTGAAATTAGTCTGCCAGAGTCTATATGCAGCAATAATCACCTATTGTAATTACTGAGTCATTTCTGTTGATAGCGTTTAATTTTCACAGGTACTGTGGCTCCTCAGATACAAGTATCTTTTTATATTAAGGAATTCAATTTTAATTTTAAATATGTATGGTTGATTGCAGGTTTATGGAAAGATTTTGCTTTCCAGGCATTATTGGGTGCATCGATGGTACTCATGTGGCTATAATTAGGCCTAATGATCATGAAGAAACATATTTTAATAGAAAAAATTATCATTCTCTGAATGTTTTATTGGTGAGTAATAGAAGTTGAATAATTGCGTTTAAATGTATATACCATCTTTATAATTATAATTAGTAAAAAAAAATTGTTTCAGATTTGTGATGCACATCTTAAAATTCTACATGTTGATGCATCATTTGGTGGTGCTGCACATGATTCTTATGTTTGGAATCAATGTCCCTTCAAGACTTATTCGGAGAGACTGCAATAGAATCGCCAGAGCTTTTGGTTATTAGGTAGGTAACTATATCATTTGTATTGGCATTTAAGTGATTGATTGATCATATCAATGCGGTTAGAATGGTAGAACTAAAAAAGATAGATCGATTGTGTAGACCCGTTATGTTGAATGGGAAATATGAACTAAAGGAAATATTTATATTTCAGGTGATTCTGGATATGCACAGCGCCCGTGGATGATGACACCTATCTTGGGCACAGCTCCAGGTTCACCTGAAGAATATTACACGGAATTTCATTGCAAAGTGAGAAACACTGTTGAGAGCTGCATTGGTGTTCTCAAAGCACGCTGGCGGTGTTTGCTAGCACACAGCTAGGGTACTACACTATGACCCTGTTACAGCAGCAAGGATAGTGAATGCATGCACTGTTCTACACAACATCGCCAAGAAACGTCCCAATGCCTGACCTCAACAGTGAGTGAGGACATACTTATTGACCAACAGAGCCAAATATCCATGCCTATGACATCTGACGTAGTTCAAGACAACACTAGGGATATACTATTACAAAGACTGGAATTCTAGGAATATGTAATTTTGCTTCACTAGGACAGATAAATACTATTGTTGGAGCTGCTGAAGATTGTACAACTACGTATTTTATTAGTATAAGCTTAGGTTGTCCCGCTGAAGAACATTTTGCATTGTATAAATTCAATCTCCTTATTATTATATAGCTGCATAGCTTAAGTATATTGTATAAGTACTATGTATTAATAGTGTCATGTATATAAACATATTTTATAGTTGGATTATGTAGTTCCCTTCTTTTGATTAGTTATTATTTCCATGTTTATTGGGCGCTTTCAGTTGAGACCAAATCAAAGTCTAGAATCGCCACTTTAGCAATATTGTTTCTTTTATAATCTTGTAAATTGTTCTTTATCAATTATCTAGGTATTTTGCATTGTATAAATTGAATCTTATTATTATATAGCTGCATAGCTTAAGTATATTGTTTAAGTACTATGTATTAATATTTTCATGTATTTGTGATTAGTTATTATTTCTCTGCATAATGGGCGCTTTCAGTTGGAGCCAAATCAATCAAAGGCTGAAATCGCCTTTTTAGCAATATTGTTTCTTTTACAATCTTGTAAATTGGTTTTTATCAATTATCTACTCTATTGCTTGAGCAATAAAATAGAATACTCCATTTCTTAGAATGTTTTGTTTTTGTTTGATGTAACAAAGGCTCTGTTATAATTTTTGGCAATTGAAAAAGAGTGTTCATGGAGTTTCTTGCCCGTTCTTCTCCATAGAGATCTACTCCTTGGAATGGGCAACTACAGTACTTTCACAGTTATGTCTTGTGACTGGGACTGTAGCTTCATCATTTAAATTGAGATGAATCAAGCTTTGATTGAAATGAAATTAAAGCCAATTTTTAAAACATACTTTTAATTACAAAACCCTTTATAACAAAAAAAAAAATCTTTGTTTATAAAAATATTAATAAACAAAGAAAAAAAATTGAGGAACTATTGTTCAGCGGTTTAGGTGCCAGCTCAAAACTTACAAAACAAAACCACATAATTCAAAATTGCTATCAACCATGCAAAATAGCGTAATAATACATGACGTATTATCAGAAGCATACTTTTCTTTCTCTTTTCAATTTTTAGGGCAGGACAACCATAACAATAGCATTAAATTTTTACATAGATTATGACCTAAGTAGTTTAAAACTAACACAAATGTATAATGAATTATTCCCTTTATGTCGAGTCCCGTTATGTCGAGTATGGAAGTCTATTGTTCTCCAAAGTATTGATATTTTACGCTTTCTATTACCTTTATGTCGAGTTTAGTGAACAAGTACAGTCAGGGATGTAAATTAAAAGCCAATGGCATAAAAACATATTAAAACAAGTGTAGGTGAAGATTACCTAAAAAGAAAGCTCAACGGAGCCCCGCTTCGCGGGGCTCCTATTTCTGCGTGCGTGGTTTAAAGTAACCTAACATGAAGGGGATGGCGGGGTCTTTCAGACCCCGCCATCCCCTTCGAACCTAACCTGTCCGTGTCGGGGTGCCCACAAGTCCCGAGCTCGCTTCGCTCGCTCTTGGATCCCAAGTTCTCTTAATAACAATTCCAATCATGAAGAAAAACAATCAAAGTCCAGAGGACTCATAATTGAAATTCTTAATATCCTTAAAACTAAACTATCCTTGTAAAATCCGTCTAAATTATGTGCATGAATACATTTCATTGGACGTGACTGTACTTCCAAAATATGATAGGATTAAACTCGACATAAAGGTAATAAAAGCGTGGTAAATAAACTCGACATTAAGGGAATAGAAACGGGACAGAAAACTAAGCTCGATATAGGGGTAATAGAAGCGAGACAAGGTTTTCGGCTCGACGTAACGGGACTCGACATAAAGGGAATCAACCTGTATAATAAAGAAGCTTATCAGAAAAATATTACTAAAACTAGACATAATCACAATTTGGATTGCGGATCCACTTTTCGGATCTTGATTAACTTAATTATTTTGTTATAACTTATAAAAAATAGAAACAATCCTCGATTTTGTACTATAATAGTTCTGGGGGGGTATTACAACGCCTTAAAAACCAGGCTTGTTCCAGTGAGTGAACGAGTTGGCGCTAGACGACTTGTATAGCTCTGTCACTTTCACTCGCCGGAATAAGCCTGGTTTTAAGACGTTGTAATACCCCCCCTGGCCCTATAAACAAACAGGCAGACGATAATCGTTATCGCTCAGCAATCACCATTTTCAACTTTATATACACTAGCACATATAGTTGAAAAGCTGAAAGATAATGAACGAAACAAACAAACGATCTGTAAACTCCAATAGATTTTCAACTCTACGAACTGGGGTTTAAAGTTGAAAGTGTAATAATGATTGCTGAGCGATAACGATTGTCGTCTGCTGTTTGCCTATAGGGCCAGTAGTTATACGAAAATAAAAGTGGCATCTCAATCTAAATGTTTAGATTTTGTGGGAGGAGAATCAAAACTAGGAACACTGTGGAGTAAGCTTTTCACAATTTGGTTTTATTTTGTAGCATTTGAGATTAGTTAATAGATGAAATCCGAGCTATGTAGAACTTTCAAAATTTTGAACAAATAACTACATAATTACTTCTTTAAAACATCATAAAAAGTCACATGTATGGTCTGAAGACCCATATTATTATAATGTAATAATAAAAATAATGTAACTTTTTAAATTTTTGCTGTAGGTACATGGCTAAATTTTGGTCATGAAATATTCTAAAATGCTACAAAATCGTACAAAATTATGGTTAGTATTAATCCATAATGTTCCTATATTTGAGGTTGCTCTTGAAATAAAATTGATAAAAAAAATATTAGATTGAGGAGTCACCTTCCTGTTTTTTAGAACAACTAATTATTATACTTACTACAATATCAAAGATTGGATCCTACAGTGTTTTAAATTTACTACTGCTTAAGAATATTAATTTCATTAAGATATGAAAAGTGGCTCCTCAATCCTTATGGACATCATGAATCAAAAGGTTTGCTATTTTTGGTTCATGGCTCTGACAATTTGCACGAAGGCCTCTGTAGCAGCTGCTCGTCGCTTCATTTGTTCCTGCAGCGCTGCCACTGCGACTGCCCCTCCATGCTGTTAGCGAGCCCCTTCAGTGTGGTTGCCAGCCCCTCCATTGCAGCTGCCAGTTGCTCCTCTGCAGCAACCCGACGGCTCTATAATTTCGTAAGCCCGCTGTGTCTTACTTTCTTGTGGTGTTACTTTCAGGAACTGTAATAAATAATTAATTTTACATTGACTTTTTTTTTACATTGAATATTTGGTTTGGATAAGTGAGCCTGTTCTTGAGTTATAAAATTACAACATAAAGTGGCATAGGGTGCTTTTATAATTTGCCGTTTCATGGCACGGCACGATATTACTGTGGACAAGATAGAAGTTTTGTGGCAGTGGACGGCATGCCGTGCCGTGCCGTAGGGTGATTTTATAATTCGCCGTGAATATATTACGCTTTGCGCGTCTTCAAAGTGCAGACATGTTCTCGAAGAGACAGCGACTACTTATGCTCTATTTGTTATATTTAAGACGTAAAAAAAGACATATTACTAGAAAGTATTGGCAACATCCGCTTTTAAAAGTAAAATATTTAAAAGGGTCATACTATACGCTATTTGATATGCTCAAGGAAGACCTAAATAAGTTTTTCAATTATTTTCGGATGTCAACAAAATCGTTTTATTACATACTTTCTCCCTTACATACTTTCGCCCTGCCACCCGCGCCTCTTGGCTACGCATGCACACATACAAATTTCTTGTATGCACACACTACACTCTCAACAATGCCGCGACGATTTGATAGGGAGCGCTACGGCAATGGCACGGTAGATCGTTGCTGTTCACGGCGTCCCGTTGCCGTGGACGGTAAATTAAAAGCGTTTGCATACAAATGCATACATTTTGCTTTCCTACTTTACCGTGACGATACAAAACGTGCCGTACCGTGCCGTGCCACGGTAAATTATAAAAGCACCCATTGATTTTATGTATATTGATTCTATGAAATACTTTACTCATCTTGGGTTGGCTGTAAATCAGCCGAGGGAGAGGGTGTTCTTAGGGACTCACTATCGAGCCATTCTTCCTGCATAGGTTCTATGGCAGACTCGTTTGGTGCTTGTAAAACAGGGCAGGAGGATACTAGGTCTGCAGCCACATGCTCATAAATTTCCTCATCAACAGTTGGTATCTGTAAAATATTTAATTTACTTGCAATCACACAATATCCAAACACTTGATGATGAATGAGAAAAGAAAAAGAACTAAGATATAAATAGGTGCCTCATTCTATAGACAATTTTGACCTTCAATCAGGTCTTAACAGCGAACCCTGTAAGTTAACAAAATAGATAAGTTGATTAGCTAAATATAAGATGTGAAAAGTAGCTCCACTTGCAACACATGACACACTACTAAATGTCTAGATGTTACAAATTAAATACCCATGGAATAAAGACTAAAATTGTTAATTTATTAATTAGAAACTAACATCGACAGGCGGGCACAAACCGGGAAATCCATCCACTGCCACTCGACCAATGATGGCTAGTAGACACTGCTCATGCTCGTTTAACGGAAGGATTTTGTTTGGGCCTCCACCAATAGCCGCTGCAGACCTCCTGGAATCTGCAGCTTTGCATTTGGTTTTGGCCTTAAGCTCGATCCAGTACTTGATAGAATAAAAAAATAGTGTGCGTGGTAGGTACTTCGCAACACAATTCATCAAGCAAAACTAAAAAGACGTAAACATGCTATTGTTATGGTGCATTAGTGGTAAAGAAGCTACCTACGTAAGTGATATTTAAAGAATTGATGGTGTTTCTATTGGATTGTTTACTTACCCTTCGCCACTGATTTAGTGGCCTTTTCTTCAACGAAGTTAAGCCGCATTGCGACGGATTTCCACGCAGCCTATTAGCCAGTGCAGCCTGCGGGCCTCCAGAGTAGCGACCCAAGGCTATATCGCGGTGGGTCTCAGCAAAGTCCAGTGGTATATCTAACTGCCTGGCCGCGACCTTCTACGTGTAGTCGTCCTAAAAATATATATTTACAACATCATTAGCTTCTTATTGATGGTAATAAAGTAAAGTTAGTATAATTAAATAAATAAAAAACACTTTAGTACCTTTTATAATGAATTATTATCCAGTTCTAAAACTTTTAGTTTGTTTTTCTTTAACATAGGTTATGTTTTTAACAATAAACCTGCGAGGGTCAGTGGGTCGTCCTAGGGGAGTATTTTTATTTAGATGATTTGTGAACTTACCTTTAATTATAAATTCTTTTGTATACTTGAGCAAGGACTTGATTCAATGATTCACAGAACTTAAATAATCTAGAAGGTGACAGTTAGCGCGAATTTACACCTGTCAGCTGTGCTGTCAGTTGCAAAAAACCACAAAAATATAAAATGCTCCATAATATCAACTATTCTAATGCTCTTGAGGTACTCCTCAACTTAGCCGCGTAACAGTCGATAACTCAGGCTACACATATCGATAAAATTAGAGGTGTCAAGATTAAGCAACCCATCGCACAGTGTCGCTCGTAGATAGTGAATAGCCCCGCAGAACCCGAATATCATCGTAAAATGGACCGTAAATAATTTGTTCATAGTAAATGTCATCTGTCAAATATTTTTAAGCTTTTAGTGAGCGCGTGCGACGGCCCAGGCACAACAAATAAAGTCCTATTTTGTTATTTAAAAAAAAATACCAAAACGGTGAGTAGACGCTTTGAAAAAAATATAAGTACATTCTCTAAACTTTCTTAAATACGGTAAATATTTGATTTTTGCTTTGTATTGCAAATTTTGTCGTTTTTTTTTCACTTTTTCAAAATTGCCATATTTGGCTTCATATGCATTCTTGTCAAAAGTGTTCCTGTCATATTTGGCTTGATATGCATTTAAGGCTTCTTTCTTTCATATTCCAGCACGCTTCTATGGCACTGCAAAGCATGTAAATGTCATTCCAGGTGGTGGCAACGTGAGTGATGATGATCTTGATTCAGATTGTGATGATAATTGTTATCTTGGCTCAATTCGCTTACCTCCAAAAAGACAGATTATCATACCTGAGTTAGAATCCAATTTTTCTGATGAAGATGACGTGCCTTTACAATCGGCAACAACGTCCAAATCCAAAGAATTTTCTTTCCGCCTATGTTGGAAGTGAAACCAGGACAACAAAGCGGCGTTATGTTCGACAGGATAAAAAATATGTTTACACACCTCCCCAAGCTGTGGATGTTTATAACCAGCATATGGGAGGAGTAGATTTACTTGATTCCATTCTGGGTTATTACAGAATCCATTTGCGGTCTCGTCAATGGTATAAGAGAATTTTTTTTCACATGATAGACATGTCCCTTGTCAATGCTTGGTTGTTATGGCGTCGAATCAATGCAAACTCTTACACGCCTTTATATAATTTCAAACTGGCCGTTTCTGAGCATAATATGCAAAAGGCAGGAAAAGCTGTTATGATCAAGAAACGTGGTCGTCCATCCAGCGTTCTTGGAACTCCAACATCCAACCGAGGCAGCACTCCCTCTCATTTACCTGAATCTCCAGTACCCACAAAAAAGCCAAGAAAAACGCCAGAAGGCATCAAGATATCCCTCTGGAGACGTACTGATGGGATTAGCCATTTTCCGATTTGGAAGAAGAACGCCCGACAAATATGTCAAAATTGTTCTACATTTCGGTCTTTCACGCTATGTGAAAAATGTAATGTCTTTTTGTGTTATTATGACAAACGCAATTGCTCCAAAGAATTTGACGAGACATAAAATAGTTTTCTCCTAAATGCATACGAAGCCATATTTGATTGAAGATTATTTGAGTGGAATGCATACGAAGCCATATATGGCGTCATCCAATAACTTTTAATATATAAGTTAATATTTTTTTCTCTTAAATTGATTTAAGCAAAAATAAACAGGTTTTCGCTAAAAAAAAAAAAATATTTCATCTCTTTCATAATTCATGCGTTAAGGGGTTAACACAGTTTTCAAGTTTTCAATGACCGGAATTTCTGATTCAGATTCAGAATCGATATCAACCAACATCTTTTTTTTTGAACGCAGTTACAATGCTATGATGTTGGCATTCTCAGTGGACTTGTGTGTCTGTGTGAGTGTTGTGTGGTGATACTGTATACATTGCAAAGTTTTATCAGTGTGAACAATAACTTTGACAGTGTGTGTGTTATTAATTAAAATGGCGATTTGAGTATTAGATTCTTGAGTGTAATATTGAAATAATTCTGAAAATATCGTTAAAACACTTGATACAGTCGTTTTCATACAAAGTGTTAAATAATTAACTGAGTTTATCATGCGTTCAGTAGTAGAAATTGGGGCCAGCGTGCCTGCTTTCCTTGGAAAATTATGGAAACTGGTCAATGATACAGAGACCAACCATCTGATTTCTTGGAGCCCTGTGAGTGTAATTGATTTTATAACTGTCTTCAAAGCTTGCCTCATACATTTCTCTTTCTTTTTATCTAACACCGAGAGGCGTTAATAGTAGAATTCCTAATAGAAAGTCATTACGAAAACAACCTAAAAATGTTGCAAGTTGGTGGACTGCCTGTGAAACTTGATAAATAAATAAATAGTTTACAGGTCACGTTTACTACCATGCTCTCGGCCCCTGACGTGAATTAATTGGCGATACTTGATATTACGAGGCCTCAGAAAGATTTTAGGCTGTTTTGTCACTTATTTATATGTTGTTATTGAATATAGGAATGTTTTTGTCTATTTCTTTAGTTAGGTACCAGTATAGGTAAACATATTAATACAGCTTAAAGAAATGAAAGTACTGAACAAGTCCATAATGTTATACAACACTCTATTTTGACTTTCAATCCATTTCTGTATCAATCAAATAACTTGAAAATCCAGGCCAGACATATTATGAATACATTAATTAAAGAACATATGTTACTGTATGTTATGTTATAGATACTATACAATCATTGCATTGTGTGTCAGTTTGTCTGCAGTGCAGTGTATAACATCTGAGTAGACCTTGTCATCAAGCAATTATGTCTGTTATTAAATCAAGTAGTTGTTTGCACAAAACAGTGACTTACATTCTTCAAGGTAGTTTCTTTAGGCTCAACTTTAGAAACGTGCTACCCGAATTTGAGTATATTAATGCATGGGGGGTGTAGAGAGGGGTTTATATAACTTCCCACAAGCGTTTTTTTTGCTGGATTTTTCAAAAAATTACTTTGAGATTTTTTTTCATAAAAACGAAGTTAATATAAATGTACATTTATTTATCACAGGGTGGCAAAACATTTGTTATTAAAAATCAAGCAGACTTTGCAAGAGAGCTTCTTCCTTTATACTACAAACACAACAATATGGCAAGCTTTATTCGGCAATTGAATATGTATGGATTTCATAAGATTACATCTGTAGAAAATGGTGGCTTGCGTTATGAAAAAGATGAAATAGAATTTTCACACCCTTGTTTCATGAAACAACATGCATATCTATTAGAGCACATTAAAAGAAAGATTGCCAATCCAAAGTCAATTGTTACTAGCAATGAAAGTGGTGAGAAAGTTCTTTTGAAGCCAGAGCTCATGAACAAAGTACTAACAGATGTGAAACAAATGAAAGGCAAGCAGGAGAGTCTCGATGCTAAGTTTAGTGCCATGAAACAGGAGAATGAAGCTTTGTGGAGGGAAGTGGCCATTTTGAGACAGAAGCACATAAAACAGCAACAAATTGTAAACAATGTGAGTAAATTTCGCTTAACATGATTCTAACAGTATATCATCTAAGTTTGTGAGCAGCAGTCATCATCTGCCTAGCTTTTTCCTCATATTACTAAATTCATACATATTTTTTAGCTCATCCAATTCCTGATGTCACTAGTACAGCCAACAAGGGCACCAAATGCTACTGGTAACAATGTTGGAGTGAAGAGACCATACCAGTTGATGATCAACAGTGCAGCTCATAATTCTACTGACGGATCATATCCTGGCAGGTTAAAGAACATGAAATTGGACAGAGATGCTTTACTGGATGAGTTAAGTGAGGATAATTTGGTGAGTAGTCTTCATATTATATATAATAATTATTTCTTGTCTGTGTTAAAACAACCAAAAAGGAAATTATTCAATATCCCAATCCAAGTCAAAGAAAAGCTAAGAATCAGCTTTTAGCTGAATCATTCAATTCGGCAGTTTTAGGTGTGACACAAGAAGACTGAGTTACTTTCATATTTGTTATATTAGTATGGATTACCTCTTTCCACAAAACAGCAAATTGCTTTTTGCATATAAAATATTATGATTAATTTAACTATTTGTGTGTTTTATTGAATTAAATCATAATATTTAATAATTATGTGTTTTTTAGGAGGATGGACCTACTATTCATGAGCTGGCACATGACGATTTGATGCACAATGATGTCCAAGATTCCTTGCCTGCATCCGAGTTCATTACAGTGGAAGTACCCAATGTGTCGAATAACACTAGTCACAGTCCAGGTGATCCCACCAGCTCCATGTATCATGTCACTATGGAAGACGGAGATGATCCTGAAGCAGGTATGTATAAAAAACTGACAAAAAAAAACACAAAATATAAATTTAATCAATAAACACATTATTTATACCTATTAAAAAATTTATTTCAGTTGGAAACAGATTATATCCGATGGGCCACAGCAACGGTATGCAAACGTTAAATGATAACATGCCCATCATTACATCAGTTTGCTCAACACCTACTACTCCCACAATGGATCAGTCTGGTGTAGACCAAGTTGTAAATAATGTGATGGCTTCACCTTCAGTAGTTGTTAAAATTGAGCAAATGCCACAAAAACAAAAAACACAAAATCAATCAGCTCACAGGAGTACAGTTACATCCACAGGAAGGAATCTGCTTTCATCTGGAAATTATAACAACTTAAACCCATCAGCAGATTTGAAACTTCCAGCAGAAATATTTGCCAGTGATGATTCCGTTAGTGATGCTGGAGTGGCTGCTGCTGATGACCTGTCCATGCAAAATGCACTGCAAGATCTGGTGGATGAGTCTCTCCTAACAACATCAAAGGACAAAATGCTTGGTGGTATAAATATCAAAATAGAAAGGCCGGAGATGAAAGCTAATAGAAAATCAAAGAAAAGTAACAAAAGTACTGAGCCAACCTTGAATCTGGCTGATATTAAAACAGAACTTCAGGATGATATTGATTGGAACAACATGACTCTAGCTACTGTCAACAACAACAGCAGTAGGTTCCAGACAAGGTAATTGTGCAGATCATCACCTTTTATTTATTTGTTCGTTTCAATACCTATGTACAACTATTATTGGAATCTATATTCTATCATTCATCTTTATTAACACTTTCACTGTCCTAAGACAATTATCAATACAATTATTGCATGTCCAATAGTGCGTTATTTGTATACAATGCATGGACGGATGAACTTCAACCGCCGACCAATAGTGAAGTTTTACTTTTTTTTTTTTACATATTAGATATGGCAACCTAGGGAGCCAGATTACGTACTTGGCAGGTTGAAAGAATTATCTGTTTTTTTTTATTTGATTGATTTTCCAAGTTTCTCGTGAACAACACTATTCTTGGTGGTTAATAGTGTATTGTATGTCATGCACGGACGTACGGAGCTAACTTATCAGTGCATTACATGTAATGCATGGACAGTGAAAGTGTTAATAACAATCTTTGAAGTATCTACAAAAAATAACTTTTTATGTAATATGTGTAATATGAATGTAATTTCAATATTCAGGAATAGGAGAGATAACCTCAGCAAAAATCGAGAGGAATATTCTTCCCTCTTTGGAACAAATTCAAACAAGTATGTCATATAATTATTATTTTGAGTTGCAGGTGCAGATTTGACCTTGTATAAATATTTATTGAAAGTATCCTTATATAAATTATGATATTATTTGAATATCTGTGGTTAAAAACTTTGATAAGTATCTATATTAGACAAGGAGTTGCCAAGGTTATGCTTTGCTTAATAAATATTCTAAAAATAATTGCATTTTTGGCAAAAACAGATTAAATGTGTGTTGTTTATGTTTTTAAAAGTTGTATCACAGCATCTATTTTTAGCAACTGCTATGTTAATTAATAATTAAGATTTTGTACAAACGGGTCATAATTACTACTTTTCATGTAGTAAATAATGCTTAAGTTTAAAATTGAATTGAACATGCATTTAAAATAAAATGCTTATGTGTAAAATTGAATTCAACATATACACATTCAATTCATGTAACTATTAAAAAATCTTGATGTAACTATCATGGCTGGGTTTGTCTAAGAATATAGTCGATAATTAAACTTATTATGTTTCAGGAATGATATTGATGATCATTTGGATGCAATGCAAACGGACCTGGAATCACTAAGAGAACTGCTCCGGACTGATGGCTACGCTTTTGATACGAATACGTTGTTGGGCGTAAGTATTATGATTTCTATTTAACAATCAGGCTTCCATTCAACTCCAGCAAAAATAGTTATTCTTCAAAGAAAATGTAGTTTCGGCAGTATCTGTAAATGTATCCCAAGGGGTATCTATCAATTTAATTTGGCTATAAATAAATAACAATTGATCATATTTATTCCAAATTAATTGCTTAGATCTCCATATATTTTGAAAAAAAAAATTGAACATTTCAAGGTACAGATACCATAATCTCTGAAAAAACCTATTGAAACCTCAGTAGTAATGAATGCACCCATTGGAATCACACACACACACATACAATAGGTCCAATCTGTATCGCACTGTAAACATTGATATTTTAAGATCGCTAGGTTGGTAGCGCGGCGCGAGTCACGTTGCAGACAACGTGTTGTGTCCGCGTGGAGAGCCTTGTGCGGCATTCGACACTTTCCTACCGTTCTCACGCACACAGGCGCACGTTTTGGACAGTCTGTGTGCTAAAGACCGGTTCGCAATAGACAGAAACTGTCCTAACTTTATGATAATTACTTTTGTTTGTTTTTTTTTGTTCTGTTTATGTACTTGCCTAGATTTTTTCACTTATTTATAGGATCCATTGACTTTAGTAATAATATTTCAGTTAATTATTTAAATCTTATAATCTAGATTTTAATTCATATCAATGAAAGACATGCATAAAATTATTTTTGTATTGTCCATAGACCGCTGATGGAAGATTATTACCTTCGATGTTTCTCGCTATTCCTTCCTGTCAGCCTACATCAAATAATTATGTAATAGTCATATTTAATCAGCAGGACTAATAGATGCTAGATAATAATGATTAATGGATATAATTGTTTATTTTTAAATAATATTATCAGTCCCATTCATTTCATATTGACAGTATGTCTACCTACTCGACTGTAGTCCAGTCATGTGGTAGTTATAACTGAAGATTTTAAAATTCGTATTTTTATATATTTTGATTGTTTTTTTTTCGAATTTCCACTTTGTGGTCTCGAATATTTGCCGCTCAGGGCTGCGTTTAAATCCTTTATCCAGTTTAAATTTATACTGACTAAATGTCAAACAGCCCGTTTAAGTACACCGAGAGGTGAAAAATTATACCAATTAAAATTTAATCTGCCCCGTTTACGGTCGTCCGCTGGTCTATGTTTTTACTGAAAGGAATAAATTTTTGCGACCTTTTTACCTCGCAAAATTTTATCCTGCTGTCAGATTGACATTAAGTTTTGTTGTTTTGCTCGATTCGCGCCGTAAAAACGAATATTATTTTTATTTTAGAGAGTAAATATTATTTGTGGATTATGGATTTTTATTAAACCGGCAAATTGATTATTTGTTCAATAAACTGAGCTGTCAATTGAATTTGACAACTAACATTGACAGAAACTTATGACTCCGTTCAGCGAACCCTCGCTCGTTTAATTTTTTACCGGCGAAACATGGCCGGAAGATTTAAACGCACCCCTGGGCTGCGTTTAAATCCTTTATCCAGTTTAAATTTATACTGACTAAATGTCAAACAGCCCGTTTAAGTACACCGAGAGGTGAAAAATTATACCAATTAAAATTTAATCTGCCCCGTTTACGGTCGTCCGCTGGTCTATGTTTTTACTGAAAGGAATAAATTTTTGCGACCTTTTTACCACGCAAAATTTTATCCTGCTGTCAGATTGACATTAAGTTATGTTGTTTTGCTCGATTCTTGCCGTAAAAATGAATATTATTTTTATTTTAGAGAGTGAATATTATTTTTGGATTATGGATTTATAATACACCGGCAAACTGATTATTTGTTCAATAAACTGAGCTGTCAATTGAATTTGACACCTAACATTGACAAAAAGATATGACTCCGTTCAGCGAACCCTCGCTAGTTTAATTCTTTTCCGGCGAAACATCGCTGGAAGATTTAAACGCACCCCAGGCCACCATATTATTGGAAAAAATGCATTCAAGGGTACTAAAATGGCAGCTATGAGGGGTCGCGTCGCCTTTGTGTAGGGCACCTCCCTAACAACACCTGGATCGTCGTCAATAATTATATCGAAGCGAAAACTGCTAAATTAAGGAACAGTGAACTACAAGTGAATTAGGCTCTCTGGAGAAAGCACAGTAAAAATATGCTGCTTATATTAAACTGCTATTAGGTGCCAATTATAGGGTTCTGTAGTAAACAAGGTACCCTCATAGTTTCGCTATTTCCGTCCGTCTGTCCGCGGGAAATCTAGGTAACCTTGTTTTCCTAACCAAATGACTGGACTAATAAGCAGGGTTGGCATGTTTAAAACAAGTTGTTTTAAAACACCTGTTTTAAACAGTGTTTAAAACAGTTTGAAAATAAACAGTTTTTTTTTTATTACACGTTTTAACTACTTTTCATGGCGGATGAATGCCTGTAAAATTAAAAGCTTAACATTAAATCATTTGAGTGTAAATGCCCTTGCTATGTCACATTTTTTTACTTTTATTTGCATTGTAATGAAATAATACTTAAAACTTTAGAAAAAAAACAGTAGATGTTTTTTTTCCATTGATTTTCTTTTGTAAATATTTCATTATAAACAGCGAATTTGAAAAGATCTAGTCTAGAAATGAAACGTATAATCTTAATATATATAAATCTCGTGTCACAATGTTTGTCCTCAATGGACTCCTAAACCACTTAACCGATTATAATAAAATTCGCACACCATGTGCAGTTCGATCCAACTTGAGAGATAGGATAGTTTAAATCTCAAATTATAGTCGCAATTTTAATATAATATTATAAAGATTGCACCCGTGCGGAGCCGGGGCGGGTCGCTAGTTTGTTTATAAGTTAAGACGTCGACCCATAGTCGAATTAATTTGAAAAAATGACAGAAACTAAACACTTGTTAAAAACACTTGTTTATAACAATTTGAACAGTTTGTTTTATAAAATTAAAAAAAAAAAACTGTGTTTTTTTCCAACCCTGCTGATAAGTAACTTTGATGGATTCCAACATTGTACTGTGAAGGACTGATGTTTATTGGTATTACAGTAGTATACACACCCAGTGTTTGTTGCCATAACTACAGATATATTGATATATCCGTCATATTATCTCGTATTATCATTATCGTTCTACAAATTGTTTTCCCTTTTTTTAAAGCATACATTTTATAAAATTATTATTTTATTTCAGCTATTTGGATCAGATGATCCATTCTACGGCCTGCCCTATAACTCGCTAGAGGACAGGACGAAAACAGCTAACAATGGTGAGTTACAATTAAAAATGTAATTGTTTGTTGCAATTCAAACAAAAATACCTACAATGTTCAAACGAAGCAGAGATACTGGGTCCAAATTTCCTGTCATCGGTATATTTTCTTTCCCACATTACTGTGGAAATTATGAAGGCTGCTGTTTCATCCATAACGCATATCAATCACTTGCACTACAGTCTAATCGTTTTGACGTGGCAATACAAGGAAATTGCGACATCTGGAAAAATTGATAATCGGTACAAAGAAGTCGCAATTTTGATCGACAGTTATCAATACCCATTAAATCTGTCACTAAATATCATATCGCACAAGTAACATATTACATCATGCATCAGCCAGAATATCTCCAAAATATACGGAACGAGTCCAATGGCAAAGTGAAATTTTATTTTGAGTCTGTACTCTAAGAGGGTACATCAACGGATTACATATAAGTCAATGTGGCGTGAGATACGATTCAGGATTCAGCGCCTGCCGCATCGGTGCGCGGCATCATGTGAGTACCAACATATTCTATACATAGAATCACCTATCCGTCTTGATCGTCAATTCATCATCGTAATTATACCTTCTCATTTGAGAAGGCACTATTGCCATGCAGTGTGACAAGTATAATACAGAGATTGGTCGGGAGGGATAAATTCCTTGTGTTGCCACGTTAAAACGATTTTGCCATAAACAACAAGGTTTCTGCATTTTCAACCTCACATACTAATAGAGCTTGTAGGCGTAATATAGAGGGCAGAGTTGAAAAAATTGACCTGTCCATGGTGTATGCCAGTTTGATTCTATCACTATATATATATAAGAGCATATACCTACCTACAACATCACTCAAAACAAAATCACACGCACGACTTTCATCCACGAATCATTGCGATCTAAAAGGCCAGTTCATATCTGCATGTGTTTTCAGAGTTAAACTCACATTTATGTTAATTATAGATACAACCAAACAGTATCCGATGATTGATTTTGATTGGCTGATCGGTAACAGCGAAGCCTCCCCTGCAAAGTAGCCGGTTGCTACCTCATCTTGCAAGATATTTTCATCGTTGACCGCGTCTCGGCCACATGCCGTGGTGGATTTTTTGGTAAAGGGTCAATATAGACGTGGTGGTTCCGGTCAGTGCTACGGAAGATAGGTAGATTGTGTCGCGACAAAATTGACTCCTGACTGCTCATTTAATAGTAATAAGAAACTCAATTGCGCCTAACTGAAATTGTGAAAGCCATATCAGTAAGTAGTAGACGAATATTTTTTGAGAAAATGATCATCAATGTTTTTTTGTAGGCGTAATTAAAAAAAATACCTACATGCCACCAAGTGGTTTAGTTATAAGAAGAACTCATTTTTGCCGCGACATTTTATAAGACAGATAATGCTGTGAAAATAATGTATGTCTTTCTATCTAAAATGTCATGTTAAAATAAGGCACAGTAGATTATATTAAATGTTAACTGTAATTATATTTTATTGTTAATTAAAGCAAAGAAGCAGAAAGGTGAGATTTCGAATGTAAGCAGTGACAACACTCGCGTCCAGAGCCTGTTTACTGAGGATAATGGTAGTAATTCAGTTCTCACATACCTAACGCCAAAGTAGATTTTATACAAAATAGATTTTGCACGAATATCCCTTAGAAAACGATTTACATTCCGAAATCTGTAAATCTGGAACCAATGATATTACATCCCACTGATAGTTTTGAGTAAATTTTAGTGCTTATTTTTTTCAGCGGCAATAAAATTATGATTTAATTTTACATCATTGGTTTCTGAAGCTACGTTAGTATTAGCTAATGTCACGCGACAAAGCACATTGCATTATGTTTACTTCAATTATTTTTAACGCTATAGGTACATAAGTACATGCTTGGAATTACAGTAAAGCTTCATTTTATAGCATTTTACTTCTATGTTTTACATTGTTTTAAATACAATTTGGGCGTTCGTTGTATGTATACCGTACGTAGTGATTTATTTTAAGTTAGACGTTATGTTATAGGTATGATATTGCTCTCAAACATAATATACCTATTAGTTAAGAATTGACAAATATTATTATGTTTATGTACTACTTAGTTATTGATTGCTTCTAATTTAGTCGCATGGTTGACTATTGAAATTGTTTTATATCATTTATACCACTATATTGTAATACATTATTGATAATGTAGTTGTCCCTAAGTATTTCTAGGCTACCTTTACATTATAATGTTAGTATGTAGTAAACTGCAGTCGGTCTTTAAATAGATATGTAAAACTATTAATAATCTTTTTTTGGGCAACTTTCAGTTGAAGGGAATCAGCTAATCTCGTATACAGGGAATATTCCAGACTTTGAGGATATAAACATGCCAGATCTGGAGTGCGATAATTCTCAGGATGCTTGCGTGTCACCCTCGCCCAGTCCGAGCAGTTCGACGCTGAATACGCCGCAGGTGCAGGTGCACTCGCCTTCCTTCACGTTGAAACCATGAGGAAAGCTTAAAAAACGACGTCACAAGAGGAAGCGTTCTTCCAGAAGTGAAATTTAAAGTACTTCGTGTGGACTGACTTTGCATACTGATTAGTGTAGTACACATGTAAACGATTTACAAAAACAAGTTATATGTACAATGAAGTTAGCTTTAGAAATTGTTTATCTGTTCATTGGTTTGCTTTATGCCAGATAAACTTTAAACAAACTTATTTACAGAAGATATTTGTTTTAAAGCGTCATGTTAACAAATATGGAAGCTAAGGTATTGCGAATAAACACTAGGTAATCTTGTAAGCAGATTCTGTTTTTTTTACATTTACAAAGTAAAGCTATGATATGATTTCGGTTTGAATTGAATGTTTAAAGATTTCTAAAACTTACCAAAAAGATAGGCATAAGTTATTTATGCATAGTTTCGATTTGTTTGAAATAAATTAACTGAATAAGGCTTTAATGCACAGTAAACATGCAGTAGTCACGGTGTGTAATTGCTATTTTATTTCAATAATTGTTATGTATGAAAATTTGTTTTGTCACGAAAAAATAGTCTGATAACGGTGTGCGTTTTGTTAACACTTATAAATTATTTAACTAGTGATTACATAAAATAAGCTCACACTGAACAATTACTGACCCAACCATTTTTATGATAGATTTTATATTTGAGTATTTTGTATAGAAATAGGGTAATAATGTAATAACATGTAAGTAAGTATGTTTATCGCATGACTGAGGTTCTTTGCACTTGTTTTACAAAAATATTAATATAAGACAGCGAAATGCAAATATCAAAAAAAGTATATAGAATACTTTTTCATGTGATTGTCGCTACAATTGCTGTGGTGCCTTAAAAATAATTAAATACAATGATTTTGCTGTTTTTGCAAAAATATGAGCTAGGTGAATATTACAATCAAGCCTTTTCATAATTGTATTTGAATAAGACAAAGAATCGACGATTATGGCATTAACTGAGGTTCCTATTTAAAGGTCCGTATTCAACGGCATGCGCTTACAATAAATATTTATAAACACTTGCCCAATTGCATCTTTGCATACCGTTTTCGTGTAGATGCATCAGATACATGCCTAAATAGCTAGCTAATAGGCACAAGAAGGAGAGTTTATTTATTTTGGTGCATTGAACCAGTTTTGTTTTATAATGTAAAAATACAGCAGTGGGACTGCTTTTGTTGAATTTATACACAGGGATATTTAATGAATATTTACAAAATTTAACTTTAGTAAAAGATTTAATAGTATTCGCTCATGTCTGTACTATAGAAAGTTTCGTCTTTGTTGAGAGATCATATACTTTGTGTATATAAGTTCAAGTATATAATCGTTTATAAATATGGTAAATTAATTACATGTAGGCTTTAATTTTATTTTTTTGTAAATAAGCCCAACATCCCATTGTTGTGCGCCTCTGCATCTTAATTATGCAATAAGTTATCACCCGAAAACTTTTAAAGTATTATTTATAAAATGCATTTTCCGTCATGCAGCATACTTGCATTACATACAATAAGAATTTTTAAAAGTACAGAATTCAATGAAAAACGAAAACATTTCGCAAAAATTAACCAACAGTTTCCAATTTTATTGTAACTAAGTACTCATACATCCCCTACCGAAAATACTGATAAAGATAAGTTAACGCTAAAACTTAGTTAAATACTGCAGAACTACATATATTTACAAATTAATTATTAAACAATGGATATCAGAACTTTGTCATCATATTTAGCGCTGTGGTTCAGTCTAAGATAATTTTGTCTAAATCAACATCACAATCGAGAAATAGTCAACTATCCCATACAAAGAAAGTTCTTCAGTTTGATAGTTCCACCAACCCTTAAATATGACCAAAATATTCTGATACTCTATTTCGTTTATAAATAGTTTTACATCCACAAACATTTTAGTTACAACTTATTTTATATGCTGCCTATAGCCATTGTATTATAACATTAAAAATGTTTATGAACAAAGTTTGGTAAGATTCATTTACTAAATAAACTATGTAAGAATACATTATCCATGTTAAATATGTTTAAGTAATTTTTAAATTCAATGTAATAAAATATTGAAATTTACAATTTGTTTGTATTTACACACTTTCCATTCCACAACGGACACGGAACGACCGATTTTTGAAGAAGATTGACTGATTCTACAGCGTGCATCTGGAAGGTGTGGCCGTGTGGTATGGTGGCCACCATGACGTCTTAGGGTGCTCCTTCACCGCGAGCATTCACATGTAATGTAACGTTACAGGTTCGAACATTCCAAGACAATAGAGCATCAAATTGCGCACTTTTTATGTTACATTACAGGTGAATGCTCGCGATGAGGGAGCACCTCTAAGGGTCGATTTATACTAGCGCAGAGTCGAAGCGCATCGAAGCGAATTTCTAAAACTGAACATAACAATTTCTACCTTAGATAACTCCACAGCGTAACGCACATAATTACTTCTAAGATTTTAAAAAGTCGCGCGCATTCTTCAGAATTCGCGCGTCTGCGCGCGAACAACGCCGATCGTGAATCGTGAAAATCTTAGAAGTAAAGTGTGCGTTACGCTGTGGAGTTAAGGTTGAAATTGTTATGTTCAGTTTTAGAAAATGCGCTTCGATGCGCTTCGACTCTGTGCTAGTATAAATCGACCCTAAAGCGTGAGTAGTTAGGCTGTGGGAAAAAGACAGCACTACAAGTCTTCTAGCGCCATCTCGTTCCCTGAAGGGAACCACTCACTCTTAAGACATCACGGTAGGCCACCAGATATTCCATTTACTGCATAACTTTCTTCATGAGGCCAACATCGCAATCGTGTCGACCTGGGCCGACGGAGCGACTTTCGAGGATTCTACAGTCCTAAAATTTGTCTGACGACGAGGCCCATTACTTACTTACTTTTTCATTACACTCATCAGAGCGAACGATACCGAAAATAATATTATTATGTACTGCAATAGTGGTATAATATGGGCCTGGTCAGATACCACAGAGTACATTTTTATATGGTCAGATATGCACTTTGCCAGTTTTTTTACTATGAACTAATCCCGTTGGTCTCGCGGTTGCAAACTTACCAGCGTGATTCTGGGTTGAATTTCTGGCAGCGTGGGTCGGGCCAAGTGTTAGTGTTGGGTTTCCTCCATTTGGAATTTCTTAGAAGCAGCATGGAGGTTGGAAGTTGGCGTATGAAAACCTTGTGCCTCAGAAAGAACGTCATGCCGTTGGGTCCCGCGCCTTACCTTTCTCTGGCCATGTCATCGGAGGGCCGCCTGCGGGTTGATGATAGTTAATCCGCTGAGATTAGCCGCTGTGACAGTTCTCGTTTATTGGGTTTTCCACCAGTAGTTTCGTATCCTGCATTCGTTTCCGGAAGGTAGCAATAAGCTCGTCCATATGGAAGTTGAATATACTGTCGAAATGTGAGTGTACTGATGAAGCCCCCCTTAAAGGGCCAAAGCCTGCCGGGGTTGCGGGACTGTCACATTTAACCCTGACCCTGGAACTTAAAGGGATATTGAAGGATTACGGTGGATTTTAGTCAGTATAAGTCTGACAGTAACTCCCATCCCACCCTGGGTGGATTACCACGATAAAATAAAACTCTGTAACAAGTGCTTTTTCTTCTGCGATACTATTAGATTAAAAAAAAACCGGCCAAGTGTGTGTCGGGCCACGCACAGTGTAGGGTTCCGTATTTGCCCATCAAAATACTTATGCGAACTAAACTGATTCACTGAATTTAATTTTAAAAAGAAGAATTTTCAAAATCGGCCCAGGCGTCTTTATGAAAACGGGGAAAATACATAAAAAAAAAGATCCTACGGCGAATTGAAAACCTCCTCCTTTTTTTGAAGTTAGTTAAAAATAGTTGACAATAAAAACCTACCTACCAATCCCCAAAACATACCCACCTGTTATAGCTGTAAAAATAAAGTTGACAAACTTACATTTGCAGTTGAAGAACTTATGTTCTCCGATACATTTTGTTTAGGAAAATATGTTATCCAAGTACGTTTTATAAGTTGGTCGACTATTACTCGTAAACTTGTAAAGCCTACTTAGTCATGATAATTTTCTTTTAAACTTCGTTATGTATATTACTATTGTGAATTTTTTCACACCCCCAAACATAACCGTTTAGCTGGTAGAGGGGGGGGGGGGGACACTCGAGTCGAGCAAAAATTAGCACTAAAGCTTAATATTTCACAAACGAATCTTTTTATCAAAAAATTGTTAATGGAAACTATCAATATTTTTTAAAGGCCTATTTAATGATACCCCACACTAAGGGGTACGCGAGAAAAAAAAACATCCCCACTTTACGTGTACAGGAGGTACCCTAAAAAAAATATTTTACGAGATTTTATTTTACCACTTTTTCGGCGCAACAAATCCGTATATTTACACCAAATTACAGCAGCTTTCTAGTACTGGGCGTCTCTGAGCTAAGCTGCGGACAGACGGATGGACGGACATGGCGAAACTATAAGGGTTCCTTGTTGACTACGGAACCCTAAAAAAAGAACAATATATGCAGTGAATATAGTTTTTATTGCAACGTATTTAACGAATTTGTACTTAATTAAAATATGTTTAATTGATAATAGAATACAATTAATTAAGAATCATAGTGTTAACTAGGTATCACAGTTGCTACAAAGTCCTGTTTCAGGAACATGTTTAAATTATGTATTTTAAAACAATAATAATTTCATCTTATAAACTGAAAATATGGTAATTATCACTAACATTAGAATTTAAAACGGCATATTTAATTTACCTTTGTTTATTAATAACTCAAAAATAAATAATTAACATGGTAAATATCCCGTTTCAATTCTAATGGTAATAATTAAATCATTCGTTACATGTTTTGAATTTTAAATAATTTACTATATTAGCCACCCATTGTATGAGAAAAATTCAAATGAAGGTAGGTACGGTTTAAAAAAAAAGTAAGATTATCTCGCGTTTCAACACTGTCTCAAAGAATTAAATACTTAGGCAAAGATGAACATGCACAACCGGTATTTAATTAAATCTAAAAGTAAAGAGAATAAATTTCAAGGTAGGTAACTGGTATCTGGCAGTTACCTTGGTCGTGAGACGTCAATAGTGAAAGCATGTTCAGATAACTAGAGCTCCGCTCGCAAAATCTTTAGCTAGGTACTTTGTATTATATTATTATCTATTCGTTATGTATTACGACAGCGCCTGCTAGTGACCATATATAATTATCTCGTGAATTAGATCTGTACAATCTTTTATTATGGTATAATCAATCAAATATTATGAGACCTCCCGCGCAGGGCGTGACGTGAAGTAGGTACTCTCAGACCATCTCGTACCAGACTGGCTAAAATCAACGGTGATCCTTCAATAGTCCTTTACGTTCCAGGGTAAGGTTACCTGATAAGGCAGTCCCGAGACCCCGGCACCGGCAGGATATCTGTCTATTCTTGGCAACTAAAGTTACTTAACTTTTTTAGAAATTCAAAGTACCAATTGAAAGTACTTAAAAAGGCGCATATCAAACTCCCGAGCGTACCGAGTTGTTTTACATCTTTGCCACATAGCGCGCTGCGGTCGATTTGAAAGTTGGTACCTACATCCCCACCACCGAGTTGGTACATAGCAAATAGAACACGCCGGGCTGCGTTTAAATCCTTTATCCAGTTTAAATTTATACTGACTAAATGTCAAACACCCCGTTTAAGTACACCGCGGGGTGAAAAATGAAGCTAACTAAAATTTAATCTGCCCCGTTTACGGTCGTCCGCTGGTATAAGTTTTTACTAAATGGAATAAATTTTTGCGACCTTTTTACCACGCAAAATTTTATCCTGCTGTCAGACTGACATTAAGTTTTGTTGTTTTGCTCGATTCGCGCCGTAAAAACGAATATTATTTTTATTTTAGAGAGTAAATATTATTTGTGGATTATGGATTTTTATTAAACCGGCAAATTGATTACTTGTTTAATAAACTGAGCTGTCAATTGAATTTGACAACTAACATTGACAGAAACTTATGACTCCGTTCAGCGAACCCTCGCTAGTTTAATTTTTTACCGGCGAAACATCGCCGGAAGATTTAAACGCACCCCAGTAGACGCAAACGATTTCGCGAGCCGAGTTCTGATTTTAAATGAGGGTAGAGGGTAGATTTCGTATACCTACTTTCCCTATGTTAAATATTTTCCAAATCTTTATACCCACCCTTATGTAGATTTCGGAAATAAAATTAACTCTTTATTAATCGCTACTTGAAAGCTTAGGTTATTAAAAAAACTGTCTAGCTCCTAAACTCTGAATAGCAGATCTACATACAAACGTGGGTGTTTTAAAACGCCCTTGGAGGTAGGTCTAAAATTGTCTTTTGGACATCAATTCTTGGGTCGTCTTGTATAACAAAGACTGTTTAACCTAGATGATAGTACGTAGTGGAAACAGTAGGTAGACTATTGTTACAACCATATTTAGGTACTCAACTTTCTGTACATACGAGTACCTACATCTCAATTGAGAACAGTGAATACAGCCCTGCCGTAAACATTATTCTGCTCGCCAACAAGTAGACTATCAGTTTTGCGCAGTGCTACATATTTTTGATTTCCTTAGTTGACGGTATTTTTAAAGGGCCCGCTAACACGTAGTATGTTTAGTGAGAAATTATGAATGGCAAGGAAGTGCTTGAATGCTTTATAAGCATTTACAATTGCTAACACAACACAGTGCATTCTTGGATAGGTAAATGTTTTCGTTGTATCCAAATACTAGACTAGGTACTTAGCTTATAATCGAGATATCTCTGTAGTATTCATACTCGTCAAACACTGCCACTTTGCCATGATGCCCAACTTTGCCTTCTTTGTTTCAACACACGTGGACCACATGTCGACAGGTGGACGCCGCGTTATCATCAATAAAAGTCGCGCGTCGTGCGTTGAAACAAAGAAGGTAAAGTTGGCATCAGGGCAAAGTTGCAGCATAATTGACGGTACCTAATATTTTTACAATAGATTATTGTTTGAATATGTTTTAAATAAAATTAGTTTAGTGTAAACGTAGTTTTCTCATCAGTGCTGGTAGAAAAGCTGGGGCAGGGGCCCTGTTCTTTTTTCCATCTTCTATGTAAAGTCCTGGCTTGGACATTAATACAGTATGCAGCGACGTTATAGTTCCGATGGAGCAAGCTAGTTCCGGAGACATGTTGCGGCAGCCCTGAACATCCAGGAACTGAAGTTTACTGCAGTACACTTTTATTGCTTCCAGCGACTTATCTGTTAGTTGATTGCATCCCTGAAAAAAAAATATTTTATAATGTTTTATCGAGGGCCTAGGATTTTTTTTCTCCCCTTCTAGAGTGCTCCATTGCATGGGGGTAATGCTCAGTCCAACCACTATGTCTGATTTATAGTAGGCACCAAATGTAAGGACATCAATAATTTTATACAGGGGATTCTCTCATATTCTTATAATACTTATTGCTTCTAATTTCATGTAAAATTAATAAATTGACAGATCTAAAATATTACGTCATTCAGGGAAAACTTACCCTTAATTCAAGCTGTTTTAACCTCTGCAAGTCTTTGACTATTTCTTTCACAGCATTATCATTTAGATTATAGCAGTCTGTCAGATTAAAATATTCAATGCTGGGACAGTTTTTGACTAAATCTTCTAGTCCTTTACAGGTAATTTGTTGACATCTACTTAAGTTTAGATTAATCAGTTCCTTGAAATTAAATGCGTAGGTCAAGCTTACATCCGTTATTCTATTGCAACCACTGATATCCAGCTCTTTAAGACTCCTTATACGAGCTAAGGAGTAGCCTGTGTATGAATCCATTGATAGTTTTTCACACATTAACATAACTTCTCTTTTTCTTTTAGCATCACGAACTATTTCTTCTTCTGCTCTGGACCCCAAGTGGATCCTAGGCGACAGATGCGATTCGTAAATACTTGACATTATTGGAACATTTTCCTCACCCGTTTCAACTTTCCCCATACCAGTTAATCCTGCATCAGACACTTTATCACAATGGCTCATGTTTAACTTGTGAAGTAACACTTGGTTCTTAAAAATGACTTGTACAGATGTGTCAGTTACAGCATTGAAGCAGTAGCTCAAGTCAAATACTCGTAAGTTAGGAAGCCTTTCAGAAAGCATAATAACTCCAGTTTGGTCTAAATTCAATGAGTTGATATAAAGTTCTTCAAGAATTTCATTTTGTCCAGCACAAATGCCTTGCTCAAGGCCATCCTTGGTTATCAGTTCACATTGTGATATATTTAAGGACTTCAATTTCTTCAACTTGTGTAGTTCTGCTATTCCAGAGTCAGTAACAGACCGACATCTCTGAATGTTGAGGTTTTCCAAATTGACTAGATTGTTACATATATGTACAAGTGATTGGTCTGTAACTCGTGAACACAGGCCTATATCAAGCTCTCTTAAAGAACTTTGATGGTTGGTCAAAGATAATATGCCAGTGTTAGTGAGTTGGTCACAGGAATGTAGTTGTAAGGATTGTAGCTTCAAATCTTTTACTTCTGACAGGGTCTTAAGTGCAGCTCCATCAATGAGAGTAAAAGAAAAATGCAAACATTTGATGTTTCTAGCTCTACTTACAATTAATTGGAGTATAAAATAAAATGTCAATACACTCTCGGATGGGTTTTGATAAATATCAATATTTGGAGGATAGAACTTCTTGACTAAACCAAGATGGAACTGCAAGGAGCATGCTGATAAGTTTAACTCCTCTAGGGCTGGGGCAGCTGATACAAATCTATTGAACAGTGCATCTGTCAAGTACTGATTCCCTGAAAGGCTCAAGGATTTTAAGTTTTCAAGATTATCTGTTAAAAATCCTTCACTCTTCCCCTCTAGGAGACGTCCTGACATGAAGAGTTCTTTACAGTTTTCAATGTTCAATGATTCTAGATTTGTGCATTTTTGTAGCATATAAACAAATACTTTTTCACATATGTCACAGCTCTTTATGGTTAAACATTTAATGTGCTCACCCATTCTATCCCAGAATTCACTTTCTTTACTTGTTATTTCTACTTCGTTAAATAAATAGTTGTAATATGTGATGACTGATTCCTCAAATATGTTGAGTGGCGAGACTGATTCTTCATGTAATACTGTTTTGTAGAATACAGCTACTTTGTTCTTCAGAAAGCATTGATCATTTGCTGCCAAGTACCATGAGCGGCAGGTCTCACTGGCAGCTTTCCTGTCAGACTTTGGCAAGTATTTGAAAAGATAAACCAATACCTGAAAGTAGTGGAAAAGAATGATTATAAATATCCCATTGTGAGGGATTTGATCATTTCAAAACAAAAATCTTCTATCGTCATCATAAATAGATTGTGCTGTTTTAGGCCATACTGTCAAAGAGGAAATTTATCTACACGATCGATAATCATGTGATCAAATTACCTATATACAAGAGAACACAAAGAAACCCATAATAAAGACGCGACGCTAGACGCGGAAGGATTATTTTTATTGTGAAAATGTACATACCTCATACGGAAGCACCATTTTTTAATTTGAATAATACAAGTAAATGCAATGGCTACCAGTATTTTTTAAATTTTCTTTTGCTAAGCACTGAAATCCAAATTTTATTCCCGTATTTTTTTTTACTCTTTTGACAATGACATTGACAAACACCATCAACAGCTGATTGTGGTTGACAGTTTGACACTGACAAAGGATGTTCCGTTTCCTGTATGGATGTATAGAACATGGATTTAAAATATTAAGGGATCGAAGGTTTGTAACATTAAAATCGTGCCTTATTTTTTAAGAAAGAGAGGCACACATCTTGGGATTTTTCTCCTTCTGGCATTGATAAGTGTTTACACAAAATAAAAACATTACCAACATTTACATGGTTCTTGAGTTAAAGTTTTTTTTTTAAATGCATACTTGTACAATTATATTACATCTTTTATAGCTTGTGATAGTTTTTACATTCTGTAATGTATTTTAGTTACTCATATTTTTAAGTAAAATGAAAAAGAAAAGATCACAAAACTCCAATGATGTTTCCCGAAAAATTAGGAGGCGTATTTAACGTTTAAAATGGCAACCCTGTGATGTTGTCGTTTGTAGGGTGACCAATATAAACTGGCTTCTGAGATTAATCATAAAAAAAGTAATGTTAATTAACTTATTAAAGGAATAGTTTTATTTCGATTTATAGTGAGTGAGTAAGAGAAGGACTAGGCTAGTTTACTGTACTGTACACTGTAACTTACTTTTAAGGACCAAGAGTCTGGACCCATCCAATTTAATTACTTTTCATTGTTTTGCAGAAATACTTAAAATCGGAGCAGATTGAAGAAGCGCGCCATCTATCGCAATGGCTCCAAAACTGAAGATTATGTTCATAAATAAGGCCGGCCGCATACATCAGTTTTCCTGATCTGGAATCCTGATCCGTTTTCTATCGGTACACAGTGAATTCATACAAAAATGTGTGTGCATATCACACACATTTGTATAACTTCCCGTACAAATTTCGAAAAACGGATCAGGATTCCTGATCAGGAAAACTGATGTGATATGGCCGGCCTAAAACAGAAAATTTACCAATTTCTCTTGCCATTTTTCCAATTTGGAGAGATCTTTTTTGGACTAGATTTTTTTTTCCATAAAGAAGCTGAACAACATGTGGTTAGTTTGGTTGAACGAGCTTTTCTTTGGATCTGCTGATACAAATAAAAAATATATTATTGTGATAAATACTTAGTCTATTTATCGAGAGGAGAAACGCTACTTATAGTTATACAGGGTGTTTCTTTTAAATTGGCCAAAAGGGAGAAATCCGAATCCATAAAAGATACGGAAAAATTTTCTTAGGAACCTTTAGCTTTTTTTTATGTTGACAATTTTGGCATTTTATTTTTTGGTAAAGTGTGAGTTGTCCACAGAAATGAGTAAAATTGGCCAAATTTTTTTTTAGTGCCGTTCGACTCTGTTTCATGTAAGGATCATTTCATTGTATCACAAGAAAAAAATCGGGACGGCGGAAGTTGGTCAAATGCAAAATATTTTTTCATACTTTGTTGAACGAAAAAATTATCACTTTTTTATTTTGGATTTTGATTAAGTTTCTATTAAGGTTTACAAAACTAAGACAAAAAAAAGGATTGAAGAAGGAGAGAGCGAGAGGTTCAATAGGCGGTCTCTTTAGGGGGGGCTTTTGGGCGATTAAGTTCAGCAGCGTATGCTGTCAGGAAAATTCGCCAATTCACTGACGTTGATACCGCGAGAATTGTATATTTTAGCTACTTCCACAGTGTAATGTCGTATGGTATTTTATTGTGGGGACGGGCGGCTGACATCGAGTCCATCTTTATTCTCCAAAAGAGAGCGATCCGAGCTGTATATAATCTCCGTAGACGCGATTCTCTAAGGGAACTGTTTAAGGAAATTAACATCATGACGGTGCCTTGTCAATATATCTATGAAAACATAATGTACGATTATGAAAAATCTGCATCTTTTCTCTAAAAGAGGTGACAGACATAATTATCATACTAGAAATAGGGACCAATTAGTTCAGCCGGGCTTCAGACTCGCCAAAGTAGACTCTTCCTTCATGGGGTACTGTTTAAAATGCTATAATAAGCTACCACAAAACGTTCTTGAACTAAGTGAAACTAAATTCAAAACATGCATTTGATGCATTAAACGCACACTTTGTAAGCAGGCATATTACAAACTGAGCGACTATATCGCTGATAAAAATGCTTGGCTCCATGCTGGTCCTGCTCCATGAGACAGGGAATGTATAAATAAATTGATAGTGGACTTCCACTATCAATTTATTTATACTAACATTCTCTGTCTGTACCTATACTTAAGCCGGGTTTTCACAGTAAGAGTTGGCTCGGATCGAGTGCACTCGTACCTACGAGTCAGCTTCGTACGAGTGTACACGGATAGTGGTTTACACACAATAGCGAGTGCACAATAGCGAGATCACTTTTTCTTAATTGTCGCCATATTGTTTACATACAAATGATCCACAGAGTACATTCAAATGATCCGAGTGAGCTCGAAAAATAGAGCAGAGTCCGAGTCTACTCGGATTAGACGTTGGCGTCTGAGTGCGCTCGGATTACGTGTTTACATGATACGAGTAGCATCCGAGTAGACATCCGAATGCACTCGGTCCGAGCCAACTCTTACTGTGAAAACCCGGCTTTATACATTTTACCATTGTTGGAACTGCTACTACTACAACTGTATTTGCATTGTATAGATTCAATTAGATTCAATCTTTCTTGTATTATATAGTTTCATAGCCGACATTGTGTCATTAACTGGGTACTTCTTCTTAGAGACGCTCTTGTTAGAGACGTAGGTACCTACGTCTCTAACAAGAGACGTCACGACACTCTCAACTGCCAGGGTTATTCAAGTCAACAGACTTAAATAACCCTGGGAGTTGAGAGTGTGTCATGCTCACTCAAATGTCTCGCTGATGGTGGCGCGTGTGTTAGATCATTTAGCTCCCTTCAAGATGGTTGAGCTGAATGGTGCTGATGCATGTGTCATGTTCGTGAATTGGCGCTGTCAGTTGGGTCATCTCTTAGCTGCCACGGTTTATTTTAATAATTATTGATCATTTTGTTTTTTGAATTGTCTTTGTTTTAATTGTTACTATGGACACTTTCAAAAACTTGCTACATCGTCTCACATGTACCACCTCAAAATGAATGATGTAACAAAGGTTCTGTAATAATTCTGGCGATCTAAAAGGGAAGAACGGGCATCTACGGTACTTTTTTTAGTGTATATATTAATTTTTATTTGTCTATGACAATTCAAAAGTGCCTGTAGCTAGCCTACTTGAAATAAATGCTTTGATTTTGATGATTGATTTTGATTTAGTTTTTGTAGGATTGTTAGTAAGATTGTTTTTTTTCGACGACTTGTGTGGCGATTGTCTTCCGCGCTGCATGTTGCGGGTTCGATTTCCGATGGAACAAATAGTTATTTGTATTATCATAGAACACCTAATAGTACTACGTATTATTTAAAAGTAATTTAGTTCCTAGTGTGCAACAACATTTGATCAGAGAAGTACATGATATAAAAATATTTGTTCCGTGCGGGAATCGAACCCGCGCTATATATATAATAGTAGTCCATCGCTCGGCCATTGCGTCAACCGTGCCGTCGCCGTCGATTACCTTTTTACAGAAGAGGAGTTTCTACTTGGCTTTTTGCAGTGCGAGCTTCTTTAACTGCGCTCTTGTGTCAGGGCCACACGTCTGGCAATGTCTGCGCCCCTAGCTACGCCCTCCCTGTGTCTGAGTACCGTTGGCACACCCTATTTTCAGCCCTGCTTCTGCTTAGCCGAACCCTTAATTTTTTAAAGCTTAACCAGTCCAAAATATACATTATATTTAAACTGCTGCGAGCGGCTTCATCTGCTTAAATTCATGAATTATTCTACAGGAAGATAAAATTGAAAAAAAAAACAAATTTCATCCAGATTCGTTCAGTAGTTTTTGTGTGAAAGACTACCAAACAAACATCCTCAAAAACTTTTGCATTAAAAATATTATTAGTAAGATAATATAACAAGTAAGATGGTTTACAGTATGCAATCTAATCAACCCCAAACCATTAATGAAATACTTCCATATCTTTAACCAACTACAACTACTACAAGTTAGAACTATAACTTGATGAGAACTTCACTGAGACGTCTACACACACGTGTGGAGCTTTCAGCAAAGAAAACATAGGTCGGGATAGCACATGTCTTACGAGTTTGCGCGGCAGGTTACAATATTGTTATTGCCACTTGTTGGGCGCCAGTAAGCTCAGTACGCGGGTGGACCCGCGCGTGGCACGTGTCCCGGGCCCACTCTCCACGCCACTCACTTTTACTTTCCCGATAAACTTTACCGCTACTTCCCTTGGACCGTACGTTACAGTGTAAACACAGTTGGAAGTGATTAGAGAAGGTGAAATGAAGTGATAGTTGCGTTTTTACGCGCTGAAAACGCGTGGGACCATGTCTCGAAGAAAACAAGCCAAACCGAGGGCGCTTAAACGTAAGTTTATGCTATTAATTAATTTGTTTTTCTGTTTGTCATTTATTAGATTCTTGTTATGAATAAGAAGAACGTTTGCCTCAGCTTTATTTTAATAGAGTTGTATTATACCTACGACTTACTCGTATGTATATCTAAGTGTTTAACTTAACTACTGAAACTGTGTTTTACGTGTTTTACTATAACTTTTTTTGAATGGAATATTTCAGTGATCGTCAATGTCATTTTTCATTTAGGTATGAAAATCCTGCAATATGTATCATGTACCTACCTCCTTTTGCAGGGCAATCAAAATTCTGTCAAAGAAGGTCATTGGCTGTTGACTTATAGGTATTATTTTTCTGACAGGTCAGCAGGCTTACCTAGGGCCAGTAGTGTTTACATTTTTTTTTTTAAATATCTAAAAGTAATACTGAATAATGTCTTTAAATGAAGGTGTTTATGTGATAAGTATATCTCAGTCTATATGTCTCTACCTCGGCGGGCCGAACGCCTCCTGCCGTAGGCTGTACGCCGGCGTCGTGCGGTCCATGGCCCTCTACGGGGCCCCTGTGTGGGCCCTGAGCATCCGGACGCGACCACTGAAGTTGGTCGCATGCCAGAGGGTCATGGCTATCCGGATGATCCGGGGATACCGCACGATTGCCGGCGAATCGGCCAACCTCCTTGCCGGATTACTGCCCTGGGATCTGGAGGCGACTGCCCTCCAGCGCGTCTATGAGTGGCGCGTGGAGGCGCAGCGCCGGGGCGTGACCCCGCTGCCCCGTGAAGTCGAGGCGCGGCGGGAAGAGCTCCGGCGCGATCTCAGGGCAGTATGGAGGGGACGACTGTCGCTACCGAAGGCCGGGCACGCCGCAATTGCGGCGGTAAGACCCCTCTTTGAGGAGTGGCTGGAGAGACGTCACGGCGTCCTGACCTATCGGATGACGCAGGTCCTCACCGGACACGGAAGTTTCGGGAGGTACCTGTGCCTGATGGGGAAGGAGGAAACGTCCGGGTGCCACCACTGCGAAGATCGCCCGGAGGACACAGTAGAGCATACGGTGCAAGACTGCCCAGCTTGGGCGGTGCACCGACGTGTCCTCACGGCGGCGATAGGCGGAGACCTCTCGCGCCCGGCATTGGTTGCGGCCATGCTGCGGGGCGAGACGGAGTGGGAAGCGGTCAGCTCCTTCTGCGAGGCAGTAATGCTCGTGAAGGAGGAGGCGGGCCGCGAGCGAGAGAGGACAGCGTCCTCCCTCCGCCCCAACCGCAGTGGTAGGCGCCCGCGGCGTCGGACGTCAGCAGACGATCTCCGGCCACCGTAGGCGCGGGCATGCGGGCAGCGAGTAAAGGGCAACTCGCTGCCCGACCAAGGACCATGCCCGGGTCGACGGCGCGTTGTGTCCCACGCGCGCCTCAAAGAGCGTCAGCATAATGACGGGGCCCCCCTCTCAGAGGGCCAAAGCCTGCCGGGGTCGCGGGATTATTTCCTTACCGTAACCCCGGAACGAAACAGGCTATGAAGGACACCGTGGATTTTAGTCAGTAAAAGTCTGACAGTCCCTCCCGCCCTGCCCGGGGCCGGAGGACTCATTTGATGATTTTACCACGCTAAAAAAAAAAAAAAAAAAAAAAAAAATATGTCTCTACCTTCTTCATCTATCTATCTAGGTATATCTATTCTATACTTATAATAAATCTGTAGAGAGCTCAATTCTGTACATGAAATATATTTCCAAAATAACTATCAGGGGGTGATTAGGGATCGATACTGATGCCAAAAATGCAATTAATTAAATTATTGTCTGTCTGTCTGTATAACCGTTATAGAAACAAAAACTACACGACGGATTTTGACGAAATTTGGTACAATTATTTTTCACACTTCTGCGCTGGTTATAGTATACTTTTCATCACGCTACAATCAATAGGAGCAGAGCAGTGAAGGGAAATGTTAGGAAAACGGGAGAAGTTACTCCATACACGCTAATCTTCGGAACTACTGGACGGATTTGATTGTTTTTTTTTGTTGTATAGCTATTAAGTCTGGGCAACATATAGGCTATAAAACTGAAACATTTGTTTTTTTTTTTATTGATGCTGTGAACATGCCTGTTCACAGCATCAATAAATTGCAAAAACTAGTCCGCCACGCCAGTAGGTATGAGTTAAAAAAAAATAATGGATGCGTATATTTATTTTTATTCGGATTTTTCTTTTGTTGAATTAATGCATATTTACAAAGATGTCAAAATCAAATAATCGTATCAAAATTGGGAAGTATCAGAGTAGGGGCTTGTAAAGCCAGAAACAAGTAAAAACTTTAAGTAGGTACCTACTTGCTATTGACAATTTGAAAGTATCGGATCTTCGTCAATTTTGATTTACGTGTCATTTTTACGTAACTTTTTTGATAATTTAACTGATGGACCTAGGTAATTAGATTTTTCAGTCAAACACCCACTGTACAAGTGTACAGGTAAGACTACGTCACTTGTACTCCCCAGTTCAAATAATCACGTAGCGATATACCGTATAGTATAAGTAAACAATTAATGGCTCGGCGTCAATGAGAGGGCGTCGCGTCGGGCCCGGTGATGTACGTACCGCGGCGCGTTGCGGTCGCGGTGTCCTAATATCAGCGTTTTATCAGTGACCGGCCGCGGTCGCCGGCCGGCGAACATCGCGCGATGTATCTTCTGCATACAGCTCCACTGTGGGCTTAAAGGATGACCCGTCGTCATCAATGACGCATGATGACTGCGCTACGATAAAATGGTGCTGCTAAAATATTACGTTTTTAAAGTTAATTAGTTTCTTTTAGCCGTTACTAACACACATAAAAAAAAAAGATTGTGATTACCAGCTGTGATAAGCTGTTATTTTATGGAAAAACAATTGAATTGTTTTATTGTTGTTCTAAATCTATATTTTTAAATAAATAAAATCTAAAAAGAAGAAGAAAGAGAAAAACAAACGAAGAAAAAGAAACTATCGTGTTGTACTTCCTAGCACGACCGTGAACATAATTATTCCTAATAACTTTTGATGGTAATAAATTCCTCTTACTTTGTACTAATATATAGGTACCACTAATTAGTAATTTTGTACCTCTCAATTCCCGTAGATATGCAGGTCGTGCTAGGAAGGTTGCTTCCCAGCACGACCACGCTAAAATTCCAGCTGGCATTGAAGTTGAAGACCCACACAGACAGTTATAGGCATGGACCTAAAAAAAAAGGCGGACGGAACTTCACTAAGAAACGATTGAAGCACCACAATGGCGGCGGCGTAAATATGTGTGAGTGTGTATAGGGATGCCAGATGAAGGAAAAAATTACCCATTTTTAAACAATATTTAATTAAGATCTCCCTTGAACTTAAGTTTAATTACAATTTTTTTGTGACGGATACCTATTTTTAAAATAAAGGTAAAATCATTTAAGCACATTGGATATTAAAATATTTACAACTCGTTTAATGTTAATAAAGTTTTACAATCCCTTTTGGTGATTCAAATTTTTGTAGACTTGTCTTTTATTGGTGCACAAGCCTGGCACCGAAGAGGAGCCCGTGTGACTTCGAACCTCTGCAGCGTTGCGGTTAGCTCGAGGAGAAATGAAACCATCCAACACGATGCACGGCGTATATTATCCAAAATATATTCTTTACATCGATCGTCATAAAGATCTAATCCAACATCAATAATAGACGATTCTAATAACAATTGATTGCAATAATAAAACTGAATAAAATTACAAGCATTAACGTGAAAGCATTGAATGAAGGAGACCATAGAGATTTGTACACATAGACAAACAGATAAGATTTAAAGGCATAGATAATAAATACTATTGCTCTAATACTTCCCCTTGTCTTTAAAACTTATGTAAAGTTACAATAAAACTATTGACTCTACATACCTACACATGGCTCTACAACATGACTGTACATACACATGGCACACAACAAATACAATCATATAATTAATCTTAACAAGGCCTAACACACAAATCATGCCTAAACACAGTATGCTGTTTAGAATTCAAACACTTTGTTAATACATCTGCAAACATTTTTTCAGTACATAAATATTTAACCGACATAAAACCTTTCAAGACCAAATCTTTAATAAAATGGTAGCGCACATCAATGTGTTTCGTTCGCTTGTGACTAATTTCTTTATTCTCTATTATCTTATGAGCGCTTTGGTTATCATTAAACACAATGATGTGCACCTTTACAGTAGGTACTAATTCTAACAGCAATTGCTTCACAAAACAAAGGTCTTTGGATACATCAGCTATTGCCATATACTCGGCCTCTGTACTACTCAAGGCCACAGACTGTTGCTTTCTAGATTCCCAATTTATAATGTTATTTCCAAATTTAATTGCATAACCTGTATATGACTTTCTATCAAAACAATCATTAGCCCAATCTGCGTCTGTATATGCACGTAACACCAATTCTTTACTTTTTACAAAATGTAAACCGTAATTAATTGTTCCTGCCAAATACCGCAGCAAACGCTTAGCAGCCAACCAATGTGTTTTTCCAAAGCAGTTATTGAACTGACTTAATTGGCTACAGGAAAACGCAATATCAGGACGAGTACAAACAGACAGATACATTAGAGAGCCTATTAACTGCCTGTACTGATACTGCTCGTCATTCAAACATTTATCTTCTTTTAAGAGCCAGTTCACAAAATTTGAACGCTCGAGTTTAGGTAAAAGACGGGAGCAATGTTCATGTGTGCGTAGCTATTCACACATACACAACGCAACCAGTGTAGCGCTAGTGTTGAGACGGACTAAACAATCTTGAGCCGATATAATCGTAATGCACTTTGGTTACATTTCTGAAAAAGTTTTTTTTTGTTTATTCAGTCTATTAGACTGTTAAATGGTATAGAACGGAAAGCATCTCGCGCGCTGATTGGTTGAACGACATGTGCCTGGCGGCGGCGCCGCCATAATTATTTGTTAGATAATTCGTTTGATGTCGAATGTTAAAAAACTGATCTGGTGATTTTAATTAAATTTTGTGTTAAAAATAACCTGTGAGTTAAAGTTATATATATTTTATTGTTGTGGAAGTAAAACTGAATCTGCGATAAACCTAAGAAGTGAAGTTTGAACAATAGTCAGATAACTTTTAACTGAGGAATAAAAATGGCGGTTCGACAGCTTATCTATAGAAAATATGTCAAACCGCTATTTTCATTCCTCAGATAAAAGTTGTCTGACTATTATAAATCAGCCCTTAGTCATCGAATATAACCTAAATTTAATATATTTTCCGTGTTTTCATATTTTTTATGAATGTGAACCTTAAACATCTACTACAAGAACACAGAACGAGCTACTGTAAGAAGTTCTGAGTGCCGCGTAAAAGAAGAGTTGCGTTTATTTCTATAAAATCACGAGTGTATTGCGTTGTGTAGGTATATGGCTGTTTGAAGTCGGCTTCATCATAACCGGAGATTTTGTTATTTAAACTCCCTGCTTATTTTGAAAGGTAAGAATGATTTTTATCAATATCGCATTCTATATCCGCATGACCGTTTAATAAATTCGTAAATAATTTGTAAAAAAAACCAACATGGTTTCTGCTACAATTTCTCATAATACGCCGTCTTTTCATAGTTTTCGTCTTCGAGGGTTTTGAATCCGATAGTGCTGTCAAAATGTAAATCCAAGATGGCGGCTGCAAAAAATATCGAGGTTTTCGTCATGGGTGTCGTTTTCATGGTTTTCGAGGGTGTTGAAACCGATCGTGCAGTCAAAATGTAAATCCAATATGACGGCTGCAAAAATTATCGAGGTTTTGTCATGGGTGTCGTTTTCATGGTTTTCGAGGGTGTTGAAACCGATGTTGAAGTCAAAATGTAAATCCAAGATGGCGGCAGCATAAATTATCGAAGTTTTCGTCATGGGTGTCGTTTTCATGGTTTTCGAGGGTGTTGAAACCGATGGTGCAGTCAAAATGTAAATCCAAGATGGCGGCTGCATTAATTATCGAGGTTTTTTGTCATGGGTGTCGTTTTCATGGTTTTCGAGGGTGTTGAAACCGATGTTACAGTCAAAATGTAAATCCAAGATGGCGGCTGCATAAATTATCGATGTTTTCGTCATGGGTGTCGTTTTCATGGTTTTCGAGGGTGTTGAAAACAATGTTGCAGTCAAAATGTAAATCCAAGATGGCGGCTGCATAAATTATCGAGGTTTTCGTCATGGGTGTCGTTTTCATGGTTTCCGAGGGTGTTGAAACCGATGGTGCAGTCAAAATATGGATAGTATGGAAACTAGGCCTAATTGTAGAAATAAATACCTACGCTCTCAACTGCAGCGTTAGGGTTGTCACGAGCGCGGAGAATGGAACATAATTATGTGGCGATGATGCTTGATTAACCCGGTGGCTGCGCACCGTACTATGCGTTTCAACTAAGTATAAGATGACCTAGGCACCATATTGTAACTGCAATTGTGTTTAATGAAAAATACTTTGCGCAAATTACTTTTCAATACTTAATATTTATCTTATTCATGTTATTTTCATGTGATTTTTGTTATTTGACATCTGGGATTTCTATTTTGATAGCAATATCGGTTTCAACACCCTCAAAAACCATGAAAACGACATCCATGATGAAAACCTCGATAATTTTGGCAGCCGCCATCTTGGATTTACATTCAGACTGCACCATCAGTTTCAACAACCTCGAAAACCGTGAAAACGACACCCATGACGAAAACCTCTGTAATTTATGCAGCTGCCATCTTGGATTTACATTTTGACTGCACCATCGGTTTCAACACCCTCGAAAACCATGAAAACGACACCCATGACGAAAACTTCGATAATTTATGCAGCCGCCATCTTGGATTTACATTTTGACTGCACCATCGGTTTCAACACCCTCGAAAACCATGAAAACGACACCCATGACGAAAACCTCTATAATTTATGCAGCCGCCATCTTGGATTTACATTTTGACTGCACCATCGGTTTCAACACCCTCGAAAACCATGAAAACGACACCCATGACGAAAACTTCGATAATTTATGCAGCCGCCATCTTGGATTTACATTTTGACTGCACCATCGGTTTCAACACCCTCGAAAACCATGAAAACGACACCCATGACGAAAACCTCGATAATTTATGCAGCCGCCATCTTGGATTTACATTTTGACTGCACCATCGGTTTCAACACCCTCGAAAACCATGAAAACGACACCCATGACGAAAACCTCGATATTTTTGCAGCCGCCGTCTTGGATTTACATTTTGACAGCACTATCGGATTCAAAACCCTCGAAGACGAAAACTATAAAAAGACGCCTATTATGAGAAATTGTAGCAGAAACCATGTTGGTTTTTTTTACAAATTTTATTTACGAATTTATTAAACGGTCACGCGGATATAGAATTCGATATTGATAAAAATCATTCTTACCTTTCAAAATAAGCAGGGAGTTTAAAAAACAAAATCTCCGGTTATGATGAAGCCGAGTTCAAACAGCCATAATTATACGTAACATAAATTAATGCAACTCGTCTTTACGCGGCACTCAGAACTGACAGCACTGCGATGTCCGCTTAGAAGCCTCGTAGATGCGCGTGTTTGTGTGAGTGCACCGTTTCGAACGTTAGTAGTACGTAATTTCCGTACTATCCATATTTTTACAGTGCTACGGGGCAGAGAAGAGCCACTCAAAGCGTGGGAGCGTATCTTTGCAAGTTACAACCACGATCTATACACGTCATGTAAATATATCCCATAAATAATATACGCCACCACGTTTTGAGTGGCCCCTCTCTCAGCCCCGTAGGGTTATTTTCTTTTTTTTTAAGAAAATTAAAAACGTGGGTTTTTCATATTTCTGACAGCAAACCCTTTCATTTGATACCCATATCATGGGGGTACCTTTCAAATAGCCAATCCGCCATCTTGGATGTCCGCCATGTTGAATTTAAGACACGTGACTATTTTTTTCATATTACTGACAGCAACCCTTTCATTTGATACCCATATCATGGGGATGCATTTCAAATAGCCAATCCGCCATCTTGGATGTCCGCCATGCTGGATTTCAGGTACGTGACTATTTTTTTCATATTCCTGACAGCAAACCCTTTCATTTGATACCCATATCATGGGGATGCATTTCAAATAGCCAATCCGCCATCTTGGATGTCCGCCATGTTGGATTTAAGACACGTGACTATTTTTTTCATATTACTGACAGCAACCCTTTCATTTGATACCCATATCATGGGGATGCATTTCAAATAGCCAATCCGCCATCTTGGATGTCCGCCATGCTGGATTTCAGGTACGTGACTATTTTTTCATATTCCTGACTGCAAACCCTTTCATTTGATACCCATATCATGGGGATGCATTTCAAATAGCCAATCCGCCATCTTGGATGTCCGCCATGTTGGATTTAAGACACGTGACTATTTTTTTCATATTCCTGACAGCAAACCCTTTCATTTGATACCCATATCATGGGGGTGGATTTCAAACAGCCCGACCGCGATTTTGGGGAGGCCGCCATATTGGATTTCTCACCACTCTTGCGCCCCATTGCAAAAACTAATAAAACAAAAACGGATGGCTAATTAATGCACAAATTCTACAAACTACTATTATAATTATAATAATACTTTAGTTTGATAAAGTAACAAAAATCTTACCTTATGAAAAAAATATGGAGAGAATCAAAATGTGGCAGTCGTAGTATAATATTCCGTTCACGATACGTACGCTCTATAATCAGGTCGAGGAAAAAAGTGATACAGGTCCTACGTCGACGGGCGCTGGAGCCGTACTGATCGCAGCCCGGTTATGTTTCGTAATTTATACTAGTTTAGAGTGATTTTAAAAACGATAGTATGTTTAATTACATGAAGGGATTTTAATGAAATTTAGAAATTAGTTTAGTCTGTAAACATAGTTTATATTTACATAGTTTTTTTAATGTAATTACGCTTTTTTCGAACCAAAAATGGCGATAATACAGCGATATAAAACGTAAAAATTGACCTCAGAATTTATTTTTTTACCAATTTGTGTTATTAAAAATATAAATTCTACTACGCAGTTTGACGACAAAAACGTATGTCTGATGATTTGTGTATTTTTTTTGGTTAAAATTACGAATATTAATGGTAGATGTAGGAGTCGCAAATCGACTCTGCGTTGATTTTTCAGTAAACTTCTTGTCGGAGATTAATTACCACAAAGTTAATAAAAGAGTTTTTTGAAATATGTTACGTCAAATTACAACACGAAAGACTGGTCTTTCTTTTACAGGTATTCAAAAATGTTGGAGTATTACTTAATATGGTAAATTAGACGACCATAATTTTAGTTCTACGCGCAAATGGGTAAAAGGCCTCTTAACAACTTGTTACTGGGAACCATGGGAGAAGATACAGCTCTACAGTCTACCATATTATATCTTTTTAATATACTCTTAATATAAACAGACTGATCCAAAGTTAATGTTTTATTTTTCCTATCTCTAGTCACGCGTACTCCAAGATAGCTCTGTATTTGACCTAGATTTTTAATATTAAATTCTGATTTTAATACTTCTAAGAATTTCTTTTTACACTGGCTATCTTTGCGGTAAAACAAATAGCAGTCATCAACATAAAGAGCTACAATCATAAAGTCATTTTGTGACTTCAAGTAGTATACACAAGGTTCACTTTTACTTTGAATTAAGCCAATATTACATAAAACACTGTGTATACGAACATTCCACATGCGACTAGACTGTTTCAACCCATAAATACTCTTTTGCAGCAAACAAACTTTTTCATTATTTTTACTGAAGCCTTCAGGTTGTTCCATATATATAGTTTCATTTAAACTACCATTAAGAAAAGCTGTGGTTACATCTACATGATCAATATTCAGGTCAAATTCATTTGCTAAACTAAATAATATCCTCATTGTAGAGTGGCGTACAACAGGTGAGAATGTATCATGAAAATCGACACCTTCCTTTTGTGTAAATCCTCTCGCAACTAAACGTGCTTTATAACGTATCAAATTACCTGAAGCGTCACTTTTAATTTTGTACACCCACTTACATTTTACAACATTTTTATATTTCGGCCTGTCCACCAATTTCCACACTTGGTTAACCATTAATGAATCATACTCTTCTTTCATAGCCTTCAGCCACTCATCGGCTTCTTGACTTGACATAGCTTCTTTGTATGAAGCTGGTTCTGAACCATTATTGACCATAAGTGACCAATCTGTATCGCAATACCTTTTAGGTGGAACTGACCGTGTACTACGCACAGGACGTCCTGTAGATGTCGGCGGCAGGGCAGGCAGCTGCGTCATAGCTTCCCCTCGAACGGTGTCCGTGCCCGGTGACCAGTCCACGTCATCAGCAGGACTGTCAACTAGAGAATCACTCTCGCTTACCGTGCAGTAGTTCTCCTCATCTCCTGATCCTGGAAATGTCATAGAATAATCATGTTCACTTTGGATATAACCAAAATCGTTGTTACTTTCATTCACAACATTGATATTACTGTCATTCATGCCAAAATCTGTGGTACCTACAAAATCCTTAGCAATACTCTCATTCTTGCCAGTGTTACTATCATTCACACTTTTGTGATCGACAGTACCCTCATTCCTGTCAGTGTTACTATCATTCACACTTTTGTGATCGACAGTACTCTCATTCCTGTCAGTGTTACTATCATTCACACTTTTGTGATCGACAGTACTCTCATTCCTGTCAGTGTTACTATCATTCACACTTTTGTGATCGACAGTACTCTCATTCCTGTCATTAGACTCCGTGCTACTGTCATTCACACTACCATAGTCAATATTATTAAAATCATTAAAAAAATCTAAATTATAATTTACATTATTAATAATATTGCTATTTTGTCTAAAATTATAAAAACTTTGTTCTAAGAATTCAACATCTCTAGACATAACAACTTTTCTAGGGTCATCACAGTCAGCCAATCTATAGCCTTTAGAAGTTTCTGAATACCCCACAAATACATATGGCTTACATTTTGCATCCAATTTCCTGCGATTCACATTCTGTACCTTCACATATGCCACACAGCCAAAAATACGAAGATGGCTAAGGTCTAGCTTCGATCCAGTCCACATCTCTTCTGGAATTCGGCCACCTAAAGCTGCTGTGGGAGATCTATTTTTAAGATATATGGCGGTCGTCACCGCTTCTCCCCAAAAACGCCGGTCTAGACCTGAATGCTGCAGCATACACCGTACCTTGTTCATTAAAGTACGATTCAGCCTTTCAGCAACTGCATTTTGTTGCGGGCAGTATGGAATAGTAGTTTGATGCAATATACCCTTCCGTTTCATAAACATAGAAAGTTGCTTGTTTACAAATTCTCCTCCATTATCAGATCTCAAACATTTAACCGGTAAACCAATCTGCCTTTCAACCATATTAACATATTCTATAAAACGGTCACATACCTCAGATTTTCTCTTCAACAGGTAGCCAAACGATTTCCTTGTACAATCGTCAGTGAAAGTGAGTAGATATTTTGCACCACCCCAGCTGATCGGCAAAGGGCCACACACATCAGAATGGATAAGGGCCAATGGCTCACCTGCAACTTTGCTTGGTCCTTTAGCAAAAGGTTTGGATGGCAACTTGCCCTCCAAACAAGGAATACATTTGCTATGTTCCTGTTGATTCTGAAACATAAAACCATTAGACACCCTATCCTTTATACTATATAAATCCCTATAGTTTATGTGCCCCAGCCTTTTATGCCACAAATCTACTGGCAATCCCCGGTCAGCAACTACGGAACTCATAGTCTCTTGCCCCTGCAAGAACATAGAGTTCACCCTATTGTGCAAAGGCTCACTCGTTGTTACCTTTAACCTGTACATACCGTTAACAATGGAAGCAGATGCTATAATTTTACCCTTTGAATCTGCAATGATACAACCTTTCCTACTGAATGCCACATTGCAACCATCGTCAATCAATCTACTAACTGAAATCAAATTGCTGGAAAGTTCTGGTACAAGCATAACATTGCTTAGTTTACGGAGCTTATTGCCTAAATTTAAATTTACATCACCAATACCAATGCACTCGAGTTCTTCATTATTTGCAACTTTTATTTTGCTACGACTTTGTTTAAAGTTCATAAAAATGTCTCTATTGTTACACATGTGAGCACTGGATCCAGAATCCACGAACCAATAATCTTTCGGGTATGCAATCAAAGCTGTAATAATTAAAGCTTTTTCTTGATGTTTTTTATCACGCTTCATCTTGAAACAACTACTTTTGAAATGGCCAGCCTTCTTGCAATAATGGCATTTGCCTCTGAAATCCTTCTTCTTTGTAGCGAAAGCAGTATTGTCATCTGTCGATCTACGCGTCTCTTCTTGTAATAGTCGGGCCCTTACTACTTCACTTGTAAGTGTACTTGTCATGTTGACAGTTTCCAAGTTAGACACTAGCGAGTCATATTCAGACGTAAGTCCACTTAAGAGAATCTCAGCAACTTCTTGATCTTCGATTGTCTTTCCAATATCTGCCAATTGTTGTACTAACATCATAGCAGCTTCAATGTAATCAGTCATGTTACTATAATTGCTATAATCTACCCGATGTAACTGGCGCAGTAGCAAAACTCGACGAACCAGTCCAGAGTCTTCAAATACATCAGCGAGACTTTTCCAAGCTTCCTTGGCACTTTTAGCGGTTCTTACATATTGGTACATGCTAGGCTTGATCGCGAGGCATATACGGGCGAGAGCACGCTGGTCACGAGCGTCTCCCTCCGTCGCTCCTTTCATCACCAGATCCCACAACCCATCGTGCATCAATGACATGCGGACAGCAAACTTCCACGCATAATAGTTGCGTGCGCCTTCCAAGCGTTCGATTTGTGTACCGAAAGAACTAGCAGGCGGTAGCAGCGTTGCTGTGCTAGCTGGCGGCAGCGGCGTCGCGTCCACGTGCACGTCATCAGGCATTTTTATTTTTTCTTTGGAGGTTAGATAAAATAATTCTTACTGTGTGCTATCGGTCGCCGATTCTCCGGTTTCTATCAGCAAACTCCTAGGCCTGGGTCCAAAACCTATTGGTGCACAAGCCTGGCACCGAAGAGGAGCCCGTGTGACTTCGAACCTCTGCAGCGTTGCGGTTAGCTCGAGGAGAAATGAAACCATCCAACACGATGCACGGCGTATATTATCCAAAATATATTCTTTACATCGATCGTCATAAAGATCTAATCCAACATCAATAATAGACGATTCTAATAACAATTGATTGCAATAATAAAACTGAATAAAATTACAAGCATTAACGTGAAAGCATTGAATGAAGGAGACCATAGAGATTTGTACACATAGACAAACAGATAAGATTTAAAGGCATAGATAATAAATACTATTGCTCTAATATCTTTTGCTATCGACACATCTAGAAATCCCTTCTAATTTACTGAAGTGGTGAAAACGAATGTTTAAGTATTTTTCGGCTATAAATATTTAATTAAAGCTATTTTATGTTCCATTCCTACACGTCTACATTCCTATTCCATGTCTACACTCCCTTATTATTTTTATACAATCATTTTTCCATGCATCATTTGCCGTGGGGAAGTCTGTAAAAATAAAGAAGAATACAATAACGATAAATAGTAACATAAAATATAAATCTCCCAATTTTAAAATAATTTGAACCTTGAAATAGTTGCAACACTGATTGATTTCGAAATGTTTATTAAATTTATTGACGTAAAATCGAGAAATAAGCTTCAAATTGACTTGCTTAACTATGAAAAGTGATCCCCTGGCTTTTTTAATTGAACTACTATGGTTTAGACAACTTTTTGCAACACATGACGGCATACTTTGGTTTTTATTAGACAAAATAACACCGTATAAAACCGCGAGTGTCGTTCGAAGCGTAATGGCCGACGGCTGACTTACTATGGTGTGAATGTGTGCGTGCTGGCTTGTCCACATTAGCGCACTGACTTACTATGGGTGCTTCAATTGTTTCTTAGTGAAGTTCCGTCCGCCTTTTTTTTTAGGTCCATGGTTATAGGCACTTTTGTTGATCAAAAGACAAAAATATTAAAATAACTATGGTGCTATAGTCCCAGTCAACATTTTGTCGCACGTTCACACGAACTGTCAGGCGGAACGTCTCGAACTAGACTGAGTGACTTTTTACTTATTGGTAAAAACTTTTGGATCACAAATTTCTTCGTGATGTCCCGTCTATTGCTCATATATAGTTTAATGTCTTTGTGTTTCAGCCAGCTCCGGATCTAAGGGGGGGCAAACCGGGGCACTTGCCCCGGGCGACAGTTTCATGGGGGCGCCAAATCATTGAGACAAGAATTCGAAATATCGTACAAGTGAAGCCCCTTTTTTGCCCTTTTCCTACAATCTCATAGGTTTTTATCAATTTATCCAAAAAAAAAAACTTTTGATTTCCATACGCCCAGTTAGTTTTTGAACACGTACTAAGTGATTTACGAACGCATTTTAACAGATCAAGTAATTCTTTTTGAACGCGTGCGTATTGTACCTAAGTAGGGTTGCCAACCCTACTATATAATATAGTATCATATTATATTAAGGGATCAAATGGACAGAGGCGCTTCTAACTATTCCGAACCAGATATCAACTCATCATCACAGGCCACAGCAGATGATGAGTTTGAGTAAAAAAAACTTTCAGTGATTTTAGAAGAAGATTGAAGACTTAAGTACCTACTTCTGCTTCAGTTATAGTCAAGGTCAGAGTTGAAAAGAATTCAATGCAGTTATGGTGTTGTCCAAACTTTCATCTACATTTCTTGACTGTTGCAGGTTGTATGTAGGTACTAGTGATGTTGCGAATATCTGATTTTTGACATTCGCGAATGCGAATGCGGATGCGAATATTCAATTCCAATATTCGCGAATGCGAATGCGAATGCGAATATTCAGTTTTAAATCAATTACGTTTGATAATTTAGAAAATACAAAAAGAAACACTTTTTAATGTAACTTTTTAACTTATGTTTATTAATTTTTTTACTTCCTGTCTGTAACAAGAATGGAAAAAGTATGTAGGGTGATTTTTTTAACTGGGCCTGGTTGGCCTTATGAAACTAAAAGGAATGTCCAAAAACTATGAAAGGAGTCTCGAGGCCGATTTTGACGAAAATTAAAACTGCATTTTTACTTCACCAGAATTTGATCCTTGCTCCAGCTGGTTCGATTCCTGGCCAGGATTACTGATTCTGCTAAAATCCCATGATGCATTTTTAGTTTCCGTCAAAATTGGCCTAGAGACTCCTTTCAATCTTTTTCGATATTCCTCATAGTTTCGGATTTAGCCATCCACACCCCATTGAACAATTCACCCTGTATAAGAGTGGCTCTAAGAATGGCGTCAGTGAAAGAAAAACAGCCAGAAACTCAATATCAATTTATTGTTGTGATTGATTTGATGCACATTAATATTGATGAATGGCGAGATAAAGGAAGATTAAACAAAAGATGAATGGAGAGGACGACAAAATATAAGAATGAATGGAGTGTGTGGAAGAAGGAGTACCAGATATTGGTATTTTTTCAGTCTTTCGTATTCGCAAAATATTCGCATGAATTTTGCGAATGCGAATGCGAATGCGAATGTCTAAAAATATGCGAATATCCGCATGATGCGAATGCGAATGCGAATATTCGTAACATCCCTAGTAGGTAACTACTTACATGTTAACCTAGTTTTTTTTTTAAATTGCTTTTGTTAACTCTGATTTCGAGTGTGAATATCGTGTCCTGTGTGCTCTGAATCTAGTTAATATAAAAACCAACGGACACTATCACGCTAATGAAGGCGCCAAACACGTTGCTCAGTTCCGGACGGATTCCTTTTTCCATGGACAGGCTTTACAGAAATTTCTGTTTTTCCTTTCTAGTTGTACCGAAAAGAATTTTAATAGATAATAGTTCACAACTTAAGAAAAACATTGAGTTCATTCAGTCATTCCCCAAGACACTCCATCACAATATCTAAATAACACCTATTTCAATAGTTTTACAGTTCAGTAAGTACGGAGAACAATGTTATTTGTTGCTGAACTAACAGCTATGTAATGTAGTAACTTTATGTATCGATCTAGTGGCGTCTAGTACTTTCGTAATGCGTCCCGGGGGTACCGCGGGGATGCTGCGACTCTCCGCCGGGCTCCAGGGATACCTAATGCAATACTAGCTCTTCAGTACGTTTGTACATATATGTACAAACGTATAACGCACTGTGTTATGCTTTCTCTGTTGTTTGTACAGTTGATTCAAATATAAATAGTGGTCGAAAGTCGACCTTTATTCATTAAATAGTATTTTTTTTTTTAATATTCCACGACTATCACACAACGCCATCTAGTCCCAAACTAAGCAGAGCTTGTGATATGGGTACTAGACAACTGATATACATACTTATATATTTCTAAATACATACATATTATAGATAAATTACACCCAGACACAGAACAAATGATCGTGCTCATCACACAAACATTTGTCCTGGGTGGGAATCGAACCCACGACCTCCGGCATAGCGGTCAGGTTCACTAACCACTAGACCAACAGGCCAGTCACATATAATTATGGCAGTTATAATAAAATTATAATTAGTCAGTATATAATTATGGGCTTTTTGGGCTGCTGTCCAGTGTCCCGTGGGTACCCACCACTCTTCAACAGACGTTTGACGTTGGCTGTTGGGGCCCTTTATTGGGTATAAAGGGCCCCAACAGCCAACGTCAAACGTCTGTTGAAGACAATTGATAATATTGACTACCCGACGACACATTTTTTTTTTTCAATACGAACCAGTAGTTTCTGAGATTAGCGCGTTCAACCAAACAAACTCCTTAGCTTTGAAATATAAGTACTATACATAAAATTAATTGCATAATTAAACAGACCAAGTATTAATAGGTCCAAGGCGCTGTGTGAAAGAGTAGCAAATATTTATCTAAGTATGTATAATATTCTCTTCTGCTTTTATAAATAGAATCGAATATTTCATTTCAAATTATGACACTGATTTTATTATAAGTATTATTTATATTTAGGCATCTTGATGTGGTATAGACGTATGATGCCCCAGACATTTTTTTTTTGAGTTAAATGTTTTTTTTTTGTATCTCGTCCTTAAATTAGACTTCCTACAGAATTTTGATATACTTTATATACCATAGCGTTCCAGCATCCTTTCCCAGATTACCCGCTGTCCCCATTTGGGTCCAATAACACGTCAATTTCATCGTCCCGTCCCTCATGCGGCGGAATTAAAATTTTACATCCAGTGAAAATGTTAATCCTTGCCCCGGGCAACAATGAAAACGAATTGCCGCATCTTGAATTGTTTACTCAACGTCGTTTTCTACCTGCTCCAGTTTTCAAGGGCAATAATATTTTGTTAACATTTTAATTTAAGATTACGATTACGGAAGAGAATGTTATAGAGAGCATAATTATAAGTATACGACGTATAATATTGTGCTTGGTAAACGGAATTTGAGAGCTTTGGAAAAGTTCAAAAATAGTTGCTAAGCACTGAACAACTTGCGGGCTTGTCTAGTGATCGCAGGACTGTTCAAGCAGGATGACCCTGGAACTCAAAGGGCTATCGATGGAACATGGTGGATTTTTAGTCAGTAAGTCTATAAAAATAAAGATAAAATTTTCGAAAACATGTGTAGATAATAATACAGAATTTAAGAATTGTGATTAATAAAGCTGGAAAATAGTATTTTGAATCAACATGTTTGACCATGACTGGTGTACAAAAATCATCCTTAAAAACTATGCTTTCTCTTCGGCTCTACCAAGGGTAGGAGAACTGGATTGTTATATATTCTTTATTGTGTACCAATTTACAAAAATAACTTAAAAACTAAATTTTGTGCACAAAGGTGGGCTTATCTCTTTGAAGAGATCTCTTCCAGCCTACCTGTAAAACTGACTAACGAAATGATAAATACGGGGACAAGACTGTACACACAAACAATTTACTTCACTTAAATACATAAAAAAAAAGTGTGTAAGTATTTAATAAGTGAGAAGGAACTAAGAAAAAACAATACATACAATTTTATAATATGGCATACTTAACCTTATATTGTTGATATTACTTACCACCAAAAAAAGGCACAGAAAAATAAAAATTTTGATAAGCATAATATTATAAATAGTTATGAATCCTTATTTTATTTTTGAATACATTTTTAAGAATCTCTACATAAATTCATAAGACGACACCCGACACCAATTATCCATACTAAATGCCTTAAGTAACTTTCATCGAAAATTCACACGTCCATAATCTAATTTGTAATTACATTATGTACATAACAGATTGATCGCGGCTGGAAGGTGTAAAGATCACAATAACCGTATGAATGTTTTATCCGAGGTAAAAGCTTCGGATGGACGTATTTGTAAGCCTTTTGAAGAGGGTTAAGTCAATTTAGCTTTGTACGTCAACTTTTTTAAATGAGCTTATGTTCTCCGATGTACACTAATGCAGTCGGGAAAGCTAAATTTTGATGTTAAGTCCTCTGCTTATCTTTATTTTTCCTGGTCTTATATTTAAACAGCTTCTGCCAAAGGACCAAACTGCGGGCAAACCTGCAGGATGTTTGCTCGCAGGTTAGCCCTTGTGATTTTTTTATTTTCTCTCACAATATCCTCATACTTACCTAAATTATAGAAACATACATATACCTTAAATAAGTTACTTTTTGCTTTCACGACTAACAAACTTCCATTTGCGTACACCCATCCCCACAAACGATACTTGTAAGTAAGATATATTGTTATTGGAATCAAAATAAGTTTATTTAATCACACAAAGGATATCTGTTTTCTTTGAGTACCTAACTGGATATTTGGTCACAGTGTTCCCACTTAGAAATCAATTTATACTATTAAAGTACTTCAAGATAACATAAAATAAAATAAAAAATCTTCACTATACAATAATAATTATTTAAATTAATCAGTGCACTGTTTTGGGCACTTAATACCTTGAGCACCATTATGAGTAACGATAAGAAGTTGACGGCGCCTGGCCATCGCGGGGTGCAAATAGGGCTGTCAGAAATATAAACTGCATCTTTTTTCATAAAACCTTTTTGGAACTGTTATAGCATAGTGTAAGGCTATTCAAAAGTGCCAATAGAAAACTTACCTTACAAAGAGTTGATTTTCAAAATAAAAAATGTAAAAAAGACAGTTTTAAGAAAGCTATCGCTTTAGGTTTTGATCAGAAGACAGAGTAGACCATACGAAGGTATTCTTCTACTATCCAATACATCTAGAAGGCCCATCAAGCGGCTGTAGCAGCCCTAGGTGTTGCTCGTCCATAAAACTTGTAGAGGCCCCGCAGAGAATTGCCGGGAAATTTCCCCTGGGTGGCGGGCACCTCCCCTGTGCCGCTGGGAAATACGCTAAAGCCATATCATAACAGTTTTATGTTGATGTTGACCTCTCGTCTACTCCTGACTGCCAGTTGCTTAATCGATGTAATTTGTGCTGTGCAGCTAAGTGAAGCTGCATATTATGATTAGTCTTATTATCTTTCAGTGATAGCTGAATTTCAGTAAAAGTATAGTCAAAATGGTAGTGTAGTAGAAACATCGTTAGGATATCGGCATGTCCTAGAACCAAAAATTCGAAGAAATGTGAACTCTACCAACCCGGACTGGACCCGCGTGGTGGATAATGGTCCACTACCGCTCACTGAGAGGAGGCCTGTGTCCCAGCAGTGGGAATATTTATTGGCCGATTAAAAAACTAAAACCAAGTAGATTTTGAATGGTTGTGTTGTACCTACCCAATGTTTTTTTAACCCGCCATTGGTGACCTGTATGTCTGTGAGACCGGGTGGTTAGTAAAACGATGATAACTTTAACACCCGCCATCGAATCGTGCCGTGATTTTGAGTAGCTGCCTTATTGCACGCCCCCCGCCGTATGTTAACCCCGCTAAGTCGTAGCGTGCACACGTCCCGAGTTTTCACACTAACCCGGTGCGTGAGACCGTGCGTCACCGAACACGTAAGTTAAAACGTCATATTTTAATATTTGGTTTTTGCACATTTTGATGGCGTTTTGTGTATACTTTCACTGTACATTTGATGAACTTGTGTACTATTATAGTATTATACTATGATCAGTAAGTTTTTACCATGGTTTTATTTTTATAGCAAAAAAGCGCATGTGTTTATCAAATCATAATTTAGTTTCAGAATGAATTACGAACGCGAATAGAGACGCATGGGGGCTCTTTTACAAGAACAATTTTTACGTGAAGTTGATGGGTCACCACCGTCATCAGACAGCGAAGCTGAAAGTGATTCCACATCGGAAGATTCCGCCCAGATCAAATACGAAACTTGGAGACCGAAGAGGATCTGAGTGATCTGGAATCTTCAAGTAACGACACCTCCTCATATTATTTGGGATATTTCAAAATGTCATAAGACTGGATAAGGCTGACACGAAAATTTTAAACTATAAGATTGTTAGTGATTTTGCATTTTAGAAAAGTTATAATTAAAACTTGATCAATTTAAGTGTTGCAAGTACCAATGAATAACTTCTAATAAACGACCTGTGATTGACACATTGATAATTTTAACTCTGAGTCAACTACAAGTACATTTATTAGTTAATTCTTGAAAAAAATTAAGTTTAAAATCCCGGTGCGTGAGACCGGCGTCACCGAATGTGTAAGTCAAACTGACGTCACCAATGGCGGGTTAAGCTTTGCTCCGTTCTATTTTTTTGAGTCGTGGCGTAGGGTGCTTTAACAAACTAAAATCACATTATTGAATCAGCCAGCTGTACTACTTGTAGACTATCTAGGCCCTAGTAATATTTTTGAACTGTGCGGAAATCGAACCCACCACACGTAACGCAGCAGTTCATCGGTCAGACACTGTGCTAATCGTGTCATGAAAACTCGGTTTGAATTAATTGGTCAGTGATGAAAGTATTATAGTTCGTATTTATTGTTTTTTCATCGAATGACTTGTTCTATGACTATACTTATAGTTATAACATATTAAATTGATGTCAAGCTTGTGAAAAGTCTTTTAGTCGCAGGACTAACGAAATACCGTGGCCCCGGAACGTAAAAGTCTATTGAAGGACACCGTGGACTTTAGATCACAAATCTGATAGTCCCGCTCTGCCTTGGGTGGGAGGACTCTATTGATGATTTTACCACGGTAAAAAAAAAGCCTGTGAAAAGTCTAGTGCTGTAAAAAACAAAAAAAAAATGGAAAATTTTAAATAATCTCTTATGAATTTATCAGCGAAAAACATTAAGATGTTCAAGTTAATACCTACGTAGATACATTGCACATCCTTCATGAGGTAAACGATGCAGATGTTTAAAATCGTTGCTTCTATTCCTCACGAACTTTCTCAAACCCGAAATGACACTGGCACACGATTTATTTAAACTCGCAATGGATAAGTAAAACAAAAACAAAAAAAATGTAAAACATTAATGCAATCTGTTAACATGGCGAGGAATTCTCTTTTCAAATCCCAGTCGTCTGTCATAAATCACTCACCTGTTTCGCGCAAAAAATCCATAAAAGGTAACAATAATATAATGTGGGCTAGGTACCTAGTTACATTATGAATCACATTATGAAGGATTTTTTAATATGATTGTGTTTTGGTAGGTATTTTACTCACTGTTGTATTTGTTATGCTCGTTTTGTCTGATCACGTTTTAAGGGTTCCGTAACTAAAGAATAAAACGGGATCCTATAGTTGGTGCCAGTTAAGATGGCAATAGCGGTCATTGACCTTTACCTAATAAGTCCTCGTATAATGACATAAGCTCAGAATTAGCATTTTTATAAAATACCGAATAAATTAGTAAGTATATTGTAAGGATATAAGTATCTAAGTATTCATAAGATATCAAAATGGTTAAAACATTTCACCTATACCTCACATTTTATATTATTTTTATATTAAAGACTCACAAGTAAACACTATCATATCACAGAAAAATGCTAATTCTGATCTTATGTCAATATACGAGGACTTATTAGGTAAAGGTCAATGACCGCTATTGCCATCTTAACTGGCACCAACTTTAGTACTGCATTTCTGTTGCCGCTTTTTCTAATACTCTAGACTCAATAGTTTAATACTTCTTAAGTTCTTACATAGCTGTTGCCAGTGACATTGCCTGCGTGTAACTCGGTAATATACGGGAATGTAGTACTGGGACAAACGTTATCTTTTGTGTCATTTCAGACCATCTATGTCAAATCTCAGAGGCAAATTTTACCAAGATCCGTTCAGCCGTTCTTACGACAAGATTGGGTAACAAACATCCAAAATTTGCATTTATAATACTAATTATATGTAGGTATATAAGTAATAAATAATATAAAAATATATAATATCAGTTCAATAGTTAAATTATAAAGTTTGTGCAACTTATGACCTTTTTCAGATACATTTGAGGACTACGAGATTTAGCACAGCTTAAGAATATGAGGATAGCTTTGTAGCATAATTTTTGTTAATCTTGAACATAACTAAATATTATGAAGTTTAAATAAGCAGTAGGTATATAAAAGTAAAAACAAATAAATGAAGGACTGTCGAATTACGACAACTGGGAAACCATTAGTGCGTTCTCATATTGATGTATTGAAGGTCATTGGAAAGTTGAAATTATGGAAAGTAGGAAGAGCCAAAACAACTGCCATTTCAGGAAACCACAGTTAATTTCAGTAGGTATTCATGACCTTTCAGTTTCAGCGACAATATAATACCAAACCAGTTAACGAACACTGTACCGCTTTCAGTCTGAACCAGTCTTTACGTTGCGCTTACATAAAATCTAAGAAGGTTTCAGGAATTATTTACAGTACTCATGTGGTTTAACAATTTTCCGAGAGTCGCGCATAACAGTATCTGTTAAAAATATCACGGTAGCGTCGTTGTGAGCCGGGCTGCCGGGGCTGGGGGGCAGTGGGGGAGTCCCAGAGGATGCCAAGTTCTCGCCCGCCGCCCACGCGGCGTCCCGGGAGACCTGGCCCGGCAGCCGCGTGCCGCCTGCTCCCTCGGGACTTCGCCCCCGCTACCCCATCCCGCACCGCGCGCCCCGCGCTCCGCTCTCCAAGGAAAACACCAGCTGAGACGTTCGACTTTTAATTGATAGCTAACCCTTACCTTTCTTCACTCGTGTTTGGGACTAAAATGTTAAATGGTAAACTGGCGGAAGAATTCGAACCAAATGTTTTTATTTTTTTTACCTTTTATGTGATTAATTCTGGGATTAACCAACTCCATTCAAGACAAGGATTGCATCTCAATTCTGTCATTGTATGGCCTGAAGCTGTTGAAACATTTAAAGATTATATGACTGACTAAGCGTTCCTGTATTATGTTCCAGCTCTATCTTTTTACAGAGCCGCAGGACCTTTTTTATTAACAACCATTATTGTCCTGTAACTGGGCAAAGGCTTCTATATCCTTCAAGTGCCACTTCAGGCCAATCATCAAGGTGCGAGGCCATCAGACTAATTGACACCTTGTTTGGGCCACTATTAATAACTATTGAAAAATCACGGGTCACATGTTTACTTTAGGTAACCAACACAACAATGAGTTTCGATATTTCGATTACGGAAACAGAGACATGCATAATACATGGGTAATGTATGTACATTGTACATGTTGAGTGTACATTAGTTAACGATGTAGCGGGCACGGGCAGGGCAGGCCAGGTTCTGGCCACCTCGGGGAGCCCGGCTACTCAGCAATTCCCACTCGACATCATACCAACGCCTCCGAACACATTAAAATTACAGTTTCCAAGGATATACAACTGAGCGAAACTACAATGACTTACGCCGAGATGGGATTGTTATTATTCCTTTGTGTTCCCCGAGTGCTTAATCAAAATTATTAGGTACGTACGTACAACATTTAGTGCCGCCCGTTGAGTAGGTTAATGCCTCCTCCGCCACGTTTTATATAGACGGTAAAATATCTGATATCTGAGGCTTTTGTGTTCTGAAATGAGTGGCCGTTTGTGTTATAAAATGTTAATTACTTAGTTTGAACCTTACACCCTTTAGACTTTTCCTTATATTGCCATTTTTTTGCCAAATCAGCAGAATAGCCGAAGTAAAGTCTCAGCACCTAGAAATGAGATCAAACATTAAAAACTTTGAAAATATATTTTTCCAAAATCTTGAAGCTTCGAAATCAAAACTTTTCATCCTATAGAATTTCATCTCGTATAATAAGCAATAGCAATACGGTTAAAGTAAGAAAATTGAATTGGCGTGAGTATCGGCGCGGGCGGCTCTTTGGTGTCGAATGGATCCCGCGCGGCACATTGCGCGCTCGACGTATGATGGGCTATCGCGATGGTGCAAACATACGGAAGTGTATTTAGATGTCTTTGCTCCACGGACTTCTTATATATAACGCTATTCTCTTATGAAATTGTTGTTTTGTTTTTAAAATAAAATCTTCTAGTTACATTAGGATTCTTTCGCAGATTAACCTGAAGATTTTGATTCGAATTTTATGCATTGAAAGCCATTCTCTGAAATACGTTTCACCTTTAATTTTGAAGAAACTTAGTGAAAATTTAGCGATGCAAAGGGAATTAGAAAAACATACAGAGACTAATCTCTATGCATCATCAAAACCGAATCCAATGGTCTTTGTAAAAGTAAAAGATGTTTACTAACGTTTCCAAAGAATATAATAAACACAAGAAAATAAATTAACAAACAAAAAAAAATATATACAAAAGAAAAATAAAGTAATTAGGCAATTTGAAGTTCCAGTCATCGACAGTGCCGTAACCATCCTTTTTTGTGCCTAGTGCAAGCTTCTTTAACTGCGCCCTCCTGGTGTGACCAATTGTCGTCCTGGTCTGGCCATATAAGCGCCTCTCCAAGGCAGTCCCTGGAAGGGCGCAGAAATGGCCAGAGAGACCTGTGCCTGGGCAGTGGGCATCAGCAACCTGTGGTGACACAAAGTAGCAATTATGCCAACGCAGCAGTTTCGATATACGAGGCGACGCCACGCGGTCGGGGAGCCAGTGCACCGCCCGACTTGGGATCGAATAGTCGCCCTCAAATATTGTAATATAGTCTAAGTGGGTTTGAACCAATAAACACACAAAGTTTTACCTCTCACACCTCCTTTTATTTACTTCGCCGATAAAGCCAGTAATAACACAAAAGTGGTGACCCCTGTGAGAGAACTAATAAAGTGTGTGAGAGAACGAAATTACGGAGTTCAACATACGGAGACACGATGAACGCATCCACAACCATGGTTCCAGAATCGGCGGCACTCTCAGTAACAGCAAGGATTTCCGAATTCTGGACACACCAACCTCGGGTATGGTTCATCAGGACGGAAGCGACACTGGCCCCACAAAAACTAGGAGACCACGCAAAGTTTGACTTAGTTGTGTCAAAACTCAACAACGACACCGTAGACCAGTTGACAGATTTTTTAGTGAATCCTCCAGAAACAGATAAATACGAAGCGCTGAAGAAGAAACTGTTAAAAATATATGAAGACTCACAAACGAAACAAATCGAAAAACTAATGAACGAAATGGAACTTGGAGAACAGAAACCATCACAACTATTAGCAAAAATGAAAGTCCTCGCGCGAGACAAAGTCACAGACGCAACATTAAAGATATTGTGGCAAAACCTCCTGCCATCAACCGTACGCGCTGTACTCACCGTCACTGAAACGAAGGACTTGGAGAGACTAGCCAATATCGCCGATGACGTGAATGAAGTCACCAAGGCCGGTGCAGTAGCAGCAATGTCACAGCAACCGTCAACATCATCGTCGAGCGAAAAGGAGAAGACAGTGTTAGCGGAAATAGCGAAGTTAAACGCACGATTCGATGACATGGAAAACCGATACAGAAGAAACCGGGCACGCAGCAGGAATCGTTATCAGTCAGCAAACATCCGAAACAGAAGCAATTCACGAGTACGGCGCTCCGAAGAAGATCCAGATTGGGTATGTTTTTACCATTTCCGTTACGCAGACAAAGCGCAGAAATGCATAAAACCTTGTGCCTGGAAAAAAGAGGGAAACTAAAAACGGAGCAGCCAGAGGCGGAAATCTGCTCCGTGCGACCCGCCAACCGCCTCAGTGTAAGAGACTTAAATACAGGTTTGAACTTTCTTGTGGATACAGGAGCCAACGTGTCCGTCATCCCAGTGAATAAAAAAAATCAAGTGTTCCCAGACAGTACATATAAGTTATACGCAGTGAACGGAGCCGAAATCAAAACCTACGGTGTAAAGACGTTAGTGTTGAACCTGAATCTACGACGAGTTTTCCGATGGGACTTTATTATAGCCGACGTGAAACAACCGATACTCGGCGCAGACTTCCTAGGACACCATAAGCTTCTGGTCGACGTCGGTGCAAGAAAACTCATAGACCAAGTGACAGAACTAAGCACAGTGGCATCCCTCGTAAGTAGTGCTCAACTATCACTAAAAACGTTAAATGTAGACCACCCGTATCATGATATTATATCTAAGTACCCGGATATTACTAGGCCTACATCTTTTAAAGACCCTCCTAAGCATTCAGTAGTACATTACATCGAAACAAACGGTCCACCGGTACACTCGCGCGCAAGGCCACTACCGCCGGACCGGTATCTCAAAGTTAAGCAGGAGTTCCAAATAATGCAAGAGATGGGAATATGTAGGCCCAGTAAAAGCCCGTGGGCGAGCCCTTTACATGTGGTACCAAAACCTAATGGAGACATCAGACCCTGCGGTGACTACAGAAAATTAAACGCGATCACTAAACCCGATAGGTACCCCGTCCCACGGTTACAGGAGTTCACTTATATGTTAGCAAATAAACAAGTATTTACACATTTAGACATAAATAGAGCGTACCATTTTCGACTTTCATCAATAGAGTAAAAAATAGCACTGTCAGATTGTCTCTATTTTTCCAATTTTCCCGTCAACATTTACGATTTTTTCAAAACCGAATCAGTCCAGCCTTTCTCGAGTGTTATTACCAGTTAACACACAAACTACACTTTTTTTTTAATTTATACTGAACTATGAGTTTCGTACCGCAATAATTATGGTCAACGCAAAAGTAGCATCGAGTTTATTTTCCGTCTACCATACCAGTAGGTAGCCACAACAGTGTGTAGTAATAAAATATAAGGTCGGCAACATCTGCAATAAGTACAAACACTGCCTCAGGGACAGTGCGGGTTCCGTGGCATTGCTAGGATTTTGCCTCTGGCCTGCTTTTGATGAATCGATGGACAATCCCCCGGGCCACTAGGCCGGGCTAAGTCTCCTGGGAACCCCTTACTACGCTTCTTTAGCCTCGGCTCATCTGAATATGAACGACACGACACGACAAGACTGATTTATTTATGTGGTGACTTGCGAAGGAACTAATGACTATGTAAACTCATTGGCAGATTATAAAAAAGGTCTACTTTCTTAAAGTTCCTGAGTCATCTTATTCTGAAGTTTCAGCAATACATAAAAATCTCACGAGTGCCTACTACTAAGTACTTAGCGTGAATCTTTAGCCAATAAAAATATGTTAGTCGAATCAGTCTACATTGTGCAAGAATCGTTGCTATTTGAATGACCCTTGTAAACCAGTTAGACATCGACAACTTTTTCACGGGAACGGCTCTGTTTAGGTTTTAGAGTTAATAAACCAGTAGAGTGTTCATCGGAACTTTAACTGAGTGAACCTGATTTTACGTTTTGGTTTTGTTTCGCAAAATTGTGATTTGATTTGCAATGATAATTTTGTGAAATTGGTCAGACATTTTATTAATACGATAAAGGTGACAAGCAAGCATACGGCCCGTCCTGATGGAAAGCGGTCACCGTAGCCCATGGACGCCTGCAACACCAGAGGTATCGCTTGCGGGTTGCCGACTTGCAATATTTTCACCCCATTTGAGGGTGTGAAGAAAACAGTAAAGAAAGGCACAACGTGCCGACAGTTAAAAGGATAATATTAGGTGCAAAACAGTTCCTGAAAATGTTTTATTTCAGTCAGATCGAACCAAAAAAAATAAATCAACGTCGACTCGTTAGTAACTTCAACTTCCTCATTCCGTGCCTAGCATAGTTTATAGTGGCAACAAACCGGGAGTGACAATTTTTCCGTGATGTCCACAGCTTTGTGTTTAATTGTATAATTCGGAGTGTGTGCGGGGCAGGGCGCGGCCGACGACGGGGCGCAATCACGCCACCGTCCCGCGCCCAGTCCCGCCTGCCTGCTAATTATGTCACTAAACTAGTTCCTATTGTTAATTTGTGTTACCAAATTAGAATATTCTGGACAGAACTAAATTTTATCAGTCAAATAGTCTCTACAAACGTAAAAGTTTATGGCAGATACGATTCTTTAGCGAAGACGTATAGCAATTAGCAGCATTACTGTGCAAACCCAGTCTGCTGGACAAAGTCGTGCTGCTATATACATATATAGCATAGCTATCCATTGAACAGAACTACCATTACCACTGGGTAATGGTAGTTCTGTTCAATGGATATTCAATGGATATTAATTTGCAGATAGTTGATTACTATTGGATACTGATCCAATAGTAATCAACTATCTGCAAATTAATAAACATCAAATAATATGATGTAAGTATAACTAAGCAAACTAGATGCTTACATGGCGCAGAGACAGAATAAGGCAGATGTAACGTAAAATATAGTTAAGGTGGCCGGTGCTCTTATCTAGAGGCCGCACTCTGAAGACACCAGGATAAACCTGTTGAACAATATACATTTCTACCTAGGTTGCTCTACGAGATGCACTAAAAAACAGCAAGTAGCAGGCGAAATTGAAGTTTACTTTTGTTACAATTTAGTACAAAGTAGTTTATATATTTAATGGCGTCGTCAATTACCATAAGATACCCGTCACGTCAGCGATGTTCGCCAGCTAGAGTGACAATCATCAACTATTAGGCAGCCACTAACTGACCATTACCACCGCCGATAGCCTGAGCTGCAGTTGATCCCCAATACTGTAAAAAAAAACCCTTTTTCACTTCTTTGTGTTTCAGTAGGAGTAAGAAAGAATAACAATTGTTATAGCAACATTACTTTAGGTTTAAATTTCCATTAATATTTTGAGGGTCTTGCTTTAACATTGTTATAACTATCACCCGTATCGTTTACTGAAATTGGAGCTACACTATAATATTACCATAATTTGATGGTAGATAGAGCAACGTGTAACCACGTCCCGCTGTCCGTTGTTATTGTGAACTGTGTAATACCGTCATCTTACAATCAAAAGAAAATCCCTTGAAATTGTCAAAACAACCATTGCGTTTCGAATTGGGCAGTTTAACGAAATGTAAGAAAGCAATTTAGATATGCAGTAAAAGAGTCGGTCTCAGTGGTTTAGTGGTTGCGAACGACTTCTGAACATTAGGGACCTGGGGTTCGATTTACAGGTTAGGCAAAATGTTCCCACTGCTGGGACACCGGTCTCCAGTTTGTGAGGGGGAGTGGGTTATAATCTATCTCGCGAGCCCAGTGTGGATTAGTGTTGATGTCGGATTCCTCACGATGTTATGTTTTACTTCACCGTTTGAGAGCGGTAGTGATGGAACAAATTACACAAAGTAATGCAGCGGCTGGGTTCGAACCCACAACTTGTAAGTCGAGGCCGTTACCAGTAGGCCACCACTGCTCATTTCAGCACTTACACGTAGACAACCGATAACAGCATGAACATAATTAAATCTGTCTCATTATGTTCTACAATTTTCTAATTAATACTATCTTTTCAGCTGAAGAAGAAGAGTGGAATGACGATGCTGCTGCAGCTGAAAGAGGGAGAAAGAGGTCGTTTAGTGAGCGAGAAGAAGACGATGATGAGAATGATGGTGGAGAACCAAACGTTGGGCAGGATGAGTCGGGGTGCAACGAGGAAAACAAAGGAGAAGAAGATGAATGTAATGCTGAGGAGACTTTTGAAGGTAAGCATTTTGACATAGGGGCTTAAACATGAGGAATTTAAAGCTCGTAGAACGATATTTTAAATGCTTGTTAATGGAAAATAGTTGTTTGAGATTGGTAATTGCGGATTGGTAAAAACTTTCGATTTCTTGACCCTAGGATTTTTTTTCAGCTACAATATCTTCACGTTTGGTCACTATCTTGCCTGTTAGCATCGCTTGCTTAGAAATAATCAATTCACTCTTGACTGAAATCTCCTAAAGTTGAAATTATTAGCAAACAAAGATCTTGGCAGGGAATTTCACTCCTCAGCTGTGCGCACAATGAAAGCATTGGCAGAACGCTTTGTCCGTAAGATGCCGGTTATCTCATCACGATGTTTTTCTTCGCCGTTTAATAGAAATTAGGGATCACAGCAATTGTGAAATAGGAATACGAAAAAAAGTGTGTTGTCGTCTTTTCGTTCATGAACATTCAGTTCTAACATTGCTCTATTATTTTTCTCTCACCCTAGCTACTGACGCATCCACCAACTCATTATAAAATCTAGCAAACGATAGATGAAAGGCATTTAAGCGATTACACAAGCACATATTCCTGAAAGCGTCAGGATATGGGGAGTCGGGAGCGCGTGCAGTTTCGGCTGACACTGACGTAGAGGCGCCGATAACGGATGACATACGACCGTCGGCCGACGCATTGGGTGCACGGCGTCCGTCTGCGAATGACACACGACACTGTGAACGCTTACGTTCTGATTTACGAATTGTTAGCAAATAGGCTTGAATTGGAAACAGGGGAGAGTTGGTGTAAGATGTAAGGCGGAAATGATCATTTTCCTTTGATTATTGAACATTCCTTTTCAATCAATTCTGTTAACCCTATAAAGAATTTTCCGAGCGATTAAGTTAACGAGTCGTTAACTTGTGTCCAAGTTCTGTTGTAAGGTTTAAATGTGTTGATGTAAATTTTAAAGAAAAATCACTTATAAGTAATATCATTGGTGTAAAGTAAAAAAAATATAAATGCGTTTGAAATAAATATTTTAAGTAAATAAACTATCGTAGTTCGCTGATCGTTCCAACGTTTTATGAAAAATAATTCACTAATTAAAATAATGTCAACACATATTAACATAATATCAACATAATTAAAATCCCTACAGAGAAGACATAGTTCAGTGTATTTTATACGTAGTTGGCGAACATGTGAATAATTTATAGTTGTGGTAGCCCCCGCACCCAGCACTTAGTCACATGTCAGATGCATTTGATGCGCCGCACTATTCACTGTTCGCGTTTATCGACTCTCATCCATCGTCAGATTAGTCGCGACTCTCGCACTACCCGTAGATCAGTTAAAATTCTAAGCATACAGCTTGTTTAGCTTTTATGTCGTGATATTCAAAAGAGCCATTTGTTTGATGGTTCCTTACGCTCCAAGACATCCGTCCTCGAGTGAATTGTGGGGAACGAAAAAAAACTCTCGAGTTCGATGCATTTACATTATCGTCTTTACTTTTGGCTTGTCATATGCGGCCCCAGGTGACGGATTCGTCGCTCGACGAAGGGTTTTATGATTGTTGAGTACATGTATAATGAATGGTTTACTTTAGAATTTAGGAAGATCGATCTTTACTGCGACCTACTTAGGCCTTTTTATGCAGTAAATATCAGAAAAGCGTTGATTATCGCGTTAACGGACGTTTATACGGACATTTGAAGACTATTACCGCGAAAATCAACACGCAGAGAAATGTCTAGCTGCCTGTACGAGAACTTCTGGTTGCAACCGTGACAGCAAGACTCACTAGTTGACTTTACAACAAAAGTCAACTAGCGAGTTTGTAAAGTCAACTAGCGAGTCTTGCTGTCACGGTTGCAACCAGAAGTTCTCGTATACATTTCTCTGCGTGAACTCAGGTTCAGTTATAGAACAGAAAAATGTTCGTCTATTTGTAGTAAGGAGTACTTTGAATTTTTTTTTTGTTTGCTAGCTGGTTATTTCTTATAGTATCTTGATCATTATGTCCGGAATCACCCACCGCTAGTTATAGGTCTCCCCCTTTTGAGTATAAGATGCTGTTCACTACTCGTATTGTTACCTATTTAAAATTATTTTATGTTACGTTTATTCAAGGTTACAAAGAGCAAGAGCAAGGTTCCCGTGTATACATTACATTGTATAACATAAGTTTCGGTTGAAAGTAACCTTGTCAAATGTAAGCTAAGGGAATTAGAAGTTTGGTGGCATTTGTCGGCAAGTGACTATGAACACAATGTCATGTAGGCCGCCCCCGCGTCTCACGCGCTTTGAGAGCTTATGAAAACAATAGTAAAGAAAAACTGTGTCGCTTATTTCTTAGCGGTGTTAAGTAAGGATGTCTTTAAGGTTCACAATAAAGAGTAACTTGAGCTTCCTCGATATAACTAGGGTAATGATAATATAAGTGGCTCTTCGAAATACGCTAGGATAACTAGATAAATAAGTATACAGAGTGAATGGTAGCTAATTGGGAGCATTCATAGAAAAAAAAAATGAAAAATATTGAAACCAATTTGCAAGTATGTATTATAATTTGGGGTCCTAACTAACAATGAACTTTTAAGTTATTTCGAAAAAAAACTCAAATTACTAACTGAAAAAAAAACAGGACCTTAACTGACACTTTTCTGTAGGGTCAGTGAAATAGGGTTGAGTTCAAAAGGGGACAACTCCAGATTCTGTGGCTATAGGTACTGTCATTACTCAATTTAAGTTTTTGCAAAACACCTGACACAAGTTGGAATAAAAATACTGTTACGAGCTGGGTATTGGGATAAATTAATTAACACCAATTAAAACCAAATAAACTTTAATCACACACGAATCACAAACTAAAATAAACACTTAACACTACTCAACACTTAAACACTTATACACACCCTTAATCACACGTAAAAGTCACTTAGAGATCGCTTGTTCACTTCGAGTCGCCTCGATCGTAGTCAAAACCCACTAGATGTTTCTAGAAGGTGGTCGAATGTTCTGGAAACATCCATAGACTTCGACATAGTCCCATACCTTCTGGAACATTCCAGAACCATCTCGAAACATCTAGAACAGGGTAGAATTTTCTAGAAATTTCCTGACCGATCTTTAGTAGAATTGTCGAGAACCTTGTGGAACTTTCGAGAAGATTATAGTAGGTCTCGCAATTCGATCGACGTAACACTGCCCCCTCCTTAGACATGCTCGTCCCGAGCATCGTTAGTCCCGTTATATCGCGCCAAACGGTCAACATGGACAATCTTGGGCGCGCCACGTAGACCCTTTTGTATCCGGTAGGTGACGTCGTTAATCCTGGTCACGACTCGGTATGGTCCTTCCCATTTTGCTTGTAATTTAGGAGACTTCCCTTTGCTACGCACTGGGTTATGTAACCACACAAGTGACCCCTCGTCGAAACCTCCATTGTTTGTCTTCCGGTCGTATCGGGTCTTCATCTTCTCAGACATTTGTTGGCCGGATTGTCTGATATGCTCATACACATCATTCAACTTGTTACGCAAGTCATTTGCATAATCAGTTACACTGCGTGGAACATCAGGAGGGGTTCCGGTGATCAAATCAGCAGGCAACCGTAATTCCCTTCCAAAGTTCGCGAAGGCTGGTGTCACAGCTGTACTTTCGTGAACTGCACTACGGTATGACAGAAGAAATGGCTGTATGTGCTTATCCCAATCTCTTTGCCTGCTATCCACAACCTTTGCCAGATATCTCTCCAACGTTTGGTTGAAACGCTCCACCATTCCATCAGATTGTGGATGGTAGGAAGTCGTTCTAGTCTTGTGAGTACCCATCAGCCGACAAGTCTCCTGGAATACTTGTGATTCAAAATTCCTTCCTTGGTCGCTGTGTATTTCCAAGGGTACTCCAAAACGACAGAAGACCTCCTGAACCAATTTATCTGCGACTGTTGTAGCTTCCTGGTTAGGAATGGCGAAGACTTCTGGCCACTTTGTGAAGTAATCCATGACAACCATGAAGTACTTGTTACCGTTTTCACTTTCTGGAAATGGTCCTGCCACGTCTAGTGCTATCCGTTCCCACGGGGCTCCAACGTTGTATATCTGCAAAGCACCTCTGCTGCGTGTCTGGGGTCCCTTCACAGCCGCACAACTGGTACATTTCCGACACCAGTCCTCCACATCTTCACGACAATGGATCCAGTAAAATCGCTCACGTATTTTCAGTAGGGTCCTTTTTACACCCATATGTCCACCTGAACATCCGTCGTGGTAGAGCCGCAACACATCCGGTACTTTGGCTTTGGGGACAACCATTTGTAAGTGACAGTGGTCTCCTCGAGCGTTTTCCCATTTACGGCACAAGACTCCTTCCTGGATAACCAAGCTTTTCCATTGCGCCCAATAACTCTTAGTGATGGAACTCATCGCAGCTACATCACTCCACTTGGGTTTAGGAGCACCAGCTTTAATCCAGTCAAAAATTGGTTTAATGTCTGCGTCATTTTGCTGAGCATGCTGTAAGGTTTCCTTCCATTCGTTACTGATATCCGTTCTTAGCATTCTTACAGGCACAACCTCCTTGGCCTCTTGCCTGTTGCAGTGCTTACAGTCTTCAGGGCAAGGTCTTCTAGACAGTGCATCTGCGTTACCATGTGCCCTCCCACTGCGATGTTCAGTTACGAAGTCGAACTCTTGTAGTAGCTCAATCCACCTCGCCACCTGTCCCTCTGGATTCTTGAATTGCAATAGCCACTTTAATGCGGCATGGTCCGTTCGCAATAAGAATTTTCGTCCCAGCAGATACTTACTGAAGTGCTGCAAAGTCTTTACTACGGCAAGTAATTCCCTTCTCGTAACGCAGTAATTTCTTTCCGGTTTCGATAGAGATTTGCTGTAGTAAGCTATAACAACTTCCTGATTTCCTTTCCGTTGAGACAACACGCCACCAATTCCAGTATTACTTGCGTCTGTGTCAACTATGAAGTCATTTTCAGTGTCAGGATAGTCAAGAATGGGTGAATTGCACAGACGTCTCTTTAATTCCTGGAATGCGATGTCACAGTTCTCGTCCCAACAGAATTGTTGCTTCTCCTCAGTAAGTTTGTGTAGGGGTTTTGCAATGTCAGCAAAATTCTTGACAAACCGTCGATAGTAGGAGCATAAACCTAAAAATGCTCTGACCTCCGTCTTGTCTTTCGGAACTGGCCATTCCTTGACGGCGACGATTTTCTCCGGGTCTGTCTGAACACCTTCCTCCGAAACTATGTGTCCTAAAAAGTTCACTTGTCTCCTGAAAAATGAACACTTTTCCGGGCTTAACTTAAGATTTGCCGTCCGGATTTTCGACAGCACTTTAATTAGGTTTTGAAGGTGATCTTCAAATGTTCGGCCCACGATGATGATGTCATCCAAATAGACAAGACATGCGTCTCCGATCAATCCAGCAAGTACTTGCTCCATCAACCTTTCAAATGTCGCAGGGGCATTGCACAATCCAAATGGCATGACTTTAAACTGCCATAGGCCCTTTCCTGTGGAAAATGCAGTTTTCTCCTTGTCTTTAGGGTCTATTTCCACTTGCCAGTAGCCGCTTTTCAGGTCTAACGTTGTGAACCACCTCATTCCTGTCAGCGTATCCAATGTGTCATCGATCCTAGGCAGTGGATAACTGTCTTTTTTCGTGACGTCGTTTAGCCGTCGATAATCCACACAAAACCGCGTGTTGCCGTCTTTTTTCTTCACTAGGACCACAGGAGAACACCACGGGCTAGATGAAGGCTCTATAAAACTGTTCTTCACCATGCGCTCAATCATCTCCTTCACTTCCTTTTCGCGAGCAACCGGCACCCTTCTTGGTCGTTGTCGGATTGGTAACTCATTGCCAGTGTTAATTTTGTGCTGAACCAGTCCTGTTCTACCTATGTCAGCATCATCTGTAGAGAACATGTCGGCATACTGGAGTAACGTTTTCTTAGCCTTATCCATTTCTACTCCAGTTAGATCGCAGTTTTCCAGAAGTGTTGACACGTCAAATTTCAAGCGAAGCACTTTTTCTGACGGTGTACTTTCCATTAAGATCTCTTCTTTACCACATTTCAACACTCCTCGATCAACATCGATCTCACAACGATATTTCCTCATAAAGTCCAAGCCCAAGATGCAATCGTCTACTATGTCGGCCACGATGACATTATGCCAATATGCTTTATGACCTAGTTTTAACTTCACCTCCTTCTTGCCTCGGACGGTTATGTGCTGACCGGTAGCTGTCAGTAATTGTATGCGGTCGTGGTTGTTGAAGAAGTCCCCAAGGAACCGACTTGCTAGGTTTGAATTGACGACCGTGTGAGAAGCTCCTGTATCGAGTGTCAATTTGCATGGTTTTCCGTTGACTTCACCTTTGATGATCAGGCTGTTTCCGTCATGGGCCTGTGAGATCGAGATCCTCGGGGCTCTTTCCATACCAGCCAGCACCCGCCCCTCAGTCCTGGCGTTTACTCGTTTCCCTGCTGTTGCTGGGCAGTCTTATCGGTCCCTCTTCCCTGCTGGGATTGATCTTCCCTTGGTGTATTTCGCTTGGGACAGCTGGACCGAAGATGACCTTTTTCCCCACAAGTATAGCACCTGGGACTGTACCCTTGTGGTCGGTCGCGTACAGGTGATTCCACAACTTCTCTGACGCGATGCGTGCGATGATCTTGCCTCACTGCTTCTACTTCCAACGCATGAGCCAAGGCGTCCTTTAATGTTTCGTGATGCCCAAGTCTTACGGCGGCTCTGACTTCCAAGTCACGTATTCCGTCGACGAATGCCTGTACGAGATTACCATTGATCAGGGCAGGAGCAGACTGGTATGCCTTTCGGACCATCTTTTCAATTTCCAGGGCCCACTGCTGTAGGCCCTCAGCACTACGTTGAACACGATCCTTTAGCTTAGCGCGAAATACGTGCTCCAAGTGCGCGTCGCCGTACCTGGATTCCAACGCTTCCAGCAGCTGATCGTAAGTCACATCCTTGCCAAGAGCCTCAAGTACGGTCAGGGCCTGGTCTCGTAGGCCTAAGGTGAGCGCGGTCATTGCTTGCTCTTTCGTCCACCCATTCGCCTTCATAACGGCCTCAAACTGCATCCCGTATGCCGACCATGAAGATGTTCCGTCGAATGGTGGCACCTTAAACCCTCGTGCCGAAGGTGCAGCAATCACTGGACACACAACCCCGTCTCCAGACCGAAGTTCACCCAAAGCCTTTTTCACCCCGGCAATTTGGACCTCAGCTTCAGAGATGCGGTTCTCGTGCTGATTGACTTGCTCTTTAACCACTTTGAGCTCCTTGCCAAATGTCGAGTGCAGGTCTTTTATCAGGAACATCTGCTCTTCTTGGCGGCGGGCCTGCTCCTCCTTATCCTTTTGTAGCTGTTCTTCCAGGCGGCGAGACTGTTCCTCCTGGCGGCGAGCCTGCTCCTGCAGAAGCGCCATAAGCGCAGACAGGTCTGGACCCGCTGGTGCTGAAGAGACTGCAGATGGACCAGCGGCTGGTTCCGTCGTAGGCTGAGCACCACCCGGCGTCTGTATCGGGGAACCTCCAAACCGCCTCTGGTCCATGTCTTGCTGGCGCTGACTCCTGGTACGAATACCGTCCGTGTCGTCCTTTGGTAAAATCGGCATTTTATCCCTCACTTCTGACACCAAATGTTACGAGCTGGGTATTGGGATAAATTAATTAACACCAATTAAAACCAAATAAACTTTAATCACACACGAATCACAAACTAAAATAAACACTTAACACTACTCAACACTTAAACACTTATACACACCCTTAATCACACGTAAAAGTCACTTAGAGATCGCTTGTTCACTTCGAGTCGCCTCGATCGTAGTCAAAACCAGACTGACTCAGGTTGGTGATCGACGCCCTTTTTATACCCCGGCCGGACCCACTAGATGTTTCTAGAAGGTGGTCGAATGTTCTGGAAACATCCATAGACTTCGACATAGTCCCATACCTTCTGGAACATTCCAGAACCATCTCGAAACATCTAGAACAGGGTAGAATTTTCTAGAAATTTCCTGACCGATCTTTAGTAGAATTGTCGAGAACCTTGTGGAACTTTCGAGAAGATTATAGTAGGTCTCGCAATTCGATCGACGTAACAATACCATAAATGAAATTGTAATAGGTGTATTTGTTACAGAGGGTGTCGATGCAGACCCCAATGAAACTAAAGAGGAACTCTATGAGAGGGAAGATGTGGCAGGTGAGACTTTATATACAGTTACACTGTCTGTCATTACTTCTGTCTTATTTATAGGGCACAAGATACGATAAAGATTAATGCATGTAAATGATGAATAAAATTATCTCAAACTTTTCAGAGTTAAGATAAGAGGCACTATTTAATATCGCGGAGACCTCTGAGCGAGGCTCATTATTTCTAAATCTCATTGAAATTCATAAGGAGGCCACTAAAATAACGAGCGGCCCCAGGCATCGCCCACGCCACGGATGCGTTTTTACTGCGGTTTAATGCTCTTTTTACAACTTCGTCAAAGGGTGTGCTGTGTCGCAAGGCTCGGCTCGCTGCTCAGGCTTCGCTTATCTCTCGCCGTTCGCGATAAATCTCCACCCGCTCCTTGGACCTCAAATATTTACATGCTAATTCGTAGCCAATTCTGCACCAGAGATTATAAATAAATTGGCCACCGCGCCCCATCATCGACCAAAGCCACTTCACTTTATCTTTCATGACTTGAGAAGTTTTAAAAACAGTGGGACATACCGCGGCGTTGACGTTTTAATTTTATGTTACCCAGATAATTTAGATTTTATGTTACCTTGTCGTAACAAAATCTTTGTAAGAGTTACTCGAGTTATAAACTTTGTATTTTCTGCTCCTACTTATCATCGTAGGAAATCACTACATAGTATAAAACAAAGTCGCTTTCTCTGTCCCTATGTCCCTTTGTATGCTTAAATCTTTGAAACTACGCAACGGATTTTGATGCGGTTTTTTTTAATAGATAGAGTGATTCAAGAGGAAGGTTTATATGTATAATAACATCCATTAAATAGTGGAGAAGTACTGTTATTTTTGAGGTTTCTAATGTGATGTCGTAAATAATTACATTTTTTCCGCTTACATTGCAAACGCAGGCTGAACCCTACGATTTTTATCAAAATAACCTACTAAGTATTGTACACATTGAAAAGGTCAACAGAAAAGTCCGTGATGGTATATGTCTATCTCTTATGGATAACCCACAATAACTTTTTTTTGTCATTTACTTTTTACGACAAATAATGGGTAATTTTCGAAGCGATTTTAACCAATACAGCATTAATCCTTAACCAATTAAATACCTTGAATACATTGTTCATTTAATATAGATCTATATGGCCCTTTACACCGTATGATTTAAGTGAATATTTTCGAAGATATTACAGATTTAAAAATTGCGGGACGTAGCGTTTGCGGCGGTACCGGCCGGCCGCCCGGTGCGGCAAGAGCGTGATTATCTTGGTTTAAAGAAAGAGCGATTCTGTCACCAACTAACGAACAAGCAGATAAAGTAAATAACTTGATTCTTTCAAAGATTGATGCGCCGACGAAAATATACTACTCGGTCGATACTGTTCTCGATTTGGAAGAAGCTGTTCATTTTCCTACAGAATTTCTAAACTCTTTGAACCCGTCTGGACTCCCTCCTCACAAAATGGTGTTGAAAGTAGGTTGTCCTGTTATTTTATTAAGAAACCTGAATCCACCTAAACTTTGCAATGGCACGCGTTTGCTGGTAAAATCATTGAAAACTTTCATAATAGAGTGCACAATACTCACAGGATGTGGTACCGGAGAAGATGTATTGATTCCCCGAATCCCTCTGATACCATCGGATTTACCCTTCCAATTTAAACGTTTATAGTTTCCGGTAAAGACATCTTTTGCAATGACCATTAATAAATCGCAGGGTCAAACCTTCAACGTTGCAGGCTTAGATTTGAGCGTTGACTGTTTTTCACATGGACAACTGTATGTCGCTCTTTCAAGAGTGACCTCCTGAGAAAACATGTTTGTATTGTCTAATGACAAGAAAGCTGTGAACGTTGTTTATAAAGACATTCTGTAATATGTTGTAAAATAAAATAAAATAGTTAAATAGTTAAAATAAAATAGTTAAAAATGTAAAAAGTAAATAAGTAAAAATGTAGTGTATGAATTTAGATATTCCAAAGATAGCAGGAAATTTTCATGGTATAGGGAAAGGGGGATTGTTTTACTCCAAATTTAACGCGTGCGGGCCACGGGCAGTAATGAATAAATCAAAACTACTGGATCGATTTTAATCACATAGGCTATATATTTTATACCCGTGCGAAGCCGGAGCGGGCCGCTATGTTTTTATATACAACGTTCACAGTTTTTCTGTAGTGTATTTAGTATCAGCATTGCACCCGTGCGAAGCCGGGGCGGGTCGCTAGTATAAAATAAGCAGTCCTGCTTTATAACTTTTTACGATAAGTGTTTTAAAAATGTTATGTTAGTTATTACTACCATTTATTAAGGGACAACCAAATGGCAAGATGTTTTCGTAAAGGGGAACTATGCCTTCCTACGCATAATTTTAGAATGTGGGTAGTTTAAGATAGGCAATAGATGCAGGCTTACAGGTAAAACAATTGAATAATAAGAAAGTTCCATGTGACAAACAATGGACACTTCCTCTAAGGCACCCTTACAATAATAAAAACTGCTCATTGTTCGAATTTACTGCAAGTCCTTTACTGCGTGTGCTGTGGACAAATACGACGGCGCATGAACATTTGAACAAACGACCTGTAGCCTGTAGGACACTTTGTTTCGCCACAAGTCTTGAACTATCTGTGGTAGTATCGGGAAATGAGTAATTTTTCCCAGTGAGTGGTTCCCGGTGTCGCAGTCGTTGTTAGGCCAACACTCGTGTTGCGCAAATGTATTCTCTGCGGGGGTGAGTGGTGGCGCGCGGGGCTCGGGGGGAGGGCGCGCGGGGGCGCCGCCGCTGAGCCCGAAGTTGGGCGCGCGGGCGCGCTCCCGTGGGACTCCGCCGCAGGGACCGCACTCCACTCACACATATTTCAGAATTTCCTTTACTTACTCTGGAATTTCATAACCTTAATTATGACTGAAATGATGAAGGTAAATAATACAAGACACAAATGTCATACTTATCCATTTTTTGGGTCACTATAATCATCAAATGATTCCTCTAAATCCCTAGGTGGAGCGGAATGGACTGTCAGACTCTTACTGACGCAACGCGTTCTTTTGATTGCTCCAGGGCCTGCGCATCCTGCTTAGACCAAACCCTAACCCCGGCTGGCATTTGGTTCTATTGGGGCCACTGAGTTTGCTGAGCACCTATTAGAGGCGCGACTCAGATCTGGTCTTGGATTGCTTCAAGCCCGCGACCGCTGACCCGTGTGATCGAGGATGTCTTTTCTAACACGCATTCTGGCTCCTCCTTCGCTAGCATAACTCTACGCAGAAGGAGGTGGGCGGAAGACTGCTTTCCATTCTCCCTCGCTTCGTAGTATGGCCTGGACTCCAGAGGTCACCGCAGCCTATCACCTTCGTGACGACAGTGCAGTTTTCCGTCTAAGCCGAGCAGGCCTTCACCGTATGCTCCACAACTCTCCAGCCACTCTTCAAAGAGGGTATTTTACGGCGCGATTCTTTAATGCCCCAAATCTCATATCTCAGCAAAATAATTTCAAGTGACACCCTTTCAATAGGTCAATTTTCAAGTATTCTGTAGCAAAGATTGTATCGTCCAAATATGTCACTTGAATCCTAAACATTATGTAAGTTATTCTGTTAACTTAGACGGTGAACAATGCGCGCTATGCCGGTCGGGTGTAGGACAGTGTCTGGGCCGGCTATGTGGCTAATTAAATGCCGATGTTCGACATTGGGGGTGCATTCGGAATGCCGGGCGGCGCCGGGGCGCGTGCCAACGACACCACGCCGCGTGCCATGCCGCTGTTGCGTCAACAATCTCGAATTGTACGCAAACTTGGACCCGAATTCTAACCAATAAATGTGATTAACTTATTATGTCACAATCTAATTCCATCGAGTTGAAATATCTTATTTTGGTAAAGCTGCAAAACTGCTGCATACCAGATTTACGAGTACATTAGAATTTAATCACGCAATAAATACCACTTCACATAATTCCATTGCTCAATATAAATCGGTTTATATAACAATCGTAAAGTAAAGAATATAAATATTCATATTCAACACTTTTTTTCATTAAAATGTTAAAAAAAACCGTGATTGGAGTGCGGCTCTGCATGATCCCAGGTGGCGCGGCCGCAGCGTTTGGAATTATCACATAGTGGAGGAGCGGGGGCCGGGGGTCGCGGGGGCGCTGGGGCGCAGGGCGCGGGGCCGCGGGCGGGCGCCCGATACATTCGTCACAGGCCCAGCAGCCATTAGGCATTTAGATATTATCAACAGCCACGAGGGGATGACCCGCGACCTGAGCCCGTTGTTTCAATGCTTAATTACTAAAAGTGTTTGTTGTTTACACAGGGGACAAGATTTTAATCCACATCGTGGATATCGTTTCGTCATCGGCCAAGTTTGCTACTTTATTTTGTTTTGCTGATACAAAGGCGTCCATCGTTTAAGTCTGAGTCGTCGGAGCCCCCCGGCCGGCGGTCCCAGGTGGCGCTCTCCGGCCACACTTCCTTCCGTCTCCTGGGACTACTCCTCGACCCGGCCACACACACACACACGTTCTGCACAAGTATGAAACGTTACACAACTTTGTAAATACTTATATTATGTTGTTGTACCAGTTTTTTCATCATATTTTTGCGATGACTATTTTCTTCTCTGTCAGTATAAATTAAGTTATTATTCTGAAACGAAAACTATACTTTTCTGGTGGCTTGTCGTAGTGGTATGAAAAGTAGTAGAAGTGTTATGGTAATGGTAGTGGGAGCTTTTATAAACATCTTCATGATCTAACAAAAATGAGGGCAAAAGATGACATTCCTAAATAGCAATTAACGCAGTTTAGTGTGTGGCGTATTGTGTGTATCGCGTAGTGCGCGTAGTCGTGGCGGGATGGCGCGGCGGCGGCTCGGATCGTGATTAATGCAACCTCCCGGGGCAGACGAACTGATTGCCGTTCCACCTCCCCCGGGCACCACTACACATACTTATATTTCAGTTTATTATAACTTTTTTGGATAATCTCTTCATTTATCAAACTAACATACCTACTCAAATAAACTACAGTAAAATAATTTAGTTAGATAAAAATTATTCTAATACATTGTTGGTAAAGTCGTAGCAATTGGGTTTTAAAACAAATATCAAAACATGATGAAATTGTAAAACGCAAAAAAACGATATGATTGGAAAAACATATCAATGTCCGATGCTCGTGAAACGGAAAGTTAAAATGTCAAAGTTTACGTTTAAAACTTTTAATGATGTACCGCACGTGCCATCAATTTAAAAAACAAACTTCTAATACGACAACATCATTGTTGTTTTACGACGTTAACAATTTACATAATAGGCGATCTAGCCTACCTATTCTCTTTAACGTGACATTTTAGGTATTACTTAGAAGTAAGAACTTGAGAACACAACTTGAGCACTATAGTGTGCGCTTTGTTATTTTTATTCAGTGCTACGTGAAAAAGTTTCCTCTTGAGAGGCATATCGGCATCAGTCCGCGGCGTTACCGGAATAACACCTTCAGTCTGAATGGCTGCGCGAAAGGTAGGGTGTCCCTGGGGGGCACTATGCTCAAGGCGGCAGAAAATTAACGTGCCCCCGTGGGAAATCTAGCGGCAGCCTTAGAGCCCGGCTGCCTGCCGCGCCCACTCCGCCGGGATGTATTTAATATCTTGCGCTCACGGTGACGTAACGACTGGGCCACAGACACCTTTGCTTGGAAGTTGTACTAGCTCTTTGATAAAGGCCGCTATGACTATTGTATTGATGATGAATTCATAATTTAATACAGATTGATTGAAGTCGCAGTCATCAACGTACAAGCGATGCAGGTTATTTGTAAAAAAACGTAAGAAAGTTATGAATTTCGCGTGGTACACTTGTGTTTTACCTTAAGTTATTTATTTGTTTTTAAATGATACATAGGATAATTAGATTACTGGGTTCGTTGTTAGAAGTCCACTAGTAAATAAACGGGACAGGAGCTTCCAAAAGTTTGACTGTATTCGTATACTGGAACTTCTACGCAAGTTTGACACGATCGCTGATCCGCGGTTTAGGTAGGTTTAAGAAACTGTTATTTTATTTTGAGTAAATATTAAAGTTGCACAGAATCCACGGTAGTATTCTTTGGACGTATTTTGGTACTTCATTATGCTCTCTTTCGAATCTGCACACTAGCCCCCAATATGTGTGGTGTTTCAAAGATAATTATATTATTTGTAAACCAAACTCAAAATCAACCGTTAGCCATAATACTCTTATTTAGCTAATCGATAAATTACTGGCAGCGTGGGGACACTTAGCGCTAGTTACACTCTCACGCAGATTAATTTAGCATCGGCAAGGAGACTCGTCCCGCACGGCCTTACTAATTCACAAGATCCAATCGCGGCGGTGAGCGGCGCCTCTGCACATCAATGTTGCACGCACCCCCGTGCTCCTCTATTATCTACTTACTTACTTACGTACTATTCCTACATATTATAACTGCTAAATACCGATACAAGGTGATTAAAATAACATAACTTCATTTTGGAATCTAGTGTAGCGTAGTTGCTACGTCTCGTAGCAAGGTGCTACGAGATTTCGTAGACCCCCAAAAAATTTTGATTTTCGTTTAAATAGTTATTCGTTAACGTGTGTGGTAACATGTTATTAAAGAGTTAGATATTTAATTGTACCGTATATTAACATTTTCGTAGTCATTTCTTGAAGACTTGTCTACGAGATTGCTACGCTTTTCGTAGCCGTTTGGAGAAAAAAAATACGATAAAATTAAGTATTTAGAATGTACTTTTTCTCTGTTTATTTTTCCATAGCTATTGTTTAGTTGTTGAAACGGAAAAGTGGTAAAAAGAAGTGTTCAGATTTAAGTATGTTCCGAGTACTACAAAGTACTCGTATTTCAGTATTTGTTAAGTTTGTCATATCATAATCTGGTTAGTATTTTAAATACTTTTTGTATCTTCAGTTACTATTTCATTCGTCGGTCCTTGGCCTCTGGTCCCGTGAGGAGTCGGTCATCGTGTAAGTGGCTGCATATCTCGGCCCTGACGGTAACGAAGTCCCCCGGGCCGGCCGGGCGGCGCCCGGGGACGGACGGACTACCGGACTGCCTTCCATTATGTTACATACATCATTTGTACTGCTTATGGCGCTGTATGTATGATACTTTGTACATTTTGAAATAGTAACTTCTAGGCCATTATTCGCCTTGGCTTTGCGAATTGGCAACTACAATCAATTGTATTTCCATGTAAAGTGTGAAGTTCAAAAGTTGTTTTCATGACCCAGTTGTTTTTTTTTATACTTTGTATTTGTATAATGTGGCTGGCAAAGGAGTTTTCATTGGGTAGCTTAACATAATTCTAAATAGTTGTTGTTTGTAAAGTTCAGATAGATAGAAGTATTTCTTGATACTTTCACAGTTTGAAATTATATTTCAAACATCGGTAAACCATCTCTTATATCAAAATATGTTTCTCGACAAAAACTAATCAAAATAATAATAATCAATACATCCGCTCTAACTTAGATTTATGTAATACTAGCTGTTGCAACCGGCTCCACCCGCTACAAATCGAAAATGATCCCACGGGAACATAATATCGGGATAAAAACTATTCTATGGGCTAATCCAGGTTATAAACTATCTGTGTACCTTTCGTTTAGTGATTTTTGCGCGAAAGAGTAACAAACATCCATCCATCCATCCAAACAAACTTTCACGTATTTAGTAGGATAGGTAAACTTTTATACACAGTTTTAATGTCACCGTTGTAGTAGCTGTATGAAAAACATCGCAAACATTGCACAAACAATACGTCGTCAATAATATTTATAAACTTTTTAGAAATCCGTCCACAGCCACCCCGAAATATTTGAAAGGGACTCCCAAACTACAAAATTAGACTGAAAGTTTAAACTGGATCACATATCCAAATTTAAAACAGAGGAAAAGTATCTCGGGTAGGGTACCGAGTCTCCGGTGCGGGGCCAAAGTGGATTAGAGCCTTCGACCGCGGCCCGTGCCCGCGCCTCGGGCAATGCCACACCAACTTCACGCGGTTACCGCTCCCTAAGGCCTTTGTCAAACAGACAGGCGATAGCGAACCGAACCGAATCATGTCATATAAAAATGCGAAAGCGATCCGATACTCTATGTGACAGGCTTCAAACAATTCCATACATTACAAACAAAAACGCTACGCCACGCATTCGGTTCGTCTGTCAGTTTGACAAAGGCATAACAGAAAGGAAATCTTTTTTAAACTTTCATACCCACCGTTTACTTTTGGAAGTTTCTTTAGAGGTATGAAATGAATGATGATAGAATAAGACTTTTTGTCTTTCTATGTCATGTCAGTAATGTTAGTACTGTATTGTGCTGCGGGCTATGCTATGTCAAGCACATTACCAGTTCAACTATGAAGGAAAGTTTCTGTCGCCATAATATGAGCCCTTAGGCAGTATCCTGCGTGAGCGACAAATACGATGCGACGCGACGCGACACGAAGTAAATTTTAAAATAATATTACAATTTTAGATGAATTTGTTCGAATTGCGTCGCGTCGCGTCGTATTCGTCGCTCACGCAGGACACCGCGTTAAACACTTTCAAATAAACAATTATCATATGAAAATAAATTTAAATTATTTTTAATAGTGTTTATTATCTTCATTATCTTATGAAGGTAATAAACTCTATTAAAAATAATTTACGTAAAGTATTTTATTGCTAAACATTATTTTCAAGTGAGAGTTGACAGATGGAGATAACTGACACACTCCTTCTTAATTGAACCGCCTACTATGTATATATTTTAAAGAAACATTTGAATGCACAAAGATACAGACGAATATCTATAAATATTTTTTAAACCTTTCACTTTACATTTGGTACTCAGAATCAATGAAATGTTTATTCCCTTAATAACTCCTAATAAGTTCAATGCGTTCTAAGATTCCTTGAAAATGCCAGCCAGTACTATGTATGTATAAGGTTGATAACAAAAAGTCAATCTTAATACAGTAGTACCTATATATCTTTGTAATTAATGTTGAAGTAACAAAAAACCGTTAACAATGTGTAATTTGAGAAAAAAAAAAATTGTTTCAGATGCGGCAGATGTTAAATCAGAGAGCATGGACAGTTTCGAGTCAGGTAAGTTTTTAGACAGAGCTTAATATAATTAAACTTAGCCATAATGTAAAAGTACGCACACTTATAATAAACGTGCCGTAAGAAATAAAATTAAAGTTACAAGACAACTACGGAATGGCGTCCCATATTAATATTTGAACAGAGAAGTGTAAAAAAGTGTTGAAGTCGGAGGTGATAGGGCCGGCCGCGGCGTTAACGGAGCCCTGGAGGGCCTTTGCCGAAGTCCCCGCTTCGCAATACAGCCGAAAAGATAAAATGAACATAAAGTTGAGGAGCAGATACTCTCGCTCAGAGGAATCGTAGTTTCCCTCCTGGCGACACTAAACCGGCTACGACTGGTAGGTACCGGCACGAACTCGCTACACGCAGTTTGCGGAAGCGTCGCCTTTAAGCGATGTGTTCTATCTGCAATACACTAGTAATTTTTCTCATTTATATGTTTGTAATGTTAAGCGTTGCGTACATAAATTGTGATTGTTTTAAAGGAATATTTCACGGGTTTTCAGGTTATAGGTTTTGGTTTTTATGTCTATAGTTTTATATACAATTCGTGAACGGCCCCGGCTCCGCACGTTTCTACAATATTACAAATTTCTACTATACTATGCATGTTAAGTATGTATAAATTTTCTTCTTCAAACACTCTATCTATTAAAAAACGTAGGTATCAAATTCCGTTGCGTAGTGTTAAAGATCTAGGCATACATAGGGACAGTCAGACACCGGTAAGCGACTTTATTTTATACTTTGTAATGATGCTTACATTTTGTAATTAATAAAGTTTCCTGACTATACTTTGTCCAATTTGAACATGATATACTATTGTGGAAGTCGAACCACGAATTGAAGATTTGGCCAGTTTTTAACAGACCTGTAAATGTAAATTAGTTCATGCCTTTTACGACGTTATACATTTTTAATCAAAACTATAACTAAACTCAAAAGTACATAAACAGATACATGAAAAATATCCGCAGCTCCACAGACAAGGAAATCAAAACTCATGCAGTTATTCCGGCTATTTTAAAATAGGTCTAAAAGGGGAGCCGTACTAAGAGCAAATACAGTTCTAACGGAAAATGTGGAAGCTAAAATTGCATTGGACAGTGACCGTTCCGAACTTACAATTAAAACGGACGCCCGAAATTGTGTACAGCGTTCGTCACTTAAGAGCCAGTTCACAAAATTTGAACGCTCGAGTTTAGGTAAAAGACGGGAGCAATGTTCATGTGTGCGTAGCTATTCACACATACACAACGCAACCAGTGTAGCGCTAGTGTTGAGACGGACTAAACAATCTTGAGCCGATATAATCGTAATGCACTTTGGTTACATTTCTGAAAAAGTTTTTTTTTGTTTATTCAGTCTATTAGACTGTTAAATGGTATAGAACGGAAAGCATCTCGCGCGCTGATTGGTTGAACGACATGTGCCTGGCGGCGGCGCCGCCATAATTATTTGTTAGATAATTCGTTTGATGTCGAATGTTAAAAAACTGATCTGGTGATTTTAATTAAATTTTGTGTTAAAAATAACCTGTGAGTTAAAGTTATATATATTTTATTGTTGTGGAAGTAAAACTGAATCTGCGATAAACCTAAGAAGTGAAGTTTGAACAATAGTCAGATAACTTTTAACTGAGGAATAAAAATGGCGGTTCGACAGCTTATCTATAGAAAATATGTCAAACCGCTATTTTCATTCCTCAGATAAAAGTTGTCTGACTATTATAAATCAGCCCTTAGTCATCGAATATAACCTAAATTTAATATATTTTCCGTGTTTTCATATTTTTTATGAATGTGAACCTTAAACATCTACTACAAGAACACAGAACGAGCTACTGTAAGAAGTTCTGAGTGCCGCGTAAAAGAAGAGTTGCGTTTATTTCTATAAAATCACGAGTGTATTGCGTTGTGTAGGTATATGGCTGTTTGAAGTCGGCTTCATCATAACCGGAGATTTTGTTATTTAAACTCCCTGCTTATTTTGAAAGGTAAGAATGATTTTTATCAATATCGCATTCTATATCCGCATGACCGTTTAATAAATTCGTAAATAATTTGTAAAAAAAACCAACATGGTTTCTGCTACAATTTCTCATAATACGCCGTCTTTTCATAGTTTTCGTCTTCGAGGGTTTTGAATCCGATAGTGCTGTCAAAATGTAAATCCAAGATGGCGGCTGCAAAAAATATCGAGGTTTTCGTCATGGGTGTCGTTTTCATGGTTTTCGAGGGTGTTGAAACCGATCGTGCAGTCAAAATGTAAATCCAATATGACGGCTGCAAAAATTATCGAGGTTTTGTCATGGGTGTCGTTTTCATGGTTTTCGAGGGTGTTGAAACCGATGTTGAAGTCAAAATGTAAATCCAAGATGGCGGCAGCATAAATTATCGAAGTTTTCGTCATGGGTGTCGTTTTCATGGTTTTCGAGGGTGTTGAAACCGATGGTGCAGTCAAAATGTAAATCCAAGATGGCGGCTGCATTAATTATCGAGGTTTTTTGTCATGGGTGTCGTTTTCATGGTTTTCGAGGGTGTTGAAACCGATGTTACAGTCAAAATGTAAATCCAAGATGGCGGCTGCATAAATTATCGATGTTTTCGTCATGGGTGTCGTTTTCATGGTTTTCGAGGGTGTTGAAAACAATGTTGCAGTCAAAATGTAAATCCAAGATGGCGGCTGCATAAATTATCGAGGTTTTCGTCATGGGTGTCGTTTTCATGGTTTCCGAGGGTGTTGAAACCGATGGTGCAGTCAAAATATGGATAGTATGGAAACTAGGCCTAATTGTAGAAATAAATACCTACGCTCTCAACTGCAGCGTTAGGGTTGTCACGAGCGCGGAGAATGGAACATAATTATGTGGCGATGATGCTTGATTAACCCGGTGGCTGCGCACCGTACTATGCGTTTCAACTAAGTATAAGATGACCTAGGCACCATATTGTAACTGCAATTGTGTTTAATGAAAAATACTTTGCGCAAATTACTTTTCAATACTTAATATTTATCTTATTCATGTTATTTTCATGTGATTTTTGTTATTTGACATCTGGGATTTCTATTTTGATAGCAATATCGGTTTCAACACCCTCAAAAACCATGAAAACGACATCCATGATGAAAACCTCGATAATTTTGGCAGCCGCCATCTTGGATTTACATTCAGACTGCACCATCAGTTTCAACAACCTCGAAAACCGTGAAAACGACACCCATGACGAAAACCTCTGTAATTTATGCAGCTGCCATCTTGGATTTACATTTTGACTGCACCATCGGTTTCAACACCCTCGAAAACCATGAAAACGACACCCATGACGAAAACTTCGATAATTTATGCAGCCGCCATCTTGGATTTACATTTTGACTGCACCATCGGTTTCAACACCCTCGAAAACCATGAAAACGACACCCATGACGAAAACCTCTATAATTTATGCAGCCGCCATCTTGGATTTACATTTTGACTGCACCATCGGTTTCAACACCCTCGAAAACCATGAAAACGACACCCATGACGAAAACTTCGATAATTTATGCAGCCGCCATCTTGGATTTACATTTTGACTGCACCATCGGTTTCAACACCCTCGAAAACCATGAAAACGACACCCATGACGAAAACCTCGATAATTTATGCAGCCGCCATCTTGGATTTACATTTTGACTGCACCATCGGTTTCAACACCCTCGAAAACCATGAAAACGACACCCATGACGAAAACCTCGATATTTTTGCAGCCGCCGTCTTGGATTTACATTTTGACAGCACTATCGGATTCAAAACCCTCGAAGACGAAAACTATAAAAAGACGCCTATTATGAGAAATTGTAGCAGAAACCATGTTGGTTTTTTTTACAAATTTTATTTACGAATTTATTAAACGGTCACGCGGATATAGAATTCGATATTGATAAAAATCATTCTTACCTTTCAAAATAAGCAGGGAGTTTAAAAAACAAAATCTCCGGTTATGATGAAGCCGAGTTCAAACAGCCATAATTATACGTAACATAAATTAATGCAACTCGTCTTTACGCGGCACTCAGAACTGACAGCACTGCGATGTCCGCTTAGAAGCCTCGTAGATGCGCGTGTTTGTGTGAGTGCACCGTTTCGAACGTTAGTAGTACGTAATTTCCGTACTATCCATATTTTTACAGTGCTACGGGGCAGAGAAGAGCCACTCAAAGCGTGGGAGCGTATCTTTGCAAGTTACAACCACGATCTATACACGTCATGTAAATATATCCCATAAATAATATACGCCACCACGTTTTGAGTGGCCCCTCTCTCAGCCCCGTAGGGTTATTTTCTTTTTTTTTAAGAAAATTAAAAACGTGGGTTTTTCATATTTCTGACAGCAAACCCTTTCATTTGATACCCATATCATGGGGGTACCTTTCAAATAGCCAATCCGCCATCTTGGATGTCCGCCATGTTGAATTTAAGACACGTGACTATTTTTTTCATATTACTGACAGCAACCCTTTCATTTGATACCCATATCATGGGGATGCATTTCAAATAGCCAATCCGCCATCTTGGATGTCCGCCATGCTGGATTTCAGGTACGTGACTATTTTTTTCATATTCCTGACAGCAAACCCTTTCATTTGATACCCATATCATGGGGATGCATTTCAAATAGCCAATCCGCCATCTTGGATGTCCGCCATGTTGGATTTAAGACACGTGACTATTTTTTTCATATTACTGACAGCAACCCTTTCATTTGATACCCATATCATGGGGATGCATTTCAAATAGCCAATCCGCCATCTTGGATGTCCGCCATGCTGGATTTCAGGTACGTGACTATTTTTTCATATTCCTGACTGCAAACCCTTTCATTTGATACCCATATCATGGGGATGCATTTCAAATAGCCAATCCGCCATCTTGGATGTCCGCCATGTTGGATTTAAGACACGTGACTATTTTTTTCATATTCCTGACAGCAAACCCTTTCATTTGATACCCATATCATGGGGGTGGATTTCAAACAGCCCGACCGCGATTTTGGGGAGGCCGCCATATTGGATTTCTCACCACTCTTGCGCCCCATTGCAAAAACTAATAAAACAAAAACGGATGGCTAATTAATGCACAAATTCTACAAACTACTATTATAATTATAATAATACTTTAGTTTGATAAAGTAACAAAAATCTTACCTTATGAAAAAAATATGGAGAGAATCAAAATGTGGCAGTCGTAGTATAATATTCCGTTCACGATACGTACGCTCTATAATCAGGTCGAGGAAAAAAGTGATACAGGTCCTACGTCGACGGGCGCTGGAGCCGTACTGATCGCAGCCCGGTTATGTTTCGTAATTTATACTAGTTTAGAGTGATTTTAAAAACGATAGTATGTTTAATTACATGAAGGGATTTTAATGAAATTTAGAAATTAGTTTAGTCTGTAAACATAGTTTATATTTACATAGTTTTTTTAATGTAATTACGCTTTTTTCGAACCAAAAATGGCGATAATACAGCGATATAAAACGTAAAAATTGACCTCAGAATTTATTTTTTTACCAATTTGTGTTATTAAAAATATAAATTCTACTACGCAGTTTGACGACAAAAACGTATGTCTGATGATTTGTGTATTTTTTTTGGTTAAAATTACGAATATTAATGGTAGATGTAGGAGTCGCAAATCGACTCTGCGTTGATTTTTCAGTAAACTTCTTGTCGGAGATTAATTACCACAAAGTTAATAAAAGAGTTTTTTGAAATATGTTACGTCAAATTACAACACGAAAGACTGGTCTTTCTTTTACAGGTATTCAAAAATGTTGGAGTATTACTTAATATGGTAAATTAGACGACCATAATTTTAGTTCTACGCGCAAATGGGTAAAAGGCCTCTTAACTCACGGTGAATGGGGGACGGACGGTTGGACTGCAGCCTTTGACATGTCTTATCATCATAGATGATGATTTATTTTCATAAGCTCGACTTTTTTAGAATGGTGCTGTTTTAAGTGGTAGCGACATCTTCTTCTATTAATAAAAATGGATCGCTAAATGTGTTGTTGCTAAGTCCATAACTTGAAAACGGTTGGACCGATTCGGATAATTCTTTTTTTATTGTGTTTGTAACCATCAGAACCAGGTTTTTATGGAGGATTTTTTTATTCTTTATCTTTAATCATGTCCACCCATGCGAAGGGACGGATCGCTAGTTTATTATAAATAACCCTCCTTCTGGCGGGTTATTGTAAGTTTGCCACAAAGTTAATTTGCCACAGTTTTTTAAACCTCATACATTGAAAGTTAATTCGCCACAGCTAGATTTTGTTATTGTAAATTTGCCACATATCTTCATTTCACATAAATTTTACTGAAGACGGCGGCACCAACACCTCCGTGATCCTGTTCTCTTAGTACTTTCTGTCCAGATTCCACATTGTGTCCTAGTTTTCTGTAGTTTTGTGTTGGATTTTATTATGTAATTGTTCTGCTATCCGTGCGGAAAAAAGTAATGGGGCGAATTTACACTAAACGAAATTCAAAAAACAAAAACTGTGGCTAATTTACACATACATTTTTTCGTGGCGAATTAACTTTGTGTCAAACTTACAACAACCCCTTCTGGCGCAATCGGGTAAAAAATACTTCAACAGAAACTTCTTATGTTTTACCTTTTTAAATAGGATGACTTCAAATGCAAAAGTTGTATTCACGACCTTGTGACTTTTGTTATAGCCAAAAACACGCTATCAAACTAGGTAATATCAGCACTTTTGGAACGTTTAAAAACTATATAAAAATTATGGTCCTCGAAACCAAGCTCCCCTGGTAATAATTAGCCGTGGTGATTTTATTAACCGCTTTTTTCGATAGATAAGTCGATTATGTGCTTAGAATCTTAGTTTTAAGAGATACAAGAAACTTTAGTAAATTCATATACAGGGTGACTTTTTTAGCACCGTCCAAAATTTTTCTAGGCGTTAGGTATCAATCACTAAGCCCATTTTTGAAAAAAAAATCGATACGTCATATTGTCATATTAAATCATTTTCTCATCCGCTCTGCGTGGTCACTAAGCTAAACGTTAATAATACCTATACACTTGCCGACGCATGAAACGGGCAGAGCGCACCCCGCCGACCCCCCGCCCCGCCCCGCTTCACCTGAGCGACACATCACAGCGCGGTGTCCAGGTTCATCAACTTTTTATAGATAACATTGAGACGTGATATCTCGATATTTTTGTATTGAGTGATACAAAAAGAAAAAACACGTATTCAATGATTTTCGCCAAAGATTAATATATTAAAATTTGGATGCTGACTAAAAAATCACCCTGTATAAGCTACGCGCATTAGTAGTCACTATTACGAGTACCACGTGCCACGCATGACTGTGCTTGACTTCCTAAAGTAGTACCTATTATATTATAGAACTAGCTTCTGCCCGCGACTTCGTACGCGGATCCTGTTGCTTATGCCAGCAGTCGGGGTCGTCAAAATCGAAGTTCTGCAACGTCTGATGTCGAATTCTAGGAGCCTGGGGACGGGAAAACAACGGGATGCGCGAGACGATTCCAGACGTTCCAGATCTTTCATTTTTGTAAGACAACAGGAAATGCCCATCAGACTTAACAACTCTTGCTAAGACGTCATTCCTGTATTTGTTATAGTGTACCTGGGCTCTTGGAGTTCCGCATCAGGTGTTCCAGATCTTCAATTTTTATACGATGACAGAGAGTACTCATCAGGCTGAATAACTCTTGCTAAGACGTCATTCCCTTATATGTTATAGTGTAGCTGGGCTCTTCGAATTCCACATCAGGTGTTCCATATCTTAAATTTTTATACATCAACAGAAGGTGCTCATCAGGTTGAACAACTCTTGCTAAGACGTCATTCCTGTATATGTTATAGTGTAGCTGGGCTCTTGAAGTTCCACATCAGGTGTCCAGGATCTTCAATTTTATTCTCTCAGCAGAAAATGCTCATCACGTGGAACAATTTTTGCTATGGCACCATTTTTTTATCTCTTATTGTTTAGCAGGTCTGTTGCAGTTCTGCATCAGGTCATCAAGTTTCCAAGATAAATTATAGCCTATATGTTAATCGAACTTAATACCTATACAACAAAAAAAAAATCATTCAAATCTGTCCAGTAGTTCCGAAGATTAGCGTGCACAAACACACAGACAAACAGACAAACAGACAAACAGACAAAAAATTTTTTAATCACTGTTTCGGGTTCGGCATCGATAAAATAACAACCCCTGCTACTTTTTTTTTGTATATTTCCATTGTACAGACACCACTTTTCTACAAATTTATTATATGTATAGAAGTGTTAATAATAATAAACTATCACTTTCATGTTGACATTGGCATTAACATATAAGTCTGTTTTGAATTCTCGATACACAATACAGTTATCATCAATAATTAATAGCCTCAATTAACCAATCAAAGTTGGGGTGACGTTCACCAGCAGTTATAACTGGCGAGGACTACATTAAAGCAAATTTTCGCTTTAAATAAAGCGACAGCGCGACTTTTGGCCGTGGATACTACACGATTCTGCAATCAGGTGCAGTTTAAAATGTGCATTTGCGATGTGGCGCGGTGCAGCGGGCGCAGGGCGCGGACAGAAATGCATTTTCAATAATTGAGGGTCAGACGGGGAGGTGGGGGCCACATTAAAATGCTCGCAGCTAAACTTTCCGATCGTCACCGCGTCGCAACATCGAATAGCCGCCCGGATTTGTCCACTAATGGCCCAACGAACAATGATGAACAGGCAACATTGGATGAAAACAGGCTCATACTTCTGCAACTTTTACCAAAATCAAACTGTTATGTATCTGACCTCTTGTTAATTGATGACTTCTAAAGTTCTATTTGACACTGACGTGAACAGGTTAAAAATCATTGCTGTTACATTAACAGTGCATTGGGATCGCTAATTAAAGCAATAAAATTCTACTTTATAATCGTTTCCTGAATAAGTGTATCGCCAGTTTTCGTAACTTCTCCGGACTTGTGCACTTGTGCAGCTTCAGAATGCGTGACGTGAGACGTGACAGATGCGACACAAGCAGGAAAACTGGTAATTAAGCGAACTGAGTCGCAATTTGTAGTTACATACAATGCCGGGGTTCTCATTGTGAGACATCTAATTAACAACCTCATTACGTTTAGGTACGACACTGGTTTTGTGCGAAGATTTCAATACGGATATCAGGTTTAAGATATGGTAACTTTGTTCAGTTTATATGTACTTCTGGACAAGATTATAGGCATATAAGCACAATAACACTACACTTTCTCCCCAGATCATCTATTTCAGTTTACAAAAAATAAAAGAGACAAACAAAAAGAAGTTTCCCTCGGTTATTTTGTCGGGGAGAGCACGTAGGCGCGCACCTCATCTGCGGTGCTCCCGGTGCGGCGATAAAATTTAAAATTCAAGGCCGCGTTAACGAACCGGCCTCGCGAAGAAATAGATATTCAAATGTGAGAAGATCCCATATTAACATTTATGGCAAGTTTGCGGGGACGAGACAAAGGCCCCCGCGGAACCCGCGACGCGCCGCAGCCCTCCGATGCTATGCATATCTCTACAATATGCAGTGACCGTTGTACCAGCCGCCGCCTGCCGGCTCGGGATGCCTTTTATCTCCAATTTCAGTAACAATTCTCTTAATAGCAATTCTTGTCTGAAGATTGAGATTTGCTTATGAATTTTGTTTGTTATAAGTATGAGTAAAGTTGACACAGTTATCATGATAGAATCAAAAATTTCAGAGGAGTGTTTGATGCATATCCACATAATAATGGGAACCGCTTTTCTTCTGAAATTGTGGAAATAGAATAATAACCTTGGGTGTCCTGTACTTTTATGATTTGAGTACGTTTTCAAAAGAAGCAATAATAATGATATCGTTCCAAGGTGTCATACAATCACCCTCTTGCGAAAGTCGTTAAATTTTCCACTTCGTTAACAACAATACTCCGGAACTTTAGTTTTAAAGATCGAAGAACAAGTGAAGGTGAGTACTGCTTTGTGTTCCCGGGGCTCCAGTTAAACACAAATAAAAGTTAGAAAGAAAACAAATCAAAATCCCAATTTTGTTGGCTGCATTATTTATTTGATATTGCTCGCGCTGTCAACGTTCCCCTTTTCTTTGCTATGAACTTGTGGTCGTTGTAATTCACACTTTCACAACTTTTGCTGTCTATACAAAAATAACGCGAGCTGTTGTTTGGCTTATTTCAAGGGAGTCAGCATTTTGAATTGTGGCTATGTTATATTTACTTATTAAATATTAACATAATGGATTTACGAAGGCTTCTATCCACTAAGGAAAATAAAATCGGAGCGGCATTTTCATTCAGCGATGGCTGTTATTCGGCTGCGGCACACACGTTTCTTATTAATATCAGGCGGTTGGAATGGCCGAAGACGTCCCCAGCGCCCGCTCTCTCCCAAATAAAATTGCCGCTATCTAAACAAAGAGCCCTAATTATTCGGCCGTGGCGGGCGGGGTCGCTCTCTTATGGGTGTTCTGGGGCCCATTTCGCTTCTCGTATAGGGCCCCGGGGAGCAGCGGCGCCGCCTAGCCAATCGCCGGATGGAGGAGCGAGCGATCCGCAACCTTTTTATATGCGATATCGGCGTTGGCGCCGGACCCCCCGCCACCCCGCGCCCCGATCTCGGGGAATTAAAAGTTGGAAGGCTCACATCTGATTACCCAAACACACACATTACACCGGATCGCCAATCTCGATAAGCCCCCTCCACAATTTATTAGCGGCTCTGACGAGTTGTTTTCGACTCTTATCTCATTAACCGTATAAAACCCGGCTAAAACAGTATTGTGATATGGCTAATAAACAGAAAACAAATAGTTGTCGCATTTTTCTTGCGCACCCTTTGTGTATAAATATTCTTTCCAGTTCTTGTGAAAGTGTATCACATCTTGTATTTCCTTCACTCTTTATGCTCCCTTGGCTGTTAACTATACATGCATGTTTATGCATTATCTAATATTATTTATAAACAGAAAACATAAAAGGTAGATTGTAAAGAACTTGGTGATACCGGTCGTAGGGCTCAATGGGCCCAATACATATTTTAATTTGCACCCGAATTTATTTTGAGACAATAAATTGGATATAAAGGGTTTCCGAGCGGTGTGTACCTCCGGGATCATTGTCTTCACCCTACGCCTTTGCAGCGATTCTTTTGTATAGGAATTATGAAATAAAAAGGCGATATCGTATGTCGGTGGTAAGAGGTGCGGCGGCGGTGCGGTGCGGCGTGGGCGACGCGCGGCCGACATACGACACCTCGCCTTCTGCTCCTCATTGTGCGTCGGGCACCATTCACCCGGCGGCGAGTATTCGATTGCAATGTTTTAAGCATTCGATTGCCCTCGCCAGTAATAAAGGGTTCCCAAGAAGTACGTAAAAATAAATTATTTTTTTCGCGTTTTATAGTCTTTCAAGCGGGCGCTGCGAAGGGTACGCTTATTGTTTCTATGGTGAATTGCGCGGATGAATGGGTCCCGACCATTTATGCGTTCAGCGCTTAGAGATCGTAGGAAGATAATATGGCGCAGGCGGGTTCGGGCGGACCAGGGCCGTCTGAGGTAGTAAAAACAAACCTCCTACTACACATTCAAACAAATTTAAGTTATAATTAAATAGGAAACACGTTTACCCTTTAGCTCAATCAACTGAATTATGTTTTTGTAATCGTAGTTTGTGTTTAAAGTTTATGCAGTGCAGTTGTTGGTAAGACATTTGTTTATCCAAGCAGTAATAACTCTTGTTTCAAGCTATTTAAGAATCAGCATAAATAAACAGAAGCCTATCAGCAGGTGTGATAGGTTAATTATCAGTATTCACCTCTAATTTATGCAGACATGAACGAGATGTTATCTTTGGGTCTATGTTACTCGGCGCATCTCTCGTGTTGATGACCACCTTCACAATATAAACAGAACCTATATATAGAGATTCAGTCATTAATAGTGTTTTTTTTTTTTTTAACGTGGCAAAGTCATCAAATGTGTCCTCCCACCCCGGGCAGGGCGGGAGGGACTGTCAGACTTCTACTGACTAAAATCCACGGTGTCCTTCAATAGCCCTTTATGTTCCGGGGTCACGGTAAGGAAATAATCCCGCGACCCCGGCAGGCTTTGGCCCTCTGAGAGGGGGGCCCCGTCATTATGCTGACGCTTTTTGAGGCGCGCGTAGGACACGACGCGCCGTCGACCCGGGCATGGTCCATGGTCGGGCACCGAGTTGCCCTTTACTCGCTGCCCGCATGCCCGCGCCTACGGTGGGAGGAGATCATCTGCTGACGTCCGACGCCGCGGGCGCCTACCACTGCGGTTGGGGCGGAGGGAGGACGCTGTCCTCACTCTCAAGCGGCCCGCCTCCTCTTTCACGAGCATTACTGCCTCGCAGAAGGAGGAGACCGCTTCCCAATCCGTCTCGCCCCGCAGCATGGCCGCAACCAATGCCGGGCGCGAGAGTCATTAATAGTACTAGGCTCAAATGTATTCAAGTGTTTAAATAACAACTAATTAACGGTAATATAATTTCGACCAGTAATAAATACTGATCAGGGTTCTCATTATGTCTAATTCTGTGATTTATTCATAAATGTCTATTTTTTTTTGTATATTTGGTAGAATGTACAAATAATGAGCAACACAGTAGCGGCTTCTATTTATTACAATTATTGTCCACTAAAAAAACTACATTGGCCACAAAATTACTAAGTCATGAATCAAATAAATTGATTGATCCGCAAAATGTAGGTACAAAAATAGGCCAATTAAGTTATAATCAATAGGCTCCTATTTCTGTCTGCAGGGTTTAAAGGAACCTAACAAAACCAAAGCTCAGGGTGCCCCCAAAACTAAAAATGTTGCCGAGTTGTACGAGTACCTAACATTCGTGGCTGAGCTAGTATTTTGTAAAACCTGTGTCTCAGCAGTGGAAACATTTTAATTCTACTACGCAGCTTTCGATAGCCCTCTGAGGTAGAATTCGATGAGGATCTTTAACCAAACAGAAGAAGCTTCAGAAATAAGTTTTTATATGAAATTTTCAATTCTTAGGTACTCATCTTGAAACTTTGAAAGGTATTATCCGTTTACTGAATTTAGGCTAGCGTGAAAAGGGTTGTGCCCGGTCAGGATCTCGAGCACGCATGAGTAAGCCCTCGCTACGCTCAGGTGTCGCAGATACTACCGTCATACAGGGGTTAAGATGGACAAAACTTATAATCTGTCTGAGATTAGCAAAATATATTTTTACTTCAAATATTATTGATTTTAAAAATAATAACTATTATGCAAGTAATTAGAGAGGAACATGAAGTTAAAAAAGAATTGTGGTTGACAGTTATTTGTAGCTTTTCTATAAACGAATACATCCCATTATTTGAACTTGAAGGAATTTTAATTATCTTTGTTATTTGTTTTGATTTGGTATTTCGGTACTGTTGCACCATTTTTTTTTTTTTTAACGTGGTAAAATCGTCAAATGAGGCCTTCCACCCCGGGCAGGGCGGTAGGTACTGTCAGACTTGTACTGACTAAAATCCACGGTGTCCTTCAATAGCCCTTTATGTTCCGGGGTCACGGTGAGGAAATAAAATCCCGCGACCCCGGCAGGCTTTGACCCTCTGAGAGGCCCCGTCAGTATGCTGACGCTTTTTGAGGCGCGCGTAGGACACGACGCGCCGTCGACCCGGGCATGGTCCATGGTCGGGCACCGAGTTGCCCTTTACTCGCTGCCCGCATGCCCGCGCCTACGGTGGGAGGAGATCATCTGCTGACGTCCGACGCCGCGGGCGCCTACCACTGCGGTTGGGGCGGAGGGAGGACGCTGTCCTCACTCTCAAGCGGCCCGCCTCCTCTTTCACGAGCATTACTGCCTCGCAGAAGGAGGAGACCGCTTCCCAATCCGTCTCGCCCCGCAGCATGGCCGCAACCAATGCCGGGCGCGAGAGTCATTAATAGTACTAGGCTCAAATGTATTCAAGTGTTTAAATAACAACTAATTAACGGTAATATAATTTCGACCAGTAATAAATACTGATCAGGGTTCTCATTATGTCTAATTCTGTGATTTATTCATAAATGTCTGTTTTTTTTTTATATTTGGTAGAATGTACAAATAATGAGCAACACAGTAGCGGCTTCTATTTATTACAATTATTGTCCACTAAAAAACTACATTGGCCACAAAATTACTAAGTCATGAATCAAATAAATTGATTGATCCGCAAAATGTAGGTACAAAAATAGGCCAATTAAGTTATAATCAATAGGCTCCTATTTCTGTCTGCAGGGTTTAAAGGAACCTAACAAAACCAAAGCTCAGGGTGGGTTTTACAAAATACTAGCTCAGCCACGAATGTTAGGTACTCGTACAACTCGGCAACATTTTTAGTTTTGGGGGCACCCTGAGCTTTGGTTTTGTTAGGTTCCTTTAAACCCTGCAGACAGAAATAGGAGCCTATTGATTATAACTTAATTGGACGTAGATAAACAAAAAGGATCCAACCCACAACATGACCGAAAATGAGTTAAGTACACCAAACTGCTCATCAAGGTCTATATTTTCGATTAGCAAAAACAATCCGAGTTAAATATGAATATTTTGACATTAAAATGACACTGGTTACCAAGCCACATGTATGGCGAACCCCTATTTAAGTTTCGTAAAAACGATCCATTCCCCTTGGATCATATTGTAAAACGGTCAATCTAAGATGCGGGTACGAAACTAAAATGTTAAAAAGAATCCAAAGCATGTGGATCCTTTTAGATTATAAAATTTTACTTCAAATCATTGCAAAAGATAAATCACTAAAAATATTCAGAAAGCATGAATCTTTTTTGTGAAACTAAATTTTTATTTAAAAAATGCACTGGTTAAATCACAAAAACGATTCAGTACGCGTGGATATTTTTCGCTAAACGCATTTCTGTGTTTCTGTTGGTATTGATGAATACAACGAAAGGGATCCATACACATCGCAGTCATTATGTAGGTACGTATATTTTGAAGATTGAAGATGAAGCTGGTAGAGGCGTCCAAGAAGTGGGATCGTGTTTGATTAAATATATAAAACAAAACTTAATCCAAATGTTTTGTGACTGCTGTGGGAGACAAAACCGTAATATTAAAATCGTACTAGTCAATCTTTAACAGTACATTATTTTATAATATCTAAAGACTGCCTTTATAAAAAAAAACGTGTAGAATGCTAAAATCTTCCAATAGGTCCTCCCGTCCCTCCCTGGGCGGGAGGACTTATTTGATGATTTTGGACTGTCAGACTCGTACTGACTAAAATCAACGGTAATCCATCAATAGCCCTTTACGTTCAAGCAGGCTTTGGCTTCTAAGAGGGCCGCGTTGGATTGCTGACGCGCGTGGAACAAGACGTGCCGTCGACCCGGGCATGGTCTATGATCGGACGGCGAGTCACCCATTACTCACCGCCCGCATGTCCGCTCCTACGGTGGCCGGAAATGGCCTCGCGACGTCTGTCAGTTGCTGTGGGCGTCTCCCGCGGTAGCTGGTCTTGAGGTGGACTCTGTCCTATACCTCACGCGTCCCGCCTCCTCCTCTGCTAGCATGAATGCTTCGCGGAAGGAGGCGACCGCTTTCCATTCCGTCTCGGATCATGGCCTCGACCAATGCCGGGCGCGAGAGGTCGCCGCATATCGCCTCTGTGAGGACACGCCGGTGCTCTGCCCAAGCGGGCCAGGCGTTTCTTCCTTTCCTATACGACACAGGAACTTCCCGAAACATCCGTGCCCGGTAAGGACCTGTGTCAAGCGGAAGATGAGGACGCCGTGACGCCTCTCCAGCCACTCTTCAAAAGGGGTCTTACTACCTTCCATGCCGCCTTGAGATCGCGCCGGAGCTCTTCTCGCAGTGCCTCGACTTGTCGAGGCAGCGGCGATTCCCCCAACTTTGCGCCTCCGCGCGCCACTCGTAGACGCACTGGAGGGCTTTCGCCTTCAGATCCTAAGGCGGCAATTGGCCGATTTGCCGGCGATCGTGCGGTATCCCTGGATCTTCCATATGGCCATGACGCTCTGGCATGCGACTAGCTTTGCCGATCGCCTCCGCATGCACAGGGCCCACACAGGGACCATGGACCTCACGATACCGGTGTACAGCCTACGGCAGGAGGCGTTTGACCCGCTGAGATTGGGCAGGAGCCCCTTGAAGGCGGTTACCACCCGATTCAGCTTTGGGGCCAAACGTAGGAAATGTTCCTTAAAGCTCCACCGGCTGTCGAGGATGAGTCCCAGCTATATCGTGGACTCGACGCCGATGCCCCTTCCACCGTTATGCGGGACTCTGACCGTGGCCGATCCCTGTGGGACGCCGCACGACATCTCTCGCCGCTTCCAATCTCCCCGGTGGCCGGGATAGATGACGGCCCTGTCCATCAAATAGGCCTCAACCACGCGGCGGAGGTAGGTCGGCACCCGGTGATATCAAACTACTTGTTTTATTAATGAAATGAACATTTTTTGACGATTTAAGTGGCAATTAGCTAATTTGAATCGTTTTTGCTAAATGAAATTGAGGTTAACATAATTGAAAATAGCTTTTATCAAAAAGGATCCTAACACACATTTAGTTGAATATCTCAAGAAATAAAACTTAATTCTCTTAAATTTATTTGTATGAGTAAAATATACATTGCAACACACATATTTTCTTAAGAAACCATTAAACATAAGCAAGTCTATAATGAGCAAACACAGGATAAACTTCAATCTCGATTATCTCAAAAGTAACATTTTGTGGGGTGGATCCTTTTTGGTTATCTACGTCCAATTGGCCTATTTTTGTACCTACATTTTGCGGATCAATCAATTTATTTGATTCATGACTTATTAAAGGAACCTAACAAAACCAAAGCTCAGGGTGCCCCCAAAACTAAAAATGTTGCCGAGTTGTACGAGTACCTAACATTCGTGGCTGAGCTAGTATTTTGTAAAACCTGTGTCTCAGCAGTGGAAACATTTTAATTCTACTACGCAGCTTTCGATAGCCCTCTGAGGTAGAATTCGATGAGGATCTTTAACCAAACAGAAGAAGCTTCAGAAATAAGTTTTTATATGAAATTTTCAATTCTTAGGTACTCATCTTGAAACTTTGAAAGGTATTATCCGTTTACTGAATTTAGGCTAGCGTGAAAAGGGTTGTGCCCGGTCAGGATCTCGAGCACGCATGAGTAAGCCCTCGCTACGCTCAGGTGTCGCAGATACTACCGTCATACAGGGGTTAAGATGGACAAAACTTATAATCTGTCTGAGATTAGCAAAATATATTTTTACTTCAAATATTATTGATTTTAAAAATAATAACTATTATGCAAGTAATTAGAGAGGAACATGAAGTTAAAAAAGAATTGTGGTTGACAGTTATTTGTAGCTTTTCTATAAACGAATACATCCCATTATTTGAACTTGAAGGAATTTTAATTATCTTTGTTATTTGTTTTGATTTGGTATTTCGGTACTGTTGCACCATTTTTTTTTTTTTTTAACGTGGTAAAATCGTCAAATGAGGCCTTCCACCCCGGGCAGGGCGGTAGGTACTGTCAGACTTGTACTGACTAAAATCCACGGTGTCCTTCAATAGCCCTTTATGTTCCGGGGTCACGGTGAGGAAATAAAATCCCGCGACCCCGGCAGGCTTTGACCCTCTGAGAGGCCCCGTCATTATGCTGACGCTCTTTGAGGCGCGCGTGGGACACAAAGCGCCGTCGACCCGGGCATGGTCCATGGTCAGGCAGCGAGTTGCCCTTTACTCGCTGCCCGCATTTCCGCGCCTACGGTGGTCGGAGATCGTCTGTTGCGACGTCCGACGCCGCGGGCGCCTACCACTGCGGTTGGGGCGGAGGGAGGACTCTGTCCTCTCTCGCACGCGGCGCGCCTCCTCCTTCGCGAGCATGACTGCTTCGCAGAAGGAGGCGACCGCTTCCCACTCCGTCTCGCCCCGCAGCATGGCCGAGACCAATGCCGGGCGCGAAAGGTCTCCGCCTATCGCAGCCGTGAGGACACGTCGGTGCTCTACCCAAGCGGGGCAGTCTTGCACCGTATGCTCGACTGTGTCCTCCGGGCGATCTTCGCAGTGGTGACACCCAGGCGTTTCCTCCTTTTGCATCAGACACAGGTACCTTCCGAAGCATCCGTGCCCGGTGAGGACCTGCGTCAGGCGGAAAGTAAGGACGCCATGACGTCTCTCCAGCCACTCCTCAAAGAGGGGTCTTACCGCCGCAATTGCGGCGTGCCCGGTACTGTTGCACCATGATTTCAAACTGAAGTAAATTGTGTGATGTTCATTACCAGAAAATCGGTCTAAAGTCTTCTTTGAATGACATATTATTTATTGAGGTGCATTTACGACACAACAAGTTTCTAACAACACATATAATGCGTTTATTGGTTCTTAATTTAAATAAAAAAAGCTTAATATTGTACGGATTACCTATAGGTAATATATTTTAAAGAGAGTCGATTAGAAAAAACTTGCATTATAAATGCTCCTGAATAAATGCGTTATGTTAAGAAGAGTTAAATAATGGCTCGTGGCTAAATAATAACAGCCGCTCAGACTGATCTTTCAGGTTAAGCAGCGCTTGCCGAGGTTGGTCTGTGGATGGGTGACCATCAGTCATAGCGAGTTTCCTCCGTGCATCAGAAAGCACGTAAAGCCGTTGGTCCCGGCTGTCATTTGTAGATCTTTGACAGTCGTTACTGTTAGTCTGAAGCTCTAGTCTGACAACCAGACTTACCATGGGTATCGTATTACCCAGTTACTGGGTTGTGGACGTCCGACAGGCAGTCGCTCCATGTAAAATACTAATATTCAGCTGCATCTGGTTTTACTGAAAGCCGACCCTAACATTGGGAAAAGGCAGTCAGATGTTGTTAAGAAGAGTTTTAATAAAAAAATACTAACTCTGCCTTAAGTTAGTTTTGTGCTGGCTGTTTCTTCCTTACGAAGGAATCAGTTTTTATTACCTATGGTTTTAATTTAATTTTTTTTTGAAGTCCTTGTAGAAATTCGGAATACATAAATAATATGTATTTACTACTAAATAATGCTCGAGATTGTTCTCAAAACTAAAGGTGTCGCACGACGCGGGTCCCAACCGGGCCGCGTATTTCCAAAGGCTATACTATTTTAGTCACAAGTCAGACTCAAATCGATGAGCTTTTGTTTCTGTATATTACTCTACATAAATCTATTCCATTTGAGTCAATTTTATTACTGAGATAGCTATCTCAGTAATAAAATTGACTCAAATGGATTTTTCCCGTGCATTTTCTTTGAAAATATCAAAACAAAAAGCTAATCTATTTGAGTCAAGTTTTTTACTGAGATAGATTAGGAATTGTTGAGTAATATGCCTAAAATAGTATAGCCTTTGGAAATACGCAACCGGGCCAGTGGCGTCTCGGTCTAATTAAACTTGCTGTTGTCCACATCACCACGGATCTACGTCTGCATCGATGCTATGCTCCGTGCGTGCCCCATAATCCGAAAAATATAGATACGAGTAGATACAAATCCAAACACAATACACAGTCTTAATAACATGAGACAATGCCAAGCTGCCAAACCGTAATATATACAACACGGTCAAAGTAAAAAATGGGCCTCTTACCTTACTATAGCTCTAAATTATTTTATTCCCAGTGCAAGCAATATTATAAAATAAATAAATCCTTTCCCATGAGCTCCAAAATGTTAAAATAATAAATTGCTTAAAAATATACTTTCTAATAAAGATTAATAAAAATTGATTTAATTATAATAATTCTCGTAGGTGTTCTCAATATCACACTAAAGTTTGTATGAGAAATATATCTTTTATATAAAATAGATGGGATATTATATAAAAAACTTTTTCAAAAAAAAATGTAACCGACTTCAAAACAACCACAAAAAAAGTTCAAAATAACCTACAAAAAAACTTTTCTTTCGAAAGTCGGTGACTTTCTTTTTTATTTAATTGACTTTTTGTCACCGACTTTCGAAAGAAAAGTTTTTTTGTAGGTTATTTTGAACTTTTTTTGTGGTTGTTTTGAAGTCGGTTACATTTTTTTTTGAAAAAGTTTTTTATTTGTTCCTTTTCAGTTTCACTATTCAACCCAAATTATTGTCAAATACATAATTTTCTTACATGTGCACTAAAATTTTGTAATCCGTAGCACCGGTAATAACAACGCCCATGTATAAAAACTAAAAACTACTGCACCAAACTTAATGAAAATTTTGTGGGACCAAATGGCAGATATACTGTATAGAACAAAAAAAGAATCATTGAAATCGGACCAGAAACCTCGGAGTAATCGGTGTAGACAAAGTTGAAAACTTTTTAGGTTTTTGTTGATTTATGTTGATTTTTCAAAAAGTGCTAGTCCGATTTCGATAAAATTTTAATGGGACCATTCCAGAAGTATATCCTATCCAACAAAAAAAGAATTTTTCAAATCGGTTGTTAAACGACGGAGTTATGCACGAACAAACATAAAAAAAAAAAAAAAATACAAACATCCGAATTGAGAACCTCCTCCTTTTGGAAGTCGGTTAAAAATAACTTCATAAGTTAGATTGTTTTTATCTTGGAAAGTATCAGTATCACTGTCATCTGGATTTTAGTTTTTTTTCATAAGCATTTAACGGAAATAAAATATACCTAATTAAAATTATTGCTGATTATATATTCAATTTAAATGAGGAGTCCATAATATTTAATTCTTTAGCTTCGTATTGTGTAAGTATAGAAACTATTTACCACGAAATTATAATAATATGATGTTAGCAATTTGTGTTTTGTGGACCCTACGTAATTTGGTTTGGAGCCTGGCATCAATTTTAGTATTTTATTATTTGACTAATAAAGTTATGGAGCTTTTGGGAATTAATGTATAGATAGAAATTGTTTGGAGAACAATAGATTTGGAGCTCCGGGGAATAAGCCTTACCTAGATCTACTATCTATTTACTATCCTGCAAAAACCCAAAAAAATCAAGAAGAAAATGAGCTAACTTTTAGATTGTAATATTTTACAGATTAAACTTTCACAAGTAACTGCTCCGCTTCACCTAAAACTTGTCATGGTAGAGAAAGAAGTAATATCTCAAGACACGCCGGGGTCGCTAGGGAGGTGGTCGAGGCACGGCGCAACAGCCTTCTTATCTATGCATGAGCAGCTCTGCAGCGTGTGAACATCACTAGCTCATGATTGTTTGTCCACCGCGCGCCGCCGCCCAGCCAAGAAGTTAAATCGACAGCCTTCAGCCTCCAGGGAGTCTCCGATATTGCGTCGACACTTGACACAGATGCACTTAACTATGCATGGACAGAGATACCGGACTCCGAAGTCCCGAATACGAAACCTTGCCAAAGTTTCACACTCAATTCCAAGTTTATATTAAGATTAATTTAATAAATAGCGCAGAGCATGTTATGTTTAAAATAAAAGCTAAGGACACATTGTTCATCAACCTGATATATTTGAACGTTTTAACGGTTATGCAATGAGCTAGCCTATGATCTGATTTATGCACTCAAAAAATATTTCTTTTAATGGCACCAAAGTCATGAGACCGTAGCAGACATCGATTTTCACCTTGACCGATCATTCGATTGTTTGGGGCTATATTGTTTGATCAACAGCGGAACACCACAGCCGATGATTATTCTATGAAATTTTGCTTGAGTGATCACAGCAGTATGCTAATACGTAAAGGCAATAACTGTTGAGTAGCTAGAGTGAGTGACAATGGCGGCACGACGGGGTCGCCGCTCGCCGCCCGGGGGTCGCGGCGGCGTGGGAATCGCGAGGTCGTGTCCGCCTTACTCACATTCTAGCCACCAATTAATTTAAAAGAACTAATCAATATTAAATACTTGGATTTCTGCAGATGAAATTAAAGATGTGCGTAGTATTTTATCAGTTATTTGATGCAAGGCGCGTGGCGCGCGGCGGCGGCGACGTGTCGCAAAGCTTGGCGATGGTATCTCTGGGTCCGTGGCTCCTTCATCTCGCCGCGGCCTACCGCCGCCGCCGCCGCACAACACTCGCGGATCTCGCCACTCACTAACTGAATTTACTTGATGATAATCGCTTTATTTAAATCGTATTGCTTTATCTTTATTGTTACGTATAGCTACGTGGAATTACTAATCGCTGCTTACTTATCTTTGTATTAGAATAAAAGTTTATGGCCAAGTTCATAATAACATCATAAGGACATTGCAGTCAAAAGAAACGCATTTGTAGCGCGCTCTATCGTCGGAAGGTGGAAAAGTGAAAACTGTGGGGTGGTTCGGAACAGGGGTGGAACTCTCGGGAACTCAAACACTGAATACTGACATCTACCGGAAAAGTGTGGAATCAACTTAGTAACAAATGACTTTAGTAGAGTGAGGAAAGCTTTTGGGGTTGGAAGTTTTCACCACTGGTTGGCGTGGCGTTGGTTCATTGAGTAGTAAATTGAAGACTTTTTTTTCCAATTATATTGCTTGCTATTGAACTAAGAATTCGAAATACCTTTTCATGAGGTTATGGCTTCGTATCGTGTTCATGACGATCACAAAACTACAAAGGTATTTGCTTTCTTTTTTCTTCCATTTCCGATTCCAATACTACCACGCGCCATTGGCCACTACAGACATTTTGCGTTATTGAAGATTATAGTAAATTAGTAATGAGTTTGGACTTGGGTCTCGTGGTTTACAATAACTTTATTTGTATTATGAAACAAGCTCTGATTTTCTTGAAGGTTATAACTAAACAGTAAAGTATAAAAGCTTTGTATAAAACGATATTGGAATACTGTAACTGTACAAACTGACACAACTCTAATTTTATAAAGCTGTTTTTTTTTAAAGTGCTAATCTCTAAAACTACGAATAATTGAGAAAATTTATGTTGTGTTGGGTAGTCTATTTATCGAAGGCTATTTAACATCACGCTATGACCAAAATGAGTCGAGCAGCAGGGTTGAAAACACTGAAAACAGCTAGTTATAAATATTGAAAAGGGCGGATGGCACCTGGTACACGGCCCATACAAAAAAGTTCAAACCCCTTTGTGAGATTTACTGTCCCAAAAAAAGAAGTTTATTTGTTTTCTTTAACTAGTCTTGTCTGCCAACATTTTTTTAAACCCTTTTGGACATTTTGCGAAAGGAACATTTTGAGAAAGCGGCATTTTGCGCCTGAGCCTTTTTAACCGACTTCAAAAACAAAGGAGGTTATCTATTCGACCCGTATGTTATATGAAATATTTTCAGAAATGCCCAGTTTTCGTTTAAGTTAGTCTATATCAGCGTCTGAAAAAATGTGCCAAGTGTATGTATCCGGGGTCGCGGGATTATTTCCTTACCGTGACCCCGGAACAGAAAGGGCTATTGAAGGACACCGTGGATTTTAGTCAGTAGAAGTCTGACAGTCCCTCCCGCCCTGCCCGGGGTCTGACAGGACTCATTTGATGATTTTACCACGCTAAAAAAAAAAAAAAAGTGTATGTATGTATGTAGGTATGTTTTTATGTTTGTGTTCGCATATAATATCTCCGGAACTACAAGTCCGATTAAGTAATTATTTTTTTTACCGGTGCTACGGATTACAAAATTGTAGTACACTTGTAAGAAAATTATGTATTTGACAAGAATTTGTGTTGTATATTTAAACTAAAAAAGGTAACATAAAAAACTTTTTCATATAAAGTAACCGACTTCAAAAGCAACCACAACAAAAAAGGATAAAATAATCTACATCATGACTTTCTTTCGGAAGTCGGTGGCAAAAATGTCAATGAAATAAAAAACAAAGCCACCGACTTTCGAAAGAAAAGTTATGTTGTAGATTACCAATTTTAACCTTTTTTGTTGTGGTTGCTTTTGAAGCTGGTTACTTTTTTTGAAAAACTTTTTTGGGCTAAACCAAAATGTATGTAGCCGGTAGATAAACTATATTTACAGTTATTACTATGAGGTCAACAATAATGAATTCTCCAAAAAACATCTGGTGCCCCATAGATTTGTGCAAATGTAGATAAATCACCGAAATATAGGGAAAGCTGACTTCGTTTGTATCCCTAGAGCCTGTTGTCGCTATAGGAGTTTCTTGCACGTTCTTCTCCATAGAGATCTACTTCTTGGAACGGGCATCTACGGTACTTTCACAGTTTTAATGTCTTGTGACTGGGACTGTAGCACCATAACTTTTGTAGTGTTAATTATATTCCTTTGATTGTCTATGACAATTCAAAAGTGCCTGTAACTGGCCTACTTGAAATAAATGCTTTGATTTGATTTGATTTGATTGTATAACAACAAATAGGTACTAAAAAAACAGAATAGGTAAAATAAAAATTTAAGGGGCTACCAGTAGTATATTATTGGGCATTCTGGACCACTTTTCGCTCGGCTTCGCCATCGCTCTGGTGGTCCAGAATGCCCAATCGTGAACGGTCGACTCGATCAGTAGTTAGCAATGCAAAATAGTGGTAGTGGTACGGTTTATAAAGATGTCACGTGCTAATGATATGTGTTTCGTGTTTTTCTAGCTAAACAGTGGTATTACTGTGTATACACATAAAATAATATCATATTTAATTATGTATGTGTGAGATGTGTGAGAAATGAAGTGTGGGTATACATACAAGGGAAATAAAAAAAAAAAAAAACAATCATTGAAATAAAACCATATTTATTTACTTATCGTAAAAAACCGGTTTGTCGGGGAACAAAACATCTGTAGAACGTACAAAGTCCTGCAGTTTTTTCCACTGAGGAGAGTCAGTGTCCGCCTGGAGCTTGATTCGTACCAGTGCTCTTTTCCAAAGCTCCATCGAGTCGGTGTTGCGCGCGTCGTCAGCTCGGTACACCTTGCAATCTATGTAATATTCGCCCTCGGTGCGAGCTGTGCGTCGCTCGCACCCGTTAGCCACTCGGTTCACAAACAGCGACAACAGGCTTGCTTGACCCGATGATCCCTCTCCGACTTCCGCGCCGGTCTCGCGGGCCCCGCTGATACCAAATATATCGCTGATACTCGTAGCCTTTTTACTGTAAAAAGAAAACAACTTGTTAAATGTAATTATTTAAAAAGTCGGCAGAAACCAATTACACTATTTAGTTTTTAAACGACATACCTACTTATGTAACCTGGTTAATTCACTAATTACAAGTCTAATAATATTGGATACTGAACTGGGTGATCAAGAATTGATATTTAATAAGGCTTTTCAATAAACTCGATGAGTGTAAAACTTAAAGAATTATTATTAGTTGAGAAATACTTTCTAATGTTCTATTCTTGTAAGTACTACTTAACAGTAACGACAACAATAACTACACTCATGAGACTTGATGAGACAAACATAGTGAAACATGTAAAACAATATTGTAATTTACTTGATGAAACATGTAGGAAAACAATAATAATGTAATTTACCTAGGACGGTCCGATTTTGATTTGCGTTTTCCATTTTCTGTAGGTTTACGACCAGTTTTCGTTTTTCGTTCAATGGTTGGCGGTGTTTGATAGAATGAACCCTCAGAATCGGACCTGAAACAAAAAAGTGACACATACGTTTAAATCAAATAAATTAAAAAGTGAGCGGTGGTTCTGAAGTTCAGAGTCAGAAGAGTTTCGAATATTTTATACTCACATTTTTCCTTGACTTGTAGAGGACTTACTCAACTTCAAGACGATGGCAGCGCCAGCAGACACGATGATCTTCAACTGGTGTTGGTGAGAGCGGTTGACGACACTGACTTTACTGACTGAGTACAGCAATTTACCGATTGCGGATCACGAGTGCACGACTGAAGTCCGGAGTCACAATTTACTATTACTTAGTTCACTTGAAACAATTGCAATGATCGTAATGAAAAACGTAGTGACTTATAAGGCTGGAAATGTCTAACATGAAAAGATACTTAAAATCTTTGTGTTTTAATGTGCGATGGAACTTTTTTATTTGGTCGTATTTTAAACCTTGAAAAAGTTAATACTAAGGCAAACTAAAGTACAACTAATTGCTGATGCATCGAAAACACTCAGGGTTTACACACCATTTCGTTACAATTTTCATACAACAGTAGTTATATAAGCAGTATAATGACAGCCCTGTGTAAAATAACTGACTACAAATTTCGCAATAGGTACATCGGAAACGCTGAAAATTGATATGTAGCAACAGTCTTATTACGAACGATTGACGTGGTGGAATATTCTGAAATTGTGACGATTTAGGTATTTCGGTAAATAAATGTCACTACTAAATATGTAATATTACAAATGTAATATTGAAATTGTGAACATTAAACAGGTAATTATTATTTTAATAAATCATTTATAATAATCTATTTTGATACTGGTTATTTTATTTATAATTTAAATAACAATATTTTTATTCTTTTTCAGCTACACATGCATAACAATTTACAATTGTAACAAGACGATGAGATTGAAGATTTATTCTTAAGGAAAATATTTAGAAGCACATAATTTTTATTTGGTAATTTCTACAAGTGCGTAAGATCAAATAATTAACAGGTAAAAATATTAAGTATGTAAGTTAACTGTAAGTTTTTGTTGAATTATTAATCTAAGTACCTATCTAATAAATCTTTGCATTTTATTTCCAGAATAAGGATGTATGCAATATGATCCAAACAAACAAAATAACAAATGAGGAACGGGAGCTACAACTGATCAAGATTTTTATTTATAGTGGTTCTAACGCATTTTCGAAGCTGTAAATCTGAATGAAAGGTATATTATTATATATATATATTTATATTTAAGGACAACATATTGTTATACACGATTTAATAATTGATACTTGGGTCTAAACGCTGCAAAATAATTATTATTTAATCTTTGTACATCATACTAATTCGTGTATTCAATAACAATGACTTACTGCACAGTATGTCATGTATCTGTAGATAATCGTAAGTGGTCTGGTCATTTACGCAGTAATACACATAAAAACAATAGCGTAGCTCACTTCAGTAGTAATATAAAAATAATCAATTCCTCGTTCAAAGGACGTATTGTAAGTTATAGGATTATTGCAACTGAGGAGTTAGTCCATACATTTCCAGAGAGTTTTCTAATAAAAATCCGAGAACAAGTCAAGGATCTAATAGAACACTCACTAAAAAGGCACACGTCTGTTAAAGTTAACTTTGAACTATTTTTGATATTTCTTTTGTTTAAAAACGATCATCAAGAAATGAAATCATTTGCTACAAAAAACTTTATTATTAATTTAAATTACGATTTCGATACAATTTTTAAATCAACAATTTCGCTACTTCTCAAAAAAATAGAAGAGTTTCAGGAAAGAGATAGCGGTTGGACATTTTTAAATAACTCCTATTTTGAAATAAATATTAATAAATATCAGCCGCTCAGTGGATCAAAATATATTCCTTTACCAAATTTTTTAAAAAATAAAAAGGCTTGCTTGAATATTAAGAACAACGACAAGTACTGCTTTCTATGGTGTGTTGTGGCAGCCCTGTATCCTGCAACCCAACATACCGACAGAGTTACGTCATATCCTCGTTTTCAGGATGTTTTAAATATTAATGATCTATCATTTCCCATCACATTCACGGACATAGCCAATTTTGAAAAAAATAATCCCAATATAAATATTTATGTATATGGATTGAAAAATAATAAAACCATTATAGGACCATTATATAAAACAATTAATAAAAAATCTAGGAGCATTCACTTATTGTATTTAGAAAATGATACAAATTCCCATTACTGTCTTATAAAGAATTTGCCTCGTTTAGTTCGAACTCAAATTTCTAAACATCATGGTAAATTATATTATTGCGAATCTTGTTTATTGTTTTTTCCTACTCTTAGTCAACTTGAAACACATCTGTGTGGAGGGGTTGTCACAATTTTGCCTGATACGGGATCTGTGCTAGAGTTTAAGAACTTTCAAAGAAAACAAGACATTCCATTCGTAATTTATGCCGATTTTGAAACACTGTTAATGCCAATTTCCAGCGATGAATTTGATACTGCTAATACAACATACACCCAGCGACACGTGCCAGCCGCTTTTGCTTATAACATAGTATCTTCTTTTGATAATGATAAAAGGTATAGAAGTTATCGTGGTGAGGATTGTGTTACCAAGTTTATAGAGTTTCTTACTCAGGATGTAATTGAAATATATAAAATACTAACTAAAAACAACCCTATGATATTTACTGATAAAGATAATGTGGATTTTAGAAATGCAATTAAGTGCCATATATGTGAAAACTTGCTGTGGTCTGACAGAGTTAGAGATCACTGTCACATCACAGGTAAGTACCGCGGCGCAGCTCATCGACATTGTAACCTCCAACATAGAGTACCAAAATTCATACCCATATTTTTTCATAACTTGTCAGGGTATGATTGTCATTTATTTGTGAAAAAATTAGGTGAAATACCTGGTCAAATAAAAATTATACCTAAGACCAAAGAAAAATATATATCATTTTCAAAGTTTATACCCGTTGCAGATAATGAATATGTACAATTAAGATTTTTAGATTCTTATAATTTTTTAGGCACCAGTTTAGACAAACTAGCTAAAACAATGCAGATAGAAGATTTTGTTAGTCTTCGATCTCATTTTTCTGATAATAAACATTTTAGTTTGCTGACACGAAAAGGTGTTTATCCATACGATTATATGACAAATTGGAAATGTTACGAGCAACAGGCGCTACCGCTAAAGTGTTACTTTCACAATTCCTTGACAAACGAAGACGTCAGCGATGACGATTATAATCATGCTAACACTGTCTGGAATTGTTTTAATATCAATAATTTAGGAGAATACACTGATCTGTACTTAAAAACAGATGTGCTCTTACTAACAGATATTTTTCAAAATTTTAGAAAAACTTGTAAACAACATTATAAACTTGACCCGGCATTTTATATAACAACTCCTAGTCTATCTTTCGATGCTATGCTACTTAAAACAGGCGTTCAATTAGAACTTTTGACAGATTTGGCGATAGTTAAAATGATTCAGAGCGGTATTAGAGGAGGTTTGTGTATGTGCTCGCACCGGTACTCAAAAGCCAATCATAAATATATGCTAGAATATAATGCTGCAAAGCCGGATTGTTTCATAGCCTATCTAGACTGTAATAATTTATATGGTTATAGTATGTGTCAGTATTTGCCATATTCTAGTTTTCGGTTTCTTAATGAAAATGAGTTAATTAATTTACGCGTTCAAAATATTGAAGATAATGCTGACTGGGGATATATATTAGAAGTTGATCTTTTATATCCTGACCACTTACACAATTACCATAATGACTTGCCTTTTTGTCCTGAAAAATGCATACCTCCAGGTGGTAAAACAAAAAAACTTATCGCAAATTTATACAATAAGTACAATTATGTCATTCACTATGTTCATTTAAAAAAGTGCCTGGAGCATGGTTTAATATTACGAAAGATTCACAGAGTTATTAGTTTCAAACAAAGACCTTATTTAAAAGAATACATAGAATTAAACACTCGATTACGTCAGAAAGCAAAAAGTACATTCGAGCAAGACTTTTTTAAATTATTAAACAACAGTGTTTTTGGTAAAACGTTGGAAAATACTGAAAAGAGAGTCACCGTACATTTAGTTAATCAATGGTGTGATAAAACAAATAAAACGAACAAATCAATATCCGCTGAGAGGCTTATAGCTAATCCATATTTTCATAGTGCAACAATATTGACTGAAAATTTAGTTGCTATACAAATGAAACCAGATCAAATCATCTTAGATAAACCTATTTACATAGGATTCACAGTTTTAGATCTTTCTAAGTCCCATATGTATAATTTTCATTACAATGTTATTAAACCTTTTTATCATGATCGAGTACGCTTATGTTATACAGATACCGATTCTTTTGTGTATGAAATATATACTAACGATTTTTATAACGATCTGAAGTACCATTTCTTGCAATACTTCGATAGCAGTAACTATGATAATGAAAACGAATTTGCAATACCTCTAATCAATAAAAAAATTCCAGGCCTTTTCAAAGATGAAATGGGTGGTAAATATATCTCAAATTTTGTTGGGTTGAGGTCAAAGCTCTATTCTTTAAAGACTTCAAATACAGTTATCAAAAAAGCTAAGGGAATTAAATCATATGTGCTCCGAGATTTAGATATCACAGACTACGAGAGCATTTTATTGGATGGTGGAGTTATTAGAAGCAAAAATATAATGTTTAAATCATTGAAACACGAAATTTTTACACAAAATGTTAATAAAATTACCTTAACTAATAACGATGACAAACGAATTATTTCGAAAGACAGAATAGCAACGAAAGCTTGGGGTCATTCATGTATTTAGGTAAACAATAATGTAACACGTCATATAACTTGGAATTATTACTAAGTATAAATTATTGATAAAATAAAAGAGTTGTCCTCTATTATAACATTCTTAGTTAAGTAAATAAATGTACTAGTTTTAATTAGCCTTATATTATTTAGCTTTAGTTTTGGGAAATTAAAAGAGATTCTTATTATTGTACTAAATGTGTTTTATATCAATTTACTTGTTTTATTTGTATAACAGATAAAAAACCTCAGATTTTTTAAATATGTGAAAACAAATGTGAAAAAATTGAATTACTTCACGTGTGTCTGCTAGTTTATATATAAATGTAAGTTTAAGTGTATATACTTAGTATATTTTAATAAGTTATTGATTTCAGAAATAAAAATAAAATGTGTGACCATGTACTTGTTTTATTTATCAGAAACTTGTTCAAAAACATCATCCTCCGTTTTGAAGTTGGTTAAATATGTAGATAATGAAACCTCAACTCGTTGAAGTTTCGTCATCCTGAATGTAATATGATCATAACATACGTTTCGACGTTCGTCATTATATTATTAATTAAAACAAACTCGAAGCTGTTTATATGTATTGTCGTTTTATTTCCAATCATAATAACATATTATTATGAGCGAATTAGGTTCATATCAATAATTCGTAGGTAACATCGCAGGGCGATGCTAGTTTAAAATAGTGAAATGTGATATGTGAATGTTAATAACACTATAAATGCAAGCTTGCTATTTGTTGAGGCTCGAGTTTATACATGCTGCAACAAAGCTACACCTTATGGGCATGTAGATAAGATATACTTTCAATAATGATTATAAATGCAAGCGTGCTATTTTGTTGAGGTTCAAGTCTATACATGCTTCCACAAAGCTTCGCCTTTATTGGTATGTAGATAAGATTTACTTTCAACAATATGTGTTATGATCATAATGTGCTACATATACAGTTTAATTAAAACCATCACATATTCTGGTTATTTATAAAATATTACTCACACCGAGTACTTGTATACAATAATATTATAGTTTTTTGGTCTAACAGTGTACGACATAATCATGGCATCGGTAAGTAAAATATGTATATATTTGAATATTAAAGCTAATATAAAATCTTAATGTAGGCACCGAATATTGTTTCACTGATTAAGATGTTAATCATTTTGTTTCAGATTTGCGACTCAGAAGTTCAGTTCAGCCAGTACGCTCAGGATCCTTACGAAGGACTTTCTGAGATGATTTACAACGAACCCCCTCACTGCAGTCAAAACCCAAAAGAAAAGAAGTCCAGGCGACAACGTCGGGAAAAGCCTTCCCATAAGAAACAACCAACAAAATCTTTCGTGATGAGTAAACTGCATCGACGCGGGATAAAACTGATAAAAATATCAGTTGTTGATCTTTGCAATAACAATACAAGTGACAGTGATAGTGAAAGTGAGAACGTGATAATAAATGCACAATACATTGTTAAAGACACTATGGATAGTGTTATGGACGATACGGAATCGTTAGTTAAAAAAATTTCAAAAACTTTGATAGACAGTGATTTTTAATTTTATATTTTTTGGTTTTACTAATTGTTATAGGTATCTTTTTAATTAAATTTATGCCGAATCTTTATGGTTATGTAATTCTAGTTATTTTTGATAAACTCTTTTAATTTAAATATTTTTATTGTGGAACAATGTAATTAGATAGGTTAACTTATGAAATAAAACACATATTTAAGATTAAATTATTGTTTTATTTAATGAACCTAAAATACATTTTCATTACAAATTCATTTTTCTCCCACAGTTTCATTCACAGAACTTGTTATACAACTCAGAGAATCATTCTTTATTTATATCCATCAATAACTTTTATTTACGTTAATTACATATTAATTACCACTACCACTCTAAATATTTTTTTAAACATAATACATTTTTAAGTGCACATTGCTTTAAATGATTATTACAATTTAAATTCGAATCTATATTACAGTATTTTTCATGCAAAATAGATAAATTAGGACATAGACTCTCATCAAGTTCTGTTACTTTACAATTTTCACATAGCTCCTTTATCCACTGCGCCTTCTCCAAGCCTTTCACAATAATTTCTTTATTTTGTAAGTATGGAACGATTATACGATGGAATTCCCTATAGTCAATATTTCCCTCATTCCAATAAATGCCTCTGTTTCTTTCTAACCATTTGACTCGTTTCTGTTCATTGCTTGTTAAGTATCTGAACAAGTATGGAGGCTTAACTAAGAAGGTTTGGGTGTAATCACGAGTGGCCAAAGCTAATTCTTTTACTATAAAAATGTTGAAGAGGTCCTTAAACCCTTGAATGTCTACTATTATAGTTTCAGGATTCATGATATTTTCCTCACGGTATAATAATAATAATAATAATAATAATATTCCACAACTATCACACAACGCCATCTAGTCCCAAGCTAAGCAGAGCTTGTGTTATGGGTACTAGACAACTGATAAACATACTTATATATTTCTAAATACATACATATTATAGATAAATTACACCCAGACACAGAACAAATGATCGTGCTCATCGCACAAACATTTGTCCTGGGTGGGAATCGAACCCACGACCTCCGGCATAGCAGTCAGGGTCACTAACCACTAGACCAACAGGCCAGTTAACGGTTTATACTCAATTATGCAGTCGTTTAATATAAGGCAATATGCCGAAGTTTGATCAGGTATAACCGAATCAGTTTCAATTTCCACTCTTACATCCACAACAGGACCTGCTTTCAAGTTATCTGCTTGCCTGGAGCAGTCTATAACGAAGAGCGGAGCCAAGTCTTTAAATTGTTTTTCGCTTAACAAAGGCTCCGCGCGGCGTCCGTAATATGACTGTTGAAATCTAGTGTATTGCTCGTATAATAAAGCAATTCTGTTATCAGCAAAATTCACATTAAGATTTTCATATGGGAAGTAATTTGAATTGAGGTATACTTTAACATCACGAATATGGCAGTGATCGAACAGAGACATATCAGAGTTTGCATTGTTTTTTCTGTTTGTCTGTAAACCGATAATGACATATCTCGGTTTCTCTATTTGCGATGACGTTTTGATCGACCAAGTATGTTTCGTTGTTTTAGGTAAAGTGGGATATTCGTACAGATCCCAATTTCTAAAAATAATCTGGAGCGGTCGGTCTTTCTCTAATAGTTTTAACAAACTTATTTTCTCTTTATCTGACACTTTAACATGCGGTACACGCCAAACAATTTTATTTATCTGTACATCATCTACGACTTCACCGGTATTCAGTTTTACAGCGTTAAGGTTTGTATTGCTTCGTAACAATATCAATTCGTGTCTACTATTTATCACTACTTTCTTGAAATCTTCTGCAAATCCGAGAATGTTACAAAGTGGTATGGAAGCAGAAAAATTACCTCCATTAATATTTTTTATGCCATCGATATTCCAACCCCAGGCATAAGATATCTTTGATTCACTCTCATTCATAGACACTAATGATTTCATCGTAGTAGTCACACCAGCGTTTTTTATTTTATCAATTTCCACTCCATTTAATTCGTATCTTATATCTTGAAACAAGTAGAGTAGAAAATTATTTGTTAAAGAAACACTGCTCGCTTTATCTTTTGAATCTTTTTTGCTAACGATTATAGTTCCTTCCAAATACAAAGTGCTTGCTGACGGTAATATATACAGATCCTGTTGATTAATAGGTATACGGATTTCATCGTTCCTGTTGAAGCTTGTTACGTAGGGTTTGTAAGAATGAAATTCAATTCCTTCAACAGTGTTGTCGTAAGTTGGAGCAGATAAAACATCTAAGATATTCATTTTAGCAAACCAATTGCTTTAAGAAATTCCTTATTGTCTCTTGTTAATTTTATTTTTTTCTTAGACCGAGGTCTTATTTGCTTGATCACTTTAGTTGAACTGGCCTTCTCAATGTGATGATGCACATATTTATTGTAGTCAATCATTTTTTCTTCTAAGGTGTAAATATAACTGCACTTCTTCACCACGTAAGTTAATTAATCGATTGTTTATATCTAATAGCCTGATATGTATACAGCTTATGTTGTTTTGGTTGATTGGAAAGTATATGGCGTTTTTCGGAATTTCTATAATTCTATATCCAGGTGGCACATTGAGTGCGAATTCGTGTATAATGTGACTGGGTTTTCCGTTTATGTACGAACCACTTACAATGTCACATTCTATCCTGATCACAGTCGTAGGCAAAATGTTGACTGGTAACTCAGACACATGCCATTTATTGGCTTTTAAAATCTGTTTATTAAACCCTAATAATCTCCTAAAAGTTCCTTCTTTAGTAAAATTGATATCTTTGGTACAGTATATCAAAGTTTTTAGAGTGTTGTTATTACACTGTACTTTTATTGAACAATCTTTTATTTCCGATTTTAAATAATCGCTGATATCTTGTAATTCATAAGTGCCTTCAGGTATTTCAAGAACTTCGTTAGAGCCGTAATATAACTTATTATTCGTTTCGTCAATGTTTGGAATTGAATTAAATGTTGAGAAATGCAATAAGGCACACTCATAAGATCCATAAAGTTGTAATGTATTAGGATAATATGTACATAAATCGGACGAGTTTGCAGTTATCGACAAGGTGAGTGACATGATGAAAATGATTGAAATAAAAGAAATACATAATATTTATACGTATTTATTCCAAAACTTCCGTAGATATTCTAAACATAAGTGTCCACAGTTTACTGTATTGAATTGTTGAAATCTAGTATAGTTATAAAAAACGTTACAATTTTTAAAATACTGCATTAATTCCAACGGAGGTTTCAAATCCCCAAAGCTATCAAAGTATTCACAATAATTGTTTATTTTAGCGTAAGCTACCCAATGCGTTCCTTCATTTCGTGAATCGTCTAAGTTGACGATAGCACATTCAATGCGTTTTGGTGTTCTTGGTAACCGATCCTTCATATAGACTCCTCGAAAGTGTGGGATATCACGTGCATGCTCACTAATATCGATATTAGTTAAAGGACGATTAGGCAGCTTTTTATTTAGTTTTTTGAACATTTTATAAACAGCCCTTTACCGTTTTTATGAGGCTTGATATACAACCCTTTGCCCAACGCTAAAGCTTCCATGGTCTTATTGTGTCGTTCTGATTCTTGCAAGCTTTTTTGAGCTGCCTTGTATTCGTTTACGGTTTTTGCAATACCAGCTGCACCGCCTGCTAAACTTCCTAAAGCCGATAATCCAGCGAAAATTGGAATCAAAGGTAAGACTCCTCCTGTCTTTGGTATGGGTATAACTCGTGGTATGCGAATCTTCTGAATGTCTGGGAATATCTTTTTCGCAGCTGAGTAAGCAATGTTGATTAATGTTTTACTATTTTTAGGTTTTAGTTTCTTAATTTTTGACTTAATTTTTGACACAAAAGCATTGAAGGTTTTAATGCCGGCACCCGACTTTAGTTTAGCTTTCATTACTTTACTCACTATCCATGAGCTAAGTTTTTCACCTTTCCCTGCATCTTTTGATTTTAGTCTTTGTTTGGCCATGTTTAAAAGTTGTAAATCCGCTTTGTGACGATTAGATAAGTCTGTGTGATTTGCATATGCAATGTCGTGATGCATACAAGCTTCGTCTAGTTTATTCACACCTCGATCGCCTCGCAACAATCGCTTCTCGAGTTTTGTTCCCGGTCCGCAATAGTTATAACCAGGCAAATGAAGTTCGAACGGCAGATTATTAATCACACTATTAACTAGTCCACCGCCTTGCATAGTGAAAAGTGTAATGAATGAAAAAATCCTTACAAACACGGTTATATATTCATAATCCTAATCCATTATTGCATCTTTATCAATCCAACTGTTTTCTTCGTTGCTTAAGCCAAGCCATTTCACGTAAACTTTATTTCCTTTCCTTCTAAGAACCTTTTCTATCAAGTAGACACCTGGATAGCTAGTTTTTTGAAGTTCTTGTTCGTAGAAACATCCTCTAATGGTTTGCTTTCGATGATCTTCTAAATGATATGTTACTGGTATGGTCTTATTAATCTTTTTAACAGTAAATATTTCAGTTGACCAATTAGGCGTGTAACCTTTATCAAAAATATGTTTGTATTTACTGATTCGAACATTTTCACCTACTTTGAACTTAGGTTGACATCGGCGTGATGTAAGTTTCTGAGTTTTTTGAATATTTTCTCTTATCTTTGACTCGTTCAACTTATTTACCTCGAATGGTTTCAATTTGATTGTACGATGTTTTGTACTATTATAGGTTTTTAGGATAACTTCTAATGGTAAACCTAACCATTTGTAATTCCCAATGAGACTAAAGTACTTATACAATTTATTTTTAATCGTTTTAATAACCCGTTCTACAATCGAAGCTTTCTTGGTAGAATAGGAAGAGTAGTGGTTAATATTGTAGCTCTTCATAAGCTTTTGGAATGTTACGTTATAGAATTCTGTTCCAGAATCTGTTTGTAAATGATTGGGTTTTCGATTACTCGTAGTTAGTATTCGCTCAAATGCACGAGTAACATCAAGTTTACATTTGGATTTTAGTGGTTCTGTCCAGGTATACTTTGAGAAACAATCAATTACCACTAAAATATAATTATATCCTTTATTAAACTTTTTGAGATTTTGCATATCTATCAGATCAGCTTGCCATAAGTCATCAATGCCTTTTAAAATAACTGAACGTCTAACAAAGTTTCTTCGTGCTGCTTTGTGAAGTTCATTAACAATTTGTTGCTTCGCCATCATGGAGTTTTTTCAAGTAATTTTTGGACTTCTGCTTTGTTATAAAACTTATCTTCCAACTGAACTAAAACTTCAGGTATCTTCGCTTTTAAAGTGGCTTGGACTGTTATTTGTACATCTTTTATGATTTGAGCACGCAACAATCCAATCATTCTATTCTGTTCCTTTATTATCTGATCGCGCAATCGATCGACGTAATCCTTGTTTACAGCATCATCTATGTCTAAAGGAGATCTAATTCCTCTTAATCTAGATTTTTTCAAATCAAAATCGCCACTTTCAGATTTTAGCAATGCGTTTTCATTGAACTCTAATAATTCAGAGAAACGCATTCTCTTATGAATATGGTGTCCAAATTTATCTACATTCATATTTAAGGTGTACTATATTTAAAGGTTGATAATAAAATGAACGGTGAAAAATTTATACCAATTATTTATTACTTAATAATTTTACTTTCACGCAGTTCTTCAATAATAGATATAATTTCGTTGTCTAATCCAGTGTTACCAGCGTCTCGAGATGCAATTAATAATTTTAACCTATCCACAAGTTCATTAGGATCATCCCAATATATAAAATCTATATTTTTTTTCCACATTTTTGTCAAAGGTAGACCTTTCCCCTTTGCTTGACTGTTTTGAATAGTATTCGGAAGTTTGAAAAGAGGTTTTATAACTTGCAAATATTTTTGTCCCTTATTACTTTTTATCGGTTTGTTTGAATCAAAGTCTCGACGATGTGCGTTTGTGGCAATCAACATCATTTTATAATTTTGCTTATCAGACTCTGTAACTGTGCTTAAATCTACGTCCTTTTTCAATAATAATTGTTTTAGTCCTGGAGTACTTCGATATTTCCGTCCACTAACGGTGATGTAATCATCGCTGATCGTTATGACAGCAGAACCTAACATCAATTGTCCTCGCTCCGCTCGAACACCAAATGGAATATCTGTTAGTGCTTCTGTAGATACTGACCAGGATGATGTATTACGCTCTTGGTTATTGTCTCCTAATGATTGATACGACTCATCACTGTCGGTATCACATTCATTTTCTTCTACATTACTATCTTCTTCGTTATTAGAACTGTCTTTCTGTAAAGTATTGTTTTTAAACGGAACTTCTGTTTCTTCAACTTCTTTAGATCGCAAGAGGTCAGTTTGCTTATTGGTGTCAGCTAAAAAATTAAGAGACTCTGTTACAGGTCTAAAAACTGATTCCAATGCTTGCTTATTTTCAGTCTCCAAATCTCGCATCTTTCGTACTTTTTTCTTTACAGCTTCTGCAGCATCAACAATTTGCCTTTTCAGTGATTTTTCCATTACTACGATTTTGCGGACTATAATAGTTAACGATGAGGAGTTGACCAAGGAATAATGATATCATGTAAGTACCATATCTTAAATACCTACATTTCTAATCAAAGACTACGAAAGTGTCAAATTTATTTCTATAGCATCCGTTATTTTTGTTGCAATCTTTATTAATTACAACATAATTAAAGGGTTCACTCCATACATATTTTAGAACACATTTCACGAAATTCAAGCCATGTCATATCAGTGTTAACATGTTCTTCATAAACATGCCTCAAGTTAATATCATCTTGTTTGAATAATATAATTAAGTTAGCATTATCTCTTACTAACTGTTTAGGGATTTTGCTATATGTTTGATTGAGATAAAAACAGTCGATGTGTTTGTGCCTTCCCATTGCAAAATAATCACGCATGTTAGTTTGATTCTCGCAAGCAACGTCGTCAAATATAATCACAGAGTTCGGTTTAGCGTCCTGAACGCTTATAACTTCCTCAGTCCCTTGATATTTCTGGAATGAGATAATTGGTACCCGTTGTAAAACTCTTTCTAAAAAAATGTACTTTGGTTGGTGTAGGGTTTTTGAATAGACATAAACATTTTGAAACCGTAAACCATTTTCATGTATAAGAAGTCCAATAAGTAAATTTGTTTTTCCACAGTTCGATGGTCCGCAAACGATACATCGCACTGAATTAGGTAACAATTCTCCATGACCAGATCTAGTTTTACAAAAATCATCGCAAATAGTGCTGACATGCAGCGATTGTGGTTGTTTTACAAATTTCATGATTACTGTTGTCAACAAACTGATTAACAATGAGTGCATGTGTTTATTACAACATTATTTATAAACTGAAACAGTAACAGATTTCGCGTTTTTTTTAATCCGAAAATGAGATAACCTCGAACGCTCATCGGTCGATTATTATTGAGCGTTCTATAACACTGTTTACTTCGCCGAACGATAGGTGGATTTAGAATGCTTATAATACTCGAACGAATGAACAAATGAACGAGTCGAGTCGATTACCGATTATTGGGCGTTCTAGACCACTTTCGGCAGCGAGGCGCACTGGCCGAGCGATTTGCCGAAAGTGGTCTAGAATGCCCAATAATATACTACTGCTACCTCAAATATTTGTTTTATTTTAATTTAATTATTATTTTTAGTATTAATGTCTGTGAATATTTACCCATAAAACTCACTGAATATTTATTTAGTGACTATTTACTAACTCGCCTTTTCCTTTAACACGCCACTTCTTCTGTTTTTGCTCCATGTTGGTAAAACCGTAGATGCGGAACTTTTATCCGAGGTTACATTATTAAAGGTTCTACCAAACAGGGGGAACTAAAACGCTACTTTAGCAATTTTGCCAATAGAATTGCGATAAAACTGTTCTTCATCAATTATCTGCTCTTTTGTGGCTCTGGAACCGGACACGGGGCACAAGCAGACTGTATGTCATTAAAAAAAAAAAAACCGGCCAACTGCGTGTCGGGCCACGCACAGTGTAGGGTTCCGTAGTTGCCCATCAAAATACTTATGCGAACTAACTAAACTGATTCGCTGAATTTAATTTTAAAAAGAAGAATTTTCAAAATCGGTGCAGGCGTCTTTGAGAAATCGGGGAAAATACATTAAAAAAAAAGATTACGACGAATTGAGAACCTCATCCTTTTTTTGAATTTAGTTAAAAATAGTTGACAATAAAAACCTACCTATCCCCAAAACATACCCACCTATTATTGCTGTAAAAATAAAGTTGACAAACTTATATTTGCAGTTGAAGCACATGTTCTCCGATACATTTTGTTTAGGAAAATATGTTATCCAAGTACGTCTTATAAGTTGGTCGACTATTACTCGTAAACTTGTAAAGCCTACTTAGTCACGATAATTTTCTTTTAAACTTCGTTATATATGCTACTATTCTGAATTTTTTCACACCCCCAAACATAACCGTTTAGCTGGTAGAGGGGGGGGACACTCGAGTCGAGCAAAAATTTGCACTTTCGAGCTTAATATTTCACAAACGAATCTTTTTATCAAAAAATTGTTAATGAAAACTATCAATATTTTTAAAGGCCTATTTAATGATATCCCACACTAAGGGGTACGCGAGAAAAAAAAAACGTCCCCACTTTACGTGTACAGGAGGTACCCTAAAAAAAATATTTTACGAGATTTTATTTTACCACTTTTTCGGCACAACAAATCCGTATATTTACACCAAATTACAGCTTTCTAGTACTGGGCGTCTCTGAGCTAAGCTGCGGACAGACGGACGGACGGACGGACATGGCGAAACTATAAGGGTTCCTTGTTGACTACGGAACCCTAAAAACTTACAAAAATAAATGTTACACTTAGTTGTTAGTTGCAATAGGGCGTGGCGCACTGGGCGTCACGATGGGCGGTCCTTGCCCCGCCCCCTGCACCCAAGCGAGCACCCACCCAGCACCCAAGCGCCAACATTGCAAGATTCTTGCACCCACGTGCACCCACTCATATACGTATTGGTGAAGTCTTGCATTTGATTTCCAAACCTTCTATGGAAATCTTGTTTCTTTGATTACCGTTGACTCTTACTTACTAGGGATTTCTCCTGTATCATGGGTTCGTTAACAAACATATAATACACAAACATCCAGGGGGCCGATTCTACTAACTCATTTCTGTCACAATCGCAGCGTAACCGCGGCTGAACTGCGACTTTTTAACGTTTTCTCATTCTACTAATGCACAACGACCCAAAATAAGTTACAGTTCAGTCGAGCGCAACGATCGATCGAGAGAACTGCTAGATCGTATTCTGCTAGCACAGTCGTAGCACAGTCGAAGGCAAGCGTGACATGTTCTTGTATTCCACTAATATTTTGACACTTGTTACGATCGCACCGGAACTGAAGTAGGACGGTTCATCTGCCCAAATTAGCGGTTGATAATAAGTTGGTAGAGTGAAACTTTTGCAGGACCGATCTAGAACTTTTTTAATTTTTTACCTAATAATAATGATGTTCTACATAGATTTCGTTGTAGATACCGGAATAATATTTAATATTTTTTTACAGAGTTTCAATTTTGTCACAAGTTGAAGGTATAAATTCGTTAAGAAAAAATTAGATTGGGGATTTTTTTTACGTGGTAAAATCATCAAATGAGTCCTCCCGCCCCGGGCAGGGCGGAAGGGACTGTCAGACTTGTATTGACTAAAATCCACGGTGTCCTTCAATAGCCCTTTATGTTCCGGGGTCACGGTAATGAGGTAAGTCCCGCGACCCCGGTAGGCTTTGGCCCTCTAGAGGGGGCCCCGTCATGCTGACGCGTGGAACACAATGCGCCGTCTACCCAGGCATGGTCCATGGTCGGACAGCGAGTTGCCCTTTACTCGCCGCCTGCATGCCCGCGCCTACTGTGGCCGGAGATCGTCTTGCGACGTCCGTCGCCGTGGGCGTCCACCACTGCGGGTAGATTGGGGGATTGGGGTAAAGTGAAAAAGTCTGTACATTGTATATCTCACAAATTATTGTTTTTAGTTTTGTCATGTTGGAGGATTTATATAAGTGATTTTAGTTCATAGAGATATAGAGTTATATGTATAAGAAAAAGAAAGGAAGGGTTTTAGTTAAACAATATTGTTGAGCTTGGTTATGAATATTATAAAATAAAACTAATAATCTTAAAAAAATTATTTTTTAAATTCAATGTGTCAATAAACCTATGAACATGGTAAATTTTATCACACTACTACACTACAATTTATACTTAATTAAATCTAAATATTTACAAAACAAAGAAATACACCTTAAACAATAAACTAAATCACTAAACATAACAGAAAAAAATAGGTATCCTTTTGTGAAAAATAACTTTGCAACAATATTTTCATTAAAATATAAAAGTTTTTTTTATAATCTTTATTTCTCTGCATGATTAAATCAAAAAATATGTCTTACTTACATGTCTTCTTTTATGTCTAAATACACTAATAGAACTTGACTACTTTAAATAAGTACTTCATTCACAAAACTGGCAATAAAAATAAAACCACTGCACACTGCAATTACTGTGTGCAGTGGTTTCATACCTTTGGTCATAGGTATACTAATTATAATTATTGTTGATATTTTTTTTGTTGCTGCTTCAGGTTCCCCTACACTATGAATTTCTCCTGTGTCGTGAGTGTGTTTACACGAACCTCACAAACAACCAGACACGGATAAAACTCTGGATGGATAAAATTCTGCTGGTGTCTCCAGTGTTGCCGTCCTACTGCTGACATCTGGGGATATATTTACAGGGCACCAGCATTCTCTTGAGTTAAACGAAGATCTCTGAAACAATTCAATAATTAATAAAATAATTAAAAATTAAAGGAAGTTTATGGTCAATAAGTACAGACACCAGCACATCAATTTACCTAAATCTCTGAATCTTGACGGACTTCAGTATGTCGGCCAACATCTCTACCTAAAAGAGCAGCCAGCAGTCACACTTTCCTCTAGGGGAGCTAAAATTGGTTCCCTACTCGGTCCCACTCCTGTAGCGATGAAACCTCTATTGATATCAGTGACCTTAGCGTGCATTGGACATTTGTAGTCATTCCAAAACTAAAAGAGATATAAATTTTTGTTAAATGTTTTAATTTTTTTTCATGTCAACTTACTTTTTATATCTAATGATTACATTTTATAATATTTACTTGAAAACATACCTTTATAGACCAATCTTTAGGTGTCCTTGTAACACCTTCAGCATTTAAAATTACAGCATACTGTTCCATAAAAGAGCTAAGGTGGCTCGTCCTTCTTTAGACCGCATTTGCCCCACAGCAAGATTTTTATAGAAGCAGAAGTTCAAGTTGTCGAAATGAAGTTGTCTTTCGCCCTTCCATTAGATATGCCAGAAATTAGAAAGCACCAATCTGAAAGTTGTCACATAATGATTATTATTTTATATTCTAAGTCAAATCAAGTGTGATTTGGGTCGTGTGACCGTAACCCTCAAGTGGGTCGTAAATGTGTTAATTTTCAGGACTTATCGCACAACATTTCCTATGATAAAAAAATATCGGGTCATGGTGCCATTTTAGACTTTATAAATAATTATGTAATAGTATAAAATGAAACAAATACTCACAGTAAATCAGTACCTAATTTTGATGAACTTGCTACAAAAGTTTTTGCTTTACGCTGTTTGTTTATATTTGGATCACATTTGACATTACCAAGACGTTTCGTTTCACATTTTCGGCTTGCAAGAGAATTAAAATGGAACGTTCTCCAAAGAATTTATTATTTAACCATCGATATTTCCATCGTTGTATCAGTAAAGTGTTTTGTCATAACATTTGAATCATTTATTATATTTTAAAACACATAAATAGCACCTGTTTCTATTTAGTAGCTTTCATATTTTATACTGTGGTATCATTAAAACATACTATTCGTCTTGCTGGTATCACAGGATAACGTTCCTAGCACAGTCGTAAATTCCCGCTACGATTACGCATCGATTTCGTTCCCGGTCTAACGTAACAAATAGCAGAATAACATTTTAGGTTACCATTGTTTGGCGATAGGAATGGTACCGTTGCGTAATAGCGATAGGCTATGTAATTTTGCAAATTAGTAGAATCGGCCCCCTGAATCGGAACAGCTACTTGCTAATCATACAAATATTTGTTCCGTGCCGGGATCGAACCCGCGACTCGCTGCTTCAACCAGTAACCGTGTCTATGATGCTATCATCACTGACCATATTAGATTAAATCATCTTCCTGTCTAACGTATTGCAGCTGCAAGATTGCATCACATAACTGTACCCTTAGCACGAGTTTTCAGTATTTGAGACGTAAACTGGAACTTTGACAATTTCAAATTGACAATTTTCAAGGAAAAAATTAGTTCCTTCTTCGCACACCAGAGGCGCTGTTCCATTTTTCATACAAGAAACGCTGTAAATACTGGAAAAGTTAAATAGTGAAAAAAAGGTAGGTACTGTACCCTTAGCACGACTTTTCACTCTTTTATTTTACAGCGTCTTTCAGTATTTACAGCATTTCTTGTATGAAAAAATGGAACAGCGCCTCTGGTGTGCGAAGAAGGAACTAATTTTTTCCTTGAAAATTGTCAATTTGAAATTGTCAAAGTTCCAGTTTACTTTAGGTACGTCTCAAATAGTGAAAACTCGTGCTAAGGGTACTCACCTCCAAAACGCTCAGTAAAGGTAACCTAAATCATGGAAATCAGAGGGCAACTGAGGAATACGGTGGATTTTTAGTCAAGAGTCTGATAGAGATAGATAGTCCCTTCTGCTTCACTAAAAAACACCTCCCTAACTTAGTCACTACTGGGTATTCTACTTGTTGTACCGATTCCACTTGTTGTCAAATAAAGTCAGAATCAACATTCAAACTTTACGAACATAATGTGATAATATTATATTCAATTTCTTTTAGAAGTAATTCGGGTATGACCAAAGCTCGTAGGTCGCTCGGGTCGCTCTATAATGTGGTCTAAAATGCGTGAAATGAACGGACGGTGGGAGACCACCCAAAAGTAGGAAGCTCATCCGCCGGGAGCCTGGGTGGGGACCACACTTGACTCGTGTACTTACTGAGAATCACGGGTCAACACGTCCGTTTAAATTGGACAAATATATTTTAATGTATACCGGCAATTGTATACAGTATCCCCATAGATAAATATCTCTTAATCAATCAACAGAGAGCAGAGTAGTGATATGCCATTGGTAACAGACCCAATTTAGGGTCAATAAACACCAGACGCGACGCGGACGCTGCGCGCACATTTCAATAGAGCGCTTCAAATTCTAACTTTAATTATTTACTATACGACGTCGATCGCACAGTCGTCGCGGGTCGATGTGAACTGACCCTTGCGAATTAAGTCGAATGAGTTCGTAAGGATTGTAGGAGGTGGCGATCAGCTGAGCTTTCTCTCGAAAGGTTACTTAAGATAAGAGTAAACTTTTGGTACTGATATACTTCAACATCGAGCATTCGTCGCTATTAATTTGGCCGAACTGAACAACTAACTGAGATCGACCTAGCGAACGCTCTAGTCGATGGCAGTCAACATTTTTGAGATTTGTCAGTCGGTTCGTCAAAAGCTCGCCAGGACGTTCGTTAGAATGCTCGCTATAATGCTAACATTTTGTTTGTCTGTAATGTAACATCGTAAGAATGGTCATTACAAGTGAAATCTCAAGTTTATCAGCACCTTAACGATATTTAAAAGCCCTTGGAAGCATGTGTAAAAATCGCGATATACTTATCTTGGAGTCTATCTTTGCAATTGCAAGGCTAATAAGCACCTCATAATGTTGCGGTTTAAATGACGCAAGGTGAGGTGTTGCGACATGATCATCAAGCAGCCAAGAATAATTTTAGGAATACTTTATGGGGACTCATAGATAATTAGGAACACAAATTCGTCGTGTTGTGGCTAACACCAAACACTTTTATCACGTTTCCATCGGCCACCAGTACCTACCATCGGCGCCTTCATTAGGCACTCATCAAGTATCGTCATTGTGGTCAAGATTATGTTTTCTAAAGGTTCGTCTAAACGGGCAATATTTTTACTACAAATACAATTGCCGGCAATATTGCTAGCAATTGCAGCTAGACAATGCAATGGCCACATCCACTCAAAATGTCCTACCATATTTCGAGTGTGCCCCGACCACAACACATTTTAGGTCTAGCCATAAGACAAAACGTATGAGCCATGCTGGTTCAGACATATTGCAGAGATGTGATATTAAAATATTGTTGATGGCTGGAAATATTGAAAATGTTTTTAAGCTTTTCTTAAATGCAATGCAGTAAACATATTGCCCGTTTAGACGCACCTTAATAACAGCTCATCTTAGATTAAGTTATTTACTTTTGTAGCCAACACCAAGCACAATTTAAATCGTAGTAAACGTTAATAATTCACGGTTGAAGCATTTAGAGGTTAAATTCTGAGAATGAGACTGGCTTTTTTAAATGATTACGTGTTTGATTACAAAACATAATGTCCATAATGGGTGTGAGTCAGAGTTTGTGAGAACCTTATGCTGTGACCGTGTTATGAGTCGGTACTTCACTGAGATGCCGTTGTTTCATGGTCGTGGCCTATGAAATCTTATCAACAAACTGTTTTGTTGTGCTCCGATTATAATGCTACTAGCATTTAAGTCTTCAAAGAAAATGTTAAAATATAATTTGTCGCGATTGGCGTAATCGTTGAGCTATTGGATTGTGCGTTGTGTGTTTTGGTATCGATTGCTGTACGGATCAAATGTGTTCTGCAGCAAATTTTTCCGAGTCTGGGTGAATTTGAGTTGAAATGTTGGTAAAGGACAAAGTTTAAGAAAATTACGTTATTTTTTTAAACTTCGAAATTCGTACAACTCGACTATGTGCTTAAAATTGGGTTCATCTATTTCTCAATATCTCTATTCGATAACATCTAAAATAATATGCAATCAAGTCGTATATTGGCTGTGTAACCGCAGAGCATGGCCAGCTGGATGCGGTGCCAACAATCAAGGCAGGTGATCGACTAAACGGCGCAGACGTCTTCATCGACGCGTGCGCAACTAATCTCCTTTCACCCCCAACTCATCGCGACTGTGAAACAATTTAAATGTAATCAGTTATCGACTAGCTGCCTATTATGTGGTAATCAAAGCCACTTCCGCACTTTTTTCATGAGGGCACAGTTAAATGGATGGTGTTAAATTGAGTATTTTGTGTCGGTAAACTTTTTATAACTGTTTTGCGTTCATTCATGAAGGTTCTAGTCATTAGAGTAGTTAAAATCGATTTGTTTAGGATAATTACAAACTGATTGTGGAACATAAACATGTAATTAACGAAGATGTTTATAGAGTTAGCTCGTACGTAAGTTAATGTTTGATGTTCGCAAGTCCTTTGTTAGTGTCTTTTGTGCGTGTTAACGGAGCTCGCTTCATCTTCGGCTCTCCCGGCATTTCCTGCCAACTTCCAGCGGTCCTACGTCTATTGTTGTTATTGTTTCGGCGCATTCGCTCATCGCTTCTACCGGCTCTGTTAGTTTATAGTTCGACATTCTATTCGACGAAGATTATACACATCCGAATTATTATCAAACAACGGATCTCCGTCGATTGTCATTGAGAAAATATCATATTACTTAGAGAGAGATTAGGTAAACGTTTTATTTTTTAAATAAATTGAGAATAATTAAAAAAAACAACACGTATTTCTTAATGTCTTTTTGTGTAATTTAGGCAGGTACTAAGTAACTGTAATTACAGCTTTCATTTCACCAAAACTGCGAATTTCACCTCGTTATTTGTTAATTTAAACTAACAATGGCGTACAACATAATACATCAGGAGTGATTTATTGTATTCTTGCACAGTTAAATAAATGAATGAAACGACCCCAAGTCTCGTAAGAACAGTTAAAAGGCGGAAGTCCATCTAGTGGCGAGATCGAGTGGCCACGGGTACGGTCGTACGGACGATGGCGGACGATGGCCGGACGCACGGGCCAGTTACGGGGGCCAAGCTTCCTGTACAACTCGCATAGGGCGTAATTCAAGTCCCCTTTTATGCAAATAAATAACTCTGGTCTTAGAAATTCTGAGATATTTTCCTTTTGTTAGACTATTGTCTTGGGAAGTCTTGGTTTTAAAGTCGGCCATCTATCTTTAATAAATTATGAAGAGGTAAAGTTTGTAAGTTTGGATGAGAATGGTTATTTTCGGAAATGACTCGGCTGATTCCAAAAATTCTTTAACTAATGGGTTAGACTAACTACAAGTGTCAAGGGTATTCAGAACATTCCTGTAGTAATCTGGGGATAACGAAAGCAAACAATGATGTTACACATAAGCTATTAAGTAACTATTTTATAATTCTAGACATTTGTGTGTAAATGAACCTCATATTTTTCTTATTAGAAAACAATTGAATAATTCCTGCTTAGTTTTGGACAACGGTATCAAATCGCCAAATCGCGGTGATAGGTGTGTTAGTGCGCACAGAGCGTGCAGCGCAGGTGTCATGGCAACCGCAGCATCACCACCACCTGCGCCTGCGCCGCTCCGGAACTACGTGCCGATTCGCCTGACGCACGCCCCTGCTGGCCCCGTCTTCTATGAAAGGCTAAATTACGTTATAACAAGTCATTCTGTTGGGAATGGATTTTATGAACGAGGTCAAACTTGAAACTAGGCTGAAACATAAATCTTCCTATTTGACTATACTCTATACGGTATTAAAAATTGATGGATTCACAGAAAAGTGCACAAGTAAGAAGGTCAAAATGCATGGAACAGTCATCAGCTGACCAAAAATTTCCTAACAGCTGATTTTTGTAAGAGCCTTCGAAACATTTCTTTCTAAAATCATAATAGACTTCGATGTCCCGTATCTTAAAATCTCAATAAAAGATTCGGTCAAAGATGTACGAACTAATTTAACTGCGGACTCTGATATATTGCTTGTTTCAATCACTGCTAAATTTTAAACCTTCTCAATATGAGATGTGCTATTCACTTTTACCGTGCATTTCCTGGTCTGGTCAAATCTCCGGCTGTTAACCACCCATCTAGCTGTAGAGTCTTCAGAAAATTATCCATCAATGAGTACTAATCGTCAGGCAGAGCGTGGTGACACCGAGGGTCGTGCACTAACACGGCATAGCTCACCAAAGGTGGTAAAAAGTCGCGCGGTGCGCCGTGACAATTGAAGATCACGAGCGCACCACGGCACCACGGCCCCACAAACAACTGTATCTGTCGCAGATTCGGTATTGTCGCTGCTGTGACTAACTACACAGGCTTTTCACAGACTGTCTTGTCTAGCTATAACAATAAAGTTGAATTTAGAAAAGAAATACCTTTTGTTGTAAACAACAAAACACAACAAGGAAATGGCGTTAAAGATTGATTTTAGATTTGGCTTTGTTTTGTTTGTTGTATGCTGCCTGAAGATATTCTGAAAAACGTTTCAATGCTACACTTATATAATGGTACAGGAAAACAGTGGCTTATAACAATTGTTATAAGCCAACTTTCTGGTCTTAATTTTTATTTGGCTATCTAAATTGATTTGGCCTAGAACTGGCCTATGAATTTTGTAACTTCAGTAAAGAATTTGTAGGTTGACAGTATATTTTTTGGTTAAGTTGGTCACAATAGTTTCGGGCGTCGAGGTGACCTCGGCGTAGTAGGCGCAGAGGCCACGCGGAACTGTCTCCAAGCTGCGCATGCGCCTCGGTTCGTTCCACCTCGCTCACGCTCATGCCCGCCGACTAAACGCCTTGTTGCACTATCACTGGGCAACAGTTTCCCACGGAACACTACCTTGTTTGTACCGAACACAAAAACGTTGCGGTTAAAAATTGACACTACCAGTAGTAGAATCACAAAAAGCGTGGCGTTTGGCAACATAATCATTCTAGTTTCTATATAATATTGCTTAGAAACTTACATAAGCAAAAACAGTATCTGGCAATTTTTATAAAAAGGGCTGTACCCCAAACCGTATCTTTATTGATTGCTAAGTACCGGAATTGGAAGTGATTCGGAGTTCACGCCCAGACATGCTCACTGAATGCTTAAGGTTCAATGGAGACAAATGGACAAGAAGCGATTAAGTAAAGCATTTAAGAGTCCCAATAAAGTAGTGTGAATATCAGCGAGGGTCATGAGTATGATAGTACGTACGTAGATATTATGAACACGAGAGACAGATATGAGATCGTGGCGGCAGCAATTTACGATGGTGCAGGCGTGAAACGTAGCACCGCGGCATATCGGTGCGGAGATCAGGCGTTACGGTCACGTATGAGTCACTCCCACGTCTTAATTGACCCATTTCGTGTGAGATGTAGCGCTCACAACAAGCCGCGTCAGGGATACCATCGCCGCAGAACGTGACTCCGCCTATCGACGTACGTACTCAACTGTCATTTCTAGATCCTCATAGCAGCGTATTTGACAGCTAGCTTCTCTCTGTTGTTGTTACTTAATAATGTCAAGTTATTGTCTGTGACGTCATGTCACCCAAATTATTATTTTCTGTTGTACGAAAGGTCCCTATCATGTCAAACTAGCCATGTTTACTATGATATTATAAATATTTTTTGAATATTTTTTTACATCTTCCTTTGGTTAAAAGTTTTATCTTTCCAGTAAATTCATTTCGCAGTTATTAATACTTATTTAAAGTTAAGAAAAATATGTGAAGATCAGCGAGTAAAGTGCTTTAAGCGATGGAGGAGGATGACGAAGGCAAGCTGATGATATCAAGTTGGTCACATTCTGTGGCCGCCAGTGTTTATTACACATATTACACGGTCGTGTCGGAATCTCGACACTTTAGTTTTAACTTGTAGATTTCGTCACCCACTAAAAATTTTCTACATTTGTGAGTTTCTCTCTTGCCGTCAGTCTGCCGCATGTCTTTTATCAACATGATGATATTGATTTCCCACATTTCGCTGTAATCTTTGATATATAGGTTCGGTATTTATATTTTCTTTTCCGAGTACTTAATTTTGGTCTGTGCAATGTACTGAATTTGAACTCTATCTTTAATTAATAAATGGATCATGACATGAACTCATGTCTGAAATATGTTTCGAGTACTTAAGTACAATAATTCATCATTAAACTCGTAAACAAATAAGAAAAACGTTTTAATTCTAAGCTAACACAGGATATAAAATCTAATGTTGGGTGAAGTAGGGTGAAGTGGCATATCATGGGCAGACCACCCTGTTGTCGCTATCTGTCCGCAATCTTCAAAAAAACGTCACCCCCATCGATTAGTTTGTTGTGTGGCCTTCGTTTTACGCTCCTCGATGACTGTGAAATGCATGTTCCCAAATCTCTCAAGTAAACCATGAACCCTTTGTATTAAAACTTTGGTTTTAGGAAAGGGGAAAGAAGCCCTTTTTTTTGGCGTTCCGTAGCCAAATGGCAAAAAACGGAACCCTTATAGATTCGTCATATCTGTCTGTCTGCCTGTCCGTCCGTATGTCACAGCCACTTTTCTTCGAAAGTATAAGAGCTATCCTGTTGAAACTTGTAAGTAGATGTATTATGTGAACTGCATTAGGATTTTTATACAAAAATAAAAATAAAACTAATTTTGTAGGTTGCCCCCATACTTACGATTGAAACTCAAATTTTTTTTTTTCACCAATCCCATACGTGTCTATGGATAGGTCTTTAAAAATGATGTTCAGCTTACTAATATAATTTTATTCTAAACTGAACAGTTTCCGCAAGAGACACTTCCAAAGTGGTAAAATGTTGAACCCCACATGTAACTTCTAAAATAAGAGAATGATGAAACTTAAAAAAATATATGATCAAATATGATGTACATTACCATGCAAACTTCAATTGAAAATTGGTTTGAACTTTGAACGAGATCAAGTAATTAGTTTTTTTTTAATACGTCATTAATCGTAAACCGCAATTTAACTACATGAATTTTTATATTATGTTACTTGCTGCTACGGAACCCTTTATGGGCGAGTCCGACTCGCACTTGGCCGGATTTATTGAAGCTTTGTCTTATCCATACTAAGACAAAGTACTAGTTACGTACATTCATGATTTTATAAATGTTTATACCGCGGTTTCCCGTATTTGTCTGGTTGTCACGTAATTATTTAAAAATAACTACAAAAATATTGTAAAACCGTGATTCAATAAAGGATCCACAACCGATGTTACTATTACGTTTTCCAAAAACCATTCTTAAAATGTGTTACATGAATGAAATCATTCTATCATCATTACGAAAGTTTAAAAAAGCTATTATAGAAATAATCTCATGATAGAGTTGTACGAAAGGCGTATGACGCAAAAAGTGACGCAAAGGGGAGAATAGGGACGTGCCTAATCCATCGGAATGACGGCTGTCCTGTTGATTTATTAGGACGTGAACAGACGTATGTCCCACTTCGTCGGGTCCCGGGAGACGCAGGTACGGGCAAAAAATGTTTTGGGGTGTTTTATCTGGGTGTTTGTTGACAACGCACCGTCATGCTTGGGATCTATATCAAATATACAAATGAAATAAAATTGTTTCCTAATTTTTTGAGCAGTTGTCGTGATCATGCGTTTGTGGTTCTTTCGTAATTTTAACTTAGAGGGAGCTATAAAGAACATTTGGAATCGTTTGTGATGGATTGTTGAAGTTACATTACGAATGAGGTAAGGATTTCAAATAAGCTAGAAACCTACTTATTCCATATTATATTCACATAAGCAGGTATAATAATTCCTAAATAATATGCGAAATCTATTGCTGAGCACTAAAACTCAAGAAAGATTGTTTGTCTTATTTGTTGTGTAAAAAGAAAGTCTTGTTTTAATTTTTTTTTTCTCTTCTCATTTTCTTCATTAGTAAATTACACCAGTGCCAGCCTGAAACAGGTTGCTAGTACTTATTTATAATTTCAGCGATTACTTAATTGAGAATAAGTACTTCCGAACGAAATGTCAGCAGTTTTACTGTCAGTTGTGTAAACAAAGGATGAAAGTTTAATGATGCGATAGCGGATAGATTTCACGAGTCGTAACGTCCAAAATTCCAAATACAAATCAAGGGTTGAACATTAGAGTAAGTTCGGAAGAAGTAGGGGCGCAGGCAGCTCCGCATCAAATATTCAAGAGGCTCGTGTTTGCCGCGATCACTCCCTATCAGTTGGGAATTTAGTGGATTACCTATTATTGTTATTGTACATTTACCTACTTCTTGTGTATACTGTGAAAGGGTTTCGGACCAAAATTATTTTCTGAGATTTTTTATTATGAATTATGTTTATTTTTACGGGTAGTATTTTTTTTTTCTACTAGCCTACTCTGTCCCACTCCCGAGCAACGGCCTCTTTCCTTCAACTGGGAAATAGTAAAAATGTTTGTAATAAAAAAATAGTTTTAAGATCTTTAAGCTTAGCAAAAATCAAGGCAAGACTGTCGAAGGTTCTTTCGAATTATTTTAGCTAGATTAACTTGACACACGACGAATCTTTAGAGATTCATTGAACCTAATAAATTTCTGCGACATAAGATGATAAAATAATCACAAACCACCTAATAAAATTATTATATCCAAACAACGACGGCGACGTACCAATCACAAACGTAAAAGAAGGACCAATAATGAGCCTACAAGAGAAACAAACAGCTGAAATTCAGACCCTCATCAAAATGGACCGCGTTGCCAACGTCACATTGTAGATAAGAAGCACTTTTTCATAATACTTTATTCAGGCTTGGAGATTTAGCTCAGTGACAGAATAATCGGCAGCCTCGCTCGTGTCGGGCTCGGGAGTGAGGTGGGCTCGCTTAAGTATTAATGTTTAACCCTTTTGCAGCGGGCGATGGCGCGGGCACCCGGCAACACGGTGTCAATCCAACCCGTGAACGCCTCCTACATATTTGATGTTCATTAATTTGTCAAGTTTCTGTAATCCACGTGAAATGTGTGACTTTATTGAATAGATGGGGAGAGAGTTAACATTCTTGTGATGCGGTAGGGTTGCAGCTATAATTATTATGGGTTACTTAACCTATTTCTACGTAATTAATTCATCATCATCATCATCAGCCTATAATGTTCCCACTGCTGGGACACAGGCCTCCTCTCTGTGAGAGGGAGTGGGCCATAATCCACCACGCGGGCCCAGTGCGGATTGGTGGATGTCACATGTCTTCGAATTTTTGGTTCTAGGACATGCCGGTTTCCTCACGATGTTTTCCTTCACCGTTTTGAGAGCAGTGGTGATGAAATAAATTACACAAAGTAATGCGCCAGGCGGGGTTCGAACCCACGACCTACAACTCGTAAGTCGGGACCGATACCACTGGGCCACCACTGCTCCGATACCACTGGGCCACCACTGCTCCGATTAATTAGGTGTAGATAAATGACTTCTGGCTATTCATAGCTGATTTTGTTATTACATAAATCATTATTTGCATTTTCAGGTAACTTACATGGTGTTTTTTTTTTACGTGGCAAAATCATCAAATGAGTCCTCCCACCCCGGGCAGGGCGGGAGGGACTGTCAGACTTGTACTGACTAAAATCCACGGTGTCCTTCGGTAGCCCTTTGTGTGCCGGAGTCGCGGTATACGTATGTCCCGCAACCCCGGCAGGACTGTGGCCCTCTATAGGGGGGCCCCGTCATTATGATAACGCTCCTTGAGGCGCGCGTGGAACACAACGCGCCGTCGACCCGGGCATGGTCCACTTAGTGATGATTATAAAAGAGTTGCTTATGTTGCAAATCCTTATTTCTATGGTATGATTAAGGTACACCATACCATATTGAGGAGCTCGTGGCTAAATAATTACAGCCGCACAGGCCGATCTTCCGGGTTAAGCCACGCTTGCCGAGGTTGGTCTGTGGATAGGTGACCGTCTATTATAGCGAGTTTCTTCCGTGTCTCGGAAAGCACGTAAAGCTGTTGGTCCCGGCTGTCATTTATAGATCTTTAACAGTCGTTAATCACAGTCAGAAGCTCGAAAGTCTTGACAACTAGTTACTGGGTTGTGGAGGTCCGATAGGCAGTCGCTGATCGCTCTATATATAATACTGATATTCAGCTGCATCTGGTTCAACTGGAAGCCGACCCCAATATAATTGGGAACAGGCTAGGTAGATGATGAGAAAAGAGTTGCTGGGATCACGAGCAATAGAGAATATGGAAGAAGACACAATGCAGTGAAACTACTAAACTTAACTAAACTATAGGTATACTCCAGTAGAGCACAGAGTTGATACTCTTATGAAGACAAACTGTTTGTCCAAGAATTTTAAATTTTATGCTCTGTAGCTCATCGATGAGCCTTTCGTTAGAGTCCAGCTGGAAGTCCAGCAGTCCAGCTAGAATCTGTTCCTCAGTTGCTAACAGAGGTCGGTAGTCAAAATAGTGTTACTAGAAAGTAATCATTATCAGCCTAGTTATTTTCCAACTATGCTGGTGTAAGTCGAATAGCTGAATGTTTTATTATTTTCATGGAGTGATTGAGTGAGCAAGATGAATGATTTAATGAAAAATACGAGTTCGAGTGGAAATTTACTATTGAGCAATGAGTATAGTAAAATGCAATACACAAACACCCAATAACATGCTAAACATTTTCCCAAAACCTTCAGAAGGAGATTCCAGAAATTCTGTAAAATATAATATTGTAATGCACCTAGATTGACCATTATATAATGAGCTATTTAGTCTGAAACTCAAGTACAACCCATTTACAGATCATCCAGATAAAAAGTAGCTAATCGTACTAAAGTCATTCAACTTATCTTGTCAGTTTAACTTTGTCCTAAAAGTATTCCCAGTGGTCCAAATCTGGTGTTCGTACTTCCATGCGGATATTTCTCGGATTTATCCGTTAAATTACAGCAGCTGCGGTGTAGGCCGCGTAATCCCTCTAATATATGCACAACTAAAAGGCAACGCCGCGACCGCCGCCCGAGATCGCCCCCACAGGAGCAATCCGCGGACGCCCGGTGACCATCACTAGCTCTCGTTTTAAATCATACTTTAATCCACAATATAATATCGTTATAGAACCTCATCTCTTTTCAAACGCAAATCGATTTAATATAATCATCTATTGCTACCACTTTCAAAGCTAAAAGGTTAACAAAGAGGCTTCTCTCGACAAAGGCACGTCCACAAAAAAAGAAAAAAAAAGTACAATATGGAGTAAAGTATTTGGCGGAATGCATTGTGTTTAGCGAAGTTTAGTGAAGCGGAGCGGAGTGAGGGCGCGCGGGGCGCCGGCGCCCATTGGCCGCGCCCACAGCGTGGGTGGAACGAGGAAAATCTAAAACCAGTTTTCCTTCGATACTTTAGATTTGAAAAGCTTTTAGCGTCTCATCTTTCTGTCATTCCACTCATTACTCGTGCCGCGTGCCGTATTTGCGACTGTCAAACTGATGAATGTGACGTCTGATTAGGTACGCCTGGGGACATATTGAACTTTTACATGAATATGTCTGTCTGACACTTCAATTAACTTTATCCTTTTTAGTATTCATAAAATAAACAAGGATTCTTTTAAATTTTTGGCTTCTAAATTTATCACAGTTACTAACTGACAAAATAACCTGAAGGTAACCTTACCTGATCGATGTTTGAAGCCAACAATACTATCTTATTAAGAAAGATGGAAAGTAAGACGTGGTCAGACACAGTTCAGCAAAATTAGTCTTTGAAATGACGGTATTAATATGGGTACCGATTGCAATGGAAATTGGAGTTATTCCAGTGTAAGTCTGATGATGGTCCAAATAACAGAAGTATTTATGAAAAATATGACCATTCTTCTAATGCTAGAAAGAGGGAGTGGGTGCTTGTGGGGGGAGGTCGTGTGGGCGGGGCGGGCAGGCGGGGCGCAGGGTGCAGCACCTCGGTGCTGGCGGGCGCGACTCGCCCACCGGAGCGCGCCTCGAGGCAGTCGCGCACCACACGCCGCTCTCGGCGCGCGTTCCGTTGCATCACTGCACCTCGGCACGAGCTCGCCGACCACCGGGACACTACTCCCTCATTATATCATTTCACCGATACGGACGACACTGGCCTCAGACACAACCACCTGTAATCACGGAATAAAGGTGCGTGCCAAGAATGATTGTCGCTAATTAAGCCGATCGGCAGCAGGCACCCAAATAATTGGCGTGGAGGAAGCTCACGGAGCGCAGCCCGCGACCGGCGCCCCTTCAATTAGTGGCACCTGTCCGACACGCGCCGCGCATTAATTCGCACTCGCATAAATGCACCCGCAAAAAATACCAAAATAAACTGGAACCGATGCACCTGCGGCAATCAGCGGCCGACCCAGACCAGCCAGAGTGCGCGAGTTGGATACGTAAACTCTTCGGACCAAGATCGTGAGCCTCCAAGCTTCTGGAGCTATGATCATGCTATTCAAGGGTAACAGCAGTCGGTTGGAGCATCTCATTGAGAAGATCCAAGCGAACAAAGAAAATCACGACGTCACATCGGAGGATTTAAAAGGTTAGCGCACATTTTATTGCGGGGGATCGGGCATCGTAACCAAATAATAGTCTTTCAGCACTTTAGTATTCAATACTCTGCTTGCTTGAGATAACAGTTTGTTTTAATTAATTTAAGGTATCATGTCATGTTGCGGTTTTTTCCTCATTTCATTTAAAAAGATTTGTTTTTCCCTGTAACTTTTCAGATTGTTTGTTACACGATGTAGAGCTTTGAGAGACCTATACATAAACCTTGAGAACGTTGTACCTATATTTACTGAGGTTTTAAAATTGAGTAAGAAATGTCAAATCAATTTCATACCTGTATTGTTAATAATATGTTTTTACGAAATATATTTAGCGGTCGTTCATATCAATATTTGTGTGTTTAACTTTAAAATCATCACATTTTACAATGCTTCGCATTGGGGGTAAAGTTGTCAAAGATCCTCCATAGTCTCAATAACTTTGGCTAAGCTTGTGGCCAATTGTGATCCTGGTCTCGCCATTTCTACCACTCCAGGGTCTGCGCTCTGTATCTGGGCACGGTTTTCACAAACCTATTTTCGGCATTGTCGCCCAGTGATCTATAATTCTGCTATTATTAATTTAATGGAGAATGGTTATCGATGATGAGATTCTGCCCCAACACCCCAATAGCCATACCATTAGAGAGAGTGTTTTAAGGAAAAACTTTGCTATCTACTAACAATATTTCGGTCTATTGAATAAAAAAATCTTTAAGTGTGAAGAAGAAACCTTTCATACTCCTTTTCGACGTAATTTTCGTAAAAATGAGTATTCAATTATACTTATTGGGAAGTTTCTGCCCCGCTTTTCGAAAAGTGGCGGACACAAATGAAACCTATCACAGATGGTATAGATATTGCATTTTTTTTTTCTCTAACAAAATGGAATATTGAGATATGAAGGTTTTAATATTTTAGTATTTTTCACTTTTACGCGTGATATTGGCAATGAACCGGCTGATTGTTTTGTTTTACGGGATTTGTCGATTTTGCTCTTTGGTTGGATTTCGAGTAAAATGGATAGACCTTTTTTTTCTTTTTTATCGTGGTAAAATCATTAAATGAGTCCTTCCACCCAGGGCAGAGCGGGAGGGACTGTCAGACTTATACTGACTAAAATCCACGGTGTCCTTCGATAGCCCTTTACGTTCCGGGGTCACGGTAACTCGGTAGTCCCGCGACCCCGACAGGCTTTGATTGTTTGATTGACCGTCATTGATTGTGCTGAAAACCTTGGAGGCGCGCGTGGAATACAACGCGCCGTCCGCGTCGTCCCGGGCATGGTCTATGGTCGTATGGTGCCTACGGTGACCGGAGATCGTCTAGCGACGTCCATCGCCGTGGGCGTCTACCACTGCGGCTGGGGTGTAAGGTGGACGCTGTTCTCTCCTTCACGCGTCCCGCCTCCTCCTTCGCTAGCATGACTGCTTCGCTCAAGAAGGCGACCGCTTTCCATTCCGTCTCGCCCCGCAGCATGGCCTATGCCGGGCGCGAGAGGTCGCCGCCTATCGCCGTCGTGAGGACACGGCGGTGCTCTGCCCAAGCAGGGCAGTCCTGCAGCACCGTGTATGCTCCGCCGTGTCCTCCGGACGATCCTCGCAGTGGTGACACCCAGGCATTTCTTCCCTCCTTATTCGACACAGGTGCCTCCCTAAACTTCCGTATCCGGTGAGGACTTGAGTAAAAAAAATTAACATTTGTATTAGTTATTTCGCGATGCAAAACAACGTAAAATAAAAAAATACAAATCATTTTAGACAAAAATATTTTTAACTTGGACTCATCATATCTCAAAATTCCCATATGTCGCAACATAGCGCTTTTTGTAAACATACCTCCAGCTCTAAAGCTTTGAAATAAAGTACGTTTTATCTTTGTCCGCCATGGAGAATATTCCCATACCAAAGTTCCCAATGTCCTTTTAGTTTCACTTATTAATACAAAAAATTGTATTTAATTACAAATATAATAATTTGTAGCAAAACATGCTGCAACAATGCTGGGATAAGGGCAGGAGAACGAAAGTGATGAGTTAGGTGATGATTAAATTAATAATCTATAATAACCTATGTTTTGTATAACTAAGCATAACAAAAAGTATCCATGAGTTGTGTCGTGGGGTGGTCTTAAAAGGGCACCCCGGCGCTGGAACATAAAAGCAATGTGAAGGAACAGTGTGGTTCTTAATCAGGCTAAACCCATGGCGGACGAGAGGACTCAGTTGATGATTTTTACACCCCAAAAAAAGCATATACATTGAAAGGAGATCCCTATTATTACATGTGACTTCAGTGGTTGACAGGTTGACAGGAGGAGCTCGTGGCTAAATAATCACAGCCGCACAGGCCGATCTTCCGGGTTAAGCCGCGCTTGCCGAGGTTGGTCTGTGGATGGGTGACCATCTATCATAGCGAGTTTCCTCCGTGCCTCGGAAAGCACGTAAAGCCGTTGGTCCCGGCTGTCATTTGTAGATCTTTGACAGTCGTTACTGTTAGTCAGAAGCTCAAAAGTCTGACAACAAGTCTTACCATGGGGAATCGTATTACCCAGTTACTGGGTTGTGGAGGTCCGACAGGCAGTCGCTCCATGTAAAATACTGATATCCAGCTAAATCTGGTTTGACTGGAAGCCGACCCCAATATAGTTGGGAAAAGGCTAGGCAGATGATGACTTCAGTGGTTGACAAAAATTATTGTATTGAAAATGTATTGCAACTCATGATAAGATCATCATTATTTGTTGCTGGTAAAGTGGCCTTTTAGGCCCGCAGTAATATACAGGGTGAAGATTAACTTGCATCCATTATGGGCGTGTTTCTTCCTATTCGTCAGCTTTCACGATTAAGTTTGTCAGATTAAAACAGTGTATATTTGGGCGTAACTGAAACTGTGTCCGAAACACAATTTTTTGGCGTAAACTAGCCAAAACCAGGAACCGAAACCGTACCTTCGGTCGAACTAGTCGGACACTACTTTTATAACAGTACCTCTACCATGAGTTTACACAGCCAAAACTCGCTAGCGTCTCCGTAATTTATTTGTATGAAATATTGTACAGCGCCCCTAGCGGTAACAGTGAGAATTAAAATTCGTACCATTAGCACTGTAGATTACGATTGGTTAAAAACCTAACGTAATCTACACGATAGTCACTAACGTTTTTGCAGCTGTCACCATACAAAACGGTACCATGAGTCACTAATACTACAGGCGCTAGCGAACGATACGCTTACGATAGTAGTTACGTAGCTCACTAGCATTTTGGCGTGTGAAACATGTATTTACATTAAAATTATTAACGTTTTTGAGTATAAAAAGTCAAAATAATGCTTGCAAGAGCTTTTTAACATGAAATATGTTAGTGGCCGCATAATTTGGGAACTACAACATGAATTTCAAGCTAAAGTAGTAAGCTAGTAAGCAAGCTAGTATAAGTGAAAAAAAAAAAACAAAAATTTACGGACCCTTTAAAGAAGCGTTGGACGATTTGTGCACATTATTGTTTATTTGTTGCGATTCTCACGTCTTTAGACACTTGAACTTGGTTGACTTAATAGGTACACTTCCACATTTTCATATTTTTACACATTTACCTGCGTTTAGAAGGAACTATTTTAGAATTTTATAACTTTACGTTTTTTAAATAATTGAATACCAAGTAGAAACATTCTTTCTCATAAAATTAACCAATAATTGAAACAGTGAGGCACTTTGTAGTAAATAATCCAAATAATCTATTAATAGAAACTTTCAAACCACACAACGCAGTGTCAGTGAATCACTGATACAAGGGCAAGATCAACGAACAATAGACGACAGTGACGTATTATAAGCCGTTCTCTCCTCTTATTTGTGAGATAGAAAGAAACAAAACATAAGTAGTGAAGTTAGCAACACGACATCATCTATCGAGCTTACATTATCGCTTGCGTAAGATTCAATTAATCTCATGGTGCCAGCAATATCGAAATCTATTTGATCCAAGTTAGCACGCTAGCGATTTCGACGCTAGCGAGTAAGTTTCCGATGACAACTCATGGTAGAGGTACAGATCGGATAAGAGTATCGTAGCAAAAGTTGTTTTAATACGACGGGTCTGAGAATCCTCTTTATGGATGGACAAGTTTCTAAATTACCATACTGTGTAACGTTACCTTTAGGTGTAACCTAGATAAGTATAATATGGTGACATCAGTACCATGCAACTCATTAACCCTTTAAGGCTCAAAAAAAATATTGCATTTATTTATTATTATTTTTTCATTTATTGTTTATTTAGATCTTACAAGTGCTCAAAAAAATAAAAATAAAAATCTGGTATACATATATATCCAAATATAGTATGTTGTAAATGTGCTACATTGCGAAACACAAGAACATGTACAGGTTGAAATCAGTGTTGTATATTTACAACAGTGCCCACGTTACAGAATAAAATGTAGATATAAATGAAAAACAAAATATATTAAAAAACATATTTATTCTACATTATGAAAGTTAAAGAAACAGTTTCTTTTGGGAACTAAACACAAACGTTGTTCACATTTTGAACAGTGGATATTTGAATACCCAGTTTTGCAGTATTTGCACGTGATTTGCACCTACCTCGCTGTACAAAAACTGGAAAATGACCAATTTTATCAAATCTTACAGCATCTTGCACATCGGGCTTGTTGACAATCGTTTTACAGAGGGCTATAACTACTTAGGCTCCTAATCCGAGACTGTCTTCATAATCAGAAAAAGAAATAAATCTGAAAGTATCGTCACCTCCATATGGAAGAAAATCATACACTAAGCCAGAAACTCCAGCCCTTACAAATAATTTAAAGCCCCATTTCTTGGGCTTTTTTGGCAAGTACTGTCGTCTATTTCCTGCTCTAGTGCCTTTGTAAGGAACCATCATTTCATCTATGCTGTATCTTCCTTCTTTTTCTAGTCGTAAACAATTAGTCCTTACTTTTTCTCATATCGGCCGAACCTTAAAATAACGATCGTTATTCAGATCCGAATTATCCACGAAATGCAAATATTTTCTTATTAGCTCGTACTTTTTTAGACTCATCACATCAGCGACACGAGGGTATCTGAAATCATTACTCCAGTAGTCTCGATATGACGGCATTCTTACAATACCCATCATAATTGTGATAGCTAGAAAATCACGCATATCATCTCTGGTAACGTTTATAGATTTACCTTCTTTGCTTTGCACAGAATATAAATTGGTGTGCTCCGTAATTAATCTATTATATCTTCAGAAAAAAAATTAAGAAAATAGTGTAACGGAGATTCTGTTGCGGTACTACTAGTGCTAAGATCAGGCATATCAAACTCTGCTGGATATTTGAATTTCCCACGCTGCCACTTGAAACTAAGAAGAGGTCTCTTGTACTTTTTTACTCTTTTAGCTACAACTCTTGGTTCACAGTTAGCACTTCTTTTTGAGCAAACTCTTTGGCTTAATGGAGTATTAAGTCGTGATAAAATTGACGAAACTGAATTTAAATTTGGGAGCGGATTGGGTGGTGTGTCCGAAGGAAAAATACTACGTATTACTGGAATCAGTGGAACCGTATCTTCATCAGATAATGTCGAAAAGGTTTCTTCTTGCACTGGACTATCAAGAATAAGATTCAAGTTTTCTAAAGACGAACGAAGGGACCTTGGTTCTGAGCTGAAGTCAGAAGATACATCGTCTTGACGTTCGGTGATGTTTTGAATAATAACTTCGTCTTCAGACGAAGAGCTATCGGTAGACGAGGCCGCTTCTGGTGGAACCAAAGCTAAAATTTGTCTTGCTCTCTGCCATTTTAAGCCTCCCTGGTAATAAGCAAAAAAAAACAAACATGCAGCAATTACCAACACCAAACATAAGTTAACACAAGTTTTAGTAAAAACGACCATATTAGTAATAGCGATATTCATTCATTATTTAGTAATCTAGCTTACTCGTACATTAGCAAACTTTCAGAACAGTCAATATAAAAACATAATACCGTCAACTCCCATAAATGTAAAAAAAAAAACACAAAACCCATACAAAGAAAATAATAATTATTCAGTGTTAGTAAAAGCGCGACGTGGCACCCGTGCAACGTACGAAATTAAAAGTACTTATGCTAAAGCTTCGCAGTGTCGCAAATGTGCAACGTCGGTAAATACGTGCTTATATTTCATAGTAGAATATGAATTTGACATTGGCGTTATATGACACAATTGTAAACACTCATAAACAATAATATTTCAAGTAATAGTTGTCAATAAATGCATAAAAACTATTCATATTTATTAAAACTCACCGGTCGTCCACGAGCGCAGTGTCGACGCGACGCCATTTTGGTCACAACTACGTAATGATGCGCGTGAGTTGGTTCAATATTTTTTTCATAAATGGCAACAGTATATCCATTATTAAAATTTATGTAAATAAGAAAAAATAATTATGGTTCTTGCAATTTATTTTTTTGTTTGGATAGTTGCATCGGTGCAACGTTGCGAATTAAAGGGATTTGTTGGAATGTTTAAAAAAAAAACTTTTGCCCTTGCGGCTTGCCTCTATACTAGCCAGCGGCCGCCCTGGCTTCGTACGGGTTCTCGGTGTTTTTCCCAATACTCTCTTACATACAAAACTTGTACTGACAATAACGAACACTACAAAAAAAAAAGAAATTATTTCAGAAGTTATGCGCGTATCAGTAGTAGCGAAAAGATTTTTGACTTTTTCAACTTCTTTTGGTTCGAATAGGATATTTTACTGCATACATTTTCTCTTCTTATTTGACGCGACGACACCTCATGATTGTGTCTTCTCTTCCTGTCACTATTTTCTTTTTCCTTCTCTTTTTCTTTCTCTTCTTTAGTCTCCGGCACCTACTGCTTGACGAGCGCTGATTTAGTGGAGTATGCCCAGAGAAGCATTTCTAAGTGTTCTGTAGTTGGTTAGGAAACTTTTTTCATGGCTTCAAAAGTATTGGTAGTGTAGGATAACATCTCTCTCACGCATTCAACCTCCTCCTTCGCTAACATTACTGCTTCGTAGAAGGAGGTGACTGCTTCCCATTTCTTTTTGCTCTGTGACATGGCCTGAATCAGAGACGGACGCGAGAGTTCGCCGCCGACCTGATAAAGTAAACAAATTCTGGCCATTCCAACCAATTAACTCGCTTGTGTAGGGTAAAAATGGCCCTCAACGATGCCGAAGAGCACGTGTTTGTCATTGCGATCATTTTTGTCGTGGGCCCCTCCTGCAAAACTTTCAGTTATCGAAATCATTTATTTCTGAAGTTGAAGGTTCTATAAGTTCAAACTTTATCCCATTCCATCCTCATCATCATTATCAACCGTATAGGACGCACACTGCTGAACATAGGCCCCCATTCCAATAGGATTGGTTGGCAGCGGCTTGCATCCAGAGCGATCTGTGATTTTCATCACATTTTTATCACGTTTATTAACACTTATTTTAAATGCTGTTGAAATACCCTACAGAAATGCATTAATCAGTACAATTAGAGTTTGATACATTGAGCCCTACAATAAAATAAATGAAAAACATCCGTATGATGCCGTGTGATCTGACACCCCGAGACGGTAGAAGAAAACGTGTTGAGTCGACCCCAAGCTGAATGTGTGAAAGGCAGGAAGGTGATGATGATGATATTATACTTTTATGTAAACAGTGATGATGATCTCTTTAAATGCTATAATTTGATAATTTGTATTCAATAAAGTTGTTTTTTTTACTCTTGCGGAAGTTAGAACTGCTGAATCTTGACGCCTGGCGCCGTGATTTGAAAATTCTAACTGTAAAGACATATTTAGGTGTCAGTTAAGTGAAAACAGGCGTAAGTCTAGTAAATTTTACGACCAACAAGCATATTAATATTTCCTAGGTCATAATATTTCACACGAGCGCCATAAAATATATGAAATGTAAGTATAATAAGAACCTGTAAAGAGGAACATAATGTAGCTTTTCCTATTTTATTAATTACTAGCTTTTGCTTATGGTCTGCAGAGAAAGCTAAATTTTATGGTTAAACTTTTTGAAAGATGTTATTTTAGGATTTCTAAAAATTCTAAAGTTACGGAACGACTTTGCAAAGATATTTTTATTTATTTAGAATTGGTACACCAACAGTACATGACATACATTACCTAGTATAATAAAAGTATGCTAAAGGGTCTTATGTGAAGTTACAGGTGTACACCGTGTACACAACAAGAGCATGAAAACAATCAAGCATCGTTATTAAAATTAAATTATTATTTAAAACCTTTTGCAAAATCATACCTGAAAAGTAAAAACAATCCTGTATTGATACAATGCATCTATCATCATATTATCTCGTATTTGAAAAAATACATCTTGAAAAATTGAAAAACCGTCTCCTTGGCGAATCTGCCTTTTTATTTAAAGCTATGGACCCACCCCGGCTTCACACGGATTTTCCAACAAAAATTGCAATTGAAATTGCAAATCTATATCGGAAAATCTTTTTTTTTTATGTAATAGGGGTTTGCTCTTGGCCTTAGTCTAGGTCAAGGGTGACAAAGACAAGGTCGACGATGGAGCGGGCTTACCCAGAAGAAGCCGGTCCACTCTAACTTTGATGAGATTAGGGTCGTATTTCTCAAGTGATCATTGAGAACAGATCTTTCTGATATAATTAGTTTTTTAGTTCCTTACCCAAAAGATATAACGGGACCCTATTAGATTTCTATAAGACCATCCGTTTGCTGTCCACTGTCATTCCACCCAACTTTCGATTCTTTTTTTGCCGTTTTTACAGATAATGTAACGGCACCCTTCGTATGCGAGATCGACACGCACTTAGCCGGGTTTTAGTTTAAGATTTTTTCCTGTGTATCGCAATAGATTTAATAGACGTGATAATAGGTACCAGACCTTATGTCTGGATGCTCTTAACGTGGTACCTCGGTTATCCCCTATATATTACCCTATAGTTTATATTTTTAGTGTTCAAAATCTCCGTTTTACGGGAAACTCATTTACAGCCCATAAAACGAACAAAGGTTGATAATAGCTTGTTAGAACCGTTGGTTTACAATAAAATTGGTGTTCTTCGATAACGGATCACTTAACTACGAGGAAATCAATGTTTAAAATTATATATATTTTCAATAATGAGGAGAAACGTACAATGGTAAAATGTGTATTATCCCATTTACAAGTACCTAGAGAAATATGAAAATAGAAAATGAATAGTTGAATACTTCACGTCTTGGTAGGTAGGTACCGAGCACAGTACCGAGCCATCTTTAGGTGGTTTTAATGATGTCTATAAAACATCAACTTTGGGTTACGTTGCTTTTGCTAACGACTGAGGAACACCTTTTTTAATAAAAATGTTCCCTTCGTTTTCTAAAAAAAAAGTTGCCCCACACCAAGAATTTCTCCTGTGTCGTGGGTGCGCTTACAAATATTTGAACTGACAAACAAACAGATAGACCCGGAACAACTACCTGTAGCCATACAAATATTTGTTCCTTTCGGGAATTGATCCTGCGACACGCAGTGCAGCCACGGCCCCGAATGTTTAAATAAATTGTTAAAAAATGCACATACAGTGAATGCAAAATTACACCTTGCAAGGTGGCTGCATACAAATTAAGTTATTGATTTATTTAATTTAAACAAATTGAAACCACAAGTGTGTTCATACCCATTTTGGTAGTTTTTGACAAGGCCTATAAGTACCTTCCATGTTTAATAAAGAAATATAGCCAAATGTTTAATTGAACTAAATTGAAGTGTTCAATACTTTAAAAAAATATTAAGCGCAATGTGAATAACTAAATTCCAAGAAATAAAGGAAAAACAATAAATTATTGATTAGACACACGACATTTTGTATACACCCAAGAATTTTGCAAGCAAAAAAAATCATAATTTATTTGGGATTCAAACGATGACTTTTTATTTCATCACCAGTTGTCTCTTTACGATCTTTCCATTAACTTATTTTTCGTATAAAAGACAACACAAGTTAAAGACACAACAGGAAAAGGCTTAAAACAACATGCAGCCAGACTTTGAAAGTGCATTATTCTCGGTCCTTCTGGCATGTTGCCATAGCTATAGATCATACACAATACAATTTATTTATAATTATTGTCAGTCTGTTTATTTACACAGTCACACAAAGTCGCATGCTTAACATAAAGAAATCTATTTCTTCTTGGTTAGACAAAAATGTTGCCAATGCTGACCCTCTAGTGTGAAATTTTTTTTTTAGCGATCACGGTCATTAGCAGAAATATTCAATACCGTTATAGGCTAGGCAGATAGCCTTCCCAAATATTTTTATTTGAGTAAGCCCCGGGGAAAGACTGGGTTATCTGATTTTGGGCCACTTGCCTTTATACCAATTCATTTGGGTTTGGTGAGTGATATCGTCTTTCTGAGGTATTCCACAAAGGGCAACCACACCGTGATAATGGCACCTGAGCTACTGGCACCTTATCTATTTCACATAAGAATTTCCCCAATTTCTCCCCTGTCAAAAATTTTCTCAGCTTTTTTTTTGTCAAAGTAAAACAAAAGCTGTTCAAATACTGTCATCAGCATCTAATACCAACAAATAGAAAATGTTACCCATCGGAAATAACTAAAAATGGGATCAAAAATTGAGATTCAACGAAAATAAATCAACAAATCCATAAACAATCAATCTCATCTTAGAATATGAAAAAAAAACTAACTGCAGCAGCTAATCTCTGAACATCTAGTTAGAAATAGTCCGGTTGCGAGATGCCGCATGATACAGGCTCGTAAAAAAATCGTTCGGCTATCTTAATGTAAACGAATGGTCATCGTTCCGCTCCCCACTTATGTAGCCGCTGCAATTAAACTTTTAATCAACTCGTTAATCTACTATCCGTGTCGTCGCAAGTAATCAGCCTTAAAATTGCGTGCAAACAAATCTGAATCAATCACGGTGTACGCCAGGTGTTCTTGAAGTTTACATCATCGTTTTCTACAGCTTTTTAAGAGGTATACTACTTCCTTTGGCTGTTGATTGCGTTTGCTTGTTGGATCATTGTCTGCGCTGCATCCTTCTACGACTATTAAGACATGCTTTGAGCACGTTCGTTGCTAAAGAAGCTTAATTAAGCTTACAAAAATTTACGTTCCAAATAAACAGAACTCAGTGATTTCCGAAACTTAAGTTTCGGAAACAGAACTCAGTGATTACCGAAACTTAAGTTTCGGAAACAGAACTCAGTGATTACCGAAACTTAAATTTCGGAAACAGAACTCAGTGATTTCCGAAACTTAAGTTTCGGAAATCACCGACTTCTTTTGTCTGAGTATTTTTGCCACCGACTTTGTCAATTTTTTTAAGTCAGTTTTATTTTTCATCTTCTGGGTCTGACAACCGGTCTTACCAAGGAGTATCGTATTACCCTGATACTAGTGGAAGTCAGATTAGTAGTTACTACATGTAAAATACTGATATTCAGCTGCATTCGGTTAGACTGAAAGCCGACCCTAACATGGATAATATGGCAAGTTAAGGAAAGGCTTGGCAGATGCCATTACGCCATACATTAATATGTATTTCTATGTACCTAATGTACCCCTGTATCTATAAGCCGTGGAAGGGTTCAGGGCATACTGGAATTATGTCATGTCATGTCATAAAATGGTGTAATTGATTGCAGCAATTACGGGACATTAGACGCCTACTTATTTTAATAAATCCAACATCATTTTTTTGATTTTCTGAAAAATTCAAAGTTACCAGGTTAAATACAATTACACTTAAGAAAGATTTTCGATGATAACGTACTAGTCAACACATTAATTAACAGATAAGTAACCACATGATTAAGTTCACATTACTTCGGTACATCCGGCAAGAGGAATAAATTATAAAAAATAAGCAGTAATCAGCAATCTCATTAGAACTTAACATCGCATTAGCAAAATCAAGGTCTACGGGCATTATAAAGTGGTTTGTCGGTTTTCCATGTCGGCTAGCGATTGGCGTTGATTGCCGAGGCGCCGGTCGAGGTGTCTCGTAGACGGCGCAATTAGGAAGTGTGCTTCCGCCGCCCACCGGTCTCCGGCGGCGGCGCCACCGTCACCCGCCGAGGAATTGCCTGCAATCGCTGCTAATTACGGCTATCCTCAGTGACCGGCCATCGGCCACATCCACCGAGCGCTGCTAAAATTGCACGACTCCCGTTATGTCTGCGCCAAGTGTTATTTGTTGCGCACGCTGCCCTGACTCTTTATTGGCCTCGTTCCTTTATGTATCGTTACCGTTGTTTTCGCAATTACTTAATAATGTACCTTTATGATACTCTGATCAAGCCATAGGTTATCTAAGTCGATATCCTGAAACCATGCCTCCATAGTATTCTTTATAGGCTCATTTTTTGAAAACGTAGTTTTCTACGGCTTATGTAATTCTATATCATATTCTATAATTGTGTAAATTCCCAGCTATCATTATTTTGGTCATTAGTGAACGTCGTTACGACGTCCGGGGCGTGGAGTGCGACAGATTGATATAAATAGTTCCTCTTATTAAATACGTTCGGAAGGGAAATAAGTCGTAAAAGAAATGTTATATTGCAAAAAACGTAATGGATAGCTTATTCCCATGATAAATTACAGCTATCATACCGAGCACCTACTCGATGGATTTAAATGTGGGGATATTGTAAATTAATGTAGTTAATTAAAATTATATCTATCTCTTTTGCGGTGAATTAATCTTACTGAGACTTGAGAGTAGGCTTTATTGAGTAAAAATTTTAATGATTGCATTTTTCTAGGTCGACGAAAACTATTTATTTATTTCCTACCTATGGCGATTCTCACAAGATACCATAATTCGCATGAGCTTACAGTGAAGTGGATCTCACGTCGCATTGACGACTTATGATTGTAAGAAATAAAACCGTTGATTGCAAGCACAAGTACACCGCCAGATCGTGCGGACACGAGTGCCTCTTGAATTCTACTTCTCCTTCGAATAATGATATATTGCCTGCAACATATAACATTTTCACGAATGTTCAAGAGGCAAGGAGGAAGGATCACGATCCTCAGTTGGGTCATTTCACGCAGGCTCAATCCTTTACTAATTTCGGTGGGATGGCAATTTCGGTGGCTGTCTTATTTTCAAAACAACTACAGTTGTTTATTTCATACTAAGAATACTAATGTGTTCCAGAATAAAACAAGTTTATTTTTTCATCCAAAAACCTACAAATAAAAAAATACACCGAAATTAGTAAAGGATTGAGCCTGCGTGAAATGACCCAACTGAGGATCGTGATCCTTCCTCCTTGCCTCTTGAACATTCGTGAAAATGTTATATGTTGCAGGCAATATATCATTATTTTGTAACGTGCTAACCTATAACAAAATATTTGGGTAGGTAAGTATAACCTATAGAAGGCTGTCTTAATTAATGTAAAGATTTGCAATCAAACTTACCTTAAAAGTTGCACTAATGGTACATTTATGAATGGTGCTGATTAAATAGTCTTCGCACTTACTGAGTGAGTCAGCCTCTCGCCTCATGCCTCTTTACCTCCCAAGTCCCGACATTAGTCTTCATTTGCGCGGACTCCTCTCGTCATCACGGCCCATTCAATTTGTTTATATTTCACGCCACTCCGAGGTGCCGCAGACATATTGCCTCTAGCCCTAACACCGAAATATGGACCCTTACCGATATTTATGATAGCTTTATCCGAGATGTGACTGTCTCCCCTAATGTGTTTTATACACCTTGGAAAATCTTCAAATTGATGTTATTATTCTTTACCATTTGACGTGTAACGACTTTTAATGTTTTATTGGCAAATTAATGGTCGTAAATTCTATTTCTCAGGGACTATTATGGTGTGTCTTACCGTTTTTTTTTGGAAACAGTATTGCATCCGAATCTTTTATTTCTTAATCCTAATTCTCCTATTCCTCCTCCTAATCTTTATCTTCTTATGCAATATTGGCTAGGAGTTGATGTTTGCGATGAAAGTAGGCTGTTGTATGTATGGTGAATCCAGTAGGATGTACGCAAAAAATGTTTTTTGCTAACATTATGTTACCTAATAGATTAGTAATTACGAAAATTATTATTTTTCAATACAATATCGTTTAAAATACCACGACAACGGTAAAATATAGTTATATTATTATTACTCTGTCACAGCTACATTTATAATAATAACATGCATTTATATTTTATATTAATATAATATTCACAATAAATGCATGCATCCGTTTACCTCCATCTAAGTATAAAAAAGTAAGAAAAGGGTTATTTTCTTAAAAATACTTATACAAAAACCCATACTTCCTTTACACGTCCTAAAAATAGAAAGTGTAAATAAGCCAAAGTAATAAACCTCCCACTTTTAAGTTTACCGTTATGGAAGACTTATTTAATTATTTTTGTAACATAAAGATTTCTAAGAACAAAAATAAAGTTAATTCGTAATTTCGTATACTGGCGGAAAAGCCCTCCAAGTACTCAAAGTTCCTTTCATATAGTTGTTTTATGTCATTTTCTACAGACGTTTGTATACTTATAACCTCCTTAAGTGGGTCTTATGGAACCTGTTTAAAACTACGGATAAGCAGACTTGTTCTGAGTTTTCTCATTTATTTTTTTATATATATTGATATTGTAAGTCCAAGTTTCTTCACGATGTGTTCTTTTACCGAAGATCGGGACGTTTTAGTGTTTCTGACTCAATAAAGTATCTTCTTTCCACCCATTCTATTGATAGTAGATGTACTTATTTTACTATGATTGTTTGTCATCAGAGGCGCTGGGCAGCGTGGGCAGCACGGCGGGCAGCTCCTGGCCGTCGTCGACGCCGGAGCCGTCGCCGTCGCCGGCGTCCACACCCACCTCGGCCGACGCCGCTGACGCCGACGCCGAGCCGCCCTTCACGCTCGGCGCCACCGAGCACACCCCCTACCAGTGCCAGTTCTGCGATAAAGCCTTCCCTAGGCTCTCTTATCTCAAGAAACATGAACAGGTATTTATGTTCATTGTGTATCATTTGCTCGTTGCCTACTTAAATGGCAGCCTACCAACGCATCGCACTCAACCTACACTTGTAATCTTCAATAAACTTCAAGATAGATTCAAGGAGATGTAGAACAACGCAAGTAACATTTGAAGTAGGTAATAAATGTCCAGCGGCCGTCCTCTCATTTCCATAAACCAACAAAGCCAACAGCTTCGCAGACAATACAGCTGCTGAGGCAATCATATCTGTGAATCCACAGCCCAGTTTCGCCATGCATGCCCTCGCTTCATTAGCAACTAGATACCCAAAACAGCCCATTTACAGAGCCGGTGCGTAGATATGCATCGCTCTCGGCTTGCAGTGCGGAGCTGGCGAGCTGAAGCCTGTGACGTGAGCGGCCATTATGCCGGCCGTACATCTCGGCTCCTTTGTGTCGCGCCGATCTCGCCGCGTTACGATTACGACACACACCGAGACAGATCTAGCTGAGATAGGACAAATAGAAACGTCACTTTGCATGCCGCCGCACGCTGCTCGCCTACGTACGGATATGGATCGGCACGTACTCTCCAAGTGGCAAAACCGTCACCTCGTTCAAAATTAAAATTAGGGGAGGTCTCGCTTATAGAAATTCGAGATAAGTGAAATGAATATCTAAAGAAGATTTCATTAGATTATCGGAATGCAATTGGCGTGTTTGCGCTCGCGTCGATATCGATCAGCGCATCGCGGCGACCGCTGGTGGTGTCGGGTGTGCGCCGACAAATGTATCGCGCGATGATCGCGTCGCGGGCCGCGACAGCAGCCGGTGACGGCCGGAAATAGGCTTGCGATAACAACTCCCTAGCCTAGCTCGCCACACCTTTATCATCGCGCCGCTGCTTGGGAAAGGCGATCATTATAAGAATAAATCAATTACAGAGTCCACGCGTATACCATTCGTCTTGTTCTCGTCGCGCCTCCGGAGAAATCGTAAAGCAGTAAAACTTCTCGTAGAAAATATTACTGTAATGCTGAAATACAATCGATATCTTGGTACAGTTCTTGACTGGCCACCTTAATTAACCCGTCCGATACGCATTGTGCTTGATACTGGTAATCGAAATCGTAAAACTTTCCAACTGAACATACTACACAGTGCTGTAAGATTTGCACCTATAGATAAAGAAGAGCGGAAGAATTTAAAGAAAGTCGACCTTGGCAGTTTACTAGCAGTTTAGATCTTACAATCATCACAAAGTAAGTGGCGGATGTTGTTTTGGACCCGACTCTCAAAATAGCCTGAATACGATACACTCCTCCTTAGTATGATGCACGTATGATGAGCCTTTGCAACACAATGTCACAGATTGCAAGGCGAAACATCTTTGGAAGCAAATGTGTTGATTATTTATGATCTTCAGAAAAATGTGTTTGGCACAAATACGTACTAACTTGAGGTAGTTAGGTACTTAAAAAGATGAAAAAAAAAATTAGAGCGCGCTGAGAGATTCACATCTTAATAACAGTAGGTACGAGCACCAACGAAGTGGAGCTACTGTTTCGGAGAACTTGTTATTCACGAGAATAATAAGATGTTTTATCATAAAGCCTGACATTTTTCTGCATGCCCACCGCGTAGTGCAAGGTAGCCATTAAGTTTGTTCTATTCGTGTAGTACTTAAGATTTCTTGTTTTATGGAGAAGGTGACTTTATTATTGCAGTGAGCACCGGTAGCAGCAGAACATAACAAACTATATCTAACTAGCGCGAGGTGTTGTCGCCCTTGTGATAGTGTTATGGCGGCAGCGACGAGGGCCGACGGCTCACTTGACCTCGCGGCACCTGACCATGTGAACCGACGATGCCGCACTGTTATTCATCTGAGAAAGTCGCTCAGCAGCCGCCCGCTGCCCATTCTCAAGCTTTTATTAGCTATCACGTTCACCTCAAACTAGTTTAAAATGTTCTTGGTGCGCTTTACTCGGAAAGCTCACCACCATTAGGATCGTAATGTCGGTCGCTCTCACGGTATTTGCTAACACTTTAAATAACGAGCCGTGATACATACTAGTCGCGTGTCTTTTTACCATAAGCGCTGTGTAGTGTCGTGGTGGGAGCAGCACGAGGCGGCCAGCAGGGCTCCGCGGTGCACCCAGGGGCCGAGCCCCCGCGGCGACCCCAGATCGTTTCGCTTATTGAATTCTCGCACGAAGTATCATGATGACAAGGGCAAATATTTTGCAAAAGTAACAAAACATTTTTATGAATGTTTCTTACCTGTGGGACTATCAATTGCAAACAGAACAGTTACGTGACAAGTACAACAAAACAATGTCTTACAAGAGAGTAGCTATCGATTAATCGATTGTCAATCTCGCGAGAGTCTAATTGGCCCACTGTGAGGGTAGCTTCCTCGCGAGTGCGTGGGCATGGGCGCTGGCCGGGCCGGAGCGGGGCGCGATTTATCGTGCACGGACGATCAAATTTATTAATTCTGTCAGGGGCCGATTGCTCCAATTAAGTGAGTGGAGTAAACATGCCGCTGCTATGTTTATGTGTTGCCGTACCGGTGCCGATGTAGTGCCGAGTAGCGCGCGTCGTGCGCGGGCGCCGACCGGTAAAATTCGCACTTCACTCACCGCTAATCACAACATGTGATTTAAATATCACTTCGAGTCGCGTCAGTAGTTTATGTGAATGGAATTTAATTAAAAGATGTTTCTTTTTAGTTTTTAATCAATACAATTAAGTGAATATCTAGTTAAGTGCTTAGCCTAGAGCAATAAAAATTGTGAGATAGGTAGGAGTGATCTGCTACTTAGCTGATAGATGAGCAATCTTAGGATTTATAAGTCTCAAGACTGCTAAGTTAGATAGGATGTCTCCGAAACGCAGATTGCGGTTTACAATTATTTTTTATTCATTTTCCATTTGCAAATGAAGAAACAGGTAGCTTTTTCTTTATTAGACTCCAATTTTTTTATGTAACTTTTCCGACATTAGAATTCAATTAGATAAAGCAAAACAAAGGAAAGTTCTTGTAGGATAGTTGTCATAAAATAATAGTAAAACAGTAGACCTGAGCAGAAAGCTCCGAGGCGGCGGAAACGGGTCCACTTAGCCCAATTAGACCAGTCTCCGTACTCATGATAATTGCTGCTGACTGTGCCAGGATATGCGGCACTTATCAATCTGTGGATTACACTCTTGATAGCCCCGTAGGTGCTCTGTCTGTCTGTTATGAAATAAACTTTGTGACCAGCATAGTCGAAGACTAACTTTTGTAGGGGAATTCATATAGCTTTTCTGTAGAAATGACGAAAGCTTTAAATTACCTGAAAAGTAATTATATGTATTTACTTAGTGGCAATACGTAAACAACTGAATGAAAACATTAAATATTTTTACGGGATATTTTACGTTTTTTAGTAAATTAATTCTTCCAAACCTCCTTACCAATTCCAATTCTTTCCAATTCTTTGTGTAAGCTTTTTAAATTAGTTGGAAAATATAAAGTGTGAACCAATTTAATGAATAATTCAATATGCGTGAAGATACAAAATTATTATGAAGGCAAGATGCGCAAATCTTGCCGGGGCTAAAGCGATTAATTCATCATGGATAATATAATTTACATACTTACAACTTAACGATAGTATGGTGGATTGGTAATTTCTCGCTTCTAAGATCACAACAAACTGACTTTGCATAGCATGTAACAAATAATAACGAGTCGTGGACAGCAGCAAAGGACTTCAATGGATACGATATTCAGCCTCCGGGCAATCGAGGTTTTGCATTAAAATGATAAATGCTGGTTTTCGACGCTTGTAAAGGTTTCAGTATAATAAAATAAACAAATGTGATTCAGACTCGTACACGAAGGGTTGTTCCGTATCAGACGTATTCTACATTAGACGTTTCATATACGGCACACGTAGACATTTTTCTTTTTGCAGGTGCCATAGCCCATAAGTGGAATCGCAAGAAAATATTTAAAAAAAAATCGATTTCGTGCACCGCGTTTTGAGGTAGTGGTCAAATAAATTACACAAAGTAATGCGCCTGACTAGTTTAGAATCCAATGAGCGGCCGTTACCGATTTGGCCTAAAACTGCTCTTCTACTTGATACATGCAGTTAATTTTCACGAATTTCAGAACAATTACATTGTTAGTGATGAATTAATGATATGCATCGAACCAGTATCTTGCTTACTACTTAGCTACGCACATGAAAAAGGTGATTAAATTACTACTAACAAGGTCACAAATTAAGCTATCTGTGACGTCAATATAGCCGCAAAACGTCTCGTGGTAGGGAGACAAACAAGCCTCACCCAAACCACTTAAACCTGTTTGGCTCCCTAAATCTTATAAAATTTACGGAACCCAAATTCTAAAAACAACGTAAATCATAAAATAAAGTGTTATTGTCATGTTTGTTTAGTGCCAAACTTAAAACGTATGGAATAGAAGTCAATCATTCGTAACATATTTTTTTGTTTAGAGTTGTTCTCAATGAATGCCGCGAAGGTGGTCAATTAGTCGAAGCGTGTACTGGCTGTCAGTTTGGGAGTACATACCTATATTGTAGTGATGACACGAATATTTCACGACTATTCGGTTACATTAACAGTAGAGTATACGGTAGACGGTAGAATAACTAATGATGTAAGTACTTAAAGAAAAGTGTTTTTGTTTTTTAAGGAAATGCTAACATTAGAAATCCAAAACCTACGCATATGGAACAAAAAGATTGACGGTTTAGTCACCGCTGCTAAAATGATGCTGGTCAGAACCTGTCACCTGCAAAAAGTATTTTGTTATGCGTCACCGAATTGACCGAATATTCAGCCGCTGCGCTCTACATAGTGCTTACTTTATTCAAGAATATTGTAGAACATTCAGTACTCCGCGCTTCGGTCAAGACTATAGTCGAATTTTCAGCATTCGGCGCTTCGGCCAAGACTTTAGCCGAATACCTATTCAGTATTCGGCGAAATCACTATTGATATCTCTAGTCTATTGTGGCCTGGCTGTCCAGTTCACGGCGGTGCGAAGGCCGGCGACGGACGTGGACGCCTGTCATTATCTCCCTGCCACATGCTATTCACAAGCTCCGCATTAGCATTCTCATTATGTCCTAACTCATGAATAATCTTTTGAGTGAGCCCAATAATACTTACTTTTTACAAAATTAACGTATTTCGTCACGTAGATCTACAAGATATTTTTGTATTTCCGAAATAACTGCGTAGCTGTGTATGATTATTACCTACTTGTTGTTTTCTCATAACAAATCAAAAAGCACAATATTTTCAGCATACTCCAGACACACAAAAAAAAAAGTTTCGTGAGGTTGTAATTATGTAACTGACTTGAAAATGGTGTGAGGCATCAATGGATTGATTTTTAAATAATTTTACAGTCATATGGGCATTTTTATATGTATAGCCTCCCATTAGGTCGATGTGTGATGTAGAGTAACTTGAAATATTCAGTCTAATTTAAGCGGTCTAAGGCCGGCCACATAGATCGATTTGCTGATTCGATTTCATGATCCGTTTTCCGAAACGGAGCCTCCGAACGCAGGGAATTCATATAAAAGTAACTGCATGCCACACACATTCGATAACTTCCCGTACGGTTTTTTTTCGTCCCGACTTTCCGAATGTAAGCCCATCAATGTAGATATTTATCAAGATCAGGTTTCCTGATCAGAAAAACTGTTGTATGTGGCCGCCCTAACAGTCTACCTTAGGGTGCTCCCACATCTATCGACGTGGAATCGGCTTTTTCCGTCGCCCTTTCTCTTTCTGTCGCTTAGAACTGCCATTTGCTAGACCGAGACAATGCGATAGCACGCGGCCGCCTTGAGGATTCCGCCGCGTGCTATCGCATTATGCTTTCTGTCTCGGTCTAGCAAATGGCAGTTCTAAGCGACAGAAAGAGAAAGGGCGACGGAAAAAGCCAATTCCGCGTCGATAGATGTGGGAGCACCCTTAGATAGGATACTAATATCCAGCCAGAGTGGCGTAGCTAGTCTTAGCCCACGGCCTCGCCTCATGCATAGTGGAAACATTAAGCCAAAAAAAATCGTCGTGACATTGCATGGTGATCACAAGTTTGTTCGCCCCATCTAGAATAGGTCTCACTACACCACTTTATCCAGCCAAAAATACCGTGTAATCTAGCCACAAATGCGTTTCTGAGTATGAAAACAAAGTAGGTAGCACCTATGTGTAATGTGACTATTGACGTAAGAATTTCAAACTATTGTGTGTATAGTGAAATCTGCGAACTGACTACACGACTTAACGGCCGCCATGTTTCATAACTTGTTGAGGTTGGACATTACTTTTTAGGGTTACGTAGCCAAAGGGTGCCAACAGGAATAGTAAAGATCCACTATCTGGCATACGTCCGTCTGACACAGAACTGTACCTTTTTAACCCTAATAGGTTTAGGATACAGTGTCATTTCATTACGGAAGAAATACAAATAGTACAAAAATCCCTATAAAAGAATTGTGTATTATCGGACTTATTGAAAAAGTACAGACGCCAGCACATCAAGCTACCACAATCATCATATTTCTCTTACATATTATTTCTTTTACAATTTTGCACATTATCAAAATAGTAGAAGGTTAAGGCGCATAGTACCCTCAATGACCTTGAGCATCAGGGCGGAGCTTTCAGCACACTTTCATATCTGCACCACATAAACTAATATGTCCCGAGCATACTGCGATACCTCAAAACGATGTCATAGACTATGCAGCGAGGCAGGAACGACTGCCGCGGGCCGCCTTCACCCGGTTTTTATATATGGAAACCTCAATATTTAACATATTCTTTGTAAAATATTGACTGATTTACATGAGCGTTGCTCACTTTGTAGTAAATTTTAACACCGATTGATCTATTCAAAAATATTTTAAATAAACGAAGCCGTTTAGAAGGAGTGAGCATTTATTTGAACAAAATAGCGTGTTGTTAAATATTTTTTTACAGTTCAACTATTTGTCATAAGAAAATAAAATTTACTCACATTGTTGTACATGAATATACATTCAACATATATTTTTTTTCAATCTTTACACCCAGCCGTTAATCAGGAATATGCTTTAGAATGTTACGTTTTTACGGCTTAAAAGGCGCGAAGGCCCTTAATGTTAAATTTTACAGATTGCAAAATTTTACAGATTCGGGTAGGTTGACCTGAGCTGGCGCCTGTACTATTTGTTCCATATTATAAGGTGATACGGAACTGTTCGTGTGCAAGTTCGACGTGCAATTGACGGTTTTTACTCTCCTACCGTTACAAGAAGACGTTGCTCAAAACGTGTTGTTCGCAGTGAAGCCGTTCCGGTGAACATTACCGATCGAATCCATCTCATTGTGATAAGCGCTGCTTCCGCGCAGGAATGTTATCGGCCACACGTATCGATTCGTTTCACTGTAGCTTCGGTTTTTATTGAGAAACCACCTTTCAATAATAAGATTTGTTTGATTTAGTTCAATAGAAAAATTGATACTACTCAAAAGGGTACTTAACTGAAAATATCTAATTAGTCTGTCAGATTATCAAACTATATTTGATACGTATTTTTAACCGACTTCAAAAAGAAGGAGGTTATCAATTCGACGGTATGTTTTTTTTTGTGTGTTTGTTACGCGATTACTGCGCCAATTGTGGACCGACTTTCAAAATTCGTTTTTTGTTCGAAAGGAGATACTTCAGGAGTGGTCCCATTGTCACCATGTCAGGATCTGATGATTGGATCCTGGAGAAATCGAGGGCAACCCTCAAATTTTATAGGCCTACACATCGTTTTTCGCAAATTTTATGAAGTAATTTAAGTATTTGCGTATGGTAATCGTCATCTCATGTAGCTGAGCTGATGATGGAAGGTACAACTCCTCTAGTAAGGACTTGGCATCGACTGATTTAGTAAATTATGTTTGTGTTCGCATATCTCCGGAACTACAAGTCCGATTTAAGTAATTCTTTTTTTTGTTGTACTAGGTATCGTTCACCTTAGGTACTACTGCAAGTTTCATCAAAATCGGTTCAGTAGTTTTTGAGATAGGGAATTATGAACGTTAGGGTGCGTCCACATCTGGCGAATGCGCCGCGAATGTGCAGCTCGTACGCGGTTTGCGAGCGGCGCGCGAGCTGCACGCGCGCAGTAACAACAATGGTTTGGTACGCCAAAAGGCGCGCGCGCGGCGCGCGATCTGCACGCGTGCAGCTCGCAAACGGTGCGCGAGCTGCGCATATTTGCGGCGCATTCGTCAGATGTGGACGCACCCTAAGAGATTTTAACGATGTTATTACCGGTGTTACGGATTGCAAAATTGTAGTGCTCATGTAAGAAAATGATGTACTCGTATTTGACAAGAATTGTGGTTGAATATTTAAACTAAAAAGAGTAAAATAAAAACTTTTTCAAAAACAAAAGGAACCGCCTTCAAAAACAACCATAAAAAAGGGTAAAATTAGCCTTCTAAACTTTTCTTTCGGAAGTCGGTGGCAAAAAGACAATGAAATTAATAAAAAAAAGTCACCGACTTCCGAAATGAAAGTTTTGAAGGCTAATTTTACCCTTTTTTGTGGTTGTTTTTGAAGGCGGTTACATTTTTTTTTTTGAAAAAGTTTTTATTTCTTTTGTTACGTAAACTAAAACTGACGAAGTTAAAACGCTTCTAAAAATTAAAAAATGTCACATGGTCGGTACAATATTTTTCATCCCACCTATTCGAAAAGGACGACTTGGTTCGCCTAAAACTAGTGTTTTCTATAGGGAACTTTTAGCGAGCAGGAATGAGTTTTTAATCCTCTTCATAAGTGCGCCGCAAAGAACTTTACCGCGCACTTTTTGAATTTGGAACATCTTAGTGCTCGGCACCAAAGAAATCGAACGCAAATAGTGTTTGAATAAAGACTGGCTGGAATGACGGCCCATAGTCACGCCGCGCCGGTTCGCTGGCTGAATAAAAATTGTAGATTGTATGACAAGAGACAATATATTTTTCTCTATTAATTATACTCTATTGCTAGAGCAATAGAATAGAATATTCCAAGTTACGAATTTTTCGCAATCAAAATTTGTTTGGCGGATTTAGACCTGCTGGTAAAAATAATGAATTATTTATATAGGTAAGTACTTTTTTTTTCGGACAGTGGCATGGATGCATTAACTGTAGGTTGTAATTTAATGTTTTTCACGATGCGTTCACATGTAGCTGGAGAGCTACTGAACCCTGCGACTAACGGTCTTCCTGTAAGGTTAGAAATTTGTACACGTAATATTTATAGCATGCTAAGAGCAATAGCGACGACCTGGCAGGCGTCAGCCGTGCACATCATTATACAATTTAATTTTCAAAGTGTAAAAAAAATTGAAAAAACTTGTTCCTGTAAGCTTAAAAATTTAACAGGATGTAGTTTATTTATTGTAAAACTTGGAAAAAAATGACAGGCGATTACAAGGTGCACAAGTATGTGACAGGCGAATTGAAAAGTGCAAAGTTGATGAGGAAAAATAAACTTTCTCCTGTAAGATCAAAATTATCTCGCGATTGGCTGAACTGATTTTGATGCCGTTTTCAGAAAAGTGTGGGTTACATTCCGAGAAAGGTTTTAATATACAGAGTGCATTTTTCAACTGGGCGTGGATGGCTATCTCCGAAACAATCAGGAATATCGAAAAACGTTGAAAGGAATCTCGAGGCCGATTTTGACGAAAATAAAACTGCATCGATGGATTTTAGAAAAATCAATAATCCTGGCCAGGAATCGAACCCGCTGATTTTGGAAAAAAAATCACAGCCTGTATTATTACACCATTCGATAGTATTGCTAATAAGGATCAAATTCTGGGAAGTGATCATATAAGGCAAACTTAAGGAAATAGCAGATTTTCATGAAATTGCTATATTTCTATGTTACTATGTTCTACTGATCCATAATTTATTTATAATTGTTTTCAATAATTCAGTGGATTTGATGTCTCAACAATCCCAGTGTATTCAGCAATGCGAAATTATTGAGTTGAACAAAAATAAGCGTTATTTCAAAGAACAAACGGTTAACTTATGTTCCGAATACAGTTATCGTCTTGAACATTTATCAGTTTCTTTTTTCAATTATACGTTTTCCTAAAGTTTTCCGTATATGATTACTTCCCAGAATTTGATCCTTATTAGCAACACTATCGAATGGTGTAATAATACAGGCTGTGATTTTTTTCCAAAATCAGCGGGTTCGATTCCTGGCCAGGATTATTGATTTTTCTAAAATCCATCGATGCAGTTTTATTTTCGTCAAAATCGGCCTCGAGATTCCTTTCAACATGTTTCGATATTCCTCATTGTTTCGGAGGTAACCATCCACGCCCAGTTGAAAAATTCACCCTGTATATTTAAAACCTTTCTCGGAATGTAACGCACACTATTCTGAAAATGGCATCAAAATCAGTTCAGCCAAACGCGAGATAATTTTGATCTTACAGGAGAAAGTTTATTTTTCCTCATCAACTTTGCACTTTTCAATTCGCCTGTCACATACTTGTGCACCTTGTAATCGCCTGTTATTTTTTTTCCAAGATTTACAATAAATAAACTACATCCTGTTAAATTTTTAAGCTTACAGGGACAAGTTTTTTTTTTTCATTTTTTTTTACACTTTGAAAATTAAATTGTCTAATGATGTGCACGGCTGACGCCTGCCAGGGGGGGTATTACAACCTTTTTTAATTCCTTGCAGTTTTCGAGCAGTTGACTTTACGGCCTTATGCAGGCTTGTTCTATTTCGTATTATGACGTACGTAATTCTGCAAGGAATCATCCTGGATTACTTGTCTCTGGATGATTATGACGGGCTAGCGAATTCGTTCAAAAATCGAATCGAAAATTTACCGATGATTACCGGTTTTATAAATTGTGTGTGAAAAAAATCTTTTTCATTGTAAATTTAGGAGATATTTGAGTTAAACTGTATTTTAATAACAATTTAAATATTTACAATCAAATTGACCAACATTTACTGTCATTTTATGCAAAAACTTAATACCAAATAAAACTGTCACAAAGGGGTTTGTTTCTGAACGATCGTATTGCGATACTTTTTTAGTCTGTGGCGGTTTTGTTTACCAAAACAAACAAGATTAACGTATTTTATTTATTTATAATGCCACTATGTAGTGCTTTTAACTGCATTAATAAAGAAGCACACCGTTTTCCTACCGCAGAGAAAGTAAGGAAACAAAATGGACTAAGTCATGAGCGGAAAATTTTGAAAAATGGAGCTGTTCCAACACAACAATGTTCTAATTTTTAAAGCAAGAGCTAGAAATGTTTCAACAAGTGAAGGAATGATAAAACCTAGGACGTTTATTCAAACCGAAAGACAGTGTACCTAGTTCTCTTGAAATTGGCTGCGAAATTGTGGTACCAGAAGCAATCGAGGAAGTGAAATTAAAAATGTCTGCTGATACATTAAAGACTGCCCAATGTACCCAAATAAATATTGAACACAAGTTTTGGCTCCATTGGACTGTACCATTTCTGGAATGATGCTGCGCGAGGCTATTAATTTTAAGTGTTTGAGTTGATCATACATTTTGTTTGGTTTATACAACCCTACATCCATTGCTACGAAAGATTATTTATTTCGTCACCATGTCTCAAATCTAAGCTCTGTATATATTTTTTTTCTTACACTGATGGAACTACGACAAATAAAACAATTTTTTTAGGAGTAACATGTTTTTTATTTAGAACACTACTATTACTTTATGAGTAAATGTTTACGTATATGAATAATTATATTTATTGTTTAGCGTTCATTATATGAGTGTATATGTGTCGTAAAAGGTAAAAACTTTGGCGTCTTTTTATGTAAAGCTCGTCAGCTGAGATTATATCGTGTATGCACTCTCCAGATATTCTGTAGTGCCTCCATTATTAATACCAAAGTTTAATTTAGTTAGTTTCAGCTGTTTAAAGACAAATTAAAAGAAACAAGTCAGTAAAAGTTACTAAAAAGTGGCGTAAACTGAATGATTTTGGAGATGCCAATTTTGACAGTTAATCCGGCCTTGAAATGTCATTATGTAGCTTGTAATACGAAATTTCCAGGCACAAGCACAGGCAGAAGTCGGTATGAGGTCACGTGACCGTTTTACTGCCCGTCATTGTGTGATCGTAATACGACTAAGCAAGGCAGTTCACTTTAAGGCGTAAACTGACAGGAATTAAGAGCTTGTAATACACCCCCAGGTCGTCGCTATTCCTCTTAACATGCTATAAATATTACGTGTACAAATTTCTAACATTACAGGAAGACCGTTAGTCGCAGGGTTCAGTAGCTCTTGGACTAATGTTTTCGTCTCGTTCTCAATGGAATCTTGTATATAATTTTCATAATTGCGAAAATGTCTCAAATGTAAATATAAGTTTTTAGTTGTTTTATTATTAGATAATTTTAATTTAGTTGTTACTATATGTTTTATTTAATAATAATATTACAGTAAAATATGAGGCGCTTTTTATTTTCTCATAGTGGGTGATGAAAAGTAGAGTGTATCACTCGGGCGCAAAATATATTTTTGGCTCGGGCGACGTACTTTGAATCCCTCGCTACGTTCAGGATTCTACTAAAGAATCCTACAGTAGAATCCCTCACTTCGCTCTGGATTCAAAAAAGCGCCCTCGCCGTAAAAATATCATTTTGCTCCCTTGTCATACAATCTACTATTACTTGCTCCTGACGTTACAAGCCCTCTCTCTTTCGAGTTTTGATGCGTTATTATATCTTTGTAAACATGCATTAATTCAACAAAAGAAAAAAAAAAGTTACTGACGAACAAATTTTGCAATTGATCAATGCTGTCAACATTCCGATTATGATAATTAAGTTGATAATTAAGGCTTGGGATATTCCAATGCTGGGCAAAGCTCAGCATATGAATCATGTGGAACGCTGATCATTGGTTTTGTCGTATATTTTGGCTTGCTTTTGAAATTAATCACCATTCGATCACGTCACTATCGACGCACTTTATTGCATACCTAGTGTACTTATAAATACAAAGCAGATCAAAATCATCGATACGTAGATAATTAATTGAACAATTATCAGTCGTGATCGATCGAGGCAGAAGCAGCGGCTCCCAATGGTTGATGTCTTATTCGGACATAACAACCAGCTTAGTGGGTCCTTGATTTTTTTGGGTTCCTTGCCCAAAGAGTAAAACGGTACCCTATTACTGAGAATCCGCTGTCCATCCGTCTGCCTGTTTACCGTAATAGTTGAAATTTTCACAGATGATACGAGTATGTATTTGTTGCTGCTAAAACAACAAATAAAAACAGAAAAAAATAAATATTTTAGGACTCATACTCATGCAACAGACATGATTTTTTTGCCGTTTTTAGAAATGGTATGGAATGACACTACTAAGAGAGTGATGGTTATAAATTTTGATGAATGGAGAGGAAGAGGAAGGCCAAAGTATGGATTTTGTCTGAGGAATGATATGAAAGAAAAAGGAGTAAATAATAATAATAATAATAATAATATAATAATATAATATAATAATATTCCACAACTATCACACAACGCCATCTAGTCCCAAGCTAAGCAGAGCTTGTGTTATGGGTACTAGACAACTGATAAACATACTTATATATTTCTAAATACATACATATTATAGATAAATTACACCCAGACACAGAACAAATGATCGTGCTCATCACACAAACATTTGTCCTGGGTGGGAATCGAACCCACGACCTCCGGCATAGCAGTCAGGGTCACTAACCACTAGACCAACAGGCCAGTCTGAAATCAAATTTTAAATGATACTGTGTCAGTGTGTCAGCTGACAAGGGAGAATGGAAAAAGAAAACCTGTTGCTCCTACCCGATCTAAAATGGGATATGGGCAGGAAGATGATGATAGACAATGGTACGGAACCCATCGTGCGCTAGTCTGGCTTGCTCTTAGCCGGTTTTTTTTTTCTATTGACACAAAATGTCGGTAGATCGTAACTTTGTAAGCTGGCCAGCTCACGCAGCGGTATCGGTAGTCAGATCCATTGTTCAAAGATCGTTCTCACGATAGTTTTTATGATCAGCGCACCCGAAGTTATTTCGATTCGATATTGTGTGCGCTCCTCATGTAATCGATTAAAGTGTTATTAGATTTGATGGTATGCATGAGAAGATGGATCATATAAAGTATAATAATCTGGCTAAACACGTAGTTATGTGGAATTCGCTGCTAGAGTCTGTGTTTCCTGATAGCTACAAACTTGGGGTCTTTGAGTCAAGAGTGAATATTAGGTTACTTCTAAAATACGGTACCTACTTCACCGTGGACCACATCATTGTTTACCATCAGCTGAAGTTATGGTCAAACCTGTCAATGGTCGAACCTGTGTTATTTAAAAAAGTTCTCTCAATAAAAAGTAAATTATTGTAAAGGTTTGTCGCTGTAACTCCTGGGGGTTAGGCAGAGGTACTTAATCAAACTTGTAATATAACTGGCGTAATTATGTGTGTACTACTTAGGTACACATATTATGCTTAACGAGTATGTTTGAGTCCTATATTATACGGGAAAGACAAATTGGTTTTACAATTTCTTCTACCATTCCCAAAATTTCAGCGACGATTAATTTGGGCGTGCTCTCTGAGGTTCAAAGTCCTGGATTTACATAATTGATCGCAAAGCTTTTCTTTTACGTTCTATGGAAGCTTAAGAAATAAAATTTTATTTGTGCCAGATCAATGCCGTAATTCAATATTTTGTCGACTCCATAAATGAACTGTAATGTAAGGTGTCCCATTAATTTCATATTAGGACTTGTATTATTCTGAATGCCATTGTTTCAGACTCATTCGGATCAGATGCCGTTCAGGTGTGAGTTCTGCTCGCGTCTGTTCAAGCACAAGCGTTCCCGCGATCGTCACGTCAAGTTGCACACCGGAGACCGCAAGTACCGCTGCGCTCACTGTGAGTCTGCCTTCTCCAGGAGGTAAGAATTGTACCTATAGCTTTAGGGCTACATACACCACATCTGGCAGCACGGAATCGCCTTTTTCCGTCGCCCTTTCTCTTTCTGTCGCTTAGAACTGCCATTTGCTAGACCGAGACAGAATGCATAATGCGATAGCACGCGGCGGAATCCGTGAGGCGGCCGGCTGCTGTCGCATTGTCCCGGTCTAGCAAATGGCAGTTCTAAGCGACAGAAAGAGAAAGGGCAACGGAAACAGGCGATTCCGTGCTGCCAGATATGGTTCAACCCTTACTGGAATTCTTTAAGTTCCTTAATTTGTCAAACTGCTTGCTTATCCTTTTATTCAGTGTTAAAAACTACAAAGTTCAAAGCCAAACATATGAAGGTACCACCACAAATGGTCGTGTCACCTACAAAGAGAATGCTAATGCGTCTAATCCGAAGACATTGAAGATTAATATATGGTTAGAAGAATGCTCATGAGATGCGTGCATGACAAAGGCCTGCGACCAAGATTGATCGCTACAAGTCACGGGCACCGCGCGCTCTCGGGCGTAAGGCGACGCGACGTGTCACCTTTTTCGTCACCTTACCGACCACGTGACTAATTCCATGCAATTTGTCGGCCCAACGCTCCGCCGACGAGTGAAAAGAGATGATGCACTGACAAATGACGTCGAGGGTCTCACAAAAATGAAATAATGGCCCATACCTAAAACGGGCACGGCTGCGCGGCCATTAGCGGAGGTGTTTGGGCGAACGCCTCTATTCTGTAGTTCGCGTGAAAAGCCTCTTTGTTAGTTCTGTTTGGTCCGTGTGCTTTATGTGGGTACTTACGTTTCATATATATTATGACAAATTGACGTCTCAGCTTGCTCACAAGATGATTTATCTCAATTTTAAAATCCTTATACGGGTGTTTTGCTGTTAAAAGCACGTTACTTGGGTATGCGTTTACCTTTACACGAAGTTTTAAAATTAACTAAGGACTCCTTAAACACCGTACAAAACTTACACCTTAAAACGTACCTCTGATAGGTATACCATATACTTATTTATATCCTTAGTAGAAGTGGGTTTAATGGCAAGTGTTATATAGCAGCGTTCATTTAAGGAAAAATAAACTCTGTAACCTAACCCGTGTTTTTATTATTCCTCGATTTTTTGTCGTTTACATCTTCCAAATGAAGACTTGCGCCCAAGCAGACAAAAATAGTAGCAATTTTTGATAATTGTGCATTGGTACTGGAGCTAATTAAAATATTCATTTATAAATAATGGGTGTTAATTTTTCATTATCACCAGGCTTAAATTTACTACGAGATGTGATGTTTTAATAAAATGTTTTATAACGTGTTATCGTAAATTTCAGCGACCACTTGAAGATCCATATGAAGACGCATGACAACCAGAAGCCGTTCCAGTGCACGGTCTGCAACCGAGGGTACAACACGGCTGCCGCTCTGACTTCACACATGCAAGGACACAAGAGAGACAGGGAGGGCCGGGAGCCCGACAGACGCAGGGCGCTACGCTGTCTGAGGTGTGGGGATGCCTTCCGAAGACCAGACCTTCTGCAGGTATAGGCTACACGTTTGCTTTAATGAAATTAGAGGTCTACCAATCTCCACGTGTGTTATGCAAGATTTGGAACGCAGCTCTTTTATAAATCGTTGCGAAATTCTTCTGTATAGTATGATCCATCAGTCAGACCCGAAACAAATACCTGTAGGGCATACAAACATTCGTTCCGTGCGGGAATATGACTCGTGACACTCAGCACAGCAGGCAATCGCTTAACCAATGTGCAAACCGTTTATAGAACCGTATTTGAACATTCAGTTCCAAAAACTTGCAAATACCTTAATTAATCGTAGTACACATCCTTCGTTTACTTTACCGAATCCTTACTTTTATCTATCCAGGCACACATGGTGAGCGCGCACGGCGTGGACACTGCCGCCATGACTCCACCGCGGCGCGTTGCTTCCCAGCCACCGCCCACACTACTCGCCTGCATCTACTGCACTCGCGACACATTCACCAGCATGGAGCAATTACAACTACATGTCCGCGCAGCACACTCAGCCTTACTAAATGGCGAAGGACCAGTCCAAGTAGACCAGCCTGCGCCCACAGACCTAAGCCGACGAGCGCCTGATGAAGTGCCCCCAGTAAAACGCCCTCGCTCCGGCTCTGGCACACCACAAACTAACTTATCACCAAGCACACTGCTTTGCAATCAATGTGATGCTGCGCTCCCAGATTTTGAAGCATTTCGGGCGCATTTAAAAGGACATATTGAAGAAGGAGGGGAGCTGCGGTCGAGTCCTGCTCCTTGCGTTCACTGTGGTGCTACATTCGCGGACGCAGCGGCCTCGGAGCGCCACCTAACGGCGCATTATCTGGCAGTTTCATGCGAGTACACATGCCACAGTTGCGCTCGGAGCTTTGCTGCGCCTGATGACTTGCAGAAGCATTTACTCGAATTGCATGCGCATCATCTGTATAGATGCGCTCTCTGCAAAGAAGTTTTTGATTCTAAAGTAGCAATTCAGGTAAGGACTTGCATAATTATTTTTTCATTCTTTCTTATAGCCTTCGACATTCTAAGTAGTATTAAAACTCTTTGCAATCTTCTTCTTCAGGTGCATTTCGCGGTGGCACATAGTGGCGAAAACAAAGTGTGGGTGTGTCGTTCTTGCGGTGCGAGCGCGGGAGCTCTCCGTTCAGAGGCCGAGGGAGCGGCGCATGTGCGCTCCCTCCACGCGGCCGCAGCCCCTCGTTGTGCATGCGGAGCCCTACTCGGCAGTGGCGTCGCCGCGAGAACCGCTCGACCACACCGCGCGTATCGGTGTCCCGTACCAGCTTGCAATGATGCATTTGCTGTGCAGTACTTGCTTGAACGACACATGCAGGCTCATCATGCGATGCAACAGCAGGTAAGCACCTTTGGATTTGTTATAGGTATAAGTATTATCATACTATTCCCTGCTAATTATGTCGGATGTATTTTAAACTGAAAATCTTTTGGCAGGTTCTTAACGGTGACTTACCGAGAACAAAACGAATGGACTCAACAAACGGCGGTGAGGGTGGTGATGAGGCACGGTCCCAATGTTCCCCTGGCGCAGACAGTGGGGGTGTGACCACAGCGGTGGTGGCTGCCAGTGAGGAACGAAGACGGAAGAACGGCGCTGTTGCCTTGCAGTGTGCTTACTGCGGGGAGCGCACGAGGAGTAGGGCAGAACTGGAGGCTCACACACGAGCTCATTCAGGGGCTGCGGCTGCGAGGCACAAGTGTCTGATCTGTGATGAAGTGTTGCCGTCTGCTGCGGTGCTTGCTGAACATAAGCTCACACACTGCAAAGTGAGTACATTTTTTTTAAGCATTCAATTTCTAGATGTAAAAAAACCCTTACTTTCTTAAGTTCCATTTTTTTTTCTTTTTTGGCCTAAAATGGTAAAGCTAACTACAGCAACGAGTTCTGAGTTCGATCTCGCATCGACAGTACCGACAGTTCGACGACAGCATCGACAATTTCGCACTTAGCAATCTTCATTCCTTCAGCTGATGGCAAATACCGCTTGCCTATTATTTAAATAGGATTAAGACGTAGCTTAATTTGAGAGTTGTACAAGTTCCACTCCTTTTGCATATAAATACACAACACGTTCAAAGTTTGATAACTGTTCGAGCCCCTGTACAATAATTGAGGACACTAGTATACGTATTTTACCTTTCCCATTTCCATCGTATCGATTTGGCTGATACACGGAGATTCATGATCATATCAGCCGTAAGACGTCCACTGCTGAACATAGGCCTCACCTATGGACTTCCAATAGGACGGGTTGGAAGCGGCTTGCATCCAGTGTGATCCTGTGGTCTTCATAAAATCGTCTGCCCACCTTGGAGATTGGACACGGAGATTGCAGGAATTATATCATGTTATGTTTTGAAAGGTGGTGTCAGGCGACACTTGCTCCCGCTGCCGCGCGCGGCTGGTGTCCGAGGACTCGTTCCTGGGGCACATGGCGCGCCACCACCCCGCGCTGCCGGCGCCCTGTGTCGTCTGCCGACAGACACTCGCGTCCGAAGCAGAGGCCAGGCTGCACGCTCGCTTCCATCTGCGGCCCGGGGAAGATGAGCAGAGGTAGGATTAATGCAATGGCAACTTTCAAAGAACTCAAAATCTTCAATGAACGGAAAATTTTGGGGTAGATGGGTTCCACCTCCTAACAGTCCATCCTACGCAACGGCTGTACTGAGTACCTCTAACCTGCGGTGACAGCTGAGCGATCCCACTGGCAGTGGTAGGCCTCACTAGGACCATATGGCTCGCTACCACCATCCTGCCAATCCGACGCCATGGAGCTTTTACTGTGTTCCGCCGGTGTGCGGGAGTTTCACTTCCTTCTGAGTGATCTCGCTCTATCTTAGGACTCATCTATGCCTGTGGGCTAAATTGAAGTAAACTCATTTTTGAATAAATAAAAAATCTCCCAAAACTCGATCGTTCAAGATGATGTACATGGTGCTGTCTAAGGCTCCTAAAAGATATTTATTAAATGTTTCTGTTTCAGGTGCGCAATATGTCTCCGCGCGCTCCCGGAGGGTGAGGCAGGCTCAGGCGCACGTGCATGCTCAGCGTGCTACGCGCGGCACGCGGCCCCCCGCCCCGCGCGCCCCCCTCCCCCCGCCGACCACGACTGCCGCCTGTGTCGCCGCGCGCTCGGCTCCCCCACACGTCTGCAGGCACATCTCATCGAGCACACGTTCGCTGGTATCGGTGCCTTCACCTGCTATCTGTGCTCCGCGGTGTTCACGAGCGCGGCCGGCCTGCAGCGTCATCTGCCGGAACATGCGTCCGCGCCGCGGCCCTACGACTGCGCTAGATGTGGACTAAAGTTCTTCTTCCGAGCTGAACTTGATAATCACGCATTCGTGCATCTTGAAGAGGCTGAGATTGCTCAGCGAGCTTTCTATGAAGCGTACGCTCGGGGTGCGGCGACAGCGTGGGCTGCACTGGCACCGCCGGAACCTCGAACGTCGCCGCCACAAGCTGAAGTTAAGCGTGAGCCGGAGATAAAGGAGGAGCGAGGAACTGATGAGTATATTGAGGTGTCGTCCCCGCCCCCCGCGGCCCCGGCGCCCGCGCCCCCCGCCCCTCCGTCGCCCGCGCCGGTCGTGAAGCAAGAGAAGCCTGACGAGGAGTAGAACCCTCGGTGGCGCAGTGTTGAATGTGTCGTCCCTGACGCGGGCTCGGTCCCGCTGCAATACTAGATTACGTCCGTACGAGCTATGTTTAAGTGGTTAGTTTCGTTAAAGGTTAGTCGTTAAAGTTTTGCGTTCAGAACGCTGTATTTCCTGTAAGTAGTCCGTACCTATCGTTTATGTTGGCTAGGAGTATGTTTTATAATGTTTACATGGCTATTTGTATAAACTGTTAACTTAATATATTATGTTAAGCTTCAATAACAAGTCGTGTTTCTTTTGGACCCACTATGATTTTTTTTGCCGAGTATACCGAGTACCTATACTGTTTTGCTAAAAGTTTAACAATTGTTAAAACATCGGAGTACTAGTTGAATATTCAGATATTTCTGCTGCAAAAGCAGATTTTGCTTCAATAAAAAAAACATGGTCATTTATTATGCGGCTCTAGTCTCTAATTTTTTGAGACAGAATTTTATTGTCTCGTATGTTTATTATTTCTCTCGAACAAAAAAACTACCACAGCCAAATCCGTTTATTTATCAAGTGTTTATTTTTAATAAAAAAAAGCTCAACTTATTAGCACACATTAAAGCACCACAACGGATCATCATCATCGCTTCGAATCGAGTTCATCATTCTCTCTGGAAAATTATTTATATTACAAATGCACTAAAGTGAATTGATTTGGTGTAGATACGGCGCATTGCTTATACATGTGCGATAACCTTAAGTCGATGTATAAGTTGTTACTAAACACATAGCATAAACAACAGATATGAATAAGAACAACCTATCTATCCATCTTACTAAGCTAAGCTAAGCTGTGGCCACCTGCGTCTGTATCCAAGGCAGTAATCCAGCGACGTTGACATAGGCTGCAGGCACGTTGACATTCGCGCAGCCGAGACCCCACGCCACCAGACCCACCACCACCCACTGGTTGTTCACTTGGCATACCAGCCCTGAACCACCGTCACCCTGGAAGGAGAGGGAATGCAATCAAAAGATGAAAATGACGAATTGAAGCACTCATTCCTAAAATACAAAATGTTTAAACTCGGGAATAAAGCAAAAGTTTCAATGTAGAAACCTGAAATTCCAGACTTCATTATTTTTTAATGGAGGACTAGTAACATTGTTTAACTCGTTCAATACGCCAGGCACGCGCTTTGTTGAGTATCACCAAAAACGAACTGATTGGTAGCAGAAACATCCACCGACTTTAAATACTTGCCACATCGAGCAGATTTCCCGGTCTACACGTCGGCGGATGCTTCCGCAGATGACATCTTCTGCCGACGCATATAATCTCTCAACGTGTAGTGCAGTCAACACATAACACCCGACCGCAAGCGCACCAACAATACATTTACTTCGCAGCCACCGTCATTGTAAATAGCGCCTAGCTTTCTCGCACCATCGGGAAAATACAGCCGTTTTAATATTTTACTATCCGTATTTCTAAGTCAGAGCATTTTACCCGTAGCCACAACGGCATAATATGGCGGTCTAAAAATAACTTGGCGTCAACAAAATATTATAACAGTCCTGCAAAAAACAATACTCACTGTACACGAGTCTTTATTGGCCTCTCCTCCAGCGCAAACAAAAGACGTGGTATCCAGCACAAAGGTTGCTCCAAGCCGAGCTGTTTGCATCTGAGTCTGGCATGTCGCAGGTGCCACTATGGGCACGTCTACCTTCTTTAGAATCTGCTGGTACTGGCCTTGTATTCCAAACATATCTTTTCCCCAGCCTGCCACCCAACACCTGAAAAGGATATTATGTTTAAGAACTTACCTACATCATTCTTTTTTTTTTTAACAAACACGACTAAAATAAAAAGGCAAAGCTAGCAGGTAACTGAGAAATGCAGTTGCAGTTACCCAATGGAGATGATTGAGCAAGAAACTTTATGGTAGCTCTTGAAAATCAAAATGTCGTTACAAAAACTTTGGTTACATCATTCATGATGAGATTGAGCAATATGTCAAAAGAAGGTGAAATGGAGAAGAAAAAAAACCGTGCTTGCTAAACGTACATAAACACATTTCAACTCAATAATTCTGAAAGGAACAAAATGATCCAATACCATGCGTTACTGCACAAAAATCGTAGGTATCCGGTGAATGATTATTATTCGCATTGCATCGGATTTGCAACTATTGATTAGTATCTAAAAGTAGTGATCTTCATTCAAGTTCAACCAACTCACCGTTGACCTGTATAAGAAGTGGTCGATGATGGTGGAAGACATGCTCTATTAATGGTGACTGCTGCTCCCACAGCTGGTGTAATAGGCACAGCAGCCGATAGTCTCAGCACCATGATGTCGAACTGCAGAGTATTGGCGTTGTATGACGGATGGCTGAACACTTTGGTCACTGTATACTCCTGATAGGGAACCGGCTCGTAAGTACCAGCTGCATCCCACTCCCCAAGACGAACCTTAACGTTGGGAACAGTTCCTGAAACACTGTCATCGATATCAGTTAAATTAGATCAATTAGGAGGAAAGGTACTGCTCTATTTATGCCTTTGGTATACTTACACATAAGGCAATAATCTGTGAATAACAGTTATAACATTCAATGAGTTTATCAAAACCCCTCCAGCGATATAATCGTTCTGCTTCGTCAATATCAACGCCTGTAATAAGGAATACAGGTAACTTAGTAACAAATCTAAAACAAAACACCAAATAATGCCGTTGTTTTTGAGCCGTGCATACCTGCCATGGGAATTCTCCGAAGTTAGCTTGTCCGGCAGCTGGAGTGATAGCAGTAGTGGGTACAGTTTGCAGTACACCACAAGATATCGTCGCGGCGGTGGTTGTGGTCCCACAGCAATACTCTTGTCCAGCTGGACACTGAGTTGCTACCTGGATAGTTTTAGTCACAATGTTTGATTTTACAATGGTCATCAATAAATTATGTTTGCATAAAGTTCAGAGATTTGACGTACCGGATTGACGATCCTGATGTCTATCATACCAGCTCCTGAAGTACTAGTACTTCGCACACAAGTCCCGGTAGGTACACAGGCACAATTACTTTGTCTTTTCACGATTTTGTGTTTTCCCCCTGTTCTTGCACTAGTTAAAAAATCTTTCAGGCTTATTGCGTATTTGTGGTCAACGCTTCTGCGGTTTCTTGGGAACTTCACAGCGCTGTCGAACGTTGGTATTTGTGCACTATATCCAGTAATAGGAGGCCTATTTAAAGCTGCCGATGGAGCCGGTGTGGTGCCGAGCCGAGGATCAATCGGGAGCGGGCCTGCGATGGTTTCATCAGGATTAAATATACATACTACGTCAGGGTCGATACAAATTATGAGAGATAAAATCATTCCACCTATGGTAGGTGCTGCTGTCGGTGCCGCTGTTGGTGCTGCAGTTGGCGCTGCGGTAGGTGCTGCTGTGGGCGCTGCTGTTGGTGCGGCGGTGGGCGCTGCTGTGGGTGCGGCAGTAGGGGCTGCTGTAGGAGCGGCAGTGGGTGCGGCAGTGGGCGCTGCTGTTGGTGCTGCAGTGGGAGCTGCCGTAGGTGCTGCAGTGGGAGCTGCAGTAGGAGCTGCGGTAGGAGCAGCTGTGGGAGCTGCCGTAGGAGCAGCCGTTGGGGCTGCTGTCGGTGCTGCTGTTGGAGCTGCCGTCGGAGCTGCAGTTGGTGCCGCAGTTGGAGCTGCTGTTGGTGCTGCTGTGGGTACTATGATTGGTGCGGGCACCCCGGGCACCACTACGATTGGCGTCGGGTTGGTAGGGAGCAACCCCAAACATGCTGTCAAAATCCACAGACACATTCCGAATACAATAATACACCGTGAAATAAATCCTATCTAACTGAACGCTCGCGCCGTCCGCTGCGACCGATCACTGTTTGATATGGTTGAAGGTGATGATGAGCTAAACATTAAATACGTCCTTAAAATTACGATTAATGGTATTTCCCTAACAATTCCAGCCTTCATGGTATAATGCGCATGATCATATAGCGACAAATTGTTGCAATCAACAAAATGTGGATTACTAATCTTTTGTTGGCAGGCACATGTCGTAATTTTCGTCATCATTTGAAAGAGTAAATTATTGTAATCTCACCGCACCTGAACCGTAATGGCTAGTATGGAACTGTAACAATGGATTATGACAATATTATTATTTGCCGTACCGTTTGATCCAGGTTTACTCATAGTTTTTCCAAAGTTTTTTAAAACGATATTACACTGATGAAAATGCTCAAAATACGAAGGCTAAAATCGGGGCTCAACCGTCACCACCTAATCAACATGTACCTACTTCTAAAACCTTTTGATCTCAATTATTATAAATTTATGACACAGTACAGGTATTATACCTAACGTTACCAAACGGGATGTGGTCAACAAAATACAATATATATTTTTTCATATTTTATATTCTTGGTGGTGGTAACTGCCAAATCGATCGCTGCGCGCGATGTGGTATACAACTATAAACAGATTTGATATAACTCGGGACTCTCAGGAGCGATCTGTGTTACGTTAATAACATGCATTTTGTTTTATTTAATTTTTAACGAGAAAAATAGGTCGAAAATGTTTATATAGCTAGATATTTTCTAATTGCCAAGAATTGAGAAATCGTATTAGTCCCAAAATAATGTGTTCACTAAGAGGCGCATTATGTACGCGTGAAACACATACCTAACCTTGCATTATAATTATTGCATGGTCGGGTAACAAAGAAATCAAGTGCATTGCTTTGTTACCCGCGTATACACCTTGGTATCTCGATTTGGTTTATGTGCACTTCTGAATTCAAGGGTTACATTTTTTAGGGTTCCGTAGTCAACAAGGAACCCTTATAGTTTCGCCATGTCCGTCCGTCCGTCCGTCCGTCCGTCCGTCCGTCCGTCTGTCCGCAGTTTAGCTCAGAGACGCACAGTACTAGAGAGCTGTAATTTGGTGTAAATATACGGATTTGTTGTGCCGAAAAAGTGGTAAAATAAAATCTCGTAAAATATTTTTTTTTAGGGTACCTCCTGTACTTACACGTAAAGTGAGGTTTTTTTTTCTCGCGTACCCCTTAGTGTGGGGTATCATTAAATAGGTCTTTAAAAAATATTGATAGTTTCCATTAACAATTTTTTGATAAAAAGATTCGTTTGTGAAATATTAAGCTTTAAAGTGCTAATTTTTGCTCGACTCGAGTGTCCCCCCCCTCTACCAGCTAAACGGTTATGTGTGGGGGTGTGAAAAAATTCACAATAGTAGTATATATAACGAAGTTTAAAAGAAAATTATCATGACTAAGTAGGCTTTACAAGTTTTTGAGTAATAGTCGACCAACTTATAAAACGTACTTGGATAACATATTTTCCTAAACAAAATGTATCGGAGAACACGTTCTTCAACTGCAAATGTAAGTTTGTCAACTTTATTTTTACAGCTATAATTGGTGGGTATGTTTTGGGGATAGGTAGGTTTTTATTGTCAACTATTTTTAACTAACTTCAAAAAAGGAGGAGGTTCTCAATTCGTGGTAATCTTTTCTTAATATGTTTTTTCCCGATTTCTCAAAGACGTCTGAACCGATTTTGAAAATTCTTATTTTTAAAATTAAATTCAGCGAATCAGTTTAGTTAGTTCGCATAAGTATTTTGATGGGCAACTACGGAACCCTACACTGTGCGTGGCCCGACACGCACTTGGCCGGTTTTTTTTAAACTTAATGGCTTGTGTATTGAAATACCTGCCAGACTGGATAAATGCGCTCACCAAATTGTGAATCTTAGAGTATTGTAGAAATTAACCTATTTTCTTTAATAATAAAAATATCCTCAATATATCGACCTAAGCAGGGTCGACGAAGCCCCGCTAAGCGGGCTTTTTTTTGTACCTAACCGTAGCGAACTTTGGGGTGTCCCTGAAATCTTGCTAAACCGAGTTTTACTGTGAGCATTTATCCATTTAGGCAGGCATACAAAAATATTTATTGACGAGCATTTAAATTGTTTTCCTTAATAATAATTATTCTAGGTTTGGGTCAATTCGCGAATCTATAAGATAGAGACGTGGTGTCTCTGTGACTTGGAATAACGTTCATTTATAAAACTAGCTGTTGCCCGTGACTTCGTACGCATGAAGTTTGTGGTTTGATTAATTGGGATATTTAATATTTATTTCATCATCATCATCATCTCAGCCATAGGACGTCCACTGCTGAACATAGGCCTCCCCTTTTGATCTCCACAGATACCGGTTGGAAGCGACCTGCATCCAGCGTCTTCCGGCGACCTTTATAAGGTCGTCTGTCCACCTTGCTGGTGGACGTCCTACGCTGCGCTTGCTAGTCCGTGGTCTCCACTCTAGTACTTTTCGACCCCATCGGCCATCTGCTCTGCGTGCAATATGGCCTGCCCATTGCCACTTCAGCTTGCTAATCCGGTGGGCTATATCGGTGACTTTAGTTCGTCTACGGATCTCCTCATTTCGGATTCGATCACGTAGAGAAACACCTAGCATAGCATAATATTTATTTGCTATTATTTATTATTATACAGCCTATACATGTCCTTGGCAGGTAGACAATGAAGTGCGACACAACAAAGCTATTGAGCATGCATAGTTATGAGACCGTGGCGTGGTCAAAATAAATGGACCGCCATCATTCAGACATTGTATTACTGCGATGTGTTATACAATGTATAATTATATTTACTTATGCCTTTATACCATTCGCATGATTTTACACCAACTGAATTTTAACTTACTCGTTAATAGCGGGATTTTACCCAAATAATTTATGTTGCACAATTTCGTTGGCAACTTTTCATACAGTTAATCATATACTGAATAACAACGAAACATTTTGACATCCAATATACGTATTTTTCTTATTTAATTATCACCTAGATAATCGTATACAGTACAGCCCCAGAAGATTCCAATATTCCTCCGAATTTAGTTATTATTTCTTTGTGCAACAGTTATAGGAACCACTTATTTCAAAACTAAATAAAATCCAGATCAAAATCAAAATCAATCGAAGCGTTTATTTCAATTAGGCCATTACAGGCACTTTTGAATTTTCAAAAGACATAAAATAAAACTAGTACACAAATAGTTATGGTGCTATAGTCCCAGTCACAAGACATAAAAACTGTGAAAGTACCGTAGGTGATTCCAAAGGGTAGATCTCTATGGAGAAGAATGCGCAAGAAACTCCATGGACACTCTTTTTTAATCGCCAAAATTATTACAGAACTTTTTTACATCATTCATCATCAGGTGTTACATTATGTGAGAACGATGTGGCAAGTTATTAGTGTCCATAGTAAATATAAAAAGACAATTCAAAAATAAAGTTTGGTATTAATAATTAAAATAGACCGTGGCAGCTAAGAGATGACCAGTCTCAACTGACAGGGCCCGTTCACGAACATGACACATCTATCAGCACCATTCAGCTCAAACATTTTGAAGGGAGCTAAACGATCCGACACACGCGCCACCATCAGCGAGACATTCGAGTGAGCATGACATACTTTCAACCGCCACGGTTATTCAAGTCAATAAAGTGAAGTACGTAGGTATCTAGTCAAAAATGGCTCTAAAGTACATGGCACTCACACAATGCAGCTATACAATATACGTTACACGTTGTATAATACTAGGAAAATTGAAGCTATACATTGCAAAGGTGGTTTTACAATCTTCATCAGCTCCGACAATAGTTTTAAAATGCTATCTATGTCCGCTTACATGTGGGTTTAATACACATATCATAGTAACATAACGATATCTTACGACCTGTACTAAAATAAATAGATAAATAAATAATATAAAAACAATTAAGGACTATTGTAAAAAATATGTATACTAATAATAATACAGAATTATACGAGTATGAAAACATATAACCTGTTGGCAAGCTAATCTTGATAAAAGAACATGAACATCATTGTCTTGAGATCAACATGGCGGCCAACTATCTTTGTCGTCTAAATAGACGCCTTGGAACAGAGGTTGGCTTTTACTTTTGCTTTAAATGCATTAAAAGGTAAGTCTAGAAAAGAAGACGGTAACTTGTTATAAAAAGTTATACCAATCCCTACGAATGAATATGCACCTTATGAAGCCGGTGAAAGGGTGCACGTAGTTTGTGCTTATTTCTAGTGTTAAAGTTATGAATATCACTGTTTTTACTATACATATGAATGTTCTGCCTAATATATAAAATGTTGGCGAATATGTATTGTGAAGCCACTGTGAGAATATCAATCTCTTTAAAAAAATCTTTTAGTGAAACTCGCGCACCTAGTTGATAAATTGCACGAACCGCTCGCTTCTGGAGTAGCGATGGGTAGCTATAGCCATAACTAGCCAAATACCGGCTATGAGCAAAATAGCCATGGCTTAGATACCCGTCAACACGATAGCTAGCTATCGGCTACTGGTTGGCTAGATAACTGACAGGTTATGATATAGCCGCGTAGCCGCTCGTAACCGCGTAGCCGCTCGTAGCCGCGTAGCCGCCACGGAGTATAGCTAACTGCTACGTTTTGTAGCCGTCCCGGTATTCGGTAGCCGGGTAGCTAGAGTAGCCAAAATAGCCGATAGCTGTGTGCGCGCTCACTGCGCTACGCGTGAGCGATCTTCATTGGTATCGTCGATCTTTTTCTCACAATATTCACAAAATAGATTAGACAAAGAGAGAGCATTATACTTAGTAATTTCGTTCGTTTAATAAACGAACTTATGAAATGCGATGATTAGAAAGGTGGTTAGTTACCGTCAGGTTTACTGTAAAAGCTCCAACTACGGTAAATGTTAAGATTTTACAGTAAAACCTAAGATTTACCGACATGAGTTGGTAAATGTGAGTATTTATTATAAAAGAACGGCTTTTTCGGACTTTCACCATTCCAATTCACTACATGCTAGGTTTTACCAATGTCGACTGGTAACTGTTGGTTTTACGATTAAAACAATGACCTAGGTTTTATCCTTCCTTCACAGGAGCAAATCGACGGAGCCCCGCTTCGCGAGGCACCTACTTCTGCGTGGTTTAAAAAAATAACCACGAAGAGGATGGCGGGGTCTTTTAGACCCTGCCATCCTCTTCTAACCTAAATTATCCGAGTCGGGGTGCCAGCATGTCCCGAGGTTAGACCTTAACCTAGGGTAGAAGAGGGTTATTTTTTTTTAAACCACGCAGAAGTAGGAGCCTCGCGAAGCGGGGCTCCGTCGACTTGCTCTTTAACCGTACCTAACAATTGATTATTATAATCATTGTTTTAATTTTAAAACCAACAGTTACCAGTCCACATGGGTAAAACCTAGCATGTACTGAATTGGAATGGTAAAAGTCCGAAAAAGTTGTCCTTTTATAATAAATACCTACATTTACCAACTCATGTCGGTAAATCTTAGGTTTTACTGGAAAATCTTAACATTTACCGTAGTTCGAGCTTTTACAGTAACATATACACTAAGCAGTATTCAAAAGCGATTTTCTGCCACCATATTGATTAAACTTTTGCCTTTTCATTAGACTTCTATTTGAAGCCATACTACGCCATATTACGAAATAGGTCTTATTTCAACGTGGAAACCAGTATTTTAGAGTTGTGTAGTTCGCGAACGAACTAGTTCGAAAGAACTGCTCCCACAGATGAACTACGCGAACTAGATCCTACATTTCCCGCTCCTTAGTTCGTTAGTTCATGACAGAATGAGTAAAGGTGACGTCAATTTTAAGTAAATCTACAATGTACAGACGCCAGCAGGTCAACCTACCCGAATCTGTCAGATTTTACCAGTCAAACATTAACCTTCTACTCTTGTGATAAGGTTGAAATTCTATTAAAGAAATCTGACAGATTGTGGTAGCTTGATGTGCTGGCGTCTGTACCTACAGTGTTCGATGATCTTTCGCAGTAAGAGCAGTATCAAGCGAAGAAATTGCCTTAAAATAATTCAATCTACAGCAGATAGTACGCTCCTTTTAAAACTGCTCCAGATGCGAAGAGCGAAAAGTTGGGAACACGAACTAACGAGCTAAAAGAGCGAATTATTCAATTCAATTCAATTCAATTTATTTCATAACAAACATACATTTGTGTCGAAACATGAGTAGTACTTATACATTCTACACATAAAAAACTCAAGGACTGCATACAAGACAAAACAGGTGGGTATTTGCTTTTTGCGATTATTAAATTTGTAATTACCAATGATTAAATGTCAAGTTATTAAATTATTAAATTCAAATAAATTAATAGTTAATTAATTATTTTTATCTTTACAAAACTTTACAAAATAAAATGTCAAATTATTAAATTCAAATAAATATACATATAATTCATTATTTATATCTTTAAAAAAAAAAAAATCGTCTATACTAATAATTAAATGTCAAGTTATTAAGTTCAAATAATTAATTAATTAAATATTTTTATCTTTACAAAATTCGTCAATACTATAAAAAGCTTTTCCAGTTAATAATGTCTTCAGTCTGTTTTTAAATATGTTCACACTCTGAATATTTTTCAATTCTACAGGTAATTTGTTAAAAAGAATTACCGACTGTACTGGTGATGAGTGTTTGACAACGTTGAGCTTTGCTTGCAAGATAGTTGGTAGATCTTTTCTCCGAGTCTCTAGTCTCTTCTCTTTTTCAACATTTGTTTCAAGCCTGCTTAGGTTCTTATGTAAATGAGTTAGAAGAACTAAAATATAGAGGCATGGTACTGTTAAGATTTTAAGTTTAATAAAATGTTCTTTGCATGATTCAGTCTGATCTATGCGAAGAATAGTTCTCAGTGCTCTCTTTTGCAAAACAAAGGCAGCTTCTATGTTATATTTGTAACTGTTTCCCCAAAATTGAACACTGTATCTAAGTCTAGACTCAACTAGGGCGAAATAAACTGTACGAAGTTGACCAATTGATAGAACGTCTCTAAGAGATCTGATGGCATAACACGCACTGCTTATTGTACTTGTGATTGAGGTAAGTTCTGACTTCCAGTTAAGGAGAGAATCGATTTGTACCCCTAAAAATTTAAGATTCTCCACTATATCAATCTTGTTTCCTAAGGATGTCACATTTACAGAAGCATTGTTTCTGACTGTAGATCTAAATAGCATGCATTTGGTCTTGTTAACATTTAATTTCAAATTATTCATTGAAAACCATTTTTCACAGGCTGCTAGTAGGGTGTTTAGTTTGTGCTCTAGGGTAACTATATCATCAGCGGCTACTATAGCACTAGTGTCGTCAGCAAACATTACCAAATGAGTATCGGGTAAAATATTTTTTATGTATTCTGACAAGTCATTTACAAATATTATAAAGAAAACCGGACCCAACACTGAGCCTTGAGGAACACCTCTGGTTACATTATATAACGCTGATTTATTTATATGTTCCACTCCTTCCCTGACTGATTTAATTTCTACATACTGTTTTCGGTTGCATAAATATGAACTAAATAATTTCAAGACATTTCCTCTTATGCCATAATGCTTTAATTTATCTAATAAAATACTATGTTCTACGGTATCGAAGGCCGAACTTAGATCAAGGAATAAACCCGCGACTTTTAGTTTGTTGTTCATATTATTGAGTACATCATTAACTAATGAGTCTATTGCATCTACTGTTCCTTTACTCTTTTGATATCCGAACTGATTACAGTTTATAATTTTTTGACTGGTCAAATGTCTTACAAGCCTGCATTTGATCACCTTTTCAAAAAGTTTTGATAATACCGGTAACAATGATATGGGCCTGTAGTTTCCCGGATCAGTTTTATCTCCTTTTTTAAACAATGGTAATATTCTGGCTATCTTAAACTGATCCGGGAAGACACCTTCATTGACACATTCATTTATTATTTCAGATATTGGGCATGCTAAAATATCTATATTATCTTTGATTATGCTTAGCGGTATCTCATCGTGCCCACATGATTTTTTGCTCTTCATATTCTTAACCATTTTAAAAATTTCTGGAGCTGTAACAGGATCGAAACTCATAGTTTTTTGAACTCTAGTCGTATTTTCTATTAGGCTTTTTTTAGCTAGTTCTGGATCACATGATTTGACACCTTTACCATTGTCGAATTTTTCTGCAAAAATATTTGCTATGTCTATTGGATTGCTAATTATGTCATTATTTTGTTTAAGTATAATATTGTCATGTTCAAAGTTTTTGTTTATTTTCTTACGAGCATGATTTACTACTTTCCAAATTTCTTTACTACTGTTTACTGAATTGTTAATTTGATGAGTTATATCTTTTCTTTTTGCATACTTGATAACCTTTTTATAGATATTTCATACCTACTTATAGGATCGGTGACCTAAACTGATCGATCTTAGTTGCGAACTATTACGCCCAAGATAGATTTGATCGGTCTAATACGAGCAAGGAACTAGAAGAACGAACTAGTTCGTTTAAGAGCGGAGAACTAAACTGAGCGATCTCAGTTGTGAACTATGTAGTATGCCCAAGACTACAGTATTTCATGAGTAATTTGAGTTTAAATTTTGTTAAGTCTATCGTGACTGTAGATCCGTATCTGTACCTGTGTCTTCGTTAACGGACTGTGATAATAGTCCCCTGGTCACATCAACGGAATGTTGGACCGTCATCATTTCTTTACCTGTTTTTGCGAACCAATGAAAACATTGACATCACTCTGATTAATCAAGACACGAATCTCTGATTCACTTTAGATGGCACGATACATTTACGTCAAAGAAAATCTGGGAAAAATCGTAAATTTTTGATGTTTTTATCCTCATTTCGTTATAATAACATAATTATTTTTTCACTAAAGGCGCGTTTCCATTAAGCAAGTCTTGCATACGTCACATTGGCATACAAGTTGCTTGAATCGAAAAAAACACAATCTACAGTTATTCAAATTGAACTTTTTGTATACAAGGTAACTTGAAAGTACTTTGGAAATTTTTATAGTTACATTTTTAATAAAAACAAATTTTGTTTATTTTTATTAATTGACCTGACTGAAAATATACCTGTGTACTGTGAAGGTTTTATTGTGTGAACAAACCTTAAATAAATTCTAGCTGTTTTTGTAAACACTGGCCGAATCAAGTCGCTTAGGCGAATTTGAAATTAAAAAGAAAACGTAGATTTGTCCAGAACATAGAGTACATTTGTATATAGGGTCCAGAATGTTCAGAGTGAAAAAACAGTTGTAATATGTGCGTCTTTGCCTTGAATTTAATTCTAATATAAAGTAAATTATTTTATCTACTCTCATATCGTAAAATTCGAAATACAAAACTCAAAACGAGTTTATAATGACATACTTTATACCATAGAGTATCGTAATGAAATTAAAAAATTAAATTATAACACTGTTTCTCTAACAAAACAATGTTATAATTTTTTTTTTTTCAGATACATGTTACTGATCATAGATACATCTATTTAATTTTTTATCTGTGGTTGCGCGCGCTTTAAATGGGAATGTTGGAATTTTGACGTTTGTATTTCGGTGGATGAATATTAGTGTTTAATAATTTTTATCTTTTATTTGATATGTTCGTGTTCAATGAGAGTAGATAAAGTAGTGTATGAAACTGTACATAACTAGGTATTATACCACTCGTGTGATACTATTAAAAAACTCGCTTCGCTCGTTTTTTAAACTCACACTCGTGTATAATACCCCTCATTATGTACCAGTTGCATAAACTACTATAAAATAGGTACTTATATCCTTTACAGTTATACTGTAACAGAGTGGGTATCCCACCTCCCCTGTTGCTTCAACCTCTTTTTTGTTTTTGGATCTATATTGATTTTCCCACGTTTTTATACACTCACTTTTCTTGTTTGTTTGTCGTTCCGGTTGTTTTTTTTTTTTTAATTTTTGAATATTCATATTCGAATTTCATTCTGTCATTGCGTCACCTTCAACTCTTTTTAGTCAGTACAATTTTTACCACGGCAAGCGCTGCATCTGTAAGTACTGCAATATTATTTAACCATTGAATTTCATAATTATCTAAAGTAAACTCAGTTATGTGTTAATGTTGTGTAACTCTAGTGAAGTTTTAAAAATTATTGTAATACCTCGAATATTATCAACCCTGAAAAAGGTTTGTAATGTGCTTATTTAGATTTTAAATGGTTACCTACCTCTACCTACAGGTCCTGGGCCGTAACATGATATTATTATTTTTATTTCTTAATGTTCATAGGGTTCCCACCCTTGAGGCTATTTAAATAAAAGGAATAATTACAGATTTTGTAGTCGCTATTTATTTAATGTCCCATATCTCTTCCCTCTTAATTATTGCGGCATCGTTCATTGGGACATGGATGACCACCTCAGTACCATCTTCTTTCTCCTTTTCTTTCATGTGAGTAGTGCTAGGTCTTTCGCCGTACATATTACACGGTGTCCCTGGAAGTGCGGATCAAATTAAATAGGTTCTTGGTTTAAAAGTTATGATTATTTTCGTGTTCAGATAGGCAAAAATTCCCAGAGATTGCATTTAAGTTCAATTCTCTAATTTAAAACTAATTAGAATATCCGAAGAATCATACGTTGAGGAAGTTTCTCTACGTGGTCAACTTTCGTTAGTGTAGGTAATAATTATTTTCTCAATAAAATCGCTCGAAATTCGAATAACTCCGGGCCAGCAGTGGACGACAATTACTACCTGCTTCCACCATAAAGTGCCAGGCATCCCGGTGGTAGGCAGTCCTGGTGGCCTAGTAGTACTATTAGGTATTCTGTGCTAGTACCATGACGTCTTAAAGCGTGAGTGGTTCCGCTCAGGGAAAGAGATGGCGCTAGACGACTTGTATAGCTCTGTCTCTTTCTCACAGCCTAACTACTCACGCTATGGTAGGCCACCTGATCCTTACGTTGCCAGCCACCTTCTACAAATCATCGATGGATCGATGTCGCAGGCAGGCCCTGGGATGTCAGATGGTGTACCATCGCGAGAATGTCCAAAGTGCGCGGTCCTTGCAATACAAAGGACAACTGAAGGAACAATAATTATGGTTTCAACAAAGTAAAAGTTTGTAAACCCCAAAACAGATGGTGTGCCATAATCATACCATAGAAATAAGGATTTTACTGATAATACGACTTCCATAAATATATTTTACGCTATTCTGGGAATTACAACCAGGAAAGGGAAAATGTCATCATAATCATACCTATACGTCACATAATAATAAATACCTACAAATTCATGGTTTCTCCGAACATCCGAACACAACAACTTTTGGGAAGAGACTGCTGGGCTGTGCCCCCCCCCCATTTATTATAAAGGAGGAAAACTTAGAGAAAATAATGTATGCTTAACTCATACAAACTTTCTTTTGATTTTATACTTTTTCTAACTATATTGATAAATGATGACAGTGTTGAATTATTTTCAGATTCACTGCTTTTCGTTCTTCAAAATTAGGCCTAATTTATATCACTGCCACCTTCCGAAAATGTGCGTCGTTGATTGCTCCACAAACGAGTGTTTGTCGTAGTGAGGCGATTCGTTCATCGCACGTTATGGACCACGTACAGATGGCGCTGGCTGGGTTCGCCTGAAATCCGTCGCGACTGGAGGCGCCACCAGAGCTGCGTGGTCTGCGCAAGACGCTCATACGTCAATACAAACAAGAGGTGAGCTCGAAAACGTCACGTATATGTATAGCTTAGGATGATAGCGCCAGCCAGTAGTGCTCTGCTCAGCTTGCGTACACTGCTTGTGTAATTCGAGGCCGATTGTGAATGCAATCCATACTACAATTTTAATATTACCGCGAGTTTTAATAATGACAGATTTTTGTGATAACGCTTTAACAAATAAGTTCTATTTTTTTTACCAGTGAATTGACGTTGTGAGACAAATCAATTAACAGTGCTTGTTTAATCTGCATTAAATATAAAAATTAGTGTATCATCCAAATAAATAAAATGTGCGGATTCTTGCCTATGCTATGTTTTAACTTTCATGAATTTCAAGATCTAAGGCGCCTCAGGCAGATATTCAGATCATAAACTAAAAGCATAGCATTTAAGTATACCCTCTTTGCCGATGCGGCAATCATAAAAGTACAAATGAATTTTATTAACTGCCGATTTTTCAAAATGCCTTCATTTAATCAAGAAATTAATGTGGATCTGAATTCTAATGAAAATGGTGCCTTGAAGACTGATGCCAAAGATGGCAAAATCGATGAGGGTCGGTATACGTCGACTGAACAAGTCCCGAACAATGTGCCGGTGGGACTTAATACGGATCAGAGGCTAGCTTTTGCTTTGAGGGATTTTTTGACTCCTAGCAGCACAGCTCTCAGCGATGGAGAACCATCTCCGTCTGCTCTGTCGCAGACACTGCCGTTCATAGATGAGCCGGTAGAAGAGGAGGAAGCTGCACATTCTGAAGAGGAGCAGCCACTAAGTCGTGAGACAGAGGACGTTCTTAACAACGCTGCGTGTCGACTGAGGCGGTGGCGTGCTGCGTCCAGGAAGCTGCGTCGGCCGCGGATCATAAACAATCTATGCTCCAAAGATGATAAAGACGGCAACGTTAGCTATGTGCGTGGTGGCGGGCACACGGACTTGGCCGACCGGCTGGCTGCGGCGGGTGAGCTGTGCCCGCTGTCCCCGCCGCCCCCGGCCGCCACTGCTCCACCGTCCCCCGGCTGTCTGCTCTCGCCCTCCCTTGCAGACCAGAGTTCCGCGGACTATTTCGTAAGTCTTCAAATTCCCTTATCACGTCACGATAATCCTAGGTACTATTTACTGACGGCTGAAAAGTACTACCTATAATCGTTCTTATCAAAAGTCTTATAATTATGTATGTACGACGTGGAAGCTGATTATTTACATAACACCTAGGTATGTAAGTACGTACACAAGCAAGTATTTGCGTACTGTAGACGCACGCACGTCGTCGAAAACAAAGCATTTTTCTACATACATCAAAATTTAACGTTCGTATCATGAATTGTTAAATAAGTACGTAGTCCGATATACTAAAACTGTTTAGGATGCAGCACGCCTTGATATACGTGAATAATTAAATAATGACTGAAGTTAAAACAATATCTATGTAGATGTACCTAGTGATCACAGATCAAGAAACACTCGTAGGTGATCGTAACACGGTTCCATTTTCGCGGTTTTCTCAACCACAGCTAAAAACCTCAGTTGTAATGTAACACACCGTCATATTATTTACACCTTTGGTTCATATTTTGTGGCTTGTGGGCTTGTCTTATTACGAAATCTGACGTTGGTAAATATTGGAACTACATAGTAAATAAGGAGTCCTTAAGAATTTCATGTTTGCATTCAGTTCCGTAAGATTTGAACACATAGAAACAATTTTAATGAATCTTTAAACACGATTTGTCCTTTTTCAATCAGCTACCTTTGCGGGTGAACTAGTTAATTTATCCGGCGACCTTCGGAAATGGATAAGTAGTCGAAAATGTTTAAGCCTCCAATATGTTATCGTTAGATATTGAGATTCGACGATTCAACTATTAATTACCAAAACCAGTTCTTTTTTTCTTGATTACTCCCAAAAAATAACGAATCGTATTAACGCTATATGGCATGAATTTTATAGAAAGCTTTAATTGCTTGCAATACTTGGCTATTTAAAATTGTACATAATTATATACCGAAAAATAAACTTCATAAATGAAGTTATCGAAGTAGGAAAATTTTGGTGAAAGGCTGTTAGATACAGTTTTATTGCTGTTTTGATGTTGACTTGAAGCATCTTTTGTTTATCTCTCGTGTTGTGATTTCAGCGAAATTTTACTAAACATCTGAGCAGCAGATTTTTTCGCGAATATTTTGCAGAACTTCCACAGCGCCCTTACTGCAGAACGGAGATCCAATTTTCTCTGCTTCCAATGGCAAAGCTTTGCGTAACTTTTTATCGACTTTTTGTAAACGTTGAGTTGACTAATGTCCGACAGTCGCATACACAACGTTTACAAAAAATTTGCTCTTGCACTTATTGTCTTTTTAGAAATGTGCTACACGACTGTACTCAATCAAATACTATACCCGTGAACAAGGTACCTCCTTATTTAGGGAAGTCTATAATAAGTTACGCAAAGCTTTGACATTGGAAGCAGAGAAAATTGGATCTCCGTTCTGCAGTAAGGGCGCTGTGGAAGTTCTGCAAAATATTCGCGAAAAAATCTGCTGCTCAGATGTTTAGTAAAATTTCGCTGAAATCACAACACAAGAGATAAACAAAAGATGCTTCAAGTCGACATCAAAACAGCAATAAAACTGTATCTAACAGCCTTTCACCAAATTTTTCCTTTGAGCAAACAGCATTAAAAGTCAGAACATTACTAAATAAATGAAGTTGATGACGTCAACTCCGCGTCGTCGGCCATGGCTTTATGTGTCAACAACACGGATCGCACAGCTGTTCCGATATCCCGAACTTACGGTACCAACAACATGAACCAGTTGGCAGTCTCGCTACGAAAAAAAAATGTTTTGAAGCAAGATAATAAGTGCGTCAAATAAACACTGACGAAGTCATGATCCATCACACGAGTATTCAGGAAACTTGACTACCTAATTTGTGGCAATGTAGATGGTTCCTTTGAACAACTAAATATCTTATCAGTAACAACAAATAACACAGAACACAGGTATCTACTTATTTTTATCTGAGTTGATAATAAATGCGTTTTGTTGTTATTAGGTACTTACTATAATTTGCTTCTTGAATTCGCAGTATTTTAATGCACGTGGTGAGGGATTGTCATTAGATACGCACATTAACGTGAATATTTATTTAGTGTATATTATTTAAAAGTGAAGAGTGAATCCTAGATATATTGGAGGAAGATAACAAAACGAAGTGAAAGCGAACTATCAGGTTGAATTATGCAGGTACTCGAAGATCACACATTAAATTACATACCTACATGAACTTTCTATTTCATGAAACGTCAATCTCTTTTCAACCGACACCAAGATTTCAGAAATAATTCACGTTTGCGCGGTGCAGTAATCATCTCAAATATTTTATATACTTTAGCAGTTACTTAAACCATACCATAAAGTCTTATTTATTGTTAATTACATTATCAAATGAGCAAACAAAATAAAAAGCTATGCTGAAAGTATTTAGAGATGTTTTTAGAACGCTGCGCCTCGACTACGGTACCTATATTTATTATCTCTGCGCACAACAAAAGCCTGAAACTACATGTGATAGGACATGTTCAGCACAGATAACACTATGTGTATGTAGCGATAGCTGGCCAACACCTGCTATGTAACGAACCTTACTATATACGAAGGCAATTTCAACAACATTTTTGAAGTTGCCTTGAATTTTGAATCAAAGAAGGTTGAAAATTATTATGGGAACGCCTTGTATATCTATACAACCTATAATGGAACTTGGGTATCATTCAGCTTCCCTCCCATACAAGAAAAAAACCGTTGTTTGATCAGAATTTCCGAAGATTACTCTTAAACCTGTAATTGGTTAAGAATACTTAGCTTTTGCTATGGCATCGCTCAGGAACTGTAAATTATTTCAGAACTAGCTTCTGCCAGCGACTTCGTACGCGGATCCTGTTGCTTATGCCAGCGACAATGTGGTCGTCAAAATCGAAGATCTGAAACGTCTGATGTCGAATCCTTAGAGCCGGGAAAACAACGGGACGCGCATGACGATCCCAGACGTTCCAGATCTTTCATTTTCATACGTCAACAGAGAGTGCTCATTAGGCTGAACAACTCTTGCTAACGTCATTCCTATATGTATATGAGTTATAGTGTAGCTGGGCTCTTGGAGTTCCACATCAGGTGTTCCAGATCTTCAGTTTTTATAAGTACGACAACAGGGAGTGCTCATCAGGCTGAACAACTCTTGCTAAGACGTCATTACTGTATATGTAATAGTGTAGCTGGGCTCTTGGAGTTCCACATCAGGTGTTCCATATCTTCAAATTTATTTTCTCAGCAAATGCTCATCGAGCGGAACAATTTTTGCTATGGTGCTATTTTTGTATCTCTTATAGTTTAGCTGATCTATTGCAGTCCTGCATCAGGTGTTCAAGTTTCCAAGATAAATTATAGCCTATATGTTACCCAGACTTAATAGCTATACAACAAAAAAAAAAAAACAATCAAATCCGTCCAGTAGTTCCGAAGATTAGCGTGTATGGAGTAACTTCTCCCGTTTTCCTAACATTTCCCTTCACTGCTCTGCTCCTATTTATTTTAGCGTGATGAAAAGTATACTATAACCAGCGCAGGAGTATGAAAAATAATTATACCAAGTTTCGTCAAAATCCGTCAAGTAGTTTTTGTTTCTATAACGGTTATACAGACAGACAGACAGACAGACAGACAGACCGACAGACAGACAGACAGACAATAATTTTATTAATTGCATTTTTGGGATCAGTATCGATCCCTAATCACCCCCTGATAGTTATTTTGGAAATATATTTCATGTACAGAATTGACCTCTCTACAGATTTATTATAAGTATAGAAGATAGAAGATAAAACATAAAGTTTGTTATTCATGGTTATAATCTGTTTAAATTTTTCAACTTTCATCTAGTTTCATCCATTCTGGTATGTTTGAGTAACAAACATCTATTTATCCGAACTTTCGGATTTTTATCCTCTATGAGGTCAATAACCACCAAGTGACTAGAAAGAAGTAACTTTAGTTTACTTGTAAACTGTGTTTAAACATTTCTCGGAAGACGCGCAAGAGGCGTGTTTTTTATAAGACAATTGCTCTGTATAATTATGTAGTCTCCTTCACCCCTGTTTGAGTGGGACGACAGTCGCAGGCGGGACAAACAGATGTATCTACAAATGCTATAGGCCAGCTAGATGCCCGGAGCACGCAGTCACATCATGGTCTGCACGCCGCCGCGAATTGCGTGCCATATCGATTGGTTCAACCTAACGATTCATTTTAATCTTGACCAGTCACTTTACGTCACGAATTCTATACAACAAAACACCCGACTCGATTATTTGATTCGACATTCTGTTTTTTTCTTTCTATTGTAATGTGATTATAAAAACTTTGATTCAGTCATTATGCGCCTTAAGAGATAACTGAAGACAAAAAGTGTTTTACTTACCTCTTCAAGTGTTGAGCTAACAAAATAGAGAAAAAGGCTTAGACGCGAATCCGCCCAAACTAAATGCCTTTCCTCCGATTTTGTAATTCAACAAATTGAAATTGTAACTGTTTCGGGTGAATCCTGAGATTCGGAATATTTAGGTGATTCCCTTGGCGAAATTTATTTAAACAGATTTTTTATAAGTAATAATTTAATATGAAATTTAACTTCATTATAAACACATTTAACGAATTGGCATCACTTTTGGCCGGATGGTTCCCAATATATTGCGTTTTATTTTTTTTTGACCAGGGGAATCAAAAAAAGGTAGAAGAAAATCAAGTTTCATTGCTATTTTAAAGTAGCCCCTATAAAATACTTATCAGTCTCGTTAACAATTTATCACTTTCAATACCCGACCACAAATCGTTAAATCACAAATTGAATTTGAAAACGTGGTCAGGGTAATCAACGAGCTAGCGAAACCAAAACCAGGGGAATCAAACACTTTTGTTCATAATTTCGTCCTGGACCAACGAGCGGAGTAATCTTTCACAAAGACGTACGAAGCTCCACCAGCAGCGCACATGCGACGGCATGGAGACAATCTTCTATAAAATTCTACTAAGATAAACGAAGATTTCTGACGCGCCAGGGGAATCACTGTTTAGTCTCGGACAAACTTTATATTGTAATTTAAAAAAAAACTAACATAAATATACATGATGTATCTTTTTTAAATATATCTACAACAATGTTGCTAGCGATTAGATCGCACTGTTTATTTTGTTTACGTTCGTAAGTATGAGTTTTGTTGGTTTTTTGTTTGCAAAATGTGCTGCGGACGCGCCAGGGGTATCAATTTTTAGGCCTTTTGGATTTTTTTTCGACTATTTAGTTCCAAATTAGACACAAAAACTATCGTGCAACAGTAAGATCATACAATATAGTGGCATAAAAAAAATATTTTGGCTTCTAATTTAAATACTACGGGTAGTTTTTTTCTTCGGACAACGTAAAATGAGCCTCTCAAGATTCACCCTTTCGTAATCAGTCTGAATATATTTTCATGTTTCTTATCTTTCAATGCTGAAAATACTGATACTTTACGTAGAACTGCGCTACGTAACTCTATTTTGAAACGTGTAACTTAAAAACATTACGAGGAAAAGTGTGCCCTACCTTTGTTTACAGACGTTCAAATAGGCCTTACCAAAATACCGTGTACTGGCAATTAATCACACTTGTAAAACGTAGGACAGGAAAACCAAACACAGAAAAAACAGTCACGCCCACTTATTTCATTTTAGATATTAACCACAAATACCACAGAAAGTGTTACAATAATACCTCCTTTATTTTCCAAGGTGACTTTTTATATTGATTTTTATTATCTATTGTTTCTACCTGATACATTCCTCCTGCAACCGGAAAACGGGTGGTGGAACCTTTGGACTTGTATACAAATACACTGATTAGGAACGTTTTCCATATAATCAATTTATGGCGCTTCCTGGTAAATCATAATGATCACTTAACCATTAAGCGATGACACCTACTGTTCATTAGAAATCCATTTGGACTCTTCAGTTTTGTAAGTTCATAACATGATTCATTTTGTGTACATGTTTCGATTTTCCTGTCTTCACCCAGCCACGGGTCTACGATTTTTTCGAATCGGGGCAAAACTTGAGAGTATAGTATATCTATATAAAATACCTCAAAACTTTGATGTTCTATACCTTACTTGATCAATACATTTTTGTTGCAACTGACTTCTGAACGAGGCAGCAGTACAATGTCGGGAAGGGGGGTGATTAGTGCCTCTTTTGACACTACAAGCATCTGGGTCTCAAAACATTGCAACAGCCAGCATATAGCGAGCTCGAATTTTTGTGCCTTTTTTCCGACAATTCAGATTTTTGCTTGTAAGTAATCATGCTTATGATTTTGGCGCCCTGAGAAACTGGCATCCGGGGCAAGTGCCCCCCCTAGATCCGGCACTGTTCATCCAGACGTCACAGAGGCGTGGATGCAATCAAAACACAATGATTTCAGTTATAACAAGTTACTGTATCTATACCGGTATTAAATGAGTTCATGGACGTTCAAATTGTGCCGTGTTAACTCTTTCGATGTTGTAACACATGGATATGACTAAGGGCACTGACTAGTGTTCATACGAACTATTATGTAATGATGTCAACATAGGATGACTAATTAACTTCCGGTTAAACAGTGAAAGCTATGTCTTTGTACGAAACTACGTCCTGTCTTGATGAACTGTTAAAGTTATGAAAGATGTTGTGAAAATCAGATACCTATACTTATAAATCATGTATCATGGTGTTTGTAGATGCTCGTCTCCGAAACAGCTCAACCGATTTCAATGTTTTTTTTATGTTGAAATTTTGGTGAAATGAGGATAGGTCGTAAAGTTTCCCTTTCTTTTAGGGGTCAGCTAGTGCCTATATTAAAATTTGGTTGAATTGCGTTCGGGCTAAATTTTCAAGAAGTCACAAACAGATGCTGAATTGCCACCGGAAATGTTCGAATTAATATCGGAAACGGAAAGCTATCAAAAAGTGTTGTCTACTTTTATTTACGGGGAACGATGTCAGTGCCAGAATCTGTTTTAAATGAGATTACACGAAACCTCGAATTTTATTAACTTCACAGTTTTCAACCTTCATGTGGAAGGTGACTGAATATATTTTAAATTCTAAGGACTTCAATTCACTGAGGTATTTTATTTAATCTTCTTATGTTTCTTGCAACAGCGCAGAAAGTCAGTTATCAGAAAGTCAAAACAAATAATACACATGGTAAATATCTATATTGGAAAAACTTGGGGGAGGCCTTTGCCCAGCAGTGGGACAGGGTGGGCTGAAAAAAAAATGTATCTCGTTTTAAATCCTAATATTCGTGTTAGTGACCATGTCAGTTTCAAAATCTTTATTTCATTCAAGTTGGTTCGAATGTAAAGATTGATGTCAGTTACTCTTACGCGCAGAATCTAATTAACGAATTTGGCACACAGATTGTTTATTCCGGCAGTAAGATCTCGTGGACTCGTTGTACAATTACCGGATGAAACAATTGCTGACCGGGTGGGCGGCCTAGCATAAGCTGGTAAAAACGTAAAATTACAAGATACATTTTTTTAAAGTGTAAAACAGGACTCTAATACCCAGACTCTAGACCCAGCTATGCCTCTGTCTGTCTGTCAGCAGACTGTATCTGATGAATCGTTATATACAGGGTTAGAAAAAAAAACTGTTTTTTTTTTTATACAAAACTCAAGGTTCAAACTGTTTTAAACAAGTGTTTTTTTTTTTGTTATTTTTTCGTTACCCGCATTATTCCAGATTAATTCGACCGACGTCGACGTCTCAACTTATAAATAAATTATATGTTTCATTTCTAGACTAGATTTTTACAAATTCACCGTTTGTAATGAAATATTTACAAAAAACATTAATGTTTTTTTCCATTGATCATTTATTAAAAAGCCAATAAAACATAAAAAATGTGACAAAGCAAAGGCATCACTGAAATGATTAAATATCAAGACTCCTGAATATTAATTTATTTTCCTTTTACATGCATTCATCCGCCATGAAAAGTAGCTAAAACATAAAAAAAAAACACTGTTTAATTTCAAACTATTTTAAACAGGTGTTTTAAAACAACTTGTTGTATGCCAACCCTGGTTATACGTTTAAGTAGTTGGACAATTGAAATTTTCACAGATGATGTACATTTCTCTTTTCCGGATTAACAAGAAACATTAAAAAAATAAAATATATATTTAGGGGAGCTCCCATACAACGACTATGTGATATTTTGCAATTTTTTGCTCGATATTAATAATGGCAACAGGTAGACGCTTGAAATATTCATAGAATATTTAGTTATATACTCATGATAAAAATAAATAATTAAATTAGAACAAATGTTTAAAGGAGGCTCCCAAACAAAAAAACCTGTTTGTTGCCGTTTTCATAAACGTACGGAATACTTCGTGAGCGAGTCCGACACTTGGTCGGTTTTTAAACTCTACTGTTGATCTTGTCTACAACTCAAAGTCAAACACTCGATGGATTAGCACTATCTGACGAAATATTCATATCTGTATTAACTGTGTATTTGAGCATGTTTACTGTATCAATTATTATTAATTACGTACATGAGGTACTTAGATGTAATTGACATGAAGCGATTGGATATAGTAACGAAGGTTAAATCGACATCGCCATAATATCGGAGATGGGACACCTGCACTTCTTATAAGAGAAATAAAAGGCCAGTATGGAAATGAGGCAATTAGAAATTCGAAAATTATAAATCATTAATGATCTACCGAGATGAAAAGAGGTCAAATCAACGGAGGAGGTAGCATACCTACTTACAGAACAATCATAATGGAAATATGATTCATAACGAATGTGTGATGGTAATGGTGCGTACCAATTCATTTTACGAATTGTGAATTTTTAACATATAAGTATATTATAATATAATAATATATTTCATGAATTATTGTAACGTGATTCAAGATGTTTTTGGCAAGAATCTTTCCTACCTACATATCAGTAGAATAATTTAAGCACTCTGGTGCACAATTACCTAGATGTTTTATGGCTGCTGCACACCTTACGATAAATCGTTACAATTAGTCGGTAAAGTTCAAACTGCAACGATAAATCGACAAGTGTGTATGAGAAAAACTGTACAGTTTGTTCGATTTTTCTCATACACACTTGTCGATTTATCGTTGCAGTTTGAACTGTACTAATCGTAACGAGTTATCGTAAGGTGTGTAGCAGCCATTAGCCATATAAATTACAGAACGTTGATGGCCACGTGGATAATAATAATAATATTCCACAACTATCACACAACGCCATCTAGTCCCAAGCTAAGCAGAGCTTGTGTTATGGATACTAGACAACTAATAAACATACTTATATGTATATTTCTAAATACATACATATTATAAATAAATTACACCCAGACACAGAACAAATGATCATGCTCATCACACAAACATTTGTCCTGGGTGGGAATCGAACCCACGACTCCCGGCATAGCAGTCAGGGTCACTAACCCTTGATTGATATTTTTCGTCTCTTTGAACTTCTACATAGTTTTATTTTAATTATTTAAATATACATAATTTTTAAATAACGATCATCTAATTAATAATGTTTAATAAATACCTAGTCTGATTTGGAAAATTATGATAATTGTGTAAGAACTTAAGAAGCACATTGTGGAGCGGCGCCGTGCGAAACATCGTAGGAGCGGGCGGCGGCGCATTGCCGGTGCCTCACTGCCTCTGTATCCGCGCCCTCCTGACCCAAATGTTCGCAATGACGTCACTAACACCGGCCACGATGTGGGTCGTGTCATGCGCCAGCACCGGCCCACACCTGCACCCGATATTGGCGATATTGCACCAGATAAGATACTAACAATCAAAGATAATATACATTTTAGGCCACTTTACCTTCTTTCCTCTAGTAACCATTTATTATTTGAATTTGACCAATATACGCACTTTTCAATATTTTATAGGTTAGGCATTAGTACCGCATGTTTTTTCCCACGTTTTTTTTTGCGACAAAATTCATCAAATAATTCCTCCCGCCCACGGCTGGAGCGGGATAAACTGTCAGACCCGTACTCACTAAAATCCACCGTGTCAGTTACCCGTATCACCGTATGGAAAGTTCCGCGTCGCCCCGGCCCTCCATGCACCACCCGTCAAATTGGTGACATGACGCAGCGTCGATCGGGCCTGGTCCATAATCGGATGGCATGCCACAAGATTTACTATCGCCCCTGTGCGTCGCGTTTTTTTTCTTTTTGACAGCGAGCTAGTCTCGACCTCACGTCCTCCTGATTGCGTACCTACTCCAGATTATATTCTGAATAATTACATTTTAATAGTCTAACTAGAGAACGGAAATATTAAACTTAACCAACTCTTCCTCAAGTTATAAAAGTGTTGTAGTTGTAATTCAAATTAATATCAGTTTGACTTAAACTGACTGAAATATTTATCAAAGTTTCTATATTAATAGCGACCTGCATAAATATTTCAGTCAGATTTGATTTAAATATTTCAGTCTTTAATTGATAAACAAGCATTGACGTAGTGCCAGCGGCGCGGCGGGCGTTGCCTATAGTTGTTACGTCAAAATAGTATGAATAATATAATACTTAATTAAAAAGTTCTATTAAAAAACTGCTAATTCGCTATTGTATGTATAGTTTCCCATAATGTTATAGCTCTTTTTTATATTTTCAATTTTTATAATTTTGTTGAATTTCAGTTTACTATATTTTAGTGGATGTCGAAGTGGCTCCTCGCAACTCTTCAGACAATAAATATTATAATCATAACACCTTAGCCGAAGGATTATAAATACTACCCTTTCTACATCATCAGTTTATTTATTACCCATATAACCCATATTGGACTTATTTTCTCATAGAGCTCTTAGTGAAATGTTCTTTATATTGGAAAATTCAAAGAAAACAATTACCGCACTCTAAAACGTGGCGGTTTTATCGTGTTCATATTTTTACTGTTTATTTATGTTTTATCATGAACGCACGTGTTTAATGACCACTAATTTTAAGCCATTATTAATATGAGATTAAAGTATGTGCTATAAAATTAAATCGGATTAGCAGAGCTCCACATATACACAAAAACTGTTGTTTTTGGGCTATATACGTTTCGTTAGCTAAAACGGTAGCGTAAACATTTGCTTCAACAGCTATACAGATTTATGGCATTATAGATTAATGGGTCTGCGTAGAATTACGAGCTATGAAACTCGTGTCTGAGTAGCAACCCGCATGGGTCAAATAGTTTTCTCCCTGCCTGGCCAGACTTTAGCAGCACGGAGGAGTACACATTCCGTTTCCTTAAACAAAATGAAGATTGATAAATCATAATCTTGATCAACTTGCAGTTGTAACAGGTAACTGATAACCTGAAAGTGCGACAACCAGGCTATATATCGGTATTTTTCAGTAAGAGATTGGTAACTTTAAGCCTGAAAATATGGATTCAAAATTGTTTAGATATTCAACATTTGTTTAAATAAAATCAAAGCTTAAACCGCAGAGCAATATACAGTGTGTCCGGGCACGGGTTAGCGATATTTGAAGGGGATATACTAGGCTCTTTTTCATCGACAAAAATGCTTTTAAAAAAATTCTTACTCCAAAACTTCGCGAATGGCAGCCATTTTAATTTTTTGATCTGTCGAACTGGGGTGTGTACAATAAAACTCAAATATCTTTAAATCCAAGAGACCTACATTCATGCAAATGACTTTATTGTAAAGTTAAACGTTGAGGCTTATCAAAAAATTACAAAAGTTTTCTAAATAATATGTAAAAATAACCAAAAAACATGGGCAAACACGAAATTGTACACAAAAATTACTGAATAATTTCACATTTTTAGCTCTAGCTCGATAAGTACCCCTGAATTTTGTTAGGGTTTTTGCACTGCATTAAAAGTGTTTGAGTCAGGCTATAAAATGATATCAAAATTATCACTCTACGTTAATTATCCTAGGATTTATTCTCACTTCAACATCACCCTTCCTTAGCGCATGTACCCCAATATTACAGGCGTCGCATTCTTTGGGCGAGCTAAATCGTTCCAACGAATATTTATCAGCTGGCATTATTGACCACCATAATCCATAAACTGAAATGGTACATTTTTTTTATTATATGAAACCACTTCTAGGAATTATTGCTGCGGGGCGAGACGGAAGAGTGATGTTCAAAAAAAAAATTCAGGGGTACTTATCGAGCTAGAGTTAAAAATGTGAAATTATTCAGTAATTTTTGTGTACAATTTCGTGTTTGCCCATGTTTTTTGGTTATTTTTACATATTATTTAGAAAACTTTCGTAAGTTTTTGATAAGCCTCAACGTTTAACTTTGCAATAGAGTCATTTGCATGAATGTAGGTCTCTTGGATTTAAAGATATTTGAGTTTTATTGTACACACCCCAGTTCGACAGATCAAAAATTTAAAATGGCTGCCATTCGCGAAGTTTTGGAGTAAGAATTTTTTTTAAAGCATTTTTGTCGATGAAAAAGAGCCTAGTATAGCCCCTTCAAATATCGCTAACCCGTGCCCGGACACACTGTATGTATTTTAAACAAAATGTATCATAGCAGAGTATTGTTATAAAAATACATACGGTTATCATCATCTGCCTAACTAAATACCAGTCTTACTAGATGCAGCTGAATTCAGAATTTTACATGGAGCGAATCTTCCCTCCAAAACCCTGATAGGCAGGGTTGAAAAAAACATTTTTTTTTTAATTATATAAAACAAACAGTTCAAATTGTTTTAAACAAGTGTTTTATTTTTATTTTTTTTAACCGACTTCCAAAAGGAGGAGGTTCTCAATTCGGATGTTTGTATTTTTTTTTTTTTTTTTTTTTATGTTTGTTCGGGCATAACTCCGTCGTTTAACAACCGATTTGAAAAATTCTTTTTTTGTTGGATAGGATATACTTCTGGAATGGTCCCATTAAAATTTTATCGAAATCGGACTAGCACTTTTTGAAAAATCAACATAAATCAACAAAAACCTAAAAAGTTTTCAACTTTGTCTACACCGATTACTCCGAGGTTTCTGGTCCGATTTCGATGATTCTTTTTTTGTTCGATACAGTATATCTGCCATTTGGTCCCACAAAATTTTCATTAAGTTTGGTGCAGTAGTTTTTATTTTTAGTTTTTATACATGGGCGTTGTTATTTTCCGGTGCTACGGATTACAAAATTTTAGTGCACATGTAAGAAAATTATGTATTTGACAATAATTTGGGTTGAATAGTGAAACTAAAAAGGATAAAATAAAAAACTTTTTCAAAAAAAAATGAAACCGACTTCAAAACAACCACAAAAAAATAATGTTCAAAATAACCTACAAAAAAACTTTTCTTTCGAAAGTCGGTGACAAAAAGTCAATGAAATAAAAAAGAAAGTCACCGACTTTCGAAAGAAAAGTTTTTTTGTAGGTTATTTTGAACATTTTTTGTGGTTGTTTTGAAGTCGGTTTCATTTTTTTTTGAAAAAGTTTTTTTAGTTTTTCAAATTAATTTTAATCTAGGGGTCGACGTTTCAACTTATAAATAACTTATATGTTTCATTTCTAGACCAGATTTTTCAAATTCGTCGTTGGTAATGAAATATTTACAAAAAATGATCAAAACATCTAACATTTTTTCCTTTGATCATGTCATGTTTTAAGTATTATTTCAATTCTAAATTCCAATTAAACTTAAAAAAAATGTGACATAGTAAGGGCATACACTCAAATGGTTAAATATCAAGCTATTAAGACTCCTGGATATTCATTTATTTTCCTTTTATATGCATTCATCCGCCAAGAAAAGTAGTTAAAACATGTAATAAAAAACATTGTTTAATTTAAAACTGTTTTAAATACTGTTTTAAACAGGTGTTTTAAAACAACTTGTTTTAATCATGCCAACCCTGCTGATAGTACCCTTTGTCGCCTATGGTCCACGCACCTAGTTCAACTAGAATAGATAGATTATTAATAGGAAATAACCAAAATATTAAAATTTATCCTTGCTCCGCACCCGCGAGACGCAATCGGTCAGCCACTACGCCGACCATGCCGTCAATTCATGTTATAATTCAGTCAAATTGGCTCTTTTAAACCCGTCAAAATGTTCTTTCACCGATTTCTGTGATTCCAAGATAAACTTAGAAAGTAGTTACAACCAAGATATAGGTAATCACTAGTTGTATGCCAGCGGTTTCACCCGCTACAACTTGAATCATCCCTTGGAAACATAACAACGGGATAATAAATGCCTTATCTGTTAATCCAGGTCATATACTATCTGTGTACCGAATTTCGACCAAATCCGTTCGGTGGTTTTTGCGTGAAAGTGGAACAAAGATCCATCCATCCATCCTTTCACATTTTTAATATTAGTAGGATTAAGTACGATTTGCCGGTAATCGTCGACGCGACGTTTGCAGTATCGCCACCCCGCGTAGAGTACGCAGAGGATTATGCCTGTGCTGATTAAGACGACTACGGCCGAGGACATCTTGAAGCTGTTGCTGAAGTTCTTGTCCTCAACCTTGGCTTTGCTGCTCGCAGCTGCGCTGTTTTGTGCTACGATGGTCATTTTGCTGTCTGGTTGGCCCATTATAGAGTCGAGGTGTTTTGACTTGGGTGAACTTAACAGTATATATACAGTAACTTAATCTAATGTGCCTAAGATAAACTATGATTATTGTGCCTACGCGCTACAACGACAAACTTATTCGTGTCGGTCAAAGGTGTTGGTTTTTGATGGGCCATAGATCATTGAGACATTAAATAAAATATATTATAATAAAAAAAATATAATATATAGGCATGCTACGAGTGCCCCGGCACGTACACATTTAAAGAGGTATATTAATACCTATACAATTTTTATACTAACGTGCTTGTTATTGGAATTCTGAATAACGTAATACGTTTTTATTTAATTGGTTTTTGCTACCGACTTCGAAAAGAAAGGTTTTTTTTCACATTTTTTGCTTGTTTTTCGTTTATTCTTCCTTTTTAGTGTACTTAATCAACACAAATTATTTTTATATGGATATAATTTGTTTACATGCGCACTTGAATGTTTATATCTGTAATTTTGTATTCCGTAGGTAAGTCAATTAAGTACCTACATCATTCAATTAGCATTAAGCAAAAAAGCTCACAAAATGTCAAAACTATTGCCAAACTGAAGGAAAATTTTATGGAACCAAATGACAAGTTTTCATTCTGTATCGAACAAAAAAAAGGATCACAGAAACCGGACGAGAAACCTCGTAGTAATCTGTGTACATATTACATAATAGTGATGTTGCGAATATTCGCATTCGCAAATATTCGCATGTTTTTTCATATTCGCATTCGCATTCGTATCCGCATAAATTAATGCGAATGTTTGCGAATATTTCTGAAAAACGATTTTTTAATTTACTACTATGATTTGAATATGGAAAGTATATGTAACGGAATAGTCTTGAAATAATCAACTAAATTGAAATAGTTCTGTTAGTCCAATTGTATTAAAATAACAGAATCACACCAAAAATGACCAAATTCCTTTTTATCGAAATAAAATCATCAAATATATGAGTCCTACCACCCAGTTATATTAAAATTCTACCACATAATTTTGCATTTAAAGAAAAAAGAGAAAAACAAAAAAAAACATTCAAAATTATTTTTATCGGTTCTTTGTCCATGCCAGTCTAAACTAAACTTGTTGAATAAATTTTATGTGTTGAATGAATGAAGTTACATTCATTTGACTATATCGACTTGGCCAATGTTCGGTTAAAATTATGTCTGACATGAAATTTTGCGTGCGTTTAATTTAAAAGTCAATATTCGCATTCGCATTCGCGAATATTGAAATTGAATATTCGTATCCGCATTCGCATTCGCGAATGTCAAAAATCAGACATTCGCAACATCACTAGTACATAATATTTTAGATAAAAAAAAACATAGCAACTGAATTGAGGACCGCGACCTTTTTGAAGTCGGTTAAAAAGTTTCATCTAAAGCAATTATGTTACCCTCGATGATTCCTATTAATAGCTATAAATAATTTATGAACGTTGAGTACCTACTCGTATGCTCAAATTAAATTCTGGCATAAAATTATAGATTTCGTCAATGAGATGTTGAATTGAAACACATCCTACTGGTTTGTTACTCTTTCACGCAAAACCACTGAACGGATTTAGCTAAAATTTGGTACACAGATAGTTTATAATCTGGATTGACACATAGGATAGTTTTTATCCCGATTTTATGTTCCCGTGGGATAATTTTCGAGTTGTAGCGGGTGAAGCCGCTGGCAACCGCTAGTATACAATGAAGCCTGAAGGTAGTGTAACAATATCTAATTTTAGCCCCCAATGATTTCGATCGCAAGAGTCAGTGTTAGACTATACGTATTATGGCGTTCAGTTGTAATTTAATAGCTATGGCTAACGAACCTCTCGTTATATTAACAATATAGTACAGAAAAATAAAATGAAGGTAGGGAAAATGGAGCTTTGTGTAATTATAGTTATCCGCATTTAAAATTTAAATTAAATTACAAGGTCAGTTCTGGCGTCATTATTGTGATATATAAATAAATATCATAGTTAACATTATGTATTAACAGTGCGGTTATCAGAAACGTATCATAGAATACAGTGTTCATTTAAATATTATTTAAACACTGCAAAGCGTATTGTTTATCAAAATATGTGCACTAAAGTTAGTAATTAAACAATTATAAAAGTGACATAATTTGTTGTAATTATAACTGTGCAAGTGTTTTAGAAATATCTTATATTATTATTGATATCGACGTAAGATTAATAAATAAGTTATAATTCCTAAACCTAATATATTCATGTCACGCTATTTGTTATACTCCACCGAAACTGCTCTACCGATTTTAGTAATTTTATTGTATATTTGGTAGATAAATATGAATAGTTCGTGATAGACTCTACACTCGCGCATTAAATAAAATATTGGACGCCTTGCGCAGAGGCTGATGAACTAAATATTTTCTAAGACCAAAGGACAGAACCATAGAATTGAGGAGCCCATGAGGGCCAAAATATATTTAATATTTTAAATTTTCCTAAAGAAAAACACTCTATTTTACCAAGATATATGATATAATATGTCTGGACTTTAAAAGAGTTTGCTTCTTCTGAAAACATCAGTTTAGAAAAACAATGTAGGTACACAATAATTATTCTTATCAATTATTTATATTTCATTTTTATTTATTTTTTTAAATGATTAACGTGGAATAATACGTTCAGTATTTCAACCTTACACAATACATAACAGCCATAACATCCTCAAATCCTTCAAACATTGACTTGTCAAAGCTTTTTTACACATTCCTGAAAATTAAAATATATAGCGTAAAACTTTATATTTAAATATCAATATTAATAATCTATCCTTCATTATTCCGACTAGTCATAATAATAATGATAAAAGAGTTATTTCGTTTATTGCCCGTGGTCCACCCGCTTGGTTCACCTAGGTGTACCACGGGAAATTATTTTTGCCCGTGGTTCACCTGGGTGTACCACGGGAAATTATTTTTGCCCGTGGTTCACCTGGCTGTACCACGGGTAATTATTTTTTCCCGTGGTTCACCTAGGTGTGCCACGTCAAATTATTTTTTGTAGGTCATGCGTGGGTAGCTCACCGCCTGCACAGAATTCCAGCTAGAAACTGAAAGAATGTTATTAACCAGAAAAAGTACCAGGCTTACATAAGTTCAAGGCGGTATGTTTTTAAATACCTGCACCTGACTGGTGTTGTACTTTTGCTAGACTGTATATATGATTAAAATAATTACCATATTATTAAAAAAAGACCACCTTGAACTCATACCAGCCTAGTACTTTTGCTGGTTAGTAACATTTTTTCATTTTCTTGTAATTCACGGCCTTAAAAAGAAAAGGTGAAACTGGTCCCCATGCAACGAAGTGGACGAGCGACGGAAGTAGCACCATATCTTCCATTTTCAGGGGTTTGTCCCTGGGCCCAGTTTCGACGTGGATGAGTTGCATGGGGCTCCACCTGTACTCCGTGTAAAAGTACTTTTTTTAAACTTATTTTATTTTTATTTTATATCATAAGTATTTTGACGGCATAAGTAAAGTATCATTTATTTAATTTAGTTAATTTTTTAATGTATATCTATGTAGGTAAACATAAACATAAGTAGATAAGTGGGTAAAGTTTAGTATCCAGCGGCAGGGAGAGCGGGGCAAAGGGGGAGGGGGGGAGCCCCTTACCCCCCGGTACCAAACCCAATACGCGGAAATGTGGTTTTGTAACCTAACCTCAAAACTCGTTATAGGTAGTCACGTAATAGGCGTATTCCAAAAACTTAACTGGTATCGTTTAGCATAAGGAGGGGGTGCCTCCTGTGTCCTGGCACCATTCTCATGTAAAGGCACCGCCTAGACCCCGCCTTTCGAATCTAACCTTTCCGTGTCGGGGTTGTCCAAGTCTCGGGAATTACTCGCATCCTAGGTTAAATAACTGGCTACGAGTACTACCTACCAAGGTGGCTCGACGGAACCCTGCTCGTGGGGCTCCTACTTCTGCGTTCAGGGTCTAAAGTAATAATCTAACACAAAGGAGATGGCGGGGTCTGGAAGACCCCGCCATGCCCTTCGAACCTAACCTGTCCATACCGGGGTACCCCAAGTCCCGAGCTCGCTTCGCTCGCTCTTGGATCCTAGACTTTTTCGATAAAAATGGCAAACAATGACAGATGACATTCATTTTTACGTTCTGTTTTACGTATGTAATGTGTGGTAAAGATATGGTTGTCAATCGCCCATTTTTACGTTCTGTTTTCAGTTTTTATCGATTTGAGATTAGCAACATTTTTCTTCTTTAATGTCTCGAAAAATACATTTCCGCGTAAAAATAGTGGTACCATTACAATCGTGGACTTAAACCTTACCCATTTTGTTACCTTCTCCGACTTTGTTACCTTCTCCGACTGCCGCTTATTACTAAACCCAACCCTGTAATATCACTATTTTTCTTTCGTAATACTACGATAAAAACATATGGACATTCAGGTGAACCACGGGCAAAAATAATTTCCCGTGGTACACCTAGGTGAACCAAGCAGGTGGACCACGGGCAATAAACGAGTTATTTTTACGACAGCGCTATTTTTCCGGACTTTCCCGCAGAAACTTCGAATTTTGTATGAAAATTCCTGAAAAAGTTTTTCAGACTTTTTTCAAATTTAATTAGAGGCAAACAATGAGCCTTACAGTGCATGTTATTAACAATAATTATGTTGTTGTGCAGGGTTCAAGTCCGGAGTGCTGTGCGGACAACGCGGGGCTGGACTCGGCCGGGAAGTCCGGCAGTCCGGCGCCGCCCCCCGGCCCTCGGTACAAGCTGGCTTCCGAGGGCTCCCTCAAGGTCTGCTGCTTCCAACACACCAGGACCGTAGTGGACAAGATACTCGCAGCCAAGTTCCTCAGACGATGTGAAACCCACGTACTCTGCCTAGATGAGCAACACATTATTTCTAAAACGGTAAGTTAAAGTTTTTAAACTGATACCATTATTTAAGTCTTAGGTCTTAGGCAAGCCGCTCACTGGAGACTTTCTGTCACTTTGACTTTTAGTCACCTCGTTAAATGCACCGGTCGCTGGAAAGTATTTGTCACCATAATTAGCGCACTTTCATACCATTCGTAGCACTTAACGGGGAAACATTTAGTCTTCAATTAGGTAATAGAAAGTCATCAAAGTCACGAGTGTGACTGGCCTTAAAATCCACGATCATGGTGCTTGCAACAGTGCTGAAACATCGGACACTCAAAACAAATATTAAACATAGTAAATATTCTCATTTAAAGTTCGTTTATAAACATGGAAAATTTTGTTCACTCGCGCACTACTCAGGATTTGGGAAACGAACTTCAAATAGTGCTTGCTTACGTAACAACTAAGTACGTCAATCTGATGTCAAACATTGTCCCTGAATTATTTTGTTCTATGTACATTCTCATAGTTTATTACTTATTATTTATTTTTAACATAAATTTTGCTGCCAGATTTTCTGACAACTACTGAAGTGCCTTTCATAAAATGTTTACTTTCAATTTTTGCGGTTTCAAATCTACATTAAATATGGTCGGCTCCTTATAACTTAATTTTTATGGACAGCTAAATAATTTGATCAAGTTTAGCTGTGAAGGTAAGTCTATGATAGATAACGTAACGAGGTTTAATGCCCAAAGTGCCAAAGTGTGTCTCAAATATTTACCTAATTGAGTACATTGATTTTTATGAGCGTATCGCCCGGCCATTACTTCTAATTGCTTTGACGTATGAAGCTGAGCTACGAGTATATTACTGATATTTGTGCGGTCAATAGTTTTTGGGTTTACTTGGTAGGAATTTACTTTATTACAATAGAATATCATGTTTAAATAGCTTGTAATCTCATTAACATCTGTATAAACATATAATATACGTCAATGATTACTCATCAGATGTATTAATGCGTAATAATTAAGAAAATTGAATCGCTTCATATTTGTAACAGGTGCCAGTGACATCAGGACAGTAGTTTAGTATTTATTTAGTAAGTAGTAAGTTTGCCATCCTTTTTTTTTTTTTTTTTTTTTTTAAGGTGGTTAAATCATCAAATTAGTCCTCCCGCCCTGGGTTGGGCGGAAGGGACTGTCAGACTCTTACTGACTAAAATCCACCCGTGTTCCTTCGGATGCCCTTTACGTTCCAGGGCCACGGTATCCTGGGTTAAGAAAAAACCCGCTACCCCAGCAGGCATTTGGTGCGAAACACGACGCGCCACCGACCCGGGCTTGGTCCCTGGTCGGACGGCGAGCTACCCATCACTCACCGTCCGCAAGCCCGCTCCACCGCTGTGTCCTCTGCTGATCAGAGGGACACGCGTTGGAGCGTCCACACGACAGGCTATTCGCATACGGGCAAAGAGACCCCTTAGACACACAGTGCCTAAGGAAGAGTTTTTGCCCGCATCCCAGGGTGCACCGGCCCGAAAAACTGGCCTTCCCCCCGGACGTATCCGAAAGGGAACTCCAGTCCACGGGCGCACGTGGAGGTTTCCTGTCTTAGCACCCCAAGTTTGCCATCTAACTAATTTTACAGAAATAGAGACTGTTTTCATTGGGGAAAAATAGATAAAGAGTACTACAGTTCATTTCAGTGCAAAGGTAACAAACAGTTTTTGAAATCCGTTCATTGATTTGTGTTTTGATTTCTCACTAGTTCACTAGCTACTTAAATATCAAAACATATTGCTACAACTGTTGCTGGCTTTATTATTGTACAAACATCAACTTGTTATTGCGTTTACCAAGAATCTCCTAATTCCAACACTTTTCTTCTTCATGGAAACATTCGTACTAAAAAATCTAAGCGAAGTTATTTTCCTATCGTGTATTTTTATATTACGTTTACTAGCAATACGGTATGGATTGCTTTGTGGGCGTAGTCGCGAGTTATCGATATTTTCAGCAGGTACCTTCGCTATACGGCAAACGATCTCCGGCCACCGTAGTAGGCGCGGGCATGCGGGCAGCGAGTAAAGGGCAACTCGCTGCCCGACCATGGACCATGCCCGGGTCGACGGCGCGTTGTGTTCCACGCGCGCCTCAAGGAGTGTCAGCATCAGGGCCCCCTCTAGAGGGCCAAAGCCTGCCGGGGTCGCGGGACTTATCTCATCTAGTGACCCCAGAACGTAAAGGGCTATTGAAGGACACCGTGGATTTTAGTCAGTACAAGTCTGACAGTCCTTCCCACCCTGCCCGGGGTGGGAGGACTTATTTGATGATTTTACCAAATAAAAAAAAAGGTACCTTCGCTAGTTTTGTTACGGTACATATTTTGAAACGAACGTAGAATGCTGAAAACGCATTGAAAAACTCGCGATTTCAAATAGGTGCCTACTGCCTACGTAGGTAACATTTCAAATAGGTGCCTACTGCCTACGCAGATAACATTTCAAATAGGTGCCTACTGCCTACGTAGGTAACATTTCAAATAGGTGCCTACTGCCAACGTAGGTAACATTTCCCTATTCCTGGGGGTTTGCCCCCGTACCGGAAAATCCGTGCTAATAATGAATTTTGCTTGTCACAGTATACTTACTGGAATTTACCTATTAGCTTTTTTTTTTTACTGAAATTATTTAGTTACTTTAATTTATAATGTCTGATTTAAATTGCAAGTAAACTACAATAGTGTAGACAGTTTAATAATAAGTGCAAGGAGTTAATGAAGCTCGAAGAGTCCCTTTGAATGAATTTAACTAACTATTGTTAAATTAATAATATGATGTAATTATCTAGGCCTGCTTAAACTAACTACGAACTATTAAAATAAATTAACTATTTTTTTGAGTCCGCAATAAAATTAAAATAATATCAGAAATTCATAAAATAAGTAGGATTAGGACGATACGTAATTTCCACTTTTTTCCATATCAAGCGAGAACAAAATAATGCCAATAGACACAAAAGAACGTCTACAACTGGGTAAATACCTAGGTGCCTAGCACCACGAATATAAAATTATTACTAATAGGTACTTAAAGTTCCTAAACTGTGCTATTTGATTCAAATACCTAATTAAGTACTTTCGTGGCAAAAACGCTTTGGCGGACTTCTAATTTTAACGAAGTCAGTATAGTATTTATGACTCCGGATGTAATCTGTACACTAGTCTAAGAAACGATTTACATCGGAGGTACTGAATCCGGAGGTCGTAGGTTCAAATCCTGCTGGCGGTTGATTTTTTCTTTCCATAAAAATCATCGGAATCGCAAGCATGCGTTAATACGTAATTACGTATAATGATATCGTATAATGATAATGATCTGCCTGCCTTTTCCCAATTATGATGGGGTCGGCTTCCAGTCAAACCGGATGCAGCTGAATATCAGTATTTTACATAGAGCGACTGCCTATCGGACCTCCACAACCCAGTATCCGGGTAATACGATATAAGACTGGTTGTCAGACTTTAGAGCTTCTGACTAACAGTAACGACTGTCAAAGATCTACAAATGACAGCCGGGACCGTGCTTTTACGTGCTTTCCGAGGCACGGAGGAAACTCGCTATGACAGATGGTCACCCATCCACAGACCAACCTCAGCAAGCGCGGCTTAACCCGGAAGATCGGCCTGTGCATTTAGCCAAGAGCTCCTCATGAGTTAATGCGTATAATATTTTGAAATACTAAGATATGATGTTCAGATTGTTTCAGTGACTTTGTCCCCCTTTCACCCAAGTAAAGGTTGTAGGAAGCTTCGACGGCGACACAAACGGTTTCTGCATATTCAACATTTCAAAATTTTCCTACATACATTACTGATATATCAATGACATACAATACATATAAATGCAATAGTTGTAATTTAAAAATGGAAACCACTGTTTCCTACAAAAGAGTAGTGGGTACGGTCAAAATGTATGGAACAGTTAGGTAAGTACGAGTATATAAGAAAAAAACCGTAATGAGAAATTAGTACCAAATGCGTTGCTCACCTAAAATCATAAACTTGTATGTATTACGTACTACCTACACTTTCATTACGTCTATAAATAACTATCACATGATAAACATTTCATATCTATCGGATGATCCGCCGTATAAACTAAAACACGAATAAACAAGTTTTTTTAAACATTATGACTAGATGTTTTGTTGATTAGAAATGTTTAATCAATTAATTAATTATACAAGTCGGTGATGGATTAGTCACTACACTTATGACGACAATCTATGAGTAATTTATCATTAGAATAACGAAAAGTGATTGACAATTATTGTAATGAACCACCTTGTAGTTTAACCTCTTTTATTGTCTGTTGCTTGGAACAACGTAAATAGAAAAATAATCATTTTCTTTAATGGCGACAGAAAATGAAACACCACGCCTTACTTATCTTTGTTTGATAACCATCAGTGTTATCAACTTATCAGATAGCTATCGACTCATCCACTTAGGCCTATATTATGTAGCATATGTATTTATACTACGTTCCGACCTTAAGTGTTCATTGTTCTCTATAGCGCATGTACCTACCTACTTACTGCCTACTGCTGCCACATCAGATAACATTGTTGGCAATCTATATTAGAGTGCTATTTACAAACACATTTCGCGAAGTAAACATTCTACTCAGCAAAATCTCAATCAACAACAATCTCGTGATGTTTCAAGTCAACTCATTCAATCACTCATTGCTATTTTACAATGGACGATCAATCAAGCATCAAGCAATCAAGATCAGAAATCAAGCAAATCCATGACAGATCAAAATTCTATTTAAATGTTGAATTGGTTTTCAGGAAAAGGAAAACGTCCCTCTAAATCACGTTCTTGTTTTCGGATAAAGTAGAAATAAACAGCCATACCTCATTAGGAGTATCAATAAAAATAATCACCACTGTTACGTTTACTGTTTAAATTAGATTGCAGCTTCGGCCCGAACCCTTCAACGAGGTCAATCGAAGATAAGAGAGCGTTCGTGCGTCACAACTTTTATATAAAACGTCCGGCTACCGATATGTGATTGTTCACCGCATTATGTAATGCGCAGCGGTGCACTGCACGCTACAGTACCAACATGCCTCCAAATACTCAAATCTCAAATAACTTTATAGAATAGCAGGGAGCCACCAGCCAGGGAGAAAGAAAACATAAATGTTTACATTTACCTATGTAAACGGCTTTTGGTGTTCAAAACAGTTCAACAGTTGACGTCATTTGTACGCAGAACATATTTTCATTTGGTATCCAAATTCCATGTTGATAGATATAGGCTTTTGGGTAAACGGACATAAGGCACGTGTGCAGATTGTACTTTGTACAGCGGCTCTGGGTTCAAAGATTCAAACATCTGAAGACTAAATATCTTATCAATAGTGGAGTATGTACCTATGTACAATACAGACCGACATTTTCATCATGTAATTTAGTAAAATTAATTAGTTCATATAAATAACGAACTAGAAATTATTTGCGGTGCTGCCACTTTTCAGTATCGCGTTGTATCTGCTCAAGTCTTGTATGTAGTGATGCGTTCGTGATAAGCAAGCATTATATGTAACGCTCGAAGCGAATTCCACACACGGTATTCGTGTTACATTACACGTTACACCAGTCTGGACCCGGCATTATGTAGTAACATTTGAGAGTTCCGTGTCCCGTGGAAGTGTGGGAGTCGGGAAGCCACGATTCTTGTCTGCTAACGTGTACAAGAAAAAACACTTTGGCAAATGTTAAAAGTCGGCCACTTTTTTATTATATTCGTGACAGTCGAGGACATTGGTATGTTTTTGATCCGGGATAAGTTCTCAAAGTTCTCAAAAGTATTTTTGTTTACGCTCTATCTACAGATAATGAAGAATAATAATAAATTAATAATTAATATGATAAGACAGCCTTGTTGGTCTAGCTAGTAGGTGATAGCACGACCATGGAGTATGAGGTCCCGGTTCTTTAGGTTTTTATAAGGAGATTCTAAGTAGCAGACACGGAATTCAGATTTATGTCCGGTTCATGGCTATCGGATAGGCAATTTGATAGCATCAATAAATTTAAAATTTACCTACATGTCTGTCAACTAGAATTTTGAAAAATAATGTAGGTACAGGTATTTTTTCTTTCGTTAAACCAATGTATATTTACAAAGGCATCAAAATAATTCGAGAGAGATCGATGCGTTAGAAGCAAGTATAATTTGTACTTGCTTGTGATGTTTTGCCAATTTTAAAAGTGTCGTATCTTCGTCAATTCTAATTTAGGTACCTACTTATCAAAAGAAAAAAATACATGTCAATTATTTTTTGATAATAAAACTGACGGGCTAATTAGATTTCTTCAGTCGAATACCTACCCTATTGCCGCCTATTACATTGGGCTTAAACATAAGTGGCGATATGTGGGTGTCCTATCAGGTACATCCCTAGTTGGGCTATTTACGTGATATTAATATTCGATGTAAATTGACTGAAAAACGACGTTTTTCCAAAGTAAGAGACCTAACAACTGCATTCGCCATTTGTTTGCATTGAAAGCGGAACTGCCAGACGCGTCATATCTACGGGTCGACCATATTAGACTAAACATTTTACTACGACGTCACTTGTAGGAAGACCATATTCCATTAAGAAAATTGATATCCAATCAATAATTATGTTAAACTAAAGTGGATTAAGAAATTATAAACGGCATTGGCGTCTCGAAACTTCGCAGATGATTCGATTATAGCTGATCGGGAAACAATAGGTAATAACGGTTTTCTGACGTACAATCACAACCACTATTATGTGTACCCATGTATGCATTTAGCAACTTTGAAAAGGAATTTTGTCCTACTGTAGAAGTGTAGACTAGTAGATTGTTTTATATTGTTAGAAAAACAATCATTTTTTTCGGAATCCTCTCTAAGTAACAATTAAGATTTTACTAAGTATACATACATAATAATATGTAAAATAATGCTACTGTAAAGATCTCTTACTAGCAGCTCTTTGAAATTTCAACAATCTTCCATTTTTATTTTTTTTGTGTGTATGTTGGTATGCGGGATTTTTTTAACTGTCACAGAAAGTTAACCAAATGATTATCAACGTCCACTTTTTTCCCAACATTATCTACATCAGACAGTAAATAGCATTTAAAAATAGAAGGTTATCATTCCATGAAAATAGACGCAACGATTATAATAACAATATCGATAAAACGAACGTCATTCGAAGTTAAAAAGGTAAACAATGTTTCGTCCGCATTGTTAAACAACCAAGTAGGTTAGTTGCTACAGGTTCGTACCTACGTAGTTCAAGAAAACAATGTCAGATCATTAGGGAACGTTGGCAACTTTATTGGAAACATGGGAATACCATAACGTGAAAAATTGTATAATAATAGGAAAAATTGACTCTACGCAGTAGGTACACGGCACGTCGGCGGTCGTATTTGTCTGATGAAACATATTTCAGTCTTTCGTTACCTACTATCAGTTGTTAGACAGAGCACCGCTTCACATTATCTTACAATCACCCATACACAAGCCAAAACGGCAGCGGTTAACTTGGTCATCATATCTGTGGCTGACAATTTATTATTATTGATAACACTACTACTACTAGTTACTAGATATTATGAAACAAAGTCCCCATTGCGCAGCCATAATCCTGTTGATAAACTCAAAAACTGTCGTACAGATTTTGATACGGATTTCACCAATGGACAAACTAATTCGTGAGCAGGGATTTGTGTAAATGATCTAAAATATGATGGTAATTGCTGAAGATTACTTTGATAAAAATATAGTGACTGGCAGCTGAGGTCACGGGAATTTCTTAAACGAGTCCTGGAACGCAAAGGGTAACTAAAGGAACAGAGTGGTCATTAGTCAGTGAAGTCTAACAGTCCCTTCCACTCCACTCAGACCGGGAGAAATCATTTGATCATACTCCAACAACCAAAAAACACACGGCTTTTACGCCGTGAAGTTCGGTAATCAATATTATCTCACGTAAACCTCATATCGGGATAAAAAATATCCTACTTGTTGATCAGATTTTATACTATCCGTGTACGATATGTCATCACATTAATCCGTTCATTAGTTTTTGTGTGAAGGAGTAATAAACATCCGTCCATCTTCACTTTCTAACTTTTTTTGATAATCAAGCAATAAATAGGTAGAAGACAAATCCTTCTCCTTCGTGGTCAATTGAGGTATTTCTCAGTAACACCTGAGTCAATTTGCGTCACTAAGAAAGTCTTTCTCAGTAATAACGTGTGGAATTTATCCCTATTCGTGTACAATAATCACGCGTGTTTTATTTTTTTTCTAATCTGATTACGTCTTTCGAAGTCAAAGGGGAAACCCCACGGTCAATTTTACATTGCTTACAACAAGATAATTCCTAAATGTATCATGTATAACTTTTCAGTTTTATAAATACCAATGATCTAAGTATGGACGATGAAAAGAAGTATGCGCTAAATCGTCGTTTCTTGGGTTTCGCTAAAAGTAAATTCGTAAAACTGTGCAAAATATATTTGTGTTTTTCCCATTCAGGAAACTTTTTCCGGAAAACTTATACGTATATTAAGCTTTATTTGAACCGGGGTCGCGGGACTGTCTACGGGGTCGCGGGACTGCGTCAACAGGTACCCGCTACCCTGGAACGTAAAAGGCTATTGAAGGATCACAGTGGTTTTTAGTCATTGCAAGTCTAACAGGCCCTCCCGTCCCGCCCTAGGGGAACCCACCTCTTTGATGATTTTGTTTGAAAGAAGAAATTAAGGTTTTTTTACTCCTTCGCTATGCTTTTCTGAATTTCGCTGCGGGATCAAAGACGTAGACTTTTATTGCCTCAGCGCTTTTCGACCACTGTTGATTCTGGCTTTCAGGAGTTGCAGTGGTTTGAGTATATAACGTAGAATTTGTAGATTGAAGTAATGTTACCCCAGAGGTACCCATTATCCTAAGATCCACGTGCAGGTACCACGTGGCACGTCCAGCTATTCGGGGAGCACTCGTGACTGTTATTGTTACACTCGTACGCAGCTATTGCTATCGTAAACGTAACTCCACTAATGTCATTAATATACTCTGACGTCAATCTATAAAACAGAAAACCTACCTATTTTTAATTTCCAGTTCTTTACCACTAGACCTGATTTTTTTTTCATTGTTAACAGCCGCAGCGAAAAACTCATTTAGATTATTATGATAAAATGCCTATTAATTATTTACAAAACATGAAACTATGACGTCAATACTCGTTTACATCATTGAATTAAATCGGTAATTTTAATTTATATTCTACCAACATTATTATTTTTATCAACGCCATTCTGTGGTGTATTGTTATGGATGAATTAAATATGTATAGTTGATGTGGTTAAACAATGATGGGAGATTTTGTTGTTTTCCCTGTCACATTTTAATAGATAAATCCATAGCCTTCGTAGGCATCAATTTTATTGTTGCGAACACTTATTGAAACGCATTGTTATTCGAATCAGGTGAGCTCCATCATTACTTAAATTAGAATAATTGTATGGGATCATTACGTTAGGCAGCCATCAGTAGGCCTCTCTTAAAGTCGATACGTGCTCAGCTCACTGGTCAGTGTATTTATCAAAATAAACCTCAATTATAAACTTGTACGAAATATTGAAAGAACATTATCTCTCGTATTGAATGAACGCTATTTGATTGCAATGACTCGCACTCGCTTCGTTGAACTGGTGAAATAGATCTACACGATTTTAAAATATAACCTGCATACATAAGTTTGAGACTCACTCTACAAGGAGTGATGTGATGACTGATAATAACATATTGATATAGAAACAATCATCACTAAAAATTTACACTGTAATTACACTGTAATTAACCAATTAATATTTTTTGAATCGTATTGATGACAATACAATCTATATATGTAATTATATCAAAATTAATGCGACTTGTCGTTGTAATTTTATAACTCAAGAACCCTATCCAAACCAAATGTTTAGGCTTTGTTCGGACTATTTAGTAGAGTAGGTATATGAAGTTTGCACAAAATCAGTCGAGCGGTTCTTCATTTATCACATTTTTTGTAACAAATGAATTAAATAAATGGCGGATCATTTTGTTAGTGGGGATTTTGCTGTCAAAGTAGCGAAGCACGTACCGGGCCGCTAGTTTCCTATAAAAATTACAACAATTTTCATCAGAAAAATCGTCTGAAACTCAGAAAATTCTTAACCTTGACTCACCTTGACTGTTTTAGTAAATATTTGATTTCCAATTATTTTGCTTAGTTCAAAATATACAAAACATAATTCTGAAGAACATTATTCGGGCGATAAACCCTGACTAGTACTATTATTTATTCTGTGCCCTGACCGAACAGTATGTGAAACTCAGCTGAGAGAAGACAATATCGGGGTGTACGACAGCAGGGCAAGGATGGGTCGCGAGTGCCCGTGACGTCATATGGAGCAGGGGCCGGGGGCCCGAAACCCCGCGACCCCCGCGCCCTCCCCGCTGCGGGCATTGCTCCGTGACGTCATACATCGTAGTACACTGCCCCGCCTTCCAAGCATTCTTCACACAAAGCGATGGTTGCGCCCTTCTCTATAGCTGACCTAATTCCCCCATCGAAAATACGCGAGACACGAAAATAGGTTGCCAGCTATTCACAGCTCTCAAACGTCTATCGAACTATAATGTTGAATATTTATGGACGTACAGCAGTGCATTGTATTAATGCAAGTCATGAAATGCAGATTTATTTTTGGAAAATAATGAGAATAATATATTTCTTATACACACATCAAAAGTGTCTAGGGATCAACATATATTTTTGCAATAACTTTTCTCCTGATTGATATTAATTAAAATGTTCTTTAAGGATTCATCAAATAAAGTGTTATCGTTTGTCACAGTAACGATAAACCAAGTCACCTTTGCATTCATAAAGAAATTTGCCATTTTCCTAATAAAGGGATTTTTGACATTTGAACCACTAACATTAAAGTTCGAAAAAAAGACTGAAATAACAGTTTTCTTTAAAATTTTATTGGGTAACTTAAACAATTAATAATCCGTGTTTCTACCGCGAACACTAACAACACAAGAACATCGGTTTGGCATACTCAAAATGAGTTCATCCAAATCACGCTGTGGAATGGCCGCCCATGTTCGTTGCAACAACAAAAAAAGGTCTTCTTGCGACTGGATACTCTCCATATTCGGCAGAGCTCTTCTCTGTAGCATATCCCATGCATGCTCAATCGGGTTCAAGTCTGGCGACTGAGCAGGCCAGGGCAGGACATTGATGTTAGCTGCGGCGAGAGTCTGTCTTACAACTCTTGCGGTGTGCGGTCGTGCATTATCATGCATTAACTGAAATAAGGGACCGATTTGCACTTGTAGAGGAACGATGACGTCTGATACAATCGTCTCAGCATAAATTTGAGCGTTGAGGTTGCCTCTGATCCAAATCAACTCAGTTCTTCCGCCGATCCAAATACCCGCCCATACCATGATGGTTCCACCACTATAAGGATGGACTTCCTGGCAGGATTTTAATCGCTGTTGGCGTCCAGGGGTTCTCCAGTGTCGTATACGTCTTGTATCCGGTCTCATACCAAAACGAGACTCATCAGAAAAGCACACGAAACGCCATTGTTCTTCTGCCCAATTTCTGTGTTCAAGAGCCCATTGATATCGAATCCTACGATTGTGCATTGCTATAGGTGGTACCCGTAGCGGTCTTCGGGAATGAAGGTTCACTTCATGCAAGCGGTTTCTGACTGTTTGGTCGCTAATTAAGTTCCCTGAAGAGTGATGAAGCCTCACGGCTAACATCATGGCGGTTATTGTTGGAGCTCTTCGAGTTAAGATTTGAATGTATCGGTCTTGTCTCCGTGTGGTGCAGCGATACCGTCCTCCATGGCGCTCAGCCACGGTACCAGTGCTTCGGTAACGTGTCCAAAGTCGACTGATAACACTCTGACTTGTATTCAGAGCTAAAGCCACAGTACGTTGCCGGGAACCAGCTTCTATCATTCCCACGGCTCTGAGCATTTCTTCCCTGCTTAAATGACGTCGCCGCTCCATAATAACGTTGGTTTTAATCAGTAGTAGGGAAACAGTAGCACTAATAATGTCTTCAATGCGTTGTATGTTTTTATAGGGAAAATATTGACAGCTGATTTTCATCTTTTACTCGAATTTGATTTACAGTTTCTGATTCAAATTATGAAATGCACCAAAAAGGATCCATATAAATTTATAAAATCATAAATTTATTACAAAGCCACATCTCAATCTCAAGAAATCCGCATAAAAATGCTTGATCCCTAGACACTTTTGATGTGTGTATTTGGTATAATCCAGTTCTGTTATTCAGAATGTTTTTCTGCCTGTATAGAAACAAGGGAATGAATAGGGAATCGTCTAATTTTATTTGATTTGCGTCATTGCGGTTAAGGAAGTAAGTAGTTCCCTTAGTATAATTATTACTGAAAAATACCTCACAAATAACTTAGCAAAATATACCTAAATTAATTAACAAACTGTTTTGGTAATATGTATAATGCTGTACCCACATAACACTTTTTACCGACTTCAAAAAAAGGAGGTTATCAATTCGACCCGTATGTATGTATCTAATATTTCCAAAACTGCCCAGTTTTCGGATAGATTATGTTAGTCTATCAGCGTCTGAACAAATGTGCAAAATTTCATAAGTGTTTTATGTATGTATGTTTTTATGTTCGCATATCTCCGGAACTACAAGTCCGATTTAAATAATTATTTTGTTGTACTAGGTATTGTTCAACTTAGGGAATACTGCAAGTTTCATCAAAATCGGTTCAGTAGTTTTTGAGATAGGGACTTTTTTGTCTACTTAGATCGTAGATTTTCAAAGTCGATTGTATGTTTGTTCACGATTATCTCGCGTTTGGCTGAACCAATTTTCATGCGGTTTTCGGAAAAGTGTTTGTTACATTCTAGGGAAGGTTATAGTATATAATAATAAATGGACACCTCGTGACGTTGCCCACATAGATCCGTTTTTGTTGCTCGCTTGGATATGGATGATTTCTAAAGACGCCGATTATACTTACGAAGATTTCTGTTGATTATCTGAACTAACTAAAAAGGATAAAATGAAAACTTTGTGGGTGGCTTTTATTTCTATTTCATTGACTATTGCCACCGACTTACGAAAGAAAAGTTATTTTAAACTTTTTTGTATATGTATTTGAAGTCGGTACTTTTTTTTAAAGTTTTTAATTAAAATACCTTAATGATTAGAAAATCCTATTAAGTATAAACGACGCAGCGGTCTCACTGCCTATTTAGTTTATTAATTTCTACATAATTATTTATTTCGAATCCCAGTTTTTGTTTATAATTTGGATTAAGTTAGCTATCTATGATTTAAAAACTGTAAATAGACCTGTGTCCCAGTTGTGGGTACATTCTAGGTTGATTATTTATGGTCGTTGTACTTTACCCACATGAGACTGTTCGAATGAAAACCGTATTAATCACAAACACCTAAAATATGATTAAAATACTTTAAAAAAACAATAGTGACACTTGCTAGTTCTAGGTACAGTTACCAGTGTATACCATACCTACCTAATTATTATTTTAATTTGAAACAAAACTTGAGTCGTGAAGTCATGAGATGTAGCCGCGTTCCGTGTTTACTTTTAGTATGACACGACACCGCATACGCAAGTAAACTTACCGAAACGTACTAGAAATCCCCGAAGCCGACCATTTCCTAAAAGAACACAATGATGGACCGTCTTTATTAACATAGATGTACCTACATTTTTAAACGACTTCAAAAAAAATAGGTTCTCAGTTCGACCTGTATGTATGTATATTATGTTTGTCCGCGATTATCTCGCGTTTGGCTGAACCGATTTTGATGCAGTTTTCAGAAAAGTGTTTGATACATTCTGGGGATTTTTTTAAGTATATAACAATAATGGATATCTCGTGAAGTTGCTCGCATAGATCCGTTTTTGTTGCTTAATAGGATTGTAGATTTTCAAAGAAGCCGATTTTATGAATATTTTTTTTGTGGAATATCTCAACTAAAAAGGGAAAAATAAAAAACTTTTTTAAAAAAAGGGAACCGACTTCAAAACCAAACACAAAAAAACTATAAAATAACTTTTCTTTCGGAAGTCGGTGGCCATATCTCAATGAAATAAAAAAAACAAAGCCACCGACTTCCGAAAGAAAAGTTATTTTATAGTTTTTTTGTGTTTGGTTTTGAAGTCGGTTCCCTTTTTTTAAAAAAGTTTTTTACAGTCACTAGACATGAGATGAATTATTTACTTTCGCCCCAGCGGCTTTCAACTGGTGAAAGAATTTTTGAAATCTGGCCTGTAGTTTCTTGGCTTTTTCAATACAAACAAACAGATCTTTACTCTTTATAATTTTAGTGTAGACTAGCAGCCTGCCTAAATTTTCAACCTTAGCCGTGTATTTTCCGGAAATTTTCTTACATACTAACATTGTCTTGAAAATAATGAACACAACAAAAAAAGAATCATCAAATTTGGTGCAGTCGTTTGGAAGTTATGCGCGTACAGACAGACTTAAGCAACTTTGTTTTATACTATTTAAAGATTTATTACACTTAGTATAGCACAGGCAATTAATTACGCGTGATCCATTAATTCTGTCTTCTCACAGAATCGCAATCAATTTCTGTCTAGATTTTTTTCTAACCGGTTGCAGCTGGATATCAGTATTTTACATAGAGCAGCTGCCTATTTGACGTCCACAACCCAGTTAGTACTGCGTAATATGAAGCAATGAGATGTATAATACACTAAGCAAAAAAAAATGCCTTTCACTCCCACTGTTTTTCAAAAGTATGAAAAGAAAGAAAACAGTATAAATTGACATTAAGGCCGTGTGGCACAGCGAAAGCGTCGTTTGATGAGTCGGAAAAGTTGCCACGCACCGCCACCAGCAGGCGCCAGTATCGCGAAATTAACGTAATCCAAAGTTTTATGCATTTCATTTCGTCAACTTCGACATTTCATAAAGTGTTCCCTTTACGCAAAATACATGTACACACATCAAAAGTGTCTAGGGATCAACATATATTTTTGCAATAACTTTTCTCCTGATTGATATTAATTAAAATGTTCTCTAAGGATTCATCAAATAAAGTGTTATCGTTTGTCACAGTAACGATAAACCAAGTCACCTTTGCATTCATAAAGAAATTTGCCATTTTCCTAATAAAGGGATTTTTGACATTTGAACCACTAACATTAAAGTTCGAAAAAAAGACTGAAATAACAGTTTTCTTTAAAATTTTATTGGGTAACTTAAACAATTAATAATCCGTGTTTCTACCGCGAACACTAACAACACAAGAACATCGGTTTGGCATACTCAAAATGAGTTCATCCAAATCACGCTGTGGAATGGCCGCCCATGTTCGTTGCAACAACAAAAAAAGGTCTTCTTGCGACTGGATACCCTCCATATTCGGCAGAGCTCTTCTCTGTAGCATATCCCATGCATGCTCAATCGGGTTCAAGTCTGGCGACTGAGCAGGCCAGGGCAGGACATTGATGTTAGCTGCGGCGAGAGTCTGTCTTACAACTCTTGCGGTGTGCGGTCGTGCATTATCATGCATTAACTGAAATAAGGGACCGATTTGCACTTGTAGAGGAACGATGACGTCTGATACAATCGTCTCAGCATAAATTTGAGCGTTGAGGTTGCCTCTGATCCAAATCAACTCAGTTCTTCCGCCGATCCAAATACCCGCCCATACCATGATGGTTCCACCACTATAAGGATGGACTTCCTGGCAGGATTTTAATCGCTGTTGGCGTCCAGGGGTTCTCCAGTGTCGTATACGTCTTGTATCCGGTCTCATACCAAAACGAGACTCATCAGAAAAGCACACGAAACGCCATTGTTCTTCTGCCCAATTTCTGTGTTCAAGAGCCCATTGATATCGAATCCTACGATTGTGCATTGCTATAGGTGGTACCCGTAGCGGTCTTCGGGAATGAAGGTTCACTTCATGCAAGCGGTTTCTGACTGTTTGGTCGCTAATTAAGTTCCCTGAAGAGTGATGAAGCCTCACGGCTAACATCATGGCGGTTATTGTTGGAGCTCTTCGAGTTAAGATTTGAATGTATCGGTCTTGTCTCCGTGTGGTGCAGCGATACCGTCCTCCATGGCGCTCAGCCACGGTACCAGTGCTTCGGTAACGTGTCCAAAGTCGACTGATAACACTCTGACTTGTATTCAGAGCTAAAGCCACAGTACGTTGCCGGGAACCAGCTTCTATCATTCCCACGGCTCTGAGCATTTCTTCCCTGCTTAAATGACGTCGCCGCTCCATAATAACGTTGGTTTTAATCAGTAGTAGGGAAACAGTAGCACTAATAATGTCTTCAATGCGTTGTATGTTTTTATAGGGAAAATATTGACAGCTGATTTTCATCTTTTACTCGAATTTGATTTAGAGTTCCTGATTCAAATTATGAAATGCACCAAAAAGGATCTAGGATCTAATTTATTACAAAGCCACATCTCAATCTCAAGAAATCCGCATAAAAATGCTTGATCCCTAGACACTTTTGATGTGTGTATTACTCTAGTAGAAATATTTTGATATAAGGATATTGAAACATTTACTAAAACAAAATGATAGAAATACCTACTTATTGATGTGGATAAATATTTTGTAAATATTTTTATCATTCACAGTCTTAAATTTATTTTATAAATAACACTTTGAGACATTTTGACGTCCCGAGATAACGAAAAAAACTACTATTTGGTAGAAAATTAATAAAATTGGCACACTTTGCGAAAGTGACAATTCCCAATTATCTAAAGCCCCAAACACACACGCGCACGGGCATAGGCATATGAGTTGTGTTCCACGCGCGCCTGAAAGAGTGTCAGCATAATGGCTCCTCCTTAGAGGGCCTACCAGGGTCCCGGGACTAACGAATACCGTGACCCCAGAACGTAAAGGTCTAGGGTAAATTCGTTAGAGTTGGCCGTACGGGAGAGATTGCCAATCGAAATATTTCGGCAACAACTCGCTGGATATCGCTGTAAATGCCAGGTCCGCTTCACATCGTGCACAAGTACAAGTGTAAGTTAAAAGTATTGAGAAAAAAAGATATAAAAGAGAGTAAAATCCAACATAATGTTTTCAAACTACCGTAATATTTCTTTATGTGTGCATATTTTACGTAATTACGATGTAATTTTATAATAGTAAGGATTTCTTTTACATTTTCTAATGACTTCATGAGCGCAGCTACATTATAACCTCCAATTTCTTGCCGTATTACATACACTTACTTTCTTAATGGGTGTGGCCTTCTTTCCCATAAGATAAGGAGAGATGGCCATGCAAAGTTGGGGAAACATGCCAATGACCAATAATAACAATATCACGATTTTTTTATCTAGACAAGCCGATTTAGGGACATTGTTGCACGATTTTTCGAAATTTGATAAAAAACTTCTACATAACGTTTTTCACCGAAGATTGAATTCAATGTATCTTGTCCAATCTTTGGGTTCATGAAAATTGTACAATGTGTGACGATAAGTGCATGCTGAGTACGTATCGCCATAGGTACAATCATAAAAAAACATGTGGTTCAAAAAAATAAAGCAAATTAGTAACAAGGTATGTAGACATAGTACTGGTCATCACTACCTCACTCATATGGCCATCTTACACGGGCACCCTGGGAGAGATGACCAAACGAGTTTTATTTTTAAACGTATTTTTGAACATGATTTCTTTTATTAAAACGATAAGTATGCCAATAATGTATAAAATTAATGTTTAAATTATGAAAATATGCCAAAACTAACAAGGTAAAGTATTTATTCTTATTTCAGCACACCTTTTAAAAAACTATGGCCAACTCTAACGATTTTACCCTATTGAAAGACATCGTAGATTTTAGTACCCGCCCTGCCCTGGGTGAAAAAAGCCCCAAACACACGCTCCTTTTATTAACGTCCGTTCAGAAAGCTAGTTGCGTGATATCTTTATAATATACTAGCGACCCGCCCCGGCTCCGCACGGGTGCAATCTTTATAATATTATTAAAATTGCGACTATAATTTGAGATTTAAACTATCCTATCTCTCAAGTTGGATCGAACTGCACATGGTGTGCGAATTTTATTATAATCGGTTAAGTGGTTTAGGAGTCCATTGAGGACAAACATTGTGACACGAGATTTATATATATTAAGATGTTCAAGAATGTAAAGCTAAGGGTGGTGTTGGTACTAATTTTTGATGCATTTTGATGTAATGACAGACACTAGCGCCGCGTAAAAGGGACTTAGTAGTTTTTTACTCGTATATTATGAGGTACAGGTACACAGATTTTTGTAGTACAATTTTATTGTCAGTCACTTCTTTATAATTAAATCTTCATTCTTTAATATCCTATCATTTTTTTTTTGGGACAAGGTCTTAATATCACTTTTCTGATAAATGAAACCTTTCAGAGATATCTATCGGCTTCAAAAGAATGAGCCCAGTGCTAATCATTTTTTTTTTGCCTCCAAAGCAATAAATAGAGCGAGAAGCAACTTGTACCGAACACGCGGTGAGACAGCAATGACCATCAATTTTTCATCAATGCAGTCGCAGCATTATACTATAGGCGATATTTAACAGGGTGGTGGGTGCTATGCCTTATTTGTAGTTGACAAGTAATTTTGAAGTATTCAAAATGACAACAGCAGTTTTCATTTAATTTATTTTAATCCTGTTTCTTCGAAATTGTTATAAATCTGTGACGAAACTAAATAAATAATAATAAAAGTGAAGTGCTTCTTATCCTATATCGCAGTTTGATACGATTAGAAGTTGTTTTCAGTAACACATTGTCTCAAATTGTTGACTGCAAATCAGTGCATTTATCATTAGTTCATGTGAAATGGTATTTAGATGCATAAAGATTACATGGGAGGAGGATGGACACAGAGGAACCATCTGACAACAATAGTACGATATCACGATAGCATTGATATAATATCTCTGTGAGTAATTTATTATATTGATAGGAACAATTCGTAATGTATAGAATCATACGTATTCTAACATTTGCCTTGTTTGCTCTGTAGGGGTCGTCAGGAATTTCCTGCGATGATTTTCAGTAAGTTTGGTTTGTTTTATTCTTGATTTATTAATGAAAATAATGTGTTATTTAAAATAGAAAGTTTACGTGACTTATTTACAGTCATGTCCGTTTAATCACGTCCCATTGAACACAGCGAAACATAGTTTTGAATAATCTATAAGCCTACGTATCATTCGTTTTTATTTTCTCGATCTTTTTATCCATTTCCAATTTTATTATTACGAAAATCTGACAGCCGCGATCTGAAAAAAAGTGTCGCAGGTCTAGCCTGTAAGAGCCACGCTGGCTGACTGATTCGTCAAGGAACGAAAGTGATGACACTACTTTTAAAAGGCAAAAGATGAGAGGACGATAGTGAATGTGTGCTCAGAATAAAACGGCGTATGTGCCCAAACATATCGACGTCTTTTTATGAATTAAAATTGTTATTAATTGAAAAAATGTCTTTACAGAATTTAGATACTAGTATTTTCTACAATTTAAAACAACATCCTTTCAATAACTCATAGTAGTTATTCCATAAAGTTCAATAAATAAAAAACATAGACCGAACTTTGCATTTTTTTTGTATCGAGAAAATTTCATTGAATCGTGTTTTCAACTTTGTGAGAATTTAGATCATATAGTCAATAACTATATTCCAAGTTGTAAGATCTGTAGTCCAGATATGTACGAAGAAAAGTAAAAAATAAAAACCGTATTTTTACTGACCAATCCCCTTAAAAGTTCTAAAAACTAATGAAAATAAAATAAACAAATAAATCGTTAAATGCGAAAAGGGCTTCAGCAGGGCTATTGGCTAACTTGATAGTCACTGACCAGCGGTTGTCCAATGAACTTGGATGGCTTGATACCTGTTATGAGGCTAAGTTGAGGAGTGGAGTGCTTCAAGAACGCGAACGTTAGAATAGCTGATTTTAGGGAACATTTACATTTATCAGTTTCATTGCAAATGCAAAAGCCAATACGAAATTTACCTTTTGACAGCTATTTGATGATCACCACACTGACACCGAGATACGCAAAAGCCCCGCAGATCAGTATAATGCCAGATGGCACACAAAGTTTACCGCCTGACACTTTCAGCTGCAGCCCATCTATAAAGAGGAGGATAGGAGCCCCCTTTTTGTTAGAGGAGTCTCTGCTTATTATTTATCCCATAGTAGAATAACTCCTGTATCATTGGGTACATATACAAACATTTAAACTAACATAATACACTAAAAGCCAGACCCGGAAAAACTAGCTGTAGATCTAACAAATATTTGTTTCGTGTGGAAATCGAACCCGCGACGCCAACCGTACCGTCAAATAACTTTTTTTTTGTTTATTTCCTTGTTTTTACTAATGTCTGGCTTCAACTACAATATTTTGGAAGCTATTACGAAATGGCTGGTATCTCAAAGAACGAAAAATTCACTTTTTAATGTTGCAAAGTCTTAGTAGGTACCTACATTTCATTTTTCGTGACTGTATGTATGAATAATAACAATCAATGGACTAAAATTGAATCGCAGTATGGAGGAATGTTACATACCTATTTGAATAAGCTACCTACTCGTATATAGGCATTGGTATTATTAAATTCTGGTTTAATTGGGTGATCTAACCGAGTCTATTGTTCATTATTAATGTCTGTGCATCCTGGTTTACATAAGGATAAAATTTCAGTGAGGAGCATAGAAATAACTATAAAATAACTATAATATCCGAATACCATTGATGAATAGAAATTTTTCTATTTATGTTAAAAATTGCCTTACCATGCTTAAAACAGTTAAAATCTTTCTGCATTCTATCATTTTGTCTTTAATTTTGTCCACAAAATTTCGTACTACGCGTACTGTTTGTTGATAAGGTGCTGATAGACTAGAGCATTTACTTGTAACAGAACATCGAGCATTCACCGTTTTGTCGAACATCGCTACGAACATTAAATTTCACGATATTTCTAGCGAACACTCTAGTCAATCATCAAAAAGTTTTTCTTCATGAAGATATCACAATCAGACTTGACTGTCGACTCAGAAAAAAGCTAACCAGAACGCTTGTTAAAATTCTCGTTAAAGCGCTCTCGTTTGCTTTTCTGCAATGACACAAAACTTTATGATTGAATTCATTGATTGTTGCAGCCTGCCGGTCTGTTGGAGAACCCGTTGTCATACAGTTGTATGCAGGAAGTGTACTGCATCTCGCGATGGGACCCTGCCAGGAAGTACTGCCTCAGGATAGTCATGCCTCACGGATCTCTGCTGCTGCAGGTATATTATTCTACACAACATAATAATATTAAAAAGATATAAAACTGTCTAGTTGGGGTGTAGGTATAGGAAATAATGTCCTATATATTATATGGGTAGAGACTTATTTCAAGAAACTTAACAGATGGCGTTTTGTAGTTTCTGTGAAAAAAGCCTACATAAGTGTTTTATATCTTTTATAGTTTTGGTTGACCAAAGTTGTAGAGAATTTAATTTTAATTGCAACAAAAAACGTCTCTACAATGGTTTGCCAGAAAACTAACACTTGCACCCGTTTTTCCAAGATTGCGGCTGAGGGACTAGAATTACGACTTTACCAACTTGGATTTAACCTACCGCCTTGATATAAAAAATAAATTGCATCCTCCTAAAGATACACCCAAATGTAACTTTTCAACTGACTGTAAATTATTGACAATATTAATTATGATAATCCAAAATTACGAATTCGGGAAACAAATGAAAAGCTACACCATTTTCTCTAGCGACCTAGGTGCATGATTCTGCAATGCAGATTAATTCGCGGGAAGAAGTTAATTCTTGATAATATGAAGCTGTATGCATTATTCCAATGGAATAATCCATATTTTCGCTTGTCTAGTTTACCTCCCTAGATTATGCTAGTAGAACAATACAACTCACGATGACGTTTCATTTTATAGGCCAACGACGCCTATACCCGGGACCAGTGGTATCATTCCATTGTATGGAGGGTGAGCAGACATTTATATATTTCCTTCCTGTTGTGGTCAAGTTTTATTGTTTACCCACAAAGCACGTGTTCTAATAAACGCTTTTATTTTTCAGAGAAATATGATAAGGTACAAGAATTTTCTTACAAAGACTGTGCGAAGAGAAGTCGTTTTAAAAGAGTTAAAGGTAAATATTTATTATAATTTAATAGGTATTAATAATTTATTGAAAACTAACTCATATTATTGATGATGTTATTCCATTAATAACATTTAAAACGTTTTTAAATAATTAGTTCCTTTATTTTTGTCATTTTACATTTATTTCAGAACACAAATGAATTTTTTTTTAAATGTAGCGCACCGAAATAAATAAGTATAGTAATAGTATAAATATTAACTGTTGTTATTATTTCAGAACATGGTGGATTTCGTCATGACCACGCCCTTACAAGACGAGAGCGTGACACGTGCGCCGCTACAGATCCTCACAGATTTACTATCCGAGGTAAAAATTATTCACAAATATTTCACTAGCTAAGTAAAAATGACCTGCACGCGTAGCATGGCGCCGCGCCGTGCCGTGGAAAAGGGTTTTATCGACGCGAGAATAGACGAAATGACGCAATGTAAAAGATTTTTATCGATTTAAGCATATCAATGTTAAAAATATGGAAGAGATATGTTTCTACTCTTAAATGGTGTAAAAATCGTGTCAAACTTTGTGTAAAAAAACAGTCGATTTGTATAGGAATAACGATGAAAAATTTTTGTCTTTTCTTGATAGAATAGAGATAGAATCGCCATGATACGCGTGCTGAGTAAACTTTAATCTGTACTAATATTATAAAGCTGAAGAGTTTGTTTGTTAAGTTGAACCTGTTGAACGCATTATTTTCAGGAAATACTAATTCGAATTGTTTTTTTTTTGTTTTGCATAGTCTACTCATCGATGAAGACTATAGGCTATATCTAAATATATAAAACTGAAAGGTGACTGACTGACATAGTGATCTATCAACGCACAGCCCAAACCACTGGACGGATCGGGCTGAAATTTGGCATGCAGGTAGATGTTATGACGTAGGCATCCGCTAAGAAAGGATTTTGATCAATTCTACCCCCAAAGGGGTAAAATAGGGGTTGAAAGTTTGTATGAAACTTTGTCAATTTTAAAAAGATTGGGCTGAGACTTTGCATGCATAAAGCTACTATGACGTAAACATCCCCTAAGAAAGGATTTTAATAAATTCCACCCCTAAGGGGATAAAATAGGGGATGAAAGTTTGTATAAATCTTCTTAGGTTTTCGGCTGATTGAACTGAAATTAAAGATTGGAGCTACTATGATGAAAACGTCCGCTTAAATAGGATTTTGATAAATTCAACCCCCATGGGTATAAAGTAAGGGATGATGGAGGATGTAAATGTACGACCAAAGGGAAACACGGAGTTTTAGACGGTAGAGCACACGGTGCAGGACTGCCCCGCTTGGGGAGAGCACCGTTGTGTCCTCACGACGGAGATGAATGCACCATGTCGAACAAAAAAGCCGTCTAGGCCGTGGACAGAACACTTCGAGACATTCGCCATGGTGATAGACCCATGGGCAATATCACGATAAATACTGTTCTCTGGAGAATTCCGGCAGACGCTTCCTGTTGTAAAAAGAATTTGATAAGTTCCGAATACGGAGACCCGGCAAGTATAACACTTCAGGAAAATCCTTGGCTATCTGAACGCGCGATACTTAAGAAATGACCAAACCGCTGCAATAAAATACATATTAGCCGAAATTGTTGGGAAAGATGTGGTTTACATGTCGTATAATCATTGTGAATCAGGATGATTCCACCACCAACTACGCAGTCAAGGTTTTAAATTCATTAACTGCCAGTGATCTTCCAGCTCATAAAATAACCTTTAAAGTCGGCATTCCCATAATGCTTCTAAGAAATCTAACTCCATCGAAATTGTGCAATGGAATGCGAGTAAGAGTTACTAGTAGTTACAGGGGAGACTGCATTGATATCGCAAATTCCACTCATCTCCAACCATTTCCTTTTCCAGTTCAAACGCACATAATTCCCGGTAACAGCCTACTTCGCGATGACCATAAATAAGTCCCAATAAGAGACCCTGAAGGAAGCTGATTTTCATCTAAGGTCCAACTGTTTTTCCCACGGCCAACCACTTATATGTCACATGCTCACGTGTCAGTAATGTGGACCATCTTTTTATATTAGCAACGACAGAAAAACTACCAATGTCGTTTATAAGGTGTTGTGTCTGGACGTTTTCATTTCCGTTTTTTGTCTATTTTTTACGAAATATTCTTTATACCTACTGTCGCATGTGAATCTCATTCAAATATCTCTAATTTACACCCCTGATAAAAACTTTAAAGCAGGACATCAGGTACCTACACTTTCTCAAAATATTAAAAAAGGGAATACCTATTGGTATAATAGGTGCCATAAAACCAAATACTACGCGGACGAAGTCGCGGGCAACAGCTAGATAATATTATATAACATCACGCTACTACCAATAAGAGCCTAGGGAGGGAAATATAAAATATCTAAAGTACCTATAATACGATTATTAATTCGAGTCAGTAAAATGACATTTGTAATTAATGAAATGTTCTAAAACATGAATGAAATGTGACGGTTGCACTGTCATTTTACTGACTCGAATTAATAATCGTACTTTAGATATTATATAATAATAATATAGCCTATAGTCTTCATCGATGAGTAGACTATGCAAAACAAAAAAAAAACAATTCGAATTAGTATTTGAACTATCTGTGTTTATACGAAAATGTTCCATTTTCATATAAACACAGATAGTTGCGAATAATACTGTATGATTCCGCTACATGAAATGTGATTCGTGATCTGTTCATGTATTCGATTGACGTAGGTACTCGGTATCTAACACCAGATACTCCCACGTGTACTATACAATCATAGCCGTAACGCTATTTCCACAAATCTTATAGTGTAATATTAATATAATATAATTTAATATTATATAATTTTTCAGTTTAAAATTCACATCTAATTTTTTGACTAGCTAATTAGTTATAAATTCAATCCGCTCATTCAGAAACCTGACGTATTAAATTTTAACAGTTTATAAGTTAAAAAATTATAACGGATTTCATATTGTATTATTTCTTCGAGGAAAGTTGTGATTGAAATGTCTAAAGGATTATCAAGAGTTTCATGAGCTAGAATTGTGGGAAAACCTTTATTTATACGTGATTAAAATTAAGTAAATTAAAAAAATATAACTTAAGTACAGTCATAGTAAACCTAACTTTAAATAAAAGAGAACAAACAAAAATACGCGGCACTATGTCAGTACATGCTTATCTCTAAAACCACTGCAGCGATTTCAATGAAATTTAGTGAATGGGCATGATTAGTTTAGTTCTAGCTTGAAAAATAAGATAGCTGTTCACCATGTATGTCGCACCGTACAAAGTACGGCCGGGTCGTTAGTATTTATTTCATGTAATCTTAGTAAAGCTATGAACAATCCAACATTCATGACGGAAGCTGTTGTTTTTCTTTCTTATCACAAATCATGTAGTGTACACGTGCTCAAATATTGACGTGTGCATTACTTGTACTTTTGATATCTACGTTAACAAGATGCATATGATAGTGTAGAAGGATTTTGAATACAAACATTAAGTTGCTGTAGAAGATATGCATGTATCTGACGAACTTGCAGCTATTGACATTATGTCATGCATCGTATCAAAAACCATAATGGTTAAATTAAAAAAAAAAAAACACATAAATAAGCAGTTATGATAACAACAAAACATTATATTTATAATATTTTATATTAAGTAAACATTATTTGTAGGTATTTTATTAACTCATACTTCATCAATTAGTGATTTAAATATGGCGTTCATAACTTCATACACAAGCATACCGTCTGAAAACTACAATAATAATTATACGGTAAAACTGTAGTTATATCATGTTATTAGTAAAAGGAATTATGAATCACGTAACAATTCGTAAAATGGTCACAATTTGCTGCAATTTACAATTTTCTCTACTGGCGGCGTCGCGGGACTAACGGGCGATGTTCCGGGGTCACGGTTACCCCGGAACATAAAGGGCGATTGAAGGAAACCGTGGATTTTAGTCAGTACAAGTTTGACAATCCCTCCTGCCCTGCCCTGGATGGGAGGACTCATTTGATGATTTTACGCAACCCATAATATTATTATATTAGGTTTAGAAAACATTCTTACATGTCATTTTACATAAATAGTACTACCCCCACCTAGTACTTCACACCCAGCGAATATATTTACGATACTTTACGTATATTTACCTATAAATAGAAAAATAAAGCGTAATTAGTCTCTGAAACGATCAACAAGAACTACATACAAACACTACAATATAATATGTACTAGGTTAACTACCGATTATTATTTCCCCCTTTATATTCGTTCATACGTCATTGCTTAAAATTTCAGCATGTATGTAATAAGTACCTACTTTTCGGTTTGGCAAGGTTATAAGTGGACGTCACTGCGGCGGTTATTTACTGCAGTTCTAAACAAATCATATCACTGAACGAATCAACGAAGCAATAAATCGCTTTCATAAAAGTTTTACTTCTGGTTGACTCATCCGTCTTTTCGTAGATGTCCGTCTACGAAGGCAAGGGTTGATATATGTCTTTACCTATGAGTTTTTCTATGATGGACATTTTAACAAAATTTTAAAATTAAACAACTTCGTAGAGCACAAATAGGTTAACCACCTTAGTCAAATTAATAAATACAGAAGTCTTTCAGAAGCAAAATAGGTACCTATAACGCGTAGAATCTTGACGTCTTCCTCGTATATTTCTAACGACAGTCATCGAACAGCGGAACATACTACAAAGACGTCATTTTGGGGTCACTCTCGAATTCTCGATCCACTTTCTATAATTATGACGCACGATGTAACGCAACACTACGAACACAAAAAGAAAGCAAATCTGAAATTGACTCATAAGGTGTTAAAATTGACATGTTTTTCAGAATAAGGAAAGCGATGATTGGGAGGAGTGGGCAGAAAACTTGACGAGCGCCGCGGCGCCGTTGCTGGCGGAGCGGTGCGTAGCGGACGACCTATGCGCGCTGCTGGCGAGGTTGTGCCGGCGCAGGCCGCGTGCCGCACCTCTGCCTGCGCTTGCGCCGCCCGTGAGACGCGTGCTCACGCGCAACGTCGACTTTGCTAGAGCTCCGAATGCAAGGCGGCTTGTTAGAGATTATATCAGGTAAATATTACTAAATATAAAATATTTTCTTTTTCTGTTTTCTGATAATATGTATATAGTTATTGAGTTGTGGAGGTCAGATAGGCTCCAAGTAAAATATTGGTAGTCCGTTGGATCCGGAAAGAGTAATAGCCCAGTCATATTAGGGTTTCACCTCGGAATGAAAGATAATAAGCTGTAAATTGGTATACACCTTTGTTTTCTTGTTCTAAATGTAGTTTCAAAAGTCACAATTGCTATCGTGTCCGCGTCTTAAGATATTGAAGGCTAAAGGTCATAAAAATCGTTTTTTCGCGAATATCTCGCTTTCTGTTGCTTAAATGAGGTTTGCACCTATGATGAAAGTTGTAGATTATAAAATTTTCTACAACTTTTGGATGAACTTTTTTTTCATACGATCAACCGTTTTTGAGATAGAGCGCTAAGAGTGCGTAGCGTACCGTCATTATGGTCTAATGCAAGGTCACCACAGAACATCAATCTTCTATGCAAAACCAAAATAGGTTGCAACACAAGTAATGTAATGTCGTTTTACTTAAAATATAACTAAAATATATGACGCGTCAGGATTCCGAAGGTACCTTAGATGGCACTATAACGTATTAGGCGTGTGGTAGGATATTCAGCAAAGAAAACAAGGATTCACAATATTATGCACATTGTAATGTCCCGGCACAATATTCACAATCATCAATTTAGAGCTAGAGCTAAGCTAGAGCTAGAGAGCGAAGGCACCGTTCTCCTCAACGCACGCTCCGTAGGCAAGTCTTTTATGTCGCCGTGGCGCTGCTGCATTGGCTCGGCTCCTTCGGTCGTTGCACGATATTTTTTAATAAATAATTGACTTAATACAACTAACTGATTACCTATGACTGTGCGCTGCGCACTCTTTGCGCTCTATCTCAAAAACGGTTGATCGTATTAAAAAAAAGTTCAGACAATACTTGTAGGGAATTTTATACTCTACAACTTTCGTTACAGGTGCAAATCTTATTTAAGCAATAGAAAGCGAGATATTCGCGAAAAACCGATTTTCATGACCTTTGACCTTCAACACCTTAAGACGCGGACACGATAGCAATTGTGACTTTTGAGACAACATTAAGAACGACATAACAAAGGTGTATACCAATTTACAGCTTATTATCTCTCATTCCGAGGTTTACTTACCCCTATGTTTTACCTAATATGACTGGGGCTATAAGACTGGAAGTCGTAATTTAAAAAGGCTAGGACGATGATTAGTTTGGATAAATAATAAAGTTAAACTTTCGCATTCATGTGTTTTATTATAATTATTACAAAGAGATCCACAAAATAATGGATGTACTTACTATTTAGATGGAATATTATTTAGACAAAGACATTGTGTGTCGTGTGATTTGTTTATCACCATTATTTATCTCAAACAATAACACTGAAACATCAATAAATTACTTCATTGACTCAGGCAGTCATTCTGAATAATTTCAATGTATGAATCAACTAAAATAATCTAAAATTTTAAAGAATAGTAGACAATCATCGCAGGAATTAGTCATCCACCGTATCGCTTTCGCGAGCCATTTCCATGAAATTTAATTTCTATACGTTATAGAAATAGTCCTTCATTGTATGAACATAATCCTGAGTGTCACGTAGTAGGGGAAAAAATATGTAGAATTAAAGTCCAGTCATGTGAGTGACCTGCTTAACATTGTACCAGCGCTGTAAGTCTGTAACCTCATTTGGTTACAATGCATTAATTGCTTTTAGCAAAGCCAATCAATTCGAGTACTATAACTGACGTCAATCGGTTTTACGATAATGTTTCTGTTTAGCTATAGATAGGTCCTCGAGCTCACTGTGTTTGATCATAATGAAACCGACCGTTGTCGGCTAAAAGTCCAACCAATAACGCAGTCCGTAAGGTCTATAATTCTATGCTTAAACATACAACGTAGTAATATCATGGATAAAATAATTGGTCTGTAGTCTGTACAGTGTAGCTCAAACATTAGTTTAGCAAACAATTCGTTATTGATTTAAATATAGAAACTGGGCATAAGTTATTCATAATCGAGGCGTATTAATAGCGCACCAGCCAGCTAAACGTTCGAACACTCTATTTTAGGATTTTAGGTTTGCTTAATTGGTCGAATTTTGGCATAGATATTTAGAGTATTAACACTATGTTTTCTTAGGATTACTGATATGAAGTGTGATTGATGCTATTTTGATCAATTATCAAAACAGCTACTATGAAGACATATTCAATAAACAAATGAATACGTTTTCAGAAACTGGCGAACAGCCAGTTCCGTCACTCGGTAAATTACAACATAGGCAGACACCTGTAAGAAGGTTTTTTAGCAATAGGTCCAACTCTGTTCTTAACGAAAGGCCTTCATTAAGGTTTATTTGGTTGTTTATTTTGTCTGCAGTGCCCTAAGTGCACACAACTCGGGCAGGGCCCTGGTACGTCGCTTCGTGGAGGTGACCCACGGCAGCCGCATCACGTGCCCCTACCCGCGGGCTGCACACAACCTGGCTGCAGTCGCCCTGGCTGCATTAGACGACTACTACCGCAACTCCGAAACCCCGCACGTCTGTGATGATAATGAAGACGAAGTTCTATGCTTCGCTGATATTTTGGAGCACATGTAAGTTGGACTTATTTATACAGTGTGTCCGGGCACGGGTTAGCGATATTTGAAGGGGATATACTAGGCTCTTTTTCATCGACAAAAATGCTTTTAAAAAAATTCTTACTCCAAAACTTCGCGAATGGCAGCCATTTTAATTTTTTAATCTGTCGAACTGGGGTGTTTACAATAAAATTCAAATATCTTTAAATCCAAGAGACCTACATTCATGCAAATGACTTTATTGCAAAGTTAAACGTTGAGGCTTATCAAAAACTTACGAAAGTTTTCTAAATAATATGTAAAAATAACCAAAAAACATGGGCAAACACGAAATTGTACACAAAAATTACTGAATAATTTCACATTTTTAACTCTAGCTCGATAAGTACCCCTGAATTTTGCTAGGGTTTTTGCATTAAATTAAAAGTGTTTGAGTCAGGCTATAAAATGATATCAAAATTATCACTCTACGTTAAGTATCTTAGGAGTTATTCTCACTTGAACATCACCCTTCCGTCTCGCCCCGCAGCAATAATTCCTAGAAGTGGTTTCATATAATAAAAAAATGTACCATTTCAGTTTATGGATTATGGTGGTCAATAATGCCAGCTGATAAATATTCGTTGGAACGATTTAGCTCGTCCAAAGAATGCGACGCCTGTAATATTGGGGTACATGCGCTAAGGAAGGGTGATGTTCAAGTGAGAATAACTCCTAAGATACTTAACGTAGAGTGATCATTTTGATATCATTTTATAGCCTGGCTCAAACACTTTTAATTTATTGCAAAAATCTTCTCAAAATTCAGGGGTACTTATCGAGCTAGAGTTAAAAATGTGAAATTATTCAGTAATTTTTGTGTACAATTTCGTGTTTGCCCATGTTTTTTGGTTATTTTTACATATTATTTAGAAAACTTTCGTAAGTTTTTGATAAGCCTCAACGTTTAACTTTGCAATAAAGTCATTTTCATGAATGGAGGTCTCTTGGATTCCAAGATATTTGCATTTTATTGTACACACCCCAGTTCGACGGATTAAAAAATTAAAATGGCTGCCATTCGCGAAGTATTGGAGTAAGAATTTTTTTAAAACCATTTTTGTCGATGAAAATGAGCCTAGAATATCCCCTTCAAATATCGCTAACTCGTGCCCGGACACACTGTATACATAAGCGCGGCTATGCACTTGACTAGACAGCCTGACTGCGAAAACGACTAAGATATTTGGCTGCGCCTGATTGATGAGGGAGACCCAAAAGATGCTGGGATATAGGTATGCTTGAGTATCGGATTCTCGTGGATTTTCACGTTAAGTCGTATGTAAAACATAGTGCATATTTTTTTTTATCGTGGTAAAATCATCAAATGAAATCATCAAATCCTAGCCAGGGTGGGACGGGATCCGGTCAGACTTGTACTTGTACTAAAATCCACGGTGATCCTTCAATAACCCTTTACGTTCCAGGGTCACGGTCAACTGATTAGACCGTCCCGCGACCCCGGCAGGCTTTGACCTTCTTACAAGGGCCTCGTCAGATTGCTGACGCGGCGTGCCAAACATAAGCATAATGGTTTCATGGAGCCACCACTAAATCATTTAAATATGAAAATAAAAAATACGTGTGGCACTCGGGGACTGCCGCGGTAAAGCTATTGCATAGCATTTTGTATCAACTTATGCAATTATAATTTTATTTATTTATTTTATTCATGCAGTATTGCTTTTTCTTTGATGTTAATTAAAGTTACATTTTTAAATATTTCTTTAAAAAAAAAAAAATAATAATAAAAAAAAAGAACAAAAAAAAAAATTATTATTATGGTTTTATTATTATTATTATTATATTAATAAATCAATAATTAATTAATTTTAATAATTAATAATTAATTTAATAAATTAATAATTTAATTAAATTAAATGAGCGTGAGGTTTTTTCGTTACGGAATTTCTGGATTCGGTCCCCGCGCTCAAGGCCCGCGATAGAAGCTATGCAATAGCTTAAAAAAGACTGGAGTTGACTTTTGTTTTAATTTCCAGGTGCGAATACAAGGATTGGCTCGTGGTAGTAGGCGCTTTCCTGCAGCCAGTGCCGCTGTGCGCGGGCGCGCTGGGCTGCGGTGCGCTGGGCGCGCGGCTGGCGCGGCTGCTGCAGGCGCTGGCGCGGGACGGGCGCTGCGCGGTGCACGCGCGCCTGGCGCCCGCCCGCTCGGCGCGGCCCAGCCCGCCCTCCTGGCTGAAAACGGCCGCGCCCTCGGACCCACTGCTGGCTTTACCGCATGAAGATCTGTGTCAGATTTGGGGAGACATGGTAAAATTAATTCTTCATTAAGATAATTTCTTTATTTCAAACTTACCTACTAGATACAACAGTAAATTTTGATTTGCAGCTTGGAAGCCTAATAAATTGCTGCTGTGCACGGAAAAGTTTTCTGCAGAATATGAGCAAACAACTCCCCGACTTCGTTCTAGTTGCTTTAACTTCTCACGTGAGTACCGTCCCTTTCAACTTTTACAACGAATCTTCTGGTTACGCTAGTTCTTCCATGATGTTCATAAATCTAATTCTAATGTAATCTCTTACAGCCAGCGGCAATAAAGGCTCTATGTTTATTTTTGGAATGGGACGTCACGACTGGAGAGCAAACTCAGTTGGAAATCATTGCTACACTGCAAGGCACCGAGCTCGGGCAGAAATATTACGAGGAATGGTGTAGAGGCCAGGAACGCCTTCAACGACTGGTGAGTAGAACTGATCTTCGAACTACTACTTATGGCAAGAATCTAGGTCACAGGCAGTAATTTTTAACCGATTTCAAAAAAAACTAAGGTTCTCAATTCGTTCAGTATTTTTTTGTTTTTATGTATATAGGTACACCGATTACTCCGAGGTTTCTAGTCCGATTAGTGTGATTCGTTTTTTGTTCGATGCACTTTCGATGCAGTATAGGTTGCCATTTGATTCCATAAAAATTTAATCCAATTTGGTTCAGTATTTCGTGAGGATTTTTTGATTTCTGCCACGTGGATGATGTGATGATCTTTATTTTGTTTTTTTGTTCGAAAGAAGATACTTCTGAAGTGGTCCCATAGTCACCAAGTCAAGATCTGGCTTTGTTTTTTTTTCGTCGTCTTTTTTGTCATGTAACTGATTAATAAATGAAATTTATTGTGTTAGCCCTAACTGTTGCGTACCTACTTTCTTAATTAACTAGCACTTAAATTCACTTATTTACTTGCCGGACGGTGTTCACACGTGGTTTTTACTTAGATAGGTACTTACTTGTGGATAAGTGTAAACATTCCATTTGGACCCTGAAAAGTACCTATTCAGGCTTAAAATTATTTGTTTTGGTGAAGAATATTATTGAAATTGAGTCGCATGTCTTTTCAGCAATCAGAAGGCGGTCCTCGTCGCCTGGCCCTGCCAGTTCATGCCACCGACGCTGACGTCGCTGAGCTACTCGATGCTGGCGCGCTCGGCAACCTCGAGTGCCTCTCCCTCGCTTTCACCAGCGTCACCAGCGCCTGCGCTCATCATCTTATTAAGGTATGTCTTGAATATTGTGTATGACGCACGGACAACACCTGTTGGTCAAAACATCTATTAAGCCTACATAAAATACCTACCCACTTCCGCATAATTTATACCGTACCTAGTCACGAGCAATAAAATGTTCAAAATTCAAAAGTGATCTTCTGTAATATCGATTGCTTTGAGATAAAACTTATTCCACAATATAATCCATGGCTTCCTAAAATGTAGATTTTTAATTATAACACAATGAGATAAATGGATTAAATAAAAAAACAAAAATTAAAAAAAAACTAAACTTTAAATATCCGAATGCACCGAATGCAGATAACTGCATTCGAATATTATTTAAAGTTTGTGAAACCCTGGACCATTACTGGAACTTATCATCTCGATCTTAGATGTAATTATAATTATCTACATCTTACATCGAGAGATTGCATTTATAACTTCGGAGAAATCTTAACCTAAATGGATCTATTGTTATGTATGTATTTTTGTTCGTAGTTGCCATCTCTTCGCTACTTGAACTTGTGGGCTACTAAGTTTGGCGACAGCGGTGTGCAACTGATTGCTGAGCATCTTCCGAAGCTTCAGGTCCTTAACCTCTGTGAGACGCCAGTCTCCGATAAAGGAATAGAGGCATTATCTGGTAATTATCATTTTGCACATGGATACTACGTACGTCGTTGGTTTTGTGGTTGCAAGCGCTACTGCAAGGTCCTTGGTTAGATTCCCAGACCGGGCAATGTTAGCGGGGATATTTCAACGGGATTTTCTCAGTTGCAGCAACGAATTATTGATATGCTTCTGCCCACCCGGACGTTCGAGGATTTTAAAGCGTGACTTTATATTATTATGTTACACATTGAATGATTGAAGTAGCTTTCACAAGCAATGAAACTTATATGTAGGTACATACGCTGTGCGTACAGCATAGCATTCAGCTTATAATGTTCCAACTGCTGAGATACAAACCTCTCTCTCTGGGGAGTAAGCTGCCGAGCCATACAGTCTCAGTGCGGGTTGGTCACTGCGTATGTTGACCGGCCAAGTTAGGAAGTTGGATTTATATTTTTTGTACGTAGTAACTAATAAGTAATCTGCGCAACTACTTACAGTAGAAGAGTAGAAACGTAGAAATAAATGTGAAATAACGATCAAAAATTAAAAACAGATGTTTATTTTGTTTCAGGTCTTTCAAACTTACGGCGTATAAACCTGAATAGTACCAAGTTATCGGCTGAAGCTTTCGAAGTTCTCCGGCAGCGGCTGCCCCACCTCCAGGAGTATGACATCCGGTACACGGAGGCGTGGTGACAGCGGCCCTCCTCTAGGACACCTTCCACTTCCACCATTTAGATTTACATACGATCTCAAACCGCTTTATCCCAGTATTAAATTAAATAAGTTCACAAGGATACAAAAAATATCCGACATCCGAATATCGTAAGTTCCATTATTTGTTATATCAATTTTTTCATTCTAATTTATTACATTTGTCAGATTGAAAATGTTTTAAATTTCTATGAAATATTGCTAGACCATAGAGAATTTTGTCATAATGCATTTGCAAGAACAATGTTAATTGCCGACTATTCCGTTCTTCAACCAACGTGTAAACGTTGTTATAGTTAATCTATTCAAATTAAACTTGATGAGATGAGTTATTTAAAATTAATTAAAATTAAGTTTACTGATACTCGAAGATGAAGCCGCGGTCCAATTTTGATTTTCCTCATCTTTGGGCTACAAAAATCAAACGAGCATTTGTTTTTATTTATTTAATCTTATTTTTAAAACTTAATGATAACAGTGTTAAAAAACATTTAGGTCTGCCATGTAAACGCTTTAGAGTTACGAAAGCCACTATGTGTTTTATAAGATTATTAATTTATAACACCAGCATTTTAGTTTATAAGTAGAAATAATGCTTTAAATTTTAGTATCGTAGGATTTATAAGGAGTCTTTGGGCTGTGAGAAAGAGAACCAACCGGTAAAATGTGTAATTGTCGCGAGTAGAATTGAAATGTTTAGGTAGGTAATTGTTTTCTTTATTTGAATTATCGGTTTCTAGCATACTCCCTTTAAACTAAATCAATGTTTCCGATTGATAGTAGACGAATTAATCGTAACATACCTACTTAATCATAAGATTGCACAAAGATAATGTTGCAGAATGATGAATATTGAATCCTATCTACTTAATTACGTACTTACATATGTATCTACTTATTCGATTACATATAAAATTATCATTGAAATATTGGTTAGTGCGGCAAAATATTGTAAGTTTTCCTTGATTTCCGGCCTAACATAAATATTTAAGTAATAGTACCTACACAATCATTATGCAAATATGAAAAGTTTTCTTATATTAATATGAAATGAATATGAAAAGTTTTCACCTTTGGCTCGGGCTGCAACCCCGATTGCGACCAGAATCACAGGCTAGAGCACAATGGAGCTGGACGGAACTATGTCATGAGTCACGAGTGACAAACGACGTTTTTCAACACAAAAATAAAACGAGGGTTGTAACCCCCGGAAAAAGAGGGAATTGGACAGCTTACAAGTGATTGCATATAGTGCTGAATCTTATTATTTTATGCTCTTATATTATCCTATATACGTCACCTGGTGGTTTATATGAACCATTCATTTTGGACATGTGGGCCTGTAGTCTATTACGTTTATAATTGGAAATTTGCGAAGTAAAAGGTTCAATTATGCAACATTGAATTTAAAAGTGATGTTAAAAGCCAGATTTCGAACAAGATCAAAATCTGTGCAAATGAAGTAAAACACTGTTTTAGCTATTAATCAACACATTATAGTGACACTGACACACCCATGTACACTATTATTGTTCCAGTATTTTGTAAATTTGAACTTTTAGACTAAAATACACGTCTTTAGAATATAAGTAAAATGTTGCTAATTCTATAGTAAAATAATAGATAAAGTATAGGTATTGGCAGTGTCGTGTCACCGGATCCCGTAGGCCGGAAACTGTTCGTTAGATAACACAAAATTATCCTATTTATAACACCAATTATGTCGACATTGTAGATAGGGACAACCAACATCACTATTAATGTAAAACGCCAATTCACTATTGTAAATTTTGCTCTGACAATTTCTGCATTCACAAGACCTTGCACACAAGTATAATATACCTACTTAGTTTAACGAGATGTGTACTGAATTACTGTAATTGAAATTATGTCATATAAAGAGATACAAGACTTATCCACCGTGCGAAGGCAGAAGTGTGAGTTTTTAATAAAATATTAAAAGATGTTTGTTTTTTTTTTACCCCCTTATTCGTCGTTGGTCTACTTCTGTAAAATATCGACATTATATTAACCCGTCATTCCCCAAGGTCCACCGAGTCTCCGCGCGAAAAAAAAAAGGAGAAAACATGCATAATCAAATTACACAGTTGCAAGACTATCACCTATCGCAGAACATACGATTCGTAGAAGGAACCGGGGAGCTTACCCATGGTGTGGTGCGATGCGACGCTTTCGATCGATTCAAACTACAAGTGAAAATCAACCGTACCACCACTACATATGACATAAAATGCGCGGTTGTAATGGGTTGATGAAAAACAAAATACGATCGCCACGTCGCGTCGCCGCGTCGTCGACGTCAAGTCAATCAAATTGCATCATTATATCGTAGTAGCAAGGTTGATTTTCATTTGTAGTTGGGATCGGTCGAATTGCAATCGAATCGCATCATATAAAAAGTCCCTTAGTACAGTTTACGCGGCTTCGTTCATGCAGTTGTATCAACAGCGCCAGTGGTTTCGGAGGCTACAATGTCAATTGGTTTTAGTCAGTAAGGGACTTTACTCATGGCGCGATGCGACGCGATTCGAACGAATTCCAACTACAAGTGAAAATCAACCTTGCCACTAAGATATAAAGATGCAATTCGATTGACTTGACGTTGTCATGGCCATTGTGTTTTGTTTTTCATCTACCCATAGCAACGTGTTTTATGTCTTATGTCATAGTGGTAAGGTTGATTTTCACTTGTAGTTGAAATTCGATCGAATCGCGTCGCATCGCGCCATGAGTACAGTCCCTAAGTCTTCCTTCCACTGGAGGACTCATTTGATAATTGTTTCGCCCAGAAAAAGTATGTATGAGGTTTATTACGATTAATTTGAAAGGCAATTGATATTAGCGCCCCCTTTCACAGGCGCCAATATCAATTGGCCCGTTCCAAAAAAATCTTACATCAGAGGCCACCTTTATATTCTAGTAAAAAATAAAGGATGGTATTTAAAAGTACTTCAATTTATTCCCATTTCATTTAGGGTAAAGTACCCAACTGCTGACCTCCCACCAACTATTGACCGCATAACAGTTTTTATCAAAAATAATAATAAATCTTCTTGCAGTGCTGCATAAAGAACACAGAAAATGAAATATAATTTATCTTGTAATATATGGGCGTCACAGAAAATTTAAATAAAGCAATATTGCGTCCGTAAACCTATGATAACAAAATACCCTCCTAAAATCATCAAGAAATTTAACAATTTGCTAAGCCGACGGTTGTTTTCAATGTCATTTTATTTCAGTTTTACACGATAGATTCCTTAGAGTTTGGTATTTTTTGGTTATTTAAGACAGACACAATGCTTTTCCACATGATTTTTAAGTTTTAATGAGCGTTAACTTGTTAAAATGATGAGGTCAATATCTGGTACACTCAAATGTATGAATAACCATTTTTTTAACATGGCATGTCAATAGCTGGTAATTAACCAAATGTACGAGAAAACCAGTTACTGACACCACGGTGTGTACGTATAGTTCATTTTTAATGGCGAGGTAGCTTAACTTTAATGCATCTGTATTACGCCCATGGGCGTTGGCACCCCTAAAGGTGTGTATCTGCACAATCACAAACATAAAAAGTACCTTACGTAGCAACCTGAGAACCTAGCATAATTTGAGTGAGGTACTTAAATTTTCGGTCTACTGTCACATTCTGGATCCTCCTGAATATTTTAGACTTTTAGACTTACTAATATTATAGGAAAAGTGAACGGCTGAATGGATTTTGACACAATTTGGCAAGCAGATTATTTTAAAACCTGGTTAAGTGGGTGTACCTGGACGCAGGATACTTTTTATGTCGGTATATGATCCCGTGGGACAATTGCAGAATATAACACGAGCAATGCCTCAGCCACAGGTTGGTTTAATGCATAAAATGACAAAATATACCCTAACCTGCATGTTTGAACAAACTGACTTAAATCATTTCCGAGGCAAAGTGTGAGCTATTTTTTTATTTGTATCTATGTTCTCTTCATTTGTGAGGTCTTTTACATAAGTTTAAAAAGTTAAAACCGTCTTATGTAATTAGGAAAATATTAATTCAAAGATTTTTAAACTCACTTTGTAGAACTAAAGCCGTGTTCTTTCAATTTATTTTGCCGGCGAGTATTTTTATATCTGCTGCATAATACAGAACAGTGAAATAACTACTAATAAAGAAGAAAAATTAGACAAAAAGTGATAAAAACTACAAAATTTCAAAAATAAGTGCAAGAATATTATTGACGGCGTTTGAAGACTGAAGACCTAAATAGTGTGAAAAAAGAAAATGAGAAGGGCTATAAGACTAGCTTTGTTTGTTTTTTATCAAATAAGACCTCGTATCACATTCATAATAAATAATATTTGAGTTTATTCTTATACTACAGGAGGTCAAAAAATTGGTTCATTTGCATGATGAAAATTTGGTACAAGCATGTTGATAACTGGTCAAATGGCCTGTTCTTGCTAAACTCGACAAAAAAAACACTTTTTACCTTTGTATGACGGTAAATATTGTTTTGGTTACATTCTCCAATGTTTATTTTATCTTCCAAAAACATTCATTGCCACTTGCAACTCGTACATTAGTTTATTTTGCGAAAGAAACAAGGAAAACCGCTTAAGGGGTCAATAGTTGGGTGTTTTACCCTACCTAATTTTGCCTGTGTTCCACCAAATAATATACTGAATTTGCACCAAAATATGTTCATTAAAATATGTCATACAGAGGTAAAAAAAAAAAAACTACAAAAGCAGGGTCGACGAAGACCCGCTTCGCGGTGCTTCTATTTCTGTGTACAAGTTTTAAAGGAACCTAACCAAACCGAACTTCGGGGTGTCCCTGAAATCTTGCTAAAGCGAGTTTTAGATTTGGTGTACAAAAAGAATTTTTGGTATACAAAAAGAATTATTGATGCGCATTTAAATTTTAGCCAAGTATAAATTGAAAAAATAAAATCAATTGAAGTTTACATAGCGTTATTGTTCGTTCTGGACGCTAATGATCAGTGTCAAACCGGGATTAACCGATTCGTTGCGGATGCCACGTTTCAGTGCCATCACTTTCTTTTGCGTGTGGCGTTAGGCACGGATGTGTGTCATTTTAAAATCGATGGTAACTCCTTCAATTAAGTTATGGAAGTTTTTACTCAGAACCAAACTATCTTCATTTTTCACGTATATTAAGCTCGTAGCCTTCGTTTCTGGATATTGTAAGATTTTTTTAAAACAGGGGTAACCAACCTTTTTGAAAGTTGAACGTCGATTCGTTGCAGAGATGGCAAGTTTCAGAGCCACCACTTTCTTTTGCGTGAGCCGTTAGGCACGGATGTGTTTCATTTTAAATCGATGGTAAGGAACACCTTCAATCAAGTTTACATAAGTATGTTTTTACCCAGAACCTACCTAATTTTGTTTTTTTTTTGTGAATACCTATTATCTATTTATTCAAACTTGGCAGTTTTCATTAACATAGTTTAAACAGTTGAAATTTGTTATAAGGAAAACCAAAACAATATTTTTAGACTTAATACCTCAACTTATGTTCAACATTGCGCGGGATAATGTATCAAATTATTAGAAAATGCGAAAAGGTTTGGCACACCTGTACTAAAAAAGTCACTTTTTTTTTTTAGGTGGTAAAATCATCAAATGAGTCCTCCCGCCCTGGGTGGGGCGGAAGGGACTGTCAGACTCTTACTGACTAAAATCCACCCGTGGTCCATCGGATGCCCTTTACGTTCTGGGGCCACGGTATCCTGGGTTAAGAAAAAACCCGCGACCCCAGCAGGCATTTGGCGCGAAACACGACGCGCCACCGAGCCGGGCTTGGTCCTTGGTCGGACGTACGGCGAGCTACCCATTACTCACCGTCCGCAAGCCCGCTCCGCCGCTGTGCCCTCTGCTGATCAGAGGGACACGCGTTGGAGCGTCCACCTGACAGGCTATTCGCATACGGGCAAAGAGACCCCTTAGGCACACAGTGCCTAAGAAAGAGTTGTTTTTGCCCGCATCCCAGGGTGCACCGGCCCGAAAAACTGGTCTTCCCCCCGGACGTATCCGAGAGGGAACTCCAGTCCACGGGCGCACGTGGACTGGAGTTCCCTCACGGATACACGTCTTAGCACAACTAAAAAAAAAAAAAAAAAAGTCACCATCCATTTCCAGAAATACGCTTATTTTGCCACTTATAACAACGTGTCTGGCCGAAGTTAGATTTCGATGTTAACTAAAAATATTCAAGCTTTTAACATGTAAAAAATGATCATATATTTTTTTCTTTTCCGCATGGCTGAAGACACAGATGCGTGTCATCTCATCGTATGGCGTTGGGCACTGATCAGTGTCACGTTATTTTTGTTCGAGCCACAGGCAGAAGTTAGCGAAATTAGACATCGCAACGAATCGGTTAATGTTGAAAATTGATTGAAGACTACTGCCCGTTTACGTTCATCGTTTGCCACCACAGATGGGGTTACTTACAAAAAAGTTTGTCGAAAATACAATAAAATTTAGTCTCGCAGTAGGTATAATAAATCTTGGATTGCAGCTGTCAGGGTAAAACTGCAGAACAGTAGGTAAGCGCTAAGACTGGGTCCCAAATCTTATTTTTTTGAGCTTATATAACCTCTGTTTTTTTTTTTGCTGGCTTTAAGTGGCAGTAACCACACACAAGCACCAATTATTGTGGTCATAGGTTTTCAAATCGCGGTAAATTATGGGGTGTTCTCTTTAAATTTTGTTTTTATATGGTGGCCGCTGACTGAGTAACTTAAGTAAAAAACCTAATAATATTTACTAAGGAATATATTTGAGTAATTTTCTATATACTATAGTATGTGTATGATACATAGTTATTTACCTTAATTTTATACATGTCTCCATCACTTTTGAATTTATTTATCAACTTTTTTAGTTGCGGCTTTATGGTAATTATACAAACCAAAATAATACCGTATTTATATACAAACCCAAATCTAACAGTAACTTATCTTACAGTAACCAAATCTAACAGCACTAAACTGGATTATAAGGATCTTATGTAAACCATTTATCGTTTATGAATTAGAAATTGAACATAAACACTATGGAGCGACCAGTATTTTATCTCTAGGTACTTATAAATCACATTTCAAATGACAACACATTTTATTTATAGTTTAATTTTTTATAAGTATATTTTTTTAACAGTGCCGTCTTGTTTTCACAATAATAATGGAATATAAATACAGGCAATTGCGATTTTATTCACTCTTACCACAAACGAGTGTTGTAAATAACATGTGCACCATTTGTGGTAAGCTAATTTAAAAAAAGATGATCACTTGTATATTTATTAATTATAACTTAACTTGAATTAATATAATAATAAAACAAACCAGCTATTATCTTAAACTAAAGTGGGATATAAATAACGCGCGTTATTTAAAAATTACATATTTTATGCGCAAAAGTTAGTGTTAGTATTATCACCCAGTGTTGTCATAGGTTTTCTATATAGGCAAAAATTCGACCAGCGGATGCCAGCGATATTAGGTGTAACTTTTTCAGGCAAACATACAATATTGCTATCCACATATACGTTGCCCATCAACTAGTTTATAATCAAAGTATCCAAAAATGTTGCATTCACATCTCTCATGCTCTAAGTAAAGGATTTAGAATTCTTAGGGTCCGTTCACACAGACCGGCTCGGAGAGGAGAGCAGAATCTTATCACGTTGAAAACTGAGTTTTTAATATTTGTAAAGTTTGTTTTTTAATCTCGTAGACCAAATTGACAAATGATAATGTCAAAACTGACATAAATTCTATTGAAATTCGTGTCAGTTCGCCATTTGCACCTGTCAATTCAGTCTACGAGATTAAAAAACGAGGTATAGTAAGGTTTATTTTTGCATGTGCACTGCTTTTGTCATTAAGAATGCTTGAACGCGCTTGGTGTGAAATAATAAGAGGAGCTGACTGGCTCCGATCGCGGACTTTTTCTCGATCGTGCAGCCGTTTGGTTCCGATTGCGTGCTCTTTCTCGCTCGCGCAGCCGATCGGCTCAGATTGCGTGCTCTTTCTCGCTCACGCATCCGATCGGTTCCGATTGCGTCCGCGCTTCTCCACGCCGACCGCCATTTTGATAGCACAATCCTTTCAACATAGTGTATCCATCCGGCTCCGAGCGCATCTGACGGGCTGCGAGCGTATCCGACCGGCAGCGCGCGATTCCGACCGGCTGCGAGCGCATCCGACCGGCTCCGAGCGCATCCGCTTTCAGGTCGCTTCCAGCCGGTCTATGTGAAATAGTTGGCGGCTCCGCTCCGACCAACTCCAAGCGCATACGATCCGGTCTGTGTGTAAAGAAAAATGCGCGCCGATGCTCTCCGAGCCGGTCTGTGTGAACGGACCCTTACTGTGAACGTACCTCTGTTCAACGACATAAACACTTCACACACTTGTATAATTAAACATGTATAACAAAACACTAAAAACAATCATATTTAACACCAATGAAGAACATCTAATAAAAACATAAAATAATTTACACATAATAAACGGTACGTAATCCAATTTGTTATGAAAGCAGATCCACATACATATACAAAACTTGTTAAAATTTTTAACAAACCTCTCGTTGCTGCATACCACTCACTACGACAAAATAATACGCAAGAATGTGTAAACTAGTACAGTTGGTGTCAATAACTAGTAAATACTTATCATATTTGCCCTAGTCTCGTAAACAAACACGCACAAAGCAATATGCATTGAAAACAGTTTCTATTTTAATACAGTTAAATAAGGATGTATATCACAATGAATGGGACAACTCTGTGCTTACTCTCCTTAATATAATTCCATTACAGAATTCTGCTACTCGTAAATTCAGCTTCATTTCGTAAATTCAATTTTAGCTCCAGCGTTGGATGATTTTGTACTATGACAAAGATAGACATAATTAAAAAATAGTTGTTTTAATGTAGGTTAGGGTCAGTACACACCGAGACGCGACGTGACGTGACGAAACTGGAAATGTGTATCTTTTCGTATTGTTAACAAAGTTAGGGACTTTACCCATGGCGCGATGCGACGCGATTCAACCGATTCCAACTACAAGTGAAAACCAACCTTGCTAGTAAGAAATAATGATGCAATTCGATTGACTTGACGTCATCGTTGCGATCGTGTTTTTTTTCATTTACCCATAGATAACAAGGTGGTTTATGTCATAATGTCATAGTGGTATGTTTGAGTCGCGTTAAAAGGTGCGCGGGGCACCGCGCCGTGTCGCGTCTTTGATGAAATGTGTCTCTTTTCGTGTAATAAAATAAAGTTAGATTATGAGTGGCTCAATTGAAATGTGCGCGTAGCGTCGCGTCTAGGTGTGAATTGCCCTTACTATATAGTAATAACCCTTAGACAGGAGCGTTACATTTGTCGTAATAGAATGTTCTGTTATAGCCCAGCTGTACAAGCTTAAACAAAACCGCCATCATACACCAAATAGAAAAGATTTTGTGCTATGATAAACCATAAAATTTTAGAAACTAGATTTACATGAAAGTTAAAACAAAATTAATCTATACAAAGTTAAACAATGATTTATATGGATGGATATTATGTATAGACCACTTTTTTTTACAACAGTCTCATGCTGCTGCAGGCTATTAAGGGACTTATTGCGGACCCAGCAGTGCCAGATTGGTTACAACTTTGTGGACGGCGAGGCTGGCTCGTGGTTGGAAGGTGGCGGGTCAGGCACATCAAATATGACTGCATATCTCAAAACAGAATGCTCATGATAACAATGATATTATAAATAAAAAGAGGTAGATATCGCACTAGCACGCACAAATTGTTGAGGACAAAGTAAGACAATTGTTGCTCTTTGCTATCTGCTATCTCTTTCTATCTTAATACGTTCCGCATTATCTATCGCTGTCGTAGTTTTAAATTACTATACTAAGAACGCAACGATATCTGAACGCCATTCAGTATGAACATGGCGTATCTTTCTTTATAATATCATTGCATGATAATACAACCTAAAGACGAAACAAAACATGGGACAGTCCTAAACGATAAAGTCGGCCTATTGTCGCAGTAGTTGCTGCTGAATGAAATAATTTAATACTGGTTACATAGAATAACATACATAGCAAACAACAAGTGTTTTGATTTCTTTTGCGTACAAGTTCGTTATTATCTGTATCACACGAGATACCTCTTCAAATAATTATTATAAAAATTATATTGCCGTGTCATAAATTTATTTCTATGTTTCATATAATTTAAAGGTGATCATGATTATTTATATTGGTTTTAGATTTTACAAAATGGGCTAAAAGTATTACTTTAATTCAACACAAATTTACCATTTTCTAGTTGCCAACAGTGATGACGACACTCGTTACCGCTATTTAGTGAATGCTGCAAACACCGCCCACATAATTTCGCAGGCATCTGGTCGCATCGCTTCAGCCTCGAAGTCTAGATCTAAAAGCGCGCGCACGCGCCTCGTTGCTAGCTCGTAATCTTCGTCGGAGAGGGGAGCGAATGCGTTTTCTAGTACGTCAGCTGAGTGGGCCAGCATCAACAGCGCCAGGGATCGCTTGTCGGCGTGAGCGACATCGGTGATCGAACGCCTCAGAGCTGCTTCTTGTACCTGCAATTATACATTATTTAGATTTATATAAAGCAAACGCTGTTAAATTATGAAGTGTAGAAGTAAAATTTTAAGATCTACAATCATTATTGTCACCCTTTCTCTGATCTTAATATCTGGTTGACCGAGCTTCGCTCGGTTTTTAAAATGTCTATATCTTGGGAACCGAGCTTTTCTCGAACCTGGGACCTTGATAAATCGATTCCTTGAGCCGAAAAATCTGTAACTTTCATGAAAATCTTTGGAGCCGTTTCCGAGATCCTGATTATACAGGGTGTATTTGAACAGATCACAAAGCCGTTAACTACGCATACTGTACATCTAACTAAGTAGCTTTACGCTAAAATTATCGCTGGGAACTGACTTTTATTTTTAGGTATCAAAAAAAATAATAATTTTATTGCGCGCAATGTAAAGCAAACAGGTTTCTGTCGTTGTGTGCGTAGGCGGGCTTCACGCACACAAGCGCGCCTGCTTACGCTGGCTGGAACGCGCTGTGATAAGAACGTATCGGCGACGCGACGTTTAGTTCTACGTTCTTTCGATTATTTGCGGGGATGAATGAAATGAATAAAGTTTCCGTGAAAACAAATAATAAAAATCCTACTGAGATGCACGATGTTCTTAATTTTTTTTTTAAGATCGTAAAGTCATGGAAAGAGACCTCTCGCCCAGGTTGGGGCGGGAGGTACTGTCAGACTTCACCGACTAAAATCGACGTGCTCTTTCGTGTGCCCTTTACGTTCCAGGCCCGTGGTACATCTTTCAAACAATCTCACGACCCCAAGATGTTCTTAAATTAAAAACTCATAAAACACTTACCTACTGTCCATCGCTGATATCATCAATCGGTGGTCTCTCAACACTCACTAACTGCGGTTCAAACTGCCGACCTCCCACGCGGAGACAGACGCGAGCTCTAGTCAGCGTCTCTTGATGAACCAGTTCCAGGATTCCTTCTCGCTCTGACCGCTGCTTGAGTTCATCAAAAACATCAATGATTTTTTGACGCATCTCCGCAGCAGTCTGGCAGGTACGGTCAAACACCCTATCTTTGACGTATCCCCACAGAAAGAAATCCAAAGGCGTTAGGTCCGGTGAGCGTGCAGGCCAATCATGGGGCCCATATCGCCCAATCCAATTGTCGCCGAACAGCTGCGTCAGCTGATCGCGAACCGGTCTCACGATGTGTGGTGGTGCACCGTCATGCTGATACCACACGTCTCGCCGCTGGATCAGTGGCATGTCATCTAACGTGTCGGTTAGGTAACCATTAATGAGGTTGAGGTAGGCAGGTCCGTTCATACTTGGTGGCAAGAAAACGGGGCCCAGTATCTGATTTCCCATGATGCCAGCCCACACATTATGTTTCCACCGTACCTGGAAGCCCGTTTCCTGGGTTTGATGTGGATTCACGGAGCACCAATAGTGTGAATTTCGACGGTTCCACATTCCATTATTTGTGAAAGTGCATTCATCCGTGAAAATAACTTTATTCACAAATCCTCGGTCCTGCCTTAGCAGCCACCTGCAGTACTGCATACGGCGTGTTGTGTCACCCGGCATGAGTGCATGCACGCGATGAATTTTATAAGGTCGTTGCCTATCCCTTTTTAGAACTTTGTGCACGGTGGAATGAGACACCATGTACCTAGCCCGATGGCCATGCCGCCTTCGCAATACTTTAGCCGCTGTACGCACTCCCAAACGAGGGTTTTCTCGCATCACAGATAAGATGGCCGTTTCGGCCGCTGGCGTTATTTGCCTGCCACCCCCCTGTGAAATCGGCACGATAGGCTGATTATCCAACAAACGTTGCACTGCCCGCGTGAAAATACGTGAATCACTAGGCTGGAACGCTTCAGGGTATTGTCTTCCATAAATTCGTAGGGCTTCGGCAGCATTTCCATGCGCCATACCATAGCAGTATACCATATTAACATACTCGCGCGCAGAATAATCATGAAACGGCATTTTCGTATCTAAAACTTAAAAAAAAAACAAACGCACTAACTAGCAAAAACAAACACAAAAGTACTCAAAAACACACAGAATCTTTGTGTGTTAGCGAGTACACAGTCACAGAACACTCAATAGTAATGTTTTTCGGAAACAAAGACACAAGAAGTAAATTCGATCGTGTCAGAAACCGAACTAAATAAAAATTCTTTGTTTTGTCGGCACGTGGCTGCTGGCAGTGGGGCCAGCGGGTGTCGCGTAGGGCGGCGGGGGCGGGGACGCGCCCGCGCCGCCTGCTCGCTCCGCCCTAGCGGGCGGAGCGCGGGCGCGTCGGCTCGTTTTAACATGCGTTTGAACTACCGTGGAGGGCGGGTTCTCATTGACCACAAATGGCGGCCGTCTGCGCACGTACACTCATGAAGAAAAGACTTAAGACAAAATAATAATGTTAGTTAAATAATTTGTGTAATGTTGTAAATGCTGGTTATGCAAATAAATCAAAGGTAAGTAATTTAAAATGTTTATTAAAATAAATTGAACTTGAATTGATTTACTCTTTTGTAATTCTTTGTACTGTCGATACACACGTCTTTGTTGCCGCGGCCGTTTTTTTTGTAAGCTTCGAGTATTTTCGGAGTGGGAAGCGGTCTGCTCCTTCTGCGAGGCAGTTATGCTCGTGAAGGAGGAGGCGGGCCGCGAGCGAGAGAGGACAGCGTCCTCCCTCCGCCCCAACCGCTGTGGTAGGCGCCCGCGGCGTCGGACGTCAGCAGATGATCTCCGGCCACCGTAGGCGCGGGCATGCGGGCAGCGAGTAAAGGGCAACTCGCTGCCCGACCATGGACCATGCCCGGGTCGACGGCGCGTTGTGTCCCACGCGCGCCTCAAAGAGCGTCAGCACACTGACGGGGCCTCTCAGAGGGCCAAAGCCTGCCGGGGTCGCGGGATTATTTCCTTACCGTGACCCCGGAACATAACAGGCTATTGAAGGACACCGTGGATTTTAGTCAGTAAAAGTCTGACAGTCCCTCCCGCCCTGCCCGGGGCCGGAGGACTCATTTGATGATTTTACCACGCTAAAAAAAAAAAAGCTTCGAGTATTTGAAAATCTTGTGAAAAATTGTAAAACATTGTACACCAAACTTCTCGAATGTCTATTCAAAGCATTGCCTTTTCCTCGCGGTATTGTGGTGGCTTAAAATAGCAAATAAGTTCAACACAATATCAAATCTCAACAAAAAACCTAACAAACAACGAAACTAAAGAAATAAAAAACAATTTAAAACAAAGAAACACTTCTTTTCGACTGTACTTAGTGTACTAGACAGCAGTGTGAGAGCCACGATAGACGAATAGCGACTGAGCGGCCTATCACGAGACGCGCGCGCACCAATGGCGTCGCTCCGGTCTTGACGCATTCTTCCCGCGCCTCACCCCGCACCTCCAAAGGGACCTAAGTCTAGAGAAGAGAGTCATTGACCGTCGGAAGTAATCAGCTGTGCGTTTCCAACGTACATTACTGTTCGTAACTTCAAATGCGTAATTTATTTAGAAAAATCGAAAATACAGGTAATGTTTGTTTGTAAAAAAGTTTTGTATTAATACTTAGAATTGGATTTCGTAAAAAAAAGTTTTAAAAAAATGCAACTTTGACCTTCAATATCTCGAGAACCCGTGGAGTCCCAGGTATGGTCTAAAAGAAAAAAATGATCCAAATAATGGGTAGAATACGTGGCTTTCGGCTTCGTTAAAGGTCTTTTTCCACCCTGTATATGAATATACAAGAATTGCTCGTTTAAAGATTTTAGATTAGGTATATTATTATACTTCAGTAAACAGTGTGTAACTCTATTTGAACAGCTTATTTATTTATTGTAGAAAGGGTTTTTTCTAACACTACACTAATTTCGAAATGACTTGGTGTTCAAAAACCTGATTAGCACATTACTCAATGAATAACCATGAAATAATTATGTAACTATAATGGTTATGCCTTAATCAGGATAAAAATAGGTCATAATCAGTATACTCTTCAAAGAACTTAATGCTAAACAGGGATAAACAGTCTCTGTATTAGGTATTTTTTTTTTTTTTAATAAAGAACAGTTTCCAATTATTATAGAGTTAAATATTTTTGGTAGAGAGTTCGAGACTCCTGCCCTGTATTACATGCTCTTATGTTGGGGGTTTGGGTTGGGGGCCATATTTATGATAATAATATGTGGTGGATGTATAAGGAAAGGGGTTTGAACTTTTTTGTATGGGCCGTGTAAAAGGTGCCATACGCCATTTTGATTTTTTTTCAAAACGGCGTACACGAATGAAACATTTATAAATCGATTGATCACATCAATACAAACATAAAATGCAAAACAAGCAATTCTTGTATATTTATATATAATCAGGATCTCGGAAACGGCTCCAAGGATTTTCATGAAAGTTACAGATTAGGGGTTTTCGGCTCAAGGAATCGATTTATCAAGGTCCCAGGTTCGAAAAAGCTCGGTACCCAAGATATAGACATTTTAAAAACCGAGCGAAGCTCGGTCAACCATATATTAAACAGATAATAAGACATGTGTGTGAAACAGTTGTTAGGCATAAATCACTAGGTACAATAACTACAAAAACAGTACCTATTACCTAACAGTATAATTTCTATTAAAAAAAAACTATTATTTTGCAATAAATATGAACCTACGTAATAAGACATTATATACCTACATCTGTGCATGTTTGTTATTATCATTACTTATTTATCTAATATCTACATATAAAATCAATTATTTTAAAAGGATTGGTAATAATTTTATGTTACCGTTGTTAATTATAGGAAGGATATATTTACTATCTTATATAGATAACAGTTCTCAATTGGATAGCATGCCTAATACCTCAAGTGACTGTTCCTAAAACAAGGCTGATCAAATTTTAATTTTTTCCTAAATAATGTTACCTATTACTGCCCACTGTACACAAGTTTTAAAAACATAAATTTCCTCGTACCTTTTTGACCAAGCGACATTTAACAACATTGTCTGTCAATGGATGAGTAGTCATGTCAAACAGCAAGAAGTTCTGCTTCTCCGTTGTCAAAACCCCCTTTTCCACAAGATTTTTTGCCAACCTTTCACGGACATTTTTCAGCTGATATTTTAGTTTCATTGGATTCCATGTTTCACCTGAAATTATTTGATCACATGTTATTTGACCTTGTTATTATAAAATACACAGAAAATTACTTAATGTCTCTGTATTTCCTCTCTGTATTTTCAGCAACTTTTTACTATACAAAACACACTATATACACTTGACCATTGTATGTAAAAAAGCTGTTGTTAAATTTATTTTCAAAGTTAAATAGGAAGGATGATGTGAAAAGGGTTGCAGGCTCAAATTGGTTATGTTAAGAGCTTGATGTCATGAAGAGTGGAAAGAGTTGAAGGAGGCCTACACCAAGATGGTAGAAAGAGGCTAAAGAAGAAGAAAGTTACATAAAATATTAAAAACTTTCCCATAAAAAGTCCTTACTAATTCCTATGTTCAAGCAATTATTTTATAAAACATACCAATATGTTCAATCATAATGAAAACATAGTTGAACAACACATATTAGAAAGTATGAGACATTACAACCTATTTTATGTCACGCAAATGATACAAACCACTTAGGTATTCTATCCAGCTTTGCACCGTCTCGGGTGGTTCAGTTTCTTTCATGTGTTTCAGGGCCTCATCTAGCAAAACATCACCAGTTGGTGTATCTAAAATCAATTGTATGATTAATTTACCATCCTCATCAACTTGCCCATGTTAGGGATAATAAAGCTTTAAAATAACTACTTTATAAATTACAAATCCTACCAATGTAGTAAATGTCAAAGTTTTTTTGGATAGGTGTTACTTCTGCCGCCTTAAGTAAAAAAGGCACAACTGGAGAAAAGGGAATAGGGAAAAATAAGCCTTAGTAGAAAGGTACACCTTTTTTATTTAGTAAGGCTTATTTTTCTTGCATTTTTTTTTTGTGCAGATGTGTCTCTTTTGCTTAAAGAGGCAGAGTTACTCTTTCACACAAAAACCACTGCACAGATTTGGATATTTGGTACACAAATAGTTTAGAACTTGGATTAACACTTAAGATAGTTTTTATCCCTATTTTATGTTCCCGTGGGATAATTTTCGGCAAAAGCTAGTTATTTTATATTTGTAATAATTTAAATAATTAAAACACCCCTAATTTCTACACTTAGACATGCTTACCTCAAAAATCGCAATTAAAATGTTAAGGTAAAATATAAGTAGGGCCATAATTAAAATTTGCATTAACACACACAACTCGCAATTATGGAGATTGTAGCATTACTAATTGAGAGGACATTAAAAGGTGAAATAGCTAAGCAGTAACTTTATCACCTTCCTTTGGCTTATAATACCACTATTATACTAGCAAAAAGTCATTGACCATTTTCTAATTAGGTGGTAAAGACGCAGTGGAAATGAAATAACTTAAAAAAAGTATATAATTCTCAAAATAAGCGCCATGTAGATTATGTATAATATAATATAATATTCCACAACTATCACACAACGCCATCTAGTCCCAAGCTAAGCAGAGCTTGTGTTATGGGTACTAGACAACTGATAAACATACTTATATATTTCTAAATACATACATAATATAGATAAATTACACCCAGACACAGAACAAATGATCGTGCTCATCACACAAACATTTGTCCTGGGTGGGAATCGAACCCACGACCTCCGGTATAGCAGTCAGGTTCACTAACCACTAGACCAACAGGCCAGTCAAAAATGTATACCATTCTCTTACCTGATTTAACTATTACTTTTCTAGATAACAATCCCTTTCTACGCATACCAGCTCTTTCTAATTCTACGCGGCCTCTCAGGCCAAGTTCGATTAAAATACATCCTCGCAAGCCGCTGGATATGCAATCATTCCAAAATGATGTGTAACCCTGAAACAATCATCAATATGAGACGGAATAGGTCACGACATTATAATATCTGTTTACCATAGTCGAAGAGAACTTTCTCTTACCTCTTTATCCTTGAGTCCTAAAAGTAATACTTCTTCCATTAGTGTCAATCGTGTTTCCTTTGAATCCCCGTCATCATAACTTTTATCATTTTTCTTATCATCGACGTCGTGGTTTTCCTTTATTTCTGCGTTGTCCTTTAGTACGTTTACGTTTCTTCGTTGCACCAAACCCTCAGCTCGATTCATTTTAACATTTAATTAAATTGTGAAATCAAAACAAATTGATATAATAAAAGTGAATATTTGGATTTTGGATAATTTTCTGGAATTCGTAAACGAATCGTTGACGTTTGCTATGCGACGTGATGTTGTTGTGCAAAACATGGCCGACGAAGTAGACATTGCGTTCGTTCAGAAACAATCGCTTTTACAGTTTTGTTTCTATTTTTTTTATGTTACATCTTGATGAACTTGTTCCAGGATATTTCGAAACTAATCAAAAATCAGAATGAATGATTTTTTGAAAAATAATTTCAATTAACAATTTTTCAAAACAATCCCGCCGTTTTTCCGTTGTCGTTCGCACGTGGCGCTGACGAATAGCACCTCTAGGCTGTGCCGTTCTTCTTTATTTGACCACCCTCTGATGTCAGAGTTAATAAAGCCGCCTCTGGAAACAGAGGCGTCTTTACCTATAGTGCAGGGTGTGCGGCGCACACGGGCGCCGGGTTTAAGGGGGCGCCGAGCGCCCTCTAATGCGACACCGCCAAAGATGCGTCTATGCCAGCGCTCCCAAAGGGGGCGCTCGTGTTATGGCCACAGCCGGGCGCACGGCAGCAAAGCATAAAAATCTGCTATTTCCTTAAGTTTCCGTATAAGATTACTTCCCAGAATTTGTTCCTTATTAGCAACACTATCGAATAGCACTCCGTTAGTCGCTCGTTCTACTATTGTAGAACACACATTTCGTGGAATTTTAACGTAAATTATGTGTTTCTAGAGCCGTGACTCATAGTATTCGCCTCTATTAGTAACTATTGATCACTATTAGCTTCTCAGCAGCCACCTGCACGACCGCGTTTGTTGATAATTTCACGCCAAAACTTAAATTCTACAATACTAGAGCGCGTCCGAAGTTTACTCTTTATGTGTATTTTGTGTGAGTGTTTATTTTATGTATAAACCAATGTTTATAATGGTTTTTATTTCACTTTGACATTATTTACAACCAAAATAACCATATTTCACAGACGTACTGTCTAATATTTGCGACGTCTCCAGAAACTGAAGCGAAAGCTTCTAATATTTTTTTTCTAATCATTGAAAATTAATGGGAAAATACTTTTAAGCATAAATAAGCCATCTGAATTACAACTATGCCAAGCATAACCCCCCAATACTAGTCTCAGTACACCAGAAAACAATGTCACCCCGTGAAAATTGGATTTGTCCTCAAAATCTGTTTTTTTTTTCTGTCCTGGCTGTTGTAAAATGATGCGGACAATGTGGAGGATATGAGCAAGTAAAATAAGAAGCCTGAGAAAGTCAAATGGTAAAAAAAAACTCCAAATTCACAAGAAGCCTTATTTATATAAATCAAACAAAAAAAACATTGTCTCTTGAAAATCTTAACACAAAATTGTTCTACATATTAGAGCGCGCGAGCACTCGCGTCCCAAACAGGGGCGCGTGTACTGGAGTGACAGTGTAAAAAATGTAATAATACAGGGTGTTATTTTTATTCCTTTTCCAAATCAGCGGGTTCGATTCCTGGCTACTATTATTGATTTTTCTTAAAATGATGCAATTTTAGTTTTCGTCAAAATCGGCCTCGAGACTCCTTTATACGTTTTTCGATGTTCTTCATAGTTTCGGATATAGTAATCCACGCTCAGTTGAAAAATTCAACCTGTTTAGCGGCAATGACATTGTCCGATTTCAGGATCCGGGATTTAGGACGTCCTGAATTCAGAAAAGTGTAATCGCAGTTATGATTAGTAGCATCCTAATTAGGACACGATTTGGTACGTGCTTTGGCGACTTTTCTTAGTCTAAATTGCACCTTTCATCTTGCATCCAACCCTTCCTTCCTAAAAAACTTTTTGCTTCCCGACATCATTTAAAATTGCACCATTTGCATCCGAATAACTGGGTAAACTTCTCCTGCTAGACTAGAGGGCGCGGGCGCCAGATTGCACACGGGCGCCACAAGGGCTAGATACGCCTCTGTCTGGAAACATCATACTGTGGGAAGGCCTCTGACATCGCTTTGGACTTAAATATTTTTATATTAATCCAGTAGGTTTACTTGCTAAACCTCTGGGCCTCCACCTGTGCCGTAACGTTGATTGCAGCGATAAAAGAGGCCTCGGTCCTACGCGATGTCGAATGAGGCTGCGAGCTGCGGTACAGTAGGTATGGTAGTATGGTCGAGCCTTAACTAATAGTGTTTTTGAACGGTAGGAACAAAAAAAAAACAGAAATAGTCATTCCTACAGCTTTATGAACTTAGAGCGTTGTATTGATGATTTTGTTGATTTAATTCTGTAACTACATACGTCTTACAGCCGCGAATAATATTATAATCAACATACAAGCTAGCACTGGCCTGCAAATTGCAAAAAACGTAAGAAAATTTGAATTTCGCGGGCTGGTGATTAGCTTTATCTCGTCGTAGTCGTAACCAGGTCGTATAACCAGGTCAGGTAATCTTCAAGTAAAATATCTCAACCTTATAGTCTATGGTTCACGTATTTCATCGGACACTTCCCTAACCCCCCGCGTACCCCTGCCTTCCGTTTTCTGTCAGCCATCTTTGTTAAGAGTGTTACCAGCTTACAATCTAAAATAGGCAATTAGAATTTATTGACCAAGGACATCCAGTTTTATCAAAGAATATTACTTATATTTTTAATTTTCTATTTTATTTCATATTATCGTTTTTATTAGAAGGTTTTCCAAGTCATAGGGTTGATTTTACGAGTTTTGACCTAAGTTTTAGGGATAAAAATTTCTGAGAGTTGGTATCACTGTTTGTTAATCTGTCAAACAATTTCACAAAGTTTTGTGAATTATAGTATGTGCCGTTTAACATGGCAATAGCGGTCATTGCTCCGACTTTCATCCCGATATCTCAATATTAGCGATACTTCCTCTTCACCCGTACAAATCTGTCGCAAAACTGACATCGCTTGAGTCTCATAATACATAAAAAATGACCACAAACACAACACAATGCACAACCCAAAATAATAGAAAATCTAGCAAACGTACCCTACGAAATATTTTTTTTTAAATATTGTATTTTCGTTTTTACACAAGTTTATCACACTGAGACAATTTAACAAAAGTAAATATATTATTATGCATCATATAATTTTGCATTAACCTATAATAAAATACTGAGTAAATATAAAGTTAGTGCATATTGTATGGATATAAGTATAATTTAATATTCTTTTCACCTCACGCGCTCGAAAAGATTCTATTTCTCATTCAAAATCTGAGCACAAAACTCCATTTTGTGCTCTAGAGCACAAAGTGCTGTTCAAAATTCGAACACGCTTTATTCAATTGTTTTCTTCACTGGCAGGCGAGCCGCCCCCACTGCATTTCCTCGCTTAGTGAGGTGAAAAGTTGTGTGTTACACTCGGCAGCAAAGTTTTTCTGCGTCTCGTACCTTTGAAAACTTCGCATCGCTCAGGATTCCATATTTGAACCGCTCGTTTCCCTCGCGGTTCAATCTTAGAATCCTTCGCTCGCTCAGTTTTCAATTCAAGTACTCGCGCCAAAAATCAACTTTGCAGCCTTGCATAACAAATAACTATTTGATATCAGGATGGTAAAAACACCTATTTTTCCTAAAATAAATTACAAAAACTATTTCATCACAGAAAATGCTAAATTTGATCTTATGTCGTTTTTGTTTTACGAGGTCATCGCGTCAGGGGTGCAGCACCCCCGGCAGCAGCCGCCATTTTGATTTGACATTCCGTGTGGAAGTTCGCTTGCGTTTGGTCTGTGCAAAGACATTAAACTAAATACGAGCAATAGACGGGACATCACGAAGAAAGTTATGATCCAAAATTATTTACCACTAGGTAAAAAGTCGCTCAGTCTAGTAGTCGCGTTGCTATGCAACGCTAGATTGTGCTACTGACACACGGCATCAATAATTTTGTATGTCAATTTTCCCAATGCCAGCTCTATAGGTTCTTTTAAATCTCTTTGGGTCTGTGCTATAATTTCTTTGCTTTTATTGTTATCGTTGTTGAGTTTGTTACTGTTTTGTTTTTTTTTTGTTCTGTGTTGACACGCATCTAATCAACGACGATATAATACTAGACTCCTAATAACAGGCGACCGATGTCTGTCAACACATTAGGCAAAAAAGTCTTATATCCGTCTCATTTCGACCATTCCTGTGAGCCGTAAACATACGTTGAGACAGAACAGACCTTGAGTTAGCCAATCACAACGCAGTACCCCGTCCCCCTCGCTTACGTAGTATCTCAGCGAGTTGACAGAATAGTTTTTGTTCCTTATATCGTGCATGAGGAGTCTAGTAATATAGCGTCGTTGCATCTGGTGGTTTGACTGGCCTGTTGGTCTAGTGGTTAGTGAACCTGACTGCTATACCGGAGGTCGTGGGTTCGATTCCCACCCAGGACAAATGTTTGTGTGATGAGCACGATCATTTGTTCTGTGTCTGGGTGTAATTTATCTATAATATGTATGTATTTAGAAATATATAAGTATGTTTATCAGTTGTCTAGTACCCATAACACAAGCTCTGCTTAGCTTGGGACTAGATGGCGTTGTGTGATAGTTGTGGAATATTATTATTATTATTATTATCTAATTATTCCTTTTTTTTGAAGTCTTTAAAAATATTGTAAAACTTGTTTTCTTTTTGGTGTACCATAAAGTATATTCTATTCTATAATAATTTTAAATACTTATAAAAGTAAAGGTCGACCACGAGCGGGTATACCATGAGTTGGACTCAAACCCACACTTTCCAGAAATTTGTACACTGATACCTCAACCACTAAGGGCCCTTTTCCTGTCATGCGTATTTTCACCCGCATGCGGATATGGTCCGCGTGCAGGCTGCCCGCATCCTATCATTTCATACACGTTTTTTCTATGATGCGGGAAGCACGCGAGCGGACCAGATCCGCGCGCCGACGAAAATACATATGACGGGAAAAGGGCCGTTACCTATCACTACATCCATTAAATCCGTCACAGTGGAACATTTTTTACGTCACGCGTAAATTTATAAGCACACAATTTGATTTCTAGAAATAAAAAATAATAATTTTGAATTAGAGCAACACAAGATTCACAACCCCTGTATGTCAAGCAGGCTGGTACCACGATACTGTAGCGATAGAAGCAACTATCGCTTATTAGTAGTTTTAGGTAACAATAAGTGTCATTATCGCTTAGTGATGAAAAACTTGGTAGGTGGGAGTGAATGACCGCTATTGCCGTGTTAAATGGCACATACTATAGTGTTTAATTTATCTAATTTCGTAAATAATCCTCCATATCTGAAGCTGTAAACATGTGCAACATGTACGACAAGTGCAGTGGTGTGTTAGAAGACGAAAGGACGTCAGTTTTCAAACGCTTCCAAGAAAAAAACGAAGAGAAGATGGCGCAACATACTTATGAAAAACAAGTTTTAGCCACATTGATCCGGAAAATGTTTCGGAGTCATCAAAAAAGAAGCAAACAAAAACTTAGAACATCGACCTAAACGGATTTCTAATATTAGAGGTATTAAAAATCAAATTAAATATAAGTACTTGTTGGAATTCATTGGATGCTGTTTCTGAACGCGTGTTTATTGGTTGAAATGTTATTAAGGTGATTGCTTCGATGTAGCCCGCGAAATTCAAATTTTTTTACGTTTTTTGCAATTTGCAGGCCAGTGACATGTTGTAACTTTATAAATATTTGTGTTGCGCAAATAACAAGTATAATTTTAAATATAAAAAATATCAAAAAACTCGCTCCATCAGCTCTCACATAGAAAAGGTGCATCGTAGTTAGATTTCGGAGATTTTAACATGATGCACCTTTTCTATGTGAGAGCTGATGGAGCGAGTTTTTTGATATTTTTTATATTTAAAATTATACTTGTTATTTGCGCAACACAAATATTTATAAAGTTACAACATGTCACTGGCCTGCAAATTGCAAAAAACGTAAAAAAAATTGAATTTCGCGGGCTGGTTGGAGCATCCCCCTTAATAAAATATTAAAAGGTACAGACGTGTTCCCACTAGAGAATAAACAGTTAAAAGTTTTTAATAATTTTAAAATAAAAATAAATGAAACTAATAAGATTTTTATTATTCCTTATATCCCTTTATGACTTATTACAGCATATTTCTTCATATAATTGCAATGTGATTGCAATTATATGAAGAAATATGCTAACATTAAACTAACATTTTAAATTCCTAGCAAGAAATACTTTCTAGGCTGAATCGTATATGTCTTTGCCTATAATTACGCGACGGACGGAGAGACAGATTAAAAAAAAAAAGCTGTCATTCATGATATGTGAACCTTCGGGCATGTCAATTTTGCTATAAGAGAGTGCCCTGTCTGAACCTATCTAGTCTGTGCGTATAACTCTCGAAACCTATTAATTATTAAAAAGGATCATTTTAGTCGACTTTTAAAAATAAATTGTTATAACTGTAGTCTGTATTGTACAGCTTGGCAAAACACAGTAGAAAAGCGGAAGTCGCCACTGTGCTCTCGCTACCAGCACTTTGAATGATTTTATTTTATTGTTTTTCACTTATTACGTTAGTTTTATGGCACAATAATAAATCTAACAATCCTGCGTTCTTTGTTTACATCAAAAATCAAAGATTTTAAAACGTCAGCAAACAAAAATATTAGTTCAGTTTCAAGACGTTCTGGCCAAGCTGTAAGTACGGTAGCGTAGGTATGAAACTACTTTTCAGATCAGAAATTCATTCAATAACTTGGCTGGTATCTCTAAGTAGTCTGTGCTTGGCTGTGCTGTGTGTGCGCAGGCACGCGCAGCAGGGCTAACATGCGCAAGTCGACAAAATTTTGTCGACACATTATCTCGTGCTGAGACGACATATGTCTGTTTGTCGATGGGAGCTAACATGCAGGGCTAACATGCACGTCACGAGATAATTATCTCACGCCATTTTTTCGAGCTGAGATGACATATCTCGACTTCTCGACTGTCGGTAACATTGCACTACATTTTGTCATGTCGTTCTGTCAAACTTAGACTTCGAGAAATTTTCTCTACAAACTGCAACATAGGCGCCATATTTTCTCTTAAATAATCGAGTTTTGACATTTAGATTAGATTCATTTGTCGTCGATCATTCTGTTCGAAGAGATAGCTGGAGAAAAAAAAAAGTGTTGCGAAAAATGGCAGTGCCGTATTATAATTATTTATTAACTATTTACGAGGAGAGGTGGAATAGGCGGATCGAAAGGAAGCGCATACGAGACGTCTGCGATCCTTTCGATCTTCGCGACAGCGAGTTCCAGTCGCTGTGGCGGATCACAAAGCCTATGGCTTTATATATAGTTGAAAAACTACGAGTGGACCTCGAACCACGCAATGGGGATGGTTTGCCCGCCCATTTAAAGGTAAGTATAAAAAATAAATATAAAAGTCAATAGGTACAATTGATATTTTCATCTCAATTTATTCTAACGACCGCCTTACCTACTAAAAGTATTTTTTTAGCGTTGTCCAAAAGCATTTAACAAACCTTATATAACCATTAGATTTGGTACCTACTTACATCATATCTCTCCTAAATACCTAGCTTAAATTTATAACCAAAACAAAAGTCGATTCTAACCTCAGTTTTATTTTGCAATTTCGACATTCATTTTATTCAATATCAGGCTTTTTTTCAGTTGAGGTGGTTTTACCGCTATACTTATTGTATTGTATTCTTAGGAAATACACCATATTCAATGGATAAAATCATTGTTTTAGGTCCTATGTTCCATTCAGCTACTAGCTAATGGTGGCTACCAGCGCCAACTAGGACAAGACCATTCCATGTGCCAGGCCCAAACCACCATAAGCAGCTTTTTGGACCAATTTTTAACATCCATCTACAATAGGTAATGTATTAAATGTGGTACTCTATTGATTGTCCTAAATCGTAATTTCTGTGTTAAACAAATGTTTGTTGTGCACCTCAATGTCTGGGTGTTATTCATCTATATGCAGTGCATATTATGCACCCAAATTCAGTCACCATTTCACTTCAGTCCATTCAGTCTCAATTTAAGACAAATCTTCATTGCATTTTCCTTCACAGCGGAAAATAAATAATAACATAATAAAAATAATAATGATGATCACAAGACACAGTTACACAGTTATTCCTTCATTTTGTTTACAAGAGTTTTGCAGACGATGGTTCATAGTTTTATTGAAATATGCATTACAGGCTCTTGGCGGAGTGGGTCCATTTTCCAGGAAATGAGCAAGCCCGGAGAGAGGTGGCTGCTCTCTTTGAGGATAAATATGGTGTGCCAAATGTGTTGGGGCTAGTGGACTGCACACATGTTAAAATTTTTCCCCCTCCCGGACCACAAGGCTCCCAATATAAAAACCGTAGAAAGAGCGCACATACAATAAATGTGCAATTGGTAAGCCAATTGACAAATTGTATCCTAACGCAACTACCAATATTAGTTTCTATAGGCTTAGAGAGCCTTTGTACCCACTACCTATACCAAAATAAATGGAACAAAAAACATACAACAAAATTAAGATAGGTAACCATATGAAACATCGATTTATTTACTTACAGGTTGCTGGCGCAGATTGCAGGATTTTAAGTGTGAACGCGCGGTACCCTGGCAGAGTTCATGATGCTTTTATATGGCATAATTCGACCGTAAGGGGCGAATTGAAGCGGCTCCATGATAGTAGGATTGGAAGTTACTTTCTTTTGGGTATGTAAAATAACATTGGCAAAACTGTTTTTTCACAGAACAATTAACATCAAACCGCAACCTAAAGGGTAAACCAGACCCAGTTCTAAACTAGGCCAGCATCTTAACATGCCTTTCGAAGTATGGATCACCTTTCTTATCAGACTGCAATATCCTAACCAGACTGGAAAGAACAGTACGAAGAGTATATGAGAGCCTTGGGCCCTTGGTTGCAGTTATAAATCTATACAACCATTTTTTAAATTTCTGTAAGGCCGCCATTGTCATTTTCATTCTAAGAAGTTAAATAAAAAATTGTAGTAAATAAACCTTCTTGAACAAATAAGATACCTTTTTATGACTCAGTTTATATAATTAAAAATCATTCATTTATTTACATCAGTCTTTTTAATTAAAATATTCAAAATCAACAAAAGATAAATCAACTATTTTAAACATACATCACCTTTTAAATTAAAATATTTAAAATCAACATAAAAGATAATCAACTATTATATACATACATCAGTCTTACATACATCAGTCTTTTTAATTAAAATATTTAAAATCAACATAAGATAATCAACTATTAATCATCTTTATAATTTTCTAAAATTTTTTTCTGCTGCTTCGCCGCCTGTAACAAAAACATTTGTTAGTATTTTTATTTGTCTACTTTTGCTGTAGGAGACTCAGGCTACCCGCTAGAACCATGGCTCATGACTCCTGTGCTGAACACAGAGCCCAACACCCCTGAGCAGCGGTACACGGATTGGCACTGTCGAGTGCGCAACGCTGTTGAAAGAACCAACGGCTATCTGAAGGGAAGTCTCCGGTGCCTGGGGATAGACAGGACACTTCACTATTCCCCTGAGAAAGCATCTCTTATCATTTACGCTGGGTGTATCATCTACAACCTCATGATTCATTTCGGGTTCGTTATATTTTTAGACCAATTGTGACATGCACTTCACATTGCACAGTTAATAATTTTTACACATTATAATTTAATTTACAGGGTGGAGAGAACAGAGGGACAGGCTGATGATGACGATGGCAATCTCGACAGCAATCCCCAAACACCTCGTCAGCTACTCAGGCTAAGTCAAGCTAGACGGGCGGAAATTATCGCTCAATATTTCCATTGATAAGATTAAAATAATATATTTCAAATTACCTTTTTAAATACCTTATATTGTTCTCCTCCTGCCGCAGCCTGTTGCTGGTTTGTAATTCTGCCAAAATTTCCTGAAAATTATAGGTTTAATTAGTATATTAACGTGGAAGTCAACTAATGCCTATAATATTGTCTGTGAAGTATAATGAGATTAGCTTTTGCTGTACAAATTTCCATTACATAGGTACTGTTTTCATGTAAAATAATTCACTCAACTAATAAATAAATATTACCTATTAAATTGAGATTTTTCGCATTTACAATGCTATTTTTATATTAAGATAAATAATATTAGAAAAAATACTAGAAAAAATCGACTCACCCGTAGCACCTTAGACGGGTCCCGTCTGACGTCTACGGGTGAGTCGATTTTTTCTACTGTACTGTAGCACCTCAGACGGGTCCCGTCTGAGGTGCTATGGGTAAGTCAATTTTTTCTAGTATTTTTTCTAATATTATTTATCTAAATATTACCTTTTGTTTCAGGCTACTATGGGCCATATATAACATAAAAAAAACGAATAAATAAATGAAGGAAATATTTGTTTAATTACCTTTAATATTTTATTATTTTCATCCTGCACTTTGAGGAATCGGTCAGGGGGATGGGCTTTTCGCACCCTGCCTCTGGGTGGAGGAACTGATCCTCGCGGCGCAGGTGGCGCCAGTGTGACTGGTTGACGTGTAGGGGGCGCCAGTGGCGCGACTGGAGCCGGTGCCAGTGGCGCGACTGGAGCGGACGCTAGTGGCGCGACTGGAACGGGCGCCAGTGGCGCGACTGGAGCCGGTGCCAGTGGCGTAACTGGAGCGGACGCTAGTGGCGCGACTGGAGCGGTCGCCAGTGGCGTGACTGGGGCAGGCGCCTGTGGCGCGACTAGAGGGGGCGCAAGTGACGCGACTGCAGATGTTGAAAACTAAAACAGAAAATCTATATCTTGTGGTTTTCTATTGATTATCTTAAAATTTATAATCCTAATTTTCATTGTCCTAATTAACCAATTTCGTCTAACTATCGATTGTCCTAATGATTTTTTGTCCTAATTTTGTTAATCCTAATGTTTTATCAATATACACCAAATCCAGTCACCATTTACATTAATATAATTTTTGGTTCTTAAAAAAATCAAGACGGCACTACTTAAATTGCAATTTACTTCACAGCATAAAATAAAAATAAAAAATTATCAGCATAATATGACTCATTGTTATTGGATCACTCTGAATATTAAAAAAAAACTAATGAGATTAAGTTTTGAACCCTGTATCTCGGAACGGATTCATAATTGAAGCGATTCACTGGAATAATGAATAATACAAAAGGATCTACCCAATAAGCCCTTTCAATTGTCATATGACTCATTCTTCAATAAGAGTGATCATTGGATCACTTTTTCAGTGATCCAATGATACTTTGAAAAATTTGAAAATTCTTATACATTAAATTTGTTTGTGCATTACAATCTATACTTAATCTCTTTTGGGGAACTGGATGAAATGGTTCCTATCAAGGTGACTGATCACCCGTCCGGCTTTGCTGGCGTCCCCCCTTCTAAATAATGATAATAATCTATACTCTCTCTCTCTGCAACTCATCACGTCCCCACTGCAGGGGCACAGGCCTCTTCCCGAACAACGGAAAGGCATGGGCAACACTCCACCGCGATTGCCCAATGCGGGTTGGAAGAATCTATAGGTACTAATTTAGTGTAAATGTATACTAAAGTACACTTACCCCTATAGGCGATTCAGGTGGGCCACAGCCAATGGCCATCTCCACACCTATAGTTTCTAAAATAATTTGGCTGTTTTGTGACAGCTCTGGGACATCAACAGCATTGCCCGTTGCTGTCATGGCTTTATTCAAAGCACCCCCTTCCACCCTCGCCTTCCTCTTCTGGTCACGCCAGCACTGAAATTTTAATTTGTTGTAATACAAACAGTGGGTTCTATTGATTTAAGAAATTACTAGATGGCAGGGCTACAAAAATATCTTGTGAGCAAAACTGGCCACTGCGATACAGGAATTATATGTGCAAAGTTTAGTAGAATACTAATAAAAGGTGGGTTGATCTGCTGTCCCATTGGAATTAGGATTAAATTAGAGTGAAGTAGGAGAGTCTCCGACCGTCTTATGCAATGCATATTACTGAAAACAATGAACCCGCACAGTTGATTTCAATTAGATCGGCCACCGTGAGCGGTTGCAGTCGGGAGGACTATATAAGACTATAATTCAGTCAAATAAATAAGTAAAACTTTAATTACCACTTTCCACTGGTCGACAGACCTAGCTGGACCGATCTCATCCAGTGCCTCTTTAAGTCGCAGCCACTGCCGCTCCATAACTGCGGCACCCTGAGGGGTCTTAAAGTCGCCGGCGGCAAAATCGGCATGTTCTGCCATATACTGGCACAGATATTTTATCTGTGCCTTGGTACTTCTGACGCTAAAACAATAATAGTATACGAATGTACTAAGATTACGAATATAAATATTAAATGCAAGCAATCGTACGATCACAAATACACAACTATACTGTCAAGAACTAGCAAATTTACTTACGTTTTCTTTTGAAATGCCATTTCAAACAGACAAAACACAAAACAAAAACAAAAACACAACCGGACTTCAGACATTTATGTTAATTGATTGTGACGTTTCGGTAAAGCCACCGGTTCAAAATTGACAATAGTGCTATCCTTGTCATTATTCCTAATCGCAAAAGAGAAAAAACATTTTTATTTTTTAATTTAATGAACTTGACAACAAGTCGTTTGGCCTTGTTTCACATTTCATTCGTTCAATTTGTTGTGTGAGGGTAGCTTTAGTCACCATAGACACACATGATTATCAGTGTTTTCATTTAAAAATAAAACTTGACGTTTCGTCATGAAAGGGATATCTCACGACGTGATAATTCTCTCTCGTGGCGCATAAGTTGCGAATTGCGAGAAAATGATCGAGAGTGACAATATTTCTCATCCCATCTCGAATTTTCTCATGACCGCGTATGTTAGCCCAGATGGTGACACTTTTATGTCGTGTCGTTCTGACATAGAACTCATGACGTTCTGTCAAACCTGTTTTTGTCGTCAGGCTCTAACATGCGCGCTATATTTAGTCGAATTTTGACATTTTCCTATGACAAGTTTCTCGTCGATGGTTTTCGAAGACGAGAAATCGCGACAACAGTGACTAAAAACTGAAAAGACGTAAATTCTGTGAACTTTTAAGTATAATGGTGGTGCCGTACTACAATTATCTTTTAACTGTGTATGAGGAGAGGGAAGCAAGAAAAATACAGAGGAAGGTGATTCGCGACGTCTGCAACCCATTTGACCTAAGGGATAACGAGTACCAGTCCCTTTGGCGAATTACAAAGCCTATGGCTATTTATGTTATAGATAAGCTCCACGCCGATTTGGAGCCTCAAAACGGCTGTGGCTTACCTGCCTTATTAAAAGTAAATATCTACCTATTTACCACCTAAACTACTGTTAGTGTAATCTGAATTAGGCTAATTTTTTAACTAAACGTCGAGGGCCGCTTTTAGTCTTTCCCACTGCCGCTCGTATTCAGCGGCACGCTGCGGAGTTTTAAATTCTCCTGCCGCAAAGTTTGCATGTTGATGCATATAATCACAAAGATATTTAATCTGGCATTTTGTACTGCGTAATCTGAAACATTTACAGTTCAATTTGTAACTATCAATCTATCTCTTTCAATTAATAAGGGCACTATTATTGTACAGTACACACATGACAAGTAAACTTTCGTTCCTATTACGAATAATGTTTCAGAGCAATTTCAGAACTTTGTACTTACTGAATAGTCAACATTCAATGTTGATTTATGTATGGATTTTGTACATTACAGTTAGAACATTTCATCGAGATAATTAATGGTACATAGTATTATGATTACATATCTTAGAACTTTGAAAAATCCATTATTTACACGGTTTGTTTTGTAAATCAATTACAACATTGAATAGGTGATAATAAACTAATATGCATCTCCGCCATCTGTAACGGGATTTTGATCTAATACTTACAATTTCTTTGATGCCAAAGCCATCTTCTATAAAACAATTCAACAATTATTTCAAATTCGAAAATATTTAGCACAAGCGAACCACAGAGCAAATTTTGAATTGACAAAATGTCAAAGAGACAATTGTACGGTCGCGTTCACAAATATGGCAGCGTTCACGCAATGGGGAAGGCAAGTGTCAAAGTGAAAATGACAGTTTGGTCCCCAAAGAACTGTAAAATCAAAGGAATTTTCAGAAAAAAAAAACATTTATTGATGTAAAATGACTAGATGTTGTGTAATAAGCTGTAAAAATGATGGAATACACTTTTCAAAATAATATCTACTTTTCTTTTGGAGGTTATGTACCAGTATTGCATCGCTCGAAAATCGAAGAATTATCACCTGGAACGAGTTTTGTAATAGTTGTGGTGTTAAGAAATTAAATATATTGTGATATTTCTCGAATCTAAATAGAAAAAAAGGTTAAAATTACTGACTTAAAACATTATGATATTTTATCAAAATAGAAAGTCAAAAGCAGCATTATATTCTTGATAAAGGAGAGGACAGGTAAAACATACCTAAACTCAAAAATTGAAACCTCAACTACAAGTAATTGTGGATTTATTACGGTAAAATCAAATGTATAACCACTCAATTAAATCACTTTTTTTCTCTTGTAGATGCGCCGCGGCGTCTTAATTCTTCTTTTAGTATATAGTACTTGCATGGACGAATAATTTTCCATATTTGTTTTGTATTTATACTCAATTTTTATAACAAATAATCTTGTTTGTTTTTTTGTACAAGGTAGACGTGGGGACCAACTATCGCAGCGCCATCTACGATTAGCTTTGAGTTGCCATCCCCATTCCCACCAATAATAGACCGAATGAATGAATGAAACCGGCGATACTAAATTATATTATGGTATGTTTTCATGAAATGGTAACATCGGTTATCTCGCGTCGAGAAGGCGAAGTCACGACGAGATATCTTCTCGAGCGTGGTGCGCATGTTACGAAAAGTGACAAACGAATCGAGAACGACAAATTTTGCCTTCTCGTTTAAGAGATATGTCGACTTGCGCATGTTAGCCCTGCTGGTGACACTTTTATGTCGTGTCTTTCTGACATAAAACTCATGACGTTCTGTCAAACCTGTTTTTGTCGTCAGGTTCTAACATGCGCGCTATATTTAGTCGAATTTTGACATTTTCCTATGACAAGTTTCTCGTCGATGGTTTTCGAAGACGAGAAATCGCGACAACAGTGACTAAAAACTGAAAAGGCGTAAATTCTGTGAACTTTTAAGTATAATGGCGGTGCCGTACTACAATTATCTTTTAACTGTGTATGAGGAGAGGGAAGCAAGAAAAATACAGAGGAAGGTGATTCGCGACGTCTGCAACCCATTTGACCTAAGGGATTACGGGTTCCAGTCCCTTTGGCGAATTACAAAGCCTATGGCTATTTATGTTATAGATAAGCTCCAAGCCGATTTGGAGCCTCAAAATGGCTGTGGCTTACCTGCCTTTTTAAAAGTAAATATCTACCTATTTACCACCTAAACTACTGTTAGTGTAATCTGAATTAGGCTAATTTTTTGACTAAACGTCGAGGGCCGCTTTTAGTCTTTCCCACTGCCGCTCATATTCAGCGGCACGCTGCGGAGTTTTAAATTCTCCTGCCGCAAAGTTTGCATGTTGATGCATATAATCACAAAGATATTTAATCTGGCATTTTGTACTGCGTATTCTGAAACATTTACAGTTCAATTTGTAACTATCAATCTATCTCTTTCAATTAATAAGGGCACTATTATTGTACAGTACACACATGACAAGTAAACTTTCGTTCCTATTACGAATAATGTTTCAGAGCAATTTCAGAACTTTGTACTTACTGAATAGTCAACATTCAATGTTGATTTATGTATGGATTTTGTACATTACAGTTAGAACATTTCATCGAGATAATTAATGTTACATAGTATTATGATTACATATCTTAGAACTTTGAAAAATCCATTCACTTCACATTCCACACGGTTTGTTTTGTAAATCAATTACAACATTGAATAGGTAGGTGATAATAAACTAATATGCATCTCCGCCATCTGTAACGGGATTTTGATCTAATACTTACAATTTCTTTGATGCCAAAGCCATCTTCTTTATAACAATTCAACAATTATTTCAAATTCGAAAATATTTAGCACGAGCGAACCACAGAGCAAATTTTGAATTGACAAAATGTCAAAGAGACAATTGTACGGTCGCGTTCACAAATATGGCAGCGTTCACGCAATTCCCACCAATAATAGACCGAATGAATGAATGAAACCGGCGATACTAAATTATAATTATGGTATGTTTTCATGAAATGGTAACATCGGTTATGTCGCGTCGAGAAGGCGAAGTCACGACGAGATATCTTCTCGAGCGTGGTGCGCATGTTACGAAAAGTGACAAACGAATCGAGAACGACAAATTTTGCCTTCTCGTTTAAGAGATATGTCGACTTGCGCATGTTAGCCCTGCTGGTGTCTCGCTCTTGTCATACATAAATAATAGGTACCTACCGGCGACCCGGTTGCGACGAAAGAATAAATAGATATCTGATTGAAACGCTTTAAAAGGTCGCATTTTCGTAAAAGACATAAGTGCATAATTTTAATAATATATTTATCACTTCTTGCTCTGAACTGCAATTTGCATAAATTTTCTTTCCTATAAATTATAATATTATTTGGAGTAGGTTCGCGGTCATGCTTAAATTAAGTACCTAAATCCATAAAACAAAATTATTTAAAGTAAACCATCACATTCACTAGACTTATATAGAGTAAATAGGATCACACCGAAGACTTTAAAATAGCTGACATAAATATGTAGTTTAATTAAGAGTGAAATGGCGGCCTAACGCCTAGCGACTATGTAAAAGCAATATTTACTGTTATTGACAACTTGCATACACTCGTGTCGAAGGACACGAGTCAGGTTGTATTCTACGATCTCCGAAACTACTCAACTGACTTCAATGAAATCTTCTTTGTTGATGTTTTATCCCAATTAAAAAACATGAGAGAGTGTAGAAATCCGGTCTAAGTTCAACCTACTAAACCAAATCTCTAGATTTTTATTACCAACTAGCTTCTGCCCGCGACTTCGTACGCGGATCCTGTTGCTTATGCCAGCGACGACGGCGTTGTCAAAATCGAAGATATGAAACGTCGAATTCTAAGAGCCAGGCTGAACAACTCTTGCCAAGACGTCATTCCTATATATGTGTCGCTTAACTTCAAACTCGGATAAATCCACTTTACCCCGTTACGAGATATTAAAAAAAAAGTGATAAAAGTCTTATTTTCATGAATTAAAACACAGTTTTTATTTTAATATGGCGACACTATTGAACGAAACGATCCTGTTTAGCCAATTCAGTATTTAAATCACTCATCCTTTCAAAAATTCAATATTTAGATTGGATTTACCTTCATTTGGTAGAATGGAATGCGATTTATCTATCTTTGAAAAAAATCAGCGTGTGAATGTATGGTGTTGCTGTCGCAGAGTTACGTTGACTGACGGCCATGTTGAAAAAATGCAATTACCTGATTGGCTCCCATGGACTTAACTACATTTGAAAAAAACTGTCTCATGGATCTATCTGACTTAGACAAAATTTTATAACTTTGACGGTTTATTTCTCAAGAACCGTGCGGATTTATACAGAACTGATAAAAAAAATTAAAAGCATTTCTTTTTCCCTTTCGTTTGACACCAAAATCTTAAAAAATCTCAGAATTGGATTTATCCGAGTTTGAAGTTAAGCGACACATATGTTATAGTGTAGCTGGGGTCTTGGAGTTCCACATCAGGTGTTCCAGATCTCAATTTTCATACGTCAACAGAGAGTGCTCATAAGGCTGGACAACTCTTGACGTCATTCCTATATTATTATATGTTATAAAGTAGCTGGGCTGTTGGAAGTTCCACACCAGGTGTTCCAGATCTCAATTTTCATACGTCAATAGAGAGTGCTCATTAGGCTGGACAACTCTTGCTAAGACGTCTTTACTGTATATGTTATAGTGTAGCTGGGCACTTGGAGTTCCACATCAGGTGTACCAGATTCTTCAAATTTTATACGACAACAGAGGTTGCTCATCAGGCTCAACAACTCTTGCTAAGACGTCGTTACTGTATATGTTACAGTGTAGCTGGGCTCTTGAAGTTCCACATCAGGTGTTCCAGATCTTCAATTTTTATACGTTGACAGAGAGTACTCATCAGGTTGAATAACTTTTGCTAAGACGTCATTCACTTATATGTTATAGTGTAGCTGGGCTCTTGGAGTTCCACATCAGGTGTTCTAGATCTTCAAATTTTTATACAGCAACAGAGAGTGCTTATCAGGCTGAACAACTCTTGCTAAGACGTCGATCCTGTATATGTTATAGTGTTGCTGGGCTCTTGGTGTTCTACATCAGGTGTCCAGGATCTTCAAATTTATTCCCTCAGCAGAAAATGCTCATCACGTGGAACAATTTTTGCTATGGCACCATTTCTGTATCTCTTATAGTTAAGCAGGTCTGTTGCGGTTCTGCATCAGGTGTTCAAGTTCCCAAGATAAATTATAGCCTATATGTTAACGGGACTTAATACCTATACAACGAAAAAAAAATTATTCAAATCCGTCCAGTAGTTCCGAAGATTAGCGTGCACAAACACACAGACAAACAGACAAACAGACAAACAGACAAACAGACAAACCGACAAACAGACAAAAAAAAAATTAACTATATTTTCGGGTTCGGCATCGATATAATAACAATCCCTGATACTTTTTTTTTATATATTTCCATTGTACAGACACCACTTTTCTACAAATTTATTATAAGTATAGACTATGCCCAAAAGATTAGAATAGCTGTCGATATTTGCCATACCCACAAAGGCATAACCTACATAACTTTGTCGTGGCGAGACTTTCAAAGAAGCGTCATAAAGGCCTGCATGCAGCATCTTTTGGTTAGCTTCCATAGAAAATAAAGATTTTGTGCTTATTTCAATAAAATAATAAGTACTTCCACAAGTACCTATGCTCATCGCGTAAAGAGATAGGTTATAAAAACATATGATATAATTATTCCTTTGACCCGAATACTTATGACGTGGAAGAACTAAGGACGAGCGAGGTAAGGTAATGAAAGTGATGGTCGTAATTTTTTTTTTATCGTGGTAAAATCATCAATTGAGTCCTCCCACCCAGGGCAGGGCAGGACGGCCTGTCAGACTTGTACCTACTGACTAAAATCCACGGTGTCCTTCAATAGCCCTTTACGTTCCGGGGTCACAGTACTCGTTAGTCCCGCGACCAAGTGGTCGTTATGTACGATTGTTAAGTGCTCTATGGTCCAGTTTTGATGGACAGGTCAATTTGGTTTTTACGGCAACTGGTCCTATGTCGTTATGGGAATGATAACTAAAAAATAAAGCCCTTTGTAGACAGTCTGATTTACCTAGGTATCAACTTTTCAGATATTTTTAATCCCGGTTGTTGAATAAGTAATTACCTACCTAATATTGTTGGTATGCCAACTGTTCTAACTATAGAACTCTTGATAACATTGCAGATCATCGCGTACCTACTACAAGGCTGGAGCGTCCGGTGCATAGTACCTACGTATACCTACGTAGGGACGTACGGCTAAAAGAGGGGGCCTGACTGTTCGATATTCACGAGACCAGCAATGAACACGTTCCGGATGAATGACTGTTTCTGAATCGAGTTTCGTTTACCATGCCATATAGTAACTGTAAGGCCCCTTTTCCGCCAGAGATGTGCTATGCTGCGCTGCGTTGCCAGAGATGCGTTTGATATCCACCAATCATATTCATTACACACAGCATAAGACTGGCGGTAACGCATTCAACTAAGATGTGTTTTTTATATGGAAGTCTTCCCTACTATCGATACATCCATCGCATAGCTCGAGCTGCGCATCTTCCTCGCGCAGCTATTGGAGATAGGACATCAACTCGCACCGCTAGCTGCATAGCTTAGCATCAGTGGAAACGGTCACATATTTTCGTAGCTCAGCTTATTCTCAACATAGCTGCATTTTGCATAGCACTCTGGTGGAAAGGCACCCTATAAACCTGAGTAAACCTATATTCGTGTTCAGTGTATAGTACACCCACGTTTCATTCAGCTGGTGTGTCCTAATTGAAAGAGATGAATGATCTAGACTAGAAGGAGTTTTGTGACTCTTTCGTTGGTTAATTTTCCTTAGACTGTAACATGAAACAACCTGTATTAGTCCCTGAAAGTTGATCAAAATCAAATCATAAATTTCAAACAGGCCAGTAACACGCACCTGTTATTCCGTTTATTCATTTTTTTATATTACCTACCTTTTTTTCTAAATTCATTTTAAAAAAAAAATAGAGCAAGTTACTTAAACGGTAAGGGTCAGTTCAGACCGAGACGCGAAGCGACGCGACGATGCGCTGCGCCGCGATGCGCCGCGCTGCGTATCCAGACGCCGCGCGGTGCAGCGGAGTGTCTACATTCGCCACGTGCTTCCCGCCCCACCCCCCTTCCTCCCGCGGTCCATTTGGTGTCAGTTACATAGTCCAGGGGCTAGAGGTAGTTGAGTATACAAAATCCGAATGAAGGCAACTATGACCGAATACTTATAACTGAGACCCTAAATAGTGACAATACATATCCTGCCTGCATTAAGTATGTGTATCTTTTCGCTTGATGAAGTAGTCCACTCATTTAGTTCAGTACTTCATTTAATTCAGCAAATCAGAACAAGTTCCTAACTGATTGGAAAAAATATTTTTATGCAATTAAGTATTATGAGCTTTATCCGTCCCGCAAAAAGTGTGATCCTGTGATCTGATTTTTCTATAAATTATTACGGAAATTAATAATCATTCCGTTTACGAATAAGAGAAGAGGGCGTAAAAAAATGGACCAGACAATTGACCGGCAAGATAAACATTGTTATTCTTTGACCTTTTCGTCACTTAAATCGGTTGGCGAAATTCGACACTCACATTACGCATAATCAGACACCTTTAGCTCCCAGTCTAACATCTTGCATCGTCGAGCGGCCTCGAGCGGCGTAAGCGGCGCCGCGCTGCGCCGCGCGGCCTCGAGATGCGTAGCTACTCACCGCTGCTTTGAGATGCGCCGCGCTGCGCAGCGCGGCGCCGCTTACGCCGCTCCACGTATTCTAAATTCTCACAACGAAATGTGTATCTTTTGGTGTAGAACATAAAGTCGTATTTTGAATGCCTCTTAAAAGAGTGCGCGCATCGTCGCGTCGCTTCGCGTCGCGGTCGGAACTGACCCTAACACGGTTGGTGCAGTGTCTGCAATGAGCGGTTGACTGCTGCATATCGTGTGGCGGGTTCGATCCTTCCACGGAAATAATATTTTGACAAGTAGCCTAATAGTTGACCGTAAACGCACCCCAGGAGAAAATAATCATTATTTATGGTCCACTTTAAAAAAAACTTTGCACATAATACATATTTAGTTCAACGCCCTACAAAACCGTTTTAGAGAATTGTCTAAAGTACACACGCCAGCAGGACAACCTACCCCAATGAGACAAGGTTGAAAATCCATTAAAGTTTGACAAATTGAGGCATGTTGATGTGCTGGCGTCTGTACAATACCATAAAATGTAGTCAATAATAATAAATTCTTTATTGTCATAAATTGTTTAACATAAGTAGTGAGGCCCTTCTCCTGCGCTAGGTGTAGTACCTGTGTTACAGGAGCCAGTGTCTTCTCCCATTAAAATGGCGCAGGTATTATGCAATCATCAATCAATCAATCGATGAAAGGTACACCGATCTCGAGATAGGTAATACTCTGGATCTGGAATAACACATAGAACACCTATCATCTGGTTAAAGACATTCCCGTGGGATATTATTAGACGTATGTACACGTGGGTGAAGCATCTAACAACAGCTAGTAGGATGTAACGGAGTGACTCTACTGCTACTAACCGGAGTCCGGACATAAGCCCCGTTACCATCGCGAGCGGAGCGGACCTGTAAATGAATTAATTATTTGAGCTCGCAAGGGAAAACTGCTTACATGCGTTTTCACTGACAAAGAGCCAATAAAGAGCAGAGAGAAAATGGCAAAAAGGGCAAAAAGAGGAATATATAAACACATTACCCTCCTTTTCGTCGCACAGTCGGGTAAAAAATGTGCTCATCATCATCATCATCATCAGCCTATAATGTTCCCACTGCTGGGACACAGGCCTCCTCTCTGTGAGATGGAGTGGGCCATAATCCACCAATCCAGTGCGGATTGGTGGATGTCACATTATGTCTTCGAATTTTTGGTTCTAGGACATGCCGGTTCCTCACGATGTTTTCCTTCACCGTTTTGAGAGCAGTGGTGATGAAATAAATTACACAAAGTAATGCGCCTGGCGGGGTTCGAACCCACGACCTACCTTACCGACCTACCTTCGATCATTAAACTAATGATCGAAGCCTACAACTCGTAAGTCGGGACCGATACCACTGGGCCACCACTGCTCTACACCGATACCACTGGGCCACCACTGCTCTAAGTACGCTTTAAAATGTGCTCGCTCTGGGAATACCACCTAACTATTTCCCGCACATTACCATTCGCAGTGGAAGCTCGGCTATAGATCCGAACTCAGTGGCTGCTACCAAAAAATGACCAATGGAAAAACCAGTCACAATCGAACCTTTATTAGATGTCATCTCAGCAAATCACCACTCTGCAACAACGGTTAGCGTAGTTGCTGATCGAGTGACCGTAGCACTGCGTGCCGGTTCGATTTCGCACTGGAAAATATATCTTTGATGTACATACATAATTATAAGCATTTGTTTCGAGTTTTGATGTTTGTGTATGTGTGTTTAAATGTTTGTAAGCGCACCCACGATATAGGAGAAATTCATAGGATGGGGCAACAAAAACCCACGATATAGGAGAAATTCATAGGATGGGTTAAAAAAAAAATAAGTACATACTTGCCCCTGCTTGCCCCTTTTTACCCGACTGCGCGACGCAAAGGAGGGTAATTAACAATATTCTGCTGTATGTGATGGGCATTGACAGTACATTACAGTACATTAAGGTTTTATGGAGAAAAAAAATCTATGGCTTAGTAGCAAAATGTCAAAATCTCTCCATCATACACTTTCATCCTCTCTGGCTTCATCTTGACAGTTTGATGGCATTTCTAAACAATGAACGAAAACCTCAAATAAGAGTAAAAAAATATAAAATATTGTTTATCAATTACATTGAAGAATTATGTGCACTTAGATACCTGTACTTTCAACCGTGGGGGTCTTTATGAATTTAGTAATTATGATTACCAAGTAGTATGTAGACGTACTTAATCCATACATATTTATCTCAAGATAGTGTAAATTCATGATCCACGTTAAGTCTGATCACTTGATGACCTTAATTTGAACTTGGTGAGTATTAACTACCTACTTATGTAAATAAAGTTTTCAAAGTACAAAGTGACCTAAAGTGACCATGTTTGTATCCTTATAATTTTGAAACTAACCAAACTGACACTTGCAAGAAAAAGAATGTATTACAAATTGGATGAAATGGAAAGTCAATAAATTAATAAAAGAACTATGTTTTCATGCTTTTTAGGGTTCCGTAGTCAACAAGGAACCCTTATAGTTTCGCCATGTCCGTCCGTCCGTCCGTCCGTCCGTCCGTCAATCCCGTCGAGTTTCGGCTCGTTAGAGTCGTCTTTAATACATAGACATTAATGCTGGATGATGTCCATGGTTTGATGATAGAGCGGAAAGGTAACCATGAGTTCTTTCTTATACAACAACTCAATCCTACTGAGCTTAGGGTCATTTGATTCGTCTTTACATGGGCTTTTGTACTGGATGTTTTCCAGGCTCTTATGATGGAGCTGGAAGCTAGCCATGGGATCTTTGTAATACAAAAACGCAATCCCATCGAGTTTGGGCTCATTTGATTCGTCTTTACATAGACTTTGGTGCTGGTTAGACGTTATGAGTTGGCTATTGAATACTTAGGTACCTAATAAATGTTAATGTACGTAAATTAAATTAAAATTAAATTTAGCGAATCAGTTTAGTTAGTTCGCATAAGTATTTTATTTATTTATTTAAAACTTCTTGCACATGGAAGTACAAAGGCGGACTTAATGCCATGGGCATTTTCTACCAGTCTACCTTAGGGTGATGCAGAGAAACAAACCTAGTAGGTGCAAACATATTATAAAAATGATAAACAGAAAATATATATATATATATATCTATGTTATATACATACATATATAAAACTAGCTGTGCCCGCGACTTCGTTCGCGTGGATGTCGGAATTTAACAATGTATTTTTTAGTGCGAAGCGCTTAATTCTCGCCACGTTTTTTATGAATCATATAATTTCATATAATCCCTGTATTTAGGATTTATTTTTCAAGAATGTTTGAGGTGATTATAATAAACGCCCTCTGTCGTTCAGATTCAGAAGAATTGCTACTGGATTAGAGCAACCATTCTATCTCATTACATCCCACTCCATCCCCCTCCATCCCACTCCATCCTACTCCATCCCACTGCATCCCACTCCATCCCACTCCATCCGACTCCATCCGACTCCATCCCATTCCATCCCACTCAGTCCCACTCCATCCCACTCAATCCCACTCCATCCCACTCCAGCCCATTTCATCCTACTCCATCCCACTACATCCCACTCCATCCCACTCCATCCCACTGCATCCCACTCCATCCCACTCAGTCCCACTCCATCCTAATCCATCCCACTCCATCCCACTCAGTCCCACTCCATCCCACTCCATCCCACTACAACCCACTCCAACCCACTCCATCCCACTCCAACCCACTCCAACCCACTCCAACCTACTCCATCCCACTCCAACCCACTCCATCTCACTACATCCCACTCCATCCCACTCAATCCCACTCCATACCACTCCATCCCCCTCCAGCCCATTTCATCCTACTCCATCCCACTCCATCCCACTCCATCCCACTCAGTCCCACTCCATCCCACTCCATCCCACTCCAACCCACTCCATCCCACTCCAACCCACTCCATCCCACTCCATCCCTCTCCATCCCACTGCATCCCACTCCATCCCACTCCATCCCACTCCATCCCACTCCATCTCACTCCAACCCACTCCATCCCACTACATCCCACTCTATCCTAATCCATCCCACTCCATCCCACTCCATCCGATTCCATCCCACTCCATCCTACTCCATCCCACTCCATCCCACTCCATGCCACTCCATCTCACTACATCGCACTCCATTCTAATCCATCCCACTCCATCCGATTCTATTCCACTCCATCCCACTCCCTCCCACTCCATCCCACTCCATCCGATTCTATTCCACTCCATCCCACTCCCTCCCACTCCATCCCACTCCATCCTACTCCATCCCACTCCATCCCACTCATTCCCATTCTAGTGTGAGTCTAATAAAAACCTTTTCTTTCTTTCCATTCCATCCCAAACCATCCCATTCTATTCCATTACACTCTACTCTACTCCACTCCAAACCACTCCACTCCAGTCCACACCATATTTGAATAGGTATGTAGTTTTTCTATTCCAAGCTAGATCGCGCTACTGAACTGCGCGTCTCGGTGTAAACTGACCGTAATTTTACTTTTGGGTCTGGAACACTACCTAACTAAATTCAAATATCTTTTGATAGACTTAACCGATTGCAATGAAACAAAAACTAAATTAGTCCTCAAGTTACGCTCGATCGTTGTGTATAAAGGTTATCTACATTGCCTTCGTACATTTTACGTGATGGAGCCACAAATAAACAGACAAACCGACAAACCGACAAACAGACAAACAGACAAACAGACAAAAATTCTAAAAATGCTGAAAATGGGTTCTGTTGGTTGTCCTTCAACACCCTAGCTATTTTTTTTGGATTTTATTTTGATGTACAAAAACGATTTTTCTACAGTTTTATTATATGTATAGATGAATAAAAATAAACTAAACTATAAAAGGAAGATAACAACAGAGATGGGGAAAATATTAAAAACAAATGAGTTTTACAACGAGTCTGCCAGATTCTTAGACAAGTGTTCGCGAACTTTCACCTTAAACGTGAACGGACTGGTTACCGTCCTGAGGGAGCGCATTCCAGAGAAAAACTGCTTGAACAAAGAAAGATGACTTTAAGAAACCAGAGCGGTGAGAGGGACATCGTAAAAGACAATTATTAGAGGACCGAAGATTTTTATTGTGAGCTGAGCATAAATATTGCAAACGAGAGGTAAGATAAGAAGGAGAAGTAGGTTTATTTAAAAGAGAAAATAAGGTTGTCAACGCTCTCATCGCTCTGCGTTGTCGGATAGGAAACCATTATAAAAGTGACCGATGTGCAGACACATGATCATATTTACGAAGATTAAATACGAATCGAATGCAGTTATTTAGAAGTCGGTCAAGTTTATTGAGGAGATCTGCATTCAGGTCGTAATAACACATATCACCATAGTCAATTATGGGGAATATAAGGGACTGAACAAGCATTGCCTTTACGTGAGATGGGAGAATATTTTTCAGCCGATAAAGTGACCGCAACGTTCCGGTGACCTTTTTGCTCACAGTCGCGACCTGCTTACGCCAGTCAAGACAAGTGTCAACATGCACACCCAGATCCTTCACGTCAGAGCTAAACGGAATGACAACGCCATCAAAGTTAATCGGAGGCACTGTCAACCCACTCAACCTTCGCAAGCTATGGGGGCTCCCAATAATTATGGCCTGACACTTAGATGGGTTAACCGCCACCCCAAAACGATCAGCCCAGTTCTTTACTGCTTCCAAATTCCGGTTCAGCTCCTCGATCGCATCGGATACGTTGTCGACACTTGCCTGACAATAAAGTTGTAAGTCATCAGCGTAAAGATGATACGCACACTGAAGCTCGGTAGTTATGAGATCTATAAAAATAGAGAACAAAAGTGGAGATAAAATACCGCCTTGAGGGACGCCAGTATCAAGATCACACCAGCTGGAAGACGAGTCTCCAGCAAGAACAGATTGCTGACGCCCTCGAAGATAGGAAGAAAACCAATCCAGAACGTCGGGAGAGACCATGCGATAGGAGAGGATAGATAAAAGGACTTCGTGACTGACTGTATTGAAGGCATTAGAAAAGTCAATCAACACTAGTACGGAAATTTTTGAGTCTTCCATTGCCCGCCTTACGTCGTCAGTCACTTTAAGGAGGGCTGTCACAGTACTGTGCCCGGGCCTGAACCCGGATTGGAAAGGACTAATGAGGGAGTTTTTGTGAATGAAATGGGACAGCTGTCTATGTACACAAGCCTCGAGTAATTTAGATAGAAAGGGGAGGATGGAAATTGGGCGGAAATGACTGGGAAGAATGGGGTTAGGAATTTTAGGTAAAGGGCGAACATGGGCTTTCCGCCAAAGAGACGGGAAAACACCGGAGTAAAGGGAAAAGTTTACAATATGGGAAATTGCAGGAAGGAGCTGATCAAGAGCCGACACAATCATGTGGCGACTTATGTTATCACAGCCCACGGCTTTGGATTTAATGGACAGGATAATCTTCTTGATCTCTCCCGGATCAACTGGGGTGAAGATAAAAGGGGTAATTTGGGGTCGCGTCAGACTAGCAAGGTAGTCGATGGTTTGACATTTAGCTAGACTGTCAAGAATCGGAACAGTAGAGAAATGGCGATTTAGATCGTCCAAGCTAAAGGTATTGGGAAGGTCTCAGTGTCGCGATCTACCGATACCTAGAGTTCCGAGGAATTTCCAGATATCAGCAGGAGAAGCAGAAGTGATATTGTTAAGAACATGGCGGCGTTTAGCGTTGCGTATTAACTGATTACAACGATTGCGAGCAGTTTTGAAGTGGTTCCACTTATCCTCCGACCGATCCTTTTTGAATTTCCGAAACGCGCGGTCCCTTCGTCGCATTGCTATGCGAATATCCTCATTCATCCAGGGCGCAGGCGGGCGCTTCAACTTGATTTTCCTGATAGGAGCATGGGTGTCGTACAACTTAATTAGTGCAGCATTGAAAATGTTAACTTTTTCATCAACCGTAGTGGCTTCCTCCAGGGCTTTCCAATCAATATTACCCGCGTCCTGAGCAAGTGCTTCGATATTCATCTTCGCAAAGGCACGCCTGTACTGGAACATAGGTTTGGATTTAGGAGGTTTCAGGATATACGAAAGGAAAATAAGGTCGTGATGGGAAAAGCCAGGAGCAACATGTTGACCATGTGAGGAGACTAAGGACGGATTAGAGGTAAGAATCAGGTCCAGCCAAGTATCACCACCAACAGTGTTGTGATGCGTTGGTTGGAGAGGCAACACATGAAGACAAGCTGACTCGACCAGATCTATGAGCTTACGGGATCGAGGAGAATTAAGGGCAAGGAGGTTGGTGTTGAAATCCCCCATGACTATGTGATGAGCATACTCCGAACCCAAAGATTCTAGTACTGATTGATATTTTGATGGGCAACTACGGAACCCTACACTGTGCGTGGCCCGACACGCACTTGGCCGGTTTTTTCCAGATAAATAACATTATGTGCTTTACATTACGAGTAGGTACACATTTTATACAACCTAAACTTATATAATATTCCACAACTATCACACAACGCCATCTAGTCCCAAGCTAAGCAGAGCTTGTGTTATGGGTACTAGACAACTGATAAACATACTTATATATTTCTAAATACATACATATTATAGATAAATTACACCCAAACACAGAACAAATGATCATGCTCATCACACAAACATTTGTCCTGGGTGGGAATCGAACCCACGACCCCCGGCATAGCAGTCAGGGTCACTAACCACTAGACCAACGGGCCAGTCAAATCTATCATAATCTAATATTAAACATCTACATTTAATGAATCACCTAGAATACATCAAACATCAATGAACATGACAATGAATAAAAAAATGCTGAACAGGATCTGATAGAGCGGAAATATATTATCGCCTTTACGGGAAAATTTCGCTGTGCTGCAGTATCGTTTTACAAATTTAAAAAAAAAGGCGATAAGATAAACTCAAACTTTGAATAGGAATAGGTAGAAAGAGTATTACTAATAATGTGACAATCACCTCTGATTAGCTAAAGCTAGTTTAATTGTTTATCAGAGCCGGTTGAGAAATACAACCGCGTGTAAACGACGCGCACTCAGTCATATGCGCGGACGCCGACGAGCACGTGCGCCGTGATACTAGTGTGACCAGTGTTAACGAACATCGCTTCTCTCACCATGGACGGGGAACAGCAGAACCATGATACGGCCGTAAGTATTTATTTTATACTCTCCAAATATTCCCTCTCTTTTTCACGTTCGAACGAACCAAATGAATCAGAAACACTTTGCATATAATTTGAATGTTATTAGCGCGCGAAAACTGAAAGTGTGTACCATGTCTTCGCGAACAGTGAAGTGAACTTTATACTCGACCGGTACGTGGTCGCACATAGGGCAAGTCGCCAGTTGGCTGCGGCACTCGCGTCACCTCGGCCGTCACAATCCATGTATTTTCCGTCTACACGACGACCTACACAGGGTCAGCTGACGATCGCGATTATCTCGATATTTTTCCGAGTTTAAATCAATATTGACCAAAGTTTGCAAGTTTAGAACTTGACATAACATTACAGTGTAGTTGAGCTATTTATAAGTGCAGTGCAGGATTGTTCAAATATTTCTGTGTATTTGGTGTTACGACGTTTTGTTTAGGTAAGCTCTTAGAAAGCTAGATTTTTAGATTATTCTAAAATAAAACACTCACATTTATCATAAACGAATTAAGATTCATTCAGTCAGCAGGTGTTGATAAGCATATTTCTTTTTTAAAACTCAATTAAATTATATTTACATACTTCAAATCAACTTGCTACTTCACTTTTTTTTCTTAACGTAAAGACGTCCAAAGTTGACATAGAATTGAAACTCCCGCGCAGAACAATAACCCGTTACCTACACCGTTAGTCGGTCGTCTGCCCAAATTTACATAGCCATGAGATGCTTAGCATTTCTAATAAACATGCGATAATATAATGTATATTTTAGATCAATACCTGTTTTCCAATTTATGTTTTACTAATGTTATTAGTAAACTATGAGGTAACGTAATGTTTCTTAAATTTTCTGCGACCAAACACGTTATAAAATATAATTATGTCCATTTATTAGAGCATTCTACGTAACTATTTATTTAAGTAGTTACATATATAGGTACGTTAATATCAAATCATGTGGTTGTTTTCCTTGTTCTGTCTAATAAATTAATGTGATGCTTAATACATTTTTGTACAATCATCGTGTGTTGAGGGAAATTTAAACAAGCGCTGAGTACACGAAACGATATGCTAGCGAAACTTAAGCGGTACAAGCACCATAATAATGACACATTGTCAAATTAAAGAAACTGGTTTTCTCTTGTTATCGTACCAAGTAATTTCACGTTCACAGTTCAGAGTAGGAATAAAATTATGCATTTTATATGTACTACGCACGCAGCCAAGCATATATCACGCCATTTGCTGATAAATGATAACCGCTCTCATTATCTTGCTGTTATCAATTCAACATATCACCGAAGGGGTTATAGTTATAATCGTGAATATAAATGACAAGTCTTAACTATGCGGACGATGCTTAGCTATAAAAATACATAGGTAATTATATAATTCATGGGTCAGGTAGGGTAGATAAATATAAGACGTAATTAAGTTATAGAAACAAGAGTTGCTTTAGTTGCATTAAGTTGCAATTACATTGTTCATAAATATACTACACATCCAGAAAGTGCGAAAAATAAGCATGCAACATGCACCCAAACTTATTTAATTAATAAAAAACAAAATTGTGTGTGGTCGGTACTCGTAACAAATACCCATTACATCTTGGGTATTTCTTACCCACCTAACTCTATAGGCCATGATTTGAAATACTTATAAGGTAGCCAATTGATTAACTTAGGACTGGATTCGAGATTATGTGCACTAGAATCTGAAGATTGTTTGTTTCGTAACGTTTATTTTTATATGTGTCTGATAATTATACTATAAACGAGCAATTCTTGTATGTAACATTTTACGTAAGTATATCTCAAACAGCTCTATCGATTTGGATGTAATTTTGTATTTAGATAAGATTTTGTTTAAAAAGGTCAAATATATAGGTATATTAATGTTCATAATAAAATTTATTTTTGTTTTATTTTATTTTTATATATAATATATAATAATTGTAGCCTCGAATGGCGCGGTTGACCATAATAATTTCTGGATTTTTATTAATTATAAGAACTGACTATACTCGTACAGGCTGAATTTTCCAAGTGGGCGCGTGGATCGCCGAATACGAAAATATGAGCGAAAAATATACTTAGCGAAAAATACTAGGAGATTCGACGCCGATTTTGATGTAAACAAAAATGAATCATTGAGTATTTTTTTCACTATTCCTTTTAGAATATTAGATTTTGATTTCCATTAGTGTCCGACCGAAACTGATTTTTAAGCCGAAACCGAAACCGAACTTTCGGCGCTGCTCTCAGTTTCGGCCGAAACCGAAACTTTTTAAAACATTTAAATTTCGATTAAGTATTTTCTAAAATTTACCGTTTTTTTTTAACATTAACACAAGAAAAAGTGTCTATACAGGATGAAATTTCAACTGGGCGTGGATGGCTATAATTATCCTTAACTATGAGGAATATCGAAGAACGTAGAATGGAGTCCTGAGACCGATTTTGACCAACATTAAAACTGCATCATTGGATTTTAGAAAAATCAATAATCCTGGCCAGGAATCGAAACACTAAAATTTGGAAAAAGAACCAACCAATTTATTACACCATTCGATAGTGTTGCTAATTATGAATCAAATTCTGGGAAGTAACGGCAAACTTCTGGAAATAGCTGATTTTTAAGAAATTGCTATTTTTCTATGTTGTTTAACTTTTACTGAGCCATAATCTATTCGAAATTATAAAAAATCATAGTTTTAAATTTTTCACTGGATTTAATTGAAGTCTTACCAATTGCACTATATTCAGCAATACGAAATTACTGAATTAAAAAAAAGTCACTGCCTTGACGATTGAAAAGTTTTTTAACCATTAACGTACGTAACAAATATATTTTATTATGCCATTTTAATATACAAGACTTACTCTTGGCAGTAAACTCAAAAACATAACCTCAACTCACGATTAAATGGACGGCGGTGAACTGGAACCCGGGGCCCAGCCGGCGAGTAAGTATGTGTTAGCTACAAATTTTACCAAACGGCGCACGAAAATGCACGAACACTTGAGTTTCGGCGGGGCCGAAAGTTTCGGCTATATATTGGCCGAAACTGAAACTAAGGCCGAAACTAGATTTTTTTGCCGAAACCGAAACCGAAATTTCGGTCGGCCACTAATTTCCATATATCTTTAGTCATCCACGCTTACTTGGAAAATTCACCCTGTATACCTATTCTTTAAAAATAAAATACAATCAACCGAAAATACATTGCAGCCTTGTAAATGTCACGGTTTCCTATAATAACATGAAAAATGCAACATAAATAATTCAAAATGACATAGACAGATATTTTTCATGCCTAACTATACATGAATACTTTAGTACCTATCTAAACTTCACAAACATTTAAAAAATAAATAAAAATGCATTATATAGGTAGTACTTACCTACCTGCCTATTTTGGTAAAAATAACGTAATTAGTTAACAATATATGGTTGATCGAGCTTCGCTCGTTTTTTAAAATGTCTATATCTTGGGAGCCGAGCTTTTCTCGAACCTGGGACCTTGATAAATCGATTCCTTGAGCCGAAAAACCCCTAATCTGTAACTTTCATGAAAATCCTTGGAGCCGTTTCCGAGATCCTGATTATATATAAATATACTTACAAGAATTGCTCGTTTAAAGATATTAGATAGATAATTATATAGGTTTCGCGCTACCTAAGGTCTCTGATATTTCTTATATAAGTCGTACTAATACCAATGATAACGTTAGATAGCCGGTGATCCCCTGACCCCTAAACCACGTCCGCCTTTTATTTTCTGTGAGTCGAGCATAAATGGAAGAAACTTATGTCCGACGTATATCATCATACACAAAGTGTACTAAAAAAAATTAGTGCGTCAGTTAGATTACCTTTATTAAATATTTAAGTAATCCTATTTTTTCTTTTGTCGCGTCAAACGCGTCAAGCGCATCAAAACTAGAGAGTGGAGACTCGTTTTTTTTTTTTTTTTTTAGCGTGGTAAAATCATCGAATGAGTCCTCCCACCCCGGGCAGGGCGGGAGGGACTGTCAGACTTCTACTGACTAAAATCCACGGTGTCCTTCAATAGCCCTTTCTGTTCCGAGGTCACGGTAAGGAAATAATCCCGCGACCGAGACTCGAGTTTTGTTGCGTTTTATCTTTGTGAATATTCACTGATTTAAGAAATTAAAAAACACGTGTCAATTTTTTTTTTAAATTCTAACTGACATGACGGACGGATTAGATTTGCAATTTATTGAAACTGGAAGCTGGCCTATTGTCATCTGCCTGCCAACCCATATCCCATTCTTCTTGAAGTGCGAGGCGACAGAGCACATTTTTTTTTCATCCACTCCACTATGGCAGACAACTGAACATCATTTTTAACCGACTTCAAAAAAGAAGGAGATTTTAATATGTTCGACGGTATGTTTTTTTCACCTAGTATATTCATTGTTCACCCAACGGGACCCTTCGATTGCTCAGTGAAAGTTATTTCTTGGAACTCCTCCATCAGTGAAATTCTTAAATTATAAAAATTAGAGGTTTCTGCTCTGCTGCTCAAACATATTTGATTTGCCTGTGTACGTGATACTACATACATACCTAATAAACATACATAATACAGTATAGTCAATTGGTCATTTTCACATTTTTTTAATGTCTTTTTCTTCTTCGTAGTATGTATTATTGTTAAAATATTTTAAAATAGAAGTTGTAGAGAAAATGAATACAGAGGATCTAAATAATTATGGCCATAATATTTACTTTCTGTTATAATGTCTTCTTTCTTTTAATTCCCATAATAAAACAAAACATTGTCCCACACTAGGACTTTCTCATTTATTGTGATTGCGTTCACAAACATGTAATAGTAGATTACGCACCAAGGGAATAAAGCAGTGCCTTACGTCACGGGCGTATTGAATCCCGAAGCGACACTAAGGATTCTGGGGGTGAACCTCCGGAGCGCAGCGAGGAGGTTCAAGTGTTAATTCCCGAGTGAAACGAGGGAATTAAGATAAGAATCCTTAGTGCAGAGAGGGATTTAAGTTAGCCCAAGACAAAGGCAGCTTTATTCCTGAGGTGAGTACTCTGCTTTTCACACCACCTGCGAGGAAATAAATTCGAATTTTGAAATTTGATGTGGTACGACAACCTTCGAACGTGAGCATGCTGTGGTGCCCACCTCAGCAAGCGATCAGCTGTTGCAGTGGGGACTGCCGGGGGGCAGCCGCCGCTGCTTCAATTCCTTCGTTCCAAGTTTTCATACTATGTTTTGTTTGAGGTTCCAAATTCAAATCACATTATTCCCAGGGAATAATGAAATTCAGTACATATATTATTCCCTGGTTTGAGTGTGGGGAACAATGACTTGCTTTACGGCCAGTTTGCATGACTTATAATGTGACATTTACGAGCAAGTGGTGTGAAAAGTCATTTACACGAACAGCAATAAGTTAACAAATCCTTGTTTTGAGGTCTGAGGCACTCTTACAGTTGCTGGAAATAATATAATTAAATACCTTATTAAATACAGCTTGACATAAAAATGTAGAAAACCGGAAGTCGCCACTGTCTTCGCGCTACCAGCACTTTGAATGATTTTATTTTATTTTTTTTTCACTTATTACGTTAGTTTTATGGCACAATAATAAATCTAACAAACCTGCGGTCTTTGTTTACATCAAATATCAAAGATTTTAAAACGCTGTCAGAAATAAAAATTTTAGTTCCGTTTCAACCCGTTCTGGCCAAGCTGTACGTAATTTATCAACTTGCACTTTAAATTAGGTACTGTTACAATAAGAAGAGGAAAGTTGGTGCAATAATTACCTATTATGTATACTTAGTGGAATTCAAATGCGATGTTCTCCTACCATATTGGCAATCCTTTTGCGTTTTCATGAACCTTCTATTTTGAAAGCCATGTTACAACAATATAGGCCTTATTTTAAAACCAGTATTTTACGAAAAAATCGCGTTAAATATCGTGCAATAAAAAATGAGAAACATCTCATTTGTTGCACAACAGCCATTTAGTGTTTTTTTACCTTGCAAGTTGCGGATATTGTGAACAACCTCATTCATACATAATTATCATAACTTCGTAAGTATTGCCAGTTGCATAAGGCATGGCGATTGTTCTTAAGACCCAGGACACGTGTCACTGTCTATTATTTGTAAATGACTGCCTCTGCATCAACGGAAACGAAATGCCGATCAGAATGACATAAATGCGACGAAATCGTTTCCGCTTTCAAATACTTTGTCACTAGTAAGTTAGTAGTCAGTACAAAAAATATAAATTAAAATATTGGAATCTAAAAAAAAAGAAATGCAATCTTCTTCTTCGTTTTTATTATCACGATTTTTTTAATCAATAAGTGTTGGCATCAAACGGGTATAAATTATATCCTATGACACTCAAGAATAATGTAGCGTTCTACTACTGGAAGAATTTTCAAACTCAGTTCAGCACTTCCAGAGATTACTTCCTACAAACAAACCCACAAACTTTACCTTTTATTATTTGTTTATATTTGTAAATAAAAAAAATCCGCATTTAATCTTGAAACCGTGGAAGTAAATACCTATTTCTGCAACTTAGTTTGAGTACGTGTGAATTTAATAATATTTGTTTTCAAAAGTGACTACAACTTTGTTCAAATAATTAAACAGGGTCTTGAATGACAAAGGTATTTTGTTTCGGAAGAATGAACATAAGACTTATTCCAACATAAAGATACAGCATTAATTCATTAAAAAAAATGTTTGAATGAAACAGTTATTGTAGAAGCTATACGTGTAAATATCGGATCGCTAAACAACTGAAACATCTGAAGCAAGCGATTATTCTGAAAATGTAAATATTGTTCTTTTACTCTGTCTGCTTGCTAGTTTGTGGAAATCATGTAAACAATTACCAGAAAAGTCCAAACATTCCACCACATCGTCAGATTTGCATTCTTTTCTACCTTAGACTACAAGACTGTACGAACACTCTACATATATTTATTAAAAAAAAATGTGTTACTACTTAACGACAGGCTCTTTTTTTTTAATTGCATCTCGCAGTTCAACCTAGGAGAGGTTGTGAGCTGCTTAACCGGACTTTTCTGTGGATGCCATAAATTACTCTAAGGCCTCCAGCCAGGGGACGACTGGCTCAAGATGTTTCTATCCTTATATTGACTAGATGTATGCGAAACATTTTCATTAATAAAAAAACTCTCCAGCGACAAACAATACCTTCAAACCTATTGTTATCAGTATACTCATTACCAATTAATACCAAGCCTAAATTGTACAGTAAAAAAACAAAAATATACTAGTCGACAAAAAATCGTGTCTCAATAATGACTTACAATTTAACTGACAATGATATTCCACAAATAACAATCACGCCACTTTACAGACAAAGGTGGCGAGAGTCATTTTTGGCACCAGTTTTTATACTGTTGTTTACATTCGAAAACATGTTGGTTGGTGTTTAGTTTTGTCTAAATAGAGATAGGTATATTTAAAGTAAGCTGCCTGTCGGTCTTCTACAGATTGTACTACGGAGGGTGTGCCCAAGAACTCCACGACCTCATCCCACCAGCCCCCTTCTTTCATCGCACATCTAGACGCACGGCAAATTACCATCCTTACCTTATTGCTATACCACCAAATCGTACTAAGCGTTTCCAAACGTCTTTTATAATGCCGACTGCGAAGGAATGGAACTCTCTGCCTACGTCTATGTTTCCGAACGCATACAACGCTAATCTCTTCAAAGTTAGAGTGAACAGGCCTCTTCTGGGTAAGCTCCCTCCATCGTCGACCTTGTCTTAGTCACTCCTGACCTAGACTAAGGTCAAGAGCAACCCATAAAAAAGCAATGGCACAAAAAATGGTGTGATAATTCAAATGACAGATCGTCATCAATAATTCTCATAAATTCATTGAGTCGTGATAAATGTGTCGTCACTGAATTATACTGTGTCGTCAATGTGTCTGGCGAGGTCAGCGTGCCAGGTGAAGTGTGAAATGTAGCTATAATGCAAGGGTTTCACTGTTTTAGAGTTTTCACCGACGATACGGCCATTTCTTCACCATAGACGCACCGGCGCTAATGACTCACGCATACAACGCTAATCTCTTCAAAGTTATAGTGAACAGGCCTCTTCTGGGTAAGCTCGCTCCGTCGTCGACCTTGTCTTAGTCACTCCTGATCTAGACTAAGGTCAAGAGCAAACCCATTATACATAAAAAAAGCAATAGCACAAAAAATGGTGTGATAATTCAAATGACAGAGCGTCATCAATAATGTCTCATAAATTCATTGAGTCGTGATAAATGTGTCGTCACTGAATTATTCTGTGTCGTCAATGTGTCTGGCGAGGTCAGCGTGCCAGGTGAAGTGTGAAATGTAGCTATAATGCAAGGGTTTCACTGTTTCAGAGCTTTCACCGACGATACGGCCGTTTCTTCACATAGACGCACCGGCGCTAATGACTCACTAATCACGCGTTCTCATTGCTTCATGCAGGTCATTGCTTGCTTGTGATTCACCTACTGATTTTATTTTATTAATCTATTTTTATGATTCCTAAACAAAATGACATGAACAGTAATGACTGTACACACGTTATCAATAAACCTATTTTTGCATCTTAACTTTATTCGAATGAATGATTTAGATAAATAGCAACTTATTTTGATATAAATAATACTTTACAAATCAAAAGCATCTATTTCTGAAAAGAAAATTATACCATGTGAGCCAGAATTTAAGAAATCACTGGCCTAGAGCGAGCCTCTAGGCCAGTGATTTCTTAAATTGTTAAAATCTATTTTTTCTAATATTACATAACATTATGACATCTATTTTTATCTTTTTTTACATGAAATGGTAGCAAGTGGAATCGCGTAAAAGAAGTTGTAGCAACGCAACGTAGGCACAGCGCGAGCGTAGCAGATGCATCGTTTATGACGTAGCAATAGCGTTGAAGCTGTGCAGCTGTTGTAGCAACGTAGACGAACCGTAGCGATTGTAGCAACGTAGACGCAGCGTAGCAGATGCATTGCATCGTGTATGGCGTTGCAAATGCATTAGATGTGCGTAGCAGTTATAGCAACGTAGCAGCTGTAGCAACGTAGCAGCTATAGCAACGTAGCAGCTGTAGCAACGTAGCAGCTGTAGCAACGTAGCAGTTGTAGCAACGTAGCAGTTGTAGCAACGTAGCAGTTGTAGCAACGTAGCAGTTGTAGCAACGTAGCAGTTGTAGCAACGTAGCAGTTGTAGCAACGTAGCAGCTGTAGCAACGTAGCAGTTGTAGCAACGTAGCAGTTGTAGCAACGTAGCAGCTGTAGCAACGTAGCAGCTGTAGCAACGTAGCAGTTGTAGCAACGTAGCAGTTGTAGCAACGTAGCAGCTGTAGCAACGTAGCAGCTGTAGCAACGTAGCAGTTGTAGCAATGTAGCAGCTGTAGCAACGTAGCAGTTGTAGCAACGTAGCCGTTGCGTAGCAACGTAGCAGTTGTAGCACTTAGCCGTTGCGTAGCAGCCGCTACGCTGCAAAGTAGGCGCAGCGTAGCAGATGCTTCGTTTATCTATAGCAACTGCGTTGAGCTGTGTAGCAGTTGTAGCAACGTAGATGTAGCGTAGCGATTGAAGCTAAATAGGCATGGCGCAGCAGATGCATCGTTTATGGCGTAGTAAATGTGTTGGAGCTGCGTAACAATTGTAACAACGTAGTCGCAGTGTAGCAGTTGTAGCAACGTAGGCGCTACAGCGGAGAATATCTGTAGCGGCTATACCAAGTAGGTGCAGCGAAGCACCTACGTTGAAACAGGCGCAGCGTAGATGTAGAAACCATCATACTATCACATTATAGACTGACTAAGCGAAAAATATTTAATAAAGAATTATTCAATGTAGCTGAAATGCAGATAAAATTGTTGCCACAACAATGTGGAAAGTTTCGAAAATTCCATATTGTCATCATTCATAATACAAATAAATATCTACATAATTATTATGTAAAACCAGCTTGCTTATCACAGTGCAGCCAGCTGAGCCAGGTAAGCCGAGTTCGGCTGATAAGAAAAATTAATAAATAAATATTATTTCCACATTATACACGTGGATTTTAATGTGATTAATAAGCGCCTTCGTTGACAGGTGTATGGTTATTTATCGCAGTGACTAATCCGGGTACTAAAAACCTAATAAAAAAAGATTATCAATGGAATTTCGACAAAGATAGGAATGCTTACGAATTTGAGCACCGGGTGTAGCCCCCCGGTGCTCAAATTCGTAAGCACAACGAACTTAAATGGCATAAATAAAGTATCAAATTTTAAACAAAATTGTAGACTATTTTATTGGTAGCTTTTCGTCAATTCAGATCATGGTCGTTTACTTACTATATTTTGAAGTTAAAATTAACTGCACATAGTGTTTAGGTAGGCGGCCCAAATGACTAAATAAGTGCTTCAATTTGACCAATCTCTAAATACTTACCCTGAGTAAGGAAACTTGCTTTGCCTTGATTTTAATTAAGATTTTATAATTCGTACAGGTAATTGCCCAGTCGTAAAATTGGAAGTAGGTACAACATAGGTAGGTACCTGAATTAATAGCAAATTGCGTGAATATTCAAAATTCATAGATTACATTAAACTATTATCGGAATGGTGAGCAATATAGTTTTATTTCTTTGCTTGATATAGGTACTATTACACTGGTATTAAATTTAATAATTGTTTTATTAGTTTATGAATTGCCATCGCATAAATTAAAAACCGGCCAAGTGCGTGTCGGGCCACGCACAGTGTAGGGTTCCGTAGTTGCCCATCAAAATACTTATGCGAATTAACTAAACTGATTCGCTGAATTTAATTTTAAAAAGAAGATTTTTCAAAATCGGTCCAGGAGTCCTTGAGAAATCGGAGAAAATACATAAAAAAAAGATTACGACGAATTTAGAACCTCCCCCTTTTTTTGAAGTAAGTTAAAAATAGTTGACGATAAAAACCTACCTATCCCCAAAAAACATAGGTACCGTAAAAAATACCTATTAAAGCTGTAACAATAAAGTTGACAAACTTACATTTGCAGTTGAAGAGCATGTTCTCCGATACATTTTGTTTAGGAAAATATGTTATCCAAGTACATTTTATAAGTTGGTCGACTATTACTCGTAAAGTTGTAAAGCCTACTTAGTCATGATAATTTTCTTTTAAACTTCGTTATATATACTACTATTGTGAATTTTTTCACACCCCGAAACATAACCGTTTAGCTGGTAGAAGGGGGGGGACACGAGTCGAGCAAAATTTAGCACTTTAAAGCTTAATATTTCACAAACGAATTTTTTTTATCAAAAAATTGTTAATGGAAACTATCAATATTTTTTAAAGACCTATTTAATGATACCCCACACTAAGGGGTACGCGAGAAAAAAAAAAAACATCCCCTCTTTACGTGTACAGGAGGTACCCTAAAAAAAATATTTTACGAGATTTTATTTCACCACTTTTTCGGCACAACAAATCCGTATATTTACACCAAATTACAGCTCTCTAGTACTGTGCGTCTCTGAGCTAAACTGCGGACAGACGGACGGACGGACGGACGGACATGGCGAAACTATAAGGGTTCCTTGTTTACTACGGAACCCTAAAAATGTGTTGTTTACTTTTTGCCATCTATTTAATCTCATTGCCTACATCTATTCAATTAATAAATTAAATTAATATTAGAAACTATTTGCACATCTTGATGGAAATTATTAATGAGAATAATAATTAATAACAGACAGCGATAATGTCAGTTTCCACGGTTACCTATTGCGTTTGCGCTCGGTCTGGACTCTGGACTCGCTAAATGAGTATAATTTCGTTTACTCAAACCTTGAATAGTGCATTCTACTACCCTATAATTACACTCACCTTGTAGACGTATAGCTGTTGCGTATCTTCGTAATTTGTCTGATGATAGTGTACCTAAATAATGAATTAATCAAACCTCATTATAGATAGTACATTGCGAAACGTTCTCGCATTCCCAATGGGGATTGTCTTAATTTTTCAAACATTCGATTTTATTTTATTTTCTGCAAATTTAGAGCATTTTGAGAAACTAATTTGAATATTTTTATGATTGGCTCAATAGTTTTTTTATTTTTAATATTTTAATTTTTGAGGTAGCTGACGTCACCATTGACCAAAAAGTTGTGCCGTTGCCTCACCAGTGAATAATTTAAAAAACTGCCTGACAACACAACGTCACTTTCTCCTGATAGTAGACGTCAGTTAACATCCTTAGTCGGGGAGCCCAGGGAGGGAATTTTAATGTGACTCCAGCGCATCAGATTATCATAAAGGAGAAATCTTGCACCCTTTAATGTACCTGTACCAAGTATCAACCCTTCATATGGTCCCCACCATTGGTTGTGTGGGAGAACCCGCCAGATTAGTAAAAAAAAATCGATCCACAGAAATACTTGAGCGAGTCAGATTACGAAAAGGTAGATTAATTACGTTCAAAAAATTGTATATGATTATGTACATTGAAGATGGCGGACATTAAATCACGACCGATACTTGCGAACTAACAGGTAGTTCACCTTTTCTCCGCGAGTCTACCGACTTCGCCCCATGGAAAACGTCAGATTATTAGTGAGTATGATTTTTACAGTGTTAGTTTCAATTAAAAAAAAATGGAACGCGCTCGAGTATTTCAAGATTACGTTTTTTTTACCAATAGAAATATGAATTATTACTTTGTGCCACATCCAAATCGTCAGACATTTTAATACGACACTTTTTAAGGTCTACTTTACATACACTTTGAATATCTGACGCGCTTGATTAACTTTTTTTTTGGATTTTCAACCGCTTGCCACGGACAGCCCCCTCGAGTTAATCGTCCGATTAATATGTATTGGTTATCAGAAATAGAAAAGCGCGTTTACACTGTAAATAGCTGACGCGCTCGAGTACTTCTGTACAACTGTTTTTTTACAGTTTTAAAACTGTTTACACGCCCTTCCCCCCACTAAAATAGAAAACTTGTCAGAAACTTTTTTCTTTTTAGAACATATTCTTTCAAATCCAATAGGTCGCCATGATGCTCGAGTAACTGCAAATTAGAATCCTCGCCTCCCCTACTATAAAAATACAATAAATTTTTGAAATCGGTTTTTATTTTTGTTTTTTAAAACGGAAAGTCGTCGACGAGGTGACATTATTGTTCGTTTTTCTGAGCAATACTTTAGCATTAACTTAATGAATATACAAAGGTATATAAAGGTTTGATATCTTACTTACATCAAAATGATCTTCGCAACAGTAGGTACATTTTATAAACCTTGCAATATTACACGCCTACATCACGGCATCACTTTTCTCGCAAATCTTATAAAGAGATCATGAGGCATGTTGCAGAAATAATCATAAAATACATAAAAAACTAAACATTATTATTTGTTTACATTTTTGACATTTTTAATTTGTCACTTGACAGATTGTTGAAAATACTTGCCACTTACTTTTTATTGTCTGAGGCAACGATACAAAACGGTACAGCCAATAATAACGTCACTTGAAGGGCAAGGAAGGTCAAGCGTATTTTATCAAAAATATCAATCAAATATGAACATTTTTCATTTTTGATTGGTTACTAATGATTAGTAACGCTATTCCTAGAAATGGTTTTTCAATTACAACATATTGAAAAAAATGAACAATGCCCATTCCATTCTGCTGATAATTAAACAACATTCATTGCATTTTCACTCTGTCTCATTGACGAAAACAGCAAAGAGGTTTGAAGGTTTTGGCCCTATTGGTGGCCCGCCAGTTTGTTTTTTTTTTTCTAAATCGCGGTGCACAAAACAGTGAAAAAAAATCAAAATGGCCGTTAGAGCAACCTTCCATACAAAAATGTTTAAACCCATTTCTTCAAAATAATTTGGAATAAGAAAGAAAAGTATGTTCATAATTTAGGTGCTATTCCTAAACGCTTACTAAATAATAATATGTAGGTACTTATTCATAAATTAAGAAAATAACATTTTCAATTATCACCTAACGACCTATCACATGTGTGGAAAACAATTTATTTGACGGCACGGTTCGAGCAGTAGTTGAGTGCAGAATCCATTATTTTAAAAATGAGCTGAGTATTGAAATTACAGAAACACGTAGGTAAAATGAAATTGGTGATAAGGTTCTCATTCAGGGTTACTAAACTTCGGGTCAAACATATTAGCCGACGTGTAATGAACCTTTCGCCGCCCCCTGCCGTGATTTAGCACTCCATATGTATGTATCCGTTGACCTCCTGATTTATTAGAGCTATCATGATGGAAGTTCGTTGCCACTGTTCCGGCATATAAAGGCGCTCGCTCACCGGGAGCATTCGCGTGTAATGTAAAATTATAGATTCGACTTTGAGCATTACATTACAATCTTACCTCCCTGACTGACGATCGAGCATTCGCGTACATCTAAATGTATTTTAATTAATTTTATAACTCAAGAACGGGCTCACCTATCCAAACCAAATGTTTAAGCTTTGTTAGGACTATTTAGTAGATGGTTTATGTGAAGTTTGCACAAAATCGGTCGAACGGTTCTTCATTTATCACATTTTTTGTAACAAATGATGTAGTAAGTAGTAGTAGTAATAGTAGTGTAGTAGTGATAATTCTGTGGCGCTACGAAGTTCGCGGGGTCAGCTAGTTTAGTATAGATTTGATACAAGGTGCGCATTGTAATGCTCGATTGTCATCCGTCACCGAAGAAATGTTCGAATCTGTAACGTTACATTACAGGTGAATGAAAATACAAATGTACGCAATTTGATGCTCTATTGTCTTCGAATGTTCGAATCTGTAACGTTACATTACAGGTGAATGCTCGCGGTGAGGGAGCGCCTTAAGGGGTACCGTGTAACCGGATTACTAAAAATAGGGTCAGAACTAATTACCTCGTATAACACGCATGCAGAGTTGGAAACATAGAATTAGTATATTTATTTAGTTTTATACAAGTGCCGAGGCGTGCTTTCTAAAGCCTCTATGTATTATATTATATTAATTATATTGAGGCGAAAAAAGCAATCATTGTATCAAGTTTCTGATTAAAAAAAATGATTATTTACTGAACTACTTAAATTAAATTCCATACAATTCCATATATGAATACCTTCCATGTAATCAGTCATATTAATCAGATATTTTTATATATAGGTACACTAGAACACTTAAAATACAAGATTTTTAAACTTAAAAGGTACATCTACAAATTCAATTAGGTACCTACTCAATTCAAAACCAGCAGAACTGTATAATTTATCAAGCGGTATTACTAATGGCACCTAGATAAAGATCCATGACGCATGCAACAAATTGTAGATCAAGTACACCATAATCTTTTACCCTTTCATTAACGTGTTGTTACAGTAATCAGGGAAATTGCAAACGAGGACAGACGAGGAAAATGTACAGACTTCAACACATCAACCTACCCTACCTGTCAAGTTTTCCCAAGCAAACATGAAACGTCTTCTTTTGTGATAAAGTTGAAAATCTATTAAAGATATTTGACAGATTCGGAAAACTTGATGTGCTGTCGTCTTTACATACTTGATGAAATATTTGAAATCCTGATATGAATCAGGTCATTTTCGGATTTCAGCATATATCAAGTGAAATTTAACTAAGAATTGGATGACCTTGTCGCCATTAATTATTGTGATTTCATGCACGTTTTTCTGGTACTAACACGCTCTTAAATAAACAATTAATCATAAGAAAATAACATTAGCAAGATAATAAAGATAATGAACATTATTGAACATATATTTGTACATTTAAAAGTATTTTTAGGGTTCCGTAGTCGTCTATAGTATCGCCATTTCCATCCGTCTCATATCTGTCCGCAGCCTAGCACAGAGACGCTTGGTCCTAGAAAGCTATAATTTGGCATGGATATACAGATTAGTTACGGGCGACAAAGTGGTAAAATAAAATGCCATTAAAATTTTTTTTAGGGTAGCTCCTGTACACGTTTAGGGTAGCTCCTGTACACGTAAGTAGGAATGGGTTTTTAAAAAACATTCTTAGTTGAAACGCATATAGTACGGTCGGTGCCTTTCATTGTAGGACACATCACATACGGCAGAATAATGTTAAAGTGGGTTATTTAATACTGGCCACCGAATATACATTCATTTGCTTACCCTCTTCCTATGTAAGGTATTTAGGGTTTGTTGACCAGTATAACTAATGCAACCGAATACTATAGAATTTGATATGAAGCGAGTCTAACGGCTCTACATACAAGTTGCGTTTTAAATTAACAATTTTAAAAGAAAAACTAGTTTCTGTAGGTCACAGTACCTACACTAATTTATAAGGCAAAGTGTAGGAGTTTATCTTTGAATATATTTTCCATACAGCACCTAATTATTGATGTTACTAATTTCAGAATAACACGGTAGTGATCGTGGAAAACGGCGAAGAAATAGTAAAAGTTAGTAAAATGCAAGTGCCCAACGGAATTACACCTTCGAAATATTTGAATGGTAAGTTAGTGATTTTATTTTAATGCCCTTTCCTTTCACCTTCAAGGCTTTTTTTGTTATCGGTATTTTTTTATCGTTGAGTCGAAAACAAAACTTCCGGTCTCAAAAAATTGTTTACTAGAACATTCTGTAACAAATTATTTTAGATTCAGGAATATTAGGAGATCTGTTTTTAAAATAAGTAGATATTATGATTGGCCTGTATATCTGTCTGCACTGCTCGTTATAATTCAAAATCTCTATTTATTTTGTTGGTTTAAGATATAGCACAATGTCTTCTTTTCAGTGTTATAAAATGTGAGGATATGTACTGCTGATGACCCCACTTCTCGTGTCAGTCACTCTTATTTAATATAAATGAATCAGTGGGGGACTAGATCCCTCCAATATATACCTAATGTAGTAGCTCTACATGCAGGCTAGACACGATTCTCCGTGGGAACAATGTACGAAACAGTATTTGTTTAAATTCCACTAATGGAACGAAATATTTTTCTTTCCGTTCTTACCCGTGTATTCACCTGTTTTAAATGTTCCTAATTGACGTCATTCTGAAGATAAATTAGCTCAGACTTGATAAAATATTTTTAAAACATAGCAACAATTGTTCTGCTAAACTTTAAAGAGAGATATTTACGTCATCATCTTTGATAAATGAGGAATTGTAACTTGATTTTGTAATAAACGGTGTATAAAGATGCAACAAACGATAAACAATGGCGCGATCTGAACAATTACCCTTTCAATGAGTCATTTCAAAACCAGTTTAAGTACTTGGATTTGTTTGATAATGTTTGCCATTGTGGAACAAAGTCTTCTTCCACAGAGAACTCGTAACAAACATTCTGAACTTGTTATTGGGCACGTGTTCAATATCACTTGTCCTGTGATTTCACTTCAGATGTTTACATTATATTGTAATGTCGTTGTAATTTTCAGGGCCGGATCAGATTGTGCCATCGGACAGTTTCACTAATACAGTACCCGGGGGCCATGTGAAGATACACGTGAAGGCCCGTGGGTTAGCGGCGGAGCCCCCCATCTCAGTGCCCGGCCTCCTCTCTCGCACGGTAGCTAGGTACCCCGACTCCACCGCGCTAGCAACAAAAAAATCAGACGGGAAATGGCACAAAATCACTTACAAGTAAGTTTATAGATTATCGTTATCTTTATTTCCTTCTCTGTGGAAAATCCTGTAAATAATTACATAAGCCTTCTCCAAGGGCTGTCGAAACCGTTTTTGTGAAAGATTAATGAAATCATTGATTGATTTTCTACCATGTGCAAATTCGGTTGTCAATTAAGCCGATAATGCCCAGATAAGAAACATCGTGAAGCTAAAAAATGCATAATAATATTGATTTATTTATCAGATACCTTAATATCTTACCTAATTATTATATTAATCGATGACAACAGCAAATATTTCTCACGTGCACTAAGTGAAGGTAAAAGACACGTGCTGCACCCTAGATATGAGCGCCGATGGCCAATTCCACGGCGGCGGCGTGGCCTGTATATTTTCACGGCGGCGGCGGCGTCGCGGCGGCGCGTCGCGTCCGGCCGTGCGCCTTAGTTTTTTTTTATTAGGGAGAGATTTCTTAAGAAAAATGAAGAAAATCATGTTGTTGTTAGGTACCAAAAAAAGTTATATAAAGAAACGTATTTTTTAATTACAATTTTAGTCTTCTATAATTAGAGATTACGTTTACTAAAAACAATAATTGTTTCAGTATTTTAAGATGCGAGACAGAGTTTTTAATCAAAGCACTATCTATTTTTTTATGTGAAATGGGTTTGCTCTTGACCCTAGTTTTTTTTTTATCGTGGTAAATCATCAAATGAGTCCTCCTACTCAGGGCAGGGCGGGAGGGACTGTCAGACTTGTACTGACTAAAATCCACGGTGTCCTTCAGTAGCCCTTTGTGTACCGGAGTCGTAGCATAAGTGTGTCCCACGACCCCCGCAGGCTTTGGCCCTCTAAATGGGAGGCCCCGTCATTGTGCTGACGCTCTTTGAAGCGCGCGTGGAACACAACGAGCCGTCGACCCGGGCATGGTCCATGGTCGGACAGCGAGTCCCCCATTACTCGCCATCCGCATGCCCGCGCCTACGGTGGCCGGAGGTCGTCCCGCGACGTCCGACGCCGTGGGCGTCTACCACTGCGCCGTGGGCGAGTGTTCTCCCTCGCGCGTCCCGCCTCCTCATTCGCGAGCATGACTGCTTCGCAGAACGAGGTGACTGCTTCCCACTTCGTCTCGCCCCGCAGAATGGCGGCGACCAATGACGAGGTCGTCGCCTATCGCCTGCGTCAGGACACGGCGGTGCTCAGCCCAAGCGGGGCAGTCCTGCATCGTATGCTCCACCGTGTCCTCCGGGCGGTCCTCGCAGTGGTGACACCCAGACGTTTCCTTCCTCCTTATCCGACACAGGTACCTCCCGAAGCATCCGAGTCCACTGTCCGGTGAGGACCTGCGTCAAGCGGTAGGTGAGGACGCCGTGGGACCTATCCAGCCACTCCTCAAAGAGGGATCTTACCGCCGCGATTGCGGCGAGCCCGTTGACCCTAGTCTAGGTCACGAATGACTAAGACAAGGTTGACGATGCCCAGAAGTAAGAGTCCCGCTAAGCGGGGCTTCGTCGATTTGGGTGTTTCTCATTTTTCGTGCATATTACAAGTCCAGCAATAAAAAAAATATGTTTTCATAATTTATCAACATTTCTTTTAAAGAAAAACAACACAACAAAGTTATGCTACCAATGCACGTAACATTTACAGATCCATATAACATAATTAATTAATTATAAATAAAAATCTTTACAGATTCTCATTTCCTTCGGTGTCCATTTACTATTCTAATATAAACATTTGTATTTTAACCGAAATAATCAATATCAATTGTTAATAAATTAACCGTACCAAGAAACAATATTAAGAACACAACTTTTACACCTAAAATAAATAACGACATTTACCAAAAATAATAAATTTTATTTCGTAAAACTTTTAACATATTTTTTTTCTGATTACCATCGGTTTGTAAAAACATCTAAACAACAGTCTGCACATGAACTTAAGCGTGCCTAAAGGGCCGCACCGCGCCCCGCACGCGTCTCAGTCACCCAGCAAACGTCGTGGCAGGCGGATGGATGGTCGTGGTAAAAAAATACAGTCGTGTAAAGTTTCGCTGGAGGTAATTATTCTGGAACCATTCTCATTCTTTTCGTCCGTTTTACTACGTGAGTATTTATAATGTTGTTTAATTTGTAGCTAATTATAATTTCTTATAATTACCTTCGTAGTTTATAATATGCACGAGATTCATAATTCTGTCATTTTTGGAAAAAATACGGATTAACGATTCAAACCTCATTACCTTCTTTCTCACTGCCTTCGTTTACCGTCGTTTTTTTTTAAATTGTTTCATTACCCTCTATTTATCTTCATTACCTTCGCAGCTTTATGCCTTCACATTAAGTCTCAGTATCATTCCCTTCGGTAACGGTTCTCATTACCGTCTTATTCCGATTTTTTATTTTGTAATACTTCATTAAATCAAGTATAAACCACAAAATGTTGAAGGATTATCTGTAAATTAATGATATCAGAAAAAAAAACGAAGTTATTCGACAATTAATTTGAATTGTATAAATGTCTTGGAATATGCACGAACTGCGCGAAACACCCATTTCTCTTGTGAAGGAAGAACTAGTTTTGCCTAGGCCAGACTAGTTTATCCTGAAATCGGGTTTGGCCGGTAATTTATACACTTGACTGTGTAGAGCCGACTATACACGTACCAGTATACTTGTACAAATCGAGACTTGCACAAACATAGGACAGTGACCATGTTAGGGACTTTAACCATGGCGTGATGTGAAAATCAACCTTGCCACTAAGTAATAATGATGCAATTCGATTGACTTGACGTCGTTGTGTCGTCCCTTAGAAATTTGTGCAAGTATCTTCCCACACACGTTTCAGTATACTTGCGCAAGTCTGGATTGCCGCAAGTATACTGTAAGTGCAAAGTAAGGCAAATTACGCCGGTACGTGTGAAAGCTATTGTTGATACAGTTGATACATGGTGACAGCTGGTCTGAGACAATAACCTATGCTGAGTTAGCCCTTTCGTCAGTAATGAATTGGCTATACGATAACCTTCTTACCATTAACCTTTCTAAAACTTATTTTCTTCCCTTTGGTTTGCAAGCGGCCACGTTACCAGCTCCAGATTCCATTATATTAAAAGCTCACTCTTGCTCTCCAACTACGCCCTTCTTACAATGCTCATGCCCACGGTTAACAAGATCGCCAATTATTACATATTTGGGGGTCCAGATTGATGGAGTTTTAAGCTGGAAATCCCACATAGATAGTCTTACTTCCCGCGTCAGAAAGCTTATTTATATTTTTAAAAAGTTAAGGCATACAGCTGATCGCACTACACTGAAGACGGTTTATTACGCTCTGTGTCAGTCATTACTTACTTACTGTGTCACTGTGTGGGGAGGTGCTGCCAAAGTTCACTTGCTTCAAGCTGAACGTGCGCAGAGGGCTGTCCTGAAGGTCATGTCCCTCAAACCCTTCAGATATCCTACTTCAGATCTATTTAAAGAATGTCAAGTTCTGTCCGTCAGGCGGCTTTTTGTGCTTCACACTGTGTTACGTAAGCATTCGTCCCTAAAATATAACCATAGCTCTCAAGGCAAACGTAAACGCTATAGGGTATGTCCTACTCAACGTTGTAGAACGGCTTTCGCTAAACGGCATTTCTATGTAATTGGGAGTCACATCTACAATAAAATCAATAAAAACTGTCCCATATATTCTACTACTTTGCGGGAATGTAAAAGGAAAGTTTATAGTTGGCTACTAACGCAGAATTACGAGGACACTGAAAATCTATTAAAAGTATAGCTCCTATGTATAAGTACACACTCTCTTCTATACATCCAATTTTACTTTTATGAACGTAATTCAAAAACGCACAACATACGCGCGAACACACACACGCAAACATATGCTCGTGCTCGCTCATATAATTGTGCGGATTATGCCACAACTTACTCAATCACACACAAGCATGCATGCGCTTAGCATGCAGGCACATTCACACACACACACACACACATACACCCATGAACTAGCATACACGCACACACATACCGAACACCCAGTCAGGCACAGGCGTCTACCTACTTCTAAACTCAAAATTGTTGTCATTCTTGTCATTTTACTAAAAACTAAATATATGTAGGTACCTACTTACTCCTTAACCGTTGTTATTTAATGTCACAATGAATGGATCTATATAAATTGGAGAATTGCTGGTACCCTTAACACAAGTTAAATCTTTACCTTGGGTACCAGAGTTCATACAAATATTTGCATGATTGACATTACCAACAGATCAATGTCTGAGATGTTTTTAGCTTTATTTTCTTATTTTATTGTATGTTCACCTTTGCTTGTAAATATTTGTCTGTAAATGCCTAAAAGCGCAAATAAACAATTTATAATTTATAGTACATGCCATACACTGCGCCGCCGGCTACCCGGCAACCGGAACGTGTGAAAAGGCACTAACGTGTGTGGCATAAGCTACGTAGTGAGTGTAGCTAAGAGGCTAGAGCGAACAAACGCCGAATGCCATCAGGACGCGCCTGCGAGCGAGAAAGCAAGTTGCGACTCGTTGTGGCGGCGCGCCGCGCGTTTCTTTCGGCGGCGGCGCGCCGACCGAATCCACGGCGACGGCGGCGCGCCGGCGCGGCGCTCATATCTACTGCACCCCACTTTTCTCCGATTTGACAACTGTATTATATAACTAGTTTTAAATGCTTTTAACAACATGTTTTGCCTAATTGATTAACAGATCATCATAGAAGTTTCCGAAATTAGTGAGCTTAATATTTTAAACTATCTGTAATAAAAATTATCAACATCATCAGCATTTATCATCCTATCAATGATTACTATCGCGATATTCCCCACTCACAAATAACATTGGCCAACTTTCCAAAAGTCTACATTTCTTGATGTATTTTCCAGAACATACCAAGAGCGCGTGCGCACAGTGGCGAAAGCTTTTATAAAACTCGGTCTAGAACGATACCACTCCGTTTGCATCCTCGGTTTCAACTCAGAACAATGGTTCGTGGCCGACTTAGCAGCCATACACGCCGGGTGAGTATCATTTTGTTATCAGTAACATAGACTGCTGAAATGAAGAATACAAGAGAAGTTTGGAAGAATAAGACATGCTGCACCGACCCCTATTATTATTTGTATGATAATGATGATGAATCAACATAAATATGATACATTGATATATTAATTCTGTCATTTCTGGAAAGTGAGGTAAGTATATAAATTCAACTGATGACGTAGGCTTAAAGATTGCGATAAAATACGTTAAATAGTCTATTCTGTTCTGTTTCTTATTATGTTATGCAATTGCATATAATTCACCATATTTTTATGGCTGCACTTTTTAGGCCCAGGGGTATTTCGTGGAATCTATAGATACTTAGAACTGCTTCCTATCCGGCCTCGCTTAAATTCAAACAATAGGGTGATTATTTCAGTTCCCATCAAAACCATTGGGTTAGTCGAGTGATGTTATCTTTTTCGCTTGTCAAAAATATTTCCGAAAATGCTATGAAGAATCTTGACGATGTTATACTGTACCTGTTTAACTAAACAATATTACCAAACTTACATAACCATTTTGAAGAAGGTAGGAAGACTTGACTGTCCATTATTGTTGTCAATGTATGTTGTTATAAATTAGCCCTCTTATTATTATAATTTTTACAACTCAAGATATGAAATAATTTTGGCAGTTTATTGTTTTATTATTTTTATCTATTATGTATTTATTACTGAAGGCTATAAACGTCGTGTAATCATTATTTACAATCTACAAGGTTTGCGTGTTAGTTGTCTCGATTGAAACCTATCTACCGCTTATCTACCTTTATTTTTTCTTGTAAATAAAATAAATACTAATTGTAGCCCAAATTAATCTTGAAAAAGTCTAAGAACAAAATTCTCACGTAGTTATCTTTAATTAAGTATAGAACATACTGTGTGAAAGATAAGGTAAAAATTGCAACTGCAATAGATTTTTGAATGGACGATTTTTACATACCGCATATTATTTAGCGTCTCCAAGTTACGAAAGTCTGATCAATTTTATTACTTATTACTATAACATTATTTGGATGTAATAAGTTCTCAACCAGTTTATTCCTTGTTAAATCCTTTACGAAGCGTCCACACTACAGACCAGTTCTCAAGACGAAATAGTTATTTGTTATGCAAGGCTGAAAGTTGATTTTTGGCGCGAGTACTTGGACTGAAAACTGAGCGAGTGACAGATACTAAGATACGGTTCAAATATAGAATCCTGAGCGTAGTGAAGTTTTCAAAGGTACTAGACGCAGAAAAACTTTGCTGCTGAGTGCAACACACAACTTTTCACCTCACTAAGCGAGGAAATGCCCCCTGCATTTCGCCTGTCAGTGTAGAAAATATTTGACTACAAGACGTGTTCGAATTTTGAACAGCACTGCGAAATGCACGTTTTGAATGAGAAATGGAATCTTTCCGAGCGTGTGAGGTGAAATAGTTATTTGTTATGCAAGGATGCAAAGTTGATTTTTGGCACGAGTACTTGAATTGAAAACTGAGCGAGCGAGGGATTCTAAGATTGAACCGCGAGAGAAACGAGCGGTTCAAATATAGAATCCTGAGCGATGCGAAGTTTTCAAAGGTACGAGACGCAGAAAAACTTTGCTGCCGAGTGCAACACAAAACTTTTCACCTCACACAGCGAGGAAATGCAGTGGGGGCGGCTCGCAGTCAGTGTAGAAAACAATTGAATACAAGACGTGTTCGAATTTTGAACAATACTTTGTGCTCTAGAACACAAAATGGAGTTTTGCGCTCAGATTTTGAATGAGAAATAGAATCTTTCCGAGCGTGTGAGGTGAAAAATCCTTTACAAAGCGACCACACTACAGACCAGTTCGCAAGACGAAATAGTTATATATGTTATAATATGCAAGGCTGCAAAGTTGATTTTCGGCGCGAGTACTTGGACTGAAAACTCAGCGAGTGACAGATACTAAGATACGGTTCAAATATAGAATCCTGAGCGTAGCGAAGTTTTAAAAGGTAGGTACGAGACGCAGAAAAACTTTGCTGCCAAGTGCAACACACAAGTTTTCACCTCACACAGCGAGGAAATGTAGTGGGGGCGGCTCGCCTGTCAGTGTAGAAAATATTTGACTACAAGACGTGTTCGAATTTTTAACAACACTGCGCCCTAGCACGCAAAATGGAGTTTTGCGCTCAGATTTTGAATGAGAAATGGAATCTTTCCGAGCGTTTGAAGTGAAATAGTTATTTGTTATGCAAGGCTGCAAAGTTGATTTTTGGCGCGAGTACTTGAATTGAAAACTGAGCGAGCGAAGGATTCTAAGATTGAACCGCGAGAGAAACGAGCGGTTCAAATATAGAATCCTGAGCGATGCGAAGTTTTCAAAGGTACGAGACGCAGAAAAACTTTGCTGCCGAGTGCAACACACAACTTTTCACCTCACTAAGCGAGGAAATGCAGTGGGGTCGGCTCGCCTGCCAGTGTAGAAAAGTAGAAAACAATTGAATACAAGACGTGTTCGAATTTTAAACAACACTTTGTGCTCTAGAGCACAAAATGGAGTTTTGCGCTCAGATTTTGAATGACAAATAGAATCTTTCCGAGCGGGTGAGGTGAAAACAATAATTTAGCTTCGAAATGTTTTAAAACTCTCTTTTCTAACTTTCCGTAGAGGTTACGCGGCGGGTATTTACACCACAAACTCGGCGGATGCCTGCTACCACTGCCTGCTGTCATCCCGCGCCAACATCTGCGCCGTGCAGGATAAGAAGCAGCTGGACAAGATCCTGTCAGTTCGACACAAGCTACCAAACTTGAAGGCTCTCATACAATGGGAGGGTACTGTTGACACCTCGGTGCCCGGTGTCTACAGTGTAAGTGAAATAAACAATACCGAATCGTATGAACTTATACAGGAAAATGACAATAGATATTATTGGAAATTAATTTCCACGAAGTACCTACTGTTTTGTTAAACATAATTTACAAGTGACAGTTGACAAATGGAGGCCATTGCCCTGTCCATTCTTATTTCAAAAATATACTAGGAACGGCCTGATAGAGCCTGTCAAACCGTTGTTTGTAGAGAAAAAGAAAGGCAGAGATTTAACGCTGAGTTTAAATAGAGAAGTGCTCTTATGGAGTTATGGTCCATGCGATTAAGGCTTATTTTACCAGATAAACAATGTCGTATATCTTTGTTTCCAGTGGGACCAGGTTATGGAAATGGGGGCCAAGGAGCCCAACACGCAGCTCGACAATGTCCTTAAAACTATTGCTGTCAACGAATGCTGCACGCTAGTATACACAGTAAGTTCTCAATTACTACTGAACGTGTAAAGTTATTACCTGTATGTATATGCATTTAGCTCAATAGTATTTTAACCTGCAACATGCTTCCCAATCGGGATTATTTCCTTACCGTGACCCCGGAACATAACAGGCTACTGAAGGACACCGTGGATTTTAGTCAGTAGAAGTCTGACAGTCCCTCCCGCCCTGCCCGGGGCTGGAGGACTCATTTGATGATTTTGCCACGTAAAAAAAAAAAAAAAAAAAAAAAAAAAAAAGACCATGAAACCTAACCGAACTTTCTGTGCAGGACCACTATCATATAGTCATACAAAACTCCAATACCTAAACAACCATAATGTTTGACTGATATATTTCTTTCGCGATTACGATTTTCTATGAAGATAGTTATTCAATTCGATAAACAACAAATGTGTCATAGTTCTGTCTACAGTCTGTAATGCTTTAGAGACAGGTAAATTAGTAATCATTATCATTGCTCTGTCCGTATCAATTTATTTGGGGCCGGCGCAGCATGTTTTCATATTCTAACCTTCTTTCAATCATCATAACCGTAATGATTTTCCCGGGATCGTCTTAAAAAGACACCATGACCCTAAATCTTAAAGGGCAAGCAATGAAACAGCGTGGACTTTTAGTCAGTAAGGGTCTGGTGGCCTACCATGACGGTTCCGCTCACGGAGATGGCGCTATACGACTTGTATGGATCTGTCTCTTTACCACAACCTAAAGACTCACGCTTTAAGACGTCATCATAGTAGGCCACCTGATAGTCCTTTTCAGAATGGCTCCACCCAGCAGTGCTATTCTCTATTACAGCAGCCCTGAGGCGGCGGCGGAGCAGCGGCACAGCCACAGCGCTCACGTCCCGCTGGGTCTAAAGTTTGCAATTTACTAAGCTACTGACAGACTAGAGCAGTGGTGGCCGAGTAGAGCAGTGGTGGCCGAGTGGTATCGGCCCCGACTTACGAGTTGTAGGTCGTGAGTTCGAACCCAGCCAGGCGCATTACTTTGTGTAATTTATTTCAACACCACTGCTCTCAAAACGGTGAAGGAAAACATCGTGAGGAAACCGGCATGTCTTAGAACCAAAAATTCGAAGACATGTGACATCCACCAACCCGCACTGGGCCCGTGTGGTGGATTATGGCCCACTCCCTAACACAGAGAGGAGGCCTGTGTCCCAGCAGTGGGAACATATAAGCTGATGATGAAGCTACTGACAGCGACACTAGTGCTCAATACTCGCACTGCACGATCGTCAAAGAGCACATCGAAGAGTTTAGCGATGAAATTTCTTATTGGATAAAGTATAGCTGGGTGGATGAAATCATTTGATGACTTGACCACCCCAAAAATAACTGTAAGCCTAAGAATGTTTGCTAATGTCTCTTTCGTCCACAGTCAGGAACAGTGGGTCCCCCGAAAGCGGTGATGTTGTCTCACGACAACCTGACGTGGGACGCCTTCTCCATCGGCGAGCGAGTGGCGGACTTGCAGCCCGAACACGACCGCATCATCTCTTTCCTACCACTCAGTCACGTCGCTGCACAGGTATGACAGAAATTAATATAAAGGATATCCCCAAATGGTTGTTTGGAAGTTGTGAATGTTTGCCTCCCTGCGATAGCCCATGGTAGATTAAGTCCCTAGAAAGATAATCATATTGTGTAGTACGGAGAAGATAGTCATGCATGCGTAAAATTGACGCATGTGTTTTAAATTAGCTGTAGATTGAGGTTTATTAATATACTAGATGAAAACCCGGCTTCGCTCGGGTGAAACATGACTCATAACTACAGATCTGGTACAAAATGTAGGTAGATATTTCTGTAGTCATCGGTTCTCAAGGAATGGGTATTAAAGGTATGCAAGGCATAGATTCGTATAGCTTCATTCATTGTGTTTAATAAATATAGTACCTAAATAAAAACTGCAGTTTTTCGCCCATTGTTCGCGCCTATTGGCCGGAGATCGTTTGCGACAGTCGCTCCCTTCATACCGCCCTGAGATCGCTCCGGAGCTCTTCCCGCCGCACTAAACTTGTCGAGGCAGCGGGGATTCGCCGTACCAACACAGTTCATGCATGTACCACCATACCAACACTTTTCAGACTCCTAATATCTATTATGAAGAGGAAAGATTTGTATTTTTGTATGTTTTTTTTAGTGTGTAACATCATCAAATAAGTCCTCCCACCCAGGGCTGTCAGACTCGTACTGACTAAAATCCACGGTGTCCTTCAATAGCCCTTTACATTCAGGGGTCACAGTAATTCGTTGGTCCCGCGACCCTGGCAGGCTTTGGCCCTCTACAGAGGGGCCCCGTCATAATGCTGACTGCACTCTTTGAGGCGCGCGTGGAATACAACGCGCCGTCGAAAAATATTCAAGTGGGATTCAAAAGTGGGATCCAACGGGAATAATTCGTTGGTCCATGGTCGGACAGAGATAGGGCGCAAGAGGTCTCCGCCTATTGCCGTCGTGAGGACACGGCGGTGCTCTGTTGCGCGCGGGGCAGTCCTGCACCGTATGCTCCACCGTGTCTTCCGGCCGATCCTCGCATTGGTGACACCCAGACCTTGCCTCCTTCGTCATCAGACACGGGTACCTCCCGAAAAATCCGTGTCCGGTGAAGACCTGCGTCAAGCAGAAGGTCAGGACGCCGTGACGCCTATCCAGCCACTCATCAAAGAGAGTTTCTCTTCTTGTCTTACCGCCGCGATTGCGACACGCCCTACAACTCCAATCATCTCACGTGCTCGAATGTAACAAAATTAAATAAAATTTCTTTTGGAAGTCGTTGGCTTAATTTTTGCCACCGACTTCCGAAAAAAGGTTACAATATTGTAAAACTTTAGTATTTGAAGTTGGTTACTTTAAAAAAAAAAATCATCGATATCTATATTAATAATTTCGTGCAGGGCTACGGTAGACTCCGTGACGCCTATCCAGCCACTCCTCAAAGAGGGGTCTTACCGCCGCAATTGCGGCGTGCAGGGCCTTCGGTCGCGACAGTCGTTCCTTCCATACTGCCCTGAGATCGCGCCGGAGCTCTTCCCGCCGCGCCTCGACTTCACGAGGCAGCGGGGTCACGCCCCGGCGCTGCGCCTCCACGCGCCACTCATACACGCGCTGGAGGGCAGTCGCCTCCAGATCCCAGGGCAGCAATCCGGCAAGGAGGTTGGCCGATTCGCCGGCAATCGTGCGGTATCCCCGGATCATCCGGATAGCCATGACCCTCTGGCATGCGACCAGCTTCTGTGGTCGCGTCCGGATGCTCAGGGCCCACACAGGGGCCCCGTAGAGGGCCATGACGGTATACGGTAAAATATATTTCTCGAACACGGGATTTTCCCGTATGAACGCCGTGTAAACAATTTTTAAGTTTTCACATCGATGCCTTCCGGCCAAAAGGGGATAAGCGACATTTTTTGCGAAATCGACTTATATATATGGTTAGAATCGGCTTTTTTTTCTGCGTCTAATGGTCTAAGTTTCGTGGCTCTAGGACAAACTTTTTGTCGCTTAGGCGGTAAAGGAATTGAGGTTCTGACACTAAGTTTTTCGTCATAAACGACAGTTATTTTTGGTGTATTTTGTATTATGGTGGTTGGATAAAAATAATATTTCAAAACTATGAGATAAGCAATTTTGGCTTTGAATATTTTTTTCTTTACTTGAACGTTAAGTAGTTTGGGCTGTAAATACTTTTTTGTAAAAAATACATTAATCAAATTTTGCTTGAATCTTTGTTTACCAAACTTTCGGTTAGGATATTAGGGCAGTTTATTTGGATAAAATATATGTCATTTATTACATTTAGGCCTCATTTCCGTGACTTTATTTGGCGCTTATTTTTATTTTCCCTAGTCACCAAATCAATCATCGAAGGCGCCTAGGATAAATCAGCCAAACGAATGTTGCGTGTACAATTGTCGCTTACCCTTTTTTTCCCTCCCAAAAAAAAAATCTGGTATGGTGGTTGGATAAGATGATAAATCAAAGGTTTGGCGGTTAGCTTACACAAGAATGACAAACAGCATCGGTTATCTCTCTCTTTCGTTCGAACAAAATGTCGTTAGCGTTCCGCAGCTATCATAAAGTCTGTATACGACCACGGCGTAAGCACCACCGTGCTCGTGAGTCATTTTGGCCCAAAGTTTATTTAATAGACTTTATGTTCATCTATGACTGTGTATTATTCTACTTAGTTATTTTAGGTTACATAAGAAAAAAGTTATTCTTTTGCTACCTTGTTCCGACGATACCGAATAGTTAAATAAGTAGGACCTACAGTTTAGTTTTTCAGTGCTTTTGTTTGTTTGTTGGCTAGTGTATACGGCTGAGAAACATGATCAAGGGTTCGAACGGTCAAATCATCGAAGGAGTCCTCCCAGGGTGGTATCTACGGGAAGGACTGTCAGACTTGTACTGACTAAAATCAACAGTGATCCTTCAATAGCCCGTTACGCTCCAGGGTCACGGTTACCTGATTAGACTATCCCGCGATCCGGGCAGGCTTTGGGTCTCTAAGGCCTTGGTCGCGGGACTAACGAATACCGTGACCCTGAAACGTAAACAGCTATTGAAGGAGACCGTAGATTTTAGTCAGTACAAGTCTGACAGTCCCTCCTGTCCTGCCCGGGGTGGGGGAACTCATTTTATGAATTTACCACGCTAAAAAAATTAAAAGCCTTCTTTGCTAACATGACAGCTTCATAGAAGGAGGCGACCGCTTCCCATTCCGTTTCGCCCCGCAGCATGGCCTCGACCAATACCGGGCGCTAGAGGTATGTCGCCTCCGTGAGGACACAGCGGTGCTATGCCCAAGCTGGGCAGTCCTGCACCGGATGCTCCTCCGTGTCCTCCGTGCGGTCCCTACATTGGTGACATCCAGGCTTTTATTCTTCCCAATCAGACACAGGAAACTCCCGAAACTTCCATGTCCGTTGAGGACCTGTGTCAGGCAGAAGGTGAGGACGCCGTGGTGCCTATCCAGCCACTCCTCAAAGAGGGGTCTTACGTTTTGTCATAACTAAGAGTAGTCCATAAGTATGAATTGCAGCATAGATGTATAACTATCAAGACTAACTTACAATAAATAACTATTGTTTTGTGTTATTCTTTAAAATGAAGACAAAGAAAAAGAGAGATTGAGCATATCTTTTTTTTTCATATCCGCATCTTAGTAAATGTCAGTTTAAAAACTTAAAAAGGTCTAATCTACGTATTCAAGTGTGTATGTATAATTTCATAAGAATTAAACACAATGTGCTTTCGCGTTGTTTATAAAAGTGCTAATTATATTTCTTATTGTTACGTAACTTATTACAATTTCCTTGTTCGTCTCTCATTAACCAATAGCCGGTTATATCATATTGGCTGCACTTGATGAACCGAAAAATCACAGGTATGCTCTTTTTCTTCAATAGAAATAAAACGAATGGTGCACTTAAATCATTTAGGTTGGAACTCAATCATCGAGTTGTTTTCATTTAATACGTTTTTTCCTGTTAGTGAAATCGGGTCTATTTGAGGGTAAGCGACACTAAATTGTGTTAGGAGTGTGATTTATTGTAATTAACAATGCCATTTCGTAGAGACCTAATCAAAAGCTAAATATGTAAATTTTGAAACTTTTGGAACTTACAGAAAATTTTATATGATTTTTTTTCACTTTTTTTGAACTTTAAACTACTCTCCTGTAAAGTTTGTAAAGTGGCGGTTACCCCCTTTTGGCCGGAAGGCATCGACATATATTCTGTTGTCACTCCTCTATTCGATAAAATCGTTTATACGGTATACGGGAAAATAATCGCCGTGAGTACCTGGCCTTACAGTTCATAGTTTTTTTTCTAAATAATATCGCAACGTGTCGAGGAGGTTTAGTACTTAATACACCACATGACACTGGCATGCTAACAGTGCTATCGACTCGGTTGCCAAAAACAAAGAAAATTAAAAAAGCTTCTCAACATGTTACCCGATGTCAAAAATGGCGGCTGCGATCTGTCTGGTCAGAAAATCATTAGAAATGTACAAAATACTCGACAATCCGAATTTTGCGGATATATATTGTCGACTCGAAATCTTTATTTTTTAATGTTTTATTAATCAGGCAAGCTTTCGATCGAGTCTACCGTAGCCCTGCACGAAATTATTAATATAGATTTCAATAAAATCGTATGCTATATATATTAAAACATATATTAGAATAATTAAGACTGTAGATAATTTATTTATAATTATTTAATTATTAAATAAAAAAAAAACTTTAATCATTTGCTATTTAATGATCAATTTTGTAACACTTAGTCTTAATTTATTTTTTTTCTATGATAATCACTGTTTTTATATCACAAAATCAACAATTAGAATATCTTATAAATATATTAGAAACAGAAACAACTTTGGCAAATTTCAACGTAAGGCTTACGACACTTTGGTTTCTCTACATTTTTTTCAGGACGCGTTTGCCCTTCGCCTCATTATAAAAGGGGAAAGGGGCTGTTCTTCTTGTAACTCATCTATAAAAACTTCTTCTGTATCGCTGTGCACGTCATCTTCACTTTCATAGTCCGCTGCTTCACAGTTGGTATCCTCACAGAGAAGCTCGTCGTCGCTTTGCATAAGGCTGGCCAGGATATGGTCTTCGTCCAAGTTTTCTACTACCCTATTATGTTATATTTTTGCTTCAATATCTATAAAAGCAAACTGATAATATAAGTGATGAAATACAGTTATTGAAAGATAAAAATAAATAAAAAGAATACACAAGTCAAAATCTTAAAAGTCACCTAAAAGATAATCATGCGTAACTTTGACGCACGAGGTCGTTATATTTCAAAATCGGTTACACATACCTTATTGACACGTGCACTTTACGGTAGCTCCCAGCGACTAATGAGATGTCCTAAACGTACAGCTATGGATTCGCGCTATTTAGAAAGACAGAGCTATATTTCGAAAACGCATGCGTAAATTTTACGCAGACTATCTTTCTAGGGTTAAACCAATTGAGAAAAAAATATACAAATAAGCGGGATGTTCTCAATTAATGCAGATAATGTGTAACAATTTTGGTGTACAATAGGTAAGCTATATAGGTATTCTATCTACCTAAGCTGGATTTTTTCTTGTTTCCTATCATAAGCCTATCATAACTTTGTCAGCTGTAATAACGGCTTTCGTAAAGCAGGAGGACGCTTTGTTATGTGGGCGTATTTTTTGAATATGGAGCATAATATTATATTGTTTGGAACAACATTACTCGGCTTGTAATGTAGCTAATATTACTTTTGCATTCCATTGACAGCGCCATTAGTACAGACGGCTACACATCAAGCTATGCAAAACTAATATAAGCTGACCGTTCAATGTGCGGAAAGATCATGTAAAGCGAGTCCAAGACAAACTGGTTTTGTATAGATTGATGAGTAGCCGCCTGTACCTACCTATAACATTTATAACGGCCATAAGTAGGTTCATATCTCGCCAATAGGGAAGGATAGGAAAGCAAAACATAAAATATGCTTGCTTATCAATCATGTAAGTCGACTGAAAGGTATCAATGTTGTAGTACAATTTATTATGTAATTGCATATTATATTAAGTATAGCAATGTTTTGACCTACCATACGAATACATAATTAATGTATATATGTTAAGAAAATTTTGATTGTCAATCACAGCATAATTATTATGTACCTACCTACTCTAAAAATTCTCCATCAAAATTAAAACAGATTTTTTTGGTACACCGGACAATGGTCCGTGTTTTAATTTTGAGGATAATGATCCTGAAACAATTTGCATTAAATTAAAGTCAATTAGTGGAAAACAATGAGTACATCGGTTTCACTTTACATTCTCACAATTACTGTAATAAAGATATCACTATTCTTTTATTTTCTAGGTGGTAGACATCTACACAACTTTATCAAACGGGATTCCCGTGTTCTTCGCGCAACCGGACGCGCTCAAAGGCAGTATAGTGGAGACCCTCAAAGAAGTCCGACCTACGAGGTAACGTATTCCGAAATCCGAATATTTTAAGAATTACTGACCCGCCAAGGCTTTTTTTATATTGGTAAAATCATCAAATGTATCCTCCCACCTAGGGCAGGGCGGGAGGGACTGTGAGACTCGTACTGAATAAAATCCACGGTGTCCTTCAATAGCCCTTTACGTTCCGGGGTCACGGTAATTCGTAAGACTCGCGACCACCAAGGCTTGGCACTAATGTTTACTGTTTAAGTTAAGTCCAAGTACAAGTGCAAGTCTAAGTCCAAATTTCATTACTTCCAGTGTTAACAAAAAAAGAAGACCAGAATCATTTTGTTTACTTAGGGCTGATTTTTCAATATAGTCATAACTTTTATATGAGGAATAAAAATGGTGGTTTGACAGCTTATCTATAGAAAATATGTCAACCGCTATTTTTATTCCTCAGATAAAAGTTATCTGACTATTAAAAAATCAGCCCTTATATAATTATGGAAAATTTCTTTTAGACAAGTAAGTAATTAATGATACATAAATAATAATATGTCATTAATGTAGGTACGTCCGGAAACCGCACCCACATTGGTATTTTATATTAAAAAATTAGGATAACAGATTGGTTAGGTGCCTATTAATTTTAGTTAATCCAAAGTTTTACTAAAAATTACACATGACACACGTTCTTATCTAAATCGGTATTTATTTGAAGAAATGAGTAAAACATCTGATTCACGTTGTAATTACTGGGTTTACCTTGCTCATGATTATCTATGCGATATGATAAGTGGGTAGGTACCTATAGTGTTTCTGTCTGGTGTAAGTTTCCGTTAATAGATTTTTTAATGCTTAGAATTAATTTCATTTAAATAAATCACAGTCTTACAATACTAATTCCACTGATTAGGACATGATAGTGTTGTAAAGTCTTGCTATCTTTAAATTGCTCTATGGTCTGACATAGGCAATGTTACGAAAAATATGTATTTCAGTTCCTACTGAAAACATTTACAAATAAAAACATTTAAAACACAAAATCTGCGTTCATCTTATACGCTTCAGTTCCTACTGAAAACATTTACAAATAAAAACATTTAAAACACAAAATCTGCGTTCATCTTATACGCACAGACCTATGGCACAGACGAATGATCATGATTCATGAGGTTCGGGGTTCAATTCTCAGCTTGGGCAAAAAATAAACTCCACGACTATCCGAAATCTGGGCATACTCTTAGGGCTCCCGCATACGGGCCACAAAACGCCGCCAAACGCCACTCGCGCGATTACGCGCCCCTCTCTATCTTGCCTCAGTAATGCATTGGTTAAAAAAGTAGCAGCCAACGACCGCAATGTGTCGACCATCGGCCACAAATGACTGTCGCGCGCTTCAGCTACCTCTGTAGCCGCTTCTAGCTTCTCGTGGCGGCGTTTGTGGCTGTCGCGAGTGGCTCGTGTGCAGCGACACTTAAATATACCTCTGCCACAGATATAATATAATACTAGCCTCTGCCTAACCCTTCAGGGATTCCAGGCATGATGTTATCATGGTATAAGCATCATGATATTAGTTTCTAAGCCTGCCTACTGAATGTTCCAACAGGTTCTTAGGTGTGCCTCGTGTATGGGAGAAAATGTATGAGAAAATTATGGCCGTGGGCGCGTCCAGCGGCTACATCAAGAAGCAGATTGCGCTGTGCGCTAAGGACAAAGGACTTAAGTACCATCTTGCCAGGATCAATGGGTAAGACAAATAAATACTTATATATTTACCTATTAGTTTAACCAACATAAAATACCCACAAGCTCGAATTTGAGGAACACTTGTTTTCTTTAGACCTCATGATGAAGAAAAAAGTACTAAAGAACGCTTCGTGAAAAATTGAGAAAGTAGTAGAAGCATCATAAAGATGATAACACTTTGGAAATGTTATAGCTTCGTAAATTGAAATGGGCATTGACATCGTGGAAGGAAATTGAGAGCTACTCAATATCCTGGACATGTTGCATAATGCGATGATGTACGCTAAATGTTGGCATCTAAAACTTCACAGACGTTCAGATAATGATTACTTAGAGCATTGTTCCTGTGATTTTTAACTTTTTCAATCAAGATTTTCTGTCAAGATTGCATGAAAATACGGTATTACCCATTGTTGTTTTTATAAAGGAAGTAGCATTGTATCTTAGTGATAAAATCCCATAATTTATATAAATAAAGTTTAAAAAAATTCTTGCAATGTTGTCAAGATTAATGTTCCTCAAGTAAAATGAGTCAGCTACTATCAGTTCAGTAGGTGTAGTCACCTTGCATTGATAACAATTACTACGATTAGGTATCTTACGTGATTGTAATGATTAAGTATTACTATGAGGAAAACCATTAAAATGAAACCCGGACGTAACCTTTAGACTGTGAAAACGTTTTGAAAAATTATTTCGTACAAGATATTGTAAAAGGAAACATTATTTCTTCTAGACAATAGGCAAATAAATAGATTAAGCAAAGAGGACATTATTGAAAATGAAAATGTAACATAGACATACTTAATAAAAAATGTGAGGAGAATCACAAATCTAAGTACCTTTTCATACCAAATTCCTAGGACCCCGGATGTCAGAAGACGTTTTACATAAAAATTTGATGCTGGTCGAAATAACCATATTAATATAATTTTCTTTTTCAATCAGTGCGCTATCGAGCAGCATGAACAGTCTACCAATAGACTTTACAATTGCTGAATTGATCAAATTTTGGTATGTAAGGTGAACCCTGAAACCCGTAGAGTTTGGAGCATGTACCTAGCACCTAATTTAGAATTTACTTTCGACCATTTTTTAATTACCTAGCATGCCTGTATATATTACCTGTTATAGATTTATTTTTTAATATTAGTTGTTTGTCTGTAGTTAGAAAAACATTATAAATTCATTTCGTACGTAGCCTTTTTTGACTTATATACCAACAACTAATGTGAATGAACCGTTTATGTCTGCGGCTTTGCCTGCGTCCTGCGTTGAAGTTATAGATTATCTGCTGAAGACGCCTGCCTGGATAAAAAGTATCCTAACTTTGGTCATGGTTTACATGGGTGTCAATTATTACCGAAACACGTTCAGCCGTAAAAGCGTCAAAAGCCAAATGAATAGCTTACTCTTGCATTAATAATATTTAAAGTTGTGGAAATATTAAATCCGAATATTCCATAAAAACTTGTGGTTAACAGACAAAAAATTAATTAAGTACACTTAAGATTTAGTACCTATTAATATTGTTTCACATTGCACATTTATTAATGTATTGTTATTTATTTTAATTATTGCAAAGAAATAGGTTTTTTAATTAATAAGTATAACGATTGTTTACTAACGGAGTGACCGTGAACAGTACATTACATATGATATGGTCTTGGCATTGTTTGCGAACGAAACAAAGTAAATGTTCAATTAATGATAAACATACGGTTCGTATTACAACTTCGACCTACCGTATTATTAAAGAACAATACAAACATAGCTAAATAGCTTGCATATTAATTTGCGCTGCAGTTAAGGTGACTTATTGCGTGTTACTAAGTATACCTACATTTTTATCAATGGCACCTACTTACAATACCTCTAATGACTGGCCTGTTGGTCTAGTGGTTAGTGAACCTGACTGCTATGCCGGAGGTCGTGGGTTCGATTCCCACCCAGGACAAATGTTTGTGTGATGAGCACGATCATTTGTTCTGTGTCTGGGTGTAATTTATCTATAATATGTATGTATTTAGAAATATATAAGTATGTTTATCAGTTGTCTAGTACCCATAACACAAGCTCTGCTTAGCTTGGGACTAGATGGCGTTGTGTGATAGTTGTGGAATATTATATTATTATTATAATGTAAATCGGTACATCATTACAATTCCTATGACCTCCACGTGTGTGTACCAGCTCTTGTAGAAAACGTTCATAAATGTTTTTTTTTATAGCAACTGCGTAAAAAAAAAAAACATTAAAAAACATAGTAGTAAGTAGCCTATGGCACTGAAGCGCAAGGTCATGCACATGTGTATACTCCGGACTCCCCATCTTAACATTATGGTGCACAGACGTATGGTCTTTGAATGACATCCAGACCTACACATTTGACGTCCAATATTTTTTATGGATTTGAGAAAAATGCATCTTAGCACTATTTAGAGATGCAACCATGTACAACAAATACGTTGTGTCATCAGCCTTTTGTATGTTTATAGCCTATCTCTAACTACCTCAAATCTACAGGGTTGACGGCTCATCGTTTGGCTACAAATGTGCAAAGTCAATGGTGTTCGGAAAGGTGCACAACTCTCTGGGGCTCGACCATTGCAAAACGTTCGTGACATCAGCGGCGCCACTATCGCCTGACATCAAGAAGTTCTTCCTATCTCTGGACATGCCTATCGTGGACGCGTTCGGAATGAGTGAAGCCTCTGGAGCTCACACGCTCAGCATATACCCCAAGTAAGTTGACGCAATAGTGGGCGTAAGTCATAAAGTTATGCTTTCCATAGCGCTGTAACTAGCTTTTTATGTGCCCAGTGCGAGCTTCTTTAACTGCACCCTGGTCTGGCAAATTGTAATCCTGGTCTGACCATTTCTGAACTCCTCCAGGGTCTGCGCCTGGGCACCGTTAGCACACCCCTATTTACGGCACTGCCATTCTCCTCACTCTACTTTGATAATTATATTAACTGAGAAAATGAAGGACCTACCACTAACGGATGTAAAACGAATCTTATTAATGCTAAGAGATAAACATTCTTTCATTCATGTTTTCTGCTTGATGATGGGTCTCCCAGTATTATGTTGTTATGTATGACATTACACACGGTAGATAACATTTTTTTGTAAAATCAGCAGATTTGTCCTGAGCCTCAGAACTTGTCAATTTTACTTGCACAGTGACTCATCACTATGCAAGTAGATGAAAATTGACAAGTTAATAAACGTAATGTGTAACGTTATAGAGGCGATAACAATAGAATCGAAATAACGAAACAAAAAATAACATTGACGTCATTGCAATGATTAATAAAATTATGGTGATCAATTAGTGATCGATTGAATCAGTTCGAAAGAAATTTTAACAAATACTATGTTTGTCTTTTGGTATCTTGTGATAATCATCACAATAGATATCGTAACGTAAAAAGAGGATTAACTGCACCTGAAATAATAAACTGTTTTCCTAGAATGAGTCATGTGTGTAAACTAATAACAATGTTAAGGTGCATTTAGGTTTAATCATGATTAATCAAAACGATTAAACCATTTCCCATATCTGCACTGATTAAATCCGTATCTAACTTATGCCCCGCCTATGAGTCATTCCTGCTTTTCCTTGAAAAAAAAATGATACCTTTAAGACCATAAGAGGAAAAAGGAAAACCAAATGATATCCATTGTTCTCTTTCACTTAGTGCTTATTTCACTTCCCCAGATTTTCCTTGGACTCAGCCGGTGCACTCCTAGATGGAACAGAAACTATGTTCGGAGGATCAACTAGTCCAAACGGTCCGGGAGAGATCATGATGCGCGGGCGCCACGTGTTCATGGGTTACCTCAACGACGACGCCAAGACAAAGGAAGCTATCGACGACGAGGGCTGGCTGCACTCTGGGGACATCGGCAGAGTGGACAGCAATGGGCTGCTATATATTACTGGAAGAATTAAGGTAGTTGGAACCCCTTAGATTCATTTAAGTACAAATTAAGTTACAGCGTGTTTAGATATCGATACTATGACACATAGCTATGACATTTAAAAAGTTTTGCTAGCCAAATTTTACGTGACTCTGTATTTTATGTAGACCCTAAAGCTGCGAACATATTATCGGACGCGTCCGTCAGCCGCGGCTGAGGGACGCGGCTTAGCAGTGTGCACGGTAGTTCGGACGACAACCGGCCAGATTCTGTTCGGACGTCCGAACGCTCAAGGTCACGTCCGCGTCTTACGACCGACAGTTTGCACAGTGTAGTATTAAATGTACTGTCTAGATAATGAATAAGCCGCGTCTCTCAGCCGCGGCTGACGGACGCGTCCGATAATTTGTTCGCAGCATAACTTACTACAACCAGGCCTGGGTCACTCCGCGGTGTAGGTATAAAACGGCACGCACACACGCGCACACCGTTCACGGGTCGCCACAGATGGCTTTCGCGCGCCGCCCCTATCGCACGCGCTCCGTGTCGTAATTATTTGTACAACCACAGTACAACTAAAAGTGAACTTATTTAATAAAAACGTGGGAAAATATGAAGACAAGCAAATACTGCATAGCTTTTGGTTGCCTAAACGACAACAGAGACAAGAGCCTCACGTTTCATACACTACCGCGTGACGTCGAAAGGTAAGGAAAAAAAGTGATAATATCGAATCTTTATGAACAGTGTTATTCGTACATAATTATGTTTATGAATCTAGGGTTAATTACGAGTATCAATTACCTATCTACCTACTTGTGATACGCTTATTTATTATGTCTTTCAAGTAGGTACTTACATATGTTCCGCTTAACAGAACACGATTAGGTACCTACCTAAGTTACAAGTTCGGAAATGTATCGAGAGTGCGTAGTACTATTATAATTATTATATTCTATGATCGAGATAGGTAGGTACCTACCTACTCGGGATGCGAGCCTGAGCCAGAAAAATAGACGAATATCAAACCTGACATCACTCTCACTCACCTTATCGCTCGGTAGAAAGTAGAAAGATGTTTGCATTGTTGTTTAAAACTCACGTTCAAACTCAGAAAATGGCCATACTACGCATTCAAGGTCAGCGATCGTAATTCGTTGCGCGACTTTTTTACCATTTACAAAGACCCGCAACACACTAGGTTTAAAGGCATTACTCGATCAAAATTCCAAACCGACCGCTAACAGAGGTGACCTTGGTCCAGTTGGTGCGATATTTAAAAATATACATAGCAATAATAGGTAGAAAAGATAATATTATTATATATAATTAGCTGTTGTCAGCGGCTTCACCCGCTACAACTCGAAAATTATCCCACGGGAACATAAAATCGGGATGAAAACTATCCTTTGTGTTAATCCAGGTTATACACTATCTGTATACCAAATTTTAGCCAAATCCATTCAGTGGTTTTTGCGTGAAAGAGACATAATATACATACAGATACATACATCGTCACAAACTTTCGCATTTATAATATTACTCGGATTATTCCTCACGTAAGGTGCCGTAGGTATGTGTATGTACCTACTATTAACATTCTGTGCTACCTATCGATAATGTATGATGTAATCGATGACGAAACCAAAAATATGTAGGCTGATGATAAAAAACCAAAAATCCTTGAAGAACATAAGTATTTATGTTAATAATAAAAATTTATGTTAATAAAATGTTAAACGTAATTTAACAAATGCATAAAAAACGTATACCTACCTACCTAACTGTGCGTAAACTCGCGAGTCGCAACCCTATTGAGCTTGACCGACAGTAACCTTTTTATGTCGGTGGCGTCAGCTAAACTAAAATAAACTCTCGCGCGTAACCATTCAGTACATTTTTGCTTGCGCACGGGAAGTTTAGGCTATTATAAAAGTAGGTGGGCGGTACAGCTGCAAGTAAAAATGTACTTTATTCGCTCGAACATAGATTTTAAATTTGTTTGATTTTTTTTTGGAAGTGTCATTTCTTGTGCGTAGTACTATTATATGTTCTGTGCTACAACTACCTACTATACCCCCAAATTTGAAAAATCGTATGTTCTTCTATCAGTATTAGGTATTTACGTAGCGGGTTGTCGTTTTTTTTTTCTTTTTTATTGTGGTAAAATGAGTGGAAAGCCGTGGATTTGGGTCAGTTTAGGCGCAAGACATACTGAGATGGCGCGGCGCGGGCGTGGTGCGGGTGCGACGCCACTTATTTGATATTTCATACAAAATGTATAGAAGTGGCGCCCGTGCCACGCCCGCGCCGCGTATCTCAGTAGGTATGACCGACACCGGAAGTATCAATTAACGTAAGGGACAAAATACGACTTTTCAGGAGAGCCAAAAAACGATTTTTATTTTTTTATTTTGTCTATAACTTTTTACTGTCTGGTCCAATTTTTATGGTGTTCAGGGCAAAGTTTCTTAGAATTTCCCCTTCTTTCTTTTTTTCTATGAAAGATTTAGGAATACCCAGTAGTTTTAAAAATAGCATGTCCTTTACATTAAAAAAAAATGTTTAGGTGACCGTTACGTTACTGAAATTTTATAGATAATCCGCCGAGCATAGTGTAAGCAGCAAGAGAAATTGAAAATTATACGAAATTTTATTGTAAAGGACTTTATCAGTGTTGCAATTTAATGTAACAATAGATTATCTACTAAAATTTATACTATTTTAGCACTATGGAAATGAGATTAAAGAGTAAATGAGTTCAGTTTCAGGTTTTACTGCTAGCTATCGCATATTTAAGTCTGATTCGAGTCGGACCGCGTCCTACTGCTCCGAGCTAGCTCGGTTACTAGGCTCAGAGTAGTTCTACATAGTTTTAGATGTTTATGAAGCAGGATTTACCTGTTTACTTTCTCGTAGAAAATTGCTAGATGTGCGATGTTCTTCGTGATCGCTGAATAGTCCAAATTCTTCTCCTTTTCACAGATTACTATCCTTTTGCTATAAAAGACTTAACTCTTAACTCTTTGATTAACATGTCTCTGACAATTCAGATACTATTCAAAACAAAATCCGTTTTTTTTTCCTTGTTGACTATAAAATATTTAACAGTATTAACCACTATCCGAGTACACTTTGTATGCAACTTACTCGTTTGAGCCCACTCGGTCCGAGCACACTCTGACCGCGTCAACGCGGCTTTAATTGGCTTTATAATTTTATTACATTAACAATTTAAGTTTTCTTGGAATTTATTGCTACCTACCACTTTTTCTCCACCTGTCAAGAAGTAGCGGCTCTGAAGAGGATACCTATCTTCATCAGAGCCGATATTGAATTAATGTAATGGAAACGAAAGGTCGATGAATTAAGGCATAGGAATTGTGCGAAACATGATATTAGTATGATATGGCAATGAAAGTAGAAGTGACGAGTAAAGAGGACGTAAGGGGAAAAGATAGAATAAAATGTGCATGGGTTGTGTGAAAGATGAAGCAATAAATCTGTTTGACGTATTTCATGTACAGTACTTCAGCTCATTTCGACTTAGAATGGAGATCGTGCGCTGTGGTGCTCCTTGGATTAAGCCTATGTCCAAAAGTGGTCTTTAATATTTAGAAATGATGATGAATTTCACCTGTAGATTGATTTGTGTTGTCTATAGTTTATGTATTTTTATGTCTAACAGCCGTAATTTTCCAAATCCCTCTATCCTTTTCTGTTGCATTTAAATTTATTCGAGGTACAGCTTGGCAAAAAACTGTAGAAAACCGGAAGTCGCTACTGTCTTGTCGCTACCAGCACTTATTACGTTTGTTTTATGGCATAATAATGAATCTAACAAACCTGCGGTCTTAGTTTACATCAAATATCAAAGATTTTAAAACGTTGTCAGAAACAAAAAGATTAGTTCCGTTTCAATCCGTTCTGGCCAAGCTGTAATTCTTTGGATTTTTTATGTCGTAAGTGTCACCGATCCGTAACATTTTATATAAACTTCAGATTTCGTCAAAGAATTTTTTAAAGTAAGGGACATGTTGTTTACAGTGAGAGACATTTTATTTACAGTAAGGGACATGGTTTTTAAAGTTAGGGGCATTTTATTTAAAGTAAGGGACATTGTCATTTAAATCGACTTATTTTTAACTAAGGTAAGGGTGTAAATTATTTAGTACGGTGACTTACTTCAATTTTTTGAGGAGAAAAAATATTAATGACTGTTACATCACATTTTTTTTCAGAAATCGTTTTTCGCGGTCAAAATTTTTGTACTGTAAGGGACATTTTTTTAAAGATAGATTTTTTTTAATAATACCAATCGATAGAGCGCGAAATTCTGAATCCAATGATATATATAACTCATTTTCGCCAAAATGTCCCTTACGTTAATTGATACTTCCGGTGTCGATGTGTTGCGCCTCGCCACCGCCAGTCGCCACTTGTATTTGTCCCGCGCCTTAGAGTCTGAAGGTCCCTCCTTCAGACTCTAAACTGACCCAAATCCACGGCTTTCCTCCAATGCCCTTTACGTTAGAAGGTCACGGTTACGCGTTTAGACAGTTCCGCGACCCCGGCACGCGTTAGACCCTCTACGGGGGATTACTGACAGTTCTTTGAGGCACGCGTGGAACACGACACGCCGTCGACCCGGGCATGGTCTATGATCAGACAGCGAGACCTCCATTACTCGCCGTCTTTCGTTTCTTCCCGCCTAATCTTATGTCTATCAAAATTAGATTAGCGAACATAAAAAAATATTATATTGCCGCCCCATTCTTTTACAATTTTGATGATGTTATTTCACAGGAGCTACTGATCACTGCGGGCGGTGAGAACGTGGCTCCGGTGCTGATCGAGCAAGCTGTGCAGGCAGAGTTACTTCACATTGGCTATGCTGTGCTCATCGGCGACCAACGCAAATTCCTCTCTGTTCTTCTTACTCTTAAGGTGAGTTTAATATTATTTCAATGGTCCACAAAGAAAACAGGGTTGGTTGTAGGTACTTCAACTAAAGCATATGTGAGGCGTGCCGAAGGTATTTCCGAAAGCTCGTTAAAGCACTACAAATTAATTGGCTTCTAATTCTTGACAATTATTGTACTTAGGAACTGTGCAGCCATACTTTTTGTTTCTCCAGGTAGAAAAGAAGATTATTCCAGACTTCTAACCAATAATACCCCCACGGTTCATACACGTATACGACTTTACAAAAGTAAAACCTCAGGTTTGGTTTTTATCATTGGGTTCGATCCCCGCACGGAACAAATGTTTGTGTGATGACAAGTTAGAGTTGTTTGTAAACGCACTCACGAATGCCCACGATACAAGAGTAACTCCTAGAGTGGGGCAAAAAAAAAGTCAAACTTGCATTGTCTAAATGGGGCTTTACTTATAACCCACTAGCATTGTCTACATTTTAGCATTGTATAATGGTAAATGTAGGTGTAATATAGAATCTCGGCTCTCTAATTCTTTTGGATAATGTCGGATGTGATAAATGTTTTTTAAACATTGGTTTCAAATTATTTTCAGGCTAAAGTTAACTCTGAAACTAGTGAATCATTAGATGATCTTGACCACGAGACGAGGAAATGGGTTGCCAGCCTCGGCAGCTCGGCGACCACAATCAGCCAAATTGTTAAAACAAAGGATCCTGCAGTAAGTATAATCTTATTTTTTTATCTAATAAAATGAGCAGTGTGGTCTAGTGGTGTCGGCCCCGACTTAGCAGGTCGTGAGTTCAAACCCTGCTGCTCTCAAAACAGTGAAAGAAAACATCATGAGGAAACCGGCATGTCCTACAACCAAACATTTCGAAGGCATGTGACATCTACCAACCTGCGCTGGGCCCGCGTGGATGATTATGGCCCTCTCGCAGAGAGGAGGCTTGTGTCCCAGCAGTGGGAATATTATAGACTAATAATTGTCATCTGAAAAATATACCTACTTTAATAAAGAAAATATATATCATAGTGTCCGACAGAAGCAACAAGATATAAATAAAATTACTTTATTTTCAGGTCTACAAAGCAATAGAAGAGGGTATAACTCGCGCTAACAAACACGCCATTTCCAACGCACAGAAAATCCAGAAATTCGCTATCCTTCCTGCAGATTTCTCAGTACATTCTGGAGAATTAGGTATGTAGAAGTTATCGATCTAAACTCCACTAAGATATCAAATATGTAACACTAGAAATTACAACCAGACATCTTTTGTGGCTAATTTGCTAAAACTTGCAAAGAAAAAGTTCTCACTCAAAGTTACAAAATGTGTGTGTCAGTGTCAGTTATTCTATGGGACTCACACACATGTAGGATTACTATCCGTCCGAATATATCCAGCTTTTTATATTTTGTCCTTCCACCGGGACTTGTTTCAGACTTTTCCTCAAAAGATTAACAAGAAGGGATTAATTAATAATTGTTGAAAAATAATGACAAAAAAACAAAATGTCAGAACTTTCAGCAAATAATTTGAATTCGCATCGGGGCTTATCGAACCCCGAAGAGGTAACCCTACTCACGGGCAAATTAGAACCCAGTTGTTTTGAAAGGACCTTGGACATCTAATTATTAATTACGTTAAGCAAAAACTTTGCAACCCTTTTTACGAAAATTAATTGACTTTTACGAATAATTATGTATGCACTATAATGGTCGACTTGACAGCAAAAAACTAGTGTTAATAATTTCGCAATTTGTTTACAGGACCAACTTTGAAAATCAAGAGGAACGTAGTCTACGAAAAGTACAAAGACATCATAGAAGACTTTTATAAGGATTAGAGCATAAGATTAGTGTTTAGGGCGAGGGACAACGTAATAATTATTGTTAACTTAATTTGTTATTGCTCAACTAGGGGCTAGTGCATCGGAATCAATGTGATTGATAGTACTTTACGCAAGGTGTAAATAGGTTATATTTTTGTTAAAGAAATATATATATATATATATATATATTAAATCTAAAAGTGGTTTTAATAAAATACAAAATCTATAATCAATAATTCAGTTTATTTTATTCCTAAATTAAGTACATATTTTATTTCAATAAAATTGGAATAGACAATAAATGTGTAAAGGAAATAACAAAATTAAATACAAACAGTTTAGGTAAAGACGGCAGCGCATCAACCTACTCCAATTTGTGAAACTTTAATCGATTTTCAACTGTATCAGGCCAACAGAAGGCTCATGTTCGATAGCGAAAATTGGATAGATTGGAGTAGGTTGAAAGGTGCAGGCATCGTGTATAGATATTTGTAATACTTTCATTCTATAAACTAAAATTAAAATACTATCAATATTTAAATTCAATACATTCAAATTATTTGTTGATTTTGATAACATTTTCCTTTTTTCTTAAGTAATTCACAAAAGCCTTTTGTTTACACAGTTATGTACACAAGACCTCAATTTCGGAATGCATCACAGAATGTTAAGATTCATTCGTATATAATGGTTTCTATAATATATCACATTTTACTAGTATTTGATTGCGTTATACAAGTTCAATTAACTGATAATGGAATATACCTGTAATTCTTTGCTTAAGTCCTAAATGAATAAAATACACTTCTAAAAAAGCAACATAAGTGTCAAATTATAATAAACCAGTAGTTAATCAGACAAAAATAAACACACCTTTTGAAAATACACTCGGCGTCACAAAAATCGCACCTCTTCGAAAATAAGTTTAAAACATGTCCCGCCAGTAACGAATACATTAAACCCAATTAATATTGGTATCAATTGAAAGTATGCTTAACGACCTTTAAATTAACAACAGTTAGAATCCCTAAACACAACAGGTTTCATTAGCACGTAACGTTAAAAAAAATGTTGTCAAAATACGCATTGCAAGGGCCACTAATTGCACCTCCCTACAAGGGTATAAAACGGGCGACCCGGGTTAAATGTGGGTCGCCCCTGGCTGGAGGCCTTAGAGTCATCTATGGCAACCACAGGAAAGTCCGGTTAAGCAGCACACAACCTCTTATAGGTTGACCTGCGAGAGGCCCGTATCCAAAAAAAAAAAAAAAAAAAAAATAAATGTGGGTCATTCGCTATTCAACCTTTGAAGTGAACACACGTGAACAGCTACAGCAAGAAAAATACCCCAGAAGATGGATACCACTGCAGATGAAGCCGCTCAAGTCATTGCACTACTGCAATCAGGGATGCGGCAATGTGATGTTGCTCGGCAACTGAACTTGAGTCGTTTTGCCGTTCGACGAGTGTTCCAACGCTTCCAAGAGACTGGTGGCTATATCCGAAGACGTGGATCTGGAAGACAACGGTGCACATCGGAAAGAGACGATCGCTTCATTGTTTCGACGTCTTTACGTAATCGGTTCTCCAATGCTGTTGAGCTGCAACAACAACTGCTATCAGCTCGCAGAACTTCTGTAAGCGTCTCCACGATTAGAAGAAGAATGCGGGAGAAGAAAATTGCAGCTCATAGGGCTGCTACAGGGCCAAAATTGACTGCACAGCATAGGAGAGACCGGTTGCAATTTGCCCGTGACCATGTGGATTGGACAATAGACCAATGGAGGGCTGTGCTCTTCTCGGATGAGACGAGGGTGTGTCTTTTCTGCAACGACAGGCGTCGAAGAGTGTATAGGAGGCAAGGTGAACGATTCGCACAAGCCTGTATTCAAGAGACAGTGGAATACGGGGGTGGCTCGTGCATGTTCTGGGGCGGCAGGTCAATCGACGGTAAAACGAACCTTGTGTGTGTTTCTCGGACTGGAAGTGCTCGCGGGCAAGGGTCGCTGACTGCTGCTCGGTACATAACAGAGATCTTAGAGGAGCAGGTTGTCCCTTATGCGGGTTTTGTTGGCAGTGGGTTCACGTTAATGCACGATAACGCCCGCTGTCACACCGCTTTAATTGTAAGAGACTACCTGCAAGAAGTTGGAATCCCTGTTATGCGCTGGCCGGCGCGAAGTCCAGACCTAAACCCTATTGAGCACCTTTGGGATGAACTGAAACGGCGAGTACGGGCACGTGATCCTGCCCCTACCACTCTCCAAGACCTCCAAGATGCCGTCGTTGCAGAATGGGACAACATTCCTCAAGAGACTGTTGTCACATTAATTAGGTCCATGAGAGAACGCATGGAAGCAGTCATCAGGGCTAGGGGGGGTAACACTAGGTTTTAAGTTGTTTTTAAGGACTTTGTTGTAATTTTTGCTGATAAAATAAAATTTAACTTTTTAATCATTTGCATTAGCTTGCTTTTTTTTATTCCCTGGTAAACAAAAAACCAAATCCATTGATTTATACTGAAATTTAAATAAATTGCCTTTCCAATGATACCTTATAGTCATATGTCTACCATTGATTAATAGGTTTAAAATGACTTTGAAGGGAATTCTTAAAGTGGTGCGATTTTTGTGACGCCGAGTGTAGTTCACAGTTTATAATTAATTATTTATTTTTTAAACTAAATAAAATATTAACTCTCTATAAAAAGGATTACATTTCGTACCGTCGTCGGCGTCGCCACGACGCAACGGTTTCCAATGATGTAACGTTTTTTTATTATTATTATGATACAGGTCATTCTGCTGACTCAGTAAGGAATACAAACCGTCAAGTACAAGTTAATTATTTATCAGAATATTGTCATAATACAGTCAGCAAGATAAATGTCCATTCTCACGTTTTTAGTTTCTGTTTCATAATATAAAGATAACTCTTCAAAAAAGAACATCGACAGGAACGTGAATAATGATTAGTTTTTTATTAATTGACTAATAAAATACTTATTTAATTCATACTTTGTTTATCATAATTCTTTTTTTTTATATTCTTAAGAGAATGCTAGTCACAAAGATGAATTTTAGCACGTCAAAAGTAAAACCTAATAACATAATTATCGCAGTAAATATAACACTAAACACTACCAGTAGGGAGAGATGGGGACGATTTGTTATTGATATGATTATAATTTAATGGGTTATTCAATCACACTTAAAAACAGTAAATTCACTAATCCCGATACTTAATTGAACAAGGAGCATTATAGCGCATCATTCCACTTTATTTATTATTACCATAGGTCTGAATTAGGTAGAGTTATTTTGGTATATGCATCGAAATGTTGATGTTATTAAGGATCTTCCCGGAATTTCTAATAGAAAATCTCGTTTCAGTATTACAAATAAATAATAGTAAAAACATCAGAGATAGATTAGATGAATAAATTGTGTGATCACGGAATTTTTCTGCTCTCTAATAATTCCGGGATTTCGAGCATATCCACTTTGTTCTTTCGCTGTACCTAATTCCGACCTATGGTTAATACAAAACATGACCTAAGCAAGAAGCTTGCTTGTTTTTTTTTTTGGTTTCTTGATTTCGCAGTGCCGTGCTACCTAAGCAATTAAACCTCTCCCTACTTGTCTAACCCTGAAGTCTGGATAAATATAGGTTTTTAATGAGCAATATACCTTGGGCACAATAATAAAGCAGATATTCAACCTCATAGACGCAGGATAACTTTGTCGATAATTATGCAGCTCAAAGAGATGAAACTTTAGTGGTGCAATCCTATTGGTCAATATTTCTTCGCTTATCCGCTTCGCATCTTCGCTCCGCTTCTATGGACGAGCAGCCAAATATCGTCTTTACAAACTACTAATGACATATCAATTTACCTTTAAAAGTTTCATCCCGATCCATAGGTATATTTTATGCTGCGTTTCTTACTGCCTTTCTGAGGTATGATATCTGCGCTAGTGATGTGTGGTGCAGCCCTAGGGCTGTGTGGGCGGCGCGGTGTGCGGCAGCGGCGGCGGCGCGTCGGCCAGCGGCAGTGGCTTGGCCACTCCGATGCGCACCACCCCGCGCGGCGCGCCCTTCAGTGCTGCCACTGCTTGCTCTAGACTCGCGTCTTCTAGGTTCTGTGGAACAAGAGCATTTTGTTGTCAGATTTTTGTCCTAGACTGAATGGGAGATGTATGAATGTTTCAGAGATGGGACTGAAAATTGATAGACATAAACAGAAAAAAAACCTTTGATGCATGGTCAATGAAGACACAGAATATTTAATTGCCAAACTGAACGAAAGTATAGACTTTGATCATACAACCATTCTATGGAATAATTTAAAACGGGAAAGGAGATATTTTTCTAACAGTACATGAGTCTTTCGCCAATTTCTTTGTCTCTCTCTCAGAATTGTAACACCTTCCAAAGATGAAAAATGAAGGTTACACCTTGGAATCAGTTTAAGTACTTCAATAATTTGAACCTCAAATATCCTATTTTGGGACCGTCCGGTTCAAAATACTTGTTACAAACCTGATCATTAACAAACAGCAATCTGTCCCCGGGTATGAGGCGTCCATCTTGCTGCGCTACTCCTCCCGGCACCAGAGATCTGATCACCACCAACGTGTGTGACGGACGAAGCGGGTCTTGATAGTCCAAGATCGAGAAGCCAAGACCCCGTTCACCTTTTACTAGTTCTGTGTAATGCAAATAAATGGATATGTTAAATGACGTCACAAGTGTGAGTAACATATATTATATTACGAACAATTCATGAATATGTGTAGTTCACATAAAGAGAAAATAGCAATATATTTTTTAACAACATTCATAAATAAATAAATTATTTAACAAGCAGACAGTCAACATAATAATGACATTAACAACATTTTATAAATACGAAAGTTTGTGTGTAATCAGCCTATAATGTTTCCACTGCTGAGACACAAACCTCTCTGTAGACTGTAATCCAGCATGCGGGCCCAGTGCGGGTAAGTATAATATAGATGTCACAAGTCTTCGATTTTGATGTTCTACGACATTCACGCCGGTTACGATATTTTCCTTCGCAGTGTTATAGAGCAGTGGGTGCAGGGACTGCGTGGGTAACAACAGTGCTTCACGAAAGTAAATAAATAAAATAAATTTACACGAGTGAAGTCATCTCCGTAAACAAGTATGACATAAAAATGGACGTACCAATGATTTGTGGTTCAGACGACCACATAGCCAAGCCCGTTAGCGGCTCCAGACTCCTCGAGCGCACCTTCCCGCCCGCGGACAGAGACCCGCCCTCCTCGGCACCTGCGCCCGCCAGACTACCATCTGACTTAGCCTGAAATACGTTTGAAAATAAACTAAGTTGTATTAACAACTGGAATTATTCGACGCAGTAGGCATGAACCTCGGTGGCTCAGTTAGAAAGAGCATCCGATGTACTGAATCCAGAAATCTCAGGTTCAAATCCTGCTCGCGGTTCAAATTTTTCTTTCCATAGATCTTTGAAATTCGTGACGCATGCGTTAATGCGTATAATATTTATTTTAAAAAAAACTGGATGGGTGTTATAAAGTATATTGAATAGGGAAATTCATGTCAGTATAAAGTAGTAGTTCTCACAATCCGGCGAATGATAAGCAAAAGAGTATTATGGTAACATTGAACTTCAAATATTTGCATCAGCAAAACATAGGTAAACGAAAACTGATTTTTACCCGACTACGGCAAAGCCATAAGGAGGGTTATGATTTTGACCGGTATGTATGTATGTATGTTTGTCTGTTCCCTCATATCTTCTAAACTACTTATCATTACATGACAAATGAGGTGTCGTTAGAAGCGTCTTTGTCCGCTGGTTAAAGGGTAGGTGACGTGTCATCAAATCCAATATGGCGCCCTCTAGGTGATGTGAAGTCGTGTCCGAAAAAAAAATTTTTTTCGCACAGTATCGACATAGGTATCAAATTAAAGGGCTTGATGTGCACATTTGAAATATATATACATTATATAGCTTTTATATACATTAATAGCTACTTTGCCTGTTTCTAACAGTGTCAACATGGGTATCAAATGAAAAGGCTTAATGAGTACATTTGAAATTTACTCGCTACTCTGCTTTTATTATTATATACTTATCGAATAATTAATAATATACCTAACCCCAAAATAGTGTAAATAAAAAATAAGTTAAAAATAACTAAAACCCGACTACGACAAAAACGTGCACTGAAAAGTATAAAACAAGAACAATATTAATTTGACCGATATTGTGCTAGCCGTGGTCGTGTGCCACCTGCGGTTGTTTGACACAATCTTCGTTAGGTAGGTGGCACACGACCACGGCTAGCACAATATCGGTCAAATTAATATTGTTCTTGTTTTATACTTTTCAGTGCACGTTTTTGTCGTAGTCGGGTTTTAGTTATTTTTAACTTATTTTTTTAACTTTCCATAATATAAAACATTATGAAATGTCGGTCTAAACTTACTTTGATCTTCTTTTATTTATCAGATCACATAAGGAAAATCCATTGTGAAGTTGAGAATGCATAATTATGTAGGCAAACAGACAAAACTAGTATAAAATAATAAAATAATGATACCTTGACGAGCGTGGCCGCGGGCGGCGCCAGGTCCACGGCGGGCTGCGGGCGAGGTCGCGCGCACACCATGCACACCTCGCTCGACAGCTCCTTCAGGATCGACACCACCTCCAGGTGGTTCATGCCCAGCAGACGGTGGCCGTTCACCTCTGTGGACGAGCAGCGGCCGTATTACAACATCTTAAAACCAGGCTTGTTCCGGCGAGTGAAAGAGACAGAGCTATACAAGTCGTCTAGCGCCACCTCGTTCACTCACTGGAACAGCTTCAGTGTTACAACAGTCAATACGGGTATTGCAGGTTACTGTAGAGGTTGTTTCTTGTTAACTGCAACCTTTTTTTTTTTACGTGGTAAATCATCATCAAATGAGTCCTTGAACCCAGGGCAGGACAGGACGGAATGCCAGACTTGTACTGATTAGTCCCGTAATCCCGGCAGGCTTTGGCCCTCTAAGGGGGCCTCGCCATTTTGCTGACAGCTCTATAAGTGGCGGGTGGACACAACGGGCCGTCGACCCGAGCATGGTCCATGGTCGCACAGCGAGTCGCCTGTTACTCGCCGTCCACATGCCCCCGCCTACGATAGCCGGAAATCGTCTCGAGACGTCCGTTGTCGTGGGCGTCTCCTAGTTAGCTGCAACCTTGAAGTCTCTAAATCGAAATCCACGATGTCCTTCAATAGCTCTTTACGTTCCGGGGTCACGGTAATTCATGAGTCCCGCGACCCCGGCAGGATGTAAAACTGTCCAGGCTACTGGTGTCCGTACCCAGCAGCTCGTCTCCCGGGCGGTGCACGGCGGCGCGGCCCACGGGTCCCTCGGGCAGCACGGAGCGCACGTAGTGGTGCGGGCGCACCTCTCGTCCTCCCTCCACGTCCACGGTGCCCTCCAGCGAGATGCCCAGCCCGCCGCCGCCGCGGACCACCACGCCTACCACGATTTCCACTTCGTCACCTGTTGGCAGATGTTAAACATTTTCAAAGTTATAAGAGAAAGTGTGAATGTAAATTATTAAATTCAACTGGCAAATATTTTCAAGGCCAACAATTATCAGTATCTAGATTACTGAACAACTATGTTGTACCAGAAAATCTAGTGGGTTTATAACTATGTATAATTAATTCTATTCTTGCTCAGAAAAATCGAAATATCACTCAGCAACCAATATCAAGTGTTTATTTACCAAGTATAGCTTGCCACTTCCTCTTGATGGCGTCCTTCTGTTCGTTGGTGCGCGGCATCTCGAAGGCAGGCTGCGCACGCGTCACTACTGGCGCAGGTGGAGGTGATGCACTCACCACTTCCTCTATCGGCGCGTCCACTGTTATGCTGCAAGAACAAAGACATTAATTGTATATTCTTACTTCCAGACACAATAGTAGATTATTAAACAAGGATTAAAAAACTACTTTTAAGGTCTTTTTTTAATCCTGAGCGGAGCGAAGGATTCTAGAATGATTAAAGTAGAATCCAGAACGCAGTAAGCGATTCAAAGTACGTGATCTTAAAATAGTGTTACTAGGTTTGACCGAGTCTGACTCTGAGTCCTACCCTGACCCTGACGTCACGAACGACATGGCGCTAGACGACTTGTATAGCTCTGTCTCTTTCCCACACTGGAACTACTTAAAGAAGACTTCATGGTAGGCCACCTGTAAGGCTCGCGTGCGTTTTTCCATCCATTCACTTTCAATACAATGCTCTCGTGTGGTCCGAAATATAATTAAGTAGTGTATTCATTTTCTTTGTTTTAGGTCCTTTTTTTAGGTTGAAGACATGAGGGATATCAATATAAGCAGCTCTCACTTGTTATGCAGCTGCGCCATAGGTATGTCGTGTTCAGGCTCGCGCTCGTCAGCGCGGTGCATGTGCAGGAAGGGGTTGTGTGCGGGCGCCACCGTCGCACACGACTCGCCCGCCGCGATGGCCTGCTGCAGCTGCTCGAACTTAGGGCCGCGGAGGTACCTGACAAAAAATATATCTAGAGGTGTTATTGTGAAATAGTACATTTCATATTTACAAATGGGGAAAACGTCTTAATTATTGCATTCCGAAGTGGAATACTCAGCCGAGCCGTATAGGCGAGGGTGTGAAGGTGCCGAGAACAGCAATAACAAATGCCCAAGTGTATCGAACGGCCTTTTTCCAGAAGAAATAAAATGATAGAATAAAAATATTCTTGTCATAATATTGTTATCAAACTATGACTTTATTTGTAGTACATTCAAAAAGAATTTCGATTAGCTCAGTGGAAAGTAGCAAATGGGACTAACGAAGCAAAAATACCGAGCTTCCATGCATACTTTCACCCCATAGTTATAGTAACCCCTGAAAAATACTACACTCACTATTGCATAGTTTCGTAAATTGTATTGTCATAAACATGCTTACCTCTCCAGCTCAAGTGTAACAATATTCCCGCTCTGTTTGAGCGCGTCCACGGCCCGTTGGTTGGACTTCCCCGCCAGCGACACGCCGTCGACGGCGACGATGCGGTCGTTGACGCGCACCTTGCCGCTCAGCGCCGCCGCACTACCCGGCGTCACCGACTTCACGAATATACCCGATAGCTCCTCCTTTTCGCATACGTAGCCTGTTAAATAGAGATAATTTATATATTTAACCTACTGCATAAGAAACATGTTTTTCGCGATTATGATTTTGGTCGATCGGAGAAAGTTGTTGTGCAGTTTGATGCTTGCTGTTTTTTTCACATAATCACATTCGCATGCACAAATAAATGTACATATCGGCATTTATTACAATAAAAAACAGTATAAGAAAGTAAAAATTTATTCCAACTCAAACAATTTTTATAAGAGTTAAAAAATTACCTGCAATGGTGATTCCAAGACCATTTTCGTCTTTCTTGAGCTGTACTGTGAACCTATCCACCTCAGGTGACTCTGCATCTGTTTATGTCAAAAATACATAGAACTACATCAGGCCATTAACATGACAGATTGAACTTCAGAAACGGACTTGTCACATTTTATTATGGAATGTATGGGTAAAATGATAAATAGGGCTAATCTCATCATTATCAACAACAGTTCACTGGCCTGGGGTCAACAGTCGACTAGGCTAGATATATGCCTCTTTAATAGCACTCCACTCATCTCGATTCTCGGGAACTCTAATCCAGCTCTTACCAGCGACCCTGTGAAAATCGTGGCTTTAACTAGCCTAAGAGTGTCCACAATGGTCGCCGATTCGCGATTTCCACTCAAAGGTATGTTTAATGACATACTAATAAAGTTCAAAGTTACCTGTCTCCGGTGGTGGTGTGATTGATCGGTCGAATACAAATCTAGAACTGTTAGTGCTGTGTGGCACGGGCGTGGGTTGCGTATGAAACACCTGCTCGAAGCCTGCGTCTAGTAGGTAGCGGTCCAGAGCTTCGGGGTCCGACAAAAGTCTGCAAATACGAAACATCTGTTAGGAGTTTTGTTTGTTCTACATAAATATATCTCAAGAACTCGCCCAGTGTTGAGAGTAAGTGGAAACAACCGCGACTTACGACTTACCGGTCATAAGGTTAGAATGGCTAAAAGCCCAATGTTTTGAAATTAAAATATTTATGTTTTTATGACTAAAATTGATGGAGACCTGCAGGGCTATTGGCTAACTTGTTAGTCACTGACCAGCGTTGTCCACTGAACTTGGATGGTTTGATACCTGTTATGAGGTTAAGATGAGGATTGGAGTGTCTCAAGGCCGTTAGAATAGTAGATTTTAGGGAACATTTACATTAATCAGTTTCATTGCAAAAGCAAAAGCCTATGCGAAATTTACCTTTTGACAGCTATTTGATGATCACCACATAGACACCCGAGATACGCAATAGCCCTGCTGGTAACTGTACGTTAACTCACATGTAGGCTCTTTATACCATAAAACAATCTTAGAACAACTAAAGAGCCATGACGGGTTCGGGCATCTGCAGATCTGCTAGGCAGAAACCTGCCGCCACTTTCTTCGAGCCCATCTCCATCGGCTTTGCCTAGGGACATCATACATACCTGGCGGGCACGAGCGGCGCCTGATGCTTGTGATGCGCGTGCGGCGGCGCGGCCGGGTCTGCGGCGCGCGCCACCACGAGGCGCACGCGCGAGCCCGACGCGCGCAGCACGCCCGCCACCTGCTCCGATCCCATCTCCATTAGGTGCGCCTGGGGAGTACATGTCACATCAATTGCCAAAGAACCCCGAACTCACAAGGAGTTAAGCAGCTGAAAGTGTCTTACAAACCAATAGAAATCCAACAATGTAGCAGTGCACTTAGTAGCCAAAGTTGGCTTAGCAGACAAAGTACTAAAAAAAAGATTATGCCACTTACATCCCCAATTTGCAAGATATGATCACCAGATTTCAAACGACCATCTCTGTCGGCGACACCGCCTGCCAGAATTGTCTTGACGATGACGCCACTCGTTCTTGCGCCGATTATACCTAAAAATTCACACGACTCGAGTAACCATATTGTTTACAATCAAATTGTCTTTCTGAGTAACCTTGAATGACGCGTGGAGATTATGGCAATGCAACACACTTAGTAATGAAGGTGCTTTTGGTATTTGAAAATTATCAATGGATTTTAGAAAATGTAGGCTATTAAAATTTTATCAATTACTACAATAATATATAAAAAAGCATTACCAAATCCTAATCCTGTGCCATCATTGACCAGATTGATAATTTCAACCTGCGCCCAGTCACTGCCTACTATACTGTGGGACATGGAGCCAAGGGTTTCATCAACTCTCGACAAGTCCAGTAAGCCACGATTCTGTAGAATAAGAAATGATCCATTAGTTGTTCAGCCAAAATACAATCTCATTTACTTACAAATTAAGTTGAACACATAAAGTTATAATACTTTCTAATTATGTTACCTAAAACATAATGACATTGAGCATACCTGCTTCGGAGACATGTTAGAGTCCACAGATCCACTATCTAGTCCCAAAATGCGCTCATTGTCAGACCCAGAGCCAAACTCCAAGCTATGTGGTGGTGACACCTGAGGTACACGCTGCTCCTCCTCCCCCTCATTGCTTCCATACAAGTTCCTTGCCTGAAGGGCAAGGTCTCCTAAAATAAAAATATTGTATTTTCTTCATTTGTCCATGTACATGTTTGACTTCTTGAGACCTCATGCAATCACCCTTTCATCACTTTCATCATTAATCACTTTGATATGAAAAATTATTGTTAATATACTATCTGCCTATTACTTTCTATAAGAAATCAATACAATGCAAAAATAATTCAACAAATTCTACTTGTAGTAAGCAGAACTAGGAATTTCTCCTGTATCATGTATTTACAAACATTAAAACTTACAGTTACAAACAGTATTACTATAGAATAGATGTTTATGGAATGTTACCTGCTGGAGTGATGTCAAAGTCCCCAGGTATGATAGAGGGATGATGTGCCACCTGAGTTGCAAGCATCCCCACTGAGTCATGCAGTGTTGCAATACTTTTCAAAATGGGGCTCTCCAACAAATTGATCAACATATTCAAGTCATCATTGGTTGCTGCCTGCAATCATGAGTACATCATTTATAATGAATATCAAAAGAATGTGAAATTATTGTTTTATTTCAAAGCATTAGCTTTAACACAGATTGACAGTCTCGGCTCTGCCATTAACCCATTCATACATTTAAGTTTTTAACAAATTCAATAATATAGAATATTTTAAACAATTGTGTATAACTACCTAAGGTAATTATGTATTAGGTGCTAAAATAATGTAATAAAACTTGAATTTACAATTGGAAATTCTCTGCATTTATTGTTTTTTTTTTCCAAGATTGCCCCCTTTCCCTTGCAAAGTTACAACTTTTGTAATCATATTTTAATAGTGCTATCTAAATCAGGTACATTCAAAAAACTGTACATGAAAAATGGATATTTTTAGTGCTTTTAAACCCTAGGACGTTATTATTTAACAGTTTTTACCTTCAACTTAGGGTCGTCACTTTGATCTACAGCTGCTTTAACACTCTCCAATTGTTGCAATGCATTTGATATATTTACTCCTAGATGCATTCTGGAAATATAAATGCAATTTTAGTTCAGATCACCTAATTGTGAATAGCACTGCAATTACTACATACTTTACTTACTTTAAAATATGCAAGAAGCACTTCAATAACTATGCACAACACGACCAAACACAACTGGGTGTTTGTTTGATGCTGAAACGAAAGTTTTGATTTGTATTTTTACGTAACGAAGAGATTCTTGCTCGGAATAGCCCAGAGTGGGCCAGCTTAACGTGGCTTGGCTTAAAAAGTAATAATGTATTATTAAACCCAACGTCGATTGAAATAATTTTACTTCATGAATTCACAGAAACACAGAATTTCACTGACACTCTGACAGACTTGCTTGACTGTAGACATGGGTAGTTCGAGAACGATTGAAGTAAATGAACTAGTTCATTTCCCAAAATGAACTTTTCATTCATTCACTGGTCATTCAAATGTGACTTTAGTTCAGTGTTTCTTTTCGCTTAGTTACTCTGTTCACCCTAATAAGTATGAACTTTATTGTAATAGGAATATAGTCTTTACGGAAAACGGTAGGTCCGTATCCCGTAACGACTATATTCGTATTAAAGTATGAAGGAATATCGATATTCGTATAAAACTGAACTAGTGATTTAGTGAAATGCATCATTTCTCTAAATCACTAGTTCAGCGAACTAGTCCAATGAACTAGTCCAGTGAACTAATTCAGTGAACTTGTCCAGTGAACTAGTCCAATGAACTAGTTCAGTGAATCATCTCATTCAAGAACTCGTTCTGTATTGTTGGACTAAATGAAGTACTGAATGAATGAATGAACTACTTCATCAAGTGAAAAGATATACTTCATTCATTTTCTTTTTACTGACACATTTTGCGCATCTCTACTTGACTGACTCATGACATCCCAGTCATCCCACATCCTGACACTGACAGCTGACATCAGTCAGTGTTGCTACTGATCAATTTCCATTTTACAAAATGATACGCTTTGCAACTTCAATGAATTCACGGCGTCAGCGTCTGACGATCTCCGGCCACCGTAGGCGCGGGCAAAAAAATTAGTAAAGGGCAACTCGCTGTCCGACCATGGACCATGCCCGAGTCGACGGCGCGTTGTGTTCCACGCGCGCCTCAAAGAGCGTCAGTATGATGACGAGCCCCCCCTATAGAGGGCCAAAGCCTGCTGAGGTCATGGGACTTAAGTATCTCATTACCTAGAAACCGTGACCCCGGAACATCTCAAAGGACGAAGAACACTTCAAAGGGCTATTGAAGGACACCATGGATTTTAGTCAGTACGAGTCTGACAGTCCCTCTAGCCCTGACCGGGGAGGACACCTTTGGGTCAATCTTCAATTTTTGAACTTCCGTTTAGGATAATGACGCCCGATACTTTTACTGTTAGTGCAACCATCCATTGACAAAACACAAAAATATAAATTATTTTAATTACGTTTAACTAAAATGAAATTAAAATCATATATATTTCCGTTTTTTGTCAATGGATGGTTGCACCAGCAGTAAAAGTATCGGGCGTCATTATCCTAAACGGAAGTCCAAAAATTGAAGATTGGCCCCTTTGATGATTTTACCATGATTAAAAAAAAAACTTCAATGAACTCAAAATTACGCTATCTACACAAACATCCAGACTCAGAACATTAAAATACAAGTTCCGTGTTCCAACATTTTTGCAGATTTTAAATATAGGTAGAATAGAAATGCAACTTCTCCGAGGCGGAATGGTCTAAAATTACTTTGAACCACGACTTTTCTCGTTAATGCATTCCCTGCAAATAATCCTGCCTTATAATCATTGAGGTCTATCCAAAGACAATCGTTTCGTATTATTTCCATGGATATTAATTAAAAACAATAGACCCATGAGTAATTTTTAACCGACTTCAAAAAAAGGAGGAGGTTCTCAATTCGTCGGAATCTTTTTTTTATTTTTTTTTATGTATGTTCCCCGATTTCTCGAAGACGCCTGGACCGATTTGGAATTTTTTTCTTTTGTTTGAAAGGGTATACTTTCCGATTGGTCCCATGATCACCAGGTCAGGATCTGATGATGGGATCCTAGGGAAATCGAGGGCAACCTTCAAATTTTATAGGCACATAGTACCATTTTCATATATTTTCTAAAGCTGTTCAAGTATTTGCATCTGTTAATCATCAATTATCTCAGGTGGATGACCTGATTTGGAAGGTACAACTCCTTAACAGTAAGGAGTAGGCATCGATTGATTTACTTTGTGTTCGCATATCTCCGGAACTACAAGTCCGATATAAGTAATTCTTTTTTTGTTGTACTAGGTATCATTTAACTAAGAGAATACTGCAAGTTTCTAATTCAATTCTAGTGCACATGTAAGAAAATAATGTTCTTGACAAGAATTCGGGTTGAATATTTAAACTAAAAAGAGTAAAATAAAAACTTTTTCAAAAAAAATGTAACCGCCTACAAAAACAACCACAAAAAAGTGTAAAATAATCTACAAAATAACTTTTCTTTCGGAAGTCGGTGGCTAAAAAGACAATGAAAAGAAAAAAAACAAAGGCACCGACTTCCGAAAGAAAAGTTATTTTGTAGATTATTTTACACTTTTTTGTGGTTGTTTTTGAAGGCGGTTACATTTTTTTTGAAAAAGTTTTTTTATCAAAACCAGTTAGGAAACTCGTAGAAATTTTGTTGCGTGCAGTGTCATGTCTAAATAATTACAGCCGCACAGGCCGATCTTCCGGGTTAAGCCGCGCTTTCCGAGATTGGTCTGTGGATGGGTGACCTTCTGTCATAGCGAGTTTCCTCCGTGCCACGGAAAGCACGTAAAGCCGTTGGTCCCTGCTGTCATATGTAGATCTTTGACAGTCGCCGTTACTGTTAATTAGTAATCTAGTGATTCTATTATACTCTCTTTGTTTAAAAAATCTCGGATGTCTAAATTAACTTCATTTAGCGAATGTGATAACGATCGATATTTATTTAGATTATCGCGCTGCATTTGGAGGGGAAAAGGTGGCGGGAAAATTTCAAATGTATACGAAGAGGCCCTATTATTTATTTTTTGATAATCAAATAAAATAATGTTTGTAAGATGACGAAAACAAATGTTTATTAATTCATTTCTACATTTATGTGTACCTAAAGTTTATAAATTCAGATAAAACATATTATACCATATAAGAAAGTACTATTAAATAAACACAAATATAAATCACATGCCTACCTAAAAGTGAAAAAATGGGGCGGAGCTTTCTCCTGTAGCATGCATATTTAAAACAAGACAAGTAACAGTGGCTATTTTCTAGAATTAAAAGTACGAAGTCGTATTTATTTTGTACACTCAATACACTATTCTACTATGTGTCCGGTGTCGGTCTGTACAAACTTAGAGGAAAGGTAGCTTACTCAATTCTGTCAATAAAATTTTAGCACATGTAGTGGGGTCGGAACTCAACCCCTGTTGAATGGTAGTCATTTTTGTTTTTTGATTCCTTCTCATGAAACGCTCAAATTATAAGGACTCCAACTTGCGGATTTAAATAACAACGATCGCAGAAAATGTAAATATACTTCAGCAGCTCTTTCCTGGTGCAGACTGGATCAAAATAAGCATTTTGCTGCATTCAACACCAAAGATAGGCTAGGCTTGCACAATTGTGCAAGCCTATGTTCTAACATTGCTATCTCCTAAACCAAGTGTCATAGAAACGAGTTGTTTGTATGATTATTTAGGTAAAGTCAACCTCCATAAGACGGACAAATAAAAAAAGGAAGATCTCGGGGTCGAATTTTGTAAAAATCTTGGTTAACCAATTAAGAGCACTTGTTCTGAATGTTGGTGACGTCGCAAATGGCTGTCAAATATTTACAAGTTTTATTTAATTTATCTGCTGTATGAAAATAAGAAATGTGGCTCTGTAGTGCACTAAAAAAATTATTAGGGACAGCAGTAATTAATTGAAAAAAAAGAGGTAATTTCATGGAAAAATTGATGTCTTACCCCTTATTTCAAAATTATGAAGCATTTATTGATAATATTTCAGTTATTTAAGGTGATTGCGTCGATGTAGCCCGCGAAATTCAATTTTTTTTACGTTTTTTGCAATTTGCAGGCCAGTGACATGTTGTAACTATATCAAAATATGAATTGCGGTAATAACAAGTATAATTTTAAATATAAAAATTATCTAAAAATTCGCTCCATCAACTCTCACATAGAAAAGGTGCATCGTAGTTAGATTTCGGAGATTTTAACAAGATGCAGCTTTTCTATGTGAGAGCTGGTGGAGCGAATGTTTTGATAATTTTTATATTTAAAATTATACTTGTTATTACCGCAATTCATATTTTGATAAAGTTACAACATGTCACTGGCCTGCAAATTGCAAAAAACGTAAGAAAATTTGAATTTCGCGGGCTGGTTGGAGCATTCCCCTTAAGCAATTCTTTATTATATTTCAGCTGATAAAAGTTTATTAATTTATAACCCGAGTTGGGACTTAAAACCCAATTCCATCAAAATACTGAAATGGTAACCATTCAATGAGGGCTGGTTTCCGACCCCACATAGGGTACAATTTTAGTGACAGAATTGAACAAGCTACCACCCCTTTAAGTTTGTACAGATGGGTAGTTATAGTGCGATCCAATTATGAAAACCACCTTCTATTGACGTCACACCTGTCAAATCAGATCGGAACATTTGTGTATAAATAAATTATTCTCCATACATTTGAAGTGTCAGTTAACCATAGACACTGGTCTTCGAGTGAAACAATTATACTTACTACTTACCTACCACTACTACTAACTGTACCTATAAGAAGTGGTACGTCTTATAATTAATTAAAAAAACATGTATCAAGGTCTTGTAATCCTCTCGTCTTGACATCACCAACAAAAGCTACGAGGCTAACAAGATTAACGTGAGATTATTCCACTATGACCCACCAACTTGTCTTGTGTGACCAAAGTGGTATTCTCATACAGTCATAGTTATGCCTAAGGATTGATTTGGTATCTAGAAGGATGCCCGTGAACAGTAGCCTGCAGTTCCAATAATAGTAGATTACGCACCAAGGGAGTAAAGCATTGCCTTACGTCACGGGCGTATTGAATCCTGAAGCGACACCAAGGATTCTGGGGGTGAACCTCCGTAGCGCAGCGAGGAGGTTCACTACTAACTTGAATCCCTCACTACACTAAGGATTCTTATCGTTCTTATCGTTTCACTTGAACAAAAAATCAACACTTGAAAAAATACGCCCGTGACGTAAGGCAATGCTTTAGGCCGAGACTCCACCAAAGCTGTGCGAGTCGAGATGTGTTTTGAACAACCAATAGAATTGCGTTATTCACACAGCTCCACTCCGCACAGCTTCAGTGGAGACCGCGCGTGCTGGCTGTGTCATATTTGTATGGCGAGACGTGAGATGTGAGCGGCGTGCTGTGAGATGTGAGCTGTGAGATGTGTGCGGCGTGCTGTGAGATGTGAGCTGTGAGATGTGTGCGGCGGGCTGTGAGATGTGTGCTGCGAGCTGTATGCTGTGTTTTACAAAAATTACATTGATGTTTTTTTTCCATTGATAATATTTTGTTAATATTTCATTACAAATGGTGAATTTGAAAAGATCTAGTCTTAAAATGAAATATGTATTCCTCGGTAGTCTGTAGGACTTGGTAAAACTTTCATCATCTAACTCATTAAACAGAGTAAAAAATTCTCCATGACTGGTATGGTAATTCAAGTGACTTCTTCTCCAAAACCGATGTTTTCTTTTGTTTAGGTAGTATAAAGCTATCAATTCTGCTTCAGACTGTAGTTCTTCCTCTTCAAGTAAAAGGAGATACTTTTTTGTAGCGGTAATAACGACATCATCTTTCCTGTTCAGAATACGTACTGAGCACTCAACACATCTCTTCTCGCATAGCTCACGGCACACGGCACACCGCACACCGCACACAGTACGCCGCTCGCAGCTCACGTCTCACCGCACACGTCTCACAGCACGCCGCACACAGCTTTGGTGGAGTCACCCGTGCCGAAAAACAGCTCTGCGCGCACATTACACAGCACACAGCACACGTCTCAGCTTTGGTGGAGTCTCAGCCTTACTCCCTAGTTGCGTAATCTACTATTTAATAGTACCTACTGCAAATTGAATACTTTTTACTTACTGTTAACGCGATGAATGGAACCAGCCATTGAACGGCTAAAAAAGCGACTTCACAGTTATTTTTGATTACCAAAATATAAGTACTGGAAATAGTTTCTATCAATGTACTTATTCACTCTTGTTCAGGTTGTTTTTCATTAAAAATGCCATACCATGAGTTCTGAAATGTTTCGTCAAATCTTCTGGAACTTCGAAATCTTCTCGACATATTCTACACTGATTTTCACGAAGTGGCTCATTAGAAATAATATCATTGCTTTGGTATTTTATGAGAGCATTTTCATTGTAACATTGTTTTTCTTTAATATATTCTTCAACATCAGATACATTATGTTCCAATAACAAATGTTTTGAAAACGAGGGTTTAACAACAAAACTCTGTCCACACTCCATACATTGATATGCCATGCAAGGATCCCTGTGCGATATCATATGTTTTTCTAATAATATTTTTTGTTCATAGCTATTTCCGCACATGTTGCAGGTAAAACGACTACCGCCAGTTGTAATTTCACTTGCTTGTGTAGAAAGCGGAACATTATCAACATCACTAGAGACTGGCAAATGTTTACTTTGCCGCCTTCTGCTTTTTCTAGACATTTTCTTACTAATATTTTTTTTGGTGCCCGAAGTCTGGCGTTCAGATGTGTACTTTTTTAAATTAATTCTAGGAAGAACTACTTTAGCATCCAAACACTTATATTGCGTGTGCAACGCAGCATAATGTTTTTTTATTTCATTCCAGTCTTGAGACATATTTGTTTTACAAAGGTGACATGTAATATGGGTGTTGCTTAGAGTTCTATCAGACACAACATCTAATTCCGTAGACCCAAAAGTTGATGAACATTTATATGGACATTCGTTAGGCAGATCGTGAATTTTGGTATATTGACACCTATATACAAAACTCCTTCGACATTGATCACATCTTTTTACAACGCGATACACTCGTTTCTTATTTGAATCTTTTGTGTGCACTTCATTTTTAGATGTTAGACTAATCACTGCACTTTCTATTGTACTACTGCCGTTGTGCTTTGCTAGGAAATGGCTCAGTAGAAGAGACACATCTTTGAAAGCGGCTCCGCAAGGCCAACATGGGAAAACACAAGTGACCTTGTGACATTTTAAGTGCCACTCCATGCGACTTTGCAAGACAAATTTCCCTGGGCACATTTCGCATTTATAAAAAACAAGTGGCTTCGCATCTGTTTTATGACTTTTTAAATGGTCGTGCATACTTATTGCGTTGAAACAAGCAACGACGCAATTAGGGCATTTATAGATTTTTTTCATATGTACTTGTTTCATATGCTCTTTATAATCATAGGGATGAAAAAGGTTGCATTTGGGCTCGGCACAACTTAATCTGGCTGTTGCTCTCATCATCTTAAATCCTTCGCAGTCGTGGTTGTATGGATAAAACACATTTTTATTGGAAAGATGAATACCACATTCTGGACAGCAATAAGGTTGTAATTTTAAATGTAAACGCAAATGAGCTTTGAATGCACATATACTCGGCAGTGCAAATAAACATACAGGACATGAGTATATAATTTCGTTGGAAAACTGCATATAATGGCTGGCTCTATCCTTATTGGGGCATCCAGAATTACTTATTTGTTCTTTACATTCCAAACAACATAGCAGACCTACTTTGGTATTTGTAGTATTTTGTTGTGCTGGTACCGTTTCACTTGTTGGGATTTCATTTGCTGCTAGAATATTAGTTGTTGGAATTTCATTTGTTGAAACTGTGGTTGGAATTTCACTTGTAGATTTACTTATTGCTGGAATTTCATTTCTTGCTGGGATTTCACTTGTTGTTGGAATTTCACTTGTTGTTGGAATTTTACTTGTTGTTGGAATTTCACTTGTTCTCGGAATTTTTCTTGCTGACGGTGCGGAAATTTTCGTTAAATCGTTATTTTGACTTATAGCTTTAATTAGTTTGATTTTGTAGTTACATATTGGTAACGGTTCTAATTTCAAGTCTGTCACATTGATGGTGGCTGTTTTAAAACCATGTGATCGTATATGAGAAAGTAAATTACATCTATTGAAAAAAGTTTTCTGTGTATTACAATTCCGGCACATGTAGGTAATGTTAACAGACTTGCGATTGACGTGATCAATAAAACTGGACTCAAAGACGAATCTGTAAAAAAGAAAAAATAATGTAAATGACATTACAACAAAAAGCTAGCTGATGGCTCTTTGCCAGTGTGTATTTTGCTTTTGGTTATCTTCCTTTACAGGATGTTTTAGCCCCTTCGTACACTAGGCGACGCAAGTCTCCGATACCTTACGATTTTGCTATTCATTGACGCGTGTTCGAACCTCTATGGGTTTGTATTGCGATAGCCGCTTGGATACCGAAGTCGTAAGGTATGGGAAACTTGAGTCGCCTTGTGTACGAAGGGCCTTAGGGTTCCGTGGCCAAATGGCAAAGAAACGGAACCGTATACCGTATATCATGTCTGTCTGTCTATCCGTCCGTATGTCACAGCCGCTTTTTTACGAAAGTATAAGAGCTATATCCTATTGAAACTTGGTAAGTTGATGTAATATGTGAACCGCGATATGCCGATTTCAGTGTTTTCCTGACCGTCGGTCTTTACGACACGCATAACCAGTCCTCATCATTCGCAGTGCGTAGCTAATTAGCTATATACACGCGTGCGTAACTTCGGTCGATCACTTTAACGATTTGTGCATTTTCATACAAATGACAAGCGCGACCGGTAACCGGTACCGATGACGGTAAGGAAAGCACTGAAACCGGCCTTAGGATTTTCACAAAAAAAAAAAAAATTTTTGGGGGAAATACTTAGAAATGAAACATTTTTTTTTGTTTTTTCACTAAACCCGTACCTACGTGTAGATGGATAGGACTTTAAATAAAATGATTATTGAGATTACTAATATATTTTTTTCTAAACCGAACAGTTTGCGCGAGCGACACTTTCAAAGTGGTAAAATCATGGGGTAAAATGTGTGTAAGTTGTAACTTCTAAAATAAGAGAATATAAAACAAAAAAAAATATGTATGTATATTTATTTTAAGGAAATCTGTTTTTTAAAGTAATGGATTATTTGCGAAGGTATTTTCATTAGTATGATATTAATCTTTATCCAAATAAATACGTTAATCATCACAAGCATTTAATTTTGAACAGAATTGCCCTTGACATCATTTGAATTCAATGAATCATCAAATGCGTCCTCCCACCCAGGGCAGAGCGGGAGGGCCTGTCAGACTTGTACTGACTAGAATCCACGGTGTCCTTCAATAGCCCTTTACGTTCCAGGGTCACGGTAATTAAATAAGTCCCGCGACCCCGGCAGGCTTTGGCCCTCTAGAGGGGCCCCGTCATCTTGCTGACACTCTTTGAGGCGCGCGTGGAACACAACGCGCCGTCGACCCGGGCATGGTCCACCATGGACGAGCGGCGTGTTGCCCATTACGCGCCGCCTGCATGCCCGCGCCTACGGTGGCCGGAGATCGTCCCGCGACGTCCGTAGCCGCGGGCGACTACCACTCCCTCTCGCGGCCCGCCTCTTCCTGTGAGCATGACTGCTTCGCAGGAGGCGACCGCTTCCCACTCCGTCTCGCCCCGCAGCATGGCCTCGACCAATGCCGGGCGCGAGAGGTCTCCGCCTATCGCCATCATGAGGACACGGCGGTGCTCTGCCCAAGCGGGGCAGTCCTGCACCATATGCTCCACTGTGTCCTCCGGGCGATCTTCGCAGTGGTGACACCCAGGCGTGACTTCCCTCCCTATCCGACACAAGTACCTCCCGAATCTCCGGTAAGGACCTGCGTCATGCGGTAGGTCAGGACGCCGTGACGCCTTTCCAGCCACTCCTCAAACACTCATCGAACACAAACCCGTTATTGAAAACCGCATCAAAATCGGATCATTAGTTTAGAAGATAGGTGGGAACATTACTTTGCACAAACGCACAAACACACACACAAACATCTCTCACCCTAAACGCATATACCTGCTCCGTTCCGTCGTGGGTAATAATAGAAGTAAGTTTAAAATATTCAGGAGGATCCAGAATGTGACAGTAGACCAAAAATTTAAGTACCTCTAAATTATGCTAGGTTCTCAGGTTTCGGCGTCAGGAGTATGATGAAGGTCCTGGGACTTGTCCTCGACAGCCGGTGGAACTTCAGGGAGCATTTCCTGAGTTTGGCCCTAAGGCTGAACCGGGCAGCAGCCGCTCTCAGGCGACTCCTGCCCAATCTCAGCGGGCCAAACGCCTCCTGCCGTAGGCTGTACGCCGGTGTCGTGCGGTCCATGGCCCTCTACGGGGCCCCCGTGTGGGCCCTGAGCATCCGGACGCAACCACTGAAGTTGGTCGCATGCCAGAGGGTCATGGCCATCCGGATGATCCGGGGATACCGCACGATTGCCGGCGAATCGGCCAACCTCCTTGCCGGATTGCTGCCCTGGGATCTGGAGGCGACCGGCCTCCAGCGCGTCTATGAGTGGCGCGTGGAGGCGCAGCGCCGGCTGTATCCCCGCTGCCTCGAGAAGTCGAGGCGCGGCGGGAGGAGATCCGGCGCGATCTCAGGGCAGTATGGAGAGGACGACTGTCGCTACAGACGGCCGGGCACGCCGCAATTGCGGCGGTTTGACCCCTCTTTGAGGAGTGGCTGGAGAGACGTCACGGCGTCTTTACCTTCCGCCTGACGCAGGTCCTCACCGGACACGGATGCTTCGGGAGGTATCTGCGTCTGATGCAGAAGGAGGAAACGCCTTGGTGTCACCACTGCGAAGATCGCCCGGAGGACACAGTCGAGCATACGGTGCAAGACTGCCCCGCTTGGGCAGAGCACCCACGTGTCCTCACGGCGGCGATAGGCGGAGACATCTCGCGCCCGGCATAGGTCGCAGCCATGTTGCGGGGCGAGACGGAGTGGGAAGCGGTCGCCTCCTTCTGCGAAGCAGTCATGCTCGCGAAGGAGGAGGCGTGCCGCGTGATGAGAGGACAATGTCCTCCCTCCGCCCCACCCGCGGTGGTGGACGCCCACGGCGACGGAAGTCGCAAGACGATCTCCGGCCACCGTAGGCGCGGGCATGCGGGCGGCGAGTAAAGGGTAACTCGCTGTCCGACCATGGACCATGCCTGGGTCGACGGCACGTCGTGTTCCACGCGCGCCTCAAAGAGCGTCAGCATGATGACGGGGCCCCCCTCTAGAGGACCAAAGCCTGCCGGGGTCGCGGGATTTATTTCCTTACCGTGACCCCGGAACATAAAGGGCTATTGAAGGACACCGTGGATTTTAGTCAGCACAAGTCTGACAGTCCCTCCCGCCCTGCCCAGGGTGGGAGGACTCATTTGATGATTTTACCACGCTAAAAAAAAACCTCACCATTAAAAATGAACTATACATACAAACCGTGGTGTCAGTAACTGGTATATTCGTACATAAGGTTAATTACCAGCTGTTGACATGTCATGTCAAAAAAATGGTTATTCATACATTTGACTGTACCAGATATTGACCCCATCATTTTAACAAGTTAAGGCTTGACTTGAAAATCATGTGGAAAAGCATTATGTCCGTCTTAAATAACGAAAAAATACCAAACTCTAAGGAATCTATCGTGTAAAACTGAAATGACATTGAAAACAACCGTCAGCTTAGTAAATTGTTAAATTTCTTGATGCTTTTAGCAGGGTATTTTATTATCATAGATTTACGGACGCAATATTGCTTTATTTAAATTTTCTGTGACACCAATATATTACAATATAAATTATTTTTCATTTTCTGTATTCTTTATGCAGCACTGCAAGAAGATTTATTATTATTTTTGATTTCCCACGTTTTTATAAACTCACTTTTCTTGTTTGTTTATTTGTTTGTTTGTCTTTTCTTGTTTGTCATTCCAGTTGGACTTTTGCAATTCCATTTTGAGGCACTTCCCGATAAGCTAGCAGGCTGATATTTTGTACACGCTCTGAGTTCTGATGACAATACATGACTAGCTAACAAACGTCATAACAAATCCAATATGGCGGCCTCCCCAAGATGGCGGACTGACTGTTTGAAACCCACCCCCATGATATGGGTATCAATTGAACGGGTTTGCTGTCAGGAATATGAAAAAAATAGTCACGTGACTTAAATCCCATATGGCGGAGGTCCAAGATGGCAGACAGGCTAGTATTTGAAATGCACCCCTATGATATGGATATCAAATGAAAGGGTTTGCTGTCAGGAGTACGAAAAAAATAGTCGCGTGACTTAAATCCAATATGGCGGACGTCCAAGATGGCAGACTGGCTGTTTGAAATCCACCCCCATGATATGGGTATCAAATGAAAGGGCTTGCTGTCCAAGATGGCGGACAGGCTTTGAGGCACTTCCCGATAATCTAGCAGGCTGACATTTTCAGGGTAGCTTCAAACCCGATGAACAACGATAAAAATAATAAAATAGTTAATAGTTTTAAAAAAATCTAAAAACCCACGTTTTTAAATTTCCTAAAAATAATAAAATAACCCTACGGGGCTGAGAGAGGGGCCACTCAAAACGTGGGGGCGTATCTTTGCAAGTTACACCCACGATCGTAAATATATCCGACTTCATGTAAATATATCCCATAAATAATGGCCCCTCTCTCAGCCCCGTAGGGTTATTTTATTATTTTTAGGAAATTTAAAAACATGGGTTTTTAGATTTTTTTAAATCCATTAATTATTGATAAAAACTGTTTAGCGGTCAATAGTTGGTGGGAGGTCAGCAATTGGGTACCTACTTTACCCTAGGTAAATCTAAAAACGGACCCGTTCCTTAAAATTATTTGTCATGTTCTGAAGTGTTATGTATTGACTTACTTGTCACCGCAACCTGTACAAGGATAAAGTTTGTGACCAGTTGCTTCTTCTGGAACCACATTGTTGGGGAAAATTTTAGAAAACAGAAGGTTCTTAATGCTGAGTTTGTCGTTTAAATTCTCCATGGCTGTAATAACTGAAATAAAACAAAAAAAAAAACAAGATTATTTGATGTTTATTGTTTTTAGTAGATTTTTTTTTGCTCTGCTGAGATCATTACAAGTTTTATTTTGGTGCATAAAAAATATTTTTATGTTTTCAAGCATTATAATAGTTTTGTGACTGTTAAAATATCAATCTGCATATGTTGGTACATCAATCGTAGTACTGTGTTGTTATTAAAAGTGATTGTAAGCATGCCTGGTAGACAAAAAAAATATGTAGCAAACAGCCAAAGTTTAGTACGCAGACATATTTGAATCTTCCAACACAACAATGGAAAAACTATTGAAAGCCTGCTCCCTGCCTGCATACCCATCTCTTTTGATGACTCTACATAACAGGTGTGTACCTATTTATTGATGAAGAACATCAAGGCAATAAATAAATAATGTAATTGTTAGGATATGTGAATATTAAGCACATGCATTCAAATAGTCTTATTCAACATTCCTTATTAATTTATTATTTTTTATTCCTAAATATTATATCTGAAACTACCACTAGTACTGGCTAGCTTAGCGTGGATTTCGGTCAATCTCCAAACATGCGCACAACATGGCAATACTTCCAGAGTATTAGAAATAAGTAATTGTTCATTCTTTGGATAGTGCAACTAATTATTTAGCATGTACTGTTATGTCAAGTAAGCACAGAACATTAAAAAAATATCGTAGAACTTACCTTTATTCATTCATTTTAGCATTTTAACTACGAAAGACCTATTTATTGAGAACTTGACTGACAGAAAGAACGATGAAACGCCCTCTGCTGTGAACAAACCAAAATAGTATCGCCAGTGTAGAAATAAATCTTGTATTGCCAGTGCGCTGAAAATCACTGTCATTTTTTTGCTTATCTAGATCATGGATATAGAAATATTATCTAGATCTTTCAGGGAGTAGTATTATTGAGTATAATATTATGATAATACTTGAGCGAAATTGTAAGATGAATGAAAATCTACGTAATCGGTTATCAATCTACTATGCTATGTTAAGGTGACGTGATCAGTGTTGCTACTTTGCTTTCTCAAGTTAACAATCGCAAATTAAATAACGTAAAGCTTCTCTTTATATTTGCTTCTGTATAGTAATTTTGAAAGACATTCCACTATTGAAATAATATTGACAATGCAGAAAGAAAACATGAAAATCCCGCTCAAAGACACTTTCACAGGCCCTTTGTTGACAGCCCCGATTACGAATCAAACAGAATCAAATTTTATAAGGGCGTTTACGCACTACGTCTGATACGAATCCGATCCGAATCCGTGAAAAAATATCACGGACAGAATTCGGAAATTACTTACGCACTACTCCGATCTCTGACAACCAGCCGCATACCCCCCACACGCCCCACTGCCTCTCTGCTCGTACGCAGCTCGGATTCAACTCGGACGCAGTGCGCGAGCGTTCATACAAATGATACTATGGCTACTCCGGTCCGTAATTTTTTATCCGAAACGGAGATTCTCGGATGACGGAAAGAAATCGGATGATGGAGATCGGATCTAGTGCGTAAGCTACCATAGAAATAGTTCTACGGCCACGACGGACCGTATTTTCACGGGTTCGGATCGGATTCGGATCGGACGTAGTGCGTAAACGCTGTAACAGTCTCAATCATGGAGAGACGGGAATTAGTGCTTCTTACTAGAAAAACGATCCCAAAATCCAAATCGGTGACCTTGAAACGAATGAAAGGCACACAGCTTGGGAATCTGTTTCTTTCTAATAGTGTGTCCATGAGACAGTATTTTGGGGATGATATTATTAGTATAGTGTTACAGAAAGTAGGTACTTATAGTATTACAAAATGTGTATTTTCTCTTTAAGTATGGGCAGACAAGATTTTCACAATCCGACTGTTTTTTTTTAATGCTTGGTACCTGATATTCATATTTTACGACAGGGTTGTACCGTTTTTGATGATTTTCTTTTCGTTCCATGAAGTATACCTGTCATTTGGTACGATGAATATTTCTTTCAAATACTATTGAACTAAACGTTCAATAGTTTTTGATGAATGAGGATTTCTTATTGTGTACTTCGATGATGTTTTTACCAGTATTACGGATTACGTGCTTATTTGACAAGAATTTGGGTTGAATAATTGAACTAAAAATGCTAAAGTAAAAAGTTTTCAAAAAAAGAAGTAACTGCCTTCAAAAACCACCACCACAGAATACTTTTAATAGTACTATAAAACATCAGCTTCTAAAACGAGAGCAAATATTGCAGAATGGTGCCCGAGTATGCAAGGGGAAGTTTTGTGGGTTAAGCTCGCCTTTGTGCATAACTTACCCTTAAGTGAAATGTTATTTTTAATTATATTATGTGTGTACAATAAAGAATAATGAAGTTTTCTATAAGGAATTTGAATACCTGCAGAAAAACGGTAAGAAAAATGTCACATTCATATTTACAGTGTATAGTACAGTAATCTAGCCTAGTCCTTCATAAACATCTTATAATATAAATAGATACTCACTATAAATCGAAATAAAAGTATTCCTCTAATAAGTTAATAACATTACTTTTTCTTTAAAATGACTCTGTCTGTGAAAATGCCTCAGAAGCCAGTTTATATTGGTCACCCTACAAACGACAACATCATAGGGTTGCCATTTTAAACGTTAAATACACCTCCTAATTTTTCGGGAAACATCATTGGAGTTTTGTGTTTTTTTTTTCTTTTTACTTAAAAATATGAGTAACTAAAATACATTACAGTATATAAAAACTATCACAAGCTATAAAAAATGTAATGTAATTGTACAAGTATGCATTTAAGAAAAAAAGGTTGCACTCCAGGAGTGCCGGTAGAAGTGAAAACTTTTTTGTTACTATGTTTTATTTTTAATTTGAATGACGTCTTACTCATTTTCGATCAGGGTCACGTGACCCTGACGGTCACGTGACCCTGACGGTCACGTGACCCTGACGCGAGTTTTAAATTTTTTACCCATTACAGAAAAAGTGTACAACGCCGCTAAAGAAGTTTTCACTTCAAAAACTTTTTCTCGATAACTATGTAAATGTTGGTAATGTTTTTATTTTGTGTAAACACTTATCAATGCCAGAAGGAGAAAAAACCCAAGCTGTGTAGCTCTCTTTCTTAAAAAATGAGGAACGGTTTTAATGTCACAAGCCTTCGATCCCTAATATTTCTATATCCATGGTCTCACTAGTGATGAAAACTAAGCGTTGCCTGTGTTTGAAAAAAATGTTTTGAGATTTCATATCAGTATTCTTCTTAGATCATTCAGAATAAATAAGAAATACCGTATTTTTACTCGCCAGTTAGCGCCAATGTTGACTCTAAAGTCTGGTCCCATGTTTGATGTTGCGGGTGTGAACACCATGCCTTGCATTTAAAGCCTAAACGCCATCAAAACCATCAAAGAGTTGCCATCCCCATTGCTGGATAGTGTTGCGTAGTGCCCGGTTTGTCTGATTTGAAAAATGGACCTGCACAATTTTGCAACTCTTCTTCTTTTAGCTCAGTTTTTATAGTAGTGACGGATGGTCGGATGTATTGCAAAATATTAATGCAATTGATGGCATGGTTGGTGCAGTGGCTGAGCTCACGAGGGTCAGAATTTTAATGTTTTATTTTTTTTATTTTTCTCTCTTTTTGAGAGTATGGCAATTTTTGAAGTGAAAACTTCTTTAGCGGCGTTGTACACTTTTTCTGTAATGGGTAAAAAATTTAAAACTCGCGTCAGGGTCACGTGACCCTGATCGAAAATGAGTAAGACGTCATTCAAATTAGTTAATTTCATATCTGTACTACTCCAGTTTTAAAATAAAACATAGTAACAAAAAAGTTTTCACTTCTACCGGCACTCCTGGAGTGCAACCTTTTTTTATTATAGCTTGTGATAGTTTTTATTTTCTGTAATGTATTTTAGTCACTCATATTTTTAAGTTAAATAAAACATAACCGTACCGGCACTCGTGTTGTGTTTTTGTCGCGGACCTATTCGTTACCACAGCTGCGCGCTGAGTTGTTTACGCGCTGCATAACACGTGCCTCGGGCGTGCTCCGAACCCACAGGCTGCGTGCCTAACGCGATCGCACTATGACTGATGACGTAACAGTTTCATCGCGCGGTGAGACACCCGTATTTAAGAATGATATTCAGAGCTTATTGAATGATTCTTCGGATATGGATGCCATAGATGATGTTAAAAATAAGGAAGAACAATCAAAACCAGAAAAGAGAGAAAGAGAGGACAGTACTGAAGATGAAGAAGGGTGGAAAGAAATTAAGTCTTCCAAAAAAAAGATAATTATGTCACGGAAGTAGAAACACTGTTAAAGAAGAAAAGTTTGAGGTTTATGTCTCGCATAAAGAACGTCTTCCGAAACAGTTTGCATTGGCACGTATTTTATGAGAAAATAGCATTACGAAAATCAGCGAAGTTAAATACTTATGTCCTTTTAAAATTCGTGTTCGATTTGATTGTGAAGCGGCTGCTCAAAACCTTCTCATGTGCGAGAAGCTATTGGAAAAAGGATGGAGGTTTCAAAAGGCAATGGAGCTGTCCGTTTGCTACGGCATTATAAAAGATATAGACCTCGACTTTAGTGATGACGAGATCCTTAAAAACATTTCATGTCCGCCCCCCGCAAAACTTCTATCTCTGAAGAGATTAGATTGTCGCAACAGGGACGAACTAGGTTGGTGCCCCAGTGAAACACTTCGACTTTGTTTTGAGGGCAATCATCTTCCAGGATCGGTTCGTGTCTGTGACATTAACATTAAAGTTTTGCCTTACATTCACCAAGTGTCACAATGTTCCCAGTGTTGGAAGTTAGGTCACAGAAGGAAAATGTGCCCCTCGAAAAATGTGATTTGCCCGAAGTGTGGCGGACATCATGAAAATTGCGATGCCTCAAGGTTTTCATGTGTAAACTGTAAAGGCAATCACATTTCGCTTAGCAGGTCTTGCCCGGCATATAAGAAAGAGAGAAGACTTAGGGAGATCATGTCGGAGTTTGGATGCACATATCGGAAAGCGCTAGAATGTTACGTGCCCCCTGAAAATCCCACTCCCCCCAGCACTACCGATCACCCTCTAGCCTAACTTTAGGCAATCATATCTCTTCCACACCTGATGACTTCTCTCACACTCGAAAACCTACATATGCCGACATTATTCAAACAAAGGCCACTGTTCACAAGGTACAGAGCCCTGATACGTTTCATAATGCTCGAAAACCTAAAACCCATTCTCTAAAGAACAAAACGACTTCACCTAAAGCAGACTGGCTTTCTTGGTCTACGGATAACGATGACGAGAACATTCAACAATTGCCTGTGGAAGAGGAAGGAAAAGATGAATGTCCCACTTTCAAAGAGTTGTTGTCTAGATTAAAAGAAGTTATCTTCTTAAAAAAGACAGGTTTAAATTTAAAAATAAAGCGTATTTTACAGTTGTGCTTAGAATGGTTAACATTAGTGTCAGTGAGTTTTGTTTCAGAATGGCCGTGGATAAAATCAATGTTCAATTTCTTTATTTCTTGTGATGGCTAATAAGTCAATTAAACTCAATTTCCTGCAGTGGAATGCTCAAAGTATAAGGCCAAAACTAGCATCATTTCAAGAACTTTTGTGTCAAGAAAAAGTACATATTGCTGCCCTTAGTGAGACGTGGCTTGAAACGGAAAGTAATTTTAAAGTTAAATATTATGATGTTTATCGCTTGGATCGGGATGACTCATACGGCGGTGTAGCTATCTTAGTCCATAAATCTATTATGTCACAGTTGCGGCGCATTCACGTGAATAACAACGGGATTGAGGTAGTGTGCGTGCAATTATTTAACTGCGAGCCGTTCGAAAATATTGTCTCACTTTATTGTCCGTCTAGAATAGTTACATGTCAACAAGACTGGGATAGTCTGTTCTCATTGTGGTCATCCAAGACCTTAGTCCTGGGTGACTTTAATGCCCATCATTCCAGTTGGTCATACAAAACTGATCACAGAGGAAATCTTATCTACGACTCGCTATTAGACAGTAACTTTATTATTCTGAATAATGGTACACACACACGAGTTCGTTTAGTTGACAACAGTTTACAGCAGTCTTCTCCAGACATATCACTGGTTTCTATAGATGTAGCACTTAACCTTAATTGGACCGTATTAAATGAAAATCTGGGCAGCGACCATCTTATAATTAAACTATCAACATTTTGCACGTTACACCTCCCGATAGTTAGAAAAAGGAATTTTAACAAAGCTGACTGGACAGCATATAAAAAATATTTGGTTCAACAGTTTCATAATTTATGTTTACCGAATGACCTTCAAAATGCATATAATTCATTTTTAGACATTTTGAACGAAGCTGCAAACAAATTCATTCCGATTTGTAAATATAATCAAAACCCTTCTTCTCATTTCACCCCGAAACCATATTGGACTCCGGAATTATCACATGCTGTGGCGCAACGTAGGTTAGCTTTAACAAAATTCAGACGCAATCCCACACCCCTAAACCTCAATAATCTTAATACAAAGATCAATGCAGCTCAAAAATTAATCCGTCAAGCTAAAGGAAGGAACTTTCAAAATTTCTGCTCCTCAATTGATCACACTATATCTGCCAGTGATATGTGGCGCAAAATGAGATGGTTGAAAGGTTACCGTTCGCCTAGACATTATGTGGACGGCCAAAGTGCCACAAATCTTTTAAACTCCCTAACACCCGAGTATGTTACCCCACCTTCCCCGACGGTTCATCACAGTAACCCTACTATAGAAAGTGCGATCTCCCTTCAGGAGCTAGACAAATGTATCAAATCTAAGGATACATCTCCTGGACGTGATGATATATCTTATTCCATGATTAAAAATTTACCTGAGGAAGGTAAAACTATACTTCTAACCCTTTTCAATAAATTTTTTAAGCACAGTTTTGTCCCCTCTCAGTGGCGCGACATCTGTATCATACCTATTCCAAAACCTGGTCGTGACCCTAGTAACGTTTCTTCACTGCGTCCAATATCATTATTGTCGTGTTTATGCAAAATTTTTCACTATATACTATATAAAAGATTGGAATGGTTTCTAGAAAAAAGTAACACGTTTTCTGTGAACACAGTTGGCTTCCGCAGAGGTAGATCGTGTTTGGATGGATTGAGCTACTTAATCTCTACGATCCAAGCTAGTTTTTCTGAGGGTTATTCTACTATGGGATGTTTTTTAGATATAAATAGTGCGTACAACAATGTAAATGTCAGTATACTAATAAATGTTTTGGATAACCTTAAAGTCGGATCACTCATTTGTAGATATTTATGGAATTTTCTACATAAAAGAATACTTAATATCAGATCTGGTAATAGTTTTATTAGTAGATATTCTGGTAATGGTTTGGCTCAGGGTGACCCGTTATCCCCACTATTGTTTAATATCGTAACGTCAGCTATCTGTAAACGTGTAGAAAAAGACATTTACATTTCACAATATGCGGATGATTTCGCTTTGTACGTTCAGTGTTCATCTGTTAGCGAGGGACAACACAAGATCCAGAGCGCGCTTGATATCATCAACAGCATGTTGACACACGTCGGATTAGAGATTTCTCCCGCCAAAAGTAAAATATGTCTGTTCAGTAGAGGTTTTCGTTGCCCAGTTATAGAAATAAGTTTAGACGGTACTTCGTTACAATTAGTAGACCATGTCAAATATTTAGGACTGTGGCTAGATAGGGGTCTTCGATGGAAGAAACATATCGGTGAAACCCGAGAGCGAGTTCTAAAATTGATTAATATTTTTAAGATTTTAGTGGGACCTGGTTGGGGTGTTCATCCCAACAACTTAAGACGATTGTACATTTCTCTTATTCGTAGTCGTATCGACTTTGGTAGCTTTTTAATGGACAATAGTGCCAATACACATTTAAATAAACTAGATCGGCTACAAAACATTTGCCTCCGGTTAATAGCCGGGTTTATTAAAAGCACCCCGATCCACGTGATGGAATCAGAATTGTTATTGCCGCCTCTTTTTATTCGTCGTCAATTTTTAGCTGGTAAATTTTACTTAAAATCTAAGTGTTACGATCTTCCGTTAATTGATTTACTAGATAAGTTACACGGTTTCTGCTACAACAAACCTTTTTGGAGAAATAAGAAAAAACCTCTCTTAATTATAACACACGATGCTCTAAAACATGAACATATGTATCGCGACAGTAAAATCGGCATGTTTTCCATGGACACTTGGGCCAGCAATATGGACTTATCAGATATTGTAAAACCTAGTTTAGATTCAGTGGATAAGCCTAAGCATTGTTATAACTTAGACATCTTAAAAACAATTTGTTGTGAATCTCTTAATGCACAGTATTCTGGGTTTCACTGTGTGTATACAGATGGTTCTAGACACGAGAATTTCTGTGGTGCAGCTTTTTTCGATATTCAGCTAAACACCTCTTTTAAATTTAAAATTGAATCGAAACTCTCAATCATGCATTTAGAGCTAATTGCTATAGCTGAAGCATTATCCTATATCGAATCTTTGGATGGTGATCGTTTTGTCTTATTCACCGACTCGAAAAGTGCTCTTCAACACCTGATAAGATGCACGAGCACGTCACCATTTAGGGGCCTTCCAATAGCATTCACCATATTAAAAATCATATCTGTTTTTGCTGCCGATCACAAGACAATTGTACTGCAATGGATTCCTTCTCATGTTGGACTGGAGGGTAATGAGATGGTTGACTGTTTGGCTAATGAGGCGGTATCTGATGGGGAAAACTATCCTTGTCCCCCTTGGCATACAGAGCTCCTGCCCTTGGTTAGCGACAGATGTTTTCAATCATGGTCGACATATTTTGATGAAAGGTCTCTAACTAAGGGTATCTGGTACAGAACCATTCAGCCATCCCTCCCACGACGTGTGCTTTGGTTCAGCGAGGGCAGTATGTGTAGGGATGAGGTTGTGACGGCTTTGAGACTTCGATCCGGTCATATACCACTCAATAGCTTTGGATTTATGATGCGCAAAGTTAATTCACCAAATTGTGATATCTGTGGTATTATAGAAGATGCTCACCATGTTATGGCAGAGTGTAGCCGTGTGGAGGTTCAAAGGCGTCAAGCCTTTGCCATTTCATTTAATGTCGGCTTTAATAGTATACTGGCCTCACCATTATCGGATGAGGCCAGAACAATTTATCGTATTACTTTTATGTGTATAAGGTGGCGGATAGATTAGTTTAAGTTAACTGTAATCAATAATCGGGGTGACATATTCTATATAGAAAAAACCCTGTAAATAAATAAAGAATTAAAAAAAAAAAAAAAGTTAAATAAAAAAAAACGATCAATTGACTCCAATGATGTTTCCCGAAAAATTAGGATGTGTATTTAACGTTTATAAAAAAAGGGAACCGACTTCAAAAACAAACACAAAAAAACTATAAAATAACTTTTCTTTCGGAAGTCGGTGGCTTTGTTTTTTTTTTATTTCATTGAGATATGGCCACCGACTTCCGAAAGAAAAGTTATTTTATAGTTTTTTTTGTTTGGTTTTGAAGTCGGTTCCCTTTTTTTAAAAAAAAGTTTTTTTTTTTCCCTTTTTAGTTGAGATATTCAATAAAATCTTCATAAAATCGGCTTCTTTGAAAATCTACAATCCTATTAAGCAATAAAAACGGATCTATGCGAGCAACTTCACGAGATATCCATTATTGTTATATACTAAAACCTTCCCCAGAATGTAACAAACACTTTTCTGAAAACTGCATCAAAATCGGTTCAGCCAAACGCGAGATAATCGCGGACAAACATGCAATCGTCCCTGAAAATCTACGATCCAAGTAAGCAAAACGGATCCACGCGGGTAACGTCACGGGATATCTATTAGTGTTATATACTAAAACCTTTTCCAGAATGTAATGAACATTTTCCTGGAAACTGCATCAAAATCCGTTCAGCCAAACGCGAGATAATCGCGGACAAACATGCAATCGTCCCTTAAAATCTACGATCCAAGTAAGCAAATCGGATACATGCGGGCAACGTCACGGGATATCTATTAGTGTTATATACTAAAACCTTCTCCAGAATGTAATGAACACTTTCCTGAAAACTGCATCAAAATCCGTTCAGCCAAACGCGAGATAATCGCGGACAAACATACAGGTCGAACTGAGAACCTCCTTTTTTTTTATTAAAGTCGGTTATAAATGACAACCTTATGATGTTGTCGTTTGTAGGGTGACCAATATAAACTGCCTTCTAAGATTAAAACATTGTCTGCCTATATTTAAAGAGAAAAATACACATTTCGTAATACTATAAGTACCTACTTTCTGTAACACTTTATTAATAACAGTATCCCCAAAATACTGTATCATGGAGACACTATTATAAAGAAACAGATTGCTAAGCTGTGTGCCTTTTATTCGTTTCAAGGTCACCGATTTGGGATCGTTTTTCAAGTAAGAAGCACTAACTCCCGTATCTCCATGAGGAACACAAAGTAGTGTCCAAGAGGTTTAAAATATAGGGAGTATCTCTAAGTAGTCTGTGATAGGGAGCGAGAGCTTGTAACATTAGAACCCTGCCTTCGCGCTTCCTATAGATTAATCTCCTTGGGTAGGTACCACTTTGAGACATAATTTAATTATGTTGTAATTTTTAGGGATGATTCTAATTTTGATTGATTACGCATCGCATCGCTCCATTAGCTGCTTTTTTTACGTTGTTGTACCTAGGTGGAGCGGAAGGGACTGTCAGACTTGTACCGACTAAAATCCACGGTGTTCTTTCAATAGTCCTTTACTTTCCGGGGCCATGATTACTTGTTGAGACAGTCCTGCTGCGACCCTGGTAGTGACGGAAAATCCTAACACTTCTGTACTCGAACTCGAACCCGGTGCCCACAGACCAATGAGGAGTCAGTTTTACACTCGATTATAAGGCAAATCAAGATTGTTATTTTTGACTTTACTTGCCTTTTACGTTCCAGGATTGCGATATCCTGCTTTCACAGCCCAGGGCAGTCGTTTGGGCCTGTTGGTTTTAATATACTAGTGGCGCGAATTTTAACAAGGTTGCCTCATGATGTTAATATTGGCTGTACCATCAGGCAGGCAGACTAACAAAAAAATTACAAAGTTTTGTAAAGCACAATACAAGTTGAATTAAATCTAGTGAAAGGAAATAAATTGTAGGAAAATTGCATGAATTGCATTGTATGTAGGCAGAATAAAAATAAAACATTCATACATTGTAGGTATAAAAATTTAATCAAAATATAAAATCTTTGGTTTTATGTACTTGAGAAGTCATGGCACTTTTATACTGAATTCAGTAGTTCTTGTATTATGTTAGTTCTTTCAAAAAATTTCATACAGAGTACTAATTACATGTGAGTACTCTATTTATGAAGTATTATTCTTAAAATTTATAAAAACATTAAAAATGCTCTAAATGCTATAAAGAGTAAAAAGTTTAGGAACATCAATTCATTAAGTTTTGATCAACGGCACCAAAATTTAAAATGTCTACTTCAAGAAATTGTAAGACTTAAGAATGGCGTTAAAATCAATGTCATGTTTATGTCCTTGGTGAAAAAAATGCAAAATATTCTTTTCATATGTGTCACGTTTCAAGTAAAAAACTACTTCAGATCGTGGAACAAATGCTTTTTCTTCAACATGTGTTTTATAGAATTTTACATTTTCTAACATGTCTTCATCATCAGGCATCAAGACCAAATAGCTTCCAACAGCTTGAGCTGCATCCATATATTTTTCCAGGTGAAAATATGCTACTTGTATGTAATTAAGTACATCTGCAATGAACTCCGTTCCATAATTATATTTAAGGTATTTAAGTTTATCTTGGCATTGTTGTCGGCAATGCAAAAGGGATGCTATGTTGTTTGACATAGTTATCACAAATTCTGAGGACCACTCTTGTCCAGGCAAATGCTCACATTCTACACGACAGTTGTTCTCTGATGCAAAATAGTCTTTTAAAACTTCTTCCATGCTTGCTATGGTTTCTGCCCAATTATTTTGTTTGTATGATTTCTTGCCTAAATTATACATTACAACATAGTCTTCACTTTCCATATCAGTTACTTCATTTGGGTCCACTTCTGGTTGCTGTACATAATATTGCACATTTGACTTCATAGTCTCATCATCAGGATTAGCAACTAGATAAGTGTAGGCAGCTGAAGCAGCTTGGTGGAACATACGCTGTTGAAAATAACATATGTGCAGATATTCATATGGTTTCTTAGTCTGCATGTCCTGTAGCACATTGTCATCAACACTTCGGTTCAGGTTCACATTGAGGAATTCTTTATCTTGACATTTATTAAGACAGTCTCTTTTATTAAAGTACTTCTCAAATATTTTTAGATCGTCTATATCTTCCTTGATTTGTGATTCATAAATTTGCCCGTTACATTTTATTCTACAATTTATAAGTATGGATTTGTAAAGTTTGAAAAGATGCAATGCTTCTTCGAATTTTTCGATGCACAATGACCACCTCTCGTCTGAGTAGGCGACAACTCCTTTATGAAAGGTATTTTCAATTGAAGCCGGTTTGCGGCAGTCGTTTAATTTAATTATGCATGATATTAGTAACACCATTATATAAATCTTGTTCAACATTTTGTTTGTTTTGCCAAAAATATGGTTTCAACTGTTAGATTATACCACTGAGTTTAAAATTAACAACAGGTACCTATTTTAGAAAAGATGTTTCGAAAATAGTTTCTTTTCTTTAAGTAGTCAAATTATTAATCTTCACGAGCATGTTAATCTGCGAGGTTAACTTCAGTGAACTTTGACATCAATTTCGTCATCATTGTATTTGTAATCAAACTTTTAACTTTTTCAACCTAGTTGAATTTTGCTCAACTGAAGTATAAGCATTTTAAGCCAATGGGATTTTACCACAATTTTTTTTTTTCTTTTTAAAACCTCTCCTGTGTAATGGGTGCGCGGTGTGTTTACAAACATTCCTAAACAAACATAGAATAAAGGGCCGATTACACGACACGATTCATCGTGCCCTAAGTCGCTAAGTTCCGATGGATTGGGTGGTGTAATCGCTGTTAGGCTGTTAGTTTCCCTAAATCGGGCGATGGAGTGTACCCGACGGCCCTAAGTCCCTAAATCCCGATAAATCGTGTCGTGTGATCGCGGTTAGGGCGCTCAGTAGCGGCGCGGCGTTCGACGTGAAATGACATGTCGAAAATGACTTCGCAACGCGAAAGAGAAATGAATACTCGTAAATATTCCTTCAGCTAACGTCTTCTCTTCTTCTTATTTTTTACTATACCCACTGTTACTACTTTTCAAGGCGGATGAATGCTTATAAAATGAAAATAAATAAATATTCAGGAGTTTATATAGCCTGACGTAAAACCATTTGCGTCTATGCCATTGATTTGCCATATTTTTAACTTTTATTGGCAATTCTTAAAAATATTAGAAAAAAAACATCACTTGTTTTTTTTTCCATTGATCATATTCGTAAAAAAAAAATATTTTAAGGGTGAATTTGAAAAGATGCAGTCTACAAATGAAACATAATTGATTTAATATCTGGTTGACCGAGCTTTGCTCGGTTTTTAAAATGTCTATATCTTGGGAACCGAGCTTTTCTCGAACCTGGGACCTTGATAAATCCGAAATCCTGGGCCGAAAAACCCCTAATCTGTAACTTTCATGAAAATCCTTGGAGCCGTTTCCGAGATCCTGATTATTTATAAATATATAAGAATAGTAACGTATCTTATTAGAATAATCTAATAAGATACGTTAAGACAACGACAAACAACGTGGAAATCTTTAAAAAAAAAGCCAGAAATTGAAAAAAACACTTTTATAAAACATTTTGAACTGTTTATTTTATAAATTTGAAAAAAAAAATGTTTTTTTTTCAACCCTGATGCCAAGTTTCTGATACTTTGTAAGCGTAGGCGCCACGTAGGCGCCACCTTCACTGCTCGACGGTCGGCTGAAAAGTGAGTTAGGGTGGCGATATCGTGTAGTGTGATCAGAACGCCCAATCTATCGAGGCCTGCTCATCGGCCCGATGAATCGTATCGTGTAATCGGCCCTTTAGAAACACACATAACACGTAAGATCATTGATATAAATTTTCAGTTGATGCCAGGGTTGCCAACTCAATGCCACGGTTGGGTGCTAAGTAACATCTCAAGTAGTGCTAAATTGCTAGAAACTTTCAAAAATAGTGCCAACTAAATGAATTTAATAAAAAAGAACACATACCAGAATATGTTTTAATTTTCGAATTATTGTTATGTACATTAATATCTAAAAGTTATAATAAAAAACAAAAACAAACAAATAGTTAAATTGGAAAATGTGACCATTAAATTTTACAAATTAAAAAACATACAAATTGGAAATACTAAATTAAAATACGATGAATGAAAAACAAAAATGAACGAAAAACAAGCAAGGTTAGACAAAGAAGGAGTTATCTTAGAGAAAAAGACAAATAATAGCACTGTTCGCCTCGTCTGCCATACACGCCTTTATTTTCACATTCACGGGAATCCCCTACCGAAGTGCCGCAGATTACAGACTACACTAGTTTGCGTTTAGTTACTTCAACCACAGCTGCATTTTGTGAGCGAAGGCAACTTCAAAATTAGTGCTAGATTTAGTGCTGGGTGCTGTTTCTTAAACAGTGCTAGGCACATGAAAATAGTGCTAAATCTAGCACTCAAAGTGCTGAGTTGGCAACACTGGTTGATGCATTGATGCACAAGGTGACGTATTAAGGTAAGCGCAGACTTAGCCGCACCGCAGTCTCCGCAGTCCCCGCATTACGAATTCTTTGTATGAAGTTCTATGAAACCTCGCACACTCACCCGCATCGCAGTAGCCGCAGAAGCGGTAAGAAAACGATGACTGCGGGGACTGCGGAGACTGCGGTGCGGCTAGGTCTGCGTTCACTTTTAGTGAATGTGACGTAATAGGGATAGAGACGAAATAGCTACAATGTGACGAGTTATCATCGCAACCACACAAACACCCAGACCCAGAACCAGAACAACTACTTGCAGATCATTTAATTATTTGTTCCGTGCGGGGATCGAACCCGTGACAAAATGAGCAGCCGTCAATCGCTCAGCCACTCCGGAAAACGTGCCGTCAATATTTTTTTATATTAATTCCTGCAGTAGTTATTTATGATGTTTTGTTTGTCGTTTTGTAAAGAAAATGTCCCCTTTTTTAATCTTGGTAAAATCATCAAATGAGTCCTCCCACCCAGGGCAGGGCGGGAGGACGGGGAGAAACTGTCAGACTTAATTGTACTGACTAAAATCCATGGCGTCCTTCAAGGCTTCAATAGCCCTTTACGTTCCAGGGTCACGGTAACGGTAAGTGAATTTTTTAAATGGTATGTAGATGGCTTTAGGCTTGTACACAAAATTGAGCTGCGGTGCGACGTTGCAAGTTAGTGTTGCAACGCAAAAATCTGCGAGCTTAGGCTTGCGCAAGCCGTTAGTTTGGCTGGTTTTTATGTGCAGATTTTTGCGTTGCGACGTCGAACCCAGTTTTGTGTACAAGCCCTATATCCAAAACTATGAGGTACAGTCACGAGCAATAACATGTAAACACTTAACAAAATTCGAATGCAATTTACTCGTAAAATACTGGTCTCCACTTTGAAATAAGTCCTATTTCATTATGGTATGGCTTTTTTTTTTTTTTTTTTTTTTTTACGTGGCAAAATCATCAAATGAGTCCTCCAGCCCCGGGCAGGGCGGGAGGGACTGTCAGACTTCTACTGACTAAAATCCACGGTGTCCTTCAGTAGCCTGTTATGTTCCGGGGTCACGGTAAGGAAATAATCCCGCGACCCCGGCAGGCTTTGGCCCTCTGAGAGGGGGGCCCCGTCATAATGATGACGCTCTTTGAGGCGCGCGTGGGACACAACGCGCCGTCGACCCGGGCATGGTCCATGGTCGGGCAGCGAGTTGCCCTTTACTCGCTGCCCGCATGCCCGCGCCTACGGTGGCCGGAGATCGTCCTGCGACGTCCGTCGCCGTGGGCGTGCACCACCGCGGGTGGGGCGGAGGGAGGACACTGTCCTCTCTCGCGCGCGGCCCGCCTCCTCCTTCGCGAGCATTACTGCCTCGCAGAAGGAGCTGACCGCTTCCCACTCCGTCTCGCCCCGCAGCATGGCCGCAACCAATGCCGGGCGCGAGAGGTCTCCGCCTATCATTATGGTATGGCTTACAAAATAGAAGTCTAATGAAAAAATCAGAAGTTTAATCAACATGGTAACAGATCATCGCTTTTGAATACTGCTTAGTGTTTACATACTATTGCTCGTGACTGTACCTATATCGAAAAATACTGAAAGTTAATCTCCTGTCTCCTCGAGAGAATCCTGGCCAGGAACCGAACCTGCTGATTTTGAAAATAAAACCCACGTTGTATTACAACACCATCTGATAGTGCCGTTAACGTTAATAAGGATCAAATTCGATCTGAGAATGATAATAATTGGCAATACAGTGTGTGTTTTTTTTTCCAATGTCAACGTGCTCGATCCCTGGCCAAGTGTATTGATTTTTCAAAAATGTAATCTTGCAGTTTTAGTTTTCGTCAAAATCGACATCTAGACTCCTCTCAGTATTTTTCGATATCCCACAGTTTGGGATATAGCCATACACGCCCACTTGAAAAAATCTCACTGTGAAAGCTGATGACTTATATTTTTAAATTTAGGTATACTGAACCCGTTCAGTGCCCTCTATTAACAGTTGAAAATACCTAACGTTTATCATTAAAATATTTTGCGCAAATTATTATTTATTATCTTGTGAAATTAATGTTTATCTAACTTTTTGGTGGAAGCGATAATGGTTGACAGTTGACACACATACAGAGTACATCTCTAATCAGTTGATATTCAAAGTATTAAAAAAGTCTTTAGAAATTACTTGAAATTCTTAATAATTTTACAAATTTAATATGACTAGCACATTTTATTTTTCGTAAATGAAAATCTGTATCAGCAAAAGTCTTAAATAGAATAGTTTGAGAATTATCAAGCGATGAACTACAATAATTCAGTTCTTATTGGAAATTGGTCCGAGGAACGACTTAAAAATGAGGTAGGTACTTACAAAAGTTAAGAATTGCAGATTACTAAGGCTGACCCGTTTTTCATATTTCTAGCTATCATCATCATCATCATATACAGCCGTAGGACGTCCACTGCTGAACATAGGCCTCCCCTTTAGACTTCCAGTAGGACCGGTTGTAAGCGGCCTGCATCCAGCGTGATCCTGTGGCCTTCTCTGCCCACTTAGTGGGTGGACGTCCTACGCTGCGCTTGCCGGTGCGTGGTCTCCATTCGAAAACCTTACGGCCCCATCGGCCATCAGTTCTGCGTGCTATATGGCCTGCCCACTGCCATTCAACTTGCTAATTTCTAGCTTTATGTATACTTAATTTCTAAATCAATTTCCACAATTCAATAATATGTTACGATTTGCGTCACATTGAGTTAAGTACAGACGGTAGCACATGAACCTACCCTAATCTGTAAAATTTTCCTACAAAACTGGATAATATCGTCGCCGCTTATTAAATTGCCTCCCGTGAGGATACGGCAGTGCTTTGCACAAACGGGGCAGACCTCCACACTGGTGTTTACTCTCGCTGCATCGGTCAATGGAACCAGCTCCCGAAATAACTCTGTCCGGAATACATCCTCCTTATCACCATGAGATTGCAGAGCGGAGTAAATATTCTGCCGTAAACTGTAAAAAAAAAAAAAACTAGGAATTGTTCTTGCACGAAACGATCATGGGATGAGCACTCGATTTGCCAACCCTTGGACGTGTCGCCCGCGTACGCCGATCGCTAGCTAGCATCGCTAGCGGTGACTCTGCATGGAATACCTAGTAGGTACGAGTACCTATTTATAGTGAGAATAGAGTGTTCCTCTAATGAAAATCTTTGAAGGCAATATGCATATGGTAAAGTTCTGAGTTAACTCAATTTACATTGCAATACACATTAATTATTAGTACCGTACCTTTTAAAAGTTAAACGTTTTGCTGCCTTTGTTTGTTGCAGTATGAATTCAAATTATTTTTAAGAAAACGTGAACGTCGAGAACTGTTACTTCAGAGATCTAGAACTTTATTCAGTAATTTGCTGAGCGAGGTAATGTAATTATGCTTGTGATTATTTATTTAGCGTGGGTCACACTTACGGGAAGTGCCGTTAATTTTCACGAAAATCGAATTTAACGGCCCGTTCTTAAGTTTGTCGCTGTGAGCGGTAGATTTGTATGTTTGAAACATTTCTAAGTAGTCTGTGGTTTGAAACACGCCACGAAGCGCCGTCATTGCAGTGGCGAATTCGCTCGCGATTTTCTCTGAACGAATCGCTACAGCGGACAGAAGCCATTGAGAAGGTTTCATAAATTTTCTATTGGTCTTTAGCCAAAACTATTAAGTAACAAATATGATGTTAATTAAAGGGTTTTTCATGAGATTTAAAAAAAATAAGTAGTACACGTACTTACTCTGCAACTCTACTTAGATACGTAACTTAATTTTTAAAGAAACATTTAATTTCAGAAAGCGCTGAAGTTGAGTGGCACTTACGTTCTATATGGATTTAATGTCCAATTAGTTGCGTCCGATATGCCAGGTAATTTGATTTTTTTAATATTTACTGTCCGCATAATATATTTTTTTTCCATATTTTTTTCCGTTGGCTAGGTACCTACTGTATACCTAATTAATTAATTATTCTTGAAGAATTAAAATACTTACTTATATTTTAATTACTGTATTTATAATCTAGTTAACGTCTAAATAAATCCACCAGTAACACAGTAATTACTGGTTGGTTTAATTAAACGCTACGCCCAGTTGAAAGATTCACCCTGTATACAAATACCTGCAGGTGAATTTTTCAACTGGGCGTGGATGGCTATATCCAAAACTATGAGGAATATCAAAAAACGTTGAAAGGAGTCTCGAGGCCGATTTTGACGAAAACTATCTGCATCATTGGATTCTAAAAAAATCAATAATCCTGGCCAGGAATCGAAACAGCTGTTTTTGAAAAAATAACACACTCTGTATTATTACACCATTCGATAGTTTTGCTAATAAGGATCAAATTCTGGTAAGTGATGATGCAGTTTTAGTTTTCGTCACAATCGACGTAGAACGTAGGTATTTAAATTGTTAAAACTACCTTTGCGTATCCAACAGTAAAATACTGCTCATAAAGTACTTACTTATGTCATTTTTAGCGAAACCGAAACCGGTGGGTGGCAAACAGAAATACGGCTTGGCTATGTCAATTCTTGTGCGGGAACGGCAAGTGGACTACATGCAGAACATTAGTGACGGCTGTCTCATGACACTCTCGCCCATACTCACACCATGCTGTCGGAATACATTCCTTATCGTCAAGTTTGTCTGATCAGTCATCTTTTACCTACTTTTTACCTTTATTGGAACGAAGTTCCTTATCGCGCGTTGTGAAAGGGGGCTGGACGGAAAAAATTCTTACGAAAAGTTGGCACGACACTTTTATCGGACTGCGCGACGCAAAGGAGGGTAATGTGTTTATTACCATGGAATGGAATGGAATGGACTGGACTGAACTGGACTGGACTGGACTGGACCGGACCGGACCGGACCGGACCGGACCGGACCGGACCGGACCGGACTGGACTGGACTGGAGTGGAGTGGAGAGGAGTGGAGTGGAGTGGAGTCGCGACGATTATTTTTGTTGAGTGTATACAGTAACTTCGTTCCATCCGGGTGTCCCTTGACACCTCTCAAGTTTATTTTTATTTTTTAAAACTAATTATTTTAATCTACCTTGAAACTCATCATACAGGGTGATTTGTAATTCGATGCATTCCTTGAAACTTCCCTTGTCTTTCAAAGCATATTTCTCAAAATAAATGTATGATACTTGGTTGGCAAATCACAGAAAAAACTTTCTTGTCTCATCACCTTAAATTGTGCCACAGTACCCACTTTTAGTTAGTGTCTTACCAGAAAGTTAAGGTTGTTATTGACAAGGTAGGTAAGCATCGAATTACTAAAATCACCCTGTGTATTTGCACCCTTTTTTATCGTGGTAAAATCATCAAATGAGTCCCCCCGACCAAGGGCGGGACGCGGACGGTCGTACAAGTCTGACAGTCCCTAACTGTCAGACTTGTACGACTAAAATCACGGTGATCCTTCAATAGCCCTTTACGTTCCCTTTACGTTCGTAACTGCCCCGTTGGTCTCGTGGTCGCCAGCTCGACTGCTGAGCATGGGGTCCTGGGTTCGATTCCCGGATCGGGCAAAGAGTGCTATTGGATTTTTCTAAAACAATTTCTCAGTAGCTGCCTGGAGTTTGGATGGTGGCGGTGTAATACCCCCGTGCCCCTGATCTCTCTATGGTCGTGTTGGATTGGCGTACCATCGGATTTATGAGAGTAAAGGAACAGAGAGTGCACCTGTGTCTGCGCACACACCCTTACTACACTTTTATGTCCCGCGCAGTGGCTATCTCCGTTGAGATTGGCCGCGCCGTGGCGGAAATCGGGTCAGGAGGACTATAACGTTCCAGAGTCACGGTTAGGTACCATTTAAATTACCCCTGACTTCTATGTATGATTAAAATTTAGAGAAGACGCATCGAACGGTGTCCGTTTCATATTGATTTGTGCGCTTCGTTAATGTAATATTCGATCGGTTTGCAGCACGCAAGACGAGAACATTTGCGGGAAGAAATTGAAATATGGTGACGAATTCCTTCTTAAAGCTGAGAATTATGCAGATCCCCAGGTTAATTTTATTTTATTTGACTTTTGATTTTCGATCCCACAAGTTGTTCAGGGTCTGGGTGTTTGTGTATGTGAGTGTCTATGTATTTAAATGCACCCACGAAACAGGAAGAAATTCCCAGTGAGGGGCAAAGTTTAAAAAAAAATTAAAAAATCAAAAAATCCTTGAACTGTCTCCGGAATCTAACAGGGAGATATAACTGTAACCTCGTATAAAACTAATATTGTATGTGCTATGTGCAGGCAGCACCTCTGTATGTGCGGTACACCCCGGCCGGCGCTCCAGAGCCCGCAGACCGCATGCCCCTGCGCCTCAGCGCTACTAAGGACAGCAACTGTCGGTTCACTACGATGCCACTGTTGCCGCGTGATAGAATCGAGCAGCAAGGCAGCCCAGTAAAGGTGACCTGTCTTAGCTTGGTACTCTTAATAGATTCTTTTTATCACAATAAACAGGAGATTCGAAACAACATTACTCGCAGCTGCCTCCTCATCAAACTCGACTGTATTAAGAATTTCTTGTATCTTGGGCCTCCCAATGCTCCGATACTTCCGATTAAAAATTAATTTTGAGTGTGACGGAAGGTTCAACAGAGGCTGAGTTTTTTTTTATTTCTTCATGAGGATTTTGAATGATCTAGAAATATTCTAAAAACTCTACGGTCGTCGGTTTGAAAATTGAACATTGCACGAAATGTGGAACCATTTTTTTGTATGTGCGTTTGGCTTTCGATGTAAAATAAAAACTAACCGCCTTCAAAAACCACCACGAGAAAGTGTAAAATGACTTACCTTTCGGAAAAAAAACTAGCTAAGTAAAGTAAAATGAAAACAGTGAATCAAATTGAAAGAAATTTCTATGGGACATATACTGCATCGAACAAAAAAACAAGTACTTATCAAAATTGGTTCAACCAGTTTAAGATACGATAGGCAACAAACATAAAAACAGACGAATTGAGAACCTCCTTTTTTTGAACTCGGTTAAAAATATGTGCATGTAACGAGGGTTGCTCTAAACCATTTTCAGACTGGTGTCAGACTAATCATAAAGAATTGTGTGGCGGACAAAAGTTTATCAGTCATGAATCAAAACTGGATGCAGACATTTTTTGGGCCTGTAAGTCATGGAACACAATTTATTTTCACCTATAAGAAAGACTAGGTTTACCTGGGGAAGATATCGGCGTCGCTATCAAAAAGTAAGTGATCCACACAACATCATCGACTGTGAATTTTTATGGCGTGTTTTTAAGTAGAAGCTTTTTACCTGTTACCTTCTTTACCTACTAATTTAACAGCTTTAATTCGGAACTTAAAGGAAATTCAGGGTTTTATGAGAAGGTATCATTCTCATTTTCGTTAGGACGCGTTTCCACTATACTTACTTACAAATTACTTGTATACAAGTTGCAAATTACGTGCAACTTGAACAAACCTAAATAGGTACAAGTTACTAAGTTGCAATAACAAAGATAGTTTAAACTGTAGTGGCGTTTTTTTTCAATTCAAGCTTCTTGTATTCCAATGTGACGTCACACTGGTATTCAAGACTTGCCAAATGGAAACGGGCCTGTTAAGCAAATTAACTCAACATAATATCCCGGATAACCGATCTCTGCTAGAAAGTTATCAACACGAATTAAAATTTAATCCATAATTATCCTGAATTTTCTCAGGAGTGTGGAGTGACTTGCAGCAACTACATAGACATTCATAGAAGATACACAGCTGAGAATATATTTACTCTGGTTAGCGACGTTGAGACCAAGAGCAAGGATTAATTTTGAATTATAACTATATGGGTTTTTCTGATAAATGATTTTATTTATTAGGTATGTGTTTGAAATATTAAACAGTTTGATCATCAAATACTTAGTAAATTTATTTTTAAACTTTCATTGGCCTTTTTTTTTCTGGAAGAAGAATTATCTCAGTAATAAAACGCCATTGATTAAAAAATAATGCGTGCAGTGAGCCGTAACAAATTCCGTACCTAATTAAAAGTCACAAAATCCACTTATGTTCAGCATAATATCAGTTCTAAAAAATCCAGAGTGCAGTAAAACCGAATAGTCCACAATACCTACTGCAATTGTGTGAAGACTGCAGAGAACAATAGCCCTTAGGATGATGAGGAACAGAATGCTGTACAAACAAAGACTCGAGTAATACGAGCCTAATAGCCGGATCACCACCGTGATTTTGACGCTAAAATTCTTGCGTCACTTTGTAAGTGATAGAAGCGCTGAATTGAACCACTTGATTCACCCCGTTCTCGTCGGCTGAAATGACGAGGACACGAGAACCCGACGAGGTTCTCGTGTTCTCGTGCTAGAACGGGAACAACGATTTCCGCAATCCAGCGTAGGGCACGCTTCTAAAGTGGTAAGAGTCATGCTATAGAAATATGTGGAGAGGGCATATTTAGGTACACCGTCTTTCTAGGTGTTTTTGAAAAGTACCATGTACCGTGTCTACATAGTAAATGTGGAGCCGAGGGTTCTTATCATTGCGTAATAAATAATAGGTAACCAGATTACCTGTCATCGCAGGGTGACCCAATAACGGAACCCTAACGGAAACACGTCTTAGGTCTAGTGATTTGTTTGGGCGTTCAAGTTAAGTTTCCAAGTGGTGATTTATCATAATTAATATTTTAGTAACATGAACATCAATAACACAGGTTTTACAAAGAAAATAAAATAGATAAATTAATTTAATTGCATTTAATACCATCCTGAAACTGTTTTGACAATTATGTCTATTTATTGCAGATTAAAATATGTAATTAGGTTTCCATAAATTAATGTAAATTAGATACAAACACACCTACATAATATAGTACGTATTAGTGTTATAAATATAAACATTTTTTTTAATATTTCTTGCCAAATTATGCCTGACATGAATGCTCTTCCTTTTAACCTTTGTTTTTCGACAACAAGTGTATAAGCTATAAGAATACAAACCGTTTTCATTAACCTTAGACCACGACCACATGAAGCACAATGTTGAAACCCAACGCTTAGCTTGGCGTCAAGTTGAAATTCCAAACAGTGCAATATTGTAGTCAGCATGCAATTAGTTTTTACCTATTATATTCTATGTTGTTACTTAGTTACGGAGTACTATTATATATTCTATGTTGTTACTTAGTTACGGTAAAAACATGGCTTTTAACAATCGTGTTCAACACTAATTTCTTGTTCCTGAGTAACGAGAAATTCAAGCAATTGACTGACACTTTAAATTCTTCATGTAGTGACCCTAAAATCTAAATGCCACCTCTATACATTTCATTATCCCGCGCGCCAAACCACTTATCACCGTTTTTGTTACACGATACACGCGTCACTCAGTAAATCCTCGTTTTCACCAAGAAACAAGTTAAGTAATAGTTTGATACAAAGCTTGGGGAATACTCGTCAAGATACAATTACTTGTTTTTTAACATTGTATTGAGCCTGTTTCAAACATTCAACTTCTCGCTTCCATCAAGGTATAAAACACGTATTCTACAAGTTTAGCATCCACATATTCGAAAAACCGGCCAAGTGCGTGTCGGGCCACGCACAGTGTAGGGTTCCGTAGTTGCCCATCAAAATACTTATGCGAACTAACTAAACTGATTCGCTGAATTAAATTTTAAAAAGAATAATTTTCAAAATCGGTCCAGGAGTCTGAGAAATCGGGGAAAATACGTAAAAAAAAAAGATTACGACGAATTGAGAACCTCCTCCTTTTTTTGAAGTTAGTTAAAAATAGTTGACGATAAAAACCTACCTATCCCCAAAAAACATGCCGTAAAAACATACCTATTAAAGCTGTAAAAATAAAGTTGACAAACTTACATTTGCAGTTGAAGAACATGTTCTCCGATACATTTTGTTTAAGAAAATATGTTATCCAAGTACATTTTATAAGTTGGTCGACTATTACTCGTAAAGTTGTAAAGCCTACTTATTCATGATAATTTTCTTTTAAACTTCGTTATATATACTACTATTGTGAATTTTTTCACACCCCCAAACATAACCGTTTAGCTGGTAGAGGGGGGGGACACTCGAGTCGAGCAAAATTTAGCACTTTAAAGCTTAATATTTCACAAACGAATTTTTTTATCAAAAAATTGTTAATGGAAACTATCAATATTTTTTAAAGACCTATTTAATGATACCCCACACTAAGGGGTACGCGAGAAAAAAAAAACATCCCCACTTTACGTGTACAGGAGGTACCCTAAAAAAAAATATTTTACGAAATTTTATTTTACCATTTTTTCGGGACAACAAATCCGTATATTTACACCAAATTACAGCTCTCTAGTACTGTGCGTCTCTGAGCTAAACTGCGGACAGACGGACGGACGGACGGACGGACATGGCGAAACTATAAGGGTTCCTTGTTGACTACGGAACCCTAAAAACGAAAACATTGCATAAAAGGACAATGTCCGGAATGGCCCTATGCAACAAAATGTATTGGAATACACGATAAATAACTGTCTATTTTATTATATTAGTTGCAAATACTTTTGTAACACGGACTAGCTGTATGCCAAAATGAACAATAAAAAGTATTTTACGCGACTAATAACATCAATGGCCGCCATCTTCACCAAACGTCATGTCGTGCGGTTATAGAATAGGGATGGCCGATTGATTGTAATCGATTGACTGAATTTTTAATTTCCTTATAGTATAATTTATATCGATTTTTATGAAAAACGAGAAAGATATTAAATGATCTCTTGTCAGTAAAATCAGATTTTTTCGGTTAAAAAAATCAATCTATTGGACCTGAAAAATCGATTCTTCGATTAATCGATCTTAGATCGTCGTCTCTAGTCACTAATGTCACTGTCAGTCTAAAACGAATTCTAAGAATACAGGTAGCTATGTTAATAGATTCTATGCATTTAAACGTTGAACTTACAATACACTTACACTTTAGAAAAAAACTGCATAGGTACCTATCAAATTATCTAGGGAGGATGCTTAAAATAGCTAAATATTTTTTGACATTGCTTTTCAGTTTCTTAAAAATCACTAATCTATGAAAAACTATAATAGTCGTTGTTATGGTTCGATTATAACCTCAAAATCTGATTCTTTTTTTGGAATATATCTATTCTGCAGCTAGTCCGCTATAAAAATAAGATCAGATAGGAGTTTACTAATGATCGACAACACAAAATATAATTTTCCGATGCTCTTGGTTCCAGGGCGAACAATGTATGGGCGCAGAGCAATCTCCTTTGTAAAATACGAGTATAACGTATTATACCGCATTTACATTCAGCCGTAGTGAGCAGGGAAATGGGCAGGGAAGTGGGCAGGACGAGTGTGTAAACGCGATACTTCTTATGCCACTGCCATTGCCACTCGCGCTGCCCGGTGCTCCCCAAAAAGGCGGTTTTTTGTGCGGAAGTCAAAGTTATACTTTGATGAGAAGAAGGGGACACATCTTAAAATTTTCTGCACAGTTGCTTTGGAAGGACACGTAATGCGACTAAGTGTAGGCCGTGGCAATGGGGTTAAACAGTCAGATTCTATTCAACTTATATGTTGTTCAACGTTGCACACGATTTCCTTACCAATATATTCACTTGGGTTCACAGCATAAACTGAATTTGGTGTCAAAACGTGACAAAAAATAAACTTATTGACAACTTTTGGAGAAGAAGAAATCTGAAAATGATGATTTTACGATGCCTATAGTACGTTTAGCTTATGCAGTTGTCAAAATAAAAGAGCAATCTTCCTTAGTTACCAACAGATGCAGACTGGTCGTAGTAACCTACTCCAGAAGAATCCAGGCCTACAGAGGTACTAGCCGACACTGATCGCCCTTCCACCGGCCCGTACTGACTACGAGTCATGCCAGCCCTGTGGAAATAAGCAAAACGTAGTGTATTTAAGGGTGCGTCCACATCTGATGAATGCGCCGCAAATGCGCAGCTCGCGCACCGTTTGCGAGCTGCACGCGTGCAGATCGCGCGCCGCGCGCGCGTCTTTTGGCGTACCAAACCATTGCTGTTACTGCGCGCGTGCAGCTCGCGCGCCGCTCGCAAACCGCGTACGAGCTGCGCATTCGCGGCGCATTCGCCAGATGTGGACGCACCCTAAGATGACTTGGTGATTAACAAATATGCGATGGAATGAAAATTAAAGATAAACGAAATACCGTGGAAGAAACCGGAAGGAATGGAATTCATAATAATCATCCATCATCATCAGCCTTTAATAGGCTGATGATGATGGATGATTATTATGAATTCCCACCATGTTCCCACTGCTGGGACACAGGCCTCCTCTCTGTGAGAGGGAGTGGGCCATAATCCACCACGCGGGCCCAGTGCGGATTGGTAGATCTCACACGTCTTCTAATTTTTGGTTCTAGGACATGCCGGTTTCCTCACGATGTTTTCCTTCACCGTTTTGAGAGCAGTGGTGATGAAATAAATTACACAAAGTAATGCGCCTGCCTGGATTCGAACCCACGACCTACAACTCGTAAGTCGGGGCCGATACCACTGGGCCACCACTGCTCTAAGTATTTATAATAATACTTACTTAAAATATTTAATAACGTTCAGAAATAAAAAAGATTTTCCACATTAGTCTACGTCTACAGTATCATAATCTAGCTCTTGCCATGTTATTTTTTTCTTTTTATTTAGTATCCAGCTATGGAATGTTGGGCAAAGGCCTCCCCGAAGTCTTTTTCGGAATTCTTATACCCTGCCACTCCGTTCCAATCCTTGTGGTACGTGTCCAAGTCACTAACTGATGAGATATGAACAGAGAAAAAATTCGCCATATTCGAATCGGGATATACAGGGTGATTTTTTAGTCACCATCCAAATTTTAATATATGATTCTTTGGCGAAAATCATTGAATACGTGTTTTTTCTTTTTGTATCACTCAATACAAAAATATCGAGATATCACGTCTCAATGTTATGTATAAAAAGTTGACGAATCTGGACACCGCGCTGTGATGTGTCGCTCAGGTGTAGCGGGGTGGGGCCCCGGGGTCAGCGGGGTGCGCTCTGCCCGTTTCATGCGTCGGCAAGTGTATATTATTAACGTTTAGCTTAGTGACCATGCAGAGCGGATGAGAAAATGATTTAATATGACAATTTGAAGTATCGTTTTTTTTTCAAAAATGGGGTTAGTGATTGATACCTAATGCCTAGAAAAATTTTGGACGGTGCTAAAAAAGTCACCCTGTATGTATAGTCAAATAGTTTTCTCAGAGATATTACAGTTAGTTGACAATTTGCTAAATATACCTAGGATACGGATGATGGATTAACAATAATTGTGTTATTAAGCGAAACCTTAACTATTTATAGAACAATTAAATATCACCTCTTCAGGTAACAAAGGTGCAATCAAAATAAACGCGTTGATGTCTTTTGAATGCATCCGTACACGCAAAGTGATGTGCGTCATAGTAATGTCAAAACTGGTCACTTCGCAGTTCGATTCCCGCACGGAGCAAATATTTGTATGATCTACAAGTAGTTGTTTCGGGTTTGAGCGTTTGTATATGTGAGTTTAATATTACATAATTTACATAATTATCCAAATCTATACAAACTTATAAATTCGAAAGTACCCTCAGAAAAATTGTCTTTGACTCTAGCTTTTGACAACACAGGATGAGGTAAATGGTATTGAAATATGAATAAATTTATCATTGCTTTAACACATTTATTAGGCTTACGAATTATTAATTAATTACAATAAATAAGGAAGAATCTTCCGGCAGTTGCACAGCGGTGCGCAGGCGCAGAGCGCGGCGAGCGTGCAACTGGTGGAAAATACGCGTTCAGGATGGATGGGCCGACACCATGAAGTTAGTCTAGTTATTCACTGCCGCTGAACTATTGCCTAGGAACACACAAATTAAATAAAAGTTAGTTAATGATTGTTTGAAATTAATTCATTTATTCGCCGCGTTTCCATTATAGGTACAAGTAATTGTAAAAAAGTTACAAGTAGTTTGAACTTGTACGTTTTATTTTTTTCCTATGCAAGCAACTTCATTCACTTCACATTTGTATACAAGTTGCTTGCAAGACTTGCTTAATGGAAACGCGGCTTAACAGGCAATTTCTGCCAAAAGGGCAGTTATTAGTTTCGTTAAATACGTGAAACTTAACCAACATTTCGAGTCTGTGGTATATAAATTTACAACCCTGTGTAATCTTTTCCACGTCCATTACGCTTTGGGTGTATGTATGTAAGGTCTGGTCGGTGGCCAGCATTACATGACTCATTTTCCCCATATTTTGCCATATACGATGGGTCATGTGTCATGTTAAGATGGGCACTGACTGTACATACGGCTTTTAAAACTTAGAAACAGATATTCAGAACATCGTCTTAGCATGAATTTCACGTTTTTGAACTTGCAGCATACTTGAAGTATTATGACGTAGACTGTATGACAAATGGAAAAATGATTCTATAGTGTACGAATGAGGAATTAATATCATCCATCAAAATCCCCGCTTTAAGCTGTCTATACACCGAAGCTGGCACGAACCCGGCGGCTTTAGAAGTTGCGAGACTGGACAATGAAAAATCGTCAAAATCAGGCCGCCGGCCTTGCCCGCCGGATTTGTGCCGGCGGGCTTCGGTGTGTAGACTGCTTTACATCACAAAAACGTGAAAACTCGTGATACGGCTCCAACTAGTGTAAGACTAATGAAAGTCATTCTGAAAATTCTTCGGAAAAAATTCTAAGAATGGTACCTTAATGCGGGGTTCGTTGCGCCGTATCCACCAGCAGGGAGCGCCCATCCTCCGTTGCCTGGGTAGTTGCCCCGGCTGCTACCCCAACCGTCGGCACCAGCTCGAGCGTTTGCGTTCGCGGTTGCAGAACCACCTCCGTCTGAAAATAAAGCGTATAAACTTTAGATTATGTTCAAATACAATCATGCAGTAAATCAATTAGTCCCTCTTTATTCAATAGTTTCATGGAGTACTAATAGGTATTCACCAATCAAAGCAACGCACGTTCCGGGGTGATGGGACTTTCTTCGGGGTCGTGGTACAGTCTTATCAGGAAACCGCGACCCTGGGACCTAAAGGGCTATTGAAAGAACATCGTGGATTTTATTCAGTACGAGTCTGACAGTCCGTTTTGCTCCACCCAGGGCAGGGATAGGATTTATTAGATGACTTTATCACGTAAAAAAAAACCATGTTAACCTATTTAATAGAACGATTGAAAAATTGTGTCCCACTCGATCTAGTCTAGTCTATATGGTAGGTACCGCAAAAGTATTATATTTGTATCCGCGCAAACAATATTCGATCAGCATCCGATACAACTCGGTGACCAACATGCTGTTCTTACAGTTGTATCTTCGTGGAGACTTTTTTAACGTGGCAAAATCATCAAATGAGTCCTCCCGCCCAAAGCGGGACAAGAGGGACTGTCAGCCTCGTACCAACTAAAATCCATGGTGTCCTTTAATAGACCTTTACGTTCCGGGGTCATTACCTGATAAAACAATCCCGCCACCCTGGAGACTGTTCCACTGACAACGGTAGATTATGTTCCACTCTTGCACGCCAGGTTGAATGTTAAGTAAGCCGATGTGTGGTCATTATGTTGTGGTCATAGAAACTACTTTGAAATGTTTTAGTCCAACAGCGCGCACTTCAAATACCGTGTTAAGTTTCCGGCAACCAACACAACTTTTCAGTTTTGCACAGGAAACTAATAAAACTCTGCATATGAGAAAGTTTAATAGCGTCCGTAACAAAAATAGCAAATCCAACTACAATAAATTGAGGTACAGAAAAGCGGTCATCGAAATGGGCACAAACGTAAACCTGTTCACAAACCGACCTACTATCAATCAAATAAAAATAATCTTGTTCGGAATAACAGATATTAAAAGTATATAACCAAACGGTACTAGTCTACTTATTCTGGGGCCACCGAGAGTGATGTTTATCGATCACTTTTTGTATCGGCTGCTCTCGAGTCGCCGTCGCCGTCGCCTGGGGAACCTCAAACCGTTAGATGACCGGACGCCGACGCAGGCGCAACACTCAAGCCACTCAGCTCACTCGACACGTCTCTGTTCTACATTCGACGACAATTATATTTACCGCGTATCTACACCATGTACTGTGCTTGCGCATACCAAGTCGGGAAATGCAGTTACAGGCCTACAGCATAACAATAGGCATGTCTAGCTTGAACTTGCGATTGACCCGCGTCGGGCGGCATTCGATTCAGTTAGTTTCAGAGGCTGTTGTGCTTTCAATTCGATTCTAAACATTTTTATCCTAAAATCACCTTTGATAGAAAAAACGTAGTAGAAGTTTTTTTTACAATTTATTGCATTATTTGATTGGCTGAATACGGAAATGCATGACGTCTAATACCGATGGCGATACCGGATACGCCTCCATTATAATGTTTAATTACACAATAACATTTAAAATTAATAAAATACGTAACAAAACCTTTAATCTTCACCAAAAATTCGTGATCAAGAAATCGATTTGAATACAAAGTTCAAGGATCGAAATGAATACCTAGGTGCTTAAGTTCAAGTAAAGGTTCATTTGGTTACGCTTATTTTTGTAGAGAACACACTGTACGCAATCAAATTGGAAGACCAGGATCTTCTTTAATTGTGTACAACAATCATGTTATTGAATATTGTTGAAAAACCTTCATATCAAATAGAATGGTAAATACATTTTCCTAATAATCGCCACTTGTTCAAGAACAAGTACCTATTTAATCATAAATGACGTACTGACGGAACAATACTTACAGTCTTTTCGAGTCATTATTTGCCATTTACCAGCAATAAGTCAAAAACATCTTTATTGAAATCTAAATAAAGATTACTTGACCGTGATATTGATGTAAAGGTAGAGGTAAAATAGCTGTGAAAGGACTCTAACATCGACAAAGAATTATTGTTAGTACCATGAATGAAACATATTCAAATCCATCAGAAATTCTATTGCCAATTATTTATGTGACTATACGCAACCTTGAGTGCCCGAAGGTCATATCGGCCGGCGTAACTGTATTTTTTATTTACCATCTTATAGAATGTTTCATTATACATATTAAAACTACTTCAATATGCAGTTTATGGAACACTCCGAGAATCATTTTTGTTGTCTTTTTAACCGACTTCAAAAAAAGGAGGAGGTTCTCAATTCGTCGGAATCTTTTTTTTTTTTTTTTTTTATGTATGGTCCCCGATTTCTCGAAGACGCCTGGACCGATTTCGAATTTTTTTCTTTTGTTTGAATGGGTATACTTTCCAATTGGCCCCATGATCACCAGATCAGGATCTGATGATGGGATCCTAGGGAAATCGAGGGCAACCTTCAAATTTTATAGGCACATAGTACCATTTTCATATATTTTCTAAAGCTGTTCAAGTATTTGCATCTGATAATCATCATCTCAGGTGGATGACCTGATGATGGAAGGTACAACTCCTTAACAGTAAGGAGTAGGCATTGATTTACTTTGTGTTCGCATATCTCCGGAACTACAAGTCCGATTTAAGTAATTCTTTTTTTGTTGTACAAGGTATCATTTAACTAAGAGAATAATGCAAGTTTCATCAAAATCGGTTCAGTAATTTTTGAGATATGGAATTTTATTAGCTTAATGTGTACATGAGTGATGTAAGTAGTGGTGCGAAGGATTACAAAATTCTAGTGCACATGTAAGAGAATAATGTTCTTGACAAGAATTCGGGTTGAATAATTAAACTAAAAAGAGTAAAATAAAAACTTTTTCAAAAAAAAATGTAACCGCCTTCAAAAACAACCACAAAAAAGTGTAAAATAATCTACAAAATAACTTTTCTTTCGGAAGTCGGTGGCTAAAAAGACAATGAAAAGAAAAAAAACAAAGGCACCGACTTCCGAAAGAAAAGTTATTTTGTAGATTATTTTACAATTTTTTGTGGTTGTTTTTGAAGGCGGTTACATTTTTTTTGTCAATAATAAATAAGCTAATGGATTTTCGAAGCTCTTTCACTGGTTTTCAAGAGCTAATACACTCGAGAGCAATGAATCCGGGTCACTTAAAGAATGATAAAAATCTCGGAAACTAAAAATGATAGGTTAATGCAATAAATTGTATTTAATAGACAATGTAATACTCCTTAAATGAAAGTAAAAAAAATATGAGTCACCATAAATTTTATCAACACAAAATTACATAAAGAAAAAAACTGCTGATCTCTCCTTAAAACAAAAATAGTAAACATGAAATTTTTGAACTTTATTACGATTTTCTTGAATTTTAATACTTCGTATTGCCTCCTCGTGCTTCCATTACTGCGTTTACGCGGTTTGGCATGCTGTACACCAAGTTCCTTATACGATTTTGGGGAATATTCTCCCATTCCTCTGTGAGAGCAATTTTGAGCTCACGAAGCGTGATTGGGGGAGGGTTTCGTTGTTTTACGCATCTGCCTAGCTCGTCCCAAACATGCTCGATCGGGTTGATATCCGGGCTGCGCGCTGGCCACTCCATACGAGTAATGTTCATCTCTTGAAGGTAGTCATTCACAATCCTACCTGTATGAGGTCGGGCATTGTCATGCATAAATATAGCATCCTCACCTAAATTGACCATAAATGGACCAACGTGATCATTGAGGATTTCTTCTACATATCTTACGCTAGTTAAAGAGCCGTTTTCTATGATCACCAGCTCTGTGCGACTTTCAGAAGAAATTCCGGCCCACACAAGTACAGACCCACCACCGTAGGCTACTTTTTCTTCGATGCATGCTTGCTTGAATCTTTCCCCTGGTCTTCGATACACTCTGTGTCTTCCATCGTGCTTGTAGAGCATAAATTTTGATTCGTCGGAGAACATAACTTTTGACCAATCTTCAATACTCCAATTTACGTGGCTCTGGGCATATCTTAGTCTTGAAATACGATGCCCACGCTCCAGTTTAGGGCCGTTTGCAGGTCTAAGGGGTTTTAAGTTAGATTCAGCAAGCCGACGTCTTATTGTCCATGCACTTGGGTTACTTCCTCCGAGGCGTCGAAACTGATTGGTGAGTTCAGTTCCTGTGAGAAAGCGATTTCGAAGCATGGTGTTCACCAAGTATCGGTCTTCTCGTGCTGTGGTACACCTGGTTCTGCCCGTTCCTGGTCTGCGTAGGTTAGAACCAGTTTCTTCGTAACGTCGGAGAACTCTTTGTACTGTTGACAGCGACACACCGACAGTCCTGGCTGTATCGCGCTGACTCCGGCCGGTTTCCAGCATTGTAAGTATTCTGGGCCATGCTTCAGGCGTAAGCGACATAATTTCAGCTTGAATAATGAATATAGAGCACTATCAACATGGTTTATGTACCCACATAAATGACAGATTACAAACAAAAGCAAAACCAAATAGGTATTGTAATTTCGTAGTTCCATCTTCGAAAGTGGCCCTTTTTCAAATTTGATTTTTTTATGGTATAACTTTACAATAACTAAGAAGTTTTAATACCTTCATTTAGGGAGTATTACATTGTCTATTAAATACAATTTATTGCATTAACCTAGCATTTTTAGTTTCCGAGATTTTTAGGATTCTTTAAGTGACCCGGATTCATTGCTCTCGAGTGTAGTAATCACTTAGTTGACTTTTACAAATACTTAGTACTTTGCTATGATTTTAGTTATAAATCCTTTTTTTCTGTATCCGTCTTAGATATTTTTGCAGCTCAGAAAGCGGCTAGGTGATTCACCAGTTTAAGTGGAAAACCGCATGATGAACTGTCTCGCAGAAGTAACAATTGATAAAAAAAAATGATTGCATCGCTCCGACAAATCATTTCCATAATTATACATTGTCCATTATTGCTCGAATATATCCGGCTTTTTGGTTTTTCTTTCGAAAGTTGGACTTTGTCATTTGCACTATTTTTTTGTTTGAAAATCTTTGAATTTATGGAATACTAGCTGTTGCCAGCGGCTTCACCCGCTACAACTCGAAAATTATTCCACGGGAACATAAAATCGGGATAAAAACTATCCTTTGTGTTAATCCAGGTTATAAACTATCTGTGTACCAAATAGCCAAATCCGTTCAGTGGTTTTTGCGTGAAAGAGTAACAAACATACCTACATACACATACATACATCCTCACAAACTTTCGCATTTATAATATTAGTAGGATCTATTCTAATTTATAAAAACAAAAAACTTCAGAAAATAAATTTGCAAAAAAATCGAGCTATTTTGATATTTACCGAAAATACAAAATAAACCAAAAGTATTTTTAAGGCTTTTGCCGTACCTCTTAGTATAAATAACTCAAAACATGACATGACAATAAACAAGCTTACTGTACAGTTTTTAATAAAGAATAAATAAAAATAACTTACTTGCTTCAGCGTTAGCGTTGGCATGGGCATTGGCGCCAGACGAATAGGGGTAGGGTTGCAGGGAGCGGCGCAGGCGACGCAGCGGCACCCGTGCAGACTCGTGGCCCTCCGCGTCTATGGTGTAGTAGGCGCGGGGAACATAGTACTGTCCTTCTGGAATGTGCGCAATGCACATATATGTCACTCGTGCTCACATTACAGACTCCTTTATACATACCTAGTAGGCAAACTTGAAACCATTGAAACCATTGATGGATCAGGTTAGGCTCTGGGTACATTTTTATTTAAAAAGTCGTTTTGATGTGAATAAAAGAATATAAAAGTAATTTCATTGAACACTACTTTTCACACGAGACACATAAGTAGTACAGACGCTCGCGCTAGCACAATTAATAACTTACCTTTATCTGTCTAATTTTCCCAAATTAAAAGTGAACCTCCATTTTTTAATAAAATCAGGCAGGAAATCTATTAAAGAATTTTGACAGATTGGTGTAGGTTGATATGCTGTCGTCTACAGAGTTAAATAATAAATTACTACTTCCTTCCCTTCACAAGTAATTAGTTAATTAGTGACTCTTCAATAGCCTATGGGTAATTTTCATGCCGAGCCACAGAACATATAATAGTACTACGCACAAGAAATGACACTTCCAAAAAAAAATCAAACAAATTTAAAATCTATGTTCGAGCGAATAAAGTACATTTTTACTTGCAGCTGTACCGCCCACCTACTTTTATAATAGCCTAAACTTCCCGTGCGCAAGCAAAAATGTACTGAATGGTTACGCGCGAGAGTTTATTTTAGTTTAGCTGACGCCACCGACATAAAAAGGTTACTGTCGGTCAAGCTCAATAGGGTTGCGACTCGCGAGTTTACGCACAGTTAGGTAGGTAGGTATACGTTTTTTATGCATTTGTTAAATTACGTTTAACATTTTATTAACATAAATTTTTATTATTAACATAAATACTTATGTTCTTCAAGGATTTTTGGTTTTTTATCATCAGCCTACATATTTTTGGTTTCGTCATCGATTACATCATACATTATCGATAGGTAGCACAGAATGTTAATAGTAGGTACATACACATACCTACGGCACCTTACGTGAGGAATAATCCGAGTAATATTATAAATGCGAAAGTTTGTGACGATGTATGTATCTGTATGTATATTATGTCTCTTTCACGCAAAAACCACTGAATGGATTTGGCTAAAATTTGGTATACAGATAGTGTATAACCTGGATTAACACAAAGGATAGTTTTCATCCCGATTTTATGTTCCCGTGGGATAATTTTCGAGTTGTAGCGGGTGAAGCCGCTGACAACAGCTAATTATATATAATAATATTATCTTTTCTACCTATTATTGCTATGTATATTTTTAAATATCGCACCAACTGGACCAAGGTCACCTCTGTTAGCGGTCGGTTTGGAATTTTGATCGAGTAATGCCTTTAAACCTAGTGTGTTGCGGGTCTTTGTAAATGGTAAAAAAGTCGCGCAACGAATTACGATCGCTGACCTTGAATGCGTAGTATGGCCATTTTCTGAGTTTGAACGTGAGTTTTAAACAACAATGCAAACATCTTTCTACTTTCTACCGAGCGATAAGGTGAGTGAGAGTGATGTCAGGTTTGATATTCGTCTATTTTTCTGGCTCAGGCTCGCATCCCGAGTAGGTAGGTACCTACCTATCTCGATCATAGAATATAATAATTATAATAGTACTACGCACTCTCGATACATTTCCGAACTTGTAACTTAGGTAGGTACCTAATCGTGTTCTGTTAAGCGGAACATATGTAAGTACCTACTTGAAAGACATAATAAATAAGCGTATCACAAGTAGGTAGATAGGTAATTGATACTCGTAATTAACCCTAGATTCATAAACATAATTATGTACGAATAACACTGTTCATAAAGATTCGATATTATCACTTTTTTTCCTTACCTTTCGACGTCACGCGGTAGTGTATGAAACGTGAGGCTCTTGTCTCTGTTGTCGTTTAGGCAACCAAAAGCTATGCAGTATTTGCTTGTCTTCATATTTTCCCACGTTTTTATTAAATAAGTTCACTTTTAGTTGTACTGTGGTTGTACAAATAATTACGACACGGAGCGCGTGCGATAGGGGCGGCGCGCGAAAGCCATCTGTGGCGACCCGTGAACGGTGTGCGCGTGTGTGCGTGCCGTTTTATACCTACACCGCGGAGTGACCCAGGCCTGGCCGAGCTGAAATTCTAGACAATACAGAAAGCCTTGAACCTCAAGTACCTAACAATTAAAGGAAGAATGTAAACACGTATCAATGACTCAGGAAACTATTCACCATTTTAAACTGAGATCATCGCTAATCGATGTAGTTAAAAGCACGAACCGTTTGCTTTTTATGTATGACCTCAGCAAATCGTGACCAGGATTCAAACACATAATATCATCATTCTAAACTTGAATATTATAAAAAATATGATATTTCTAATTACACGATTATGGAACCTACTGAGTTACAACAGGGTTTAAAGTCACGAATGTTGTTGGAACTTACGCAGTGAGCTTTAGCCCTAAGGTAGGAACGATGAGTGTTCTAAAGATTAAAAACTGTAATCTTTTACACATTATCATGATCTACAATTAGTTTGTATCAGGGAGCTATAATCGATATTTTGTAATGCATGTTAAATGTAGATACTCGTTTGTACTCGTATTAGCCAGAATTTTCTGACCATAGCCACCCATTTGGGTGGCTTGTATGGTCAGATAGATAGTTGCTCTATGTAAGTAAGCTACGATTTTTATTGAGAGGTTGAAGTCCGGCCCTGTATTTATTTAAGAAAAGGCTCTGCAGATGATGATATTGTTTTAACCGTAAAAAAAAACAATAGTGCGTCAGCTCGCGCAAAAACTCCAGAGAGCTTTTGACCATGAACAGAGAGTACATCAAGCTATTACTCCTCCCTCTAATGAAATTTCTAAATTAAACATGAACCTTCTTTCTTTGTTATAAAGTTGGAAATCTATTGAAAAGTTTTAAGAGATTAAGGTGCAAATCGTACGTATAGGGTACCCTAGCCTAAAAGAACGAAAGCTCAGTACAAAACTATAGGTCCAAAACATGAAATCACTAGTTCGAATACTTATTACAAAATATTAGTTTGGATAAGTAGGTACCAAATTACCAATAGATTTAAGTTTAAGATGAAATTCCAAGAAGTTACCTTATGAAGTATACCTAAGTTTATAAAAGCGCTTGGCTTGGGGTCTATGTCTACTTAGTTCTTGACTCCACTTAGATGCAATTTAAGCTACCTACCAATAAACACTTTACAACATAATTATCTGAATTTAAAATTTATCAACTGTCTAACCTATAAAGTACTCGTAATAATCTCAGGACCCGTCTGATTCATCAAAACAAAAAACGAATTTCCGAAGTAAAACCACAACTATAATTGGTTTCAAGATCACTGATTTTTGCCTGAATCCAATCGGAAATTACATAAAATGACACTTGGAAATTACCGGCCATAGCTCGAACACTGTGGCGGTAAAAACTGGGGGGCACTAACCTGCGAGGGCTACGGCAAACACTGCCGACAAGATGAACAAAGTAATCTTATGCATTTTGAACGTGTAGACTCCGCAGGTTTCGAGCAACAACTGGCTTCTCCGCACTCGCTCACACTCTTTATAGATCTCATGTATCGCGACATTCGCAACGTCTCGGCGGAAACTCACGCGCATATAGATGCACGGCCCGCAATAACGGTCGGGCAAAAACCTATCATCAAATTCAATGGATACCAAAAAATGACAATTTACTTTGACAAAAATTCTGGGTTAGAGTAGGTGCCAATACGAAAGCATCTACCTCATCTTAGGTGACTTGTTCCCATGTCTTGGTATGAGTGGAACATTCAATTGTGCTTCAAATCCTTATTTTGACACACTCGTCCAAAACGTTAACCGCACAACCTAGATATTTTGCATAAATTTATAGAGAGAGATTGTAAAGTTTAATTTAAGATGGTCAATGTGATCACCAGAAAAATGTTAAATATTATGGACAATTAAGTAAATAAAACTAGCGTGGGAATTTACCTATTAAAGCACCTCTTTATTTTACAAAACTGCAAACAACTACAAATTATGGAAAAACCAGATTCCTGAATATTCTTGTTAATCGATAGACATAGGAGACTATCGCTTGTACCAAATTCATAGATAAATCCTGAAAGAACTTCAAAATATAGCAGGCACTCAGTAACGGCAGAGATTCCCAAAAACAAACCTGTAGGTATATTTTATTTCTATTCTAGAGCTAGGTCAACTAGGTCCAAAGTATTTATTACCTACCTCCTACTCATTATAGCACGAACTTAACTCGTCGCGAGCTTTATTTTATTAATTAGTGCCTGAAAATTGATATTACACTGAATCAAATCAAATGCTGAGCCCCTGCTTTCTCTACAATTTGCAGGGACGCCAAAATAAACTTTCGATCATAGTCTTAGAGATTTTATTTTTTTATTTGCCTGAAAGAAAAAAAACGAATTTCTAGATCGTGCTTTTGGCCTATTGGCCTAGTTACTGGGGCCCACTATTGGATGAATGTCGTGATCCAAATCATGAATAGCCAGTGGTCAAGTGGTGCCTAAGTGTAATATAATTTCGGGGAAAAAGCAGATAGGTATAGCAGCAAGATATTGTTGCTGTCTATAAGTTTTCACATTACCTGTATATCATCAACGTCATAATGTCGTCAACATTTGCAATTACGTAGTTCCATATATTATATCTGATAGAAGAGTCTAATATCGCTCATGAAATGTGGCAAATGTCGATGAATTTGAAATCACCGATGCAGGGCGCCACAAGGGCTAGAGACGCCTCTGCGCGTCGTATTTGTCGCACACGCAGGACACCGCCTAAGACGTCGATATGTACTATAGTTTAATTAGGTAGTTTGCTACAGAGGTAACATTCATTTTCCAATTTAAAACTCAATTGCTGACCCCCAGTAGTTATTGAAACCTTAAAAGTTTTTATTTAAAGTCAACCGTAAAAGGTTGATTGCCGGGCTCGTGGAACTGGCCTGGAACACTGGAACGTAAAGAGCAATTGAAGAAACACTGGATTTTAATCAGCACGAGTCTCACTATCCCTTCCGCTCCACTCAGGGCGGGAGAAGTGACGCCTCATTTTATGTCATTGGATGTCAATAACTGGGCAAGTGGGCTATTCCACAAAAAAAAAAATCTTTTCACACCACCTGCTCGTAAATGTCAAATTATATGTCTGCTAACCGGCCGTAAAGCAAGGCATTGTTCCCTCCCGCTCGAGCCGGGAATAATAAATATGTACTGAATTTCATTATTCCCGTGGGAATAATGTGATTTGAATTTGGAACCTCAAACAAAACATAGTATGAAAACTTTGAACGAAGGAATTGAAGCAGCGGCGGCTGCCCCCCGGCAGTCCCCACTGCAACAGCTGATCGCTTGCTGAGGTGGGCACCACAGCATGCTCACGTTCGAAGGTTGTCGTACCACATCAAATTTAAAATTCGAATTTATTTCCTCGCAGTTGGTGTGAAAAGCAGAGTACTCTCAGGAATAAAGCTGCCTTTGTCTTGGGCTAACTTAAATCCCTCGCTACACTAAGGATTCTTATCTTAATTCCCTCGTTTCACTCGGGAATTAACAATTGAACCTCCTCGCTGCGCTCCGGAGGTTCACCCCCAGAATCCTTAGTGTCGCTTCGGGATTCAATACGCCCGTGCAACGACGATATAATACTAGACTCGTAATAACAGGCGACCGATGTCTGCCAACACATTAGGCAAAAAAGTCTTATATCCGTCTCATTTCGACCAATCCTGTGAGCCGTAAACATACGTTGAGACAGAACAGACCTTGAGTTAGCCAATCACAACGCAGTACCCCGCCTCCCTCGCTTACGTAGTACCTCAGCGAGTTGGCAACGCGTATCGTGCAATGCGTAGTCTAGTATTATATCGTCGTTGCGCCCGTGACGTAAGGCACTGCTTTATTCCCTTCGTAATCTACTATTTCACACCACTCGCTCGTAAATGTCAAATTATATGTCATGCAAACAAGGAATAAAGCAGGTGATTGCTGCCCCCCGTTCGAGCCGGGCAATAATATTGTACTGAATTTCATTATTCCCGAGGGAATAATGTGATTTGAATTTGGAACCTCAAATATAACAACTTTTACCAAGGAGTTGTAACAGCGGCGCGATGGAGAGACGTACATTACTTAATTGTCTTGTGCTGGACTACTTCTATACATATATAGTTATTTGTTATGCAAGGCTGCAAAGTTGATTTTTGGCGCGAGTACTTGAATTGAAAACTGAGCGAGCGAAGGATTCTAAGATTGAACCGCGAGAGAAACGAGCGGTTCAAATATAGAATCCTGAGCGATGCGAAGTTTTCAAAGGTACGAGACGCAGAAAAACTTTGCTGCCGAGTGCAACACACAACTTTTCACCTCACACAGCGAGGAAATGAAGTGGGGTCATTGACCTATACTGGGGGCGGCTCGCCTGTCAGTGTAGAAAACAATTGAATACAAGACGTGTTCGAATTTTAAACAACACTTTGTGCTCTAGAGCACAAAATAGAGTTTTGCGCTCAGATTTTGAATGAGAAATAGAATCTTTCCGAGCGGGTGAGGTGAAAATAAAATTGTATAAAAGCCAGTGTTTGTGCACGCTAATCTTCGGAACTACTGGACGGATTTGAACGATTTTTTTACCCGACTGCGCCAGGAGGGTTATTGTTGTTGTATAGCTATTAAATCTGGCCAACACATAGGCTATAACTTATTTTGGAAACTTGAACAACTGGTGCAGAACCGCAACAGACCAGCTGAACTATAATGAGATACAAAAATGGTGCGATAGCAAAAATTGTTCCACTAGATGAGCATTTTCTGCTGAGAGAATAAATTTGAAGATCTGGAACACCTGATGTGGAACTTCAAGAGCCCAGCTACACTATAACATATACAGTAATGACGTCTTAGCAAGAGTTGTTCAGCCTGATATGCACTCTCTGTTGTCGTATAAAAACTGAAGATCTGGAACACCTGATGTGGAACTCCAAGAGCCTAGCTACACTATATCATATATGACGTCTTAGCAAGAGTTGTTTAGTCTGGTGAGCATTTCCTGTTGTCTTACAAATATTAAAGATCTGGAACATCAGGTCACGCGCATCCTGTTGTTTTCCCGTCCCCAGGCTCTTAGAATTTGACATCAGACTTTTCTGATCTTCGATTTCGACGACCCCGTTGCCGTGGCATAAGCAACAGGATCCGCGTACGAAGTCGCGGGCAGAAGCTAGTTTTTTATATATAAACGTTTCCCCACACTAGGAATTTCTTCCTGTATCGTGGATGCGTTTACAAACATAGAAACTCACATACACAAACACCTACACTCGAAACAACTATTTGTAGATCATTTAAATATTTATTCCGTGCGGGGATCGAACCCGCGCCCGCGACATGCACCCCGCGCTGCAGTTGATCGCCACAGCCACTGCGTCAACGTGTCTTCGAACTTAATCTTTACATACTGTTTTCTGGCCTTCTGTAAAATGATATTTTTGAAACCAAAAAGTTTCCATCACAAACATGGGTTTCAAAAATACTTATGATGTTTTATAGTGTGTAATATCCCACCTAATTACAAAATAGTGGGTAAGTGTCATTAGTTTTAATTTAGTAATACATCTTTAATGTTTATGATTTCGGATGATGCACTATGTGATAAAATAAACATTGATGTTTAGTCCGTAAGGTATCTACAGCGTCATTAAACTTGCCCATTGTTTACTTATAGGAAATAATTAGCCCTAGTACAGTCAGCAAGTGCAGTACAAAGCTACTAGGAATCTCCCAGTAATACAAGGTCCCAACGTTATATGCTCTCCAGTGACTCGTTCGCCGCGAGCATTCACCTGTAATGTAACATAAATTAAGTGCGCAATTTGATGCTCTATTGTTTTTGAATGTTCGAATCTGTAACGTTACATAACAGGTGAATGCTCGCGGTGAGGGAGCGCCCTTATGCAATTTTGCCGAAAAACTCGGAGCACATAGCGGACATGACTGTATAAGACCACCGGACATTTATGACGTCATCACTGGATCACATGAAAGAGCAGCATGTCAATAATTGTAAAAGCTTTTTTTTTCAGAAATCGGCTAGATGAATTTATTAGCATAGTCATCATTACAACGGGAATCACGACACATGAAAAATTCCAAAAGAGAGGCAAAGATAATTCTAATTTCTAAAACGGAATGCTCAACTTAATAGCTTAGTGTCTATAATACAATTTTCGATCGGAAAGCGACACTCTTTGCAACACTATGTAATATTTGAGCCACTAATTGTTAGGTTCTGTTGCTGACCTTACCTTTTTACTGAAATTACTTTAGGTGCAACATATAAATGATATAAGGTCGTCAATTACAGATCTATTAATATTAAAACAGTAGATTTTTTTTTTTCGACTGAATAGAAGTTTAGTGTTATATTTTATGATTATTTTTATTATGCAATCATCTTTACTTATTTATTTTTACGCGTCATTTTAATTAGCGATGGATTGTATGATGTATTTAAGTACAATACTAATATAGTATTGTACTTAACTTAAATAATAGGTAATAAATAATATGTGAAGCTCTTGGATTATCTGAGTCTTTGTACCTACAACCTTCATAAGATCAATTGTATTCTCTATAAACACAGCGTTGTGACGGCGCATCCGCAGCGCTCACGCCACGCTGGGTCTAAAGTTTGCCATTCACTAAACTACTGACAGCGACACTATCCAACCACGATCAAACAGCTGCACAATTGGACAATCTCAAAGCCGTCTCGTCGATGAGTACATCGTAGAGTCCAGCAATGAGATTTCTTATAGAGCATAGCATAGATGATGGGATCACTTTCAAGAAAAGTTACTTCACTACTTTTAGCTGGAAATCGTGTTTCAGGCACGCTGAAACCTTGTTCAATAATTTTTCAAATATCCTAAACACATAAATGTAGACCTGGCTAAGAAGTACCAAGTCATACAGTTTAAAGATGCGATTTTTTTTGTCCCAAAAAGGGTCCTTGAAGCATCCCGAAGCCTTTATAATTGGTGTGGCAAAAATAAGCCAGATCATTTAGTCTGGTTTTACACCTTGCCAGGCTCAAAAATATGTTTAAATTCCTAATATACTGGTAGCAACTTGTGGCGCCCGTGTGTAACTAGATATGTACAGCACGCACATATTCTTGGACTTAACGGTGGAGGTCTGAACCGAGGTTGGGCGGACCACCGCCGTATCCTCACGGAGGCGCTTGGCGGCGATCTCTCGAGCCCGGCATTGGTTGAGGCCTGCTACGGGGCGAAGGGGAATGGGAGCAGCCACCTCCTTCCGCGAAGGAGCTAGGTGGCGGGTAGCGTGTAGGATAGGACATCATCCACGTTACGACCCAGTCGCTGCGGGAGACGACTTCGCGAAGCGATTTCCATGCGCGCCTCATACAGCTGACAGGGCCAAACGCCTGCCCGGGCGGAATGTCTAGACAGGCTACCGTGGCCCTGAAACCTAAAGGGCAATTTAAGGAACACTGTGGATTTAAGTCAGTACAATTACGAGTCTAGTCCGTTCCACTGCACCCAAGGTGCCAGAACTCAATTGATGATTTTACCATAAAAAAGGAGGTTATCAATTGGACCCGTATGTATGTAAGATTTCCAGAACTGCCCAGTTTTTCATACGAGTATAATTATTACTAAGTTAGTCTATATCAGCGTCTGAACAAATGTGCCAAACAAAAGTGTAGGTATGTATGTTTTATGTTTGTGTTCGCATATCTCTGGAACAACACGTCCGATTTAAGTAATTATTTTTGTGTGGTACATACTAGGTATTGTTCAACTTAGGGAATACTGCAAGTTTTAGCAAAATCGGTTCAGTAGTTTTTGAGATAGGGAATTTTTTGCCTACTTGAATCGTAGATATTCAATTTCGATTGTATGTTTGTTCACGATTAGCTCGCGTTTGGCTGAACCGATTTTCATGCAGTTTTCGGGAAAGTGTTTGTTACATTCTAGGAAAGGTTTATAACAATAATGGATATCTCGTGACGTTGCCCGCATGGATCCGTTTTTGCGGCTCGCTTGGTTATAGATTTCTAAAGACGATGATTATACGAAGATTTTTGTTGAATATTTGATCTCACTAAAAAGAGTAAAATAAATACGTGCTTTTTTTTAAAAGTACCGACTTCAAAAACATATATTTTCTTTCAGAAGTCGGTGGCTTTGATTTTTTTTATTGACTATATTGCCACCGACTTCCGAAAAAAAAGTTAGATATTTAAACTTTTTTGTATTTGTTTTTACCGTCGGTACTTTTTTTTAAGTTTCTTTAGTGTGAATTTAAATGTTTATTTTTTAAGTGTCTCGTGTGGAACGCATACCTTTATGGCATAATTATACAACATTATTTTTGGTTTATGCGAAACCCGAGACACCAATCCAATATTTTTGTGTAAAAAATCTATGTACAAAATTTTAAAACCGTATCATAATAAATCACAAAGTATTAAGCTTGTATACCTATTACCTGGGGGTTTGACTCAGATTGTGCACTTCGCAAATTGTGCACTTGACGCAAAATGTGCACTTTGCAAATTGTGCAATTCGCAAATTGTGCACTTCTCAAATTGAGCACTCCTCAAAATGAATCTGCAAATTATCATAATGGTTCAAAATAAAAACCGCTTGATTTTTTTTTTTATTATTTTGCACGAGGACGTGATTATTTTCACACGAAACTACTGTTAAAGTGCTTAAATCGAGCAAATAAAAAATGAGAATTTCACAATTTGCGAAGTGCACATTTTGCGAATTACTATTTTGAGAAGTGCACAATTTGCGAATTGCACAATTTACGAAGTGCACAATCTGCGTCAAACCCTTACCTGGTTGTCCGTTCAAAAACATGCTCATTTCGCGGTACACCCGCGTAAACCGCGTTTCCTGTGTTATACGTGATAATTGTTTGGCAATAGGCCATATACCTAACCATGAGGTGATTGTATTCTAGCTGGTAATTTTTTTTTTTTTATTATAACTGGTAATAAAATTCAATAAAAATATTTTTGAAAAAAAAAAATTAACGTGGAGCCAAAATTATCGGAATCGAATCAGTAACTGATTCTGAACAAACTATATTCAGGTTTCGCATATGCATATACTAAAAATAATTATGTACCTATAGGCTCCCAGACTACGAAACAAATAGGTCCTTTTTGAAATTTGAAAGGTCTGAACCTTTTCAAATCATACGTTCACGTCCTACTTAGGTACACACTAAGTACACAGCTATCAGGTTAACGTGCTTACTAAGGTACAGACATCAGCATAATTACCATTATTCACCGCAGAAGCATTTTTACAGCGTGTTAAAATCATCAAATGAGCACGCAGGGCAGGGCAGGAGGGACTGTCAGACTTGTACTGACTAAAATCCAGGGTGTCCTTTAACAGCGCTTTACGTTCCGGATTCACGGTTGCTCGTTTAGTCCCGCGACCCCGGCAGGATTTGGCCCTCTTTACCCATTGAAATTTTACAGTTTGTGTCGGTTTATGTGTGTCTGTACCGAACACTCTGGGGATATAAAAGCGCCAACTTGTTGCTATAACAATGTTGCTCATATTATTTCGATAAAATTATTCTATATCAGTTACCTACTCTATTGCCTGAGTTAAAGAATATAATGTTCCGAATTTTATCGCAATGCATATTATGATGTTGCTGAAGTGACCTTTTTAGACCCGCAGGACTCTCCAGACTAGTTTAGCAAACATCGCTCTGGGGTGTGAAGGTGGACTTGAACAGCTTTCACTTGGGCAAAGATAGAGGTGTTTTTTATTTAGTCTGACCCATTTGCGGTGATCATCACTACCAATAGCAAAATCAAACATTAATCCGTATTTCTTACAAAAATTTATTTGAAATAAAAAGTAACATCAAGCTTTAAAATTGACAATCCTCATGGAAATTATATAATAATTTATGAGCACAATTTCACATTAGGAAGAATAATTTTATTATTTCTTTACTTCGCATTAAAGTATAACAATAATCACGGATTCAATCTCAAAGTGTAACGCAAACGAGGCAAAACGTTCATTCGAAATGCAATATTAAGTGAACAGCACCTGATTACATCTTACAGCAACTGAATAAAACATCCATCTCGTTAAAAATATAGAAACTGTTAATTATATTAAAAGTATACCGTAAATATAAAAAATATAATTTAAAATGTAAACTCGTATTGGAATCCATAATTACAACAAAAAATAATTTCTTTAAATATTGAAATGCAAAATAAAAACGGAATTTTCATCATTTAATGTGTATGAACACACAGTACTTCAATATTCTTATCAATATATATCCATATAAACAACAGTTTAACCTAGACTTCATTTTTACACTTTAGGAGATATTTTTACAACCCTGTATCCACTATACTTTTAATGACGATAATATGTTCCACAGTCTAAATTAACGTTTCGTAAAAAGAAAATACAATATTATTAACTACGATAAAGTAAGTCTTGTCACGTACGTGCTTGATACTTATTTATTTAATATCGACATCGATTACATGTATCAGTGTCCGTCAGGAATCTCACAATACAAAATTACGATTTTGTGCTATAACATTGATACCTAAAGAGGAAGATAGGGAGAATAAGACGAGATAGTATGGAGAGGTAACTAAAGTGTAGTAGTGGAAAGACTCAGTTACAACGGGATGACGACAACCTAACATTACAGTAACTGTAAAAGTATAATATAAGTGAGCGCAGTTCACTTCGCCTTGACGGCGGCCTGTCGCTGTCGCAGCGTCTTGTTTGTGTTCTGGTCTACCTCGGGCAGGTCCGACTCTTCGACAGGGGCTTTCTTTACTGTTGGCAGAAATACATGAATTAATATTCTATTAATCTCATATACAGGTCACAGGTATCATAAACACTCGGTCAAAAACATGATGGAAATTTTTGGGAGTTTCTTTACCTTTCTCCTTCTTAGGCTTTTCTTTTTTCTCTTTCTTGGGCTTGGCTTGCGCCTGTTGACGAATCTCTTGCCTCTGCTTGATGGCTTCAGAGATGAAGTTGAACATCAGGTAAACCTGTTCATAAACAAAGACAAATAATGTACTAAACACATAAACAGTATCGATAAATCATACAATATTGTAACTACTTCCCACAATGCATCCTTTGTATAACCTCTAATAAATTGCGAATGCGTCAAAGTGTTATTATACATGACAAGTTAAACAGTTCCAATAAGTGTAAAATATAATTCACCAAGGATAATAAATAGTGCCTCATTTGATAATATTTATATACAGACGGCTGTCAGCTGCAGGTAAATTTTCAATTACTGGAAGCACTAAAGATAAATGCGGTTACTGAGTCGCTATGCGGAAGAATAGGTCTTAAGCTGTTTAAGTGGGTCACAAATCACCTAATTGTTCAGGCGAGATTGTGGTCAAACGCGAGCTTTTCGGAAAAAAATATCACCATCAACCTCCAATCAATTTCATGTTGTTGCAGTAAGGGACTCTACCCATGGCGCGACGTGATTGCAATACGACCGATTCCAACTGTGAAAATCAACCTTACCACTACGACATATGACATAAAACACGTTGTTATGTACGGGTAAATGAAAAACAAAACACGATCGCCAATCAAGTCAATCGAATTGCATCATTTCTTAGTAGCAAGGTTGATTTTCACTTATAGTTGGTATCAATCGAATCACGCCAAGTCCCTAGCTTTAATTGTTCAAGATTTCATACTAAGGTAGAGTTGGCTATACATAAAGACCGTTGTTCATTACCTGGAAGGAGACAAGCAGTGACAGGGCAGCAACGCGGAGCACCAGCTGAGCGGCGCCCGCCAGACCGAAGTAGAAGGTGAGCACGCCGAGAACCAGCGAGCACAGACGAACTGTCACGAATACTGAGCCGTTGATCAGGCTCAAGACTGCAAAAAAATACAATGTTAGGATAGTAGCATATAAATTATTTGCAAATATTAGTTAATGGCGACTTAAACTAAGCTTACATAACAATAATCAATTTGTTTGTCACGCATCGTAAATTGAACTATTATGACAAGTAAAAGATGTTACAATAAGAAAATTTCACAATTTATGTGACTAAAAGCTAACTAAAAATACTGACATATTTATGTACTTACACTTGTCTAACCAGTCTTCACGTTCTCCCCTGAGGATGGTGTTCAGTCGGTAGCTGTGAGCCACAAACTCGGCTAGAGAGTGCAGCACAACCAAGCAGACACCAACACGTTGGAACCTGATCAAATAGAAACATTTTTATCACAAAATGTTCGACATTTTTCTTGGCGAAACTAGGACTTTATAATTATGCATAAACAAAGCAAATTTTGCTGCAGCCTTTTTAGAGAAAACATTACCTATGACTTCATTGTTAATGAATTTATAATGGTCCTAATGAAAGTTAATTACCAGACATTTCTGCCTTGGCCTATTCAGATATTCCAGAGTAATGTTTAAAAAAAATGCAATTGTGTAAGAGCTGTTATTCAAAACATTCACTAGGTGGTAGGTATAATTACAACAACTGCTTATCTAAGACATAATAAAAATCATGAATTTATTAATTGCCGAAAAAATACATGGGTTAAACCAGTAGCTTCAGTCTGATTAAGGCGGCGCTAGTCGCGAGCTCGAACTCACTGGCAGGCATGGTCAAAAACCATGATATTTCACCTGAAATCGAGCCATATTGTTCATGTGTCCGCGAGCGTCATCCTCCCGTAGAGAAAACAGGGGAAAACATTATTCAGTGAGATGCACGATCATTCAGAGTAAAAGGCGCGCGTAAAAAAATACGAAACGGCCTTTGGAAGAAGGGGTTTTATGAAAAAACCACTGCATCAATCAATTTCAAATAAAATTTATGGAATTCTTCGATAAATGTGCTGTGTCGGTACGGACTTTGTTTTGGAAATTTGATGCTTCTTTAATTTCTAATTTACGCCCAAAGTTGTGTTAAAATTAGCAGTAAAAACGAATCTTTGGAAGCTCGTAACTTTTTAATGGCTTGTTATTTCAAAATTCTGCTTCCGTACAGACAAAATTAATAATGAGACAAAACGATACCATGTTTAACTTTGGATGTACCTTGTCAAATAGTGGAGTAAAATCCAAACGAAGTTTCTATGGAAAAAATGTTGACTTGTTTCACCTTAAGTGATGATATTTTTGTCTATCAATTATGTAGGAATTGTAAATTATTACCTTTGAATAAGTTACCACCAACATATTTGTAATAAATTAGATTCTGATATCATAATTTTATGTTACTTGAAGATTGAATTATAAACTGAAAATTTTAAGATTCTACCAGATTACTAGGATTACTTAGTTAAACAGTAATAATCACAAATGTGATTCCTTTTATCAGTTATTTTGGTATCAATAAGACAAGTAGCAAGTAGTTGATAATTCTTACAGTGAGATAGATGTTCTTATCTTATTTTCTGAGTACAATTTTATAATCAACAAACAACTCAGTTACTATAGGGGGCTTGTTGAATATAATTAGCGTTTATGCCTCAGTTATGCACTTCACACCATTTTATACTTATTTAAATACTTACTAAAGCTTCTGGGAGTATAGCTATAATATTTACACTAATTGTAAACACCATATTATAGGACAGAAATTTTTCCAATCAAACATGAACCTTCTCCTCTTGTGATGAAGTTGAAAATCTAAAGATATTTGTCAGTTTGGGGTAGGTTGATGTGTTAATCCTGCACTAATGTTCAATATTGTACCTCCATAGAGATGACAGGCATGTGATTAAAAGAGTGATGGGTACATACATACATACGTAAAAAAGCAGGTTTAAAAAGCTCAAAAAACTGTAGGTACATATACAATTGTTCAGTAGAGGGAAGGCCAAAGAAAAGTGGCTTGTATGAGCATTTATTTGTATGAAAAAAGACAACAACTTATTTTCAAGAAGTGAATTATGCCTTTATGTCTGACAAAATGAAAGAATAAAATGTGTTGCTCCAACTCCAAGTATAATGGAATGAGGGTAGAAAGAGCTAAAAATTGACAAAATTAAAATGCACTTACTTGAAGCCATAAGCCAGTGCGACAAATGCGAATGCAGCGGACGCATGTCTGATACGGGAAATCCATTCATCTTTCTTGATGCGTTGGAAGTACAATTCAGGGACGGTGTGGATCCAGTATGCTGCTTGCACAATCCACCAAAGCTTCAGTAGGAAGCTCATTGGATGGTTCGGGTAGCCTATAAAAAAAGAGAATTATGAAACTAAAATTTTCTTTATTTTTATCAGGGATTAATTATAAGAGATGAATTTCATCAGCATATCACAACTAATTCATCACATCTATGCAAGTTACAGAATAATAAATCAATTGAGATTTTTTTAAATTGTAATGTTCATTAATTGTATTATTTAATTAATTGAAAAATGAGGAGCGAACAGAAAACTAAGTTTTATGATTTTTTTATCTTTTTTTATCTCTACAGTAAATAAAAATACTTTGCCATGAATAACAAAACCAGTCTAGATTTTAAGTATTCCATGGCCTCATTTTAGACCTACTGTAAATAATGATCAAATAGTCATGTTAGTGAAATTTAAATGAAATTAGCACTTAGTTGACAAAAAGAAACTGCTGTATATGACACTTACCATCCCATAACTGTGAAATATTGAATACAAATCCTTCACGAATTATTGCATCTCCTCCCCAAACAAGAGTCACGAGGTGGAACACAACCAGTTGACCTGACTCATTCAGGGCACTCAGTCTTGATTTGGACAGATGAAACTTCTTTGATATTTTCTACAAATGAAAATCGCAGTTATAACCTAATTTCTAGTCAAGTAAGCCAACTATCAGGTTTATAATGTTTGCTGACTTAAACATATGTTTGAACAAAATCATACTTACATCCAAGAAATACTCCTGGAGGATGGCATGCATGACGATGCACACCAACGAGTAAAAGAATACTGCACAGGCGTCTTTCCATCCGGCTTCGTAGAAGAATGGTTCGCCTTTTGGGACTTCTCTGGTGGGCTCAACTCCACTGACATTGTGATGCAGGCTGATGAATAAACTCGCTATGGGACTCGTCGACTGCAAGATTAATACAACAGCGGTTATACACAGTAATACAAATAATATATAATGGAAAACATATTTACGGAGGTACCTTAGCTTACGTGGCAAACTTGTCACTCACCTGTACCATCAGCCCGACCAAAAACACCATCACCACACACGAAACTATGTCCGCATGATTCTGAATCACGAATTCATGACTAAAAATAGGTGGGTTCTTGTTAGATTTTCTTCCAATCGCAGGCTTAACACCCATTTTCCCGGCGGTAACCTGTCTGAAAATGTAATAATTGTTAGAAAGAATTTGAAAGTAACATGTCAGTCATGAATTAAAAATTGGTGATATCATTGATTAGTAACAGAAAATGTAAAAAAATATCGTACCTCTAAGCAGACGGAGCGAAATTTATCAGAATAATAATATTTCTGACAGGAATCCAATCGACGTGACACTTTCACTTGCTACGCGGTGAAACGTCAACGCAGTTTGTTGATTACGGAAATACGACAGTTGTTGTGTTGGCACTTAGAGGCATCATGCACTAGTCCATTTAATAATATTTTTTATAGTTTATCAGAAATTGTATTAGTCAACTGTAATTAAACTTTGTCATAATAATGCAATAGAATTAAGTAACAGTGCATACTTTTTAAAGACGTTTTTTTGTTATTGGTGTATTAGCACGGAAACCAACCACCATAAACTAAATATATACCATAGTGTAATAAATCTCCTGGGTCTCTTTTTTTAAAAGAAGAGTTTTTTAAATAAGGCGAAATTGCCTTGGTCGTCGTTATCTATTTACACAAAAATCGCACATTCTTTCGCGCATTTTTACTAGAAAATAATGTAGTTTAACTTTAAATATGTTTTGTAAACAGTGACTTGGGGCGACTTTCACCAAAAGATAAACATGTTTAAAATTTTATTTAGTGTCAAAATTCTATTGAATTTTGACACTAAATAAAATTTTAAACATGTTTAACTTTTGGTGAAAGTCGCCCTTGGTCAGAAAAAATCATACCCTCATAATGCGGGAAATACAAAGCTTTTTTACTGACTAAAATCCACCCGTGTTCCTTCGGGATGCCCTTTACGTTCCGGGGCCACGGTATCCTGGATTAAGAAAATTCCGCGACCCCAGCAGGCATTTGGCCCCATAAGGGGCCCCGTCGGTGACGCGTGAAACACGACGCGCCTTCGACCCGGGCTTGGTCCTTGGTCGGACGGCGAGGAGCTTACCCATTACTCACCGTCCGCAAGCCCGCGGACACGCGTTGGAGCGTCCACCCGACAGGCTATTCGCATACGGGCAAAGAGATCCATGAGGCACACAGTGCCTAAGGAAGATGTTTTGCCCGCATTCCAGGGTGCACCGGCCCGAAAAACTGGTCTTCCCCCCGGACGTATCCGAGAGGGAACTCCAGTCCACGGGCGCACGTGGAGGTTTCCTGTCTTAGCACCCCGGGCAATACAAAGCTTGGCAAATTAGAGTAGAAAACCGGAAGTCGCCCCTGTGCTCTCGCTACCAGCACTTTGAACCAGCACTTATTACGTTAGTTTTATGGCACGATAATAATTCTAACAAACCTGCGTTCTTTGTTTACATCAAATAGATCAAAGATTTTAAACGTTGTCAGCAAACAAAAAGATTAGTTCCGTTTCAAGATATTCTGGCCAAGCGCAAACTTACTTTCCTATGTTTCGAATACAGTCATTGCTCTGAAGGTTGATCATTTAAATTATACGTTTTACTTAAGTTTGCCGTATATGAATTCTTCCTAGCATTTTATCCATAATTGCAACACTATTTTTCTATATTTTTTTGCTATTTGGATGTTCGGTTTTCACACGGCTAGTCGCCGAAAGTCGACGAAATTATGTCTCTTTTATCGTGGGTGCGTTTACAAACATAGAAACTCACATATTGTAGACAAAAGCTCAGACGAAACAACTACCTGCAGATCATACAAATATTTGTTCCGTGCGGGGATCGAACCCAAGACACGCTGCGCACCAGTCGACCACTCAACCTCAACCACTGCTCCAACCCTGCCGTGATATTTCCGTTTTTTTTCTCTCGGAGCCCTTCTTTGTTTTAATTTGTTTCTCTTGGAGGCCCTACACGCGTAGCATGGCGATTCTATCTCTATTCTACCAAGAAAAGACAAAGTTATTTCATTGTTATTTCTGTACAAATCGACTGTTTTTTTCACAAGTATGACACGATTCGTACACCATTAAAAATAGAAACATATCTTTTCTATATTTTAAACATTGCTATGCTTAAATCGATAATAGTTATTTGTTATGCAAGGCTGCAAAGTTGATTTTTGGCGCGAGTACTTGAATTGAAAACTGAGCGAGCGAAGGATTCTAAGATTGAACCGCGAGAGAAACGAGCGGTTCAAATATAGAATCCTGAGCGATGCGAAGTTTTCAAAGGTACGAGACGCAGAAAAACTTTGCTGCCGAGTGCAACACACAACTTTTCACCTCACACAGCGAGGAAATGTAGTGGGGGTGGCTCGCCTGCCAGTGTAGAAAAGCAGAAAACAATTGAATACAAGACGTGTTCGAATTTTAAACAACACTTTGTGCACAAAATGGAGTTTTGCGCTCAGATTTTGAATGAGAAATAGAATCTTTCCGAGCGGGTGAGGTGAAAAAATCTTTTACGTTTTGTCATTTTGTCTATTCTCGCGTCGACAAAATCTGTTTAGCGGCGCCATGCTACGCGTGCTGACTATGAGGCCCACTGCCTATCTAATGTAAGCGAGGCAAAGTCAGTTTCAATTCAGTATTTTAAGCCTCCGACATAACACAAAACGAAAAAAAAAATATCGTATCCTACCCAGCAGCGTATATCTCGTCGTAGTCGTAGAACAACGACGGTTTTGATTATTTTCAATTTTTGCTTTTTTACGTAAAATGAGCTTATATGCCATGCTTTATTAGCCAATAGCTCTTTTTTTAAATATTATATAAAATAACTCAGATACTGACTAGGAATACTGACGGATTTGATTTCTTAACGCAGTAAAATGACGTAATATTCTATTCGCCCATGTACTACGCTGCCCCCTACCCCCCGCGCCCCGCTTACGCCCGTGAGCGCCTGTCGGATTGTTAGTTCCGCCCATGTTCTGAGTAAGGTTGCGGTATCCGTTTCGACCGCGCGGCCATGACGTTTTTTTAAATAAAAACCATCCCAAGTTTTTGTAAAAAAATGTAAAAGTCGATTCCCAAAAACCATAAATTTGTCAAAGCAATGGTTAAAAAGTTATAAGGGTTTGAACGTGGCCGCGCCATCGAAACTTTCCGAACCGCGCGGCCATGGAGATCTTTAAAACTAAGAGTCGCAGAGACCTGAAATTTTGGGAAATAGTAGATTGAATTTGTAAACCAAATGTAAAAATATAGAAAAAAATCCTGTGTTTGTATTTTAGGAGTTGTAAGGATAAAACCTCATGGCCGCGCCATTGAAACGGTGTCAAAAACGTTATAGCCGATATCTCACTGAAAAAGAATCTCAGACGTCTGAAATTTTTTGTAAAACACAGATTTGAATTTGTCGAAACTAGTAAAAATACAACAAAAAATCCTAGGTTTATATTTCAGGAGCTGTAAGACTAAAACGCCATGGCCGCGCCATCGAAACGTTGAAAATTTCGTTTTTCGCCAATATCTCGCTGAAAAAGCATCGCAGAGGTCTGAAGTTTTTTGTAAAACACATATTTGAATTTGTCAAAACTAGTAAAAATACAACAAAAAATCCTAGGTTTATATTTGAGGAGCTGTTGAAGAAAATCTTCAATGCGTCTTGAATATGTCGATTAGGGTGACCACGGATTATTATTTACAGAGAAATTTCCACCTTTTTTATAAAAAATGATATCCCAAGGATTCGTTGAACAAAATGTTTAAAAATCACATAAATTAGAGATTGTTCGATTGTTGGTACATATATGTTTTAAAAAATAGTAATTATTAAATAAAATAAAAAAAACCGGCCAAGTGCGTGTCGGGCCACGCACAGTGTAGGGTTCCGTAGTTGCCCATCAAAATACTTATGCGAACTAACTAAACTGATTCGCTGAATTTAATTTAAAAAAGAAGAATTTTCAAAATCGGTCCAGGCGTCTTTGAGATATCGGGGAAAATACATAAAAAAAGATTACGACGAATTGAGAACCTCATCCGTTTTTTGAAGTTAGTTAAAAATAGTTGACAATAAAAACCTACCTATCCCCAAAACATACCCACCTATTATAGCTGTAAAAATAAAGTTGACAAACTTACACTTGCAGTTGAAGAACATGTTCTCCGATACATTTTGTTTAGGAAAATATGTTATCCAAGTACGTTTTATAAGTTGGTCGACTATTACTCGTAAACTTGTAAAGCCTACTTAGTCATGATAATTTTCTTTTAAACTTCTTTATATATACTACTATTGTGAATTATTTCACACCCCCAAACATAACCGTTTAGCTGGTAGAGGGGGGGGACACTCGAGTCGAGCAAAAATTAGCACTTTAAAGCTTAATATTTCACAAACGAATCTTTTTATCAAAAAATTGTTAATGGAAACTATCAATATTTTTTAAAGGCCTATTTAATGATACCCCACACTAAGGGGTACGCGAGAAAAAAAAAATCATCCCCCACTTTATGTGTACAGGAGGTACCCTAAAAAAAAATATTTTACGAGATTTTATTTTACCACTTTTTCGGAGGAACAAATCCGCATATTTACACCAAATTACAGCTTTCTAGTACTGGGCGTCTCTGAGCTAAGCTGCGGACAGACGGACGGACGGACGGACGGACGGACGGACGGACGGACATGGCGAAACTATAAGGGTTCCTTGTTGACTACGGAACCCTAAAAATCAGGTCGGTTTCAGGTCGGTGTAAGACGATACATAATTTAACATATGGTTTAATCGATGACTATTAAGATATTAAACAACAGGAGAATTTTAAAAACTATAGTGAGAATAAGTGGAGCACTCAACATAGAACAATCTCTAAATTATGTGATTTTTAAAGATATAGCCATATTATTGCTCCTCATTGTTCGACGAATCCTTGGGATATCATTTCTTATAAAAAAAGGTGGAAATTTCTCTGTAAATAATAATCCGTGGTCACCCTAATCGACACATTCAAGACGCATTGAAGATTTTCTTCAACAGCTCCTCAAATATAAACCTAGGATTTTTTGTTGTATTTTTACTAGTTTTGACAAATTCAAATCTGTGTTTTACAAAAAACTTCAGACCTCTGCGATGCTTTTTCAGCGAGATATTGGCGAAAAACGAAATTTTCAACGTTTCGATGGCGCGGCCATGGCGTTTTAGTCTTACAGCTCCTGAAATATAAACCTAGGATTTTTTGTTGTATTTTTACTAGTTTCGACAAATTCAAATCTGTGTTTTACAAAAAATTTCAGACGTCTGAGATTCTTTTTCAGTGAGATATCGGCTATAACGTTTTTGACACCGTTTCAATGGCGCGGCCATGAGGTTTTATCCTTACAACTCCTAAAATACAAACACAGGATTTTTTTCTATATTTTTACATTTGGTTTACAAATTCAATCTACTATTTCCCAAAATTTCAGGTCTCTGCGACTCTTAGTTTTAAAGATCTCCATGGCCGCGCGGTTCGGAAAGTTTCGATGGCGCGGCCACGTTCAAACCCTTATAACTTTTTAACCATTGCTTTGACAAATTTATGGTTTTTGGGAATCGACTTTTACATTTTTTTACAAAAACTTGGGATGGTTTTTATTTAAAAAAAACGTCATGGCCGCGCGGTCGAAACGGACACAGGTTGCGCGTGGCCTTCGCTTTGCACTAATTATCACGTTAGCTTATTTTTATTTAACTCTTAGGCTATATTGCATGTCCCATAATATTAATTTCTTTGTGCAGATTTTCCTAGAACAACGACGGAAACCACTTTGCGTCATGTAATTACGAGAAAAATCCGCAAAACAACGACGTATGATAACATACGACACACAAGTTTTCATAAAACAATGATATTTTATAAAATTTAGCCGTTTTGGGAATTTATCTTGTTGGTCAGATTATAAAAGTTCAGAAACAGAACAACATGTCCAAATTTCAAGCTTAGCGGATCAGCGGTTTCTAAAATATACCCTTAAACTCCATTAGAAAACTTTAAAGCGCCGTACTGTAAAGTTACTGATTTACAGAACCGTCTTTGTTCTACGACTGTGACGCTATTTATCTATTGGTAAAAATGAGACCGATTTTATTTTTATGGTCCTAGTTTTGATGTGTACCGAGATGCGGTACAAGTGTTGGCATACCAATGCACAGTGTTTCAGGTTTGCTTGGGGGCGGACATGTTTTAACTAATAGCATATATCGATGTAGTAAGACCTAATAACAAAAACTGCAAAAGAAACCCTATGTCAATTATTCATGGCTTTCGAGAAAAAAAATGCTAAAGTTGCTAGTTCAGAGTATGTGTCAAATAGTAATAATGTGTTTTTTTCTTGAAGAGTCAAAACTAAAAGTAATATTTAATAACCCCGTTTTAACACATAAAATTATATGTTATTTAAGCTTTACAACAGCTACGAAATGTAAGTAATTACGAAGAAATAAGCAAAAAAACGAATTTTCGTGTTTATTTTTTATTATGATAATGACATCATTTCCGCGCCAAATTTTCTCCTTAAGGGTAAGTTGACTTTATGTTCTTGCTGTACAAAAAAAATTAGCCATATAACCCGCAGTCTGAAGAAGTTATTAATTTTTTATGAAAACACTTAACGCCTATATTTTTAGAAATAGCAAAAGTATTGTGTGATTTAGTTTGCTATTAAAAGTAAGGCAGAAAATTCTATATTTGTTTGATCGTCTTAGCTTAATTGTACGGTACGTTAGCTAAAATTCTCATTTATTCTATTTTAAAGATTAGGTATAATCATATTTGTTTGATCGTCTAAGTTAAATTGTACGCCTGTCTTACTTTTAATAGCAAACTAAATCACACAGTACTTTTACTATTTCTAAAAATATAGGCGTTAAGTGTTTTCATAAAAAATTAATAACTTCTTCAGACTGCGGGTTATATGGCTAATTTTTTTTGTACAGCAAGAACAAAAGGTCAACTTACCCTTAAGGAGAAAATTTGGCGCGGAAATGATGTCATTATCATAATAAAAAATAATCACGAAAATTCGTTTTTTTGCTAATTTCTTCGTAATTACTTACATTTCGTAGCTGTTGTAAAGCTTAAATAACATATAATTTTATGTGTTAAAACGAGGTTATTAAATATTACTTTTAGTTTTGACTCTTCAAGAAAAAAACACATTATTACTATTTGACACATACTCTGAACTAGCAACTTTAGCATTTTTTTTCTCGAAAACTATGAATAATTGACATAGGGTTTCTTTTGCAGTTTTTGTTGTTAGGTCTTACTACATCGATATATGCTATTAGTTAAAACATGTCCGCTCCCAAGCAATCCTGAAACACTGTGCAATGGCTCGGTGAGTGGGCGATATCCAGAAGAAACGCGCGGTTAAAACTTGACAATACTAATATCACTGGTAAGACAGCTGTAAAAAAAAAACAAAATTATATTTCCAACTGTATATTCATACATTCCAAATACATAATTTATTTCGATATAATTATTTGATTACAGATATATTTTTTTATGAAACATAGTCGTTTCAATAAATTTTCCCTTATTTTCTAATTTATTTTTTAAACATTATTGGATATAAAATACTTGATTGCCAATCAAAAATAATATATTTTTTTTCCAAAGAATGTGTTTTATAATAAAATCTCATTTTAATCGCCTCTAAATAAATTATAAAAGTAATCTAATGAAATAAATCAACACCTTTATTTGCACAAAATTACAGTCAGTCCACAGCCACTCAGTGTTATATTATATGCTGTATTTTTAATATTTTTTAAATTAGGTACATAGTTGTTTGTTGGCCATCTTTTTGGTTGGTGACACTCTCACGGTCCAAGCGTTGGAAGGAGAAAAACCAAAAACGCGCACCTGACCGCACAAGGTATTGCGTTGAGGATGTTACAAACGAATAAATTGGTAATATTTGTGACCTAAATTATATATTGATCTATATATCATAATCATTATTTATATATTGGACTGTGGTAACTGAGACATAAAGCAGTAAATCACACGGCGATGGTGGTTATAAGCCACAGTTAACAAAGTATTCCTATATTATGTTAGATTATATCAAATGAGTGATCATGTCATGAACATTATAAATTAGTTACCCTACAAACTAAAATGGCAGACCATTTAAGATTTCGTCTTTTACACAGAGTCTATAATTATATAATTAATCCACTAATACTTTTTTGAAATCAACTATAATTATGATTTAAAATTAATTTCGAGCGTAAATTACGTGCCATTCGCAAAAAAAAAATACTATTAGAGATTACAAGAATAACATCATCTATCAAAATTATATGACGATATGTACCTTTGTAACAATTGTTTAAAAAAATAAATAAAACTATAAGTTTGATAACAGCCAAACTAAAGCACATAGACCAAATGGAAGGGTCTAAGTCGCTAAACTTACTCCCTCAAGATTGGTAGGTTGATTTAAATTTCAAATTATTTGATATAATTTTACTAATAATCCAGTTTTGACAGAAAAAGCTAGTTAAACATTTATATAACGTTTTCAGAATCCATTTCTCCCTGTTCCACGGTCATGTACATGCCTTCTTCTTCGTAAGTCGACTCGTGCTTGGCCAAGATACGGAGCAACGGACGCAGCTTCATCCACCATTGCTGTTTGGGTATTCTCTGACTGAAATATTAAAGTAATGATTACTTGGTGATATCGCTTGGGTAATGTTTTTTTTTTTATCGTTTTGCCACAGCCCATCACAGTAACCGATTCATATTCATAGCGCAGTTTCAGGCCTTATGACTGCCAAAAAATAACCTTCTCTAAACAAATCATAAGACAGCAGATTTGTTGGCCTCATAGTTTGTTTTTCAGTTACAAAATGTATCACATACACTAAAATATAAACTTGCTTTTCTAATGCATGCAGTAAATCGTACTTGTAGAAGAATATAAAGAACTAGCTGCTGCCCGCGACGTCGTCTGCGTGAATGCGTTGAAGAAATAAAGGATCACTGCTCGTTCCCCGTAGATGATAGTGTGATAATATGTAGCCTATATGTTGACCCGACTTCTTAATAATAGTAGTGTCAAATTTGAAGTAAATCCATACAGTACTTTTCGAGTTTATCCCGAACATACATACAGACAGGCAAGACAAAAATTCAAAAAACTATATTTTTGGCTTCGGTATCGATTAGATTAAGCTCCAAGTATTCTTATAAAAAATATTCAATGAACAGTTTTGACTTTCCTACCATTTTATTATTATGTATAGATTTTACTCACGCAAAGTTGGTCTGCGCCTTCAAGTCCTCAAGAGGCGAGAACTTGTACTGCCTCTTGACGACGCCGAGCAGGCAGGCAGAGTCGGGAGTGTTGGCAGCTCCCTTCTGTATGGTCTCCACCAGCCAGTGCAGACACTTGGCCGCCATCTTGGTGCCCATGTTACGATCGAATGGAGTCGGGGAGCCGCCCTGTTGCATGTGACCTGAGAAACGATCACATATGTAACTTCCGTGGCTTTGAACCTATGCGAGAAGATTTGAGGAGCTCGTGGCTAAAGAATGGGGAAGGCAAGTCAAAGCTAATTGTAGATGGCGCCACCATAGACTAGTCCTAATCCGACCAATGACGTAGTGCTATTTTGAAGTACCTTTAAGATTTGAACTGATTTGAACCAATGACGATGCTTAGAGTAAGCTATACTAGCGCCATTAGTTCCTCAGTTGCCATCCCCATTACAGGCGCACAGGCCGATCTTCCGGGTTAAGCCGCGCTTGCCGCTGCTCCACGTCTCAGTAGCTTCTGATTTAGAAGTAAGACGACCAAGGAAGACGATAGATTTGTCGTCGGTTGTACAATTTGCGAGTCAGTCTGTGGATGAGTTACCATCAGTCTGTCATAGCGAGTTTCTTCCATGCCTCGCAAAACAAAGCAAAGCACCTAAAGCCGTTGGTCCGGCTGTTATTTGTAGATCTTTGACAGTCGTTACTATTAGTCAGAAGCTGGGTTATGGAGGTCCGATAGGCAGTCGCTCCATGTAAAATACTGATATCCCACCAAAAAAACATTTCATATAAAATGTTGCCAAGACGACCACATAATGTTTGCCGCTAAGGTGATGCGAATATTTAGTTTCTGACGCACTGCCGTGCCCCCAAATTCAACTGAAAGCCAACCCCAACTTGCTTTTGAAAAGGCTAGGTAGATGATGGGTTTGAACCTCTGCAGATTTCGGGCGCATTATTTATTGCAGATTTTATGGCTCCCAATAATTTGGTTATTAGGAAGCGTTGTCATCGCACACATAGCTTATACAAATATACATACCAAGCACATTCATCCTAGCAGTGAACAGTCCCTTGCCCTCTTCAGAATACAGGCGATAGATAAAGTCGGTGTTGTAGTTATCATTGGCCTTCTCATTCCTCAGAATGAGACCACGTTGTATCCCACCGGTCATCTTCGACGCCATGTGGTACACGTCTTGCTGCAGGTCCTTGATGGAGAACTTCTCTTCGTAGATGTAGGCTGCGTCGGCGCCGCCAGCTAAGCCTGGTCGCAAAATAAAAAGGTTTTTGTTACGCCGCTTGTGGCAAAGAAGCTGATGACATTTCGAGTTGGATTCCTGAAATAACTATTGTGCCCAAATAGCTGTAGATTTACGCCTTGTATAGGCCGTGGTTTCAAACCTAGCCAGATGCATTTTTTTCCTAATCCTGTAACGCCCAACTGCTCACAAAGTAGTGAAAAAAGTGTATAACAGAAAGTATTTTATTGTTTTTTCAAAAATAATAAAGTGAAATTTTTAAAGGTTTTAGTTGCTGTGGGATTATGTGAAAGAGAAAATTCTGGGCAGAGCCCAAAAACACTCAATTTTATCTTTATTGAAAAAAAATAATTTGTGAAATTTTATTTTTTATTTACCTGCTAAAGTTGACAAATATCCGCAATAGCCTCCCATAGTCTCAATTACGAAGACACGACGTTTGGTTCCCTGAGATAAAGAAAAAATATACAGTTCAAATATTAACTTAAAAGTTATACAAGTTAAAACCACCCGGATTTAAAAGGCCATTCATTAAGAAGGCATTTTTATAATTTTCTGCCTGGTTGTTGGTATTGGGCTGGCTTATTAAATTTCACCTCAGGCTTCGGTAAAATAGTTCTAAGACGTCACCCATGAAGTAAGAATGGAAACTGACCCAGACTTACAAGCAATATTGGACTTGACGAAAATTACTTTTAACGAAAGTAATCTCTGGGTTTATTTCGGCTATTTCTTCTCAGAGTATTTAGAATGAGTGTTACATTCGCATCTATATTTAGTGTTTTTTTTTTAATCGGCCAAGTCCATTTGTAACTTGGTACCATGTACTTGGTACAACTTGTATTGGTACCATTGTACTTGTACCATTTGTAGATCTTCGACAGTCATTGCTGTTAGTCAGAAGCTCGAAGGTCTAACAACTAGTCTTATTAATTTATCAGTTGCTGGGTTGTGGAGGTCAGATTGATCTATGTACAATAGATATTCAGCTGCATTCGGCTAGAACCGGAACCCGTCTCCAACATGGTTGGAGATAGGCAAATGATGATGAGTGTTTTTGACTAACTCCAAAAAGGAGGAGGTTTCAATTTAGTCGATTTTTAATGTTTTTACACCAATTACTTTGAGGTTTCTTTTTTTTGTTTTCGATACAGTAAACTTACGATTTGGTCCAATTTCATTCAGTTTGGTTCAGTCGTTTTTATTTTATGAGCATTTTTCGCTTATTATTTACAAAACCAACTTATGATAAAGTACAAACCTGTGCCGACTGTCGGATGCGGTCGCAGATCTCAGTGATCTCATTAAGAGCGGTGTCGGACCCGAGAGAGAAGTCCGTCCCGGGCACGTTGTTACTGATGGTGGCTGGGATCACCACCAGTGGGATGCAGAACTCTGGGAACTGAGCGCGACCCTCGTAGATCTCCAGACCGGCTTGATACGCCTGGGGAGTTATTAACGACGTTTCAAATCCATTATGACAATTTTTGTAACCTGGGGGAATATTCAAGGGTGTTTGATACTCTTGAAAATAAAGTTTTACTATGGAAACACGAAAAAAATCTCAGCTACTTCATGTCGGATTTTGAATATATTTAGAGGACACGGTATGTATTGCTCAGATTTACAAGTACCTTTTACCCCTGTACGCTTGATTTCAATCCATAAGTCCGCCTCTATTTGTTGAAGCCGCTCTATTAAATTATGTCTTGAACACACCATAGAGAATAATTCACTCACTACTTCCTCTTTACTACCTACTCGTATAGTTCTTCATTACAAAAGCGCACGTCTGACGTCGTTCATTGTAATTTAAACCGTATAAAGCTATTCATAAAGATCATAAGACAATACCTCGAATCCACCAATGATGAGAAGTCCTTGGATATTGAACTGCTTGATGCGTGCCGCTATTTCTGCCCTCTTGTCTCCAGGCAGGGTACGTTTAGTGCCCAGGAAGGCTCCTCCTTGGGCTACCCATCCGGTTACATCAGACCTAATGGTAATGATAACAGGTTTATTGTGATTTCAACCTTATTTCATTGTTGTTAGGCCTTAAGTCTGCTTTAACGAACCAACCTTCAATATCTTATTAATTGTTAAACATCTCTATCTAGTTAAATCAGCCCCAATACATCCAGAAACGCAGAAGTAAGACAGAATTAAAATCATTAAGTGGTATTGCCCAAAATCACTTGAAAAACTAGAAAATGGTAGAAATTTTCTCGGTTGGTATATTTGAAAAAGTATGTTCAGCTTTGGAATTCTATGTTTGTGAACGAGTTTAAGACAACTGCTGAAAAAGCAGTTATTCCGGCGAGAGAATACCTTTGCAGAGTAAGTATATAATGATGATTATAATATGATCATGATGCGACTTTTTTTCTCGATTAAATAAATAAAATTAATTAATTGATTGATGACATGATGCGCCTTTTTTGCTAGGCATCTTACTTCCGAGTTATGTATTTATTTATTTAAGGAGAACCAACAGATATAATAAATAACAGGTTCCCACGGATAAAAATAGGAAAAATAATCGAGATCTTAGGACATAACAAGCACGTGAATTATAAAAATAACTTACCATTCCATATTAACGATATTGCCGCTGATAAATCCCTCCATGCCATCGTGAATGCCCAGCACGGTGTCTCCGCGGTAGATACAGTTACGTACGAAGGAACGCACGGCCGCGTTCATGCCGCATGCGGGCGCGCCTACGTGCATCACTGCTAGGGTCAGACCTTCCTATATAGAGAACAGTTTGTTAATATATTTATGACCAGAACTTAAGAGCGGGCAGGACGCCATTGACCTTGACGCACTAAATGTTAGGCGCCGAAGAGGTGGCTACGCGATTTGCGAGTAGCGACTACGGCTAAAAAAATCGTAAAAAAATATCAAGAAAGATAATGGCATAAGTCCAAGATCCCATCTGCATTACCTACTTAATATAATATTTTGCTGGCAATTAAAAAATCCTGTGATTGATAATTTAGGAGAAAAATGGTTTTAAGTTATAAAAACAGAGGCCACTTTGCGTATTTATTTATGATATTTAAATTATTATTTTTTTTTTTTTGACACCAAGAGGACAAGCTTCATATTGTGTAGAATGATAATATATTATTTTGAAAATAAATCTTGTAAGGGTTACGGAAAAAAAAGGTTCTAACGTAACCTCATTGATGCCCAATTCACGTAAATATCTACGCCTTAACTAAGGGACTTTACTCATGGCGCGACGCGATTGTAATTCGACCGATTCCAACTACAAGTGAAAATCAACCTTACCACTACGACATATGACATAAAACACGTTGTTATCTACGGGTAAATGAAAAACAAAACACGATCGCCACGACGACGTCAAGTCAATCGAATTGCATCATTTTTTCTTAGCTATAGCAAGGTTGATTTTCACTTGTATTTAATTGTAATCGCGTTTCGCCATGGGTAAAGTCCCCGAGTCTCTAAGAACCTCTTTAGCAAAACGATAGAGCTGTGATAGGACATCAGTTGGGTTGGTAGATGTCACATGTCTTCGAATCTGTTTTCTTACACCTTTATGAGAGAATTGGTGATGAAATAAATTAGACAAAGTAATTCATCCTGTCTGGGTTCGAACTTACGACCTGCAACTCGAAAGTAGAGACTGGTACCACTGGGTCACTACTGTTCGAGCCTCAGACAGTGGTGAACAGAACTGGCATTATTGGTGGTACTGTAATAAGGTTACTGCATAAGTTGGTCCCAACATTGGTTGATCTCAAAACCACCCATGCAACGTGTGGATCAAGAAAATAGTTATTGGTCAATGATGAGAAATTATTGAACATTTTATGAAAATCCAGAGCCCAGCTGCAGTATACTGCAATATTGCTAGGGTGGTACCAGGTTTCTCTCCGTTGCTTCCACTTCTCTCGGTGTCGTATTCTTGCCAGTCAATAAGGATACTACGTTTTTCATCTGATAACAATTATATCATACTTACAGCAGGTTTGCCAGCAGCATCAAAAGCCTCCTTGGGTGGCTTCAAGCGGGTCAACATCTTATAAGTTTCCAAGTTGCGTACAAAGCTACGCCCGCGTAGTTGCACTGCCAACTCCCAGTTTTTATCAGCCATAGCCTAAAATATTTAAATGCCAGATTGTCAAATGCCCTGGCCAAATACCCGTAATGCTTCAATTAACAAATTGACTGAATGCCAAAAATCTGGCTGAGTTTAAATTCGAGATTCAAACATACGCGAAACAACTGAATTTTAAGTTATTATAATTTTTAATTTTGTTACAATCAAAATAAATGACTGCCAATTGAATAGCTCAATTGAGCTTAATTTAAATTTGTATAGTATCAAATACCTGAGCGACGGCCTTAGTGCGCCGCACACACTCCATGAGCGGCAGACGCACGGCTTGGTTGCCGTCCAGTGACACCACACAGGGCTCCGTGTCGGGAGAAGCCTCCATCAGGGCCATTACTGCCTCTGCACCCATACGGCAACCCTGAAAACAGTATAGTCTTAAGTCTTGTAACAAAGGTAGTCTGTATGTAGATGAGATGAAAGGAGTAGGTATATAAGACTAGTAAATAACTATTTGTAGTTAGTTTCCCCATGGGAATAATGCCCGTCCCAGCCTGGGAGGGAGGACGCATTTGATGATTTTACCACGTAACAAAAAAAAATGGGAAAAATGCTTAAATCTTAATTGCTATAATAAATTATAATTGTGATAGTTTGAGGATGGATGATACTCTTTCATATAAAAACTACTAAGTATACGGAGTTGAATAAAATTTGGACAGTACTTTTTGTACTGATAGACACCGAACTTCACGCGAGCATACATACATACATAGTTTGGACATAATAAGTCTCGGAGCACGGATCATCGCATTCTTAGCCTTACATTATGTATCAAGTACAAGGTTGGATTGTTGTCAGCATCACAGGGTATTTTGTTCTACTCACTTTAATTGTGCCGTGCATTTAATGTATTGTTTAAGTATGAACCTTTCCGGTATTGTGGGTGACAAATATATAAACTCACATACAGCTTAGAAACGCCCATACCGAACGAAACAACTACTTGTAGATCATACAAATATTTGCTCCGTGCGGGAATCGAACCTGTGACAAGCAGCGAAGCATTCAAATCGCTCAGTCACTGTGCTAACCACAGTGCTAACCGTGCCGTCTATTATGTATGTTTTGTAAGGCAATGTTTTTTATTCATCACGCCAGAAAGAACGGACGGATTTTTTTTTAAAGGTACAGGGAATAGAGATTATTCATAACCTGGTCAAAAAGCATTACAACATTACAGGTTGATATTGGCAATAATGAGCGCATTCCTTTTCCTAAATTGCGTCATACTGTTACCACTCCTTTTTTTCTTATTTTTCAAACCACATCAATCGTATCAAAAAACCAAGAAGGGAATAACACTGCAGTCATTGCCAGTTTCTTACCAGGATCCTATCGAAGGCCGAGGGCGATCCTCCTCGCTGTACGTGACCCAGCACGGTGATCCTCGTGTCCTGCTGCAGGTTCTCCACCACCACATTCTTCACCAGCTCAGCCGTGATAGGCTTGCCTTCACGATCAATAGCACCTTCTGCTACTATGATAATGTTCAGACGCTGGCCAGATTTCCTTTCCTACGTCATTAAAAAATATAGTAGAAAAGGTTCATTCATTGTTTACGAATACAATCACATACACATAGCTACTTTGAAAGTGTAAACGAACACACGTAAAAAGCAATTAGAAAAAGGTAAGCATGCATGATTACTATGATTAGTAATAGGGAAATTATGAGCATGATTGTGAAATATGTATAGTATAGTGTGCAGGGATACTAAGTGTACCATATTTAAAGAAGAATTTGTAAGCTAAATACAAGAATAACAGTCAAAGCTTAATTAAAATAAATTACGTTTTCAGCCAGTATGCTCAAGTAGAACAATTTTATACCTTTTAATAAAAAAAATGGAAATCATTGTAAGAGTATGTACATACATTAAATTTAAAGCTTTTACTTCATACTTGCAATGAATTAAATGAAAATAACCAATCTTTTTGCGTTTTTGTATAAATAAAACTATTATTAGTATAATAGTTTTATTTAGGTAGCCCTCTTTATTTATTTGCAAGACTAAAATGGAAACCTAATAGTTTGCAGTTAGTTTAGTCAAATAAATTTGACCTCTGGCTGATCTTGTACATTCACTATTGTGTACATTGTTACATCACTATTTCTCAGCTCAGTATTAAAGATGCAGAGACACAGTTAGCACATTTTCATCTAATACATTGATTGTCTTCATGTACTGTATTGCAAAATAATAATTTAAAAAGCATATTATGAGCATTGTGTGTTATCAATTTACATCGCCTCTCAAGTAAGCCAGCATACCTGAGCCAATCTTTTGCAAAGCTTTTCAACCCAATTATTGGGAACAGGGTCCTCAGGAATGAATACTTGGTCTGCCTCGCTCGCCAGAGCGGCCACTAATGCCAGATAACTGCAACAACCAGTGCCCGAAATGGTTCATGCAAATGCTCCCAATTTATACTCAACAAAGTGATGGAAATAATGAAAGACATTTTGAATTTCAATATCATTATCTTGCCAATGGATCTGCCAATTCATATTGATGAATGATAACTTAAAAGTTAAATTGATCCTGCTCCCTTCGAAAATAAAATGAAGTGCTTGCCTCAGCTATTTTTCTACACATTTTTTGTTCCCAATTGTAAGGCGCTGGGTCTTCGCAAATAAAACTATAAGTAGCGTCGCAACAGAGTGTCGTGTAAACTGCAAGAAAACTAAAGGGATATTTGAATTAAAGCAAAAAGATAATGTAATGTCAAGGAAATTCTAATTGATGTGCGGAAACGACACAAAGAAGGAGCCAAGGCTTGCCTGTTCTAATTTATCACAAAGTTTATCTCTCCAGTCAGTAGCTGGTGGAGCTTCTGGGATAAACACAAAATCCGCTTCAGATGCCAGAGAAGCGACCACAGCAAGGTATCTAAATGAATAAAGAATCATAAGAATATTACAAAGAGATACTGAATTGGCACACATCCATTATAACTGGTATAACTGTAGAAACAATAAGCATGTACCTGTGATCCAATGATACATAAATGTAGAAAGATTATTTTGATTACACAGTAAAAATAACTTGTTACACTTGAAGAATGATTAAGAATCAGAAGAACATCTTACCCGCAGTGCCTGCCCATGACCTCCATAATAAATGTTCTTTGATGGGAGTATGCTGTGCTCACAATAGCATCAATAGCTTCAATGATACGATGCAATGCGGAGTCTGTACCTATAGTCATGTCTGTTCCACAGAAGTCATTGTCAATGGAGCCCACCTACAACAAAAACATTATTATTTATCAACCAAAATAAAACATGTTTCTTAACATGAATTGCTATTAAGTCACCAATTAGAAAATTGATCAAAGTAATTAAACTAATAGTTACCATGCCTGCAATGTGCAGAAACTTATATTTCTCTCTCTGGTCTTTAGTAATCTTGTTGTTGGCAAGCAATTCATCAAGTAAGCTTGACCAATCTTCACGGAATAAATTAGCACCAGTCAGAGAACCATCACCACCAATTACTACTAAATTGGTGATACCACGAGTTACTAAGTTGTAAGCGGCTTTAAGGCGGCCCTCTCGTTTTCTGTATCATATAATAAAACCTTGTTAAAATATTATCAAAAATAACACTTATGTTACAGAATTTGATTGAAATTTGTTAATTGATATTTCGTTGAATTATTATCATAATAATATCACAAGTTACCCATAATTACGAAATAGAAGGTATGTTTATTGGAAGGAATATTTTTATTTTTACCTATTTGAAGGACATAGAAAATAAATAAAACATACATGAACTCCATGCAACGAGCTGACCCAATAATAGTGCCACCTTTGTGAATGATCGAGCTGACAGAAGACCAGTTAGCCTCTTCAATATTATCACCACCGTCGACCATGCCTTGATATCCTTCACGAATGAAGTACACCTTGCAGCCCAGGTAAATTCCCATTCGCACCACGGAGCGCACGGCGGCATTCATACCCTGGGAGTCACCACCGCTGGTGAACACTGCCAGGCCCTTCCCTTTATGGGAACCACGTCCGATAAACCTTTGAGTCGTCTCCATCCTTTAAACTTTTATTTTATCCCAACACCTACAAATAATAATAATGCCATTTATACTGATATTACATAACACAACACATATGTTTTATCACTATTCGTATCTTATCACTGCACTAATTATACAATGTTTTTTACCGGTAGAAAAATAACTATCTACATACCGAAAAATATTAATAAAATCTACGAATTCAAAATCTGAACTTCACCAAGGTGACCTTTGGTGAATGACAGGACAAGTGTCATTGTATACTTTTTTATTTTTTTGGATTTTTTTGTCCTGGTCATTCGGACCTTTAAGTCAAGGTCATTGTATACTGTGTATGTAATGGGATAGAGAACAAACTCGTATAAGTCTCAAAACCACCTCAAAACTCTACTAAAAAGAAGTTGAAACTCCAATCTATCCAAGTATAATAATAACAAAAAAATGGCAGTTTTATTAGACATTTGGATCAGTCTATGCTCTATATCTATGACGGGAGCCAGTACAGCCAGTACAGTTTTACACTAGCGTGTAAAACCGGCATTATGTCAGGAAGTCAATAATAAGCAGCATAAAATCGACTAAGGTAGCAAATTATATCGAATACTTTTATCGAACTTTCTCGCACTCTATTTTAATCTCCCAAACTCCCAAAGAGCATGGAGAACAGAATCAAAAATAGAGGTGGATAACTAGCCGAAATTTCAATAGCTCAGCTAACCGGCTATTTGTGGTGTAATAGCCAGCTAGCTAGCCAGCTATTTGGCTACTTGGCTATTGAACAATAGCGTTCAGTAACTAGCGGCGGCGGTGGGTGTAGCTAGGTAGGACTTAAATAACGCAACATCAACTGCCCGATCTAAATTCGATCCTCGTCGCGCCTACAAATCTATATCAGTCTTTAAGGTGAAAGATTTCGTAAATTATTTTTATTTTAAAATCATGACAAGAAATGATTTCCTCCTGGAGGTCACAATAACCAAAATACTAACTATCAAATGTTTATTATTTTAAACCTGTTTGTAAATAACCACCTTTCTAATCATCACATTTCATAAGTTCGTTTTATTAAACGAACGAAATTACTTAGTATAATGCTCTCTCTTTGTCTGATCTATTTTGTAAATTTTGTGAGAAAAAGATGGGCAATACGAATGAACATCGCACACGCGTAGCGCAGTGAGCGCGCACACAGCTATCGGCTATTTTAGCTACTCTCGCCACCCGGCTACCGAATACCGGGACGGCTACAAACCGTAGCAGTTAGCTATACTCTGTCGCGGCTACACGGCTGCCAACAGCTACAAGCTATCAGTTATCTAGCCAACCAGTAGCCACAGAATACATTAAACTATCCAGTAGCCGATAGCTAGCTATCGTGTTGATGGATTTCATAGCCGTGGCCATCCGTGGCTATTTTGCTCATAGCCGGTATTTGGCTAGTTATTATGGCTATAGCTACCCATCGCTAATCAAAAAGCAAAGAAAAAAAAAGACAAGGGAACGAATCGCGAAACGGTGTTGTAATTTATAATTTATTGTACATAATTTAAGTTGTTGTTGTTATTACCGTACGAAATCCCTTTATTTCGAACATAGCAAGTACGAGAATATTATTCCACAATTTTCAATACGTGTGAAATTATTGGGGTATTTTTGAAATTGAAATAAATTTTACAGTGTTTTCCGTCATCATCGTTTCATCTTGAAATCCAGCAACCATACTACAACCAACAAAATGTCTGCGGAATCTGATATGGAATATTCTGACAACGATGGGGACGACTATGATTACTACGGAGGGCAGGATGACTGTGACATGGAAGCTGTAGATCGAACTAAATCGGACCCTGAATATTTTTTGTATACCTGTCTAAAGGTAGAAGAAGTAGAGAAGTTGTTGAATGAATCGATAGAATTGCTCAGCAATAGCCTTCAGATAACGCCGTCACTGGCCAAGGTTTGTTTTCTTTACTGTTACTTATTGTTTGATGTCGAAAAAGGCCTAGAAAATGCAATAAATTGATGTGTTCGTAGGTAACACTCCATGCGTATGAATGGAATGCTCAAGAGATTATAAATAAGTATAAGGAGAATGCGAATGAGGTGCTGGTGTATAGCCGTGTGAAGTCGCGCTCGCCGGTGTCGCAGGGGGGCTCCAGTCGCTCCAGCTGCGCGGTGTGTGCCAACACTCCTCCCATACACAAATACAGTGCACTTGCTTGTGGACATTACTTCTGCAATGACTGCTGGGCGATGCATTTTGAAGTACAAATTATGCAAGGTATGATCAGTGCATAATGTTCTTTATCATTCTACATATCAAAAGATCCATTCAGTAACCCAGAATGCAATATTCTATATAATAGTAAATATTATTCATAAATAGAAAACCTAGACATTATGTTATAATAAAGTGCTCGTTACTATTTTCTGGATTTACATTATTGTACTTGTAAGCAACTTCACATGTCTTAATTTATTTCTAGTCTGTCACTACCTTTATCATAGCACTAGTATTTAAAGTAATTTTCCTTCTTCCTACTTTGCACCTAATTTAAAATAATCAGTACAATGGTTAATTTTAATAAATGTTAATTTATTATTAATTTTAAAATAATTTTCCTGTGTTTAATTAATTAATTAGGGACAGGAAATTATGTGCATTAACCGCAAATATAATTGATTTTTATCTCAACATCTAACATTTTTAATTAATAAATTTCAGGAGTATCAAACACCATTCTATGTATGGCTCAAGATTGTGAGCTGAGAGCCCCTGAAGACTTTGTGCTGTCACATGTGACAAAGCCTGTGTTACGGGAAAGATACCAACAGTTTATGTTCAAGGATCATGTGAAATCACATCCAGAGCTTAGATTCTGCCCTGGTCCCAACTGTCAGGTAAGGACAATTATTAGTTTTGCAGGCATTTGAATTACAGAATTCTACAGTAACACAGGCAAAACACTATTGTTTGTTGCTACTGTTAGTGTGCATCATCCCACATTGGCAATGATCTCTGCCCATGAATTCAAATCCATTCCTTCTATCCATAGCCTGGCTTGGACACCTGATTATCAGTAAGAGAAATCTGATTATTAGAAGAGAAATTTTCACTTGTGTTTTTTCAGCTTATTCAGGTTATTTAATTTTTAAATAATTTCTTACAAAACATTATATTGTTATTTTAGTGGATATTTCGGGCATGGGTTCGAGAAGGCGCCCGTCGTGTAGAGTGTCAGGGGTGTGAGCTTTTAACCTGCTTTTCATGTGGAGCTCCACACCATGCACCTACAGACTGCCCTACCATTCGCCGCTGGCTCACTAAATGCGCTGATGACTCTGAAACTGCCAACTACATTAGTGCACATACTAAGGTAAAGAAAAAAGTCATAAGTTTGTCTTTATAACATTTAGTTATCTTTGTCATGATAATAAATAATTATGATGTACATGTTGTTTATGTTGAAGTGTAGGTATGTGTTTTGTTAAATTATTATCTTACTTATCTATGACTCATATTTTGTAGGATTATTATATGACCTACGCAGCTTTGACTGCCTCATTCAAGTCCTGTCTATAGCTTTAAGTTAAATATTGATGTCAAATAAATTACATTAGCCACATTTGGTGTTTTGAAAGTATTTAATCAGTTATTTGTTTCCAGGACTGTCCAAAGTGCCAGATCTGCATAGAGAAAAATGGAGGCTGTAATCATATGCAGTGCGGTGCATGCAGACATGACTTTTGTTGGGTTTGTCTAGGAGACTGGAAAACACATGGCTCCGAATATTATGAATGTAGTCGCTATAAAGAGGATCCCAATTTGACCTCAGATAGCCAACATGCTCAAGTAAGCATTTATGTAATTATTACTTTTTTATTTTTATTTGTTTTTTTGTTACATTAGCACAATACACTTCTACAACATATTTTTTTTTTCAGGCAAGAGAAGCTTTAAAAAAGTATTTACATTATTATGAAAGGTGGGAAAATCATGCTCGATCTCTAAAATTGGAAGAACAAACTTTAGCTAGTTTGAAAAGTCGAATCAATCAGAAGGTATGTTATTATGCTCTAAGATGCAAAATTTTAAATGAAACCACTGAAATAAAGTCAAATATAGAATCTGGGAACATAAGCTAAATATTCAGCTAGAAAAATGTGTGCATTACCCCAGCAGAACCACTGAAAAATTATGCATTGATAAATAAGTTCAATTTTTGTGCTCATAGAACTTAATATATTTTGTGGTACACAGACAGTTCATTATAAGTTATTTGTCTTCCTTTTTTTACGTGGTAAAATCATCCAATGAGTCCTCCCACCCAGGGCAGGGCTTTGGGACTGTCAGACTTGTACTGACTAAAATCCATGTTGTCCTTCAATAGCCCTTTACGATCCGGGGCCACGGTTACTCGTTAGTCCCGTGAACCCGGCAGGCTTTGGCCCTCTAAGGTGGGTCTCGTCATTTTGCTGTTAGCTCTTTGAAGCGCCAGTGGGACACGTCGTACCGTCGACTCGGGTTATTTGTCTTCCACAAATGGATACAATCATGTTTTATTCATTTTTCAGGTTATGGCTGGTGAAGGCACTTGGATAGATTGGCAATATCTTTGGGATTCGGCAAAGCTATTGAAGAGATGTCGATACACTTTGCAGTATACATATCCCTATGCTTATTACATGGATAATGGCCCTCGAAAAGAGCTATTTGAGTATCAGCAAGTAGGTATTATTAACATCATGTGTTGTGTTGTTTTGCTATTGATAAAGACGTTTTAAAATTAAACAAATTTTATTTTCTTTCAGGCGCAACTAGAAGCTGAAATTGAAAACTTATCTTGGAAGGTTGAGAGGGCAGAAACGACTGATAGAGGAGACTTAGAAAACCAAATGGATATTGCAGAAAAAAGACGAACCACGTTACTCAAAGATTTTTTGGAATTTCATATAACTAGCGCGTCAAGCAGTAAAGTATAATAAATATCACGATCTTCAAGACTTATGTTTATGTCTAATAAATAGATACTATATGACGACACATTTGTATAATATTTGTGAATGCTAGAATCTTTTTGTTCTGCCAAAGTATATTTATTAACATGACTTTGCAATAAAAATAGTAATAATAAACTTTGTTTTTTATTTAATTAATAACTAAAACGCGCACTGAAAAGTGTATAATAATAAAAGCAAAGTAGCGAGTGAATTTCAAATTAAGCCTTTTGATTTGATACCCATGTTGACACTCTTAGAAACAAGCAAAGTAGCTATTAAAAGGGTTCTCTATTGTCTAACTATTACCTAACTTTTTTATCCATAATTTAAAGTGCCATAAATTCTTTTGATCTAATCATCATTTGTCCGATTGATTACTTACCCGAACTTATTTCACATAATATCACATGCCATAACATTGAAATTCCTAAATACTATATGTCCTAAATTCGTTGGTCATAAATATAACAATCAATAATATACAAAATACATAATCCAATTTTCATAAAATTTAGAAGTCCTAAATTAAATTGTTAAAAATTTCATAAAGTATCTAAAAAACTTTAGGGTTGTCGTCATCATCGTTTCAACATTTTGTTTATTTTGTTACTGATTACCACCCAACGAGGAGGCTCGACGGAGCCCCGCTTCGCGGGGCTCCTATTTCTGCGTGCAAGGTTTAAAGTAAACTAACACGAAGTGGATGGCGGGGTCTGAACCTAACCTGTCCGTGTCGGGGTGCCCACAAGTCCCGAGCTCGCTACGCTCGCTCTTGGATCCCAAGTTCTCAGTACATTTGTTTATCTTTACACAGAGCGTCAACATTTGGTCACGAATATTATGTCGATTGTCGACTATTTCTGTCGAAGGGGCATATCGACGCTGGAAAGCGATTTTGTCGTATCTCGCAAAATGGGATTTTTTTTTTATTGCATATTATAATTCAGAAAAAAATACTGCGTCGGACAGTCTGGTCCATGTTTTCCTAGGAGCTTTTTTTTTTTAGATACGACGTGGAATTTTCTTAACTTTTTTAAGAAAACATATATCAAAATGGTGTAAGTACAATAAAATCAGCTATTTTACAAAAATAAATAGATACAACAAAATCAACATCATAATTGGACGTAGATAACCAAAAAGGATCCACCCCACAAAATGTTACTTTTGAGATAATCGAGATTGAAGTTTATCTTGTGTTTGCTCATTATAGACTTGCTTATGTTTATTGGTTTCTTAAGAAAATATGTGTGTGGCAATGTATATTTTACTAATACAAATAAATTTAAGAGAATTTAGTTTTATTTCTTGAGATATTCAACTAAATGTGTGTTAGGATCCTTTTTGATAAAAGCTATTTTCAATTATGTTAACCTCAATTTCATTTAGCAAAAACGATTCAAAATAGCTAATTGCCACTTAAATCGTTAAAAAATATTCATTTCATTAATAAAACAAGTAGTTTGATATCACCGGGTGCCGACCTACCTCCGCCGCGTGGTCGAGGCCTATTTGATGGACAGGGCCGTCATCTATCCCGGCCACCGGGGAGATTGGAAGCGGCGAGAGATGTCGTGCGGCGTCCCACAGGGATCGGCCACGGTCAGAGTCCCGCATAACGGTGGAAGGGGCTTGCATCGGCGTCGAGTCGACGATATAGTACCTGGGACTCATCCTCGACAGCCGGTGGAGCTTTAAGGAACATTTCCTTCGTTTGGCCCCAAAGCTGAATCGGGTGGTAACCGCCTTCAAGCGGCTCCTGCCCAATCTCAGCGGGTCAAACGCCTCCTGCCGTAGGCTGTACACCGGTATCGTGAGGTCCATGGTTTACGGGGTCCCTGTGTGGGCCCTGTGCATGCGGAGGCGATCGGCAAAGCTAGTCGCATGCCAGAGCGTCGTGGCCATACGGAAGATCCAGGAATACCGCACGATCGCCGGCAAATCGGCCAATTTCCTGGCCGGATTGCCGCCTTAGGATCTGAAGGCGAAAGCCCTCCAGTGCGTCTACGAGTGGAGCGTGGAGGCGCAAAGTTGGGGGAATCGCCGCTGCCTCGACAAGTCGAGGCACTGCGAGAAGAGCTCCGGCGCGATCTCAAGGCGGCATGGAGGGTAGTAAGACCCCTTTTGAAGAGTGGCTGGAGAGGCGTCACGGCGTCCTCATCTTCCGCTTGACACAGGTCCTTACCGGGCACGGATGTTTCGGGAGGTTCCTGTGTCGTATAGGAAAGGAAGAAACGCCCGACTGGCCCGCTTGGGCAGAGCACCGGCGTGTCCTCACAGAGGCGATATGCGGCGACCTCTCGCGCCCGGCATTGGTCGAGGCCATGATCCGAGACGGAATGGAAAGCGGTCGCCTCCTTCCGCGAAGCAGTCATGCTAGCAAAGGAGGAGGCGGGACGCGTGAGGTATAGGACAGAGTCCACCTCAAGACCAGCTACCGAGGGAGACGCCCACAGCAACTGACAGACGTCGCGAGGCGATTTCCGGCCACCGTAGGAGCGGGCATGCGGGCGGTGAGTAATGGGGTGACTCGCCGTCCGATCATAGACCATGCCCGGGTCGACGGCACGTCTTGTTCCACGCGCGCCAGCAATCCAACGCGGCCCCCTTAGAAGCCAAAGCCTGCTTGAACGTAAAGGGCTATTGAAGGATCACCGTTGATTTTAGTCAGTACGAGTCTGACAGTCCAAAATCATCAAATGAGTCCTCCCGCCTAGGGAGGGACGGGAGGACCCATTGGAATATTTTAGCATTCTACACGTTTTTTTTTTATAAAGGCAGTCTTTAGATATTATAAAAATAATGTACTGTCAAAGATTGACTAGTACGATTTTAATGTTACGGTTTTGTCTCCCACAGCAGTCACAAAACATTTGGATTAAGTTTTGTTTTATATATTTAATCAAACACGATCCCACTAAACTTCTTGGACGCCTCTACCAGCTTCGCCTTCAATCTTCAAAATATAGGTACTTAATGACTGCGATGTGTATGGATCCCTTTCGTTGTATTCATCAATACCAACAGAAACAAAGAAATGTGTTTAGCAAAAAATATCCACGCGTACTGAATCGTTTTTGTGATATAACCAGTGCATTTTTTAAATAAAAATTTAGTTTCACAAAAAAGATTCATGCTTTCTGAATCTTTTTAGTGATTTATCTTTTGCAATGATTTGATTTAAAATATTGTAATCTAAAAGGATCCACATGCTTTGGATTCTTTTTAACATTTTAGTTTCGTGTCCGCATCTTAGATTGACCGTTTTACAATATGATCCAAGGGGAATGGATCGTTTTTACGAAACTTAAATAGGGGTTCGCCATACATGTGGCTTGGTAACCAGTGTCATTTTAATGTCAAAATATTCATATTTAACTTGGATTGTTTTTGCTAATCGAAAATATAGACCTTGATGAGCAGTTTGGTCTACTTAACTCATTTTCGGTCATGTTGTGGGTTGGATCCTTTTTGTTTATCTACGTCCAATTGCAAGTCTAAAAGTTTTTTTTTTTTTCAAGATACAGCAATATTGATGCTTCAAATTGAAATACCAATTGCTGTAACTCGCAACTTTAGAACACTATCTTTAGTGTTATCTAATAAATTTCAGTATAAGAAATATGTGTTTCAAAAATTACCTCTCGATTTCAGCTAGTTTACGAGTTATGAATTTTTTAAATAGTTTTTTGGCTCTGGTTTAAAGTTCCACTTTTCGAGATACTACAAGATTGCTTTCTGGCGTCGATATGATTACTATGTCTATGACCAAGATACAGCAATATTGATGACTCAAATTGAAAAACCAATTGCTGTAACTAGCAAAAACTCATGTTATACCAACTTTAGGCCACTAACTTTAGTGTTATCTAATAAATTTCATTATAAGAAATATATGTTCCAAAAATTACCTCTCTATTTCAGCTAGTTTACGAGTTATGAATTTTTTAAATAGTTTTTTTGCTCTGGTGTAAAGTTCCACTTTTCGAGATACTACAAGATTGCTTTCTTGCGTCGATATAGAAACCTAAACAGTTTAATTAAATATCAATTTTACTATATCTAATTGAACATTCGGAACAAAGTAATAGAATACTTAGGACATAATTATGACTTTATTTCATACAAATTAAGGAGATTCAATTATTATGATACTCGAAAGACTCGATATTATGTCAAAACAACGTTAGAAATGAAGATAATTATGTAAAACAATATTTAGAATTTTTGAACATTATGGTTACTGAATTTTATAGCGAACGTGTTTGTAACGGTGAGTACAGACTATGTAACATAACATGTTATATAACATTTTCCATAGTGTAGTCATGTTATATAACATTGTTATATAACAATTTACATAGAGTTGTAGTGTTATACAGAGTGTTTCTTTAAAATGGGACAAAAGGGAGAAATCCGAATCCATAAAAGATACAGGAAAACTTTCTTAGAAACCTTTAGCTCTTTTTTGATATTGACAATTTTGGCATTTTTACTTTTTTGGTCAAGTGTGAGTTGTCCACAGAAATGAGTGAAATTGGCCAATTTTTTTTTAGTGCCGTTCGACTCTGTTTCATGTAAGGATCATTTCATTGTATCACAAGAAAAAAATCGGGACGGCGGAAGTTGGTCAAATTTTGCAAAACATTTTTTCATACAAAGAACGAAAAAATTATCACTTTTTGTATGATGTTATTTGATTTAGTGTCTATTAAGGATCATTTCATTGTATGGGAAGGAAAATGTCTGGACAACAGAAGTGGGTCAAAAGAACAGTAAAGTTTCTTCTAACAGCATAAAGTTTATCAGTGTCAGTTTTTCATTAGATTTGACCCACTTCATTATACATAATAATGATTTTCGGACAAACAATTTTAGGAGACGAAAAGGGATACCATTAACAATAATGTAACTATATTTATACAGGGTGGAATTTTGTAATGCCACCTAGAGGGAAAGTACTCTTAATACTGCAGATAGAAAATCAACGTTTCGATGGCGCGGCCATGGCGTTTTAGTCTTACAGCTCCTGAAATATAAACCTAGGATTTTTTGTTGTATTTTTACTAGTTTTAACAAATTCAAATCAGTGTTTTACAAAAAACTTCAGACGTCTGAGATGCTTTTTCAGCGAGATATGGGCGATAACGTTTTTGTCACCGTTTCAATAGCGCGGCCATGAGGTTTTATCCTTACAACTCCTAAAATACAAACACAGGATTTTTCTCTATATTTTTACAAATGGTTTAAAAATTCAATCTACTATTTCCCATTTATCGCCAATATCTCGCTGAAAAAGCATCGCAGAGGTCTGAAGTTTTTTGTAATACCTACCAAAATTTGAAGTTGTCAGAACTAGCAAAAATACAAAAAATAAAAATCCTAGGTTTATATTTGAGGAGCTGTTGAACGAAATCTAATATATAGTTATCTGTGAACGAAATCTTCAATGCGTCTTGAATATGTCGATTAGGGTGACCACGGATTATCATTTACAGAGAACTTTCCACCTATTTTAATTAGAAATGATCTCGAGGATTGCTTTCACCTGTGGGTGTGGCTTTGACAAAGCAAAGGAGAATGGGCAGTCCTGGGCGTTCGGCGGCCATCAATTAATTTAGTGTCAAATGAAAGTACTGTTATTTAGAAATAACTTTTACTATGGGCGTTACTCTGTATTTCATTTAGGAAAAAAAATATTTGAGGGTCAATATAACCTAAGTGCATGAAGCAATATCGCACAATAATTATGTTCATATGCAATATTGTTGTTGTTTTTGTCTTGCTAATGACACAATCTAGTACCCAATGGATTATCCATCAGCAACTTGCCTTTTTTTAACCGACTTCAAAAAAAAGTAGGTTCTTCGTTCGACCTATATGTATGCATGTATGTTTGTCCGCGATTATATCACGTTTGGTTAAACCGATTTTGATGCGGTTTTCAGGTAAGTGTTCGTTACATCTCGGAGAAGGTTTAAATATATAAGGCCTCTTGTACACACGTTTTTCGGCCGTGAAAATCTACGGTTAATTCGCCGTGTGTAGGCACAGTCGTCAGTGTTGTATGTATCACTATGAGAGTCTCGTATTCTTTCGGAAGTCGATTAAATAAATAAAAAACAAAGCCACCGACTTCCGAAATAAAAGTTATTTTACGCTTTTTTTGTGTTTTTGAAGTCGTTTCCTTTTTTTTCTTCAAAAAGATTTTACGTGCTAAAATCATCGAATGGGTATCGCCCAGGGCAGAACGGGAGGTCACACGAGTACTGATTAAACCTACCTACCTTCAATAGAAGGACACCGTGGATTTTAATCAGTACAAGTACAAGAACGTAGCGGACGTGTTCGTCCGCTTCGTACCCGAGCCTCGGTTACCTGATAGTCCCGCGACCCCGGCAAGCTTTGGCCCTCTAAGGGGTCATATCATATTGCTGACAGCTCTTTGAGGCGCGCGTGAAACACGACGCGCCTTCGACCCGGGCATGGTCTATGATCGGACAGCGAGTCGCCCATCACTAGGACGGCTAGCATGCGGTCCATAGGCGGAAATCTCTCCGCGACTCCGCGTCTCCCGCGGCGGCTGGTGAGGTGGAAGCTGTCCTCTCCCTCACATGTCCCGCCTCCTCCATCGCTAGGATTGCTCCGCAGAAGGAGGCGACCGCTTCCCACTTCAACTCGCCCCGTAGCATGGCCTCGACCAATGCCGGGCGCGAGAGGTCGCAGCCTATCGCTTCAGTGGGGACACAGCGGTGCTCTGCTATACTACAGGCAAATGCTCGATACATTATGCTGTTCATGAGAACGGTCATGCCACATGGTTCGACTTCCACTGTCTGACCATGGACAGTGAGTCGCCCAGTACTCGCCGCCCACATGCTCGAGAGTCCGTCGCCGAGGGCGTCTACCACTGCGGCTGGGCTATGAGATGGACTTCGCAGAAGGAGGCCACCGCTTCCCACTACCTCTCGCCCCCGCAGCATGGCCTCGACTAGTGCCGGGCGCGAGAGGTCGCCGCTTAACGCCGTCGTGAGGACACGGCGGTACTCTTCACAAGTGGGGCAGTCCTGCACCGTGTCCTCTGGGTGATCCTCGCAGTGGTGACACCCAGGCGTTTCTTCACTCCTTATCCGACACAGGTACCTTCCGAAACTTCCATGTCCGGTGAGGACCTGCGTTAGGTGGTAGGACAGGACGCAATGACGCCTATCCAGCGTTTCCTCAAAGAGGGGTCTCATCGCCGCAATTGTGGCGTACCCGTACTAATAAAACTTTCTTTTTTTTAATGAACATCTCTAAAACACTCTAGATTTGTTGTTTCACTTTACTTTTGTATTTTTGTATTGAATATAAGCCAAAACAGTGAGTAAAATAGTAAAATAAGTGCTCAAAAACAAAAATGTATTTTATCGGTTTTAGAAGTACACCACAGTGATAAAACTTTTACACAATAATTGTAGGACTAAAGCACGCTAAAATATGATAAAATTATTCTTGGCCGCTGACCGCCCAAGCTCCATACAAAATTGCCCATTCTCCTTTATAGTTTTTGGGAATCGACTTTTACATTTTTTTACAAAAACTTGGGATGGTTTTTATTTAAAAAAAAACGTCATGGCCGCGCGGTCGAAACGGACACTTCTGCGGCTACTGCGATGCGGGTGAGTGTGCGCGGTGCGGCTAAGTCTGCGTTTACCTTTAGAAGATTTCGTCCGAACCACAGGTCCGAACAAAACATTTTTTAACCGACTTCAAAAAAAAAGTAGGTTCTCAGTTCGACCTGTATGTATGTATGTATGTAGGTATGTATGTATGTATGTATGTTTGTCCGCGATTATCTCGCGTTTGGCTGAACGGATTTTGATGCAGTTTTCAGGAAAGTGTTCATTAAATTCTGGATAGGGTTTTAGTATATAAGTAACACTAATAGATATCCCGTGACGTTGCCCGCGTGGATCCGTTTTGCTTACTTGGATCGTAGATTTTAAAGGACGCGAGATAATTGCGGACAAACATGCAATCCTGTTTGTCCGCAATTATCTCGCGTTTGGCTGAACTGATTTTGATGCAGTTTTCGGAAAAGTGTTTGTTACATTCTGGGGAAGGTTTTAGTATATAACAATAATGGATATCTCGTGAAGTTGCTCATAGATCCGTTTTGCTTAATAGGATTGTAGATTTTCAAAGACGCCGATTTTATGAAGATTTCTGTTGATTATCTCAACTAAAAAGGGTGAAATAAAAAAATTTTTGAAAAAAAGGGAACCGACTTCAAAACCAAACACAAAAAAAAACTATAAAATAACTTTTCTTTCGGAAGTCGATGGCCATAATTATGTCAATGAAATAAAAAAAAAAAAACAAAGCCACCGCCTTCCGAAAGAAAAGTTATTTTATAGTTTTTTTTGTGTTTGGTTTTGAAGTCGGTTCCCTTAATTCAAAAAGTTTTTTTTTACTATATTTTTTCAAACCTTCAAATCAGCTTTACTCAAATTAGACCTAAAATATGCGTTAAATCGAAGAAATCAAAGAGCACTTTCTATCAAGATGATTGCGGAGAGCAGGCATCGGATTTTTGAGAAAAAAAGTTAATTAAATTCTTTTTGTCCTACATACCCAAGGGGGGGTGCTCAGGGGTACCAAATATTATTATGTTCGGATGAAATCCTCTAAATATTATGCCAATCTATAATATAAGCGTCAGAACCCGAAAATGGACGGGAATCGCCAGAAAACATTTTTTTACTATATATTTGTCCAAACCTTCAAATCAGTTTTTACTCAAATTACTTCTAAAATAGGGGCTTAATCGAATAAAGCATAAGAGTACTTTAATTTTAGATTATCGAGAGGAATACATTGGCATCATTAGTTTTTCAAAAATAATGAAATCATATTTTAATAATCCTATGTCCACTCGCTTATAGGGAGTCGATCCACTGTGCGTTCCCTCAAACGTTTTCATGATTGACGGCTCTCTTTTTGGTCTGTATTTCCTCCAAAATACTTCCCCATCTCTATTAAAAAAAAAAAAAAAACAATAAATCGACTAATTATTAGCAAAAAGAAATGTCGATAAATCACGATACCACACTATATCTTGCATACAGCTTGGCCAGAACGGATTGAAACGGAACTAAAATTTTTATTTCTGACAGCGTTTTAAAATCTTTGATATTTGATGTAAACAAAGACCGCAGGTTTGTTAGATTTATTATTGTGCCATAAAACTAACGTAATAAGTGAAAAAAATAAAAATAAAATAATTCAAAGTGCTGTGATCGTGAAGACAGTGGCGACTTCCGGTTTTCTACATTTTTATGTCAAGCTGTATAGCTTGACATAATAGTATAATGGCACAATAATAAATCTAACAAAGGGACTTCGTCGGTAGTTGGTGAAGGTGTAACACGCTTTGTGTATCATAAGAATATTTTCGAGTTTGAGTGGATCAAATTGGTGTGAAACTTTATCGGGAATATTCCTAGTGTTTGTGTTTGTCCGTAAGTTTAGTTTATAATTGTTATTGTCCACTTTTAACTCAATATGAGTTCCAAAAAAGACGCCGAACCGCCCGATCGTGGGCGTCCTCCTAGTCCTTTCGATTTACCGCCCACCCTCACAATCACACTTCCACTTGATACTGAAGTACCTTCACAAGAATCAGATATGGAAATTGAGACTCCTAGTAATCGTAAAAGAACCGCTGATTCACCTATTGTTGCTGCAATTGTACCCCCGAAAATTCCAAAAAGTGTAAATGATAGACTTATTTATACACCAAAAGATAATCCCCCGTATATTGTTCATGTATCTCTCAAAGATAAACTAACATCAGATACTGTACTACAACCGGTGAAGTTTGGTATGTTCTTGATGACGCACAATATCAGTAACATACACCTGGATGGGGTCAAACGAGTAGGAAGGAACCGGTTGTCAGTAGAATTTAAGTCTCATCAAGACGCCAATAGTTTCCTTAGACAAAAAATTCTTGCGGAACATAATTTTGTTGCATCCATCCCACTATTCAACATCACTAGGATGGGCATTGTTAGAGACATCCCAATTGAATGGACTGAGGAGGAGATTATTAAGAATGTCAAGGTTCCAGAAGGATGCGGAGCTGTTATTAAGGCCAGACGGATGAGCCGAAAGGTGACCTCCTCTGGGATAGCCGAGTGGAAGCCGACACAAACTGTTGTACTAACTTTCGATGGCCAAATGTTACCTAAACGTGTGTACTGTTTCTACTCTGCCCTTCCGGTTGAGAGATATACATACCCAACAATCCAATGTTACCATTGCTGTCGGTTTGGTCACACCCGCAATCTTTGCAGGTCAAAGCCGAGGTGCTTCAAGTGTGCGGACCATCCAGGTGATGGATGTGAAGTCACACCTGAATCGGGATTCTGTGTCTCATGTCGTGGGAACCATTTTGCAAATGATAGTGCTTGTCCTGAATTGGGCCGACAGAAGAGCATCAAAGCTCTGATGGCGGAAAAATCTATCTCATATGCGGAAGCTAGTCGAGTTTTCCCCCCTGTTTCCAGATCTTATGCTGATGTCTCAAGATCCCATATTAAAAAGACTCCATATTATAATAATAAACCACAATCCCAATCCCAACCCCCAAGTCCAATCCCTACATCCCAAAAATCATACCGCAAAACTGTATTTTTAACTCCGAAACCACGTGCTCCCCTCTCACCTGGATATAATAAACAGTTTCACCAAGAGTTAACTCAAGATTACTGTTTTTCTCCTTCTAGAAATGGCTGTGGCTTCCCATTGGAAGATCCTGAGCCAACTTTATACACACAGGAACCTTCTTCAAAAAACATATTAGACCTCATCACCAACATGCTAATATCTGCTCTTACTAGCCCAAACCACTCTATACCTGACCACGTTGCCTCGAAATTGACCAACATAATAAATTTAATTAATAAAATTCCATCCTCTAACATTCCTTCAATGGAACGTCAGGAGTATTACTCCCAGGAAACCTGATCTTTCCTTTTTAATTAATAAATATAAACCATCAATCTGCGGCATTGCGGAGACATGGCTTCTGCCTGGAAGTAATTTCAGGCTGCCATGTTTTAGCAGTGTTCGTAATGATAGATCTGATGGATACGGAGGATGTGCTTTGCTCATCAATAGCAAAGTATCATTCTCTCAGATTCCTCTACCCTTCGTTGGTGACAACATCAATGTTGTTGCTGTTAAGGCTGAGGATATAAATATCTTTTCTTTTTATATTGCGCACCCACAACTAGAACATCTCTCGACAATTAGAAATATACTGTGCAGTGTCAGCGGTCCAATACTTGTCATGGGTGATTTTAATTGCCATCACTATCGTTGGGGATCAAATATTTGCGACAATTTTGGCATAGGCTTGCTGGATATGTTGGATGACCTTAACCTCTGTGTCATCAACGACGGCAGCAATACGCGCAGGTCTTCTCCAGGACAGAATAATAGTTGTGTTGACTTGACGTTTTGTTCGTCCAATATGTCTAGCCTCCTCGTTTGGCGTCGCTTGAATATGACCTATGGAAGTGACCACTATCCCATCATGATTGAAATCCCTTCTAAAAATACTCCTTCTAAAGTATCTTTGGAGACACGGGCAGAAGATGCTCGTTCTCCTTTACTTGGAGGCGAGGCAATAAAAGTCGCATGAAGGAAATCAGAGAATATTATTCAATAAACATTGTAAAGTTTCTGTACACACTTCTCGCAGCGAATTAGTTGCTAACGCGTATTAGACTATAACATAATATATTTTATCCGCATAAAAGCTCCAGGAAAATTCCCAGTCAATTGTCTATCTGACAATACCAAAATGTCAAGAGAAAAACATTCAACCATAGATTGTTAGTGGCCAGGAACGCCACACCACCCCCCCACGGAGAAAGATGCACCGGTTACGCAAAATCGGAGAAATCTTTGAACTTCACTCGTCTACCGGAGCGCGTGGTATACGGCGTTTTTGGGGCTGGATTGACATTCTTGAGTTTTGAAGGCTCTGTAGTTTTCATTGGAATGTCACGCGTCGGGAGTGCTGCAGGTTCTGTGAGGCCCTTCAGAAGATCATGGTCGACTTGGATTGAGTGATCCATGTGTGCCGGTTTGACGCGATCGACACTCACAGTCACAGTTTTGCGGTTTACGACAAGAGTGATAGTTTTACCATCACTGGAGTGACTTACGACCTCGTACGGGCCAGAATACGGTGGCTGTAATGGTCGTCTGACGGAATCGTCCCGTAGAAATACGTGCGTTGCTGATGCAAGGTCCTTAAATATAAATATAGATGGCTGTGAATGCCGGGAAGCCGGAATGGGTCGCACGGTCGACATTTTACGTCGAAGCTGTACGACAAAATCAGCCGGGTCATTTAAACGATGTGATTCATCAGCCGCTATAAGCAATTCTCCGGGCAATCGAAGAGGTTCCCCGTACACCATTTCAGCAGCAGTGGCTTTCAAGTCTTCTTTGAAGGCTGATCGCATGCCGAGGAGGACAAGGGGCAGCGCACGGACCCATGAGTCTTGGTGGCACATAAGAGCAGCTTTGAGCTGGCGGTGGACGCGCTCAATCATGCCGTTAGCGCAGGGATGGTAAGCTGTTGTCCTGGTTTTCGTAGTGGCGAATAACGTCATCAGGCGGCGGAAAAGGTCGGATTCAAACTGCGTACCTTGATCTGTAGTAATGATTGACGGCACACCGAAACGGGCAATCCACCCTCGTGTTAGGGTTTCCGCCACCTCTTCTGCGGTGATGGAGCGCATTGGCCATACCTCAGGCCATCTAGTGACTCTATCAATGGCCGTCAGACAGTACCGGTAATCATTGCAAACCGGCAAGGGACCGACGATGTCGATATGGACATGTCTGAAACGACCACGTGGTACATCAAAATTACCAAGAGGGGAGGAATTATGGCGCGATACCTTAGCACGCTGACACGCTATGCATGTTCGCGCCCACTCTTTACAGTCACTATTCACGGACGGCCAAACGTAGCGATCGGTTACGAGACGGGTGGTAGCTCGAGCGCCGGGGTGGCTTAAATTGTGCAGCTTGTCAAATGCTGTTTTTCGGAAGGAGAGGGTCAAATAAGGGCGAGGCTTGCCCGTAGACATATCACAGGTGACTGCGATATTAGACCCCGGTATGTTAATTTTGGATAATTGAAGGCTGGTGCCTTGCTGCTCCAGGTTTAATAATTCCGGGTCTACCTCCTGTGATTTGGCAAGTGCTTGCCAATCCTGCTCAAGAGCAATGGCATCAACCCGTGACATCGTATCAGCGACTACATTGTCTTCGCCCTTGATGTATTTAATGTCGGTGGTAAATTGACTAATGAAAGACAATTGATTTAATTGTGCTGGTGGGAGTTTTTCCCGGCGCTGTACGAAAGCGTAGAGTAGCGGCTTGTGGTCTGTATAAATAGTAACATGTTGGACCTCGAGTATGTGGCGGAAATGCTGTACGCTTTCATACACCGCCAGTAACTCGCGATAATAAGCAGGCCACTGTGCTTGCTGATCCGTTAACTTTTTGCTGAAGAAAGCAAGAGGCACCCACTCGCCGTCAATTTGTTGTTGAAGGCAGGACCCGATGTGAACGCTGGAAGCATCAGTAAACAGTCCAAGAGGAGCACCGTTGACCGGATGATGTAACAGGGTGGCAGTCGCTAAACTCGTTTTGCAGGCTTCTAATTGTTCGAGTAGCTCAGGTGTCCATATAAATGGTTTTGCACCTTTGCCTTTAGTAGCAATCACAGCTTTAATTAATGGAGCCTGGAACAATGCAGCCTTAGGTAGAAAACGGCGGTAGTAATTTAACATACCGAGAAAACGACGCACTCCCTGGACTGTTTTAGGGGGTGGGAAATCAAGGATGGTTTGAACACGATCCTGAGGAGGCTTAGTGCCCTCAGGGCTGATGCGATATCCTAAGAATGTTACCTCACGTGCACCTAGTACCAACTTGGAAGGATTTATCACAACCCCATAGTCCCGCAATCGTCTAAAGAGGATGCGTAGATGCTCGCAGTGGAGAACCTCGTCTGTAGAGTGAACGAGAATGTCATCCACGTACGGAAAACAGAAATCAAGACCCCGTGTGACCTCGTCGATAAAGCGCTGGAAGGTTTGGCCAGCATTGCGAAGACCGAATGTCATGAATGGGAATTCGAAGAGGCCAAACGGAGTAGTGATGGCGGTCTTCGGAATATCCTCTTCATTAACTGGGATCTGATGGTATGCCTTCACAAGGTCGATGGTGCTGAAAATTTTAGCACCGGTGAGGTTGTGGGCAAAATCGTTTATGTACCTGACAGGATACCTGTCTGGTACCGTTCGGGCGTTGAGCGCGCGGTAGTCGCCGCAGGGACGCCAAGTGTTATCTTTCTTAAGGGTCATGTGCAATGGAGATGACCACGGGCTTTTTGACGGTCGTGCTGTGCCAGACTGCACCATGTTCTCAAATTCCTTTTTAGCCGACACTAGTTTTTGGGGGGCTAAACGGCGGGGACGACAAGAAATGGGGGGCCCGTCCGTTGTCTTAATGAAATGCACAGTATCGTGCTTAACGATCCTGGTAATGCCAGGAGGTCGAGTTATTTCGGGGAACTCTGCTAGCACTTGTGCGAAAACAGAATTCGACGGAGCTACGGCCTTGACACTAGGTTGCTCTGACGTCGCGGTACAGGCAATTGCCGAAAGATTGGTGACGCCGTCTATTAACCGCTTGGTGCGGCAGTCTGGTAATAAGTGATAATATGACAGAAAGTCCGAGCCAATAATAGCATTATTGACATCGGCGACGACAAACGTCCAGGTAAAATTGCGACGGAGACGAAAGTTTAGCGTCAAAGTAATTGTGCCGAAAGTATGTATGCTGCTCCCGTTAGCAGCGCAGAGATCATAATCCATAGGTTTCCTTCGACTAGAAAGCCAGCGATGAGGGTAACAGCAAAGGTCTGAACCAGTATCTATTAAGAATTGTCGTTTAGTAACCTGGTCCGTTACAAAAAGACGACGGCTAGGGGCATGACAGCAATCAGTCGCCGTCGCTACTGACTGGTCCCTATGTTTTCCGATACCCAACTGCACGGTGTGATACACTTTTTTGCCTTCACACCAAATTTCTGGTGATACCAACACCATTTTTTATTCCGAACCGGAGTGGTGCTGCGCGAAGTATATCTACTGCCACTCCGAGATCGGGACCTTTGGGATCTTAAAGCAGCAACCTCGCAGCTAAGCACTTCTAACCGCTCCATCAGACTGGAAAGCGTAGGTGCACTTGTTGCAGCAAAAACATTTGCCTGACTTGGCTGAACCTCGACAATCTTGTCAGCAATGTCAGCTATCTTGTCCAGGGCGAGATCAGCTTGGGCTGCCAATATACCTTGTACATGCTGGGGCATACGGCGAAACCAGAGCTGGCGCAGGATGTTGTCGTCAGACAATGCATTCCCAGCTAGGGACCGAAGTTGGCGGAGGAACTGTGACGGTTTCCTGTCCCCAAGTTCCTCGTCATTTAGCAGTTGTCTAACCCTCTGCTCTTTGGATGTGGAGAACCGTTTAATCAGGGTGTCTTTCAAAACTATGTATTTGCCCTCAGCCGGCGGGTTGATCACAATGTCTTCAACTTCCCCGGCCACCTGATGGTCGATCTGGCTGAGTATATAACTATATTTAGTGGCATCAGTGACAATGCCAGCCAAAAGAAATTGTGCTTCAGCCTGAGCGAACCACACAGTTACCCGGTCTGGCCAAAACGGTGGCAGCTTCACAGCTACCTTACATGCAGCGGCCGACACCTCAAGTTTAGGGTGAGCATTAGGTTGTTCATGCTGGCCACGCAAGGCAGCATTCTCAGCTTCAAGCATTTTCAAACGTGCTTGAAGTTCATCAGCCATGGTGGAAGACGAGCAAGTCCTCAAAAAAAAATAAAAAAAAAAAATTTAGCAACCACACGAAAAACCAAACCAGGATTAAGTTATCCTAACCGTGGGAATGTGGTGAGGCAAGACTATGGTTGAATAACCACTTGATAATTTAAATACTGGTTACATACACATGCAGAGACAAAATAAAAAATACATTAAAGGAATAAACATAGACACCTATAACAATGATCACCAAAAAATGCAAAAATAGAAGAGTAAACACATAAATGTCAATAAAAACCTTTATAACACGCAAGTATGTTCGCCGGTCGCCGGGCGCGCTGAGTGCACCGATGAATGGACAGGAAACGGAACAGCACGATGTGATGCAAAATGTGCCAAGATGCCGCAGTCCACAGGTCAGCTCGTAGTTCAGCGGTCAGTATGCGTAGTGCGTCGCGCAGGCTGAATTCACCTCGAGCATTCGCAATGAAGCAATCTTGTGAAAATCACGTCGGGGTCACCACTTTGGAGACACGGGCAGAAGATGCTCGTTCTCCTTTACTTGGAGGCGAGGCAATAAAAGTCGCATGAAGGAAATCAGAGAATATTATTCAATAAACATTGTAAAGTTTCTGTACACACTTCTCGCAGCGAATTAGTTGCTAACGCGTATTAGACTATAACATAATATATTTTATCCGCATAAAAGCTCCAGGAAAATTCCCAGTCAATTGTCTATCTGACAATACCAAAATGTCAAGAGAAAAACATTCAACCATAGATTGTTAGTGGCCAGGAACGCCACATATCCCCTCCCCTTCTTAAATATCAGTTAGCCTCACCAGATTGGGACTTATATTCCAAAATTCTGGACTTAAGAGTATCCGCGCTCCCAAGAATTAACAGGGATAATGCCCAGGAATGTTTTTTGTCCTTTTCATCCACCATTTCTTCTACAGCAGATGATTGCTTCCCTCTCAAAAAAACCCAATCTGGTAAAATTCCTTCTCCGCCATGGTGGGATAGGGAATGCACTGACATGATCAAGGCCAGAAAGGAGGCTGAAAGGACCGTTAACAACAATATGAACCTGGAAAATCTCATCGCCTTCAAACAGATTTTGGCTAAGTCAAGGAAAATGTTTAAACAAAAGAAACGAGATGGATGGTCAAAATACTGTAGTTCGTTGAGTCCATCTACCCCGGCTTCGGTAGTCTGGCAGAAGATTAAGCGCTTTAGGAGTAGTTTTTCACCTACCACTAGCTGTATCTCAGAAGAACTGGGATACCAGTTTTTTACAGAAATCGCTCCACCGTACGTTCCAGATGAAAAGGAGAGTGGTGTTGGCATCGAGGATGTAGACAACACCAACGATCCAATGGACGTACCATTTCGTATGGAGGAACTAAAAACTGTACTATCTCATGTCAAGGACTCCGCACCTGGGGTGGATGGATTCCCTTACTCTTTCATTTCTAAATCAGGACCAAAAACCCAACAATATTACCTTGACTTGGCTAACTTCTGTTTTGTGTCCGGCTACATTCCCACAGAATGGAAGGTTCAAGTTGTCATTCCGATATTAAAACCCGGTAAAGATCCTAACGACCATTGCTCATATAGACCTATCGCTTTATCGTCCGTACTTATCAAAATTTTAGAACACTTAATTAAAAATCGTTTAGAGTGGCTGGTAGAGAATAGGGGACTGCTTCCGCCGACTCAGTTTGGCTTCAGGAAAGGCTTAGGCACAGCTGATAGTGTGGGTATCCTCACATCAGCGGTCCGGCTTGCCCTCAGTAAGAATGAGTCGGTGGTTGCTGTCTTTCTAGACATATCGGCCGCTTATGATTCGGTCCTCCTCCCTGTTCTCAGGCAAAAGCTGCATGAGCTGAGAATCCCGGGAAGGATTTCTCGCATCATCATTAACATCTTTGCCAATCGTGTTATTCAATTAAGAATCCCTGGGTCAGACTCTGAAAAAAGAACAATCTGGAGAGGTTTACCTCAAGGATCTGTTCTGAGTCCCCTAGATTATAATATTTTTACAGCCGACCTGTCTTCCTCCCTAAATTTTGACTGTAAAATCCTTCAGTATGCAGACGATATTGCGTTACTGGTCACTAGCAACTCCATTCAGGATGCCGCATCATCGATGAATGTCTCCCTCTCCTCACTAAACCAATGGCTTCTCGATCACGGGTTGTCCTTAAGTGCGCCAAAGAGCTCAGCAGTCATTTTTACTCGCAAGCGTTCTGTTCCCCAAATTGATATTAATATTGACGGGCAAAACATCCCCATTCAGGATAAGGCTAGGTTCCTGGGAGTAATGTTAGACTCGAGGCTGTCAGGTGTGGACCAGGTTAACAACACTGTCAAAAAATGCGAGCGCTCTGTGTCGGTGCTTAAGTCTTTGGCCGGAGTGTGGTGGGGAGCTCACCCCTACACTCTCAAACTGGTCTACAATGCACTGACCAGAAGCGTACTTGATTACTGTTGTTTCCTTCTCGAGCCCTGCAACAAAGAGGCGCTTAGGAAACTGGACAGCATCCAGGCTAAAAGTCTAAGGATTGTTATCGGAGCCATGAAGTCCTCTCCAATTAATGCTCTCCAAATAGAATGTGCAGAACCTCCCTTACACATAAGAAGACAGTATTTGGCAGATCGCTTCTTATCCAAAGTTTTTCCCCTTTCAACCCATCCCCTTCTCCCAATTTTAGAGCAAATTAACCTATCCTTCAATAATTCCTCTTACTGGAACAGTAAAACAGTTCCCCTATTGATAGACAGGTATAGAGAGCTTAAAAACCTTTCTGCACCTGTTTGTCAATATCCAATCCTACCTGTCTTCTCCGCCGCATATGAATCGATTCATTTCGAACCAAAAGCCGTTTTGGGACTAGGTATCTCTAAGAATTCCCAAAGTGCGAAGGGCGACTTTGAGTTGGCTCTTAAGCGTTATTGGGAAGGATGGAACTTGTTCTTTACAGATGCTTCAAAATTATCCCAAAGAGAATGTACAGGTGTGGCAATTTATTTTCAAAATTCTAAAATCGCTTTACTTTTTCAATGCCCGCCTGAATCCTCAGTTTTCACAGGCGAATGTATTGGCATTTTGGAAGCCCTACATTATATCAAATCCCATCAAATAACAAGGTCAGTCATTTTTTCAGATTCGCGTAGTAGTATTCAGGCCTTAATGCAAAATCAATTTCATAGTAAAATTCATAGTCAAATTGTTACAGATATTAAGAACTTGTTATTTGATTGCTCCCAAAACGGCTTGGACGTCGAGATAGCTTGGATCCCTGGTCACTCAGGAATTGTTGGCAATGAGTGCGCTGATTCGTTAGCAAAGTATGCCACATCGAATCCAACTGATCGGAAGCACTACGTAGCTCATAACTACGATTTGCGAAATGGGGCTAAACCCAAGTTGTACGAATCGTGGACCAAATACTGGATCAACTCCTCAAAAACCAAGGGCGTCTACTACGCAGCCATTCAGCCTGATATTCAGCGCAAACCTTGGTTTTTCAAATGCCCCAAATTGTCTAAGAGAACTGTTTCGACCCTGTGTAGACTTAGACTCGACCATTGTTGTAGCCCAGTATTCTTGAACAAAATACGTGTTCGGGACAATTCCCTTTGCGAGTGCGGTCTTGCGGAAGGTACTTTGGACCATATATTCTTTTCCTGTTCCTTAAATTCCAATTCTTTCGACTTGTATCTTAAAATCTCCAAAAATAACATTCCTCTTCCAACTAACTTTCATTGCCTGTTATCCCACTTCTCCCCCAAAATTATCCATATTCTAGCCACATTTTTAAATGAAAATAACTTAAGATTTTAATTAGTGTGTGATTGTAAATACATCTCTGTTTATTATGTATTTTATATATATCTGTACATATTGTAGATTAGATTATTGTAGAATAGAATATTAATACATACTAACACCATGTGTTCGTCCTTGCAGCTACTAACATTAAGCTACCCTGAAATTTTAAGTCCGACGGCTCAACCCGCTAAGCAGCCGTCGCCACATGACACTGGCAGAGTAGTCAAGCAACTCGTTGCCAAAGAAGAAGAAAAAAAAAAAAAAAAAATCTAACAAACCTGCGGTCTTTGTTTACATCAAATATCAAAGATTTTGAAACGCTGTCAGAAATAAAAATTTTAGTTCCGTTTCAATCCGTTCTGGCCAAGCTATAGACAATTTTAGAAGTCATAGACAATATAATGGGAAATCCATGTCCATGGTAAATAAAATGAGTGGTTTGAAAATGCGCACCTCTAGTAGCCCACAAAATGGCTACCACGAATGACTCGAAGGCGCCTGTGCGCCAAGTAAAAAGAGTACAATTTGGTATATTGTCTCCAGATGAAATTGTAAGTAATGTTTTCAAACTCTTTTTTAGGTAGTGTTTGAAATATTACAGAAATTCCGCGAGTTTAAGTGCGTGAGAACGTGATTCATGTCACTTGATAAAGTGGCACGTAGTTTGTGGTTGTGCTTGACTTACACAAATATTTGCCTTATGTTTCCCTAATCTGAACTTCCATATATCCGCTTGCATATGCATTTATTTTTATTACGTTACGCCTTGGTTATTACTACTGAACAATTGTTTTGTTAAAAGTAACAATCAATGAGTAAAATGCTGTGATTGTTGCACAACAAAATAAAGTTTATGCTGCACAACCTTCACTTTTATTTTCATGAACCCGTAATCAAGAAATAGGTAGTCGAAAACTGAACTGGAAATGCAATGCTCAGCTACTTTGTTATGCTTTAGTTTTGTTTATTCTATGCTATTTATACTTGAATTGCCAGCATCATTTTAGTACAAGCCATTGATGGTCATGAAATACTTAATAAAGTATGTGGATAAACTGAGTGTTTTATTATGCTGCAGGAGTAACCCTATAATTTCAATAAATTAATTATGAAGAAATCTTTTAGCGACGGATGTCAGTCACCGAAGGGGGGATTCGGTTCCCCGAAACAATGGAGGGTGGCAGACCCAAGCTCGGCGGACTTATGGATCCGCGACAAGGGGTGATCGATAGGAGTTCCAGATGTCAAACTTGTGCTGGAAACATGACTGAGTGTCCTGGACATTTTGGACACATTGACTTAGCCAAACCAGTTTTTCATATTGGTTTTATAACAAAAACAATAAAGATACTAAGATGTGTCTGTTTTTACTGTTCAAAGCTACTTGTTAGCCCGGTAAGTTGTTTTCTTCTAACAATATATTTTTTTATACATACTAGTTAGTGGTAGTTGAGGCTTATTGTCATTTATTTGTGTTTTAGACAAACCCAAAGATAAAAGAAGTTGTGATGAAATCAAAAGGACAACCTCGTAAAAGACTGACTTATGTGTATGACTTGTGTAAAGGCAAGAATATTTGTGAGGGTGGTGAAGATATGGATATTGGAAAGGAAGGAGAAGAGGCTAAAAGGGGCTCTGGGCATGGAGGTTGTGGTCATTACCAGCCCTCTATAAGAAGACAGGGTCTTGATCTAACGGCTGAGTGGAAACATGCCAATGAAGACACACAGGAGAAGAAAATCATCATCACAGCTGAGAGAGTGTGGGAAATCCTCAAACATATCACAGGTATATTATTTACCTTTAGTCAGAAGATATGGACTTCCAGTTTATACCTTTCTCTTTCTAGCTAATTTAAATTTGAAACATGCAAATCTCCGCACTCTTAATGAGTGATACAATCATAGATATTGCATAAAATATGCAATTATTGTGGACTGCTATGAATGTACTACTGTATTAAAAGACAGGTCTCTGCTTGTGTTAAATTAATTATCAATGTCATCAAGTATTACCTACTGGTAATCCTTGATAAAGATGAGTCACATTCACAAACAAGTGTTACTCATGTTTATTATTTATTTACTATCTACCTTTTTTTATTTATCGAACTGTCTTACTATAAGGTTACTTTCAACTTTAGAAGTTTTAAGTTTTTAATCAACTTCTAGAAAGTAGATTATCAGACATGATATCTCCCTTGTACAGAGTTACAAAGCTCATACCTGTAAAATATATGTATGCAACTGGCGACTGAGACTTTAAGACCAACATTTTTAAATATACAAACAAAGAAATGATAATTTTGATTATAGGAATTGTTTTTATTGTAATGTATTTTGTTTTTAACTAATTTAACTTACTACAAGGGAAGGGAGGGGGCAATCACTTGAAGGTTTAATTTCAAAACAAAACACTTTTATTTCTAGACGAGGAATCCTTTATTCTGGGTATGGATCCCAAATTTGCAAGACCTGATTGGATGATAGTCACAGTGCTGCCAGTGCCGCCACTCTCAGTGCGACCTGCTGTTGTAATGTTTGGCTCAGCCAAGAATCAGGACGACTTGACGCATAAACTTGCTGACATCATCAAAGCAAACAATGAACTGATGAGGAATGAACAGTCTGGTGCAGCGGCGCACGTGCTTGCTGAAAATATTAGATTATTACAGTTCCACGTTGCCACATTTGTGGATAACGACATGCCTGGCATGCCCAAGTAAGTTTTCCTTTGTAATCAAAATTCATTGATACAAATGCCAGTTATCAAGATAATAATAATTTTTGATAAAAGAATATAACAGCCATTAATGATCATTTTCTATTTTAGAGCTATGCAGAAATCAGGAAAACCCCTCAAAGCAATCAAGGCTCGTCTAAAAGGCAAGGAAGGACGAATTAGAGGAAATCTAATGGGAAAGCGAGTTGACTTCTCCGCGCGTACTGTCATCACGCCTGATCCTAACTTGCGTATTGACCAAGTAGGAGTTCCCAGATCGATTGCACAAAACTTGACATTCCCTGAGCTAGTAACACCATTCAATATTGACAGGATGCAGGAGCTGGTCCGTAGAGGCAATGCTCAATATCCTGGCGCTAAATATATTGTTCGCGACAATGGAGAAAGAATAGATTTAAGGTTTCATCCAAAACCATCAGATTTGCATTTACAACACGGTTATAAAGTTGAACGACATTTGAGGGACGACGATCTCGTCATTTTCAACCGACAACCGACTCTTCACAAGATGAGTATGATGGGGCACAGAGTAAAGGTACTTCCATGGTCAACATTCCGTATGAATTTAAGTTGCACATCTCCTTATAACGCTGATTTCGACGGCGATGAAATGAACTTACATGTGCCCCAGTCAATGGAAACCAGAGCAGAAGTTGAGAACATTCATATTACGCCGCGACAAATTATCACTCCGCAAGCAAACAAACCTGTCATGGGTATTGTACAGGATACATTAACAGCTGTAAGGAAAATGACAAAACGTGACGTGTTTCTCACAAAAGAACAAGTTATGAATCTACTCATGTTTTTACCTACATGGGATGGAAAAATCCCTCAGCCTTGCATTTTGAAACCCCAACCACTATGGACTGGCAAACAAATATTTACTCTAATTATTCCTGGTCCTGTAAACATGATTCGAACTCATTCCACACATCCTGACGAAGAAGACGACGGTCCTTATAAGTGGATCTCTCCCGGAGATACGAAAGTAGTTGTAGAACATGGTGAACTGCTCATGGGGATTCTGTGTAAAAAGTCACTTGGTGCTTCAGCAGGTTCCTTGCTACATATTTGCATGTTAGAGTTAGGTCACGAAACTGCTGGTCGCTTCTACGGTAACATTCAGACTGTGATCAACAATTGGTTGCTGCTAGAGGGTCACTCCATTGGTATTGGTGATACTATTGCTGATCCTCAGACTTACCAAGAAATTCAGCGAGCCATTGTAAAAGCCAAAGAGGATGTCATAGAGGTAATTCAAAAAGCTCACAACATGGAGTTGGAGCCTACTCCTGGTAACACCCTCAGACAGACATTCGAAAATCAGGTGAACCGTATCCTGAACGACGCTCGAGACAAAACTGGTGGATCAGCTAAGAAATCTTTGACTGAGTACAACAACTTGAAGGCTATGGTGGTAGCTGGTTCCAAAGGTTCCAACATTAACATTTCTCAGGTTATTGCCTGTGTAGGACAACAAAACGTAGAAGGTAAACGTATTCCATTCGGATTCCGTAAAAGAACATTGCCGCATTTCATCAAAGACGATTACGGTCCCGAGTCGAGAGGTTTCGTAGAAAACTCGTATCTTGCCGGACTGACTCCATCAGAGTTTTATTTCCACGCTATGGGAGGTCGTGAAGGTCTTATTGATACTGCCGTAAAGACTGCTGAGACTGGATACATCCAACGTCGTCTGATAAAGGCTATGGAGTCTGTAATGGTGCACTATGACGGTACTGTCCGTAATTCAGTCGGACAACTCATTCAGTTGAGATATGGTGAAGATGGTCTGGCTGGAGAAACTGTAGAGTTCCAGAACTTACCAACCGTAAAACTTTCCAACAAGGCATTCGAAAAGAAATTCAAATTCGATCCATCAAATGAGAGGTATTTGAAGAGGATCTTTAGTGAAGACATTATAAAGGAGTTGACAGAATCTGGATACGTTATTAGCGATCTTGAGAGTGAATGGGAACAGCTCAACAAAGACAGAGACGTCCTGCGTCAAATTTTCCCGAGTGGGGAATCTAAAGTTGTATTGCCTTGTAATTTCAAGAGGATGATTTGGAATGCACAGAAAACTTTCCATATCAATAAAAGAATGCCGACAGATCTTAGTCCCATCAAAGTCATATCGGGCGTTAAAGATCTACTTAAGAAGTGCGTAATTGTGGCAGGTGAAGATCGTCTGTCGAAGCAGGCTAATGAAAACGCTACTCTGCTATTCCAATGTTTGGTGCGCTCTACTTTGTGCACGAAGTTTGTATCTGAAGAATATAGACTTTCAACAGTAGCTTTTGAGTGGTTGATTGGAGAAATCGAAACCCGATTCCAGCAAGCGCAAGTAAATCCGGGTGAGATGGTAGGTGCCTTGGCCGCACAGTCTCTCGGAGAGCCCGCCACGCAGATGACACTGAACACTTTCCATTTCGCCGGTGTGTCCTCCAAGAACGTAACTCTCGGTGTGCCGCGTCTCAAGGAAATTATCAATATTTCTAAGAAACCTAAGGCTCCTTCTCTAACAGTGTTCTTGACTGGTGGTGCAGCCAGAGATGCAGAAAAAGCTAAGAATGTACTCTGCAGACTGGAACACACAACTCTTCGCAAGGTAACCGCTAACACTGCGATTTACTACGACCCTGACCCACAAAACACAGTCATTGCTGAAGATCAAGAATTCGTTAATGTTTATTATGAAATGCCTGATTTCGATCCTACAAAGATTTCACCCTGGTTGCTACGTATTGAGTTAGATCGTAAGAGAATGACAGATAAGAAATTAACCATGGAACAAATCGCAGAAAAGATAAACGCTGGATTTGGCGATGACTTGAATTGTATCTTCAACGACGACAACGCCGAAAAACTTGTGCTGCGTATTAGGATTATGAACAATGAAGAAAGTAAATTCCAAGATAATGACGAAGAAACAGTTGACAAAATGGAAGACGACATGTTCTTGAGATGTATTGAAGCTAACATGCTGTCAGACATGACTCTACAGGGTATTGAAGCCATTGCGAAGGTGTACATGCATTTGCCACAGACTGAAGCTAAGAAACGTATTATTATTACTGAACAGGGAGAATTCAAGGCTATCGCAGAATGGTTGTTGGAAACTGATGGTACTTCTTTGATGAAAGTACTTTCTGAGAGGGATGTAGATCCCATTAGGACATTCAGTAACGACATTTGTGAAATATTCCAAGTACTGGGTATTGAGGCTGTGCGTAAATCAGTAGAAAAGGAAATGAACGCTGTATTGCAGTTCTACGGTCTATACGTGAACTACCGTCACCTTGCCTTGCTTTGTGACGTAATGACCGCTAAAGGTCATCTTATGGCTATCACACGTCACGGTATCAACAGGCAAGACACTGGTGCACTCATGAGATGCTCATTCGAAGAAACGGTTGACGTGTTGCTAGACGCCGCTAGTCATGCTGAAGTGGACCCTATGAGAGGCGTGTCTGAGAATATCATCATGGGCCAATTGCCGCGCATGGGAACTGGTATGTTAATTTTACAATTTGAATTGGAATTTTTTTGAAATAATCAAATAGTAACGAATATTTTATTGTTTATTAGGTTGCTTCGATTTACTACTTGATGCTGAGAAATGTAAGCTGGGTATGGAGATGGGAGGTCTTGGTGTGGGAGGAGTCGGCGGCGGCATGTACTTCGGTGTCGGCACTCCATCCATGACTCCACTGATGACACCTTGGTCAACACAGAACACACCTGGATACGGCAGCAGTGCATGGTCTCCAGGCCAAGGTAAGAATCTTTTAGTTTTAAGATTTTTTAATGGAATTGAAAAATCCTTAATAAATCTGGTCTGTGTTTTTGTAAAGCAATTGAAGAAATAATTTAGTAACATCATGTGTTACTCTGTTACAGTGGGCAGCAGCATGACGCCGGGAGGCCCGTCGTTCTCGCCGTCCGGCGCGTCGGACGCGTCAGGCCTGTCCCCCGCGTACAGCGCCTGGTCCCCTCAGCCGGGCTCCCCGGGCTCCCCGGGCCCCCCGCTGTCTCCCTACACGTCTCCAGCGGGTGCTTCTCCGTCCTACTCGCCCACCAGCCCGGTGTATGCGCCTGCTTCGCCCAGCCTCACGCCCACGTCGCCGCATTACTCCCCGACCAGCCCGTCGTATTCACCGACTTCTCCCAACTATTCCCCGACCTCTCCAATTTATTCGCCGACGTCACCGAGCTACTCTCCTACATCCCCTGGCTACTCTCCCACGTCGCCTAGTTACTCTCCTACGTCACCAAGTTACTCACCCACTTCACCGAGTTATTCACCGACAAGCCCTGCCTATTCACCAACTTCGCCGAGCTACTCTCCTACATCACCTAGTTACTCGCCCACCAGTCCCTCTTATTCGCCGACGAGTCCGTCGTACTCGCCAACCAGCCCTGCGTATTCACCGACATCGCCTGGCTATTCACCTTCTTCGCCGAGTTACTCTCCGACTAGTCCTGTCTACAGTCCCGCTTCTCCAAGTTACTCACCATCGTCCCCGAATTATACGCCGACATCACCCGCGTATTCTCCTACAAGCCCGTCATACTCGCCGACGTCACCGGCTTATTCTCCGACTTCGCCCAGTTACTCACCGTCTTCGCCTAAATATTCTCCGTCTCCCAACTATTCTCCTACGTCACCATCTGTGGCCGGTAGGAGCCCCACTTATTCACCGACGAGTCCACAGTATTCGCCCACGAGTCCACAGTACTCACCGACGAGCCCAGCATACTCGCCCTCGTCTCCACAACACCCAGGAAGCACTCGTTACTCGCCATCGTCACCAAATTATTCGCCATCATCTCCAAATTATTCTCCCTCCTCACCGGGATATTCTCCGACTTCGACAAAGTACTCGCCGACGTCTCCGACTTACACCCCGACCTCGCCCAACTATTCTCCATCGTCCCCCGCTTATTCCCCATCATCGGCCGGACCAACCACATATTCTCCAACATCACCAACATATTCTCCTACTTCACCTAACTATGACGACAGTGACGATTAATCTATTGACTAATTTTATTTTTTTATTTGATTACTTCATAATTATTATTACTATTTGTAAATATTCTAAAATTCCCTTTTCAAATGGGATAATAAATATATGAAAAAAGTAAAAAAAAAACTACAATAAGGTTAGATGTATTATTAAAACATTACTATGTAGGTTTTACACTAAGAATTAAATAACAAAAGCTCTTGTTTTCTTTGGAGAATGATTATTCGTTTTTTGTCGCATCACTATATTGTTTGCTAGTAAAAATGCCATCAATTCTGTGAAAAACTTGATTTGATTTTCTATTCACTTGTAATAAGTTTTCGATGTTAGAATAAGTACAAACTGCCTACATGGAAATTTTGATTATGTTTCAAAACATTTGTTATGCATTTTGTGGCGGAAAAATAAAATTACACTATTTATGTACCGAATTTTATTTAATAATACTGACCCAGATTCATCAATACCCATACTATACTACCATAATCTTAACAATTGCAAATATTAATAATTAAGTAGAAAAGTAACAATACACTTGGGGCATCGAAATGTTTTTGGGGTTTTTACTTAATGTTAGTTCAAAAGGATCAACAAACAAAGTACCTAATAAAATACAATAAAAGCCAAGGATATGATAAAATAAATAAATATTCATACACCTACTATCTACATTACTAGGTTTAAGTATATCATATCTTAGGACAATAAAATACAAACCATTATCTATTGTGCTTTTTATAAACCTCGAACACAGCCATTTTATATATTTAATATTACTTACAAACTAAGCCAGATCATTAATTTTATTTTTAAGTTATTATCTGTACGTATGTTTTTTTCGCACGCCACTATACTTCCACGAACAATCATTCGATAATTTCAACTAATCTGTAGGTAAATGATGTGCTTTATCGGTCTAAGTTTATGAGCAACTCTTATTATAAAACATGACCTTAAATTAAGAAAAAATACAAATAGGTAACTAATGAATAATTTATGGAAGCCGTCTTGAAACAATTCCGTTTGTTAGACTCAATTTACATTGCTGTGAAATGGAAGAATTATAATTATTATTGTAAGATTTCGATACAAAAACCGCTTCGATTCCAACCCGCGACAATATAAATCGAGCCTTATTATTGATTTAATCGAGCCTTATTATTGATTTATTTTCCTCGATATATTTCTATGATGCGGTCTTGGTCGACGTATTCGAAGATGTGCGGCGCGTCCATCAGGATGCCGACTGTTCCCGCTGTGGTGACGATGAAGAATATGTACAGCTGCAGCCTATCGATCACCATTGCTACGTATTTCCAATCTTCTCGTGTCTGAAATGATAAAATATTGCTGATTTATAGCGGATAGCCAATTTGTAGGTAAAAGCACAGTAAAAGTAGGGCTTTGCTTTAACCATAGACATAATTTATAATGATCTACTGAACGCCCACACAGTAGTAAGTAATTGTAATAGCAAAAATCTTATCACACTGTCCGGCTTGGGGATTGCTCAGCTGTCTTACCAAAAATTTGATTTTGTACAATTTCGTTGAACCTCCTTCTTGGTTACTTTTAGGTACCTACATAGTAACGTAGCTTGTTTATTGATATACTAACCTGAATATAAAGATCTTCGTTACGTAAATGTTCTGCGATGAACTCTACTGCCTCAGTGGCCTTCGCTGCTTCGGGCGACAAGAGTAGCGAGTCAGAACTTTCCGATTCTCTCCGCTCCCCGCCGAGGCCCAGGCCTCCAAGCGCCCCAAGACCTCCTAACGCGCCGACCTCACCGCCGCCGGCCGCTCGGTTGATCTTGCAGTTCGGATGGTGCAGGTCCGACATCTCCATAGCCTCCATTTTGCTTGTGACACCAATCGTACTAAGAAGTTAGTATATTGACAAGTTCACATGCTGGTAAGGTTCACTAACACCTAGTGAGTGCAACGTACCTGATGTGTTTTGGTAGGTCGTGTGGGGCGGCTGCGTGAGGTGGGGCGCCCATCCCGGGCATTTCCATCATCCACCGTAGACGCGTTTTACGTGGCCGACGCATGAGCAGTCCTGTTGGCAGGTAGTGGAGGAAGACACTTCGGATCCAGAGGGGCATTCTGTTGAAGAATGAGTGCAATTTAAACATTTTATCACTGGAATAGATGATTACTGGAATAGATGACTATTGCCTTAGAATTCAGAGTATTTTCATGAAAAAGGTACCTGTGTGTTCTTGGTCCCCTGAAATTCCAGTTGATGATGATAACCGTGACTAAAATACTGACGGTGTTCATGATGAAGGTAAAAAGCAGGTACTTAGCGATGAGTGGTAATACGAGAGAAGTCGGTGGAAGAATCTTCGACACCAGTAGCAGGAACACAACCAGTGACAGCAAAATGCTGATACCCAATGTCACCTACGAGAAAATAACGTGGTTAATTTAAAAATCAAGGAAGACACACTTTTAAAGGAAGACACAAAAGTATATATAATAAAAGTGAACATAAAATAAATAAGACAGAACGCGAGAAAGACATGGCGCGAACTGAATAGAGTCTTGTTAGAACTGAATAGAGGACGCGTGAGTTCGCACGAAGTGGAAGGAGCGGTCTTTGCCCAGGAGTGCGACAGAGTAGACTAGTAAAAAAGTCTTACTTTTTCGCCAGCTTCGGCAGGTAAGTAGAATACCAAGACGCAAAGGAACGAGATCAAAACTGTTGGCAGGATCAAATTGACGGTATAGAACAACGTTTTCCTCCTAATTATAATGTAGAATGTTATGTCCGTTTCTGTAGGATGGTTCCCTTCGTAAATGTTCAAGTACGCTGGCACTTCAATAATGTCCCATGTTCCCGATTTCCAGTAATCTGACAGGTCGACAAAGTTCTTGTTATTGTATAATGCCAGGGACACTTGGTCTCCGTTGAAAGTCCAGGATCCGAATTTCATGATACAAGTTTGTTGATCGAACGGGAAATATGTTACATCAATAGTGCATGAGCTCTGAAACACAAATAAAAGATTAACGATAAGATACAATCTATGAATATCGATTAAAGCAGTTAATATTTATATGATTACCTGGTAAATTGCTGGAGGGACCCACAGTACTTCTCCGTTTGGATAAATCAGAACATTGGATTTGTATCGCACTTCATAGTTACCATCAGCGCTGAAAGGATATCACTCGCTTTAGCTTCAAAGAAACAATTTCCCAGAAAGAGCTAATAATAAGTAAGGAGTAAATACGAACTTGTTGAAAAGCACAATGTCTGGTTTCCAGACCTTGTCGGGCGGCAGACGCAACACGCCTATGCCGCCGTAATCGGCTTCATCCCACATCAGCTGATAGTCCATCCATACTAACCGAAGCCACACGTTTGATTTCATGATTTGATTTTTTTCGTTCTGTAAGGGAAAACAGCTTGTTTTAGTTAGGTAGTGTTATGTACAACTTTGTTTATTGTTATTCTGTATCTTCATAACCGCTAAATAGTTGGTCTTAAATCGTAAACACACCGAAAAAATAAGTGCTTCGATCATCCATGAAGTAGGTAATAAAAACTTATTTTTAGAAGTAGTGGAGGGTCTAACCCTGTAAATATATCTAGTAGTACTCTAATTAAGTAAAACGAGTACATACGACATTAATAAGTTGTACGAAAGCTAGTCCAAATCGTACGTCCACTTTCTGTGTCATGTTTTGTACTGGGCGGATGAGTTTGTTGTAACCACGGAACAGGTCTCGGACCAACCGCTCCTCGTCTTCTGAACACCATCCTGGAACAGGTAGGCACCACGAATTTAGTACACCGACATCTTTCATAAATATCATTCGAATATATGAATGTTAGGTAATATACTGATTCTCGTCTTCACTTCCTATTGATAAAAGTAAATGGGTGTTGTTTTTGATTCAACTATAAATTTATTTCTGATTTTAATGATAATAATCATATTTAATGATAATAATTATATAAAGCCATGTGTAAATATACAACATTCTTATTATACTTTATTAAAAAAAAAATAGGCCTATGTTGGAGTAGGTACGTATTTAGTCATAAAACGGAAAAATCTCCAGAAAATTACACACCTGTTATATGGTTGAATAAGCTAATGTACAGAGGCTCTCTTTTGATATACTTTTTATTAAGACAATTATGAACCTTGAAAAGTTAATAAATATTTTCTTTGAGTCTCAAATAGATATTTGTTTTAAAGAGCTTACACATTCATATAATGGCTATGATTCTGCCGACTTGTCCTATAACAACATTAAACAATCAATTAATTCAACGCCCATAATGTTAAGTTAAATTTTCCACCGTATAATGATTTTCCTAAAAGTAAATTCAGGAACGTGTACGTAAAGTATCTGTAGCCAAGATGATGCTGCGACGACAGATCAATACAGGGCCAACGAGATAATGTTGTTTAGGAACATACTTCTCAACCATTATCCAATGATTTTTAGGAAGAATATAACATGAATTTAGTTTTTTATAGTGAAATAAGTGAAAATGCCCTTCTAATTCGGAAAAAAAGAACGGAAAGCTCCGTTTAGATAAAATTAAGTTTATTGAATGATTCATATAAATCTGCTGCGACTAATTTCTCTCATACATATTTTGTGTTAAATATAAAGATTTGTATATAAAGTGCATACACCTAATATAATTATATATTTCCTATTATTTGTTTATATGCACTTCTATTTACATAGCTAGCCGGTAGCGCTGCATTCATGTTAAGGAAGACCAAATAAAACAATAATGAGTGTGGAAGATTATTTCGTTGATTTTTGCTAATGGGCAGGCGTGTTTGTATGATGATTTGTTTATAATACGTGTAGTACCTGAGTACAGGAGTGTGAGGACCGCGGCGAGGAGCAAAAAGGCGCGCGACCCGCCCGACATGGCGGCGCGTACTGCCGCGCGCTCGGGACCGGGCGCGCACCCCGCCGCACCCGGCCGCCCCGCCGCATCCCGTCGCGCTGCGCCACACCCCGCCATCTGCCCAAGTCCTCCCGCCCGCCCTAACCGCCCTATGCACTTATGCATGCTATGCTGCATATTATTACCAGTATCAGGTACGTTCCCTGAATTTCAGCTATTTGACGTTGAAATGATGATGTGCGTCTACTTGTTTGCGTTAATATATCGTTATCTCGTAGTCATCACTGTAACGGATGTTTATGTATAGTTTGCTATTATGTAGATTTTTAATAACTTTAAGTATCAGAAGAATTAATAAACGGGAAAGCAAAATGTAATCTATCAACTGTCAAGTTCCCTCTCGTGAATGTCATCAAAATTGGGTCAGCAGTTTTAGCTGTCAAATGTTACAAAGTGGAAATACGCATTAGCATAGTAATAGTTACTATTTTCTTCTTTTTCTGATAGGTAAGTATATACGATCAAAGTTTCATACATTTCAGGAAGGCTCTATTTTACGTATGTTGGTATGGTGTAGGTGGCTTTTCTGGAAATTAGCTAGTGATGTGCGCATGTGCAGTTATCCCGTGGGATATCATCGATTGCTCCGTGACTCTGCTCTGTAAGCAAAAGCCTCCGCGGGAATATTATATAGGTCAGGAATGATTTACATAACTCACGGGGATTCGATCATCTACTAGCAAGATGAGAGCCAAATTTTCCAAATATGGAAGACTTTGATATGTACTGTAGGTACTTAATTATTAAATAATTAAAAATGTTAACGGTTGAGGCAAATGCAAAATGTCTGTATTACAGTATAACTGGTTATTTGTTAGTCCGAAGTATATGAAGAGAAATCAAACAAAGATATTGTTTCATTCGTTTATATTTAATAAACAAAGTGCAATTCAGAGTTAACCCTAACAATTGAACAAATCTTGGGGACAACGGGCTGTCCCATTGCCGACGGGAGGATGCCGCACACAGTTCCATCCAATACAAAGATGACCTGCGGGTCTGCGGCCTCCACCGTCCGGGTCGTCACACAACCTCTAGCGAATGGTAAGAAGACATAACAGTAAATGAACGGATGACAAAAACATTGACTTATAATCATATCCGGTCCGCAACTTCCATCGGACCGTCTAAGATCACTCACAGCGCTACCTCGGAAAAGGAAAACATTACAGGAGCTTTGCGAGGGTACATTCGCTTGTCGGGTGTACCCGCACATTCTCGCTGTTTACAGTACGTTTTCCTTTTAAGAGGTTTACAATGTTTCCCAAATAAATGAACGACGATGAGTAAGACTAAACTTAACAATCGATCTGACGGAGCAGTAAACTGAACGTGTCGACAGTGTATCGGAGCGTGGCAGACGAGCGGCGGGACTGTTAGATGCCAGGATGTCGTGTACCTGTACTTATCAACTGATCGTACGTCGCATCTGTCAATAAATAGGCACCTTTGTGTTAAACCCTCTATGTAACGAAAAACCGGTTCATGTTACACCTTCTTGTATTATAAAATGTTGTATATCTTATAAAATGAGTAATATATTACATGTACATGTCTGAAACGATGGTCATATCTGTTGAATTAATTTTCGAAGAAGAAAATTTTATAAGCTAATATTATTTTCAGCATACGAATTACTGTAACTGTATGGAAAGAAGTACAAACGTGATATTAATATGTAATTTAATTATTATTTGTAAAAGTCGTTCCGAAAGACCCAGATATGACTTTATTAAAATAATATTTGTTTAACTACAACTTTTAACGAACGATTTATTAAGCTATAGCCATGGGTATTTTACCATTTATAACAATATCGACCCGTTCACAACGAGGCATATCACAACCTGTACCAATTGAATCAACATTGTTTGTAAAGTTCTATACTAGCTACTGACACAAATATATCCGAAAATAAAACTAGGGATTATAACCACGATTCATGGAATCGAACAAGAAGGAAACAAAGGGCCATTGTTTCACCGCCCAAACTCTAAACTGTACAATAGATTTCAAGAATCGAAGAAGTTCTAACAAAGTTTAAATTTTTAAATGCGAATCAGGTCGTTCAACGGTAAGAAGGAAGACGTTTTTGTGCAAATATTTTCTGCCGCAGTCTTGTCTAGTGGGTGGCCACTCGCTGCGGTGACTGCTCGAGCGCGGAGTGCGCACGCGGCGCTGCTGCACGGTGCCTGTATAGCACGTACTGCCACTGTGTCGCGGGGCGACCGTTCCGGGGACGGAACGTCTGATACGGAACCACTCATTGAAACTCACGCCATACGCTAATTGGAACGATCGGGTACGGAATTAATTCCAGTGAGCGTGACGACCGTTTATCATTATATTCTTGGAAGAAAAGGTACACAATCGCTGAAGTTCTCAAGGGATTAGAAGACGTTAGTCGGATGGGCAGTTATTTTTAACGTACAGGGTTGGCAGTTCAGCGGTAACTTATGTCTACAGGGGGGCGCGGGCGGCGAGGCAGGCGGCGGCAACTCCGGCGCCGCGGCGTCAACGTCCGCGCCTCTTCGCTCATCACAACTTAACAAATATTCGCGGTATCACAGAACTTTTCGCATGCGTATCCGCAAGCGGGCGGGTCGCTACGACACCATGATGTGCGGCGCGGACAGCAGCACGGCTAGCGTGGCGATGATTGTGAACAGGGTAAAGATAATAAGGCACAGTCTGTCCACGACCATGGCGGCGAACTTCCAGTCGCGCGAGACGTCCGCATCCTCGTCGTCCTTGCGCATCTGGAAAATAATATGTCACCATGTTAAACTATCGATAATTTATGACAATCTAGTTCTGCATGGAATGTGCAACGGTGTGGCCAGGTTACCTGGTCTGTGATGACTCGAATCTCCTTCAGTATGAGGGAGAGCTCGTAGTCGACACCGAAGCAACTGTGCGCGGCCAGACCCGCGCCGTTCTCCTCACCCGACCTGCAACGAGGACGCTCTGTAGATAGCGGCACCATCTGACCCTACTCTACAGGTGGAGCCGAGGAACGGAGGGCACTACAGGAGTTATGCCGATTAGATGTTATAGACCAGACCCAGAAGTAGAAGTACAATCGAGAGTGAAACTATGTGATGGCCCGTGAGAGAGTATGTTGATGTTCAATGTTTGAATACTCGTGATTTAGCTGTTAGGGTCGGGTTCTGCGGAACGTTCGAGGCTGGGGTGAATTATCGTAACCGTGCTATTTACGGCGAGTAGTGTTCGTGTAGATCGTCGAGGGACCTGTAGTATCGGCAGCATTGCGGCTGCTGCGCTTGCGGGTGTCGGAAGTCGTCGTCGATGTCGAGCACGTTGGCGAGGAGCGACTTGGACGAGCGCTCGCGCAGCTCCAGGTCGGGCGGGGGCGGCGCGCGCGCCGGCGGCGGCGTCGTGGCCGAGCCCGGCCGCGACATGCGCAGCACCCACGGCAACCAGTACAGGAACACGCAACGAATCTGGACAATGCGTCATATTACATAACTACTCAATCATCTTGTCACAACAAGTAATGTTGTATAGTAAAATACGAACCCAATCACTCATTTCGTGTGTGTCTGCGTGCCTGTGGTGGTAGTTGAGGATGAGGATAGTGGAGACGACGGAGGAGGCCACCATGAACATGATGCAGTTGAAGTAGGTGCCGAGCAGCGGCACGGCGTCAGACGTGGCCGGCATCGTCTCCGCCACCATGTTGAGGAACACCGTCAACGACAGTAATATCGTTACACCTGTGTGCCAAAAAATGATAAGGGAACGTTATTTATTTAGCAAGTAACCTAATTTTCTTCTCAAAAAAGTAGGAGATTAATTGCAACTTTAAGTTTTTCTTTTCAATTAATGTAGTAGTTTAAAACAAATAGGCTAATAATTCTCTGTTTTCCAAAGAATTAAAATAGTTAAACGTGCCTTCACCATACTTAAGTTGCGGTTCAATTCGTGTGTAAGCTATTTAAATTACCTGATGAAGATACACAAAAGGATATAAAGATATTTATTAAGATACTACATTTACCTAAAGATAGCTTCTCTCCGGAGTCTGGAGGCAAGGTGAACCCCAACAGCGCCATGGAGGCGATGAGCACGCAGGGAACGATCAGGTTGAAGAAGTAGTAGAGCGTCTTGCGCCGGATCACCACCGCGAACGTGATGTCGATGTACGGCTCTGGGCAGCAGTTGTAGTAGATCTCATTGCGCTTGCCGGGGACACCTGCACCGTAACGAAAATACAATATAGTACAATATAGACGGTGCCCTTACGAAACCTGTTATGTGCATTTATTTCGTTAAATACTATTATTAATACATTAATGGCAAAAAACAGTTAAAATAATACTACAAACTACATAGACACTAATAATATCTGAAACATTTACAATATCTATTGTGTCCTTAAAAGACGATTAAAATTAATGTGCATCTATCGAAACGAAAAATCAAAAGATGCACATATCAGGTTCGGCAAGCGCACCGACGTTTACTGGTAAAGTTCACGTTATTCAGAAAGGTCAGCGGTTTTTATATGAACGTGGACGGGGCGAAAGAAGGAGGTAAGTATGTAATTATTGCAGCAAATGGTGTGCATTGGATTCTGCCTCCTTTGGAAAAGGACGAGAGTTTATGTCGGAATCTATATCTATATATATAATATATAGAGTCTAACTGACAATCTTGCATCGCTAAATCTATTAAAAAGTGATAAATCAAACAAAAAATATAAAATTTTACAAATAAGGCTATCTAGTATATTTCAATGTCATTAACCTTAATTCAAGAGTTAATGACCGACCCAAGAAGTCGAATTATAGTTTAATTAATTTCCATCATGTTGGGGTCGTCAAGATAACGTGCAAAAATGTTGTCGTAGATAAGATAAATAGAAGAGATAAAATTTTGAAACAGAAAAATGTAAAATTGTGAACCTATTAGCTCCCATTCGCCATTCGTGACAAAACTGCTTATATCTCCACCGCCTTCATCTTGTAGTTGTAGATCCAACTGTAAGAAGAGAAACGTAAGCAAATGAAGCTGAAGAAATATTCAGAAAAAAATAAAATTATTGGTAGCTATTCTAAATTGTAGACCTGGTAACCATCATAAGTCCAGCTGCCAAACTTCATCTCGCAACGTTGGTCGTCGAAGGGAAACCAGGTGATGTCGATCTTGCATGTGCTTTTGAAGATGCCAGGTGGTACGTACAGGCACGAGCCGTTGTTGCGCACCACCACGTTCGTCGGATATGTGCTGTCGAATCCTTCGTCCGCGCTACACAAAACACAAAAACAATTAAAAAAAACTTTTTTTTTTTTATAAAAACGTTGCCCGACATTAGGAATTTCTCCTGTGTCGTGGGTGCGTTTACAAACATTAAAAAAAAAAACTAAACATTTATACCATTCTACGACCATAGTACTTATAGCAAGTGTAGGTTTATGATCGTAGCACAAAAGTCGTAGCACGCAGCGTACTACGATCGTGTTGTAAAAAGATTCGTAGCACGCGGTTTTCTACGATCGTAGCATGCGTAGCGTTTTCGCTCGTAGCAGTCGTAGCATGCGGCGTTCTACGACCACGTAGCACCAAAGGACCCGTAGCACGTGGCGTTCTTCGCTGACCGTAAAAAGTCACGCGTATAAAAAACTGGAGTTTGAAATTTCTATAAAAAATAATGTTATTGTTTTATGGCATCATAGCCATTATTCCTATGACAAAAATGGGCTTGAAGAACACGCAAAGCATCTTAAGTCAAAACGTTACGTCTTGTAAGAAGATCCATTTTGAGACTACATAATGGGTTTACTTAGCAAAGGCGAGAAACAGAAAACAATTGCCGATATTCCACAAGTTTCGGAAAGTGCTGTCAACAAAGTTGATAAGTTTGAGTCTAAAATTACGTCTGGGGTTTAAGGCGATGACAGCACTTTAGGGCCTTACAAGTTTGTACTGTATGTATTAGTACGATCTAAATTCGATTGCAATATATGCTGTAAACCTTTTAAAAATTACAAAAAAAAAACTATTGAAACAAGTCTCATTACTGCGGTCTACAGAAAAAGTTCATTACGGAAAGTCTAGGTTGTAAGTAAATTAGGTTAATGATTACAAGAGGACGGATTTAAGCCTAATAATAACGTCATAAGTACTTCGACCATTAATTAGACGAGAAGCGTGGACCCTAAATTATGAGCATGCCTGCCCAAGACGGCTCTGTGGACTACGTGGGAGGCTAATAGGCTTGTGGACCTTTGTGCATTGATTTGGAAACTAAAATGTTAAGTGATTAATAAGCTAAAGAATTTAAGAGTTAGAGTTTGTAAATATACATTAACGGCACGGTTAGCACAGTGGGTAAGCGATTGGACTGCTCTGCACCATGCCGCGGTTTTGATCCCCGTACGGGTCAAATATTTGTATGACCTACAAGTACTTGTTCCGGGTTTGACGTGTTGTGTTTGTGTATGTGAGTTTCTATGTTTATAAATGCACCCACACGGCGCAGGAGAAAATCCTAGTGTGGGGCAACTTATTTAAAAAATATACAACGTGTAACGTTAATAGCGCAAAACCTCTCGTGGGGTAACTCAGCCCATGTTACTGAACAATGTTTGTTCTAAAACTTTTGGAAAAAAAATAAAAAGGTTTTGCGCTATTAACGTTACACGTTGTATATGCATTATAGTATATATTTTTTACATTATAAGTACAAATCGACGGTCCCTACGTACAAACCGACATTCCAAAAACGGGGGTTTGCAGGAGAGCGTTTTTAATGTTCATACAACTCTCTTGAAGTAATTCTATGAACACATAGAATCATTTCTAAAGTGTTACAGGCATAAAAACAAGAGACAGACATTTTACATAGCACAAATGAAAATTTTAATGGTTTTTGGATGAAGAAACAGTAAATATATATATATTATGTTTTTAAGTATAAACATTATTTATATGTTTATCAGTATAAATGAAATAAAATATTTCAAAATAGTTTTCTTAGATACAAAATAAGGTCATTGGTGTAATATAAATAATGACTAAAAATAGCTGTTAACACAGGCCGTGTTGAAATGCACTTTCGATTCAACTTTGATGGATATACAATCTAATAATTTAATTAACCATACCTTTATATTTTCATAATTGGAAACTATAAAAAAACATGTTAATCTTTCCTTAAAAACTAGAGAGTAATAAACATATATTAATCTTTATATTTCACCGTTGACTAGAAATAATTAAATTTATTGCCGCTTTCCAATCTGCCGATGATGTTTTGCATTATTTTGTCATAAACAATTACTAAGTAAAAAATCGTGTCAAGAATTCATCAATTTAGAGAAATTGATAGATTCTTGACACGTTTTTTTGAGAGAATGAGATATACGGAAAGACACAGGGCTTTATAAAAGGAACAGGGTAGCTATTTGTTAGTAAAGTCTGACGGTCCTTACAGGCTCAACCTAGTGCGATAGATCATTTAAAGATTTTTCACCCCCAAAAATAAAGGTTAGGTTAGGTTAGGTTTAGGTACTGTAATTTAAAGGGTGTGGGAATGTTAAGGTTGCGTGTCAAGACAGTGATATGTCTTGGTTTATATTTAAACATTCCCAAGAAAATTAAAGTTATTATTATTTGTTTAAAACAATTAGAATTTTAACACTTAGAAGTTGCAATATTGTAGTTCAATTTTAAACTTAATTGTTTTAAATTAAGACTGTTCTTAATTTCGGAAGGTTGAAATTTAAAAGATTCGTTTCGTGTGGGCGAGTATCCATATATTATACTGTACATTATTTACCTTGTTTTGTACAGGCATGAGCTCTGATATACATTATATAATATGTATACATAGCAACTGTTAAGTGGTTCACCCCAACTGCATATTATTTGACGTATAGTATAGCATTATCGTTAGAACTTAGCACGGGATTTTTACTATGTTGTTATTTGTTTTGAGTTTCGAAATGGTGCATAACCCGATTTAAAGTAGGTATAATGATAAATTAGTCAGTAAACCTAACTTAAAATCAAAAGTTCAATGCACTATAGTGTTTACCAACTACGTTGTGAGAAGACCTAAAAGACCTAAATTTTGCTATGTTTATGTTTTTATTGTGTCATATGTCCCTGATCTACGCAAGTTACAATCTGAGTAAGCTGAGTGTACTTTCTGCTAGTGATAAATCACACGTACCTGTTGTACATAAGGACATCTGGTTTCCATAGTCTGTGTGGTGGTACTCGTAAATCCTTCACCCCGCCGAAATCCGAAGTATTCCATCTCAAGTTCATATCATTCCACTCCTGAACAAACAAATGTAAAAAGCATACATTTACGTACGTATATGTATGATGTAATGCCAATAGCAACATAGTTATTAAACTTAATTGCTATGCAAAAATCATCAATTATAGTGTCTTGCTTCTGTACAATCACATAAAAACTAATACTCACTAGTTTCAGCCAGATGTTTGTTATTAAAAGCTGGTTCTTCTCGTCCTGCAAACATTAATTTGTATTTTATTACTATACTACTCTATCGCATTTCTTTAAAGCCAGCTCAAATTAATCATTATTATACTGTGAGAGTCGGTCAACGAGGATTACAGAAAAACGTCTAGACGAACTGGTTTCAGGATGTCGTTTAGACAAAAACTATTGACAAAGGTGTCCCTAGACGGTCAAACTTGCTTGACAAGCTTTTATGTGCATGTGAAGCACCCCAGCGAGACTTGAAGGAATGTGAAGCATCCGCATTCATTTTAATTTTAGTCGTCACAGAGCGAAGGTAGCACACTGAATGACAGCCTTAATCCAGCCTGCATCAAAAGGTCCAAGTGTGTTGGAGAAGTATTTCAAATACATAACATTTCGTCAAGCCTTATCGAGCACGTAGTTAACTTGTGAAGAACATCAAGCTTCACTCAAACAGTCAAAATTACTTGTCAAGCAATTTTGACCATCTAAAGACAAATATGTATGTTTGTGCTGTGGCGCACACGTCTGCAGTAGCATGTTGGTGTGCACTTAAAATGTGAGGACACATTTAGAAGACCTGATTGGTTAGTTGGTTTAATCGTTTTCGAAGCGGTTCCATCGTGGTAGTTTATTTATTGAACGGTACTTTTGGATAATCATGAGAACACTATCAATCTTGTTGTTGGTTGTTTTGTGTAGTCTGGTACGTGTATAATGGTGGACAACATACTGTTTCTTTGGTCTAGTATTCATGTGTAACAACTGATCATGAATTCTGGGGTTCGATTTACTGGTCAAAAAAGGTGTCACTAGGTTATCTTCTACTGAAAATTTCTCAAAAGCATGCACGGTGACTGGATTTGTGCTTGATTGACGGCATTTCGGGCGCTGTTTATTACATGGGGGAATTAAACATATTGGCTCAATACAAGCGTACTAGATAAACTCTTTGGGTCAATTCACACCGAAACTCGACACGACGCGAAGTGACGATGACGTGACGGTACTGGAAATGTGTTCCTTTTCGTGTAGTAGAGTTCGATTTTGAGTCGCTCTTCTGAAATGTACGCGCAGCGTCGCGTCTCCTTGTAAATTGACCCTTTTACTCTTCAGGATATAAAGCCAAGGGTGTATGCTGACCACGTCGATGATCTGCATGAGCGTGAGGCCGAAGGAGAGCTGCAGCGGGTCGCTCTCGTTGACGACGGGCCTCTCAAGTACGTTGTAGTGGTCCAGTAGGTGGTGCAGTAGCCGCTTCTCGTGTAACCCGCAGCGTGCCCCTGGGTGGACAACACAACCACTTATTTTTACATAGGAAAGTTTGAATGGATCAATGAAAAGTTTGAAGAAATGAGGGATAGATGGATGTACGCTATAACGTTAACTTTAAAACCACCAAGTGGACTTTCATGCAGGATTCACCATTAGAGGGAGTCATTCATGAGTAAAGTTTTAACCTATCGATCTACATCAGCCTATAATGTTCTCGCTGTTGGGACACAGGCCTTGACACTGTGAAAGTGGGGGGGGGGGGTGGCATGATCAACCACGCGGGCCGAGTGATGGCCGGTGGATGTCACATGTCTTCGATGTTTTCCTTCACCGTTTTGAGAGCAGTGGTGATGAAATTTTCACAAAGTAATGCCTCAGATCGAACCCACGACTACTCGTAAGGGGTTGCTCGTAGGGTTAAATATGAACATTTCTAATATACTACAACTACCTACACTTACATCTATTCATATATCTATTGCGGCAGTATGCAAATGATGCAATCTTAAGATTTGAAACGGCACTCGGCTTGTTTGGGTCCCTCACGTACGATTGAAAACCCTCACGTTTTTAAAGGATCGCCCGTGATTCCACATTACACGGCATTTCTTATTCAGTGATTTGAAAATCAGAATGTTTCTTGGAGTATGTATTCGTATGAAAAAAAAAAACCATAAACTTAAGTATTACTTTGAAAGAATTGAAAGATAACGTAAACAAGAATTTCACGTTTTTCAGACTTCAAGATACTATCTCAATTATTGCGTGACCGTATCACATGAGGTTTGTGGGACTAAGGCCCTTCGTACACAAGGGGACTCAAGTTTCCGATACCTTACGACTCCGGTATCCAAGCGGCTATCGCAATACAAACCCATAGAGGTTCGAACACAAGCACGCGTCAATGAATACCAAAATCGTAAGGTATCGGAGACTTGCGTCGCCTAGTGTACGAAGGGGCTAAAGGTAACCAAGCAAGACAGGCACCGCGTCAGTCTGGCAGTCTCTTCCGTTCCACCCAGGGAAGGACTCATATTTTGATGACCACGCTAAAACAAAACAAAAAGACACTAGGTACCATAGGAACCAAAATAGGATAGGCTCTGTTTGATGTACAATACATGAAGAGGCAAAGTTTTAAAGTTTGTTAGTTTGATTGTTAGAAGTAATCTCTTGAACTACTGCACTAATTTTGAAAATTTATTTACAAATTCTAAATTCATTTATATTATTAAGCTATATTTTATTAAACTGCACTTGTGAGAAGTCAGTGCAGAAGATGAGATAAAGAGATTATTAATCTTATACAATTATTCTCTTCTTCACTACATATCGAGAATATCAATCCATTATAAGTTCTGAAAAACTAGCGAAGGTTGAGTTCCCTAATCCCCCGGATATACCCCGAGAACAAAAATACAGAAAAAACAAGGAAGATTTATGAGGCATTCCACCATTCATTTACATTTTTGTATTACATCTGTTTTATTAGAATGCACGGGATTTGCCGGAGAAATGAATTAAAGTGAGTTTTTTATGACCATGGTTCCGTACCATAACTTAGACTCTTTTTTGTAAGTATGTTTAAAAAGTTTCCAAAAATGTGAGATCCAATGGCCGCCGTTTGTTCATGACGAAAAAATTATTTAATAATGATCGAAAATAAAAAAAAAAACATTATTTTTCAGTTAATTTTAGGAGCTTTCATTAACCCATCTTTTGAGACTTAAAATTAAACTTTTATTTAGTGGATCATGTCTATGTATAATTTATGATAACCACGCGGCTAAAAATAAACATTAAATAATAACGTGGTCATCTTTGGATATTGAACATACTTTTATTGTTTTCTTTTTTAGCAAACTTATGTAATTTTATAACCAGCTGAGGGCACTATCATATACAAACAAACGAGACAATTGATAATTACAAAGAAAATATAAAAAAAATGATAAATATAAATAATTAAATAGCTATGTATAACTGAAATAAAACCCATTGAATTTTAAAACTGATTCGCTCTCAAGAGTCATCTTGGTTGAATAAAGCAATTACAACATCAATAAATTAAACGCTATCTATTTCCGCATTACATTAATCGCCTTTAAAACAGAAGTAATTTATTGTTAAGTACGCTAATTTCCTTAAAAGATGGCCCTAGTTTAATCATTTGTCAACTGACCATTATTCTTTAACGAGCTTGGCCAAAGGGACATTATAAATTGAAAATTGTTTATAGAAAAGTAATCATCTACTTGCAATTTATTGGTTTGCCTCATCTATTACGCTATAGTTATTTAGTAAGGAGCTATACAGAAAATCGGTTTCGTAAGTACTTGTGTTAAAGTATTTCTATTTTACTGAGCAATCTGTCTCGATGATATTTTTTGTTTCACGTGTAAGTAATGGCTGTTATTTGTTGTAGCTATGATATATTTCTGAACGTTATTTTCTAGCGCATTATCAAGTAATTGTGAATACGTATATGATTGAATATCTTTTCGATGATTATACGTTGGAGTTAAGTGTTAGATTTATACTTTTGCAAGTGTTGATTGTAACTTCGTCTGTGTGAATTTTGTAACTCATAAATTGGCAGAGAATTATCCAAAATGTTGGTTATAACAAACAGGCAGATATATCAGCCTATTATACTTTGGATTACATTAAGAAAATTATAAAATTATCATTTTAAGTTCATGTTAAGTACGAATAAGGAATGAAAGTTTGTATACTTACTTTCATACAAACTTTCATTCACTATTTACTGTCAGTTTTATTTTTCTTGTTTATAAAAATTAGTTTGTCAAATAAAGAACCTTCAGTAAGACGACAAAAGCAATGAATCAATAACTAAGTAGATACTTCGTGTGTTTTCTAGTGGTAAAGATAAAATTTTATATAAAATTAGGAGTAAAATGTCTCAAGTGAGCTTTTTATCTCACACTTGATACTCTTGAGATTATTCAAGAGCTAGCGATCAAATCTGCTGCCTTTGAAAACGACGCTGTCATTTCAACTAAGCGGAGATAACTTTACGAGATGTATATAAAATGTTTTTGCATTATGTTTATTTATTATAATAATGTACCTACCCATGTGCTTTGAAAACATTTCAATTCAACAACATTTTACGTAGACGTGGCTGCCATGTTGTTTCTTTACAGTCACTTCAGTCTCGTGGTACAGATGAACAAAGCTGTATTTTATCACTGCTTTTTTTTCTTAATTTGGGTGAAGATGAACATGCATCATGGGGTTGCATGTTTGTCTTAAATTCCGTATATAATCGAAAATGGTCTTTATACTTATTGCAAGAATTTATAAAACACACACAAAATCATTTCATGTACATTTATTTTGATGTGTACCTTAAATGTGTATTCTGGGTTGATACTTTATTCAGTTGTTCGCATTCCCAGTCCAACAGGCAAAATATGGATCATACTTTAGACACTAACTGGTAACACCTGTTTTTTTCTGGAAATAAATGTTTTTTGCTGTTCACTGTAGTAATGATGTGGGTGTCACATGGTTTGTACATTTACTGTGTTTTCGTTAAGGTAATTTAACAGGATTTATGACAGAGAAATCTGTGTAGGACAAGTGAACATTTAAGGAGATGAAGTGGAATGTTGGTGATGATGTGGAGGATGTTGGCTTACCCCTCGGCCAGAGCAGGCACAGCAGCAGCAGCAGGCCCGCGGGCGCCGCCAACAGCGAGCGGCGCGCCCGCCCGCCCATGTCAGCGCCGCGACGCGCCGCGCGCCGCCGCCGCCGCCCCGCGCCGCGCCATCCCTCCCCGAGCGCGCGACCCGACCCCCGCCTCCCAAACGCCGCACTCCCGCTTCTCTATTAGGATCTATCGAACACGATCGGCTTAAAATTCAATCTTTTTACGGTTTTCATATGTATGCAACTCGTTCACGACCGCTCGCCGACGGCCTCGCGTGCCGGCCGGTCCTCAAACATGTCCTGCTGTGCCGAGGGGATGCGTGTGTTCAGTCACGGCGTGTTTGTGAGCATTGTTGTTCAGCGGAGTGCGGCCGACCGTGGGGCAGCGGAGCCGCCGGTGTGCGGACTGACGGAGCGCCGGCCGCGCAGCCGCGCCGCCGCCCATTCACCGGCGAGAGCCGCGCCGCGCGCACAGCGCTCCGACCTTGTCTCCGCGCCTGCACGAGGTCCTCGCTCCGCAGCTCCGCTCCACCACAAGCACCACGCAATCCACCACCACGCGCGCTGCTACATCACACACCCCTCATTGATACTTATTACCACGCGTAATTATTTGACTCTCGAAACTAATTCACATGTTTGATTAGGTATACTAAAACTTTGTCTAGCTCTTCTTACCACACAAAGTTCTAGAATAACTTAACTATATATTTTGTTACGTTCGAACTAATTAATTTAGTAATTGTGTCTTGTGTGCATCTGATAAAACTGATGAAACAAGATATACAGCTTATGTGTTCTAATACAAACTCGCAGTTTATCTTAATAGGCTTCGTTCAAAGGGGATACGAATTTCGTATGTGTAGGTTTAGTCATTGTCTTTGCATGGTTTCCCGAATATTGGTGTTGTATTCAGCGAGTGTCGTGAGTGCGGCGCGAGTCGGCTCGGGCGCGGGCCGCGTGCGATCAATGAGGCCGCTCTCTTCCCTGCTCCAGCCTCCCTGCGCCCCCCCCGCACCCCACACATTCCCCTTACCATGCTGAATTCATCCCATGACTATGGCACTTCCAATTCGAACATTAATTTAAAAATATTAGCTGACACACTTTTTTTCACGGGTTCGTAAAAGGTAATGTTGAAAAGGTAATCTTGATAACCGAGGGCCATTAAAACTCCATTTTATTATTTCAGTTTGCAAATCCGTAATATAATTTCTCATGGCGATGGCGTAAGGAGATTGTTTATCAAAATGTTTATATAGGGAGAGCGGGTTTCAGAGGCTTTGATCGCAAATTCTGTCATCGTCCAAGAATCTCGACAAAGATTTTGTGAATGGCAGTTATTAAATAATAATCATTTTTTTGTTGTTTTTTGTTTGTTTTTCATAGAAACAATTTTTACTCGTCAGGTACTTTAATCACACTCGCAGGCACCGAAATGGTCAGTAAATTAAATAACGATTTAACGTTTTGCCCTCGTATTTAAGTAACTGAAATACTATTTCAGTGACTGAAAAACAATGTAGTACTTAGCTAAATGTCCATAGTACATGAATTTGAGTGGTAAGGTATGTAGTGGGTAGACATAGAGCACAATGAGGCTCGCGGCGGCGGCGGCGAGGCGGCAGCGGGCATGCCTGCGCCTAATGTCGCACAACCTGATAATGAAGGGTGTTTGCTCATTACCGCAACCACTTTACGCTCCCACGCGACTGCGCTCACCGCGCTCCGCTCGCCATGCTCCGCTCACAGCGCTCCGCTCAGCGATACTTAACACTTTGCAGATATTCAAAAACTTATGTTACGCACGTCACACTTCCTCCTTCCCTTCACTCAAACCCAATTTCTGAAAACATCCCAAGCGAAGGTTCTTAAATTACGTTAATGATTATAACTTTCCAAACAAGATAAAATAATTGACTGGCTCATTTATTCAGTGCTTGAATTAATTAGTACCTTGAGATAATTAGTGCCGTAGTGCAGGCAATTAATTATCAACAACAAAGTAAAGGACGGGAACAATGCTATAGTTGGAGTTCACGATCCAGTACCAGCTCTTTATTAGGCGTTGGATATGTTTTGTAAATGGCAAATGTGTTGAGAACTAGGAAGTTTGCGAAACTCGGAGAAAGCGACCAAGGAGTAGGTAGGTCTATGAATGGCGCAGTAAGAACAAAAGCAGTTCATTTGTTAGAAACTAGGCGAAATAATGAACGTCATATACCTGACTCCCTGACATTTCAGTCAAAAGTAAAGGTTAAAAGTGAGGAGTGCACGAGCGCGGGTGTATGGCGCTGGTTCGCCTGCATTAGACACTCATCGCCACCCACATAGCGCGTCATGTGTGGAGCTTGTGCCAACAACACTGTACTCACTTCGATACTTTAAAAGCTTACTAATGCTTCAATTGTTAACGATGCCTCTTATTGCATTTTGTGCATGTATGACAAATGCATGCATGTACACGTTATAGAGTCACCAAAGAAAGAAACACGTCTTTTGGCAAACCAGCAATAATTACTGGTGAAGCTTTTAGAACTTTTTATTCCCGCATCAAACTTATAATTTAAAAAATTAAGTAACTCTCATTTTCTCTACAGCTGAAAAAAAAAGACATATTTCTGTAAACATCAATCTTTTTGCAGTTTACTTGTAGTTTCAAGTTTTTTTTTTGGGCGTATTCTGAGCTAAAATCTTTTCTAAACTATCGTTTCGCTTTTCAAAAGGTATGAAAGGGTTTTTTTGACATTCTTTTCAGCAATGTCTCAAACATTTTAAGGTCATTTAGTGTCTGCAATGTTTCCTTCTATCTTAACAAATTCATTTGTAATTTTCGTAGCGCCATTTATTCGGAACGAAACCGCGTTTGGTGCAAAAAAATTGATCGAAACGTAAGTATCTATTTATGGTGGCTAATAGGGGGGTGGTTTCCTGTCATAGCACCCCCCGGTGCTATGACAGGAAACCTCCACGTGCGCCCGTGGACTGGAGTTCCCTCTCAGATACGTCCGGGGGGAAGACCAGTTTTTCGGGCCGGTGCACCCTGGGATGCGGGCAAAAACTCTTCCTTGGGGTCTCTTTGCCCGTATGCGAATAGCCTGTCGTGTGGACGCTCCAACGCGTGTCCCTCTGATTAGCAGAGGGCACAGCGGCGGAGCGGGCTTGCGGACGGTGAGTAATGGGTAGCTTGCCGTCCGACCAAGGACCAAGCCCGGGTCGGTGGCGTGTCGTGTTTCGCGCCAAATGCCTGCTGGGGTCGCGGGTTTTTTCTTAACCCAGGATACCGTGGCCCCGGAACGTAAAGGGCATAGGAAGGAACACGGGTGGATTTTAGTCAGTAAGAGTCTGACAGTCCCTTCCGCCCCACCCAGGGCGGACTCATTTGATGATTTTACCACCTAAAAAAAAAAATGGTGGCTAATAGGTACCGTTATTCATAAAAAAACTGGTAACAGTCAGTGTGAGCATTTGAAATTGCTCTAAAAATTGATGGCACGTTTGGCACTGTGGCAAAGCAATTGACTGTTGCGCTGCATGATGAATGAGGGTTCGATCACCGTACGGAACAAATATTTGTATGGCCTATAGGTAGTTGTTCCGGGTCTGGCTGTTCCTGTATGTTGGTTTTTACTTAAATGTTTGGAAAGGAGAGCAGTGGTGGCCCAGTGGTATCGGCCACGACTTACGAGTTGTATGTCATGGGTTCGAATACAGCCCCGGCGCATTACTTTGTGTAATTTATTTCATCACCACTGCTCTCAAGAATGGTGAAGGAAAACATCGTGAGGAAACCGTTGTCCTAGAACCAAAAATTTGAAGACAAAATTATGTGACATCCGCCAACCCGCACTGGGCCTGCGTGATGGATTATGGCCCACTCCCCCTCTCAGAGAGGGGGCCTTTGTCCCAGCAGTGGCAACATTTATAGGCTGATGATGATGATGAAGGCACGCACGGTACAGAAGAAATACCTGGTTCTTTAGTCAACGATCCCATTCAGGTGGGACTATTCATCATAATACATTTTATGGGACAACGTTTATTATTTAAAAATGAAAGTTGATATAATGTTACGATGGTCGCTTTATGTGGGGATTGTAAGTTCAATTCGTGTGGCGTTGGTGTGGCGTGGCGGTGTGGCGTTGTGGCGTGGCGACTCTGCGTCGCGTGACCGCTCCATGGCTGCCTGCAAATTGCACATTACACGCCGCGTTCGGCCTGCAACCAACTATTAGTGCATTCCCGCAGATTACTTCACAGCGAGCGAAACCGACCATGTTAAACGGTAACATTTTTTATAGGCTAGCGAAATAAATTTTGAAAGATATTTTCTGTGCTGCTAAGATGACAAAATGTCTACTGAAGAGGCAAAGTAACTACCTTGACTGTTTTAATGCACATTATTACGTTAATATTAATATGTACATAAGATTGTCTTCTAACTACACAAATTACTATAGAGGTCACAGCAAGTAGGGTCGTTGACATTAAAATAAAAAAAAAAGCAATGAAGTGGAAAATGAAAAAATAAGCTTTTAAGTGTTCAACATTGATTGGCAATTAATTAAGTACCTACATGAGATGAGTACACTAATTTAATTTAATCATTTTTAAATAAAATGTGAAGTCTTGATTTATGGAACAATTTGATTGGGTTAACACCGGTTTACCTTATTTTTATTCACAGAACCAATTGCAGTTATATAACTGAGCTAACGAAGTCTTCATCGCGTTATTTTTTAATAAATATTTAAAACGCTGTAAACAACGATTGTAAAACAATCACAGTGGTGATTCGTGGAAATACTTTCATGTTGTGAAACACGTCGATGAAAAATTGTGTTTCATTTTCATGATTGCTTCATTTGATTTATGGCTCTGGAAAGGGTGTCGTTAATATTGCACGGACTATGAAATGTACCAAATTATATTTATGTGTTTGTATTGGGCGAGCGAGGGCGACGGTCTGGTCCCACTGATTACTTATTAATGACCGCGGCCTGCCAACCCCCGAATGCCGATAAATATTGTCCGGAACAAATTGTATCATTGATCGCCAGTAAACAAAAAGAAAAAGAATACCAATTTTCTCTGGAAACTTGGGAGCAAGGAAAGTCATTTTCAAAGTAAAACAATAAAAGAGAGAAAATGTAAGAAGGTATTTAAAATATCGAAGCTTATGCTATACGTGATCTAAAAGAAGCTGGTGACAGTTTTCTAATTTCGAAGCTATATCCATATCCTGGTACAGGAGTACAGGAGTGCGGGCTATGTTACGTCTCACAAATGTAATATACAGCTCGTAGAAATAGCCGCACTAGGAGGAAGGGGTGTTACCGCAGACATTTATTACGTGACGTTTCTACGTGTTTAGGTCGCCGACAGTTTTGTAAGTGCACCGTGCACTCCTACGCGGAAACCACGTACAACTATCACGAACATAATATTTTGAAAGACTGTCTTTAAATCTTTAAATATTTCCTCGAGTACGAGATTTTAAACGTGACAAGAGAATATCTTAAGGACAGATTTATCGAAGCGACGACGGTAAGTGACTGGGATGTTTGCCTTCGCAGCGCTCAGTTCCGGATATGAAACTCGTGACAAATTGTGGAATGTTATGTGTCTGACGGTGACATATGGTTTTATAGCGCAAGAAGTCTTTCATTTTGAGAGCCTTCCATTATGTGACGGGAAAACATTCGTAGCTATGATTTGTAACTAGTATTTTATGTGTGTAGGAATTTACTTACCTACTTATTGATTTTCCTCTAAAGGGGTAAGCAGACAAAGCGGAACAAATATGAGGTATGTTTAACCACACGTCATGTTGGGTACCTCATGAGCCATGTACACCGATAATATGTTAGTTATGGGGTCGTCCGTAATGATGATTGCTGGCTGTCGCTACGTGCAAGGAAACCAGCTTTCCTCGTATGACTTTTACAACTTCGGCGAATGAAGATAAAATGCACACTACATTTTTTAAATTTCTAGGTCGTTCTTAAAATGTAGTCGGTGCCCTAAAAGCTGTAGGATTTTCTGAATCCGCTTTAAAGCTACCATCAGTAAAAATGTAGTAGCGGTATTTCGTCCAATTTTGTGGAATTAAAGGATTCTGAAGGCGAACATGGATAAAGTTCAATTAGATTAAAGTGTGGTAGGTATGTTCATTACAATTAAGTTAGTGGTTCTCGAAGTACGTAGGTAGCTCACACGTGTACTCGCAGAGAGTACGTCTGTGCGCCTTACCGGGTGTTATTGGGTGAGCGTCTCACGCCAGCTATGGAAGAAGTCGGTGCGATTTTCATTAACCTCAAATGAGAAAAATGCCGTCGTCGTGTTTGTTCCTCAGATAGGAGTGTTGTTTAACGACTGCGGAATATTCTCCATGATGAAACATTTGATATACCTAGAGGTTAGAGGAGTTCTACGAAGACGTTTTCTCCTTCTTCTGCTGATGAAAGAATGAAGAACAAAAGTACTAGGGATAATAATCTGTACCACTTGTATAGGCCCTCTGCCTATACAAGTGGTAAACGATAAATGGAAACGCTTTGCAGTTTTTTTTTGTAGTAGACGTGAAACATAAAGTAAAGCTTTCGGTAATATTTTTGCATTAAAGTTTCGTTTGCCACTAGTCTAGACTATCTAATCTATTTTGCTGTGACAAATACGTATACAATTTCAAAACCTAAATTACATTGGTTTTCATCTGTTTCACGCAATCCTTCCTAGCAACAACTGAAACTATTTGATCGAAATTTCCAAACTTTTAGGACAAAACCGAGCATCGGAAGCTGTGAAATTATTATACGGATCATTTAACACGTAAGTTTGGTTCACGCCTGCCTGGTTTTTTAATTAAATATTTTAAAGGTGGGTATCTAAATTTTCGACACACGTAATTGGTCGGGCCACCGTAATATTGGCTTTACGGATATACGAGTACGTATAATTAATATTTTCGCCTACAGTCTTTGGCTAATTAACACTACGTTGGATATGTATGCCCGATTATATGTTAGACAGCCGTAATAATTTAGGACAGCCGTTAGGCAGCAATATAAAATTTGCTTCATCTAACGGATAAAACTATAAACATTGGCTTCTGATTAGTGCTTGAAATGTTTGTGCGCAAAAGCCACTCATTTCAAGAAAATAAATGATGGTAAGTACTTAGATTTTGAAAATTTCTACCTATTAATTTAATTCTGTCGTTATCTGCCATTTCTTGTCGGCGTTAATTAGGGGGTGTCCGTTATCCAGAGCCGTTCAAGATTCCGATATAACTGAAAATAATTCTTATGACTGGGCTGATTTTGCAATAGTCAGATAACTTTTAACTGAGGAATAAAACTGGAGGTTTGACAGCTTATCTATAGAAAATATGTCAAACCGCTGTATTCATTCCTCAGGTAAAATTTATCTCACTATTGAAAAATCAGCCCTTATTCGAACTGCTCCCTCCTTTGTTTAAAAAAAATATCATTCAAATAACGAGTTGACACGTCAAATTTTTAAAATCTAATTTTATCTTTTTATTAAACTACTACATTTTGACGTTTTATATGAACACAAATGCATGGAGGCCCCCTGTTTGGTTTTTGCGATTCTCGTTTGGCCACATAGAAGTTGTTCACAATCATGAGTACAATGACTCCGAGAGGAGAGGTTTCTGGCAAAAAAATAAGGTTGTATCCTCAAAATATGGACTAATACGTTCTCTAAGATAAAAAGAAAAAAAAAATTAGGTGCCTGCAGGGGTTGCAGGACATCCTGAAAACGACATCATGGCCCTGGAACACATAGGGCAATGGGTTTTTAGTCAGTCTGACTGCCGCACTCATTTGATGATTTAATCACCCCAAAAATTTATAGGAATACTTCATATTCTTATTTTATGTGCAACTAGCTGTTGCCAGCGGCTTCACCCGCTACAACTCGAAAATTATACCACGGGAACATAAAATCGGAATAACCAAATTTTTGCCAAATCCGCTCAGTGGTTTTTGCGTGAAAGAGTAACAAACAAACCTACATACACACACATACATACATCATCACAAACTTTCGCATTTATAATATTAGTAGGATAATGCACGTAAGGTATAACCTATGTGGGTATAACTCCATATGAAGTGAATGAACACGGAATGTCGGTACCGTCTTGTCCCCGTGTTTGGGTTGGCTGGAACGAAGCAATCTTTTTAAAGAGATATGTTCACCTTTGTGAAAATAATTTAAATCATTGATTTACATTATCATGTTGTACACAAAAAAAAATCAATGGTCATGAAGATATGGTACTATATAACAAGGCGCGTGCCTTTTTCGCCCCTCAGAAGCTTTTCGGGAAAGTTCTATGTAAAGATGAGACAACTTTATTTATATTTTAAAGAAACTCGTTAATTTAGTTGGTAAGAACTTAAGTACCTCAAGAGGAGAGAAAACGTTTAATTAGTTAATGAAGTACTTATAGGTTAACGTGATATTTTTTTTTAATTGGACGGTGTTAAATCTAGAAGGATATAGCAAATATTGAAGTTACGTGTACTAACAGGATTCAAGAATTATTGTGAGCATAAATTGTCTTGTGACTATACGTTTGCTAGTAAGACCACGAAAGGCGAATCTTAAAAAAATATCTATTTTAGGACAGAGGTACGACGCTTAATTTTAAATTGGGTATAGAACCAAATAATAAAGAAAATGGTGAATATGTTAACAATATGGTTATTATAAAATTATGAAATAAATGCCTTGTCACCGTGACATTAATTTCATCAATTTCTCAGTGGGCATCTAAGTATGAGAAAATTTTTGATTCACAAAATCATCATTATTGTTTTGGTTAACTGGGATGTGCACACACCATTCAGAGATAAATGATAGTTTGTTTCACCTCGAGAATAATTAGCACTTCGAGCGCCGAATAATTGAATTAGCGCTTGATTGTGTGCATGACAAGAAGGAAAAGTGGTTGCAAACTTATCTCGCGTGTTATCTTGTAGAGAGAATTGCCAATTACTTTCACTGTCTTTCAGTTCGTCAAAGTCAAACTGAGTGATGTTGATCGAACCAAAGAAAAAGTATTTTGTTACGTCTGTTATGTAAGACTGACCGGTGACCACCCATTATGTCAATAAGTGAAGCCTATTCAATATACCTAAGCTACTATTACAACCAACGATATCTGAATGTCGTGGAATTACCTAATTCAATTAGAACCGTGTTAAGTCGGCTTCGACGATGTCTTTCCATTCGAGGTGATGCCGCGCAGCCACGGACACGAAGGGACAGATGTGATTAGAAGAGCGTAGGACAGATCTTCCCGAGACTTTCCTCGCATAGTGACATAGAAATGTGAAACTTTCTTGTAGATCGAACGCGGCACGGTGTCAAGTGCGATTATAGCGAACATTGTGGCAGGGCGGCCGCGGCGTGGTGAGAGCGCGGCCCGGTTGCGACCGGTCGGCCCCGCCTGCTGCGCGCGCGCACATGCCGCTCTGCGCCGCCGACGTCGCGACGCTCGCTCGCGCTGCACCCGTGTGCGCTACTCCGAACTTCACAGCGTTGCAATCCGAAGGATTTTATACCGAATATCGCGAACCAACACACGACTACCCACGCACTACAGGAGTTACGATGTTTTGAACGTTGTTATGTGTCGTGGGACGTTTCGATGCAGTGAATGTTTCTTTGCTGAATTAAGTGTTTGGAAAATCATTTAATGTATTTGTGTCAATTGGAGGAAAATTGTTAGGGTGAGTATATTAAATAGTAGTTTTAAGTTAGTTTACGGGGTAGTTTTTGGGTGTTCTATGGACTGACGTGGGTGATATAAACAATGGTGTGGAGCACAATTACTATGCGGGTTCCCATGTCGGGTTGCGGGCTAAGGTCAGCGGAGCGGCCGTATGCGCGGTAATGAGATTAGGGAGGGCGGCTCGCTGCGTTCCCGCGTCCCGTCGCGCCCCCCGCCCCTTCCACCCGCACACACCGCGTGCGCCGCCCGCCGCAATCCTTGTTCTATTTTCCCGCCCGCCCTAATGATACGGCATTTATTTTAGCTTAGGTTATCAATTCCTTAATTATTTAATGCGAGTTTTATGTTTTAATAGCTTAATTTTGATCGTATTTTTATATTCAGAGGTTTGTTTGCCTACTTATTTATATATTTTTTCATCACGTTTATAAAGCTCCACTTAAATTAATTTTAAATTTGTATAATGTCCGAACTTTACTTTGTACATGCAAATAAGTAGATATTTCGTCTTATGCGAATAAGAATCAGTTGAGAACTTCGATTTTGACACTTATTGAAAATTTTACTAAGTTTATGAACCTATGTGAAAAAAGTCTTACAACCAGTCTTACAGTTATTGTGTTGTCGTGGTCAGACAGGCCGTCATTCCCTGTAAAATACTGATATTCCGAATTCCGATGCATCCGGTTCGACTGGAAGCCGACCCCAACAAAGTTGGTAAAAGGCAAAAATGATAGTTTGAAAAAAAAAATGTGAATAATTTTCGTTTTAACCTAAATTAAATTCGACGTACGTACTACGTAGTAATTAGGTATTTATAAGTATTCTATATTGCCTATTTATTTATTGGAAACAGGCATAAAGTCACTAATATTTTAATAAACGTTACTTATTACTAGATAATTGAATAAACAAGAAATATATAGAGAGAGGAGTCATCGCCACCAGCCTAGCCCTTTCTCAACTATTTAGGGGTCAACAACAGATGAATCAACAGATTAATTTTATTCGTAAGAATAAATCAAGTCAGCAGATTGACAGTGGTTAACGAACTTTAGCGAAAGTATGATAACACCTAGATATAGTTACCTACGTATTTGATCATTATCGGGAGGGAATTTCTCTTGATACTTTACCGTACTATATTATCAGCTATACTGATATAGTGATCAACCTCCGGGGTTGCGAGGCTGTCTAAATAGGTAACTGTGAACCTAGAACGTAAAGGGCTATTGAAGAAACACCGTGGATTTTAGTCAGTACGTGTTTGACAGTCCCTTCTGCTTCACGCAGGCGGGAGGACTCATTTGATGATGTTAGCAAAGGTAAAGAGTCCACCTAAAATATGTATTTTATAAACGACACTTAAGACAGATGGAGATAGACAAGTAGGTACTTTATTGAAGCTATATATAAAATTTGGAATAAATTTGAAATAGGTATATTGATACTACAAAGTACATAATATACAGGGTGGAATTTTCTAATGCCAACTGGAGGGAAAGTACTCATAATACTGCAGATAGAAAATTTTACTCAAAAGAAACATTCCTTTATTTTTGAATAGAAAGCAAACGGCATTCAAAGATTTTCGAAAATTCTCTTCTCCCACACCCGGGAATCGAACCGGCCAAAATCTGAAAAAATTATACCCTGTAAGTACTTTTATTGCATCGATCGTTAGAGTCAATTGTAAGGATGAAATCTCTCTAACAAAAATGATAAATTAAAAGAAAGGAAAACCAGGAAATCTGAAGTTACAAATTCAATGAGTAAATAATTAAATTAATTTAAGATTTCCTGGTCAAATCTACCAATGTCATCATAATATAAAGTATGAAAATCTATTTATTATTTTTATTTACTTACTGGGGTTGACTCATAATTACGTTGCATGCAACTGTTATGAAACTAATAAAACAATTTCATTTTTAATTTTCAATTATTTTGTGGGGCAAATTAATTTAATATAAAAAATGTAAGAATTGCTGGCAGGATAAAGGATATAAACGTTTTGTTAAGTTCATTACTCGTACAAATGGCACATTTCCGCGATTTCACAGAAATACAACATTCTGTACAGTTCAAGTTATTCTTGAATAATATCTACTCCAAAAATGTATGCATACCATCATAATATTACTCGTATATTGCATAGCTAGCTTATGTATACAAAATAAAACACATTACTTATGTACAGTGAAATGTATATTAATAAACTCAGCAAACATCAAAAACGATTTTCTCTTACAACTTTTAATAACAAATTACGTTTTCAAACAATAAAAGAAAAAAAGGTGTGACCTTTGTAGTAACCGTTATTTTACAATAAAATTGTTTGTTTTTTAACTGTATTAATTTCATTCCTCGTGACTACGACGTACAAGGGAAGTTATAAACAATTACATTATATTAACACGAACGTATTAAAATTCGCCGGAATTATTGACTATAAAAAACGAGACACATTTAAAATGGCGATAAAAAAACGTATCGTTTTAACAGATTCATTCATATCGATTAGCGGTGTTTATGTCTGACAGTCTGAGATAAGTTGTAACTACTTAAAAAAACAATATAAACGGTTATAAAAATCCTGTTGATGCCGAACAGGCTTTGGGAAATAAATTGGGTGTGCTGATTGGTCGATTGGTTCGGCTCGGACGCTCATAGGATGTTCACCTCTAGTCTATGGTCCATGATGGCCGCTGCGACACCGCTCGCTAATGTCTGATGTCATACTCGCCGGTGACAACACCTATGATTTCTTAACACTTCATATTTATTTAAATTTTTGTTTTGCATTTATTTTAAATATTTTATCGCTAAAAGTAGCAAAAGATGTTGATGTTTTTTTAAAAGTGGTTCTACATGTCAAATGTCAACAAAACCATTATTTTAATAGAATATCTTTATTGTTTAAAAATGAAACAAAATCAATAAAATTCAAAAACCAAAACTCTTCTTTTTTCGAAATTATTTTCGATTGTTTGCAAACTGATTTCAAATTTGATCTTTTTAATTTAAAATTTTATGTAATGTCAGATGTGAATGACGAACGAGGATTAAACGATATGATGAAACGGACATTATCCTCCCATTTATCACGAACATACCTACTTAATTTGATATTGAATCTGATGGCCTTCATTATTTACAGCTACAGTATAATTGAATTTGAGAAATCTCCATCTTAGTTGCTCAAAAATGTGAGTTGTGTTAACTTTTTCTATTTTCTATCTACCAAGCCTAAATCGCTTTTAATAACTGAATTACTGCTTAATCTGGTGGGCGATACTCCTCTGCGGGGGAGCAACTTATTAAGTTTCTCGTTTTGTGCCTGCCCAAATGGAACGTTCACCTTTTTAGTTGTTTTTTGGATATTTGCACGCTGTAGCATTTTAGTAGAGACGATTTATTTACTCCAGTTAATAGTATTTTAGTAGGTTTTGTAAACACTTTCATTATGGAGCTAACAGTGATTTGTAAATTATCTAGGCTGACATAATTATGTCTTATATTATGAACCTATGCTACTCCCAATTTCTACCCTGCCCTGAGAGGGGACTCATTTGATATAATTTTACCACGTAAAAAATAAAAAAAAAAAAAAAGGTTGCACTCCAGGAGTGCCGGTAGAAGTGAAAACTTTTTTGTTACTATGTTTTATTTTTAATTTGAATGACGTCTTACTCATTTTTGATCAGGGTCACGTGACCCTGACGGTCACGTGACCCTGACGGTCACGTGACCCTGACGCGAGTTTTAAATTTTTTACCCATTACAGAAAAAGTGTACAACGCCGCTAAAGAAGTTTTCACTTCAATAATGCTAATTTAGTTGTCGCTGATGATGCCATTGTGTCATTGATTTTAAAGATGGTATTCTGGTCATTGTGTCATTAATTAATTTTATGTCCGTCATATAATCACGAGGAGGCTTGGAATATCAGATAAATTAAATGGCGACATCACAATTCACACGACTGCCATAGTAATAAAGTGTTTATTAAATTCAGTGTGAAATAATACAGGTACAATGAAAATATTATGCTTCATCCAGTGCAGCACATGAGAGTTAATTAAAATACAAGAGGCCGGGATTTCAATTTATTATTTGCGGTATCTCTGGAATCGGTTAATTCTTCGTTGAAATGTTTTTCCAATGAGTGGTTATTTTTAAGGCCAGGTTCCAGTACAGTCCGCAGCTATGAGCGCACTACCTCAGCCCCCGCAAAGGGGCGGGGCAAGTCGACAGCGGTGCGGGCGGGAGGGACCGTGTGTGTATATGCCACAGCGTAGCGTAATGCAGTAAGTCAATTACGTACGAGTGTGTCTGGATTAGATTTTCGTAAAATGATATTCGAGATAGTTTTGATTTTACAAAGTGCATACAATGGAGTACTTTCTTAGGCAGCACAGTATATTTAATATGTGCCGAGTTTGGGCTCGTTTTGTTATGATGACATCTTACCTGCGGACTTGATGGAGTGACCTGAAGGTCTACATCGGTGACTGCCACTGGAACTCGGCGACGGATCGAACTAGATGTGCCGAGTTTTTTGCTCGTTTTGTTAGTTATGATGAGATCTTACCTCCGGACTTGATGGAGTGACCTGAAGGTCTACATCGGTGACTGTCACTGGAACTCGGCGACGGATCGAACTAGATGTGCCGAGTTTGGGCTCGTTTTGTAAGTTATGATGAGATCTTACCACCGGACTTGATGGAGTGACCTGAAGGTCTACATCGGTGACTGCCACTGGAACTCGGCGACGGATCGAACTAGATGTGCCGAGTTTGGGCTCGTTTTGTAAGTTATGATGAGATCTTACCACCGGACTTGATGGAGTGACCTGAAGGTCTACATCGGTGACTGCCACTGGAACTCGGCGACGGATCGAACTAAATGTGCCGAGTTTGGGCTCGTTTAGTAAGTCATGATGAGATCTTACCACCGAACTTGATGGAGTGACCTGAAGGTCTACATCGGTGACTGTCACTGGAACTCGGCGTCTGATCGAACTAGATGTGCCGAGTTTGGGCTCGTTTTGTAAGTTATGATGAGATCTTACCACCGGACTTGATGGAGTGACCTGAAGGTCTACATCGGTGACTGCCACTGGAACTCGGCGACGGATCGAACTAGATGTGCCGAGTTTGGGCTCGTTTTGTAAGTTATGATGAGATCTTACCACCGGACTTGATGGAGTGACCTGAAGGTCTACATCGGTGACTGCCACTGGAACTCGGCGACGGATCGAACTAGATGTGCCGAGTTTGGGCTTGTTTTGTTAGTTATGATGAGATCTTACCTCCGGACTTGATGGAGTGACCTGAAGGTCTACATCGGTGGCTGTCACTGGAACTCGGTGACGGATCGAACTAGATGTGCCAAGTTTGGGCTCGTTTTGTAAGTTATGATGATATCTTACCACCGGACTTGATGGAGTGACCTGAAGGTCTACATCGGTGACTGCCACTGGAACTCGGCGACAGATCGAACTAGATGTGCCGAGTTTGGGCTCATTTTGTTAGTTATGATGAGATCTTACGTACGGACTTGATGGAGTGACCTGAAAGTCTACATCGGCGACTGCCACTGGAACTCGGCGATGGATCGAACTAGATGTGCCGAGTTTGGGCTCGTTTTGTAAGTTATGATGAGATCTTACCACCGGACTTGATGGAGTGACCTGAAGGTCTACATCGAAGACTGCCACTGGAACTCGGCGACGGATCGAACTAGATATGCCAAGTTTGGGCTCGTTTTGTAAGTTATGATGAGATCTTACGTACGGACTTGATGGAGTGACCTGAAGGTCTACATCGGTGACTGCCACTGGAACTCGGCGACGGATCGAACTAGATATGCCGAGTTTGGGCTCGTTTTATAAGTTATGATGAGATCTTACGTACGGACTTGATGGAGTGACCTGAAGGTCTACATCGGTGACTGCCACTGGAACTCGGCGACGGATCGAACTAGATGTGCCGAGTTTGGGCTCGTTTTGTAAGTTATGATGAGATCTTACCAACGAACTTGATGGAGTGACCTGAAGGTCTACATCGGTGACTGTCACTGGAACTCGGCGACTGATCGAACTAGATGTGCCGAGTTTGGGCTCGTTTTGTAAGTTATGATGAGATCTTACCACCGGACTTGATGGAGTGACCTGAAGGTCTACATCGGTGACTGCCACTGGAACTCGGCGACGGATCGAACTAGATGTGCCGAGTTTGGGCTCGTTTTGTAAGTTATGATGAGATCTTACCACCGGACTTGATGGAGTGACCTGAAGGTCTACATCGGTGACTGCCACTGGAACTCGGCGACGGATCGAACTAGATGTGCCGAGTTTGGGCTCGTTTTGTAAGTTATGATGAGATCTTACCACCGGACTTGATGGAGTGACCTGAAGGTCTACATCGGTGACTGCCACTGGAACTCGGCGACGGATCGAACTAGATGTGCCGAGTTTGGGCTTGTTTTGTTAGTTATGATGAGATCTTACCTCCGGACTTGATGGAGTGACCTGAAGGTCTACATCGGTGACTGCCACTGGAACTCGGCGACGGATCGAACTAGATGTGCCGAGTTTGGGCTCATTTTGTTAGTTATGATGAGATCTTACGTACGGACTTGATGGAGTGACCTGAAGGTCTACATCGGCGACTGCCACTGGAACTCGGCGACGGATCGAACTAGATATGCCGAGTTTGGGCTCGTTTTGTTATTTATGATGAGATCTTACCTCCGGACTTGATAGAGTGACCTGAAGGTCTACATCGGGGAGTCGGAAACTCGGCACATCTAGTTCCATCCGTCGCCGAGTTCCAGTGGCAGTCACCGATGTAGACCTTCAGGTCACTCCATTAAGTCTGGTGGTAAGATCTCATCATAACTTACAAAACGAGCCCAAACTCGGCACATCTAGTTCGATCCGTCGCCGAGTTCCAGTGACAGCCACCGATGTAGACCTTCAGGTCACTCCATTAAGTCTGGTGGTAAGATCTCATCATAACTTACAAAACGAGCCCAAACTCGGCACATCTAGTTCAATCCGTCGCCGAGTTCCAGTGGCAGTCAGCAGTCACCGATGTAGACCTTCAGGTCACTCCATCAAGTCTGGTGGTAAGATCTCATCATAACTTACAAAACGAGCCCAAACTCGGCACATCTAGTTCGATCCGTCGCCGAGTTCCAGTGACAGTCACCGATGTAGACCTTCAGGTCACTCCATCAAGTCCGGTGGTAAGATCTCATCATAACTAACAAAACGAGCCCAAACTCGGCACATCTAGTTCGATCCGTCGCCGAGTTCCAGTGGCAGTCACCGATGTAGACCTTCAGGTCACTCCATCAAGTCCGGTGGTAAGATCTCATCATAACTAACAAAACGAGCCCAAACTCGGCACATCTAGTTCGATCCGTCGCCGAGTTCCAGTGGCAGTCACCGATGTAGACCTTCAGGTCACTCCATTAAGTCTGGTGGTAAGATCTCATCATAACTTACAAAACGAGCCCAAACTCGGCACATCTAGTTCGATCCGTCGCCGAGTTCCAGTGACAGCCACCGATGTAGACCTTCAGGTCACTCCATTAAGTCTGGTGGTAAGATCTCATCATAACTTACAAAACGAGCCCAAACTCGGCACATCTAGTTCAATCCGTCGCCGAGTTCCAGTGGCAGTCAGCAGTCACCGATGTAGACCTTCAGGTCACTCCATCAAGTCTGGTGGTAAGATCTCATCATAACTTACAAAACGAGCCCAAACTCGGCACATCTAGTTCGATCCGTCGCCGAGTTCCAGTGACAGTCACCGATGTAGACCTTCAGGTCACTCCATCAAGTCCGGTGGTAAGATCTCATCATAACTAACAAAACGAGCCCAAACTCAGCACATCTAGTTCGATCCGTCGCCGAGTTCCAGTGGCAGTGACCGATGTAGACCTTCAGGTCACTCCATCAAGTTCGCATCCTAGCTAAAAAATAAGTGGTCCATAAAAAAAAATTACATCGTTTCAAAATTAGATCACTTGACTATTTTATTCTATTCCCGCAACTAACACGTAATCGCTTGTGTGTGTGACTTTGTTTCCATGTAGTAGTTCAGTTATATGCCTGCTTACGTAACCGCGCGGGGGGAATTTTTGCGCAGCAACGACGTACGTCCATCCTCTATCACGCCTCGGCGGGTACTGGCGAGCGCCCGGTGAGCGAATTAATGCCAATATTTTGGGTATTTTATTTCTTGGAGAAAAATTATAACGAAATTTTAAAATTTGCTTTTACCATGCACTTCTAAATAATGATCTGTTTTTATTTCAATAAGTTTCATATAAATTCATTGTGAAATCTCTAAGCAGTGGATGTTTGAAAATTGTGATTTAGTGTCATGTTTGAGATTTTTTTCTATCGAGCCAATTATTCCAATTCGTGTTTCTATCTTTACCATTCACTCGAGGATATGTTCAACTTTAATATTATGATTTTTTTTTATTAAAAATATCATTGTTAATGAGACTTTCAGACGTTTGAAAATCTTAAAAATTACTGTAAGCCCGCCTTAAATAAATTATTATTTTACTGAAGTATTCTCGTGAAGTGTATGTTTTTGAATTTCATTTTGGCTATCACAGTTCTTGATCCGCGGTGTTCGTTTGTTACGCCCGCCTGGCCGCTGTTTTTGGCGACACATATCTAGATAATGTCCGAGCCACTCGCCTTTTGCGGTCCGCTTCTTCTTTATAAGCGGAGATTTTATCATCTTATTTCAATTTCGTGTGAGATAAGCGAAGGAGGGCGCTGCGTGATGCTCTATTGTAGGCTTGGTATACTTATGTTGCTCACTAGTTGTTCAGTGTTATGACGTGCCGCTCGCCGCGCCGCTGGCTACATAAATGTCGCGTGCCGATGGAGTCATAGTTCAGAAACCAATAATATATTTATTGCAAAATTGTTTAGAAAACGGTGTTTTGCATAATAACGGACACTGGAATTAGACATTTAAGGCTTTAGAGAGTTACTTGAAAGGGAAATCCACACATAATATTAATATGTCGATCGTAACGTTTAGAAATGTACTAAAAACGGAAATTGAACAAGCCAATAGAACATCATCTATTGAATCTATGTATACCTACTATAAAATTACTGAAGAGTTTGTTTAGTTTTTGAACAAGCTTTTAATTATTTTTGTGTTCGATAGTCTAATTATCGAGGAAGTGAAACCACGGGGATCTAGTTAATCTAAGTATAAAACTACTGCTGTGCTTGACAAGAAAGTAGGTACACGAGTCTGGGAAACTCTTACCCACTGTCTGTTCTCACAGTTCACTACGTGATATCACACATCTTGCCAGTCATTATCACCTCTCATTCATCTAGTTCCGGTCACATTATTATAGAAAAAAAACTACGTGACACATACGAGAACTGATTATACATGAATATGGGGAAAAGTAATCTGTCTAATGATGTAGGTGCGTAACTGCGATAACGGTATATTGATCGATTGTGAGTGGGTTTCCAACCGATTATATTTGAATACGATGGACGATTAGTTTAAAAATATGGCATATTAATTAGTAGTAAATTACAATGAATTTGACTACGTTTTGGTGCTAAGGGCGAGTATTTTCATAATTAGTTGTTAAAATCCTATATCTTTTAAAAAAAATAAGTAGTTCAGCTGTGGGCCAAAATAACCACTTCGTGGAGCCCTGACACAGCCAGAAGGCATCGCGGCAGACCTCATAGAAGATGGCGGGATGAGCTGGACAAAACCAACGATCAGTGGTCCACTTTGGCCCTGGATCGTGAAAACTGGAGGTCATGGGGAGAGGTCTTTGCCCAACAGTGGGATGATGTAGGCTAGCAGTATCAGTATCAGCATCAGGTAGTAAAAAACTGTGTAGAATTCTAATTGTTTGTTCAACTAATGATCAAACAACAAGCCCGTGTGATTTGTCTTATAATGTTGGTATTTCGAGTTTATGTGTGATTTTAAGCATGCCAATGTCAATTTAACCTCTAGAACTCTGTAGTTTATCTTTCAAGAAGCTGTGTAATGTGTACTTGAATTGTAGATGCTACTCATTATACACGCGATAATGTCTCCGTAATATTCGGTTACAAACATTATGGTTACTGTCCCTGTTGTTCATTAATTAGGCTTTCAGTAGGTAATAATTATGTAGGAAGGTTGCGCAGCAACCCGCTAGTTTATTGATGAACTTACTCGTTAACTTTGGAAATAACAACAAACTACCTTCAGACACTGTTTATAATTTCATTGACACGCGAACCATGTTTACTTCTGTAAATTGGGTTAAAAAAACAACGTAATTTTGTATGTTTTAAAACTAGATGAGGTTTTTTGCGACGAGTTTTTGGGTACCTGACTATTGAGCCTACCCAAAACAAAACTCAAAGGTCACTATCTCTTGAAGAATTCGAATATCTAGATAAGCTTTCAAAACAATCCTCTTTGCTGCTAAAACGGTATCAAGGAATTGTTTTGAGAAATCCCCAGCAATTAGTTGCCTAGTCACGTATCATGCAAGAATCTTCTACTAACATTTATATAAACAGAATGTATGGCGTTGCAGCGTACTTAACACGGAGCGGAGCAATAAATAAGGCTAGCATTGTGTCGGTATTGCATGCCACTTGCCACCACACTGCGCTTGCGCAACCCGGGATCCTCTAATTAGAGATGAGTTGGTGCGATTGGTCGTCGCCGACCACGAATATTGCGTTGCGTTACACTTTTCCTTTTATATTTTTCATGTCTAAAATATGCATGGCTAAGTGTTGCGCACTAATCAATCACGATTAAGACGTACTTGTTTTTGAAAGTTGTTACGACACAAGACAACTGCACCTTGATTATGAATGCGGTTTAGAATAAATACTAATCTACTGTCGGTAATTTACTATTCCTACGTGTAACTGGCATATAATGTAGGTCCGTTTTAGGTCCGCATTAGTGTAAAGAGGTCGGTCGTTTCATATTCTGATAAGGATTGCCAGTCCTGATGTGGTTCTCGGTGCAATTTTATGCAGTAAACGGAGGTGATGGCATCCTTCACTGGAACGATTGAGTAATGTGGTTTTTAAAGGCAAGCGATTTAGTTTAAAAGAGTGCACACGTCATGAGCAGACTCGGTGTAAGTTAGTAGTAACACATAAGTAGTAGGTACGGGCTAATAGCTGAGTTTTGGATCGATTGGATAAAACATTGTAATTATAGGTACATTTTATAAATAGTATCTTTGCTATCATTTTAATAACAAGGTAAATTAAGTTTGAGAGTTGCAAACTAACTATAGACTTCCTGACTTGAGTTAATAATTGAAATCCCTACTGTTGACTTATAACGATTACAAAACATAAGGAAGTAATGCCGTAGACAGGCGAGAGTTACATAAAATATGTTTTGTACTCAAAAATTCGGTTATTATAGATTTAACTCCAGTGTTTATAGACCGACTATTATCTACATCGATTGAGAGTTATGACTGTGTCCAATGTTTAAAAACTAATGTCTTACGTCATGGTTTGTCTGTGGCCTCAACTGTTAATTAGATTCTGCTCGCTTGATTGTGTGATAAAGAGCACAACTATGCAAAGTGATAGCAATGTTTGCGCGTCTGATAACTGATAAGTGGTACATTTACCTGCAAATCGCATGGGTGCAGTGACTGCCGAGTTTGTTTGTGTTTAGTCACTAAACGCTCTGGTTTGGTCCTGTCCTGTTTACACGCTGCCAGTGACCTGCCAGTCCAGCTATGCCCAGCAGATTTGTAGATCAGTGTTGTCCAACCTGCCGGATCCAGTCGTTCGTTAGTGATGTTGTTGATTCTATGTTAATTTTTCTGCCGGTTATTGTGTTTGAGTTTCCGTGGGCGTCTCATTGTACTTTTGGTGAGGTGGAGATGATAATTGTTTTTTAGATCCTTTGTTCTCAGTTTGCAAAATGACTTTAACAGACACTTCAGAATGTAAATGATTCTTAGAATTTTGAAGTTTATGTTTGGCAACTTTAAGACATATGGTATTTATGAAAAACTACATACTTGAATACATAAGTAATTACCTAAAATAACGTCAATCATGAAACATGTTACGAGAGAGGACACTTAATGAACGGATATTTTGGTGGAAAAATATGAAAGTAAGACATTCATATTGAATCTTGATTTCATAAAGAGTTGTAAAAGTTAACTGTGTTAGTAGTAGGTGCGTGTCCGAGTATTTATTTACTGACGACCCACTTCTTGTTGTTGCACTACCACAGAATTTAGTGCTGTTCGCTTCGTGGGGCAATAAACGCATGAACATTCAACATAAATACTGCAAAGTTCAATGAAATAAAAACAAATGTACAAGTCTTGGCCAATATCGTATTCCATTGTACATTTATCGACATTAGCATGTATTCCAACGATGAAACAATAGCAAAACGTAACGTTTCACCCACTTGTTCATAAGCTGTGTAATTAGCGATCTTCCAAATTCCGTCTAAAACAACAAGCGCTTACGCCAGATTACCGACGACTCGTGAACACAATGAATATTCATGGCGAACACCATTACTACTGCATTATGAATGGATTAGGCATGTGTTATAATATCTCAAGTTCATGAGTAACGGTTTTTTGGATACGTTCTCCAAACTCGACTCGTACAACTATTAAACAAGATTTGCCTACTTTCCATACGTAGGTGTATTTTTATAACTGGTTGTCGAACATGTCTAAATAAAATCTTCTTTTGTGTTGTGGGTTACGGTGTAAAGATTCAATTATGAGATAACGCTAAACAATACTACATACGATGCAGCAACCTTTCTTTGTTTACGCGGTAACAAAGTGAAACGAAGTCGATTCCGCCGATGTGTTTGTGTTTGCTCCCATTCTCCTGGAGTTAGCCAAGGTCACGCACTAGGTTCCACTGCCAGCGCTACCGCACACGTTATTTTATATTTTTATCCGATTTTATTTACTGAAAACCGAATCCTTCGTGCACTGCCTTTTAGGTCGAAAATGTAGATACATAGGAATGAGGAATTTAATAACTTATCGAAAACGGATATATTCAACGAGTAAATTCCTTAACTATTATCGCTAGAATTGGAATTCCTAGTAGTACTCGTGTTGTATACATTTCTAGTAAGCAGCACGCTTACAAGGAATTTGTTAGTTAGACCACTTTACGTTACTAAGTTTCGTTTTCAATTTTATTTCCTGGGTGAAAACTGCTGTTAAAACTATTGATTTAAGTACTCATTAACTCTGCTCTTTGCGAATACAGTTATTGCTGTATACGTAGATACATATAGTATTGAGCTAAACGAGTTAAATAAACATCAGCTTATCTCGCTATCTAAATACGTAACGAAGTGAAACCGGTAAGGACCAAAGCAACTGTAGTAAACATCGCGTGGCCGGCTGGGAAGCAGACAGACAGCAATTTGGTAAGAAAATTGTCGAGAGCCGTGAGAAAGAGTGGCCCTTCGGAACGGGACCCGGGAGTAACGGGGCTCCGCAGCCCCGGGCGATATGCTAATGCGTCGGCTCTCCGCGAATGCCGCCGACGACGCCTGCACTGGCTCTGGTGCTACTAACCCACATCTCGCCCATTCCAATGATGCGACTGTTTGTGGTCAACACGTTCCCTCGCCACGAACACGCTCGTTATACTTTCATATCGATCAACGAAAGTTTCGGACGATCGTGAGTAGGAAGTAGGTGTACGTCGTTAACTAGCGAGAATGATCAACATCATCTTAGATACTTCCTACGGTGTGAAGGAATTTCTTTAGTAAACGGTAGCTACTTATTATACTTATTAATGACGAGATGATCATGATAATTTGACTGATGATAGTGGGCGATTCCAACATTCAATTTGTGATTTAGGAATCAGGAGTTTAACCTTTATTTTGGTACATTACTCCATATTTGCTCGAGTGGTTTGTATCAATGGCCATAACGGAGATCGACATTTCCGATCTTGGCTCATCTCGGAGCGTTCAAGTGCAGCGCAACGGTGAAAGAGAGAGGCTGCGCGCAGTTCTTGCGTGCCGTTCGTCGCGCGCGCAACTCCAAACATTAACTATTGCATTTTTATTACGTAAGCTCATTAATATTTTTTGTCTGCAGGTTCGAATCCGAAAGTGGTGATTGAAACCGGGCGGGCGCGTTTCTCGCGGAATGGCGACGGACGCGGCTGCGGAGGACTTCGTCACCATCGTTCCGGTTGGCGAAGGCCGACCTTCCGCTCCAGATCCTTCTTTCGTCACCGTGCTGACGGTGAGCGCAGCGGCCGGCGCCGCGGAGGTCATCGTGCGCAGACCCCGTGGAGAACGGCTCGGTCTTGGGCTCAAATTTGAAGGTGGATCAGCCGCTGCTGAAAAAGTACGGAGACTTCTCGTGCAATCATGTGCAGAAGACAGTCCTGCAGCCAATGCTAGTGCGCCTTGGGGAAAACTTATACCCGGAGACGAAATATTAGCAATAGATGGTGAATCAGTTTCAAATCTAACCAGAATAGACTGTGTTCGACGGCTTAAAGACTCAGATGAAACGTTAACTTTGCTAGTGCGACATTTTGAACAAGATAACAAAACAAACGGCATGGACGTCATAGAGTCTCTTATAAACGCAAAACATTCTTCTGAAATAGTTCGACCTACAACATTACCACCGCCTGTGCCGCCTAGAAAACTAGGAAAGAAAAACTCTTTTAAAGACAAACAGACTCTACAAACAGTGGGTGAGCAAAACTTTTCCAATAACGAGAACCAATCTGAGTGTCAAATGAACGGGAAGCATAATGGCATTTCTACAATTACAAAATTGTCAAGAAAATCTTCATTTGATAGTCACATTCTTCGACAAAATAAAGAAAGTGGTATTGCTTATTTGAAAAAGGGATCTCCAGAAGAAGTTAGACGTTTAGTGCGACGTTTATCAGACGGAAAAGCGATGCCGCCGGAAGCTGAAGTGTACATAGACTTACTATCATCGGAGTGGGAACGCTGCCTTTTACTAGCTGATGCTGAGTCTGATGACACGAGTAGCTCTATTTCCACAGTTGTTGACAGATTGGGATCCATGGCTAGCTCCGTAGAGAATAGCATACCGTCAACTCCAACTATGCAACCCAAAACTATCGATATACAGAAAGTTCTGAATTGTATTGAAAACATCGATACAAATATTCTAAAAGACATGACTAGTAAAAGGTTTTTAGAAAAACGATTGGAGATAAATACTGAATCAAAATTGACAGAGAAAAACTTCGTTACAAATGGTTTTAACAGTCAAGAAAACACAACACAGAAACTAATACACAACGACAAGAACAATAATAACACGATAATTTCAAATGTGACAAACAACGTTGAAGTGAATCAGCAATCCCAAACAAAAAAACTTGAGAACAAATCAGAAAATGTTGCCGAGAAACCTAAGCCAATGCCTAGAAATACAAAAATCGAGCGTTCTGTTAGTGAGAAAAAGCCGAGACCGATTCCCGTACCAGAAATTCCACCTCCACCAGTTCCAGACTCTTTACTGACTCCAACTAAGAAGAACTGCATAGAAACATGGTTGCAGCGTTCAGAAGCTGAAATGAATAACAAAACTGTTGAGAAAGTGGAAGAAGTTCCAATGCCTGAGGCGTTACCGCGATTGATAGATTTCGTGCCCAAGCATCAGTTTAAAGAGAGCACTAGTGAGTCTCCCCTGACGCGGCCGACGTACGCGCCGCCGCCCCCGCCGCCCCCACCACCCCCGCCAGCGGAGACACGAGAAGACGGCTCCGGAGCATCCCTCGATACCATTGGGGAGCTGGATGAGTCGACAGATGTCACCGACAATGTGTAAGTATTCATTTTTGATAACATCTATAACTGTTGTAACTCCATTCATATCTTTATTTTCATTCAATTTCCCACAACACACAAATAATATATAGCCACGTCTATCGTCATTCGTAAAAGTTCATCTTTTTTGTCATTATCGTGTGTGGAAAATATTAAAAATCTTTATAACATCTAATATTTTCAAATGATTTCACGACTTGTATAGTATAGGTCAAATTAATTTGTAAAGCATTATTTTCATAACAAATCTGCAATCATACTCGTAGTTTGACACGCGAACAAGCGGAAAAACTTAATTTATCAATTACAAGCTATGAATATGCATATTTTTAATTTAATCACCTGTGTAGAAATATGTTCGTTGTGAAGAATTATTAGCTTTTGCAACAATAAGATCAAGGTGAACATTTAGATTAGGTAAGTGACCATTTACAAATATTTGTAGTTAGAACGAATAAGTAGCTGACTTTGCAGGTTGAATTTGCCAAGATGATGCGAAACTATTCAATAACACGCACGGCCCGGATTAGATCAAAGATTTACTTAGAAGAAATGAAATACCGCAGATGTCTTTGTCGGTGAACAATAACCTTTCGTGGCGCGACAAATGCACCATCAAAAGATTTGTTCCGCGTATCCGTCACTGGCTTCGCTTGCTTGTTAAAATAAATACGAGCCATTTGGACGTAAACCTGGCTATTCGTCGTCGTCAGTTGATGGGCTATCTCGTAAAATACTCTCGACATGTATAAGTTTTAGTGTAGGACATTTAAAATGCGAATTAGAGTTTACATATACATTTTATTTTAATGCCTTCGAGTTTCTTCTCCATGTTTTATTCTCAACAAAAAACTTTATTTTCTAATGGAAAGTTTCGATCATAAATTGTGAAGTTACTATTGTAGCACCTGCAACTAACGGTGTTTTAAATGATAATAGATAGGAACATAAAAAATCCAATTTGCAAATAATAAAAAAAAACATGTTTCACTAAACAGCCAAACAGTTTCTGCATTAATTAAAATCATGTGATGCGTGCGACTATTGGTACAACGAACTTCACATTAGCGGGGAAAACTCTTTCTACAGAAACTCGGTCATCAATGAAAGAAAGTAAATTTTCACCCAAGGGGAAGTAATCACTGGTTGCAATTGAAAATATCCATTTACAAGTGAGCCGGGCAAATGGTTAGTAATGAAGCTAACGTTTTCCAACAGAACTGGAAGCGAGTTTTATGTTTTCTCTAGTTTCTTGTGATGGGCGGGCAGAGGCGGGCAGGCGTTCGGCCACAGCTGCGCCTGTGACGGCCGGCCATGATCGCTCCGAGGCTTTGGAGATATTATAATCAAATGCATGGATAGGATTATTCTAATTTGCATTTATCTTCTACTGTAGATCGATTAGTATAAGCAGTAAGCACATAAGCAATATTACTTTTTAAGTGTGTTACACTAGAGTTGAATTTACCCCACGATATCTTGTGCTTGTTCACTCGTGTCATAAATTAGTTTAGATACGTCTGTTTAGCTGTCTGTTATTGACAATATTCGGACAATACTGCCGCTCACAACTAATTTACTGCATTGTCTATTTCATAGGCACGCACGTGGGTTTGCCATTATTTGCATTAAGTAACAATAAACAGGTACCTGTGGAACCGCATTTGTGATCTGAATATCTGAAAACAGGCTTGTACACAATGATTCACGTAAGTAAGTACATAGATAGATAAACGCGAACTAGATTCCTTCTAATTTATTCCGGTCGGTTAACTCTATGTGCATGTGCGATTCACATACTTTAATTACTGTCCATTTTTCATGGAGTTCTGAATATCTATTTTATAGTTGAACTAATTAACTTTCGTAAACTGCGATAGCGGTCAATTAGTCTGTATTTATAGGCAGTGATGAAACACTTGGTTTAATTTTAAATTGGTATACTTTGAAAACATTATTAAATAACTTTGTCGTGATGCATAAAGAAAGCAAGAGAGTCGAAACAGGAAGACATTATGCATTAAAATTATTTTAACAAATACAACAACTTCTGTGAACTTTTTTACGTAACAGCGAAATTGCTCATAAAGATTCCGCTAAATGATAAAATACCTAAGTTCATTGTTTTCTCAGCAACAATACTTTTACTAGTTGCACAGGAACAACAGCTATAAACAAAGAAAAGAATATTTTATTCGGAACGGCGACACACATGGAGAGTTTTCTCTATTTTCATACAAACTAGCGGGTAACAATAGCGGGCGGTAGGGGGCGCCACCGACCAGCTGCGCCCTCGCCCTGGGCCGCGGCCCGCACTCCAAGTGCACCCAGCAGCTACTTGTGTGCCCATATAGCTAGATATAGACACGACACGCCAATATTACACGACTCAAATGCAGACAAAGTCACGGTTTACACTTAGCAAAATTCAAAAGCGATTGTCACTTAAGGTTTTAATTCTTCATAACTTCGGTCATAAAGTATAAACAACCTCTCAAAGTACAAGTTGTTATCTTTACATATTATATTTTTATTACTACTATATTAGCCACTCCACCCTATCCACTTTTCAAGGCTATCTGCGGCAGTGGTCCAATACTTCATGAAGCGGTCCAAGTCATCTCCACATTTTCACTTCATACTTGCAATAAAATTATAACAGGCCGATGTCTGTACATTAAAGACATTAGGCAAAATATAATATATGGATCTCTAGAGTAACAGAATCAAAACCACAGTTTTTAGAATTTGTGTCTGCTTTATCATATCAGCCGCAAGACGTCCACTGCTGAACATAGGCCTCCAAATCAAATCAAATCATTTATTTGAAGTAGACCATTTACAGGCACTTTTGAATTGTCAATGACAAAGAAAATATAATTAAATACTACAAAATTATGGTGCAGTGGTGCTACAGTCACAGTCACAACACATAAAAACTGTGAAAGTACCGTAGATGCCCATGGAGAAGAACGAGCAAGAAACTCCATGGACACTTTTTTTAGATCACCAAAAATTATTACAAAACCTTTGTTACATCATTCATTTTGATATAGTACATTATGTGATAACGATGTAGCAAGTTAAAAGTGTCCACAGTAAAAATTACACAGCAGAAATAAAATAATCAATCATTAAAATTAAAACCGTGGCAGCTAAGACCCCTATCTTCCAATAAGACCGATTGGAATAAGCGGCTTACATCCAGCGTGATCCTGTGGCTGTGGTCTTCATAAGATCGTCTGCCCATCTTGTTGGTGGTCGTCCTACGCTGCGCTTGCCGGTGCGTGGTCTCCAACTCCATTCGAGACCCTTACGGCCTCATCGGCCATCAGTTCTGCGTGCTATATGGCTTGCCCTGTCTGCCTGTCTGACTATTATGTTTCTACACCTACAGTCTACACGCATCATGCACAAACTATCGCATGGAATTAGTCACAGATTTCATTGACGTATTGCACTAAAGGTCTAATTTAAAAAATACAGCTTCCATAATTCAACGCGTACGCAGTCGGGGGCATAAGTCTAGTTTCATGATAAAATAGTTTTTGATTTTGTGCTAATGTGTACTTACATTTTATTATTGCAACTGTTTGCATCAACATAAGCCATGGTATACGTTCCTAAATTGTCTCTAAAATAATCGTCATAGCTAATTCTTACATTCTTCAACTGTCTATGAAAGCAAGTCAACGGTAAAATTAGCAAAATGAAGTGCTCCGTCAAATATTTGTGACCCACTTTTAACAATGTTTGAGAGCTTATGTACATACTACCTATGTATATTTAGGAACACTTTTCAATTAAGACTATGTGCACATAAAATGTATACAGTTATTTGCGGAATTCTTGATGTGAAAAGAATATTTGCAGGTAAATCGTAAAATACTCGTAAGTTTGTTGAGACCATGTTGGGGGAGGCTGAACCCCAGACTAACAGCTTTGCTTAGAAATTTAATTGTAATTTGAAACTGTTCTTTACCTGTTTCTGTACTTGTTAATTCTCTGTTAACGGATATATTTAACTACAAAATGCCTATCTTTACTAAGTACTAAGATATTTATGCCCTTTTAAAAATAACTTTTAATATAAGTACTTCCCGTATGTAATTAAAAAAAATCACGTTTAATTAATGTTTTTATTTTTAATACCTATAATATATTTGAATTATAAAGCAGAATATAACAATGCTTTATCCTAGTGTTCAAGTCCAGATGTCGTATACTAATATGAATTCGATTTAGGTTTAGTGCAAATTGGCTAACAAACAGCAATGGAAACCGCTATGTAAATTAGATTGAATGCATTCCATACCAAGCCAAGCTGTAAAACCGTACACTTATTCTTTGAATCTGCATAAAATTAAATGTCAAATTTACGTTTTTTTTTTCAATGTGGTATGCAGAGCTTGCTTCAAAAAAAAAAGTAAGAAAGTGATATTATTAAATCAAATAATTTTGATTGGAAATTGCGAGATTGGTCAGAGAAAGATTCACAAAGGGAACAGTGGAAGGCCAAGGCCCAGCAGTGGGACAAAATAAGTTTAAAAAAGCCAAAATTATCATTTATCATCATCATCATCATCATTTGCTTACTCTTCCCTACTAACTAATATCTTGGGGTCGGCATCCAGTCTTAGCTGATGCAGCTGAATATGGTACCAGTATCTAGTACAAGTAAGAGCTGTCAGCACAATGACGAGGCCCCCTTAATAGAGGGCCAAAGCCTGCCGGGGTCGCGGGACTAACGAGCTACCGTGACCCCGGAACGTAAACGGCTATTGAAGGACACCGTGGATTTTAGTCAGTATTTTAGTAAGTCTGAAAGTCCCTCTTGCCCCGCCCTGGGTGGGAGGAGTCATTTGATGATTTTACCACGAAAAAAAGTATCTAGTACAAGTAGCAACTGAGTGTCACTTATAAATATTGCACTTAGCGGCTGTAAACAAAGTACTCATGATAAGAGAAACATTTCAAATTCATTTCATTTCGCGTGTTGTATAAACTAAATGAGGATGACGTATCGTTGAAGAATAATAATTAATCAACAAGTCATGGCTTCAGAACATGAAATAGAAAGTAGATCTCTATCATTGTTTGACCACTCATCTGATACATCTGAGAGTTATCTCTTTTTTATCGTGTTTAAATCATCAAACGAATCCTCCCGTTCATGACGTGACGGGAGGGACTGTCAGACTCGTACTGACTAAAATCCACGGTGTCCTGCAATAGCCTATAGACAGACCCGCGACCCCAGCAGGCTTTGGCCCTCCAAGGGGCCCCTTCAGATTGATGACAGCTCATTGAGGCGTGGGTGGAACACGACGCGCCCTCGACCCAGCATGGTCCATGATCGGACGGCGAGCCACCCATTACTTGCCGTTCCAATGCCCGAACAAGACATGGCTTCATTTCATGAAATAGAAAGTAGATCTCTATCATTGTTTGACCACTCATCTGATACAAAGTTATCTCTTAACATCACAGAAACATACGAGTATTGGTACGGGTTGTTAAGCTTTTAAGAGCCTTGTCGACGATGGACTTCGGATTTCAGTAACGACTCGCCCCTAAAATACACTCGTCCCTGTCTCGCACGAGTGAGTTGCAAGTTGCGATATGACAAAATACAATTTCTGTGATATTTCTGATTTAAACAATAATTCTTATTAAGGTTTGTGAGGATGGATGGAAGTTTTTGTTATAATTCTTTCTATAATTATATTAGTCTATTATTAGATACAGAGCTGGATATTTGGTTCACGAATAATTTATAATCTGGATTCTGTAAGTGATGATTTGTAAAAATAAATGGAAAATGCAATCAGGCGTTTAAACGGTCTACAGATAACCTTACTTGATTTCAAAGCAGGCTAAGATAAAATTACAGCATTAAATTAAATAACAGCAGAACTAGATACATAATTCCATATAGAAAATCATTATCTCCAACAAAGAAGAATATAGATGTCACAAAAATTTGAATAAATCCATAAATTATGTGGCAATGAAAATTTTAAAATATTAAGCAGAACGATCTCGCGTTATAAATTAAGGCGACAATTCTGTGTTTGTAAATAAAACGGTGAATGTCCGAAATAATAAATACAATGTGCAATATATTCCGAGACGTACTGGTTTAAATAAACATTAATTAAGGTCGCTGGATTAACATCAGTGAATGTTTTTATACACTGAAATAACCTGGTCTTCTTGTTGTCCTTTTGTCGCATGAGTTGAAATCAGTCTGATTTGGAGTACAGCTATTAATTTCAAACTACGTTTTGTCTACCAATTTCGGACTTACGCCGTCAAAATCGGTAATATTCGTCATATATGCACACTGGTGCATATTAACATTCACCAATTTTGGGGCATACACAGTAACATGAATATATTTCAAGTCATACTGAAATGTCAAGAACCATTCGTTAGCAATGAGGTATTTGGATTTATACAAACTGTAACCAACTATCCATCGGTCTTCTATAATTGTATGTAGGTGTCATTGAAGTTCAATACAGGGTTTGTGTCAGGGGTACTACTATCTAAGCAAGAAACCCGTGTTTTCGGCCAATGTTACGAGTGTTTACTACTCTTTATCACTTACGGACATAAGATAGTTAGGCACACGAAATAAAAATCAGTCACAACATGATTGACCACCATGATTGATGGATAGCTGTCCTTTCTTCAATGTTTTGTCAAATTTCATAAATTCAAATTGAAACTAATAGGGAGTAGGGTTCAGTTAAAACTTACGAGTTACTTTCATGTCGGGTACTTTACGGGTCCGTATGTTCGTTTACAAAATGAAAGAGTAGACCCCCAGAGCTTGCTATGCAGATGATTTTGTGATAAAAACAAATACCGATCGACAATCTACATGCCAAGAATAGAGATAAGGAAAATGGATCCTTTGTTGCAGTGTTAAGAGGTCAAAAAACCGTAGTGAATGTCCACACAGAATATTTATCTTGTTTTATTGAACATGGTACCTTTCTTAAATCACAATTGAATCGGATTTCTACTTTAATAGCTGCTAATTATTGCATATTTCGCTTCTAGCTTGTTATGAAATTTGAATCGTTCAAACAGCCAAGAACGTGATTCCGCTATGTGATATTGTTGCATGAATATTGCTGACTGCAAAAAAACAGCGGGCTATAAATCAAATTGAAAAGCCTTTCTGAAACACGGCGAGGTTTCTATACATAGCATATAGAACAATTAAAACGAAAGTAACACGTTTGAAGTTCGTCTGATCAAATATACTTTACCAGAAAGGTATATCGTAACATTTAAACACACATCTTAATGTGTTTTGTCTATTCTGTGTTTTAATATATACGTGTGAGTTCACATTGTGCAATCCCCAACTAGAATTTCAAGTTTTGAAGTGTTTTGTGCAACGAATGCAGTGTGCAACATTCCTATTATATCAGATGTGTTTGTAAATTCCCTGCCACATGTAGATTAGGTAATCTATTGTGAAGAGACTCTCCAAAGTAAATAAGGACTGTTGTGTTAATTACATTCGCAAAACGTTGATTACACACGTGAGCTTGAAGATTCCTTTGTTTTGATGATCCTAGCTTGTTGATCATCAATGAAGTCATTCTTAAAAGAGTATTATTTACGTTTTTTCTTTGAGAATAATGTGTGTACGTAAACATTTTATAAAGCCTTGGCAATGAGTCATTTACTGTAATGTGACGGTCGTTTTCCATGTATAGACTTTAGATCTGACATCATTAAATATATGATACCTTTATATTACTTGATGTCACGCAGGATAAGTCAAGTTTATCCTTCGCATTTTAACAAAGAACAGCTAATTTATTTTAATTAAATCTGTTTCCGGCGCACGCTTATTATTTATCGATATATTTATGGTCTCCTAATATTCTAATATGAATGAGAAAGATGAAGTTCCCTCCCACGGTATGTTACGATTAGTAATTTATGGTAGCTAAAGTTACCGTAAGAATAACTTATAACTTATACATTTAAATGAAATCTATGTTTTTACAAAAAGTGGCAATACTTAACATGTTATGATACTCGTAAGTCTTTTCGTTTGTAATACTTTCGTTCAGTACTTAAGCTTTATACAGCATCTTTATGTACATAAATGAGTGAACACGTGAGCGCTAACGCGGATTTAAACCATCGATCATATTTTCGTCTCGTTTGTCCGTTTACAAGCGCGACCCAAAAACCTCTCGACGGATTTTAATGGCATTTTGGTACTCAAGCCATAAAAGTGTTCAATAGTGTGTAGCAGTAAACATATATTATTATAGTACCTCGCTTTCTATACGGAACTAGACAGTAAACACTAACGTCCTTAGTACTAGCTGTGAAGGGGCCCTGCGCTAAATAAATTCAAACACCATAAACGGCCACTCTACATATTCATAGAATTTGATTGGTTGTGCTACCTCACCCTATTTATATGCATTATTCACGATTTTATCTATCACCGGATAGGCAGCGTCCCAGGCTGTACCAACAGTCGAGAGATAGCCAGAAATCTATTAGATTTTAAAGTGGCCCTTAGAACTGAGTACATACTCGTACATGAAATATACAAAATTCCCTATTTACTCGTTATGGTAGATTTTCTACATGTTAATACTATACTCTTTTATCCTGCGCAATAAAAACAATTATTCTGATAGAACATTACATAATTCACGTTTGACTTTGTTGGCGAAATACAAACAGAATTTTTCATCGATGAATTTTGGGGCTATGTATTGCCCTAAAATGTCGGTCAAGTTAAATGGGTCAGGTTGGGCTTATGGACTCAAATTGGGGTCGCGGCGAATTTTAAAAGAACAAAATGCAAATCGGTGCTGATTGCTTTCACGAATGCAGTAACGATACATGGTTTAATAAGGCTCATTATGCTGTATAAACTACGAAGGCAATACTTTGTGAATGATTGATATAATCCGATTAAAAATTCATAGTAATTGGGTGGTAATCGGAGCTATGAGTGCGGGTTTGAACAAAGAGACATTAGGTACGGCAATTTCTTTGAAAATGGCGGTTGTATTCTTTGATGGATTGTTTAATTAGTATAAAAGATAGTTGGTAGGAATACGGCTGCAATAATGACCGCATTGCGCCTGCCGTCGCCCTGCGCCCCTTCGCCCGCCGTACAACCGTGCCAGCTCCATGTAAACTGCTACATACAAACGCCACGTACGGTGTAACTTCTCCCTCGAACTTACTTCATAACAACTGAACTTACAGTTTATAGTTATTGGAACTTCGTACAAATGACTGTTATTAATATACATTCCTAAAGTTCTGAAAACTGAATTATTGTGTTTAGATTTTCATTCTCAACTTATGAACAACAAAACTTTAATATTTATGTGATATTTTCTTTACATACAACATGCTATTACTGGATTTGGGTTAATTACTTGTAAATGTTAATAGATTTTAAGTGCGAAATAAGCATTTAGGTACTTGCTGAATTTTGGTTAACGACAGTGTGATTTCGAAGAACATTACCGATGTTAAATACTATACTTTAGTAAATTGCTAGATTTGCAGTTAGACTTCACCTATTGAAAATGTTTAAAACACGATAGCTATGATTTGAGAACCATTTTGAACCGTGTTAGATTTTGTAAATATGTAAGTTTACTGCACGAGAAAGGAGAAATTTAAATTAGTTTTCCTGTATTTTTGTAAGTTTAGTATGTTTCACATAGTCATTCATTATTCTTTGGACGTAATATGTGAATTCAACAAAGATTTGCAAATCAAATACGAGAGAATAGAGGCAGCGAACTAAACTTTTATCGATGTCAATAAATAATTGGAATCGAATTTTAAACTAGGTATTAAGCAATAAATATCTCAGACAGAATTGGTCTCAGTCCTACATATTTGTAAAAGCAATGTTCTTTTATAGATAATCAAAGCAATAACGATCACGAAACGACCTACATACTAGTTTGAAAGAGAAAACATGCTCAATAACGAATACCATAATAATGAGAACTTACTGAGCTTTCGACCGCTCTTCATAATGGATAGGTGTAATGTAAATGATCGTGGTAGGTACACAATATTGACTTGTGCCAGAATGCGAGTGGGCGTGGTCACTGCATATAATCTATTATTAGAGCAACTTTGTTTTACATGAATGTGCAAGTCACCGCGGCCAGGCTTGAGACGAAGACGACGTTCGAGGTCATTCAGTCATGTACTCTCTAACGGACCCTCTTCTCAGTTTTACAATCGCATTCTGTAAGCGTCTGTACGTGTAACACTTATTGGTCGCAAATGTTGGTCGACGGCTTCAACTAGGTTTTGTTGTCATTGAATTCCAAATAGCGCTGTTAGTGCTCATTGAGATTTAGCATAACGCGAAATGTGTTCTACTTACACGATTTTCTTTTGCTTGTGTCCTTTTGTGTTCGTATGTGTTTGTAAATGTTGTCTTTGGGAGATTATCTCACATGGCTGGTCCTTTATCTGTTGCTAAGTAGGCTGCATGGTCTGATGTGGCGACGGCGATGTGGGCAGTGGGCACCATCCGGCCGGCGCGCTAACGGTACTGATTGGCCCTGTAACTCTCAGACGCCGTCTCTGTAACCCAATACATCTAATACTGTTATTATGTTTGTATCTGTCCATACTTTCTCTCGTGTATGATGTTAATCACAAGCATCGATCACGGCGATGCTATCAACACTCAGTTTTTATCCGCTTTGTATTTAACGCCCACATAAGAGTATGTTAGGATGAAGACAATGCTAAGTATGATTAGCAAATGATAGATATCTTGCAGTTGGGTGTGATAATGAAATCAGACCAATCAAAACGGATCTGTTTGCTATATTAGATACGTGCTTAATCATTTGCCAGCGTATTGATTGTAAATCAATTATCTATATTTAAATAAAAGCTGCTTAAAGGCAAGTCTACTGCAAAAACACAAAAAATAATTGGAAATACGACATAGGTAATAAATCTGAATAAAAAATAGAACCATTAAAGAATCGCAAGTCATTAGCATCCAATCAAAGTAGATACATGACATCAATCTCAAGCTCTCAATAAACAATGTATAGAACTGTAATAAACAAATCATTTTATGAGAGAAAACTTATTTTCTCCTCACAAAAGAAGGTTTTAATAAATGAAATATTTGCAATAACGCGGCCCGGCTCACAACGCCGCATTCTAACTTTGTCATTTAATTGAACCCGTATCGACGCGGCGAATGTATGGAATTCCAAACTGGAGAGGCGGAAGCGGCGAACGAGGCGCCTTGATCTTGTTCATATACACTCACCTATGATGTGCCACTGTGTACTCATGTTCATGAGTAGGAAATATCGCAAAGTGACGTCGCGGTGACAATAGCACGTTCGACCCTGTTCGCACGCTTCTCCCACTTTCCATTTATCGACTTGTTCGCTGCCCCGTTTATAAGGGGGCTATTTAGTCATTTACATGTACAAACAATTGTATCTTCAGCTAACAGATGCTAAGTGTTTGGAGACAAAGGAGGGCGAAGTACCGAACCTTTTAGAATCTCCCCATCCAAGTCAAACTTTTGTCTTGTACTTGTGCCTTGAGTGCCCTGTGTAAATACAAATAGAAGGCGAATTTACGTGTATTTGAAGAGTTGGGTATTTTATTCCATGAAATTCATTTTGCATCCGGTTTGATAAGAAGTCTGAGTAAGACAATGTTTGTTATGTATATGTTAGGGATATTATATAAAAATACCTGACCATACTATCTATCAGAACGATTTGAATTGCCAGTGTCAAAATGAATACTTATTAAACGTGCTATCATGTTGATTATTTAAATAACACTCCTTGCAACACCTTTAAAAAAGTCTGAATATAAAATACAAGGACATTTTAGGCTACGTTTTTTTGCAGTAGCATTACATGCAAATCTGCGAATACATACGGATGCCATTATAAATAAAATGCGATGCGTCCTTGAGATTTAACACGCATTTCTTCTTATTTTGGTGGGATTCAATTCGGCGAACCAAAATAACATTCAGGTGGGCGTTCCGAATCTCAAGTTCAATAAACGCTTTTTTGTGATAATGTCGCTCAATCCAAGACTTAAGATTTATTGAGTATTACCGGTTATTCACCGTAAAATATAACCAGTTTGGAGAAGACGATAGGTCTATACGATAAGTTTCTATCTCTAAGTTAAGACAATGCCCGGATTAAACCTGCCCATTGTATGTCCCTACATTTTTTTTTAAATATGTGCATAAAGTTTTTTAACCGACTTAAAAAACGGATTTTTAATTTGACCCGTATATTTGTGTGTATGTTTGACCGCAATTTAGAAGCGGTTTTTTATTTTTTATTTTTATTTTATTTTTTATTGAAAGGAATAGCAAACAGTTACATTATAAGAACTTATAACTAATTTAACTGACTGAATCAATATTAACAATAATGTAACCCACAACGCTATCCACAGGTAGACATAAAAGTTTAAAGAGTAAAGAAAGTAATCGCTAGGAGTTTTTATCGCAGTTCGAGCTGTTATAATAATGAGCATAAATAAAGTTAAAATGTTAACAAAGATAAAGAGAGAGGCTACAATGTATGGGGTTTATTTAGTAAAGAGGAGCGAGTGAGGCTTTTAAATCTACTCATTGGACAATTAAAGATATCAATATTCTTAAAATTATTATTATATGAGTCAACCATACGTCGGACAGGTGAGCGCTGGCCAGAATTAGTTCGGCAATGGTTTAAAGCAAAAAGAAGTTTTCAGAAAAGTGTTCGTTATAATTATTCTGGAAAAGGTTTTAGATGTATGTACAACAATAATGGATATCCCATCACATTATCTGCCTGCATCCGTTATTGTTTACTTGGATTGTCAAACAGCGCATATGACGAAGATTTGAGTTGAAGGAAGTCAACTAAGTACTTTTTTATTGAAGTCGGTTAAAAAGCACTAAAAAGGCTTTTCTTTTAAACTGCAAAAACAAACATAAAACTGTAAAATATTTTTTATTTCGGAAGTCGGTGGCAAAAGTCAATGAAATTAAAAACACGCCAACTAAATTCCGAAAGAAAAGATATTTTAAACTTTTTTGTGTTTGTTTTTTTAAAAGTATTTTTAATAAATAGATAATGAAGCCTACCCTCCGCGATATTTTCATTGTAAATGTTGCCTTCAAAACAGGCTCAGTAGGTGACTTTATTTCACCGAAGTTGATCCATCAAATACAGCTACGATAACCCTTGGTAAATGTATCTGCGGATAATGAAGTGAAGGTTGATGCAGTGATTCTACGAAGTGTAGCTCGGGCGCTAACGGTACCCACGGAACTCGCGCCGGCGACGTCGGCTGATCTCGGCCCACCCTGCCTATCGAACTGCTGCTATATTTCATTCAACCTTTTAAATAAACGATTTACGATCAGATTCTTTATTAAATTATTATTTACAGCCAAAGTAATGTTTCTCTTGGGTTTGAAAGAGCTTTTGGAAATGCGACGTTTGTGCCTGTGTGTGTCAAATCCTTTGGCTAGTTAAGTTGTAATTTGCACCAAGAAATACATTTACTCTAAATCTAACATAAGTTCAGATCGAAGGCGCGTTGTGTTCCACGCGCGCCTCAAAGGGCGTCAGCAAGATGACGGGGCCCTCCCTCCAGAGGGCCAAAGCCTGCCGGGATCGCGGGACTTATTCCATTACCGTGCCCCTGGAACGTAAAGGGCTATTGAAGGACACCGTGGATTTTAGTCAGTACGAGTCTGACAGTCCCTCCCACCCTGCCGTGGGTGGGAGGACTCTTTCGATGATTTTATCACGAAAATAAAAAAGTCTAACATAAGTTAAAGTACCTAAATAATGTATGTCATAACAAAAGTTATCGCAAAATAAGTATTATCTTTAGTTATCACGTATAACGTACTTTACTGATAGCTAAAGTTGTTAATAATGAGCTTTTAAATGCGTTTATGCGAAACTGCACAAAGGTTAGTAGAAGGTTATGGGTAGACCGTTGCCCGGCAGTGGGACTAAACGAGTAAAAAAATGACGTAATATTTTTTCAAGTATGTATGTGATTGCTTTTACATGCATTTGTGCTACTTTGATTACCTACTTATGCTAGCATCTTAAGTGCTTCTCTTTGTGAACTTAAAACTCAAAAAAAACTAAATAAACAGAGTTGTACAATTCGTTCAGAAGTGGTTGTTTGTTTTGGTACAAGCAGAGGTTTTCGTGGTATTGCAACACCAGTTTACCGGCTTTTAGTCGTTCAGGAATTTTGGTAGACAAATGGTACTTACCGTCGACAATTATGATCGTTTACAAACATGGCAGAGACAGTTAGTCCTTCAGTTAAATGCGAGGAATTTAAGCTTGCAATAGATTGTCTGGATTGCAATTGCATTATGCAGATAAAAAAATTAAAATTTTTAAAATCATTTGTCCTGTCGCGGTCGTCCTATGAATAGAAACCAATATTTCGTTCTCAGCATTACTGCGTGTGACCAGTAGTTCAAGGAGGTCAATATTCTCTGATATTTAAATAAAATATATTTAATGAAATATGTAATTAGCACTACGACCTACTGCCATGCTGATTGACGACACTCGGAGGATAGGAGGCTCGATTCCAAGTCATTGATTGTTGTTTCGTTTCAGGATCAAAATGGTAGATCCAGATCACGTCCATAGTCACAAAACATAACAAATTTCTTGATCTGCTTGGAACTATTCGAGATTGACCCTCGAAATGTCAACTCGTTTTTTCTTTTGCTCGTCGGTTAACATTCTCGGTACCCAACGCGCAGAGACCTTTTTCATTTGGAACTCATTCGCAAGGATTTTTTAAACACTGCCATATGAGATACCTGTGACGGCAGCTATTTCGTTCTCAGCATTACTGCGTGTGACCAGTAGCTCAACGAGGTCATCACTTATCTGATATTGAAATAAAATCTATTTACTTAAATTAACACTACGACCTACTTACTGCCATGCTGATTGACGACGCGGTTGGTGCATTGATTGAACATTCGTGTGTTGCGCTGCTTGTCGTGGATTCGATTGCCGCAAGGAATTTTTTTTGGAACGAAGTTCCTTATCGCGCGTTGTGAAAGGGGTCTGGACGGAAAAAAATCTTACGAAAAGTTGGCACGACACTTTTATCCGACTGCGCGATGCAAAGGAGGGTAATGTGTTTATTACCATGGAATGGAATGGAATGGACTGGACTGGACTGGACCGGACCGGACTGGACTGGACGGGAGTGGAGTGGAGTGGAGTGGAGGAGTGGAGTGGAGTCGCGACGATTATTTTTGTTGAGTGTATACAGTAACTTCGTTCCATCCGGGTGTCCCACGACACCTCTCAAGTTTTTTTTTTAATTTATACAGGTTTTTAGTTTAATAATTACAAGTAGATTTTTCTGGTCCGGTTGTAGTTGTATATGAATTAAATTTTTCTTAACGCACTTTGGTTTAATAATTACAAGTAGATTTTTCTGGTTTGGTTGTAGTTGTATATTAATTAAATTTTTCTAAACGCACCCATGACACTTTGGTTTAATAATTACAAGTAGATTTTTGCTGGTTTGGTTGTAGTTGTATATTAATTAAATTTTTCTAAACGCACCCGTGACACTTTGGTTTAATAATTACAAGTAGATTTTTCTGGTTTGGTTGTAGTTGTATATTAATTAAATTTTTCTAAACGCACCCATGACACTTTGGTTTAATAATTACAAGTAGATTTTTCTGGTTTGGTTGTAGTTGTATAATAATTAAATTTTTCTAAACGCACCCATGACACTTTGGTTTAATAATTACTAGTAGGTTTTTCTGGTTTGGTTGTAGTTGTATATTAATTAAATTTGTCTAAACGCACCCATGACACTTTGGTTTAATAATTACAAGTAGATTTTTCTGGTTTGGTTGTAGTTGTATATTAATTAAATTTTTCTAAACGCACCCATGACACTTTGGTTTAATAATTACAAGTAGATTTTTCTGGTTTGGTTGTAGTTGTATATTAATTAAATTTTTCTAAACGCACCCATGACACTTTGGTTTAATAATTACTAGTAGATTTTTCTGGTTTGGTTGTAGTTGTATATTAATTAAATTTTTCTAAACGCACCCATGACACTTTGGTTTAATAATTACAAGTAGATTTTTCTGGTTTGGTTGTAGTTGTATATTAATTAAATTTTTCTAAACGCACCCATGACACTTTGGTTTAATAATTACAAGTAGATTTTTCTGGTCCGGTTGTAGTTGTTTATGAATTGATTTTTTCTAAACGCACCCATGACACTGAAGAAATTCGTAGAGTGGAAACTTTTCTTTTTTATTACCAATCGACTTATATATGGTTGGTTTTTGCTAATCTCGAGTGTGAGTACGAGTATGCGCAACTTTTCACATAATGCTACCAGAGAAAGTAGGTAAACAAAGTAACAATTGCTCCAACAAAAATATATAACACCATGTCCATTACTGACACATGACAAAAGCATTTTCTCATATAGAGAAGGCCTAAGCAGCTGTTTGCCTTTTAATATTGTACTAGCTTCTGCCAGCGACTTCGTACGCGGATCCTGTTGTTTATGCCAGTGGCAAAGGGGTCGTCAAAATCGAAGATCTGAAACCTCTGATGTCGAATTCTTAGAGCCTGGGACGGGAAACCAACGGGATGCGCATGACGATTCCAGACGTTCCAGTTTTCTTACAAAAGCAAGTCAACAGGAAATGCCCATCATACTAAACAACTCTTGCTAAGACGTGAATCCTATATATGTTATAGTGTAGCTGGGCTCTTGGAGTTCCACATCAGGTGTTCCAGATCTTCAGTTTTTATACGACAACAGGGAGTGCTCATCAGGCTGAACAAATCTTGCTAAGACGTCATTACTGTATATGTAATAGTGTAGCTAGGCTCTTGGAGTTCCACATCAGGTGTTCCATATCTTCAAATTTATTCTCTCAGCAGAAAATGCTCATCACGTGGAACAATTTTTGCTATGGCGCTATTTTTGTATCTCTTATAGTTTAGCTGATCTTTTGCAGTTCTGCATCAGGTGTTCAAGTTTCCAAGACAAATTATAGCCTATATGTTGCCCAGACTTAATAGCTATATAACAAAAAAAAAAACAATCAAATCCGTCCAGTAGTACCGAAGATTAGCGTGCATGGAGTAACTTCTCCCGTTTTCCTAACATTTCCCTTCACTGCTCTGCTCCTATTGATTGTAGCGTGATGAAAAGTATCCTATAACCAGCCCAGGAGTATGAAAAATAATTGTACCAAGTTTCGTCAAAATCCGTCCAGTAGTTTTTGTTTCTATAACGGTTATACAGACAGACAGACAGACAGACAGACAGACAGACAGACAATAATTATACTGATTGCATTTTTGGCATCAGTATCGATCCCTAATCACCCCCTGATAGTTATTTTGGAAATATATTTCATGTACAGAATCGACCTCTCTACAGATTTATTATAAGTATAGAAGATGTGCTGTTGACTTTTGATAAAAAGTCAAGTTGATAATAAGTTTTCTCACGAAGTCAGCGATCCTAGATTAGGCGAAAAAGTGCAAACGAATTGAAAAAATCACACTGGTCCTAACGAAGGACTTAGTTACAAAAAAAAAGTAAACTAAACTTTCCCTTATATAAACTAAAATGAGATGAGCTCTCCTTTCTAGTAAATGTATGTAGGCATTCCTAAACACAAGTAATGTCTCAATTAGTGCAAAGCTTTATGAAACAAAACGTACTACAAAGTTATTTTATTTGTTTTTAATTGCATGCAAATATTTTCTCGAGACAGGAACAAAATACCGACGCGTCGATTTAAGAATCTCGTTATAATTAAAGTTAGCTACAAAACGATAAAAACAATGTGCAAGAAATAAAAATTTTACAATCAGGTTCTATTTTTTATTACTCATCGAAAGCTTTCTTATACGCTATCTATTCACCACAAAGTAGTTAGAGCGTACCTAATGTAGGTGCTTATTTTAGAATTCGTTATGCCTAATTGATCACTGAGCTGCCAAGATTAATTAAAAATCACTTGAATTTCGATAACAACCGCAATAAATATTCATCTTGTTGTGGAACCATTTAAAATCGGTACAAATCAATTAGAACCAATTAATATGATCTTGAAGAAAGTCAATGCCGTCATAGTTGCATTCTGGACCTGACCTTAACACTTAAAGCCATGTAAGGTGAACATATGAGAGCACATGATAAAAGTTGTTATACACTGATACCGGTTTCAATAAAGAAGGTTTAGGTGATCAAGTAGTCCGATGTTTGTAACTGAATAATATCGTGAAGGCTTTCCGGTGAACGAGAACGCGCAAGTTGCGCTTGCGCCGCCTCACCGAACAACCGAGGGGTATGCGGGGCGTGGGGGAGTCACGACGTGGTTAGCCTAGCCTACGTTAGGTTAGGCTTGATTCCATTTTGCCTTTCTCGATCGCTCTGTATTTCTCCTGTGTAGGTTATCGTTTGATCGTAAAAAAGAGCTTTTATTTTAATGTCCATGGAGGAATTCGCAGTGAGGTAAAGTATTGGTAAATGATTTTCTTCAAAATGCAGTATTTTATCCATTTATTTTGTTTTATATGCGAAAGCTCCAGTGTAATAAATGTTTATTGAGAATGACCTCGTGTATTCATAGTCGTAAATAACTTTACTAATTGGAAAATTAAATGTTAACTGCGAAGTGACAATAAATATTTAAGAATTCTGAATGTCTCGATCAGATATTTAAAATTCATTTTCATTGACGGAATTCCTGTCCTATGATATCGGTCGCCTTCATGATTCAACTCCGCCAATCTGTTGGCATTCTGTTCTATTCGTCGCCGTCGCGTCGCCGCGGACCCTGACATTTCGATAAAGGCAGCCGATGACCTGTTTTCGATGTTATTCGTTGTCAAATGTTGTAGAATGAATTCCAATAATGTTGAAATATTCTGAGCTGCAAATTATAAATGTGATTGCATTTCGTTGAAATTGATTTGGTTCAGACTAATTATTAAAGTTGATGGTTTCTAAAATTCATCGTTTCGCAAGGTAGCATCTTTTGCCATCAGAATTCCTTAACAAATCATTTTGAAGCCTACATAGTGGGTTACTTAAGCGCTTATAATGAACCCATGATATAATAATGGACTGCTTTGACTTTTTGAAGGCTATTATAAAGCTGCATCCGGTATTTAGTGAAAATGGCACATCCTGCATCCATTTACTAAGTACCAACAACACTTAATTACTGGTGTCTCATTAAAAATGATTAAAAGGCAACTTTATTTTGGTATGTAAAAAGCTGCACAGCTTCGTAGACCACGAAGATTTACAGCTTACAGTTGTTTAATTTTGCATTGTGTTTACATTTTTGAAGCTAGAAAATTAAAATTATCTTGTAAATACGATGTTAGTATCCCAGTAATAAATGGTTTAAAACTGTGTCGGTTGAGCGGCTGTGCGCTGTAATGGCGGGGCGGTGTGTCGGGCAGGAGGCGGGAGCGGGCGCCACCCGCCACCGCTAATTGTTACTATTACAGAAATTGGTCACTTACACTGAATCGCGATAAATCACTACCCGCAACCCGCCGGGTAGGCAGGCTGTGGGTTCGAAGCGTGCACAACCGACGTTCATTCGATTACTCACTTTGTAAATAAACTGTGCACACGTATTTGGTTGCAAAACCTTTTATTATTCATTCTTGTACGCATACCAGCTACTTTTCGTACCGTGACTGTAACTTACCCTGATTTTATTACGATTGGCTATCACCATCATCTAATATTTTACAAGAAATACTACAATTTATCATGTAATCCGCGGTAGAGCGTATTAACATAATTATTGCATTTTTATTCTAGTTTCGATGCTCATTTTACATTTTTTGTTGCAGAAAACCGGTTGAAATAATCAAAAAGAAAGAGCGAAAATCTTCGTTTGAGAGGAGTTTTTGGGAAGGTGAGTTAATTTTTAATTAAATAAGCATGTTGACAACATCAATAAATTGCAAAACTAATTAGTTTCTCAGCTAGAGTTTTGAAAAATAATGGATATGTATTTTATTTGGTAAATTAATGCATATTTATGAATATATAACGCATCAAAATTCGAGAGTTCCAGCTCATTAGGTCAGAAGTAAGTACAACCTGTACTTGCTTGTGACGTATTTATGTTTTTTAAACTGTCGTATCTTCGACAATTTTAGTTTACGTAGAAAAAAATCGACTTACAGTCGGGGCCCATTCAAATTTTACCAATCAAATCTTCCCAAGGGGGACTGTGAGTCGTTCTGTTCTGCATTAGAATTTATGATTTGTTTTATGTGTGTATCGAACTATCGATTATAAAACTATTTCAATTGTGTAGTTATTTAGTATTACTAAACAGAATTTTAAACTACTGGGCTTGTTTCTTTCTTTCTAGTTTTTATTTAGGTAATTTAATTTCTTCAGATATTTTTTTTAAAATCAGTTTTGATTGATAATCTGACGGACTAATTAGTTTTTTTCAGCCAAATACCCTAGGTATTGTAGTTCCTGATGCCCTGTAGCCCTCCACAAATACCCTATTGTAGTTCCTGATGCCCTGTAGCCCTCCACAAATACCCAATTGTAGTTCCTGATGCCCTGTAGCCCTCCACAAATACCCTATTGTAGTTCCTGATGCCCTGTAGCCCTCCACAAATACCCTATTGTAGTTCCTGATGCCCTGTAGCCCTCCACAAATACCCTGTTGTAGTTCCTGATGCCCTGTAGCCCTCCACAAATACCCAATTGTAGTTCCTGATGCCCTGTAGCCCTCCACAAATACCCTATTGTAGTTCCTGATGCCCTGTAGCCCTCCACAAATACCCTATTGTAGTTCCTGATGCCCTGTAGCCCTCCACAAATACCCAATTGTAGTTCCTGATGCCCTGTAGCCCTCCACAAATACCCAATTGTAGTTCCTGATGCCCTGTAGCCCTCCACAAATATCCTATTGTAGTTCCTGATGCCCTGTAGCCCTCCACAAATACCCTATTGTAGTTCCTGATGCCCTGTAGCCCTCCACAAATACCCTATTGTAGTTCCTGATGCCCTGTAGCCCTCCACAAATACCCTATTGTAGTTCCTGATGCCCTGTAGCCCTCCACAAATACCCAATTGTAGTTCCTGATGCCCTGTAGCCCTCCACAAATATCCTATTGTAGTTCCTGATGCCCTGTAGCCCTCCACAAATACCCTGTTGTAGTTCCTGATGCCCTGTAGCCCTCCACAAATACCCAATTGTAGTTCCTGATGCCCTGTAGCCCTCCACAAATACCCTATTGTAGTTCCTGATGCCCTGTAGCCCTCCACAAATACCCTATTGTAGTTCCTGATGCCCTGTAGCCCTCCACAAATACCCAATTGTAGTTCCTGATGCCCTGTAGCCCTCCACAAATACCCAATTGTAGTTCCTGATGCCCTGTAGCCCTCCACAAATACCCTATTGTAGTTCCTGATGCCCTGTAGCCCTCCACAAATACCCAATTGTAGTTCCTGATGCCCTGTAGCCCTCCACAAATACCCTATTGTAGTTCCTGATGCCCTGTAGCCCTCCACAAATACCCAATTGTAGTTCCTGATGCCCTGTAGCCCTCCACAAATACCCTATTGTAGTTCCTGATGCCCTGTAGCCCTCCACAAATACCCTATTGTAGTTCCTGATGCCCTGTAGCCCTCCACAAATACCCTATTGTAGTTCCTGATGCCCTGTAGCCCTCCACAAATACCCTATTGTAGTTCCTGATGCCCTGTAGCCCTCCACAAATACCCTATTGTATTTCCTGATGCCCTGTAGCCCTCCTCAATAAAATGTTAAGCCGTTCTAACAACTTTAGTTACACCGAAGTACTAGTCATCTAACGTAGATGGTGCTAGCTTCCAACCTTACCAGTCGTCCGGGGAATTCTGTCTCTCAAGGTCCGATAATTCTTTGTGTTGGTTCGGTTGGTATTCCCACTTTTAGTTGGTCATGCACTGAGTAAATCCGGATACACACTGAGCGCAGTTGTTGTAACATTCACGTGAGTCAATTAGGTGATGGGCTATCAACCTCTCACATATTATGTAACTTTTGGACCAGTGGGTCACAAAAGTAACGTTCAGTTTCATTGCATTCTGTTGCTTTAATAAATGCTAATGGTTTTATGACGATACCGGTTGCAATTTTGCACGCCTCTTCATCTGCAATATAAAGGAAAATGGAAGGGAAGGAAGATCTGATTAAAATTTCGTTGTACTTTCAGAGATAAAGTTTTAGTTGGTTCTTGTGGTTTTATGAACGAAACAGGACAGTCTATGTAGAGGCCCTAGCACGACTTTGCACGTTTTTGTGACGTAAAGTAAACGGGAACTTTGACCGAAAGACATTTTTTGTTTCTCGTTCGTACACGAGAGGTGCTTTTCCATTTCCCACGCAATAAACGCGCGCCGTATAAACTTGAAGTACGCTGTAGGTTAAGTATGGAATTCTTGTGCTAAGGCCTCAGTTTTGTAAATTTGAAAAGCATGTATTTAATATGATTGTACTGCTGACTCAAATTACTAAGCAAAATCAGGCCATTGCAGTTATCTATTCACTCAAATAAATATAACGTTTTCTCGTCTATGCCATGACATACATAAAAGTGCAAGTTATGATTCTTAATCATGAAAAGTAATGACCTCAATATTTCACAGAACACGAGTTACATAATAAGATTAATCGACAGTAAAAATGTTACAAGAATAAACTAGCATTAGGAATTCCGATAGAGTTGTTTGATAAAGCAGTAAATGCAGCACGCGTTAGCGCAAGCAACTCAGGCGCATATCAAATAGACGCGGTTTCAGGGAGGCTGTCCGTGCGCAGTGTTGATGCTCAATTAATCGGAAAATTATAAGTAATGAAGTTTTAATTGGAATGATTTCAACGAACTTGTTTGTAGACATGCAATCCTCTCAAGTGTATAAAGTCTAAATGATATAATCTCTCTCGCGTTGAAGGATCACCGATGTAACAGTGTATAATTATAGTATATTTTATGTTTTTATGAATGGAAATGTTACTGGATATTTTGTTGAACAAAAATACTTTTCTGTTTTTGAATACAAATAACAATTAATTACTTATAATAATAAAATTAGGAGATAAAGAAGTCAACACGGTCACATATTAAAGTTTTTATAACCCAGCCACGATAATGCTAAAACCTGTTCTATTAAACTTTGATTATTAGAAAAGTGTAATCGGTAAAAATATATTATGTAAATTTCTCAGACTAGGGTTGCTGAACTTATAGATAAAACTAGTTATTTATCGCATCCTTAATGGCGAAAAAATGATTAAATTTTAGTTATGTCAGAGTCGTCGTCCGGGACGTGAAAGTGCACCTTGCGCAGGCGCAGCTTTCGCACCTGCTGGCTCCCCGTTCAACACATGGCGTAATGCAGTTTCGGTGCAAGGCTTGAACCGCATTTCTGGCATACCATAACATACAATATCAAACAAAGTCCAACCTTTGACTTGTTCCAGTTCTGCCATACTAGTTTTTACTTTTTAGTTTTCACATATTGCATAAAACCAGTAATCTGTTTTTTGAAAGGTCAACCATGATCGGATTATTATAATATCAAAGTTCAATTTCACAATGATGATACATAACAAACTATTACAAGATAGGAAAGATTTGAGTCATTCACCAAATACTTTAGATTGTTATTATAAACCGTCTGTAAAAAGGAGGAGGATGTTTGTATGTATGTTTGTCCGCGATTATCTTGCATTTGGTAGAAAAATGTTAGTCTTATTCCGGAGAAGGTTTTGGTATACAACAGCAATGTATGTTCCTTTTTTTAAAGCCTTTTTTTCACGTTCATATCTAGTTTGCTCCTTTTTTATGTTTAGATTGTAACGCACTTAACAGTACATACGTTAAAAATTTAGGTATTGGGAAAATATAAAAGGGCGTGTGCGTCACTTATATGAATCACAATCAATTAAAAGATGATCTCAGTTCTTGATCGAACTAGCACGTAACTTTTAACATGATTTGCGATGATCGTTATGATATTTTACCTATTATATACTAACTTATTACTCTGCGCTAGTTTAACTATTTCGTTGTAGGCCTACAAATAACGATTTGGCAATACTTTTGCGTATTATTGATTTCACCACGTTTTTAATTATTGGCTCCACTATGAATACCTCTCCACTGAACGAAGTTTTTTTAGCCTTAGGTGTCGATTGCGTGCGCAACTTTGAAACACATACCTCTACGCGAAATATGAGTATGTTCGAAAACATTTTAACTGCATGCCCACGACTTTCGATGTAGCAAAGAACAATTGTATTTTTTAAGACTGAACACTGTGTAAAAGTACTTTCAAATAAATTCCCGCGAGGAAAGTAAGGTGGGCTGGAATCCCGCGCACGATCATTAAAGTGATGGCCACGACCTGCTCGTCGGCTTTCATTGTTTAGCCACAGCTTTGCATATCGTCTCACCAACATCAATTTATGATTGAAAGTGATTGACAATTTGTGGTCAGACACCATCATCCTTAATACCAGGAAAAGGAAAAGGATCCACAGTATGTGCGGCGCATACTTACATAGGACATTAGACTATGCCCATCCAAATATTTTCTGGAATAGGAAAAAAGTAATTCAGCTTCGAAAATATTGTGGCGCATTAATTTATCCGGTTGCCCTTTAAGTTGCAATTCTCGGCATTTCCTCTTAGAAGGAAACAAAAAAAGATTTAAAATCAAACTGTTTTACGTCTAAATGTCAGGGACTTAAGGTCTGTTTTGACAGGGCTCGAGTAAATTCGACAGGTCCCAGGGCTTGCTTTGGCCTGTTTGACTTGCCAAACAGAAAGGTAACCAACCACATACCGTCAGAGAAGTATTTTATTCATTGTACTGTAGGTACTTCATGAGCGACGTCTGAATGTAGACACTGGCCATTCACCGTCATACCTTCATCGGCAGTTTATAATTTATTGGAAAAAGGACTACGTGTGCTACAGTTCAGATATAAATTGCTTAATTAACCCTATTTATTACGTGAATATGTTATGTAGCATATAATCGTCACCAACGTAACGTTGCTTGACAAATCCATTGTCGTTAGGAGCACTGTTTAGCGCGACGTGTAACTGTAACTTTGATAAATCTGGTTATTATTTGCCCGACGACCTTTACAGATATAAATGTTGTGGTTATTACTGACTTGTTTTGTTCAGATTACGTAAGACATGTCACTGGAGAAAGTTAATTTAGTTTTGAAAGTGAAATCGATTGCACTTTCTTTCACTTATCCATTTCATAGTTTCGTTGTTGGTTCCGTCGATTATATTCAAAGAACAAGAAACCCAGTTCCCTGTAAATTAGCTGTACAATAACATCGCACTCAGGAAAGTTTGTTGTGTCATCGCTCCGTACACCTACCACAAACTTCTTACATAAAGCTCCATAAAGTTAAAATTGGCTTACTTTGAAATAATTTCGTATAAAATATTTATTAATGAAAGATATAAAAATTCCAACTCCAGCAACGAGTGTACAGATATCTATTCCTATATTGAGGTAGGTATTACAGGAGGGCTTAATAAAAGGACGGGAATGTAAAAAAATGTGCAAACAACTCCGCAAACACGTCGGAGCGGTTTAAAGGCCGCGTCCGGATTGCGAGGGGCGGCGGCGGCGGAGGGCGCAGGCAGCATTCCAGCCTCCCGTGGCCACGGCGACGTCACTGCTATATACCTATAAGGCGCATTCCACGATGCCACTCGTTCTTTCACCGCAAATATGAAAAAGAAAGCAAAAGAAAGCGGCTATTATGGACCAGTTTAACATTAAAAGGGCTACATATATATTTATAACTTCAAAATTTTGGAAGCGATATTAGAAATACCAACAAGAGGACGGAAATAAAAGATCAAGTTAGAGTTAGAGCGCCTCGACCCTGACATGTGTGGTGCGCGGGCGCCGTCTGCTGCGCCAGAGCTCACGGTCGCCGCCCTCCAGCGCCTACTGGCTAAAAATAGCACACGATACCGATCGATGGTTATTGCTTATCGAGATCAACGTTACAACACTAGAATTAGCGCTCCTTCAGCCAGTTCCTGAGGTTTCAGTGAGCCAATGTTGAGTGACGTGAGCGAATTAATAATCGCGTGTCTTTAGGTCACAGTGTTAGTCATGCCGGGGTGGTTGATAATAATAAATGATAGTTTGGGTCGGTGGTGATGGGCCGTGCGCCGGGTGACGGGCGCGGGGGAGCGTCGCGTGCGCAGCTCAGTGTCCGTCCCTGGCTCGGAGCAACGCCCCCGTCAAGGGCGGCGACGCTGCAAATTTCTGCAAGTCCACCGCGAGTCAGTGCATCGCGCCATGTCGCGGCGGCTCCGCGCTCGCCGCTCGCGCTCGCACTCCGCCGTGGGCGCACGCCACTGCACGCACCGCCCTATGTAAAATAACTGTTATTTCGGTCGTTAATGGACACGTTCCGCATTCTTAACTCGATCCTCTTTCTTCGGACTTTTGAGATCCGTAATTTTATTCCGATCCCAAATAACTGGGTTTTCGGTGTCGGAAGTTTTGGAGTTTTTTTTTTCTGGTTAATTTTCCTAAGTGCACAATGAAAGTAAGTTTTCAGAACGAACAGGATTCAAAAACTGGTTTGACGATTGAAAGTGTAGTGTTATAAATTGGTTCAAATGACGATCACCTTGGATGTGATATTTTGTTTTTTTTCACAATGTTGGACACGAGGAAACTGCCGAGGCGCTCGGTGTCGCTTCATGGTTCGTACGCAGAGTTTATTTGTTAACAAAGCTTGTTGGATACACATTCATTAATTGAAGTACTTATAAACTATCACCACATATTCAACATACGACTATACATTCCATCACGTAACTTTTTGTATCGGGCGCGCTAAGCCAAGCCGCAGTGTATACTATGTATGTAGGGTTGACCTAGCGGTCACCTTCTTCAGGCGGTTTCCTAGGACATATATGTACATTGCCTTTATTCGATAACGTGTTTTAATCTAACAAAGAAAGCTTTTCAGGCTCAACGGCATGTTTCAGTATTCTGGCTCAAGCGAGTGTGTTGTATTTTTTTCGATTTTGAAGTTTTAGCTAAGGAAAAATTTAGCTTTAAGAGAGCTTTATTCCAATGAATGGGGGAATTTCATTGTTTCTTAGTACTTATAAGATGAAGAATGAAATGAATAAATAAAATCATTTATAATGAATTATTTGCACATGTTTCTACCAGCGATAGATGGCATCATCGTATCGTACTCTGTTACTAGCATAAGAGAGCCTTTTCCAGTCTACCTCACAGAATTTAGTTTAGGAGGGTTTTTAACATAGGTATTTTTTTTTTACGTGGTAAAATCATCTAATGAGTCGTCCTACCTAGGGCAGGATGGGAGGGACTGTCAGACTCGTACTGACTAAAATCCACGGTGTCCTTCAATAGCCCTTTTCGTTCCAGGGTCACGGTAATTGGAAAAGTCCCGCAACCCCCGGCAGGTTTTGGCCCTCTAGAGGCCCCCCGTCATCATGCTGACATTATTATTTTATTATTATTACAATTATTAATTACCAAAGGGTTAGGCAGACATTTCCCTATTAAGTTTAAAGCCTACTTATGTAATAATGTTTAGGAGTAAATAGTAGGTTTTATGAGTTTACCAAAATACCTGGTAATTATGTGCCTCTCGATAATTTTATGTACGGAATGTGAATTCACAAATATACGCGTACAAAAGAACATTCGTAACCAGCTGAACAAACTGAAATATGGCAGTATTAGGGATGTTCGGTGCTCTGAAAAAAAAAAGAAACATATAAACATCTCGATTGCTACATTGGTATATTGGACTCGAATGCGAATGCTGTACTTTTGTTTAAATTAGTGTTGGGCTCTTGTATGACCACTTGTTTGCCTGATGGTAATCGAAGACATAATCGGCGGTGAATTACGCTTGTCTAGAAATAAAAATAAAATAGAAAAAGAAGAAGTATATAATTATACATATTCCACAATATTCCACAACTATCACACAACGCCATCTAGTCCCAAGCTAAGCAGAGCTTGTGTTATGGGTACTAGACAACTGATAAACATACTCATATACACTCGAGAGCAATGAATCCGGGTCACTTAAAGAATCCTAAAAATCTCGGAAACTAAAAATGCTAGGTTAATGCAATAAATTGTATTTAATAGACAATGTAATACTCCTTAAATGAAGGTATTAAAACTTCTTAGTAATTGTAAAGTTATATCATAAAAAAATCAAATTTGAGGGCCACTTTCGATGATGGAACTACGAAATTACAGCATTTGGTTTTGCTTTTGTTTGTAATCTGTCATTTATGTGGGTACATAAACCATGTTGATAGTGCTCTATATTCATTATTCAAGCTGAAATTATGTCGCTTAGGCCTGAAGAATGCACCAGAATACTTACAATGCTGGAAACCGGCCGAAGTCAGCGCGATACAGCCAGGACTGTCGGTGTGTCGTTGTCAACAGTACAAAGAGTTCTCCGACGTTACGAAGAAACTGGTTCTAACCTACGCAGACCAGGAACGGGCAGAACCAGGTGTACCACAGCACGAGAAGACCGATACTTGGTGAACACCATGCTTCGAAATCGCTTTCTCACAGGAACTGAACTCACCAATCAGTTTCGACGCCTCGGAGGAAGTAACCCAAGTGCATGGACAGTAAGACGTCGGCTTGCTGAATCTAACTTAAAACCCCTTAGACCTGCAAACGGCCCTAAACTGGAGCGTGGGCATCGTATTTCAAGACTAAGATATGCCCAGAGCCACGTAAATTGGAGTATTGAAGATTGGTCAAAAGTTATGTTCTCCGACGAATCAAAATTTATGCTCTACAAGCACGATGGAAGACACAGAGTGTATCGAAGACCAGGGGAAAGATTCAAGCAAGCATGCATCGAAGAAAAAGTAGCCTACGGTGGTGGGTCTGTACTTGTGTGGGCCGGAATTTCTTCTGAAAGTCGCACAGAGCTGGTGATCATAGAAAACGGCTCTTTAACTAGCGTAAGATATGTGGAAGAAATCCTCAATGATCACGTTGGTCCATTTATGGTCAATTTAGGAGAGGATGCTATATTTATGCATGACAATGCCCGACCTCATACAGGTAGGATTGTGAATGACTACCTTCAAGAGATGAACATTACTCGTATGGAGTGGCCAGCGCGCAGCTCGGATATTAACCCGATCGAGCATGCTTGGAACGAGCTAGGCAGATGCGTAAAACAACGAAACCCTCCCCCAATCACGCTTCGTGAGCTCAAAATTGCTCTCACAGAGAAATGGGAGAATATTCCCCAAAATCGTATAAGGAACTTGGTGTACAGCATGCCAAACCGCGTAAACGCAGTAATGGAAGCACGAGGAGGCAATACGAAGTATTAAAATTCAAGAAAATCGTAATAAAGTTCAAAAATTTCATGTTTCCTATTTTTGTTTTAAGGAGAGATCAGCAGTTTTTTTCTTTATGTAATTTTGTGTTAATAAAATGTATGGTGACTCATATTTTTTTTACTTTCATTTAAGGAGTGTTACATTGTCTATTAAATACAATTTATTGCATTAACCTATCATTTTTAGTTTCCGAGATTTTTAACATTCTTTAAGTGACCCGGATTCATTGCTCTCGAGTGTATTTTTAAATACATAAATATTATACATAAATAACACCCAGACACAGAACAAAATGATCGTGCTCATCACACAAACATTTGTCCTGGGTGGGAATCGAACCCACGACCTCCGGCATAGCAATCAGGGTCACTAACCACAGACCAACAGGCCTGTCAAGTAAAGTTGTAGCTATCAGGAATTACAGATTCTGGTAGGGAATTCCGCTACTTAGATCAGGAACTCGGCCTGTGGCAAAAAGAGCAAAAGTTTCAGGTTTGATGTTGAGGCTCGATACATTTTGTTTTGTAACAGTCACTCATAATATTATGGGTACACACATGTTATTAAGGTTCTTCAATTTATTTATTTTTTGTGCAGTCCATGAACACAATTTGTTACACAAAATACATTTCAGTAATATTCTTGTTTGTTTTTTTTTTTGTATTCTGTCTTGACCGTCGAACAACGTAATTTTAAAGTTTACGCAACTGAATAAATTAATTCAATGTCTTTGTTCTATTTTGACGACGATATTAAATTATTAATACATAATATAGATAATACCCTTGAGGTTGGAAAATCTCCATTTCAAGACTGAATTTGCAACAGTTGTCTAAATAAGTAGAAGCGTGCCGGGTCTGTAAAATATGTGTGCATATAGTTTACTACGAATATCATAATGGAAAAAATACTTCAGTTGTTTCGCGTATTTCTATAAGATCACCCATTAATAATTTTATCTGTAGCAATATTAAAACAATAATTAAATTCAAATAAATGTCATGGTCTCTACTTGATAAGTTCAAGATTATTCGGAAAATAAATGCGCAAATTAGAATAAGTGTAAAGTTGTTTGCGTTCACGCAATGTACACTCGAAAAGTGATAGTTTTAGATTCAAAAACATACATCGTTGTTAAAATCCGACATTCTCGTTGTTTACATCGCATCGAAGAGGAGAGAGAAGGTACTTTTACTGTAAACACTTTATTGTGTTTTAACAGTACGTTCGTGCATATTTTATCAATGTACAGTTGCGTTGTTAAGTACTTGGGGGGATGTACAGATCATGACAATTAATACATTTTCTTTGTGCATGTGACATTATCATGTATAAATTAGCATATTACCGCAAGTATTGTGACTAAGTGTCACTTGTGATGAAGTACGTGCTGTGTGCTGTGACGCATCATCTTAGGCAACACAGTGTTGGTCAACTGTAATAGGACACTGCTCTGATTCATAGAGCTAACTTATTTGAGTAACTTCCTTCAACGATATCAGACAGTTTATCACATCACTTGAAATATTTCCTTTGCCTGTAAAATCAAATAAATGCATTTAAATTTTAGTGTTATAACCATGCGGTTGCTATAAGTTGAAGTATTTACGATAACGCTACCGGCGAGAGTTGACCTGGATTCAAATATTTAGTTTATTCACTTAGGTATAAGATGCTGACTACACACTTAGGTATATTTCTTTTAAGTGTTGCACTCGCATTCCAATGTCGTTAGCGAATAAATTAATTGATAATATTGCAATAACGTGTATGACTTTATTAGAAAAGGTCGGTGTTATCTTAACGCGATCGGATCAGCTGTTCTTATAGACGTCGTTCAGACGAGTTTGCGTGCTGATAATGGCTCAGGGAAAACGAAGTGGCTGCAGGGAGCTCTGTTATTTAAAACGGTTTACCTGATTTAGTAATTCTATAGTTGTGTTTACCTGTAATATTTGTTGTTGTTAAATATGTGATGTGTTTTATTTTTTATTTTCAGATCGTGTCAATAAAAGTGATGCTGAAGACAAGAGTTTGTCTAATGACGAGACTCCCCTACCATCATGCCCACGACAACCCCCAGATGGAGTAGAGACTCCTTGCGAGGCCGTGGAGAAGACCCCGGAGCCAACGTCCCGCCTCCCGCTGCGGATGCCGGCGGGCTGGCCCGGCGTGCGCCCCCGCTTCTCCTACACATCCAGGACACAAGATGCCCGCAGTGAGGCTAGTGTTAAAGACAAAATTGCCATGTTCTCCAATGACCGGGCTACATCTACTGATCGCCTGGACAAATGTGGCACATTACCAACCAGAAACTCTTCAATTATAAGGAAGAGCACGGTACAATATGCAAGCAGCTACACCGACGTATCTTCCTTGGATAGACGTTTGACGAAGTCTCAAGACAATCTTGATGAATTACCTCGTTCGTACAAGAGGCACACGGAGCGACCGGAGGTTCTGGGAGGTATGGAACGAGCTTCAACTGCTTCGACATATGTTTCTGCAAAGAACACGTCATTGTATGCAGAGGCTAAACCCTTGTTTTATGGAAGTACCACAACGTTACCATCCAGCTCAGATCCATCATTTGCTAAAACAGTGTATCATGTGCGCAGTGTTAGTGATGACAACGGCAATAAAAATCTATCAAAACACAAATCGAATTTAGATTATTTAATCGAACAAAGAAAGAAATCGATGTCCAAATTAAGATGTTTAGTGATACCTGAAGTACAAACCCCAATTGTGGATCTCCCCGAAATTAAAGTTCAAGATAGTCTATCTAAATCATACCTTTTGAAGAATAATCAAAGCAATACAAATACGAAAGTTAACAAACCAAATAATTTGAAGCCCGTGAAATTAAATGAATCAAAATGGCAAGCCGATCTACTGCCCAATAACCTGCCGAAATATTCTCCAGCTTTCAAGCGTAAATCGCTCCAAGTGTACACGCCTTCATCTGTTTCTAAAGAATCGACTCCAGAACCATATGAAAGATTAGATCCAATGAACAAAACATCTTACAAAACGACCAAGTCTTTGAGATCTACCATGGACACAAATGGGTTAACAAGTCGAGTACCCACAACAACATTATTGAGCAAGAATTATTCATCAGATATTCTAAACGCGGCGAGAAGAGACCACAAAGACAATATATTAAATTACATCAGAGACTATAAGAACATGGATATAAAAATATGCACCGCTACTGACGTAGTAGACAGTGACAATGATTCCGCGATGAGTTCCACGCAGTCCAGTTATCGGTCTTCAGCTTCTTCTCCAATGCACAATATAGAAAATATAGAATCTGACAGCTCACGCTTGTCACCACGAGTATCGCACTATCCAACTTATTCAATATTTAAATCTGAGATACCGAATAAAACAAGCGCAGTAGAAAAGACTCCAGAAGATTATGTGAAGCGTAATGTGTGTCGCTCCGTGTCCTCAGATACTAACGTATCACTCAGTTCGTCGGCAGGTTCGGCTGCTACGTCTGGATCGCAAGCGAGTTGTAGTTCACTTGAAAGCTCTGTCGCTGACTCCGAAAAGAGAAAAGTTTCGAAATCGTATAATATCGATACGATCAACAGACGAAACATTTTGGCATCGGCGAAATGCAGGAGTGGCAGAGATGCTAAGCTTAAATCACCTGTTGTGGAAGCTAAGTTCACTCACGAGTCTCGCGACAGGTCCCCGAGTCCAGCACACAAACCGTCTGAACGCCTTTCTACACTCACGCCTACAGTGAGTGTTATGTCGAATAAAGGCGAAAACAGACGACGCAACAAAGTCATTGCCGAAACTGACTCAGATAGTGACAGCGACAGTAACGTGCGGCAGAGGAAGAACGATTTCAAAAATACACGACTGAAACGAAACTCCAGTTCAGCTAATAAGAATAAACAAAGTGATATTAATTTAGAAAGTCCTAAAGTCGATGACGGCCCTAAAGTTATATCTGAAAAGATAATAAAGGAAATTAAAAAAGCTGGCCTCGACAACTACAATAATAACAAAACAACAAGTCAGACGGACAATCACGAGTTGGTTGTAAAAAAACTTGAAATTGTCCAGCCCAATAAACAAGAGAAGACTATCAAACTTGAAGTCATCGAACACCATAAAGCTATTGATAGCATTGATGGAAACTGCAACAATGTGAAGACAAAAGAAAAGCCAGTAGAAGTTAGTAAAAAAATCGAAATCGACACAACGAGCGATAAAACTGAAATTAGTTCTGCAGAGGAAGTTAAAGTACCAACTCAAACCATTCGACTGAGACGAGGAGCTGGTACTGGTGTAGGAGTAATTTTGGCCGGCGGGATCGACTGTGAAGCGAAAGAGGTTACGGTGCGTATATTTTATTATTAATTTAAAAGTACATAATTAAGAGCATGAGATTGCTTTTCTCTCTGAGATTGCAATTTGCAAACGCCATTGCTGGGCATAAAACACTTTGATTCAATCCTCGGGCAAGTGTTTTTGTTATTTTCCAATTCCGTTTGGAATCTCATGCTAGTAGCCTAGATCAGTACTCGGCTGACGGCACTAGGCTCAAAATACCGATGTACTACTTATCCCTTCGGAGAAGGAAAGACGTACTTATTAAGTATTTTACAAATTTTCTTTGCAGGTTCATAGAGTATTAGCAGATAGTGTGGCGGCCAAAGCAGGACTGAAGAGGGGTGCTAAAGTCAGAAGCATTAACGGCTGCGCTATGGCAGGGTTGACACATGCACAATCTGTTACAATCCTTAAGGTAAGCACCGTTTTCAAATTGTTTTAGATGTATTTCGATTTCCATTTCAAGTGGACCACGATGGTGCACTTAATCCACATATTTTTCATAATCCTCGGCATTTTATAATTCAAGCAATGTCTTTACACATTTGTCATTGTTCTCAAATTACGAGTATATTATTTTACGTTAAATACGTTTATTTATCTTTTAGGTAGTGGTTTAAAGAATATATAACATGCTTTATTTTTTAGTAGAACAACTTTAAAGTTTTGTATAGAAACATTGTTGGACGAAAGAGACACATTTTCAACATATGCATTAAATAATGTTACAATGTTGGTTTTCCAGGAGCAACGTTCAGAAGTTATAATCGAAATAGAGATTGAAAATCGACAAAACGCAAACGGTGTAGGATGCGGCTCTGACAAAGGTTTGTAAAGTACAAAATTCTAAAACTTTGAGTACGAAACAGATTTGAACTTAATTATCCGAGTACTAACGCCTAATTTTGTTCAACAGCGGAGTCGAAGGTCCGAAATGAGGCGGAAGATAAAGATTTGGGAGAAGATAGTAAAGGTACAGGTGCTGTTGTGTCAGTGGTGCTGGAGAAGGCAGGCGGTGGTGCCGGGCTGGGCTTCGGCCTGGATGGCGGGCGAGACTCGCCGCGAGGCGATCGTCCGCTCACCATTAAGAAACTTTTTGCAGGTGAGCTTGTAAAACTACTTATTTAAACTTACGGAAACGATCGCTTAAGAAAATATAACTAAAAATAATAAACGGTTGGCATAATAAGTTTTATGAAGTAGACAGTAAAATTCCTTGATACTTAGTTGGGAGGGTCCTCCTAAAAAATGGCTTTAGTATAGACTCTAAGGTCGCGGACAACTCTAATGTCGCGATGCACTATTTCGATTTTTAGTATTTCAGTATTCAGGATAATACATAATATTATGGAGCTGAGAGTTTGTTTGGTTGAACGCGCTAATCTCAGAAACTATTGGATCGAATTATATAAAAATATTTTGGAAAGCCCACTAATCGAGGAAATTAAGCTACAGGCTAATTATAATAAAACGATCAATAGGAGCGGTGAGACCGCGAGAAATAGCTTGTTTATCTATCCATAGTGTGTTGCTAATGGTCTTTTTGTAGCCTACTCAATTATTTCTATGACAAGTTTTTAACCTCTAAAATTATATTACAGGCGGAGCAGCAGCACAAAGTGGTCGTGTTCTAGTCGGTGCAGAACTTCTATCAGCTGGCGGACAGTCGATGGAAGGGTTCACACGCACACAAGCCTGGGCGGCTCTCAAGGCTCTGCCTGCTGGCCCGGTTACCCTCGTACTTAGGAACCCTAAAGGCAATATGGATATTTGAATTAAAATAAGTTTGAATACAGTGAAGCCTACACTCACAAGTGGCCTAACATGACGTCTTTAAGCATGAGTAGTTAGGCTGTGGGAAAGAGACAGAGCTATACAAGTCGTCTAGCGCCATTTCTTTCCCTGAGCGGAACAACTCACGTTCAGTGATACCAATTGATAATAAAGATCTCCTTGATTAATTGAGTTGGTGACGTATCTCAGAGCTCCGCTTTTCAGATTCATTTATCTGCGAGCTTTCATCTAAAGGATAAAGTAAAACGGTGCTAACTGACACCATTCAATTGAGGGAAGTGCGATGAGAGTGTTGGGTTTCATGACTGGTTATTCGTTCTTCTTTTATTTACAATTTGCCTCATTCATTAGTCACTGTTTCTATAAGATTGTAAATAATTAATTTATGTTATCTGTCTGTAACGGATTCTCGTAAGGATAGGTTTTTTAAGACTGTGTCTCATTTTGTTAAAAATCGTTTTAATTTATTAATTTGGTTTAATTAACTAGTCTGGATTGTAGAAATGTTGTTGACACGGGGCATGGAGAGGTTTCAGCGGACATTGCTAGAGGCAGAATTAACAGTATTTTTTATGAAATTCAAGCGTTTCACAGATATCTGATAACTGCTCAAGTTAATGGCATCTGTGACAGCTGATTTGCACTAAGCATTTTGACGCGATGATTTTTATGAATACTGCCTCTACATTGTCTGTGATCTGTGCTTCATGGTCGGATACAACATTAAAATATAGGCTTTGTACTTAAAGTACATTATGCGAAAAAACGAAGATCAAAATTGATGTCATTAGTGCCATTTTTAGTTTCATGAATCATTATGCGCACACGGTGATGTACATAATTGACATAATAATTATAATCTAAGCTTGTGAAGCGTCATTTATAAAGCTGAGCTTTCAAAGTACGTATACGTTACGTATTTAAAAGGAACGCGTGCCTTTTTGATGGAGATCTATGTAATTAATCCTACAGATGGTAACTGAGTAGATAATGCCGATTGTACGACAATTCGCTTCATTTTATTGTCCTCCAGCAAAGTATTTCTTACTTTAATGACCGTTATCACGAACACTAACTTTGACGAGAGACGTACTCTAAAAAAAATTTGTAAATTGATTGCTGCTGTTATTTCATAGGCTTCAGTGTTAAAGTTAGGCTTTGAATAATAATAATAGTTTCCTTAATTTGGGCATTTATTTAGATGCTATTTATACTTAGTAAAAACGGTCATAATTGTCTGAAATTTTACATTTACTTATGAAAAAGCCTTTAAAAATAATCAAGCTCATATTTATGTATTCTTACGCAAACCTTTACTTGCCATGATACTTATTGCCAATAGCGGTAACTATCATACCATTGCTTAGTTTTAATGCATCGAACTATTTAGTTAAGGAATTGTAAATACATTGTTATTTATTAATAACTTTTTTTAACTTAGCGGTTCAAGTTTAGTTTGTCGCCGCTTCAGTACTATTTTAAAATATTTTGTAGTTACAGTCAAAAGTTAAATTAATTGTTTTTTGAAATTCGACAACAATGTTACATAAATAATTAGATTGACATACCTCACTGATATTCATAAGCAGTATATTTCTTTCACAATTATTTTACTGCTAGCTATTAGGTTGGCTAACATCTGGTGGTCTGACGTTTAATAATAATATAATAATAATAATATTCCACAACTATCACAAAACGCCATCTAGTCCCAAGCTAAGCAGAGCTTGTGTTATGGGTACTAGACAACTGATAAACATACTTATATATTTATAAACACATACATATTATAGATAAATTACACCCAGACACAGAACAAATGATCGTGCTCATCACACAAACATTTGTCCTGGGTGGGAATCGAACCCACGACCTCCGGCATAGCAGTCAGGGTCACTAACCACTAGACCAACAGGCCTGTCAAATAGTTCCTCTGTAGAACATAACATTTGTTTTACGGGTTTATATAGGTCAGATAGACAATCACTCCACGTAAAATACTGGTTTTCAGTCGCTCAGAGTGGAAGCCGACTCCAGCATATTTAGGAAAAGGCTAGGCAGATAAGGATGTGAAAATATTTTTTAAATACAGGTTAGCCAACTTAATAGCTAAAGGTTAAATAATTGTGAATAGATAGTAGAGGTCATTGATGTATTCGTATCTACATACAAAATAATTTGTGTTGTCTGTATGAAAGTATTCTTTGTAATGATAAGAGCCAGCATATCATTTATTTAGCTAAACGCAAATAGAATATTATTTTTGTACTTACTAGTTAGATTGACGAAAACAATGTTTTATTTGTGACTCTTATTAGGATGAATGAATCTTTGAAAAGTGATTTAACATGAATTTTATTAAAACAATGTTTTTGTTAAAAATTGAAAAGATTGAATCGAGATCCATGTTAGTATTTCATTCTGGTATCTTAGGGTGCGTCCACATTATACATTCTTAGTTTTTTTAGCGATACCAGTGTTTGTCTCATAGTAGAATATGTTCATAAAGATGAGTACAATGAAAAATTCCTGAGGTTTCTGGTATAGAAAAACTAAGTTTGTATAACAGTCACAACTTTTTCTTTTTAATTTCAAAAGTGTTATTAATGTGTTCAAATAATGTGAACTTGACTTAAAAAGAGATTTATTACGTTAGAAAAGTTTTTTTACGAAATGTTAGTAAATCAAGACGTACCCTGACAAACCTTTCAACTGATCGAGATTTCAAAAACTGTAATGTATTTACTAACGAGCGGATTAGACACGTAACTATTCTCGTCATTAACATCTGAAAATATAGCCTTGTAGGAATACACACAATATTCTTTATTTACTTATTAGGTGATATATTATGTTATCTTAGTTACTATTAATCTTTTATGTTACTATATTATTATATTATATAATCACCGTAATAAATATTGTTGTTTTCATTTTAAAACCTTTCCGGACAATACATATTCTAAAGATGCGGTTCCAACTTATTGCGGTACTGTGCAGCACAGTGTGCACAAATCTTCGCTCTGGTGGACACAAACAAAATTGACGAAAACCTGGATTCTTCCGTGCGCACACACGTGAGAAGTGGACGTGCAGTACGGCCGCTTGATGTAAACCGTAGTCAATAAAACTCCACATTCCACATTCTTTTAAGCGTGTGACATTAAGGAAAATAAAAATTGACCTGCCCAACCCTTCAGAAATTGGATTCAGAGGATAATTTTTGAAACAAAACTTCTGCATTTGCAGAGCAGCCTACCTAAGAATTAATTTTGTTTTATTATTTAAGAAACAAAATGGAATATAATCAAAACAACACAAATTCCCCAATCCGTAATTTCCATTATATTTTTCAGACTACTTGGTGTCAAATATTTTACCAGACCGTAAAAATTTCTGCAAATTACGTAATGATATACGCTCTTCATCATATTACCCATTAACTATGTAATAGAGCAAAGCCAGGAGCATAACTAGTTCAGCCATTGGCACCCTCTTTATGGACGGTAGCAATTGTTAATTAAGCCGAAATAAATTTCGTCGTGTAATCACGTCGTTCGCGTTCACAGGCGATTAATGTCATGACGTTCACGACGTTCGGGAGGTAATGAGGTTTGCTACTACCTACCGGCGACGTACCGACTACCCACTGCTTCATTCCGAAGCGTATTTGTAGCTACGAAGTTCCGAAGCGTTGGTTAACGTATTGCAATACTTGTTACAAGTTATATAAAGATTTTCTCGTAACATCTGGGGGCACGGCAGTGCCCCCGCCAAGATAATGACTGTTTATTTTGAGAGCAGTGGTGGGCCAGTGGCATCAGCCCCGACTTACGAGTCGTAGGTCGTGGGGTCGAACCAAGACTGGCGTGTTACTTTGGGTAATTTATTTCATTCATCTATTTATTTCATCACCACTGCTCTCAAAACGTTGAAGGAAAACGTGAGGAAACCGGCATGTCCTAGAACCATCAAATTCGAAGACATGTGACGTCTAACAAATCGCACTGGGCCCGCGTGGTTGGTTACGGCCCACTCCCTCTCACAGAGAGGAGGCCTGTGTCCCAGCAGTGAGAAAACATTTGTAGGCTTATGATGATGAATGTATATTTTAAAGTTTCCCGAACTAGGAATAATAACAGTATTAACAGTCAGACCATACAAATATTTGACCCATGCGGGAATCGAACCTGCGACATGCACTGCAGCAGTCAGTCGCTCAGCCACAACACTAACTATGCTTTTGTGCATGCACTATGTTCCGAAGGTAAAGAGGTATAGTACAGTCACGAGCAATAGTATGTATACACAAAGCAGTATTCAAAAGCGATGTTCTGCTACCATATTGATTAAACTTTTGCCTCTTCATTAGACTTCTATTTTGGAAGCCATACTGTTACGAAATAGGTCTTATTTCAAAGTGGAAACCAGTATTTCACTAGTAATTTGCGTTCATCAGCATCCTGAAGATATTATTGTATTGGACACGCAGAGCACTAGCAGCCCGTTGGGTATAATTTACCCACAAGCTGCTCGAGTAATGGTAGCCATACACCATCCTGCCTATCGAACGATCGATTTGACGCTTGCAATTGTTTTAAATCGGCAGTTCGTCCATATACACTATACACCATACTGCCTATCGTAAGATTGATTTGACACAACGTCAAATCTGTAGCAGTGATGCCTACTCAGCAACTTTATAGCTAGATCTCGCTATTATTCGGTGACGACAGCTACCGGAAGAATTTCATTTTTTTTATTTAAACCCAAAACTGAACTATTTCTTCAAAATGCCACTTATTTATAATTATGCAGAATGAGCCACTGTTGCATTATCTTGTCTTTCCACTCGGGACACTAATACTTGACTAATTTTGAAAGTCTCATGATGAAAAGGTGCTAGAAAAGAAGGGACCGGATTACCGTTATTTTTTTTATAACGTTACGAATTATCGTTATGGTAACGATAAGAATGTAACGATATTAATAACGATATCTGTAAATTCGATACCTAATAACTAAAATGAGTATCGGTAAAAGTAACAATACATATACTGGTAATTTATATGCCTATCTCTTTCTAACGATGTCGGTAGGTGGCGCTAAATTGCGATGTAATTAAGTTACAAAATTGTCGGTCGTCGCCACCGGCCACCCCCATTTTCTTTCATTACCAAAGTTCGCAATTTAGTACTGTAGATACAAGTACAGACCAGTAAATAAGCAACGAAGGATGAATAACAGACCGAACAGACCGAATAATTTTCGACCTCATCGACATTTAAAATTTAGTTTGCTTTTCCTTACATTCTCCTTAGCTCCGTCATTAAAATCCGGTGTTTGCATCAGTGTCAATAAGGTCGAAAATCGCTTGAAGGTCGGAAAACATTTTCTTAACGATAGCAAGTTAAAAAAAAGTGGTGCAAGGGATTTTCGACCTTATTGACATTTAAAATTTAGTTTGGTTTTCTGACATTCTCATTCTTTAACATTGCTCCTTCATTAAAATCCGGTATTTGCATCAGTGTCAATAAGGTCGAAAATCGCTTGAAGGTCGGAAAACGTTTGCTTAACGATAGCAAGTTAAAAAAAGAGGTGCAAGCAATTTTCGACCTTATCGACATTTAAAATTTAGTTTGTTTTTCTCACATTCTCATTCGTTAACATTGCTCCTTCATTAAAATCAGGTGTTTGCATTAATGTCAATAAGGTCGAAAATCGCTTGAACCTTTTTTTAACTTGCTTTCGTGGTCCCTTGACACCTCTCAAGTTTTCAATCGTATTTTAGCTTAAAATAAAATGAATAAAACTTTTTTTTACGAGTACATCCCATGTGCGAAAAGCCTTAATTTTCCTGGTAAGGCCACGTTCACATGGCGATTATTTTCCCGTATACTGTATACGAGATTTTATCGAATAGAGCAGTGACAACAGTATATAAATGAAAACTTAAAAATAGTTTACACGGCGTTCATACGGGAAAATCCCGTGTTCGAGAAATATATTTTACCGTGTTCCGTGCGAAGTTGTCCTAAAAGTGGTCAACACTATTCGATAAAATCTCGTATACGGTATACTGGAAAATAATCGCCGTGTGAACGTAGCCTAACCTTCCCTGTAGAAAAGTAGCTAAACAGTTTAGCCACAAGTTACACTTTTTAGGTTCTTTTCTAGCACCTTTATAAAATTAGCTAACTAGCTTTTAAGTTGCTAAGATGGCATCACTGCTGCCGATTTGACGTTGTGTCAAATCGATTTGATGACCTATCAAATTGGCATGTCATGCCATCAAATTGGCATTCCACGCCCATACACGTTCAATTCTATTTGATCAAATTGGCAGTATCATGCCAATTTGACAAATAGGCAGTATGGTGTATGGCTACCATTAAGCGATAGGCAATACGCTTTAAAAAGAGTTATCTTAACTTCCCTCGAGCAGCGCGCAAACCGACGTGAACCAGTTGGCAACCAGTTAACCAGTTTACGAACCGACCTCACCGAGGGGCCCAGCAGCACCATGTCATCAGCATAACTGATGTTATTTACGCTTACTCCATCCACATAACAACCTGTATGAGTGCTGCTGAGCTCACCGATAAGGTCATTAACATACAGGTTGAAGAGCAGAGGAGAGGTGATGCCCCCCTGCCGCACACCACACTCCATGCTGTATTCGTCGGATAGGGTCCCCGCCCAACGCACCTGGTTTCGCTGACAACTATACGAGTTTTGTATATTAGAAACTAAAATATTTTATGAAATCTTAAATTATAGACTGTTGTTTTACGAGAAAATTGCTTTTGAATTTTGTTAAGTGTTCACCTTTCATTGCTTGTGACCGTACACCTACCCTACCTACCTTAGCATGTGGGATTGTAGGTAAATACATTTGCTCAACGAATTCACACCACCCCCTTACGTATCTGTCTGCAATGCAAATGAATTCTCTTCATTTGGACCGACGAGGATGCATTCAAGAACATTTTAAGATAAATGAAAAGCTTTACTTGTAATTGGACCAGGTTGCTTTCTACTCGTAGAACTTAATTTAGTTTCTGTACTATATATAATTTAGGGTAGATTTAATAAAAGAGAGTAGAGAGAATACTTTTTTTTATTATTTACTATTCATTTATTTGTTCTGCTCGTATCTGCCAAGAAAGTTTTTCTGTACAGTTTTATTTTGGTTATACAGTTTTATTTTGGTTATAATACATATTACTTTTAACGATACTGATACGATTGAGTTGACGAATGATTGTCATCAACTCATCATAAACGGCTAGTGTATTAAAACAACAATGGGGGAACATCGTTTTGACAGCCAATTAATCAGATGTTGTATTCCCCTATGAGGTAGGTGAAATTTACTTAACTTATAGAAAACAAATAGTAAAAATACCTATAGAGAAAGGATGACAATGATCTCTCGTGTTTAACAAGTTACAAGCGCATAACGTCAAAAACGTTAAAGTGTAGCTTCGAGTGTGTAGTTATAAATTATCTGTGGTGTAATGTATGTCAAGTTCATCATACAGTAAATGACATCATGCGCTGGTAGCGCCATCTGAGCCGAGCTTTGCGTGAAACCTCCCATTCTCGCAGAGGACACTTGAACATGGTTTTAATAATTAATGCTAGTATGAATCTTCGTCGCACTTCAGCAAGATTATGGACGGTGAAGGTAAATATTTAAGTGGGAACTTACATCCCAAGCCTCGACAATCAAACATCAAAGCAAAAGACTCGTCATGAATATAAATTTATTTCTAGATTCATCTGTAAACATTTATTTGAAAAGATACTTAGATATACTGTCTCAAGTGATTTCAATATCTTCTCAAGACAGGCTTGATCCACTTTAGAAGGTATTACGGTTCCAGGGTCGATGTCACGATACTTCAAGTATTGCAGGTATATATTTTTCAAAGCAGGTAACAAAGGTCTACGAAAGGGCTACGAAAGGTCTACGAGGGTCTACGCCGTAGCCATCAATTAACTAATAAAAATAAAACAACGTACGTATCTTTTTAAATATTTATATTGTTGTGTAAGTATCTACAATATAAAATGCTATATTAAAATGCAAAAATACTGGGTTAGCCACCATACCTATCATTGTTAGGTTTTCTAGTTCATTGGTCGAATATTCTTATCTTAGTGTAAATCTACAATATTTAATTATTCACTGAATTGTACACAAAGCTATTTATATGTAATTTATTATAAAAATATTAAAATGCCGTCATTGTATATAATTATGTTACAGTTTTTGTAAATATATAACATACATATTTTAATTCTACGTTCATTGTTATATTGATCACATAATTTTCAATAGTTATACATACTTTTAGTCAAAAGAGAATACATATAATATATGTAAATATGTAATATTAAAAAAATGTGAATATAAATATATTATGATGGATACACTAAAGCAATCGATGCCAGGGAACCGAATGAGAGAGTGTTGTTTGGGATTTGTGCGTTGATATAGTCGAATTATTTATGTGGACAATAGTAGGCATTACAAAGATTTTCAATGCAAAGAAAAATTCGAACCGCGAGCAGTATTTGAACGTGCGACCTACAGATTGGGTAGAGTTAGTTATTTTCTTTAAATTGAAAATCTTTGAAATTCGCGACGCAATAATGCGTATAATATTTATAAAATAGTGGACATACCTACATGTATGGTATGTAGGTATTTTGTAATACTAAGCTCTCGAAAAAGGCGCGATCTCAGGGCAGTTTGGAGAGAACGACTATCGCAACCGAGGTACGGGCTAGCCGCAATCGCGGCTGTAAGACCCCTCTTTGAGGAGTGGCTGGATAGGTCCCACGGCGTCCTCACCTACCGCATGACACAGGTCCTCACCGGACATGGCAGCTTCGGGAGGTACCTGTGCATGATAAAAAAGGAGGAAACGCCCGGGTGTCACCACTGCGAGGATCGCCCGGAGGACACGGTGGAGCATACAGTGCAGGACTGCCCAGCTTGGGCGGAGCACCGCCGTGTCCTCACTGCGGCGATAGGCGGAGACCTCTCGCGCCCGGCATTGGTTGCGGCCATGCTGCGGGACGAGACGGAGTGGGAGGCGGTCGCCTCCTTCTGCGAAGCAGTCATGCTCGCGAAGGAGGAGGCGGGCCGCTTGAGGGAGAGGATACCGTCCTCCCTCCGCCCGAGACGCAGTGGTAGACGCCCACGGCGACGGATGTCGCGGGACGATCTCCGGCCACCGTAGGCGCGGGCATGCGGGCGGCGAGTAAAGGGCAACTCGCTGTCCGACCATGGACCATGCCCGGGTCGACGGCGCGTTGTGTCCCACGCGCGCCTCAAGGAGCGTCAGCATGATGACGGGGCCCCCCTATAGAGGGCCACAGTCCTGCCGGGGTTGCGGGACATACGTATACCGCGACTCCGGCACACAAAGGGCTAACGAAGGACACCGTGGATTTTAGTCAGTACAAGTCTGACAGTCCCTCCCGCCCTGCCCGGGGTGGGAGGACTCATTTGATGATTTTGCCACGTAAAAAAAAAAAAAAAAAAAAAAAGCTTTCGAAAAATCTTGCATTCATGCAAACATTGTCAGCCTTACTACAAAAACTTAAACATCTGTTGAACACTTGTCTAATAAAATTGTGACTGCAAAACGGACCTTATTTCAACGTCATAATCAGACATTTTTTTAGACAAGTGTTCAACAGGCGCTTAAAAGTTTTTGTGGTACCACGGTGTAAGTTTAATAAAGCACGTTAGCATTTACGTAGACTTACTCCTATTCTAACAAAGTATTTAGATCCTTATTAAAATAAATGTATTAATATATCATGTACTATAACTTTACAATAAATACTAAGTAGATGTCAAATACATTTTTAGATTATAAAAATAAGTTAGTTGCCTTATAATAATATAATTACAAAACACTACTTTCATCACTCCGCTTTGAAGACCAATATCACAGACAATTTTTATCAAATTGTATCAAACTGTGTTTCTGTCACCGTAAGATGAACATCGTCAGTTTAAAATCTATCAGAGTCATTGTAACGCATACAAGTTTGATACCAAGGGGCTTAAAAAGGTAAATTTATTTGATTTGAATTATAAAATAAATTGCGATAACATTATTTTTCATCAATTTTCTACTCTATTGCTTGAGCAAGAGACCTCAAGGTCAAGGCAAGATCCTCGCAATTTATGAAATAATTCTGATAAAATAGCCTTTTTAAACTTTATGTTCACACTTTGTCGTTTTGCCATAGATATATCATCATCATCATCAGCCTATTAATGTTCCCACTACTGGGACACAGGCCTCCTCTCTGTGAGAGGGAATTTAGTTATCTCGCGTGATAGATTATAAATCAACGATGATCTGATTCAAAAAGTGACATATCCCATACTTTTAGTATTCGTTTAGTCTTTAATCTACACATAAACAATTATATATGCAATTCATAACCAAATATGTATGTTGTACACCAATTTCATGTAAATTGTTAACTAAAGCCTTTCACAAAGAGTTACCTACTTTCTTATCATTTAAAAATATAAATATTTAGTAGGTTATTCTTATTATAATCGGATTTACATATATTTCCAGCCAATATTAAATGCAAATGTTACAATATTTTTTTTTAATAAAGTCTACAAAATTTAAATACACGTATCATCATAACGTGAAATATAAGTTGCGAAAATACAATTTTAATATACACTCCAAAAATATTTTGCAAAATACATTTTAGGACTTTTGTTTAGTATTTATTAATTTGGATCACATTATTATTGGTGTTTCGTCCACATCAAAGTCAAAGTCAAAGCATCCATCCATCCATCATCCATCAATCATTATATAACCCATCTTATAAGGCAGAATAATGTAAAATTGGGTCAAGTTGTGCTGTCCGAAGACTACACTAGATCAGTTAGGTGATAGAATAATTTCTATTGTTTATTCTTGCTAGGTATTACTCAATTTATTTTAATATTCAGACCTCCATTGCTTTTTCAATCACAATCCGACATCATAAAACTGAGAGAGATATCTCAAGGTCCTGTTTGAATACCGAGACAACGGTACAAGTTGTCACATTGAAGAAAATAGAAAGTACGGTATTTAATTCAATGTAGGTGCACAGACGGAATTAAGAGGTGTTACTTACTACGTGCAAATGCTATTAATAGGTAAATTAACTTGACAAGGAAGTGATTAAGGTGTGAACAGTATACATTAGAAGTGTCGACCCCAAACAGTCTCAAATGCAGTGCCGTATTATCCATAAGGCACTTTAGGCCAGTGCCTAGGGGCCCACTATAACCAGGGGCCCAGCACTCCCGATTAATAAATGAAAAAAAAGGGGAATGGTAACATAGCACAATCGGCATTCCCAAATGTGATGACGGCACTGCGAATTCGCAGAAGTCTTATGATTTCGAACGCAACAGTGGGTCAACAATGTTGCAAAGCCGTTTAAATTCATTAGCAATAATGTCTATTGAACATGATGTATCAGAAAAGGTCAGTTTTCAGTACAATATGTACATTTTGTTTTTTAATGTTTATGTTAGTTTTATAAAAATACGCAAGATTTTCCTATTCTTTGTTAAATGTTTAAATGACTCCGGTACTTCGTCCTGTAGATTGTGGCGAAAGTCTTTTCACTTGATGGCGTATACCTTTGCAATGTGATGACTGCGAAGTCTGTTTTTGATGATGATGGTACCTTCATTCTGCTTCGTAATGGAGGCAGAAAAAAACCCAATTGCATTGTTGTGGTATGAAAAAGGAAGGGCCCAAAACGAGCTGTGCCTAGGGGCCCCGAGATGGTTAATCCGGCCCTGCTCAAATGAGGCTGTAACACATCCATCTTATGTCCGTGACCACAGATGCGGTGAAACATCTGTTGTGGAGAACTCGTGTATACACTTTACATGACCTTGTTATATAAAATTGCGTTTTGTTCGTCACATTTCAGTCTCTCAGTACTCGGATCTCTGCGTTTACCTGTAGTAACCACTACGTTAAACTTGTAGCTAAACGCAGTAGTGTGTTAACTTCGTTATGTTATTCTCTCAAAGTTCAACTTCTTCACTAGTTAGCAGTCTTTTAGGGTCTAAGAGAATTCTGAAGAGTTTTAAATGTATTATTAAAACTCTGTAGGATTCTCACGGACCTTCTAATGATAAGTGGTAGCAGCTAAAGGGTGCCATACCGAGCGTTGTCCTGCTGCTGTGTGTGCTGTCCTTTAAACATTTAGCAATTGAAATAATGTTATGATATTTAACCAAACTCTGTCATTAACATCATGAATGAAACATCTTTTTGAACCTTGAAATGTGTCCTTCAACTCTTCACAAATCTTCAGTAGAGGTCATACAGTTTGTGGTAAGCTACATGATGCAGTAGCTACATGTAGACGTTTGCCCTTAATTTTGTACCTCATAATATTATTGTGCCAAGAATCTACTAATAGGGAAAACCTTCAGAGCGCATAGAGCATTGAAAACTCTTTACAACAATCTTATCCAATATAATTTGTTGTAGCGGACACATGGTGGAGTAGACGCTGCCTAACTTACAAAATATACATCGTTAACCAAACGGCTAGTTAAAGAGACTTTCGGGGAGGATTATTAACTCCCGTCCGTCCCAATCTCTGTGTTAGCAGCTACATGGTGGAATAAATGTCAGGTGTGTAAGCAGGCGCCTGCTGGTCGTGCAGAGAGTCGCAGCAGGCGCAGCGCAGTCAGCGCGGCGGGCGACGCGTGACGCGCAGCAGCACTGGCCCGGCGCGCACGTCTTTGAACAGGCGGATGGCCTCGCCGTGGGTCAGGCCTGCTGTGCAGCGGCCGTTTACTGACAGGATCTCGTCACCTGGAGAGGAAAAGAAAAGCATGGTTAAAGCCTAAAAAAAATTAGATCAAACTTTATCAATTAAGACTTATTTAGTAAGAAATAGGGCGGCAAATAAGAGCTTATGAAACTCCAGATAATTTTTTTAAACAACTCAACAGACCACCCGAACATAACATTTAGTAGTAGGAAGGGCCTATTTGCAGCATTTCATATAAATTAATTAATTCTTCTCAAAATAAAATTGAGAAGAACTAATTTAAATGCTCCAAGTAGGTCCTTTGTGGCACGATTTATTAAAATGAAGAATTAAGGACCATACCGACACTGACACCCAGTGTTGTAACAGTCCTCTTGACCAAACTATGTATCACATTATGTTGGAATATAATGTCTAAACACCTTCTCAGTACCTACTTCAAAACGCCGCCGCTGTTACTTCGCTTAACCTGGTCATTCCTGCACCTTTATAAGTCCAGAACGTTTAAATTAAGTGTAACGATAATCACAGGCCTCATCTGATTGTAAACTCACAAAAGGTATAGTTTGAAATGACTTGATTATAACCTATTTAACTTGACAGACAATCTCTATCACGGGCCTCTATTAGACCCATTGAAAAACGGAACCATCCACTAGCTAAACTAAAAGATGAAAGCCAAATATCCTTACCAGAAACTGGAAATAAAATAAACATTTTATCTGTATTTTCTGTTTGAAGACAAACGTGTTTTTGATGTTTTTAAGTGTAAATGAACACTCGAGACACATTAAAACACGTTTGTCCTCTTTCTTTACGACATGAGCATTAAAATTGTACTTAATGTCAATGACTGTTGTTGCTAGTAATACCTACTGTACCTACCTAACTTACCGCTACATACTATGATTCCCGTACAAATATATTATTTTATTTATTATTGATTTACGAGCTGTAAATGGATTCTTTACGATGCCGTCAATCAAAAAATATTCTGTACATCAATGTAACGGTAAATCTGTGGGAAAAATATTGCAGCGATTATAAATACGCTATATTATCTACCTCATTTATAGTGAACTTTTCATTTTGGGATGAAAAACATCATCTAACGCGTCCTCCAGCCCTGGGGGACTGACAGACTTTTACTTATTAAAACTTGTTCCTTCACATGCCTTTAGCGTTTCAGGGTCGCGGTATTCTGATTAGACAATCCCGCGACTCGAACAATTTAAGTAATTCACTTTAAAATTGTTTTTAGAAAAGTAGCTTTAGAAAACTTAGTACTCCTGCGTAAAAATTCAATGGTGAGATTACTTTTCTCAATATAACGCATTCAAAATATGTTAATAGAGTCAATAGTAAGTACAGGGCTCATGGAGGTATTTCAAATTAAGCTATAGTACCTTTTTAAACAAAAAATATAATTAAAAAAGAAGTATGAAAAAGTTGGAACATTGACGCTCAATGTTTTTGCTATACCTAGTTATCTTTCAACAAAAAAATAAAATTGTCGTAATTACGGGAAAACACATATAGCCTTTACAGCTTATTACTTGAGAAAACTTACAGCCTCTTAGAATTCTCATAACAACTAGGAAATCGAACATTTAACACATACATTGTAATTTTTTTATTTGAAGGGTATACCTTCTTGCACAAGGGCGATCTAATTGCCGCGTGCCAGTGCTAATTATTAGGGCCTTTACTGAACTGAACGTAACCTTAAATTCTTATAAAACGAACAAACAGCAGGTGTAAGTAACAGTTAGGTAATATAAAATGCAGCTGTCGTGCAACAGTCGCTAAGGAATTTTCTGCACCTTTCTATGAAGTATTAATAATGATGGATGGTTCGCATAAGTATAAAGGTTATCTACGGCTCGTTTTGAAGAAGCCATGTTTGTTTTTAAATGGGTACTTAGTGAGTTTACTAAAGAATCTATACTTTATTACAAAGCTGAACAGTTTGGTTGAACGCTTTAATCTCAGGAAATACTTGTTCGAATTGAAAAGTACTTTTTGTGTTGGATTGTCCATTTCTTGAGGAAGGCTATAATTTACATACCATCACGCTACGACCAATAGTAGCCTAGTAACGGAGGTGAAATCACGGGTAACAGCTAGTGTAGTATAAGTGACGATTCCATCTTCAGAAGCTCAATATTTGAAAACGCAGAGATGAACAATCAATGTGACTCATACCAACCTTTACATTCAACATTGCTTCAATTGATCGCTAACAACTACTCATAAAGTACAAACCGGGTCATGAGAAGCTTGATACTTATATCAATAAAACTCTACAAGCTTAGTATAGTAGATAGTAGCTGATGCTATGTTTTACCTTCTCTTAGTGCGGACTCAGCAGCCTGGCCATTATTGAAAATAGTTTTGACAAAAATGCCCATGTCTCCGCGCGGCGAGTCCCGCCCTCCCACGATGCTGAACCCGAGACCTTTCCCGCCGGCTGACTTTGTAAACCGCACCTGCAACATTATTAAAGGCCAGTTTTACAACAAGACACTTACAAATTACGAAAGTGTTTAAAATTTGGTCCACGATAATGAAATACGTGTAACAATGTAAATTCTTACCTCAAAAGTGTGTGTATCTCGAGGTTCAGGTGCAGGTGGTCGCTTTCCAACTTGCGCAGGCGCAGGCGGCGTGGGGGGCGGCCGCGCAGACCTCGGAGTCGCACTCACACGCAGCTCTGCAACGCCATTTCTCAACTGCTGCATTGGCTCATGCCTGGATTGAACCCGTGGCAACCGGTACGGCTCTTCCCATAACCTCTGGGAAGCTTCACATGGGAGTCGATTGTACCCATTTCTGTATGGAACATCTAATTCTACGTTTTCACTATAAGGCCGCCGACTTCGTCCTTCTGAACTATTCTTCCTTCTCTCAGGCACATAATTATAGTCTACTACGTCTCTGTTCTCGTCTTCTTGGCTTATAAGAGGCGTGCGATCTCTTTGTGCTGCAGCGTCTTTGGCTGCTCGGTAGACGTTTGGCGAACTGCATCGCCTGCGCACTGACTGCGCTGACTGGCGCGGTGGTGACGGTGATGGTGGATGCCGTGTGGCTGTAGGACTAGGAACGTAGAAAGTGGACGGTTGTTGTGGGGGTGGTGCCAGCACGTCATGTGCAGATAGCGCTCGACGCCGAAGTCCACCACCGAGCTTACCCAAAGCTCGGAGTAAGTCCGGAGCGCCGCTCGTGACACGAAGTGACGCTGTAGTATACACTTTCCCGCGATGACGGAATGATAACTTGGAAGGCGGTGCCGGGGAGCAGTGTGGTGGCGGCCTCGGAGGCGAAGGTGAGCAGCGCACGGGACTCGGCTCTCGGTTCCCGGAGCCCGGCCGTAATCGTGAACACCGACGACGAAGTTTTCGCCATCTCTGCGACAAGTTAGCGTTCCACCCTTCTTCTGAAAGGTGGGAAAATAGGTCTGATAAAATTCCTGATGGAATGGAAGATATAAGACAGGTTTAAAATAGTGGGTAACTTTAGACATGCTAAAAGTAATAAAAGCCACCAGCTCCACTTTAAGGATGTAACATAGAAGTCAAATGTAACATCTTCCAGTTAATGTTCTAAATAAACGGAGCGATCGTCTTATGTATACGACAATGTCGCCATGTATGGTGTTATGACACATAGGGAAGTTACCTTTCTTGTTGGTGTCGGCGTCAGAAGCGTAGTCGTGCGCGCGCGGGGGCGGCGCGGGCGGAGACGCGGGCGCAGCGAAGCTGTGGCGTAGCGGCGTCATGCGCAGGAGTCGGGGACGGTCGCCGCCGCCGCCGCGGGAACCCCATGCAGGGGCGCCCATTGTCATTTAACCCCTGAAAGAATAATGCAGGGAATAGGTTAATAAATCTGTTTGAAAAGGGTGATAGCAGCTGTGTATCTTTTTTGTTATTAATTTTTAGGTATTCAAATTTTATAATTTATGATATGTATTAACAATCAAGCGTTCGTCTACCGATTTGCTATGTGAAGTAAAATGTCTACCTATTTGTTTCTTCAATCGTTTTTCGCAATAATCATTACAGCTTGATGACTGAACGGTAAGTGTACTTTATTAGGACAAATTGTAAAAGGCGAAGCCCAATAAGATTCCATTGCGATGTCATGCACAAAGTAGGTTGATGGGTACTCATAGTCGTGATTACTGTAGTTGGAGTTAATAAACTTGAGCCATCATGCACCGCTAAATATAGTAAGTAACCACTTGTGCTTATTAGAGGCTCGATATAATTAGATGTGACTTTATGCCCACTTGCATCTTAAGAGGAACTTCCAGTTTAGCTGGCATGTGCTCGTAATAATTAAATGTTTACATTTGTTTTAAAACTGGTAGCTATTGAGGATAGACATTGACCACGAGGCCTCCCACTCGGCGTGGGTTTAGGTCGGCAAACAACGACGTCCGGTCACCGGAGCCCTGTCGCATAACTTCAACAATTATGTCTAGTCGTGACCTACATTGCCGGTAAAATATGCGTTTCCCGCGACTACGCTACGCCGAAACCAAGGGCCATGTCACGATTGTTTCTCCTACAAAATAACATATTTGGTCCATTCATGTAGCTAGGCGTTGAGCAATTTACGCACTTGTTTAATCAAGCTACGACGTTTTTAGGCTTACAATTGTCGTGGGAACATGTGGATTGCTTAATAAATAGTTATAATAATACACGCATACATACTAAATTCTTAATCATAGACATACATTAAGCCGTCTACTATCTAAGACAGATGTTATTGTAATTAGATTCAAATACAAACAACGTTTCGTCTGACTTAAGTAGCAGCTCGGAACGCGGAGCGGTACCTCTTGCGGATATCCGTTCCGGCAGACTCACCCACCTCTCATACTAAATAGTTGAGGCGCACTTGATGCACTTAAAACCGGCTATCGTTTTATTTTTTAATGGCCATGAGGTAATTATAATTTATAACCGTTTATTTGATGCTTGGCTGAACAGTGCTTGCGTGCGCTACGATTTAACGACTGGTTATGAGGACTTGTGTCCAGCTATCCAGTCAGAGTGCGCATTGTGCAATTAAACAGTAAACATTGACTATTCTTGTTATACTGATTGTTTGAGGAACGCAGTAAAGGAATTCCTGGACGACATATAAGGACAAAGAGTTTATCTAGTGTAGGAATGTCAATAAACCTTCACAGACGGATCTCTATTTCTGAATGCAAGCTCATCAACTTTGTCGATATTACCCCATGTCTCAGGAATATTTACTTATTTTTGAGGAAAGGCTACTACTTTCCGAAGACATCTTACACTAAATTCAATTTTAAGTACATTGAGTAAACAGTGGACCTTAGTTACTTTGAAGTTCAAATAAATAATAAAATAAGGATAGAGTACGGTTTTGGAAAGCCGGATAATATTAATCTCTGGGGACATGTAGACTCGTAGACATCGTGGGGGCACTGGTAAGTAATTAAATTCCGGGATTCTGATCCCAAGGGCGATGCTAACGACCGATAAAGGTCCCTTTGGTTAGACAAAAAACAAGGGGAAAACAATTCTATTGAATTTGAACTCGTTGAAGTTAAGTCTATCTATGGTCCTTCCTAGTTTATTAACCGCTAAATGTTATGTAACTGCTAACCTATTTTATTATTACCTGGTCTTTAATGCCCTTATTTCCCGTTGGATCCCACTCTTACTATTACATACATATAAAAGTGCATGCAATAGTAAAAGTGGGATTCAAAAGTGGAATCCAACGGGCATAAATCCTTTATTGTCCTTATGCTGTGCAAAAGCTTTTCCTAATGCACTACTTCATTTCAGTAAATCAAATACAAAGTTAATCCTATAAACATCTTCTTCGTTGTTGCCGTCGCTGTTTCAGGACACCAGTTCTGAGCTTAGGAGACCCACAGGTCGTTCGGCATGCGACAGACGTGTCCTACTCAATCACAGACCAAGGTCAAAGATTTGCGCATTGAACTTTTAAAATTGACGTCGATTTCCCTAGAGAACATTATTTTTTCCTCAAACTTCTGGTTAGCCAATAGAAAAGCTAGCGGTAAATAAAATATGGGCAGACAGCAATTCGGAATATCGAAATAACAATAGCATACGCAACTGTTGTTTCATTCATGAGCTTCAGAGTGGTTTCAGATATCTGGAATTACAAAACAAAACATTTAATACGTTATTGTATTATACTACAATGACTAATACCAGTTGTAAACAATAAATGAATTAATTAGACTACGCTAATCTCAAATGGTTGACGTAAATATTTATTTAATTAAGAGAATGAGTGATTATTTAGTTCGCGGTATTAAATGGCTAATTCATTGTAAATGGATACTGATTGTTATACCGTTATACGAGTATGTGTCACACGAAGTTGTAATTACTAACGAAATAATCAATAATTTACTAATAAATGCGGACGTAGCTTTGTAGGTAAATGTTCCTTGTTTGTCAGCTACCATTAATGACCCAAAACCTTTATTATTCATGCCTAAATAGTAACTGTTACGTGGGGTGTGTGATGCTCAAATCATACAAGTAGAATACGAAATTAGACATATATGGTATTCAAAATAAAAATCACCTTTTCACACATGTTTCATTTAGTTCATACTAAGCTAACAGGAACTTCAGTGTGCAAATGCAAATCTCAACCTTTAAAGACTCGTTGGGGTTAAATATCTCTAGAACCAATTGGGTATTTCAGTGAAATGTATAAAAACGCGGGAAAAAATTAATTAGTCCGCAACTCAGATCTCAAAAAAATGTTCGATATCTACGTAGTTTTACTTTTGTTACTTCTACCAAAATTGACGAAGATACGACACTCACTTTTAAAATTGACAAAACGTCACAAGCAAGTACAGTTTTTACTTGCTTCTGACATTACGAGACCCCCACTCTAGAATTTTTATGCGTTATAAGTATCTTTGTAAAATGCCTATTAGAGGTCAACAGTACAGTAAAGTTCAAACATTCTTCGAACGTTAGCTGATAGGTGGGACTCGCCGATCCTGGGGAGGTGGATACGACTGCACGCAGTCAAGTAGACATCCCCCAGGGTTGGTGTGCCTCACGCTAAATATTTTGTAGTACTAACATTATTTTTTAAGATTTGCATTGTTACTAACAAATATGGATGATTCCGAAATAAAATATTTATTATTATTATTAAAGTAACGTTTTATTGTACAAAACAATAACATAGCCATCCAGTTTATCTAGTTCGGTATGGTGCAGAAAATTGGCGTTAATTTCGCCGGAGCAGTACCGTTGCGAGCCGAATTTGGCAGCGCCAGCACCGTGTCGGCAGTCGCTGGTCAGTGATCTTCCGGTGGGGCGGTGACTCGATCTACTGTCATACTCGTAACTATAAGTTACGGACGCGACTTCATTTAAATTACCCTTATTAATGAAAATATACTTGTTACTAGTTTATGTCGACTGCCGATACTAGCTTCTGACTGCGACTTCGTTTACGTGGGTTTTGGAATTTCTTGCCAGAGATGACTACAAAGTTATCTCTCCATAGTTAGAATGAACAGGCTTTTTCTGAACAGGCACACTCCAGTGTGGACTTTGTCTCTGTCACCTATGACCTTAAATGACCTAGAGAGTCAAGAGCATATCGATATTTAAAAAAAGATTTGAGGAGTTATAAAAAATATGGGAAACAAAATTGATTAAATTCGTTATGCCCGAAATAAAAAGCTTCCTAAAGTTAGTAAGTCACCTCGCCCACGGCGTCGGACGTCAGCAGACGATCTCCGGCCACCGTAGGCGCGGGAATGCAGGCGGCGAGTAATGGGCGACTCGCTGTCCGACCATGGACCATGCCCGGGTCGACGGCGCGTTATGTTCCACGCGCGCCTCAAAGAGCGTCAGCATGATGACGGGGCAGGCTTTGGCCCTCTAGAGGGGGGCCTCTAGAGGGCCAAAGCCTGCCGGGGTCGCGGGACTTATCTCATTGCCGCGACCCCGGAACATAAAAGGGCTATCGAAGGACACCGTGGATTTTAGTCAGTACGAGTCTGACAGACCCTCTTGCCCTGCTCTGGATGGAAGGACTCATTTGATGATATTATCACGAAAAAAAAAGGAAAAAAAAAAGGTTAGTTAATCAAACTTCTCTTTAATCTTTTAAGCGTGCTGGAGTAATAACAAATTGTTGACAAACCATAGGTATACTTTCACAATTATTGACAAATTAGGGAACGTAAGATTCAACGTAGGAATACTAGGTACATGAAGTGATAAGTAATCACATCATTAAAAGGACGATATTAAAACAATGTCAAACACACTGGTGTCTAACGTACTCTACTTAGGAAGACATCACTAGACATGCTTTCAAATCATAGCAGGTTCCTCCCACGCCTTTGTTGAAGTTAAAGTGTCTGGGATATTTTTTTTACTTATACAACGAGACACGATCTCGACGACAATAGATATTTTCTGTATTGTTTTCGAGTAATCCACGTGATGCAATTTTTTGTACGGATCATGAAGTATATTATTAAAAATATAAATAAATGTATAACACAAACATAATTCAGTCACCTTCTAATAATAAGAACAGTCCTTTAGTTTGCAAAACAATAAACGGTGTTGTCATCTGTTTACATAAAAACTTATTTATTTCTTCACAACTACCTATTTATTTCAATTTATTACACTCTTGTTTTCTTAGCTAAATTAAAATTTCATGAATTTTAATAACCTCCTTTTTATCCGACTGCGACAGAAGGACGTTTATGTTTTTTTTATGTCGGTTACAGCATACAAACAAGCAATTAAATCAGAAAGCCATTCAGTTTCTGCAATAATAACATAATCTAAATGAGCACTTGTTCCGAAATGAGTACGTGACAAAATCAAAAGAACAATTCGTACCATCAGCAGATGTGTGAGGCAGGGGACGCGGGCGCCTCAATTGTTCCCCTGCGGCCCTCCTTTGAACTCAAGTGCCAGAGACCGCCATTAAAGCCTGAATCCATTAGTTGTTCATTCCACGGGAGTATAAGTGTTCTCGACCGATGCGTGAACCGGCAAAATAACAGTCTCCGTTATCGGTTAGACTTCAAGCTAGACAGCTCTCTCTAATCAATTAAAAAGTTTAGATTGCGCGCCCGCGCCGCGCCGTTTACAAATCGTAGTTTCAAAATGAGTATCTTTCTTTTGCTTTTACTACCTGAAATTGTGGCTGTCTCGTATTGGACATAAATGAAACCGCCGGATAGGTTTAAACTTGTATTTCACACAGATAGGTATTTTTTACAATTATTTTAATGGAGCGATCAATCTTGTGCAAAGGAATGTATGAATATAATAAAAGTTATTGTGGGGTATGTTGTTAAAAAAACAAAAGTTAAACGCCTAACTATTCTCTGCGTTTATAAGGAGAATGAAGTAATTTTGCTATCAAATAAGCAGTAGGCGCCAACATCCTCCCGCCGTTGAAATCTTCCATTTCAACTCTTTACATCATCTGACGAAGGCATAGGGCAGAGGCGAACTAGAGGACGTCGTACAACTCCCCGTTGGGTCTTCACATCAGCGACACGAGAAACTCCGTCCGATCCAGGAAACAGTTTCTGCACTCGTCCCAATCTCCAATATAGGGGCGGCGTGTTGTCTTCCTTCAAAAGGACTAAATCACCGATTTTCAAGCTTGACTTATCGGTTCTCCACTTGCTACGGTGCTGTAACTCAGCAATATATTCGCGCTGCCACCGACGCCAAAAGTGTTGATGTATTTGTTGTATTCGTTGGTAGCGCTGTAGATTGTTGGGATTGCGTTCTTCTAATGCAGGTGATGGAAGCGCAGTGAGAGGCCGACCAATCAGAAAGTGACCAGGGGTGAGGCAAAAAAGGTCATCAGGGGAGGAGGATAATGGACAAAGTGGACGACTATTTAGAATAGATTCTACATGTGCGAATAGGGTAGATATTTCTTCAAATGTTAAATGGGAATTGCCCATCACACGTTTAATGTGGTACTTGGCCGATTTCACTCCGGCCTCCCAGATTCCACCGAAATGAGGGGCGTAAGAAGGTGAGAAAATAAAATTAATCCCTTCCCCGCTTGCAAAATCAGAAAGAGAATCCGCGTTAATCTTAAAAAAATGATTTAACTCTTTAGCACCAGATACAAAATTGCGACCATTATCACAAAACACCTCCGCTGGCCTGCCTCGCCGTGACACAAATCTTCGAAAAGTAAGAATAAATGCGTCTTTGGTTAAATCACTCACAGCTTCAAGGTGTATACATTTATAAGTTAAACATACAAAAATACAGAGATAGCCTTTAACTAATTTCGAACCGCGACCCTTTCTACTTAAAATAAAAAAGGGACCGGCGAAGTCTATGCCTACAGTAGTAAATGGAAAGCTTGGCGTGACTCGTTGGGACGGTAAATTACCCATTACAGGTTCTAACGGCTTAGCTTGAAACCGCCGACATTTGACGCAATGACGAACAGTTTGTCTAGCGAGACGTCTACCATTAATAGGCCAGATGTAGTCTCGAATAATGCCCAGCAGCAACTGCGGGCCAGCATGTAAATTACGAATGTGCTCGTATTGAAATATCAATTTCGTGAGATGATGAGATGCATCAAGCAGCACAGGGTGTTTTTTGTCATGAGAATACTTTGAAGAATCAATAGGACCGCCCACTCGAATTAGACTATCACTGGCACAATAAAAAGGAGTCAAAGGTAAAAGTTTAGATTTCGATTTTAATGAATGGCCGTTAGCGAGTGTTTTGTATTCACTTGGGAATGACTGCTGCTGTGCCAGTCGACATAAGCTAGTAAACGACTTATATAGCTCATTTGTTTTTAAAGTACCTGAGAGTACAGGTTTTTTGTTGGTTTTTAATTTTAAATTATTAATATATCTTAATACATACGCAAATATTCGTTTTAATTTATCATAACTTTGAAAGATATCAAAATTAATGAAGTTTTCTGTTAAGGTTTCTAAGTTAACAATGGCTGAATTCTGTTTGGTTTCAGGTAAATTATTTAAATTAAATTCATTGTTACTTAAAACAGGCCAAGTGTCCTCCGACTGCAATAAATATCGCGGACCCGACCACCACAACAAATTATCTTTGATATGATTAGGGCTGACCCCCCTTGATATAAGATCAGCTGGATTAACTGAGGTTGGAACGTGACGCCAAGAATTTACGTCTGTGAGCTCACAAATTTCTGATACTCTGTTCGCAACAAATGTTTTGAGATTTTTAAAACTCGAATGAAGCCATGCCAGCACAATACTGGAATCACTCCAATATATCTCACTATGTACCTTAAACCGCAAGGAATCTCTGACCGCCTTAGCCAATCTAGCTGCCAAGAGCGCAGCACAAAGCTCCAAGCGCGGTATTGTTGTAGGTTTAGTGGGTGCAATTTTAGATTTAGCACATAATAAATTTACAGTGACTTCGTTAGCAGAGTTTACTGATCGAGCATAAATACAAGCTCCATACGCACTTTGGGAAGCGTCACAAAAACAGTGAAGTTCTATGAATATTGGCTTATCACAGAGTACGTGTCTTGGTATTTTAAGGTTCCCTAGTGCGGATAGAGAATCAGCAAACTTGGCCCAGGTTATAGCAATGTTTTCAGGAATCGGATCATCCCAACCCAATTTCTCCAGCCAAAGCTGTTGTAATATGACCTTTGATTGCATTACACACGGACTAAGCAATCCCAAAGGGTCGAAAATTTTAAATAGATTGGATAAAATTGAACGTTTAGTTGGGCGATTGCTATTCAAAGGAACTGGGGGTTGCATAGGAAAATGCAAGGTATCTGTCGATGGATCCCATCCTAAGCCCAGCGTGCTAGAAGACTCACTGAGTGTTAACCTTTCATTAACATCCAAAGAACATGAGTCGAAAATGCTAGTCATATTAGTTTTAAGTTTTCTTAGATTAAAGCAGCCTAACTTAAGAGCCGCAGTAACTTCTTGAAGAATATGTTTTAATTCTTGTTCACTGTCAGTCGAAGTTATCAGATCGTCCACATAAAAATCGTGCTGAATTACATTTTTGATAGTTTCATCTGGATTCTCTTCGCCAAGCTGCCATAGACAACGTGTACTCAAATAACTGGAGCTCGCCATACCGTAAGTTACAGTATTTAATCTTAACGTTTTGATAGGTTGGGACTCTTCTTCTCTCCACAGTATGAGCTGCAGATTTCGGTCCTCCTCATTAATTTGCACCTGGCGATACATTTTCTCTAGGTCGCCGGTAAGGAGGTACTTGTGTTGTCTAGCTCGTATGAGTATGGAGAAAAGAGAATCGTGCATATTTTGACCTACCAACAAAATGTCATTGATTGACAACCCAGATGAAGTAGTAGCTGATCCATCAAAAACGACACGAAGTTTAGTGGATTCGCTGCTTTCTTTATGCACAGCGTGATGACATAGAAAATATGATATATTAGGTTTTAATATATCAGACTGTGACAGATGACCTAACTGTTCGTACTCTCTTATAAAATTGACATATTGTGATTTAAGTTGTGGATTCCTTCGGAATCTTTTCTCTAGATTATGAAAGCGTTTTTTTGCAAGTGTATAAGATTCTCCAAGACAATTAGGTGAATCTTTAAGTGGTAATCGAACAGAAAATCTACCGGTATTTAATCGTGTCATGTGAGCTAAGAAGTGTTTTTCACATAATCTTTCATCATGACTCAATGGCGATTTTAATGGTACTTCCTCAAGCGCCCAAAACTTTGACATTTCCACACTAAAATCATCTTCTGTTTTAGCGGAAGTCAAAGAATGATGACATTGAATATTTGATATATTATTTAAATAGTTTGCCTTTATTGGACCTGAAACGAGCCATCCAAATTGGGAATTTCTTAAAATGGGTTTATCAGGGCCTAGAGAACGCTGCTCGCAGCCAAGAATATCCCAAAATAAATCTGCTCCGATGAGTAGATCAACAGCGGAGGATTGATTAAAACTAGGGTCAGCAAGGTGTACCTCAGTAGGTATTTGCAGTTGCTGAGTATTTATTGTGTATCTGGGAATATTGCTAGTTAATTCCGGTAATATTAGAAAAGTTGTTGTGACGTGAAACGGTTTAATTAGCGATTTTAATTGCGCCACACAACTCTCAGTGACCTTACTATTGACATGATTGCCGATGCCAACAATGTTAATAAAATTGTTAAATAATGAATTACCTGTTATTGATAATTTGTCCTTAAGAGACTGCGTCATGAAGGACGATTGACTGCCGCAATCCAACAAGGCGCGCACCCTTTCTGTTTTATTGGTTGTAGGGTTACACACTTCAACCAAGGCAGTAGACAGTAAAATGTGTTTTGATCCATGTGAAGTATGATTAGCAATTGTACCACATGATGATGTAGTAGCTGCAGCAGGGGTGGTAGTGCCTGCAGCAGAGGTTGATGTGTCAGCAACAGAGGTTTCGGTTGCTGCTGGAACGTGCAAAAGAGCGTTATGCTTCTTTTTACATTCACGACAAGGTCTGAGGTAGCAGTTTCGCGTAATGTGCCCTGACCTTAAGCAATTTGAACAAAGATTTAATTTATTAACTTCTTTAATACGATCTTCCACACTCTTGGCCTTAAAAATAGGACAGTCGTAGATTCTATGTTCACCATGACAAACAACACAGGAAGGTGAAGAATTGCCTTGACAAGCAGACTGACAAACTGATTGACATGCAGTAGATTTATTATGCTGACGTTCGGTCTTATTGTTGGTAGCCTTAGACGAGGTAGAAGTCGATGCCTTATTATTATTATTATTATGGTTTGATGAAGAATGGTTGAGAGACACAAGGACATCTGCTCGATCAATTAGAAATTTATTGAATTGCTGTAAGTTGGGTGTTAAATCAGCCAAAGTGCCACGCCATTCTTCCCACTTGGTAAGAGTACGGTTATCTAGCTTAGAACACATTAAATGTATTAATAAAGGATCCCAGTCATCAACGCGTAGCCCTAGGCCAGACAACGCCCTCAGATTCTTGGTAACATTGTCTACTAAAAAACGAAGTGATTTGTCCGATTCACGTGACATGGGATGTATGTTTAATAACGAAGTTAAATGATGACTTATTAACTGTCGCTTGTTATTATATCGATCGCATAGCAATTTCCAGGCAACACTATAGTTAGAATTTGAAACTTCTAAGTTACTCACTATTCTAGCTGCGTCTCCCTCTAAATAAGATAATAAATAATGAAATTTGTTAATAGGTGCTATGCGGTCGTTATTGTGTATGACTGACTTAAATGTGTCACGAAATTCAAGCCAACGGAAGAATGTCCCGTTGAATTTAGCAATTTGTATCTGCGGCAGTTTGAACCCTAATTCATGATTGTCAGCATTACAGGGAGCAGCTGACACATGGCTAGAATTGAACACGTTGCCAGATTCATCGTGGCGGTTACTAGGCTGATGTTCTTGAAGGAAACTTTGAGCATTCGCAATGTTTGTTATAAATAATTGTTCAATATCATCCCTTTCATCAATCTCGGTTGATAAGTTATTCTGATTTAAAACCTCAATTTGATTCTGCAAGTCATCGAACCGAACGGACAGTGACTCAAATTTACTAAGTTTAAGTGTTAACTCGGCTAATTCAATGCGTGTTACAGAATCCTTTGACAAAAGACTCGTTAAATAATTCCTAAACTTAGTAATTTGTCCTTTTATTGAACTACGCTTAACCATGAGATCTTGTAATTCTTGCACAGAACCGTCATCCTTGCCCATTGTAACAATAAACGAAGTAAATAAAATAAATTATAATGTATTTTCAGTTGTAAGAATTGAACGGTAAAACTATGCAAAAATACAATGAACTTGGTATTAATGAAATATTTATCTTACGTCCCTCTTCCGGTGTCACCTGTAGTCCGGAAGAACCGGTGCTGACCGACAATACTCCGTGGATGAGGCTTGCCTATATTGTAGGCTCAGGCCGTCACCGTTACGTGACGTCACAACGCCGCCTCCGTCCCTGGAATGTTCGGCGAAACGATTTTAATGACTTGCAAAAAAAATATATTTTTTAATCTCTGGTTGAATTTATTTGCTATCAAAAGATACTTTATACTTTACATTTACGAATAGGTTATTTAATTGTCAAAGATAAAATGTATTTTGTAAAATAAGTAAGTGGGTCATTCAACTCGGTAACAAAGACGTGGGTATGTAGGTCGAACAAAGTCGATGAAAAATTTAGCTATTTGTAGATTATTATCTATTTTAATATTTGATCACTGGTTATTTAGATATTTAGGTACCTATCAGTATGAAATAAGCACATGTAAATCTCGGGGTTTATGAATTATAAAGGATCAGTAGGAACAAAGACATAGGTATGTGGAGGTCAAGGAAAGGTCACTTAGCTGCATTGGCCAGGCTGCTGTACGGCGACTTCGGCTGCTATCGCTGTGTCTGGACCGTAGATCAGGTGTAGGCTGCAATGGCTGGACCTCCGAGTACTCCAAATATCGTACTTTGGTCTTGATGTAGCAGAAGTGTAGCTTAGTAGGTCAAGCGGACCGGGCTTCGTATTTCTTGATGGTATTATACTTTAGGATCCACGTCCTGTCACGGTCGCCAATTTTTATGTCTCGTATTGGACATAAATGAAACCGCCGGATAGGTTTAAACTTGTATTTCACACAGATAGGTATTTTTTACAATTATTTTAATGGAGCGATCAATCTTGTGCAAAGGAATGTATGAATATAATAAAAGTTATTGTGGGGTATGTTGTTAAAAAAACAAAAGTTAAACGCCTAACTATTCTCTGCGTTTATAAGGAGAATGAAGTAATTTTGCTATCAAATAAGCAGTAGGCGCCAACAGTGGCTGTCATATTTGTACATATAATAACATCAAAACGGTTATTCCTGAAGAGGTAGGTAAATGTGCACCTAGCCTTATTACATTTCACCTGTTATTTATCACACATGAGTAGTAAGCGAGTCTATTGTAATCAAATGGGCACAAATCCCGACACCGTGGCTACTACCGAGATAGTGCTTTAAAAAAACACTTCGGTTATTTTATTATGTAAGTACTATTATTATTTACTTAATGTAATAAATAGGCATCGCGGTTGACCATCAAGGTTAAGAGCAATCGCAAACCAGATATCGTGATACTTTTATAATTAATATCTACGTTCTACAATCTGTTCTAGGACCAGAGACAAGTCACTCACCCGTACAATATTGTTGATGGAATTTATGGCAAATATAACGTAACTGTTTGGTGCATGTTGCGCCCACACTTATTAACCAAACTAAGATTTATGCGTAGCTGCGAGAGCGATAGCGGCACAATAGGGCCTATGGAATGTGACCCGCGGTTTGTGAGTTGCCTGCATCAACGTCGCCCCTTTCATATAATTAATTCAAAGTATGAAGGACCATACCATGATGTAATCCATACATATACGAGTATTATAAATGCTGTTTCTCTGTCTGTTGATTTTTGTGTTTAAAGAGCTGAATGGTTTTGAATGAAATGAAAATGCACACATACAACTTCTATTACGCTACTGTTTTCTCGGTAATATGTTCCTTTGTGATAGCTTTAGACCTTCACATGAACGTAGCTGCAGGCAAAATGAAGACATAATAATTACGTTATTATCAAAACAAATTGATTTAAAAAAACAAAACAAAGCTTTTGGAAGAGGTCAAAACTATTATTACATTAAATTATACTGCCAGTATTCAAGGATATTGGTTCAAAACTAAATTTGAATAACAATTCAACGAATAAGAAAATTGAGTATATAAAAAAAACGTTGAGGCATTGCATATAATTTTCAGGTTATCCGATAAGCGCTGATTAAATCTAGACAAAGGCTCTGTTCTCACAAAATTTCCGTGCAAACATGAACTATTGAAATATGCTCAGATTTTCCTCAATAATGTAGGTATATTTCAAGGAATTATTAGAGAAAAATATGGTTTACCGCAAAATAACCGAGACAGACTCCCAAAGTAAACGTAGATATGAAAATGATGTCATAAACTCAACTAGCAGAAAAACAATAAGGCAAAACGAAGCTGGTATTCACTGCGCCTCGAGCTCTTTGAAAGAATAACATTTTCAAAGAGTTTATAGCGTTATTTGTAATTTATATGAACAAGTAGGCCGACTACGGTATTGCAATACGGCGGATCTCTGTTGTTCGCAGTAACATTGTTTGATGATAAATTAAGAATTTACCCGCGGTCTACATCTCAGTCACCTCATCGAATGAATCTGGGAAATTACTTCTCACTCTATTATGATGTTCATCGTTATTTACTATAGTTGTTTTTTCTCAGGAGAAATCGGTTGCCCTGATTCTATTGTCGTACAAGTAAGACTAAATCATGTTCCGCACAATACAAGCGGAACAAATGTACACAAATTAAACACTTATTGTAACCGGTTCTAATTATAATATCGTGAATATTCATTGTTTCTGGAATTGGTATGCGAAGTATCAATGAAGAATTTTTATATGTACTTACTCTGATACCTAATCTGAAGTCATTTGTGGAGAACGAGATTTATAAACAATGGAAGAGTGTGTGAAAATATTTAAAATCCTCATGAATGATGTCATGAAGTATTTGCTAATGCGGTGCTAGTATGAAGTTATTGCAACGATCTAATTTTAAATTAATGAACATTGTAAGTACCATATTGTTTAGAATCTGTATGGTCATTGACTCTTTGACTTCCAAGGTGTTTACTGAGGCATCGAGCAAACATTTAAAGCGTCTACAAAAATATATTAGACAATTATAAATAGTTTTACTATTTGAGGACGTAGACATGTCTATTTACTATAGGAAACTGTCATTCATAGAAATTTTAGCATAGAAAAATATGCGTTCTAATTTAGATCTCAAAATGTGTGCCTGTCTTTTTTCTTTGTTTGGGTCGTGTTTTAATATATTCTCGTTAATCTACATGACAATGTCCATGAGCTGAAATGTATGAACTTCCTAATATGACACACTCATTGAATGGAAACCGCGTCATTACAATAACAAATAAGGTCCTAATTTTAAAATGGGGAGTCGAATTCATGGTATGAGCAATGCTATGTGTTACTTTATTATTAACGATGGAAGCAGGTGTTTTGGTCATCAAATTAATATATGTATTATGTTGGAATCTTGGAACGTATGTTTAACTTCAGTAAACCATTTGACATTCAGTGTGTGTCACTAACACATGAAAGTTATTTTTTTTATTTTATTTTACGTATTCATTTGCTCTCCCTAACTATTTAAACTTTAACTGTGCCAAAATACTCGTCTATTCACGTAAATTTTTGAAAAAAGTGGTTCTATTTTTATAGGTTTGCTATGTTTACAGATTTTTCATGAAAGTCGTAAATTATCATATTAATAAATACTGTAAAATTAAACGAGATTTCAACATAAAGATATTAAAACGTGCACTATCCATTCATAATATTTACTTCCTGCTTTCCCAGAAAAACTTGAATGGGGAAGCGAAAATCGAATATATTTTTATCGGACATGTGAAACTGTTTCATAAATATGTAGGTACTGCTCTGCTCATATAGTATGTCAGTTCGTTTCAAGTTTCAATTGATGGATGACTGACGGCCGCAATTTTCGCCGCCAGTAACGATGTCGTATGTAGGACATCGTACAGGGTTTCACAAGAGTAAAAACACAGTAAAAGTAAATTTATATAAACAGGTGAAGTCGTGTGTGTTATGTTTATAATATACCATGCGTTTTATTATGGCTGTATGAACGTTTTTATGAGTTACATGTTATGTTATAGTTTATGTATTTTGTTTTGTAAACCGTGTAAATTAAATAAATAAATAAATGAAGTGATACTAAGCTGCTGTTTTGTAAAATTCAGCTATATAACACGGAATTTTCTGAGTGAAATTACAAAATATGTAGTTTTTTTTTTCATTATTAATTAGGTACAAACAAACTATGAAAATTTTGTGAAAGAATCTTAGAAAGCTAGTGGAATGAATTTTGTTATTAAAAATAATCAATTTTCTACGTGTAACTGTGACGAACAAATTTCGTACAAAATTTTGATAAGATTTTCTTTGTTTATACTTACGCAGAAATTGTTGCTTAAATAAAACCTATCGAATTAAGCTCTGCGTTGTAAGAATATAATAATGTAACAGAACATTTCTTTGACAGGAACAAACGATAAAATGACAGGGTAACATGAGAAGAACATGTTATGGTGTATGGTTACCATTCACAACCTGACATGTCTACATACAATCTATGAAAGAATGTATTTTTAATCTTTAAAAGGATTGTTATATTCATTAACGCAAACGTCTAATGTTTCATCAACTCATTAGGTATAGATTTAATGTATTTTATGACATGTATGAGACTTAGGTATGTGTTTACCATCAAAAAACACACCCTAAACACACATAAAATGTGAGGTATGTACATTATTTGGATGGTCATAGTCATGATAAACTTATTGTCGTCTTCCATTACATAGTAAATAAGCAAGACTCTGAAATGTGGTTGTAATGTTAATACATACTCTCATCTTTTTCGCGAAAATGTGCAAATTTTCATTAAATACGTTTGAATTAAGTTAATTCTTTTTATTCCGTCTTCTCACAGAACTGCAAAACATTCTAATATTATCATTCGTCAGCAAAAAAGTTCCAACTAGGGTTGGTTTCTAGTAGCGCATTGAGGATCTTGAGCATATGCGATTCAGAGGAGGAAGATCGGGCTACAGAGTACAGTGTGATCGTATACAGGGTGAATTTTTCAACTGGGCGTGGATGGCTATCATTGAAACTATGAGGAATATCGAAACACGTTGAAAGGAGTCTCGAGGCCGATTTTGACGAAAACTAAAACTGCATCGTTGGATTTTAGAAAATTCAATAATTCTAGCCAGGAATCGAACCCGCTGATTTTGGAAAAAAATCACACCCTGTATTATTACACCATTCGATAGTGTTGCTAATAAGGATCAATTTCTGGGAAGTAACCATATACGGCAAACTTAAGGAAAATGTCTAATTATGAAAAACACTGATCAATCTCAAGGCAATGACTGTATTCGAAACATAGGTTTATCGTTTCTTCTTGGAAATAGTGATATTTTTTGTTCAATTCAATAATTGCGTATTTCTGAATAAAGTGCAGTTGTTGAGCACTATCGAATGGAGTAATAATACAGGGTGTCATTTTTTTTTCCAAAATCAGCGGGTTCGATTCCTGGCCAGGATTATTGAATTTTCTAAAATCTAACGATGCAGTTTAAGTTTTCGTCAAAATCGGCCTCGAGACTCCTTTCAACGTTTTTCAAAATTCCTCATAGTTTCCAAGATAGCCATCCACGCCCAGTTGAAAAATTCACCCTGTATTCATCATCTGCCTAGCCTAATCCCGACTACGTTGAAGCAAGCTACCAATCTTATTGAATTTTCTTAAAATTTCCAAGAAGCGACTGCCTATCTAACCTCCAAAACCCAATTACCTTTCTTTCGTCATCACTTACTAGTTAAGCCCTAATGAAGTTATAATTACTGTTTCATATCTACAATTGTTATCTCTGCAAGCTGTAATTGGTCCATGAGAGCCCTACTTACAAGTAGCGTCGTTAATCAAAGACGTCATTGTCTAGATTATCGGCGTGGGAGACCCGGAATATACGATGATGTATTTATCATACTGGACTGTACCTACTTTAGTGGTAAGTGTATCATACGCCCATATCAGCCTCTAAAGTTCTCGTGTGACTTGTAATTTGTAACTATTACTAACTTAGACGAAGTTCTGCCCCAATTAGACAGCCAACAGTTTCTTGATAATTCAAAGAATCCAACATTCTGACTTGGTGACACAAAATCACTAAAATCAGTCTTATAAAAATCTTTTTTTTTTGCATTTTGGCAGATCCAAGATCTCTTGAAAGATTGGAGAAATAATGGTTTATAATGCACTGAAATAGATGGATTACTTTCCCATCATCTGCTTACTGAGTTTTAAATGGAAAAAACTTGTCTAAAGGTTCTTTCCTGAGAAGACTTCTCAGTCAAAGTATTAAAGATTTCAGAAAAACTGATAATGATGTAAGAGGAAAAATTGACGAAAATCTTGCGTAGATGAAATATCGTCGGTATTCAAGATTATGAATAGCTAGCCATTAATAATCTCCTTGAACTTCATGATAACAATAGTCATCAGTTTTTTCTTTACACAATAAAGCTATTAGTTACTCTAAAACTCCATTGTTTCGCTATTCTTGAAAGGTGAAGTTAGATAAAAATTTGTAGCATATTATGTTTATATATTGTTTTGGTTTCCGGGAAAGCGCACATACTTTTGTTGCGATAATAATATATTTGGTCGTAAACACGTATTCTATTGACTCTCCAAAGGCATTCGGGCAATCGACCAAGTGTAAATGAATGGGGTCAATACGTTTGCATCCGGATAATCTTGCTCGGTTTCATGGCCTAGTGTAATTATTAAATACATCAGTTGCCCGAATCCGCAAAAGTGTTTGATTTGTTATCATTTTATAGGATTTTCAGATACTTGGCAAACGCAGTTTTAAAACGTACGTAGAGTCATTGCTAAGTTAAAGACATGTTATTTTCTTTTTCACGCTATAGGTTTTAATGGCGTTGTTATTGTAAAATTCAACATGATTTGGTTTGATAAGACGAAAACGTGAGTTACTGTACTTGTTAACTATGATGAATAATTATTCTCGCATTCCTAAACACATGAAATATTTTGAAAAGAAGATAAATGTATTTTTTTTTTGTTTGAAAAGCGTTTGCCCGACTCTATTAATTTCTCCTGTGTCGTGGGTGCGTTTACAAACATATAAACTCACATGCGCCCAGACCCAGAACAACTACCTAGTTGTTGATCATACAAACAAATAAACGCTCGGTGCGGGATTCGAAGTTTCGAACACGCGACACGCAGAGTTGTAGTTGATCGCTTAGCCACTGCACACACCGCGCCGTCCTTTTAATAACCTTAGACAATTTTCCTTAATTGTAATCGTAAACCTATTGTTTATAATAATAATGTTGACTAACTCTAACCACAGATGAACCGAGTAATAAGTACCTATATATTTTCAGAGTAATGTAGTCATCTATTATGTCCTTTGTGTACTCTGTATTTAAAAGTGAGATGAACAATACCAGTCATGATGTTATTGCGGTTATCCAATTGATCATTAGTTTACTGAATGAATGTCTTGTTACAAGAACCTATTCACAATTACATACTAGAATTAACGCAGGCCTTTTTTTTAACGATAGTTTGACGTTTGACCCTAGGGTTATAACTATCAGGAAACACAGACCCCGGCATGGAATTCTACTCCTTAACTGTGCGCACAATAAAAGTCTTGGAAAAACGCTTTGTACGTGCCGGAGGGATGACCACCATGTAACGATCTTTAATTTTAATAGCTTTTTTTAAATAGCCTTTTCTGTTTTCCACTGCTGGGCAAAAACCTCTTCTTTCTGCTTCAAAACCTCTCTATTTTGGACAATTTCTGGCCGCATTTGCCCGCAAACATGATCAGATCGTCACGATCTATCGTTGCTAGAATGACATAATAAGAAGTTTCATACAAAATCCAAAAGGACGTAGCCTATATCTGTCTTCTGGGTCCCATCTTTAGCTGCATCAAAATTCATTAAAATCGGTTCAGAAGTTTAGTATTGAAAGCGTAACAAACAAATTTATTTTCGTATACAAAATTATTAAAGTTAAAATACAGATTCGTGAGGCTACAGATGCTTTTAAAGGTTACAATAGAATAACAAATCCCGTCAAAATGTTGCACACTGCTCTCTCGGTTGGTATAGATCAAGGACTTTAGAGAAATAAGTGTGTGCCGAAGTAAAGTTCAATAATTTGATAGCTTTTATTCTAGTGATCTCATAGTGATAGGAATCTGATTACATATTATTTTCATTGTAAATTATAATCCAAACTAATATTATAAATGCGAAAGTAACTCTGTCTGTCTGTCTGTCTGTTACGCTTTCCCGCTTAAACCTCTCAACCGATTTTGATGAAATTTGGCACAGACAATCTTTAGACCCTGAGAAAGAACATAGGCTATCAAAACACCACGCGGGCGAAGCCGCGGGCGGAAGCTAGTATCCAATAAATTGAATGAACGAAACCAGACTTTTATTTGATAGTAAAAGAGGCTTTACTTTATCATGACTTTTTTGTGAAGAAAGTAAACTGGAACTTAAGCGTCAATTTGATAAAAAAACTAACTCTCCTACACTATAAATTAAATACAGAGATCTTTTGAAAAGGCTTCTGATGATATCAAAGACGTCGAGGATGGTCCAAGCTAAGACGATTGGATGGTACGAGTATTCAATAGGATTTGAAAATACGATGAAAGAGAGAAAAGAGAATATTTTTCCAACATGACCTACTATGGAAACAAATTTTCAACTAGGCTTCGTAGCTGTAAAGCCTCACATAAAATTAAAATAGTGATATCAATTATAATGACCTTCATGATATTTAAAATGAACAAATGCAATGTTTCAGATGCATTGCACTCGATTTCAATTGAGATTGGTAAAGAGACAACGCACTTTCTTTTCTGTTGTGGTCGTACAGATTTTGCCACAAAATAGGTAGTATGCAAAACTGTCTTTGGTAAAGAATTTAGTTATTTTAAATAAAATTGAAAACTTGAAAGTGTAGTTTTATTGAATGGCCAACTTAATTTGTTACTAATCCTTTAGCCCACACTCGCTGTCTATAATTGGTGAATCTTGTTTTTGTACAACATAATAAACCCGGTTTCCAATTTAGGTGATGCAGAACGCTCAATAACGTCCGTTTTAACAGATGCAACGTTTTAATTTTAAATTTTTTAGGAGACATCCGTGTTAGATCATGCATGTTTGTAACGGTTTTTATTTTAAATTTGGTTCCGATAATCCTGCGACTAACCTGGAACTCTTTCAGATGGACTTGGTGAATTCCTCATTTAAAAGATGTATGATTTAGTTCATAAAGAGGGGAGAACTATGTTAGAAGAGGATATGCAGCGCTGACCCCCAATGAATATGAATCAGGACAGAACGATGATGATGATGATTTTATCAGTCTATTATGATATAGCAAGGAATAAAACAACAGCTGTTCAAAACTTGATGAGAAACGATAAGGTGCAGTCATATGACCCCCATAGATCCCCAATAGAACCCAGCTGTTCTATAATAAAGGTTGCCAGCCTAATAGCGATAATCTCCTATATCATTTGCACAACAATCATCTAAATACCTCCTAGAGATTAATCGCTCTAATGGATTGATGCAAGTCATAATAGGAACCGCAACATGCATACGGTATAGGTAATGAAAGAGGGTGCGGGATGAATGCACGGCGCTGACGGGGCACAATTAACCTCACCATTCAATCAAAGGAGAATAAACCTTATATCAACACGATAGAAGCTTTGAAAACTGTAAGCAGTTTTTGGTACGTTTGTCTGCTGAAGTGTGGCGGACGAGGGTTCAAACTACGAGGGAGCGTAGAAAAGCAACCGACGATACGTTATTTTTTGTGCAAATATTTTTCAAGCATTTATTTATCTTTTTCCAGGTGACTGAACTTGTGATATTCAATATTGCATTTGAAATAACAACGCTACTGAATTTGTTTGCATTTTGTCGATAAGAAATAACATGTTTTTCAGTAGACGGAATACGGCTACTTGAATTATTTACCATACCATTTAAGCACAATAACTGTAAATCCTAAGAGCCTAAAGAAATAAAACTCATATTATATGAAGCAATAAAATCAACGGTTTCATTTATAATTGCCAACATTTGTATAAAATACCACATGACCTACAAATCGAATTGCAGTATCGGTATTGCTCAGGTAGGCAGGTTCAATTTAGCTGATAAGAAATTGGAACTTTTCAATTAATTTATGAAAGCAAGTGTAACGATAAATTTGATTACACTATAATATAATTATTATGAAGCAAAACAACAAAAATAATGTTTACCTTTAAACTAGCAGAATTTATCCAAATTTTGAACGTCCGGTGGGCACGTTAATTTTGAAAACGATACCATGGCCGTTATTAAACTTGAAAATTAATAAACATACACTGTATGCACAGGCACTGTAATAATGCACTCGATTGTACCAAGATATCGATCGTGACGTAATGAAAATGCACACGATGACGAGCCGGTACGCGCGCTGCACTGTCGCACGTTCGTCTAAAGCGAATGTCGAATTAATACTAACATAACCTCAAATTTACGCGCGCCGCTCGAGAAATTGTTTATGCTGTCTGTACACCCATAAATGGGGTTCAGTTGTGAAGAGGAAGGAAATACGGCGAACCCCATGACTGATAAGGACAGAATGTCGACAAAGGTGTATTATGATGGGGGAGCTGACTATACTACGATAGTGTTTTTCGTTAACGGCGGCGTCCTTTAGTATTTGAATTTAAAAATGCTATTTACTGCTTATATTTTTTTTAAGCAGCTGATATTTTTGAATGTCAATCTAGTTATTAACGATATTAATAAGGACTAGAATGTCATTCTTCTCGACATTGACATATCTGTGTAGATAACATACAATATGCATATGACCATGTATGAAATTAAAACCACAAAATCCAAAAAATGCACATAATTTTGCCGTAGAAAATTATACTCTTGCGTAACGGCCGTAAACTTTTAAATAAAACATGTGCAGCCAAGATTTTGGCAAGTGGCACTTGAGCGTCAAGACAAGTTGATGACAAAAAATGTTTTATTGCGTAGCGGTGACTGCGTACCTGCGTAGTGCGCACATCTCCCCAGGGTCCCATTCCCATCCCATAGAAACCATTGAAGCGTGAGGAATGAATGATTTAAAAAGCTTCTAACAAAGTACCTGCTTTAAATTCTTCCCACTCTGTGTAATCTGCATTGGGTTCTTTGTTACTTTCAATTGTTTTTGTTATTTCCTTATTTGGAGTAAAGCGGATTAGGTGTTTTCTTTGGAAGTAATAAGATCGGCTTAAAGTATATGCTGGATGTTATTGTTTTTATTTCTGTGAAAAACTTAAAAAAAAATCTAGTGCCCCAGTGCTGAGATATGGACTCTTTTTATTTTTTTTACGTTTCCAAACCTCTCTATTTACGTTTCTGCAAAGTGGGTCAAGTCTAGATTTTACTATCACTTAAATCTACATAAATACTCGTATTACAAAAGCTGTAGAGTTTGTTTGTTTGGTTGAACGCGTTAATCTCAGAAACTACTGGTTCGTATTAAAAAATCTTTTTGTTTTGGATAGTCCATTTATCGAGGAAGGCTATAGGCTAAATTAAATCACGCTACGACTAATAGGCGCCTAGCAGGAAAAAACCGCGAAGAAAAGCTAGTCAAAATATAATTAAACTAACTACGATACCCCAGAAGATACGAATCTCAAAGAGAGTTCAATTTCAAACAACAAAACTCCGTCACTGACTCATGAAACAACAAAGAGTGCGAAGTACAATCTTTGAATAATTGATTTTAATTATTGATGAGTGAAAGATAAGGGCAAGGTCTGTATTAAGTTCGTGGGAGGAGGGCCCACGCGGCACTCAGTCTCTCGCCCAACATCGGGCGCCCGCAAGGCTAACTTATTATTTTATAGAAGTGCAAACAAAAGCGAAGTTTTCTAAGAATGGGATGGGACCTCATCAACAAATAGTAGGTTCTTATGTCATTTGTGTTTGAGTTATTTTGTTGAGCTACGTTATTTTGTTGAGCTACGTTATTTTGTTGAGCTACGTTATCGTTGACGTGGTCGTGTTTATTTTACTTGGAAATAAGGTGAACACCTTCAATTCGTATCAAGTTATCAGTCAGTACTAAGACTGAAGATAACAGAACACCTGCGATCCAAGAAGTATTGAGGTGCTTTGAAAAGTATTTTATCCCACTTTTTATTGCCCCACTGTTGGGCAAAGATCACAGGAAATTAACCATAATTACAATACTGTAATCACAAGAAATTAACGTAATTCAAACCATTTCAATAAAGTACCAATCGTCATAACTTCAAAGCTCTATTCGAAACTATCATAAATATTTAATGAATGCTGAACATAAAATTAACAGCGTTTAATATTTAGCAGGCCTCCTTGACCTGAATGACCTTTATAAGGTATTTGTCAAGTCCATAAAGGTAAGGGGCTTAACGAGCGTGTTGACTGAGACTAGGGAACGTAGCGGTCGCGGTGGCGCGTGTTTCCTGCGCACGCGCACGACTCCCAGAATGCGTGTCGTTAACGCTCGTTGGCCATGTTACCTCACGAATATAGCATGCTCCAAACAATAACACACACATATCAACTTTATATAAACAAAAGACCCTGTTATGCCAAACAACACGTTCGATACATTAGTTCATAAGGTTACACGAAGAACACAAAAGCAAATTTTCACATTGAAATTTGGCAATTATTGAGCCTTAAACCCGTTACGGAAAGTTTATAGAAATCGATCACGCATCAAATAGACCCACATGTTTGAGAGATCGACCGATAGGAACATACTGTTTCGTGTTGTGGTTTCGAGCCCGCCTGTAGGTGTGGGCGGGTGGTTTATTTTATTAAGACCCTTTTAACACAACGAATAGTGACTGAAGGCGTCTAAACGGCGCCGACAGATCTCTGTTTATATTAAAAAAAATGTAAAGCTTAATTCTTAAAATTTCCTGATAACCGGTGCTACTGATAAGTTTAATTCTGCTCAAAGGAATGGCAAATAAGTAAACACGAACAAAGATACAACTAGGGAATTGATAAGAACATTTTCAAGAGCTGTATAAGGTGCTAATAAACATGATTCACTTGTAATGAGCCAACCATTCTTCCGAATGTTACATTACAGAAAAACAAACGAGAGCGTTTTAGCGTGCATTCTTACGAAAGATCTGGCGAGCTTTTCGCCGACTCGACTGTCAATTTTGACATTTTCATGAAGAAAAATTTTTTGAAAACTATCGACGGGACCTGGAGCATTCGCGCTAGAAAATCGTAAAAACGTTCGCAGCGTTTTTGGCTCTATGCTCGGCTCGGGTACCCGTATGTTCGTTGTTTAGTTTGGCAAAATTATAAACGGCGAATGCTCGATGATTTGTTACATGATTACAAGTGAAAGCTCAAGTATACCAGCACCTTAAGGCATTGAACTTGAAGTTATCAGAGCACAGTATGCAGACTGATAAATAATTTTCTACGTCGCATGTGTGAGTAATCTGCTTGCTGGCTTTGTTTTAATTCAGACTCGCCGGTCGTGTTATTGTTCCGGCCGGGTGCGTTGCACGGAAGCCGTTTGCTCGTAATCACGATTTCAGGCGGAGCATGTTATTAAGGTGCATTTCAAACAAACGAACATAGAATTTGAGTAAAACGAACTTTTGCCTGTTGATAGTACTGTTTGTTGAGGAGCACAGTCGTGGAGTGCAGCAACCTACCACAATATTTGTAAATAGCGTGTAATTTGATTGTAATTTGTATAGTTTTAAGTCGAATTAAACTTTTACTACTTGTCTACACATTTACACCCTTTTTTAGACTATTGTCCACTTTTATTTAGTTAAGTTTATGTCAATTATTGTCCAATAAGTAAATTAGAAAAGCTTTCGCATAAGTAAACTGTAAAAAAATGTACTCTGAACGACAGACGAACAAGGAAAGCGTGGTGCGCAACGTCTATGTGTGCGTGTGAGCACGGGGCGCAGGCGATTGGCTAGAGCGAGAAAGACGTGTGGGCGCGGTCCTCCCACGCGTTCCGCCTGCGCTCGAGAGAATAAAAGAGGGGCAGTTGCGCGCCACGGTGTCTTTTTTCACTCTGCGTCTGACCGCCACCGCGTGCGGACGTGTCCTCGTGTGCGCTCCGTGCCTGTGTCGCTCATCCGTGCGATTTTGTCGTGTCTTCACGACAGCTCTCGGTAGTCTTTGACTACCACAACCAACTGTCCTTTTTAGGACACATCACAAACGTTCCGTGTTTCGCGAATTTGCCCCTTCAGGGAAAATCCACAGTTTCGTGGTTCTTGGTGGAAACCTTACGGTGTTAACGAAACCAAGAGGGTGGTGCCCCAATCCATCCCGCCAAACCCCTTCAGGGCGAGGTTAATTTATTGGAGTCGGGAGCTAGGACTACGGCCTTGGGGGGACTCCTAGTCGTACCTAGTCTCTGGTTTTCTTCACAGCAACACACCTGGTGTCGGTTGGGTGTGTCTACCCCTTCGCACCAGACCCACATAGGGCCCTGTTGCACATTAAGATTGGCAACAGGTTTACAAGCTTAGGGCACACCTTAGGTACTCACCTCCCTGCCATACACAATCCCTCGGCAGGGGAGGCTACTCATCCCCGGGCACACCCACCCGGGGAATTAGGCTTGATAGGGTTAGGCTTTTTCCCCTGAGAGCTTCACTCTCATGTCCCCCGCATCATGGCAACTCTCGAAGTGCTCCAAGAGGAGGTTAAACTCCTCTGGAGCTTAGTCCACCGCATGGTCAACGATGACCGATTCGACGGCGACTACAAAGCGGAATATACCGCTTTGAAGAAAGTCCGCGAAAGTAGGCGCGAAACCCCCGCTCCCCCTTCTAATCCAGCTCCTTTGTCTGCAAAGACAAAGGATTCCGCAGTCCGCGCTCCCAAAGCCGCTTCCGTCAAAGCGGCTATTGTCCCCAATGTCCCCATTTCTCAAGAACCCATTGTTCCTCAAACAATGGCCCCCTCGCAGGTGCGCTCCACACCTGAGCCCGTCCAAATGGACACTTCGGTCCCCATCTCCGACTCAGAGCACGCTAGTGACTCTGCTTGCTCCTCAGACGAGGATTTCACAGTCGTGCTAGGTAAGCGCAAGGGGAAACATTCCCAAGCTCAAGCCTCCAAGGCTAAGAAACCCCTCGCGGCCCCCCCCACCCCCTCTCCCCCGATCTCTCGCGGTAGCTCCCCCACCCCACCACCGGCCCCCACTAGCCGCCCCTCCAGCCCTATGGCTATCCCGACTCCGCCTTCAACTTCTGCCAAGAAGAAGAAGGAGAAACCCCCCCCAATTGTTATCCATGACCCGTCCAGATGGACCGAAGCATCAAGATTGTGCTTGGCCCAAAAAATCAATTACACAAAGGCCACCAGCACTACAAAGGGCATCAGTGTCCTGACCCCCACCTCCTCGGACTATAGAGCCCTCGTCCGCCTCCTTATGTCCCATAAGATATGGCACCACGCCTATGGTCTCCCTGAGGAGAAGTCCACCCGTGTGGTGATTAGGCGAATCCCCAAAGAGATCCCCACTCAGGAAGTCCTTGACGACCTGACCGCCCAAAACATCCCAGTTTCCGCCGTCCACCGCCTCCACAAGGCGAGAGGCGGAAACCCATACGACATGGTCCTCGTCGTTTGCGACCCTGTCGAGTCAGGCCCCCATCCCATTTTTAAGGTCACCACTGTATGCTCCCTGTCGGGTATCTCTATCGAGAAACCCTACAAAGCTCATACCGTAGGACAGTGTCACAACTGTCAGAACTACGGACACAGTCAGGCCCACTGCTTCGCTCCGGCCAGATGCGTGAAATGCCTAGGCGATCACGGCACTGCCAACTGCCCCCGACCCAAAGACAGGGCTCTCTGTACCGAACCCCCGAGCTGCGTTCTTTGCAGCCAGGTAGGACACACCGCGAACTATCGCGGCTGCCCCAAAGCCCCCAAATCCACTTCTCCCAAACTGGCGAAGCGCGCAGCCGCCCGCCAGCAGAGGGAATCCCCATCTGTGAAGATTCCCTCCTCACAGATGCCCACCAGATTAGGTCCCCAACGCCCCTCCCCTTGGAACGCGCTGAATCACCAAAAGGCTTTCCCAGCCCTTGGCCCAGCGCCTCCCAAGCCCATTCCCGGTCTCCTAGACACCCCCATCTCCCAACCCGTGGCTCCCGTGACCGCTCCCGCGGCCATCACCTCCACCCCCGCGTCCTCTGGTTCCGTGGCAGACGTAGACGATGAAGACTTAAATGTCATCATCAATGCGTACAAAGCGGTCCAGAGCTATAAGAACATTTTGAAGTCATCGGCGAGACAACTGGCTGCCCAACTCAGGGCCGCCAACGGTAACCCCGATGAGTACAAAATGATCTTGGACTCTCACCCCCAGGTGGGTGACGCCCTTCAGGCCCTCCATCTTCTTTCTTAGTTTCCAATGGCTGCCACAAATAGGAATACCCTTAAACCGCGATCCCTTAAGCTAGGATTCTTTAACGTCAACGGTATCCAAGGTCAGCGAGACGAACTCGCTACCTTCCTCCGCGATCACCAGTTAGACGTTCTCCTCATCCAGGAGACGTTCCTCAAGCCCCACCACCGCGATCCCAAAATAGCCAATTATCAGCTAGTCCGTAACGATAGGTCCCGCTGCCACAAGGGTGGCACTCTCATTTATTACAAAAAGTCCCTGCATTGTATCCCCTTAATCCCACCAACCCTCGAGTCACTCCTCGAGGTTTCAGTCTGTCGGCTAGCCATGACCGGTCATCAACCGATCACCATAGTTTCCGCCTATTTCCCTCCTGCTAATACAACAGAGGACCACTCTCTCTTCGTTAAGGACCTCACCTCCATCTTCGGCTTGAGTGACTCCGTTATTCTAGCGGGCGATCTCAATGCCAAACACCCAGCTTGGAACAGCACTATTACCTCCCCTAGAGGGAGAGTAGTGTTCAACCTAAGCTCCACCCTTAACTTTGACCCCATCGCTCCTTATGAGCATACTCACTACCCTCACGACCCCAACTCCCGTTCCGATGTGCTCGACATAGCGCTTCTCAAGAATATCAACCTCAGGTTGAATTCCATTGAGACGTTACACGAGCTCAACTCTGACCACCGTCCAGTGCTCATGCACTTAACTCCACGCACGGGTCCTTCCGACCCGAGCCAGCCTCCCCCAACCAGAGTGATAACTGACTGGAAGAAAGTAAGCGAAAAGCTGAAATCAACCACGTCACCTCACCTGGACTCCATCCCCGATCACATTGTCTCTGTCGCAGACACGACGGCCGCAATCGACTCGTTTACAGAACACGTGCGATCCGTACTGACGGATTGCTCACGGGAAGTCCCAGACACGAGAGATCGTATATGGAAACTCCCCGCTGACGTACGTGCACTGATAACCGAGAAGAATGCGGCCATTCGTGCCTACAGCAACTTTCCATGCGATTCGAACAAGGCTCACATGCGCAACTTGCAGCGTGCTGTAAAGAAACGCATCAGTGAGGTTCGTACGAATCGCTGGAACGACATGCTCAGCGACCTCGAGCCCAACCACCTAGCCTTCTGGCATCTGCAACGAAAGTTGCGTGCCACCGAGGATGCCTCTACGCCTCCACTCACTCGCCCCGACAAGACCATCGCTTTCGAGGACTCCGAGAAAGCCGAATGCCTGGCCGACAGCCTGGAAGCTCAGTGCACTCCGAGCACCCAACCGGTAGACAACAGTCACCTCCTCAAGGTAGACTCCGAAGTAGAACGTAGGACCGCCTTACCTCCTGTAGAAGACCCTGATGATCCTCTGCCTCCAGTCACTCCCGACGAAGTGCAAGACATCATAAAAGGGCTCCGACCCCGGAAAGCCCCCGGTTCGGACGGTATTAACAATAACGTCTTTAAACTCCTCCCTCCCCAGCTCATTATGCTTTTGACCGCCATCTTCAATGGCGCTCTAAGTAACAACATCTTTCCCCAGGCGTGGAAAGAGGCCACTGTAGTCGGTTTCCCCAAGCCAGGCAAGCCCAAGTCTGAGCCCACGAGTTATCGACCCATCAGTCTACTGAACGTTCTCGGCAAAATCTACGAGAGGCTTATCCTTAAGCGACTCAAAGATTACGTCGAAGCTAAGAGCCTCATCCCCGACGAGCAATACGGCTTCAGGGCCGGACACTCGTGCGTCCAACAAGTCCACCGTATAGTCGAGCACATTAGCGCGGGCTTTCAGCGCGGTGCGATGACTGGTGTTCTGTTTTTCGACATAGCGAAAGCCTTCGACAAAGTCTGGCACAATGGCTTATTATATAAGCTCTACCAACTGGGTGTGCCAGACCGTCTCGTGCTCATCATACGAGACTTTTTGTCGAATCGCACCTTTCGCTATCGCATAGGCGACGCCCTCTCCTCCCCACACCGCATCCTAGCCGGTGTCCCTCAAGGCGCAGTCCTCTCGCCCCACCTATTCTCGCTGTTTACTAGCGATATCCCCAAGAGCAAGAAGGCTCAGTTAGCTCTCTTCGCGGACGACACGGCCCTGTATTACACAGGCCAAAGTCCTACCGCTATAGCCCAAACCCTCCAAACCTCAGCCAACGCCCTAGGCGCCTGGTTCAGGAAATGGAGAATTGAGGTTAATCCCGATAAAAGCCAGGCGGTCCTATTCACTAAACCGCGTAAGCGACCAGTAGACCCCACCCCGATCACTATGTACGGCAAGCCTATTCCTTGGAAGAAGCAAGCCAAGTACCTAGGTGTGACCCTCGACAGTCACCTCTCCTTCCGAGACCACATCAAAGCAGCTCGTAATCGGGCTGCTTTTGCTATGGGTAGGCTCCACTTCATGCTCATTCCGAAAAGTCCCCTGTCCCGCAAGTGCAAAATGCGCTTATTCACGGCGGTAATCCGCCCCATCATGACTTACGCGTGTGCCATCTTTGCGCATTCCAATCCCCGCCACCTCTATAAAATGCAGGTCCTCCAAAACCGGTTTCTTAGGAAAATCACGGGAGCCCCGTACTATGTCCGTAACGATACCCTTCACCTCGACCTTAGGATCCCCACCATCGCTCAGTTCATGAAGCGCATTGCCACGCGCTTCTTTGAAACTGCAGTTAGGCACCCCAATCCGCTAATCGCATCGTCCGCTCGATACGATCCATCGCGTATTAGTTCCGTTCGCCGACCAAGGCATACCCTCATCACCCCCGACGACCCCATCACCCTCCTCCAGGAGAGCCGTAGGGAAACCAGTACGCTGCGCAAACACAGACACAGACCGACTCCGTCATTCCGCCCTCGCCGCCGAGGCCGCCCGTCGCGACGCCCAAGTCAATGCCCCCCCCGACCCTTGCAAGAGCCAGCCCGCGATGCTGAGCCTGTAGTTTTAAATTAGCCCCTAAATAATGAAATATTTAGTTATCCAGCCTGTCCCTTGCTGTCCTCTGTCAGTGACGCCCTAAGCCGAGGTCCGTACCCCACAGGGGGTGCCCTTAGCGTGTGGTCACTTAGTTTTTAACTTAGTTTGTAAGCCCCTGGCTGGAGGCCTTAGAGTCATCTATGGCAACCACAGGAAAGTCCGGTTAAGCAGCACACAACCTCTTATAGGTTGACCTGCGAGATGCCCGTATCCAAAAAAAAAAAAAAAAAAAAAAAAACGCCACGGTGTAGTCCAGTTTCGTCCGCCGTGAAGAAAAGAAGTCTCCTAAGCAAGCTCCCTGTGTAGAAGCAATATTGTGTAGTGAATAAGAAGCTTTGTGTACAAGAACAATTGTGTCAGAAGAATAAAGTGTTTTTCAAGAAGCCTCAAGAGTTGTGTTATTTCCCTGATCAAACGAATCCCTGCGCCTGAAAGTCTACAAGTTTTGGTCCTTCACAGCCGGATCAGGGAACAACGAAGAACACATCATGAGTGAGAAAAGCACCATCACTACAAGGAGCCAGATGAGGCGGAAAGAAGATGCCTTAAGAAGGCGGGCGCTAGAAGCGGACTCCGGAGTGCCATCGGATAGGGCCCCGGGTTCACCATCCATCGCGCCAACTCTACGAACGGCGGATCAAACGCAAGTCATCCCACTGACGGGGCCCGGTAGAATTATAGACTACCGGGACATGTCGACGCCAGTGCGGTCGGTGCCTGCGAGGAAAGGAAGGTCCGGCACAAGCGTCACGTCGTCGAGGAGCGGCCAGAAGAGCGCCGAGTACCTGCGACGACGGGCCGAGTATGAGGCCGAAAAGGAGTTGGTCCGCATGAAAGAAAAATTGGTGCAGAAGAAACTGGAAGCGGACTTGGCAGAGATAGACGCCGTCGCCGAAGAGGAATTATACTCAGAAGCGGACGACACTGCCCACCGTGTAGAAGAATGGGTGACACACACCACACCCGCCGCTACCAGTAGCGAACAAGTCCGAGCAACTCAAAACATGTCGCCGCACCATCACCAGCCACAAGTGTCAAGTGAAGTGCCCGCGAACGTGACCGCGAGTGTGCCCGCGAACGTGACCGCGAGTGTGTCCGCGAATGTGCCGCTGCCGCCACTCGAACAAGTACCTGCGCCTCCTATGTGTGCGCCCGCGTCCGTTCCGTTTCGCGACACCGCATACGCAGCAAACACGACTGTTTACGCTGGCACCGCACGCGCGCCAACTCGTGATCCGATTGAGTGGGATACGGGTGTTGAAGAAGCGGACAGGACCAGGACAACGCGGGACAGGAAGATTGACCAGTTGGCAGAGGCAATCGCAAACATTGCGCGTCCGCGACCGATACCCAGACAAGCGTACGAGTTGCCGGTGTTCAGAGGCGACCCGGCAGAGTGGCTTTCGTACAAAAATATGTACTTCGACACCACAACATTATATGAGTTCAAGCCACATGAAAACCTCGCTCGACTCAAGACGTCTTTGCAAGGAGATGCAAGACTGGTGGTCGAAGATTTGTTACGCGCATCGGCTAGCCCGTTGGACATAATTAAAACATTGGACGAAGAGTACGGGCACCCCAACTTAATACTAGAGTGCGCGCTCAAGAAGGTTCGAGAATTGCCAAGAGTAACGGATAGCGGCCGCGAGTTGCGAAAATTCTCCAGTACAGTGAGGAATTGTGTTTCGCTGTTGAAAAGTGTGCGGGCAAACGGATACCTGAACAATCCACAACTAGTAAGCGAGTTATTGAACAAACTCACGCCCATCCAGCGCGCACAATACGGTGACTTTGCCATGGGAGTGTCAAACAGCCGGGGCCTGGACATGAGAGTGTCTCCGAGCTTGGAAATGTTCTCAGAATTCCTCGGTCACCTAGCCCGCGCCTCTTCATTTTACACCCAAATGGACCTCGGCCAGACAGTCACAACGAGCAAACCTCGGGCCAGCGCGCCACCGGCAAAGACAATGAAAAACGTCCAGCGCTTGCACGTCCACGCGAACAGCGAACGGCGCGTGCACCCAGACCGCTGATGAGCAGTGTCACCTGTGCCAAGAGAAGCACACCATCGTGACCTGCAAGAAGTTTAATGACCTCGAGGTGAACGACCGATGGGCAATCGTCAAGGAAAAGAGACTGTGCTTCAACTGTCTAAGCGCGAGGCACTCAAAAAGGACCTGCCGCCGCAAGAAATGCACCAAGTGCAACTACGCGCACCACGTGCTGCTTCACCAACAGAAGCCAGAGATAGTCACGAACGTGAGGGACTACAATGGAAAGGCGCTACTCAAGATACTCCCTGTACACGTCATCATCGAGGGAAGAGAGCAACCCTGCTACGCGCTACTGGACGACGGCGCCACCGTGTCCCTTATCGACAGCTCTCTGGCCGGGAACGCGAAGGGCAAGCGAGTGCCCATAGCCATACGTAGTGCGCGAGGACAAGAAATAACCGATAGTGCGTCGCGAGTGCTGTGCGTAGAAGTGCGTGGACCTAACGGACATACACACCAAGTTAAGTGTCGCACCTTAGCGAATATGGACTTACCCGCTCAGTCAGTGCCCGCCGCCGTCTTGTCGGAGCACGCCCACCTACGTGACTTGGGCTGCGAGGCGATGGAGGGAGCTAGGCCCTTGCTGCTGCTGGGTCAGGACAATTGGGAGCTGCTGATCGGCAGGGAGACTCGTCGAGGGAAATCGGGTAAGCCAGTGGCCTCTTTGACCTCGTTAGGTTGGGTCGTGCACGGACCCCTAGGTACAGTTAGTCGCGCTAGTCATTCAGTAAATTGTGTTGTAACTTCGGACGTAGACTTACACAACCTAGTGAAGAAACAGTTTGAACTAGAAGCCATAGGCATATCAGAAACGCCGCGCAAGCACGAGGACGTAGAACGCGCCAAGCGCATCCTCGACACCACCAGCCGTCAATCGGGGGACGGAGCATGGGAGGTGGGCCTGTTGTGGCGGAGGGACAACCCTCAATTACCCGATAACTACGTGAACGCACGCCATCGCTTGGCGGGCATATTGCGCCGCTTTGAGAAAGATAGTGCCTACGCAGAGGCATACGCGACGCAAATAAATAGATTACTCTCGGAGGGATACGCGAGCCGAGTAGAGGGCGGAGTTAGCACCGAGCCAGTATGGTACCTGCCACACTTTGGGGTCACTAACCCCAATAAACCGGGCAAACTGCGCTTGGTCTTTGACGCCGCCGCGAAATATAACGGGACATCATTAAATGACCAACTCCTCACAGGACCCGACCTACTGAACCCGCTGTTAGGGGTCTTGTTTAAATTTAGGTTAGGTCCCGTCGCCTTTACAGCAGACATAGCCGATATGTTCCTGCGGGTTAAAATCCGAGAGCAGGACCGCGGCGCTCAACTATTTCTGTGGGCACAGAAGGGCGACGAGGAACCGAGTACTTATCAAATGAATTCGATGATTTTCGGAGCAGTGTCATCGCCGACCTCAGCGATCTATGTATTAAATAAAAACGCTGACAAGTACATAGACACGCACCCGAGTGCAGTCGCGGCGATACACAACAAACACTATATGGATGACTATCTGGACAGCGCATGGTCAGTCGCACAAGCCAGTCAATTAATCGAGGACGTGACCCAAATCCACGCCGAGGGCGGATTCGTCATACGGGGGTGGGTCACGAACTCTCAAGAGCTACGCGACAGACTGTGCGCTGAAATTCCAGACAAGGTGTCATTAGATAAAGGTGAAGACGGCGTTGAACGGACGCTCGGTCTAACGTGGTCACCCGCAACTGATAAATTGGCCTTCGACCTCTCTTTCAAACGTTTGCCGAAAGAGATCACTGAGGGGCGGGTGGTACCCACGAAACGCGAGTTCTTAAGGTTTATCATGTCTATCTTCGACCCATTGGGTTTTTTGTACCCGTGCGTGATTCAGTCCCGGGTCCTGATGAGGAAGATATGGCAAACCAACATAGGCTGGGACGAACCTCTGAAGGAAGCAGAAGCCCACTGTTGGTTCCAGTGGTTGAGCAATCTGCAGTCCCTCGCGGACGTCTCCGTCACCAGGTGGTACGGGTTGAACACAGACCACCTGGAGATACATGCTTTCGGTGACGCGAGCGAATCTGCCTACGCGGCAGTGGTATACATCGTAGGTACGAACGCCTCCGGGGACAGAGACGTCGCGATGATAATAGGAAAGGCTAGGGTAGCCCCCCAAAAGGTAGTGTCCATCCCACGGTTAGAGTTACAAGCGGCCGTATTAGCTTGCAGATTAGCTGACACCGTGCAAAGAGAGTTAGGAGCTACCATACAGGAAAAATATTTATGGACAGACAGCAAGACCGTACTAAAATGGATCAACTCAGAAGCAACTGAGTTCCAACGTTATGTCTCTCATCGATTAGCCGAGATAGATACAAGGTCAAAGAGGTCACACTGGCGCTGGGTCCCGTCGACGATGAACCCGGCTGACAAGGCCACCCGGTCAGACTGGCCCGGTAACTGTAGCGAGTGGCTGGAGGGCCCTTCGTTCCTTCGTTGTCCGCAGGAGCAGTGGCCGGCGAGCGACGATTCTGGCGGAGTGGTGGAAGCTGATCTGGAGCGGGTACAACGGGTGCACGCGACGAACACTTCCCCCGAGCCGGTGTTGACTTACGCCCGGCTGCCAACGTGGACACGAGCCCTATATGTGGTGGCTAGACTATTAATTTTCACAGAACGCTGCCGCAAGCGACGACGGTCCCCTGACGTGACCGCTGTCGACCTCGACGAGGCGAGACTTCGCCTGCTGCGTCTGGCGCAGGCGGAGAGCTACGCGACGGATCTCGCAGCGCTGCGGGACGCTCGCCCGCTGCCTGCCAGCAGCAGGTTACGCGCACTGGACCCAATGATATTTGAAGACGGCTTACTACGGGTGCGCGGTCGGCTGAGAGCCTGCGACGAGTTGAGCTTCGGTGAGCGACACCCCATCATCCTAGACGGCAAACACGAGCTCACACGCCGTCTCATCCGACACTATCACGAAGAGGCTATGCACGCAAACCAAGAGGCCGTGGTAAATCGTATCCGTGAATCATACTGGATCACGAATTTACGGTCGTCTGTCAAGGCGGTCGCCGCGGCGTGTCAGCGCTGCAAAAACGAAAAGGCGAAACCCAGAACGCCTAAGATGGGCGACCTTCCCACCGCTAGACTGGAGGTGACGCGGAGGGCCTTTGTACACTGCGGGGTCGATTACTTCGGCCCCATGGAGGTGGCCATCGGGCGACGACGAGAGAAACGGTGGGGCGTGTTGTTTACATGCCTCGCCACACGCGCCGTGCACTTGGAACTAGCATCATCCCTCAGCGCTGACTCGGCGATTTTAGCCCTGCGGCGCCTCATTGCGCGCCGCGGGCGACCATCTGACATATACTCCGATCGAGGCACGAACTTCGTCGGGGCTCACTCAGAGCTCCGCGCCGCCCTTCGTGAACTGGACCATTCAAAGGTGGAGAGCGAAGCAACTGGCCGTGGCATTGCTTGGCATTTCAATCCCCCGGCGTCCCCACACATGGGTGGGTGCTGGGAGAGGTTAGTGCGTTCAGTCAAAAACGCACTCAAGGCGACGCTGCGCGAGCGCGCCCCCCGCGAGGAGGTACTACACACTCTCCTCCTGGAAGCCGAGCTGGTTATTAACAGCCGGCCTCTCGCCTACGTAAGCGACGACGTTGATCAGCCGGTCGTGCTGACCCCCAACCATCTCCTGCTGGGTACAGCCGCGGGAGATGCTCCGTGCACACGAGGTCACGCGCTCGACGAGGACTCGCGCCGTATGTGGCGCAAGGTGAATGCGCTGGCCGACATCTTCTGGAAGCGGTGGCTACGTGAATAATACCTGCCAACACTGCAGCGCCGGAATAAGTGGTCGGCGAACGTGCCCAATGTGAAAGTTGGTGATGTGGTGTTAATAGTGGACGATAACAAAACGCGAAATCAGTGGTCGAAAGGTATTGTGCAAAACGTTTTCCCCGGTGCGGACGGTATTATAAGAGTGGTAGACGTAAAAACCAATCATGGGACTCTACGCCGTCCCGTTGTAAAGGTTGTTGTGCTCCCGACTGATAATAGTATGATCGGTTGAACCCTCATACGGGGGGTGGAGATGTTGAGGAGCACAGTCGTGGAGTGCAGCAACCTACCACAATATTTGTAAATAGCGTGTAATTTGATTGTAATTTGTATAGTTTTAAGTCGAATTAAACTTTTACTACTTGTCTACACATTTACACCCTTTTTTAGACTATTGTCCACTTTTATTTGGTTAAGTTTATGTCAATTATTGTCCAATAAGTAAATTAGAAAAGCTTTCGCATAAGTAAACTGTAAAAAAATGTACTCTGAACGACAGACGAACAAGGAAAGCGTGGTGCGCAACGTCTATGTGTGCGTGTGAGCACGGGGCGCAGGCGATTGGCTAGAGCGAGAAAGACGTGTGGGCGCGGTCCTCCCACGCGTTCCGCCTGCGCTCGAGAGAATAAAAGAGGGGCAGTTGCGCGCCACGGTGTAATTGTCCGGTTAAGTAGCTTCAACCTTCTAGAGTTGTTGCGCTACGAGAGGCCACGTCAAAAAAAAAAAAAAAAAAAAACGCCACGGTGTAGTCCAGTTTCGTCCGCCGTGAAGAAAAGAAGTCTCCTAAGCAAGCTCCCTGTGTAGAAGCAATATTGTGTAGTGAATAAGAAGCTTTGTGTACAAGAACAATTGTGTCAGAAGAATAAAGTGTTTTTCAAGAAGCCTCAAGAGTTGTGTTATTTCCCTGATCAAACGAATCCCTGCGCCTGAAAGTCTACACTGTTCTTTTGGTATGAACATCAATGTTTTTAAAGTTTAAGTGCTCAAACATTATGAATTAAATTGAAACTAAAAAGAAAGGCAATAGAAAAATCTATTAGTGTTTGTTCTCGTGGCTCCTCCTTCGCTGGATGACATCTTCCTTGACACATTAGTGGAACTAAACTGTCGTTTCCTCGTGGTTAGCACACTCTGAGCCATTTGAGTCCACCTACGCGATTTGCTCGTGTGATAAAATCATAGAACAAAGAACAAGCTACTAACCTGTGTCCGTTACTGTTTATATAAACAGAAAAGCGTTCGCTCGTTTGAGGCCTTAGAGTGATCTTTGGCAACCACAGGAAAGTCCGGTTAAGCAGCACACAACCTCTTCTAGGTTGAACTGCGAGATGCCAGTATAAAAAAAAAATTAAAAAAAATCGTTTGATCAAAACGCACCTTTACGCGTTCTAAACTTCAAACATTCGTATGTTTACATTGCTAAGCTTATTATTATTGGATTGGACGTGTAATACCTGTTTGATTAAGCGAATAAGTGTGGCAGTTACCTTACCAATTATTGTGTTGAACGATTCGTTTGGTTAGTAATTGATATTGTTTCAACATCATTCTGTGTCTATTTCACTAATATTTTATTTTAGACATCTATAAAATAAGTTTTTAATACTTCATTGATTACATTGTTGAGATGAAAGTTAATTTTAATTCTATTTTTAAAAACCTCTTCAATAGAGTAACACGCTACATTAAAAATCTTAAGAAACTTCAAAAGGTATGTTCAACATTGATTTATGTATTTGTTTTTTGTTCAGAACGGGAAATATCCTCGGTGGTCTTTCTTTGATACGCACAGACAGACGCCCACACTCGTAATTTCTGTAACGTTGTAAGTTGAACAATAAAAGATACATCAACAAACAGCGCTCAGTTCAAGAAGTTCTTAGAATTACTCTCCAGCGTTGGTACCACCCTTTTGGAATGTGTATACATAGATGTTATTAGAACAATCATTCAATCATTATTCTGGAAGAAATATTAAACTTGGCAGGCCACGCTCCCGTGTCTAGATTCACACTGTTGTCTTAGGTGATTGCGTAGTAGTAACCCGCAAAATTTTAATTTTCTTGTTGTTTTTTTGGTTGTACCTTGATTTTTCATGTGATAATATCATCAAATGAGTCCTCCCACTCAGGGCGCGAGGACTGTCAGACTTGTACTGACTAAAATCCACGGTGTCTTTCAATAGCACTTTACATTCTGGGGCCACAGTTACCTGATAAGATAGTCCCGCGACCCCGGCACGCTTTGGTCCTCTAAGGGGGGGGCCGATTTCTACTATGTAAAAATAACTTGTTTTTGTCTCGAAAAGGTAGTATTGAAAGTGCAATAATTGTTTTTTCGTTATCTAACTAATATTGCACGCGTGAGTTAGATCAAAGTATTGATTATCGTGATCTTGTTTATAATAATGTAATCGCTCAGTAGTGCTACGCAATCACCTTAAATAATACATAGTATTCGATCATCGAGTCACGACAAATGTATCTAATTCTAAGTGTTACAACTAGTTATTTAGTGTACTCATATGTGGTCCAGACTGGGAGCGGCGTAGTGAAGGCTAGACAAGTAGACACATTGTCCAATAATGCTATTTGTGTCACTTGAACTTTGTACTGATCAAGGTTTTCAACAGGACAATAAATATCTATTCACGCACCGAGGCAATTTGGTAAACAGAGAATGAACTTATATTAGAATAGAATACATAACTCACAAAGTGAATAGGATGTCTGGTGACCTACTCAATTTGTCACATGATGTTTTTACATGTTACTTAAATCAATCACTTCTATTCTATGCAGCCAACGTCTCTTCCACTTTCTTTCACGTAGGGAGAAAGAGTAAAATGACCACACGGATTTCGAAATTAACACTACTTTTCATTTCGTTTTCTATACTTTAGCAATAATGCTATTGTCCTTGTGACCAAATCATGGCTTCCTGTGAAAAAAAAACATTTCATAATAATAACTGATTTAGCTTGAATTTCCAATATGGTAACAAAAGACAGGGCAGCAGTTTACACTCGATAGCAAAATTATAGATAACTAGTTTTGCAAAACAAAGGAGTTTCTTAATCAGGTCTGTGTTGCTTTAAACGAAATTGATTTTGTAATAATCGTGTTGGTTTGTAATTTTACATTGTGATGTAAATTTAAAAGCATTCATTATTTTGTTATAACATCAGATTCAACGTATTTTCGGCAAGTCTTATTAATGTGAACATTAAAAACGCTAATTACTGGAAGTTTACATAGAAACAATGTGAAATATCAGAGCGATTTATGCGCGGGAAAGATGGAGTCCCACGGCCACGAGTGAAGTATGTAATCACAACACTAGATCTGAATGATATCATTGCTCTTTGATCCGGATCGCCTTGGCTGCTAAATGTTCGAGATATTGTTTTTTGCTATTTAAATACCAACACAAAAAAAAAAACTAAGATTGATATGTCAAAAGCTTGCTGAAGTGCAAAAAGGTTATACGTGTTTATTTTGAATACATTTTGCGTATTTAAAGTAGCAAGTACTAAGTGGTTTATTTAGTAGGTCGTAACATCGTTAAACGACATCGCTTTGTGTTCCTCAGTCATAAACTAGAGTTACCCATTACCGCTGCGTGGTTCAACGTTACGCTGTATGATTCGTGTGAAGAACCCAACAACTCAATTAGGTACTGAGAAATCTGCACTTCCGTGAGAAACATGTAGAAAATGATTAAAACAAACGGTACATATTCCGGTAGTTATTATGCAGACAGATTTAGTAACAGTTTGTTACATTTGTTTGTTTGAATTTATGCTTTAGAAGGCTTCCCACAGCTGGGACACATGTATCTATTTCTCTATCCATGAGAGGAGTGGGATGTGATCCACCACGCGAGCCCAGCCCAAGACGTCACTATATGTCAACGAATTTCGATTGTGAACTTGCATGTTTCCTCATAGATATTTTTTTGAACATTGAAATCTTGTTGGATTGTTGGATGGTGGGGTCTGTCCATATCCTTTCTGCCTCAAAGCACACAGTTTTTTCAGTTACTTTTGACCGGGGAGCTAAGCAAGCGTCACGCTCTCCCGGCCAGGGTTAGTAACTTAGCATGCATGACTTCTACGGGGGAATTGCGGTTCCACTTGAGAAGCACACGTGATTCATGGATCGCCGTCCTTGGGCATTGGTTCCAGTGGTAGTTTTAGGCAGGCAGTTTAAGGCTACATTCTTTGCCAGCGTCACTGCTTCGCAAAAGGAGATGATGGTATTCTGCTAGCTTTTGATCCAGTCCATGGGAAGATCTACGATCGGAGCAATACTGCAATGCCACATGCTGTGCAATGCGCTTTATCGATAAACGGTGTTATAGAAAGATTAAGAACAATTATTGTCTTTAGAAGACTCTACACTAGTTAAAATTAATATTAATTAAATGCCATTAGCACTTTTAACTTTTTATATTGCGTGCACTAGCAGGGTTCACCTATATTTAATTGTAACAACTTGGTGTTGGTATTTTCAATAGATTTTATCTAAATGGAATTGTTAGCTGCATGTTTATGTAGAAAAAAAAATGGTCAAATCTCGCAACTTAATAAAATTGAACAACTTGTAAACTACATGAATGCAATAAAATGATGATGATGATGAAGCACATTATAAGCCTTATTATATTATCTGTTTGTTATTGTCCACCCTTTTTATTGTTAGCGAATACCCTGTGACCTCGCAGGGTCATTCATTTCTAACAATTTGGCCATGTGATGAGTGGTTGACCCGTTGAATAGAATACCACACATTCATGTTTTTTTTGTACCTTGATGAATGCTGTGGCCACAGGAAATAACACAGTAGTTAACTGGAAATTGAACTTATTTGGCTGGTTTTAAGCAGCACGGAAATGAAATTAATTAATGTAATTTATTACTTTAGTTTACATATACGTTTGATTTTATATTGGAGCATCTGTTCAGTTAACTGTTGCAGAGCTGTTTGTATACAATTTGTCCGGTTTCAGTTTGTAAAAACTTAAAGAGGAGGTAGCTTGCTCAATTCCGTCACTAAAATTGTTCTATTTTTAGGGTCGGAACCCAACCCACACTGAGTGGTAGCTATTTGTTTACATAACTAATAAACCAAAGGAATATTTTCTGTGCGCTGTTCAAAATTAAAAAAGTAAATAAATAAATTATTGTATAAGTAGATACCTAACGATCTTTTTTAGTTTAACGAAGAGCTAAAAAACACACATAAAACAGTATTGTACTTTTTTTTCATCAAATGAGTCCTCCAACCCCTACTGTCAGACATCTACTGACTAAAATCCACGGTGTCCTTCAATAGCCTGTTATGTTCCGGGGTCACGGTAAGGGAATAATCCCGCGACCCCGGCAGGCTTTGGCCCTCTGAGAGGGGGGCCCCGTCATTATGCTGACGCTCTTTGAGGCGCGCGTGGGACACAACGCGCCGTCGACCCGGGCATGGTCCTTGGTCGGGCAGCGAGTTGCCCTTTACTCACTGCCCGCATGCCCGCGCCTACGGTGGCCGGAGATCATCAAGCGACGTCCGTCGCCGTGGGCGTCTACCACTGCGGGTGGGGCGGAGGGAGGACGCTGTCCTCTCTCGCTCGCGGCCCGCCTCCTCCTTCACGAGCATTACTGCCTCGCAGAAGGAGCAGACCGCTTCCCACTCCGTCTCGCCCCGCAGCATGGCCGCGACCAATGCTGGGCGCGAGAGGTCTCCGCCTATCGCAGCCGTGAGGACACGTCGGTGCTCCGCCCAAGCTGGGCAGTCTTGCACCGTATGCTCCACCGTGTCCTCCGGGCGATCTTCGCAGTGGTGACACCCAGGCGTCTCCTCCTTTCGCATCAGACACAGGTACCTCCCGAAACTTCCGTGTCCGGTGAGGACCTGCGTCAAGCGGTAGGTCAGGACGCCATGACTTCTCTCCAGCCACTCCTCAAACAGGGGTCTTACCGCCGCAATTGCGGCGTGCCCGGCCTTTGGTCGCGACAGTCGTTCCTTCCATACTGCCCTGAGATCGCGCCGGAGCTCTTCCCGCCGCGCCTCGACTTCTCGAGGCAGCGGGGTCACGCCCCGGCGCTGCGCCTCCACGCGCCACTCATAGACGCAAACAGTATTGTACTTAGAGTATTTTTTTGCCGTGTTTGTTTTTAAACACCGATGCAAAAAGATATTTGTTTTTAGTTAGACCGTTCTGTGTATCTGTTTGTCTGTGGTTACCGTAGCTCTTAAACCAATTTGAACGTGTTTTTCATTTAAACATAATATAATAAATGCGTAGAAGCAGTGTAGAGACATGGACCCAGCACATAGGTTTTACTAACGCCTCCGCTGAAGCAACACCAAATTTGAATGATGAAGCCTACATTAATAATAATAATACACTTCTCATCAAAAAAATCGAAACACTTTCGTTTTTATTGTTTTTGTCCTAATTTTTTACAAAAGAGAATTAATTCCATGAAAAAAAAACATTACTGTGTAGCTGGCAGTTTGGTCATTACAGTAAGAAGAAAAAAATCAAAATTCGAAATAATTTCATTTGTTTATCCTATACATGAAATTAATCACTGTTTTGAGACAAATGTGTATTTAGGGTTGGAGTACGTTTCTCGTTTAAAAACTAAAAATTAGCGCTTGTCTTTAAACTTTCTGTTTCTTATTTCATTTACTGTGACTTTGGGACGTCTGAAAAAACTTTTTTTTCTAAAACATATGGATACTTCGCCCGCAGAAGCCGCCCAAGTGGTGGCATTGCTGGATTCTGGACTTAGTCAGCGTGTTGTGGCTGCAAGATTGCATCTAAGCTTATCATCTGTTCATAGAGTCTACAAACGCTATCGGGAGACTGGTTCGTTCACGCGCCGTTCAGGATCTGGCAGGAATCGGGTCACTTCTGAGCGAGATGATCGATTTATTGTAACAACTTCTTTACGAAATCGACGCCTTAACGCTTTTCAACTGCAGCAGCAGCTTCGCGTTGTACGAAGAGTAGCTGTAAGTGACTCTACAATAAGAAGAAGGTTGAAGGAACGCGGATTGGCACCGCATAAGCCAGCGAATGGGCCGAAATTAACTGCAGACCATCGAAGAGCGCGCCTTAACTTTGCACGCGAGCACCTAACTTGGTCATACCTTCAGTGGAGCAAAGTACTGTTTTCTGATGAGTGTAAAATTATGCTGTATGGTAACGACGGAAGGAACAAGGTCTACAGAAGAGATGGAGAACGCTTTGCACAATGCTGCATTGAAGAAAAGGTCAGCTATGGTGGCGGTTCGTGGACGGTTTGGGGAGGAATCAGCGCCGACGGTAAGACAGAACTTGCCTTTGTGTCTGGGCCACGGCTGCCTGCACTAAACTCTCATCGGTACATCGAACAGTGTCTTGAACCTCATGTGATGCCCTATGCACATTTTATTGGCAACGACTTCATATTCATGCACGACAATGCTAGAGCTCACACCGCGGGCGTCGTACGAGATTATCTTACCGAAGTCGGTATCTCCATTATGGTATGGCCAGCAAGAAGCCCGGACATGAATCCCATTGAACATCTATGGGATGAATTAAAGAGACGAATTCGAGCAAGAGATCCAGCCCCAGAAACACTTAGCCAGCTGCAAAATGCAATCCAAGAGGAATGGGATAATATACCACAACATGTGATCGTGACTCTCATCCGATCGATGAAGAACCGTATGGAAGCAGTAATAAGAGCTCGCGGAGGGAATACAAGTTATTAAATAAACGTGTCTTACATTTTTTTTTCATTTACGCGTGTTGTTTTACCCATTTCCTTCATATTCCATACAGGGTAAAAATTACTCATTATACAAAATACGAAACCTATGAAGACTTAATTTGAATTTAGAACATTAACATTAGGATTTAAAAACCTCATACTACTCACTATTAAATGACATTTTACATTTATTCCTAAATATACACATTTTTCTGATAATCCTTATCAAATCATAAACTGCGAGGTGTTTCGATTTTTTTGATGAGAAGTGTAATATTCCACAACTATCACACTACGCCATTCTAGTCCCAAGCTAAGCAGAGCTTGTGCATTTAGGTATCAACAACTTATTTTTGACTTTTTTGAAGATGTTTTATTTTTTGTCCAAGATCATTTCAAATAATCGTTGTAAGCATAGCAGGCAAGACTTAAAAATCGCAAAATATAATATTTTTGAAGGTAGGACCTATTGGTATCAGGCGCGTATAGGAAACGTATGACGCAGATTATGGATTCTAAACACATCAATGCTTAAGCAACGCCAAATAAGAAGACAATTCTTTTGAAATTAAAAATGCTGTTCCACGAATCACGGGTCACAACATTCTTCTTCAACAAATTAATAAGCACCTCTTAAGTTCTCATGTAAATAAGAACTTGCGTCTCAACAACAGTGTACGGTTTCATCATGGGAACCAACTGGTGTTACAGTTGAACGGGCCCGCTATCACCCGCCGACACTTGAAGTACTACCGTTACTTGTTCAAATGATACTAAGGTACGATGATAATGTGTTATTTCTTGACACACGAGTCGTGGAAGGTGAATATGATAGAATTTTAAGTGGATGTAGTTCTTTCGAAATTGGTTAATTCACAATTTCGATCTCCAAGTCTCTGTTAAACAATTGAACCATTTTAGATATGGTAAATTATTTTTTTGTGAATAAATAAAAGTTCATTAATATACCACTGCACTGCCTGGGCAATGGCTCCTTCTAATACAGAGAAGACACGAGCATTGATCATCAGTCAACAATTCATTCATTTTGACACTTGCTCGGATTTGAATCATTTTTTGCAGAGGTGCGTTTTAACATCTGAAAATAATGTAACTATGGCTCTCATTTTTGAATTTTTCGCTTTTCAACCTTGCATCTATACATGATATTAAACAAAGTCGTTGAAGTCTGTTTGTCCGCGCAACTTTCAAACGACTGTTGTAACCATTCTTTTTTAAATTTTGTTCGTTATTTGGTTTGTGTTTATGAAAATTTTCAGAACATCCACCGAAAATTGAATCGAACCCGTATTAGTTCGGGCATGCCTCAAGTTGCATAAGTATTGTAGCAAAGGCTCAGTATAGTCTTTTTTATGGTTCAATAGTAATAATAAGTTGGGAAAGCCCACACACCGAACACTTTAATGTATTCTAAAACAGTAAGGACAAATTGACAGTTCCTCACTTGTTCGTCACGTCTTACCAAGGTATCGTGGGCTCGCTAAGTGCCAAACATGTGGCATTACTGGCAATCGTGTATTTTATTATTGTTCGCTTAGTAAATAACCTTGGTCATGATTTGCTATACATAGAGATGTATTGTATTATGTTTGAGACTACAAGTAAGTTACTGTGTCTATATTTAGCTAAACTTTTTTATTAATATTCGCTATACTTATGATTAAATTGGTCTTGCTGTGAAGTTAAATAATCATTTAGAAGTAAGTATTTACTTGCTAGCTACTGCCAGCAGGAACTGGAAAATTATCCCACGAGAAGTTAAAATCGGGATAAAAAGTATCCTATGTGGTTTTCAGGTTATAAACAATCTTTGATTGTGCGTGAAAGAGTTACAAATCTCCATCTTCACAAATTTTCGCATTTGTGATATTAGTAAGATTTCAGTTCAAAATAGGTTCGTTTTTGAAATAATTCATGGCTGTAGCCATTATAGTGTAATAAAAAGAACCTAAACTTTCTCTTTCATGAAAACATTAGATAGCCTACCTAACCGTTTGTTTTTATTTGCTATTGCAAAATTGGCGTGTGCTTATGAATGTATGCCTTATCTTATTGGAATTCTTTAGGTAGATAAACCGTCCAAACCGGATAAATAAAATATTTAAACTTTCTCTAACCCTAGAAGCCTAATCTACGTCTGCGAGGCGTACACGAAATCGAATATTGTTTGTCTCTTTGTAACGGTTGAAGCTAGCGCGTCGTACTTTTTCACCAACTCAGTGGTCACCGGGAGCTAGCTTAAGGTGCCCATAACGTTAAGGTAAGTCTCGTCATTTTTGATTTATTGCAGTATTGCACGCCTGCGAGACGTATGTTTAGGCTTTGCGTAACTTTTAACTAGGTTTACGTGATTTTACTTTTGTTCGTTTTTCATATATTAATGTGTGTATTTACGGCGTTGTTTCAAATAATTTAAAATATGTCACCGTCTCGACGATTAGACAATATTTTAACAATCCTAAACGAGGAAGATGATCCTTCTTTGGAATATCCGGATTCCGGATAAGTTGAGGATGACCGGATTATTGATGACGTTCAAAGCGAAGATGAAAATAGTTATGTGACTGAGTATGTTTCGTCTTCACAAGAACCTGCTTCCTCTGCGCTTTTTGATGCTATAAAAAAAGAAGAATGTCCGAATTGGTTTGTTATACATGTTAGGAATCCGTGTGTGGCGATCACAAGGTTGATGTTTGTGTAAACGGCTCTTAAAGTTTACCTAGTCTTTTGAAATCTGTATATTTTTAATATTTACTCTAAGAATAACTATGTAGCATTAAAAAATAAAAAAAAATCTATGAAAAAATAATATGTTTCTGTTGATTTTGAAAATATAGATTTTTTTGTTCCAATTTATTCACCTGGTTTTATTTTTGCAATAAATAACTGTGATTATAGTAATTATTCATAACAGTGTTGTTTTAATGTTAGCTTATATACCAAATTTAAATTTCCACTACAAACAAAAAACAAATTACTACTATTTTTACTTAAAAAAATGGAATTATAATGTGTACGTCTCTGAGACGTATGTTAAGGCTTTGTGTACTTCTGAAACAGATTAGGCTTCTAGGGCTAATAATAATGACACCTAACTTGGCTGAGTTCTAAAACAGCACTTCTTAAGACGACTTAAAATCTAGTTAAGTTTAAAAACCAAATTATGATAAAAACTGTAAAAGAGCATCAAAAATACTCTTCATGCTCTGTTATAGTTTATGGTTAGTTTAGTTCAATTATTTTAGTTTAAATAATACTTTCATCTACATTTTCGTATCGTACGGTGTTCGATGTTGTTCCTGAGTTTTTTATAATAAAAACTTAAAAAAAAAAAATGTAACCGCCTTCAAAAACAACCACAAAAAAGGGTAAAATAACCTACAAAACTTTTCTTTCGAAAGTCGGTGGTTTTTTTATTAATTTCATTGTTTTTTTGCCACCGACTTCCGAAAGAAAAGTTTTGTAGGTTATTTTACCCTTTTTTTGTGGTTGTTTTTGAAGGCGGTTACATTTTTTTTTTTAAGTTTTTATTTTACTCTTTTTAGTATAAATATTCAACCAAAATTCTTGTCAAATACATCATTTTCTTACATAATTATGTAAGAAATCCGAAGCACCGGTAATAACATCGTTAACATCTCTTTCATTCCTTCCTTATCTCAAAAACTACTGAACCGATTTTGATGAAACTTGCAGTATTCCATAAGTTGAACAAAACCTAGTACAACATAAAAAGAATTACTTCAATCGGACTTGTAGTTCCAGAGATATGCGAACAACCTTAATTTACTAAATCAGTCGATGCCGACTCCTTACTAGAGGAGTTGTTCCTTCCATCATCAGCTCATCCACCTGAGATGATGATTATCAGATGCAAATACTTGAACAGCTTTAGAAAATATATGAAAATGGTACTATGTTCCTATAAAATTTTAAGGTTGCCCTCGATTTCCCTGGGATTCCATCATCAGATCCTGACCTGATGATCATGGGACCAATTGGAAAGTATACCCATTCAAACAAAAGAAAAATTTTCTAAATCGGTCCTGGCGTCTTCGAGAAATCGGGGAACATACATAAAAAAAAAAAAGATTCCGACGAATTGAGAACCTCCTCCTTTTTTTGAAGTCGGTTAAAAATTATTGTGTGCAAAAACGGTAGCACATCAACCTACACCATTCTGTCAAATTTTCCCAGCTGAACGTGAGCTTTTTGCCATTAATAATTTTGTAAATCTATTGAAAAAACTTGAAAGATTGGAGTAGCTTGATGTGCTGGCTGTTTAAATATTTCTGATGTGTGTGCTTCCGTCTGTACATTAATAGCAAAATACATAATTACAAAAGTTATATTTACAAAACCATTGAACGGTTGAATTCATAATTCAACCGTTAAATGGTTGTATATTATAACAAATACAGATCACTATATCTCTCTTACACAGCCAAAACACCGAACAAAACATTTAGCAGCCGCTTAGTATTGCAACGCGGCAATTACAGCATATTGCACTTACATCTCACGAGGTACGGGTACGTATGTCACCACCACAATAGCGGACTTTCACTATGGCTTGTACCAAGTACCTCGACCACGCACATCTAGGCCGGATGCAGTTTCTGGACCATAAAGGATATGGCCTATTCATTGTTCTCATGCAAACTTTCGCCCTTGTGTTACATGTAGTTAACGTTACGCAAAACGTTTTGTTGTGACATGGACAAGATGTGTTTTTAATAGTTGTCTTTGGTTATTTATTATTAAGACTTGAAGCCAAATTATGCTAGTCATTGGAGAGCACATGAAAAAGAAGTGCAGCACAGCATTCTAGGAAGTTAATAACGCAGCAGCTGTGGCCAATCCGGCAACAGCGACTGCGTTTGTCGATGCCTCATTATTATTTTCATTATAGGTATCTAATTTCCGTGTATTTTATAAACAAAATAACTACAATATACCAATTTATTGTCTGTTGTTGTGACGTTCGAGAATTTCTACGACGACTAAAAATTTATGAAATTATTAATGTAATATATAATACGCTGATAGAGTGATAGTTAAATACATAAAAATAAGTAAGTTTGCCTCTCGATATAATATTTATTTTCTACCTACAGCGTGTCCATGGAAGATATGGATCAAATCAAATAAGAGCATAGATACTCGTAGAACCTTTTTAAACATTAACAATTTTGTAATATCTACCATGAAATATTCTCACAAAAAAAACGAATTAATCTTTGTTACAAAACCGTTTTCATAACAATTATTCTATCGAATGGTTACTAAAAGATTATCTTTATAACACCTTATCAGTTTAATCAAAACAAAGAGTAAATAGCTTTTGAAGTTTCTCAGAGAGAACATATAAAATGCTCGTGACTGTTATGGGATGCACAAAGTACAATGCCGTGGGATTATTTCCCGTTTCTAATTTCTCTTGTTGGTAAAATCAATGAAGTGTTACTGCGCACTCCATAAATGTTGAGGCACTTATTATCTTAGCCTGAGTGCCCTGCATTGTTTGTTACAGGAGCTGATGGACACTTCTAGATCGCGCGCTAAAGTCGTGCCCCAGCTATAATGGCGGCTCCACATTAGTGCCGTGAATTCACGCTGCGAATTCTCGCCGTGAATTCTCGGCACAATACCGACACTGATCGGGAAAAAGGCGCGAACGCGCGTGAATCATCCACATTCTCGATCGCGCCTGTTCACGGGTGTTCACGGCACTAATGTGGAGCCGCCATATTAAGAAATCTCATTGCCGGACTCTGCGATGTGTTCTATGATGTGTTCTACGACGAGGCGGCTTTGAGATCGTCCGATCGTGCAGTGAGAGCGGTCAGCGTTAGTGTCGCTGTCAGTAGCAAACTTTATTTCCAGGGTGGCATGAGCGCTGCAGCCGCGCTGCCACAAGCCTGTTTTTTTTAAACATTGCCTCACACTAGGAATTTCTCCTGCGTAGTGGGTGCGTTTACAAACATATAAACTCACATACACAAACGCCCAAACCCGGAACGACTACTTGTGAATCATACAAATATTTGCTCCGTGCGAGAATTATTGAACCCGCGCCACGCAGCGTAGCAATCCAATCGCTCAGCCACTGCGCTAGCCGTGCTGTCAAAGATTGCCACCGCCACACTATGAAGTAAATCAATCCATTGAATGTGTAATAATTGTGTATACTACTTATGTGTATATAATCAGTATCATATATGCCTAAAGGTGCGTACAGACCATGTAACAATGTTAGGATATAACATTGTTATATAACACAAACAAATGTATGTAAAATGTTATATAAAAATATTATATAACATGTTATGTTACATAGTCTCTACGCACCGATACAATCTTGAGTGCAATAACACAGACAGACGTCATGAAGTTATTGACGTACACTTTTCTGGTTTCTTTTCATTTTCTTGGTAATGGTTGTATTTAAATCATGAAAAACGATTCAGAATGCATGCAATCTTTGAAGACCTACAACTACAAGTTGAAGTAATATAACGACTAGAAGAAAACTGATAGATGCAACACTACTTCACAAAATGCTTACAATAACTAGTCTAAATATCAGTCTTTTTTATTATATTCTTGAATTTCGATATCTTTTGAAAGTTGATAAAACTTAAGATGGGTTTAAGCATTGGGGAAATTGAATAGCTTATTATTTTCCGAGTGACTAATAACTTAAAAGTCGACTAAATGTTTGCAACAAATAAAACAACTTGCCAGCGATTAAATATTTTCGCGACTATTATATTATTTATGGTTCAAAATTATGGGTGTTATAAAAACTAAAAACTAGCAGCTGCGTTTAGGTAGCAAATAAACTATACCAGTCAATTGAAATATTAGGCGAGGAGCTGTATATAATGACTTGGCGACTAATAATGTTAGTAGGGTGGCATTCGCCGGTAATGTGTGCAACTAACACGTTAATGTTTAGTTTTGTTTATTTTGTGAGCCAGCATGACAGGTAGTAGGTAATCAGTTATTTGACCTAGGATGCAAGAGCGAGCGAAGCGAGCTCGGGACTTGGGGCACCCCGACACGGACAGGTTAGGTTCGAAGGGGATGGCGGGGTCTGAAAGACCCCGCCATCCCCTTCGTGTTAGGTTACTTTAAACCCTGTACGTAGAAATAGGAGCCCCGCGAAGCGGGGCTCCGTCGAGCATTCTGGCAGGTGATACTGATTTAAAGCTATTAAAAGTCACACAATTATAAGCTAGTTTATATTTATTCTTCATACAAACAATTTTAAATAGAATCTGATTTATATTATTTATGAATGCCCATTTTCTATTTTATTTTCGCCATTAAGTTTCCGCTTAGATATTAATTCAGTTCCCAAAAGAAAAACTTGATGCTAGTTTAAATTAAAACGGAGCTTATTTCTGATATATTAATATGCTACCTATTAATTATTACGATACTCCTTATTAGCTGCCAACCCATTATATATGGTACCCACTCTATTATTTTTTAAAACCTATATTCAGTTTACTTAGTTGCCGCATTAAATACATGCCAAATTGAATCAACAAACGCTTCTTACAAATCAGAAGATTATAAGCACATAAAACTTAACTGCATAAGTAACGAAAAATGATATTCTTGTTCAAAGTTCTGTAAGTTATTTAAGGGTTGTTCCACACTAACACTCGTAGCACTAACGCTACCCTGAGAGGGGAGTCAAGAATCAAATAACTTAACCCTCCAGCTATCGCGTAAATGTTACACACTGAACCGTGAACGAAATGTGCATCGGGGGAAACGTTTGTGTTACCTTAGTAAAGTGCTGGCAAGCTGCTATAATGTTTAACCGTGCTTACGTTAGATGGAATGACAAATGTTCGGGCGACAGAAATATGTCTATTATTGATGGTGTGTCAACGAATCAGTTTTCTTTCCTTTTCATGTAAAGATGTGGCCACCCTTTTTTTTCGTGGAAAAATCATCATGATCAATGATTCCTCTTGCCCTGGGTGCGGAAGCGGAAGGGACGAACTGTCAGATTCGGTAGTGACTAAAATCTACCGTTTTCTTTCAGCTGAATATCAGTATTTTACATGGAGCGACTGCCTATCGGACCTCCACAACCCAGTAACTGGGTAATACGATACCCCATGGTAAGACTGGTGGTCAGACTTTCGAGCTTCTGACTGTGATGAACGACTGTCAAAGATCTACAAATGACAGCCGGCACGGAGGAAACTCGCTTTAACAGACGGTCACCCATCCTCAAACCAACCTCGGCAAGCGTGGCTTAACCTGGAAGAACGGCCTGTGCGGCTGTAATTAAATCTGGTGTGAGACATAATTAAGCTGCCTCTGGGATACCCACAAGCTCTTGACGTGGCATTGTTGCAACTGTGATGCAAACGCAGAGTCCTAAGTATCATAATTTTAAAATTTCTAGAATAATGATGTAGATCCCAAATTAATTAAAACCAGCGTTAAGTTAACCAGTAAGTTAAGATAATTTTTACGTTTATTTATTAAAAGAAGGTAACTGAATTTCGTCCCTTCTTCGTTATGGATGACTCAATAATAGGCACCGGCTAGGGGAAAAGATGACAAATAAAATCTTAAGGCGCCTACAGATTTGTTGGAATTTGACTTTTGCTTTTAAAACCCCCTTTTCTCCCCACAGGCACAGGTCCAGCAGAAGTGTCTCACTGCTGGATAGTAAGTCCGAATTCCATGTAATAGAGCGAGCCTATTGCCATAATGTCGAACATACATTCATACTGTCTGAAGTACCGCACTTGTCAGTCTCATTAGAGTATACTTATGGAAATAACGCTTGGTATATTGCGAAACTTAAACGAAATATATACTTTTAATCTTGCTGTACCAATACGAGCCACAGTTATTTTGACTTCAGCATTATTAAACACATTACATTATTTCAAGGTGAAATAATGTAATATGTTTAATAATGCTGAAGTCAGCGCTATATTTACGTTGCTTACACATTTACTACTACACGATTTTTTTTACACGAATTTTGGTTGGTAGTAGATATTGGTCCAGCATTTGCCCAGACGACGGCAGAAAAGGCACGTAAATAAAAAACACCTGACTTAATAAAAATCTACCAAATCTACAGTCACCTTTAGTTTACATTTAGAAAATATATAGGCCCTTAGAATAGTATCACGTCTGTTAATACCTAATAACCTGAGTGAGTCACAAATGTTTACCGTCTATAGAATATTAAATGTTTGGAGTCGTTCAAATGACTCATTCGTTTACATAAATATTAAGAGACCGTTGAAACCTGACTGGATGCCTTGTGGTCGGGTAACTAAGACTGTGGTTTCAGATGTGCACTTATTATTTATTTATTGAAATGGACCACAAAAGGATTTAAATTGAGTAAACAATTAGAAGGTCGACCTCGTTGATCAAGGGAGCTTGGAGCTTCTTCTAATTTTAAGCTTTTTATTTTTTCTTGTTGGTAAGTGTTATGATCTTCAGCTCGATTAACATATAGGCCAATTTAAGCACAGGTTTATCTATCAGAAAACTGAAATATGTATTTGATATCCGCGTGATACTAGGCTTCTCATTACTTGGGATTCCGAAGAGTAAATAAAGAAAGGTAGAAAGGGTTTTGATAAAACTTGACGTTTTTGATAAATTTATTCTGGATAAACATGTAGGATTAAAACTTTTTATCCCTGTAGTTCTTGGAACATGTAAATGTAAATTGACCTGCATTTAAATTGACAAAGATAGCTCTAAATTAGATATTGTGTTGGTGGGTACTTTTAATCCCAATTAAGACATTATTGATACATTATTATTTTTAGTACACTAACAAGACTGACATTGATATCATGTATTATGCATAATTTTAATTAATATCTTAAACTATTTGCTTTTATGTGACGGTAAAATATGGAATGAACTCTATCTTATAAAAAAACATCTATGTATTTAAACCTCCCCATGTTTGCAAAGAATTAAATGATTTGATTTGAACAATTTTACTTACGAAAGACTTACGTCTTCACGGGCGAAGCCGTAGTGCAATTTTTTGCTAATACGGTGTAACTTGATGGAATTCTAATAATTATTAATTTCCTTATTTAAACTTATAATTATTATGACTTGGCTGCTATAAGGCAAATCTACAGTACTAATTAAACAAACTGATAGACTAAACAATTTAAAAACGGTTATTACGTCATAGGACTCGCTAATTCACAGTCACACATGGTCAAGTTTTTTGACGCCTTAGGTATAAACGATCTTTTGGAGAATCCGTTGGTGATGATGGCATACGTCAGTATAATAATATGGCAAAAAATACATAAAGAGTATAATATACCTATGTAGTATGATTTTGTTAGTTCTATTTAATCCTACTCATCATTTGCTTGCCTTTTCCCAACTATATTGGGGTCAGCCTCTAGTCGCACCAGATGCAGCTGGATATCAGTATTTTACATGGAGCGACTGCCTATCGTACCTCCACAACCCAGTAACTGGGTAATAAGAGCTTCTGACTGACAGTAACGACTGTCAAAGATCTACAAATGACAGCCGGGATCAACGGCTTTACGAGCTTTCTGAGGCACGGAAGAAACTCGCTATAACAGATGGTCACCTATCCACAGACCAACCTCGGCAAGCGCGGCTTAACCAGAATGATCGGCCTGTGCGGCTGTAATTATTTAGACACGAGCTCCTCCTCTATTTAATCCCACTAATAACATAAAACGTGAAAGTAGAATCACACAAAAAAACCCGAATTTTATGAAATTATGTACAGACGAGTACAACAAGCTACCCCAATCTTTGTTTCTTTGACTTTCACACAGTTCAAATGGCAAAAAAGAAATCAGATTGGGCTAGGTTGATTTGATACTTTATTTACAGTCCTGTGGGTGTGGGACGCCTCAGGTACAAGCTAGTAAAAATAAACTCAAAAGTTATTCAGTTTATGGTAGTGCGAAAAGTATTCCGTGAAAACTTTTTTCGTAGTAGAGATTTTCCTACCTTTTTTATTACGAGTATTTTAAAAAAAGGTACAACATGTTTTGAAATTTTAATTCATCATCTGCCTAGCCTTTTCCCAACTTTATTCGGGTCGGTTTCCTGTCGAACCAGATGCAGCTGAATATCAGTATTTTACATGAAGCAAGTGCCTATCGGACCTCCACAGCCCAGTAACTGGGAAATATGATACCCCATGGAAAGGCTGGTTGTCAGACTTACGGGCATCTGACCAACAGTAACGACTGTCAAAGATCTACAAATGACAGCCAATCGACGGGTTTACGTGTTTTCCGAGACACGGAGGAAACTCGTTATGACAGATGGTCACCCAGCCACAGACCAACCTCAGCAAGCGCGGCTTAACCCGGAAGATTCATAGTGCCATCTTTCGAAAACAATCAACACTTGATGTCGACTGGTTTGCTCAACTGCGGTGTCCGACTTGAAACAACCAAGCAACGTTCACGTCTCTAACTTAATAATGTCCTGTATATACAGTAGATGGCGTTGAAGAAGGCGTTGTCATTCGTTATAACTTTAACACAGAGGGCGCTGCTCTAACCTTCGACGAAGGAAGCGATCCGAGCGAGCTTTTTCATCCCACGCAAAGCTCAAGTTGCGACTAACAAATCTGGGATCGACAGTTTCGGTTGTGCGCAAACCATTACCCGCGAGTATTGGTAGATTAGTTGGGAAGAATTGGTAAAAGAAGCAATGTATTTGGTTTATTCGAGATGGTAGTAAAATAATGTAAACCGGTAGTGTCGTGGTGAGCTGGAGTTGTGAACGCGGGACCGGCAGGCAGTGGCCGCCGGCAGTAGATTTGTGTTCGCTGACAGTGGCAGGTGGCACGCCGCCACACACCACCTCCAACTTGCGCTCGCGATATCATCCCTTTTGTACACACTTGTGACTCCCGTGTGGTGTAAACTTCATTAACTGATAAGTTTAACTCAAGTTTATGTTATAACATTGTAAAATGTGAACTTTATGAAAGTGTCGTGAAGTGTTTCGGAGAAATACCGGCTCCGTCAGTCATGTCGTCAAGTACGATTTAAGTGCAAAAATTATCTTGCTTCTTAACTTACGATGTTCACCAATACTGTATGTTACTGTTCGGCTTGAACCGTCTGCTGGACAACTTTGGACTTAGTTACTTGTAAATAGGTAAGCAATGAGCATAACACATTTTTTGTTCAACTTTTTTTGATGTTTATGTATTCAACTATGTAAAAACTATGCAGGTGGCATATCAACGCAAATAGTTACGGTTTGTATGAATGGTAGCGCAACTGCACGAGAATTTGAGTCTCAGAATTTCATTTGGTTAATTGTTTTATGATGCGTGACCATTATCTTTCGTTTTGAGTTAATTATCCAATTCACCGGCATAGCATTGAGGTCGGTATGTCTGTTGAGTGAATGATGTTATGATTAGTATGGGTGGTGTTGGACAATAGTCCAGCGCCAGTGTTTTCCATGAAGGCCGGTGTACTGCGAGGCCACGGTTGAGTTGAATGGCCGCCGCAGTGGTCGCGGTCGTCGGCGCCGTGCATCCATTGCTGGCCGCACTTACCTCACCTTGGCAATAATCTCATTTTGTTTCGTAGCGGAACTGATTATGCAGTAGCATCATGTACTTTTGGAACCTATTACGTAAGTTTTTGAATTAAAAACCAGAGATGACACCACTTCTAGAGTTGTTCTGTCCGCGGTACTTGGGAACATTGAGGAAATATTAGAAAAATATCAGTCTTGTCTATTTCATATTTTGTACTTGACATCTTCTGATAAGACACGTTTATCTGGTAAAGTTACTATTGGACGTAAGTTATGTTACATCTGGGTCCCTCCATGTAACATATTGGTATCTCCGGATGAAGCCGGTCTCCTGGGAGACTGCCATCTTTCTTTCTATCTTGGCCTGTCAGTGATAACGAGGTCGATCTCATTTATAGCTTTCACGTAGAATCATGTCTTTGTGTTCCAACTGTTTTACTAATACCAGCTAGTAACTTATTTGAAATATTATGGAGTTAATAAAACTTATTAGAACTTAAATTTAATGGCATCCTATTCAATTACAACTGAACAACTATTAAATTAGATTGATAGCTCGATATCATTCATTAGCAGATGAACATTAAAGTACGAATTTGCATACTTACATGGTAATTACGGATAACGATAACACATAATTTGTAACTATTTCAGCATAATAATTTGCTCGTTTAAATTATAGAAAGTGGTTTCGGGAGTCGGGAGTAATTCGGGCACCTTACAAGAGGGTCAAGGGGGCTCTTGTCCCCGGCAGATTTGTAAATCGCGGTCCACTCGACGGACCACCCACTTCAAAACCATCGAAAATCGACCCCTCGACTTATACTACTCTTTTGTCCTCGGTTTGTCAAGATATTTTGAGAGCATCTAGCTACCAACAAATCGTTCTTGTTATGTGTGCTTATTTCGCTCCGTTTTTTCTCTTTTCTCTCTCTCTTGTTCAACCATTAGGTAAAGTGTTGGTCGCTTCTAAAAATTTCTAAATACTTTTGACTATTTGGTGTAATGATTGCAATTTCTTCCCTGCTAAGAGTACTACTATCTAATTAATGAACGAAACTCGTAGCTTCGACGATCTCCGACGTTTCTGCTTTTCTTTTTTGAATCACTTACGAAAAGATTAGTTAGTGATACGACCTATATATTGGTGACAACATCACAACAGGATCGGACAGTTGTCCCGACTCTCATGTGTCGTCATAACTTATGAATTTAGAGCTAGTAATGAGTAGGATCACAAAAAGTTGAGAGATACTTTTTTTACGGGCCCAAATTTTCGTTGACGGACTAATAGAGTAGACTCCCAGTTCAGTTCGCTTGTCTGTCCACTTATTCTGCTATCCTGCAACATTCTTTTGATCTGTTCGTGATTTTCACTAAAACACTTTCCTTCCCTATCTTCCATCAAGTATGCTTACGTCTTATTTTGTGACAGAATAAAATAATGTAGGTTATTTTTTTCTTGATACATATTTTCGTTCGTAGAAAAGTAGGTAGGTAGCTTTACAAAATGTTTTTGATCTACGATTTAATCCTATCGGAAATCAACCGTTCAGCTGTCCTAAGGCAGTGGTCCGACCGCCGACGATGAACGAGTAACGAGTAGAAATATACACTCTAAAAAAAGTTGGCGATCGGCGGGAAGCGAGTGTAGTTTCGATAGTTTTGTCGCCGGGCGACAGCGAGTGTTCAAGTGCGACGAGCGATTACTCGAGCTACTCGCCCGCGGTCGCTTTATGTGACATTTCATTCACTGTACCGAACGCGAGCAATGAGTGAGCGAGCATCGCTGAACGAGTATCGCTGAGCAAGTTAATTTTTGAAAGCTAAAACGAGTCGTCGCCGGCAGTGTGAACAGTCAGAGAGCAACTATTAATTAATATATGCATCTCTTTCGTTTACACGGAATGTACATTCATTGTGCGTTTCTTGAGAGAGAAAATCGCCGAGAGTGACTCTCGGCGATTTTCCTTCAATTGGTCGGACCATTGCCTTAATTTCTAAGAAAAAATATCCTAAATTGGAAGCTTTATCTATGTAAAGGTTTAGCAACGGAGAAATCCTTTATAACAAGTTGAATGTTTTCAGCTGAACATTATATTTTAATCATCCTCAAGCTTGATGCTTGTTATTATTTTTTGCTATTTTGAGCGCAAACTCGAGTAAGAAGTGAGTTATATATTATTTTGGTAAAATTCAATTTCAAGTAGGCATGGATCAGGCAAGAGCAATCAGACCTGCGACTATATTATAGCAAACCGGCAAATCTTTGTTGTAATAAATCGTAAAATCTTTATTAATGAATCGATAAATTGATGCCGTAATAAGGTCATTCATGTTTGACCAACCCTTGAAATATTTTTAAGTCATATAACAGTTGTTACGGGTAGTTTTGTACGAATCTTAGGGGGCTACAAGAAGGATGGTACCTATTACCCCGTGTGTGGGTTGAGGATTTCAGTTAGGCATCTTCTAATCTATATATATAAAAGCAAAAGGTCACTCACTCATAAGACACGAAATCTCAGAAACTACCAGTGCTAGGGGCTTAAAATTTTGCATAGGGGTTCTTTTTAGGACGTAGGTACTCGCTAAGAACGGATTTTGCGATATTACGCCCCTAAGGGGTTGTTTTTGGGGTTGACAGTTTGTATGAAACTTTGTTACTACAAGTACTAGGAGTTTTAAATTTTGCATGCGGGTTCTTTATAAGAAGTAGGTGCTACTCACGAAACGGGTTTTCGAAATTCGACCCCTAAGGGGTTGTTTTTGGTGTTGATAGTTTGTATGAAACTTTCGTTACTACAAGTGCTAGGAGTCTCAAATTTTGCATGGGGGTTGTTTTTAGGATGTACACACTACCTAAGATGGGGTGTTTCGAAATTCAACCCCTAAGGGGTTGTTTTAGGTGTTAATAGATAGAGGTCTAAAATTTGGCATGGTGATTCTTTTAAGGACGTACGCGCTACCGAAGACGGAGTTTTGCAAAATTCGACCCCTAAGGGGTTGTTTTTGGGGTTAATAGTTTGTATGAAACTTCGTTACTACGAGTGCTAGGAGTCTCAAATTTTGCGTGGGGGTTGTTTTTAAGACTAAGATGCTCATTATGAAGGGGTGATTCGAAATTCGAAACCCAAGGGGTTGTTTTTGATGTTGATAGATACAGGTTTCAAATTTTGCATGGGGATTCTTTTAACGACTTAGGTGCTGAATAAGACGGGGCTTTGTTAAATTTCACTTCTAAAGGGTTGTTTTTTGGGGTTGATAGTTTGTATGAAACTTTGTTACTACAAGAACTAGGAGTACCTTTAGCTTGGGGGTACTTTTTAAGACGCACATACTACTTAAGATAGTATTTTGCCTAATTCGACCCCTAAGGGGTTGTTTTAGTGTTGGAAGTTAGGTGTCTCAAATTTTGAAGAAGTAATGATTTCTTTTTAGGAAGTAATTACGCACTACGGCGAGATTTAACCCCTAAGGGGTTGTTTTTGGTGCTGATAGTTTGAATGAAACTTTCGTTACTATAAGTGCCAGGGGTTTTAAATTTTACACGGGATTTTTTTAGGACGTTGGTGCTCACTTAGATGGGATTATGCGAAATTCGAAACCTAAGGGGTTGTTTTTGGGGTTGGTAGATAGGAGTCTTAAATTTTACATGTGGATTTTTTTAATATGTAGGTACTAGCTAGCTAGGACGGGATTTTCTGAAATTCTATCCCTAAGGGGATATTTTTGGGGTTGTTAGTTTGCATGAAACGTTCGTTATTGCAAGTGTTGGGAGTGTCAAAATATGCATAGAGGTTTTTAGGGAGTAGATGCTCACTAAGACGGAACTTTGTTCTTGATAGTTAGAAGTTAAAAATTTTGCTTATTAGTTTTTAGGACGTTGGTTCCTCCTCAGACGAGTTTTAAATAAACCAACACCTAAAGGGTAGTTTTTGGTGTTGGTAGTTTGTATGAAACTTCGTTACGACAGATTCTGGGAGTCTCAAATTTTACGCGGGAGCTATTTTTAGGATGTAGATGCTCATTAAGACGGGGTTTTGAAGTTGGTGAAGTTGGACCCCAAGTGGGATGTTTCTGGGGTTAATAGTTTGTATGAAACTTAATTACTACAAGTACTAGGAGTTTTAAATGTTTCACAGGAGGGTTCTTTTAGGACGTAGGTGCTACTTAAGACGGGATTATGACGGGAAATTCCCCCTTAAGAAGGGTAGTTTTTAACTTCAGAGTTTGTATGAGACTTCGTTACTACAAGTGCTACGAGTCTCAAATTTTCCCTGGGGTATATCTTTAGGACGTAGATGCTTATTATGATGGGATGTTGCGAAAACCGACTGCTAAAGGGTTGTTTTGTGGTCGATAGAATTTTAGTAGCATATTGATTTTCTAAAAGTATTCCTTAAGACTATCGTCTACCGAGCGCTCGTCCATACTAAAAGAGAAAACGTTTTCCTGCCCCTAAATGTTATCCTATCTCAATGATTTTTTAGAATGCTTCTGACACTGTAAAAAACTAGGTTCATAGGTTTTCTTTTTTTCAAAATTTATAATAGTTTGAAAATAACAGGCGCCTAAAAGTGACTATTTTTATGACAAAATCTTCATTGAAGTAAAACCTTTGTATTTTAAAAACAAAAAAGTTTTAGAAAAAAAGCAAAACCTACAAACCTAGAATATAATATGCTGAAACGATTGACACTAGAATCTAAGAGATTGAACGTGATTTAGTATGTGAAAAACGTTTTCTCCCGAGAGACAAATTTCATATAAAAAATACTCACAGTCAGTCGCGAGCTGCAACGCTCTCTATCGCACGATCGGGGGTTTTTCAACGAGCGAGAGGGACAGCACGAGTTTTTCTAAATACCTATTTTTTGAAAAGGCAGCCGCTATACAATCCTCTTAAAGAGGGTGGCGGGAGAAGAAATTCACAGAAGCAAAGTTCGAAATAAGCGCGGACGAAGTCGCGGGGCGAAGTGCTAGTAATATATAAAAGTCAATGCCACTTTTCGTTTTAATTTTATAACTCAAGAACGGGCTCACCTATCCAACCCAAACGTTTAGGCTTTGTTCGGACTATTTATTAGATGGTATACGTGAAGTTTGCACAAAATCGGTCAAGCGGTTTTTCATTTATCACATTTATTGTAACAAATGAATTCAATAAATGGCGGATCATTTTGTTAGTGGGGATTTTGCTGTCACAGTAGCGAAGCACGTACCGGGCCGCTAGTTTAGTATAAGTATATTTAATAGTTCTTACAAGCTTATTTGTCTAATTCCGATTAGACTGGAAGAGGCAAACACTAACACACTTTTTGGAAACAGGTTAGGCAGATGATGATGATGGTTATGTGTTTTTTTTTTTAATTAAAATTACGTTTACAGACAGGAAAATAATAGGCTTAAATATCTTCTTAATGTCATCAGTCATGCACTGCTGAACAATGGCCTTACCACTACGCCCGAAAAACCACTGCATCCTACGGTTACCCGTGACTCGTCGTCGGTCAACCTAGTGAGAGCCTAGCTTTAACATTATTCTTTTTACAAAATAAGTTAATGGGCATGAAAAGTTGTGTGGAAGTTTTTTTGTTTTTGCCAATAATACCATCGAGCTTATGTATTGTACAATTCATCTATCTATCTATATCTTCTTCTATACTTATAATAAATCTGTAGAGAGGTCAATTCTGTACATGAAATATATTTCCAAAATAACTATCAGGAGGTGATTAGGGATCGATACTGATGCCAAAAATGCAATTAATAAAATTATTGTCTGTCTGTCTGTCTGTCTGTCTGTCTGTCTGTCTGTCTGTCTGTCTGTATAACCGTTATAGAAACAAAAACTACTCGACGGATTTTGACGAAACTTGGTACAATTATTTTTCATACTCCTGCGCTGGTTATAGTATACTTTTCATCACGCTACAATCAATAGGAGCAGAGCAGTGAAGGGAAATGTTAGGAAAACGGGAGAAGTTACTCCATATACGGAACTTCGGAACTACTGGACGGATTTGATTGTTTTTTTTTTTTTTTGTATAGCTATTAAGTCTGGGCAACATATAGGCTATAATTTATCTTGGAATCTTGAATACCTGATGCAGAATTGCAATAGATCAGCTAAACTATAAGAGATACAAAAATATCACCATAGCAAAAATTGTTCCGCGTGATGAGCATTTTCTGCTAAGAAAATAAATTTGAAGATATGGAACACCTGATGTGGAACTCCAAGAGCCCAGCTACACTATTACATATACAGTAATGACGTCTTAGCAAGAGTTTTTCAGCCTGATGAGCACTTCCTGTTGTCGTATAAAAACTGAAGATCTGGAACACCTGATGTGGAACTCCAAGAGCCCAGCGACACTATGACATATATAGGAATTACGTCTTAGCAAGAGTTGTTCAGCCTGATGAGCACTCTCTGTTGACGTATGAAAATTGAGATCTGGAACAACTGATGTGGAATTCCAAGAGCCCAGCTACACTATGTAGGTATAACATATAGGTAATTATATGAATAACATCTTAGCAAGAGTTGTTTAGTCTGATGGGCATTTCCTGTTGACTTACAAAAATGAAAGATCTGGAACATCGTCATGCGAGTCCCGTTGTTTTCCCGTCCCCAGGCTCTAAGAATTCGACATCAGACGTTTCAGATCTTCGATTTTGACGACCCCATTGTCGCTTGCATAAGCAACAGGATCCGCGTACGAAGTCGCTGGCAGAAGCTAGTAAGTACATAAAGTTAGTACTTATAAAGTTACTAAACGTATCGTATTTATACATCATTGAACGAAACTATATCTCTTATATATTGATGTTCTCTTAATGGACCTAGATTGGTTACTTACTTACTATAACATTTGTAAAGAACCTTTTTACTCAGTTACATTATCATTTCTTATTTTACAAGCACTTATCTACCGATATTGGGATGGGCCGGACTAAAATAATATTATTCTACTTGTAAACTCGTTACAACATTACGGTTTTCATAAGGTTAGGATAGCCTTCGGCCTTCGCAGAAAATGTATTGTATCCAAAACATTGCTTTGATATTAATAAAGGGATAATTTGAGGATCTTTATTTCGACGGTTTTCTACTCCAAAAAAGGAGGTTCTCAATTCGACTGTATCTTTTATTAAACAACATCATACTGTATAAATAATAATCTATTCTTGATTTAAAATGAAACAATTCTTGATTTATTAGTGAAACAATTAGACCTACAATAATGTTATAATAATAATAATAAAGTCTTTATTTAACAAAAAATACAGATAATTGTTTATGTACTAAACAAACTGAATAGTTATAGCGCATTAGTTGTTAATTCAATTATAGGTATCTCAATCCACGTGTAGTAGAATCGTATAGGTCCTATTTATTGTAACGGACTTGTCGGAATCTGTATGCGCGGTGCTGTATTATTGGCCACGGCATGAATATGCGCATGGCGGACGGGGCGGGCATGGCGGCGATGACGGCACCGCGGACGGACGACAATTCTGCCGGAGGACAATAGGACCTTTGTTGCAACAATGCCCATTTCCGATTACCAGATTGAACCGTGTCTATCAAAGCACCCGTGGCTAGAGCTGCGGCAGAATTAACGCAATTTTTGTAGAGATAACCCGTGCTTGTGTTCCATTCCACAACTTTTCAGTTCAGTTTATTGAACTGCAGTTCAGATTACACGGAGAGAACCCCTCGCCAACAAAAATTTCGTGTTTATTAAAAAAGAAGGAACCTTTATTTCAGTATTAAAACTGGAAAAATGGGAATACTTATGTTGGTACAACAACAATAACACCGGTGCAGGTCGAAACAAACGTAAAGTGAAAAAGTTGGGTTTCGTTGATGGGGAAGTAGAGCAAGGGGAGGCAAAATCATTCGGTTAAAGTACCAAATAAAACTTATGAAAGTGAAAGTAATAGTTTTTCAATACATAAAAAGTTGACGTAACAAACAAACCATAGATATATACAAACGCACTATATTTTTCCGATTAGTGGCTCTGTACAAGAAAATTGTAGATATCGATCAGGTACAAGTTATCTGCGGAAGTTTCACTCACACTCGGGTAAATAAAGTTCATTGACACAAATAAAAACCGGAATTAAATGTTAAGTCGACGCCAGAGTTCACAAGTGCTTAGTAGTTTTAATGTTTAGCAAACTGGTGCGCGGCAGTAGGTAAGTCGGTTCGTACTGTGGAACCCGTCGCGAGCTGTTTGCGGTCAGGAACTTCCAATAGGAATCGAACTAATAACACAGCTCCATCGTTACAGAGCTTCACTCCGGGGATTCTCAAAGTTTCGTTGTTATTTAATTTAACCTCTCGTTATGCGGGCGGATGAGTAACGCGCAGTCTGCGAAACGACGCCTGGCGTACTCATTGTTGCGGAAATTTAGACGAATTTGCGACGATCGCGTTTCATTAAGGGGCGTTTTAGTGCGAAAGGAGCACCGCTTTTAATTCACAAAGCGAGTGCGGTGCGAACGTAAAACAAAGTTTTAGAGGAGCTCTTCGTTAGTTGCTCACTCATACAAGAAGCGCCGCGCAACGTCGAAACGCACTGAGTATGTTAATCGCGAGCATGTATCAACTTCCTTCTTATATACCGCTGTATGTTATGAGTTCAAACTTTGCTTAGTTCTTCAACAGCCTTGCTCAAGGCTTACCAGCCTGTAGATTACCAATATAAGAGAAACGAAACAACAATTTCAGTTTTAATATTATCCAAAACATAGGCAAGGGCATTCAAGTAAATGTCTGCAGGTGTAAACATTTATGGTTTCCGTCAATAAGGAACAGCTTTAACAAGCTCACGGAGAGCCTTAAATGTTTATAGCACTATAAAGTTAGAAAGAAGTGATGAGGTGATACGAAACGGAACATTATGAGGCAGCTGAGGCCACGAGGGCCGTTTATGTTCTACTTAGCAGTGTCTTCTCACACATATTTATGATTTTTCTGCAGCCTAAAGGTGCTTAAAAGCTCAAGCCGAGTTAAATGTGAAGTTACAAATATTTAACGGTGCAGTTTTAAAAAGTAGCGGTTCTGTAGAAGAAAGTATAAGTTATGATTTTATCAGATTGCAGGAAGCGCCTTAACCTACATGCAATTTAACCCTTAACTACCTAGCACATATTATTGTCACACAACCACCTAACATACGTCTGTGGGACTCCCGAGTTAAATAATGCACTGTTGTTAAAAATATTAAGGAACGGTATTGTTTTTAGTAAATAATCTATTTTTAACATTATTAAACTCTAATATTAGAAACAAAAGGCACATGAAATTCATCATTTTATATTTTTAACACCCAATCATTGTTGCAAGCTCCTATTTTAGGCTTACTTACTAAAACGTTTGGAAGTTGAGATCTGCAAAAAATATTTTCAGCAAAAGAAAATTTTTATTAATTTTTTTGTAATATAAAATCAACGAGGAACATGGAAAAAAATAAAAATTGTCATTAAAATAATAAATTAAACAAAATTGCAGACTCTAAACTTATATCTTTTCATGACATCGAAAATACATCTTATTTGAGCATTCAAGAAGAATTAGCGGTTTTCATTCGAAACACATGTATTTTTTTTGCGTTTCTTAGTACACTGGCAAGTAGTACCTACTGTTTTTACGAATTATCAATCGCTCTTCAGCACTGCTGGTGCCTGGGACAACTGCTACAGGGTTCACGTTGTTCTGGAGGATACGTTATATACCGACACGTATCTTACGGTGAAATTTCACATTACTTTCACGACGTGCCATATGCATTCAGCTCATTCCGGTATGCTGTATTTATACCTTCTCTTTCCTCCACTATATTATGTTATAAAGTTTGCGATTGCGAAGAGGTCGAGGCTGATGACCAACGAAAGCGATTATAAAAAATCTTTACTTCTTTTTGGCCGAACTTCTTCGAACAGCACATCATCCTCAGTTAAAAACACTTGATCAACACTATGTGACGGAATGTCACTGTGTGATAGTGTTTAGTTGAACTGTATCTGGCCATTCGCATTCGGAATCAAACGCGCAATTTTCTTCCAGAACGTGGTTTGTATCAACATTCTCCGCATCACTATATTGGTCGTTTGGTATATTATCGTCATGTGATAATTCTTTTTAAAACCAGCTCTTAATAACAGACTATCTATGTACTATTATAACTAAAATAATAAAGAAATACACAATTTACAATAATCACGTAACCACCTAACATACGTCTCTCAGACCCCAGCTTGTATTTATTTGCTCACCTGAGGCAAACGCGCAACCGTCCAACCCCGACAAGCCGTTGCACAGTATTGAGGGATGCTGGGAAAAGGTATAGGAAGGAACAAGGTGGTACGACAATCCCTCGCAAAAATATTAACGATTTTAAACCTAACAGGGTCTGTGAGACGTATGTTAGGTGGTTAAGGGTTAATATTTTCGATACATACCTACCTACACGTTCAAGTTTAAAAAATATTAAAATTAATTACTATTTAATAAGTTGCCATTACTCTGCAAAGAGGTTTTATTTATAAAAGTTGCAAATTCAAAGCTCGGCTTGGGACAGAGAGCGCAACGCTTTATGAATCCTTATGATAACTGCAGCTTTTTAATTAACGCTTCTATTATTACGTCACAAAAAATAACGATCTCACAATTTCCTCGTTCATACGGTTTCTGAGCTTGCGGATTGAGGCGCGCAGTTATAAGCGTGAGAATTTTATATGTGTTTAATGCTAATGTCCTCTTTTGACGTCACTTGTGAATAACGACGTACACAGGCCTAATGTTTGTTTTAAATGCAAGTTTTCTGTTTTTATTGTTAGGTATTTCATTTGAGTAATTTTTCTGCAAGTGATGGTCGGTTATTTCTATTTTACTTACCTACTATGAAAAAAAGAAATTTAAATTATAGAGTAAAATTGTAGAGAACACGGTTTGAATTTTATTCATTTCAGAATTTATGCAAAAAATAAAAACACAAAAGAACAAATATATTTCAAGCTGCTGCAATAACAAAAAAAAACCCACATATTTTTTGCTTTCCCAAACATAACCCCTCCAATATTTCAAATATAATTGAATAGTTGGGAGCTTTTCCAACCGGCTTTGCTAACAATAACAATGTTTCACTCACATGCAAGCTTTATTAGTGTTTGTATTGACGGGCTGCGTCAAAATATAAGTGAACCAATAATTTTGTACAAAACAATTTAAAGACGTTGACCCTTCCGTAGTAATCACGGTCGGACAAAATAAAACCAGAACATCGCGCTTCGGCTTAAGTCGAAAATAATAATGACAGTATAATTAGAGCGGTCTATAATAAACAATGCAACGAACTAGTATTAATTCCCAGGCGAGTTGAAAAATGTTAAACTGTGGGCGGAGCAGGCGAGCAGGCAGACGGAGGTAAACCCTCACATGAGATGCGTTACCGAGCGCCGCTCACTGGTGCTGAGAGCGCTCGCCGGCCGCCTCGGGCTACCTGCCTTAATTTGAGACTCCAGAAATTACTCATAATAATAAATGTACCTACTAATCAAGAGAAAGAAAAAACGTTTCGTTGAAGAGGCTGGGAATAGTTACGTGGAACGTATTACATTGTGAGTCAGCTCTGAATAACTTTAAGTACCGATCCAGCCTTTTGGACGTCCACATGATTACTTCGTATTGCAAGAATGCTGCTGTTAACATTTTATTGGATAGCTTTACACAAGCAAACTGTATTCAAACATGTCCTAGGTTTATATGTGTAAGTTCCTATTATACGCTCTTCGCGACCCTGTTTTTGGCTTGTTTCCAGACAACTACTCGGATCCAAGTCATCTGTTAAGTTTATTTCAAGGATATAGTGCTTAATGCATTACATTTTATATTCAGAATTGGCAATTGAATAATACTGAGTGGCTGTATAATAGGATTAATGGGCTTCTGTAGTTAAACCGCAAACCATTCCGAACAAAATAAAAGAATTGGTACGAACAATATCTATGATAATATAATCACTTCCGTAATCTCCCTGAAAGGGGAGAGGGAATATAGCGAGTAAAGCTTGGCATGAAGAAAATTCGAGATATCTTGCCTTATCCATGTAATTCTGCGTGCGCTGTGGGTTTATCGTATCGAAGCGCGAAAAGTGCGACCGGTGTTGTGCAAAGTTTACGACGTCCGTCCGCCGAGATACGGGCTCTGATCAATTTATTCCTAACGCTCCAACATCAGCCAAGTATACGGAACATGCAGCGGGTAATGCGTGCGAGTTATTGCCGTATAAAATTCGAGCTGGGTCATTTGACTTAATAGGAATACGTATGAGCCCACCGAATATCGTAATTCGAGAAAAATAATGACGTTCATGTGATAAATTTTTCACCTTTGAATAAACCATCAATGTTTATTTCGCAATAAAAATAAAACATAACAAAATAGTGAAACGAATTCAACATCCCAATGAATACCTACCAAAAATATCGACCATTGAAATCAAATTAAACCTTATCGATGAACAGCAATGTAACACTGAAAGGTGCTCATTCAATACCTAGGCACTCTACAAACGCATACCATTGAAATTCATAAAACGTAGGTAGTTTCGGCGTCATTTGGTAGCAGTTGGTACAAAGCCACTCATTCATGCAGTGAATCCGGACGAAATATTCACGTTCCGTTAGTCAAACGAACTACTATATACGAGTAGATGGCTGTTTTACTACTTATTGATACGAGTGTATTACCTCCGGTTTCGACCATTTTACAATATGTTTGTCTGAGGTCAATTTAATGTCTCTTTTGTCTGATACGCGCAAGCAAAACTAAAAATTGATGTGGAAGTTTGGTTGAAAGGGTTTAATAGTATCCTGAAGCATTGAGCGTTGCTTCTGGATACTATTATACCCCTTTTAACCTTCAGCACACAGCATTTTGGCTATTCCCAACAATGAGCTGAATCATGATCATTAGACGAAACAGGTTCCACGTTGAACCTCCGACTCACTTTTGCATGCCGTTATTTTAGATCCCCAAAAACAAACTTCTTCTCTTATCACAGTTATCACGGACAAAATAATGATGAGTAACTTATGAATGATGAGAAAATTATGATTGGTTTATAATACAAAAAAGCTATGGCCCCAACACACTACCTTGAAGAAGCCCTAAGGTAATCATAGATGTAATCTTTGTAATTCGATGTTTCACATTTAAATTTTGACATAAATGAAAGAAAATCCCATGATTTCAGCTTTATTAGTCTTAGTCCATAAAAATTACATAACAATGACGTCATAAATTAATTGCAAATGCTTGTTAAAAGCTTTGGCAAAGTTTATCAACAAGAAGGACATAAGCTTGGTCTCTTTTTACGATCTCTAGAAGCAAAACAGCAGCGTAATAATTGTGTTTTTAAGAGGTTAATTTCAAAAGTCAGTTATTGTCTAGTTTAAAAAAGGTTTTATTTGTGTATGTAAAATAATAGAGTATTTTTGTTTTGAAATATTTTTTGACTGGATATTTTCAATACTTAAATAAGAACCGAAATGCCCTAAAACTTGTAATCAATACGAATAACCTTCAATCCATTTAAGAATACATAGGCGTTCTCGTAATTTTATATGAATGCCTTTATCACCATTCTACTTTACTCTGTTTATCCTGTTCTTAAATGTCCAAAGCTATTACATCGATATTGTACTTTACACATTAGAGGCCCTCGACAAACTTTTCAAGTGTGGAATTGATAAGCAGTGTATTTACTATTATAAAGCAATTTAGATAGAGTCGGCGGGCTGCGGGCGTCACAAGCCTCACGCGTCGCCATCAGTATGCGTGAGGCGCGTGCGTGTCGGCATGCGACGCCGTCCGCTCGCACACTCTGTTTATATCACCAATAACTAAGAAACATTTTAATACTTACATATTCCTAACCACACACTCACTATTCGACAACTACCATTAACTGCCAATCAAGGATTAACACCGCCTGGTTAAGTTGTTAAGTAGATATTCGTACCCTTAGAAACAATGACGGACTTTTCAGATCACAAGGATTCAAATACTATACGACATAATCCTGCAGAGCCACTAACGACTTCATAATTACCTCGCCTGTCGTTTGTTCTCTCTGTGGAATGAAAGGCTACATGATATCTACTTATAAAAACGCGCTCTTTGAAGTCCTTTACATTATATTTATTTTCATAATCACAGGAATTACAGAAACAAAATCGTTCTAAAAAATAGAAAACACAGCACCGGCAGGAATTTCTTAGTAAAATAAATTCTCTCTTCTTTGTTTCATACAAATCCTTTGTCTCTACCTTATAAATTATGAGTCTTATAAATCGCTTGTTATGCGTAACAACAAACATACTTTTCTAAACAGACTGCGTATTCTACAAAAATTGTTGTAAAAATTGTATTCCAACCTTTTTTTGTTGAGAACTGTTAAATCTCGTTACTGCGATGCACATGGGAAATATTATACGTGAGAACGTGATTATTGTGAAGAGACATTACCACGGCGCGCGAGAATATAGCCGTAGACTCATGTAATTTAGATATCTAACGCGGGTGCGTGTCATTTCATATAAAGTTATTTGATATATTTTCATTTCAATAACGTTCACATGATATAATCAACGTGAGATATACCAACGGTTGATATAATTTCTCTACATATAATGTTCGTGTTACTCTAAAACTCACTTCATATAATTTTATTTGATATAACGTTTAATAACGTTTAATTAAGCGAAAATCATTACATTTAATGTTTGAAACATATAATTTAACGTTTAAAATATTTTCTTTGATGACTTTGGCTTATCCTTTGAACTTTGATTGTTTGCCTTCACGGTTGCTATTGTTATTAGAAAAATTTAGTATCCAAGAGCGAGCGAAGCGAGCTTGGGACTTGGGACACCCCGACACGGACAGGTTAGGTTCGAAGGGGATGGCGGGGTCTGGAAGACCCCGCCATCCCCTTCGTGTTAGGTTACTTTAAACCTTGCTCACAGAAATAGGAGCCCCGCGAAGCGGGGCTCCGTCGAGCCAGCATGACCGGTGGTAATCAGTTATTTGACCTAGGATGCAAGAGCGAGCGAAGCGAGCTCGGGACTTGGGGCACCCCGACACGGACAGGTTAGGTTCGAAGGGGATGGCGGGGTCTGAAAGACCCCGCCATCCCCTTCGTGTTAGGTTACTTTAAACCTTGCACCCAGAAATAGGAGCCCCGCGTAGCGGGGCTCCGTTGAGCCTCCATGACAGGTACTAATCAGTTATTTGACCTAGACACGGGGATGGCGGGGTCTGAAGGCTCCGTCGAAGATTTATGCCAGGTGGTGCTATTAGTAGGTACAAGTACATCAGTGTTAGATGACTTGCCAGGAAGAAAAAAAAATTAGACCAAATAAGTTTTATGTCTTTTGAGTGGTATACAAAACGATTTTATATTCATTGATTGTTATGCTTATAGAAATTAGTCATTATAAAATTATGTCAATCGTTTATTATATTAACAGATCGTCATATCAAATAAAATTATATGTTTAGTTGTTATCTCTTGTAAATTTTAGATATTTTGTAGTTATATCATATATTACTTACCCATCTAACGCTCGTCGCCGATGCTATCATCTATCTCGTGTGTACCTTCTCAAGAAAACAAAGGAAAATCGCAAATATCGAGTGCAACCGCGGTATAGCGGGGTGCACACTGCATGCTGGGTGCCGGGCGCTAGGTCGGGTCGCCGCGCGCAGCCACGATGTCAATCGCGACTCCTCTTTTTTACTTCCTGCTCAGTCAGACAATGGCGGGAAAATGTTTTCTACGTGTGGGGACGCGGCGCGGGGTGTGGGGTCAATAGCGGGAGCACTAATCTCTGTCGGGATCGTTCGGATTAATGGCTCGTATTGCCGTGTCTGTTGTTTGTTTCCACAATAACTTGGTCCTTCTTCCTTCTAGTTGTTACAAGTTTCTTCGTAAGTTTCAGGCGTTAGAGTGAATTTACTTTTGCAATATAAATCACTGTTTTCTTTTGTGTCGTATTACTTTGAGTGCATAGTAAACCTTTTACGTGTAGTGAAGTGTTATAGCGAAAATATTATTTAATCGAAATAATACAGTAAATATTAAATGAACACAGTCTATGGTTCCAGATAATTTTATAAAACACTAATCTTACCGGTACCTATACGAACATGGTTATTCATAGTTACCAAGAAAAATAACCAACATTGTAGGTTTGCAACCTCTATGCCCTATATAAAATGACTGACAGTCTACAATCACTGCCACAGACAGAAGAGACACTTAATTTACGATGTTCCCGGGAAACTTACTACGACATTGAAAAACAATGAAAATGAAAAGCCATCTAGCGAGCCCAAGCGCACTTGACCGACTTGGAAAGAGCGCAACGCGGGAACCGAGAATTTATCCTACGGCAAACTGAATTTTATTTAACACAAGTGGTAGTAGAAATTAAAACTGCTTGTTTATTTGTTTGGTTAACTTTAACTCAATTGTGTTTGGAATGCATTCATTTGTAAACTATTAAGTGCACTATTACCTTGATTAGATGCGCAAATGCAGATTCTAATTAATGTTTGAAGTGCTTGCATAATTATATATGTAGGGTAACTAGATTATATGGTTGAGTATTAATTATCATAACAATATAGTAATACTGCCAGACCTCTTGAAACTTTCAAGTTTACTTCACAGTTGGCACCTAATGAACATTGTTCCTGAAATCCTCCTGTAGGTACAATTCTGAATACCCGAAAACTGTATTTTTCTTTTTGTGTTCGTAAAAAATCCAGCCGAATCAAATCCGCCTATTAGGGAGGGCGCTGCTACTAATTAAAATAAAATTGTTAAAACAGAAGCGGGTGCTCGCTCTCTCCCCACACCAGACTAACTTTTAACGAGGATATATTTGGTTTCGACCAACCCTTTGGTGATTTTACTATTGAGTCTGACTGCAAATAACTCCTTAATTGACTTCAAACAACTTCTGGCTTTGTGGATAGAATACCGAGGTTACTCTACCTCTTGTATTAGAATTTATGGCCTACCTGAATATCGTTAGGGAACGTAACCAAATACAATGGCTGTATAATGTAACAAATTACGTGTGTAGATTGGGTAATCGTTGAAAAGGTTTTTAATGACTCTATCGACATTTAAAGACATATCAATCAATGTTTCAAATGTCATCCGTATCAAAAGACTTGTGCCACTTCGACATAGCTAGTTATTTGTTTTCGATACAGAATATTTGAAAGTATTTTTGCGAATGTTCGCGAGGTATTGCGACGTTCACAGATTACGTTACCTTTGTTTAGCACGCTACATTATTTTGGAATTAGTGTAGTTCTAGCCTGCAGATTATTTAATTAATATTTCGTTTTAATGTTGTTTGTCCTTCCTAGCTTTCGTTGTTTCAAGCTACGTGTAATTTCACTCTTGTTTCACTGCTGTATTACGAGCACCCACTAGTGTAATGTCACGAATGTTCCTTAAGTGACGTCATTTGTCGCAGAAGTCGCGTCGTGGCTGGGCAGCCGGGTGCGGCGGCTGCGGCGGCGGGATGATGGACTGCTTGTGCCCCGCGCCGCGCACGCTGGCCTGTCGCGTAGTGCTGCTCGACGAACGAGAACTGCTACACGAAATACAGGTACAACACTATTTATTTCCACTACATTACATGCACCATTCCAATTTACACGGGAAGAAACCTCTTTCTTTTTATTCGCTCCATTACCACTGTGGTGCGTAACCACATAGTTTTTGTCGAACCGTGGCGGTGATAATACGATTCTTATAGCGGATGTCGACGAGGGAGTTTTTATAAACCCAGTCATAACCGCGATGAACTCTCCGACACTCTGAGTCCCAGAGGACGCCGATAGTATTTTTCAATTTTCTCTTGTACTTACATGAAACAACGCGTGGATTTTCTCCATTTCTCAACCCGCACTCGTGAAATGCAGCTATTCCGAGACGAATTATTTGAAGTACACCCAGGAGCTCAAGGAAGGTCTTTTATATGCGAAGCTCGGGTCCAAGGTGCGGGCGATGAATTCACTGAATCGTACGTCGGCTCTATGAATATTAAATTCTATTTGACTCGTATTGTCGCCGCGTGGTGAATGTGAGAGTGGCTCGCGAGCGACGCACGGACCGCGTCTGCTCACGCCCTATCAACTTGTCCCTAATGTTTACCTTCATCACTATTACTGTACGAATCAGTCTGAAACCAGCTTCAATGAACGATTTCATGGAATCGCAATATCTCCCTTCTATAATAACTCCAACCGTTATGTTGAGAAGTATGTCTGAAACTTGGAAACACATAAGATCACGGCAGGCGCTAAAGCCTCTCATTCTGAGATAATACTCATATAAGTCTACATCGTAACCGTAAGCAACCGAGGAATTTATGCCAGAAATGCTTTTGTTCGGGCTGTATGAAGACCCGCAACTTGTTCGTCAAACAAATTCCCAAGATATATTGGGCTAAAATCATCCAATTTTGGTAAAGTGGAACCGACACGAGTTCGACGTTTCTTGCTAAATTGTATGGATATTTTAGATAAATCACCGTCCTTTCGCAAGTTTTCCCTATCTACAAAGGAACATTTGTCTTTAACGGATCTAGCGAGGATTTTTTCTTGTGAGAGATGAAAATAATATTCAGATTTATGGCCATGGAAGCTGAGAATTGGATTTCTGTCACCAATGCGATTTCATTCAACTAAAGTGTATTGATGTCATAAATTCAACCATTCCAGAGATTCTTAACTGACCAATTACGGTGAATCAAATCGTCTGATCTTTTAAAGTTGAGAAATGTCGAAGTATCCGCGTCCGTTCGTAGCCCATAATTGGTTAGGCTCATACTTAAGTTTATTATAGAAAATTACAGGTAGACGACTCGATGGGATGATCTCATCGCTGGACTACTCGTGAAAGCTGAAAAATACCGCAATTTCATAAATGTTCACATGTAACTATTGGTTAGCGTTAGAGGATTATACATCAAAATTGTTTTTTGGAATATAGAACACAGCAAGATAAAAACCTGACTGAGACGATACTTTAAAAATCGTAAAAGAATATTGAGTGTTGAATTGTTAAAAGCAACAAGCTTTGCCTTGACTTTTGTCAAGACAATTGAGTGTCGAGCGACGGGGGCGCACCATTTTATTTGGCTCAGATAGTAAAAGGGGAAGACAAGGAATTGCACAGCAATTTATGAAGCGGGCCTAGTGTCGGCGGCAAGTGGTGCGGACTTAGATGTGTATTGTCGCGCCGGCAAATTGACTCGACGGTATTTCACGGTCTACTGCGCTGATGCACCTCGTTCCTAGTTCTGCTTTATTGATGACGTCTTCATTGGCTGTCCCTGGACAATCGGCCGGCACAATGGACCAAGCAATTACCTGTCCATTCGTGGCTTTCGTGTTGATTAACGTATTATGGCGGCAGTGCTTTCCACTTTGAATGGATGATAGCAAATAAATTGGATCCGAATATATTATAGCATGTTCAATGATAATAATAATCAATTTCTCTCTCATCGGAGCAGAAAGTTTTTTTGCCAGGTTTTTTCTGGGTAGCGTGAATACTAATTAGTCTAGATACTTAAAAATTATGTAGTTTAACCGCTTTCGTTTCTCTGATTTAATTGACGATCAATATTAACATAATCTTATTGAAAGTTTCACCAATTTACAACTTGATGTCTCAATGCCAAAAATATCCGTTAATCTGACGATGACAGTGGCCAACTGGCCATGTAAATAAAAAAACCTAACGGTATTTTGAATGGTAACTTTAAAAATAGTGTAGAAATAGAGAAATAGTAGATCTATGTTTGTTAAAAACGAAGCGAAAAGTAAATTGAAGTATGTGACGATAGGCCGTCGACACACGACACGGACGAGGCCCGATGGCCGGGCCCGCGGCGGCTTGCGTGCACATCGCCGCTACATCTACACCGCGCTGCCAGATTTTCAAATCGTTTGTTATTTTTCGAGCTTCACGTACGCTGGGAGCAAACGCGCTCTGTTATTAAATCATTTATTATTCAGCCCAACGAACTGTTTCGCAATTTTCCCACAAGTCTGAGGATTCTATAGCGGGTACACTTATAGTGATATGTGTTTCAAACGCAACGCTCTCTTAATTGTGACTTATTTAGCCGGTTGGTTTTTGAGTCATTATTTATGTAGGTGGGATTTTTTGTGTACCAGGCCCGAAGCCACCTAACATGCCGATTCCTATCGGCTTGCCTTTCGAAATATAGCAAATACTAGTATCTATTATTTTCATTTACCACAAACAAATTAAGAAAAGAACAATCAAAAAAAATAAATAAACGCCTACAAATTTTTTCCGCGCAATTTCAACTCACGCCAAACAGACAAAGTTTGTAAGCCGCAAGGCGAATGCGGAATTCAGTTCATAAAATTCAAAGTTTATCTTGTAGCGATCGTGAGCTTGAGGCCACATAACACCGCTAGTTTAAGGACGCTCGGAAGCCGAATATTACCGGCTTATGATAAGGATAGAAATATGAAATGCGTACGCCAGAACGAGATGGAATGATACTCGACTTCGTAATTCGTTTAGATAGTATTATTTGGATGACAGATTCACATTAGTTTTGGTTCGCGCTTATTTTTTTTGTATTTATTGTTTTCACCTGTCCATTTGCATTTGATTTGGTATTATTGTTGAAATTTATCAGTTTTGCGTAGTTAGCGCATTAATAACAAAGTTAGTTCAGTTCAATGTTATTGTTTGGTAAGTGTTCAGTGTTCACCGTAATGTTAGTTCCGAAGTTTTAACTAGATGGCGTTGTGCAATTACGTCACGATCCTGAATCGCGGTGTTAAGGTCTGTAGGCGATTAGTATAGGGTTTTGTGAACATGATTTCTATGGAATTTGTTAATAATTGATTAACCGACTACAGAAATTAAGGAGGTTACTCAATTTATTCGTCCATAAAATACAACGTTTGTTTTGTTTATTCTTTGTTCGCGGCATAACTAATAACTTCATCGTTTATGAACCGATTTTGATGATTCTTTTTTTGTTGAAAAGAAGATGTTTTAATGGTGGAAACTTGAAAAGGAAATCAGGGTTTGATGATAGAAGACCAGAGAAATCGAGTGAAACTTTCAAAAATCGTAGGGGCGACTAGTATGTTTGTAAGTTTTTTCATTAAGTTTTGGTCCGGGTTCACTTTCAAGAATATTTACCCTACGCCACTGTTGTGTACATTTGTTGCAGGGTTATAAAAAAACCATACACTAATTGACCACTCCTAACATTTGTTATTGAATCGGCTTGTATTGTCGAACACAAACTAATTAATTCCGTGCACGTACTAATTATTAGTTCAACGTAATTTAAACTATCACAAACTAACCACAGAGCAATCACAATTCATATCTGCTTTATCGGATATGGCAAATGAAATGTAATGTTTGTCAACTTGTTTATTTGTTTGTTAATAGGCTTGACTAGAACAAAGGGTAGTACCTATATATTATTCGGCTTGGTTGGGAGAAGCAGGTCAATTTGGTAAGTCGGAACGTTTCTGCCACACTGCGATCTCTCTATAGATTTAAGCATTTTCTTCCGTCTAGCACTAAACTATTGCTTGTCCAGGCTCTTGTGCTCCCTATTATTGATTATGCAGATGTTTGTTACTCTGATGTATCCCAAAATCTTCTTAACAAATTGGATCGACTTCTCAACAATTGTATTCGCTTTGTATTTGGACTTCGTAAATTTGATCACATTTCTAGTTACCGTTCTCAGCTTAAATGGCTACCTATCCGCCAGAGAAGATCCCTCAGATCACTCTGCTTGCTTTTTTCTATTATTAACGATCCTTGTGCACCTAATTATTTAAAAAGTTCTTTTCAGATCCTGGGTAGTTCCCACGATCGAAATCTTCGTGCTGCTGAAAACTTACTCCTTCAGATACCTTCTCACCGTACTGGTTTTATTTCCAATTCCTTCGTGGTAACGGCAATTAAACTCTGAAATGCGCTTCCCCTTGACATTAAAAAAGCTCCTAGCAGCAGCGAAGCTACCTAACATGCCGATTCCTATCGGGTTTACTTTCGAAATATAGCAATATTAGTATCAATGATTTTCATTTATCATTAAAAAAAAAAAATATTTACGAAGCTACATTACTTGTGAAAATAACAATCAAAGAAAAACACTCTAAAACTAAAACTAACAATCAAAGAAATAATAAACAATTTCAACTCCCGCTAAACAGAAAGGTTTGTAAGCCGCAAGGCAAATCAGGAATCCCGATCATAGTTCCTCTTTTAGCGATCGTGAGCTTGACGCTACATAACACCGCTGAATTAAGGACGCTGGAAAGCCGAATGTCTCCGGCTTATGATAAGGATAGAGATATGAAATGCGTACGCCAGAAAGGGATGGAATGATACTGGACTTCGTAATTCGTTTAGATAATTTTATTTGGATGACAGATTCACATTAGTTTTGGCCCGCTTATTTATAGTTTTGTATGATTATATTGTTTTCAACTTTACTGTCCATTTGCATTTGATTTTGTATTATTTTTGAAATTGATAAGTTTTGCGTAGTTAGCGCAGTAAAAACATGGTTCGTTCAGTTCTATGATAATGTTTGGTAATAAACAGTGTTATATTAGTTAGAAGTTTTCAACTAGATGGCGTTGTGCAATTACGTCACGTTTTTGAATCGCGGTGTTAAGATCTGTAGGCGATTAGTATATGGTTTTGTGATCATAGAATTTTTGGAGTTAGGAATTTTAATGAAGTTCAATGTATAATTGTAATAATTGGATAACCGACTACAGAAAAGGTGGACAAGGAGGTTACTCAATCAATTCTTCCGTAATCCGTATCCATTCATTGGATGATACGGATTACGGACGAAGTATCCATAAATATTACCATGTTTTTGTTCTTTGTTCGCGGGATAACTTCGTCGTAGATGAACCGATTTTGATGATTCTTTTTTTGTTGGAAAGAAGATATTTTAAAGGTGGTCCCATGGTAAGAAAATGTTTGATGATAGAAGACCAGAGGAGAAATCGAGTGGAACTTTCAAAAATCTTAGGGGCGACTAGTGTGTTTTTAAGTTTTTTTCATTAAGTATTTCAAATAAAGGTCTGGAGTATAATATCTTGATGATGGAGCCGAGAGACAGTTGAGAGAACTCCTCAACGATTCACAGCAGCTACCTTGTGTTTGAGCTTGATTAATTTGTATTGATGAGAACTTTTCACCTAGACGGGTTGCAACTGTCATTAGGGGTCTGATGACGAAAACGAAGAACAGTTCAAGGAACTCCTGAACGGTTTATAGCAGCTATCTTGTATTTGGACTTAATTCATTTATAGTGATGAGAACTTTGCACCTATATGGATTATATTATTCGATGCCTTCCGATACCTGCCATTTGTTCCCATAAAATTTAATTTAGTTTGGTTAAGTAGTTTTTATTTTATGACCATTTTTAGCTTATTATGTAAGTACATGGGCAATGTTATTACCGGTGCTACGGATATTACAATTCTAGTGCCCCAAATTGTTGTTGAATATTTAAACTAAAAAGGCTAAAATTAGCCCAAAGCTATAGTTACTAGAATTCACGTTTTGGTACGGGTTCCCCTTCAAATTGTTTTACCCTACGCCACTGGCTCCTAGTAAATTTTCTTTTAAACGCCAAGTTCGGGAATACTTGCTAAATTCACTTGATCCTTAAGTTTCCATTTATTGCTATGGTCGTCGTCATATTATGTATCCATTTAATTTATGTATTTTATTCATGTAGGTTTATAAGTATACTTTATTTATCAAATATTATTTATTGGTATTATGTATATAATTTTAGGTATATATTTTCATATGTATTAGTATATTATTTTTAAATAGCTATAATTACTTTAGATGTAGTCGTTTTAATTGTTTCAGTAGAGTTGTTGTACCTACTCCAATTGCTTCTCCTTTTGACCCAAAGGTTGACTGGTAGATAATGCCTTGCGGCATTAAGTCCGCCTTATGTACCACAATTGTACATGAAAGTGTAAATAAATAAATAAATAAATTATTATTTATTATTATTGCACATCACAAATAAACAATTTACTTGTTGATCTCGGTTATTGCAATCCTATGCAATTGTGTTATTAAATGTGAAATAGTTTCGTAACAATATAAACGCGTTCATTATATTGAAATCAAAATAAAACAAAGACACTTCTTTTCTCACAAACCCAACCCAAAAAATACTAAAAATCTTTAAACGTTGAATGATTTGGGAAAAAAATGTAAAGTAGCACCCTCGGCCGTTGTTGCGACGTCTTATGCGCACACGCAACCCTGTGAGATGCGCGTGAGAGCTGCGCAGTGCGCTTGTTCCTTTCCAACCCAGTCATTATATAACGAGTTGACTACTGGTGTTACCGGCCAGGTAGACCCATTGCGTGCGCATTAGCCTAATTGTAGAAACCTGAGCATCAAGAAATGCTAATCAGAGATAGCCCGACTGCATTATTGCTCGCGATAGCATTTGATTTCTAACAGGACTGTTTTATATACCGGTCCCGATCAATATCTAGTTTCTTCTCAGAAACCATGCGTTTCCGCAGCATCGATGGGTTAATTTACATTGCTAATCTTCTGTTTGTAGAACAACGATTGTGTATGTATAAAATTCGCAGAACTAATACACCGACGAAACGAATATTCATCTTTTCCAGATTGTGTTTTAAAACTGATTTAATCCTCACATAAAAACAAAGCGCTCATAAGATTCAGGCGGAGCTTAGCAAAATGAAATTGCAAACAGACAAGAATTTCTAAGAAGGCGTTTTCACTGTCGATAAACGAATAATGAGAGCTTATTTTCGCCAAATTAAATTAGGACGGACAATAAATTCAGGTAACTACACCATTATGCCAAATGTAAATGGTTTTTCTACATGAAAACGTAGACTTGACCTTCAGTAAATGTATCAGAATTGTTTAATTAGATTAGCACTGTGTAGGTCACTCAAATCCTCAGACAGGTTAACGATGATTAAGATTCTTGAAATATTAAATGTCGACTGTCGACGTTCAGAATGAAATAAATCAAGGTTCGCGTGATTTATTTCATTCAGTAGACATTGGCGTGAAAGTCTGATTGTAAATGTGACACGAATGATAAAAAGGATATTTTTGTAAATCTTATCTAATATTTATATAGCGAGAGTAAGTTTTTTCACGGCTTTTCACGGCTTAACTATTGAACTGATCATCCTGAAAAGTATAAATGTTTTCAGGTGTAGGTACAAACGGAGACGTACATTTTTTTTGTTTTTTTTTTTAACGTGGTAAAATCATCAAATGAGTCCTCCCACCCCGGGCAGGGCGGGAGGGACTGTCAGACTTTTACTGACTAAAATCCACGGTGTCCTTCAATAGCCCTTTATGTTCCGGGGTCACGGTAAGGAAATAATCCCGCGACCCCGGCAGGCTTTGGCCCTCTGAGAGGGGGGCCCCGTCAGTATGCTGACGCTCTTTGAGGCGCGCGTGGGACACAACGCGCCGTCGACCCGGGCATGGTCCATGGTCGGGCAGCGAGTTGCCCTTTACTCGCTGCCCGCATGCCCGCGCCTACGGTGGCCGGAGATCGTCCTGCGACGTCCGTCGCCGTGGGCGTCCAACACCGCGGTTGGGGCGGAGGGAGGACTCTGTCCTCTCTCGCGCGCGGCGCGCCTCCTCTTTCGCGAGCATTACTACTTCGCAGAAGGAGGCGACCGCTTCCCACTCCGTCTCGCCCCGCAGCATGGCCGCAACCAATGCCTGGCGCGAGAAAACGGAGACGTACATAGGGTATTTTAATCCCAAAAAGAAAATCACATGTCCGAATCAAATTGACTGTTAAATTCTAAATTAACGCAAGCGAAGCTACGTGCAAAAGCTAGTGATTAAATAAGTATTAAGCCGCCATGTTTCGGAGAAATGTCAAATGAGATATTTCGCCTTTCTTTTTATATTTCTTTTTACAAAGCTGTAATATTCTAGTAGCTTTGTAAGTTTCACTAACCAGAAAACAAGAAGGGAAGATGGTTTTGTCATTGTGGTTAACGTTGGTTACCCTGCGCTTTGCGGTTTTGATAATTCAATCTCAAACGGTTCCGTAACAGCTCTACGGTTAGTGATTTGTTTTAGTAGATGCTGTTACAATATCATTTAACAATAAATTCGACTAGAGTGTCACGGTACAACTCGCTCCGTGTTTCAAATTGTTTTAAGTTGATATAAAGCGCTTATATTCATATCTGTCATTGGAAATACAAAGTTACAGTTATCAGTGGACAATTGCATTGTGAACTTAGTTGGTGAAGTGTTTTAATACTATAATAATTGTAAATATCATTTGCAATACGTTATAATCCACCGCCTCGGACAATATTTAAAAGGTGATTCAACAAAACGCGTAAGCGACAAGCTACGCACGGCGCTTACGACCTTTTTCGCGCGGCCGGCTACGTTTGCAGAGCAACGGATCGCCACAAAAGTTAAGAATATACCTTACGTTAATTAAAGTTAATCGTTTGTTTACTTTACAACGAAAAGTTGTGATATTATAATGGAAGATCATCCCGCTAAGTCGATGAGTTCTGGACTGTTATGGGGATGCTGTAATCAGGCGACGGATAATGGAAAGCACGCGAAATGCGTTAAATGTCTTAAGGCATATCATTATAATTGTCTCTCGTTGCCTGATGATTTTAAGGTACCTGCTGAGTGGCACTGTCCTGAATGTCTTAATCTGGGACCGAAGCTTGCTAAATCTGATAATACTCCTTTGCGTAACATCTCTACTACCAGAGGCAATAAGAGGCAAGCCGTTGGTTCTCCACCTCAAGCGCCTGTTGAAGTTGTCTTAGCACCCGACGACATTCGTCAACTTATTCAGGAGTCAATTAAAAAGGCACAAAATGAGATGCTTACCAAGTTCATAGAAAATATGAAACTTACCTTGAACCAACAGCTGCAACCCATTAGAGATCAAATAGACAGCATGGATAAATCTATGTCATTCATGAACTCTCAATACGAAGATCTCTTAAAAAAGTATACAGCGTCTGAGGAAAATATGAAAGAGTTGCGTAAGGAAAACTCGGAGATGAGGGTGTGTATGAGCGATTTATCTTCACGCATAAACCAATTAGAACAGCAAATCCGCGCAAATAACGTGGAAATTCAGTGCCTGCCAGAGAAAAAGCACGAAAATTTGGTAGATATTGTATCCCAATTATCTAAAATTGTGGGAAGTGGCATTCAAGACAACGATATTAAACATTGTACAAGAGTCGCAAAACAAAATGCCAGCAATACCCGTCCGCGTGCGGTTGTAGTTCAGCTTGCCTCCCCTCGCAGTCGTGACCAATTTCTTGCAGCAACAATAAAATTCAACAAGTCGAATCCAGACAACAAATTAAATACGAACCACTTGGGATACACCGGGCCTAAATCCCCGATCTACATTACAGAGCATCTGTCCACTACCAACAAGTCACTCCATGCTGCCGCTAGGTTGAAAGCCAAGGAGATTGGGTATCAATTTGTCTGGGTGCGGGGTGGTCGAATATTCATGCGGAAGGCAGAGGAATGTGAACATATTCTAATCAGGAATAAGGATGCATTGGATAAGCTGGTTTAATTTTAGTTTTTGTTTCTAGTCAGCGTAACAGTATACATATATAATTAAATTATCATTCTCGGACTTAAAGATATATTACCAAAACACTCGAGGTTTACGCACTAAATGTCATAATTTTTATCGTCAAGTTTCTTGTGAAAACTATGACGTAATAATATTAACCGAGACATGGTTAAATGATTCTGTGATGAGTTCAGAGCTATTTGACAACAGATATGTGGTTTACAGGCGAGATAGGTGTAACAGAAAAAAAGATGGAGGGGGTGTTCTGATAGCCGTATTAAGAGGTTTAAATTCAAAACGCATGTTTCAATGGGAAAGCTCCTGTGAGGATTTGTGGGTAATTATTGACATTTCAATTACAAGGTCTGTCCGTCAACTGGCTCTGTGCGCAGTTTATTTGCCTCCACCTGTACTCCGTTCAACCCTAGAACACTTCTTGGACTCCTGTAATACCATACTCGTACAGTCAGTTTCGAAGCTATGTATAGTTGGTGACTTTAACTTAGGAAATATTGATTGGAACTTGGTAAGTGAGTCCGATAGTGGCTATATTGCTCCGGGTATTGGTCATTTTCTAACTGATTTTAGTCATTTAAACAAGTTAATACAGCTCAACAATATAAAAAATAAGTCAGGACGAATACTTGATCTTGTGTTGACTGACTTAACATCCGGTTCCGTTTCTTCTGCTCCAAATCCCTTAAGTACAATTGACCCTTTTCATCCCCCTATTGAAATTAATTTAAATTCACATAATGACACAAGACTTCCTTATAACAGTAACAAAAGAGTAAATTTTTACAAATTAGATTATGATGCAATTTGTAAAAGTTTAGGTGAGATTGACTGGAACCTGTTATTTGGTGACACACACGATGTGAATGACATGGTCAGTGTGTTCTACGACAAAATTAACAATATCATAGCATTGCAAAATCCCCCTTCCGCACGTAAACATAGGACGCACCCGCCTTGGTTCGATAAAAATCTAATCAGAACTTTAAGGGAAAAGGAAAAGGTTCGCCAGCGATATAAAATCTATAAAAATCCTATGGATGAGCTCGAATTGAAACTGCTGAGTAAGAGGTGCTCTGTTTTGGCTGCCTCTTGCTACAGTAAGTATGTCAGTGACCTGGAGTCTGGCATAGCCAAGGATCCAAAACGATTTTGGGCCTATATTAAGGACAAGCGGGGTGGAACCAGTTCTTTTCCCTTAACAATGACTGACGGCAACACAACATCTTCTGATGGCGTCAGTATATCAGAAATGTTTGCTGCTCATTTTTCTGCAATGTACAGCCAACAAAACGTGACTCATCATTCATCTCCATCAGAATACATTCGGAACATGTTACCTTACAGTTTACCTTTGACAGCTCCTATAATTGATTCTGAAACCTTGCTTAACAAATTGAAAGCTTTGGATCGTCGAAAAGGCGCTGGACCCGACGGGATCCCGCCATATTTTGTTTCTATGTGTGCTTCGTCTCTGGTGGTTCCCCTGGTGCAAATATTTAATAAGTCTCTTGCCACGGGCACTTTCCCAAATTTTTGGAAGGTAGCGCAGGTGGTACCAATTCATAAAGGCAACGATCGCGACTATGTAGGTAACTATAGACCAATTTCAATATTGTCTACCTTCGCTAAAGTCTTCGAATCCTTGATTTGTCCCTATATTCAGTCTCATTTGAAACTTTACCTCAGTAGCTCTCAACATGGCTTTGTGAGTTCCAGATCTACATGCACGAACCTAGTGACTTTCACGGAGACCCTGGTTAGTGCCATTGACTCGGGCAAACAGGTAGACGTAATATACACCGATTTTAGTAGGGCCTTTGATTGCGTTCCGCACAATATACTTCTGTATAAATTAAATGCTTACGGTATCACTGGCTCCCTCCTTGATTGGTTTAGATCCTACCTAGAAGGTCGAACCTTCTTTGTTGCCCTCAATGGTTACCGGTCAGGTTCCTACAAGGTTACATCTGGTGTTCCCCAGGGATCACATGCTGGTCCAGTCATGTTCAACTTGTTTGTCAATGATCTCGCAAATGAACTTATATTCTCTGAGTGTTTCATGTTTGCTGACGATTTAAAATTTTGCAGAGTTATTGAATCTGATCTTGATGTTGAATTGCTGCAGAGAGATATTGATACGGTAGTGAAGTGGTGTAATGATAATGGTATGAGCTTAAATACTAAGAAGTGCTACCATGTCAAATTTACCAGAAAAATAAATGTAACACAATCCACATATTATATAAGTGGGACTTCTGTACAGGAAGTTGAGCAGATGAGGGATTTAGGGGTTTTATTTGATAGGCAGTTAACATTTATACCCCACATTGAAAACGTAATTAAAAAAGCCTCTAGAATGCTTGGGTTTGTAATAAGGAATATAACCTGCTTTCGTCGCTGTAGGACTAAAATCTTACTTTATAATTGTTTGGTCCGTAGCACATTGGAATATTGCAGCACTGTATGGAGACCTCATTATGCTACCCACACACTTAGATTAGAAAGGGTCCAAAAACGCTTTCTGTGGCACTTGGCTTATTCTTCCGGGATAGCCAAAAAGAAACGGTCGTATAAAGAGAGACTCCTGCATTTCAAAATGATATCCCTACAAAAAAGAAGAGATTTATTAGATGCAACATTTTTATTCAAGGTTCTGCGATATCAAATTGACTGTCCGCAATTGTTGAGCAGGTTCCAACTTCGTGTGCCTACAAAAATCCCACGAGCTCCTATAACCCCATTACGTCCTCCTTTGCGCAGAACCGTTCTAGGCGCTAACTCTCCTATACCCCGTCTGTGCAAACTATTAAATGACTGCAGTGATCTGGTCGATGTGCACTCGGACTCACTTAATAAGTTCAGAAGTATTGTAAATAATGTGTGAAATCTTTCTGTGAACTTGTTATAAATGGGTACGTGTTTGTCTTTATTTTCAATTTGTATTTTAATCCTTTTTATGATTCGATTTTAATTCTGTCAGCAATTTAATTTGATATTAATATTATCTATGTGACTATTAACTCCAGGATCTTTTATGTAAAGATGAACGTTTTTGTTTTAATTTTTAAGTTTAATTCCAGTCTGGCTATGTAAATTATTTTTAAGGTTTTTAATTATGATGCTTTTTTATTTATTTTGATTATATTCTGTTGAATGTTAAATTTTGATTTTGTTACATATTATTTAATTTTTAATAATTATTTGAATTTGTTAACTATTAATTTTATTATGATTTTAATTCAATAAGGTTTTCCATTACCTACTTATAATTTTATTTCGTCCTCAACTGTGTCCTGTAATTTTGATGTTTTATTTCAATTTTTAGTTTTATTTTGGCCTGAGGGGCCTAATTGTTCTGTGTGTTCAAATTTTAAGTTTTTATATACATTATTCAATATTTTGTGCATGATGTGCTTACCTGTAAGAGATTGATACACTAGACCCGATCTGTTTCAATGTTACACAGAATTGTATGAGTGTACTCAATTGTTGGTGAGCCAAATAAATAAAATAAAAATAAAATAAAACAAGCTTAGGACAACTTACTGCTTCTAGATAATGAACTTGGTTTATCAGTACTAGTAATGTAATAATTTTAAAAATGAAGAATGTGTTTATTTTAACGCACTTATCTCTGGATCACTCGGATTTGAAAACATCTTCTTGCACTTTTGATACTCCAAGTTTAAATAGAGGACGGTTGTAGGATATTTATCATAATATCGGGATACTTTCCAAAGCATAAAAAACGGCAAAACTCAGCTAATTTCCGAACAACATATTTTCCAGACATCTTCATTGCCTAACTTTATGTGTGAGTTACCATAATATACGAATTCGATAAAAAACCAGTGTTTTGCCAATTTTGTCGAGGTCACTCATCCCTTTGATATTCTCTGCTGAACAAACAATGGTTCGAGGAAATTAATAAAGTTTATTTGTTTCAGGATAATAACACTGGTCAAGCATTGTTAGATGTGGTGTTCCGGCATTTAGACCTACTCGAAACAGCTTATTTTGGACTGCGATATGTCGATCAAGATAGCCAAACGGTAAGTTATATTTAACCACTAAGTATCTGTATCTTCCATTTATTTGGTCACATTTAATGGTTTTATAGATCATCAAACTGCATATTAAATATGTGGTTTTATAGACCATCAAACACCGTAAAATATTTTTTTTGGGAATGGATCACTTGAGTCCTACAGATCAGGTTTGAGCGCACTTTCCCGTCAATTACCGCGTTCCAGTACCGCGGTTATTCCCGCAACCAAATTGTATATTAAATCTATTGGTATTGGTCGTTGAGAAAGTTACTCCGATTACGATGGGATGGTAATCGTCAAAAACTGTTGCAAGCAAAATCATGGAAACTGTAGACTTTTAGTCGAATTGCATAATATATTAAAGTTTCAGTTTGTCCTCGTAACTCCATAATTGAGCTTACGAAAGATTTCTGGAGTGATTTAGTATGTACATCTAACCCAAAATTTAATGACTATTTGAATATCACCAACAAATCTTAAAATCAAATCATAATAATAATATTCCACAACTATCACACAACGCCATCTAGTCCCAAGCTAAGCAGAGCTTGTGTTATGGGTACTAGACAACTGATAAACATACTTATATAATTTCTAAATACATACATAATTATAGATAAATTACACCCAGACACAGAACAAAATAAATGATCATGCTCATCACACAAACATTTGTCCTGGGTGGGAACCGAACCCACGACCCCCGGCATAGCAGTCAGGGTCACTAACCACTACAGGCCAGTCAATAAAAAGATAATATTACGTAGGTACTTAACAACAAAAGAGATGCTATTTTTAAAGTTTCAGTTCTTTAAAGTAAAGCCATTTTGTAAAGATGACGTTGTGGAATCGGATTAGGTTATTATATCCCATCTGCAGGATCTTTTTACTTGTCTGCATCCGGATTTGAAATGTGAGAAGAAACTCTAAAAGTTTTTAAAATATTTGTAGAAGCTGAAGTTTTTTCATAGAGGGTGTAAATGTATGTTTACCTATACTTACATGTAGTCAGTTAAATTGTGTCAAAATTAATTATTTTAATATACATTTTTTAGCGTAGTTACTTTTAAATGTCAAATTATACAAGGGAATTGACACCAGTTGCCCACTCGCAAAGGTTCGTTGGGAAGAAAAGAAAGTTCTTAAAATACGGAATGTATGAAGGGATAATACCCGATTAAACTATAGTACACAGGGCTACACATTAACCTAAACAAATCCAGTTTATCTAGGCCAAGATAAACTGGATTTTCCTTCCTTTAGATATTTTTTGCACAACGGACCGTTAACATATACTGGTTTTACAAAGGTTGAAGTGTAACCGTGTGTACAAAAGGTATCAAATTATTCGAATTATTTCAATGATAGATACAATTTGCTAAGGCTTATATTAGTCGACTCTTTTCGTGACCAGAGGGCTGGCTTATTTCTTGGTCAAAGAATCAGCATTCAGCATTGCCATTCAAAGCGGCATTGCTGCTAGCGTTCTGGGCACTTATCCCGTTGACAGCGATATGGATGAATTTTTTGACGCCCTGTGAATATTTTTCCCTTTTAGTATTTGTTAATACATATTTATAATACTTTTTAGTTAGATTATTCATTATTATAATTGAATATGTGTACCTAGATACATTAAACTGACGATATCAGATTTATGTATATGACACTCACAATATTTACAAATGTTTTGTACAATCAATACACTGCTATAGCCTTACCACGAGCTCTTAACGCGATCCAGTTTTGGTTGTGGGAAAGAGATGGCGCTAGACGACTTGTATAGCTCTGTCTCTCTAGTTTATGGTAGGCCTCCTGAAAGCTGAAAACCATTAATGAAATCTGAGTTGCTCAAAATAGTAAAGTCATTTTGTTACATATTGTTCATGTAAGATTTTAAAAGCGTGTTCTATTTCAGTCAATAATTTGGGATTTACCTGTTATAGTTGTACTGGTTTGGCATTATGAAATCATTTACGAGCAATAGGTTTATCTATCATGTTATTATATTCATGCTGCGACAAAAGCTAGCCTATGGTAGGCCAACACTGTGATAAAAACTCTATAGTTTGTTTTTTTTTTTAATTTTGAAAACAGAGTGTGTAACGACTGGCAGATACCATTTGATAAATAAATAGGTACGACAAAAAATCGCATAAATATCACAGTGCGTTTTATTATGCATTTGTTGGTTTTATGTTTGCTACGAAATACTTACGAACGATTTTACTGACAGTCTGATAAATTACATAAGTGGACAAAGCGTCTCTGCTTAATCAGTGATATTTACAAATCATCTTGTTATGACTATGTAAAGTTTCGAAAGTTCACCTACTTACTTTACGCTAAGAGCTTCTTCTTGCACGAATGAAAAGTATACTGACTGTTAACTGAAAAAAAAACAGCTTTTATTTAACACATAATTAATATAAGGTACCTACGACATTTTATTGACCCACAAATCCAATTTAATAAAAGAAAAACGATTAAATATCAATACACTAAATCACTTCCTGCAATCGATTTACGACTGTTTGAAAGATACATATATTTTTTATACATTTCTCTTGGTCATTGAGGAAATCCAATACTTTTATATGACACCTAGCAATCGGCCCCAGATTCGCACGGGAAGCAATTTGAAAATGAAATACAGTCTGAATTAGGCCCTTCGTACATTCGGAAACTCAAGTTTCCGATACCTTACGACTTCAGTATCCAGGCGACTCTCGCAATAGAAATGCATATACGTTCGTACACACGCACGCGACGCGCGACGCCAATCGCGCGCTACCTATCTGCTGACATCGCGGCGACTTGAGTTTCCGCGACTTTCAAGATGGCGGAACAATTTATTTACCATTTTTAATTTTATTCACAGAATAAAGGGTTCCGTAGCATATACTTGAATCATTTTTGGAAAGTAATTATTTTAAAACGATAGAAAAATATTTACAATCCTCTATCAAATCATAATTTTGTATGCAGTTTTATTAAAAAGTTAGGAGAGATGGTTTTTTTTCTATTTTATTGAATAAAAATTTTAAATTATGTTATAGTATTTGGATTTGGATTAATGTTAGGTTCCCAGGAAATTAACTGTGAAGGACGGACTGTCACACGACTGATCTTATAAAGATTCCGTTTTTTTGAACCTTCGGAACCCTAAAAAATATACTTTGATCGTCACAGTCATGTGTCAGCCATTTTATAAATTCATATTCTTGACCACCCATCATGACCTTTTGACGCGGCGCTAGTGTCTATGTCGTTACATCAAATTGCATTATAAAAATTTAGTACCTCGGATTTTCCGCAGGTCATGAGTAGTGGCGAAACTCTAGTATCGGAAACTTGCGTCGCCTCGTGTACGAAGGTTCGTACACGAGGCGACGCAAGTTTCCGATACCTTACGATTTTGGTTTCCAGGCGACTATCGCAATACAAATCCATAGAGGCTCGTACACAGGTCGCGTCGCCGACATGCGTCGCCGACTCTAGTCGCTCGCTACTCATCTATCAAGATCGCCGATACCCAAGTCTTCGCGATTTTTAACCGACGAAAAATTTGTATCTACTATTTTAAAATTTATTATTAAAGTATCTGAGGTAGAAAAATATCCTTGTTTGTATCATTACAATTAATAATAATAATATTCCACAACTATCACACAACGCCATCTCGTCCCAAGCTAAGCAGAGCTTGTGTTATGGGTACTAAACAACTGATAAACATACTTATATGTATATTTCTAAATACATAAATATAATATAATTATATTACACCCAGACACAGAACAAAATGATCGTGCTCATCAAACAAACATTTGTCCTGGGTAGGAATCGAACCCACGTCCTCCGGCATAGCAGTCAGGGTCACTAACGACTAGACCAACAGGCTTGTCAAATTCAAAAGAATATTCTAATAGATAATTAGCAGCATGGAATAAGCTTTTTTTTTTTAAGTGGTAAAATCATCATATTAAATGAGTCCTCCCACCCCGGGCAGGGCGGGAGGGACTGTCAGACTAGTACCTACTAACTAAAATCCACGGTGTCCTTCAATAGAACCTAACAAAACGATAGCGCGATCTAACTCGACGACAGCGCCATCTATCGAGCATGGTGTCAAACTTTTTGCACTTTTATAAATTATTATGGTTTCGTTACAAACATTACTACTATAACCTAGCTTCGTCATGTACTTGCACATACGACAAAAATAAAGTAATTAAGAAAACGAAAACATTAAAAAAAACCTATTCAAATCTAAAAGGAGAATGGGCAATTTTGTATGGAGCTTGGGCGGTCAGCGGCCAAGAATGATTTTATCATATTTTAGTGTGCTTTAGTCCTACAATTATTGTGTTAAAGTTTTATCACTGTGGTGTACTTCTAAAACCGATTAAATACATTTTAGTTTTTGAACCCTTATTTTATTATTTTACTCACTGTTTTGGCTTATATCCAATATAAAAATACAAAAGTAAAGTGAAACAACAAATCTAGATAGTTTTAAAGTTGTTCATTAAAAATAATGAAAGTTTTATTAGTACGGGCACGCCACAATTGCGGCGGTAATACCCCTCTTTGAGGAAACGCTGGATAGGTGTCATTGCGTCCTTTCCTACCACCTCACGCAGGTTCTCACCGGACACGGAAGTTTCCGGCATTGATCGAGACCATGCTACGGGGCGAGTCAAGGTGGGAAGCGGTCGCCTCCTTCTGCGGAGCAATCCTAGCGAAGGAGGAGGTGGGACATGTGAGGGAGAGGACAGCTTCCACCTCACCAGCCGCCGCGGGAGACGCCGAGTCGCGGGGTGATTTCCGCCTATGGACCGCATGCGGACGGCTAGTTATGGGCGACTCGCTGTCCGATCATGGACCATGCCCGGGTCGAAGGCGCGTCTCAAAGAGCTGTCAGCAATATGATATGACCCTTTAGAGGGCCAAAGCTTGCCGGGGTCGCGGGACTATCAGGTAACCGAGGTTATAATCCACGGTGTCCTTCTATTGAAGGTAGGTAGGTTTAATCAGTACCCGTGTGACCTCCCGTTCTGCTCTGGGCGAGACTCATTCGATGATTTTAGCACGTAAAATCTTTTTAAAGAAAAAAAAGGAACCGACTTCAAAAACACAAAAAAACGTAAAATGCATTTTTTTCGGAAGTCGGTGGCTTTATTTTTTATTTATTTAATCGACTTCCGAAAGAATACGAGACTCCCATAGGGATACATACATCACTGACGACCGTGCCTACACACGGCGAATTAACCGTAGATTTTCACGACCGAAAAACGTGTTTGTACAAGAGGCCTTATATATTAAAACCTTCTCCGAGATGTAACGAACACTTTCCTGAAAACCGCATCAAAATCGGTTCAGCCAAACGCGATATAATCACGGAAAAACATACATGCATACATATAGGTCGAACTAAGAACCTTCTTTTTTTTTAAGTCGGTTAAAAAAAAGGCATGTTGCTGATGCATAATCCGCTAGCTACTAGATTGTGTCATTAGCAAGACAAAAACAACAACAATATTGCATATGAACATAGTTATTGTGCGATATTGCTTCATGCACTTAGGTTATATTTACCCTCAAATATTTTTTTTCCTAAATGAAATACAGAGTAACGCCCATAGTAAAAGTTATTCCTAAATAACAGTACTTTCATTTGACACTAAATTAATTGATGGCCGCCGAACGCCCAGGACTGCCCATTCTCCTTTGAAACCACGGTCATCATCATAGCAGTAAGGGCGTCAGCGTTCCGGTGCAAATAAAAGAAAACTAAAAAAAAAAAAACCTAGAAAAAAATTGAATAAACCTCTAAAAAACAACTGAAACACGAAAAAAGAAAAATTCTATGTTTACCTGGGGATTGAACCCATGGTCACCACCTTGAAAGTCAAAGCTTGAACAAATCGAGCTACCTTGTAGCCGGTTGGCGCGGCGAAATTATGAACCATATTCTTTCTAGATTGATTTTTTTCCTCTATACGCGCCAATTTTGAATTCCAAAAATTTGAAATAGGAATGCGCTCGTCATTTTTAAAATAGAAGCATTTTAATTTATGTTGAGATGTACATTTTGTGTTTTGTACAATGTATTATTAAGGTTGAATATAGAATGGTGGCCGAATAGACGATTTGAGTCTTACGACTCGAGTCGCCGCTGTGTACGGATCGTGCGCTACTGGAGTCGCGCGACTTGGGTATTCGACTGGAGTATCGGATACCCGAGTCGCCTAATGTACGAAGGGCCTTACACTCTGATAAAATAGTTTACTAGGTGAAAAAGGGCTTTAAAATTTTGCTTTTTTAACCGGGCGTCACTTGTATAGGGTTTTAAAAGTATGTTAATGGACTTTTGAGTTTCTGTGTATGTATTGTCTGTCTGTGGCAAAGTAGGTCCTAGATGCATGAACCGATTTTGAAGCAGATTTTTGAATGAAAGTTGACTATTAGGGCGTTCGGTGTTCATCAGCCTTTTCCATTTATACACTTTAATGCATCCATCAAATTATAATAATAATAATAATAATATTCCACAACTATCACACAACGCCATCTAGTCCCAAGCTAAGCAGAGCTTGTGTTATGGGTACTAGACAACTGATAAACATACTTATATATTTCTAAATACATACATATTATAGATAAATTACACCCAGACACAGGACAAATGATCGTGCTCATCACACAAACATTTGTCCTGGGTGGGAATCGAACCCACGACCTCCGGCATAGCAGTCAGGGTCACTAACCACTAGACCAACAAATTCGATGTTTTATATTTTATATTCTATATGTTTTCGATGTTTTGTATTTATTTTCGATGTTTTATATTTTTTTAAACCTATTCTATATAATTATTTTCACCATAAATAGATGAATCGATCACATTTTATTTTTGTGTAGCACTGGCTGGACGCGGGGAAGCGCCTGCGCCGTCAACTCCGCGGCTCCGATCCTCACACTTTCTACTTCGGAGTAAAATTCTACGCGGCAGACCCATGCAAGCTCCTGGAAGAGATTACTCGGTAAGTGCGGAATGTATGCGTCATCTATTGTGTTAGATCTGTGTGTGCTCAGACATTGTTGGCTTGAGCGCCAAACAATCGCGGCCATTGTTAATCAGTTTATTTCTGACATAATTATTAGGGGCATTGTTTGATTAGGAAAATTAATTGGAATGACGCTTTCGGATCCAGGAAAAATCATAGTGAAGTAGGACACACTACGTTTTAAAAATACCATATATCGTCGTACCATAAGAATTTAAACATCTGTTGAACATTGTCTAAACAAAGTGTTACTCCAAAACGACCCTGCCTGACCCATCATTATACCTATCAAATTTTAATGCAATTTTGCAGTTGACAGTTTTTTTAGAGTAGTGTTTAACAGATGTTTAGTAAACGGTAAGTGTCTACAATTATGAATCATAATTTATGTTAAACTTCCTTAGTTTTCATTGTTTTTATTTACCAGTTACCTTTTCGTTCTCATGATTATGAAAAAAAAAACACTCTGAAATTGTAAACTAATCAACTGGCCGTAGGTACGTCCGTTCCTGTAAATTGTAGAAATTTAGGGAAAAACGAAATCGGGGTTGGTTTTATATTAAACATTGTTCATAATGATGAGTTCAATGACCTAAAAAACTAAGGTTAAAAACTTACATAACTATGCAATAAATTGGTATGTTTTTCTGTCTCGGAAGTAGGTATTTTTTTATCTAAATAACTCTTAGAGTAGGCATCTAAAAATTAATGGGCTGTCCAATATATCTGACAGTATCTATACAGAATATCAGTATACTGACTAACATAATTATACACGTTTTGAAATACATCATTACAACTCGAATGCTACCTCATTTAAACTTTATAAAGCTTGTTAATACTTCGTCAATAACATGGATTTTACTATCCACCTTCCGCTGTTTATTGAACAACTTTTAATAAGTATATTTATGTATATAATATACAGTTAGCCTGTAACCAAATCAGACCAATCTGTTATATACAAACTCATAAACAGCTTTACATAATATATGGGTTTTACAAACAAAATCTGTTATTTTAATGAGTTCCAGCAAAACCGCTAACTGCATGTGAAAATCAAATTAATGGTTGAACATTAACAAATTATACAGAACGATATTTATTAATGTGGTTTTCCATCAAAGCGTTGAGTGCGGTGTGTGTATACTGTATAACTAGCACGTGCCCGACACGTAGGCACTAATGTAAGTAATGCTTTCACAACATCATTCATATTATAACACATTAAGAGCGCGTATTCTGAAAGTTGATCAAATTGAAATAGTTGTCAAAAAATATCAATTTTTGATTAATTTAGCAATGATACTGTATGGAAATAAGAAACATGGCTTTGTAGTGCACTAAAAATTAATATAGGAATTCAATTAATTAACATTGAATTTGATGCTATAACCGTTTTAGGTGTATAAAAGGCATTTGAAAAGTTCCCAAATGCTTTTTTACATCTAAAACTATATATTCGGTGTTACGATATTAATTATTGCATTCCCTTAACAATATTGTATTGCACTACAGAGCCTTATTTCCATACATAGTAACATTGCCAAATTAATTAAAACTGTTAATATTTGACAGCTATTTGCTATTTTGCCAACTTTCTGGTTACGCGCCCTTAATTCAGGAGCGCGAGGGATTAAATAGGAAGTGATGATAAAACACATCTGTGTTCTCAACGTACGCTGTGTCGTGTCAGCAATTCAACCACCGCCACATTTTTGTCCGCTTTCTGTCACCAACACACAGGCTATAAAATGACACAGATAATATAAATCCTTTTTAATATTCAATGAAGCAAAAGACTTACATGACAACACGCATGGGCGTGCACTGTTTCCTGAGCCAGGCTAGGCAAGCCAAAGATAAAAAAAAACGAACTACATTACTCGATACTGACAATGCGAATAGAAGAAAGCTTCGGCCCACTTCAAAATTTATAAATTTTGAAGTGGGCCGATATTTTTCAAAATTTTTAAAGCACTCACCACTTCTTCACGTAAGATCACGATATTTTGACGATTCAAATAGAAGATTCGGCCACCACAAATAATTATCTGCTCCATGATAGTAACAAAACACGTCACTAAGATTCAACACGGGCTTATTTATAGACGAATGCTTTACAGGACTTGACAAATAACATTTTATTATTCCATGTCCTCTTTGGAAGACTTCTGTATTTTATAGTATGTTTATCTTACGTTAAACTATGACCCCATATAAAAAGTTCGTGCATTATTAAGAAGGTACAACCACGAGAGTGCCCATTATTCCCACATATAACAAGATAAAACCGAGAGATAGAGGGACATAATTAGTGTAACATTGCAAGGACAGTAGTCGGACTTTTATGGAGGTAGTAAGTACATTTGTGCCATGTATGGGACGCAACTAAATAACTAAATTAACCGTAATAATAACAACATGACTCGGTTATGTACTGTACAAGTAGAAGGTCTATTGTGGTGAGAGTGACATAACTGGACACGTCACCGTGAAAACACAAAAGCCTTAATCTGTTAATCGGTACTGTGTTCAGTGTTCATGCTCTACTGGTTAAGGGAAAATGACTTAATTCCACATTTTTATTACTTAAAACTATTAAATTTTCATAACCATAAAAGAGAGTGAAGTCTAGTAAGGATACAAAAGGAAGTGTAGTGCTCTCGCAATAAACGTGGTGAGCTCGTAAACTGACGTCGCACTGATGAAATGAATGGGGCCATGCACGCTGCGTTCCACTGTCAATGGTGAAACAAACTGGAATTCCATTTCATGGACAATTTTGATTAGACACCCCTTATAAAATAGGCCCCTTACTAATGTTTGCTATTCACTAAAACAAGAGTTCGCTAATTTTTTCAATGAGCTACAATTTAATTCGTTGCTAAAACATCTTTAGAAAACCGCGGAGAAAGTTTCGTCTACTCGTATTTCCTTTAAACTTTACAACAAAGGCTACAATTGAAGTCAGTTAAGTGGAATTTTGAAGAGTTTCCATTTTATTCTTTATTTTATTCGTTGTGAATGTTAGGCGGGTACGGGGATGTTTTATTAAAATTTCGTTATTACGGTGCCGTTCGGTGTGACGACGGCGACGACGGGCGGTGCGATCCGCGTATCTACGTAGATGTACAACACAGGGAAACGTCTTCCTTTAGCTAAGGGGCACAGTTTAATACTCGTAAATTCTTTGAAAACCTTTGCCTTGATGGTCTTTTAATATTTAATTTCCCTTTAAGGGCAATCTTTTCGCAAGGCGTTTGACGAGTTTCTTCAAGTTAAAAAACGAAAAATTTAATGGGTGAATAGAGATTTTATGTTCCGAGAAAATTCAATTAAGGTTTAAGGTTAAGGCTTCAATGTTAAGTGCTATGTAATCTATTGTATGTAGGTCTACCCGCTTGCGATAATGGCGTGGTAAATATAGTTCAAAAGTGTGAGCACTATGTTGTACATCTGCATCATGCAAAATAAAAAACGAAGTAGTAATGTGCCAAAACCATTAGATAGACAGTATAGACACCGTTAATAAATAATTCCAAGAAAAAAATATCTGACTAAACAGTTTTTTAAGCTTTTGCTGACAAAAGTGTCTACCAAATTATATTTAATTAACTGTAAAATTAGATGTTTAGTAACTTTGAAATCAATCATTATTTGAGTCTAATAAAACCTATCTCATTGATCTACACTGAAGAGGAAAGATTTGTATTTTTGTGTGTGTGTATGTTTGTAATGAATAAACCCAAAAACTACTATACCGAATTTCAAAAAATTAAATTATTTCATAATTATCACGATTTTATGTTCACGTTGGATAATATTCCAGTTCCTGTGTTGCCTCTGGCAACAGCTGATAGGGGATTATCGTTTTCAATTTGTCAATTACTTGTTGTGTTCACTACCGTAATGTAATGGGCAAGTAATTTAATATGTGTTTGTTTGTATCAGGTACCAGTTGTTCTTGCAACTCAAGCAAGACGTGCTGCGCGGGCGCCTGCCCGTCAACTTCGACCTCGCGGCCGAGCTCGCCGCATATGTGCTGCAATGTGAGTCATACACCACTTAGCGTTTATTATGTTTCAATGTTATGATATAATTATGTAAGTTTAATGCGAACCAAGTGGCGTGGGAAGTTAGGACGAACCGTGTGTTTTAGAAGAATGTGGAGTAATTATGGAGTTTAGTATGGGTATGTGGAACGCTACATATTATATTTGTTTTAATACACTCTAATTGTTAAGATTATGGCCTTCATTACTGCGAAGAAATACAGAAGTAAGACTCGCTAAACGTTGAATGACAAATTCTGCTACGCATCTATGAACTTTGTCGGAACGGTTAGCGCCGTGAACGATTCCCTTACAAATATTTGTATGACCTAATTGTTCCGGGTCTGGCTGTTTGTTAATGTGAGTTTAAATGTTTATAAACGCACCTACGACACAAGAAACAATGATAAAGAGCCTAATTTATAATTCTACATAATTATAGAAAAGAAAACTAATTCAGTTATTAAGTCTTCAATTTTCTTGAATAAAAAGGTAGGATTATTTATCCTGAAATTTAGTGTGTATTTGACCTACAATAAACCGATTCACAGTTCAAAAAACCACGTGAAAGGCTAAGAAAACATTCCCTTTTAGCATTTTTAACCGACTTCAAAAAAAGGAGGAGGTTCTCAATTCGTCGGAATCTTTTTTTTTTATGTATGTCCCCCGATTTCTCGAAGACGCCTGGACCGATTTGGATTTTTTTTCTTTTGTTTGAAAGGGTATACTTTCCAATTGGTCCCATGATCATCAGGTCAGGATCTGATGATGGGATCCCAGGGAAATCGAGGGCAACCTTCAAATTTTATAGGCACATAGTACCATTTTCATATATTTTCTAAAGCTGTTCAAGTATTTGCATCTGTTAATCATCATCTCAGGTGGATGAGCTGATCATGGAAGGTACAACTCCTCTAGTAAGGAGTCGACATCGACTGTTTTAGTAAATTATGTTTGTGTTCGCATATCTCCGGAAATACAAGTCCGATTTAAGTAATTCTTTTTATGTTGTACTAGGTATCGTTCAACTTAAGGAACACTGCAAGTTTCATCAAAATCGGTTCAGTAGTTTTTGAGATAGGGAAGGAATGAAAGAGATGTTAACGATGTTATTACCGGTGCTACAGATTTCTTACATAATTATGTAAGAAAATGATGTATTTGACAAGAATTTTGGCTGAATATTTATACTAAAAAAAAAAACTTTTTAGAAAAAAATGTAACCGCCTTCAAAAATAACCACAAAAAAGGGTAAAATAACCTACTAAACTTTTCTTTCGGAAGTCGGTGGCAAAAATACAATGAAATTAATAAAAAAACCACCGACTTCCGAAAGAAAAGTTTTGTAGGTTATTTTACCCTTTTTTGTGGTTATTTTTGAAGGCGGTTACATTTTTTTCTAAAAAGTTTTTTTCTTTCCAAAAAATTCAAACCTTATTTACTTAAACTCACCATAAAATCCATTCAGTCCACCCCTAATAGCAAATAAACAAGTCGCTGCATTAAAGAAAATCGACTCTAAACTGTAGATAGAAAAAATAAAGCAATGCGGGACTTAATCCAATGTCTATTAGGACCATATTTGCGCAAACATCGGCGACAAATTAGTGTTCCCAGTTGTGGTGCGAGTACTGGCGGTAAAATCCGCAACTATGACCCGTGCTCCGGTTACAAAGTGGCTGCGGGGCCACTAACCCGCTCGGCTTATTGTGTAACTAGCCTAGGATTTGCTAACATTGCTGTAGCCTCGTCTGACGCGTTGTTGACGTCTTATAACATTGTCCGCCTTACCACAAAATGATAAACACCCGTTGAACGCTCGTCTAAAAAAAATGTAACTGCAAAACGACCCTTATTTCAAGGAGAAATGTCGTTTCGACGTTGTAAATTTTTTTTAGACAAGTGTTTAACGGGTGTTTAATTTTTTTGTGGTTAGACGACCTTTCAGTTAAATGAGCTTGAATGAGTAGTGTTAATCACAGTGTCCATTTCTGTCGTATCAGACTACAATTTTAGAAAATAAAGGCGAGTTGTTAGATCGGTTGTTGATGTAAATGACGTCGCCGCTCCATAATAACGTTGGTTTTAATCAGTAGTAGGGAAACAGTAGCACTAATAATGTCTTCAATGCGTTGTATGTTTTTATAGGGAAAATATTGACAGCTGATTTTCATCTTTTACTCGAATTTGATTTACAGTTCCTGATTCAAATTATGAAATGCACCAAAAAGGATCCATATAAATTTATAAAATCATAAATTTATTACAAAGCCACATCTCAATCTCAAGAAATCCGCATAAAAATGCTTGATCCCTAGACACTTTTGATGTGTGTATATGTAACGGAATAGTCTTGAAATTTTCAACTAAATTGAAATAGTTCTGTTAGTCCAATTGTATTAAAATAACAGAATCGCACCAAAAATGACAAAATTCCTTTTTATCGTAATAAAATCATCAAATGAGTCCTACCACCCAGTTATATTAAAAATTCTACTACATAATTTTGCATATATGAGAAAAAAGAGAAAAACAAAAAATTAAAAACAGCATTATTTTTATAAGTTCTTTGTGCATACTGTTCCGGTGTAAGGTATAAAAAAACCAGCTCCAGTCTAAACTTGTTGAATAAATTTTATGTGTTGAATGAATGAAGTTACATTCATTTAACTTATCGACTTGGTCAATGTTCGGTTAAAATTATGTCTGACATGAAATGTCAAACCCATCTATCATCTTGCTTGCGTTTTATTTAAAAGTCAATATTCGCATTCGCATTCGCGAATATTGAAATTGAATATTCGCATCATTCGCGAATGTCAAAAATCAGACATTCGCAACATCAGTAGTTGTTAGTTAGGCAAGGTGTTTGTTAAAATCTTATATACTTTATGAATAATCTAAAAATAAAATAGCATTTCAAAAATAGTATAGCGTTTCCAAACGTCTTTTATAATGCGGGCTGCGAAGGAGTGGAACTCTCTGCCTGCGTCTGTGTTTCAGAACACATACAACCCTAATCTCTTCAAAGTTAGAGTGAACAGGCTTCTTCTGGGTAAGCTCGCTCCATCGTCGACCTTGTCTTAGTCATTCCTGACCTCGACTAAGGTCAAGAGCAAACGAATTACACATAAAAAAAAATTAACTCAGTGTGAGGTAAAAAGCAATACAAGAAAGTCACGGCTGTAATCCAGAAATTGTTAAGTAGGAGTGTAAATAATAGTACCTATACCTATAACGCCAATTTTATTTATCTTTAAGTCCCTACTCCCTTGGAAAGCAAGCATAAATGCATCAACCGGGACAACTATTGAGAAATTCCTGATAGAAAAACCCAATAACAGTTTGCTCGATTTGGGAATTGCAATTGACCACTAGACAAACAAAGCAATCAATTATAATGACTTTTCAAAATACGGTCCCGCAACATCGAGATGGCAGATTACTTCGTTTTCTACACCCTTGTTATGTTACACTTATCATCAATACTTTTGTGATCAAATCCTGTAGTAATCACAATTTCCATTGTGACTGGGACCTGATTGTATTTCCGACCCCAGTCATATTATTATCGACTACAGATGAAACCATTTGTGAAACTCGGCTCGATTTCAGTTTAAATGGCGATTTTATGAAACAGTCATAATGATCATGTTGAACCTTTCGGTTGATTGCGCTGAAATCCGATATTCTTTTAGTATTCGGATATTAATGTGCTTGTAAGTGCGATATCGAATTATTCGATGAAGTTGTATTCGAATTTTGGGATGTAGATTTATGATTTTGAATACAAATGAGGATAAATATTGAAGAAAACAATTGGCGTGCGTGCATGTCTCAGCTTTTCCCAAAGTGTAGATATTAGACCTAAATTCCTTTCACACATGTTCAAAGGAACCTTTTATGCATGGTCTTGGTTTTCAGTTACATAAAATATTTATTCTTACTAGCTATATAATGTTGCCATAAGTTTATGGCCACTATCCACCGCTCCGCTAAACTTACCCACGTCACACGTTTACTGTTTCATGCAACACCTATTTTATTAACTCGATTCTGAACCGAGATTCCAGTAAGACAAATCTTTTATTTACGATTTACTTTGAGAAATGTGAGCCAGTGAAACACAAGCTTTATATCACTTAGGTAGTAATTTTCTTTTATTTATTATCTAAGATGAATGTTAGTTTGTTAACATAACATCTGCAGATATAGAACTAAGTAATTTCAACGACTGACCACAAAAAAATACCAAAAAGACTTAATAAGTACCTAACCTACCCATCTACTTAATAATAATTTGGAGTAGTAATGGCTGATCTATAAAATTGTTTAGTACACGCAAAGGAATAATAACGTGTGCGATCATGTGGGGACGTTGACTCATCGCCAGAGGCACATGATAGCCAACCCAACGCGCATGAACACTTACGTACATACAAACTGCCGCGAATGAATCGAAATGTATAGCTCAATAAAAATATATCCTAGTAAAAAGGCGCCTACAAAAATATCAACGTAACAGAAAACAGGAAAGTGTTTTTCTTAGAAAATAAACATCAGAGGTCTGCCGGGATCGGAGTACGTCTCAGTGAAAAAAAAAAGAAAATTTTCCACAAGGAAAGTCAGTTTTCTGGTTAGCTACCATTATCATGGCACAATTATGCCCGTATTCGGGTGCTTGGAAGACTAATTGAATTCGGGCACCTGATGCTGAAATAGTTTGTGAAAAGAAAGAAAGAAAAAACATCAAGTTGAACCATGACTCCGAACTAGATTGGCCGAAGACGGGCGTGCTCGACTCCGTTCATACTTTGTCATACTATGTACATACCAGAGTTAGAGGCGCCCGAATTCGGACAAACGACTTAAGTGTCATTGCGCCATCACACAGGTATAAACTTGAATATTTTCTCATGAGTCATGCCAGAACAAAGACCAACTTACTTTTAAGATATACTTAAACTAAATACAGATAGATCCGTATTTACTTGAAAATGTAAAATTAAGCGTATGGTCCAGAATGCAGACTGACTTCAAATGAGTCCGTTGTGACCAGGCCTAATATGGCAAAGTCATGTTTACACTGCTTCATAAATTGACCTCACTGAATTTGAATAGAATTCCTAATGAGAAGTTATGACGTCAAAGACACTTCAGTGAACTGGTGACAAAAGATTAAATTCCAGAAATTACAAAAGACACATTTTATTTTTAGACCAAGGAGTTCTTTTCATCTTTGTTCTGGAAGTATATACCACTCCATCGCCTCATCTGTACATAGAATGCTATTGAGTTGTACTAAATTCCGTTTCCAGTAATAGCTCCTGCCATTCTTCTGAGATTCTGCAGTGGCGGGACGAAGAGCTATCTAACCGCAAACGCAGTAAAATTTATCAGGCATTCCGCTTCGCTACTTCAGGCTCAGACTTAATAGACTGCACCCGCCCGATAACTACGCGGATTATACAAATGTTTTAAGCGACAAGTTTTAATATTTCGTTCTATCCGAACTCCACAAAAACGATTTGCAAAAAAACAGAAGCTTAACTAGATCTATTTGGCAGCCGTAGCGACTCCTTATTACGGCATAATTTACGCAATCAAATTCATTTTTATAAACATTAGGAGATAATTACGTCCCGTCTCTGCCTTACCTTTGAAGCTTCACATAATTAATTACTCTCTCAGTTTGATATTCGCTTCAATATTTATAATTTGACTTTGTAACGTAATTAATTTTATTGCTATTTTCTTATGATCTCGAAACATTATTCCCTGAATAATATTTTGTTAAAACATAAGATGTGTTAATATAGGTACGTTGGAATACCGACGTTTATACAAATATTTTGTGTTGAAGAACTTCAAAGTGGAAGCTTCCATACGGACAGAATTCGGTAAGTCATAAGCTGTGAGCGTTCTGACAAAGGATTTAGATTTATAGCACTGATATTATACACACATGTTCTCATAAGAAGGTCTAATAGCGTAAGATCAAACAAAAAAGAACCATCATGAAATACCATTTACGTTGGTAGGGCAATCTAAAGCAGTAAGTAGGGGCGACGTAGGTCTAATATCGATGCGTTATTCAAGAGGTAAATGAGCCATCAGCGGCGTAGCATCGTTTGCATGTAATCTGCCGGCAGGAGGGCAGGCGGCATCAGCGACCCTCGTGCCCCCTCAGGGGACACATACCGCCGTTACAAGTACAACCGTTCTCTACCGCTGGAACAATATTTTTGCGTTACTGAACTTTATAATCGCCAGTTGCGTCACTTTGTACTGGTAATTATTTTCAATGGCCCCTGATGGCTACTGCAAAAAATAATTAGGCATGTTTTCTTCATTATTATTATCACGAAAGTTGAGCGAGGTTTTTGTTCAGCGTTTGACTGCGGGAGACTAACTTAGTTGTTTTTATATTCAATTTTATCTACAAAAATACGTCCCTCTGGAATAAATCAAAAGGTTACATAATAATAATTGCTTTTCTGTGAAGTAATACAAAATTTTCCTGCGAAGCGTTCTAAACGCTCGTTCGTATATTTATGGTGAAAGAATGTAAAATATTTGAGTTTTTCCGCCCTTCTACACTCAAATGATCCACTCCCATTACCGTCGTTATGTTAAAGGTATGTCTATTATATGCCTCGTAATAAATTGCACGTGAAATCATCTCTTTTATATTATATGCTTGATTCTTTTTACATAGGAAAGAATAAAGAATTGTAACTGTGCTCTCAAAGTGTTCCTCTAATATACGAGTATTATTTTATTATTTGGATTGCGAGCCTGCGTCATCACGGCAACATTGTGGAGTATTATTATAAACAGAGCGGTGCATGTGGTATCAAAATCACATCGTATTTGTTCAGATGTAAACGTAGGAAGTCTATAACAGCACTAAACATAATTAAAATATTTCACACTATGAGAACGGATAGCTTGAGAACTGCAAGTCAGAATGCAAATGAACTAGTTTCAGTTTTAGTAACTGGCTGTGAATCTTTTTATGTTTCACTATTTTTATTCTGTTAAATAAACACTTTTTTTTCTGATAATATCTCCCAAAGAAAATGAACCAAAAAAACATGGATAAGGGAGGAAACTCCGTACACCTATTAAAAGTGAATTTTCTTAGCTTAAATAAAACTTTTTTGCTTGTCTTCAGAAACATTTGAGTTACAGAACTCTATCAATCAAGGTACATTGTATTCTTATTTTGTCTAGTCTCGGTTTAGAAGAGACGAATGAAGCGAAACAATCTGTCCCTCGCAACAAGTTAACGGACTTGTGTAACGCGTTCACATTAATCAAGTAGATGGACAATGGTACTGGCGCCCTCGCCAACTGAGATGTAACCACAGCACCACAACGTGGGATTATAATATTGAATTATTCTTCGAGAGCCCTTATCACGGGTTATCACTATTTCACTTTACAGCGTCGTTCCAGTATTTACAGCGTTTCTTGTATGGAAAAATGGAACAGCGCCTCTGGTGTGCGAAGAATAACTAATTTTTTCCTTGAAAATTGACAATTTGAAATTGTCAAAGTTCCAGTTTACCACGTGTCAAATACTGAAAACTCGTGCTAAGGGTACTGAATTCATGATAAGGCCTCTGAACGTATGCTAAATGTGCACTGTATATTAATGTTCCTCTAGTCAAGGGATGTAGCTTCAATTTCATCAAATCTCTGATTAGCATGCATATGATTAGCTCGTATGTCAACAGGCGGGGAGTTGAACGGTGCCTGGTTGATGCCAATATATGCTCGCCTTCTGTTTTATGACATTTAAATAAAACAAGCTAAATGTGAGCAGAACTACGGAACAATAAAATAATATAGTAATACTAATAGTGCTCCGTAGTATGTCTAGCTGCACGAATAGCATGGCACCATAGAAACGGATTTGTCGATGGAGAGGAGAAAAATATAGAAGTCATCAGGCGTTACTTTGCGGAAATCCATGACATTAAATGTTATGGAAAATATCTAGTTTTAATTCCGAGACAAATATCCAGGCTTGGATGCAGGATGCAGTGATCATGCATATGCAGGAAAGGAAATCATGCATATGCATGCAAACGTGAAAGAAAAGCGGAAAAACATGCCATGCAATCAAACCTCTACTCGGCACGCGTGTCGCCCCGCCATCAGGGGATAGATATTTTTTATAACATTTGATGGAAGAAAAGACAAAATGACAGAACAAAATCTTTCTCAAGTTTTTACCGGTTTTTGCATGCGGCAATGTTTAAAATATAGAAAATAAATGTTACTTTTCTTCAATGGTTGACGGATCGTTCCAAAAAAAGAAACAACTTTGTCTATTCTTGGAAGAATAGAGGTAGAATCGGTCATTCGTGCTGGTGTATCTAAATACACTTGCTTTATTTACCCTGTGAGGATTGTAGGCGTGATGCAATGTTATGTTTTGTCTAGACAAAATCATTAAAGCTCGCAATATTTATTTATTTTCAACTTTCCCATTGGATTGTTTTTTCGACGCTTCAACTGTAAACTGAACATGTGTACCTACCGAGTAAAAATTTATAATTAGTGATTGCCAGCTTAATTTTCTGAAATGGCAAACATCTGGACTCCTTCTATGTTCTAACGACCAGCGTGAGAACAGAAAAAAAAACTTTAATTTTTAAAACACTTTAGGTACTTGCATTTCTTGGTTGGTCATTAAATCTATAACAAAATGACTCTGTTATTCTTAAATATTTAGAAACTTGGGTCTATGCTAGTTCTTTACAAAGATACGGGCCCGTACAAAAGTAACTCGAACCTTGTAGTTCTGAGGGAGTCGGGACAATTTAACTGTCCAATTGTGTCGTCACCAATTTTTAGTTCGTACAACCAATCAATCTTTTGTCTGTAAGTAATAAAGAGTAAGAAAGGTCCGAAGCTTTGGCCGAAGCTACGAATTTCGTGCTTATATAGTAGTACCCTTGGCCAGGAGAATAGTTGGCTAGTTCGTCTGAACACGGCACTGGTGAGTTTTGCGAGTACATTCATTAATCGCGCGCGACGTGTGGGCGGCTCGCCTCTTTGCCAAATGATAGATGGTCGGTCTCTCACATATCACTCACACTCTAACACGAAACAGATACCGACTCTGACTTATACCGATCGGATATTTGAAGGAAACCGTAGCCAATGAGATTCTTTGAACTTGCCAATTAACGAAACATGATTGGACTTTTTGAGTGGATGACTGAAAGGCGAATAGGGAAACAAGAAAGATGTGTGTGAGACAAGAAAAAAATAGACTGTCCTTTTTCGTGAAGTTCTTCTGAAATGTCAATTATGCTATTTCATTCTCTAAAAGATAATTTAAGGTTGTGATTTGATCAACTTGATAAACAAAATATCTGACTTCTGAGTATTTGTTTCCAGTGTTTCTTCTCAGAGTCGTTAATTAGAAAATCCAATATAATCTAATAAAAATGTCGACGTGTCAGAGTGCTTTAAATAAGCTTCTAATAAAAAAAAAACTCCAATTAATGTTAGAAAACATAAACAATATAGCATAAAACTTATCTAAATATCGCTTAAAATAAATCAGACCACATCAGATATTAGTTGCACGTTAGTTAGAAAGCTCTAACTAATATCTGTAATAGATTAATAGATCACAAGGCAAACACGTCCTTTATAACTAATTTTAAAACAGATAAATGTACTTCTCTTAACATCACGACTTCTCAAAGCACCCATAAAATAAACCGAAGCGAGTGAGTTTAAAAATAAATAAATTTATAGCCGCCCCTAGCTACTTGTTTAGAAATTATACGACAAGTATAAATAAATGTACTTATTCAAATAAAAATATGGCGGATCTTTCAACAGATGAAGATCTGTTGTTATGTCTGAAATTAAGGCTAATTGGAAACCATTAAATATTTCGATAGATCATAAATACATGAGTTTTCTTCAGACAAACCATCATCGGGTGTCTGTCAACAGTCTACAGCATGTTGAGTGACGGCCGATGAGAAATGTTCGCTGTTTTCATGGTGTAGCCACGTTGGATTGCCGTCTGTTCAAGGACCAGAGGCCTTACCACGAGCTCTTAAAGCGATCCAGTTTAGGCTGTGGGAAAAAGATGACGCTAGACGACTTGCAATAGCTCTGTCTCTTTCCGACAACCTAAACTGGATCGCGTTAAGAGCTCGTGGTAAGGCCTCAGAGGCCCAATCATGATTTTCTTACAGGAAATATTAGATCACCTTTTAAAAAAAAAAAAAAAAACGATGAATGGAGAGGGGCTCTAGGATTTTTTCCTGTATCGTGGGTGCTTTTACAAACATAGAAACTCACATACACAAACACCCAGACTAGGGTTGCCAACCGTACTATAATTTAAAGTACTAGCACTACGCCCGCGACTTCGTCCGCGTGATTTTCGAACTTTGCCTTTGTGAATTTCTAGTCCCGGCCACCCTCTATATGGGATACTGTTGGAAAAACTCAATCAATATTCAACAAAAATTCTATCAACCCGCAATATTCCGTCTTAGGTAACACCTAGGTCCTAAAAATTTAAGACTCCTAAATATCAACCCAAATACAAATTTTTAGGGGTCGAATTTCGTATCATCCTCTCTTAGTGAGAACCTGTATCCTAAATAGAACCCCCCTGCAATGTTGAGTCCTCTAATTACAAACACCAAAGACAACCCCTATGGGGACGAATTTTGTAAAATTCCGCCTTAGTGAGAAGCCCCATGCTGAAACTCCTAGCATTTGTAGTAACAAAGTTTCATACAAACAGTCAACCCCATAAACAGCCCCTTAGGGGTAGAATTTCAGAAAAAAGTGCCTTGGTGTGCATTTACGTCATAAAAGAACAACGTTGCAAAATTTAATACTCCTAGCATTTGTAGAAACAAAGTTTCATACAAAATATGAACCCCTAATTCAACCCCTTGGGGTTTATTTTCACAAAACATCCTATCGTAGAAACTACGTCCAAAAAAGAATCTCTATGCAAAATTTGAGTCTCCAAACTATCAACCCCGAAAAAGCCCCTTAGGGGTCGAATTTCGCAAAACCGTTTTAGTGAAATTTAGGTTTTAAAAAGAACCCCTCGCAAAATTCGAGACTCCTAGCACTTGTAGTAACAAAGTTTCATACAAACTATCAAACAAAAACACAAACCCCTTTGGGGTCGAATTTCGCAAAATCCCGCCATGGTGTCCATCTAAGTCTTATAAAAGAACCCGGTGCAAAATTTGAGGCTCCTCGCACTTATATTGACAGAGTTTCATACAAACTTTCAACCCCAAAAACAACCTCTTAGGGATCGAATTTCGCAAAATCCCGTCTCGTATTACTTACAATAAACAATTTATTTCAATAAACAATTATTATTATTATTATTATTACGTCCAAAAAAGAACCCCTATGTAAAAATTTGAGTCTCAATTCTATCAACCCTAAAAACAATCCCTTAAGGGTCGATATTCTCAAAATTTCCACCTTGGTGAGCATTTACATCTTAAAAAGTACCACCATGCAAGATTTGAGACGCCTAGCACTTGTACTAAAAAAGTTTCATACAAACAATCAACCCCAAAAACAAACCCCTTAGGGGTCGAATTTCGCAAAATCCCGTCATATTGAGCATCTACGTTCTAAAAAGACACCCCATGCAAAATTTGGAATTCCTAGCACCTGTAGTAGCGAAGTTTCATACAAACTATCAACCCCAAAAACAACCCCTTAGGGGCCGAATTTCGCAAAATCCGTTCTTAGTGCTCACCTACATGGTATAAGGAGGGTTTATGCCAAATTTCAAGTTTTTAGGCCCAGCGGTTTGGGCTGTGCGTTGTCAGATCAGTCAGTCAGTTTTGAATTTTATATATATAGATTGTACTATATTTAGGGTCTCCGTACTATATACTGTTGAAGAAATATATAGTACGCGAAAATACTATATTTCAGTACAATAGCTCTATTTTTATATTTTGCGTTTCGATTTCATTACTAAAATTAGTAAAATTAAAAAAAAAACTACCTGCAATTTTCGAACACGCCTTTAAAAATTGGAAGAAGTGCAAAGAAAAATAGTTTTTATAAAAAAAAAAGTAAAAATCTATCTTAAGTCTACTTTTTATTCTTCCGTACTAAAATACTATATATTTTTGAAGCGTACTATATTTTTTATGGGCTTTTCAAAAAAATACTATATTCAGACAAAAAAATGTTGGCAACCCTAACCCAGACCCGAAACTGCCACTTGCAGATCATACAATTATTTTTTCCGTGTGGGGATCGAACCCGCGACACGCTGCACAGGAGTCGATCGCGCCGTCAATTCCGCGTTCTTGTATTAGAGGTATTATTTCAATTTTCCATACAAAAACGCAGTGAAATACAGCAATCTTGTGATAAGGCCTCAGACCCGGATTGACGGCGCGTCGTGTTTCACGTGCTTCTCCTCGCGCTGTCAACAAAACTGACGGGATCCCCCATAGGACCAAATGCCAATGCAAATGGAACTTCTTTAGAAGGATTCGAGGTCCTGGGACGCAAAAGTGGAAAGAACAGGGTGGATTTTACGTCAGTAAGAGTGTGACAGTTTAATTTTCACTCCACACAGGGAAGTAGGCCAAAAAAGGGTGTGGCCCTGTAACTGTGAAAATGCTATCATATTCATCTTCTCGGACGAAACATCAACGTGAAATTATTTATTCAACGATGTTACTCGGCTTTTGATATAGGGAGTAATATTATTAGTGATCACTTGGAAGTTAAAGAAAAAACACTCAATGCTGATTTGTTAATATTTAGAAGGTTTTCAGGAAAGTTTTTGGGTTAGACATCCTAGGTTCGATTTTCAGGTCCGTACGAGCGAGCAATAAGTTTGCCCAGCTAGGTATACCCCTTCTTAACGTTTCGTTAGATTTACGTATCGTAATGACGGCTCTTGAAACGAATCGTCCAAAACCCCAAATAATTTTCGTAAGCTTTCTGTTTTATTTGTCGCTACAGGAAACTTATAAAACGTGCATCAGATGTTACAAGCGTGGAATATTACATAGTAAGTGATGACATCGTTTTATGCTTCAGACAAGCGTGAACGTAACGTATGAAGGGTCCGAACATCTATGTGTGTACTCGGCTAGGGTACCAGATGTTGCGATTTCCGAGTAAAAAAAAAAAGATATACGACGGGAAATGACTGTCAGGTTCGTTCACTAGTCATAGTTTTTCTAACCCCGTTCCGTGCGCGGATATTTCTTTCTTTCTTTCTGCATAACGTGTCTAGTAAACTACGTGGAATGGTCAACTATTTTCTTTTATGTTCCTTTTAGAAATATTGTCTCGATCTCCTGCGGAAATGAAAGTTTAAATATCTTTTTATGGTTATCAAAATGGTAAGCCGTAAACGTAAATTTTTCTCGAGCTAACCTCAATTTTGTAATCAACGCGTGGAGCTACATTTATTGTGTTTACTTTCCGACGTTATTTGGTTAGGACGCAAACCCCGCCTTTACAGCGCTAATTGTGATTCTAAAAGACCGAGAGACTATCATAATAGCGATACAAACGCGCATGAAGAATTGCTTCGTGATATTTTTGGTCAGCTGCGTGCGCCTAAACGAGATGTTTGTTCTAAAAATGGAATAGCGCCGCACTCTTGGTTTATTTTCACCTACTGTTTGAAGTATCCTGTCAGTTATATGAGTTCACCGTGACAATGTTGTACGTTACTTTATACACTTTATAGCCGTGTTTGTTGTCGTAGGCCGGTAATAAAGTTATTTAAGTAATGTACTGCCTTCTAGTTTTAGTGGTCCCAAACGCGACTGCTTAGTGTGAGGTCGCGCAAAGATCAGGCCAAGTGTGTTTTTGGGTTTTCCATCAGGAATTTATAAGTAGCAGCGAAGTGGTCTGTATTTTGAGCCTGGTTAATGACAATAGGTGTGGCAACACGGGACTTATAAATGAGTCCTCCCACCCACGGAAAGACGCGACCTAGGCAGGCTTTGGCCTTCTAAGGGGGCCTCGTCTTGTTGCTGAAGCAGCTCTTTGCGGTGCGCGTGGAATACGAAACTAGGCTCGATTCCTAGGTGGAGCAAATCGCTATTGGTGATTTTTGCATCACTCTTTATCACCACTCGGTTCGTCCCCAATACATTGGATTTTGACGTGACTTGCGAAATATGGTTATACAATCAGGTACATCGCTGTACCTTTTGAGGACTACAAGCGTAATTTTATATTATGTTATGTAATCATTGTGAAATGATTGTGTAGCGGAGCTGGGTGACTACGAGCCCAGAAGACATGGACCTGGCTACGTGTCTGAATTCCGTCTACTGGCACACCAGACCCCCGAACTGGAGGTGCGCGCTGCTGAAATACATCGCACTCTCACGTAAGTTTTGAATTCTCTATTTATTAAAATCATTATTATCTGCCTTGCCTTTTTCTTGCTGTACAGTCTGCACCAAAGCGTACAGCAAGCCATCATGTAGTCGGCTTCCAGTCTAACTGGATGTAAACATTGGAATACGATTGTTTTAGTATAGATCAGACTGCCTATCTGACCTCAACAGCTCAATTAGTACTGGGTGAATCTATTCATTATTATATGATAGTATTTACTAATCTCCAACAAAATGTTTTATTAAAAGCTCGATCACGACTTCATTTTCTAATTATAATTAATATCCTGTAAAATATACATGTCTAAACTTATATTCGGTAGAGCCATTTATATTTCCATCAACTCCGAGAATAGACATCATATTAATTAAGAACTTATGCGCCCAACGCGAGGAAGTCCTTCCTGCTATACGTACTATTGTCTTAATTAACCAAGAAGAAGGCAAGTTGCTAAAAATTAAGATTTCAGAGGCGCAGTTTCACGCCGAAAGCGTCGCCGTCCGCCCGGAAATTAAACTTCGTCGCTTTTCTCGCCTAATTGAATGAATTTTTAACTGCGCAAAGATGCAGTCTGCGGCCGCTGGCGCGTCACATAGCCGCAATTACATGCAAATTATGTGTACCTACCTACTTAGCACCAAGTGAGCCGTGGCTTAGGGCGACACCGCCTCGCCACGCCACCCGCCCCGCCGGATTATTCATTGTTGGTTAGCCTTTTGTGGCCTTTTGTCCTTAATGCCTCCTATTAATTAAGGATAACAGTTTAATTGACTTTTAACTCTCCTTTCTTTTTGAGAAATATTAATAACAGCCTTCTTTCACAGGGGAATTTCGCCGGCACAAGCTGAATTGAGCTACTTAGATAAAGTGAAATGGCTCGATATGTATGGTGTGGACCTGCATCCTGTTCTGGTAAATATTCATAACAAATCAATATAAAGAGTTTGACTTAAAACTTGGGCCATTATTACAACATTTTTCTTGGTTCATTCGTTTTTTTTTGGTTGGCAGGGTGAAGACAGTGTGGAATACTTCCTGGGTCTGGCGCCAAGCGGTCTCTTACTGCTACGCGGAAAACACACAGTTGCGAACTACTATTGGCCGCGCGTCTCCAAACTTTATTACAAGGGACGCTACTTCATGCTCCGTGTAGCGGATAAAAACGTAAGAACCTTGTGACAAAAATGCAAAGAATGTGAGATTTACAAGAATAAGTAAACATTAAAATCGGGCACTCCACTTGACCCATTTCTCGTTTCGGATCGCGGGGAGTGATAAGAGGCGCAGTTTGAATAGTGGTGCAAGATAGAGTCCACCTTGCGTTGCTTCCTTGAAAGACATTCGTAGGCAGGCAATTACAGATAAGTCGCAGCGCAGTATTTACAGCGCTGTGGGTGCGGTGATAACGCGGGCGGCGCGGCGCGGAGCCTCCCAGACGTACCGCCTGCAAGCTGGCCTACGCCGACTTTTCTATTTACTTTGTCCTTAAGACGATGGTTTATACCTACCATGTTTGTACTAGCATCTAGAATTTTTCTCAAAGTAAAGATTTTGAAAATGATGTCGAGAAATATACTGCTTGTTTTTGCGCTACAAACAAGAGCCAACATTGACATATATAAATGTAAAGAAAAGCGTTAAACACAATAGGCCGTAAATATATTTTAAAGATTATTGTATCTTTTACTACAAAGCTCCATACAAACATCGGGTCTTAGTAAGATATGTTTATTTGGCAAAACAGTTATTACAGGCAGAACTGTACAGTTATCATCATATTTTACTAGCTATACCAGGCTATTCTAAGTAAAGCCTACGCATTGTGAACATGAAACGGAACTACGTAAAGTAACTCCGTATTTATTTGTAACAATAGTTACCGCTCCACCGAATTGTACCCTGTTCTCCCAGCCATAGCCAGGTAGGTAACTATTTATAACAATTACGAAGCACAAAGTGCTTATTTCGTGACTAGTCCTGGCATAAACCAAAATGGAACAAGTTTCTTCATAAAAGCCACCTCGATCAAAGTTTGCAGATGTTTATATTACCCTCGCTCGAACGGTTAGTTAAAGGTATTACGCGATCGATACTTTAACATTCAATTTCGCTGGATATAACGTATTCTGAGAACATTCTTTTCATAGCTTTTACGACAGAGCTCTTTGTGATCCACAGACTCGTAAAAAAATCTTGAACATGAAAGGTGATAAGCTTTGGCCTTTACAGCTGCCTGTTAAACAAAATCTAGATATGATCTGGCTTATCTTGGACAAGGGTAGGGCTAGTAAGTAAAATATTCCTAACGTAAGCAAGGGACAGGGTTTTTTTTGCTGAAAAGCAAAATTCGGCTTAACAGTTTATCAGCCCGAACACGATTTTGATCGAAGTGGAGAGTGGTGCGATGGGCTGCGCGAATAAGACATTATTTACTCTGTAAGCACGCGAATTCGCCACTGTCTGCGCTTCGTGGAGTGTTTCAAACATTTGATCCTACCACTCGCCGCCCTTCGCTAATAAGTCACCGCTCACGGGAACCTGCGCTCGCTAAGTGAACGGCCATAAGATTATTTTATTTTGTTTAAGAACTTAACACATAGCAATAGTTTAGGCTTGAATTCCTATTACGCTGATGTCTCACTGAGAAATAGCAACTTACGCGCCGCTGACGTCAGCGCCGCAGTATAGTGCTATTATGGGACACAATTATTCGTACGCGTGACAAACGTACGCAACCGACATGCGACATCTGGCTACCAGTAATTCAAGCCTTAAACATATGATACATATGAATCTAGCAGAAAACTAGACGCGTCTAATCGTATAGCGAACATTGAAACGCGTTCAACGTGAAAAGGTATGAGCCTTCAGCTGTTTTTTATCATCTTTTGAGCCCGGAATCACCCGCGGTAGGTATTCGCTTCCAATTTCTTCCGCCATGGCGTTCAATGTGGCTTTCATCCAGGTTTTACGACTTTAGCGATATACCCTGCGCGCTTTTAGCGACCCTGATATTACCCGACTGCGACGAAAACCAATAATGTTGTGTTTCTACCTTATCATTAAAACGGGATATTATTTATTTTGAGTTGTAATCCTAAATGTGACGCTTGAAATTTATTATTGGTATCTGTTGCAATCATACTGCCAGTCTATATAAAATCTAAAGTCTAATCACAAGCAGCCATAGGAAAATGGATCAGGATTTGGTTTGAGATAGAATATTACTTCTAACCGATAATGAATGTCATTGTTAAACTTATACCGTCTTGCTACAAAAAAGTTTAACATCTGTTGAACACTTGTCGAAAAAGTTTAAACGCAAAACGACCGTTCAATGAAAATGCCATTTTGCACTTGACACTTTCATTAGACAAGTGTTCAACAGATGTTTATTGCGGATATTGGTTTACTGTTATTACTTATAGTTTCTTCTTCTTCTTATTTCTGATTTCTTCTCATTATTTCTGATACAGAATGACACGTCGACATACGGCTTCGAGTCCCCGACGAGGTCAGCATGTCGGCACCTATGGAGGTGCTGCTCTGACCACCATACCTTCTTCCGGATGCAACAGACATCACCAGCGTCCGCTGATATCTTCGCATTAGGTACCAGGTTGAGGACAAGGTTGGTTAAAAGTTATAATACTGTCTTTAAAAGAAAGAAAGATAAAAAGCTTATTGGCACACGTCACAAGTGCATCACACAGTATCACAAAAAGAAAAACAAGTTTAAGTTAGAAAAATAACTTAATGATAAACTAAAATAAAAATTTAATAAAAAGCTGCTTAAACTTTTTAAATTATTTTTTTTATTCTTTGTAAGCAGCTATGTACCACAGGGCAAAACTTCAAGGTCGTCTGGAAGAATTCTCTATTAGCGATAAAACCGCCATTGTAACCATGGAAATAACAAAATTAGACCAGACATGTCACAATTTTGTTGTACAATATAGTATATATGCTGTCCATCTATCTATCTATTGAACTTCAGTTTCCAGGACTTATGTGGGCATGTAAGACCAAATAGGCATTGGAAAAAGAGAAATCAGGGGGCAAAAAGAACACTTTTGCAGAATCTGAATATGATCATAATATGAATTGAAAAAATAAAAACACAAATTGGTTGCGCACAGTTAAAATCAAGATTTTTTCAATCTTTGTTAATTTTATCGCAATGTATAATATGATTCTGTTTACTATAATTTACTATGATTCTATTTTCTATTTTGTTACTATGGTTCTGTTATGACCACTGTCTTCACCACTGATATGATTGTAAATTGAAACAAGTGCGTGTCGGGCCACGCACAGTGTAGGGTTCCGTAGTTGCCCATCAAAATACTTATGCGAACTAACTAAACTGATTCGCTGAATTTAATTTTAAAAAGAAGAATTTTCAAAACCGGTGCAGGAGTCTTTGAGAAATCGGGGAAAACACATAAAAAAAGATTACGACGAATTTAGAACCTCCTCCTTTTTTGAAGTTAGTTAAAAATAGTTGACGATAAAAACCTACCTATCCCCAAAAAACATACCTATTAAAGCTGTAAATATAAAGTTGACAAACTTACATTTGCAGTTGAAGAACATGTTCTCCGATACATTTTGTTTAAGAAAATATGTTATCCAAGTACATTTTATATCGCGACTATTACTCGTAAAGTTGTAAAGCCTACTTAGTCATGATAATTTTCTTTTAAACTTCGTTATATATACTACTATTGTGAATTTTTTCACACCCCCAAACATAACCGTTTAGCTGGTAGAGGGGGGGGACACTCGAGTCGAGCAAAATTTAGCACTTAAAAGCTTAATATTTCACAAACGAATTTTTTTATCAAAAAATTGTTAATGGAAACTATCAATATTTTTTAAAGACCTATTTAATGATACCCCACACTAAGGGGTACGCGAGAAAAAAAATAAAACATCCCCACTTTACGTGTACAGGAGGTACCCTAAAAAAAAATATTTTACGAGATTTTATTTTACCACTTTTTCGGCACAACAAATTCGTATATTTACACCAAATTACAGCTCTCTAGTACTGTGCGTCTCTGAGCTAAACTGCGGACAGACGGACGGACGGACGAACGGACGGACATGGCGAAACTATAAGGGTTCCTTGTTGACTACGGAACCCTAAAAATAAGTGAGCTGTGCGTATATTTTGTGAGCTGTCTGTATATTTTATAGAGCGGGAGCCCGTAACAGATGTCCGTGACCAATTTCCTCTCAAGCGATAATTAGCAGACTACATGAGGGAGTCGTATCATGAACATTCGTGGAAGTCAGCTGCGATTCCGTTGGTGGGATAAGCAGCAATCGCCGTTCAAACACGTAGAAAAAATATTTTTTTTTAGTCATTTCCTCTCAATTGAAGCCTGGTTTATATTGAAGATTACCTTGTATCACGAAGAATAAAACCAATCAGCCGACGGTACCATGGTGGAATACACGTCAGCTGGTCACTCGAACATGTAATTTTTTATTTTATTTTCAGTGATTTCCTCTCAACCCAAATTTTGCCTGATGAAAGTTTACATGAAGATATGGCTAAAAACAGACGTCAGCTGGCTGTATCTCGGTGGAAAGGTCCTCAGCTAATACTTTGAAAATAATTGTACAAGCAGGACTAAGGGCTAGTACAGACTTACGGAAACCGCGCGTTCATGAATCGCGCGGTTCGAAACCGCAAAATTGTTATGCAATCAGACTCCGGCGGTTATATGTGATTATCGTACAGGGATAACGTCCGTTTGAAAAAGGAGGTCAGCGAAAAATCGATTTACTGTGGTTTTTGCTCCTTAAAAAAACGATAAGAAAAATGCGGTATGCAATGCAAATGGGTGCATCCAATATTAAGTAACCAACCAAGTTTCCAACGTATTTTCACAATTTCCAAATATCTCCACTAACTCTTGCCAAGCTTGGTTATGATAGTTTTATTTGAGTAATCCTCACACTGAATATCCCATATTGCATTTCTCTTCTCCACTTCATCAATAAACAGTTCAGTGTCGAAACGAACCGTGCCAAACTCACGAGCTGTGATGTGCTAACCGCGCGGTATCCGCCACGCAACTGAACGCAAAGTAAAGACTCCATAGTAATAGAAACGCGCGGGAGCAGCGCGATTCTATTTTCTGGCGGTTGACTAACCGCGCGGTTATGTCTGAACGATTACTTAATAACTCTTACATATAAGACTCTCTCCTCTACTCCGCTTCTTTATACGCGCGCTTGTATCATCAATCAAAACGCAATAACAAATCAGCGTCTACGGCGCCGAAGAGGCGCGTTCCTGCAACGCGCGTCTTCTGCGCGTTTAGAATACGCCGTATGCGATGGGCCTAAGGTTCTCTGCCCATTCTTTGCACGAATATGCAAAACAATCATAATGAACTCTTGAAAAAACGTATAAATGGGTCTATTGATTTATTTTCTCAATTAGTGAAAAGTATAAGAAATAAAAAGCTTTTCTATAAAGAAAACCCCCAATCATTGCTTGATTCATTGTTTGATGTTATTGTCATTTACATTTTTCATTTACATTACATATAAAACAATTAAAAATACAAAATAAACATGTTGTTATGAAACATATATCAATGGATATCTAGTTCGGACCTCAAAGATAGGAATTTCTTCATAATGCAAGCCGGATCGAGAAGCTCTTCACGTAATCTCCAAGCGAGAGCCTTGTCTCATCATTGAAGATCGTGCGGGAATCCTTCTGATTCTGTTGAACCGGTTAACGGACCTTCTTGATCAGGGTGTCAATTACTTATTCACTCCAGTAAGAACAGTTCCATAACTTGAACAAAATAACGAAATACAACAACAAAATCATTTAATATTGATTTGAAACCTTATGACAGCAGAATGATTTGACAAGATTAGACATTAGGGATAACACAAGTTTTTTTTCCAAATAATATTTTTTTATGGCTTCTTCTATGTGTCATTATGACAGACACTCGTTTCCCTTATGTCCGTTTTGATATTGCAAATAAATTACGTTTAGTTATTCAGATTTAATAAAATATTTGTTTCTTCATATTTTATTTTACGATCTTTCCACCGAGATACAGCCAGCTGACGTTTGCTTTTATCCATATCTTCATGTAAACTTTCATCAGGTAAAATTTGAGTCGAGAGGAAATCACTGAAAATAATATAAAAAATTACATGTTCGAGTGACCAGCAGACGTGTATTCAACCATGTTACAGACAGCTGATTGGTTTTATTCTTCGTGATATAAGGTAATCTTCAATATAAACCAGGTTTCAGTTGAGAGGAAATGACAAAAAAATATTATTTTTTCTACGTGTTTGAACGGCGATTGCTGCTTATCCCACCAACGGAACAGCAGCTGACTTCCACAAATATTTATGATCCGACTCCCTTATGTAGTCTACTAATTATGGCTTGAGAAGAAATCACTAACGATATTTTGGTCTGGCTTCCGGTCTATTATGAGCTGTGTGTATATTTTATTGAGATGTAATATACAATTAGTTTTGGTTGTATTTATTTAGTGGCAGAGGATCGCGACCCCGGCCTCCGCCTTCGTTCACGCGGACTCCATCGCGACGCATCGCTCGACCGCCGCATGCTTCCCACGCATCGCTAAATGACGGTATTCACATGTTAATTCTAAAATACTCATAAATATCAATTGTCACTGTGCAGCATGTAACAGTGTGTATTCGTATATTTTATAGACCTTTAAATTGAAAAATCTTTTTCTTGAGACCAATATCGTGATCGAATAGAAATAAATAATCTGCTGTCCCAAAAAATAAATCAGTTAGGTACTACTCAACCCAAAAGTATGGGAATTTTTACTAAGTATTTTTCTTGTAAGGATGTCGCCATCCTCTGATGTTAGAGTTAAAGTAGGTACATAATCTGCATTCAAAAGAAAAAAATGTTACTAGACTGGGTTTGAACTCGAAACACGACTACTATGAGTATTTGTGACATAGTTTTGATACACGCTGTGTTGATTAGTTGAAAATGTTTTGACGGCTCAGGCGCAAATTGTGCCTTTCGCAAAATGTCCACAGGTAGCAAAATGTCCCTTTCGCAGAATGTCCCTTTCGCAAAATGTACCTTTCGCGGAATGTCCCATTTCTCAAAATGCTCCTTTCGCAAAATGTCCATTTCGCTGAACGTACCCTTCTTCATTCATTCATAGGCATTTTGCATCATTGAAAAAAACTAGTCAAGAGCCAGGAGGTGTAGAACACAAAAACCGTCTGCCATACTTTTTTTCATACAATTTGTTTGAACGTAAAAATGTTTTTGTTTTATTTGAGACAGTTAATTACCATTTTCCTAATTAAACATCACAACAGGACCGGTTTTTGTGTTCTACACCTCCTAGCTATTGACCAGTTTTTTCTCTGATGCAAAAAGTCTACGAATGTTTGAAGAAGGGTACATTCTGCGAAATGGACATTTTGCGAAAGGAACATTTTGCGAAAGGGACATTCTGCGAAAGGGACATTTTGCTACCTGTGGACATTTTGCTACCTGTGGACATTTTGCGAAAGGGACATTTTGCGCCTGAGCCGTTTTGACAAGTGACATATTTGAAGCTGATAATAACATTAATCATTCTCTTCCCGCGAAACTTATCACGAAAACTTTGTTCCAGTGCCGAAACTAGAAGACTTGAGAATAAAAGACTGTCCCCCAGAAATCAAACAACCTACCTCAGTACATCGACCGAACTCGTGAGTTTATTAACTAACTTTACTAAATTAATTACAGATGTGTCCACAACACAGTATTTACTCCTAAATCAAGATTTTCCTAACTAGAAGAATAGGACTTTTTTGACTTTCGGAAATGTTTGCTATTTATAGGGTGACTGGTAAAGTTTCTTCGGAAAACTTTTATTTTCACCTGTTTAAGAATTGGGCACTAATTACCAGTCACCATATATAAACTTCAAGGAAATACAAAATATGTGGATGAAACCCCCCTTAATATCAGTTTAATAGTTATTTGTTATGCAAGGCTGCAAAGTCGATTTTTGGCGCGAGTACTTGAATTGAAAACTGAGCGAGCGAAGGATTCTAAGATTGAATCGCGAGAGAAACGAGCGGTTCAAATATAGAATCCTGAGCGATGCGAAGTTTTCAAAAGTACGAGACGCAGAAAAACTTTGCTGCCGAGTGCAACACACAACTTTTCACCTCACACAGCGAGGAAATGTAGTGGGGGCGGCTCGCCTGCCAGTGTAGAAAAGTAGAAAACAATTGAATACAAGACGTGTTCGAATTTTAAACAACACTTTGTGCTCTAGAGCACAAAATGGAGTTTTGCGCTCAGATTTTGAATGAGAAATAGAATCTTTCCGAGCAGGTGAGGTGAAAAAATTATTGTGTAATTTAAACGAAGGTGTTGTCAACAAGTTCATCATCATCATTTCAGCCTATTCCAATACATTTCTGAACATAACCCTCCCCAAGGAGTGCCACAGCGCACGATTTCCCGCTTTTTATCCACCCACTGCCTTCTGCGGGTCATCTGTCCATCTTGCCAAGGGATGTTCTACAACGTTTCCTTACGCGCGGTCTCCATTCGAGAACCTTCTTACTCCACTTTTCGTCGATTCTGCGACAGACATGACCGGCCCAGTTTTGGATAATATCTATAACTTTTTACTTATCCACATGTTACTTCAACTTATTCCGATCTCTGTTTATAACTAGACGATATGTTTAGGTTAAGGATCAGTGGTGAAGTGTTGGGTAGCGAAGTCCCCACGGTAGGTGGATCGCCAAGGTCGACCCGGTCAGCCCCAACGCGACGGGGTCTGTACTCAGCGTCACCCACCGCCACCAGGCCACCACCAGCCCCACGACATCGTTCTGCATCAGTTGATTCCCAAAGCTCCAATGATTCCCGCTCCAATCGCAAGTAAGTTCCACAAGCAAATCTATTCTTACATTGAGAGGTGAAGTTTGAATGTAGGTGATAATCTAAGGAACTCCTGATCCGATTTCGAAAATACTTTCAATATTGTGATGCAACATTATCTTCGAGTTTTCCCGTGGGATCGTTCCCAACAATAACGATATCGAAGTCGCGGGAAAATGCCTGTACCTTGTGTGTGCTTTATGCTACTTGCATAAAGTTTTATGATAATTCTCAAGTACACTTCGAGTTCCAGCTGTAATCACTAGTTTTTATAAGTTTACGGAGACCGATGTTTCCTCTACACAGGACCTTTCGGAGCACGTAGAGTCATTGCTTTCTTACGACTTTGTTACCGCTCCAAAAGTTCTTGCGCGGTGAATAATGGTAGCCTCTCTTTAACTTTCCAACTAAAATTCGAAAACCATTATTATCAAGCGCTAACTTTTTCAGTGTTCATTTTTTTACGTCAGTGTTCGCTGTCTAAAGTTTTTTGATGTAACGTGTAACGAAAAAAGTGAGTTTTCGAGATTATGATTTGGAGACAAATGCTAGCATATTTTTTAGGCGAAAGAGACGATCTTAAAATGATTTGACAACCGCCGCAAAAAGAAGTGTATTATACGTTTGACGTCTGTGTCATAGTAACTATTTTTTTTTTAAATTGCTTCCGCACTTGAAATTTTTCCTGTGTCGTGGGTGCGTTTACAAACAAATAAACTCACATACACAAACGCCCAGACCCTGAACAACTACTTGTAGATCCTACAAATATATGCTCGAATCGAACCCGCGACACGCATCGTAGCAGTCAGCCATTGCGCTAACGATGCTGATGAACAAAAATATATTTTTTTTAATAATATAGACACAAGCATCGCTCGCGGCGACAGCAATCGGATGCGGAGAGCGAACTGTCCCGAGGGTCAGGACGGTCCGGCAGACGGCATCGCCGTCACCGCTCCCGGCACAAGCAAGAGTCCGGATCTGAACGGGATGACTCGCAACCAGATACCAAGTTAGTAACCATTGCTTTTTTATAAAAGAGTTAAACGACGATTATTTATTTATTTATTTATTTATTAAAACTTCATGCACAGAGTACATAGGCTGCATTATCTTGTTGCTGAGAGTTTTTTATTCTATGGGAATCTTCTATCTATCTTCTATCTATCTATAATCTATTTTCTTCTATCTATCTATCTATCTATCTTCTATAATATAAAAATGGATCGCAAAATATGTTGCTAAGCACATAACTCGAAAACGGCTGGACCGATTCATCAGCTACTACTTTTTCTGTTGTGTTTGTAATCATTAGCGCCAGGTTTTAGAGGTCGACAATCATCATGTCCATCTGTGCAAAGCCGGGACGGGCCGCTAGTATAAATGAGTCAACTAAAATACAGCATCTACATATATGAAAGGAGTGGTCTTATTTATGGATGAGCCATTGCGAAAGAAATATCAGTTGTCTCGTACACTGATAGAAATTTGAACTTTGAATGGAATAGCTGAATTTTGTGACGAATTACGCCGATGATAAAGTTGTTCGGTTTGATAGCATATCCTTAAATGTGGAGCACATTTTTCTAATAGACGCTGTATAGTCATTTTGTATTGAACATGTACGAAACATTCTTTTTAGGCATAGGCCAGCTTTGATCTTATACAATTTATTAGAAATGTAGTCAATTTTGACCATACCATTGAATTCGCAGAGAATACGAACTGGTTGAATCTGAGTCACAATGGAAGGAAGTGTTACGACAAACTACAGTTGGAAGTGGAGTCCAAGTAAGTGTACCAAATTTTTCATAATACTATGAGGAATAAAGCATAAAATGATGTTAAACATAATTGTTTTTTAGGTAGCGAATGTTCGGCGTTCGCAAATGGAGCCCGAGACTGGGACGCATCGATCATCTCACAGACACCGACGACACAGGAAACATCGGTATAATAATTACAATATCATTCATTCATTCTTCCCCTAATCATTCACCAACTAGAATTACTGCCATAACTCGCCCTCAGGTCGCGGTCGGGATCTCCAAATGACAAGAAATGGTTGCCAAATGAGTTGAAGCAGCACCTGGAGTTCTCACTAGTGGATACAACTGGCATGACAGAGGAACAGCTGAAAGAAATACCGTACACCGTTGTTCAGACTAGCCATGCCCGGCAGACTAAGCTTCGAACTTCATCGAAGCATAGACAGTAAGAATATTTTTTAAAGGTTTTTTTCTTTAATATACAAAGTATTGGTTTGAAAATGTACTAATTCTTGCAGAGCTGAACATGGTTCATTAGCAAGACGAGACAAAAGTTCCTCATCTCACGGTAAAAGCACTCACGATGTTCACAATCAAGGATCGCTGCGATCTAGCTCCAGTACACTCAGCACGCACCGGACCGGTCACGAGAAACATGGAAGGTACGCGCCGCAACCCATAAACTATGATTTATTGCCCAAATATGGATGATTTACGTTAAGGGTTTTTGCAGACGTGTTTATCCGAGCTACGATGAACCTGTGGGGCGAACGGGCGATGATTTCTTGGCGAATAACGGGTACAGAGGCAACGTGACGCCCGTGTCGAACAACAACAACCCCTACAGCCCAGTGACCAACAGCAACAGCAACAGTTCTAGCGGCGAACTGATCGGCAGTGCGCGCGTGTCGCACGAACACACAGACTCGGGGCTCGGCGCCGATCAAGACTACGCGTACTCTTCGGAGAGGTGATTATATTGTAGCTCCTGTGAGCTTCTGTTTTCATTATAATTTTAGCGCAAAACTGGAGCCACTTTTTTGCCTCTTTCAAGTGAATATCACAGGATGGACGGATGGAGAATTGATGGTTAATGGATCCTGTAACCGATATTTGTGAGAGAGACCCCTGTCTAGTCGTTCTGCATACCTACCTTGTCTTGGAGGGCATACCTAAAGCAACTTCAACTGTTTCTTTTCCCCAATTGATCTTGGTGAAATTAATCGTCGGCAGTTGATAGTGGTCGAAGATCTGGAAGTGACACCAAAAATATGTTGTTGAGTGACCCTGTTATATTACTTTATCGGCAGCAGGCGAGTGGAATCTGATGTAAGGCCCATCTCTGTCGGGTGCAGGTCCAGTGACAGTGCCAAGTGCGGCGCCGGCGGCTCCTCGCGGACGGCGCCTGTGAGTAGGCAGTGGACGGCGGGCGAGGCGCGAGAGGCGCGGGGCGCGGGCGGTGGGGGCGCGGTCACGCGGCGGCCGCCGGCGGCGCCGGGCCGCGCGCGCTCGGTGACGGGCTCGCAGCGCTCGCTGCTGTCGGTGGCGAGCGACTCCGCCACCGCGCGCCGCCCCCGCGACCTCGCGCCGCGCTACCCTCACCCGACCGACGGGGGCTTTTCTCTCTTCGTGAGTGGGCGCTTTGCTTTCTAACATGTCTTCCGCTCACCGACGGTCCTTGTTTCGAAAAGCCCTTATTAAGAAAAAAACAGTTTTTTTACGAGCCGAAAATTGGACATTTGCAACCGAGTTTTATTTACAAATATGTGCACATTTTATTTTCAGTCCCCGCTTTTTTCACACAAATAAGTATAAAAAGGAGACTGGTGAAAGTAAAAAGTATAACCGAAGTTAAATAAGCTCACAAGGGCCGTCGGAATAATCCGCAGCTCCTGTTTCTGGGTCGCTGAAAAAGCTAACAGTGTACAGGCTGCTGTAATTCGAGAATATTTTCACGTGCAGAATAAAATATGTACATCTTACGACGAATAAATAAAAGAATTTTAGTACCTACCATGTATTCAATAAAGCGTAGCATAGAAGAGACATGTGTAGGTTAGCCTAATTTCACTGACGAACTTTTGAAAATATGTAGATCTACTTATTTATTTTCTTATATTTCAAAGGTATTCTCAAGACTTCTTCTTGCTTAAGGGGCTTATAATTTACAGAGTGCTACAGCTGTTCGCTATTTGTAGTCAACGAAAGCTTGCAGCGTACCTATACCTCCAATGGCACAACTTTGGCACTTTGTGCGCGCCTACCTATTCGGGAACTTGATGGAAACGTTCTTTTATAAATACGCATATATATCCACTGTTTAATCCATGTATAAAGCTGTAGGGTGTGCACAGGTAGTTTGTCTAGCGTGTATGATTATTGGGATGCAGAGACATGCTAGCAACAACAACATATTGGTGGGCGAGAGCGGGTCGCTGGCGCGGCGGTACGCGCGGCCCACACGCGAGTCGCGCGACCACAACGCGAACGTGGCGCGAACGCACGCGCGTCTGCACCATCGCCACGACAACACGCTCGACATTATCCTTAAGCCTCTCATAGAAAGCACGCAGTAAGTAAGGCACGCGCCGACGAACCACCATGTTTGTGTCGCAACACTAGCGGAATGAGTAGCTGCACGCACCCCTTGGTTTGTTTATTGTTTTGTTTTGTATTGTATCTGCATGCTGGTGAAGGTTTAGCGGTTTGCAAGTGTTTAGTACACTAACCCTTAACTAACTCATGTCTAACTGCTAATGTTTTGTGTTATCCCCAACAATTACAGTTATTTACTTGTGTCTTAATTTTTGTGTTGCACCTTGTTGTGATTAACACGTTCCCTGCGCCATCACTTTCAAAGAACTTTCAGCTGGTGCTTTGGAGACCTAAAAGATCTCCAAACTAACCTACCTTTTGGTGCGTGTGAGACCTAATCAGTCTCCTAAAGATACAGTTTTGAAAATAATTTATATCTTCCAAAAAAACAATCAAATATATTTCGAAGTTTTTGTGGGTGAAAGATAGCCTATTGCTTTATATTTTGCTAGGTTCGCACGCAGTTATGACATTTGAATAAACTACAAATACCAAAAAAAAATATGATATCGATTGTATCTCGTACCGCAACCGAAGATAGTTCTATATGCGTAGTAAGTAGTGATGGGAATAAAATAATATCTCAGTTGTCGATTGAAAAAGTTTCTTTTTCTTTTTAGGTGCGTCAAATATTTCATAATCAGAATCACTGTCATTATTAGCCAATGGGGGGCAAATTTGAACATTTTCCAAAATTTTTATTTTACTGGACGATGCAGCAGTATAATCCGGCGTTGATATTTGTTAGAAATCTCACCAAAATAAATAGATTTTTTACACTTTTTTCTTTAAAAAGCACTCATTGTATAACAAAAATGATAATCAACACGTAGGAGTACACGTACGCGAGTGTTATTTTGCAAACGTGCACGTGACCTCCAACGTCGATGCTAGGACAACACTAAAACGAGTCACGCAGCGCCCGCGCCGCCCACCTTCCCTCTCTTGCGTCTACGAGGCGTACGATTCCACGAGTACCGACATATCTCCTAACGCAAGGAATGAAAATAATTACAGTACTGTGCGTTAGGGACCTAATCCATCTCTAATTTCTTTTTTAATGTCCTTGAATTCAGCTTTAAGTAGGAAGCAAATATGTATATTTGTCATACTCATACCTAAAGAACTTTACACGTTAGATCCTCCCGCAAGGAGTGAAACAACACGATTATGTTCAACGCACAATACAAAAGTCCTGCAAGAGATCTGATAGATCTCGTAATGCAACGAACGTGTTAAAATGTTAATACAAAACCCACATTATTTTAATTAAATTATAAGTATTACCTATGTTACGAAAAGGGTGTGAAAAGATGGAGAACAAATAAGTTAAAAATCACATAAAGTTCGTTGTTATAATTTTTTAGACCATAACAAGAGAACCTGAGAGGTTTTAAGAGGTTCAAATGCTGTAACTTCACTTTAAATACACCCAAGGCCGCGTTACGTTATAGTACGCGCCATAAAGTGGTTTTTAACATCAAAAATAAAACGCAGCAATTATTCTTGCATTACCCTTTTATTAGTTTGAAACATAGACGAAGGTAATAGAGAAGTATAGACGAAGAATAATTGATGATGTTGAAAGTAAAGATTGTCAGCCTTACTACAAAAACTTAAACATATTCTGTTGAACACTTGTCTAAAAAAAATGTGACTGCAAAATGGACGTCATAATCTGACATTTTTTTAGACAAGTGTTCAACAGACGTTTAAAAGTTTTTGTGGTACCACTGTGTATGTTTAGTTGTTTTTTAATTTTTAAACCCTGTTTAATATCAATAAACCAAAATTAAAGTCAATTGTATATGAAACCAGGCTGCAGAGCAACTGAGTACACCAAATGAAGCAACGTCTGGACCCTCGGCCACTGCTGCTACCACATCTGGCGAGGGCAGCAAAACAGCTGGAGCTGCTGAGATGAGCACTGAACTCTAAACTAAAATGGTGGCTGTTCACTCTTGTCGAGACATTTCGAGTCACTCCGAGACTGGGCGAGTGCGAGAGCTTACAGTTGAGTTACAAAGTTTATGTACACTTTTATTTTCTAACTCGACTGTTCAACGTAGTTCTCGACTAGTCTCGGTTTTCCTCGTTTGCTCTCCGTTCCATTTTGTTTTTTTGCGAGATGTCTCGAGAGAGAGCTCTGGAATGACAGTGTACAGCCACCTTTATAAGTAATATAGTTTAATTATTTCATTGTTAAATGGCTATAGTCTTCATCTCATTGCTTTTGATGAAAACTCACAGTAATATTCATTTATTATTTGGCTGAGTTCTGTTGATGTTAATTAGTAATTATAAGGTTTTTCAAAAACCCATGACTTAGGCTATAATTCTGCAGTATTTTTATAAGAAGTTTTATAATAAAATTTAACTTAATATCCAATATTTTGGCCTCAATGATTCGTACTGTATATTAAAACAGTCTCATTTTAGTAAAATATTTTTCTGATATTATAAATTGCGTAAATACAGTTAGTATTAAATAATTAAAAGAAACTGTATTCAGGTAGGAAATATGAATTTATTATTGTTTCAGTTATTTTATTTCATATTTTATTTTATTGTAAATATGTTTTTGTAAATAAAATATTGTATTCATATCTTCATAATATTTCTATGTTAACGAAACATACATTTAAATAACAAAAGAATCTCGTGCCAAAGATTTTGTGACAAAAATCAGTTACGAAAAGTTATTTTTCTTTGTGTACGAAAACAGCTTATGGAAGTTTACCATTTTACCTACATAGAGACCTAATTTCAAATATACATATAGTGTACTGTGAGTGTTTTTACATCTTTTTAAACCACATTAAAAAAAAATACATTTATTTATTCAATCATTTATGACGGGTATTAATTAAAGTATTTTACCATTCTCGTTAATGTAAGTGAATCTACCTACGTACACAAAAACTTGTACAGTTGTTATGTAGCTTAGTGTTCATTATTTCAAAGTAATTTAGCTCTAGTTGGTAAACTCTTTGTCTATTAATAACTGAACATACAACAACAAACACTTCATGGTCCAAGTTGTAAACAGCTTCGATATTGATTTTATTGGTCCGTTGTTTCACAGGCTGAGTCAGAGCATAATATACAGGGGTACTACTATCAAAGCCTGAAAACTGTATTTTCGGCCCTTTCGAGTGGTTACTATTATTTGTTACTTACGGACGTAAGATTTGTTAGGGACACGAACTAAAAAATTGTGACAACATGATTGAATAGTTGTCCTTACTCCCGATACTACTATTTAAAAATTTAAAGGGAGTAGGATTCACTCAAAAGTTTCGAGTTACTTTCGTACGGGCCCGTATCTTCGTTGACGGAATAAAAGAGTAGACCCCACTCCCCAGGTAGGTACAGAATTTTTCAGAATGGTTTCTTGAACATTTTCCGCCCATAGCATACTTTCCCTCTTTGCAAAATGTACCATATAGAGCTGATACTTAAGTGGGGAAGCCACTTAAATGCGCCTATTGGCTATGGGAATGTGGGGAAGGGTGCAAAGCCTTTCAAACCTATACCATCACTTAGGCGATTCTGAAACGGCACCTTACCGCGCGGTCGGGCGGAAACATACAGGCAGTGCTCCGCGCTTAGAGGCGGTTTGTTATAAATGCGACTATGATAAGGGTAGAAAACACTTCAATGATTTCCATCTGTCAACTATAACTTGAAAATTATGATATTAAAAAAAAATTGTAAGTGACAATTACTTTTCAATAATATTTTTATCGATAATGTCTTGTTAATGTAGTTTTCATATATTTATTGTTTATTTAAGTGTGTGTCGCGGCGAAAAGCGCGCATGATATCACCATGTGACTCCATTATAGCGTTACCCTTATCGTAGTCGCATATTACGTGTCTTAGGGCAAGTTGTTTGATTGCTAGTTAAACTAAGTATTTGTTAAATCTTATACATTTTTTAACCATTCGTTAAAATATATCTAGGACTTTAACAATAGTTAGTCAGCTTAATCATCAACCGATGTCATTCAAACCGCCCGAAACTTGTCATATGAAAATTACCTTCATGATTTATTTAGTAAATCAAGCCAAACTCAAATCAAACATCAACATCACTAAATTGTAATTAAGTACATAATTATTATGTAGTTGAATGTTTCGCTGCAAAGCCTTCCCCGCTGTAACTGCCACGCTCACTGCCACATAGGCAACTCCGTTGTAAATAACATTAGTCCATTAAGTTGTAAATAAATTGCATTTATGCATCGATATGCTCAGATTTTGGTAAACCGCCGTAGTTGACTGCAGGACTGCAGCTAATTTTACACTCAATTGGTAAACTGCAGTAAATCTGATATTCCGAAACTTTATAATGATACTCCCAAAGGATGCGATGAATCGGTCAAATTGTGTAAATGTCAAGACTGATAAGATTGCGACTGTAATGCTACTCACTCAATTTTTGTAACCGATTATAACAGTTTGTATGTATTTTTCCAAAATCGTTTCGATTGTTCACATTAAACGATCTATATCAAATTTGTGTCTTTTCTTTTTACCACAACCTCATAAGAGTAATTAAGGCCGCTTTTCCCTTGAATACAAATTGTATCCAACTTGAACAAACCAGCATACAAGTTAGTTACGAGATGCAAGTTGAACTGTTAGATTGAGTTTTTTTTTTCAATTCAAGCAACTTCTATACAAATGTGACGTCATACTTGTATACAAGACTTGCCTAATGGAAAATCGCCTTAAGAGCCAGTTGTTTGATTAGTAGTACTAACAACTAGTTAAAATCCAGTTTTTTTTTTTAACCTTTTGTTAAAAAATTTATAGAATGTTAACTAATAGTTAGTTTGCTATACTGATCAAACAAACAACTCATGAACTCACCCTTAATCGTTGCATCGATCCCAATAACATAAAGGTGACGTCATAAAGGCCGTTTATTAATCTACTTAGGCGTTATTAATGAGCGCCGTACAGCATCACAAATGATTTATCGATTATCTGACAAAGAGTCTGGCTGTGGCATTAATTAAGGACGTTCTGTCTCAGATATCGGCTGCGTCCGACCGCCATTAACACTAATGAGGATGACTTGGTGCCGTTATACCGCTAGCAAGCGTTTTGGTCATAAAAATATATGTCAGCAAGTTAATAAATAATACGGCGTATTTTTATAATACTAACTAACGGCGATATAACTTGGATACGACTAAGTTTTTAGAAACTTATGTATTAGAAAGTTCAGGTCGAAATATTTTTGATTTAATTTCAATTAGAGTAGATAATAGGCTACTTCTAGGTAAGTGTGCTTCGCCGTCAACCACATCATCTCTTACCATCAAGCCAGGTAGTGGTCAAAAGCCGACCTATCGTTAAATAAAAAATGATGTTAATGAAATAGCACGCTGTCAAAATTTACTGGCGTTTTTAGGGTTCCGTAGCCAAATGGCAAAAAACGGAACCCTTATAGATTCGTCATGTCTGTCTGTCTGTCTGTCCGTCCGTTGGTCACAGCCACTTTTTGACGAAAGTATAAGAGCTATCCTGTTGAAACTTGGTAAGTAGATGCATTATGTGAACCGCATTAGGATTTTCACACAAAAATAAAACAAAAATTAATTTGGGGGTGGCCCCCGTACTTAGAATTGAAACTCAAAAATTTTTTTTTCGCCTGACCCATACGTGTGGTGTATGTATCTATGAATAGGTCTTAAAAATGATATTGAGGTTACTCACATAATTTTTTTCTAAATTGTACGGTTTTCGCGAAAGGCACTTCCAAAGTGATAAAATGTGTGTCCCCCCCTGTAACTTCTAAAATAAGAGAATGGTAAAACTAAAAAAAATATATGATGTACATTGCCATGCAAACTTCAATTGAAAATTGGTTTGAACGAGATCGAGTTATTAGTTTTTTTTTTAATACGTCATAAATCGTAAACCGCAACCTTGCAAAGTTATAACCAACTACAGGAACTTTTATATTATTTTACTTGCTCATGCTACGGAACCCTTTATGGGCGAGTCCGACTCGCACTTTGCCGGTTTTATTTTATTATCAGCCCTTAGTATTATAAACCGTAAGTACCTATTGGATTTTTTCTGGCGAGGTCGCGGGACTTCAGGTAAACGTGGCCCCGGAATGTAAAGGGCTATTGAAGGACACCGTGGATTTTAGGCAGTACACATTATGACAGTCCCTCTCGTCCTGCCCTAGATTGGAGGACTCATTTGAAGATTTTACAATGTAAAAATAAAGTATTTGAAAGTTTCATAGCTAGCCATCGTAAAACCCAATCTATAAAAGCTCAAATTACAAAAGGTCACATTTTTGCCGTGAAAAGTTAGACATTTTTATTTTCCACCCGAGCCGGTAGCACGGCAAAACAAAACCACGGCAACTTTCATCAGAGTCACCTCTGTTCCGTCGACGAGTGAAATTAAATATCGTCCAACACATTGACTGCGATCCCCGAATCTAAAATCCGGCTAATTGAGCGCGAGCGTCACCGGCCGTATACATAGGGTGACCATATCTCTTGATTTGTCCTAAGATTTCAGGGTTTTCTCAGGATTGCGAACGAGTTTAGAAAATCTCAAAAATTTAGAAAATGGGTAGACATTTTTTTCATTTTTTTTTCATTTAATATCTATGAAATCTATGGGAGAAATGGGTGATTTGTATCTAAACGCACTATCCATGAGTTGAGCTGTGTTACAAAGCTGTAAATTACATTAACGAGAAAATTCACATTTTCAACGAAAATCAGACAGTTTCAATTTTGACCTTTTTTCACAGAAAATAGACTACATAATTTAAGAGTCGGCGCTACAGTATCGAATAAAATCTATGAAATCATTGGGAAAGATGGATGATATCTGCACGCACTGCCCACTTGTTATGCCATTATTATTACATTTGGTATTGTTCTCAGGATTTTTCAATGGAAATCAGGATTTTCCGGACCTTTAGATTTTTTACTTGGTAACCCTACCCATGCCCAATTTGCCTGCATAAAAGCAAAAGACAAAATAAGGTGGCGCAGTCTATCAAAGCTCCGATGACCACTATTCGACGAAGGGTGAAAACTCATTACCAGTAATGAAAGGGTTCCGGGCCGTGTATGATTACTAGTTAATTGGGAGGCGGAAAATCAGAGGGCGAACAGATACAGTTACCTTATTCATACAAAGTGTCTGCTTGTGGGTAATAGTGCGTGAGTAAGTTAGAGAAATCTTCATTAAGAGCTCTATCGTGGAACGTGTCTTCAATAGAATAGATTCATATTACTTTCTCCCGAAAAGATCAAATTAAAATATTCGAATAGGACTGTGTATTTAGTGTTATAATAAAGATCATATCTATTTAGTTTGACGTTTCTTCTTTACAAAAATAACTAGCCGTCTCCGTAGTTTCGTAGAAAATAATATCTGTATAAAAAGCTGAATAAATACAAAGTTATCTTCAGAAAGACTATGGCAACTTTCTAGTTCTTTACTCAAGTACTAACCTGCTAAAGCAATATGGCAAACCAGATAAACTGTTGAAGTTTCTTTTAAATGCCAGCTGTTTAGCTGTATAAGAATAATATTTGCTTAAAAGTTAATAGTATACAGTTTATTAGTTTATGTACATATTTTCGTAAAGACTGAAAACTTCTATTCAGCAGTCTAGAACGTTATTCCCGCAAGAAAATAGAAAAGTGAATAGTTTCAATGTTTTTCTTCCAATTTTAGATCACGGTGAAAATAGAGATGTGATTGTTTTCGTATAATGTGCTTACATAAATACGTAATACCGGTGCTACCGGCTCTAATCATGCTGAGTGCTTGTCGCCATATATTAAGTTCAGAGCGGGGGTTTACCAGTCTCTTTCAAACCATTCCAGTCAGGATTTTGAAGTAACTAAACTCTCACACAAAATTCGTTTTATTACAAGTAAAAGCGTCACATATACTACAAACTACAGGTTGTAGTTATGACTACAGGTTGTAGTGTTGACTACAGCCTGTAGTTTTCACAACAGTATTTATGCGAGTTAATATTCGGTTTAATATTCCGTTTGTCGAGCTCATAATGCTTCGGGCTGTTAAGGTATGTACTTAATAGCGTTGATGGATTTATCGACGGTTCTCTGGCGAGGATTACGTCGAAATAAGCCGAAACATGGAACTCGGAACTGCATGTTTTGACTTTAGTACCTAAATGAATTCAAATAGAAAATGTTAAATGATACATTTTGCACATTGAAATGTATTTTGGTATTGTGACTAAATTTTATTTATAAACTTTAGTGGCTTTTTTTAAATCGTTAGATACATAACTGACATTGGAGATTTATTTGTACCTATTATATTTTACGTACTAGCCGTTGGCCCCTGCTTAGAAAGGGTGTGTAAAACTCTAATAAAAATATGGAAAACGCGTTTAGACATGAAAAAACATCTTATATTTTCTTGCATAGGTTCACATTGTTCTGAAAATTACGAGCACAAACAAAAAGAAAACAGCCAAATAGGTCGAGCCATTGTCAATTGATGATCCTTACACATATACGGCAGTATTTATATTTTCATCAAAAATCAATCAATATTTCAATTATTTTCATGACATACAATTACTGGGGTAAAAGTACCTACACCATTTCACTCATCAACACCATGAAATAATTAGTAATACATAGGTACCGTGCCAACAGAGCCCACACACAATAGTGAAACTAATTAAATCACGTTTACCATAGTTTATGTGCGTACATACAGCCATGCCTATTCAAGGTTTAAAACGGGACGCATTGTATGTAGCATCCAACAATTAGCCTTTGATACACCTCGTCGCTAAATCATATTTGCAATGGCGTTTCCTCTGCTAAAGGCAATATAGACAGCCAATATCGAACGGGAATGAAATTTACGTTGCACGAATTTCATTCGATCAGTGTGTTGGAGTTAAACAATAAATTAGTTTTATTTTTTAACCAGATGAAATTTATCTCGCGTAGGTGTCTAAAAATGTTTATTCAAGTGGCCAGACAAAAAGACAATAATGATTCAGGAACTCTAACGATGATTAACCTCCTCACAACTTATTTAAGTATAATAAGCACTTACTCGTACCTACTTCAGAAACAACAGTAATTTGTTACACTAAAGGTGAAGTAGGTATACTTTATTACTAATCTAGCAGGAGTTAGCCAGATCTGCGTTGGCGTAAAACCTTGAATAATAAAAAACTTAATAAGAACGAAAGAAAAACACTTGCCTTAACAGTATTTTATTTCGCAATAAAACGGGGAACTTTACCTGTGAAACATGAAATAAATATACTACGAATGATACTGTGTAAAGTATTGCTAGCAAAGCTAAGAGGTAAAAGAATTTAAAGTAATGTAAACACGAAAAGTTTGCTTTCGAGTTGAGGCAACTCAAGCCGGAAGCGCATTCGAACTCAACTGCGTGGAAAAATTAATTCGAAGCCGCGGCGACGACGAGGGCGCCCCCCGAACGACTGCGTGCGGCCTTCTCTTTTCACGATCATTTTCGCTCCTCATAAACGAAATAAACAGACTTTAAAATATCATACTCGTATCCCCTCGCCTGGGGGGCACCTCCCCGCCTTGTAATATTACTGCAATAATCTCGCCGAGATACGAATAAATATTACCTTATACCTCATTAAAGTTTTAAGCTATTGTCAAACAGAGAGGCGTTCCGAAAGCGAAGCGAAGCGTTTTCATTTGTAATGTATGGAATTGTTTGAATCCAGTCACATAGAAACGCGAAAGCGAAGCGATAGCGTTAGCGATCCGAAAGCGTTGGCGATATTACAACTCAGCGAGGCGTGGCGAAGGCGTTTGCGAAGCGTTGCCGAACTATTAGTAATGGTTGGCTTTGTATGCACGACGTCAAACATAGAGCGATTCCGAAGCGAAGCGTTAGCGAGGCGTTTCCGAGGCGAATCCGAGACTTGACAGTGCCACAGTGACACTGTCATGCCTATTTAAAAACTAATATTATTTACAAAATTAGCTATTCTGTATTGTGAGAAATGTGGAATAATCGAGGACGTGCATCACATCTTGACCGAGGATGAGTGGAGCGAACGCTTCTGGTGAAATCTGTTTGGTCATCACGCTCGATATTGACGACAAGCTCAGGATGCGCACGGAATTTACTTTCACTGGTGCTGTGTAAAGCTACTGCGTAGAGTAGCACATAGCCCGGGAGTGATGCTGAGGGATCTGTGTGGTGGAGGCGGCACGCGCCTACGCTTGCTGTGTCCGGTGGTCAGGCCCAACACACTGACCAAAACACCTCTCACTAGAACAATCCGTGTAATGAACCAAGATCATGAGCGGTTGTATTTTCATGCGGCTTGAGTGAATAACGCATACAAGTTCTTTTAAATGAAGTTATTTAAGAGTATGTAAGAAATCTATAAATACATTTTGTTGTTGTAATTTGTATTTTGGTGTTGTTATGTGACACATAACTACCGGTCTGGTACAGCAGCAGGCAACAGTGCTGCGCAATAGTAACACCTTTACAGAATATAATATAAATTATGAGGATCAGTACCTAGTACTGCAGTATTTGTTTGCTATCCTCATTATTAAAAAAACTAACGTACGTAATAGGGGCACCATGAAAAAACCAAACAACATAATTATTATTCAATTATTTTATTGTGATAATATGATCTTTATCGACAACTTCAAAAATCCTGCTCTTTAACATTTTGTTGATGGTGTAACACATTACCATACAGAACACACAATCATTACATTTTTTTTTTTTACACAATACGCACGAATGTAACAGTATTTTCAATCATATGATTATGATAATAGCATTATTGTTTCCAAAATAGGCCTGAAATTGATATTACATTGAAATCATGCTTCAGCAGTCAATTGATTAATTCAAAGACATTGTGACACAAAGTCTTGGCATTCAAAATATCATCATTTTAATTCTCCTTTTGATGTGGTACTGTTCTCATCTCCAACAAAACGGCGGCTGGGCCAATGCAAATTAAAGATACTTGGTACCTCCTCAATAAAAATATGACTTAGGTATTGTTTTGCTTATGTAAACCAATCCAGTTTTCGAATAATCCGTTAACGTATCTTGAGAACTGATAAAGTCCAAAGACAGTCACAAATTAATGTGTGTTTGGTCAACACTCAGATCAAAGAAAAAAATAAGGTTATTGGTTATTGAATATTATTTACAAAACTAAATTTCTTATCGGATACTGTGACAATTTGGAGAACTAAGTATGTACACACACACAACAGCTGCACATTTTCTTGTTGCATAGTAATAGATCATTACTTTACGCAGTCTATGAGCAATCAATCACGAAAAAACATGAAATCAAGAAATAAATAAACAATAGACGTCAATCTGTGACAAGTTTACGGTATCACTCTTTTTTTAAATATTTTTTTGTCATGACTTCAAGGCCTTTATGCCAAACGGTGTGGCACACTGATATTAAAGCCACAGACTACATAGAAATACTACGTATGTCAAAACCGCATGTTTATTTTTAAAAAGGAGATGAGTCCTCCCATCCAGGGCAGGGCAGGAGGGACTGTCAGACTTGTACTGACCAAAATCTACGGTGTCCTTTAATAGCCTTTACCTTCCGGGGTCGCGGTAGCTCGTAAGTCCCGCGACCCAGGCAGGCTTTGGCCCTCTAAGGCTAAGTCTAGAGAGCCAAAGCCTGCCGGGGTCGCGGCCCGTCATTATGCTGACACTCTTTGAGGCGCTCGCAAATTTATGAAGTTTTATGTCATGGGTGTCGTTTTCATGGTTCTCAAGGGTGTTATAGCCGATAGTGTTGTCAAAATGTAAATGAAATGTGACTTACGCCTAAACTTGTAAAAGGTTACGCCACATTAACAAAGCTCACAAGTCGTTGTGTATATTAATATTAAACTGTTCCGAGTTATAAATCTTTTACTGGTACTAACCGAAGTCATGAGATTACCTATTAATATTGTAAGCTAGTTATTTTAACTCGATTGTTTGATCACTACAGAACACAGATGTTTTAATAAATACAGTTCAGTTTCAAAAACATTAAGTGTGACAACCCCTATGCTGCAGTGGAGCGTAGGTAATTATTTCTACAGCTAGGCCTATGGACTTTAAGAAAGGGGTTTGAAGATTTGTGGCATACCTACCGCCGCCATTTTGATTTTTTTTCAAAATCGCGGCCAGCTATGAAACCTTTATAAATCGTTAGCTGACATTAATGCCAACAAAAAATATTATGACAACCCGCGTAAAGTTTCCGGTTTCCGAGATAATAACCGTGAAAGTTAATCACGTGACATTCACAATTCTAAGCTAGTGTATGTGTTCGAATCACAGACTAAGTAGAGAGTAGTTCGAATGTATCAAGATGTTAAAAATGTATCAAGATGTTAAAATCAACTCGCCCCACCCGCCTGCATTGTAGGTTTCTCGCTCGCACCTTTGAAATGTATGATGTATTATATTTTATTGATAAATATAACCATGGCATGTCACCTTTACTTTTTTCAATTTTCGTAGGGATGGTTAGATTTTGCCACATTTTTAAATATCGACTTTTCTTGTTTGTACCTGAAGCCATAACTTAGCCGTTACATTGTATCCCTACCATCAACAATTATGACCACTACAGACTTGGATTGACTTGTACCGGAAGTGTACTTACTTCGCGTGTAAAAAAAGGAGATATTTTGATTTCTTTTAATGAGTCCGCGCTCGAATATTCTCGCAGTCAGAGGTACAGCTTGACATAAAAATGTAGAAAACCGGAAGTCGCCACTGTCTTCGCGCTACCAGCACTTTGAATTATTTTATTTATTTTTTTTCTCTTATTACGTTAGTTTTATGGCACAATAATAAATCTAACAAACCTGCGGTCTTTGTTTACATCAAATATCAAAGATTTTAAAACGCTGTCAGAAATAAAAATTTTAGTTCCGTTTCAACCCGTTCTGGCCAAGCTGTAATACAAAAAGTAAAAAAATGCCTAATTGTGCCGTATTGAGTTGTAGAAACAATACACAAGAAGTGGGACGACTATGACGAAGTTTGTATACTAAATTACAGTTGTATCATCAAAATATCTATGCAAAATATGACACGCTCGTCTCGATACAAATTAAAGAACATATTGCTTCTATCCAGATATATTGCTGTGATGGCCACAGTAAGCTGAAACATCATGAGGCATATCATCATCATAACAGCCGTAGAAAGTCCACTACTGGACTAAGGCCTCACCCAAGGGTTTTCCATTGGATGGTATAGCCATACTCGCCACGCTTGGCAGGCGGGTTGGCGAGCACATTTATTTCAGCTTATTAGTCTTCCAACGCTGCTGCCCATTGAAAGAGTTTTAAGCTGAGGGGCTATGGATCTTACATTTTGCCCTATCCCTAGCTCGACCGACTTTTACGGTCTGCCGGAAGAGAAGCAGACCATCATCTCACCTATCAATTACTAAAATATTTTATAAAAATATATTAAGCCTTTGTTATTCCGAATTAATGTGGTCAACTTTAACACTTTATATCTCAGAAACCGGAAACTTTACGAGGGTTGGTGTCATAATATTTTTTGTTGGTATTGATGTCAGCTATCGATTTATAGAGGTTTCATGGCTGGCCGCGATTTTGAAAAAAAATCAAAATGGCGGCAGTAGGTATGCCACGCTCCATAGTAAAATCTTCAAACCCCTTTAACAAATTAATTGTTATTATATAAGTGCCGGAGAATGATATAGAAACTTCTTACTCATTTTGTCTATTAATGTATTACTCTTAATTTTGTTTGTCATTAGTGCTGTCACTAATAAGTCTAAAACACGAGTATTATGTAAATTTTAAGCTTATCAAAACTTTTTATTTAAGAAAGGTTTCATCAGTTAAATCCTTATCCAATCGTGAGGTGCGAACGGTGAGAGTCGTCGTGTCACGTCGAAAAACACATCGTGGATCCAGCGATGTGATTTCTTATTGAGAATAGCATAGCTAGGCAAAGGTGACTGATGCAATGCCTACGAAGGAGCGAGCTTACCTAGAAAAAGCCTCTAACTTTGAAGAGATACGAATATAGATGACAAATTCAGTAAACACTCTGTTATGCCTCTCCAAGCTGCATAGAAGCTTCGCTCAAATCAGTATCAGTATTTTTGTTGAAGATGAGGACATGGAATAAGACGAGAGTCATACCTCTGGTAAAAGTACCCTAGTCGAACGGAGGGTTTAATGGAGGAAGATGATTTATTGCAACACTGCCACACTATACCTTACAATTATTATTTAGTCAATAGATTCTTGGAGAATGACCTATTTGGAAACAACGCGATTGTCTTAATAAAGTTAAAACTATTCAGTTCAATACTTCAAGAGATAGATATAATTATTGCCAAAAAATAGTATGGTAATGTTTTAGACATTAACAAAATATTACTGTATGTGCAGGATTCCTCGATATTGTTGATAAAGATGATTAAATAAACAATTTTAAAAATGTTGTATTTATTTTTACATAGTACCCACACCTATTAAGTATTTTTATATTAGAGGGTTGCAAAAGGGCCAGCCAGCGCCGACTTACCAACGGGTTTAAAACCTAACGGCTCAGTTCGTGACGATGGGAAGAGACCAGACGACATGACGTTGGGATATTGGTAGGCGGGTGGGCCTTTGGTGTGTGGCGGTACTTTTGTCTACACCGTTGCGCTATCTTATATGCAAGCACAGCGGGCTGTGCTGTCGCATATGCTGTGGTTGCTGGGACCCTCAAAAGGCGTAAAATATACAGTATTTATACCACTTCAACTGCATTTTTAACAGTGATAACCAGTGATGACATCAGCTGGCGTTTTAGTGGACCAGGCAAAAGCCAGCCGATGCCAATTGGGTAATATTGTAGGTTGATTTGCTGACGTCTGTACCACGCGAAGAAAACTTGATAAAACTGAGTCGTTTTCATCAATTAGCGTACCTTATCTAATAATAAAAAGAATTCAAACAGTTTTCTCTATGATTCTCAATAAATTATCGATGTTTTACAAGAAATATAATGAAGAAAAAGAAAAATCTGGCAACACAAACAACGTGCACGCTTCGGTCTCGCTTTCCCGTATTTGCTCTGTTTGACGTCGTTCATGTATAGCCAGCTAATACAACTGTCACGCCTCGCTTCGCGGGCACGCCTTTCTGTTTGACGTGGTCTCTGACGACTTAAGTTTCGGCGCGATATCGCTTCATATTTCCATACATGACGTAACAAAAACGCTCCGCTTCGCCTTCGGATCGCTATATATTCGGTACTGGCTTCATACAAAACGTCGGTTCGCTGCACCCAGTTTGACGTCTCCTTTCGCTTCGCATTCGCCTCGGAATCGGATCGGAATCGGATCGCCTCGCTTTCGCCTGCCTGTTTGACAAAGGCTTTAATGAGAACAGCTGGTGGCGTAGCATGAAAAGCCGAAATTGCATATTCAGGGAAAATAGAGAGGTATTGTAAATGTATGTAGATGCGAAAGGTGTGGAGGCCGCGAGCTCGTGCAGTCGCCGGCAATTAGCACGCTGACAATGACATTCAAAACGTGTGCAAATAGAGCACACGCCGGATACGAGAGCATTCCTCCCACAACACCAGCCCTACATCGTATACGCTCTGACAACTTGATTTGTCGGTATAATAATACAATCTGGGAGAACGTTCACGTGACAATAAACTGTTACGACGACTTCCATATTTCAGGCACGTTCTTGTTGTGGCATTTACGGCTTTGTAATAGGTGCTCGGATATCGCAGAATGTTTTCTTACATTGTGATACTTCATTCTGAACATACTTTTCAGGTATTTTGTTGACTTTGTAAGATACCTTACTTATTGTTTCATTGTAGTCGTAATATAGATGGTGGATACACGGCCAATTTCTACTGAACTCTGATTCAATTTAGTTCTGGTCTCGTGGACCATATTAAAGGCAATATCAATTACCGGACAATAGAAATTTGGTGGCGATTCACAGTGCTCGCTGGCTGGTACCTACAAATGCTTTGTAGCAATCCTCACTTCCGGACATAATTGCTATACGTGGGTTTCACGGTAGCTGCACCGAGTTACCAATGAACGAGATTACACGGCTAACATTTTTATTTGTTTTTGTTTATGTTAGCGAAATATTGGTTTAACATATCGAACAATGAAAAATATTGATGGCTTCCAGGTGCTAACTTTTGATGTGTGCTAGTTTAATGTTTGCAGGTTTTATACACGTCACAATGGTGTTTAACTGTTTATCCTTCTAATAATATTAAGGTGAAAGTATGTTTGGATGGATGTTTGTTAATCTTTCACGCAAACACCACTGAGCGGATTAGGATGAAATTTGGTACACAGATAGTTTATAACCTGGATTATCACATGGGATAGCTTTTATCCCAAATTGTAAGGCGCAACAAATGAGTTTCTTTGTTTGTTTCGCTTTCACAATCAAACTGCCATACAGATTTGGTTGAATCTTATGATACTTATAGACGGGATCTTAGAGACGATTGCAGGCTACGTTTTTAGAAAACTTGAAGATGGAGAATAGGGTGAGCAAAACCGTGTTTTAGCGTGGTAAAGTCATCAAATTAGTCCTCTCACCCAGGGCAGGGCAGGAGGGACTGTCAGACTTGTACTGACTAAAATCTACGGTGTCCTTCTATAGCCCTTTACGTTCTGGGTCACGGTTGCTGTTTAGTCCCGCGAACCCGGCAGGTTTTGGCTCTCTAAAGGGGGCCCCGTCATCGTGCTGACACTCCTTGAGACGCACGTGGGACACAACGCGCCGTCATCCCGGACATGGTCCATGGTCGGACAGCGAGTCGCCCATTATTCGCCGCTCGATTAGGATATACTATATTAATGATCATCATTATGTGCATATAATGTATATCTATCTAACAAGTAAACATTCTAAAAAGGCACATTGTTTCTTTAGTAGATTCTACGTCGTTCAGTAATCTGTGAAACATACAAACTGCGGTCAAACACGGCAGACAAACTTGTCCAATCACGGCAGTTAACAATATCCATTGAAAATGTCCAATGAAACGTGACACACTCCTCAACATTGTACCTATTGACTTCACAAACGTTACAATGTTTTTTATGTGTTTTAACAATGGCTGTTATTAATTAAGCGACTTCAAAAAGGAGGAGGTTCTAAATTCGTCGATATTTCTTTTCAAAGTTGCTAGATTTTTTCTTCGTCTGAAACTGAATCTCGTCAACACATTCACAAAATTTCATCATGTTTCGTGGCATAGTTTTGGATATTAGCATGATGCCTATGACTTTACGATTCAAGGTTACGATATTTTCAGCTGATTGTTTAAATTGTTACAAATAGGTAGGTACTGTACCCCTAGCACGAATCACTTTCGAAAAAGTATTCGTATCGTCTTGGAAAGCATTTTGTATGGGAACTTGAACAGCGCCTCTGGTGAGCGTAAATTAAACTAATTTTCAGAACTTATTACACATGTCATTAACAAAACTAATAGTTTAATTTACGCTCACCAGAGGCGCTGTTCAAGTTCCCATACAAAATACTTTCCAAGACGATACGAATACTTTTTCGAAAGTGATTCGTGCTAGGGGTACTGTTTTTTTGTTTATCACGAAGTAAAGAGAAACAGTCAATCCTTGTCTTCACTTAAAATAAAGCCTGTAAGTCCTCGATAAGATTATTTGTAAAGAAGTTCATCAAAAATCAATAACTCGAGTCGGGAGCCGCAAGAAGTGCAAAATATTAATCCAATTAGTGCGCTCTCCTGCTTCCCCTTAAGAAAATATATTTCACCGTTAAAATTAATTTAACAATAAATTAATCCCTTTCCAGTTCATGTAAGTTTGGCTGTCTACATAATTTCCGGAATGAAAATAAACAGACTACAGTAACTGTTGGTTTAACCGTAATATAACCTTCACGTGTTGCCAACTGAACACCTTTGAATTTTTGGATACAACGCTACATTAGTGCAAAAAATGCAAAAAAAAGACGTGTGGCACTCGGGGACTGCCGCGGTAAAGCTATTGCATAGCATTTTGTATCAACTTATGCAATTATAATTTTATTTATTTTATTCATGCAGTATTGCTTTTTCTTTGATATTAATTCAAGTTACACTTTTTGAGCGTGGTGACCGATAAGAAAGCAAATTTTTACTGAAGACTGCCGAACTGAAACGACGTTAGACGATGCACGGCCTTCAAGCCACACCTCCTTGCCCGTCGGAGTGGGGAGCGTGAGGTTTTTTCGTTACGGAATTTCTGGATTCGGTCCCCGCGCTCAAGGCCCGCGATAGAAGCTATGCAATAGCTTAAAAAGATTCTGTCCATTCTCGCTTTTAAAAGTAAGTAATGAATTTTTTTTTTCAATAAAACTAAATTTACATATTTTGACACAGGTGGAAAGTTTTTCAAAAGTTTTTGTTTGTGCAAAGAAAAATGTGAATGTTGCAGTCCAATCCTGCTCACAATCCTTTTTTTTCGTAATCACAACAAAAAGCAAAGCAACATTCAAGCTTTGTGATACCTCAAATAATGTTTCTAAACGAAGGAAAATGTAGGCTTCGTCCAGAAACTTGGAAAACCAGGAAAAACTGAAAGTGCATTATCATGTTTACAGAGATTGGCAATATACAAGACATTCTCTTAATAACACGGTAAAATAACTTCAAGTAAAGGTTTCAAAATGAAGCCCTTGGTAAATTGGCACCCAGTCATCATAGTTAGGGTTTTTATGAAACAAGACGAAGTTAGCAGACAGAACAGCTCTTGTTACAGCCGTAACGTCAGCATCAAGGATACCTAGACGACGACGCCAGTAAATTATGAGCAATAAGTACATACAAATAAGCTACACAATTGAAACTTTATAATCGGGGATCAACTCCGAAACAGTCGTTACGTGTACATTTATGAGCATCAACGAAATTTAACTGCTTCAGAACAATTAAATGAGCAACATTATATTCACGTACTTGAAGTTTTATGCCTTCATTTGAATTTAAGTTATCAAAATCGTAATCATGATGGAAGATATGTGATATTACTCAACCCGCGAAGTAGACATGGCCCACTCCCTCTCACAGAGAGGAAGCCTGTGTCCCAGCAGTGGGAACATTAAGGCTGATGATGATAAATCGTGTTACATTTTCGTTCATTTGTACAATAATGAACGTCGACCAATTCCGCTAAACGAATTTCTTATCTTTCAATCGGCCACTCGATCGTAGCTAAAATTAAATTCAATTAATATTTTCTTTTCACAAACGTTTAAACTGGGCGCTTTGCTGAGTTAATTAAATTCTTGTGGAGCTGCGAGCCGGAGCTGAAAGCAAAATTGTATTTTTTAAAGCCACGGAACGACCATCACCTACACATTTCATTTTATTTACTTTATAACAATTAGTCTCGATTACTCGTTACCTAAGTAAATGAAACAAATTAAACATTGAACAGCCCTTTGGGGAATTCGTTTGATATAAAGTTTACTCATAAACATGATTTTGTTAATGTTGTTTGTTTACCAGGATTGTTAAAAATACTGTGATTTAAAATAAAGTTGAAAGCCCAATAATTCTAGGAAATTATAGCGTCTGCCAAAGGCAGTCAAACTCCAACATCAAAAGCTGCCGTAGCAACCGTAGCACTTTGCTACGAAGTAATGTCTACATGTAAAGTTCTACGAACATTAGTAACATAAGCATATTACTATTCAAATATTCTCAGTATCTGTGTATCATAGATTTTTCGTAGAACATTCTGTACCCTTATAACCTTATTTAGTTTATCCACATTAGGCACCCGCTGAAATGGCACCTGATCAAATGGCACTTTAGAAATTTTACATATGATACCTATCAATGTGTATTGCAGGTGCTCTTAAGTGGAAATTATCTAGATTTTTATTCCACTTAGAGCATCTGGGTGCCGTATGTGGAATATATATAGGTGCCATTAGCTTAGGTGCCATTTCAGCAGGTGCCATAAGTGGAATACCTCCTCATTTATTACATAGAAGTCTACTATTAAATTGAATAATTCTAATAACAGGTATAGCGGGGTCCTTTTCGCGTTCACTTCAACAGCAAGCTCGGTTTATCAAAGGCTTGTTGGGTGATTAAGGGCTTCAGTGGCAATGACGTTTGATTTAGCTTTGTGGCAACGTACACGCAATGTAACGTGAAACTAGTCGCCTGTAACTGCAATACGAACGTTAAGGATTACTCTTGGATTAATGTCGTTCGTTTCATCGTAGTAGAGGTGTAGTCCCGACTGATGGATGTTGCGTAGGGTACTGTTTATTTAATGGTTGAACCTATACACGCAGACAAATGTATACGAGAACTTCTGGTTGCAACCGTGACTGCAAAACTCACTAGCTGACTTCACAACATTTCTATTAATAAATACTAAGTCCTTGTTATCTCTACTATTTACTTAGTATTTATTACTAGAAATGTTGTAAAGTCAACTAGTGAATCTCGTTGTCACGGTTGCAACCAGAAGTTCTCGTATAGGTAGCCAGACATTTTTCTGCGTGTACTAAGCAAGTAAGTAATAGGCATATTTAGAAGCTATTCCACTGGTGTGCGGTTCTGTGTGGCACAGATTGCGGCACAAATGTTGGCTTTGGTGACACCATGATGTCTTAAAGCTAGAGATAATTCCAGTGTGGGAAAAAGACAGCTATACAAGTCGAATAGCGCCATCTCGTTCCCACACTGTCCGACCGCTGTCTATAAACGAGTAACGAGTAGAACTAGAAACTATAAAAGAGTTGGCGATCAGCGGGAAGCGAGTGTAGTTTCGATAGTTTTGTCGCCGGGCTATAAGCGAGTGTGCAAGTGCGATGAGCGATTACTCGCGCCACTCACCCGCGGTCGCTTAGTCCTGTGCAAACCTGATCAAGCGAGCCGAGCGAGCATCGCTGAACAAGTATCGCTAAGCGAGTTTATTTTTGAAAGCTCGTCGCTCAGCGACAAAACTAGTAAAGCGAGTCGTCGCCGGCAGTGTGAACAGTCATAGAACAACTATTAATAATTATGCATCTCTTTCGTTTACACGGAATGTACATTGTGCGTTTCTTGAGAGAAAATCGCCGATAGTTACTCGTTTTCTCGCCGCCGTCATGGCAGACGTGGTAAGACGTCATGGTAGGCCACCTGGTTGACTCACTCAAGCAAACACGAACTAATTGTTAAAAATGGTCGCGCATACCTGGATTATTTTGTGCGCGCACACGTTATCAGTGGACTCGTTATTTGTGCACGCACATTGCTAACCTCAAATCAGTGATATTTTCGGACACAAATGAGCGCGAACAATAAAAGTTACGGACAGCCTTGCTGGTGGGCACAGAGGCTAAACACGATACTAGTTTAGTACGCGCACTATACTGAAGTGGAATCGTACCATTACATTAAGATAACGGTTGATTTAAATGGTGCAAGTGCGGAAACTTTGTCATTGCATTCAAGGCGGCAATCTGGACTCAATGTCCAGATGCCTGTAACAAATGGTCGGTTTCTTTCAAAAGATTTACTCGCAACGCTTTCGGCATGCTCACTCGAAAACTCATTTGGTGACTTTGAATGTAGGTTCAAAATACAGTGTATTTTGCAAGTATAATTATGTGTGTAATTTTGTTTAGAAGTAAGATGTAAACTGCTGTTGTACTAAGAATTTATTAATTCTAATGTCTGTCGGTAATCATTTCAGTAATTGTCTGTGGAAAAACTGAAAAAATAAAACAAAAATTTGTAATCTAATAATAAAACGGCCCGCTAACTAACCCCCGGCCTACATCAGGAGATTAGGATCCAACAAAGCGTGAACACAACAAACAAGTGTGAAAAAGAATTCCCACGTTTGATATTACATGTCCAAAAAATAAAAGTCCCGAGAGTCCGAATGGGCTCGGCGACAAACAATACCTTACCCTTTGTTCGCGCCAACTACGCAGTTGTAAACTCTCAGTAAAATAATGACAATGTTTGGATTCTTGTAAAACATATAACATTGGAATGTATGTATTTAAATAAATAAAATGTCAATGTTAAATGTTACTCAGTCAAATTATAACAACGTTTCGATTCCATAAATCAATGAAATATTTTACTGATATTAAAAAATATATATTTTATTGTATTTTTCATGTTCTGAAAATCAATACATGAAAACACAAACATCGAAGGACGCCAATAAATTCTTCAACACTAGAGCATCCATAAATATCCTACATGGCTTTCCACACTCATCAATTACGAAACCCAATTTCAGCAAACAATGTTTACGGGACAAAATACATTAATTAGCTTTATTCTTCAATCTTATATCATGCCATTCAATTCAGCTCAAAGTAATAACTATTTATAACATTTTATTCTTCACCATCCCTAATAACAGCTATATATAGAAGTAACATATTCAAATTGGTTTGTGACGTAGTTGACTTGTCACACGCTTCGCTACGGGTCTCAATCACAACCTGTAACGATTTTCCTTAACAATATTACCGGGCAACGGGCGTATCCTGTAACTTTATTACAATATCCTTGTTTCGTACATAACGAGTGGCAAGGGTCCGGAACCCCCGCCTCTAATAGTTATCTGTTTTGTTATTAATGCTCTTATACGGATCTCCAATTATATCGTCAGCGGGCACCCTCGCTTCAATAGACACGGCTGTCTATTTGCTATCACACCAACTTAATTGATACAAATTAATATCTGAGCGAGTCTAAATATTCACTAGTCTGGTGTGTAGAATACCTGCACGTGCGTGTATATGTGATAACAATTAATTCATAGACGTGCTTCGGGTGCCTAGTTAAAGGCTGAGATTGGATAAGATTCCAGGGAAATTAATCATAAGGTGACGGATAGATGACAGTCTGCCGTGATATGCTGCTAATATGTACAATTGTACATTCCTTTATCTGTATGAATGGTCCCCAAAGTTGTTATCAAACCTGCAAATTCCATCCCCTAGTTATCAGAGTCCATTGTAATCCGATACATTATGTAACGACGGTACCTTTGACGTCAACGGATACATAAAATTGATTTGTTTCCTTAGGGAAAGGCACGCAGCGATATCTTTAAAACTTATAATGAAGGTTCCTCTCCAAAATTCGGTGTAAAGTTTTTAAGAGGTTGTAAATTACAGTAATAAACAACCTCAACTTGAAGTATATATTTCTGTAGTATCAAATCTATTTTGGAGTTCATGTGTAGCGGAATTTCTACGAGGGTTAAGCAAATGAGTTTTATTTCAGAAATTATTGTTTCTATTTTATTAGTGCCTGTAACGGGGACGAGGTGAAAGGAAGACTGAAGTAATTTCGGGTGGATGTTTATGAGCCGACGAAACGGTTCCTTTTTTCAGTTAATCCTCAATCATGGCGCTTGCAACAGAATCAAAATATTGGAAACTGAAAACAAATAATAAACATTGTAAATATTGCGTTTTAACTTCTAACAAGTGTCAGCGACCATGTCAGCTTAAAAATTAAGTGCAATGTTTTAAAATAAAAATATACCGAAGATACCTAAGTAAGCAAGGTGCTTAAATATCCAGTTTAAGTCCCCAATAATCTTAGGAACAATCATAAAATTTCATTGAAAGTCGACAGTATACAGTAAGTAGAAAAAGACTTACGTATTGAGTTCTGCAAATACAAAAAAGAAATGGTGATATTATCTCCGTATTGCCTTTATTTAAGCCTTATACTTGCATACCTTTCCTTTCAGGAAAAATATAAAAAGGCGAAGAACTTCGAACGTTACGATATTATGCGCTTTCAAATATATTGAAACTTTTCCATTCTGTTTATTAACTTGGGATCTTCTGTTACTAGGGTTGCGCCATTAGGTGTCGAAGTTTCGATTTCGGTCTCAAATAATCAGCAAGAAGTCAGTCAGTGATAAAATTGGGTCAGATTTTACAGCAGTTTACATTTCAGTTCGATAGATGCAAGTGGCGAATAGTCGTTCGGCGTGGCGCGGCGGTCTAAGGGGGAGGCCTCTGTTCAGCAGTGGACGTCTTCCGGCTGATGATGATGATGATAATATTTCAGTTCAAGGTTACTTACGATATAGGCTCGTATTTACAAACGTGGTCAGGGTTTGTAGATGTGAGCCTATATGTTGTAACTAACCATTATCTTTCGATTATCATAGAGGTAGTAAGTGAAATTGCAGGTGAATTTATTCTACCTTTTCGAAAAACGGTCTCGAGTTTATGCTTGCAAGCGCAACTGACACCTAGGTTCGATTCCCAGGTCAGCTTTCTTACTAATTTTATTAAAGAATGGGTACGCAGATAGTTTATAACCTGGATTAAATTTAACCCGATTCTGTTTCCGTGGGACAATTTTAATTTCGAGTGAACAACTAGTGCTGTTATATTTTAAGGTTTTCACATCAGAAATTACTCAGTAGAGCCATGGAACATGTAGCTGGACTCGGGTGATGGCAATTGTCTCGTTCCATATTACATTTAACTGGTAGCCGAATGTGGGTGTATTAGATACACCTCTACCTTATAGTAGCCATACACCATCCTGCCTATCGACGATCGATTTGACGCTTGCAATTGTTTTGTTGTATTTGATGGCATGACATGCCAATTTGATAGGTCATCAAATCGATTTGACATAACGTCAAATCGGCAGCAGTGATGCATTTGGCTATAATAAATAATAGCTAAATATGTATAATAATAGCTAGATCTAGCTATAAAGTTGCTAAGTTGGCATCGCTGCTGCAGATTTTAAGTTGTGTCAAATCGATCGTACGATAGGCAGTATGGTGTATGGTGTATATGGACGAACTGCCAATTTGAAACAATTGCAAGCGTCATACGATAGGCAGGATGGTGTATGGCTACCATTAGCAGGAAACTGGTAAAGAATGCATTGTGGCGTTTAGTCTGCCTATGTACCACTTTTGTACATCATCATCTTCCTACCCTTAACCCATTTTACTTGGGGTCGGCGCAACAAGTTTTTTTCTTCCATTATCCCCTGTAAGACGTCATATCATCATTCCTACTCCTTTTTCATTCATATCATTTACCCCTTTTCCTTTATATCATTCCTTAAGGTTCGCGTGCGAGACCGCGACAGGAGACCGGTCTCGGTCTTCTGTCTCGGTCTTCTGTCGCGGTGAACCACAAAGTAGTAGTAGTTTTTAAGTAGCTTTCAACAATAAGTAAATAATCCACATTGTAGATAATCGCCTCGTCTGTGATAAATCTAAATAATAAGATAGCAACACCGTCTCCGAAAAACTGCTTGCGCCCTTTTTAAGTCTCCATTCATTGATGACATGGTATGGTTTCAGATATTTCTCGCGAGACTTCTGAGGTAGGAAATTTAATTCTGCATTAATAACTTGTTGTTTTAACTCTTCCGGTGTTAAAATAAGTACTGTTCTCGTCGCTAGTTTTACTCATATTTTAATATTTTTTATGTTATTCAACTTTATCTTATCTTCGATCTTTACACAATCCATCTATTTTTTCTTTGGCCTTCCTCTTCTATCCATCAACATTCATACTCATCACTCTCTTAGTCACATGAGTGTCATCCCTCCTCATCACATGTCCGTACCAAGATAGACTATTTCCTTTCATTTTTTTCTGTTACAGGCGCCACTTTCAAACTTCCCCTTATAAACTCATTCCTTACTTTATGCATTCTTGTCACTCCACACATCGATCTTAATTTCCTCATCTCCGCTACATGCAATTGTTTCTTATCCATTTTTTCACAGCCCCTGGGCTGTGAAAAAATGGATAAGAAGGCTCCTGAGCCTTACCACGAGCTCTTAACGCGATCCAGTTTAGGCTGCGGAAAAGAGACAGAGCTATACAAGTCGTCTAGTGCCATCTCTTTCCCACAGTCTAATCCATACAATACGATATACAGGTCTAATTACGGATTTGTATATTTTCCCCTTTAACTTGAGGGGCATGAAGTTTATTTAGATATAATATAGATATTATGGACGTGATAATGCCTGAAAAGGAAGGTAAGTAGAAGAAGAGTGTCAAAGGAAGGTATTCAAATGAAGTTATCCCTTAAAACCTAAGTTTTTCGTCAGCCATACTTACGCTGTATATGGAACGTATATGTAACGAAGTCGTCTGCAATTTGTCTGGAGCAACCCCCGGCGCTATGATTGAAATTCTTATCACTCTTCCAAACAAAGCTGTGATATGACTGCGAGACGAGTGAGTCGCGTTATTCGGGAAACATATTAAAATATATATTTATGTGATACTAGCTGTTGCCAGCGGCTTCACCCGCTACAACTCGAAAATTATCCCACGGGAACATACAATCGGGATAAAAACTATCCTATGTGTTAATCCAAGTTATAAACTATCTGTGTACCAAATTTTAGCCAAATCCGTTCAGTGGTTTTTGCGTGAAAGAGTAACAAACACCTACATACACACATACATCCTCACAAACTTTCGCATTTATAATACACTTCTCATCAAAAAAATCGAAACACCTCGCAGTTTATGATTTGATAAGGATTATCAGAAAAATGTGTATATTTAGGAATAAATGTAAAATGTCATTTAATAGTGAGTAGTATGAGGTTTTTAAATCCTAATGTTAATGTTCTAAATTCAAATTAAGTCTTCATAGGTTTCGTATTTTGTATAATGAGTAATTTTTACCCTGTATGGAATATGAAGGAAATGGGTAAAACAACACGCGTAAATGAAAAAAAAATGTAAGAAACGTTTATTTAATAACTTGTATTCCCTCCGCGAGCTCTTATTACTGCTTCCATACGGTTCTTCATCGATCGGATGAGAGTCACGATCACATGTTGTGGTATATTATCCCATTCCTCTTGGATTGCATTTTGCAGCTGGCTAAGTGTTTCTGGGGCTGGATCTCTTGCTCGAATTCGTCTCTTTAATTCATCCCATAGATGTTCAATGGGATTCATGTCCGGGCTTCTTGCTGGCCATACCATAATGGAGATACCGACTTCGGTAAGATAATCTCGTACGACGCCCGCGGTGTGAGCTCTAGCATTGTCGTGCATGAATATGAAGTCGTTGCCAATAAAATGTGCATAGGGCATCACATGAGGTTCAAGACACTGTTCGATGTACCGATGAGAGTTTAGTGCAGGCAGCCGTGGCCCAGACACAAAGGCAAGTTCTGTCTTACCGTCGGCGCTGATTCCTCCCCAAACCGTCCACGAACCGCCACCATAGCTGACCTTTTCTTCAATGCAGCATTGTGCAAAGCGTTCTCCATCTCTTCTGTAGACCTTGTTCCTTCCGTCGTTACCATACAGCATAATTTTACACTCATCAGAAAACAGTACTTTGCTCCACTGAAGGTATGACCAAGTTAGGTGCTCGCGTGCAAAGTTAAGGCGCGCTCTTCGATGGTCTGCAGTTAATTTCGGCCCATTCGCTGGCTTATGCGGTGCCAATCCGCGTTCCTTCAACCTTCTTCTTATTGTAGAGTCACTTACAGCTACTCTTCGTACAACGCGAAGCTGCTGCTGCAGTTGAAAAGCGTTAAGGCGTCGATTTCGTAAAGAAGTTGTTACAATAAATCGATCATCTCGCTCAGAAGTGACCCGATTCCTGCCAGATCCTGAACGGCGCGTGAACGAACCAGTCTCCCGATAGCGTTTGTAGACTCTATGAACAGATGATAAGCTTAGATGCAATCTTGCAGCCACAACACGCTGACTAAGTCCAGAATCCAGCAATGCCACCACTTGGGCGGCTTCTGCGGGCGAAGTATCCATATGTTTTAGAAAAAAAAGTTTTTTCAGACGTCCCAAAGTCACAGTAAATGAAATAAGAAACAGAAAGTTTAAAGACAAGCGCTAATTTTTAGTTTTTAAACGAGAAACGTACTCCAACCCTAAATACACATTTGTCTCAAAACAGTGATTAATTTCATTTATAGGATAAACAAATGAAATTATTTCGAATTTTGATTTTTTTCTTCTTACTGTAATGACCAAACTGCCAGCTACACAGTAATGTTTTTTTTTTTCATGGAATTAATTCTCTTTTGTAAAAAATTAGGACAAAAACAATAAAAACGAAAGTGTTTCGATTTTTTTGATGAGAAGTGTATTATTAGGATGAAAATTTAGTAATGCTAAAAATTATATGATGAAAATTTTTTTTTGTTTATCTATAGGTAAGAAGTTCCGGGGTCATCTTATCGTGCCTACGATGTTCGCTCGTGTTTATGTATACCAAACTGTAACAATAACATTGTAAAAGCAAATATTTTAAAAGAGAAACCATGGAGTTTCTTGCTGGTTCTTCTCCATGGAAACGACCCACCCGAACCGTGCCATTTTTTTTTTGCTTCTCGACGTTTTGTAAGTGCCCATTGATGCCCACGTTAAATAAAATATTTTGATTTTGATTTTGAAGATGTAAGTAAAAATACTGTCATAATAAAATGGGGTCCGGCAAGAATCACCACATGAACCCCACGCTAGTATGGTATACTGAAGATAGAAGATGACTTTACACTTTCCATGAGAGTTGGTTTGAGATGGTGCGGGGAAAGAGTATATGGGTACTTGTAGAGACAGAGCGGCTATGTGACTCTTGGCAGCATACACCACAGCAGGCAGCTTGTTAAGCGGTTTCTTTCTTGGTAAGGTGTGAAACAGCAACTGCTATTATACGGCATTAACAAAACTATATTGTATAGAACAATTAAGTACATGAAAAAGGTCATTCTACTTTCCTGAACACACAGTAAAATAATGGTGCAGATTAAGGATACAATGACTTACGTTTCGCCACACCATCTAAAAGTCTAAACTCCAAACATACCATAATGAATAAAAACAAAGTTTAAACGCGGAACTAACCAAGTAACATACTTAAAAAGCTTTTTAACTGGAACTCTGGAGATTTGCATTAACCGTCCGGACCCTAAGAAATGAAAGTGTTGTAATTAGCTAATTTAAATTAGCATATTCTCCTGCGGACAGAATTCTATTTATTTTACATGTAGGTAATCTAATTTATATTATAATAAGCAACCTTTGACTAAGATTATTAAGACCGGAAACGATGTTGTTGGTTGGAGAAAGGGAATAAGATTAGTTGAAGAAATGTAGCATGACTACATTTATGTATTATGTGTTTGCGATATACTCGTATGATAATCCGAAACACTAATAAAAAAAAAATGGATTTGCGATCGCCAACAAGCCATTTTTTTTTAAACGCTTTGCCAGCTAATCATATTAAAAACAGCATAAAGAATAGATTTTAGTCGAGACAATGGAACTCAGCATGCATTTTCCACAGATCAAATCTTTTATTTACACAGAACTAGCCACCAGTTCGCCAAATAGAGTTCTGTTATATAAACTCTAGTAAACAGAACAACGGTATACTGCGGAACTGAGCCAAATATTAAGAGAGTTATTTCCATTTACGAAGTTCGTATTAGTCTATGAAACAAAGCGGTTTTTGGAACTGGCCAAACAGTAATAAATAATTTACAAAAGCGGTCATGTGAAAGAGGATCCCCTCCCCTGCCGGGGTAGCCATGCGGTGGTTAGGTATTTGAATTGCTAATGACTTTCCCGGTCGAATAACTTGGCGAGTCACTTTAACTGGTTTTGGACACTAGATACATTGGCGCTAGTATGGGGTCACCAACTCGAGGACCCCTATTTATTGAGAAGCATCCATTAATTGTGTTCCTTTTCTAAGGCTCCGTAACCAAGGGTTGAAACGGGACCCTGTTTTACTACGTCCACTATCCGTCAGTCACCAGGCTGTGTCTCATGAACCCTGATAGTCAGACAGTTGAAATATTCAAAGACGATATATTTCTATTTTCGTCTAACAACATCTACTCAAAAATAGAATCAATTTTTTGGAAACTCACAATAACAGACTTGATTTCTGTCGTTTTATAGATGATCTGATGATAGATAGGTGACGAGAACAATGTGATGAAATGATGATAGATCATCAAATGAGTTCTCCCACCCGGGAGCAGCAGAAGGGACTCTCAGACTCGTACTAACCAAAATCCACGGTGTTCCTTCAGTAGCCCTTTATGTTCCAAGGTCACGGTTACCTCTTTAAACAATCCCGCTAAGCTTGGCAGGCGATTGGCCTGCTATGTCCCCGTCATATTACTGACCTCTCTTTGAGGCGCGCCTGACCTGTGGTTCGATTGCGACCGTGGTTAGGTTTCGATTCAGCTGTTCTGATTTTGGTATTGCGTTATAAGTTCAAACGTTGACCAAAGTTGGAACGTTGCGTAACGTCAATTGTTAGTGATGCCCTTTTTCTTTCTTTCTTCTTTTTTACTTCTTCTTCTTTTCTTCATTCTCCAATAAATCTAGCCGTACTAAAAATGTAGGCGTACATGGTAATGTTGTTATTTTTGCAAAATTTTCACTCAGAATCACTTCACAACAAAGACAAAACACTTCAACGATGCAGTAACGATCCTAAAAAAGTAGCGTCCCATCAACTTTACGTTTGACAGTGGTTACGTTCCAGCTACGATCGCGGTGCGTTTCAACTTGCTGTCAAAATTTTAGCGCGATACGAAACGGTCAAAAAGTTGTGTTATGGTAGTGGTTCAGTTGCGATTTCGTTGAAAAAAAAATAGCGCGATAGGGCTCCTGGGCATGATCCATGATCGGTTGTCGATTCACCCATGGTGCGAGAGCCGGCTGCAAAAATACCTACCTTATCGGCTACCCCAATAGGCTATATATAGAGCGTTAACCGACACCTAAACACGTTAAAAAAATCAGGTCTGCCAGTGCCGATCCTGCCGGGTCATAGAAGTAATCGAGATTGTTTGACGTAATTTTTTAGTAAAAATTACGTCATAAGATACCCGAATGAAAGTGCTGGCAGCAGTTAACCATTGATTAGTTATGTGAAAAAAAGTGGGTCTGCCATTGCGCACCTTGCCGGAAGTACTTGGCAGACCCCTAAAATATGCCCTTCTGAAACACTAAACCTACCTCATCGAGTACCCGGATGGGACCAACGCTAAATAATAACCAAGATGCCTCTGATAATGGATCAAAAGGTCTGCCAGGTCTAAGCTTGCCGGAACTTAGTGTTCAAAGCATTTGAAGTTGATAGGGAGCATAATTTCATCTGAAGTCAAAATAACATTTAACATTTAAAATAACATTTTTTAAACATTATTTTGTTTCTAATTTTAAACAAATTTATGACTATTGAATATTTTTTATCAGAACATTAAATAAAACAACAAGTGTAGAGATAAAAGATGTACATTCAAAATTTAGCAACAATCACTACGAGTTCAATAACATGCTTACAATTTATATACTTACAAGAGATGTGCCGTTGCCGGCAATATTGTCCAAGGTGGGAATATAGGTGGAAATATTGCCGGGAGTGGAAATATTTGGGAATATTTCTTAATTTTAAGTCAAAGTGAGTGCGAAAACTATGTAACACACTTAAAATTAGCATTTACAGACCATGGTCTACATTATATACAAAAAAAATTTTTTTTTGTTAAATTGCCAAAATTGCCGGCAATTTTGGCAATATTCCTGGTATTTTACCGACAATATTGCCCATTGTTGCCGCACACGACTGTGACTATAAGAAATTACACATACATTTTAAGATAAGAATTGACGATCATTGTATAATGAATAAATATTGAATAAAAAGGTATAAATTCGAATAATTTATTTTAATGTTGTAGTTAAATCTAGTCATCGAATGCTCAAAGCATAGAGGGAAATTCTAGAAACACATTTTGTTTGGACTAGTTAGGAGGTGAACATATCAAAACCATGAGCTCTGGGGGGGGGGGGGTGTAAGGTACCATTTTTTAGGTTTTCGCTTACATCTCGGAAAACCATGCGTTCTAGCAGCATAGCGTGTGTGAACAAAATAAAAAACTAATTCAATTTTCCGTAAGTTTTACTCAGTAAGCATTTCAATATCTTGTAAGTTTTCGAGTTTCTGTAATTTAGGGGAAAAAACATTTTTAGTTTTTCGCATTTGGAAAGTTGTATTTGATATCGCCATAGATCCAGAAAGCAGTAGCAGTTGATTCAGACTCTCCCTTCACCACCTGCGATGAACAGAACCAGCATGCTGCATCTTGAGGTGATATGGGCCTACAGATCTTTATCAGGAGGCCCACGGACATTGAGAGAGACCCCTTCGGGTCTCTCTTAATGTCCACCAGGTATAAGTAGTTCTTAAATTCGGTGACCACCATCAAGCTTGATTTGTCTTGTCTTCCCCCACCGAGGGAGCAGTAAAAATTAGCTTAGAAACTCATTTTAAATTATACTAGGTACTTACAGACTAGGTAGGACTGTACTATGTAGGAGGAAATGCGCACCCATAAGAGATGCGGAAAAACTATCTTTGGAAACTTTAGTTCTTTTTTGTTGTAAACAATTTTCGTATGGGTAGGTATTAATTTTTGGTCAAGTGTGAGTTGCCCACAAAAATAGACGGAGGAGTAGGTACTACAGGGAGAGCCTGAAAAGACTGCTGCTGCTTTCTGGATTTATGGCAATATTAAATAAGACTTTCCGAATGCAAAAAGGTAAATATGGTTTTTGAAAACTATACAAGATATCGAAATGATTACTAAATAAAACTTATAGGAAATTTATTCAGCCTTTGTTTTATTCATACAAACCATGCCGCTAGGAGGCATGGTTTCCGAGTTATAAGTGAAAAATCAAAAAATGGAACCTTTAAACCCCCCTCCCCCACAGCTCAAGGGCTAGTGGCGGGGACTTTTGATAATTATATTCACCTCCTAACTAGTTCAAACAAAGTAACGTAGTCCAAAATCGTGTTCCAAAAAATTCCCTCTATAACTGTTCGTTGAGTGGGCTACTAGTTTTTCATGCAAAATCACATAACAAAAACAACGAGTTTATGTACCTATTTAATATGGAAGTATAAATCTCTGTCAAAACTACAAATAATCAACAAAAATAACATTATTTTAATGCACTTGTTTCGGTAATTCTTACATAATCAGTAAATCACCGTTTAGAGTAACAACTTAGTAGTTTTTATAAGGCGGACTTAATGCCGCAACGTATTAGCTACAGTAATATAAACTGCACCTGCAGTAATAATAAAATATACAGGTGTTATTTGACTGGCAACTTTGGCAATATTGCCAAAGTTGCCGGCAATTTTGGTATTTTACCGGCAGTGGCAATATTGGGAATATTGCCGGCAGTGGGAATATTGCCATCAGGCACATCTAAGTTACAACTATCAAAACTTAGTTTAAGTTGGCATCAAAATTACCTGAATCCTGTATATACGAGTATGTAGCTTTAGGGAACTAAGCAGGCTTCCGAGTGTAGAACCTGTTATTGCGTAAATCATCGTAGGAACGCCGAAAGGTAGTCAACGCCTAATCAACCTGACCACCACCAGGATCTTTCTAGTCCACCGAAATCAGGTCAAAGTTTAAACATTAATGGTTAGGTTGACTAACCATTTACTGTCAATACCTGAGTAGGTACGATAACTGTATAAATTAAAAAAAGACGAGTGTTCGTGTGTAGTTTCAGTGAACGAGATCAATGACGGGCTAGCGGAAACTGTCCTCGCTAGGTACCAACGGTACGGTCTATGTTTTTTAGACCCTGCCGTAAAGATAGACCTCAGAAATTGACCGAGCAAACCTTAAACCTCATGGCTAAACGACACTTGCTACAGTTGCAGTCTTCCGATGACGTTAAGTCATATAGGCGGCTCAATAGACGTATATCTAAGTCCTTGCGACACGATCTGCGTCTCTTTAATACGAATTGTGTTAAAGAGACCATACAGCGAAACCAAGGCTCTAAAGTGAAGTGCTTGTATAATAACGCCACCATGTCGGTCCGAGTACAGGAGCAGAGCACGAAGGCGATTCCAGTGAGAAGAGGCGTAAGACAGGACGTTATCTCCCCGAAACTGTTTACTGCCGCAATGGAAGACGCCTACAAGGCCTTCGGTTTGCCGACTACATCGTAGTCATGGCAAAGTCGATGGAGGAACTCAGCATGATGCTCGATAGCCTCGACCGAGTTTCACAAATGTTGGGCTTGAAAATGAAACTGGACAATACGAAAATTATGTCAAATGCCATGCCCACCCTAGTCTCTGTTGGAAACTCGGTACTCGAAGTTGTTGAACATTATTATCTACTTAGGACAAGACAGTAGTCCAATTAGGTAGGTCCAACTTCAAGAAAGAGGACAACCGCCGAATCCAACTCGGTTGGGCAGCGTTCGGGAAACTACGCAATGTCTTTTCGTCGGACATACCTCAGTGCCTCAAGACAAAAGTCTTCAACCAATGTGTGTTACCAGTGATGACTTACGGCACCGGAACGTGGTCTTTCAGTATCGGCCTCATCTCAAAGCTCAAAGTCGCTCAACGAACTATGGAGAGGGCTATGCTCGGTATTTCTCTGCGTGATCGAATCCGAAATGAGGAGATCCGTAGACGAACTAAAGTCACCGATATAGCCCGCCGGATTAGCAAGCTAAAGTGGCAATGGGCAGGCCATATTGCTCGCAGAGCAGATGGCCGATGGGGTCGAAAGGCACTAGAGTGGAGACCACGGACTAGCAAGCGCAGCGTAGGACGTTCACCAACAAGATGGAAAGACGACCTTATAAAGGTCGCCGGAAGACGCTGGATGCAGATCGCTTCCAACCGGTATATTATATATAATTATGTGGAAATCTAAAGGGGAGGCCTATGTTCAGCAGTGGACGTCCTATGGCTGAGATGATGAGAAAGATCCTGGTGGTGGTCAGGTAGATTAGGCGTTGACTACCTTTCGGCGTTCCTACGATGATTTACGCAATAACAGGTTCTACACTCGGAAGCCTACTTAGTTCCCTAAACCTACTTATATACAGAATTCAGGTAATTTGAATGCCAACTTAAACTAAGTTTTGATAGTTGTAAGTATATAAATTGTAAGCATGATATTGAACTTGTTAGAATGTAGATATATGTGTGTATTATGTAGGTATTAATAACTATTTAATAACAAAGCTTTAGGTACCAGGATAGTTACTGTGAACGAGTTGTGTATGGGAAAGGGTTTCATGAAGAAAAGCACAGAAAGAGAACACCAAGTATTTATTATCAAGTTACCTCCTTTCGCAAACCCTAGGTCTTCGTGGAGAAGAAAGGAGAAAAGAAACTCCACGGCAACATACATTATCAGTACACACATTAATAAAACATACAGTATCAGTAATATTGCTAGTATAAAACATATCAATTCACTTACATTATCATTGTAGAACATTAGGACACACATTATAACTTTCAGAATCACACACTTGGAATCTCCATTACTATAATCTTAACTCTTAGAACTGTAACAGTATAAAGACCACGAATGTGGGGGTACATCCATTTTTATAAACTTGGAATCGTCCCCGTACGTCGAAAGATTGCCGCCATTTTTGGCCAATGGCAGATCGATATACATTGTAGCTAAATAACTAATAAAATAAGTAATAATTAGCAAATCCTGTGTAGTGGAAACATTTTAAAACTTGATTAGATAATTAAGCAATATAGCAAGTATTTATTTGCAACCTTAATTTATTTTCATGAATATTTGAACATCAATTGATTTCGTTCGGAAATCAATTGTTGTAAATACACTTTTTCTATTATTATTGTATAATAAACCTATGTATCATATACATATATAACAAACTCGTAGTGATTGTTGCTAAATTTTGAATGTAGGTACATCTTTTATCTCTACACTTTTTGTTTTATTTAATGTTTTGATAAAAAATATTTAATATTCATAAATTTGTTTAAAATTAGAAACAAAATAATGTTTAAAAAATGTTATTTTAAATGTTAAATGTTATTTTGACTACAGATGAAATTATGCTCCCTATCAACTTCAAATGCTTTGAACACTAAGTTCCGGCAAGCTTAGACCTGGCAGACCTTTTGATCCATTATCAGAGGCATCTTGGTTATTATTTAGCGTTGGTCCCATCCGGGTACTCGATGAGGTAGGTTTAGTGTTTCAGAAGGGCATATTTTAGGGGTCTGCCAAGTACTTCCGGCAAGGTGCGCAATGGCAGACCCACTTTTTTTCACATAACTAATCAATGGTTATCTGCTGCCAGCACTTTCATTCGGGTATCTTATGACGTAATTTTTACTAAAAAATTACGTCAAAAAATCTCGATTATTTCTATGACCCGGCAGGATCGGCTCTGGCAGACCTGATTTTTTTTACGTGTTTAGGTGTCGGTTAACGATCTATATATAGCCTATTGGGGTATCCGATAAGGTAGGTATTTTTGCAGCCGGCTCTCGCACTACCATTTCTTGATTATTGACAGGCCTGTTGGTCTAGTGATTAGTGACCCTGACCGCTATGCCGGAGGTCGTGGGTTTAATTCTCACCCAGGACAAATGTTTGTGTGATGTGCACGATCATTTGTTCTGTGTCTGTGTGTAATTTATTTAGAAATGTATAAGTATGTTTATCAGTTGCCTGTACCCATAACACAAGCTCTGCTTAGCTTGGGACTAGATGGCGTTGTGTGATAGCTGTGGAATATTATTATATTATTATTATTATTTCTCGCCGCCCGCATGCCCGCGATAGTGTTCCTGTTTATAAATCTGGCGACAAGTTGTCTTGACACAGAATACTTAACTGAGCACGCAGAGAGCACCCATTCCATTCGTTAGTTCATTTAAACAAGAGATACGATCAAAGCCTTTTGTAAACGGTCACTTACACATCTTAATTGGGCTTAAATGTAGCTATAATTCCAAACAACATTGTTTCAGCCGCTGTCATCAGTCTTTCAGATTTCAGAACAATGTTATGTACAGTCAAGTCTTGTTAACCTTCGTCAGTAATCATCTTACGTTTTTCCTTTATCAAGTCAAGATAAATAATACCTTTTGAAGCTACGAAATCTAGAAGACTGTTGCTTAGAATTCTATTATAATATATTACTTTCCACCACAGATCAAGATACGAGTAGAATCAGTAACGAAAAACAAAAATATAAAATCAACTGTCCCACTAGCCGTTTCAGCTTTGCTCGCCCCGAACCTCTCATCCTAGCGAAAAACGTCTCGACTCGATCTATCTCTGTAATAAAATGTGTACATAGCATGTTACAGCAGTTTCGACGTGAAACCAGGTGGTCTACCATGACGTCTTAAAGCCCAAAAGGGGTACATATTTAAATATCGAAGATTAAAATATCTACGCTTAAAATATCGATGTTCAAAATATCGAAAATGAAAATATCGCATGACAATAAAATCGAAAATTAAAATATCGAATGATTAAATGATCTACGTCCAATATATCTAAAATCTAAATATCTACAAAAGTTACATCGAAAGATCTAAATATCGAAATACCGAACCTAACATGGTAAGTCGACGGAGCCCCGCTTCGCGGGGCTCCTATTTCTGTTTGCAAGGTATAAAGTAACCTAACACGAAGAAGATGGCGGGGTCTTTCAGACCCCGCCATCTTCTTCGAACCTAACCTGTCCGAGTCAGGGTGCCCCAAGTTCCGAGCTCGCTTCGCTCGCTCTTACATCCGAAGTCCGTCCAGCTACCTTGTTGGGTAGTAATCAGTAATTTGACTAAGGACGCAAGAGCGAGCGAAGCGAGCTCGGGACTTGGGGCACCCCGACTCGGACAGGTTAGGCTCGAAGAGGGTGGCGGGGTCTTTCAGACCCCGCCATCCTCTTCGTGTTAGGTTACTTTAAACCTTGCAAACAGAAATAGGAGCCCCGCGAAGCGGGGCTCCGTCGGCTTACCTTGGTAGGTGGTTATTTTTTTCGATATTTCAACTAGTAGGTATTTTTAACGTGGATATTATGAAATTAGATATAATGAACGCCGATGTATTCTCGCACAATGGTCCACATGAAGGACTAAGTGCGGAAACCAAAAACCCCTAACATAACATAGAACGCCGATGTATTAAACGTTGATATTTTAAATTTCGACATAACGTCTTTCGATATTTTGAATCATTCGACATTTAAATCAGTCGACATTTTAATCTTTGACGTTTTAAGCGTAAATGTAACATTTTTCGATATTTTGTTACAATCGATATTTTAATTTTCGATATTCTGAACATCGATATTTTAAGCGTAGATATTTTAATCTTCGATATTCAAATATGTACCCCCCAAAAGTTCCAGTGAGGGAACGAGACAGAGCTATACATTACTGGAGCTACTCTGGCATTAAGTCATATTAGGCAACCTGGGGGGTATTACAACGTCTTAAAACCAGGCTTGTTCCAGTGAGTGAACGAGATGGCGCTAGACGACTTGAATAGCTCTGTCACTTTCACTCGGCGGAATGAGCACGGTTTCAAGACGTTGTAATACCCCCCCTGGACACAGATACAAACAGACATATACACACAAGACACAATATTAGTGGTAGATGAAGTAGGATGATGAATTTTGGAGTTCTCTACTGTTTAGATACCACCTACCTTTGGTCAAAGTTTTGTCATGAGTTATTAATGACAAAACATCCCTTGACCCTTATTACGACGCATTTTGGCCGTAAATATACTCTTACGAGTATGTACAGTCGAACCCAGCCAGGCGTATTGTTTTGTGTACCTAATTAATTTAATCACCAAGGAAAACATCGTGAGAAAACCGGGATGTCCTAAAACCAAAAATTAGAAGACATTTACCATTACCAACCCGCACTGGGCCCGCGTGGTGGATTAAGGCCCACTCCGTCAAACAGAGAGGCAACCTGTGTCCCAGCAGTGGGAACATTATAGGCTGATGATGATGCATGGTTAGCAAAACAGGTATGCAGGCAGCATTTTTAAACGGTTTTCCTGTATACTATATGCTGATATTTGCTGTAGGTATGTACGCACTTTTTGGCTATAAGTATGCTACATGGAGTCAAAAAAGGTAAGGAGAAAGTATGCCGACACATTTAAACTTAAAGCATAAAATTGACGTTGTAGCCTACTTCTGTTTTGCTGACGGTACGTGTAAATACGTCCCGTCTCGAGGATTTAATTGTAAAAGCTATATTTAGGCAAGGTTGACTGATTGGAGTGGTAGTGAGTAAGTATATGAGATATTTACAATAACATATTCGCGTAAACCGCCGACAGCCTTAGACAAATACTTCGAGATTGAGCCTCAGTAACTAGATCGACTCTTATGTAAACCTAAGCGTATTGCCAGAGGAAATAAAGGTCACGCAAATATTGTTTTCTGAGCGTACCGAGGTAAATGATAAAAGGCGTTCTAAAGCTGCGACTACACATTTACGCGTGTGTACGAACAGTTTACGTACATCTTATGATTAGTGTGGTCACTTTTTTATATTAAAATCATCAAAATGAGAACAAACCTTCAACCCAGGGTACAGCTAGGAACTGTCAGACTTGTACTGACTAAAATCCATGGTGTCCTTCAACAGCCCTTTACGTTCCGGGGTCACGTTAATTCGTTACTCCCGCTCCATTTTTTATTTTTTTTTATTTATTTATTTATAGTGTGGTCACTTTTGGAAAGGATTGTTAGATAATAATGTATAGGCATTGAGTATTTTGTTTATGCTACGCTTACTAAAGTATCAGCCATTTGTTTTTGGTAAATTCATCAAATGAGTCCTCTCTCCCTCTTCTTCTCTCTCTTCCCTCTCTTTACAGAAATTGTTGGGTAAAAAAAACATGGCTTTTTGATAAACATTGATGACGATGAACTGAGGGCAGTTTATCTTTCCTAATTACATACTTATAGGCTTATTACAGGATATCTGCAATAACTGTCAAAGATCTACAAATAACAACTGGGCTAAAAGACACTGCGTGCTTTCTGAGTCATGGATGAAAATCAATATTTTATGTAGTTTACGGTCTCTCATCTCAAATGAAACTTGGAAAATGCTGCTTTTTGAAGATGGAGCTGTGCAGTTGATATTATTAACCCACAAACTACTCAAGTTATCTTATCAACTCATAACCGTCCACTGCTGAACGTGAGCCTGAAAGATCGTCACACATCGCGGCAAAGATCGTCACACATCGCGGCAAAGATCGTTACACATCGCGGCAAAGATACACATCGCGGTCTCCGGCTGTCCGCACCACCTTCAAGTTATAAACTAATTTAATCTATGAAAACATGTCATTCCTTTATACTTTCAACGCTAACAAACAGCAATACTTGATAGAATTTAATACCATTTAGCTGTTACTTATGTACGGCGTGCGGATAAACAAGGTAGGCAAGCGACGGGGGCCGGTGGCGGTCACTGCCGCGCTGTAATTAATTGCAAATTGTGGTAATTGCCTCGTCTCCGTCTGCCGTGCGCCCCGATGTAAGTAAACATCAGGCACAAAAGGCCCATTCAAAAATAATAATCGAAGCAAAGTAAAATAAATCGTTTCACATTTGAATATTTGGTAAGTAAACAACATCCCCTATTTTTCCAACTTGGAAAATGAATTTGTTTTTTTTTTTAATTTCAAATAGAACCCATTCCAAAAAAAGAAATAAAATAACAACCCGTGAAATGATAATAGATTTATTGTATTCTTCTTTTGTTTAAATAGATTTAAATAGATATAAATAAGATGAAGAAGGAAGTATGATGTGCACGCTGACCCCCTAACCCTAGACGCATATAGTGGCAGAGCTATTGAATCCCGCGCTGTGTGTCCCGGGTTCAATCCCCGCATGGGCTAAAAAATTATTTGGCTAGCAGGTATTTGTTCCGGTGAGTTTAAAGTAAACGCATCTACGGAAAAGGAATGATTCAGATAAAGGTTAGATTACAAAAATAAAACGCTTTGAAATACATTGGTGTAAATTTGTCCTTCTATACCGATGTATACTGTGGCCCCAAGCCCCGTGCCCACTACAGGCGTACACCCCGCTCATTGTGGCCATACCCGCTTTCACTTTACATATCACACTGCTACGCACAATCCACGTCTGCGATATAAAACATAATACACCCGCTTACTAGCAACACCACATGTTGGAAATAATAAATTACTCTCCGGTATTCTGACCAAACATTCCTCACGTTTTTAATTACAAAATTATTCGGTTGATGAAAATTTATTTCAGATTTTTCACATTTTCCTCAAAACAACAAGATTTTTTTGCACAGGAAAATACTACACGCTGAAATAAGTAACTTACCTACTGTATAAATGCCTGAACTGTGATAAATGCTATAATTCCTCTGGCTTTTAAATTACTTTTCAATCAGAAATACAGACACAATTTAGAGTAACTGAAACACTTACATAATTATACATACTTAAATTTACATATTAATTATATTAATTATGACATAATTATAATTGTATATAGTTAAAAAAAAACGTTTTCATAATAAACACCCTTAACTTAATCATAAATATATTTCATATCATCGTCAGTATATTTGTGCCTTCATCCTTCACGTGAAACGTGCAGCTTGAGTCAGATTATTAAATAAAGCTCTGCCATATAAACGTAAATCTCCGAACTGCGGTTTGTACCTCGACTTCGAGAATGTTATAATACCTCCGAAAAGGATAGCATTTCAAATTCTTGTGTGTTATGTTGTAGAGTCACATATCTATACTAATCCTATGAGCTACGTAGGTGCGCATGTAATCTGTGGAAAGCGTCGTGGCTTATACACTTGCCCACTCTGTATGAATTGTTTGTATATTATTGTAGTGTGTAACTGTTTATTTTCCTAAATAAACAAAATGAAATAAAAGTATAAAGCTGAAGAATTTTTGGCAGAACGCGCTAATCTTAGTAACTTCGGGTTCAACTTGATGATCTACGTATTTTTGAGGTGACTATCTGCCATAGCGAGTTTTCTCCGTGCCTCGGAAAGCACGTATAGCTGTTCGTAGACAGTCGTTACTATTAGTCAAAAGCTCTAAAAAGTCTGACAACCAGTCTAACCATGGTGTATACACCAGTTACTGGGTTGTGAAGGTCCGATAGGCAGTCGCTTCATGTAAAAAACTGATATTCAGCTGGATCTAATTCGACTAGAAGCCGACTCCAATATATTTAGTTGGGAAAAGACTAGGCCGATGATGATTTTTGAGTTGGAAAATCTACTAGTCGCGAAAGACGAAAAAGGCTATAGAACATCACGCTATGACCAATGGGAGCCGAGTAGCGGGGTTGAAACGGCTAGTTATGGCATACTAGGCAATAACGTGGCTTCACGCCATTTTTTTTAAACGTTGCCCGCACTAAGAACTTCTCCTGTATTGTGGGTGCGTTTAGAAACATACATATAAGCTCTCATACACATACGCCCAGACCCCGAACAACTACTCGTATATTATAAAAATATTTGCTCCGTGCGGGAATCGAACGCGCAGTGCAGTAATCTAATCGCTTAGCCACTGCGCCAAAAATGCCGAAATCAGTGATAGTGATTTAGGTTCCTCCTAAATCCAACTTATAAACATTTCCTCTTTATAAAATAAGTACAGACTAAAGTACTGGAATCATACGATTAGTAAACTTAAAGCCTCATTGCATTTAATCCTTATTTTTATACCACTAAGTAGCCGTACTTATAAACTTTTACAGAGAGAAGGTTTATATTCGAAGTTGGTCAATTTGTCTGATAGCCGGCAGAAGTTATAGCTTCAGTGTGACGGTGATGATATCGTATATTAATGTAATGTTACTATCTATAGTAGTTATCGGCAATTTGCGCTGTGATAGTACCATAAAACTGATAATAAAGAACTTATGAGCAGGCCACTAACAACAGCCATGTTTATCACAGCGACAAAAACAATGTAATTACACGTTAAATCGTTAAATGGGATGTTACACATTACATAGGTAAAGGACGTACTCGCAGGGTTATGTAAATTAAATTCAGTTTCAATTCATTAGTCCATTGCAGTTTGATTTCAATTAGAGAAAGTCAACAGCGGTTGTGGAATGGACCTCATTGATTTCCCGCTGGTCTCGCCGGCAGTTTGAACAGAATAATTGCCATTAGAGAATTTTGAAAAATTGAAACCTCTCTGAAAAAAGGAACCGACTTCAAAAACAAATACAAAAAAGCGTAGAATAACTTGCCACCGACTTCCGAAAGGAAAGTTTTGTTTTTTTTTTTCAAAAAGTTTCTATTTTATGTTTTACCATTTAAGTTCAGCTAATCAGCAAAAATCTCCGTATAATCGGCGTCTACAATCCAAGTAAGCAAAAACGGCTCCTGAAAACCGCATCAAAACCGGTTCAGCCAAACGCGAGATAATCGCGGGCAAACATACACAAAGAACTGAGAACCTACATTTGATTTTTGAAGTTAGTAAAAAAAAATGTAGTAGATATAAGTAAAACGTGTGCTGTTCGTGGTTCCCAAGATTGCCATACCAACTTATAAGGAGACAGTAATAAAAATGAGACTCGCCCTCTCGTCTGCATGTCTAGACGAAACAGACTTGTTGGTCTTATTTCGTCTCAGCCCAATTAAAATATATAACGTTTTCAAATTATACGGCAATCCTTACAAACGCACAAAATGGGAGAAAAGGCTTCGAATTACATAAGACCTTCGTTAATGAAACAAGAAATTGGAAATTGAATCGACTACAACACTGTTCGCAGCTAGCATTGTTTTATTAATTACTGAAAACAATTTTTATTTAATTTTCGATTTTAGTTTTGCTGAATTTCTCCTAGATACGAAATTGGAATTTATGGAACAACAAAAATATTTTTGGACCGGTTTCAGTTTAATTACGTTTAAACTTTACGTTTAGACATAAAACAAAAGAACGCACCAATTAATGATTTTAATTACTTTCTTTATGTTTACCTGTAATTATTTGAAAACAAGAAAAGAAGAAAGCTTTTGTATTAAGTTGCTATTTTTTAGGGTTCTGTCCGTCCATCAACAGGCAAATTTTCACAGACTGGTGACGTAGTTCTGTTGATGCTATAACAGTACCTAACTAAAAAACAGAAAACAATAATTGAAGGGGGCTTACAAGTCAGGTATATTTTTTTTCAAATTGACAAATTATTTTATTCCACATGGGCCTCAAGTGGCAAGAAACTCCATGGTTACTCTTTTATAAAATATTTGTCTTTACAATGTTACTGTTACAGTTTGGTATTAGGGCGCTCCCTCACCGCGAGCATTCCCCTGTAATGTAACGTTATAGATTAAAACATTCAAAGACAATTATAGAGCATCAAATTTCGCACTTTTTACAGGTGAATGCTCGCGGTGAGGGAGCGCCCTTACGTAAAATACGAGAGAACATCGTAAGTACGATAAGAAGAGGAAACTTCTTAACAAAATCTTAAACAAAGGTAATAACAAATAAAAAAAGTATATAATAAAACATGTATACATAATTTTAAATAGATAAAATGGTCATCTGGAAATTTACACGACCTACTACTTAGAAAGGTATAGGCTATACCAACACAATCATATTTTAAGGGTGAGTGCCCGCTTGCATCTGCACACGGCACGCCCGATAAGGCAGACAAAACCATATTGCGGTGTTGCTAAATCGTCTGCATTAGAACCGTTCCGCGGATTAAGAACACCACATTACACTATTGTGGCATTAAAGAGATTTTGTTTCCGTACAGATTCCAACGGTTTTACCTTAATCGCGTTTCGCAGGTTCCTGAGCAAAACAATTCGAAATACCTACATAATCTTGTGAGCAAAAGTATGTTTATTAAGAGCCGTGCGTGGCCTTTATGTCTGCTTTCATTAAATTTTAATGGTTAGGTTAGATAACGCTATTGCTGTGGAGTAACTTTATTCAACGTAAATGTAAAAGACTCCAATTTTCTTGCATCATCATGACAAAACACAAGTATTTTATTTTATTAAAAAGAGCTGTTGATACCTTCGAGTTTTTTGTTTGAACATTAAAATAGAGTCAACGCAATTATTTTATGTAGCCTTGCTTTATCAATAGGTAATACATCAATCGTCTGTCGGGTAGACTAAGGGCGTGGGTACAATCAATGGGTGCAGCTCTTTATCGTAGCAAAACAAGAGTGAACCCTTCCGCGGCGGTCGCGGAAAATTGAATTGTAACCTCTGCCGGCCGGCCAGACCTCGCCCTAACACCTTCGGAATTTTCCCTCACGTACCTCCTTAAATGTTCCCTGTTTTATTTGTATCAAACACAAAAGGTCCAGTCCATATACAGTACAGTCAATGTTGAAGTAAATAAAGTGCTGAATCGTGGAATACTAAAAAGGTTTCGCTTGAAGCGATTTCGCTTGTGTTACAGACAGGGTTTAAATCAAAGTAGCAAGGTAGCAAGTTAAATACTTTATGAAGTAAGTATAATTTATTTTGTTCAGTAAATTGTTGTAGATACCTAGGTAGGTTAATTTGAATTTCAAGCGATTTGAAGTACTTAGAAGACAAAAAATGTTTCTCTATTTGAGGCTAATTTAAGAGACTTTAATCTGGATTTAATCGAAACTTGATACCTGATTTTACCGCACAATGTACTGAAATTTCTGTCAAAGTGTGTTCTCAGCCAAATCACATGATTTTTCAAGTACTTTTTCCTTTGTTTAAACAATAAAATGTTTTATGTCTTAGCTATAAAATCATACTTTCAAATAGACCTTTATGAACAGGTCTTAAGTCGAGCTACTTTCTAAAGAAGACAACGAAGTGACTTCTTCTTCACAAAGTATATTTAAGTAGTGAAGGAATAAGGTCTTGTGTTCAACAGTTGGAGTAGACTGCAATAATGGCATTTAGAGAGGCGGCGAGCTGTAGCGAGGTAGGGAGTGAGTAAATGTCAGGCTCGCCGTGAAACTTATTGCAACTTGTTTACTCGCCGTCTTCGACGCCCTTTGTTCTGCTACAACTTCACAGACGCCCGCGGACGGTTACTCCCTATAAATACAATTTACATTCATTACTCTCGGAAGCTAGCACGAAATAATAGCTACAATAATAGGCAGCTGGCGCACAGCCAGAAGAATGTTAAACGTTAGAACGATTACAATGCACTGGAACAGGTAAATCTTCCACACTGACTCGTTAAACTGCTCCCACGTATTATCGGGCGCTCTGAAACTTTATTTACTTTTACGGAATGATATCGGCACTATGGGTCAGTTCCGACCGCGACGCGAAGCGACGCGACGATGCGCGCAGTCTTTTAAGAGGCATTCAAAATACTACTTTATGTTCTACACCAAAAGATACACATTTCGTTGTGACAATTTAGAATACGTTGAGCGGCGTAAGCGGCGCCGCGCTGCGCCGCGCTGCGCAGCGCGGAGTATCTCAACGCAGCGGTGAGTCGCTACGTATCTCGAGGCCGCGCGGTGCAGCGCGGTGCCGCTTACGCCGCTCGAGGCCGCTCGACGATGCAAGATGATAGACTGGGAGCTTGAGGTGTCTGATTATGCGTAATATGATTGTCGAATTTCGCCAACCGATTTAAGTGACGAAAAGGTCAAAGAATAACAATGTTTATCTTGCCGGTCAATTGTCTGGTCCATTTTTTTACGCCCTCTTCTCTTATTCGTAAACGGAATGTATCGAGTACATGATTTAAAATCATTTTAATTGATTATATCCGTAATAATTTATAGAAAAATCAGATCACAGCTTTTTGCGGGACAGATAAAGCTCATAATACTTAATTGCATAAAAATATTTTTTCCAATCAGTTAGGAACTTGTTCTGATTTGCTGAATTAAATGAAGTATTGAACTAAATGAGTGGACTACTTCATCAAGCGAAAAGATACACATACTTAATGCAGGCAGGATATGTATTGTCACTATTTAGGGTCTCAGGTATAAGAATTCGGTCATAGTTGCCTTCATTCGGATTTTGTATACTCAACTACCTCTAGCCCCTGGACTATGTAACTGACACCAAATGGACGACTGCGGGAGGAAGGGGGGTGGGGCGGGAAGCACGTGGCGAATGTAGACACTCCGCTGCACCGCGCGGCGTCTGGATGCGCAGCGCGGCGCATCGCGGCGCAGCGCATCGTCGCGTCGCTTCGCGTCTCGGTCTGAACTGACCCTAAAGAACATTTTTCCTGCGCAGCTGAATGATCGTAAAAAGTCTCTTCATGCAACAATGTCGCCGGGGACAGTGTAGCCCCCAGACAACAGAAGCTGCCATCAAAGTTTACTACAAATACTTTAACTCTAGCCATACTTCAGACGAGCATAATACGCGTCTAAGAAAATTTAATCACAGCCGAGTTCAAAGAAATCTAATAAAATGAAGTAGCTTTCATGTTTCCACTAAATATATGACTAAGACTAAGTAAAATAATAAAATGGCTAGTGAGGGGTGAATTTATTACGAGTAATAAAAGTAAATCAATCGCATTGAGCACGAGGGATCTCGATCGGCCCCTATCGGCCACATCTCTTGGCATAGCTGTCCCCTCACTGGCCTAATTCGTGTTTACAATAGCCGTGCCAAACAAACCTTGGGACTTGTACCACATGCAATACATACGTGCTGTAATTACTTAGTGCTGTGGAATTCGGAGAAATTTTAATCTGATATAAAGGTAAAGATAACAATACAATACAATGGCATAATTGCTATTATAAAATAATGTATAGTGGGTAAGTAAAAGTGCAGAAAATAAACGTTATCCAAAGCACATTGGGCGACGCCGCCCGGCTCGATCCCCGGATATCGACTTAATGAAGAACACTCGGCACCATCACGCGATGCCTCGGCTATTTAACAGGATGGTCGGCTATTTACGCAGATTAACCCGAGGGATCTAGTGGAAGATGCCATTTTTCATTAAAAACTCTATCAACGCTGGAACTTTTTCAAAAAGAGATTTTTTTTTGTGATGAAAAATAGTCTGAACTAACAATTATTTTTCTCAATGTCGAAGCTTATTATGTATTTAATTAGGTACATGTTTTATCTTTTTTCTTTTCTCTTATTAATCATTATGCTTAAAACAATAACTAGCTTCGCGTTTTATGCCTCCCATTATATCTAACAAGACCATATTACTTAAGAAACTTCAGTGGATTAGTTAGTTCTCTATAACTGAACAACTCTTAATTAGTCTTGCTCTCCAGTTTGAATCTTAATTAATTCCCATCGATATAGTCCTGCTCTGCAATGCTGAAGATCCGTATAATTATGTAAATGTCCAATTAATATCTGATAGGTAGTGAGTGGAGTATTTGGACAGTTTGGGCACATACTTACTTTTGTTGGCGGGGCGGACTTGCTAGTTAATAGGCTCATCGCGTCGCTATCACGGATCGACTTAATCAAGTGCACTCCGAGGGCCGGTCCATTACCTTAACATATTGCCTCCATCGAACGACGTTCTGCTCCACCTCAGAGGCTTAGGATGTGCACACACGCTTAAGTCAAGATCCAAGCCTGAATGGTGAGGGCGTTTTATAAAATGTGAGAAAACTTGTGAAATTCTGTAGAATATTCAAGCTTTACAGTTCGAAAACTCAATAGCAGAGCTTATTATTTGTCTCTTACATTTTACAAAGGAAGTTTTGTTACTTATTTCATACAAAACACAAATAAATCTGTAGGTAAGTATCTCAGTAGCACAAAGGGACTTTTTATCTAATTACCTAGTTAATCAGTGTAGTGTGTAAACATGTTACAGTAACTAACTCCATTCTCCGTCCCAGTAAGAAGTAATTTGTTACCTATCTTATTTATCTGCTCCACCAGATTAGTAATCAAGGGATCGCCCTTAAACACACCGTTAACTTTAATTAGTCTTATAGGATAGAGCTTAAAGAATTATACGACCTTTTTTGTGTAATAAAATTCATTTAAGTACTTTTTTATTGTTATAGAAATTAAAAGTATTTTCTGCCTATACAATTTCAAGGCCGGAATTAAATTTCCAACATCAATTATTATCAGAGACAATGTCAGCCTTAATTGAAACACCTTTTAGCGAGTATAATTGATAACGGGTATCTATTTTGATGTAATTATCCATCGTAGCGTATTTCACGCCAATTATAAACAGTTCAGTAGACAAACCATGTAATGAGTATTTCGGATCTAGTGAGCAACGCTTAGAAGTTGCATTACGAATTTAATTTAGGGAAATTAATCTCTCATGGTAACATCATAAGGACCACCATTGTATGGTAAAATTTATACAGATCTTTTGGTTTCATTCAGTGACTACAACATTTAATTCCACAAGAAAATACACAGTGTTCTCACATTTTACTAAACTATTCACATGAGTATTTATTTAATGCGGATCGCTTAACAAGCTGATATTGACTTTCGTAATGAAATGCATCTTGTTTATTTACCTACATCTGTGTGGGTGTATCTGTATGACACATCTAGTTTCATAAATGTAAATTTGTGTTTTTGTTATTTACACTGTTTAATATCTTCTTATCCTTTTGTTCACGGTGTGTCGGTTAAAAATGATCACAACAGATAAAAGTTTATGTTAACACGTCTAATTATTTTATAACTATCACTCCATATCGGTAAAAGCGTTTTTTTGCGCGTGAGTACGTTACAGAATACATACGGACTTTCACATTTACGAGTATTAAAAAGGATTATGAATAAAGAGGTCATGTTTTCGATCGATGTGACTGATCTAATTGCGAATTCATTCACAAATAGGAAGCTACTATCTCTAAATGTCATGGGCTATATTCAGTGTGATAATAATTTCCCGACGATATCGAGAGCGAAGTCGCAGGTGGCACCTAGTGGGTAGTTTATAACCAGCGTGAGTCTTCAGGCTGTGGGAAAGAGACAGATATAACAAGTCGTCTAGCGCCATCTCGTTCCCTGTGAGGAACCACTCACGCTTTAAAGACTGGAGCAGACCAAATGCGTACCTTACAACCTTAACATGGGACACCTTTTAGCCTGGCAAATAAGTAACATGGTAAACGAAGTCGCAGGCAGACACTAGTTATTTGTATTTCCAATGTCCAATGCATTTACCAACGTTTTTATTTCAACATTTATTTGTTTGTATATCTTTTAACGTTTAATTGAAACAGCCATCACGGTATTCGCCAGCAGTGTTTACTTGCCAACAAAAAGCACTGAATATATATTATTTATTTATTTATGACAGTCATTTACTTTGTACATGTCAATATCAGTTGATATTTTTATTTGTTTGTTATTTCGAAAGTTTAATTAATAGATTTTTACACAGGTGAATCGGCGATTTTATCTTATTTGATTTTCGAAATATAAAAAATCAGTAACACAGCTGTACTCATGAAATAAAGTTTGAACATTTTTAGAACCAATTTTTCGTTTTACGAATTCGATTTCAGATAAAAGATGGATCTTTCAGATATCGACGCTCCAATCAGTCGCGCTGCATGTCGAATATTCGTTAATCCCTGCAACAACAACAGGGGGCCCCAGCAAGCACAGAACACGTAAACGAAAAAGGATAATATTTTTTTTAAGGTTTATCTCGGTCTGGGGACTCGCATGCCGAGGGACGAGAGATAGCGCTCGCAAATTAATTCCTGTACCTTTGATCTCCTCGTCATTGTCGGTTTGCTGTACAAATAAGCAGGCAGACCTTCCAGCTCCGCTATACAGCTTTCATAACCCCCCCGAGACTCCACGACCATGTTCTGAACTCGTTAAAAGCAGTTTATGCTGTTACAAGCCGTGTAATAAAGCTAGACCCGTCTACTTTATAAATAGACGTGGCTTTTCATAAGAATTTATGACCCACCTTCACACTTGATATCATAGTAAATTCATTTTATGTAAGACCCTTTCTTATTATATGACGAGTATTACTCAGCAGTCTTGATATAGCCTTCTCATGACTTTATATTGTCATTTTGTTGGGATGGTCGTCGAATAAACAGAACATACCAAGTCCCGGTCACGTACAAAACCTTCATTAATTTTTATGTTATTGCACCAAAATCGTTTGTGTACAAACCGAAAATCTTTTAATTAGATAGTTATCGTTTTGGGACTTAAGCACAAACATTAATTGACCAAAATGAATACAACCTCTTTTATTCGTTACCTTTGTTACGATTTTCGCATTGTAAACTACAGAAAGTGCTACGAATTTCGTAGCACCTTGCTACGAGAATTTTCGGTTGACAATTCCACTTTGAACGAATGTAACTATTATAAATACGAGCGTATGTTCAACATGTGTAATCCTTGCTACAAATACAAAAGCAGTGAACACTTGGAGGAAACTCTCGCATTACCTTGCGTTTTTGCGAGTGCTACGGGCTACGAGAGTGGCACCGGGCGGTGTTCTGTTCCACAGAGGCGCACGTTGTTATTTCACCGTGCTACGCTCCGTAGCCCTCTACGTAATGACGAACTATATCCAAGGTTTACTCTATCAAAGAAAATGTTCCTATAATGACAAAATAAAATCACTGTTGTTAGGTGCATCGACGCTGAAATACCGATAATTGACTAACGTAAACAGAGTTCTGAAGCTAAAGCTGATACCAATTTTATGCCTATTGGATCCTTCTAGATAATCCCATAAAATATGACGTAACCCATGACATAGCTTTATTAAACCTGTTTGTGTAAGAGTTAATATATCAGATAACCGGAATGAGCTCACCTACACGGGTAATAATTCCCCTTTGTGACGTTTCCATTCCACAATTACTTACGCTAGCAAAAAAGGAAAAGTAGTGTGATATATAAAGTTCTGTATTATGATGTATGTGGGAGGTTGTGTTAAGGAAAACAGTGTTATCACCGAGCAAGTGCTTGGAGAACGCAAATAAAAAATAACAAAGTATCTGTTACACTGGGTTAAGCCAGCAAACGGGCAGCATTCAATTCGCCGCCACTATCTCTACGAGCCTCTAAAGGATCGCCCTAAACCTACATCTTTGTGTCAAGTCGGGAACGGTGTCTATCTGCCGACACTTCAATTTATACACTTGCCGCTTTTAAACTTACATTCATAATGCAAAAGATGGATTGAAGCCACAAAACATTGGAAGTCTACATTTACTTTTGTTATTTAAAAGTTCAAAATTAGTTTCCCGTTAGCTGATAATAAAAATACTGGCCGTCTAATAAATTCTAATTAAAACTTATGTTGGTAAGTTATAAAGTTAGCTGCATATTATGAAACTTGTTTGAATTCCAAAATTCTTAGTTTATACGCCGAGAACGTGACGTTCATATCACCGCGTCAGGCCTGGAGTTGAAATTCGGATATAATAAAATTGAGTGAGAAACTACAAGCCTAAATCCGGTACAATGCGGGCGACCAATTTTCTTTTCGTATCCTTTTGGATTTAAATAATAAAAAATATGATATTGTTGGAAGTTTCAGCAGAGCAGACAGTTTTCTTAAATCCCGGCGATAGTCGGCACAATCATAACCGGAGCTATCCTATTTGGGAAATACGTAATAGAGAGAAGTTCGCCGCCAGGCAGGCGCTCACAAACGAGAATGCGTGCTCAATGTGCTCATTCCGGCCTATTTGCTAGAATAGCGTCGATATCCTGCCGATGAAACGCGACTGGACGAGGCGAGCGTGATCCCGCATTTCATTTAGGGCTTGTTAACAAAAATGACCTATGTTCTAGACTAAACGTTTGATAGCAGTCGTATATATCTTAACTATGGACATTCTATCGGCCGATGAACACAAAGAACTCCTCTCCTTTGAAAATCTTTTAATAGCGTTCCCTATTGCCGGATACCGGCGGAATAATAAACTTTGTAGATGCGAAAATACGGATAATAGGGGAGTCTGTACACAATAATAGATCTGGAGGTACAAAGCCTTTGTCGTTTCGTTCTTAATCTGATAATAATTGAACTCAATTTCGTTGTTATTATAACAGGAATGAACCCTCGAGCGTGGTTGTGTAGGTCTCGCGACTCGGAACAGCCCGCCCCACACATCGTCATAGTGACTGTAATAATAACTTTGTTACGGAAACTTCCTTTCAAAACATATTTGTTATACTCCTAAGTGTGGAAGTTGTGAAATATTTGTATGTTATATTCGTTCGTATAAATTAAATTAGGTCGCACCTGTTCAGGGAAACTTCTATTGTTTGTGGCGTTCATCATTGACTGTAATTATTCGGTGTTTATATTTATTACAATAAATTGTAGACATTCCTTTGTGAGTAATGAGGTTGCTGTTGTATTATTTAATTAGACAACGACTAAATATTGTTTTCTAAATATAAACATTTCTAGGTATACATAATACAACAATATACAATACCTAACAAATAAATAAAATACAAAATAAAACCAATGCATAAAATAATCATATATTATGAAGTACATGTCACTCAATGTTATCTTTCTGTGTAAAAATAATGAGATGGTAAAGTATGAAATGAGGGGAGGTCGTTTGGCGTTCTGTATCGCGGCGCTGAAATAGTCGCTTCGCTCCCGGAACCGGAAGCGCGCCATCTCCGACTCCGATCGAAAACCATACCGTGCCATACACGTTGTATGGTTATTATGATAACGTGGGCGTTAAACAACAACCTTTTACCAACCTTTTGTACCCCACGATCTTCACATCCTACGTAAATACTCTCATAAAATATCTCCATAAAAAAACACTTTTATTACTCCACACTTCAGCCTTTGAAGTACTACAATTTTCGGCTTCCCATTTTAGTATTCGGCTGATTGATTGATTGGTTAGTGCTTTCGCTTGTGCTATAATACAACGTGTGTGTATTCACGGTGCATCGGCAATCCGGCTTGTTCGTCATGCGTTCAATTTGCCAGCTTCCTTTGATGCATATTTCAACAAGTTTCATGGTGAGCGTCACAGACACTGAAACTGAAATTTTACCTTAATTAAAATTGTTCGTATCAGTGCCGTACATCACTTTTATCCAACGAACATTATTCACAGGGAGATTGTGGACTGAATCAGTTTTCAATATGGAGGTAGTGTGGTGTAAACCATTTAATAATGACTTTAATAACAATTCAGACGCCATCTAGGTACATTAAACAATGTACAATCAATCGCTATCCGATTACCATAAATCACGTTCCAGCTATTGAAATCGTAAACAATAGATACCTGAGTATATCACCTACCTATTGAATAGGACACGCCTAACTGTTCTATATCTGAAACACGTCTCTCATCGGCATTTTCGGATAAATTCTATTTATCAACAAGTAAACAATGTAGTATACACATTTATTTGTATGTATAATAATGTTCACAAGTATACTTTAGTCCATTAGCTAAGCTCGTGACGCGGGTACTCGGTAAGCGGATCAGAGAATAGGTTTATGCGTAGGATAAGACGCCAGAATGGTCTTGCTTGCGAAGTAAATGGAGGCTTAAATAAATCAATACAACAAAAATATCGTCAGCTATCGTAAGCGCATTTTAAACAGGAATTAGGTGGCTTACATTAACATGGACTGCGCCGCAGATATGAGAATGTGCTTACCTAGTGTCTAGACTCCGGTAATAAGTCGTATTAGTGGAAGGCACTCGTGAAAGTGTTTAGTTATGAATCGCACAATTTCCACATGAATTCAGGAATCACAGAGGTTTTTCGGATGATTTCCCCTGGGCCGACAGATACCACTTTAGGTTCTCTACATTACAGCTTTATACGAACCTACATAGCTGTATAAATACATATTTCATATCGCTTTCTATACCAAACATTATTGGTGGACAAAGCCAGTCATTGGAGGTATTCGATGACGTCATTTCAATTTATTTTTCGGCAGCAGAATAAATACTGGGCTTTAAATTCCGATCACGTCGCCCGTCTTTTGCCTAATGCGATCCACTCAAATTCAACTTACAGTAAAGTTATTTGCGGGCAAACTAGAATTATAATTACCTTAGAAGATGTTCGCAGACGTTGAATAGAAGTTATTTAAAATAGAATTATAGTAGACAGACGAAGTGAGTGGTGAAAGCGCAGTATGCAAACTTCAAAGAAACTGGAGTTAATGAAGACGGTACGCAATAAAGTTTTGTAAGTCGTCAGGTGTCGGGAGACGGGGCTGTGTAGTCTGCAATGTAACACGGCGGGTGATAGCGGAGCGCTAACATTCAGCTTATTGTGCTCCTAACAACTAATTGCCAGCAGTGAAGAAACAAACATGGAAAGCAAAATTAAAACTGCACTAAGAATGACGCAAAACAAAGAATCGATCAAAAATGTATATAACAATAGGCTTGGAAAGGCAATTCAATGCTTCAAAAAATATCTTTTTTAAATATTTTATAATAATAATTCTTTTCGTTAAACGGGATCAATTATATTTGCCTGGAAAATACTTAATGACGGTTTCAGTTAACATACAAACAGGTACTTAATTTTGCAAAACGAAACATCACATTTCATCTTACTGAATAATTAAACGTTGGCTTATATGCTTTAATCCCTGTTTCAATTATAACAGTCGAGATATTCTCATAAATGTTTCACAAATACCTACGTTTCAACCTGGTAGCTATTTAGTTGCCAGTACTATATAATATACCGTTTCCTTTTACAAAATAATTACGGTCGGCCGGAAGTACAGTCTGAACTTCTGTGTTGTACTGCAGTTGTGTGGGTGAGGCTGTGTGCGTAAAGGATCAGGTGACAATCGGTGTTTGAGGCATTGCTGTTTGTTTCCGCCGCCCCCTGACAATTTATAAGCCCTTCGTTTGGGCACAAAGGATTGCCTTATCTGTTTCCAAATTCATGAATTGTTTTGCGAGAAGTCAAGACACATGAAAGATTATTTTGTTTACCGCCGCTGTTTCAGGTGTTCGCTTGCTTATTCAATAGGATTCCAATTGTTATCTACTCACTGTTTATACATTTATTGTGTTAACAAACAATGACTCCTAATAAGGAAGTAATTATAAATATGTTCGAGGTTTCTAACGAGTTCCTTATGAAGTTTAATTAACGTGCGCTCGAGTAGGGTTTCGTACATAAGTGTAAAGTAAAAGCTGTTTTCAAGCAACAAAGCACTTCACTTATTGGAAAATCCGAGCTAAACCTAAGAAAATTCAATAATATGAGGGCAGGGAGGTCGCAGTTAGCAGCGGACTGAGTCTAACAACGCGTCGTTTATTGAAAGTTATTTGAAAGCCGTCTGCGGTGACCGCCTGCCTATAAGAGGTTTCATGTTATTTACGACTTGCTGGCCCGAGCGGTTTCGCGTAGTGTGTTTCGTGTTATTGCTCTTGTAGACATTTTGCGATATAGCAATGTAACTGCTTATGGTTGTATATTAGGGTTGAATAATGAATATTTTCTGGATAAATAACATAAACTACCTAATAGATGTGCAAGTATATTTTGGCGTGTGAGTAAAATTGGACCAAATCTTGTCCTTTCTTTAAGCAATTGGGTACCTATTTGTTTTTTTTTTTCCTGTGAGTAATCAGACAGATCATTTTACGTGCGTACTTGCGGTTTCATTTTTGTTTTGCTCTTATTAAAAATGAAATAGGAGACAAATAATAAAAATATAAAAAATGTTTGTTATTAACAGGGTTGGAAAAAAAACAGTTTTTTTTTTTAATTATATAAAACAAACAGTTCAAAATGTTTTAAACGAGTGTTTTTTTTGTTTTTTTTTTTTAGTTTAGGGCATTATTTCAAATTAATTCGACTATATTTCTTTTCTAGGCTAGATCTTTATAAACTCGACCTAATAAATTAAATAAATATTTACAAAAAAAACGATCAATAGATAACATTTATTTGTATGTTGCGTAATCAAACGCTTCACATTCACCCGGTAGGTACGAGTATGTTGTAATGTTGATTTTATATTGGGCGACACGTAGGGATTTTCCTAGCGGGACAGGCGGCGCGCCTCCTATTCGTTCATTGTTCATAAGGCATATCCCCGCGCCACGGTGCGGGGCTTTACCTTATGAACAATGGACTGAGAAACACCGATCTACTTATATGCCTAAAAAATAGGGGAATTACCAAATTTCTTTCGACAGCCGACATTAGGGATCGAAGTTTACGTTTTTTATTTATGACTAATGTTGTTTATTAATTAAAATTGTTACAATTTTAATTGTTTTGAAATTATTATGATAATGTTTCAAAAATAGGTGCTATCTTGTCCCATACAAATCCTGGTACTTAGATATTTGTTTGATTGAATGAAATACCTACATAACATAAAAATAATGTCTGAGTTTATATGTTTGCAAACGCAGCCACGACTAGAGATGTGCCTGATGGCAATATTCCCACTGCCGGCAATATTCCCAATATTGCCACTGCCGGTAAAATACCAAAATTGCCGGCAACTTTGGCAATATTGCCAAAGTTGCCAGTCAAATAACACCAGTATATTTTATTATTACTGCAGGTGCAGTTTATATTACTGTACATAATACGTTGCGGCATTAAGTCCGCCTTATAAAAACTACTAAGTTGTTACTCTAAACGGTGATTTACTGATTATGTAAGAATTACCGAAACAAATGCATTAAAATAATGTTATTTTTGTTGATTATTTGTAGTTTTGACAGAGATTTATACTTCCATATTGTATAGGTACTTATACTCGTTGTTTTTGCTATGTGATTTTGTATGAAAAACTAGTAGCCCACTCAACGAACAGTTATAGAGGGAAATTCTTGGAACACGATTTTGGACTACGTTACTTTGTTTGAACTAGTTAGGAGGTGAATATAATTATCAAAAGTCCCCGCCACTAGCCCTTGTGCTGTGGGGGAGGGGGGTTTAAAGGTTCCATTTTTTGATTTTTCACTTATATCTCGGAAACCATGCCTCCTAACGGCATGGTTTGTATGAATAAAACAAAGGCTGAATAAATTTCCTATAAGTTTTATTTAGTAACCATTTCGATATCTTGTATAGTTTTCAAAAAACCATATTTAGCCTCCAGATAAAGATCTGGAGGCCCATATCACCTCAAGATGCAGCATGCTGGCTCTGTTCATCGCAGGTGGTGAAGGGAGGGTCTGAATCAACTGCTACTGCTTTCTAGATCTATGGCGATATCAAATACAACTTTCCAAATGCGCGAAACTAAAAATGTTTTTTCCCCTAAATTACAGACTTTCAAAAGCGGATACCTCGAAAACTATGAAAACTCGAAAACTTACAAGATATTGAAATGCTTACTGAGTAAAACTTACGGAAAATTGAGGTACCTTCCACCCCCCCCCCCCCCCCCCAGAGCTCATGGTTTTGATATGTTCACCTCCTAACTAGTCCAAACAAAGTTACGTTGTAAAAAATGTGTTTCTAGAATTTCCCTCTATGCTTTGAGCATTCGTTGACTAGATTAAACTACAACATTAAAATACATTATTCGAATTTATGCCTTTTTATTCAATATTTATTCAATACACAATGATCGTCAGTTCTTATCTTAAAATGTATGTGTAATTTCTTATATTCACAGTCGTGTGCGGCAACAATGGGCAATATTGCCGGTAAAATACCGGGAATATTGCCAAAATTGCCGGCAATTTTGGCAATTTTCCAAAAAAAAAAAAATTTTTGTATATAATGTATACCATGATCTGTAAATGCTAATTTTAAGTGTGTTACATAGTTTTCGCACTCACTTTGACTTAAAATTAAGCAATATTCCCAAATATTTCCACTCCCGGCAATATTGCCGGCAATATTTCCACCTATATTCCCACCTTGGGCAATATTGCCGGCAACGGCACATCTCTAGCCACGACACAGTAGAAATTCCTAGTGTGGGGCAACGTTTTATTATTAAAAAAAATGATTAAGTCAATTACAATGCCATTGATAGTTCAAAAATATAACAGCAATAGAGACTCGATTGGTTTTATGTTGAACTATTCAGACTCAAATACCTACTTATTATTTTATTTTAATTTTATATTCAGTTATTGCGACATGAAAAGTAGTTTTAAAACATGTTTTTTTCGTACTGTTTTATACAATGTTTTAAACTTGTTTTAATCTTTGTTTTTGAACATGTAATAAAAAACACTGTTTAATTTCAAACTGTTTTAAACATGTGTTTTAAAACAACTTGTTTTAATCATGCCAACCCTGGTTATTAAACGTATAAATAAAAAATCAAATACCTAATTCATTAAAGAACAGCATTATGCCATTACTCTAAGATAATTTCTAGGCTGTTCGCTATGACGAGCTCGTGGTCGATTCAGAGGCTTGCTAAGTATAGTGTTGCGACACGGTGGTCGTTCTCAGTAGTTTAGTGACTAGCAAACCGTAGTTTTGACGCTGGAGCAGCGCTGCACATACAGAATCCGCGAATTGAGAGTCAAAAGATCCTTGTAATAGTATCTTCAGTACAGCTGTAATTTTATTAGCCACACCCTTTCCGAAATGGTATTGAATGTACAAAATGGTTAGTTCTGACTCTAAGCTTAGGCCAGAGCCCTTATCACGAGTTTTCACTATTTTACTTTACAGAGCGTCTTTCCAGTATTTACAGCGTTGCTTGAGGCCTTATCATGAGTTTTCAGTTATTCTGACGTAAAGTAAACTGGAACTTTGGCATTTGCAATTGACAAACAAGGAAAAAATTATTTCCTTCTTCGCACACCAGAGGCGCTGTTCCATTTTTTCATACAAGAAACGCTGTAAATACTGGAAAGATGCTGTAAAGTAAACGAGTGAAAACTCGTGATAAGGGTAGAATATGATACAAAAAAACAATGCAATGTAAGTAGTAACTACACCCTGTAAGTACTACAAAAATGATTCGAACATGGAACTATAGTTATCTGTGTGCTTAGTGCGAGTTTTTTTACGTTGACGCGATAGTAACGTTTAACCGCGTTTGGCGCTTCTATTGGCCCGCTGCAAGGTCGTGAAAACTCTCAACCAATGAGAGCGCCAAACGCGGCTATACGTTACTATCGCGTCAGCGTAAAAAAACTCGCACTAAGCACACTGGGTTATCAAATCGTTTACCTAATAGTTACTGTCAAATGCAAACGTTAGTTTGTGAAATGCTTTGATTATATTAACAGCGGATACAGCGTTCACGGGGCGCGCACATTGTCCCGAACTCCCCTGTACGTTGCATCACGCAAATTGTGTACCAGGACAAAGTGTCGATAAAATACCGACACACGTGCGAAATACGTGACAACAAGAAGTAATCTCCGAAATACGACTGCGACGTCACGACACACGCCATATTTCCAAGCACTTTCAACATTTCCGCAGAGATTTACTCATAAACCCCAGAATAACCATAGACCTGTCCATAACCTAATTGAGTTTCGCTGTACTCCGAACCCAATGTTTACAGCAAACGTGTACCTACATACGGACGAACTTTACTAATACAATTTCATATTAAAGCCATGTGTACAAGGTTGCAAATAGGACATGGTCGCCCGATCTGTTCGTTACATGGTGATAGTTGTGCAAAGCCCCTAATAAATCCGAGTACAATGGCTGCCCGGCCCCGCGCCGTCGCCCATCGCACCTGCAGTCGCCTGCCGCCTGGGAGATGCAACAACATGGACGCTTCATTCATTGTGAAACGACTTTGTTTATGTACCTATATTTGCGTTTGTCCATTATAGATTTAAAATTAATAATTATGAACGCTGTAATATAAATGTTCATACGTGTGGTAAGCTTCAGAGAAAACTCACCCCTTTTGTTAGTGACCTCAATATCAAAAGGGGTGAAATTTCTTTGAAGCTAACCGTACTATGTGTCACAACTTCTAAAGGATCTCACAATGACATCCATCTGTCAACTGTCACTTGAAAATAACGTTTAGCCATAAAATACTTTTTTTTTTTTAACGTGGTAAAATCATCAAATGGGTCCTCCCACACAGGGTAGGGCGGGAGGGACTGTCAGACTCGTAATGACTAAAATCCAAGGTGTCCTTCAGTAGCCCTTTACGTTCCAGGGTCCTGGGTCACGGTAATTGGTTAACTCCCGCGACCAGCCTTAAAATACTTTTTTATTCCTCTAGAGGAAAAAAAAAGTATCTCCCCGTCATCATGCTGACGCTCTTTGAGGCGCGCGTGGAACACAACGCGCCGTCGACCCGCGCATGGTCCATGGTCGGACAGCGAGTCGCCCTTTACTCGCCGCCCGCATGCCGGAGCCATAAAATACTTGGAGCAAATGATTTTTAACTATTTTTAATAATAAATATTACCTCTTCTATTTCGCTAAGGTTATTTCCATGTGTAAATTGTATATCTTAGAGCGTGTGAGTGTTAAAATGCCGACGTCACAATATGGCGTTCTAAAACTTTCCTTAGAAATTTCGCAGCAGAGTAGGTACTTACTTCATTCAGTAAATGATTATCCAAAACTTTCGACCTTGGAGTTCCAGATAGCTTTACTTGGGCTTTGATCTCGTTCGCTTCATAGTAATAATTCTACTTAGTCCCACCACATATTTTATTTATGTTCTCAAGTTGAAATATCCATTTGATGAATTCCCAGACTTGTTGTTATTTAAGATAAGCCCCCCGCCGGCTTCTTTGAAAGTACAAAAGCTTTGAGATTAATTTAGATAGATAATAATTATTTAGACAAGAATTACCACAAAATATCATGGCATAGGTACTTGTATAAAAAAAACAGAATTGAATTTTTTTTTTCAGCAAATCACGCCCGTGTTCCTACAATGAAAACTTAGTCACTATAGTACAGTCATTAAAATAGAAAAAGTGGAAGTTCTAAATAATAATCGCGAAAAACTGAATTTTGTGACATTTGGCCTTTATTTACATTTTATTTTATGAGGCTTTTGAGATAGCTAGAACACTAAAACAATATGAGTTTCTAGCTTATTATTTCTCATTCAGAGACGAAACGCTTATTTGCCAAAAAATGAAAAATCGTATAACCAAAAACAATAAAGCAACTCTATTCTAAAACCAAAACATTTAATTACTTAATGTTCTGTTAAATTCGGCCGAAATACTGGCCAGTAAGCCGAGGTACAGCAGCCATAAATAACTTTCCGTTACCATCGACAATATCCACTTTTTAGCTGGCCAACAAAACCGACAGTGCTGACTGTTTACGAAGCATTTCGCTTTGCATCTGAACAAACCTGCGCGGATTTTCATGCTGAACTTTTGCTGCGGGCGGCATTGTAAAAGCCGACGGGGTGTGACCATTAGCGCACCCGGTAATTACGGTTGTTCCGATGTGCCGACCAAATCCGCGGCCCGACACCCGCTTATACTAACAATGTGTTGTTATTGCAACCTGTAAATACTGTTGTATCCATCACAAGTTGCAAGCAGTCTTGGGTCCAAAGTTTCCGGCAGAGAGAACGCAACAATATTGTAAAGCTGAAGAGTTTGTTTGTTTGAACGCTCTAATCTCAGGAACTACTAATTTGAATTGAAAAATTGTTTTTGTGTTGGATGAAGCATTTATCAAGGAAGGATAAAGGCTATATACAACATTATTTTTAGTATATGCGAAACCTGAATATAGTTTGTTCAGAATCAGTAACTGATTCGATTCCAATAATTTTTACACCATATTATATTTTTTTTCTAAAATATTTTAATTAAATTTTATTACCAGTTAATTACAATAAAATCACCGTACGGTTAGGTACCTATTGCCAAACTATTATCACGAGTGTATAACACAGTAGACGCGGTTTACGCGGGTGTACCGCGGAATGAGCATGTTTTTGAACGGACAACCACGTAATATACAAGCTTATAACTTTGTGATTTTTTATGATACGGTTTTAAAATTTTGTACATAGATTCTTTACACAAAAATATTGGACAGGTGTATCGGGTTTAGCATAAACAAAAAATAATGTTGGATATAACATCACATTATGACCAAAACGAGCTGAGCAGTGGGGTTGAAATCGTGGGGAACAGATAGTAATAAATATGTATTGAAAAACCCACGATTGAGGAGGAATTCATAGTGTGGAGCAAAGGTTTTTTTTAGTAGCTTATTATGTGTCTCACTGCTGGGCAAAGGCCTCTTCTTTTCTTTCCAAACCTCTCTATTTGTCTAAAGTCTTAGTGGGGGCTAAGTTATAAATCAATAACAAAGGTAAATCAATGTCTCTCGGCAACAAAAAGCGCCACCCAATTTAACAATTAACACGATTTTTTTAACAATTATTCACAAAGGCTAGGATAAAAGTCAGTCATATCTGGTTTTTGGTCCAGTTCGTTGAAAATGTAGATTCAGGGCTAATTACAAGGTCTTCAAAGACATAAAGGCCGAAATCACGACCAAATAGTTACTCAACCTTTTTTTTCTATTGGTAAAATCATTAAATGAGTTCTCCCGCCCAGGGTGGAGTGAAACAGACTGACATACTAGTACTGAATAAAATGCACGATATTCCTAAAATAGCCCTTTACGTTCAAGGGTCACGGTTATCTGATAACCATGGGTCGGAATTAGATTGAGTTATTCATGTAAGTACTTTACACTGATTTCATACAGCGAAAGAACAAAGTGGATATGCACCAAATCCCGTTCCTAATTACATTTGAAGAGCAGAAAAATCCCGTGCTTTATTACCAGTAAATAAAAAAAAAAAAATTACTTTAACACTATTTATCTGTCTAATCTATCTCTGATGTTTTTATTATTATTATTTATTTGTAATACTGTTTTCCACACGAGATTATCTATTAGAAACGGGAAGATGCATATTAATATCAACATTTCGATGCTAGTACCTACTAAAATAATTCCGACCTTTGCTGAGAACACAGTCCAGCAACTGTTCTCAACGTGAAGCAAAAACAATTAAGAGCGCTTACTCTGAAAGTTGGCAACGTCGCAAATGGCTGTCAAATATTTACAAGATTTAATTAATTTTACAAATTTACTGTATGAAAATAAGAAAATATATGGCTCTGTAGTGCACTAAAAAATGTATTAGGGAATACAGTAAAATATCGTAACACCGAATAAATAGTTTTAGACGTAAAAAAAGCATTTGGAAACATTCCAAATGCCTTTTATACGCCTGAAACGGTAGCAACATCAAATTCAGTGTTTTAATTGCATTCATATATCAGTTTTCTAGTGCACTACAGAGCCATATTTCTAATTTTCATAAAGTGACATAGTCAAATTAATTAAAACTTGTCAATATTTGACAGCTATTAGCGATGTTGCCACCTTTCTGGTTATGCGCTCTTAACATCAGATGAGCAAAAACTCTTTTCGTGGTCCATTTGCACCAACCTAATCCAGTTCCATGAAACACAAAACCAAATCCCAAGTGAAGATGGTTCCTTAGTTTTCCAATTATAAAGCGAAGCAATTTAAACTCGGATCTTATATCGCAATTTACAATACTTAAGTACCAACTGTCCCGAATCTAGATCGCTCGAGTTTAAAATTGTTTGATTATTACCACTCTGTACATCTATAGAGAGCACAGACATTACGGAATTTGCAGAAGCATACTTATGTAGTTGTTTTCGAAGAGTAAGTGCGAGTATTGTAACTAGATAATAGGAAAGCATATGCTCATTGAAATATTTCTTTGCTTTAATATTTATAAGTTATTAATTCTAACTGAGAAGTTACCAGACAAAGTTCATGAAAAAACTGTGTGATAACGTCCGTAATTAACGTAGTATTTCATTCAAAAATAATAATTTTGGAGATTGAAAAAGAGTGTCCATGGAGTTTCTTGCTTATTCTTCTCCATAGAGATCTACGCTTTGGAATGAGCACCGACAGTACTTTCACAGTTTTTATGTCTTGTGACTGGGACTGTAGCACCATAACTATCTTTGTACTTGTTTTATTCTATGTCTTTTCTTTTGACAACTTCATAAGTGTGTAATTGGCCTAGTTGAAATAAACGATTTGATTTGATGATTCTCAATCTAAATCCTGATTCGAGGTATTTATGGGTTCACGGACATCTTAAAGACTCGGATGTGGTCGTTGATTGCTCACAAAAAAAGATTGAGATCAAGATTGCGACCGAAATACATTATTAATTTTCCGTCTGAAACAAGATCAACTTAAGTACTTTTTTCATGGGACAAGTAATCATAAAATATTATTATCATCGTGAAAAATATTCAACAAATACGTTTACAATTTTATTCCCAGTTTGGAATTTTACGATTTTATTCAGTAAGTACTGTAGACACTTAACCTTTGTATTGTCTGACTTGAACTCAACCCTTTACCTATTATTATGTCTAGAAAATTCGGAATAAAAAGAAATAAATTACACGGAAAAACAACTTTAAATAATAGAGCCAACCGTCAAAGAGAGGTTTTCCACATTGGGCACCCACTGATCTGGCACCTCAACTAATGGCACCTAAGGTATTCGACCTAAAGCACCTTTTAATATTTTTCTCTGCTATATAAGACAGGTGAAAACATAGGAAGTTAAGAGACGAAATAATTATTGAATTTATTATTAAAAATGCTTTTCATCTGCTCATGGTTTTACAGTACATTAATTTCAGAATTAATATTCAAACAAAATCTAGAAACTCACATTTGAACCTACTATAAACAGACACTGAACCAACCAAAGGAACGTCATAGCAAAGATAAGAGTTAGTATCTAATCCGATTATAACTATATTCACTTAAGTCCTTTGATTCGTCTGCACAAAGCGTCACGGAGCGTCGCAATTTCTCGACGTGGTTGACGCAGAAATTACCTAAGCTTAGACAAACGCGACGCGACGCGAAGCTAACTCGACGCTGGAGTTGCTCGGCGCTGATTGTCGGCTCGGAATCCGCTGCAGGCATCTGCGACGCTAACTACTTATTATACTAACAATTGTCGCATGTTCCTTGTCGTTATGTGCGATTCTACACGTCAAGGAAGGAAATTCAGACTTGTCAACTGTCTACGTCTAGTGTGTTTATAGATATCCCCTCGAATTTACATTTATGATGGTACTTTTGTTTTTGGTGAGAAAACGACTTAATTATTAACCTTATTTTCTACAAGTGGTAAGTATTGTTAGAAGCATAACAAAATCAAAATCTTTTTAAGTACTTATTTCTGAAAAATATTCCTGGAAAGAGCTCCATGTTTTTTTCTATGCGATACGCGCTTTATGCCCCTCTGGGATCGTTCCCATTGTTCTAAGTATTCTTCTGATTTTGAAATTAGTGTTTATTTTTCTTTTTAATGTCACCATACAAGCCAGTTACATTCGAACGTGAAGGTTTAACGTCTCTATAGGTATAATTTCGAAGTACCCTCTAGGGGTACACTCACCTGGAAATTGAAATCGCAATCTTAGTGATAAAATCGCACGACGTCCTAAAACCTACACAGCTGTCAATTCGCACAGACCTTCTGACTTCGCAGCATGTGACTGAAGGTTTTCGATTTGGGGCCACACACTCATGCCCCTTGAGGATCGATTTCCTTTCATTGTCAGCAATAAATTCCCCTACTTTTTTATTTACCACATGTGGTACGATCCAAGGTTGGAAGTGAAAATCTTGAATGGATTCGTTTCGATCTTACATAAATGGGATAGGTTTTCTTAAATCCTTGGAATAATTGATAAATAAAAAAGTCTTTAATGCCAATATTAAAACAGGCAAATTAAAAACTAAAGAAAAATTGTTTAAAAATGGTTATAGAGATAGATTACGCCTACACTACTACCGGAATATTTTGTCTCTTGAGGCAAAAATAATATCACTGAAAAAAGAAGCACTGTTCTTTGGACTCATTAATTTATCAGGTTTCCACCGTATGGTTCACCGTGTCCTCTAATTGGTCCACACATTATTCACACGTGGTGTGCCGTTCGAATAGATCCGAATGTGAAGAATCTTTGGTGGGTCCCAAACAATTTAGACATTTTATTTAACATAACATTGTAAATCCAATAGAATCTACAAGTGAATAATCTACCTTTACCCTAAACAATAAAATAATTAACCCTCAAACCAAGCAAGTATTCAGTCAACCAAGAATACAAGGCAGAAGCGGTTGTCAAAGCAAAGCGTAACATGGAGAAACAATTTTCCCGAGGATTCGGTACCAAGCGAGGCCCTGCGGCATCTAATCAACCGCGAAGGAAATTAAACTGTTGAATTTATTAACGGCCAGGCTCGAATAATAATCCTTTGTAACTACTCTCAATATCGTCTTAAATGTACTGGAGACGATCTATTGAATAATAAACAGGATTACGAAGTAGGTTAGTAATGACTCCTGTGGTAGCCGAAATTGGGTGTCGGTGTTTATAATCAAATTCTTTGTGTTTGCACACAAAAAATCAATTCGTAATACGAGTACAAATTGAACGTAATAGTCACGTAGGGATACCAGACCGAAATACATAAAAGGTTTACCTAAATGTATTCCTTGGATAAATGTTACTTGCGTTGAGAAACTAATTACTGCTACATTGGTTATGAATACTACAGTTCTAGTACTAACATTGACTTGAAGCCAGATTAAATAGAAAATCTTCATCAAGGCATAAAGGGCTTAATTAATTAATTTTTGTTTGCACAACCACGCAGTAAGAGTATAGAGTTGAAGTAAATATTTGTACTTTAGACTGATGGTCTATGAATTGGTGACCATTTATCATAGCCAGTTTCCTCCATGTCTCGGACAGCCTTTCTAGGGGGAATCGAATAACCCAGTTACTGCAGGTTGTGGTGGTCAGATATGCAGTCGCTCCATGTAAAATACTGATAATCAGCTGCATCCGGTTCCACTGGAAGCCAACCCTAAAATATGTAGTAGGAAAAGGCTAGGCAGACGGTGATGGATGGATGGTGATGGATGGATGATGTAGTTTAGACTGATGATCGATTGATAAACAAATGGAAATGGAAGGGATCTATCAAAATGCAAAAAAGTTAATAAACTAACCTATCCTATATAGCTTTAAACCAAGCGGAATCTCTCATTAGGTCGAGAACAAGCTATTATGAGGTGTAATGAAATAAATAAACAAAGGATACACCTACAAATTTAATTATAAGTCATTAAACTTTAGGAAACTGGTTTAAACTACGCAATATGTGTGTAGGTTCTGTTACTATTTACTCATTAGCCCGCAATAAAAGTTATTCACGCCCACCTTTAACCGTTCGGACTATTTATCACGCGGTTGTTACAAAAGTTTTGTAGAAAGAGTTTTTGGAGTGGACCCCTGTGTCGTCCCTCCTCAAGATTGATGGTTTCCCTTAGTCAACTGGTTGTTCATGGTGGCCATTCTTCCCGCACTCACCCTTTGTGTGTACTATTGTTGTGAGTTTTACAATTTTCATTAAGATCCTTGTCTACGTGGAGGCGTGTTGCTCATTTAATGAAATTGAGTGCGACTGTGTCCATTCAAACCTCATTCGAACACCGTACTGCTTTTAAGTAGGTTGAATTTTTCAAGTGGTCGTGTATGACTGAATCCTTATGTATGAGGTATAGCGAAACATGCTGTCTCGGGAAAGATTTTGATGAATTCGTTGGATTATAAAAAAAAATCGAATTCTAAAACAACCATAAATAAAGTAAAATAACTTTTTTGTCGTTTTGTTTTTTAATTTGTTGACTATTTTACTACCGACCGAGTTGAGAACCTCCTCCTTTTTGAACTCGCTTAAAAAAAAGAACCAGCCTGGAACCAAAAAGTCTTTCAGTCAGATTAAGCCGGAAACAAATTATTTAACACGCCACGCGACGCAACGTGTCGACACCCGATGTGCAGTGAGCGCGTGTGGTCGCGTCGGGTGTTCATAGTGTGATTCTGGTCATAGAAAACAATACATTTGATTTGACCCAACACGCATCACGTTTCATCGGGTGGCGTCGGGTGTTAATAATGTGTTTCCGGCTTTATTATTCCTACTCCTTTGAGTGTTTTTCGCTATTTCTCATAGTTTTCTTATTTACGGATGGCTAAATCTCCCTTAGAAAATTCACCCAATATATTGAGAAATGTAATGTGTTTAATGTCCGCTCGTGCGTCTATCGTTTTCAACTAGCATGTTCGATTTCATAGATATTTACCGACATTATGAATAATTCAAGCGGATAGTGTGGCGTGAAAGAGTCTCAAAGGAAATACGAGCACCTATGGAGCATGGAGTTTAAAATTGACGGTGCTGTCTGCACGTCTTCGTTTCAACGTCTAGCACGTTACCCCATGAACTTGTCGGGTGTTCGGGAGTCCGAACACAACACGTAGCGCGAGTGATATCCTACAGATTTTATTGAAGGTTCATTCAAAGATTCGCGTGTTTTAAAATTATACACTTAAATATGTTTAGGGATCGCAATTTTGAAATTGTAATATATTTTAATATTTTATACACAATTATATTAATAACACTACACATTTCCTTTTAACTGCTTCTTTTATTTATAGCCCGTGTGTCAACAGTGGGGTGCCAACTAAAAACCAGCGCTGGCTAGGTGTCTTTCTCTGAGCAAATTCCGAATTGGTTACCCTTTCAATGTGGACATGCTCAGTGCTTGTGTTATTATTATGGTGTTTTGTTTTTTGTAAATAAAAATTTAAAGAATATTCCATAATTATTTTTTAACTCCATTTGTGTGTCTGCAACCGAATCAATATATTTCTATTCTATTCGCTACAAATGATTTGGCGATGGAAAAATAAATTAGCTACACTGAAAATCAGTACATAATATCATGATCTCAAAGTCACGTAATAAATTGTAAATTAAATATTCGTAAAAAAGGTATAACGAGGTATGTTTGGTGCCGCAGACATATTAGGAAAGTTTCTTCAAATCAGTCCCCTTTCGCATTACGCCTGTGGAGTACATTCAAGCCACGTTCCGTAGCTTTCATTCAAATGGACGTGTCGAGTTTTCGTGGCAATTCGAATACTTTATCACAAAGTGGAGACCTATAAAACCTTCAGGAGCGATAAGTAAGCAAATATATGAGCGCCATGAATATTGTTATTTTGGGAATGACTTTAATAAACAACTGATTGGTATCTAAGCTGTTTATTTTGTAGAATTCTTTCAAGTATAAAAGTTGATATTGTTATTGAATAAAACCACAGAATACATAATGTAAAACATCCCTTTAGGCACATGTTAATTTATGTAAACATTTAACAGACCTGTTTAATATAGACAATAAATCTAAGTATTCCCGTCAAATAAATACAGATTCCATAGCTGTTACTGATAAATTACTGTCAGTGAAATCTTATAACACTTCCAGACCTGGGTATCGAACCCCATGTTCCAAATGAAGCAGGAGATTTTATGTCTATTTCACTAACGAACATGCAATGTAGTTATGTAAATAAATACATAAATATTTAGATTTTTACATTATTCGCAAATATACACAAACAACCTACTAAACTGTCATTACAATCGGTTATAAACATTTAAACTTTTATTTATACAGAAAAAGGATAATAACTGGTAAATGTGCTAAGTAAAAATTAAACATTATTCCAATAGAACTGTGATGGCTAATGTACAATCGACAAAGTTGAATCATAGTACCATAAGCTTATTTTCTTACAGACTTTGAAATACAATTAGGTCCACATTCGCGTAAACATACATATCCATGGTAACGACTTAGATCTTTGTCAATTTGACGGATTCAAACGATTTATTGTCAAAATGGGTCATGATTCAACTTTGTCGATTGTACTTGTGGCGGCGACTGTATTTGCATACATTAAACGGAGATTAATAAAGTTCGTTAAGCTTCAACCGTGAAAAGCCAGATGTGGGGGCTTAGAGACTCAATGGGTATAGGAAATTGGCTTGTTAAGGAAATTATTTACGGGATTTTTAGTTAAACAAAACTAATTAAACTTTAATTAAGTATCTAGATAACGTGTACGTTACTTACAGAAGACTTTTTAAAGTCAATACGACAGTTTAATCGATATTGTACGAACAGCGAATTAATATTAAAAAATACTGATTTTTGCTGAGGAGTTTTGTTCCACCAATTTTTAACCGACTTTGAAAAAAGGAATATGTTCTCATTTTTTTAGAGTTCCGTAGTCAACAAGGAACCCTTATAGTTTCGCCATGTCCGTCCGTCCGTCCGTCCGTCCGTCCGCAGCTTAGCTCAGAGACGCCCAGTACTAGAAAGCTGTAATTTAGTGTAAATATACGGATTTGTTACGCCGAAAAAGTGGTAAAATAAAATCTCGATAAATATTTTTTTTTTAGGGTACCTCCTGTACACGTACAAGTGGGGATGTTTTTTTTTTTCCCGGGTACCCCTTAGTGTGGGGTATCATTAGAAAGGCCTTAAAAAAATATTGATAGTTTACATTTACAATTTTTTGATAAAAAGATCCGTTTGTGAAATATTAAGCTTTAAAGTGCTAATTTTTGCTCGACTCGAGTGTCCCCCCCCCCCCCCTCTACCAGCTAAACGGTTATGTTTGGGGGTGTGAAAAAATTCACAATAGTAGTATATATAACGAAGTTTAAAAGAAAATTATCATGACTAAGTAGGCTTTACAAGTTTACGAGTAATAGTCGACCAACTTATAAAACGTACTTGGATAACATATTTTCCTAAACAAAATGTATCGGAGAACATGTACTTCAACTGCAAATGTAAGTTTGTCAACTTTATTTTTACAGCTTTAATAGGTTGATATGTTTTGGGGATAGGTAGGTTTTTATTGTCAACTATTTTTAACTAACTTTAAAAAAGGATTGGTTCTCAATTCGTCGTAATCTTTTTTTTTATGTAGTTTCTCCGATTTCTCAAAGACGCCTGGACCGATTTTGAAAATTCTTCTTTTTAAAATTAAATTCAGCGAATCAGTTTAGTTAGTTGGCATAAGTATTTTGATGGGCAACTACGGAACCCTACACTGTGCGTGGCCCGACACGCACTTGGCCGGTTTTTTAACATTATATATTGCCTGATTTCTCGATGACGCCTAGATTGATCAGAAAATTATTATTTTGTTTGAAAGGATATACTTTACAGTTGGTCCTAAGGTGTTAAGATCAGTATCAGATGACGGGATCTTGAAGAAATCGAGGGAGCTCTTCATAGAATGACAGCACATACATATTACGTCTGAACCCACTAAAAAAACAACTTTTTGAAAAAAGAACATAACAATAAAAAACGACGCTTATCTTCAAGATTCACCTAATTAGGAGAAAATTCTACGCATCATATGAAAAAACCCCAGAACTACAGAATAAAACGAGGTTGTTTATACCTACTTAGCGAAACATAACAGGCTGAAAACAAAGTAATTCAGACGTGCCTACACGTTACCAGCTCGTCCCGAACCGCAACGACCCATTCTACCAACTATGTATTATACCCAACTTAGCCGACGATAAAAAGCAGTTCGGGGTTTACGAAGTACGTACTTGTTAGTCGTACGATGTTCATTAAATAGTTTTGTATTAGCGTTTAATTAAAATTCTGAAATAATAATAAAATAAACAATTAATATACTTTGTCACTGTTTAGAAAGCTTAGTTTTATTTTTATATTTAAGTGGGTTATGTTTGCATTAATTAAGGTCTCACGTAGATATAACTATCATTAAAAGTGGACAAGTCTTTTATAAGTTTAACCACACTAGGAAGTTCTCCTGTGTCGTGGTGTGTATATAAAATATAAAATCACACCTAACGACTATACTACATGCATGTCTTACAATTATATGCTATGCGACGCGCTACACAGCAGTAAATCATCTTCTTAAAAAACATAGTGTGAAATTATTGATTTACACCAGGGTAGTTCATTTTTTTATCATTATTTAATTATGTCCGCTTATCTTAGTTTTCTTGACTTTTAACAACAACTGATTTAGTTTAGGTTTAAAAACAACATTTTTTTTTCGGTTTAAACACAAATAATGTCTAAAAACTCAAGCTAACCTCAAGTTTTTTTAACATAAGTGAAATCTTAAGAGCGGGTATAATGCCAGGAAAAATTCAGATTTCACCCTCGCGCCTCACATGCCTCTGCTCTAGTACCAATAACAACCACGGGCGCTGTGACGACGCGCTCTGCAAAACTTCTTTGAAAAAACAAAACAACTGCAGTGCCACAGTGCACCTAATATGTATTATTACAGTATGTCAAGTATGTGACTCGGCCTCTGTTCTTGAAATAAGTGTGTACCGCCGCACGGTACCATCGCACGCAGTAGTTCTGCATTTTTCATTTCATTAATTTAATTGATTTTCATTGTAGTTTCGTGATTGTGATTGTTATGTTTTTTGTTTTAAAAATGTTTCATTTGTTGTGAATGATGTAGGAAGTATTCAATAAAAACACATATTGCATGTTTTTCTCTACCTTTGTACTCTGCAAACGGCATTAGAATCAAACAATATATTATCGCGTGTGCGCTATGTATAGGAACCAAAACCTCTACCTAATATCGAATCTTACTTACAAAGTAAAAGAGAATGGCAGGCGTCTGTGGAGTCTGGGTACCACGGTTAGAGCTCGCCTTCACATATGAAAATATCCTCAATAGATAGTTCTCGGCGAAATTAAGAAATAAGTTAATCATAGCATTTTTTTCTACCGAGTTTCACCAGGAAAGAGCTCTAACACATAAACACGTTACGACGACGCAACTTGGCGCTGCACGTTGCGTCGTTGTAACGAGCCGTGACGTGGAAATCGACGTCGAGCAACGTAAATAATCACGTCACGACGATGCAACGTGCCACGTTGAACGACGTCATATTGACGGTGTTGGATTTTTAGAATTGCCCCAGTTAGTTTCGAGAAATGGACCACACTAGATGTGTTCTCCTACTGCTAATATTATGAACACGGATAAAGCAGAAACAGATACAAAGAAAATCCGTGATCCAATGAATCCAAGATTTTACGTGCCGTGCAACGTGGCACGTTACGACAACGGTGACGCAACGTGCAGTGCCACGTTGCGTCGTCGTAACGTGTTTATGTGTAAGAGCCCAAACGCTGTTGAAAGAGCAGATTTAGGGTCGCAACACACTTATCAAAACGGAAAGGGATCGTCACCGTATCAACAAAAGCCGTTCAGTATTATTTGTATGAAACTCCTTACTGCAACGCACACTAATCGGAATCGTAACGTAATCGCATCGCCTCGGACAAGCTCACGAACCGCGGTGCAGTGCGTTGTCGACTAGTGGTCGGCTTTCCGTACCCTCGCTTACGGCTCGCCGTACGCTTACTTACGTATCTTCGTCCACTCTCCACCCACGGCCTGCGTTGCCGCACGTGCTGTACGATTCTCGAGAGAGGCGATCGTGAAGTTAGCCTTTGCGACCGTTCGCGCATGTACACTCGTAAAAAAAAAGTATTATTCATTTTATTTTAAACCAAAATACGATTAAAAACTTGAAAGGTGTCAAGGGACAACCATAACAAGTTAAAAAAAACAGATGCAAGCGATTTTCGACCGTATTGACATTTGAGCAAACACCTGATTTTAATGAAGGAGCAATGTTAGCGAACGAGAATGTGAGAAAAACAAACTAAATTTTAAATGTCGATAAGGTCGAAAATCGCTTGCATCTGTTTTTTTTAACTTGCTATCGTTAAGCAAATATTTTCCGACCTTCAAGCGATTTTCGACCTTATTGACATTTATGCGAACACCGGATTTTAATGAAGGAGCAATGTCAGCTAACGAGAATGTGAGAAAAACAAAATAAATTTTAAATGTCAATAAGGTCGAAAATCGCTTGAACCGGTTTTTTTAACTTGCTTGACGAAAGCTAGGTAAAAAAAGGTACAAGCTATTTTCGACCTTATTGAAATACCTAGGAGTGTATTTCGTACATACATTATTTGTGGTAATGATATCAAAATGTGATAAATTATTTTTTTTTATTTTCCATTTTTTATCAAATAGTAATCTGTACCTCACTATGTTTTTTTATAAGTATGTAAAATGAAGAGATCTATAAAAAAATAATAATCTAAAACAAGCGGACCTCGTGCTGAAAAATACTCGACCAGCAGTACAATTGACTAACTGTTTATTTTGCGCGCATGTGGCAAAAGAAATTTCAAAAAAATGGTATTCGGCTATTTGAAATTATTTCAGTCTTTAAATATTTTAGTTCTCGTGTTTTTGTTGTATTATGTGTTGTTTCTCTGATTATATCAACAAAAATATTATTATTTTAATAGCCGCCGGGCGCGGAGCAAACTGTCATAGTCCTCCCGTCTCAATAGAGCGGCGCCGACTGGCAGGTGAAACAAAATGATGCCTGAAACTAGAACCCGAGCCGCGACTGAAGTCGTTTTGACGCGGCGCTAGTGTCTATGTCATTACATCAAATTGCATTAAAAAAATTTAGTACCACGAGATTCCGCAGACCTTCACTCGTGACGCAGATTCTAGTGTGACACGAAATGGAAAATAACATTCTACACGGTTTAAAAACGTCGTAAGCGCCGAGTGCTAAGAACAATGATAACTTTTATTATAAACAATATTTCAAAAAAGTGCCAGACACGTCCCTCGGCTACGTAATTGTGTTCATATTGATCTAATTTATATTTCTGTAGGACGAACCAAAATAGAATGAAATCATTAAAACGTGAAAATTAGAGGTAACTTTGTGATCGTTTTCTATCGAGAAAATTTTGTCTTTTTATGTTTTCTGTTTGACTCTGCCCTCGCAAATATAATGAAGTTTCCCAACCTGTACTTTTTTTCCGAATTAAACACGATTTAGTACTCTAAAAATCCAATCCAAAATTGAAGATTTCGCTTGTAGCGCATTCTTAAACACACTAATTCACTACACAGCTTACATTACATCATAACATCCTTCAACTACATATGTACGAATTTATTCTTCTAGTAGTATGGCTTAAAAAAAATAACCCGCTGCACTACTGATAGTATTTTTTTTAAAAGACTTTTCTCCTGACTAGGAATTTATTATGAAATTTATTGTTCCCATAAAATAATTAAAATACGCGTTTATTTTAGTCAAATAACAATAAATACACAAAATGAAACAATAAAATGCCGATAATCAAACAGAATGAAAAACCAAACTCACACGCACGTACCTACGTCGTAAATGACCATAATTCACCTGAAAGTTCATTAACAATAGTGTCTCCAAAATTTAGCAAACTTTCATGATTAATTTTACTTTTGCCACCACCGTAATGTTCTAAACTATTATAGTTATACTCGTATATTAGGAGAAACTTAAAACCGGGCAATTTTTAGTCGGACTGGCGCATGGGTTCCCTACGATCAATATCGAAAAAAACATGTTTGTTGTATGGGAGAACCCCTGAAATATTTATTTTATTTTTAAAGTGAATATACACCTAAAAGTATTCTGTCAATATTTTAAGCGTCTACTTGTTGCCGTTATCAATGTCGATTAAAAAACGAGCAAAAAAATCACGTTTGTTTTATGTGAGCTCCCTATAATTTATTTTATTCTACTCGTATTTTTTAGTAATTTTTACCTAATATATCAACAACAGAAATGCATCGTCTGTTTATTCTAACTAATCTAACTGACGTCTATCTATCATGGTTCATAAGATACAGCCTGCAGACAGATGGACAGCACACAGATGGACAGCACACAAATGGTCAGCGGAGTCTTAGTACCTTATTACAGAACGTCATGCAATACTTAAGCATTAATTAAAACCAGCAGTGCAAAGCAGTGGTGGCCCAGTGGTATAGGTCCAGACTTACGAGTTGTAAGTTGTGGGTTCGAACCCCACCAGGCGCATTACTTTGTGTAATTTATTTCATCACCACTGCTCTCAAAACGGTGAAGGAAAACATCGTGAGGGAACCGGCGTGTCCTAGAACCAAGAATTCAAAGACATGTGACATCCACCAATCCGCACTGGGCACGCGTGGTGGATTATGGCCCTCTCCCTCTCACAGAGAGGAGGCCTGTGTCCCAGCTGTGGGAACATTATAGGCTGATGATGATGATGATGAATTAAAACCGAATTCAACTGTGGATTCCACCAATCAAATGGCTTGAATCTAGTTTCAAGTATTCTTTGCTTGAGGCTCGATCTGAATCTCGATTTAGCTGACTGTAGTTTTATTACCGTTCTAGAATAAGGTCGATTCTCGAGTACAGATTTGATATTTAAACTAATAGTTTAAATATAAAATCCTGATCAGGTCCTGGTGATCAATGATCAAACTGGACTTGAGTAACGTTCTTTAATACGGACCTTAGTCTATTTCTAAGTCCCGTTTTACCCTTTGGATACGGAACCCTAAAAATTAACTTTCCTTTCCCCTCCCCAAGGGATCCACCATTAAACCACTTTTTTATATGGACGACGTAATATAATGGCCCATTATGTAGGCTGTTTTAATTGATAGCATTAGTCATGTTTTCACTTCGGCCAAAATGAAATTAAAAACCTCCCTCAGCTTGAAAATAATGAAAACACTAAAATAATAATAGGTGTGTTGTTACCGTTAATTTTTTTTTTTTTTTTTATGCAAAATAAACATAGTTTTATTTTTTGTATCGTGGTTAAATCATCAAATAAGTCTGACTATCAGACTTGTACTGACTAAAATCCACGGTGATCCTTCAATAGCCCTTTAAGTTCCAGGGTCACGCGGTTACCTGATGAGGCAGTCCCGCAACATCTAAGTACATGTATGTTACAATCTCACGATAAGTCATTTTAAGTTTTCAACTACAAAATATTTTATATTTTTTATAAATGAAAGAGCCTTCGATTTCATAACATAACGCGTGTGTGCGCATTATAGAACCATTATCGTACACCCACTATGCGCAGGGCAGAGTTTTATACAAATTACCCCATTGCATGTAATACTAAAATAAAGAATTTTATTTCTGCGTCAGACATGACCAAGCAAAATAAACAAACTGTTAATTTAATTATTTTGATTTTCCACGTGAAGCCTTAGGGCTTAGCGACTCGCCGTCTGATCATGGGAAATGCCGGGTCGATGCCGACAGCACGTCCCACGTAACTTTCGACGTGCGCCTCAAAGAACTTTCAGCTAACATTCGGAGCCCTCTTAGAGGGCCAAAGCCTGCCGGAGCCGCGGGATGGTGGAAGCAGGTAACCATTACTGGAACGTAAAAGGCTATTGATCACCGAGGATTTTAGTCAGTAAGAATCTTGCTCATTTGACAATTTTATCATGATGAAAAAAGGGTCTTTGTGGGCTGAGGCTGGCGATGGCGTTTCTGTGTAAGATTTAGACTCGCTTTTTCCCCTACTTCCCCTCAGCCAGCGATCTTATTAATTATTTTCCACAGCTCCCCGCTGAGTGGGGAGATGGAGCAATGAAGTGATTCTCGGAACGGGGTTTTAGTGAACAGGTACTTAGGAACAGGGGTAAAGATAGACGCAGCATGATATAATTTACTATGTTTACGGTTTCTTATATTCTGTGGTGTAAAAACTCTTAGTTGGAAGAGCTTTTACTAAACATTATGTAAAGAAAAGAAGAAAATACAGTTATTGGCACATAACCGCACAAAGCATTAAAAAAATTGAATTTAATAGTTATTTATGATACTAGTGCGGTAAGTTGGTTTTTACAAACGAGTAGACGAATGTAAGCCCGAGCGAAGCCGAGGGCTTACCATAGTCACGAGTTTGTAAATACCAATTTCTGCACGTGTGTCATACAATGTTTTTCAACACATTTGTGAGAAAACAGTACAATATGTAAATAAACAAACTTTTTCATTTGACTATTTTTAACAGCAAATGAAAATAACCGTTTTCTGCAATTTGCGCCTCATTCTAAATATCAGATAAACTAGATTGCATACTTATTAATATCAGATTCCTCGCTTGAACTCATAATATTATTTTGTTCATTTAACAGTGGGAAAGTCGCAACAATTTTTGAAGTTTCTAATATGAAAATGGCGCGAATTTGCAAATGGCGCCACATGCACGAGGTGAAAAATTGAACTACATCTTTCGTCTCATTTACTCTTTAGTATTAAAGTGAGACAACGTATTGAGCAAAAGCGCTTCCAAGGAGGTTCGACCAGTCAGGTTGTTTATTCTCATAATGTGAAACTCTTTGGTGGAATTCTTATTTTTTTTTAAATGGAAATTAAAAAAAAAACCGTAAAGAAAACGCACGGTGCTATACAACGAGGTGTGCCGTAAAATAGGTACTTAGGTGAGAGTACCTATTTTACCGCACGCTCCGTTGTATGGTGCGTAATTTTTAACATTCGAACAATGTATACAGGCTTCGTAAATGCATTTTTCGAGCAAATGTGTTGAAAAATATATTTACCAGTTGCAAATTAAACACAAATAATACGAGTAAACGCAAATATTCATTTGATTCTTAAGAATGTCAGGTAAGTAAATGAAAATGTTTTTCATGCTCAGTAAATCAGTGGTGTCCCAAAGATCTAAATCACATACCAAAACAAATGGGCTTCAAAAAGCGGCTGACAGCCGACCTTTCATACAATTCTTTTTCGAAGCCTATAATAAATTACAAACCTTTTCTTTGTTCTATATGTACACGTATCGGGCATGTTTGGCAGCAACATGTATAATTTACAAGTGTCACACACGTACAGAGGGATTGATAGTGTTGCCAAGACAAGTCCAGTGTATCAAACGGAACGAAAGGATCAAATTATCGGGATTCAGGCCCGGTTTTTAAAACGGGACAGCAAAAATGCCTAAAAAAATACTGTATAAAAATATATGATAGCTACTAAGCTATCATATTATATTTTTAAACAGTTTTTCAAGCTTGCTAAATGAATAATGGAAGCAAAAGTATTTTTGTAAGACCAAGTATACTTTTTTTTTTCTTTTTTCGGTTTCCTGCCAAAATCATTTATTCCTCTTTAACTACGTTTGTAAACAATTCGTAACCTATCTTTATTTATGGAAAAGTAAGTGGAAAATTGGGACTTTAGCGTCCCGATCCGGGATCCGTCCGGGTGGATCACAATGTGTCACCACCCTTGAAGTTCGGGACATCCCGCGCAAATCGGGACAACTGGCAACACTAGAGCCTGACTGCCTGGCTGCTACTAGCTGACATTTATCACGCTCGCTCGTCACTCAAACGTGCCGTAAATCGTCACAATGACGTCACGTATTTGTTTAAAATTCAATCGATCCGAACGGTTGGGCACACAATTAAAATTTTTCGAATTTTACAGCTGTTACTTCATGTTTAGCTGTATTGAAAAATGGGTTGGAAGCTTATGTATTTTTAGTTCTATTTACATTGTATGTGGTGAGGGGAACCTAATGAAAAATAAACCAAAATGTTGTAGGTAATAAAAAAAAAAAAAAATTTAACACTTATCAAAAATGTTCTATTACTGCCGTCACAACCCATTTGCTAAATAACGTACGGTAATATCCAAAAATTGGAAATGTGTTATTGCTCGTCTTATAACCCTAAAATGCAAATCGAATCTATTTTCACATGGGGGAATGTTTGTGTGAGGAAGTCTGAAATAAGCTTAGCAAAAAGTACGAAATTGGCTTGGATACGTCGATATTATTTAATGTAGCGTACCCCCGAGCTTGTTTGTCGAGTGGAAAATATTTATTACAGTTTACCTCAACTAAAGTATTTTCATCTGTTTTTCTTACTTAGTACTACCTACGTCCCAGATTCTCATAGACGCTTATTTGTATATTCAAGAGCCGAAGGAAGAGTAAATAAGTGTCTTTAGAAGCTGTGTCACCCTTAATTGGCCCCCCAAAAGTCTAGATAAACAAGAGAAAAGTAGTAAGATGACCAGGGTTTCAAAATTTGCTGTTATTTCTGCAATGATATTGATATCTTATAACATGTAAGAAAATTTCCCCAAATATAATTATGTACCTGTCTGAAAAGTTTACTTGTTTATAATGAAGTGCTGACTTGTACCCACGAGTTCAAAGCCAATTTGCATAAAAGGCGCGGAAACGAATAATATCGTTGATATTGGAAAACTTGGAGGCAATGTTTTGAGCTACGCACACAGCTAATAACATCCGACAAGACGTTCGATATTTGCAGTACAAGTAGGGTTGGCACATGCGGCTTCACCTAGTTCCAAATAATCAAATGTACATTTTTTGGCAAATAAATTAAATACATAGTATTCAAATATGGGTACATCTGCATACGTCAATTGTATGTCTATATCTTCAAAAAAATTGTAGGTCACTCTATTTGCATCATCATTCAGATCCTTATTTTTAATTCTAGGTTATCTGTGTAAGTGCACAGTAGTACAGGATGTAATGGACATCATGGTCTTACGGGGCCTCCCTTAGAGGGCCAAAGGCTGCCGGGGTCGCGGGACTGTCTCGTCAGATAACTATTGAAGGATCATCATGGATTTTAGTCAGTACAGGTAGAAGGACTCATTTGATCATTTTACCACGATAAAAAAAGGTGTAAATTGTCCTGATGTTAAAAAAAAACTTCAAATAAACATAAAACACTAGGAGGATTTGTAATGAAATTCTCCAAAAGGGGCCTTTTTACACTTCCTGTTTTATAAATTTTGACCGTCTACCTGTTACATTATTGGAGGAAAAATTAGTTTATTGTTTAAACTGTAGGTCTAGAATTAGGTTGTTTTCGTTGATGTATCTTACACCCTATGTACAAAGGAATTAAGAAGTCGAAATTATTCAAGTATTTAGTATGCGTGACACAACCCTAGCGCGTAAGATTGTAGCAGTCCGCTGTTTGCCAGGGGCTCTGCTCTCTTCCCGCATACAGAGCCTAATGCAAATATTTTGAAGCTGAGCCTCACCAATGAATAACATTCCCAAAAAGAAACTTATTGCGAACTAGACATTTTAACGTAAATTATGCAAAAAGAAGGTCATTGATATTCGTGTTAAAAAAGACTAGACCAGAAAATATAGCATAATCATAATTAGCCTATAATTTTTCCTATGGTTTACAAAATACTAACTTTTTCCCGCGGTTTTACGCGGAAACGTAATACCCCGGTAATATATAAGAAGAACACATATGACACTTTTTATTCATAAAACGTGTCTTATGTTTTAATCCAGATCATAAACTACACGTGTGCAAAATTTCGCTAAAATTCGTTGAGCCGTTTCTGCAAAAAAAATTGCAAACATTCATCCATCCATCCCAACAAACTTTCAGCATAGAATGAATAAGATAGTTCATATTTTAATGTTTACAAAGTATTTACGCAAATAAGACAATAAGATAAACCCTATACTTTCCATATAACAATAGAATCGGCCGATGTTTACGCCAGCACTCAAGGGAAATAATGATCGGAAAAACTCCCGGCAATCTTGCTCCATGTCGACGCTTCAACGCTGTAATGTCGACGCTTTAGCTACAGTTCACAATTTCACCAAATTAATATTGGATGAGGTCGTTTGAATGGTGGATGCCAGTAATATAGCAACAGATACTACATGTATACAAATTGCAAATAGAGTATTCCGACTACGCACTGGAAATAATATCCTCTATAACGTGTTCAGAATTGTGATGAAAATCGATGTGCGAGATGTAACGATTGAAAAGTAATCAGCTTTATGTTTAAAACCGTTTTGTGCTTGAACGGAGGCACAGGGATTCCGTATTTTATTTACAGCGTACTTGAAGTATTTACAGCGTTTATTGTAAGAAAAATTAAAAAGCACCTCTAGTTTACTAAAGAGGAAGTAATATTGCCAACAAATTAATAATAATAATAAATTTTATTTATCAAAAAGTAAACTTACAATGTGACAATTTTTGGAGAGCCACAAACTAAGCGTCAGCTTGTATCTTGTGGCTCTGCTGGAGTGCAAATTTTTTCAGTTAGGTAGGTACATAATAGTTTGACAATTTTGTGACATAATATAACAATACGAAAGTAAAAATAATTAAAAAGTAGTCTTAAAATAAGAAGGGCGACAATAGAATAAAGAATTCGTAGAGTTAACACAAATGTTACATTTAAAGGTTGATGTTGGGCTTGATTGTTATTGTGTAAGTGAGCGAGTGTGTGTGGGTATGTGAGCGTGTGTGTGTGTGTGTATGTGTGTGTATGTATGTTTGTGTGGGTGCTATATCAAGGCTTCGGTGTCTTCGTATGATAATTTTAACAGTGCCGAAGTTAGGGTTTTCTTACAGGTTGTAGTTGAGCACTCTTTTAGGTTGCAGATTTTCCAAACTTTATTATAAGTGTTGGGTAGTGAGAAATAGGTACAGCGTCTAGCTAGTTCGGATTTAGCATTTGGTATAGGTACTCTAAAGACGCGTTTGTTTATTATGTCTTCATAGTCGGGCCGTTTTTTTACCATTGCGTGGTATTTGAGTGTTGCTTGGAGTATGTATATTTGTCGTACCCTGAGTACTTGAAAGTCATGGTAGATAAGGTCTGTGGGGAATCTGTAGGGCTTTTTTAGTGCAACCTTGATTAGTGCCCGTTGCGCTCTCTCTAGCGTTATAAAAGTGCTCTTGCCAGCGCGTCCCCAAATCCGGATGCAGTACTGTATGACTGACTGACATAGTGCAGTGTAAACCATTCGTAGAATGTCGAGTGGGGTACAGTCGCGGAGTTTTTTTAGGACGTGTATTAGTTTTCGTACTCTGGAGGAGAGGACGTTAATATGGGCTTTGTATGTTAATTTGCTGTCGATCGTAATTCCGAGGTATTTAATCGTGTCGGTGCGTTCTAGGGCTGTGCACGCGCAGTGTTGGTGTGGCAGGTGTGAGACAGTGTTGTGTTGCTGTTGGCAGGTGTGTATTTTCAGGGACATAGTTTGGGAGGCATTGGAGGAGATAGTTTTGGAGAATGCAATATATTTGCTTTTGCTGGTGTTTAGTGTCAGTAGGTTAGTGTTTAGTGATTGCGCTATCTGGGAGAGACCTTGTTCCGCCAGTTGGTACACTCGGTCCCATGACGTATCATGGAAGACGATGGCTGTGTCGTCAGCATAGGCTATCACTGTAGCGTTTCTAAGCGGGAGATTTACTACGCCATTAATGTATAGCGTAAATAATGTTGGGCCAAGGGTACTGCCCTGCGGAACGCCGAACGCTATAGGGAGTAACTTGCTTTGGTGTGTGCCAACTTTACAATATTGGTACCGCGATGTTAAGTAGCTTCGGAACCATTCTAGAGGTGTTCCTCTTATACCTATCGCCTCGAGTTTCTTCAGAAGCAGTCCTGGTGACACCGTGTCGAAGGCTTTTGCCAAATCAAGAAAGACACCGACACAGCGTTCTCCATTTTCTATGTGGTGAGCAACTTGATTTGTCAAAAGTGAGACCGCGTCTTCGGTGGATCTTCCCTGACGAAATCCGAACTGCCTATCTGAGACGAGGTTGTGCTTCTCTACAAAATTCACCAGTCTTTTGTTAACAATTTTTTCCAAAATTTTAGAGACAATACTCAACAGGGCAATAGGTCTGTAATTTTCAGGTTTTTCTTTGGGACCACTTTTGTAAATTGGGGACACTGCAGCAGTTTTCCAGCAGTCAGGAAATACACCTGTTTCCAGACTTAAATTAAAGATGTGCACTAGTGGCTTGGTTATACTTTCACGCGAATTTATGAGTAATGGAACATTTAGTTGGTCTGGTCCAGGGGCGCTGTCTATTTTCAAATTGCGTATTATGTTGGACACTTCTTCTTCGTCGGTCGGATGCAAATAGAAAGATTGTGGGATAGAGCTCGGAGTTACGTTCGATTCGATTAATGAGAGGTGAGTGGTAGAGAGTTTGTCTAATATATTGGCTGCGTGTTTTTCTCCAACAGAGACGAAGTGTCGGTTGCAGTTGTCAAGTGCTGAAGTTGGAGAGATACTGGAAGCAATAAGGTGTGAAGAAGAGTTTTTACGAGATTCGGTTCCACAAATATGTTTTATGGCCGTCCAAAGCTTTTTTGGGTTTTTCTGATTTTCTTCAATTTGCTGTCTGTAGTGTAGGTTTCTAAGTTTCCGAAGAAGTGTGTGCACGAAGTTCCTATATCGAGTGTAAATAAGATGTTTTGTGTGATCATCAGGGTTGGCTTTGCATTCAAGATGAAGTTTGTCGCGCTGTCTCATGCACCTAATTAGACCTGGAGTGACCCAGGGCTGGATGTTGGTCATTCTGCGACTAAGCTTGATAATTTGAGTGTGTTTGTCAGTGGCACGCGAGATAACGTCATTGAAGTAGTTTACGGCGGTGTTTACACAGGATGAATTAGTAACGGGATCCCAGTTTGTTTTCGTGATCTCTCCAGCTACAGCGGTCCAGTCAGTTTTGAGTCTCCATCGTTTAATGATATTAGGGCGTTCAGGTTTAAAGGGGACACTACACATGGCTAGGTCGTGATCGGTAATAGATAGGTTGCAGACGAGACCAAAAGGTATTGCTGGTGATTTTATAAATATGTGATCGATACAAGTTCCGGATCTTGTTGGGAGAGTTATGGCTGGGGATAAACCGTGTGAGGCCATGAGACAAGCGTAGTTAGAGACTTGATTGTTACTTGGGTCGTTTAGGTTTAAGTTAATATCGCCAGCCACAATAAGTGTTTGTTGATTTTTGAGTTCTAGCAGGACGGAGTCCAGCGAGTTAAGAAATGGTTCTGTGTTTGTAAAAGAGGGAGACCGGTAAATGGCTAGGAGGCTTAAATTGTTGTTGGTTTTTATTAATATACTGTCGGCATCAGCGAGGTTTGACTCTACGATAGCAGTACTGCTGTCCCAGGCTGTTCTTGTGTAAATAACAATTCCTCCGTTTTTGTTTATTTGTTTAGATGTTGTGTATGAGCTGTACCCCTGCAGGTCTTCTATAATGGAGCCGTCAGACAACCAACATTCAGTAAGCACGATAACATCGATGTTCGAGTCTAACCGATTTAGAGCAATTTCAAAGTCGGAGAAGTTTTTCTGGTAACTTCTGATGTTGTATGTTAGCACCTTAATATTATCTTTGGAAGTATTTAGTATATCCTTGCAGCTTTCAAGAGATTCTACTGAGCGGCATTCTATGTTAAAGGTTTCGTCTAGGTCGTTGGATACGCTAAGTAACGCCATTTTTAAGTGTTATAACATAAATATAAAAGTTGAGACTCTGTGAGGCGATTTTATGTAGAATGTTTGTTGCTGCGAGACATTTGAATACTTTTGTGTTACACAAGGTTCTTCCATAAGACAAGTTTTGAAGTGTATAATTATGATAGTGTCTTTGTATGGGTGTGTCCGAAGATGTGAGTGTTAGAATTGGATAGTAAAGATGTGTGTGTGTGTGCGTACTAGCCCCTTTAAGTATTTTTACAAAATTAGTACAATAAACATATAATATTTTGTTTTTGTAGAGTATAAAGTTTGAAGGAAATAACAATTTAAGCAAGTAATTAAAAATATTCAAAAATGTTTTAACAAAAATATTTAAAAGGTAATTAAGTTCTAGCTTTCCTGCGTAGTTAAGATTTGGCATATTATACGGACAAAAATATTTAAGAACTTTTTTAGGACATGGTAGGTTCTTGAGTAGAAGCGATTTTTTGCATTTGAGCAAAAACGTAGTAAACAGACTTTTAGAAAAATTATGAGATAAAAGGTTAAAACAAAAAATTGGCATAAAAAACAAGTTGTTAAAATATTTAACAAATATAAAATTAAAAAAGGAACATAACATGTGTGAACTTAAAGACTGCTCTGTCTCTCTAAACCTCTGGTTGGCCAGTTGGGATAGGGCAGTGCCGCGATAGATCATGCAGGTTCCTGATGGCGATGGCAGGGTTTCCTTCTTGCCTGCGAATATAGACTGTGCCATTTTTAATCCAGCAATACTTGTAACCACATTCCTTGGCACGAGGTTTTGCTGTACGAAATAACAGCCGGTTTTCTTTAGTCAGTCTTTCGTTGAAGTACACAGTTCTGCGGGTGCCGGGTATGTCTAGATCGTCACTAGAGAGGTTGCGTCTAGTTTTCCCTGCGCGTAGAAATTCGTTGCGTTTGTCGCGGTGCAGAAACTTAACTACCAGTGGACGGGGATGTTTTTCCACGGGGGCGCCAGTGGTGTTCTCAGTGTTGTCACTGTGTCGGGGTCCAGCCCTAGTGACGTATTCTAGATCGGAGTTATCTAGATTTATACCTATTTTCACTGCCGCTGTGAGAATGATGTGAACGGGGTTTTCGTTTGCAGTTTCGTTTACGCCTAGTATTTCGACTTGGTTTTTCAAGTGAGCCTGGGCGTGTGACTGTACTTGTTCACTAAGTTGTTGTATAGTGGACTTTAGATAGGGGATTTCACGCACCTGTTCCTCCAGTACTTGGATTTTTGTTTCTGCGTGGGCCAAGCTCGCCTCAGACACTTGAAGTCGTTGGTTACAGTGGGTAAGGTGTTCAGTGAGCGTTTTGAGGTGTTGCTTTAGATCGCCCACGTCTTCGCGTAGTAGTTTTATTTCAGACGTTAGTGCAGACAAGCAAACAGCGTCAGACCCAGCAGCCGGAGACCTCAGTAGCGAGCTGTTGCCGGTATCATTTTGCTCCGACGCCGACGTGTCGGAGTTACTCGAGTTGATCTTTTTGTTCCGGCAAGACATACATAACCAAGTTGACTTCGCAACTTCCGTTAATTTACGGAAGTCAATTACTTTGACGCATAGTGGGTGATGATGACTATCACATTCAAGACATATCATGTGTTGGTTGGCTCTTATTGGCTTAGAACACGTTGCGCAACTGTTTACCATTGTGTAGTACGAGTATGCAAGTTGAAGAATATTAAAAATAATTGCCACAAGATTTCCTGTGAGGGGGTGAAGAGGCACACCAATATAAGTTTTTATCACTAAGCTTTATGGATCATAGTTCCTTGTAGTTTTTATTATTTTTGCGAGAGTATTTTACGTAAATAAGCAAATAACTCGGTGACGCGGTTTCTAGGAATTCAAACCGGGTGCACCTGCGTCGGCCTATGACGCAATTTTATTGGGACACCTGTCTCAACGATTATTCATTTGATGCACTGGATTTTGGCACTTGTATAAACTGGCGTTAGGTTCAGTAATGAGTGGATTTATTTTTATTTTATTAACAGTTTTAATTTGATGCACTGAACAAAAGTACTTGTTATAACGGTGATAGAGTTTAATATTGTGTGACTGTTTTATTTTTATTTTAAGGTCCAAATTATAGTCTTTTCTAAAAGTTCGTTAGGACACTAGTTTTTGTACAAAATTCAAAAAGGGACGCTATGTGGAATATCATTTCACTTTGTAAATACAGTTCTTTCCGATGTTTTGGAACAGTTTTTGCTGTTAAATTATTGATATGTATGGTTTGTTTCTTTGTTTGTTTACCATAAAACACAAACACTTTGAATTTGGCGCTAGTCACTGTTCACAACTTAAAATCACTATAACAATGTTCACTGTGATTGTTTAGTTGAGATAACAATTCCTCGTATTAGTTACACTGCTTAGACTATTTTGATACTACACACATTATCGAAATATCACTCTAAACATTTTTAATTTAATTTATTACGGAGCGCGTTATGGACGTGGCGACAGCGCCATCTGACCAATTAACGTCAAAGTTCCCGTTTACTTTACGTTACAAAAACGTGAAAAGTCAGGTTAGTCTGTTGGCGTGTATTGTGGCTGTACGAGTATCACGATACAGTTGCAGACTACTTGTGAACCTGATGGTAACTTTGAAAGGCATTCCTCAGTCTTGTGTATCGCAGAACGTAACGTAACGTTCAGACTTGTCTAATTTCGCTCGGCTCACTTTGTTTTGCGTAACGCTACACAGCAATTCTACTGAATATAAATGAAGTTCCCCTTGTACCATGAATAACATTTGCTAAGAGCGCAATTTACATTTTATTTAAAGCCATCGTTGTTTACGTATTGTATAAATTGTATTCTGATAAGTATTTTTTTCTGGTTCAGTTGCTAAGCGTTATTTCACTCAAATTCCTACTGACCTAAAGGAAAATATTTTACCGCTTTCGTTGAGAGCAAAAATTACTTGTTTGAGTAATGCCCTGCTTTTATTAACATCTAAAATATTGCCGAGTGGAGTGAACACGCCCATGATGAGACCAACGAGATTACCTGTGACGTTTCTCACGGAAAAAATAAGACTACATTTATCTTAGTTATGGCAGCAAAATGGGTTCTTAAACATCAAAATGGTGTTCATTTATAAAGTTGGTCGATGGGAGATTTGATGAATAAAACACTGAACAATTACAAACAATATATTATTTAATAAATATCTTCCCTTAATCTCTTTAATCGTGTTGAATAACGCGACTCTATTATTCTCTTTGTTTTCGAGAATTATACTCCATCAGAAGATGGATAAGTATAATGTAATGTAACTTTCTCGAGAAATAAGTAAACTGGAAGAGCTCGGTCTTCCTTGTGTCACGTGGCTCTCCCGCCGCCTCACAAGTTTTAATGACGGCCGAAATTATTCTAAAGATGACCACCTGCATGCAAATGATGATCGCCTTTATACAGTAATTTAAAGTAAATTTTGTTACGAAGGCTTTTCGTAAATTCTCATTCGAGGGGTGTCCTCGAACTGTTGAGAAAAAGAATGTTAAAATATCTCTTTGCTTGGAGATAAATTAATTTTGTGTTTTAATGCTCCGTCTGTTTATGTACAGTCACGAGCAATAATATATATACATTGGTCACATTTTCTAAAATATCTCTACTTGTAATTTTCAATAAGTATGTGTACAACATGGTTTTTTAAATAACCTAACCATCAAACTGTGTCAAAACTGGGTAACCAATGCTGTCACAATAATATAAACGAAACAATATAAGTAAAAAGTTTACACTTCTAATGTAATTTTAAAGTATCCATGACAATATCGAAAATATGTAAATATGTAATAGAAATTGTGTACGTGTTATTAAATTTTGTCATGGATACGTTAAAATGACATTGATAGTGGTACCTATATCTACTTTCCTGTTTTATTTTTATTCATTGAATACAATGGTTTCTGAATGGGACTAATTCAGTGATGATGATTAATACAATAATCATCAGTCTATTGCTAATAGTCCAAGCTATGTTATATAAATAGTGTGGTCGGTTACTTCAATAAATCATAATAGCACAGAAAATATTTATCTAGCTACACTGCACGATAGCAAGAAACCTACCGTAATGCGCATTTATCCCTTCTGTATCGGGCACGCCGCAATCGCGGCGGTAAGACCCCTCTGAGAAGTGGCTGGAGAGGCGTCACGGCGTCCTCACTTCCGCTTGACGCAGGTCCTTACCTGACACGAAACTTTCGAGAGGTTCCTGTGCCTGATAGGGAAAGACGAAATGTCAGTGGAGCATACGTTGCAGGTCTGCCCCACTTGGGCAGAACACCGCCGTGTCCTCACGGAAGCGATATTAGACGGTGACCTCTCGCGCCCGGCATTGGTCTAGGCCATGCTGCGGGCAGAGATGCATATGATGATTGGATCCATGCAGCCTCATCGACTACCGCTACGTTGAGGTAATGAGATGTCTGTATAAGGACGCAACTATGACCGTCCAAGCACAAGAACACAGCACAAAACCAATCAGGTAAAACAGGGAGACGTCATCTCTCCGAAATTGTTTACAAACGCGTTGGAGGACGTTTTCAAGACGCTAGACAGGAAAGGACGTAGTATAAATATCAACGGTCAGTACATCTCGCACCTCCGATTCGCGGATGACAGTAGGAGTGAAAGAGCTGGAAGTAATGCTGAACAGACTATACGATTCTTCAAGGCATGTGGGTCTCGGAATTAATTTAGAAAAAACCAAACTCACGTTCAATGGGTCATGTCAATCTAATACCTGTAATATTGTAAATGGTGCTACCCTCGAGGTTGTGCAAGAATACATAATTATATCTAGAAAAAAACACAACACAACGATACAAATGGGCCGGCACAACTTCTAGAAGGAAGCAACCAGAAGGATACGCTTGGGCTACGCGGCATTCGGGAAGCTGCGTCATATCTTCGAATTATCGATCCCACAATCCTTCAAAACCAAGGTTTATAACCAGTGTGTCTTAACCGTAATAACTTACGGAGCTGAAACGTGGACACTTACCATAGGCCTAGTCCACAAATTCAAGTTTGCTCAGCGTGCCTTGGAGAGAGCAATGCTCGGAGTTTCTCTGCCGTATAGAATTAGGAACGAAGTCATTCGCCAGAGAATCAAAGTAATCGACATTGCGCTTAGAATAAGCATGCTGAAGTGGAAGTGGGCCGGCCACGTCTGTATACGGACAGATAGTAGATGGAGCAGACATGTGCTAAAGTGGAGACCGCGAATGGGTAAACGTAGTGTAGGACGCCCTGCGACAAGATGGGTCGTTGATTTGAAGAATGTGGCTGGCAGCGGGTGCGGACTGCCCAGGACCGAGAGGATTAGCGTTCTTTGGGAGAGGCGGACGTTCAGCAGTGGACGGCAATAGGCTGATAATATAATGCTGCAGGGCGAGACGGAATGGGAAGCGATCGCCTTCTTCAGCGAAGCAGTCAAGTAAGCGAAGGAGGAGGCAGGCGCCGTGACGGAGAAGACAGCCTCGACCTTACAACATAGCCACTGCGGGAGATGCCCACGGGCGGCATCGGCTCGACGTCGCGAGGCGACTTCCGGCCACCGTAGGCGCGGGCATGCGGACGGCGAGTAATGGGTGACTCGCAGTCAGATCATGGACCTTGCCCGGGTGGATTGAGAATTATTTCCGATCTCAAGCAGATTGAAACTGCTGCTTTGTAAGTAATTGTTTACATAATTTCGAAATTGTACTGTTTACATGTTTTTGAAAATTGTGAATTATTTCCTATCTGAAGAAGATTGAAACTGCTGCTTTGTAATAGTATACATAATTTTGAAACTGTACTGTTTACATGTTTTTGAAAATTGTGAATTATATTTCCGGTCTCAGGCAGATTGAAACTGCTGCTTTGTTATTGTATACATAATTTTGAAACTGTACTGTTTACATGTTTTTGAAAATTGTGAAATATTTCCTATCTGAAGAAGATTGAAACTGCTGCTTTGTAATAGTATACATAATTTTGAAACTGTACTGTTTACATGTTTTTGAAAATTGTGAATTATATTTCCGATCTCAAGCAGATTGAAACTGCTGCTTTGTAATTGTTTACATAATTTCGAAACTGTACTGTTTACATGTTTTTGTAATTTTCTTGGGTATATAATTATGTAACTTAAAGTAAATATAATTTTTGGCAATCTATCGTTAACGAAGTTTTGATAAAAATGTGTAGTTAATTTTGACTTGATTTAACGTTTACATTATTATTGGACACAGTTAGCAGGGTAAGTAATATATGATATAACTACAAAATCTCTAAAATTTACAAGAGATAACAACTGAATATATAATTTTATTTGATATAACGATATGTTTATATAATAAACGATTGACATAATTTTATAATGACTAATTTCTATAAGCATAACAATCAATGAATATAAATTCGTTTTGTATACCACTCAAAAGACATAAAACTTATTTCGTCTATTTTATTTTTCTTCCTGGCTAGTAATTTAACACTGATGTACCTAGTAATAGTACCACCTGCCATGAATGTACGACGGAGCCCCGCTTCGGTGGGCTCCTATTTCTGCGTACAGGGTTTAAAGTAACCTAACACGAAGGGGATGGCGGGGTCTTTCAGACCCCGCCATCCCCTTCGAACCTAACCTGTCCGTGTCGGGGTGCCCCAAGTCCCGAGCTCGCTTCGCTCGCTCTTGCATCCTAGGTCAAATAACTGATTACTACCTGTCATGCTGGCTCGACGGAGCCCCGCTTCGCGGGGCTCCTATTTCTGGGTGCAAGGTTTAAAGTAACCTAACACGAAGGGGATGGCGGGGTCTTTCAGACCCCGCCATCCCCTTCGAACCTAACCTGTCCGTGTCGGGGTGTCCCAGGTCCCGAGCTCGCTTCGCTCGCTCTTGGATACTAAATTTTTCTAATAACAATAGCAATAGTGAAGGCAAACCATCAAAGCTCAAAGGATAAGCCGAAGTCATCAAAGAAAATAGTTTAAACGTTAAATTATATGTTTCAAACATGAAATGTAATGATTTTCGCTTAAATAAACGTTATATCAAATAAAATTATATGAAATGAGTTTTAGAGTAACACAAACATTATGTGTAAAGAAATTATATCAACTGTTGGTATAATTATCTCACGTTGATTATATCATGTGAACGTTATTGAAATGAAAATATATCAAATAACTTTATATGAAATGAGACGCACCCCAGTTAGCATACTTATTTTTGCAATTTAACCCATTTGGCCCAGCCGTGCCCAAACGAGGACACTTGTAGAAGTATCTCCTATTTTTTTATTACTTAATTTATTCTTGTTTTCATTGTTGACTAATAACATTTGATAGTGTATCTTTATGTTTTTAGTCGAAAAATATAATATTGAAAGTTAAAATAGATTCTGTAGTGTATATAAAAGAGGTGTTTCAAATTCTGTAGATGCCGAAAATTAAACATTTTTTATTATTAACTTTTTCTTCAAGATAAATTATTTTTTGTAAATGAAATACTTAAATGTACTCTGTATAATATAATAAAATTATTTCACAACAAAAATATAGAAATATCTTAGTACAGTAAGTGATTTTATAACGGTGTCCCCAATTGAGGACGTTGGGCACTTCAGATGTATTTACTACGATTTTTATTGTGACATTTATTTTGAGCAACTACTAGCACAAGTGACATTTACAAGTCAAAATGACTACCATGGCCTTCAGGAAGCATTTGGTGCTGTGTTGGAAGGAAAATATGGTTTGGAGAGGTAGATTTAGTAGGTTTTCCACCAGAAAGAAGCGCATATACGAATATACGAAGGTATATTCAAAACTACTATATCTATATGCAAAACTATGTCATATCATGAGATATACCAAGCAGAGTCGATGTGTTTACGAGACGAAGAGGAATGGGGCAGCAGCAACTAGAAAACATGAGATGCTGTAACCAGATGACAAAGTCTAATTTATAAGGGGCACGTCTGTCCTATTCGGCTTCAAGACCTCATTTACTCATTAATTTAGAACGCATCCTGCTTTGTGTGTGGCTAGTATTTTGGTAAATGTCCTTGGCTATATCCAAGAGCCAGTGGATGTTGGCATACCACATGTTTTACAAGAAGGAATGGACTGGATCGAGCAAGATATACAATCTATTTCTCTGCATCACTTTGATTTACTTGGCCAAAAATGTTGATGGGGTTTGATCACATATACGTGCTGGATTTAGCTGTTGTGACCGCCTTGTGTGTACACCTACTAACTAATGAAACCAAGATAGATCAGTTTGTCTTTCACTGTTATATGGCTTCTAATTGTTTGAGACACACAAGTTTTCGGCCAGCAGTTGTGATGGTATCATGGCTGCAGAAAAATAGGGTGGGTAATAATTCTATAAAACATTCCCAACAACTATGACGCGTTGCACTCATAAAAACGCTTATTGGTAACACAAAAAGTATTGTAAAACACTGTGCGTCGGTAAAGACTGTTCTGAAAATTTTGACTCCGTATGAGCCCATCGTCCCCATTTGAGGACGGCTTTTTTTTCTATAAAAACAAAAAATATTTTTAATTATTTTGATGATTTTTGGTTTATTGTACTGTTTTCTATCCGTTACATAAGAAATTGCTTTCTTCCTACTGCTCATTTATGTTTGGGTCCAAATGGGTTAATTATTGTTACATTAATTTAAATTTTAAGGTCGTTTCTATGTTATTGCTCGTGACTGTACGAGTGTCTACTCGAAATCCGGTTTAATGTTACGTCGTGTTTTCCTTTTTAAGGTAGAATTAGACTGAAATTATTCTACTGAGGTACCTAACACTGTTAGGATAATTAAGGCTAATAAATTCTTAGAGTTGCTCGTTAAACATTTTATTTTGTTAGCAAATTGGTTTCGGTCCGTCTTCAAATTATAGTAATTATTTTCAAATTAGACTTGTTTTATTCAAATAGTAACAAAAATTCTAATGATTGTTCATCGTTTTATTGTAGAACAAAATTCGAGTACGACACGTGTCGATTAAAAAACGCTTTTCCAATAATTTGGGCGGGCCCACACTATAAACAAATGTAATTGTGAAACTCGGTTGTATGAATAATTCACGTGGGAAAGGTTACCGACGACGAACAACTGTAACAACCAACGATTCCTAACAAAAACTTTGCAGTTTTGTGCTGAAATAATATGTTTAGTTAACTGACATACGTTATTTGAAACGGTGAAGTTAGAAAAGAATAGTAAACCTGTTTATGTTGAAAAGTTCGACATTCCGTTTTATTTTTGGCGACCGCTTTTAAAACTTAAATCGAACATTTGCGATCAATGGTTTCTAAGAATCACTTTTAGAGTAATAAGTAATAGGTAGGTACTATTTTCAGAAAATAATAAATTGAAACAAGAAGTTATAAGTTACTACCGAATTTAGTACAAAAAAACAATTAGATGTCTGTGAAGTTTTTAGGGTTCCGTAGTCAACAAGGAACCCTTATAGTTTCGCCATGTCCGTCCGTCCGTCCGTCCGTCCGTCCGTCTGTCCGCAGCTTAGCTCAGAGACGCCCAGTACTAGAAAGCTGTAGTTTGGTGTAAATATACGGATTTGTGGCGCCGAAAAAGTGGTAAAATAAAATCTCGTAAAATATTTTTTTAGGGTACCTCCTGTACACGTAAAGTGGGGATGTTTTTTTTATTTCTCGCGTACCCCTTAATGTGGGGTATCATTAAATAGGTCTTTAAAAAATATTGATAGTTTCCATTAACAATTTTTTGATAAAAAGATTTGTTTGTGAAATATTAATACATTAAAGTGCTAATTTTTGCTCGACTCGAGTGTCCCCCCCCTCTACCAGCTAAACGGTTATGTTTGGGGGTGTGAAAAAAATTATAATAGTAGTATATATAACGAAATTTTAAGGAAAATTATCATGACTAAGTAGGCTTTACAAGTTTACGAGTAATCGTCGACCAACTTATAATACGTACTTGGACAACATATTTTCCTAAACAAAATGTATCGCAGAACTTGTTCTTCAACTGCAAATGTAATTTTGTCAACTTTATTTTTACAGCTATAATAGGTGGGTATGTTTTGGGGATAGGTAGGTTTTTATTGTGAACTATTTTTAACTAACTTCGAAAAAAAGAGGAGGTTCTCAATTCGTCGTAATCTTTTGTTTTATGTTTTGTATTTTGCCCCGATTTCTCAAAGACGCCAGGACCGATTTTGAAAATTCTTCTTTTGAAAATTAAATTCAGAGAATCAGTTTAATTAGTTCGCATAAGTATTTTGATAGGCAAATACGGAACCCTACACTGTGCGTGGCCCGACACGCACTTGGCCGGTTTTTCTTCTTTCATACTAATGAAAACTTATTTGATAAATCTTTGAGAAAAATTAATGACTTTTATAGATTTAATGACAAATAATTCCCACGACTGCCTAAAGTCTGTCCTAGAAAAAAGAGGCTAGAGCTATCACTACCCTGAGATTCCATCTCTCTTTACTTATAGATATCCACCTCCCTAACGATCCACCCCAGGTAACGACACCACAGGGTACCTTCAACATGCCGTGACGGCTGCACGATCCCACGGGCAGTGACGGCAGTAAGCCACACCAAGGAACCCCTGGTTCATCCCCGCCATCCTGTCGGAGTAGGGCACTAAATAAGATGTACTATGTTCCATCGGTGAGCAGAAATTCCAGAACCTTCTGAGTGAGCTCTCTCCCTCATAAGTCTTTTTTTTTCTTTTTTACTTGGTAAAATCATCAGGCATCCAATCAGGTCGGGAGACTGTCAGAATTGTACCGACTAAAATCCACGGTGTTCTTCAATAGCCGTTCATGTTCCGGGGCCACGTTTACCTGATAAGACAGTCCCTCGATCCAGGCAGGCTTTGGCCCTCCAAGGGCGTCAAACTCATAGGTCTCATCTTTGCTTCAAGTCTAGATTAAGGCCAGGAGCAAATCCATCAAAAATGACAAATGAAAAATCTAAAACCTTCAGTGATAAAATGGCTAAAGTCTTAGTTCAAGTTTTCCCTCATTTTTCAGAGGGTACGTTCAGCAGGGAATACGCTACATTAGGTTGAAATAATCAAATTGAACTCGACTGACAGATATATTTCTAGATTTTTACTGAATTAAATTGCCAAAAGCCTGGATTCACGTGCCCTTGAAAACGAACGGCAAAAGTTGTATTATTCCGTCATAAATCCTCTGCATACGTGTTCACGTATATTTTATAAAAGCTCGCGAGGCAGGTACTTATGATTTGGAATACGTATACATGTAGGTAATCCGCCCGAAGCTCGCTGCCGATCCGACCATAGTCTCTCTGTCGCAATGATAAACCTTTGTTCTCTGTGACGAGTTTTTAGAATTGTTATCGAGTCTATTGTGGACTGTAATGAACGACATTTCGCTGAAAATGCCTGAACAGAGAGCGAAGATAAGTTGACTACCATCGAGGTGAATATTGACGGTATATAACTAGGGTTGGGCTAGCTACGACGATTTTGGTACACAAGCCAGTTGAAAATTGAAAAAAAATACAAATCAATACATGATGGAGTTTAGCGGATCTAAAATCGCTACTTTATCAACATTGCTAAAATTGTTCGTCAGTAATTTACCTATACTTTATTTCTTGAACAATAAATCGTAATTTTTTGATTTTATAGCATGCTCAGTAACGAATAATACAATGTATTTACGATTTTTTGAATAATTAACATTATCCTTTCATTTACATCAGTTTATTCAGAGTCGACTTTCCGGCCTCTGGCTGATATTCAGCTTGTAACACAAGTCGGCACATCACTAAATTTATAACTTGAATAAGCTTTTATTCTTGCCAATTACAACACTGATAGCTTTAGTTATCACAAATAACAGCGAGTATTTCAATTAAAGTTCAGGTCTTGCTTCTATAACTTTTCTATCCATCTTCTCTTTTCTTTTCTTCCCTGGTTACCCGTTATTCTAAAGACTTGCTTCCTACTTCACTTTATATTGTTTTTATTAATAACTAAGTATTCATATCCATACAACACCAGTCATCATTATCTGTCTAGCTTTGATCAAAACACGATTAGCATACGTAGCTTGGAAAACGCATCGGCTTCTAGTTAAAATTTATATTTCAGCTAAATTCCTATTAGGGTCCGTTCACACAGACCGGCTCGGAGAGAAGAGCAGATTCTTATCACGTTGAAAACTGAGTTTTTAATATTTGTAGTAAGGTTTATTTTTGCATGTGCACTGCTTTTCTCATTAAGAATGTTTGAACGCGCTTGGTGTGAAATAATAAGAGGAGCTGACCGGCTCCGATCGCGTACTTTTTCTCGATCGTGCAGCCGTTTGGCTCCGATTGCATGCTTTTTAAAGCTCGCGCAGCCGATCGGTTCCGATTGCGTGCCCTTTCTCGCTCGCGCAGCCGATCGGCTCCGATTGCGTGCTCTTTCTCGCCCGCGCAGCCGATCGGCTCTGATTGCGTGCTCTTTCTTGCTCGCACATCCGATTGGTTCCGATTGCGTCCGCGCTTCTCCACGCCGACCGCCATTTTGATAGCACATTTAGTGTATCCATCCGGCTCCGAGCGCATCCAACCGGCTCCGAGCGCATCTGACGGGCTGTGAGCGCATCCGACTGGCTGCGAGCGATTCTGACCGGCTGCGAGCGCATCCGACCGGCTCCGAGCGCATCCGCTTTCAGGTCGCTTCCAGCCGGTCTATGTGAAATAGTTGGCGGCTCCGCTCCGACCAACTCCAAGCGCATACGATCCGGTCGGTGTGAAAAAAAAAATGCGCGCCGATGCTCTCCGAGCCGGTCTGTGTGAACGGACCCTTAGAGGTTAACGTCTAAAAAGCAATATTCCCAATGACTCACTTCGTGAATTAATAATAAAAGAATAACCAATGACGTTGTAAAGTGAATCAATATGAATATTGCTTAAAGTGGCCCTCTTAGACCATAAGTACTCATCTACCCGATTCTAAAGCGAAATTACATCAAACTAGCTGTACCCCCGCTGCTCGCCTCTTGGTCATAGCGTGATGTTATATAGCCTTGCCTTCTTCAATGAATGGACTATTCAATACAAAAATAGTTTTTCATTTCGAACTATTAGTAAACCAAAAAAACTCTTCAGCTTTTTATAGATCCTAAAATTTAAGGCTAAAATTTAAATGCGCATCAATAATTCTTTTTGTGTACCAAAATGGATAAATGGTCACCAAATCTAAAACTCGCTTTAGCAAGATTTCCTTTAAACCTTGTACACAGAAATAGAAGCCCCGCGAAGCGGGGCTTCGTCGACCCTGCTTAGGTAGATTTTTTTTTATTACACCTCGTTATGACATATTTTAATGAACATATTTTGGTGCACATTCAGTATATTTGGTGGACCACAGGCAAAATTAGGTAAATGAAATGGGAATAAATTGAAGTACTTTTAAATACCATCCTTAATAATTTATCATTTCATAAAAATACTATTATATGAAAATACAAACACAAGATAAAATTAAACAAGCCGCCAAGTACTTAAACAACGTGAAAATTCAGCAATATGTGCGGTTGGTTATCGTAGTGAACTATAACTCAGTTTGGGGGTAGATAACTTCCAGCGGTAAATAAATTCGAGGGTCAGATAATGCTGCGATACAAATGTAAGTAACGTTTTTTTCAACGATTTCAGAACCTAAGAGCGATAGTGAATTATAACTACTTTCGTTCGAGTAGGTAATTTAACGACGAATGCAGTAATGACTGCATCTTTTGATAATGTTTTTGAACTGACCCGTTGGTTTTAATTCAAATGAGCCATGTCAAATGCTTTCGCCGTAAATAATGATTTTTCATGGAAACTTTTATCTCTATTTTAACACCTCTGAAAATGTTGTTCATGAAAAAGCTTTTATACATTGATTTCATGGGTAAATAATATTATAGATACCAACTATAGGCAGGGTTGGAAAAAAAACAGTTTTTTTTAAATTATATAAAACAAACAGTTCAAAATGTTTTAAACAAGTGTTTTTTTTGTTTTTTTTTTTATTTTATGGCATTATTTCAAATTAATTCGACTATGTTTCTTTTCTAGGCTAGATCTTTATAAACTCGCCCTAATAAATTAAATATTTACAAAAAAACGATCAATAGATAACATTTATTTGCATGTTGCGTAATCAAACGCTTCACATTCACCCGGTAGGTATGTTCTAATGTTGATTTTATATTGGGCGACACGTAGGGACTTTCCTAGCGGGACAGGCGGCGCGCCTCCTATTCGTTCGTAGAATAGTTCATTGTTCATAAGGTATATCCCCGCGCCACGGTGCGGGGCTTTACCTTATGAACAATGGACTGAGAAACACCGATCTACTTATATGTCAAAAAAATAGGGGAATTACCAAATTTCTTTCGACAGCCGACATAAGGGATCGAAGTTTACGCTTTTTATTTATGTCTAATGTTGTTTTAATTGTTTTGAAATTATTATGATTATGTTTCAAAAATAGGTGCTATCTTGTCCCATACAAATCCTGGTACTTAGATATTTGTTTGATTGAATGAAATACCTACATAACATAAAAATAATGTTGGCGGCATGTTTGAGTTTATATGTTTGTAAACGCACCCACGACACAGTAGAAATTCCTAGTGTGGGGCAACGTTTTATAAAAAAAAAATGATTAAGTCAATTACAATGCCATTATGACATTGAAAGTTCAAAAATATAACAGCAATAGAGACTCGATTGGTTTTATGTTGAACTATTCAGACTCAAATACTTATTATTTTATTTTCATTTTATATTCAGTTATTGCGACATGAAAAGTAGTTTTAAGACATGTTTTTTTTTGTACTGTTTTATACAATGTTTTAAACTTGTTTTAATCTTTGTTTTTAAACATGTAATAAAAAACACTGTTTAATTTCAAACTGTTTTAAACACTGTTTTAAACATGTGTTTTAAAACAACTTGTTTTAATCATGCCAACCCTGACTATAGGATCCATGAGAGACACATAAAAATATGAACACCGTTAATCTCTGGCTAAAACAACAAACCAAAAACCCAATTAAGTAGGTAACAATAATAACATGCTGGTTTTCAAAATACATCTAGTTACCAAAAACATGTACAAACACTCGTATATCCTCAAGCTTGGCGAACTAATACCATTATCACAGATACGAAATAGGAGGCAAGCCACTCAAACGGCTCGATTGTACGTCCCGAGAGGCTGCAAAGAGCGGCGTCACAAAGGGCAAGGTGTACTAGCACACGATGCCGACGCAACAGTCGCGCGGGGACGTGCCTCGCATACTCGCATGCCACCTGACTGACCTGTCCCGCTGTCCGCACGAGCCTCGTTCGACAGAGACGCTCTTAAAGGAGATTAGTTCCCCTTTGCCTTTTCACGGCGCCTGATAAGTTTCTGCGACGTAACAACTTTGTGGCAAGATTTTTCAAGTACATAAAATTCTATTAGGCACTCAAATCATATAGTGTATAAATGCATTTTCTTCATTATAAATTCCACATGCGTAAAGATATAGAAGCAGGGAGGTAGACTAATTAAATTTTCATAATACCTTTCAAACATTCTGCTTAAGCAAACTATGATGAACTTGCATGACACCTACACCGCATACAGAACCCTAATGAAGGTGAAAAGTTTATTTTAAGAGAGAAAACAAAAATGTATTCGACATTTTCATTTAAAGGAAAACTAGGAAAATACTTTATACTTAATATGACACGGAACCACCCAAAAGCCTTTCCATTGAACCCGGACATTAAGTAAATCCTAGTGAAAATGTTCAAAATACAAAACAACTTCAAAATAAATAAGATGGACTAAACCTACTCGTAACTTATTCAAATGACATGTGGATGGGATAATGTATAAAAATATCTCTCAGAGCTCTCCTATAAGCCTATTTTATACGGGTATCCAACCCGTCCAATTTTTATACCCTTACTTCTTAGCGAAGACGTGTTTATGGTTTACAAAAAAATGTGAGAAGTGAGATATATCGGAGGGAGAATCATAAGTACCTAATAGCATTTTGCACAATCCTGTACATAACACTGATCCACTTATTCGTCAATCAAACGCAAACATACATTCTAATTTAGTTGGCTTAGTCATGTTTTGTGAGTTCCAGTAAAATAGGCACCCACAATACAGGCTGTACCAAAAACTCTGTTGTTCCTTCTACCTACGTTTTAAGAATTGGTATACAAACGTAATAAAGTGAGTAATTTATGAAAAACTAATAATAAAATTAATTAAAATAAATATTTAATTATTAATGTTTGTAATATTTAACTGGTTTGTTACCTCTGCTGCAATACTGCATGAAGCGATGTCGCGAAACTACAAAGAGAACGCTACCGCCACTCTCTTTGATCGATGCCGCTGAGCCGCCGCCGCGCCCGCGCGCCGCTGGCGCAAATAGGTATCCAACAATTTTTCTACACAAGTTGCTATAATCACTTTTACGAACCAGTTTTTGAAAATGTTGGATTAGTAGGCGGTATTTTTATGCACAATTGATTAATTTTTAAAATTACATTTAACACTTTCACTACACTTAAAATGTCGTCGAGTGTGTGTGTCGAATGTACCTATTAATTTATTATTATATCAACTTGACGGCCACGGAGATGCTGTTCGATGTGACCACCTTCTGCCTCTACACAGGTCTGCCTGCGTCAGCTCGATGTTGGTCTCGTCCGTGGACACTGCCGGTATTGAACTGGCGCATGTGCAAACGTTGGAATGCCATCGCCGACGGTAATGGTAAACTCGCAAAACGTTCTTGGTAGAGTCTGCGTGCTGCTGCATAATTGCAATCACATTTCCCAAGACACATCAACATAATTATTAAAATATTCTGCGTTAGAAAAAGACATGTTTACGTAAACAAAACACAAGTCACTCACTACGCGGGTCAACAATCACATCCGTTCGATAGGAAGTTGCGCAAGAGACTAAGGAAGAAGGAACTAGGAAGTGATTTGCGGGGCGGAGGGCGGGGGGATAAAGGGTTAGTTAGGCACGTGCGCCGCCCGCGGTAGCGTTTGTCGGCATTTTTTGTCAAAGTCAAAGACAGCCGCTGAGCTCGTTGGCTATTTATTATTAAAAATGTGTTTTTAAAGTCAGAGACTGTAAACATTTTTTTGAATATGTCGATTTTAATAGTTATTTGATTATGACAAATGGACTAGTAAATATTGTTTTTTTTTTAATTCTATTTTCATAAATGTTATCCTTATAGGTATATGTATACGTCCCTAAAAGGAACAACAGGGTTTTTGATACAGCCTGTATACAGTAAATATTCCTTGTGCCCCACACTAGGAATTTCTCCCGTATCGTGGATGCCTACCTAACGTTTGAAAAAAAAAATAAGAAAAGAATTACATACAACATTATTTTTAGTATATGCGAAACCTGAATACAGTTTTTTCAGAATCAGTAACTGATTCGATTCCAGTAATTTTTAAACGATGTAATTTTTTTTTTCAAAAATATTTCAATTAAATTTTATTACCAGTTAACTACACAACAATCACCGAACGATTAGGTACCTATTGCCAAACTATTATCACGAGTGTATATCACAGGAGACGCGGTTTACGCGGGTGTACCGCGAAATGAGCATGTTTTTGAACGGACAACCATACAAGCTTATACCTTTGTGATTTTTTATGATACAGTTTTAAAATTTTGTACATAGATTCTTTACAAAAAAATAAAAAATAATGTTGTATATGAAAACCAACCTCTTAATTTTATCTTTGTATATTTTTTGTCGGAACTGGATTTAGTTTTACAGTTTTTATTAATATACTGAATATTTTTAAAGCTCTTCAGTTATTGAAATGGCAAAAATATCGAAGCATACAAAACGTTAGGATGAGATTTCCTTGTTTGTGGGTTAGAAAGAAAAAGTTTGTTAGAAGAGAATATAATGTCAATATGGGTCTACCAACCACATTAAAACAGACTGTTAGCCATTTTCTATAGAGTCGTTATACGCAAAATGTATTTTCAAAATGTAATGGATGATGATAATTGAGATGAAGAATTTAATTAACGGCTATTGTCTTTAAAAAAAACAAAGAATGAAAGTCCTGGATCCTCCTGATTTAATTGAAAATCTGTTCCGAACGATATTCATGACGGTGGTATTTTAGAGCAATTCCTATGACTTATTCATGTTCTGAAAGGTAGACGCAATAAGTTCGAAGACTTCCGATGTCGACCTGTATAATAAGCGAGACAATAACGAACGGAGAGTGTCCTGGCGACGCCTACAAATATATTGCGAGCAAGAAATAAGATGACGAAAATAATAAGACGTCACCGCACTAGAACAAACATACAATTTATTTGCAACTGATTTTAACAATACTGTCAAAAATAATGTCATTAATCAATCGAAAAATAATCATAATTATATTTTTTAGTGATGGGCTATCGGCGTGTGTATCTGCCAAATATTATTGGGTAACTCGCGCCCGTAGACATCGAGGCATGTCTTCAGCAAAGGAGCGCAAATCTGTACGTAATTAAAATCGTGTAATTATATTTAAAACAACCTTTTCATGTCAAAAACAAACCATTAAACGTTATACTCACTTTTCCATAGAAGCCCATAGCCCAACAACCCAATTTAATGCCTAAATTATGATTTGTAGCACAATGATTTATAATAACATCTTGGTTGACCTGAAAATAAAGACGTTACGTTAATTGAATTCCAACTCCGGAGGATCGTACCTATTCAATATCAAAGGAAATAAATTCTAATTCATTTTATTCTTCTACAAAGTTTACATAATTGGTTATTTTAATAACTGTATAAGTACGCCTTACAGGAATAAAGGTCCCTTCCTGTTCGAATCGTGTAATATCAGGTCTCTGGACGGGAAGGACTCTCCAGCGGGTATTGGACACAAAGTTCTTGCTCAGGTATAGTGAGAACGGGCCACACAACCCCGGGACAGGATCTGGATCATACCTTATGTATAAGGGCTGAAACACAACGCACCTTTCACAAAAACCTGCGTATCAGGTACATGAGAAGGGACACAGCTTATTGACAAGAATGGAATTTCGTCCCTAACAAAACGTATGGCTCTCTTTTCAAGATTAAATTTTGTTTGTGTTTTGCTATCCTCTGTATTATTAAATAAGCTGATTTTACTGAAATGCGTATACAATCAATAAATCTAATGGATGTTTAGTTTGGTGAAATGAAATATTTTCCACACAACCTAACCTCTTCGCCGGGGTTGCAGGACTAACGAATTACCGTGACCCCGGAACGTAAAGGGAACGGAACGAAAAGGGCTATAGAAGGACACCGTTGCTTTTAGTCAGTACAAGTCCCTCGTGCCCTGCCCCAGGGGCCCCAGGGCTGGAGGAACTAAATATCGTGAATTTTACGACTGTACAAAAAAATACCAACATAACCTAACCTCTTTGTTCGGTGCGACAGACGATGCAAGTTTTAGAAGGAATTCTTGATTGTATTTTAATATTTCGCCTTCACGGTCGCAGTAGTCAGCACTTGTGATTATAAATGCATTTCTTTGTGCCGGTTCTGAATACGGGAGTCCTACGATAGAACAGCCATCTTCTAAGTCTTGAGAATATTGGATGTCGTCTGATGAGATACGACCGCCCAAAAGGATGCCATTTTTGCCTTCTGCAGGTGGATCAGTGGCTATAATTAAATGGGAATACATTCAATAAGGCTGTCGCGCTTAAAATATGAAGTACAAGAAAAACAACCGCAAAGTGCGGTATAAAAATAATTAAATAAATCAGATGTGGGTGCTTCATGAAAAAGGAGCAGTGGTGGATCAGTGGTACCTAACTCCTAAAGTTACGAGTTTTGAGGCCAACTTAGGTCGTGAGTTCCTACCCAGCCAGGGGCATTACATCAGTGTGATTTATTTCATCACCACTGCTCCCACAACGGTGGAAAACATTGCGAGGAAACTAGTTAATGACCAGTTTCGTCACGATGTTTTCCTTCACCTAGAGATATCATAGAACCAAAAATCCAAAGACATTTTGACAAATCAATGCGAGTGAGAACATTTTATGCTAGAAATGCTTTATGAATGTTTTTGTGACCAAATATTATTTACATGGTACATGTGGAGCAAACAGTGATATCTTGGCCCCAAACGCTATGGAACCCGTTGACTGAGTGAGGATCGTCGGCGTGTTCAGATTCTCCGTCATTTTACGAAACCGTGCCAACATCAGATCACCCTTCTTCATTTGTTCGAGGAATACGTTGAGCTTGTACTAGATAAAAAAAAAATATGTTACAGTGAGTAGAGTGTCAGCAGTGGTATGCCAGTGGCAACGGCCCCGACTTAAGTGTTGTAGGTCGTGGCTTTGAATCCAGACTGGTGCATTACTTTGTATAATTTATTTCATCACCACTGATCTCAGAACAGTGAAAGACAACATCGTGAGGAAACCGGCATGTCCTAGAACCAAAAACTTGAAGACATGTGACATCTACCAACCCCCACTGGACTGGCGGTTTGTCGCCACACGGCGGAAAAAAAGTCGGATATTGGTATTGCAATTGTGGCCTAATCGAATTGTTATTTAGACGATCGATATTCACATAGATAGTATGGAAGTTGACTCCAGTAAACTAAATAACTCAAGCACGGTATCTAACTTATTCACATTTGGAAGAAGTAAGAGTAACAACTCACCTCCTCCAATGTACTGGCTTCATACCAATTTCCGAGGCGAACTCTATTGCAATAAACTATACCTTTATCTTCGTCCAACTTGCTCATCTTTATGATAAGTTTACGATTTAAAATATGTGTAAAACAGCCTACAGCAAATCAAAACACCAAATCAGTGGTAATGTGTACAACGAATCTTTGGAATAATTGACATTGACAGGACTAGCTAAACACATTTGCAATTTTGTCTATGGAAATTGTATTGAGAAACTAAGGAGGTGCGTTAAATACTACATGACAACTAAGCACGAGTACACATGTGCAATAAATAAAATCAGTCTGTAAAATCTTGATGTTCGCCGCAAATGGTAGTACCTACTAAAAATGATTTAATCAAGATTTCAGGAGAGTTATTGCGTTTTTCAATTACACCATTATAAAATTTAATCAGCCTCGAAATAATATGCGGCACCCCTAAAAAAAAGAAGTTAGCTCCAACTTCCACATTGTGTTCGTATCACATCTTTCTAATAGTGCCACAATTACCATTTTCTGGTAAGACACTAACTAAAAGTACTTAGGTGCGAAAATCGGTAATGGTTTATTTTTCGAACCAACATCTGCTATCTGATGTTAGCTTTTTGAGTCAATACGCTAAAATTGTTGCAAATAAGGTCTTGTATCACCATTCATTTCAAGGACCGCATCGAATCACGAGTACAAAGCACCCTGTATAGAGTCCAGTTGAGACCAGTAGCCACAGTCACACAGTACAGACAGTAGCCACAGTAGTCCACATTGTATACTCGACTCGTATCCATCAGAGTCAAATTTTTATTTAATTTCATACAGTGACTGTTCACAACAAAGAGACGTTTTTGTTCCAAAGGTCCGATTGATTTGAAACTCTGTATTTAAGTTCTTGAAATATAAATAAGGTTCAATAGGGTGCTTTGGATTTCTCAAACATTAATCTCTAAAAAGTGTTATCAAAGTTAAGGAAAAGGATTTTACAGTTTCTCTAACTTCAAAATTGATAATCAGATATAATTTGTATATAATACTAGCTTCTGCCCGCGACTTCGTACGCGGATCCTGTTGCTTATGCCAGCGGCAACGGGGTCGTCAAAATCGAAGATCTGAAAAGTCTGATGTCGAATTCTAAGAGCCTGGGGACGGGAAAACGACGGGACGCGCATGACGATTCCAGACGTTCCAGATCTTTCATTTTTGTAAGTCAACAGGAAATACCCATCAGACTAAACAACTCTTGCTCAGACGTTATTCCTGTATATTTTTATTATAGTGTAGCTGGGCTCTTGGAGTTCCACATCAAGTGTTCCAGATCTTTAATTTTAATACGACAGAGAGTGCTCATCAGGATGAACAACTCTTGCTAAGACGTCATTACTGTATAATATATGTTATAGTGTAGCTGGGCACTCGGAGTTCCACATCAGGTGTTCCATATCTTCAAATTTATTCATTCAGCAGAAAATGCTCATCGCGTGGAACAATTTTCGCTATGGAGCTATTTTTGTATCTCTTATACTTTAGCTGAGCTGTTGCAGTTCTGCATCAGGTGTTAAAGTTTCCAAGATAAATTATAGCCTATGTGTTGGCCAGACTTAATACCTTTACAACAAAAAAAAAATCAATCAAATCCGTCCAGCAGTTCCGAAGATTAGCGTGCACAAACACTGCTTTTCTACGATTTTATTATATGTATAGATAGATAAGGTTTCTATTATGTGACGTTTTTCGAAAATCGACCCCTGCAAATGTTAAAAGCCACAATCCGTATGAAAAATTTAATCCTTCCAATACCAAGAATATTTTCTGTAAATCCGTAAGTCATTATTAAAACTACGTGAATTATTTTACGTTCTTTTGCTTTCACAAAACTTTTTAAAAGTCTACAAAGTACAAACATAAACGTCCATGATATAAAAACAAAGCCACTGACTTCCGAAAGAGAAGTGATTTAAACTTTTTTGTGTTTGTTTTAAAAGTCAGCAATTTTTAACAGGATTTTCTATTACCCTTTTTGCTTGATTCCATCTTAATTCTTGTGCGCACTAGAATTTCCTGAAGATTTTCTCTCAAGACTTGGAAAAGGCAACTGAAGTATGAAAGATGGTCAGGGATCATCTGATGATTATAACCACCCAAAAAAACCCGTGTCTCGTACTAATAAGCCAGACCCATTTAGTAGGTACAGGCATGATTTTATGCTATGTGATCGCGTAAACAATCCATAGCTATGCAATAGCAGCAATCACGGTTGATTTTTCCTGGAATCCTTTCATAATTTTCGAAAAGTTCCCTCGATTTTTCCAGCATTCCCTCATCAAATCCCCATTCCAAAGAAAAGAATTTTCCCAATATATTTTTTTCTATCTACGCTACGTAGTATTTTTAACCGAAAAAAAGGGGAGGTTCTCAATTCCTACCGTACTGCGTACTTTTTTTTACGTATTTTTACTATTATTACTACGTTTTTTTTTTCAGCAAACATTTAAAATTGCATCTTACTAATAGTGTTACCATCTACTCACCGATATCTGCAACTTCACGTCAAAAGTGACCAATTCGTTGGTTAAACGGAAAATAGATGTCGCTTTTTGAAAACATGCCGTAATCTTTTCCGTAGCAAAAATAAAAGTTTATTAAGATTATTTACTTACTTTTTGCATTTTACCATCACCAGAGTACAACAATAAATAAATAAAATACTGATCCAATAAGATTATTTTGAATCTTTATAAACGCCATCTGTACTTAACAACAGATACTTATCTACTTATTGGTGCTACATCCGATGTGGGAATGACTTATTTTGTTGGTGTGATGAGATAGCCCGCCTTTTCCACAGGTTTCCACGCCTTTTACACATCTTAATTGCACACATCAATCAGAAAACGTAAATTGACAATTTGGTCAAGGACGACCAGAGTTCGAGGGGAACCTTAACGAGAATCTATGATGTATGTAATAAGAACAAGTGGAGTGACCTCCAAAAGCCCATCTGATCCAGTCTCGAAGCACATCCTATTAGAGGTCTCCTCCGTTTATGTCACCTTTCCCAGACCTGCATGAGCCTTTATCCATGATTTTAAGACTTGGTCACTTTAAACCTAATTGGCTACTTAAAGAAAATTTGTGTTTATATTTGTAACTAGCTGTGCTCGCGACTTCGTTCGCGTGGATGTCGGAACTCAACAATGTATTTTTTACTAAAATAAAAGATTTTTTTTCTAAAATGAAAGTAGCCTGAGTTACTCCTTATTACATCTGCTACCTGCCAATAGAAGTCCCGTCAAAATCGGCCCAGCCTTTTCAGAGATTAGCCATTACAAACAGACAGACAGACAGACAAAAATTGAAACAAAATTTTATTTTGGTGTACCTATGTACCTTATATAATTTTATTCGTATGAAAGTATTGAAAAACGGTTATTTCAATATTACAAACAGACACTCCAATTTTATTTATATGTATAGATGATCAAAATCAATTTTTGACGTAGATCATTATTGGAGCGTGCATATAAATCCACGTGAGTTCTGTTGAGACGGTTAATATCGAGATAAATATATACCACATAAGTCTACAGAATATGAGCGAGTACGGAGAAGCAAGATATAGCATGATTTCAATGGAGTTTACACGCAGATTTTTTTGAACGTTGTCCCTCCCTTTGAATTTCATCCTGTATCGGGTTTTGCTGTAACTAATTGAAACGTTTTGTTTCAGATAATATCTAGGTACTATTTGCCGGCTGGTAACCAAACTGTTAGTTTTTTTTTTTTTTTACTAAACAGCATGCTTACAGTTTACAGGTTCGGTTTCTTAATATATAACAAAACAGTTTTTATTTTGGTAGCCTGATGGCTATATATTGATATATCAGTTGAGTGCTTACTAACAAAAATACAGGGTGTGAGATGGATAGCTTGGCCTGCCTTTCTTTAGCAGGTTTCCGCTTATTACAGGTTACATTTTCATTGGACAAATCATTCAGAGTAATAGGTGTGCTGTGCTATAAGAATAAGTGGAGTGAGCTCGAAAAGCCCATCCCATCTCGTCACAAAGCAGAGTCAAGGAGCACACTCTATGGACCTCCTCCCTTTTTTTATCTAACCTTAATCTGCTTGAGCCATAACCAGGATTTATCCATGATTTTAAGTATTTGGGCATTTCTACGGACACGGTGATTTTTGCTCAATTCCGTGGGCAATTTTTTTTTCACATTTTGACTATTTGTAAATAACCAAAATAAAGTGCATTTTTTAAAAAAAAAATGGTGCTAATTTGCCAGTAATTGCTCCAGTAGTTTATGAAATAAATTTTGAGTGCCATGGAATTGAGAAATGTGACCACAGAGTTTAGAATTACACATATTCTACGTAACCGGGAAAGAAAAATTCAGTTAAAAAAAAACATTTTAGAACATATTTTAGCAGTTTTTGGTATTTTAGTTATTTAAGTTTATATTGAGTCTACCTTGAGAGAGATTCCTTGAGTTATCATGCTTAGTTAACTAACTTTTAGTCAAGTCATTTAAATGAGCATTTTTATTAAACTTATATGGTAAAATGTATTCTATTAAGCATTTTCGTTAAACATTTAAATTACAAACAAGAGACATGAAGTATAAACGTCAAGTCAGTTTTATTTATCAAACCGCAGGAAGTAATAGACATAATCGAAGTATTCGGGTGTATATTAGTCAGGATAGTTTTTAACTCAAAAACTACTGAATGTATTTTAATGAAACTTTGCAGCAATATAGTTTATACATCAGAATAAAATATAGGCTATCATTATACGATCTTCCGAGGCTCGAGTAGCTAGACGCGGCAGTATTACCTAAAATCAGATCTTGCAATTGCGATGTCAACTCTAGATACTTTAAACCTTTTATTCAACATTACATGTACATAATGTGTGGCGTTAACTACTTTACCATGACAAATTGTGAAGCAAGTGACTTTAAACCTCATATAAACCGAGATTAGTTACATAGGTAAACCATCGTTCTCAATTCCGTAGACACCAGGACACAAAATTGAGGGCCACGGAATTGAAAAAATATCGTACTAATCAAAATAACTTATTACTGTTACGACTTCAAACAAATTAAATGAAACAACCATGCTGGTGTCTAGTTAAACTTCAGTTTAGGGAAACAAAACATATTTAAAAAGAAAATATTCATAAGATATCTTTGACATGGGATTGAGAAAAGACCCCGAACTAAAGACACGGTAACAGGTTCCCACCTTCGAAAATCGAAAAAAACAGCAGCACACCACACATGCACTCACATCGCCTGCTCGGGAGCACCTGACAGTTTACAAGAATCGGACGGTGATCTCCAGTTTGCGGGTATTTAGTATCGTAATCTAGTGTTTTTCGCATGACACGGAAATGATTCATTAGACTGGGACAAATCTTTAAGCATCCACAAATATAAAAAATAAGCAATTACAGGTTTATTTACTGTCAATGTCTCTTGGTTAGTTATCCATATACCCAAGAATATCAAAAGTTTACTTGAAATTCAGCTCCATTAAAAAATATAAAATATTTTACACTCGATTTCGGGAAAGGGACAGGTCAAAATCAGTGAAATTACACCCGTTTTTACAATTCAGATTTTTTTTAAGAAAAAATAAGAAGGAGTACGGAATTTATGTTATGCTCTCCAGTTAGAATATAGATTGGGACGTACGCTTAAAAATTTTGGGATGTGTATGTAACTTCTAACCATGTTTTTTTTAAAAGGACAAAAAAATGCCCTCTTCGTAGAAATGCCCATGAAGCTTGGGCACCCTAAACCTAATTGGCTACTTTACTTTCGTTTCGGAACTCTGGAAAAGAAAATTGGTGTTTTTATTTGTAATGATCAAAATCAATTTTGGAGCGTATAGCGTGCATTTACACGATGAGATGGCCAATATCGCTATAAATACGCGAGTGTGGAGAATTCAAATAAAGTACTACGTCATAGGAGTTTACTCGGTGAAAATGCATAAGACTCAATTCATCTTGGCGGCAGTGTTTGCCGTAGTCCTCAGAGGTTAAATCGGGGGGTGTTTTATCGCCACAGTGATTCAGATTCGTCACTAACTTTTTCAAGTATCATCAACTGTTAGTGCCGGAACACACGGCGCGTTGTGGCGCCGCACCGCAAAGATTTTGCCTCACAAATATTTGTCACGTGTGTCTGCTAATAGGCCAAAATTTATGCGGTGCGGCGCCGCAACGCGCCGTGTGCTCCAAAATATAAATATAACCTTAGGTTATTAGGACATGTGGACATTTTAACACTTGGTCGAATGTTACCACAAACCGCCTGATTTATCTATCTGTGTGAAAACTAGCTATGTATGTGCAGTTGGTGCCCATCATTATATGATCCATCTTATACGGCAGTATAAAGTTAAAGTGGACCATGTAATGCTGGCCACTGACCGTACAAAGAAGTGAGTAATGTGAGCTGAAATGAGCTCGTGTGTATATAACGCTATTGCTGAAGCATATACCTAAGTTATTTTTATTTTTGCGTAACCTACTGATCCTGCTCTACCTTCGGGGATGCTGTATAGTACACCTCCATTGTCACCAGTTATAAGCATATTACCATCACCCAGGCACAAACCCGGATTCCGCAGCTGCTTTTGAGTTCTAGTTCCACATGGGAATACCCACTAACCTTTCCGGAAATCGAACCCCAGATCTAACGCTCTGCAGTTGCACTTCCAACCTCTATACTAAGAAAGCTTAATGTGGGCGAAAAATTGAGCAATTTAAACCTTCACACAGAACGCCCTGTGGAATGCCTGTTACATTGATACGGCTGTTACAGCGGTAACTAATTGAAAATTATTTCTGAACAATTTGTTTCCACAAACTTATGTAAGTTTCTACGAAATAATTAATACATCTAAAAGAGTCGTCAACTAACGTATGTAATATGTGTGCAGGTCTTAGACGAGAGTGAATTACTGACTCCATGCAGGTGTCGGCCCATCCATCCTGCGCCTGCGCACCGCTTTGCAACTGCCGTGAAATTCTATACTATATATTGTAATTACTTTAATGTATAAATAAGCTTCAATTGTGTGTCAGTATTTTCAAGAAATCCATTTGATTAATGTAATAAATATCTATTCTACAAGATAAAGAAAATATTAAAACATTTGATTTCCCCATAGATTCGGCTCATTATCTGAACGGAAATACTAGAATTGAACTGAAAAGTCATATTATATCTTGCCAGATGATATTATATACAAACAGAATTAACTTTGATAATCATCTATTTGAAAAATCTTATTTCGTAGCCGTTGGTCGTAGACGCATGAAAAAGACATCAACGCACTTACTGATACAAAAAAAGCATTTAGCGTTCCAGAAATAATAAGAGGAACATACCTAATACAATCGCATAGCAGAAAAGCGTCTATACTTTTATATAATTAATTAATAAAGGAATTATTGTTACTCGTTATGTATTAGAATAAAGCTGAACTATGTGATTGTTTCATCATCATCAGCCTATAATGTTCCCACTGCTGGGACACAGGCCTCCTCTCTGTGAGAGGGAGTGGGCCATAATCCACCACGCGGGCCCAGTGAGGGGTTGGTAGATGTCACATGTCTTCGAATTTTTGGTTCTAGGACATGCCGGTTTCCTCACGATGTTTTCCTTCACCGTTTTTGAGAGCAGTGGTGATAAAATAAATTACACAAAGTAATGCGCCTGGCGGGGTTCGAACCCACGACCTACAACTCAGTCGGGACCGATACCACTGAGCCACCACTGCTCTCATGTGATTGTTTAATCACGCTTATTTCGGAAATAGATGGTTGAATTTGAAATTCATCAAAATGAGTCCTCCCACCCAGGGCAGGGCAGGAGGGACTGTCAGACGTATACTGACAAAAATCCACGGTGTCCTTCAATACGTAAGGGGTTACGTTCCGGGCGGTCATCATGGTCCTTGAATATTGGAAAGAGGTGGCGCAAAGTCGTGAACGTTGGAATTAGGAATGAAGGGAGGTCTTTGCCCAAGAGTACAGGCTAATAAAATATATACTATACATTGCTAGTGTTCTTCGTTTGGCAACTTTGCATTTAGTCTAGATATATAAATATAATATGCAGTGAGCAAGTATACTCACGAACTAGCCCAACTAGCATTTTGGTAATAAGAATTGGTGATAAAAGAGTTATTTAAAAGTGCATTTGGCAAGCAAGAGTCATACAATGGTTTTAGCAATTGGAGTTAGAGCACGCTCTAACCCCTTACAAACTCTCGATTGGGCCCACGTCTTATAGCGCTATAAGTAATATAATGATTTTAATGCTCACTCTTTTAACACTGAGAGTTACATAATAGTTATAGGGTGGCGTTAGTGGCAAACAATTTCTTGTATCTATAATGATGGTATAATATAAATCTAGCTACCTCAAGCACTTTAAAGTCTGTATTATGGTTATAATAAAAACTATAGGTGGTACACAAGTTCTGAAATCTACTGGTATAAAATATGTAGTAACATATTAGTTCTTTTTTAGGTCCATTTTTTTCTTGGATTTGCTTTATGTATCTTGATCAGAGTTGACTAGCAACTCAGGGCTGTAGCGTGTTTTCTTTTTCTATTGTTTTGCATATACATTAGTTCCAAAAGTGTTACTTTATTTCTCAAAAATGATGGTAATAAGGAGGTGAAATTAAGTGAACTTCAAGTTACGGATTGTCAATAACTCGGTGAATCAAGTTTGATTTCTTTATCACATGGCTAAAATTTATTGCGAGGGTTACTTTATTGAGAAAATAATATATGTTTTGCATCTCAATTTTGCAGGGCCTTAAAAATAAGTGATATTTAAAGTAAAAATAAATTGCATTTTATCATGCGGGGCATACACTCAATCTAAATTTAGATAAAAACAGGATATTGGCTGTGTCTTTTACATTCATTGTGTATTGTAGTAAATATGTTGCGTTTTAAAATGAGAAAATTAAACAAAATATGGGTTTTAAACAATTTATTTTTTATTTATTTTTAGGTTATGTTTGATTTAGAAAATGGTGTCTACTCCTTATTATCCTAGGTTCCTATTATTACTATTAATGAACAAGAAGTACTGGATGGGCTGTAGTTAGAACTATTGTAGCACTTGTTATACCAGAATAGGGTTTTAAAGGTAATAAGAGTACAAGTTTAAGAGGTTTGGTTCTATAATGGTTCGACTTAGATGCAAAAGTAGTGGTATTTTAGGGTTACGTTTTTCAATCGATAAAACCCTTCCATCAAAAAAGGGAATAAATATGTAAAATTGAGATTAAATGCTAAAGAGTTACAATGTTTAAATTCCGTGTTATTATGGCTTAGAATAACATAAAAGTAAATTTGAACCCCACTGTAACGATTAGGGCTCTAAAAATAACTCCATAATACCAATTGCTATCATAAATAGGGGTTTCTGATTACTCAATTAAGTAGCTGTAAATAAGTTGCAATTAATACTTTTATAGCAACGTAGGTGGTAAAAATATTTTGCTAACTATTTTCAAGAGCTCTTGTCGGTAGGAAGAGTTATAACAAACTATAATATTACTTTTAGTCATTTCTGTTACTTGAATTTATAAAAGCAGGTGCTATGATGGTTGCGACTGTACCGTTTATACCTCCTTAAGTAATAATACGTTTCCTAGGCAAGTTAGGTGGTATAAAACATTTACTTAGCACTCTTTAAGAACACTTGAAAATAGTGAGACTTATTAGAAATCTAACTATTACCTTAGGTACTTATTGTTACTTGAAGTTACTACCCCTAGTGTTACTGTGGTTCAGCTTTTATCTTTTATACCTACCCTAGTCATATTATGTATTCTTGTTACTGTTACTCATCTTGATGAGTTATTTAGTTATAGTCATAACCATTGAATAAACAAAAGTTTTACTGGGCGCTTTTATACACCCGTTAAACCAATACAAACTATAACAGAGGTGGAAATTAGCGTCAAAATGTTGGTTGGGAGCCGTGTGTACCTTCAAAGTAAGATTGAGGTTAAAAATAAGATTTTGAATAGAGCATTTTTTTGTATGTTTAGGAAGGCTCCAAATATATTTAAACTATCCATTGATATCGCTTCCACAGGGAAAATTGTTGAGATGTGAAACCCACACGATTATAAAAAAAATATTATAACAAGAAATTACTTATTTCGCTGCTATTGATAAAATGGATAATGTTCGTAAATGAAATCAGACTGATGAGCAGTCGCTCTATGTAAAATACTTTTATTCAGCTGTATCTGATTAGACTGTAAAGTTAAATAAGTACTAGATAGCGATAAGATGGATTTTAGTAAAATAAAATTAATTTATTCGACAATATTTATTTTTAGTAAAAATCAACTTAGTTTCTTCTAATTTTTTTCCTAAATATGATATAGTTTTATCAATTTTAAAACTTACATAATGAACACATATATTATAGCTTTTAAAAATAATTACGGTGTCATTTTACTGAGAGAGCATGGAGTGTTATAATAATTATTTTATTGTCAAACCCGTAATCGAACGTATTACAAATATAATCTTGAACGAGGTAATTTATTTTCTAAATGATCTAGAAACTGAACTGTATCTATCATAGTGTTATTCCTAACTTACAATATTTGGCAAGCACAAGTTGTTCTTCTCACAGTGTAGACAAAATATCAATATTTGCCACTAGGAAACACAGAAGGTAACCAAACAAAAAAGTGCAATAACTTAACAGTTAGTTGCTAAAATGACGTTATTGATATGTTTGACTTATTTGTGGGGCAGTTCCAACCTGTACTGAGGCCTGTTGTAAGAGTAACCTTGGTCCTGGATGGGCACAGGTGCAGGAGCGGGCACGGGGGCCGGGGCTGGTGCGGGAGCGGGTGCTGGCTGCACAGGAGGCACGAAAGGAGGTGTCACTATCACTGCGTCGTCAGTAATCCCCACATCCCGCGCTGACGGAACAAATCGCTGGCCGAATTGTTGAGGGAACTGCTGCGGAAACTGCTGAGCGAACTGCTGGGGAGCCTGTTGGGGCACTTGCTGATAGTACTGCTGCTGACCCGAATAATACTGAGGCTGGTAGACGCCAGGAGCTCCGTACTGCGAAGACACATCGTACTGACTGGGCACTCCGTATTGCGTGGGCAGTTCCATACGACCAAACATAGATCCCAAGAACGGGAACTTGTTAGTCAGTGTGGCCCATAGTCCAGTTCCTCCTACTTGATTGCTGCCCTGGTTGCCCCAGAAGAGCCGCTGCGATGGTTCTTGGAAAGAGTTCGGGACCTGGTTGACACCTACTGCTGAGTATGCGTCGTTTTGCCCGGAGTAGTACTGAGCTTCTCTTTGCGGGTAGTATGCTACACTACTACCTATAAACAAAAAAAACACACTATTAGAATTTGATTAAATGAAATACTAGTATCGAATGTCAATTAATTTCACTGCACGTACCGACTAAAAAGCACAATACGAAACCGATGTTCGAATACATTTTCGTATGAGTTGCTGAACTCCAACTGTGTGCTATTGTTGCTCGTCTTTCCATTTATACCTCCTCTATTTGCTCCTAAACGAGGACCTTGAAGTAAAATTCTCGTAACCCAGTATTGTAAGTGTGAGGTAATGGTGGCTCACCCAGAGGTGGACGCGGCGTGGACAATAGGTGGGACATCTAGGTGACTCGTGCGCCGCCGCCCGCCGCCGGCCGCACGCACAGGCTGTATCTAAATCATTCCACATGTGTCCACCAAAAACAACAATGGACTTTCGTAATATGTGAACGACCTGCTTAAAGTTTTATCGATTGGTGCAAGTTATGTAATTATAAGAGCAGGAAGTGATTGGGTTTTCTCTGCGTTATCCGCATACGCAACCTTTTTTGTGAACTTTTCAGCTGGACCTACCTTTACAGTCGGGACAAAAATATGTTTGACTTATATACTTACTTTACTTATTAGGTACAGTATTTATCCAGTACCCTTAGCACGAGTTTTCACTCTTTTACTTTACAGCGTTTCTTGTATTAAAAAAAGGAACAGCGCCTCTGGTGTGCGAAGAAGGAACTAATTTTTTCCTTGAAAATTGACAATTTGAAATTGTCAAAGTTCCAGTTTACCATCAGTTTAGTTTACGTCTCAAATACTGAAAACTCGTGCTAAGGGTACTGGAAGAAAAACATGTTGTAGCTTTCAGAATTAATTAATTATTATTGTAGTTTAGAACGTGTCAAAACCAGCTAATAGATTTCGAATGAAACGAATGCTACAATACATTAGAATCCATCAAAACTCACAAAAACTGGATGTAAATATGCTTGAATTGATAAAAATTATGATCCTGAAATCTATATCTACATATAATAAATGAATCAAAAGCTTGGTACCCTTTATTGCGAAAAATAAGCGGTTGGATCTCGAGGAGTGTGAAATGAAAATGGCACAATACGAGTTGTTAATTGTTTTATATAAGTGAGTTATGGTTACTAGTGAACGCTGGGTGACCGACCACTACGAGTAGCTTATAAAATTATTGACCAAAACAACAAGCACCACAAACGGCTAAAATATATCAATTAAGCTTACGTCACATGTTATTAAATGGTCTTATTTTTTTCCTTTTCTTCTTATAACAGTACCCTTAGCACGAGTTTCCAGTATTTGAGACGTAAAGTAAACTGGAACTTTGACAATTTCAAATTGACAATTTTCAAGGAAATAATTAGTTCCTTCTTCGCACACCAGAGGCGCTGTTCCATTTTTTCATACAAGAAACGCTGTAAATACTGGAAAACGCTGTAAAGTAAAAGAGTGAAAACTCGTGCTAAGGGCACAGGTAAATAATTTGAAGAACACAACTTATGATGCAGGGGTGCCCTTATCCCAACGCATTTGTCATAGCAGCATTCAAACCACACATGTTCAAAATGATCATTCAGTATAAATAAATTAAAAGCTAAAAAGATGATCCAAAATGAACACACTGTAGATATACGATAAAGATTCGTGAAAAATGCACTAGGTCACGTGTGCGTGTGTTTACTCAATATAATCGGCATTATTCATAAGATAACAAGGTAAGTGTTTGTCTTCGCCTGTCACGGTATTGTAGCCCGCAGAAGCGTTTTGCGAAACGTTGCTCAACACTTCGCCCGAAGAAACGAACTTAATACGGAATAGATAACACTGTTTACACGGTCGCACCTCACGATTGTCCACGTTCATGACTTATTCATAGTTTCCGGTCTTTTGTTGGCTTGACATACCTACTCCAATTACTGCCTGAATAAAACCATTATAATTATTACCTCACTACTCACTAAAACCATCCCGGTGGTCACCACCATAAAATGTTACATGATAGTTTAACATTTTAGCCCGCCGGGGTCGCGGGAATATCTTATCAGGTAACTGTGGTAACCCGTAACCCAGGTACGTAAAGGGCTATTGAAGGATCACCGTGGATTTTAGTCAGTACACGTCTGTCAGTCCCTCCCGTGCCGCCTTGAGTGAGAGGACTCATTTGATGATTTTACCATGGTAAAAAAATAGGGGTACGACCTAGAAAGAATACAAAATATATCCTCGAAACCAACGCGTGTCGTAAGGTAAGAAAAGACATAAACCGCCACGCCTGGTGGTAGGCACCCCTTCAGTGTCCAACTACCTGGCGATCACCCACACAAAAAAGTCCTCGGTCAAGAAGCTCATAAGTAGTAAGAACTTAGTAGTGGTATCGGCCCTGACTTATGAGCTGTAGATCGCGGGTTCGATCCCAGTGTATTTCATTCATTTAGTTTATGTCATTTATTTAATCACCTCTCCTCCCAAAACGGCGAAGGAAACCGGCCTGTCCTAAAACCAGAAATTCGAAGACATGTTCGAAACATTCAAAAACCTGCACCGGGCCCGCGTGTATTATGGTTATTGCCAGTGCCGTATTATCCATAAGGCACTTTAGGCTAGTGCCTAGGGGCCCACTATAACCAGGGGCCCAGCACTCCCGATTAAAAAATGAAAAAAAACAACATGGCACAATCGGCATTCCCAAATGTGATGACGGCACTGCGAATTTACAGAAGTCTTATGATTTCGAATGCAATAGGAGAACGAAATTTTTCTAAATTAAAATTAATCAAAAATTATTGTCTTCGGTCAACAATGTTGCAAAGCCGTTTAAAATATTCATTAGCAATAATGTCTATTGAACATGATGTATCAGAAAAGGTCAATTTTCAAGAAGTTTTAAACGATTTAGTATCAAAAAAAATTAGAAGGGTATAAACATGCTTCTTAATCAGTACAATAATGCACATTTTATTTTTTATTGTTTATGTTAGTTTTACAAAAATATGCAATATTTTCCTATTCTTTGTTTAATTTTTAAATGACTCTGATACTTCGTTCTGGATTGTGGCGGAGTCTTTTCACTTGCAGGAAGGCGTATACCTTTGCAATGTGGTGACTGAAGTCTGTTGTTGATGATGATGGTTCCTTCATTCTATTTCGTAATGGAGACAGTAAAATTTTCCAAATTGCGTTGTTGTGGTATGAAAAAGGGAGGGCCCGAAACGAGCTGTGCCTAGGGGCCCCGAGATGGTTAATCCGGCCCTGTTTATTGCCCACTCCCTTTCACAGACAGGAGGCCTTTGTCCCAGCAGTGGGAACATTATAAGCCGATTATGATGAGTGGAAACATATTTTTCCTACTCCTCCACTATTCTTTTCTGATTAATTTCGTTGCAGGATCCAAGACAAATTCATTCTCCGGGACAGGTCGAGCTTCATTGTCTCGGCGCTTTTCTGGTGGTTGCCACTGTTGATTCTGGCTCTCAGGAGTTGCAGTGGTTTGGGAATAGTGTGGTGGGTTTGTCCCAAAAAAAAAGCTGATGATGATGATGAAGTAGGTACTTACCGATGCCAAGTAGAATTTGGTACATAAGTTACCATTAGATCGGTCGGCAAATTGTTTGCTCTCGCAGTGCCTGTTGTAATGATCGCTTACGATAATCTAGTTCATACGGTAGTATGCTGCACTCTGAATATTAAATACGTAAGGCGCTAAGGTGCGTACACGACTTAAATATCTAATAGATAAGTGAATTAATTTACGTCGACATTATTAGATATCCATTACTTGTACATTGTGAAAATTTAATGAGATGGCTGCATAGGAAGACGGTTATTCTTTTACAGAAAAGCATCTGAAGGGATATGGTTGAATAGCTCACATATAGCTTGTGACTTGGATTAACACATAGCAAACATCTCTCCAATAGTACAATGCCATGGGAAAAATATCAAAAATGAACGCGGACGAAGCCGCAGGCATAAACTACTTAGTAGTTTAAAATAAAAATGAAAGTTTTCTTCGCGCCTACCAATCACCGGGTCTAAAACGGCCACTTTAAGCAATATTCCTAAAAGACATTCACTTCGTGAATTTCAATTCTTCTCATGCTGTGAGTCTTATAATATGTTCGGAAATGACATGCAATTCTGCATGTGCCATTTTATGAAAATAGAAGAATTGCTAAAGACGCTGCGGGAAATTCGCGAAATGAATCATTTAGAATATTGCTTGAAGTGGCCGGTTTAGCTGCTGCTTTAATTCTTACACATTTTTTTTTCAACCATAAGAAAGTTGAATAAAATATTCTTTTGTAATCATTTTATATAACATTTTGATTCATTGATCGTTATTAATCTTATCTCAGAATCTGCCCAGCTTAAAGTTCAAGTATTGTGCTTGGAAAGCGGTCATCAATTGACCCTTGAGTTTCGCGACACCGCAACCGCGTCGTGTCCGATCGTGTTTGTTTTGACATAGATAAAGCTACTGCGGCCGTTCCGGTGGCTATTCTATTTAGTTATTTCTTAATATTATAAGAAAGAAACTAATATTTATCTCCTAAGTTTATTTTAGCTGTTTCATCATGTTTTTCTGTGGTTCGAAAATTCAATAATAAATGTCATCATTTCATTGAATGATATTTCAAATTCAATGCATTATGCACATGGGTTCGTATATAATCTGGACAAGGACTTTTGAATGGTCAAGGTGTTGATAAATCGGTTAGAAGTTGAAGAAGTTGTGTTCCAAAATGTGAAGGAAGTGAACCTCTAGGTTTGAAAAGAGATCTTCAGATTCTGACCTCAATAACCTTGGCAGCATCTGTGAATTAAAATAAAAAAATAATAATTTTAGAAATCAGTCGAAGCGTCATCTAGACATCGAGGAACACTTCTGAAGACGGTTTAAAAATCAAAAGTGCGCGCAGGCTCTAAAAAGTAATAAATAATGCATTTTCTCTCTAGCATAAAACTGTTTATATTAAAAAATGCATTTTACATCAGTTTTATGTTTATAGGTACCTACTCCGTTTCGTCTTTAAGTTCCTTTTTCTTCAAGAATATAACTGGAATGCATAAACTAGTTTATAATAGGATCTCGTCGTGACGGCGTTCGACATTAAACGACGCCTCATATAAATAAACATGTTACGAGTTATGTTTCTTGAATGAGGAAGTTAAACTAGACTAAGTTTTGATTTTAAAATTATATTCCTCTGGACTCAGATCAAAGAAATAAGTAGATAGAACGCTCAGAACACGCGAGTGTCACCACCAAAGCAAATACAAAATCAAATCGAATTACATTCCATATTGTTTTCTTTGTTTTTGAGAACAACTTTTACAATGTTTAAAGACACGAGACGGCATATTTTGGCAAACAACAACAACGACGCGTAGCTTGGTACGACGCGTAGCTTGGTACTGTCGCGAGTTTGTATTCGATTTTGTATTTGCTTTGGTGGTGACACTCGCGTGTTCTGAGCGTTCTATCTGCCTATCTCTTTGATCTGAGCCTCTGGATTTTCTTTTATTGGATAAGAGAACAACTCGTCATCTATCTGTATGTTGACTTCAATATTGATTTGTTAAAAGATACCACAAGTTCGCAGCAATTCAAGCACTTAATAATGGGTTATAATCTTAAATTTGCCGTTAACGTTCCAACTAGATTAAGCAGTGGGACCTGCATTGATAATATAATCCACAATGTGCGAGGAGCTAAAGGAGAAGTTTTGGAACTAGCAGTATCCGATCACACAGCACAATTTTTACGATGTCCAGTTAAACAAACGTGCCTTTTAGACTACTGGTACTGTACAAAACGGGACTACTCAAAAGAAAATATGGAAAAATTTGCAAACTATTTAAAACAATTGTCATTTTCTGATGTTTATGAGGAAACAGACCCTGAAAAAGCATTCAAATTGTTCTATGACTGGTTTAAATTGCTATATGACTTATGTTTTCCTAACATTAAAATAAAAATATCGACGAGAGTAAAACCAAACTGGATTAGTCGCGGTATTAGATTATGTAGCAAAAAAAAAAGAGATTTGTTATGGAAATACAGGTTATCACCGACTGAACATAATAAAACAAACTTCAAAACGTTGTCTAACCGGCTTAAAAGAATTGTCAATCTCACGCAGAGAGCCCACAATAACCGTTACATTCACTCGGCTAAGAATCGATGTAAGGCAACGTGGAAAGTCATAAATAAAAACAAACATAATGTACCAAATCAAGCCACAATGAGAATTAAATCAAATGATAAAATACTTACCAACCCTCTTGATATAGCAGAGGCTTTTAACAATTATTTTGCGGATCAAGTCAAATCAATTAATAGTTCAAATAATAATAATAATAAATTACCAATAAATACCCCAAATTCGTCCATGTTTATGAAACCTACAATACCACAAGATATTCATAAAATTATTATGTCTTTAAAGAATACTCCCAGCACTGGATATGACGGTATTAGCACAAAAATTATTAAATCAGTATCTACAATAATTGCACCCGTCCTTAGTCACCTGATCAATATGTGCGTTTTGCATGGTGTTTTTCCAAAGGAATTAAAAATTAGTATCATAAAACCGCTTTTCAAAAAAGATAATAAAGACAACATGTCTTCCTATAGACCTATAGCACTGATACCTATTTTGTCAAAAATATTTGAAAGAGTAATATACAATCAAATCAATTCATATTTCGAGAAAAATAAATTATTTGTCGATAGCCAAAAGGGCTTCCGGAAAAATAAGTCCATTGACATGGCAATCTATGATTTTTTAAAACTCGTTAGCAACAGAGTAGATAAAAGAAAACCGGCTCTTGCTCTATATATGGACATGTCGAAAGCCTTTGACCGCGTAGACCATAGAATATTAATTAATAAACTTGACGCATACGGGATTAGAGGTAACATATCAAATTTAATTAAATCATACCTACAAGATAGACAGCAAATAACAGTTATTAATAGAATATGTAAAAAACATGAAACAACATTTAAATCTAGCCCGAGAACAGTGATGTATGGAGTTCCACAAGGAAGCATACTTGGACCTCTCCTATTTATTATATATATAAATGACTTCCCAAAAGCATCGACCTATCCTATGACAATGTTTGCAGATGACAGCACTCTACTTTTCAACAGTGACCAATTAGATACATTAGAATCAGACATTAACTCTAATATAAAATCAGTTATAAATTGGCTAGAGAATAATAATTTGGTAATAAATTTAGACAAGACAGTAATAATGAAATTTCAACAAACAGTAAATCAGAATTTAAATTTAGATATAAGATATAATGATAAAAGGATTGATGAGACGAATGTGACAAAATTTCTGGGATTAAATATTGAAAGCACATTAAAATGGAATACCCAGATTGACAAAGTATGTAGTAAAGTAAACCAATTTTCTCATGCGCTGCGTATGCTAAGTAAAACGGCCAATCGAAACACCGTACTAACTGCATATCATGGTCTAGTAGCCTCGACATTAAGATATGGCATTATGTTTTGGGGAAACGCCTCTGGTAAAGATATGGTGTTTAAGTGTCAGAAAAGGTGTATTAGAGCGATCTGTAACCTGCAAACCACTGACAGCTGTAAACAATATTTTAAAAGTATGAAAATTTTAACAGTGCCCTCATTGTACATATACCAGACTTCTATGTTCGTCAAAAAAAATATGTATAAATTTGACCGAGTAGGTAGTCAACGTCGAGCGGACCGGCTACAAACTGTTGGATCTAAAACTGCTTTATACAAGAACAGTATTTTCGTAATGGCTCCAAAATTATACAATAAATTGCCAAAGTGTATCAGAAGTGAGGAAAATGTCAGCCATTTTAAAAAAAAGTTGTTCCTGTTTCTAGTTGAAAAGACGTATTACTCGATTGAAGACTTTTTAAATGACAAATTGTGACTAAATTTAATTTTCTTTGACATTCTTAATAATTAATAATATAATTCAATTACTTTATTTTATGCGGCTCATGACATTTTTCAATTGCTTCATTTATTTTATCCTAGAGTTTAATAATTATGATAGTAAAAATAACCTTAATAATAATATTATATTTGTATGCCGATTATTGGCCGAACATACAGATCAGCTAAAATGTATAAATAACACCTTTTTGTACTTATGTTCACAAATAAAGATTGATTTGATTTGATTTGATTTGACTAATGACTGCTTAGTATAATTATTATAATTTTACCTCCTATACCATTCTTATCCTACTCTTGTCCCAACGTTATCGTGGTTGAATTTCAGGCTATCTGGATACGGTAGAATGCCAAAATTTTTCATCGAGAGACTGCGACTGCCTATCTGACCTTCGTAACCAAGTCACTGGGTCGTAATTTTTTGGAAATAGGCGTATGTCTAACAGTGGAAGAATACCAGGCTGGTGATGAAGTCTTTTTCAGGGTCATAGATATGATTGTCTTATACCCTAATAACAAACGACTGTGTGAATAATGATTAGGGACCATATAGTTCACCCAATAAATTAATCACACATAAGTTGTTGAGTGCGTGAGTTAGGTCCTAAGTGATTTCTTCAGAAAATTGTTCAGGGTACTTAGGGAATAAACATACTAAAAGTCCTGACGTCTAGGGAGTGAGGCGTAGTGGGGGGAGGGGAAAAAAGCATTTTTTTTAGTTTTTTGCTAATATCTTTAAAACGGTATGTTTTAGAGAAAAGAAGTTTTCTGTGCAATGAAAGCTTATAAAATTTCCTACAACTTTAGTCTTACACTTTTTCAAATTACTACTTATTTTTTACATATATATATTCTGAAATAGTGAAAATTTTCTGAAAAACTACTTTTATGAATCTTACCTGTTGCCTGCTACTTTGTTTGCGTTATTTCGGGATAAAAGTAGCCTAAAAATCCAAATCTTTAATCATAACGAATTTCATCCAAATCAGTTAAGCCGTTGAGTAATGAAAACTTGTATCTTTGATACAAATTATCTTTCATCTTTTAATTCGTAGCTGTGAGGGTCCTGACAATGGTTCTTTTTCCAAGGCTCCCTCATCCTCAGTAGATGGTACTTGCTGAAGAGGCTCTACGTCGTCTTCATCATCGTCAACGTCAACAACACGCTCTTGAGGCAATTCCCTTGGCAGTGGATACACGCCACGCAAATTTAGTAAATTGATATAGTAAGAGTTAATTTAAGATGTCAGATACTTTGTATCCCAAATAATGTAAAGAAGTAGTATACAAAAGGTAGTGTTCAATTCAAGTAGCTTTTTTCAATTTTCACTTTTCCGGAATGTGTAGTTCAAAAATAGGCAGGAATGTGAAAAAGTGTATAAGAAAAGTTGTAGGTACATAATTTTATAAGCTTTCATTGCGTAGAAGACTTCTTATCTCCATGACGCACAGTTTAAAAGATATTAGCGAAAAACTGAAAAATGGGAACTTTAACACCCTCCCCTCACTCCGACTCACCCCCTAGATGTCAGGACTTTTGGTATGTTAACTCTCTAAGCACCCTGAACAAGTTTCTGAAGTAATTGCTTAGGACCTTGCTCACGCACTCTACAATATCTTTGTTGGATGGACTAATAACTTAACTTTGACGACTATTCTTTCACATGTCATTATGCATTTTCAATGTAGTCACCAAAAAAGGTATATAAATAAGGCAGTCAGTAAGTTTTACACGGTTTTCCATTGTTGTGTTCTACCTTTTAATATTTCTGCGTACCAATTTCTTTGGATGGATTTATATTAAAACTAAACATGTCAAACAGCATAACATAACATACAGGAAAATAGTTTAAAACTTGCTGTCCACCAGTGTCTGCATACATATGTTTTTTGTAGACTTAACAGTCTTGTGCATAGAAGAAAACTACATGTAATTACTTTAAAACAAATAGCAAAATGTTCATCTTTGATGTATTTCGAGATGTTGTCTTGTGAAATGCAAATGATGTATCGGTAAAGTAAATATTGAGCAAACAAAAATAGTAATAATTCCTGAAGGATGGGGCAGAAGTGTATCTATAAGTACAGTAAGTACAATTGTCATACGAGTATACCAAATATCACCAGTCAATCTTAGTTCATGAGTAATTCAGGGAGTTATTGCCAAAGTCGAAAAACAAAATTTTGTGGCAGCTCCAGATAAAAATCTACTTGATTTTTTTTTCTGCTTCAATTTCTGATCTTTTTTTAGCGTGTGGTAAAATCATCAAATGAGTCCTCCCACTAAGAGTAGGGTAGGAGGGACTGTCAGACTTGTACTGACTTTATCCACGGTGTCCTTCAATAGCTCGCGTCACTTCCCCAGCTGGGGCTTCAAATCAGGACGTTACAATCAACAGACAGTAGCGCTTACCGGCCGATGAGGCATAACAAAATTCTAGGTAAATGAACTTTACTTAATTTATGGTAATGAATCTTAACCAAATCAATGACTGCAAACATTTGTTAGAAGTCGTGCATTTACCAAGAAAATAGTTCGTATTAATATCAGGTGATTTAAACACTAATGCATTCATTTCATAGTAATTCCATGGCCAACTAGAGATGATTAACAAACAGTTGATATAGTTTATATTGTATCTAATCAAGTTCTTTGTCATGAAAGCTGGCAAGGTAATTAATATCCACGTATTGGCAATGGCTAGGGTGCCACCGGTGCCACTATGTAGAGCTCTATTTTTTTTTTCGGACCGTGATACATCGGTAAATTGTTAGCAATACACTACCACTATACCTATATGTTAGTAACATTACATAAAATTAACAATAAATAAATAATGTCAGATTAATAAAACAATTACATAATTCCATAGATCATAACATTATATCATAAAAAATAGAAATAATAATAGTATAATAATAAAATAGTAAAGTAATATGACAAAATCGAGGGCAATTAAGATAGCAGAGATCATTAGAGCCACTAAATTTAAAATGTCACTTACGGGATATCTTCCGTGATTATATTTTTGTTTGAGTTCCCGATATTTCGACGCTGTTGCAAGCGCCATGATCGCGGGTTATGCCATTTACGCTCCCCCGCATCCTGTGCATCAGGGATGCTGTCCTCTTCCGCATTATCGCCTGAAAACTATCTATTCTTGCAAAGGCAAACATCCCCGATGCACTACAGAAACGTGGTAACTAATAAAGGGAGCTCAAAAAGGCTATAAAAAGCGTCGCGGAAGACTTGTTTTTTTTTTTTTTTCGAGGTGGAATCATCAAATTTATTCGTAACAGTTTTTTTTTTTTAAATGGAACAGACCCACCACACTATTCCCAAACCACTGCAACTCCTGAAAGCCAGAATCAACAGTGGCAACAACCAGAAAAGCGCCGAGACAATGAAGCTCGACGTGTCCCGAAGAATGAATTTACCTGTCTTGGATCCTGCAACGAAATTAATCAGAAAAGAATAGTGGAGGAGAAGGAAAAAAAATCATCAAATGTGACCGACCCATGGCAGGACGGGTGGGACTGTCAGATTTGTAGTGACTAAAATCAGCGATGCCCTTCAATTGCTCTTTATGTTCCGGAGCCACGGTAACCTGACAAGAGAGTCCCGCGACCCCGGCAGGCTTTGGCCCTCTAAGTGAGGTCCCGTCATATTGCTGACAGGTCTTTGAGGCGCGGTTTTTTTTTTTAGCGTGGTAAAATCATCAAATGAGTCAGTCCTCCCACCCCGCACAGGGCGGGAGGGACTGACATTTTGAGACTTTGAGGCGCGGTATAAGCTGGTGGCTTTGAATCGGGAGATCGGAATCTGTGGAGAGATTTTGCCCAGCAGTGGAGTGACACAGATTTGCATGAACAATAACATTTATTATCAGTGCGGTTACATAACTTGTTTGACCTTATATAAATGTTTCCATGGAAACATAACATTAATTTATAGAAGTAAACAAAAAACTAGCCGGCTGACCACAAGTTTTTTGTTAAAGGTGACACAAGGTGACTGAGATGATGAGTCTCATGCTTGGCTTCATTTTATTATTATTTTTAAGTTTATATACCAGGACATAATTATGTACATTATCTTTTAACATGGTCAGAGCTAACAGCGTTTTTTTTTCCTTCAGCGTGTTTAATCCTTAATTATAACACTTCTAGGCAGAGGTCTCCTCCATAGATTTTCCAAATCGGGCACTTTCTTTTATGGTTTGCCTGTGCAAACTAAATATGAATTTTAAAAAAAACTGTAATTTAACAACATATTGACAAGACAAGACATATAAAATATTCTGCAAAATAAAATAGAACACAGATGATACATACAGGACTGAGGACAGCATCTATCTGGAGTATTAATTAACATTCGTTGACATTTTGTAATAATCTACCTGAGTACTACATAAAAAGTTATGTAAATAAATAACTTACATGAACCTTACTTTATTTAAATAAGGAACAAACATGCATACCTACATGCATTCTATCACGCAGATAAAAAAAAAAAAAAAACAAGAAATGTGACAGGTCCGCATTTTTAAACTTAGTTGGAAATACACTCGCGAGCAAAGGTATAGAATCACTTACTCCGATTCCGCGCGATCTTGAGTGCTTAATTACTAGTTAAGTATAATAGAAATGGCACCATTTTAAAGGTTTAACTGTCAACTTTAAATTGATAAAAAATTCATTAAAATCACGCCATTATTGAAGGAGCTATACCGGAATCAATTCCAAGTAAGTGATTCCATATTTTTGCTTGCTAGTGTAGTTCGTATATCAAGTACAAAAGCGTAATAAATAATGTAAAAACTGTGATGCGTAATGTTTATTTACTGATAAATACAGTACCTTTTACGGATGTAATGTTGTATGACAGGATACGGCCCTGACCAACCTTAGTTGAGTGGGTGTGGAGCGACGAACTAAATGAACTCAACGTTCCAGTGAAGGTATTCACTTAAATCTGTTTATTCTAGGAATGTTGCAGGTGGCCTGTCGGCTTTGAGTTGGTGTCTATTTATATCCTATATTATAAACTAGCTTCTGCCAGCGACTTCGTAAGCGGATCCTGTTGCTTATGCCAGCGACAATGGGGTCGTCAAAATCGAAGATCTGAAACGTCTGATGTCGAATTCTTGGAGCCTGGGGACGGGAAAACAACGGGACGCGCATGACGATTCCAGACGTTCCAGATCTTTCATTTTTGTAAGTTAAGTCAACAGGAAATGCCCATCAGACTAAACAACTCTTGCTAAGATGTTATTCATAATATATTATATGTTATAGTGTAGCTGGGCTCTTGGAATTCCACATCAGTTGTTCCAGATCTCAATTTGCTAAGACGTCATTACTGTATATGTAATAGTGTAGCTGGGCTCTTGGAGTTCCACATCAGGTGTTCCATATCTTCAAATTTATTTTCTCAGCAGAAAATGCTCATCACGCGGAACAATTTATGCTATGGCGCTATTTTTGTATCTCTTATAGTTTAGCTGATCTATTGCAGTTCTGCATCAGGTGTCCAAGTTTCCAAGATAAATTATAGCCTATATGTTGCCCAGACTTAATAGCTATACAACAAAAAAAAATCAAATCCGTCCAGTAGTTCCGAAGATGACTGGAGTAACTTCTCCCGTTTTCCTAACATTTCCCTTCACTGCTCTGCTCCTATTGATTGTAACGTGATGAAAAGTATACTATAAACAGTGCAGGAGTATGAAAAATAATTGTACCAAGATTCATCAAAATCCGTCAAGTAGTTTTTGTTTCTATAACGGTTATACAGACAGACAATAATTTTATTAATTGCATTTTTAGCATCAGTGTCGATCCCTAATCACCCCCTGATAGTTATTTTGGAAAGGGTGCTAATTAAGGCAGCTTCTTTAAAATGTCATTCTCGTCTGCAAATATATTTAGTTGTCTAATGAATTAATAGGTCAGCGACAAACTTTTAGCGTCTAATAAATGGTTTATAAGCGACCATATATTGTAAAACAAGCTACTGTTAATATGACGCAACATGGTGATAATTCTTAAGCAACTAAATTTGTGATATGTCTACTCATTGCCAGCTTCTAATAAGTGTATCAACTTCATCTATAAAATAATATCAACGTACTCTAATTTCATAGAGTCACCGTTATTTTTATACTTTAGCATAAGTAATTGATGAGTGAATCTACTATATTTGAACATAAAATTTCCTTAATATTGTCATCAAATAATGGTCAATAAAAGCTATAATTTCATGTATTCGCCTATCTATTTATAATGTTACCATAAGTAATTGACTATGGATGGTATTTAAAAGTACTTCAATTTATTTAAAAGTACTTCAATTTATTCCCATTTCATTTACCTAATTTTGTCTGTGTTCCACCAAATATACTGAATGTGCACCAAAATATGTTCATTAAAATATGTCATAACGAGGTGTAATAAAAAAAATCTACCTAAGCAGGGTCGACGAAGCCCCACTTCGCGGGGCTTCTATTTCTGTGTACAAGGTTTAAAGGAACCTAACCAAACCGAACTTCGGGGTGTCCCTGAAATCTTGCTAAAGCTAGTTTTAGATTTGGTGCACATTCAGTATATTTGGTGTACAAAAAGAATTATTGATGCGCATTTAAATTTTATCCAGAAGAATACGAGCACTCCTTAATCGTGTCATTAATGTAAACAAATACACGTGAACTCGTTGCTGCACGCACCGAATAGAGCTCGCTCATTGGTGCAAATGGCCGGTCGCGCCCCTCTGATTCCCAACGAGCGTCAGGTACACTCCCGCGCTTGTGTTGCAAACTTTCACGAAAAAAGAATATGATTTATTAATTTAGTTGTTGAATGAAAAACTTTGATTGCTAATTTTGAGGCTGGATTTTGATTTTATTAGCAGACAGATGTTGAATCTCTAAAATATATAAAGTAGCTCACTTACAACATTAGTCGCTGAGTTATCAAATCAGAAGTAAATATATTTATCGGTAGCTCGGAGTCATATTAATTTACGCTCGTAAATTGACGCTGGTTTCTTGATATTTTGTTGGAATAGTAAAGATGATGAATTAATATAATTGAAGCTGTTCTATTAACTCGTCGCTCACATATAAAAAAAGACGCTAGGTTGCAGGTGCTAAAGAAAACTTTTGTTGCCGCACATATAATTTCCCTTTTGGAAATATGTTTCATGTACAGAATTGACCTCTCTACAGATTTATTATAAGTATAGATATAGATAGATAGTTGAAACCTTAGATTATAGAATGCCCAGATTCCGAGTAGGCTACTTTAGAATTGAAGCCAAAAACACCCGTGGCCGTCGTTCGATTCCTACTTATTTAACAAGTGAACATCTCCAAGGAAAGCATTTAGGTGCGTCAAATCAAATCAAATCGTTTATTTCAACTAGGCCAATTACAGGCACTTATGAGTTGTCAAAAGACATAAAATAAAACAAGTACAAAAATAGTTATGGTGCTACAGTCCCAGTCACAAGACATAAAAACTGTGAAAGTACCGTCGGTGCTTATTCCAAAGCGTAGATCTCTATGGAGAAGAATGAGCAAGAAACTCCATGGACACTCTTTTTCAATCGCAAAAATTATTACAAAAATTTTGTTACATCATTCACCATCAGATGGTACATTATGTGAGAATGATGTGGCAAGTTAATAGTGTCCATAGTAAAATAAAAAGACAATTAAAAATAAATTTATTAATAAAATGTGTAAAGTGTAAATAAAATGATTGTGTAAAGTTATTAATAAAGTGGCGCTCACTCAATTATATAAAAAAGTGGTTTCATTACAAACGTTACGTTTTGTTTCGAACACGGAATCTTGACATTTTATAATCTAAGGTTTATCCTCGGAGAAACCTTTAAAAGGCTACCGGTCTTTGAGGATAAGACCGGGGAGTGTGGGAATTTTACCTCACTAAAACCACCCCGGTGGTCACTATCAGTACTTAAGGGAGGAGATAAACTTATAGATATGACATAAAGACCTGACTGTGGCGGCTCTGTGCGACGCCTGTTACAGTACATACCTACCTATGAAATAAAGGTTTGAGATTACGTACGTATGAGTCTTTCTCCGGGATGGCTGGACTAACTTATGAGGACACCGTGGCGTGGCCCAGGAAAGCAAAGGACAGTAAGAGCATTCCCTCCAAATCCACTACCAAAGACCACCCATTTGGATGCTCAGGAGCTTCTAATTTCATCTCTTCGGAATCCTTTTCTGAAAATTATATTTAGGGCGCATAACCAGAAAGTTGGCTAAATTTGATGTTGTAACCGTTTCAGGTGTATTTAAGGCATTTGGAAAGTTTCCAAATGTTTTTTTTACGACTAAAGCTATATTATTCGGTGTTACGATATTAATTATTGCATTCCCTAATCATTTTTTAGTGCACTACAGAACCATATTTTTTATTTTCATACAGTAAAGTAAAATTAATTAAATCTTGTAAATATTTGACAGCCATTTGCGACGTTGCCAACTTTCAGAATAAAGCGCTCTTAACCAATGAACCAAAACCTAGCTAGTACTTAAATGATAAAGGATCATAGACTTATTTTTGTAATGGGTGCATAATTGCATATTTAACATCGGTTCAGTTTTAGAATTTACTTTCCGATGACGTAGCGCTGAAATACCGCACTGAGCTGAGTCACATCTGATTACCATTACTTGTATCTTTTTGAAGGCGGATATCTCGATCACGATTTAAGGAACTCCCATAAGTGACGTAGTAGATAGGTATTTAAGTTGATGAAAATTATAAAGACACAAGTACACCGAACAGTGGGATTTACAAGATTAAGTGGCTGTCAATATTATTCAAAGAAATACAAAGCATTCAATGAAACTGCACGATTACCATTCATTTAATTGCATCATCAAAACAAACTTGGTTTGATATTGAACTAGCTAGCTTTGCCTTCGACTTTGCCTGTGTAGATTCCGGATATCACCCGAGGGGCGAGCCTACCTTAACGGGATAAAAAGTAAACGTTCTTACCCCGGTTGTAATTTAAAACATAGCGTCATGCATTTAATCTCGAAAGGATTGAGTTTCGCACCCACACCCACTTTTCAATAGTTTGCTATGTGTTTTTAACCGACTTCGAAAAAAGGAGGAGGTTCTCAATTCGACTGTCTTTTTACCCTTTTCAGTTCAAAAATTCAACCCAATTTCTTGTAAAATCCGTAGTCCGTATCGTAATCAAAATACGTAATCCATAGGGTTGATTCCCTTTATGTCGAGTCCCGTTACGTCGAGCCGAAAACCTTGTCTCGCTTCTATTACCCCTATGTCGAGTTTAGTTTTCTGTCTCGTTTCTATTCCCTTTATGCCGAGTTTATTTACCACGCTTCTATTACCTTTTATGTCGAGTTTAATTATATCATATTTTAGAAGTACAGTCACGTCCAATGAAATGAATACATGCACATAATTTAGAATTATTAATGATTGGAATTTAGGAGAACTTGGGATCCAAGAGCGAGCGAAGCGAGCTCGGGACTTGTGGGCACCCCGACACGGACAGGTTAGGTTCGAAGGGGATGGCGGGGTCTGAAAGACCCCGCCATCCCCTTCGTGTTAGGTTACTTTAAACCATGCACGCAGAAATAGGAGCCCCGCGGAGCGGGGCTCCGTTGAGTTTCCTTTTTTAGGTAATCTTCACCTATACTTGTATTAATATTATTATGTTTTTATGCCATTGGCTTTTAATTTACATTCCTGACTGTACTTGTTCACCAAACTCGACATAAAGGTAATAGAAAGCGTAAAATATCAATACTTTGGAGAACAATAGACTTCCAGACTCGACGTAACGGGACTCGACATAAAGGGAATATATATCATCCATAGTACCTACCGGGAATAAGTAATAATATCGCCCAATTACAAAATAAGCAAAAAAGCTCAAAATAAGCAAAAAAAGTTTATTGGACCAACAGTTATTTTTTTAAGAGCTTGCCATTACCCTCTACTTTTTTTGTTTGAATGTTCTTATTCGATTTTTAAAGATTTCCCCAAAATCCCAAATATTAAATTCTTGCCAGTGACATTTAAAATGATTACTGGTATCTGGCAGAATATACAATTAAACCTAATTCCGTTGAATGTATTTAAGTAATCTAAATACATTACATAAAAAATACATGTCTAATACCTACTTATCGACGTTGAACGATTGTTGAACAAATAAATATTGTAGCTTTTTAGCAAGTTGAATAGCAATTGATTACGCCTATTGTTGGTATCCAGTGCCTACAAGTTTTGATTTTAATTACACTTGCCTGGTCTAACCACAACACGTGCTTCGATTAGGGTAAATTGACCGTTTATTTGCCAATTTTCCAAGAACCGGATTTTCTTCAACACAAAAAATATCGCACGAAGTATAATAATATTATTATTTCTTTACATTTCAACGGGATGTTATTTTTTTTTTGTATGGTAATAGATTCCTTTTTTAAATGAAAATTCTTTTGTAGGTACTGGAATTTTTGGAATTTCTGGAGACAGTATCGCCTCAGGAGTACCATACGTCTTGGTAACACCGGTCTTTATGGTAATGGCGTAATTAATCCTCGAAAATATACATAGTACAAGCCACTTACAAATGTTTGTTTGGAGATTTGAGAAAATTAATCTCCGTTTTATTTTTAATCTGAGGCTAATCACTTGTATGTTTGTGGTCTATCCACACCGAGGTGTTGGTGGCTCAAAATATGTAGACGCCTCATGTAAGCATCGACATTTTCTGAGTACTTACATAATTATTTTATGAACTCGTTCATTTATGATAGGTAAATACTCGCTCAGGGTTGGGACTCGAGTCTCGACCGAACTTCAGCTCTAAAGTTTCAAGCAACAGCCCTGGTGGCCTACCATAAGGTTAAAGCATGAGTGGTTCCGCTTAGGGAACGAGATGGCGCTAGACGACTTGTATAGCTCTGTCTCTTTCCCACAGCCTAACTACTCACACTTTAAGACGTCAAAGTGGGCCACCTGATGTGTGAAGTGAAGTCACGTCTTGAGGAAGTACAGGGGGAGTATTACAACGTCTTAAAACCAGGCTTGTTCCAGTGAGTGAACGAGATGGCGCTAGACGACTTGTATAGCTCTGTCACTTTCACTCGCCGGAACAAGCCTGGTTTGACGTTGTAATACCCCCCCCCCCCCCCCCCAGCCCTGATAATGACGATTAAGCCCTACTGGGGTGCTAAATCATCTAAGACTCCTCCCGCCCTGGGTTTTTTCTTATCGTGGTGAAATCATCAAATGAGTCCTCCCGTCCCGCCCTGCGTCTGTCAGACTCATAATTGTTCAATAGTCCTTTATGTTTCAGGGTCACGGTAACCTGATGAGACATTCCCGCGAACCCGGCTGGCTCCCGCCCCGGGTGGAGCGTAAGGCACTGCCAGACTCGTACTGACCAAAAACCGCCCTTGTTACGTCAATTGCACTTTGCGTTCTAGGGCCGCGGTAACCTCCGAGGACTATTCTGCCCAGAAAAGATGCATTCAGCAGAATGTGTGAATAGAACTTCCGTATGGATTTTAGGTATCCGACAGACAGAATTTGGCATCTCTATTATTAGGTATATTAGGCATAAGATACCTAATCTATATACCTACCTACATGAAATAAAATAGTAGGAAAGTCAAAACTGTACATTGAATATTTTTTGAAAAGAATACTTGGGGTGTGATCTACAATCGATACTGAAGTCAGAAATATAGTTTTTAGAATTTTTGTCTGTTTATCTGTTTGTCTGTATGTATGTCCGGGATAAACTCAAAAAGTACTGGACGGATTTGTTTTTTTTTTTTTTGTATAGGTATTAAGTCTGCCAACACAGTCTATAATTTATCTTGGAAACTTGAACACCTGGTGCAGAACCGCAACGGACCAGCTAATCTATAAAAGATACAAAAATGGTACGATAGCATAAAATGTTCCACGTGATGAGCATTTTCTGCTGAAAGAATAAATTTGAAGATCTGGAACACCTGATGTGGAACTCCAAGAGCCCAGCTACACTACAACATATACAGGAATGACGTCTTAGCAAAGTTGTTCACCCTGATGAGCACTCTCTGTTGACATATAAAAATTGAAGATCTGGAACACCTGATGTGGAACTCCAAGAGCCCAGCTACACTATAACATACCTATAAAAGAATGACGTCTTAGCAAAGTTGTTCAGCCTGATGAGCAGTCTCTGTTGACGTATAAAAATTGAAGATCTTGAACATCTGATGTGGAACACCGAGAGCCCAGCTACACTATACTCGTAACATATACCGGAATGACACGTCTTAGCATGAGTTGTTCAATCTGATGAGCATTATCACTATTGATGTATAAAAATTGAACATCTGGAACACCTGATGTGGAAGTCAAAGCTATCACTAATTTCACTGTATAATTATAAAATAACATCAACTGGGAGTACCTCCACGCAGTGAAGGCGGTAAAGGTTCACGACTGATTTTCGATGACGATGAATATATGAGTAAAAATTTTACTCCACTGGCCAAACTCCCATTATTTTTTTTACCCGGGCTATTGGAATTGGGTATCAGACTTTTCAGATTTTCGATTTTGCCGACCCCGTTGTCGCTGGCATAAGCAACAGGATCCGCGTACGAAGTCGCGGTCAGAGGCTAGTCATAAATATTAGGTATCTTTACCATTTACATAAAACTTTTAAGTACATAATAATACATTAGATGACATGCACAATAAGTACATATGAGCTGACATGTTGGAATTGTTTTTGCTGATCAGGGTCAGCGCGTCACGCATGCCGCCCACCTTAGTAGATAGGTGATTATTATACCTAATGCTCGCATCACACGGCGCGTAATGCTAGTGACGGCTAGTGATGGCAATAATGGCTTCACACGACGCATGCTACAGTGACGGCAATGGTTCGGCACGGTGCGGGCTGGAGCGTCTAGCTTTCTATGGCGAATCGCGCACGTAAAGGCGCAGCAATGTTTTATGAAAACCGTTTTTGGGGCAACATCATTTTTAATTAAAAACTCTGATAATCTTTGTCATTTGAATGCTAGATGTAGATTACATCAATCCCCATTTCCCATTTATTTTAATTTCTGTATTTAATGTGGATAATTCTGAACCTAGTAAATATTGATTGCGATCGACACGATAAGATGTGGAAAATACAAAAAAAAAAACAATGAGAATTTAACAATTGACAAAACTATCAGATTGTTTAATAAAAATGTTCTTTAAGAAGCAACGTGCGCGCTCGTGATGGTTGAGATTAGGTGCTGTGAGAAGCCAGCGTTAGATAGGTGTATTCATCGTACAACTTTAAGTAAATAACTAGTTACAAAAAAACAAAGCTATTTATCTAAGTAGGTGCCTAGATACATAAAAGACCAATTAGTCTTATCAAACTACATTGATCAAATAATACATATTTACAGTTTGTTTTTTTGAACACGCTCGTCTCTAAAGCTGCTTGATTGATTTACGTTTGTTAACCTAATTCTTGAGGAATATTCTGAACACTTGAGGCACCTTGAGGCGCCAGCATAGCCTTTTCCTTTTTTATCTTTTTAGGTGGTGGAATAATCAAATGTGTCCTCCCTGTCCTGGGTGGAGCGGAAAGGACTAGTCTCGTAACTACTAAAACCACCGTGTTCTTTCTTATTAAGGCATTTTTTGATTTCACGGTGGGTTCAGTGGCTGAGTGATCGTCTTCTGAGCAGCGTATCGCGGGTTCGATCCCCGGACGGACGAAACACATATTTGTATAAGCTACAAATAGTTGTTCCGGATCTGAGTGTTTGTGTATGTGTTTATATGTTTGTAAACGCACCCAGGACACAGGAGAAGTTCCTGTGTGGCAAAGTTTACAACTAAAAAAATAAATTAAAAATAGTCCTTAACGTTCCAGTTCCAGGGTTACCTGTTTGGACAGTTCCGCGACCCTGTCTGCCGCATAGGTAGCTTTTTCTACAGACGTGTGGTTCGGCAGATTCAGGTTTACCTAAGATTGAAGAAGAAGTTTGAGAGGGGTTGAATTCACATAACACAAAAGATGGTGTTTTAAGTGATAGGGTTTTAGCTGCATGATACTTTGAAAAACCCCGAATGAACGGACGGATCCTGAATTTCAAGAAAACTCTTCAATCAAATACAGAACCAGGGAAACCCGGACAGATGGTAACCGTAAACTCATTACAATTTATAATGCGATAAGTATGACTCGTTATAAATAAGTAGGTGTTACTAATGATGAATTATTGTAGATATTTACATCTTCACATACCCACTTAGGCTAATGCCTAGCGGACGCTATAAAATAATAGTTAAATAACTACTTTATGTAAGTATAACGGTCATTGATATACAGCTTGGCCAGAACGGATTGAAACGGAACTAATCTTTTTGTTTCTGACAACGTTTTAAAATCTTTGATATTTGATGTAAACAAAGACAGCAGGTTTGTTAGATTTATTATTGTGTCATAAAACTAACGTAATAAGATAAAAAAAAAACATTCAAAGTGCTGGTAGCGACTAGCGAGAAGACAGTGGCGACTTCCGGTTTTCTACAGTTTTTTGCCAAGCTGTATAAATGGTAACGATATAGTACCTAATTAACTATGCAGTTCAATGAAGACTACTCTGTGAAAGTTATTTTTTAATAGTGTATATTTTTATAGTGCCCTGTTTTGCACGGCAGCGGCACGGCGGCGGCGGGCGCCGTAGCGCAGTAACGCTGTGCATATAATTAAAAAATCCATTGATATCGGTAGCGTGGTTTCGAAGATTAGCGTGTACACATACAAACATAATGACAGCCGTGTTGATCCATTACGATCAACATCACTTAAAGAGGTAGACTAATATTATCTCCGTAAATAATTGGTTTTCAACGAGTTAATTAAATAAAATCTTAATAATCTTATCTTGTCTTACTAATTTCGAGTTTGTGAGGATGGTTGTAATCTTTCACTCAAAAACTACTGGACGGATTTGGATGAATATTGGTAAACAGATAGTTTATTAATTGGATTGACATAATATATATGCACAGATTACTTTATAGTCAGGTAGTTCATACTTACACAAAATTATTTATATACCGATTTTAAGTTTCCGTAGGATAATTTTCCAGTTGTAGGTATTCGCTGGCAAAATGTAACTCAGAAATAAATAAGTACATTAAATTAATATAGATAGGTATTTGTAAGACTTAGTGTATTCATAATTGTACCTTTTTTAGCGTGGTAATATCAGCAAATGAGTCCTCCCACCCAGGGCAGAGCAGACTTGTACTTACAAAAATCCACGGTGTCCTTCATAGCTTTACGTTCCGGGGTCACGGTAGCTCGTTAGTCCCGCGAACCCGACTTTGGTCCTTTAAGGGAGGCCCCATCATTCATAATTGTACCTAGAAATAAAATCAAATAAAGTGTCACCTTCATACTAATAAGGCTGAGTCGATGATGGCAGATGTACGTCGAGGACTTATGAATAATTTATTCGCACAGCATCCGTGAACTAGTCGTGAACAATGGATGAGAGCAGGATGATTATATCTGCAAACGTATACAACACGGATCGAGTGATTTACGATCTGATCTGCACGAGATGACTCCGTTTAGGTACCATCTTAGAAGGCTACACGTAATCATTGTTATTTATTATTTTATTATACTTTACGTATTTATAAAAGGATATAAAGTAATCAAACATTTATGGTATTAATATCAATGTATAACTCTTTGTTTTGTTTTCAGTTTCATAATAAGAGACATGTACGTAGGTCTTTTTTATTGTCTTAAGAAATGAGTCCGGTCGCCCTGTGTAGAGCAGAAGGGACTGTATGACTCTTACTGACTTAAATCCACGGTGTTCAATCAATAAACCTTTACGTTTCAGGGCCACGGTTAGGTACCGGTTTAGACAGTTCACCATATTTTTGATCTTTGGATGTGACTGAAGCCTATCATCTCAATAGTACATAGTTTGTACTGAAGTCTATCATATCAATGGTAATTTATAAAGGGTGGATATGGTTATTGTCGGGGAACTAGTAATTCATAAGGTCATTTGGAAATCAGTTACTCCTTTCAGCAGACTCTGATTAAAACTAGGGATGCATCGATACGCCTTTTTGCCGATACGATACCGATACCGATACTCTCATGAAAATATCGGCGATACCGATAGGTACCGATACCGATTCGCTTATTGTGAATTAAAAAAATTAGATAAAATAAATAAATCACAAGTCAGATTATTTTTTATTGATATAAAAAGTAGTGGCATGGTTGATATTAGATAATTATAAATTATGGTAATTAAAATTAACATTAATAAGACTTTTGTTTAAAAAACAAAGTAGGTAATCTTAAATTTTTCGGAGAAATGCGATTTCGCAAGTCTGTTTAAATAAGACCTGCGCTGGAAAATAGTCTCTCTGATGCGACAGAACTCGTTTGGAAACTTTTTTGTTTTTTTTTTTTTTTTTAAAGTATCGGTGAATCGGTCATAAAAATATCGTCGATACCGATATATCGGCTAACCCGAAGTATCGCCGATATATCGGTATCGGTATCGGATGCATCACTAATTAAACCCGTCGTTTTTAGCATGAATATATTTGGATGGTGAACTGTGACATCGAGGTAGAACATTCGTTCGTCCCAAACTTCCCAAAAACATTTTGTTAGGTATTCCTAACTGTAAACCTTCCTTTCTTTAACATAGTGAAACGGTTACCTACTTCTAGGCAAGCGTGCTTCACCGTCGACCAACATCACTTACCATCAGGCGAGAAAAATATGTATATTAAAACCTCGTAGTCGCTACAGGTTATGGGTCAGTTATTGTATGCTGAACCATATCCGTAGCGTAGAACAAGTCCTAATATTGATAAGCAGGCTTATACATTCAGCAGCAAATAAAAGTTGATTTACACTTTAGTTATTAAATCTGGATTTTTAATAAAATGGAACGAGCATCCATAGCGAAAATCTAAAAGGTGATTAATGAACGTGTAGTTTTTTGGACTAAATAGACTTACTAATTAGTCGTGGGAGTATCCCATCAGGGAACCGTGACAATAAAAGAAAGAAAGAAAAAGAAAGAAAAAACGTTTATTGGCACACGCCACATCACGTTAAGGGAACGTGAACGTAACGTGAACGTAAAGGGCTATTGAAGGGTCACCGCTCAGGCCCGCTCTGGATTTGAAGACTCGTTTGATGATTATGATAAATAATTTAAAAAACGAATCTTCAAGAGTACCTAGTAATACTTGAAGTCACAAAAAGTAGGTGGTATACCTCGTTAGCGATTCACAAAGCGTGTTAAATGTTGAGGGGGTCAAAGCCTTACAATAAAAAAAACTAAGATGTATAAGGGAACAAAAAAAGTAATGACGCAATAACTTCTCAAACATTGGATCGATTAGATTTTTATTTGCTATTGATACAATAAATTATAGAAAAAAAAACTAACTTGACTTTTGTGTGTTCAAAAAATAAGGTGTGGCCACGCGATTCTTTTGTGTTATTTATGCAAAGATGTTTCAAATTATCGCTAGATCTTCATTGTGAGTTCATATTAAATTAAATTGCATAATTTAATAACTAATAAGGAAATAAATTATGATGAATTGTTGTTATAAACGAGCCTTTGGTTTAATGTATAAATTGAAGTTATGCTTTTTGTCGTAGATAAAATACAAAGTTGTCAAAAAAGAAATCTATAAACGACTAACACAGAGATATTGTCCTGTGGCCTTCAAAGTAAGAAAATGCAATTGTCCTAAGTATTATAAAAAAAAATGGCGTCCGCCCCTTCCTATGGCTTTAACACGTTGGCTGCCATATGGAAATCCGAATATATTTGCGTTTTTCATCAGTTGTTTAAATGACGTGAAACGACTTATTGATAAGATTTCTTTATATAATTTATGTTTTTATATACTTTTTTGTATATTATGTGCTGTTTTAAGTCCGCCGGTCATTTTCACCCGGCGCGGCGCAAATGTAATATTTTTTTCATTGGAGCCACGCCGGTCAAATCGCCGGGCATCCTTATTATTCGCGTAAAAGTTCCCGCCAAATCGTCTATCCTGCGCCCGAGCGAGCGCGCTACTGATGAGTGACGAATAAAGGGATAGTGCATGCTACGTCCTTACCCCGCTGCCCCGCATGACATTTCTTCCGCGTCCTGTGCGAGTAATGTTTTTGTAATTGTAGGTAAACAACTCAGTGCAAAGTTTTATTTGTCATAGGTCGGAGTGCGCGCTAAATGATCACCTAATATTCTAGTTTATTGTTATTACTCTCAAAGCTCAAAGTCACTCAACGAGCTATGGAGAGGGCTATGCTAGGTGTTTCTCTACGTGATCGAATCCGAAATGAGGAGATCCGTAGACGAACTAAAGTCACCGATATAGCCCACCGGATTAGCAAGCTGAAGTGGCAATGGGCAGGCCATATTGCTCGCAGAGCAGATGGCCGATGGGGTCGAAAAGTACTAGAGTGGAGACCACGGACTAGCAAGCGCAGCGTAGGACGTCCACCAGCAAGGTGGACAGACGACCTTATAAAGGTCGCCGGAAGACGCTGGATGCAGGTCGCTTCCAACCGGTATCTGTGGAGATCAAAAGGGGAGGCCTATGTTCAGCAGTGGACGTCCTATGGCTGAGATGATGATGATACAACAAAAAAGAAGATACCTACCTATTATTGAATTTAGACGAAAACTGTCACAACAAATGACTGAGTCAAACCCACGTGATGGAGCTAATATTCCATGTAGGCCAAAGAAAATAAAACATTCTCTTGTAAAAGCAGACGGAAAGGCTGCGATGACAAGAAAATTCGGTGTAGGTTGTTACAAAAATAATTCATAAACGCATGGAAGAAAAATTGCCAAAAACAAAACCAAAAAGGTTACGACATTTTGTTCAGTTTGCCCAGACAAGCCACATTTGTGCAGATCTTGTTTTGATAAAAACCATTAATTTTCTGTTATTTTTTTTAATTTTAAATTATTTTGATCTCAACACAAAATAATGTGTCTCTAAATAACACTAGTCTTTGATTTATAATAATAAAAATATTTTAAAAAGTATACTGTGTTTAATTTACATCACAATTTTGTTTACTAGATACAAAAACATTCATACAACCAAAAAATTATAAAAATATTTTGAGGCCAAGTTATTTAAAATGTTCATTGGGGCCGCGCCGGTCACTTGTAATGGTATTTAGCGTTACACGCATGGCCGTCAGTGAGCAAAAGATGTTCAAGTTCACCTTAGTTGTGCCGGTCATTTAAGCCCCCCATGGCCCCAACGCTTCTACCAAGTGCCGGTCATTTTGACCCCCCATGGCAGCCAACGTGTTAATATTTACTTCGTTTAAAGACGAATTAGTGAAAAAAGACAATTAAGTTATGGCTAACAATTTACTTGTAAGACTTAGATATTGTAAGTTTTTGTAAAATTAAAATTTGTATTCCTACGATAAAATATAAATGCATAAATAGGTATGTAGGTGTTTAGTAAAACGATTCCAAGTAGTTTTAATACATTTTATTTGATTATAAAATAATGCTTTTACAATAACCTAAGTATACGTTTTTGTCTGAGCATGCGGGTTTTAATCATACATTTAGACTGGAATCAATGTTCTTGAGAGTCTTTGGATAGGTAGTCAACAAAAGAGGTACTTATAAGTATCCAGGCTGCAAGTTTTAAACGGTTTTCTTGGATACTCTAAGCTGTACCTACGCAAGTTCTCTTTAGTTATAAGCTCCATACAGCCAAAGAGGTAGATATAGACACATATACATTCGTAACACAACATTGGAAAATCGTTTAAAAATTCTGGCCGGCTAGTTATCTGTTTTGTTGACTGTACATAAGATAATTCATTACAATTAAGTTATGTTCATTCAAAAACTTGAAGAAACCTTGATCCTAATTTATGTCAATCCTTTATTTTATCATAGGTCCGTTTTATTTATATCATATCACAATATCTATCGACTATCGTACTTATAAAGTAAAAGTAACATTTAATAAGTCTTCGTTTTCATAACAATACTAATTTTTATTAATACGATTCGGCGTTCTATCGTTTTCCGTACCCTGAAACAAATGAAAGAAACTGTTAGAAAATTATGGTGAAAGTCTGAGGCGTTTAAAACAGAAAAACCTTGGACTTCCGTTACAGCGAATGAAACTTCATTATTAAAGTGGAATGTTTAACTTATAATAAAAACATTAAAATTGTCCTGTTTATAAATTATAAACTCGATTTATAAAAAAAAAATTAAGTTGGTCTACATGAACCGGAGGTAAGGAAAACTTTGTTCTTGATAAACTTTAGCTCTTTTTTGATGTTAACAATTCTGGCACATTTCATAATTTTTTGATCATGTGTGAGTTATCCATTAAAATAAGTGAAATAGGCCAAGCTTTTTAATGCCGTTCGACTCTGTTTTATGTGAGGATCAATATTTCATTGCTTAGGAAGAGAAAAATCTGGACGGCAGAAATTGGTTTTTAGCAAACGGTAACAGTAGTTAGAATAATTTGCACTCACGTACAATGTACATACATAAATATAATCGTAAGAAAAATATTTTGCAGGTAAACTTATCATGAATTACTTGACTCTCTACTTGTACTTATATCACTGACGTTATGCATAATTTACTTATAGGTCAGTGCTACGGCTTCTAATCGCTACGTACGGGAGCGCAGTAGGGTCACCTGTCCAACATTGAAACACCAAAATTTCAAACCATCCTGTCTCTGCCGTTTCTCAAGTTAGGAGTCTAATTTTTTGCATCAAGATAGACAATTTAATTAGTTATCTTATCGTATTATATTTTTTTACTTTACTTTTATAATTGATGCATTAAAAAGCTTTTTCTGAAAAATGAACTTTGTTTCATTGTGTCCATATATGTGTATTCAATGAAACACCTAAATTTTTACAATGAAACAAGGCTAAGCAACAATGAAACATATTACCTAGTAGGTAGTGTTTTGTTTGCTTTTAATCAACCCAGATATGTATTATGCATTAAATTAAAGAAATTTAAATGAAAATAATGTTTTATTCATAGTAATTATTATCTACGATATTAATCGGACTTAAACATTAACAATCACAGAGGTAATACCTGCTGGTTCAGGTTTAACAAAAAAAAAACAATCACCCTGTCTCTGTCTTACAGGTCTTAAAAACTTATACCTGGCCTAGACCTAAATGATCTAAGCCACTCAATGACTGCCATTTTTTCAGACCTCCAACTGACAGCAGATTTTTATATTATTTAGGTACATGAGTACTATTATATGTTCTGTGGTACATGAGCCATCTGGTACGCAACGCTGCGAACGTCTTTACTAGAAAGACCATACAATTTTGACGCGCAATCTTTGATGTAGGTACTCTTTAATATGAGCTTCTTGGTCTTCTGTAAATTTTCTGTTAACATTATAGTTTGGAATTAACCTTTATGAAAGTCGCTTGTGTTTAAAAAAAATATAGTTATTTTCCACATGGCCTATAATAAAACAAGATAGTACACAATGACACACTGTTTCATTGTATACCACATACTTTTGTTTCATTGTAAACCAACAAGGTATTTTTTTACAAAATAAATAAAAATTGCAACAAAAAGTGAACAATTTCTATACAGATTTAAGTCAAAAGAGACTTTGAAACGTACAGAATGCAACGTAATATTGAACAATACGAAATTATCTTCTATAATTTGGTAAAAAATCACCAAACATGACCAAAAATTCTTACTTTTTCGCAGCAATATTCGTTATTCGTCACTAAAGACGACCTCTTCCACGCGGCGCGCTCGCAAACTGGGCGTGTGCGGGGGGGGCCTGTGAAGGTCCTTTCTTGCTATCCTGCTCTATCTAGCAACGTCGCATTTTAGAAATATCGCAAAGTTTCATTGTGTACGATTGTTTCAATGTTGGACAGGTGACCCTATTTAAATTCAACACAATAATGATTAGCATCTTAATCATAAATAGATAAGCATATGCAAGAAAACGTAGGGTACCTATTCGTTGTGTGCGCGATGACAGCGCCCCTAGTGGCCGCAACTATTCAGGACTTGTCATCTGTCAAATCATGTCAACTAGATGATAAGATATCTTTGTGATATTAAATTTCGACTAGTTTTTCAACGAAATTGAAAAAATAGTGTAAAAAGTGAGTGTGTATATTATACCTAGCGATTTTCTTCCTCGTGGAAAATATGGATATTATAATACGCACGGGATTTGAATCGGTTAAGCATAAAATACATTTCCAACCTCAAACTGAGCAAAAAGGGAAAAAATTAGTATTAGCACAGCATGTGAGAGAAGTGGAAGAGCTTAGAACGAACGGGAAAAGTTAAAGTTAAAGTTTTCGTATTAAATTATAAAGAAAGTTATGAAAATAAAGCAACTTGACACATGACAGCCCAGAATTAATTCACATTTCTGCCACGTCGTGCGCTACGATCGATTTGCCGTTCCCCACCACCCACTTCGCACATAGTCAATATTGGATCATGGTTAAATTTTCATAACAAGATGATGGATTCAAAATTCTTACCTCCTTTAGTGTAGGCTCCGGAAGAAGCGTGTGAGCTGGCAGAGCTGCTGGCAAAGCTGCCTCCGAACCCAAAAGCGTTGGACAGGCTCTTCGCTGTAGCGCCGGATGCGCTTCCAGCTCCATTAAGTCCGTCAGCGAGAAGCTTTGGAAATCCGTGTCCACCACTAATATCTAAGGTGGAACCTCCGTTATTAGCACCACCGCCGGACCCCCCACATCCACCTCCACAAGAACTGCCACCTTTAACATTTCCTGCATGATTGTACGATCCATGTGGATTGTATCCACTTGCACCAGCAGAAGCACCTGCCGCGGCTCCAGCATACGCCGCAGCACCCGCGGCGCTGCCAGCTTGAGCACCTGTATTTCCATGAGCGCCTGCAGGTCCTGGTACGCTACCAGCAACTCCGGGAATCCCACCATGTTGCGAATGAATGTTAGCGTTGGGAGACCCATGTACACCGCCTACTTGTAGCCCATGACCTTGCGTCCCAGCGGTAGGTAAAGTTCCAATTTTACCATCGTCAAAAGGTGTTAGAACACCAGGTGGTCCTCCAAATCCACCAGTGTATGCAACTGCATTAGCCTCAGCGGTCGCTGCTGCCGTAGCGTGAACCCCACTCGATGCACCATGGTGTGCGTGTGGAGCAGAACCGTGAGGCGCTTGAGAATTGCAATTGCCAGAAGTGCAGGCAGTAGGTGTAGAAACTCCTGTAGGTTTATTTAAGGGTGAAAGGGTAACAGCTGGAACAGTGAATTCATTAGGTTTTAATAAACCAGGAGCCCCACCAAAACCGCCACTATAAGTTGGCTTTTCATCGGAGGGTTTGTAAACATCACCAGGTTTAGTGACACCAAACGACCCGATTTGAACATTAGCTCCAGACGCCGCTTGAGCATTACCTGTAGGTGAACCAATGCAGTTGGGCGTTCCACAATTTGTTGTTACACCGCCAGTAGAGGGTGTTACATAACCATGTTCACCAGGTTTTAATGTACCAAAAGATCCAATGCCACCCGTATAATGTGGTTGATGCGGAGCTGCAGTGTTAACACCAGCATTAGGTCCTGTAACACCAAATGCTCCAGGTTGCGCATTGGCACCAGCTGATGGACCGTTTGTGGGGTAACTGCCACAGTTTCCTGATTTGCATCCAGGTGAGTTGTGTTCGTCAGGTTTAAACGTACCTGAAGGTCCACCAAATCCGCCAGTATATTGCGGTTGATTTGGAGCCGTGGAGTGACCACCTGTATTAGATCCTGCTCCTGTAACACTAAATGATCCAGTTTGCGCATTGGCACCAGCTGATGGTCCACTTGTAGGGTAACTACCACAATTTCCTGATTTGCAACTAGGTGAGTTATGTTCGTCAGGTTTGAAAGTACCAGTAGGTCCACCAAATCCGCCAGTATATTGCGGTTGATTCGAAGCTGCATCTGTATTAGGTTTGGTGACACCGTACGATCCAGGTTGCCCATGGGCACCAGCTGAAGGTCCACTTATAGGGTTACTACCACAGTTTCCAGATTTGCAACCAGGTGAATTATGTTCGTCAGGTTTATATGTACCTGAAGGTGCACTAAATCCGCCAGTATATTGTAGATTATTCCCAGCTGCAGAGTGAACACCTGTATTAGATCCTGTTCCTGCAACTCCAAATGCTCCAGGTTGCGCATCGGCACCAGCTGATAGCCCGCTTGTGGGGTAACTACCACAGTTTCCAGATTTGCATCCAGGTGAGTTATGTTCGTCAGGTTTGAAACTGCCAGTAGGTCCACCAAATCCGCCAGTATATTGCGGTTGATTCGGAGCAGCATCTGTATTAGGTTTGGTGACACCATATGCTCCAGGTTGCCCTTGGGCACCAGCTGAAGGTGTGCTTATGGGGTTACTACCACAGTTTCCAGATTTGCAACCAGGTGAGTTTTGTTCGTCAGGTTTATTTGTACCTGAAGGTCCACTAAATCCGCCAGTATATTGTAGATTATTCCCAGCCACAGAGTGAACACCTGTATAAGATCCTGTCCCTGCAACACCAAACGCTCCATGTTGTGCATTGGCACCAGCTGATGGCCCGCTTGTGGGGTAACTGCCACAGTTTCCAGATTTGCATCCAGGCGAGTTATATTCGTCAGGTTTAAACGCACCTGAAGGTCCACCAAACCCGCCCGTATATTGTGGTTGATTGAAAGCTGATGGCCCGCTTGTGGGATACTTGCCACAGTTTCCCGTTTTACAATCAGGTGAGTAACTACCTGGAGATGATGGTGACTGAGTATACGTAAAGCTTGGTGTTGATGCGGGACCACTGATCTCATTGGGTCTATCAACTCCTGAAGGTGTAATAAAGCTACTTGTATGAGCAGGCAGTGTTACGCTGGAGAGATGAGGGCCTGAACCAGGTTTAGTAACACCAAATGATTCAGTTGCAGCAGTACTGCCGAAGGAAGGATAACAGTTGGGTGTTTTGCAGCCTCCAGGGTTACCGCTAGTGGTAGGGGTGCTATATGTTCCTGAGGGAGTATAACCAGGGCTACTGGGACCGGTTGTATGGATATCATATTTGTCTGGGTTTAAAACTCCTCCTGGCCCACCAAAACCACCACTGTAAGGTGGCAATTTGTCATTAGGGGAATGTGTACCATGACTGGGTTTAGTAGTCCCGTATTGTACAGATGGTGCTGTTGCCCCAGCCGTAGCACCCGCAGTAGGTGAATATCCACCGCAATTCTCTCCCACTTTACAACCCGGAGCACCAATGTTACCAGACGGTTGTGTATTGTATGATGGACTTCCGGAGTGAGCATAGGTTGGTTTATTCGTAACAGTTGCATGTACACCAAATCCATCTGGTTTAAGGGTCCCAGCAGGTCCTCCGAAGCCACCAGTATATGTTGGTAGTTCATTACTAGGAATGTCTCCGCCAGGGCGGTTGTATGTACCTGTAGGCGCAAGTCCACCTGTAGGTTTAGAGGTAGATGGGTGTTCAGAACAGGAAGGCGAATTACAACCTGCTGGATTATTACCCAAAGGTTTACCGTCGTTTGGATTAGCTAAAACAGGAACATCATTCGGATTCAATACTCCGGCAGGGCCGCCAAAGCCTCCTGTATACGGTGGAAGTTTGTCATTCGGCAATTTGCTGTTCACATCACTCGGTTTGCCAGGCCCAATATGACCAGGCGCTACGTTAGATGGTACGTGAGATTGGGAGGGTCCAAAATTATTGTAACTTTCTTTTACAGTACCAGAAACTTGACTAGCTGGTGATCCAAAACAACTCGATCCTACGCAATTTGTAGAACTTGGATAATCAAAAGATGACGGTCCTTTTGTGACTGAATTGTCCGTTGGGGAGTACGGCCTGTTTGGTTTGTTTTCACATTTGACGCCATCACACGAAGGTTTTGTTTCGTCTTTATTGTATGCTCCATGAATAGGTACATTGTAACTTGAGGGTAAAGATCCATGTCCATGCTCACCTAGTCCAGCGTTACAGTTTCCGGAGCTGCATTTTGAACTTTCAATGGGAGTTTCCAAATGTGTAGAAGGTTTCTGGTAATGGGAAGTTACTCCAAAGTTGGAGGTAGATCCTTGTTGATTATTCGAAGCTGAGGAATCTTGATAAGAATTTCCTGATTCATGACTGTTATGATTTGGTTTTAAACTTGAAAGACCACATTTTCCATTAAAACAATTTGTATCGGCACCATGTGCTGCATTATGAGAAGAAACAACACGAATGTCATTAGAACCGTCATCTGTAAGAGATGCACCATTTATTGAGGCAGATCCACACTGACCCGACGTGCACTTATTGGTATCAGAATCAACTCCTGTATTTCCACTTTTACACGATCCTGACGTGCATTTTTCAGAATTACCACCACAGCTTGATCCATGACATCCCAATCCTGACACAGCTCCTGCTTGTGCTGTAGCTGCAGCATTGGCAGAATTATATCCTTGAGCAGAAGACCCATGTGGTGTTTGTATTCCATTTTCTCCGCCGTTCTGACAGCTTCCAGTTGAGCACCCTCCAATGCCAGGTGCTCCACCATGTACTCCAAATCCACCAGCTCCGGAGCCACCAAAACTGAACGAGCTGGAGCTAGAACTTGAGCTAGCACTCGAAGAGGCTGAACTGGATGATGAAGATTTGGAAAAACTACCAGAATATCCAGCTCCTAGTGGGATAGCAACTGGTATTGACCCAAAATTCCCGGCAGATGCACTAGATTCCGCTGAAATAAATAAAAAAGAAAGCATTAAAACCATATAATTACGAAACATTTTATCCCACCCAAATCAACGCATTTTGGAATCAACTTCCTAGTGTAGAGTCTTATTATTAAACTACAAGTACCTACCTACTGCTTTATTCAAGAAATAGTCTGTATTGCTCACTATATTCTTTGCTAGACAACATAAAATTTGGTACGATACCCATATCAAGAGTCTGAGAGCATTAAACAAAGAATTAAATAAATAAAAACTTGCTCCAATATAGACATATTATTTGTAGCACATTATGTGCACAACCTATGTATGTATACTGTATACGCAAAAAACTGATGTTTGACCTTTCCATAATTCAACGTTATAAAAAATCGATTTAAATAATTTATGCCGGAAGTTGTAAGCAAGGATCTGTACCGCTTATAACCAAACATTATATCTTATAACTTACTTGTAAAGGACGCCAATAAACAAATAATAAACACAACAAAAAAGTCATAATAAGTAGATAAAGATAAACTGATAACACTAATTATAAAAATGCAAAATAAATCAAAATACTTATAAACCCACGTTAATGAAATATTAATTTAGATTCCTAGCTGTCCAATTAATGACAATAATTATGTCCAATTTAAAACTAATTATAATGAACTCGACACTACAGTTCATACAGTGTAACAGTGTTATAAGTATTTATTTACGTCTACACTAAGAAAATAAATACAACACCTACCTCTTGCGGATGCTCCACCCTTGACACCATAACCCCCATATCCGTGTGGGGTTCCGAGCACTAAGCTCGCTGACAACAGTATGAAGGCACACGTGAGCTCCATCATTATGGAGCTTCTCACTCACAATGTTTTTGTTCAGCAACCGCTTGCTTTTATAAAGCGATTCACAAATAGACGCTAGTGTATTATAGCAAAAACCTGTTGGAGTTACTGCGAATCGGAGGCTGTATTAGTGTGGGCAGTGAGTATTGTTTCCCGTGTTCTTAAAGCGCTGTAGCTATGCGCTGCGTTGTTATGATACATAGCATTTATATCAATTCTATCTAAGTATAAAGTATTACTCACTTAGTCATAATGTCATCCGAAAAACGAGACATTGCCGGGAAAACACGCTGACATAATAATATATGTTCTCCGGCTTGGTATTTTTATTGTTGTAAACAATACCTACCTGCGCCTGCGGTGAGATGTGATCGAGATACTAATTTATTGATGAATGAACAGCTTTTGTTCTAGAGTGATCGTCAGCATGTCATGCTGTCCATCAAGCTCACTGAGCTTTCGTCACTGTTACGGTCACTGATCATCAGTGACACTGATGTCTCATTGTTCTATGCTTATATATGATGCCTATTTATGATCGAATTTTGTTTAGGTACTATTTTATTTGGTTCTACGACTTTAATGTCTAAGGTACACTAAAGTTGTAGAGAATTTTTATTGCAACTTGATAAGTCTTTACTTTTTGTCCCGCCAAGGAAGGCAGTTAGCCAGATAAATATCAACGTCTACACCTCTTTTTCCGAGTTTGCGAGATATCTGTTGCGGGTCTACAAACTTAGTATCTCTTTACATTAACACCACTTAAAATCACTAACAAAAGTCAAAATACAACCCCAAACGTAACTGTTCAATGGACAAACATTTCACCACGAAATCCAGCATTGTTAAAATGGAATTAAGTGAAGAAAAATGCTTTAAATCTTCAATACCTATTTTTTTTTCTAATGTTAACCGAAAACCATCCCCGTGTCTCGGATAACACGTTTGCATATTTGGTCATCGTGTCATTTCAAGCTTTTAAGTCGAGTAAGATGAGTAGAAAATTCTTTATTACGTTACGGGTAGTCTTATGAGTTTATGACTGATTTTTCAATAGTCAGTCTTTTATCTGAGAAATAAAAATGGCGGTTTCACAGCTTATCCATAGAAAATATGTCAAACCGCTATTTTAATTCGTCAGATAGAAGTTATCTGACTATTAAAAAATCAGCCCTTAGTCAGAAGTCAAAGAGCCTGAATTCCACAAATAGTCTTACAGCAAAGGATACCCTTTGCTGTACCTAAGACTATTAATTTGTTGTTTTGCAAATGGTATCGTCGTACTGAAAAGTTGCGGAAGCTGGATACGCAGTTGCCTGTAAAATACTGTTATTTTACTGCATCCGGTTAGGCTGGAAGATATTAAAGAAAAGGCAAGCAAATTATAATAATAAATACCTATGCTTACCTTACGACACTCATGATCTCTGCACTACAGTATTAACTAAATTATTAGGGGTATCACACACTTGTTGGAGTCGCAGTGTAGCAGTTTCTTGAACAACAACGCCGATCAGATACAATATCTACACTTACGTATGTCTAGTGCACTTAACCTCGTTAAATAATATAAAGGAAAGCTCGGCACGATTCCAAATAAGCCGAATGGCTGTATCCCGAATATAATTTCCTGCAAAAGCAGCAGTGAAGATCAATATTATAACGTCCTAAACTGACAGACTTACCGAATCGGAAAACATCGAGAAAATAGGCATGTTTTAGGTCCAAATTAAATACACGGAGACATCCAACCCGTACTGGACCCGTGTGGTGGAAAACAGTTCACTCCCTCTGTGGGTACATTATAGGCTGACTTTCCAGCTGCCGTGTAAATATGGCTTAGCTTTAAGTATTGTGCATTTACTTTACTTGATACTACCATTCGTATTCATGAATGTAGACGACGGGGATAGCATCAAGGTATCACTAAGTACAAGTTGCAAGTAGTGACCGCAGTTAGCTTAAGCAAAGCTGTTGCCTAAACTACTTAAATGTAAATAAGAAGATATACACAATACTGTTAACGCTCAAAAATAGCAAGTTTTTAACTGCTTGGCTATGATAATGATTTCTTTTCTTTCAATTTGGTTTTATAAAGAACTGCAAGCATTCAGATCCCGTTGACATTCCAAATTCGTTCATCAACTTTAGTTTTCTGAAAACTCGCCCCCTTAAATGACCAAAGCCTGCCGGGGACGAAGGACTGTCTTATCAGGTAACCGTGGCCCCGGAACGTAAAAGGCTATTGAAGGACACCGTGGATTTTACAGTACAAGTCTCACAATCCCTGGACCGTCCTGTCCTGAGTGTGAGGTCTCATTGGATTAGGTATACCACGTAAAAAAGAGATCTCCTCACAGAATCTACTACAGGTTCACGACTCAATGATCTTCAGCAGTCGATAGCGAGTCCATACAAAAAGAGCATAACATTTTGTACGCCCATCGTACGCATCCTGACGGACGCCTATCCAAACCTTGCTCATTTTGCATGAAAGAACCGTCGAACGTCGTTTGTGTGTCCCTGATCTGTGGCCTGATCCTAAAAATAGTATCCGTTTCGACCGCGCGGCCATGACGTTTTTTTTAAATAAAAACCATCCCAAGTTTTTGTAAAAAAATGTAAAAGTCGATTCCCATAAACCATAAATTTGTCAAAGCAATGGTTAAAAAGTTATAAGGGTTTGAACGTGGCCGCGCCATCGAAACTTTCCGAACCGCGCGGCCATGGAGATTTTTAAAACTAAGAGTCGCAGAGACCTGAAATTTTGGGAAATAGTAGATTGAATTTGTAAACCAAATGTAAAAATATAGAAAAAAATCCTGTGTTTGTATTTTAGGAGTTTTAAGGATAAAACCTCGTGGCCGCGCCATCGAAACGGTGACAAAAACGTTATCGCCGATATCTCACTGAAAAAGAATCTCAGACGTCTGAAATTTTTTGTAAAACACAAATTTTCATTTGTCAAAACTAGTAAAAATACAACAAAAAATCCTAGGTTTATATTTCAGGAGCTGTAAGACTAAAACGCCATGGCCGCGCCATCGAAACGTTGAAAATTTAGTTTTTCGCCAATATCTCGCTGAAAAAGCATCGCAGAGGTCTGAAGTTTTTTGTAAAACACAGATTTGAATTTGTCAAAACTAGTAAAAATACAACAAAAAATCCTGGGTTTATATTTGAGGAGCTGTTGAAGAAAATCTTCAATGCGTCTTGAATATGTCGATTAGGGTGACCACGGATTATTATTTACAGAGAAAATGTCCACCTTTTCATAAGAAATGATATCCCAAGGATTCGTCGAACAATGAGGAGCAATAATATGGCTATATCTTTAAAAATCACATAAATTAGAGATTGTTCGATGTTGAGTGCTCCATTTAAAGACAGCCCCGTCTTTAAATGGAGCTTATTCTCACTATAGTTTTTAAAATTCTCCTGTTGTTTAATATCTTAATAGTCATCGATTAAACCATAAAATGTTAAATTACGTATCGTCTTACACCTACCTGACACAGACCTGAATTTTTAATTTAATTATTACTTTTTAAAAAACATATACCAACAATCGAACAATCTCTAACTTATGTGATTTTTAAAGATTTTGTTCAACGAATCCTTGGGGTATCATTTTTAATAAAAAGGGTGGAAATTTCTCTGTAAATAATAATCCGTGGTCACCCTAATCGACATATTCAAGACGCATTGAAGATTTTCTTCAACAGCTCCTCAAATATAAACCTAGGATTTTTTGTTGTATTTTTACTAGTTTTGACAAATTCAAATCTGTGTTTTACAAAAAACTTCAGACCTCTGCGATGCTTTTTCAGCGAGATATTGGCGAAAAACTAAATTTTCAACGTTTCGATGGCGCGGCCATGGCGTTTTAGTCTTACAGCTCCTGAAATATAAACCTAGGATTTTTTGTTGTATTTTTACTAGTTTTGACAAATGAAAATCTGTGTATTACAAAAAATTTCAGACGTCTGAGATTCTTTTTCAGTGAGATATCGGCGATAACGTTTTTGTCACCGTTTCAATGGCGCGGCCACGAGGTTTTATCCTTAAAACTCCTAAAATACAAACACAGGATTTTTTTCTATATTTTTACATTTGGTTTACAAATTCAATCTACTATTTCCCAAAATTTCAGGTCTCTGCGACTCTTAGTTTTAAAGATCTCCATGGCCGCGCGGTTCGGAAAGTTTCGATGGCGCGGCCACGTTCAAACCCTTATAACTTTTTAACCATTGCTTTGACAAATTTATGGTTTATGGGAATCGACTTTTACATTTTTTTACAAAAACTTGGGATGGTTTTTATTTAAAAAAAAACGTCATGGCCGCGCGGTCGAAACGGACACCTAAAAATAATGTAATTGTCAGGTTTATCATATAGGCAACTTATCTGATTGAAATAGTTAAGCGTGACCGCATAGTGTAAGAAGCTATCAGAAAAATTCTGATGCTCGCCGGAAGGCTCTCGCTGCATACATTTTGTGTTAGGTAAATTAAATGGACAGCCATTGAAGTTACTCTGTTTTCATTTACGACGGCAGAATTGTATGAAAAACACTTTAAGAAAAGTTCTGACGGACCATCCATCTGCTTCTGAATCTCGCTGGAAGGCACTCGATGCAGGGTGCATACATTTCTGTACCCTTAGCACTCTTTTACTTTACAGCGTCTTTCCAGTATTTACAGCGTTCCTTGTATGAAAAAACCGGCCAAGTGCGTGTCGGGCCACGCACAGTGTAGGGTTCCGTAGTTGCCCATCAAAATACTTATGCGAACTGCGAACTAACTTAACTGATTCGCTGAATTTAATTTTAAAAAGAAGAATTTTCAAAATCGGTCCAGGAGTCTTTGAGATATCGGGGAAAATACATAAAAAAAAAGATTACGAAGAATTTAGAACCTCCTCCTTTTTTGAAGTTAGTTAAAAATAGTTGACGATAAAAACCTACCTATCCCCAAAAAACATACCTATTAAAGCTGTAAAAATAAAGTTGACAAACTTACATTTGCAGTCAAAGAACATGTTCTCCGATACATTTTGTTTAAGAAAATATGTTATCCAAGTACATTTTATAAGTTGGTCGACTATTACTCGTAAAGTTGTAAAGCCTACTTAGTCATGATAATTTTCTTTTAAACTTCGTTATATATACTACTATTGTGAATTTTTTCACACCCCCAAACATAACCGTTTAGCCGGTAGAGGGGGGGGACACTCGAGTCGAGCAAAATTTAGCACTTTAAAGCTTAATATTTCACAAACGAATTTTTTTATCAAAAAATTGTTAATGGAAACTATCAATATTTTTTAAAGACCTATTTAATGATACCCCACACTTAGGGGTACGCGAGAAAAAAAAAACATCCCCACTTTACGTGTACAGGAGGTACCCTAAAAAAAATATTTTACGAGATTTTATTTTACCACTTTTTCGGCACAACAAATCTGTATATTTACACCAAATTACAGCTCTCTAGTACTGTGCGTCTCTGAGCTAAACTGCGGACAGACGGACGGACGGACGGACATGGCGAAACTATAAGGGTTCCTTGTTGACTACGGAACCCTAAAAATTGAACAGCGCCTCTGGTGTGCGAAGAAGGAAGTATTTTTTTCCTTGAAAATTGTCAACTTGAAATTGTCAAAGTTCCAGTTTACTTTACGTCTCAAATACTGAAAACTCGTGCTAAGGGTACTGACTGTATGCGGGGTGCATCCAACCAACGACTATCAGAACTTTACTGATAGATATTTCTCGTAGTATGTGGTCGTGCTAAACGATTGCTGTCAACCTGTAAGGTAGCGAATCGCATCGCGTCGCTTCTGTTGTCGTGTGACCGCAAGCGTGCACCCGCACACATCCGGGTGACGCGCCGCATGGATGTTCTCACCACAAATTCTCCACACATACCAGCTATATTTGTACTTGAACCACACACACACAAAGTCGTGCACACGACAATGACTTACACGGAATATAAAAATACCAATCACGTAATGAACTGTCCTCTTATGGTTTAATTTATTTATTTATCCAGAAGATTGTAATGGAAATATGATTACATTACCTATTATGTGAGCACTTGTGGAAATATCAGTGCGTATGATACAGCGTTCCTGCCTAATGTACGTCGAATGTGGGTAGAGGTCAAGGTTTATAACAGCTTACCTTGTAGACTGTAGAGGATACATCGTTATTTATGGGACGTTTTAACTTCCAAGCGATTTAAAAGCCTTATTCATACTGCACATCTCACGTAAAATTATTATACACATTTTCCTGTTCGGTCCTAATTTCGAAGAACCGTAGTACAAGGTCACGTTGAATGGTTTTCAATGCTATTAGAAAGAACTTTTGTTGTTGATTCCGTGTCGGCCATGTATGATATCACAATTCCATTCAATAACAAGGCAATGCTCGCATTAAAACTGCTATTTGTTTTGTTTTAAATCATTCCAATGTGGCTATAAAATCATATTTTTAGCCAATCAATAATACTTATTATTTGAAAGTTAGAGGAAAACTTTGCCAAAATTATCGAATAGTATAATAATTTTGAAAATAGGTGGATTTAGTTCTGTTAATCTAGGTTTGTGCCTAGGCACTTCACTATCATTCATAACAGCTTATTGGGGCCCATTTGTTAAATGACTGTAACTTTTTTGGTTTTAACTAAGTCCACGTTCTTCTCCCATCGGCCTTCAGTCCTACGAGCGATATGGGCTGCCCATTGCCACTTTCATTTGCAAATCTTTAAGAGCTATGTCGATGAATCGTTCTTAGACCTTTTCACGTTTTATTATTATTATAACGCACATTGAAAATCTGAGCATAGCTCTTGCCATTTCTCGTTCGGTGACTCCACCTCACTAAAAGCTAAAAATTGTTAGCAAAGAAGAAATAATCATAGCCGAGACAACGTACGTTAGCGTAAATGTAAACCGAAGGATCTCTCGCTTCTCTTCTTCAACCTTAGTCACCCAAAGCTGGTGTAGGTCTCTTCCAAATCTTTATACTTCTGGCGGTTTTGTGTTATGGCTATCCAGTCTTCCGGCCACTTTAACAAGATCGTCTGTCCACCTAGTCGGTTGTCTTCCAACATTCCTCTTTCCCTTTCGTGGTTTCCACTCCAACACTTTCCTGCCCTATCTTTCATCCAGTCTACGGCATATATGGCCCGCCCACTTCCACTTTTTTTTCTATTACCCATGCTATGTCGAGAAGTCTCGTTCTTCTACGAATTTCGGTGTTTCTCAACCGTAGTATGTCCACTACTAAACATAGGTCTCTCCCATAAATTTCCAATAGAACCGATTAGAAGCTTCTTGTATCCAGTGCAATTCTCTGGTCTTCATGAGATCGTCTTCTTATAAAGCCATTTCAAAAATATGCAGCTCTAGCAGCGGGAAGGAGCTTGAACACAGAACGGTACTTATCGAAACAAACAAGCGCCTGGACTTATCAATAAAACAACTGGCAAACCTTCATGAGCGCCGCCGCCGTTGGAAGGGTTAAATGCTCTTGTAGGATCAACAAATGCCGAATGCTTTCATTTTACTGAAATAGATACGAAATGAGGTTGACTGAACTCGGCTCAAATTATAAAGACTCGGTTCAGATAAACGAAAACTAAATGAAACACCTAAACCTGATGCTGATACGAACAATAAAAACTGACATCACACATGATACATACACCATGGATCCTACACACCATGCCGTCGGCATAACCAGCGGGTTTGGCCGCGCCGTTAAGTTACCTCATTCTCAACGCTTTGTTCTCTAGTGGACGGGTCGCCCGGCGGCACTGACGCCAGCATAGTGTGTAGGACGTTACGGTAATGAAGCAGCTATGCTACTCAATCCTACATCTTTCTTCTTTTCCTTTTGTAGTACAATAACATTAAAACAGGAAAAAAATATATCTACTGGTCCATGCAAATAAAATATCAAATATGGAAAACAATTTATGTATTCGAAAAATACACACGTACACGAAATGTGAAATTGTTTCTCACAAAGCACTGCATCTAAGACAATTGACCGCACAATGCTAGCTTTACTGGTAAAAGATATAAAACTATTTATATCATTTATTTAAAATTAGATCAGTTTAACAATGTGATAAAATCTAAGTGCTTTTAGTGTGATTGTATCCTTTTGGTTATTCGATGTGGCGAGGATCCACGTTAAATGAACTCGTCGGGTTCGCGAGGGGCGTCCAAGTCGCGGTAGTGTATCACCGGACGGAAGTCGGCGCCGCCGCCCCTTTAACAATCAACCACCGTTAGAGGCAACTCACCCAGCACACAAAAACAAATTGCAGTCTCAAACACTAATTTTTCTACTAAAAACACAACTGCATGAACAACCAAAATTTTATGTAAAATCTTAGCTTCCCGGGAGGTTATCGTTGGTGTTAAAATAGGGATTTTTACATAAAGGTTTATGTGAAGGAATTTGAATAAAAAGTTATGTTAAAATTTCGGACTTTTTATTGAAAATCTTACAATAAATTGACTATGATGTACCTAGATGACAACATTGCAAACATAAATAATTAAGAAGAAAATTGTTCAGGAGGTTATAATATAATTTTAGGAATTTAATATCGGTAATTTTATTAAGATGTTGTACAGTTTAACAATCAATGTTTGTTATTTTATTACAGTATATTTAAAACTTTCAATTGCACAAAATAATTAGTTACTTATATTGATGCAAGTTTGCAATGACAAGAGAGCACGCGTATCAAGCGTTTTTCAACACATTTGTTATGGATAATAAATAAAATTTGAATAATTTTGAGATGTTAGGGAACTACCAATTTACAAAGGTATAACTATTATTGCAATTTAAACCTAAAACAATACAATTTATTTGGGCAAGTGTGTTGAAAAAATATTGGTATTTTCTAGACAGTCAGATAAAATAAAATCCTACAATTTTCAAAATTTTGTACACACCAAAAAGGTTTAGAAAAAAAACAATTCAAATACAATATTGTATCTACATACTGAAATAAACTTTTCATTTGAATACATAAATGTTTTAACTTATCTGCTAATTAAATAACCTGACAACGGAATGCTTTATTTTAACAATAAAAAACTACGAACATTAATTAAATTTGATCATGATTTTTTTCATCTACACATTTGTTTAGAATATGTCACCACTGTCCGGGAAGTCAAGATCGTTGTACGTAATAATAGGCCGGGACCGGTCCACATTGTCCCTGGAAATTATTTCTCAGAACTTATAAAAATGTTCATTGCAAGTTGCCAGAGTATTTATTTACAGGATGCACAAAAGTGAACAGTAAATTAGATGGAAGAACCAAAACCACAGCCAAATTATAACGAAGCAATACATAAACATGATGTATGGAGATAGGCAACATTATAAATCAAAATGTTAAGGTCATGCAAAAAATATGAATGAATAAGTACTCTAGATATTATATAAGTTACGGTTGTTGTATATTTTTGTCCTTTTAGATAAAGTGCCCAGTTGTTTTTGTTGTATGTTTATCATCGATGATCTTTAATTAAGTATCTTCAATAGTCATGCATTATTACTTCGCGCCTAACATGCAAAAAATAGAAGTTAGGGGAATTAATAAAAGGAGATAACTTTATGCCCTTTTTCAAGTGTAATGTGGATTTTAAACCCCTTGAAATGGGGTGGGGCATGTTTTGAATACAGATACAAACAAAATAGAAATACATCCAAAGTAGTAAGTGTCGAGTCTTCTAAAGAACAATAAAAGACTATTGATATTGGTAAATCGCGTCTACCAATGATCTAATATATCCTATTATCATTCTATGTTGCCACTCGTTGCACTGCATCTATGCAGCATGAATTTAAATCTGCATTTTTTGCATTTTACGACTGGCTTAGGTAAGTCAGCACCGTTTTGAGTTTGTTGCTCATTCAAATATTAATTAGCATGAAACAGATTTTTACTAAATTATTATGAGATGTCTTAATTTCCTATACAGGGTGAATTTTACAACTATGCTTGGGGAGACCAAATGAGAAACTACGAGGAATAGCAAAAAATAATTGATCTTCGAGGCACATGTTAATTTAACCTAAAATCAAAATAAAAAAAAAATCGCTTGATTCGCTATTGTCGCATGATTCGCTAATAAGGATCAAATTCTGAAAGTTAATGACCATAGCCCGGAGTAGGTAGATTGATTTTTTGTATCACGAACTGTCATAGAAATCATAACAGGGATAAGCCTTTTTCCCGGGATTTCATTACAGTACTTACGGGATTTTTAACCTTTTCGGCTGAAATTTGAAGTAGAGATGGTTTATACCCTGGATCAACACAGATTACATTTGATCCTGCAAAATTTAAAATTTCCACGAATATAACTATTACTCTACTCGGAATCCCGGAGACATGTCCATAATATATAACGTTTCATATTATTGACCTCAAATCAATTTACCTACTCCAGGCTATGGTAATGACATACGGCAATTTTATTTTCAACAAAATTGTTATTATAATTATTACTTACAATAACTATCTATTAAACCAGGGGTTACCAACTCAACTTCAACCTTTCCTCTCAACTCTAGTTTTGGGTTTTACTATGGTTTTTTCTAAAAATAATTTCTCCATAGCTGCCCGGAGTTTGGAAGATGGAGGTATAATACCCCCGTTCCTCGGAAAGCACGTTAAGGCGTTGGTCCTGCGCCTGATCTCACTCCGGTCGTGTCGGATAGCTGTCCCATCAGAACGATGAGAATAAAGGAACAGAGTGCACCCGGCCAGGGTGTCGAGTCTGCTAATTATTTTTCAGAATGGCGCCACAATGGCGTTTCAATTTTCGAACCATTTTTTACTCAGCAGTAAAAAATGGTTCGAATAAGCACTACAATTGAAACGCCATTGTGGCGCCATTCTGAAAAATAATTAGCAGACTCGACACCCTGCACACACACTTGTGCACTATAATATGTCTCGCGCAGTTGGTTAACCCTTTGAGATTGGCCGACATGGCCGAATGTCAGGAGGAGGATTATGTATGCTATTCCTCATAAGTTCAGATTAAACCATCCACGCCCAGTTGATAAATTCACCCTGTATATGTTTACATTATATAGGTAAATACAAAAGCAGATACAAACAAGCAGGATGCAGTATTAATGAATTCTACGAATACATTTCGATTCACAAAATCAAGTTACATAGTTCAAGGGCTTTGGGTAATTCCTATTAATTAGTTGCTCCTCAATAAATGTGGTTTAACATTGAAGCAAATGTAACTAAAATTGTGCGTCATACTTTTAACGCCTACTGTTTTGAGAATCGAATTTACAAGTTCGCGAACTGAAATGCAGTTATCATAGGACTTTGACGAGAATCTGTCAGTTTCCAGTAGTTAATTACATGACGTCACTCTGCAAGCATCGTGATTAGCAACGATTTTAGCGAAATAAACGTTGCATTATACGTCAAAGTCCTATAAATAATGTGGTCAAGCATAAGCTGATGTATGGCTTTGAAGTTACCTGGGTCTCGAGAAGCGCGGATGTCTGGGAGCGTACGCGGCGGGCGGTGCCCAGGCGCCCCAGCCCCAGCCGCGCGCGCCGCCCGGCCCGCCCGGCCCGCCCGGCCCGCCAGCGTACCTGCTGAGAATCACAATATCTAATACAGCCAAACTGTACGAACACCCCTGTTTGGGAAGGCGATGGTGTCCGTTGCGTGTACCCGCCGTCTTCTCTATTAATTAATTAACCCAACATTATTAACCGAACAAGGTGTTGCCTGTTTGTTGCATCCCTCGTGCCATGCTTACGCAATTGGTTCGACTGGAAGCCGACCCCAATATAGTTGGGAAACTAGGCAGATGATGATGACACTCAAGAACTTTAGACAAGATGAATATCTTAACCGGTAAGCTGTTGGGTGCTATAGACAAAAAAAATGGTGTAATACTGACGGTGCAGGCGGCGGCGCGTGCGCAGGCTGCGGCTGCGTGCGGCCGGCCGGCTCGGGCTGCTGCGGGCGCCGCACGTCGCGCACGTACGCGTTGAAATACGCCACCTCGCGCCGCACCTCGTCCACCTGCCGGGGAAGAGTAAGGTTGCTCAACTATCCTCCTATTCTTCTCGTTTCGGCTACAGCATGCTTTTCCAAGGTATTTGTGGAAACAAATACCTTGAAAGAGAGTCGGAAACAACCAAAAATTCCCTGTTCCCTCAAGAAATTACTAGAACCAATGTCGATAGGGCCACGTGTGTTGGGTTGTCCTATTTATTAACAAGATGACAAAGGGTGAATGGTTCCGTATCAAAATAACTACATCCATTTTAACTACTACCGATATAACTACGGTCAAAAGACCTATCGGTTGGTATAACTAGTGGTCGTATACGAAATACCTAATGGATAATTAACCTACGTTTAATTCACATAAGGTTAACTGACCTACGGTTAATTCACCTACGTTTAATACACCTACGGTTAATTCAACTACGGTGTATTTAGCTACAAATAATATCCCTATTACGGTATGTGTGATAACATAAAGACATCAACGGAGCACCGCTTTGCGGTGCTCCTACTTCTGGGTGGTTTAAAAAAAAAGCCTTATTCTAACCTAACCCACCCCGATTTTAAGACTTATTTTTCCAAAAATACAGTTTAAAATCGGTCGGGGTTTGGTGGCACAAAATTGTGCCATTGGGGCGCATTGGGGTCCGAGAGGTTAATATTTCACAAACGAATCTTTTTATCAAAAAATTGTTAATGGAAACTATCAATATTTTTTAAAGACCTATTTAATGATACCCCACATTAAGGGGTACGCGAGAAAAAAAAAAACATCCCCACTTTACGCGTACTGGAGTTATCCTAAAAAAAATATTTTACGAGTTTTTATTTTACCACTTTTTCGGCGCAACAAATTCGTATATTTACACCAAATTACAGCTTTCTAGTACTGGGCCTCTCTGAGCTAAGCTGCGGACAGACGGACGGACGGACGGACGGACGGACGGACGGACATGGCGAAACTATAAGGGTTCCTTGTTGACTACGGAACCCTAAAAATTATTCTGTCAACTCACTGAGTACAGTCGGCCAAGAAAGTGGTGTACCACCCTAAGGTTGAATATCGCTTGCAGATTCATAGGTGATAAAGATTAGTTTCGCTTGCAGATCGATCTGACAACTTCTATTGCTGTCTTTATCTGATTATTGATAACGACTATTACTGTTTGTAACGTGACAGCTGTTCTTAGTTTGAACTTGATGGAACCAATGACGTCGTAAAGTCAACGGCGGGGGGCTGTAGATTTTGATGACAAAATTGTATCTACAAATTCAGAATTGTAATCAACAAGTTACATAAAATTGTAAAGGCACAAGGCGAATCCACAAACCTACAATTTCTGTAAACTTGTAATTACAATATCAATAAAAAACAAGCTAAAAATAGATTTATCCTTTTATTAAATTTCTACAATCAATTTTAAAATACTTATAACAAACAAAAACATAGCATATATAGTAATATTTAGAAGATATTGAAAATTTTTAAAAATTAGAAACGGGTGTAACCGCCGTTGGCCTCTATAACCTCTAAAAGACGAGACCTCATTGAACCAACAAGCCGTGAGCAAATATCGGTTCCCCGCATTTCCTCCCAAATATAATTACAGTGACTAGTAAGAGCTTGTTTGGTTCTTTCATTTTGATGCGACCATCGTTGGACCATAAGGCCCCAAAGATACTCTATCGGGTTGAGGTCCGGCGATCTTGAGGGCCACTGAATTACCCTTACGTCAGTGTGTGAACGAAACCAGGCTCTTACGATCCTCGCATTATGAATTGAACAATTATCTTGAACAAAATCAAATTGTGGCACTTCGTTCTCCGGGTAAACATTACGGACTGTCGGTAACATTGCATTCTGAAGCACGTCGATATAATTTACAGCCGTCGCTCGAGGAGGTAGAGAACACAATTCTCCTACACCATCCGCACTCATCCAGCCCCAAATATTTACGGAAATTCGACCTGCTTCTCTATTTGGAATTACATGATCATCTTTATACCGTGTTGAATTATATCGCCAAAGGTGAAGACGTCCATGCTGACTGGATTTAAACGTTTTTTCATCACAAAACACTGTATTAGACCAATCAAACTCTAAGTGCTCTCTGGCGAAGTTCAGACGAGCAAGTCTGTGAGCATCCGTCAAATATATTTTCTTGGCGTAATGCCTGTGGTGCAACCCCATGTAATGTAGATGATTCCTTATTGTTTGGGCACTCACATCGAACATCTCCGCAAAATGTTTTGTGGGCTTAAAACCATTGATTTCATATTCCCGTCTCATGAATTCTCTATCGTTATTGGAGAGTGCAGGCCGGCGACCACTTCTTCTGTGATCCAACAAACTTCCCTCCTCTTTGTTGTGTATGAAAACTCTTTGGTTAAATCCTTTTTGTACTGATATTAGGTTTACTTCTTTTCTAGCTCTATTATCTGTGTTCTCTTATACACCGTGTTCTTCACGTTATCCATAAACTTTAGCAAATACTTCTATGGCTTTTACAAATCAAATCCAACAAAGGAAGTAGTACTTAAAAAGGCTTCGTTACAAAGATATTTGTAATTTCATTTAATGAAATTTAATTGAGCTATGCAGTGAGAAAGTATCTTAATTTGGCCTATGTTGCCGCTTAGTGCAATTAAAATGATAAATCTATCAAATACTATTTGCATTTCATTTGCACGTACGAGAGGAACCCGAGAGTTAGCGAAGAAATACGATCATTTGCGATAACGAATCTTTCAAAGAGATTAAACTGGTCGCTATGGATACCTATGTTGTTATTTGTCATTGTTTGTCATGCATGATTTTAACTGTCAGGATTATTGTTTATTGTAATTTGCTTTTGGGTTTCCGACTAATTTAATCAATCATTTTGATTACAACTTTCACTATGCCGCACGAATATTCTGCTCAACACCAAGCTGATATTCACTTCGTCTACGGTTTCTGTGACGGAAATGCTACAGCAGCTGTGCGAGAGTACCAACGGCGATTCCCTGGTCGGCGCGTTCCTGATATACGAACATTTATTAACATACACAGGAGATTTTGTGAGATCGGAATTAGACCACGCCGCCCTGAACGAGCAATCAATTTGAGCGTCGCTCAAGAAAACAGAATAATGAACCTTATTATTCATGATCCTACACTCTCAACGAGACGCGTTGGGAGAATCGTGGGTGTATCTCATAAGCTAGTGTGGAAACTGTGGAAAAGATATGGTTTGCATGCCTACCACTACAGAAAATCCCAAGGCATAATACCACCTGATCACTTCTCAAGAATTGTTTTTTGCCAGAGAATGAATCAAGAACTGATAAATAATCCAATACTGCTTCAAAAAATTCTTTGGATGGATGAAGCCCAGTTTACAAGAGCGGGAGTATTCAATTCCAAAAATCAAGTGCAGTGGCATGAGAGCAACCCGAATTTACATTGGCAGGCGTCACATCAAACTGAATTCTCTGTAAACATGTGGGCTGGTGTTTTTAACAATCAGCTGATCGGCCCTATTGAGATTCCCCACCGCCTAAATGCTGACAATTACTTAGAGTTCCTAAGAAACGTCACTAGCTTCGAATTTTTCGAACAAGTGGATCTTCAAACTCTGCGAACCATGTGGCTCCAACATGATGGGGCCCCTGCACATTATGGCACACAAGTGCGTGAATATTTAAATGCAACGTTTCCTGGCCGTTGGATTGGACGAGGTAGCACAAATATCGCATGGCCAGCTAGGTCCCCAGATCTGACTCCTTTAGATTTTTATGTCTGGGGAACCTTAAAGGAGAAGGTGTACTCCGTACAAATTCAGAACCGTGAACAGCTCTTAGATAGAATATCTCAGGCTGCTGAACAAATAAGACAAATGTCTGTAAATTTAAATGGCCAAATTAGGACTCGTTTGAATATTTGTGTCGAAAAAGAAGGTGGTCATTTCGAAAACTTTTTACATTAAATTTATTTTTTGCTTTTTAGAGTTTATTTTTTATTAATAAAAATATTTTTGAATGACATTACGGCTGACGTAGTTGTCTAACCTACAGTGTTATATGGATCTTTGGACACTCCATTGAGGTTGACAGGAGAGCGCTCATTTGTGATATGTATTGAAAAATAAGATGGTGGCGTTAGTTCTGATGTTGCCCACGCAACAAGTGTGCTTATAAATTATAATTATTCTACTCAAATGCATAAAAAAAATATGCTGTGATTACCATTTATCTTAATTTGACCGAGACCTATCTTTTGAGAGTATTTTTACGAATGTACGTGAGCTCTAAGCGTGGTCCCCAGATTGCGTGTTGAGCTGCCCCTCTTTTAGTCAATAATTTTGAGATTGAATGTTCGTTACTTAAGCCGAAACGGCAGAATGGGAAGATAATTATGGTAGCCTACTCCCCTTCCCGTCGTTGGAGGTCCGGCGTTGCTTTAAGCCTAGACTAAAAATAAGGACTGCAGAAACGTTTTGCGAAGGCTGCATGTCGTGGGAAGAGGTTATCATGATTTGGTTATGGAATTTTGTTTTTTTTTTTATTCCTCAATTAAAAAGACAATTCGAAATACGTATCTACCTGCTTGGTAGCCTTATACGTTCTCTTTAGATAAGTATAGTACATTGACAGTGCTATGAGGAACGAGATAAAAAATCAAAGAAACTGTTTTGACAAGTTTCAGCCCGCCAAATGTTATGAATGAAAATACGACGTTGCCAATTTGGATAAAGAGGCATGCATATCGGGTTATTTACGTCTAGGTATTTAGTTTGTATGAAAATTAACAAAAAATAAAAAATAAGAATTTATTAATGTGTCCATAATGAAAAATGCTTACTTCCGTGGTCTGAACATCTGGTCGAAGTTTATGTATATCGTCCGGAACACGGTGTATTAAATGTCCTGGACCGAACGCACGCCTTTTATTTCATCATTGGCGACGAGGAAAATTTTATTAAAATTAAAATGTCGGTGAGTCAGATTCGCGATTTTAATGTGAAGACCGGGAACTGGTCAGCATACACAGAACGATTAGAGATGTATTTTCTAGTTAACAACATTAAAAACGAGCTAAAATTACCGACTCTGATCACATTAATGGGAGAGGACGCCTACGATCTTTTGTCGTCTTTGGCGAGTCCATTGAAGCCTGCTGAGCTGACATTCAATAGGGCCGTCGAATTGCTGGCGGCACACCTGCAGCCTACACCCTCGGTTTTGGCCGAGAGATATAAGTTCCGACAGCGGCGGCAACACGGCGAGGAGTCGGTGGCGGAATATGTTTCGGAATTGAAAAGATTAAGTAAATATTGTAACTTTCGTACCTCATTAGAAGAGAATTTACGTGACCAACTTGTCTGTGGGTTGAGAAATGACTCACTCCGTCAACGGCTGTTTGCGGAGGAAGATCTAAATTTTAATAAGGCTGTTTCAATAGCACTATCTTTAGAGGCTGCAGAACGGGACGCGTTTGCGGTGGAGCCCGGTACCTCGGTGACGATGGAAACGGCAAATGTTAACCGAGTCGAGGAGTGCTCAAAATGCGGCGACTTGAGGCACAAATCCAACGATTGTAGGTTTAAATCTTACGTGTGCAGTTCGTGTCATGAAGTTGGACATTTAAGGAAAATGTGCCCGCATAGTCGTGGCAAATCGGCGGGTTCAGCCGATGAGTTTCAACGCAAAGGTTCACGTGGTGGGCGCGGGCGCGCAACGTGGAGGAGAGCTAGACGTGGACAACGCGGTGCGGGTCGAGGAAACCGGGAAGGGGCTCCCATATACACGCTAGATGACGAAGAAACTGATAGAAACGTGTGTGATGTGGATGAGGAGCCCATACACCAAATATCTTTAAGCAAGTATCAACCGGTATGTGTTACTGTTAAGGTACAAAACTGTTTTCTTAAGATGGAGGTTGATACAGGATCAGCCCTATCTTGCATAAATAAAAGTGTGTACGACGATTTCTTTAGTAACTTGCGCTTGAATAAATGTAATTTAAGCATCAAATTTTATGACGGTTCGACTGTCCATCCTTTAGGATTCATAGAAACTTCAGTAAGTTATAAAGGTGTCAACAAAAAGTTAGATCTGTATGTCCAAAAAAGGGATCTTCGAACTTAATGGGGCGGCAATGGCTGGCTGAGCTCAATATACCTATTAAAGTATCGAAATGCCATGCTATAACAGATCAAAATAGTGTTAATGACAAAATAATCAATGATATTGTTTCTAGGCATAAATCCCTATTCGACGGCACGTTGGGTGAGTTCACTGGTGGCACGGCTGAGCTGCATGTGCGGGATGGGGCAGTTCCCATTTTTTGTCGTGCACGTCCGTTACCTTATGCGCTGCGTGATCGCGTGGATGCTGAGCTGGACGCTATGCTAAAAGCCGGAGTGATTGAACCGGTAGACCATTCCGACTGGGCCACGCCTCTTGTTGTGGTTCGCAAAGCTGATGGCGGTTTGAGAATATGTGCCGATTATAAGGTAACCCTTAACAAAGTTTTAGCTGTCGATAGATTTCCGATTCCTAAAATGGAGGATTTATTCAGTGATCTTAGCGGGAATGCTTATTTTACTAAATTGGATCTGTCGCAAGCCTATAACCAGGTGCTTTTATCAGAGAAATCTAGGAGCTATACGGTTATTAACCTTCAAGTACCGACGTGAGCTTCGAGTTACGTAAGTACCGACGTGACGTCTGGCAGACCACCGTCGCTTAACTGACCAAAAATTTTATGTTTCTGGATTATTTAACAAAAATATTTTTAGTATATATTTTTGACATATCTAGATGTTGTACGAGTAAAACAAAATGTAAAAGTTTTCATTTTAGTACTAATTATAAGCATTTATCTGTCAGTCTCAACTTTTTTGAGATGAAAAATCACCTTTTTACTTAGTAATTAACATTTATAAACTAAACATTTTTTTTTTCTTCACAACATTTTTTTCTTAAAGTTTAATAACTAAGGAAATAAAGAAAATTAAAAAGAAAGAAAAAAGTAAGTGATTTCTTGGAAATCGCAATGCACAAAATATTCGAAACAATTAAATTTTACAAACAGTCTTTGCTGCATTGTAAGTACACATATTTCATGCAAGTGTTACATTTATAAGCAGTATTGCGTTTGATGAATTATGATCACTCTCCATAGGAACAAAATTTGGATCGATGTCATCATAGTCGGACTCCGAGGTCTTATTTAGCCATTTCTCTATAATGTCCGCATGGTCTTTATTCTGAGGCCTTGCAAGGTCTTTTTTGTTTTATGTTTTACTCTTGAAGTACTTGGTTGATCTATTTTCGTATGTGACTGAAAATATCATATAAAACGATAAAACCTCAAACAAGTCTCATTCAAAACTATTACACAAGTACAGACGAGTGGTCTGGTAGACCACTCGCGATCTTATAAAAGCTAGAACTCCCCGGAATCGCATGTGCCAACAAAACCACTCTTCTTAAACGCTGCGGGGCGACTGCTCGAGGGGTAGACAAAAGCGCGGGGGTGCATGTCTTTGCTAACACAGGTAAATAGGCAAATCGGATACCCAAAGTGTCTGTCAGACCACACGTCGGTACTTAAAGGTTAACACACACAGGGGATTATTTAAGTACAATCGTTTGGTGTTCGGTTTGTCATCTAGCCCTGGCATTTTCCAAAGGATAATGGTGAATTTGTTTAAAGATAACCCTGATGTGATAGTTTTTTTTGATGACATTTTGATTAAAAATAAAAATTTAGATAGCCATTTGCATTCTGTCAAAGAGACATCGATCAGCTAAGGTTAAGGAGGCCGGGTAAGGTTGGTAATGATTTTCCCAGTGGGGGTATAGCACTGGAGCAAGTTGCGAGAAAATTAGACATTACTAGACATGCACGTAACTCTTTGTCAGTTCCCACAAATAGAGGTGATAATCCAGATCGCGGTGCGGATGGTTCTGTAGAGCCTAGCATCATTGAGTTTTCGCCTCAACTTGTGAACCGCCAGGGGAGCCAACCAATGAGTCGCCGATTAGGGAGCCTCCTGTTGCTGTTGTCGCGCGCCCAGTAAGAACCCGTAAACCTCCCTTACGTTACGGGTGGGAAGACTGATAACATTTGTTTAGTTAAGGAAATGATTAACAAGTACTTATAATTGTTTTAGTTTTGCTTTTTGTTAATTTCAAGAATTGTAGTTTTTTGTTCTTGTTTGTTTGGTGATATCTTGTTTGTTAATAACTAACAAATAAGGGTAGAGGTGTTGTGTATGAAAACTCTTTGGTTAAATCCTTTTTGTACTGATATTAGGTTTACTTCTTTTCTAGCTCTATTATCTGTGTTCTCTTATATTAAATGTCCTGGACCGAACGCACGCCTTTTATTTCATCACTCTCCTTCACGACGAATCCAAAAACGGACAGAACGCCTCGATATATTCAAATTCCGGGATATCGCACTGATACTGCTTCCCTCATTAAATTGGGCAATTATTTGTGCTCTTTCGGCAATGGTCAAGTTGGCAGGCATTGAGATGATTGATGATGATGATTTTATATGCAGTTGATTGAAAAATAACACGGAAAATATATCGATTTTTTGCATATATTTGACAAAATGTCAATTGTCAGTTTTCTTTTTCAAATGGAATTCGGTTGTCTATTTAAATAGTTTTTATTACTTTTGTTTGGAAACATTTCAATTGCTTTGTAGAAACTAATGTCCTTTTCATTTATACTAAAGGTTAAAATGTCATGTACTTATATGTGACATATGACGTATGAATACTAAATACATAGGTTTACGTCATGATAATGTTGTCTCTTTCAGTAATATCTTTTTATAACGAACCTTGTTGTAATTTTCGATGACCGGGAAACTAAATCAAAACTGGTACACCACTTTCTTGGCTGACCGTACTACGTAAGCGAGGGGGACGGGGTACTGCGTTTTGATTGGCTAACTCAAGGTCTGTTCTGTCTCAACGTATGTTTACGGCTCACAGGATTGGTCGAAATGAGACGAACATAAGACTTTTTTGCCTAATGTGTTGACAGACATCGGTCGCCTGTTATTACGAGTCTAGTATTATATCGTCGTTGCCTGTTACATACACTCCTTTCTAAATACCAGCTGAACAACTTTGTGCTTTTGAAGGAGAAGAAGACGGTCGACTTCAGGGGCACCCCGAGGTTCGGTTTGGTTAGTTTCCTTTAACCATGTAGACAGAAAAAGGAGCCCCGCATAGCGGGGCTCCGTCAACCTTTTTCGAAAGCCCTCTTCCTCCGCTTTAGAAATAAAACGAGCGCGTTTTACTTATTAAAAAAATACTGTAGTAGAGTCGTCCATTAATTATTTCAAGCGTAGTTAAAACAACCAATATCTTAAAAGAACATTAGATGAATCGTTCGTTAGTTCAATCAATTTTAGTTCAATCAAAATTATGTCAGTTGAACAGTAGTTGAGTCGTCCATGTGTCTTGAACTTACGTGAGTCAACCGTAGCTATATCGACAGTAGTTTGAATGAACGTAGTTATTTTGATACGGAACCGGGTGAATATATAACGTATGTAGGTGGTCTCATGTTACAGCCCGTAAAACAAATGTTGAAAGGAAGCTCTCTTTAACAAAACCCTTATCAAGACTCGCGACCTCTGAGTTCCATCTGAAAGCTGTGCATAACTTGTGACGTCGAATGAGGCAGAGAAAAAATGAAGCATGAACAATTGGTTTCTGTGAAATGTTATTTTTGCCCTTGTATCCTATTTCTTTCCGAAACTACTGAACACTTACAATCAACCAACTTTAAATCTTTTGTTACCTTTTCACCATGTTTGTTGAATATGTGTTTTCTGATGAAGTCTGGACCTTTGAACTTCTTGCCACTGAGGGGACACAACCATTTGTCTTTGGCCAGCTCTTGTGTGTTGGCCAGGATAAACTTCTCAACTTCAGCGTCCGTATCCTGGTGAAATAGAATTTTGAATATGAAATACCGCAATTTTGAAGTATTTTAGTTGAATATCTTTAGTAAAAAAATGTTTACTTTAATTCCAAGTTTTTGCAACTCTTCGTCAGAAAGTGGTTTAACGTCTTGTAAGAATGCGGACATTTTGCCTTCAAATGTTTTGACGTAGTCTTGTATCTCTTGTTGAGTTGGCTGCAACACAAAAAAAATTACTTAATAAAAACTAGGTATGCATCATTTTCTCAAAAAAATCCTTAATTATGTTGTATTCTTACCTTATTAGCAGGAGGTCCAGACCTGGCATGCATGATGCCACAACGGTTCGGCATTTCATCTTCGTAAGGATACTCGCAATGGTTGTAATAATCCACCGAGTGTACGATACGCAAGTACAGTACAAGTCGGTCCAATACTTTCATAAGCTCTGGGTCCGGTTGTTCAGAGACCACAGATTCTGATGACGCCTCGAGACCCAGTAATTCTTCCTCTTCCGTCGACGCTTCTTCTATTAAATGCTCCGTTATTTTGTGAAGAACTGGATTCTTTGAATTTAAGCTGAAGTTCTGCTGAAAATTGTACAAACAAAGTAACAAACAAGCAACCATTGATTATTATATTTTTAACCAACTTCAAATAAAGGAGGAAGTCGACTGTTCTTTTTTCTGTTTGTTATCTGTAACTGATTTTGACGATTGTTTTTGGTCGATGTAGTATAATTTGTCATTTTTGGTCCCATAAAAATTTCTTTAAGTTTGTACTAGCAATTTTTTATGAGCTTTTCTTAAAGTGTATTTGGATGACGTTATTACGGGTACTACGGATTACATATTTAACAAGAATTTGAGTTGAGTATTTGAACTAAAAAGGGCAACATAAAAAGTTTTATGTTTTTGTTGTGATGTTGAGATTGGTACCTCATTCTTGTTCGCCTGCTCGCCGTCTTTCTCTTGTTCTTCAGAGCTGTCTTGCCAAAGCTTGGTGCGTGTGTCCAGGAGGTGTGCGAGTCGTGCCGCCAGCCGAGCGTCTGCACGTAGCACCGGTCGCTCCAGAGTTATACCCGACACTGGACGAATACGACGTTGCAGGTCACGGTTCACTATAGCACCCAGTTCGCATTCGCGAAGCTAAAAGAGTAAAAGACACTTTAACTTCGAAAGACATTCGAAAAAAATACGCATGAATTGGTGAAATTGTTTTTTGAAATAGCTTACCCTGATATTATTAAGGTTCCAACAAATGTCTTTGATGTTGACGTCACGTCGGAAGGTGACCCAACCACGACGGAACCAGCGACGCTCCGGCAGCGGGTCAGCCAGAGCCACGCGTAGGAAACCGCCGTAACGTTTGCACATCTAGAATTTTAACATTATCTCTATAATATTTCCTTGCTGTTTATGAACTAAGACAATAACTTATTTCTCAAAAAACTTGATAATTAAATAGTATGGGACTGGCAGAATTTGTTTCAATTAAAACGGCATGTGTATACGGTAACCCAAACTAAGTAGGTAATCCCTTTATTTAGGTGTGCAGTGCAGTGCCATTTCCCTCGAATTTTTAACATTTACATTAAATTCCAACGAAGCTAATATGACAAGTTGTAGTTACTATACAGAGTGGTACAGGCCAGGTGGATATATTTTTTTTAGGTAGTCGTCTTAGGGACCTAGTTGTACCCGCCGGGAAAAAAATCGCTTGGCATCCGCTTACAAGATATTTTTTTTGTAATCTTAGAAATATCAACACTTTTAATGTTTTCATGATTTTTATTTTAGATGCTTATTTAGACATTGCACTCTCAGAAATAAAAAAAATCAGACTGATCTGCGAAGTGCATTTAATTTCATATCAATGCAAGAATAAGTACTTTCCATGGAATCGACAGATTTTTCGTAAACACAAATTAAACTAAAAAAAAAAAAACTAAATGGACTACCTAAAAAAAATTTATATCCATTTGGCCTGGACCACCCTGTATATCATTGCATTGTATAATGGGCTGGTAGGTGTCTACAATTTAGGGCTGGTTTTTCAATAGTCAGTTAACCGTTACCTGAGGAATAAAAATAACTGTATGACATATTTTCCATAGATAAGCTGTCAAACCGCCATTTTTATTCCTCAGTTAACGGTTATCTGACTATTGAAAAACCAGCCCTTAATGTCATAAATAATTAATTAAAAACAAGTTTTAGGCCACTGACGAGACGAAAAAAAGTACTTACAGCTTCAACTTCAGCTTTAGTAATAGTAGGTGCTAAATTCCTTAAAAATATAGAAGTAGTTTTGTGTAAGGCGCGGCATTCCTTCTTCTCGACGACGACGTCACTGACTGACTCTGCTTTCTCATCCCCACTCTTTTCCCCACCCTTTTCCTTATCATTTTGAGTGTTGTTCTCAACAACTTTTTCCACACTTGGAGACTTCGATTTGGACTTCTCCATACGTTTCGGAGACTCGGGTGATTTCGATTTTGACTTTGATTTTCTTCGATTGGTAACATCGCCTTCGTCTTCCGAACTAGATGAAGAAGAACTTGACGAAGACGAACTCGAAGACGAGCCAGGTGGTGCTATAAAGGTTAGAGCTTTGTTTAGTAAATTTTCCTTCAAGCCTGAAAATTATCCCACTGTATACATATAGACGCAAACCAGGCCTCAAAACTTTTTTGTCTTGTTTTGAGACTTTAGATAATAAATGACGTCATTTTCGTGTATTTTATTCAATGACACTCACGGGGTTCCTTCTCCTTTTCCTTTGTTTCCTCCGTGTCAGGTTCCGTCCCCGTAGAGTTGAACCGAGAGAACAATTTGGCCTGCTCCTGAAGATGACGCAAATGAGGATCAATCTCCATAGTTAAGGGCGCCGTCGGTTTCGGCGACTCGGGCTTTTTGTTCTCCTCTTTCTGATTAACAGAAAATTTGACAGTCATTCAATACTTAAGTTGAAAGGGTATTGAATATTTTAGTATGGAACATGGGCTGACTAACTTTCACCATACAAAATTCAAAATAGGAGCTTTAGGAAAAAGTTAAGCATGGATAGGCAAGCCAAGATATTGAAATCCCTTTTTTCTGTTAATCTTTACTGGACTCCAGTAAATGTTTGACTGTATGCAATTAGAGAAAAAGCTCGAGTTTCGTGAACAAAGGATGTTATGTTTGTTAAGCACATTTGACAGCTGTTTTTTTTTTATTAGTTTTAATTAGAAAAGTTAAAAGCAAACCTTCTTTTCGCTATCTTCTTTTTCTTCTTTCACTTTCACGTCATCAACGTCAATAACAACTGGCTTGTCAGCATCGACTTTATCTAGAAAAAAAAAAACAATGCAGAAATGATTTGCAGCAGATTGTCTCTAAATCCTACTTCCTACTTATATTATGAACGTCAAGTTTGTTTGGATGGATGTTTGTTACTTTTACACGCAAAAACTACTGAACGTATTTGGATGAAATTCGTTAGACAGATAGTTCATAATCTTGATTAACATAGTTTTTATCCTGATTTTCCCGTGGGATAATTTTCGAGTTGTAGCGGGTGAAACCGCTGGCAACAGCTAGTATAACATAATCGTATAATTAAAGGACTTTGGCATTACCTGCTTTGTCATTTACTTCAGTAACTTCCTGTGGTGGAGGTTCATCAAGCTCCTTCAAGTCTTCTTCAGTGCCACCCTCCAATTTAATGACTACAATATCCAGAAGCCTGATCAACTTCTCCGACTTCTCAACATCTACGGAGACCTTGTCCAGTTCCCCTTTTTCCAATAACTCGAGAAACACGTTGAGCCGATTCTGCAATATTTCGAATTAACATTTCAAATATAATATAATTTTCATTTTTATTATAATTTTCATTCTAAATAATTTTGGAATTGCTTAAGATTCTTAAATTGTTTACAAACCCACTATGGATGTTACTTATCCGAAATAAAGAGTATTTTATTTTATTTAAATGTTAAGTATCGTAATTAATATAATAAAAGCTCTATCTGTTAGATTTTTCGCTAGAAACTTTGAGGAATTTTGATATAGAGTACATGAGACCTTGCAGAAACATATAATTATGCTACATTTTGCAAAACAAAAAAAAACTTTAATGTAGGTGACATAGAGGATGAGTTTGTATTTTATATTAAAGACCCAAGAAGCCAGTATTAAATATAATGATCTAAATGTTTTTCTATACCTTCAAAGCACCTAGCTGCTCCTGTTTGCGTTTTACAGATTCTTCAGGGTGGTATTTGATCTTGAACCTAAGAAACAAAATAGTTTTATTACTAAGTGTTTTATTTAAAGGTAAAAAGTCCATTAAACACTAAAGAAGCAAAATGTATAGACCGATTTTTAAATAAAAAAAAAATAGAACTCAAGTTTTTATGCAGTCAGTAAAATAAAAAACCATCCAAGTCAACCAAGTAAAAGAAAATCCAAAACATGATGAATTCCTTATACATTTATACCGAATTTGATAAAAAGTTTAGATGCAAACAACAAAAAAAATAGAAGTTTTCGTCTAAAAATCGGTCTCCAGTTAACTACATACGTAAATAAATAAACGACCTTTTGTGACATTGCCAGAGGTGGTTGAACTTCGTGTCACAGAAAACTAAAAGCAGATGATTCAGATTCCATTTAAAAGACAGACCAAGCTCAGCACAGATTTCATAAATCTCAAACTATAGAGTGAGAAAATTAGTAATAGGTACACAATGTCCAATATCCCTTTCCTATAGAGTGGCTAACATGGAGTTTTTTTGTGGTTTAGAAGATTGAAGGGTTTCTATTTAGTTTTCTAGTAATGCTTTTTTGATCTATACCTTAATCTCTGTCTTTTTATTCCGTGAGGATCTGCTGTATATTCTTCAGTTGACCAGTAACCTGTATAGATTTAGTAGAATCTGAAGATATATCTTTCACGTCAAGTACTTTTAAAAATATTACCACATATTGTTTTAACTTTTTTTATTTTTGTTTCTGATTTGTTATTGTTTGATTCAGTATTTAAAATATTTTTATTTCTGTATTGATGATAACCTTCCTTTCACCTTACTTCACACCCTTGGAGTGTTGGTACATTTGCAGTATACTATTCTTCTTACTCTAAAATCTGCGATGCAAATCATTAGCACCAGAGCTTGGTATATTTTGAATCATCTCCTTACTTAGTAGATACATGTATTTAAAAAATCGCATAATCTCACCTGTTCCACACATGTGGAATATATTACCCTACCCCTAACAGAAACGGAACCCGTAGCATTGCGCGCTACGGGTCAACGCGACATAAACTAGCTACACACAGCATGAATCATTTTGCAAAAGTTTGATTATTATTTTTCTTAATGATGTCCAGCAATCCACGCGAATACACTGTAGACTGTAGGGAAAAAAGGTAATTGTTAACATTTGCATAGCATCTTTGAAAAATTCTAAGCATAAGGTGTCCCACGATATCTCTCACAATTTTTGACTTCATCCATTTTCATTTTTACAAATTGTATGCTTAGAATTTCTCGATAACCAGCAAATTATACAAAGAGTAAGTATTTTATTCTTTAAGTAATAGGAGGTACACCAATTCCCCATTTTAATTTTAAATACATGCAAAAATAAAAGCCAATGACAGAAATGGAACAACAGTACTTTTTTGGCAACCAATCATGAAATTATAATGATTAGGTAAACACATTACTATCAAAACATTTTACTTTGGTTATCATATAAATCAGCATTGAGAGTGAGAAGTTCATTTGGAATTATTTTTAGAATTCGCTCTTCACAGCTATATCTAAATTGAAGATATTAGAACACAGAGAACCAAAACTGAAAGAAAGTCAATGCAGTTTTGTTGTCCACCAAAAACAAGCCTTATGTTTATTAATTAATAATTAACAATTTTACTATGAAGTTCTTAAAATCAGTTAGCCTGTATAAACTACAATATCTAAGCTCAGACCCATATTTGATCTATGCTGCTCTAAAACTAAAAAATTTTGTTGATTATGTTATTTTCTTACTAAATATTACAAAATTTTGTAAATGGTGACCATAAAATAAAAATGCACCAACTTCGTTCATTGGCTTTTGTTTCCCCATAATTTTTAAAAAAATTTAAGCTTTGCTTCTAATCAAGTAAAAAATACACAATGTACTCATGCATACCATTCTTCGTCTTTATGAGCTACAAAAAACTCATTAAGTTGTTGCCTCCGAAACTCTAGCTTGTATTCATTGTACTTCTGAATGGCTTCATCGACACTGATGGAATCTTCTTGGGCTGCTAGAAATGCCTTGAAAGACATCATACTGGGGGGGCCATCTGTTGTTCCCATTGGTAATACTGTGTCTCTGCAAAATGTATGATTGTGAAAAAAATTATTATGGAATATAAATGTTGTAATAAAATAAACAGAAATAGCAACCTATCTTACCTTGCAGGTACTGGCGCCATAGGTTGTCCATAGCCTTGATGAGCAGGATGTGGGCCAAAGTGGTCATGGGGCCAGCCATACCCATAGGAGTCATGTGGCATGCCCCCATATCTTCTATCATCAAGAGGCCAATCAGGTCTGATGCGCTTGCTGGGCGGACCTTCTCCCCTGGCTGGAGAATATCCTCGGTTAGCACTGGCCCCACCTCGGTAGTCCCTGTAGTCGGGACCCGAACGACCGCCACGAGCTCTACCAAACAAAAAAATATTATGAACTCCACAAAACATTGCCACATGCCAACTAATGTTCTATGTTCTATGTTAGGGGTTTTGGTTTCCGCACTTAGTCCTTCACAATGCCAACTAATTAAGTTTCCATGTTTTAGAAATTCAATTATTTTTAAAACCCATTGCATATCCATCAGTTTATAACTGATATCGCAAATAAAGATTTTGGTCAGATTTTCTCTTCTAATTGGTAACTCTTGATGGCTGTTGTCATTAAATAAAGAACAAGCCAAATTCATGTAACGCCCCAGGGTTTTGACTAAAAGATTAGCACTCTCCATTCTTCATACAGGCTGGACACAGTGTGGCTTGTCTCCTGCAGGTCATTGTGGCAGTCAAAAACTTAACCATCCATCCAAGGAAATAGCTGGGTGTATTTTTATAAAATATTGATGCGACTACTTTGTGATGAAAGTGGAGAACTATTTTAAAGAGGTACCATTACTTAGTAAAGTTAAATCTACAAAAATGAAGCTTCTAGAAGCAATGTTTACCTACATTGAACATTTCTTTGAAGTAGGTGCAATTTAAAATTCGAGGTCGACATAATGTGCTGGCAAACTTGCTTCAAAAACAATGTTCAAATGACCTACTTTTCTCAATAAAACAATACCTTAGGATACCAACTGCGTAACGTTTAAGTGTAGGTTTTGGGACTTTGGTAGGAATTTCAAAGGTTTGAGGTTGGGATCTGCAAGAAATTTACAAAACGTACATTTTTGGTATCTAAACACAGGTGTCGTGATGGCATGTCACTTTAACAACTTTATTTACCTCTCAGACCATTCTTCGCGGCCCCGACTTCGATCTTCGCGTCGGTCACTGCTACGGTAACTGCTGCCTTCGGCGGTGCCTCGTTCACCTCGAAATTTATCGCGTCTTTTGCGATCATACTCATCATCACTATCAGCCATGTTATTTCAAGTTACCCGGGTTCTTAATTCACAAATTAAGGCTTTTGTAAGAAGAATATTTTGCAATTTGGGTCGGACCAAAAAACTAGAAAGCTTATGCGAAAGCAGCGACCAGCGACAATAAAACTCCAAACTTTTTTCTTCTTTGGAATTTTTCTGGCATGGCTTCAAGGTCTTTATGCCAAAAAACTCAAAACCATAGACCACACCACAGACTTCGTAAACACCATAGACATTAAGAATAGACTGAGCTATAGCAGCCATCAGCTGCCATATAGTTGGACGAGCAGCTCACGAGCAGGGCCCCCGTTACCATATGTGCAATGTGTGCAATGCACACGGGCGCCATCCTTTAGGGGCGCCAAAGCCAAGGGCCCAGAAAAAAATATCAAAAATAATTGTTAAAAGAAAAGTTGAGATTACTTTTAAGTACCTACTAAAGACTTCAAATATTTGATCTCACTTTTAGATTAAAACTTGAAGTCCAGAAACGTTAAACTTTTAGAGCTCACTGCGTACTTCTATGAAGAATTGCCTTGTCCTATTCCAAAAAGCTACAAAATTTCGCGCTCGCTTCGCTCGCGCTACAACTAAGGTTGACATTCGCTTTTCATGACCTCGCTTTTGATAGCTCATTTTTCAATAGCAAATGAATGCAGTTAGTTAATCTTGTATTGGTCTACAAAAAATGTTTGTCTTCTCTAAGATGGTATGGAACTCTGGGTGTGAAATTTGAGTAGCACTTGATGGTTTTTTTTTTGTGTTTAAGTTATGAAGCGCAGGGCACTGAATTTTAAAATACCCCACTGACCGACACATTAAAAAAAAAAAGATAATTCAAAATGCCTTAAGGGGCGCCAAAATCCTTTTTTGCACACAGGCGCCAGTAGACCTTACGGGGGCCCTGCTCACGAGCGCATTAAATCTCGGCGCTTTTTTTCGAACTGTGTTTGATTTTAAGTTTTCACCACCCAAAGTGGTGATTTTAAGTTCAATTTACCTCTTTCTTTCAACTAACACCCAAAAAAAGCGATCCTGCGAAAGGAAGGAGTCCATTTTTTTAGTCTATAGTATAGGTCTATAGGAAACATTTTTTTTCTATGCCAAAATCTTGATTTCTTCGAAATAGTCCGCGAAATTCAAATTTTCTTTATTTTTGCAATTTGCATATATCAGTGATAAGTTGGATTCGCGACAGTAACAAGTATTAAGTATTTTATTTTAATAGTAATGATAATAATAACATTCTTTCCATTCGCTCATCTAGATTTGGTGAAAATTAGTCAGAAATCTAACTTATTTTTGCAAAAAAACACAAGTTTGGTAAAATACGTGATCCATAGACTGATAAGATATTTTTCGTACCACTTGCTCAAAAAAGTGACATTCTATGCCACAAAAAGCATACATAACAATAGTCATTTTTAATCTGTTAAGAGCGTATATTCCGAAAGCTGGCAACGTCGCAAATGGTTGTCAAATATTAACAAGTTTTAATGGGGATGGCAACTCAAAGCTAATCGTAGATGGCGCAGCGATAGTTGGTCCCCACGTCAGATTACTGTCTACCTTGTACAAAAAACAAACAAGATTTATTGTTATAAAAATTGAGTTTATAATACAAAACAAATATGGAAAATTATTCGTCAATGCAAGTGCATATACTAAAAGAAGAATTAAGATGCCGCGGTGCATCTACAAGAGGAAAAAAAGTGATTTAATTGAGTGGTAATACATTTGATTTTACCATAATAAATCAACAATTACTTTTAGTTGAGGTTTCAATTTTTGAGTTTAGGTATGTTTTACCTGTCCTCTCCTATAACAAGAATATAATGCTGCTTCTGACTCTCTATTTTGATAAAATATCATAATGTTTTAAGTCAGTAATTTTACCCCTTTTTTCTATTTAGATTTGAGAAATATCACAATATATTTAATTTCTTAACACCACAACTATCACAAAACTCGTTCCAGGTGATAATTCTTCCGCCAGACGAACCATTTCATGATTTATAGAGCGATGCAATACTGGTACTTAACCTCCAATAGAATAGTATATATTATTTTGAAATGTGTATTCGATTGTTTAGTTATGGTATAATCATAGAATTTCATTAACAAACTCAACTAACGGCCTGTCCCGGCTTCGCAAGCCTGGATATTTGTTTACAATATAGCTTTTCCTTAGTTATAATTCAATTTTTGTTCTCAAGGCAGTCACAGCAGCTACCCATTATTTCTTGATAGTGTGAATGGACGGAAATTTGTATGTTCCATCATTTTTACAGCTTATTACACAACATCTAGTCATTTTACATCAATAAATCGTTTTTTTGCAGAAAATTCCTTTGATTTGACAGTTCTTTTGGGACCAAACTGTCACTTGTCACTTTGACACTTGCCTTCCCCATTAATTTAGCATTGTTACTGTATGAAAATAAGAAATATGGCTCTGTAGTGCACTAAAAAATTTATAAGGGAATGCAATAATTAATATCGTAACACCGAATATATAGTTTTAGATGTAGAAAAAGCATTTGGAAGCTTTCCAAATGCCTTTTATACACCGGAAACGGTTACAACATCAAATTCAGTGTTTTAATTGCATTCCTATATCATTTTTTTAGTGCACTACAGAGCGATATTTCTTGTTTTCATACAGAAAATTTGCCAAATTAATTAAAACTTATAATTATTTGACAGCTTTTTGCGACGTTGCCAACATTCAGAATATGCAGCCTTAAAAACAGGGAAAGAAAGTTGTACTGAATTTCATTCATCCTCTAGGGAGAGAATGTGATTTTTTGGAATACTTACCGATACTGAACTACAGCTCGACATAAAAATGTAGAAAACCGGAAGTCGCCACTGTCTTCGCGCTACCAGCACTTTGAATGATTTTATTTCATTTTTTTTCACTTATTACGTTAGTTTTATGGCACAATAATAAATCTAACAAACCTGCGGTCTTTGTTTACATCAAATATCAAAGATTTTAAAACGCTGTCAGAAATAAAAATTTTAGTTCCGTTTCAATCCGTTCTGGCCAAGCTGTACATCAGTCTGTCTTTAAAACATTGAGTTTGTACAGCTCGACATAAAAATGTAGAAAACCGGAAGTCGCCACTGTCTTCGCGCTACCAGCACTTTGAATGATTTTATTTCATTTTTTTTTCACTTATTACGTTAGTTTTATGGCACAATAATAAATCTAACAAACCTGCGGTCTTTGTTTACATCAAATATCAAAGATTTTAAAACGCTGTCAGAAATAAAAATTTTAGTTCCGTTTCAATCCGTTCTGGCCAAGCTGTATACAAAGCATTATTATGAAAAAAAAAGCGCGGGAAACCTGAAGTTGGCGGACGTGGTTTTTTTTGGCTCTGTTTAAATTTTTAATTAGATATTGGATTAGATTAAGTTTTTGTATATATTTCAACTTTTTATTTAGTTTTAGTGTAGTGGTAGTTTTTTCTTCAGATTTGGTAAGTTTTTTTTAGTTCATTGTAGTTTATTATGGATCCTCCGGATGACCCCGGAGGGACGCCACCATTGGAAATAGGTCACTATGTGACAATCTCTAATAATGATACTAGTGCAGTGGATACTGATTGCTCCATAACATTAACAACCAACAACAATAGCTCAAAACGAAAAAGGGTGTCTGCTCGGCCATCAATTTGCAAACACTGCAACAAAAAAAGGCGCAAAAGTGGCGGGAGACGTCACAACGACTGTGATTGTGGTGAGGTGGAACCTACCGTAGATGACACTAAAAATAAGGCAACTGTTTCTCCACGTACTTCTTTGTTAAGGGCTGGTGCTGACGATCTGTGGGTCGTCTCAGCGTCCGGCTTCAGTTGCTCGGCTCTTATACAATGGGGATGGCAACTCAAAGCTAATCGTAGATGGCGCTGCGATAGTTGGTCCCTACGTCAGATTACTGTCTACCTTGTACAAAAAACAAACAAGATTTATTGTTAAAAAAATTGAGTATAAATACAAAACAAATATGGAAAATTATTCGTCAATGCAAGAGCATATACTAAAAGAAGAATAGAGACGCCGCGGTGCATCTACAAGAGGAAAAAAAGTGATTTAATTGAGTGGTAATACATTTGATTTTACCGTAATAAATCCACAATTACTTGTAGTTGAGGTTTCAATTTTTGAGTTTAGGTATGTTTTACCTGTCCTCTCCTATAACAAGAATATAATGCTGCTTCTGACTTTCTATTTTGATAAAATATCATAATGTTTTAAGTCAGTAATTTTACCCCTTTTTTCTATTTAGATTCGAGAAATATCACAATATATTTAATTTATTAACACCACAACTATCACAAAACTCGTTCCAGGTGATAATTCTTCCGCCAGACGAAGCATTTCATGATTTATGGAGCGATGCAATACTGGTACTTAACCTCCAATAGAAAAGTAGATATTGTTTTGAAAAGTGTATTAGATTGTTTAGTTATGCTATAATCATAGAATTTCATTATTAAACTCAACTAACGGCCTGTCTCGGCTTCGCAAGGCTGGATATTTGTTTATTATGTAGCTTTTCCTTAGTTATAATTCAATTTTTGTTCTCATGGCAGTCACAGCAGCAACCCATTATTTCTTGATAGTGTGAATTGTCGGAAATTGTATGTTCCATCATTTTTACAGCTTATTACACAACATCTAGTCATTTACATCACCAAATCAAAATTTTTCAGAAAATTCCTTTGATTTGACAATTCTTTTGGGACCAAACTGTCACTTGTCACTTTGACACTTGCCTTCCCCATTCCTCCGATGCGGCTCCGTTTTTTATACATATTCAGGGGTGCGTTTAAATCTTCCAGCGATGTTTCGCCGGAAAAAAATTAAACTACCGAGGGTTCGCTGAACGGAGTCATATCTTTTTATCAATGTCAGCTGTCAAATTCAATTGACAGCTCAGTTTATTGAACAAATAATCAATTTGCCGGTGTATTATAAATCCATAATCCAAAAATAATATTCACTCTCTAAAATAAAAATAGTATTCGTTTTTACGGCAAGAATCGAGCAAAACAACAAAACTTAATGTCAATCTGACAGCAGGCTAAAATTTTGCGTGGTAAAAAGGTCGCAAAAATTTATTCCTTTCAGTAAAAACATAGACCAGCGGACGACCGTAAACGGGGCAGATTAAATTTTAATTGGTATAATTTTTCACCTCTCGGTGTACTTAAACGGGATGTTTGACATTTAGTCAGTATAAATTTAAACTGGATAAAGGATTTAAACGCAGCCCAGAGGGAGCAAACTGCGCCTAATGACAATACATTTCTTAATCCGGTTACTTTTGGTAGATTCTTGAAAAGGAATTGTTTCAATGGCTCAACTTTAGAAACGTGCAACCCGAATTTGAGTATTCTGATGCATGGGGGGTGTAGAGAGGGGTTTACATAACTCCCCCCAAGCATTTTTTTTTGGCGGAAATTTCAAAAATTTTCTTTGAGATTTTTTGTCATAAAAACGACTTGGGGCACCCCGACACGGACAGGTTAGGTTAGAAGGGGATGGCGGGGTCTGAAAGACCCCGCCATCCCCTTCGTGGTTATTTATTTTTAAACCACCCAGAAGTAGGAGCACCGCGAAGCGGTGCTCCGTCGACGTTTGTATGATCCTACCGTAACAGGGATATTAATTGTAGCTATATATACCGTAACTTTAAAATATCATAAAAAGAAAACGGTTGCTGTCACCCCCAAGCATTTTTCTTGAAAAAAATTAAATTAAATTTTTTTTGAAAAAAATTCTCAAAGAAAATTTTTGAAATTTCCGGCAAAAAAAAATGCTTGGGGGGAGTTATATAAACCCCTCTCTACACCCCCCATGCATCAATATACTCAAATTCGGGTAGCACGTTTCTAAATATTAACCGTTTCAATAATATTATTAATGGCAGTCTGAAGAAAATAGGGCGAAACAGGCTGGTTGTTGCTTTTTCTACATATAATTATGCAAACTTGTTTCTAACCAGCAAGTTGTTGGAAAGGGACTGTTATAAAGCTTTTATCCCCACTTTTTCTGTGACTCGCATGGGTGTCGTCAGAGGCGTACCCGTAGAGTGGACAGATGACGAAATATTGGAAAACATCATGTTGTGCTTGGGGCTGGCTGGGTTCTTGTAATAAGACAAATTCTTGAGATGAATTCGGATTATAATTTATTGAGAGCTTTACACGATGGCGTCCGTTACATCGTAGCTTAGGTGATCAAGGAAGACCATAGACAATACATTTTTTATTCTTAAAACTAATGTGCCATAGACTAAATATACAACATGCCCTTTTTTCTTTTAAAAGGTTTGATGTGACATTTATAAAATTATTATGACATTGACATTTATAAAATTATGACATTGACAATTTGACACTTATCAATAACCTTAAACTGATGAATAAAGCTAAGATAAATAAAATTATAATAATACAATATATTTTAACATTATACAATATTAATACACAATTTCAAATTTATAAATCTAATTTCTGTCTCTTTTTTATCAATCTACCTCTCGAGCTATACTCAGCTTGCGACATTTCTTTTTTAGCTTGTTTACAATCTTTCTTTTCTAAATTAACAGAGGTATGAGGTAAGTTTTCAAGCATAGGACTAGTAATAGGACTTTGAGAATTACATGATGATTCATTTGTATCCAATAAAACCTGGTCATCATATTCATTATATTCATGTAGACTATCAGGTGATGCTATTTCTTCGACATTTACAAATACTGGAGATCTTGCCTCCGTAACTGACTGAGACGAATGATCTGACTCTACTGACAAAAAGGAATCAGAATCATTATTTTCTTTGGTAATAGACTTTGACAAAGGATTTGACTCTGAATGAGTGAAAATAAATATACAATTATCATCCTCTTTTTCTTTTATTTTGGACTTTTGAAGAAATGTTTCTGACTTCGACTTGTCTGTTTTATTTGGAATTGGAAACTTATTTTGATTCATAGTCTGTCTAGTGTCCTTGAATTTGACTTTTTTATTATTTGACTTATTATTTCCTGATTTATAATCTATCCGAATATGTTGACTATTTCTTCTGTAATTTGTACCATAACAATCTTTAACAATAAATGATCTAGGAAAGTCTGTCTTTGAAACAATAGTACCTTTAGTCCATATGATATCTTTTGGATTTTTCTTAAAGTAAATTTGTTGGTTATTATAAAATGTTGGATATGTTTTACAATTTTTGTTATAATATAATTTTGTTTTATTTAAATTACTGTGTTTCTTTACTTTGTGTTCTGAAAATTTTACAATTTTAGGTCTTAGATTACTTACTATATTAGGTAATTTAGTTCTTAAATTTCTTGACATTAATAACTGAGCAGGTGAAGCAATATTTCCTCTAGGACTATTTCTATAATGAAGTAATCCTATGAAGGGATCAGACCCTGATTCATCACATTTTCTTAATATGTTTTTCACAATTTTTACAGAAACTTCAGCGAGTCCGTTTGACCTAGATAAATGTGGACTTGACACAATATGTTCAACATTCCAATCAAGAAGAAATTTTTTAAATTCCAACGAGTTGTAAGGGGGACCTCCATCACTTAGAAGTTGTAATGGGATACCATGTCTAGCAAAAATAGATTTTAAGTGTGTTATGACATTCAAAGTTCTACTGTCTTTGTTTAAATTTGCTATTTCTATGTAATTGGAATAAAAATCTACAACAAGTAAATATTTTTTGCCTTTATATTCAAACAAATCAGTGGCTAGTTTTTGCCAAGGAAATAGTGGTTGTTCATGAGATAACATTGACTCTTTAGTTTTATTTGAAGAATAAATACTGCAAGTTTCACATTGTCTTACTTTATTTTCTATGTCCTGGTTGATGTTAGGCCAATAAACTACTCCTCTAGCTAAACTTTTTGTTTTTTCTATACCTAAATGACCTTCATGAAGGATATTCAAAATTTCAGACCTCATAGACTTAGGTATTATGACAGAGTTGTTTTTGAAAAGTAAATTATTAATCATATGAATTTCTTCCTTAATATTCCAATAAGGTGATACTAAATTGTCACAATGTTCTTTGCATTTAGGCCATCCTATTTTATAATATTCTTTAAGTTTTTGTGATATTAAATCATGATTTGTGTGATGTAAAATTTTATCCAGTTTTTCTTTTGTGATAGCTAAGTTAGAAGTTAATAAGTTAATATGAATTTCGACTTCGTTGTCTAAATCGTCTAGGCTAACTAATTCTTGATTTTGGTTAGTGTCCTTGATGGGAGCACGTGACAAAGTATCTGAAATGTACATTTCTGTTCCTTTAGTATAAGAAACAATTAAGTGATAAGCTTGTAAGGCTATCATCATACGTTGTAATCTTGTAGGGACTTCTGACAAAGGTTTTTTGAATAAAGTGACCAAAGGTTTATGATCTGTTTCGACTTGAACAGGTTTACCATATATGTATTGGTGAAACTTATTGCAACCAAATACAATGGCATAAAGCTCTTTTTCTATTTGTGCATAGTTTATTTGACTTTTATTTAGTGATTTTGAGGCATATGCTATAGGATTTTTACCATGTAATATTACAGCGCCTACTGCATTTTTTGATGAATCAACAGACAATCTAATAGGTTTCTTGATGTCATAATGAACAAGAATGGGTGACTGACATATTAATGATTTTAATTTTTTAAATTGTTGTTCATGTTGATCTAACCATTGCCAAGTATTTTGCTTTTTTAGCAAGTCTCTCAAAATAGTGGTTTCTTCAGCTAAGTTATGAATGTAGGAACCTAAATAATTAATCATTCCTAGAAATCTTTGGAGTTCTTTAACATTTGTTGGACTAGACATATTAGAAATTGCTTCGACTTTAGATTGGTCGGGTGACACTCCATTTTTGTTAAAAATATGACCAACATAGCGTATTTCCTCCATACCAAATTGACATTTAGACTTATTAAATTTTAAATTTACTTCAGATGCACGTTTGAACAGTAATTCAAGCCTTTCGTTGTGCTCTTTTTCATTCGACCCATAGACAAGAATGTCATCAACAAATATTATTATTCCTGGTAAGTCTCCAAACAATTGATTCATGGTTCTGTGGAATATTTCTCCACTGGAATTTATGCCATACGGTAATCTAAGGAATTTATATCTACCGTAGGGTGTATTAAAAGTGCATAAGTCACTACTTTCTGAATCTAAACAAATAGTCCAATATCCTGAACTAGCATCCAGTTTTGAAAAAATAGAAGCTCCGGCTACTTTAGATCTAAGGTCATCAAATGTAGGATATGGATAGTAGGGTCTCTTTATAGCTTCATTTAAGTTTCTTGGATCCAGGCAAATCCTCAACTTACCATTAGGTTTTTCTACTAGGACTATAGAATTTACCCATTTTGTTGGCTTTTCAACCTTTTCAATGACTTTTTGTTGTTCCATACTCTTTAGTTCCTCCTTTAGGCGATTTTCTAAAGAATAGGGAATTTTACGTACCGGACAAACTTTTGGTTTAACACTGAGATCAATGTCTAAATGAGCCTTGTAAGGTAAACAACCTAAACCTTCAAATGTACTAGCGTACTTTGACACAATATTTTGTACTGACCTGTTGCTATGTCTGTCTTCAATCTTGAATATTCTTTTTACAATACCAAGTTTTTCACATGTTTTCCACCCAATTATTGGAATGCATTCACAATCTACCACAGTAAAGTATAATCTTGCTGAAACTCCATTTTCAAATGAGCAATTTAATATGCAAGTACCTAAATTTGGCACTACTTCTCCTGAAAAAGTATATATTTTATTATTTGTTCTTATTAAATTAATATTTTCCTGAGTATTAGACCTAATTCTTTCAAGAGTATGCTTTGATATGACATTTGTGTCAGCTCCTGTATCTATTTGACATTTGACTTTGAAATTTTGAAAATAAACATTAATTTGCCAGTCTCCTGTACTGTTAAAATTTTTATTAATGGAACGTATGACAAATTGATTTTCTTGTGGATGTGATAATGACTGAATTGTACTTACTCTATGATTATTATTACCAGAATTATTATTGTTTCCTGAATTTTTGAAGAAACAAAATTTTGCAAAGTGGTTTTTCTTCTTACAATTGTTGCAAGTCTTGCCTTCTGCTGGACATTTGTATTTGTGTACTTGACCACACCTCCTGCATACATTGTTGTCTGGTGTTTTTAGTCTTTGGCTGAAGTTATTTCTGCTTGACGATGATGATCTGTTCCTGTAGTGATGATTATTTTTGTTGTACCTGGTCTGTGAACGGCTTCTGTTACTTGACTTGATTGCTTGCACTGTTTCTTTGTTTTCAGTTTTGCACATGAGTTTTGTTGACCTTTCTTGAGACAGTTCGAGACTTTTTGCAATTTTCATGGCATTTTCAATTGTCAAATTTTCCTCTTGAAGAAGTCTTTCCTTTATATGTGTATTTTGTATACCAATGACGAGCATATCCTTTATAAGAGAATCTTTTAGTGCTGCAAATTCACATGCGGTCGATAGGTTAGTGAGAACTGTGAGGTATTCTTCCAAAGTTTCGTCTTGCTTCTGTAGTCTCGTGAAGAAGTTATATCTTTCAACTGTTAAGTTGGTGTGTGGACTGAATTTGTCATCAAATTTTTTCAAAATTATTTCTACGCTCGTTTGTGTCCTGTCGATGTTGAAACTATTGAATATTTCAAGCGCGTCATCACCAATCGTGTTCAGTAAAATTGCTGTCTGTTTAGCAATTGGACATTTGCTGATTTCGTTAGCATCCATGAATATTTCGAAACGTTGCTTCCATTGCCTCCATTTCTCGGCAGCATTGTCGCCATTTTCTATCTTTAGCGGCCTTATGTTCGCAATGAAGATTTTGTCAGACATTTTGAATAATTATAAATTTCTCACCTTTTGAGACCAATTCTGACACCATGTTGTGCTTGGGGCTGGCTGGGTTCTTGTAATAAGACAAATTCTTGAGATGAATTCGGATTATAATTTATTGAGAGCTTTACACGATGGCGTCCGTTACATCGTAGCTTAGGTGATCAAGGAAGACCATAGACAATACATTTTTTATTCTTAAAACTAATGTGCCATAGACTAAATATACAACACATCACTGTGCCAATTGGTTGCGGCAAAATATTAAAGCTAAGAAGAATTAAAAGAAAAACTATTGTAGATGAAAAACCTTTATTGAAAAATACAGAAACAGTTATTTTAACTTTTGATGGTCAAATTCTTCCAAAGCGTGTATATATGTGTTATACAGCACTTTCTGTGGACTTGTACATTTATCCAACAATACAATGTTATAATTGTTGCAGATATGGCCATGTCAAAAATCAATGCAGGTCTAAACCACGCTGTTATAAGTGCGGTCAAGGCCACTCTGGGGATGAGTGTACAGTATCTGAGGATAATCTATCTTGTTGTCTTTGCAACGGTTTTCATGAGGCTACTAGCAAAAAATGTTTAGAATATGAACGTCAAAAAAACATTAAAGAGTCCATGGCCAAGTCATGTATTTCATATGCTGAAGCTTCAAAGCTTCATCCCACAATTTCTAAAATATCATATGCTGATGCCTTGCTTTCCTCTCCCACAACTTCAAGCCATATTAATGCTTCTGTTCCTCCTCATTACTCACCATCCAAACAAAATAAAATATCATATAAAAAAACAGTTTTTATTAAACCTCGGTCCCCACCCCACTTTTCTAAAGGTTATGATCAGCAGTTCCATCAGGACCTTGCTAGAAATGTACCTCAATCAAAAGATGGCTGTGCCCTCATCCCTAAGGATGATTTATCTGCATTATCTGTGTCTGAACTAATCATTGCTTTGATAAAATCATTAACTCAAACACATCACCTTTCACCGTCCATCGCTGCCACTGTATTAAATGCAGTTTCTGAATCATCATCATCAACTAATAATAATCATGGACAACAAAGTCCTACAATGGAATTGCCGAAGTGCAATAAATAAAAAATCTGAAATTATGCATATTGTAAATAAATATAAACCTTTTGTTTTTGCTCTTCAAGAGACATGGCTTAAACCAGGGTCTTTGTTTAGGATCCCTGGTTATGCATGTCTCAGAGAAGACCGCTCTGATGGGTATGGCGGTGTTGCTTTACTCATCAATCATCATCATTCATTTTCATTTTTCACAATCCCACCTCATAATAATGATTTTTCTGTTATTGCAGCAGTTGTAGATAATATTTGTTTTGTTTCTGTATATATTCCTCGTCCATCTGTTGTAATTTTTAATGAAATTGTAGATATTTTTTCAATTCTTCCTAAACCATTTATAGTTTTAGGTGATTTTAATTCCCAGCATGAAGTCTGGGGAAGTTCGTCAACAAATAACTATGGCAGCACCTTACTTGACATTCTAGATAGTCTCAATCTTTGTTTATTAAATACTGGGTCCCCAACTCGACGCACTTCTCCACATGAGGGTGCTAGTGCTCCTGATTTGTCAATTTGCTCTGACAAATTAGCTTCGCGTTTGACTTGGGAAGTTATGCTTTCCTCATTTGGTAGTGATCATTTTCCTATAGTTTTATCATTTCCCGACGGTCAAAAACATTATTCTAAGAGCGCTCCACGGTTGAGGTACAAACTGGGTGATGTGGATTGGCAAAAATTTAAAGAGCATTTAGATATTATTGTTTGTGATCTTCCAGAAATTAAATTTGGTGATGAACAGTTATGTGCCGACGCCTTATCTGAAGCCATGATAAAAACGGCTGATAAACTTTTTCCTCTAAAAAAGATACAAAACAAAATCCCATCCCCGCCATGGTGGGACAAAGATTGTATAGATGCAATAAAAAAAAGGAAACAGTGTGAACTTGCCTATCTTGAAAATTCTACCGAAGAAAATTTTAATAGTCTGATTGCCTCAATTTCAGAAACAAAAAAATTATTTAAAAAAAAAGAAATTTGAAAGCTGGAGATCATTCTGTCTGTCTATTTCTCCTAACGTTAAACCATCTATGGTATGGCAGAATATCAGAAGGTTTAGAACAGCGTTCTCAGATTCATCTACCGCATTCCTTCCACCTGAGCTGGTAAATAGTTTTTTAGATAACTTAGCTCCCTCATCTGTCCCGGAAAATATTATTCCAAATTCTATTCCCCTTTCAACACTAGATTCTCTTAGTGACCTTAATACTCCATTTAGTTTAGAAGAACTTAAAGGTGTTGTACGGCACAGTAAAGACTCCGCTCCGGGTGCAGATGGTATTCCGTACTCTTTTCTTTCAAATATGAGTGACACATCTCTTCTCTATTTTTTAAAACTAATTAATAACATTATGATATCCGGAAATATTCCGCTTTCATGGAAAGCCCAAGATATTATACCTATTCTCAAACCTAACAAAAGTCCATCGAGTAGCGCTTCTTACAGACCAATTGCTCTATCATCGGTTTTGCTAAAAATCACAGAACATTTAGTTAAAAATAGGTTAGAGTGGTATTTAGAAAACAGGAAACTACTCAGTGATAGTCAATTTGGTTTTAGGCGTGGCAAAAGTACCATAGATAGTTTAAGCATCTTTGTCACTGATATAAGATTAGCATTTTCTTCGAATCAATCCATAATTTCTGTTTTTCTTGACATTAACTCTGCTTATGATAATGTTGTAATATCAAAATTAAAATATAAACTGGAGCAGTTAAATGTCCCCATTTTACTAACAAACTTCATTCTAAATATGTTATCTGAGAGGTATATTAATCTTACACTTCAGGATTCTAGGTGTGAATCTAGACTCGTTTGGAAAGGTCTTCCTCAAGGATCAGTTCTCAGCCCTCTGTTATATGACATCTACACTTACGATCTTGAGAGTTCTTTAAACAATAAAGTAAAAGTGCTCCAATACGCTGATGATCTTCTTTTATATTGCCCTCATAGCTCTATTCAGACGTCTTGTAATACAATGACATCGGATCTCAGCCTTTTAAAAAAATGGATGGATAACAATGGCCTTGAGCTATCTACTTCTAAAAGTTCAGTTGTACTTTTTACCAGGATGCGCCTTCCTCCCCCTGTTTCTGTATATTATGATGATAATTTAATACCTGTGAAATCTTCGGTAAAATTTTTAGGAGTGGTTTTAGATAGTAAACTCACTGGTATTCCACACTGTGATTATATAACGGCAAGATGTGAGCAAAGGCTAAATATATTAAGATGTTCATCGGGGGTCTGGTGGGGTGCCCACCCCTATTCATTAAAATTAATATATAACGCAATAGTTAGAAGTGTGCTTGACTATGGAACTTTTTTATTGGAACCTGGAAAATCAGCTGCTTTTAAAAAATTAGACAGAATTCAATCAAAAGCACTACGTATAGTGACTGGAGCTATGAGATCAAGCCCAATAAATGCTTTACAGGTTGAAACTGTAGATCCTCCTCTTTCACTTAGACGTCAGTATCTTGCTGACAAATTTCTATTCCGTTCATTTCAATTTTCTAATCATCCGTTACGTCAAAAATTGCAGTCTCTTCTAGATCAAATCAATTCTTCCCGTTATTGGTCTAGTAAATCTCTTCCTTGTCTTATTGTTAGCTTTAAAAAAATTATGGCTTTGCAAGCTCCAATTTACCAGTTATTATCATTTCCTCTCTTCAATCATTCATATGAATCATTAGTTTTTACTCCGGATGTTATCCTAAACCTAGGCATTAATAAAAATGATAATTTTGTAAAAGAATCATTTAACTTTACCAAAGGCTTGCGATGGGAAAATTGGCATCATATTTACACAGACGCGTCTAAGCACTCTTCTTTGGGAAATGTTGGAGTTGGGGTTTTTCACTCGCAATATAACATAGTACAAAAAATCAAGCTTCCTCCTGAATCATCAGTATTTACTGGTGAATGTTTTGGACTGTTCAAAGCCTTAGAGTATATTTGCATCATGAAGTTGGAAAAAGCAATAATATTTACAGACGCTCTAAGTGCATTGCAGGCTATTGAAAGAAATCCTTTTAAATGTAAACCAATACTTCCCATAGTTCTTTTTATTAGAGGTCTCTTGTATAAATGCTTTAAATTAGGTCTTCAAGTGTCTATCGCTTGGATACCTGGCCATAGTAGTATCGCAGGAAATGTGAGAGCCGATCAACTGGCTAATGAGGCTGTAGACTGTGGTGATTTGTTCCCTTACATTAACTTTAGTCACGACTTGGCGAATTTGCCAATGAACTTTCTTTGGGATGCCTGGAGCAAGTTGTGGGCGGACAGCAGCTCTACTAAAGGAAAATATTATTCTCATATTCAAACTTGTATTCCCAAGAAACCATGGTTTTTTAAATTTAACTTTGGTAAGGTTGCTACCAGTTGTCTTATTCGAATGAGGTTGGGTCACAATTGTGCCAAAGTCCACCTTGCCCGATTGCAGATCGTTGCCAGTGACCTTTGCGAATGTGGTGATGTTGGCGATTTAAATCATATGTTTTTTTCCTGTCCTCTTCTTAGTCATGATTCCTTTATAACTAGTTTACTTTCCTATAACATTGCTTTTCCTACCTCTATCTCTGTTTTACTGGCTTCTAATGACTCAAAAATATATATGTATCTATCATCATTTATCACTGACAATAATATACGCATATAATATTTACTTTTTTTAATGCTTTCCCTAATAATCCTATCCAATATCCATCCAAATTCCGTGTCCTAAATTAACCTTTCATTTTATACCAAGTTTCCTCGTTTTTTGTTAGTGGCATTGCGCAAATAGCGACTTGCCAATAAAAAAAAAAAAAAGCATTATTATACAACTTTTTGAAAAAGGAATACGCATTTATTATGCAGTTATGATTTTATTCAATAAAATTACGAAAACCGAAGAGTCCGTATGAGCTTGATGGCTTGATGCCTTTGCTTTTCCGACAAAAAAATATTAGTCGAGGAATTTGCCGCATTTTTGTTTTCTTCAAATACATAAACGTTAAGTTTATTTTAATTTATTTTTATAAATAAGTTAATGTTAAATGTTAATGTTTAATAAATGCTTATCTCATAATTAATTATTGTGTTAATTTTTTCGCAAATGGTACGAAAAGTAGAGTATTTTCCTCGGTGATAAAGCTGTCTTAGTCTTGGGTGAACTTAAATCCCTCGCTACACTCAGGACTCGTCTTAAATCCCTCGCTTCGCTCGTGATTTAAGTTTTTAACACCCTCGCTTTGCTCGGGAGTAAACCTCGAGTCCTTCGTTAAGCTCGCGATTTAAATCGTCACCCGTGACAGAAGACACTGCTTTATCCCCTTGGTTAATAATCTACTATTACATGAAGATTAGGTACAGACCTGAGTCTGCGCCACTACGAATGACCTGCGGTAAATTCCGGCTCTAGTGAAGTCTGTCATTATCGCATTGGTAACTCTCAGTAACTCTTTAAAGGGTATCTCATGGTGCATCCTATCACTCTCTTTTAGCTCTAATTTAGATCACGAGCCAAAATAACCTTGTACAATTCTGATTCCAGCCTAAGTAACCTATTAATGCGGTGAATATGTAGTAAAACAACTGTATTATTATTTATTACTTTCGCGGAAAATTGACTTGGACAGTTATTTCCAAGCAAGAAATGAGACATTACATATTATTAAAATCAGTTTATTCGAAATCTCTGGATTGGTCTATCAAATAAATAATATCGAAATTGCCAATGTAAGTACAGTTCATATAACATTAGATGTAACAATGATTGGATTGGATATTAACAACAACCGCCTTTTGTTCATAGTATTAAGAGTACTTAATTAATTATCTCTGATGTAGGTACTGTTAACTGTACTTAAATTGCCACAATGAAATTATGTTGAAAAGAGCATTATTTAGAACAATGCAACTCGTCAGTGGAGTCACCACAGTTGTCATGACCATCGCATTGCACAGCGCGCGGCACGCAACGTTGGTTCATGCAACGTATTTCATGCGCGCCACAGTTTCCACCACAACCGTCTGGTTCGTCACTGCCGTCCGCACAGTCCGCCAGCCCGTCACAGAATCTTGTACTTGGAATGCACTGGCCATCAGTACAAGTGAATTGGTCGGTCGGACATTCTGTAATTGAAACATAATCCGTGATCAGCAGTGGCATTTTCTATAAGTACAGCCTTGTGACGTGTGCGTCAGAATGGCTGGTTGTCTGTGGCGTTGGTCTATGAGTGTTGGTCTTTAAAAATATGTTAAATAAAGGATGTAGCAGCAATTGGACCCTGTTAAGCAGAAAAGATCCAACCAACAATTTCCATAAAATTCAGATAAACATAAAGCAAGAATCTCCGAATCGAGTTTTATATACTCAGAAAAGATCCAAGCAGTCAGACAACATTCACCAAACAAACCTCGATCACCCCAAAGTTACCAACCACATTTAGCGATTTAAAAAAAAAACTAACAAAATCCATGACTCTTGGATCGCAAAAAAAGTAATATGTATTACTTTTTTAAATCCAAACAGGTTGGATCCTTTCCGCAAAATATATTTTTTCTATAAGTTTTAATGTACAGTATGCCAAGCGCCTTGGATCTTTTCTGCAAAATAATTTTGCATGTTTTCTCCCGCCACTCGAGACTCAAGTGTCATTTGTTGAAACTTTGGGTTCTCCTTTAATGGCGTCCACACCGACTATGGCAGTGGAAATTACAGAGAATAACATTGAACGTCCAGCTTTGTCACCTGTTTCGGCACAACTATCTCCCGCTGTAGCTGAAATGCCCGAATCTTTTCAACCATCACCAATGCCTGTGATGTCACCTAAAACTAAAGAGCTATTAAATGTTTTAGAAGGATTTGATGACTTTGACAGTGATGACTCCGTACGGGATCCAGACTATCAAATCAACGAGATGGGTAATACCAGCTCTAGTGAAAGGTCAGACATGTCAGCTTCTATAATTACTACACAAGTTCTCGTTCATCATAATGCCACAAAAAAAACAAGACCGAGAAATTACCACAAACGAAAATCACAACTTTTGTGATTTAGATATGCACCGTCCTGTATATCCAGTTGAAAGCTTTCAGGAAGAGACGAATTATGGTGTTCACACAGAAAATATTGCTAGTTGCAATACAGATCACGAGCAACAGCTACTTGTGGAAGAAAATACAAATATTGAAGAAGGTAACGATGAGAACATTTCTACAAGTGGTAATACAAGTGGTGGCCTCGTAAAGGAAGAAAACGGAGGTTTGGACAATTAACTAAGGAAGAGAGGAAACAAAATAAATATCAAAACAAAACTGATTGAGCCTAAATCATTTATAAATTTTGATTGTGGTTGTCCCAAGAAATGTGCTGCAAAAATTTCTGTAGAAAATAGAGAAGCCGAATTTAAGAAATTTTACGATTTGGGAACGTATCATTCACAAAATATGTATATTGTTGCTTGTGTGAAAGAAGGACTTGTGAAAAGACCTTACGTATGCCACAACATCTCAAAAAAGAAAACCTATTCGCGTCAGTATTACATTTTGGTATGTAGAAATATGTTTATGAAGACCATTCAAACCACTCCAAAAAGAATTGATACAGCACTTACGAAAATGAGAAATGATGATATCACTGACAAACGGGGTATAAACGGAGGCCACAATAAAATCCCTGCTGAGTGCGAAGAATTTTTAATAAACCTAATAGAGAAGCTACCCAAATATGTTTCTCATTATTGTCGTCAGACAGCAGGAGATGTAAAATTTTTAAGACCCGATATGACCTTTTCAAAGATTTATCAACTTTATTGTGATGAAGCTACTTCTGCAGGGATTAGAATCATTTGATACCCAAAAGCTAAACAAATATTTTTAACAAAGTTTAATCTTCGCACTAAACCATTAAACAAAGATACGTGTAATAAATGTGATTACTACGAAAGCAAAAAGAATACAATAACAAACATGGAAGAAAAAAATAAAATTATAGAAGAACATGAAACTCATCTCAAAACTGCAGAAGATCTCCAAAAACTTATGAAAAATGACATGATGCTTGCTAAAAACAATCCTAATTTAGAAACTTTAACTTTTGATATGGAAAAAACACTACCTCTTCCGCGTATCCCAACGAATATAGTTTTTTACAAACGCCAGATATGGTTATACAATTTGGGTATACATTCAGGGTCCGATGATCAAGGTCATTGCAACGTCTGGGTGGAAGGCGAAGCTGGAAGAGGCGCACAGGAGGTCGGATCTTGTCTCATAAAGCACCTGTCAGAGAGACTTAAACAAGAAGTAACGCATCTTATTCTATGGAGCGATTCCTGTGGCGGCCAAAACCGCAATATTAAGCTTACTCTTATGCTTAAAGCTTTCCTAGAAGACCACCCAACGTTGCAGCAAATTAGCATGAAGTTTTTAGAATCGGGACATAGCTTTTTGCCAAACGATACCGATTTCGGTAAAGTGGAAAGTGCGTTGAAGTACCAACAAAGAGTGTATTTGCCTGAGGACTACATACATGTCATGAAAACGTGCAAGAAACGGAAGCCCCTTAGAGTACACCGCATGCAATCAACAGATTTTCTTAGTTCACGTCCACTGGAGAACATTATTATAAACAGAAAAAAAACACTGACTGGAGAAAAAGTATCCTGGCTGAAGACGAAAGAAATTGTATTGAAAAAGGAAGCGATGTTTTCTTTGTTTATGCGGTACAGTCAAGATGATTCTTTTGTAGAAATAGATCTGAAAAAAAAAAAATCCGCGGTAAGCCACGCGTCTTAACAAAAAATCGAATGCAAATGCTTTGGCCTCATGGGAAGATGATACCACAAGCTAAGTTGAATGACATCAGCAGCTTAATGCATTTGATTCCGAGCGATGCTCAGCCGTTTTACAGAAATATGACTGGTGACAATACTTTAGAAGATGATGTAGACGGGTTTTCGGGGGAACCTGATTTTGAGCTTGAAGAGAAAGTAGATGAAGATCCTATATCTTAATTAGCTATCTGTACGAGATTAGCTGACAGAATGTCTAAGATAATGTAACCTTGAAAAGGTTTTATAAGATTTGAACTGTTTTTTTAATAAAAATCCTTTAATAAATATTTTTTTACTTTATATATTTTGTTGTTGAATCCCCAGTCGAAAAATTACCTACTATTTCATTTTTGCAGCAAAGATCCAGGGGTAGTTTTTCAAGAAAATCAGGAAAACTGTGCGCAACTAGCCCATGGTATTTAATTCAAAACAATGCTATTTTATTGTGTTACTACTAGTAACTTTTCATTTTTGTATTCTTCCGCTTGTTTATTTTGTATTCACTTCTGAACTTCAAATTGAATTTACTCAAAACTAACATTTTGTTGGTTGGATCTTTTCTGCTTAACAGTGTCCAATTTAAATTATCCCAAGGAAAAGTGCCTGATAAAATAATAAAGGTAAATAGTTGCAGTGCGTCTTCACTCAACGGTATTGCTACTTTAGGCGGCAGGCGTTCTAAATTGTTAAATGGCATGTTACGAGTATTTATGAGTAGTTAAGTGGACATTAAGCATATTAAAAGGATATCGTAAATAAAAAAAATTACGAAGAGTAAAAAGAAGCTAATACCACATTGTATAATATTATGCGTAAAAATAATATGAAAATACTCGTGTGTAAAGTTGTTGACTCATATATCTACTTACGACAAGTAGTCCAGTTAGGTAGGTCCAACTTCGAGAAAGAGGTCAACCGCCAATTCCAACTCGGTCGGCCAGCGTTCGGGAAACTACGCAATGTTTTTTCGTCCGACGTACCTCAGTGCTTCAAGACGAAAGTCTTCAGCCAATGTGTGTTACCTTACCAGTGATGAGTTACGGCACCGAAAAGTGGTCTTTCACTATCGGCCTCATCTCAAAGCTCAAAGTCGCTCAACGAGCTATGGAGAGGGCTAAGCTCGGTGTTTCTCTACGTGATCACATACGAGTCACCGATATAGCCCGCCGATGCGGTCGAAAAGTGCTAGAGTGGAGACCACGGACTAGCAAGCGTAGCGTAGGACGTCCACCAACAAGGTGGACAGACAACCTTATAAAAGTCACTGGAAGACGCTGGATGCAGGTCGCTTCAAACCGGTATATGTGGAGATCAAAAGGGGAGGCCTATGTTCAGCAGTGGATGTCCTATGGCTGAGATGATGATGATGATGAATATGAAAATAAGGTAAAAAATTGGTTCGGGCGAAACTACCCATGCACATTTTAAAAAGGGGACATCTTGCCTGGGGGCCAGATTTTTCGTGGGCGAGATGTCCCATAACCTCATCATTAATTTACCTTAGGTATTTCATATTTACGCCGGCGTCGTGCGGTCCATGGCCCTCTTTTTTTTTTTATTGGGACAAACCCACCACACTATTCCCAACCACTGCAACTCCTGAAAGCCAGAATCAACAGTGGCAACCACCAGAAAAGCGCCGAGACAATTAAGCTCGACGTGTCCCGGAGAATGAATTTACCTGTCTTGGATCCTGCAACGAAATTAATCAGAAAAGAATAGTGGAGGAGTAGGAAAAAATATATGTTCCCACTTCCCTCCATGCAAGCAGGAGACAGAACAAAACAAGGCCAACAGGCACAAAGGGACATTACAACTGGGAGAAGCCCAGTTGCCTAGCACCACGGGTAAAATGACTAATATTAATGGGTCCTAAATTGTGAGCTGTTATATTTGATTCCAATAATAGGTATGGCAAAAACGCTTGAACGCACGGAAGTTTGTTCGAGTTTCCACGAGGTCCGTATAATAAATGACTCCAGATGTAGCCTGTACAGTATCCAACATAATATTGCGCTCGTTCTGCCAAAGAATACACTCCCATAGAATATGATGTGCTGATTGTTCATATTCACAATCTGATGTTGAACATTGACAGAAAGGCGAGGGAACAAGCTTGAAGGAAAATAATTTACTTTTAAAGTTACCATGTCCCGTGAGAAATTGGGCAACACAGTGATCCACCTCCAGCCACGTCCTAGCCAACCGCTCGCGAACGGATGGAAAGAATTGGTGGAGGTGCCGCCCCTTGATGGAATTATCCCACCTACATTGCCATTCGGATAAAAGTTCCTCCCAGACGTCACTTTGTGGTTTGAATAACCTAGATATTTTAGCACGTTCACGTTGCGGTAAAAAATCAGCGTCAGTGGTCTCCCGTGCGGAATAGTACATTGCAGCACGTCGCTGCACTTCAAGGTCGACTGGAAGAACACCAGCAAGTACCGGTAAAGCTTCAGTACTGACGGTCCTGTATGCTTTACATAAGAATAACAAAGCCAAGCGCTGACTTTGAAGCAATTTACGCCGTGCCGCCCCTATGGTGGCCCTATCGGCCCAAACCGGTGCTCCGTAGCACATACAGCCCAAGTAAGTGGCCCCGTAAATAGTTTTTAAGGTTAAAAATGACAAACCCCAAGTCGATTTTGATATTCTCGTTAAGGCATAAAAGTTATTTTTAGCTTTTTCCCCAAACGTTTTTATATGATCTATGAATGTAAAATTTCTCTCTAAGACTAAACCGAGATAGCACACCGATTGCTTCTTTTTAACGGGCACATTGTTGAATTTAATACTAGGCCACGATTTAAGGTCTCCTTTTAAAAGGAGCTGATAGGTTTTATGTGGAGCAAAAGTCAGACGGTTTCGATCGCCCCACTGAGATATTAATCGTAGGCATGTGTTAGCCAAATTCTCGAGACCAGCACGAGTACTCGCCTGAATGAGTAGGAGACCGTCATCCGCGTAACCAGTTAAAGAACAGCCACTAGGAAGTGGAATCGCGAGGAAATCATCAAAGCCTAGATTCCATAAATGGGGACCGATAACCGAACCCTGAGGACAGCCCATGGTGAAAGGTTTCGATACGGAATGATGTCCGAGTTTAAGTTTTACAGAACCATTTGAAAAGTATGAGCAAAGGAGATTATATATATTATTATAGCAACCACGGCCTTTTATTTTAAGCAGAAGCATTGGCCACCATGCGTTATCAAAAGCCCCAGAAATATCCAAAAAGATTCCAAGTACGTACTTGTGTTCGGAGGTATTAACTATTTTTCTAACAGAGAGTGCCGCGTCCACGGTAGATTTCCCGACAGTAATCCATGGCCCTCTACGGGGCCCCTGTGTGGGCCCTAAGCATCCGGACGCGACCACTGAAGTTGGTCGCATGCCAGAGGGTCATGGCTATCCGGATGATCCGGGGATACCGCACGATTGCCGGCGAAGCGGCCAACCTCCTTGCCGGATTACTGCCCTGGGATCTGGAGGCGACTGCCCTCCAGCGCGTCTATGAGTGGCGCGTGGAGGCGCAGCGCCGGGGCGTGACCCCGCTGCCTCGTGAAGTCGAGGCGCGGCGGGAAGAGCTCCGGCGCGATCTCAGGGCAGTATGGAGGGGACGACTGTCGCGACCGAAGGCCGGGCACGCCGCAATTGCGGCGGTAAGACCCCTCTTTGAGGAGTGGCTGGAGAGACGTCACGGCGTCCTGACCTATCGGATGACGCAGGTCCTCACCGGACACGGAAGTTTCGGGAGGTACCTGTGCCTGATAGGGAAGGAGGAAACGCCCGGGTGCCACCACTGCGAAGATCGCCCGGAGGACACAGTAGAGCATACGGTGCAAGACTGCCCAGCTTGGGCGGTGCACCGACGTGTCCTCACGGCGGCGATAGGCGGAGACCTCTCGCGCCCGGCATTGGTTGCGGCCATGCTGCGGGGCGAGACGGAGTGGGAAGCGGTCTGCTCCTTCTGCGAGGCAGTAATGCTCGTGAAGGAGGAGGCGGGCCGCGAGCGAGAGAGGACAGCGTCCTCCCTCCGCCCCAACCGCAGTGGTAGGCGCCCGCGGCGTCGGACGTCAGCAGATGATCTCCGGCCACCGTAGGCGCGGGCATGCGGGCAGCGAGTAAAGGGCAACTCGCTGCCCGACCAAGGACCATGCCCGGGTCGACGGCGCGTTGTGTCCCACGCGCGCCTCAAAGAGCGTCAGCATAATGACGGGGCCCCCCTCTCAGAGGGCCAAAGCCTGCCGGGGTCGCGGGATTATTTCCTTACCGTGACCCCGGAACGTAACAGGCTATTGAAGGACACCGTGGATTTTAGTCAGTAGAAGTCTGACAGTCCCTCCCGCCCTGCCCGGGGTTGGAGGACTCATTTGATGATTTTACCACGCTAAAAAAAAAAAAAAAAAAGGTATTTCATATTATTTTTTCGCATATATTATGCAATGTGGAATTAGCTTCTTTTTACTCTTCGTATTTGTTTTTTATTTACGATATCCTTTTAATATGCTTAGTATCCACTTACCTACTCATACATAACATGCCATTAAACAATTTAGAACGCCTGCCTCCTAAAGTATCAATACCGTTGAGTGAAGACGCACTGCAACTATTTACCTTTATTATTTTATCAGGCACTTTTCCTTGGGATAATTTTAATTATTGCTACATCCTTTATTTTACATATTTTTGAAGATACAACTAAATGAGATAAATGAATTAAATATGTAGCAATTATTGACACAAAAAGTCGAAGACGATTATATCCGAAGCCCGACTAGTCCCTGGTGCGGTGCTGGGTCGAAAAGACCTGTTCGACTTCGGTCTGGTTAGAAGAACTTATCTTAAGAGCCAGTTCACAAAATTCGAACGCTCGAGTTTAGGTAAAAGACGGGAGCAATGTTCATGTGTGCGTAGCTATTCACACATACACAACGCAACCAGTGTAGCGCTAGTGTTGAGACGGACTAAACAATCTTGAGCCGATATAATCGTAATGCACTTTGGTTACATTTCTGAAAAAGTTTTTGGAACGAAGTTCCTTATCGCGCGTTGTGAAAGGCGGCTAGACGGAAAAAAATTCTTACGAAAAGTTGTCACGACACTTTTTGCTAAAGTAAGAGACAGACAGATATATTATGTTTCTCTGTCTGTCTCTCTCTCTCTTATAGAAAGCAAACCAGATATTTTTTCATTTCTATTTCGCATTGAACAGTGTGGTGTCGCGACGATTATTTTTGTTGAGTGTATACAGGTTTTTTGTAAATAATAAATAATAAAAAATAATAATAATAATGAATCCTTAATGAAAAAATATCGAGGTTTTCGTTACTGGTGTCGTTTTCATGGTTTTCCAGGGTGTATAAACCGATGATGCAGTCAAAATGTAAATCCAAGATGGCGGCTGCAAAAAATATCGTGGTTTTCGTCATGGGTGTCGTTTTCATGGTTTTCGAAGGTGTTGAAACCGATGGTGCAGTCAAAATGTAAATCCAAGATGGCGGCAGCATAAATTATCGAAGTTTTCGTCATGGGTGTCGTTTTCATGGTTTTCGAGGGTGTTGAAACCGATGGTGCAGTTAAAATGTAAATCCAAGATGGCGGCTGCAAAAAATATCGAGGTTTCCGTCATGGGTGTCGTTTTCATGGTTTTCGAGGGTGTTGAAACCGAGGGTACAGTCAAAATGTAAATCCAAGATGGCGGCTGCAAAAAATATCAAGGTTTTCGTCATGGGTGTCGTTTTCATGGTTTTCGAGGAAGTTGAAACCGATGGTGCAGTTAAAATGTAAATCCAAGATGACGGCTGCAAAAAATATCGAGGTTTCCGTCATGGGTGTCGTTTTCATGGTTTTCGAGGGTGTTGAAACCGATGTTGCAGTCAAAATGTAAATCCAAGATGGCGGCTGCAAAAAATATCGAGGTTTTCGTCATGGGTGTCGTTTTCATGGTTTTCGAGGGTGTTGAAACCGATGGTGCAGTCAAAATGTAAATCCAAGATGGCGGCTGCATAAATTTATCGAGGTTTTCGTCATGGTTGTCGATTTCATGGTTTTCGAGGGTGTTGAAACCGATGGTGCAGTTTAAATGTAAATCCAAGATGGCGGCTGAAAAAAATATCGAGGTTTTCGTCATAGGTGTCGTTTTCATGGTTTTTGAGGGTGTTGAATCCAATATTGCAGTCAAAATGTAAATCCAAGGTGGCGGCTGCCAAAATTATCGAGGTTTTCATCATGGATGTCGTTTTCGTTGTTTTTGAGGGTGTTGAAGCCGATATTACTATCAAAATAGAAATCCCAGATGTCAAATAACAAAAATCAAAAAATCTTATTATAACTTAAAAAAAAAAAAAATATTACAATTCCTTCACTAATTATTAATCGAAAGGAACTTCGTTCCATCCGGGTGTCCCTTGACACCTCTCAAGTTTTTTTGTTTATTCAGTCTATTAGACTGTTAAATGGTATAGAACGGAAAGCATCTCGCGCGCTGATTGGTTGAACGTCATGTGCCCGGCGGCGGCGCCGCCATAATTATTTGTTAGATAATTCGTTTGATGTCGAATGTTAACAAACTGTTCTGGTGATTTTAATTAAATTTTGTGTTAAAAATAACCTGTGAGTTAAAGTTAATTATATTTTATTGTTGTGGAAGTAAAACTGAATCTGCGATTAACCTAAGAAGTGAAGTTTGAACAATAGTCAGATAACTTTTATCTGAGGAATAAAAATGGCGGTTCGACAGCTTATCTACAGAAAATATGTCAAACCGCTATTTTAATTCCTCAGATAAACGCGTGACCGTTTAATAAATTCTTAAATAATTTGTAAAAAAAACCAACATGGTTTCTGCTACAATTTCTCATAATAGGCGTCTTTTTTTAGTTTTCGTCTTCGAGGGTTTTGAATCCGATAGTGCTGTCAAAATGTAAATCCAAGATGGCGGCTGCAAAAAATATCGAGGTTTTCGTCATGGGTGTCGTTTTCATGGTTTTCGAGGGTGTTGAAACCGATGGTGAAGTCAAAATGTAAATCCAAGATGGTGGCTGCATAAATTATCGAGGTTTTCGTCATGGGTGTCGTTTTCATGGTTTTCGAGGGCGTTGAAACCGATGGTGCAGTCAAAATGAAAATCCAAGATGGCGGCTGCATAAATTATCGAGGTTTTCGTCATGGGTGTCGTTTTCATGGATTTCGAGGGTGTTGAAACCGATGGTGCAGTCAAAATGTAAATCCAAGGTGGCGGCTGCAAAAAATATCGAGGTTTTCGTCATGGGTGTCGTTTTCATGGTTTCCGAGGGTGTTGAAACCGATGGTGCAGTCAAAATATGGATAGTATGGAAACAAGGCCTAATTGTAGAAATAAATACCTACGCTCTCAACTGCAGCCTTAGGGTTGTCACGAGCGCGGAGAATGGAACATAATTATTTGGCGCTGATGCTTGATGAACCCAGTGGCTGCGCACCTTACTATGCGTTCCAACTAAGTATAAGATGACCTTGGCACCATATTGTAACTGCAATTGTGTTTAACGAAAAATACTTTGCGCAAATTACTTTTCAATACTTAATATTTATCTTATTCATGTTATTTTCATGTGATTTTCGTTATTTGACATCTGGGATTTCTATTTTGATAGCAATATCAGTTTCAACACCTTCAAAAACCATGAAAACGACATCCATGATGGAAACCTCGATAATTTTGGCAGCCGCCATCTTGGATTTACATTTTGACTGCACCATCGGTTTCAACACCCTCGAAAACCATGAAAACGACACCCATGACGAAAACTTCGATAATTTATGCAGCCGCCATCTTGGATATACTTTTTGACTGCACCATCGGTTTCAACACCCTCGAAAACTATGAAAACGACACCCATGACGAAAACCTCGATATTTTTTGCAGCCGCCATCTTGGATTTATATTTTGACTGCACCATCGGTTTCAACACCCTCGAAAACTATGAAAACGACACCCATGACGGAAACCTCGATAATTTATGCAGCCGCCATCTTGGATATACATTTTGACTGCCCCATCGGTTTCAACACCCTCGAAAACCATGAAAACGACACCCATGACGAAAACTTCGATAATTTATGCAGCCGCCATCTTGGATATACATTTTGACTGCACCATCGGTTTCAACACCCTCGAAAACTATGAAAACGACACCCATGACGAAAACCTCGATAATTTATGCAGCCGCCATCTTGGATTTACATTTTGACTGCACCATCGGTTTCAACACCCTCGAAAACTATGGAAACGACACCCATGACGAAAACCTCGATAATTTATGCAGCCGCCATCTTGGATTTACATTTTGACAGCACTATCGGATTCAAAACCCTCGAAGACGAAAACTATAAAAAGACGCCTATTAAGAGAAATTGTAGCAGAAGCCATATTGGTTTTTTTACAAATTATTTATTTACGAATTTATTAAACGGTCAAGCGGATATAGAATTCGATATTGATAAAAATCATTCTTACCTTCAAAATAAGCAGGGAAATTAAAAAACAAAATCTCCGGTTATGATGAAGCCGAGTTCAAACAGCCATATACGTAACATAAATAAACGCAACTCGTCTTTACTCGGCACTCAGAACTGACAGCACTGCGATGTCCGCTTAGAAGCCTCGTAGATGCGCGTGTTTGTGTGAGTGCACCGTTTCGAACGTTAGTACGTAATTTCCGGACCATCCATATTTTTACTGTGCTACGGGGCAGACAAGAGCCACTCAAAGCGTGGGAGCGTATCTTTGCAAGTTACAACCACGATCTATACACGTCATGTAAATATATCCCAGGCCCCTCTCTCAGCCCCGTAGGGTTATTTTCTTTTTTTTTAAAAAAAATTAAAAACGTGGATTTTTCATATTTCTGACAGCAAACCCTTTCATTTGATACCCATATCATGGGGGTGCATTTCAAACAGCCAATCCGCCATCTTGGATGTCCGCCATGTTGGATTTAAGACACGTGACTATTTTTTCCATATTACTGACAGCAACCCTTTCATTTGATACCCATATCATGGAGATGCATTTCAAATAGGCAATCCGCCATCTTGGATGTCCGCCATGTTGGATTTAAGACACGTGACTATTTTTTTCATATTCCTGACAGCAAACCCTTTCATTTGACACCCATATCATGGGGGTGGATTTCAAACAGCCCGACCGCGATCTTGGGGAGGCCGCCATATTGGATTTCTCACCACTCTTGCGCCCCATTGCAAAAACTAATAAAACGAAAACGGATGGCTAATTAATGCACAAATTCTACAAACTACTATTATAATTATAATAATACTTTAGTTTGATAAAGTAACGAAAATCTTACCTTATGAAAAAAAATATGGAGAGAATCAAAATGTGGCAGTCGCAGTATAATATTCCGTTCACGATACGTACGCTCTATAATCAGGACGAGGAAGAAAGTGATACAGGTCCTACGTCGACGGGCGCTGGAGCCGTACTGATTGCAGCCCGGTTATGTTTCGTAATTTATACTAGTTTAGAGTGATTTTAAAAACGATAGTATGTTTAATTACATGAAGGGATTTTAATGAAATTTAGAAATTAGTTTAGTCTGTAAACATAGTTTATATTTACATAGTTTTTTTTAATGTAATTACGCTTTGTTCGAACCAAAAATGGCGATAAAACAGCGATATAAAACGTAAAAATTGACCTCAGAATTTATTTTTTTACTAATTTGTGTTATTAAAAATATAAATTCTACTACGTAGTTTTACGACAAAAACGTATGTCTGATGATTTGTGTATTTTTTTTGGTTAAAATTACGAATGTTAATGGTAGATGTAGGAGTCGCAAACCGACTCTGCGTTGATTTTTCAGTAAACTACTTGTCGGAGATTAATTACCACAAAGTTAATAAAAGAGTTTTTTGAAATATGTTACGTACAATTACAACACGAAAGACTGGTCTTTCTTTTGCAGGTATTCAAAAATGTTGGAGTATTACTTAATATGGTAAATTAGACGATCATAATTTTAGTTCTACGCGCAAATGGGTAAAAGGCCTCTTAATAGGGATTATGATAAAAGCATATTCCTTTATACCAATATGTTGACAAATAAATACTCAATAAAAGGCTGAAGTCGTAGGTAAATGCACAATCAGATCTTTCCGACCCCATATCCGCTCTAGTTAAAGTATCGATACATTTTTAGTGTTGTGGATAACTAAAAAAAACATTGATAACGATAAAATGTACTTACAATATATTTTTGAGAACTATTTAATACAAAAACTTAAAATGTCACTTACGGGATTATTATCCGTGATTAAGATTTTTCCGTTAGAAAATATCCCGTAAGTGACATTTTAAGTTTAGAAGCAGACTGTGATAGTAAATTTAATAGAATTTAAGATTAAAAAGTATTTAATACAAATAAAAAGAAATTATACAATCATAGTAGGATGGTTTTCTAGATCGTTTCATGACTACTAGATCGTTTTATGTTTCATACACTTTCTCTTCTCATTTGGATAAAAAATTATCTAACCAGAAGGACCTCACTAGTTCTACTCACATCGCACCTTTAAAGTAAAACCGTTTCTAAACGAAAATTTTCTTGAATTGAGTTATCAATGCCATCTATGTAAAATATACGTAAACTTCAACATAAACTTGTCATTTTAATAAAATACTGTATTTTACGCCATCTGGCGGTAAATCAAAGCGTTACTAAACCGATTTATGATCGGCTCACGAACAGTGTTGCCGTTAGGACAATCTAGTTTGTGGCCACATGTAAGTAAAAAGTAGCCAGTATTGCAAAAAAATCTCTTTCAAAATTCGGCTAGAAGTGGCTAAAGTGCTTTTGGCCAGATACTGTTAGGTATCCAACTACTATTGATAAGTGTTACAATTTCGGCATGGTGATAAATGGATGGGATATATATATATATATATATATAAATGGGTTAAATAAAACAATTTTAATACTAATTAGTATTTAACATTATTAAAAGCTAACAAACGTTCAGCTAGTGAAAAATATTCTCAATTATTTGGTTTAAAATTAATAATCAATTCCAAAGTCTACAGTGACATCTGGAGATTCATTAATCTCTTCGTCAATGGGTGATGATGTGGGTGGTATTTCAGTTTGTTTGACCGATTTGACCGTTTTTGTGACTTTGTTTAAAACTTCAGTAGGCAAAACATAATTGTGGCAAGCTTATTTTAATATTTTTAATTGTTTTTTTGTAGTTTGGTTTAATTAATCGGTAGACTTCTAATAGTAATTTAGTAAAAGTTTAACAATCGAAAAATTAGCCAGAAGTGGCTAGATTTATTTTGGTGGCTAAAATGGTTTTCTGTTTGGCTAGAACTGATGAAAATCCGCTAGATCTAGCCACAAAGTGGCTAAAACGGCAACACTGCTCACGAAATACAATATTGTGTCTATACCAATCCCACCAAAAACATTAAATGTAAAAAATGCCAAGTCTCTCGATGCAGTCTTTCCATCGTAAAAAGTTTTGAGATCTCACAGAAGCCAAGTCCTATTCAAATTATTTTGTAGTTATAAATCAACATTTAGTAGTTATATCAATAGTTTTCTTTATATTATAACTATAGTGACTTGGCAATGAGCACAAATTAAAAGCTGCTTGCTGCCTGGAATTATGTGCAAATGTTACTGACGAGACCTGTGATCAGATTATTTGTTATGTGTGAATCATGATGGTCACTACCGACTACATGTTCCAATACAATAATTAAGAATACCTTACGGGCCATCGCTTTATGAAAGTAAATGATGAATGTTAAGAGAATAAAATAAAGTAAATAAAAGAGAATGTTTATGCATGCGGTGTGTGTAACTTTCAACTCCTCCAAATATGCCGTTTTATTTGTTTTTACTTGTGCTCATTGCCAAGTCACTATAGTTATAATATAAAGAAAACTATTGATATAACTACTAAATGTTGATTTATAACTACAAAATAATTTGAATAGGACTTGGCTTCTGTGAGATCTCAAAACTTTTTACGATGGAAAGACTGCATCGAGAGACTTGGCATTTTTTACATTTAATGTTTTTGGTGGGATCTCATTTATTTTTTGTGAGTGTATTTCTTTCTTTTTTTTTAGGTGTCCTCATAATTTCTTGGACTTCAGCTACTGTTTTGCTTAGGACCCATTCTCTATCTAACAAACTAAATAGAACTAAACTAACTAACAAATAACTAAATAAATATATACCTATCTACTAACTTACAAACTAAATGTAACTAAACTAAATAACACGTAAACAACTAGATATGTAACTACATATGTCTATGTTATATTAATAAACTATTTTCCTAAATAACTGTTTCAGTAACAATAATAAATCTTAATATATATAAATCTCGTGTCACAATGTTTGTCCTCAATGGACTCCTAAACCACTTAACCGATTATAATAAAATTCGCACACCATGTGCAGTTCGATCCAACTTGAGAGATAGGATAGTTTAAATCTAAAATTATAGTCGCAATTTTAATAATATTATAAAGATTGCACCCGTGCGGAGCCGGGGCGGGTCGCTAGTCTACTATATAATCCGGCTAACTTAAGTTCTCCGAATATCGCTACAATATTTTTTTAGTTTCGAAATGGTTGTTCATAGATAGATGGCGCTATCAAATGAAAATTATTGAATTATTTTAAAGTACTACTTATACTGCGCTCTGTAACGAAACCATAGCGCGATTCAGACAGGTACAACGCCATCTATCGAGCGCGCATACAATATTTATCGCAATACAATGGAGTTTTAGCTTTATTAATTTAATGAATTATGAACTTTATGTATTAATTTATATTAATTGTAGTCTATGTATTACATTTATATTATTCTTTTCTATTCTATGTATGTATTCATCCAATTGAATACTTAAACAACGAACAAAGTTAACAATGCAGTCAAAATCCATACACAATGTTCTTGCCAAACCGCAAATATAAAATTGTTTTCTATGGTTTATTATTTTTTAATGTTTTTATAATTTTTCCTTTATATGTGGCTAATGACCTATCTTGGTGCAAAATTTGAAATTTCTAAGTCTGCTAGAAGTACCTTAGATTTTTGATGATCGGTCAGTGAGTCAGTCAGTCAGTGAGTGACAAAATGGTGTAACTTTGATCGACCGTAACTCCTAAACTATTCATTCAATTGGCATGTAATTTCGAACTTAAGCTTGTTCTAATGCCTACTATTATTCACCGAAAACCTAAACTCCTAGCTTTGTCCACGTCGAAGATATAGGGGGGGCGAAACAGCCGCGAATCGCTTCGAGAAAAGATGGTACGGCCGTGCCCGTTTTGCTCGAGACTTGGCGGGGCACTGCCGTGCCCCCAGATAAGAACGTGTTCATGGAAGACTGTTAGCGGAAGTTTAAAGTAAAACTGTTATTATTTGGATAAACACGGCGCTGAATGTACCAAAAAAAGGTAAGATGTTAATTTTTTTTAATAGGAAAAGTGTTTCAATTTGTTTAAACACAGTTTTCTGAGTTAATGAACAAAATTATTAATGGTGAAGTGTTACTATAATAACATAAATCAAAATAAATAATACTGTAAATCAAAATAAAAACTTTTCTAAATCACGTGTTATAATGTAAACAGAGATCTATAATATCACCTCATTAAATGTCCTTTAGAACCCTGCATTTAGATTTTATTGACAAAAAATGGTGACTTTTTTCTAATATTGGCTCTCCTGTAAAATTGTATAATTTCGTTTAGTAACGGTTTTACTTTAAAGGTGCGACATGTAATCTAGTGCGGCTATGGGGTCATCGGGTATCGGGTCGTTTAGATCCGATAAGCGCACTCGGATATAATCGACCCGATACCGCAGCGAACGTGTTAAGCTGTCTCGTCGATGAACTCGTTGTAGAGTTTAGCGTAGCGATTGTCTTATAGAGAATAGTTTAACGGAATGCCTACTGCCTGGCCTGCTTTGGGGTTTTATTGTGCGTGTGTTGTTGCTATGCAGAATACACAGTTTTTCCTTTTTTCTTTCTTTACGTCTACCTAGTAGTTAATAGCGTGCTTCATACCCGTAAAAGAACTACACGTTAGAGTAGGTAACTTTTCAAAATAAAATAACCATAGCTATTTTCATGTTGATTATTTTTTCTTGTTCCTAGTACCTATTAGGAGGTGTATTGGATGGATCTCCGTAAGATTTGAACGAAAACTTATGTCTATGGATTTGAATGACAATAATATACTAAGGAGTTTTGGCAATAATTAGGTAGGTACTTATTTAAAGTTACATTAACACTAAAAATAAAACATTAGGTACAAATAAAAATCCTTACCAGTTGTGCAATTGACTTCATCATATCCGTCCCAGCAATCAATAACTCCGTCGCATAATTTTGTATGTGAGAAGCAAGATATAAAATGCCCACAGCGAAACTGCTTCGTTAAATCGCAATCTGTTGAATAAAAGTCAAAATAATAGACGTGGTATGTTCTAACGTTTTTTATGGCTATTCTAAAACTATGAATAAAGATAGGTTTAATGAAACCATAAACAAAGACATTTATTTTGATCAATTTATTTGGAAATACCGTTAATTTGGATTAAAAAAAAGCAACATAGTCTAATTATTTGTAGGTACAAATCTTGCAGCAAAAGAATGTGCTCCGGCAAACATCTATCTTTGGACACGCGATGATGTGAATTTTTGTCTTCAACAAAAGTTTTCACATGGAAGTTCCGGAAAATTACCAAGGCTTATTATTTTTCTGATTTTACTGTTTTATCTACACACCTATACAACGTGTAACGCTAATAGCGCAAAACCTCTCGTGGGGTAACTCAGCCCATGTTACTGAACAATGTTTGTTCTAAAACTTTTGGAAAAAAATATTTTTCATACTGATGGGCTCGATCAATTTCTCATTTTGTATGAAAAATCATTTTTTTTAAATTTTTATACCAAAAGTTTTAGAACAAACATTGTTCAGTAACAGGGGCTGAGTTACCCCACGAGAGGTTTTGCGCTATTAACGTTACACGTTATAATGAAATTAATCTTACCACAGTATGTTTCATCTGACCGATCATAGCATTGAATGGAACCATCGCATCGAGCTTCTGCGGGTACACAGAGACCATTACGACACCGCCATTCATCTGCTGAGCACGTCACGAGCGTCAGCAAGCGACACACGCGCACTCCTCGCGCTTTATCCACTAGCTGGCAAGCTTCCGTCTCCAAGGCGCACAGACCTCCACAACCTGGTGATTCAAAATTCTTGGTTAATCTATATACGTATTTAAAAAAAAACTTTTTAGAACAAAATGTAACCGCCTTCAAAAATAACCACAAAAAAGGGTAAAATAACCTACAAAACTTTTCTTTCGGAAGTCGGTGGTTTTTTTATTAATTTCATTGTATGTTTGCCACCGACTTCCGAAAGAAAAGTTTTGTAGGTTATTTTACCCTTTTTTATGGTTATTTTTGAAGGCGGTTACATTTTTTTTCTAAAAAGTTTTTTTTTTAACTCTTTTTAGTATAAATATTCAGCCAAAATTCTTGTCAAATACATCATTTTCTTACATAATTATGTAAGAAATCTGTAGCACCGGTAATAACATCGTTAACATCTCTTTCATTCCTTCCCTATCTCAAAAACTACTGAACCGATTTTGATGAAACTTGCAGTATTCCTTAAGTTGAACGATACCTAGTACAACATAAAAAGAATGACTTAAATCGGACTTGTAGTTCCGGAGATATGCGAACACAAACATAATTTACTAAAACAGTCGATGTCGACTCCTTACTAGAGGAGTTGTACATTCCATGATCAGCTCATCCACCTGAGATGATGATTAACAGATGCAAATACTTGAACAGCTTTAGAAAATATATGAAAATGGTACTATGTGCCTATAAAATTTGAAGGTTGCCCTCGATTTCCCTGGGATCCCATCATCAGATCCTGACCTGATGATCATGGGACCAATTGGAAAGTATACCCTTTCAAACAAAAGAAAAAAAATCCAAATCGGTCCAGGGGTCTTCGAGAAATCGGGGGACATACATAAAAAAAAAAGAGATTCCGACGAATTTAGAACCTCCTCCTTTTTTTGAAGTCGGTTAAAAATTGATTGCTGTTCGTTAGTCTCGCCAAAACTCGAGAACTGCTAGACCAATTTGGCTAATTTTTGTTTTGAATAATTTTTGGAAGTCCAGGGAAGGTTTAAAAGGTGATAAACACTACATTCAAAGAATGAAAACGGTATTATTCAGCAGCATTTGGATAATCTGGAAGCCGACCCCGACATAGTTGGGAGAGAGCTAGGCAGATGATGATGAAATAGAACTCAAACTTTCTTTATAATTCCCAGGCGTTATAATAGTACCTTTTGGGACTGTTTGATATATTAACATGATCTCTGTAAAATGACAAAACACTCTTAAAAAGCACCCAAAATAAACGTAGAAAGCTCTCACTGCCGTGAACGGATGGTTACCCAAGGCATGCAGTTTTTGATGTTCAAGTCGAATTAAGTTATAGGGAAGTGATTAAAGTAAACATACCTGTTGGATCATCGTTATCTGTTGGTTCTCTACACACAGACGTGCCACTGTTCTCATCTAACATGCAGATTTCGTTATTTTGGCACGAGCAAAATCTTTGAGATAAATCCCTGTTATTGACGTCTTTGGGTTTTGCACTTACATCGGTCTTACTTGAATATTTAGGATATGTTCTTATATTCTTACGAATTTTTGATATAACGTTTGCCAATGTAAAATTCTCAGTGCTAGCACTGCTGGCAGACTCTGTAGTAGTAAAATATTCTTCAGTAGAATGCATTTCTGTCGATGACGGCAGGTCCAAATAGACATTAGTAATAGCTGCCGCTGTTTCATTGATATCTATATTTTTTGTTGGCACTACGGTTGTACTAATTTTGTTGGCCATACTTTTAAAATTAGGGTTGGTAAAATTGACCAAAATAAAACTTATTATTACGATAGCTACAATCATCACACTTATTGAGCAGGCTTGTATTTGAGTTCTTTTTTTTACTGGGCTATCAGCCGAAGCAAAATTAACTATACATCCAAAACCTCTCAGGCTTTTTCTCAGTCTCTGTCGCCTTGTATTAACCGCGTCCATTTCGTAGGAAGTGTATTTTTGTCTAAAGCTGGAATCAATGTGTTGGGATATGGAAGGAATGCGTAGTTTATTCTCCACATTTGTGAGATCAGAGTCTTCGCAGTTTGTATCAATAGGACATTCTTGTCGTCCATTTATACACGTTTCATATTTTTCTATTTCTATGTCTTTGTTAGGAGTGGAATGATTATGTGGTGTGAAGTTTCTTGGAGGTTTCAGTTCATATTTTCTTATTTTACCTTTACATGTGTAACAGTATGTTATAACATTTCTATCTTTAGGCGGTGCTGTAATAATTGCACTACGAAGATTACTATTCGTCCAAAGATGGGAACAGTACAACGAGTTCAAATTTATCGATCTCTCCAAGTTACCAGATGTTGTTACGGTGTCATCAAAGCTCCCAGATAATGTCATTATGTCCTATATATTGATGAGCTTGTATGTCATTACTTTTGCAAATATACATTATTTAAATCCTGAAACAAAAAGCAATATGATAAAATGTACATTTTTTACTACAGAATATTAGTAGTAGACAGTTATATAATACTAATGGGTAGCTTAATGTATCTAATAAACTATTACTAGGTAGGTATTTCCAAATCACCGCAACTCTTAAAAGCCAGAATCAACAGTAATGCGACCACCAGAAAAGCGCCGAAGCAAGCTCGACCACAGAATATATAATAGTACCTAAAGGGCTCGACGAAGATCCGGAGTAGGTATTTTTTTAACTGTCTAGGATCCCGCAACAAAATAAATCAGAAAAAGAATAGCGGAGGAGCAGGAAAAACATTATTTTCACTTGGAGACCGGACAACAGAAAGTACCTATGGATCAGATTATTGATTTATCAAACATGACCAAACTGACCAACTTTCTTTACAGAATCAGAACTTTTATCGTGAAGACATACAAACAGTAAATTGTCCTATACATTTTGGCTGAATATAAATTTATTGAAATAATGTGTGAGAAAGCTGGTAAGTATATTTTCTCAACTACTATGTTGGTGTCAACGGGAACGGTTCAGCATTATGCGACTGAGTGACGCTTACTCGTAGCCCATGTTTAGAACTAAACTTGACGTACTTACACAGTTCATAGAATAATAACGTAATTTGAAACCTCGTGACAGCGAGGAAAGCCTAACAAAATTAACAAAGGGGTTACAAGAAGGGTTCATAATAATTAGCTCGAAGTAACATAATCCCTGGTAATGAAGTGTATAAATGATATCGTTTACAGTCAACTAATCTTAAGTAACTATGTAAAGGCGTTATTTGCCCCGTTAGGCTCCTGGGGGTTTAGAAAGGTTACTTTAGGAGTAGATAATATAATAGTAATTCCAATCCATCATTTAAAATTGCCACTGCTGCAGTGCCTGAAAAGCCGGGTGTTCAGTCAGTGCGTCCTTCCAGTCCTAACATACGGAGCCGAAACGTGGAACATGTCAGTCAAGTTGGCCCACTGACTTCATGCCACGCAGCGTGCTATGGAAAGGTCTATGCTTGGGGTCTCACTAAGGGATAAAATCCGGAATGAGGTCTTACGGCATAAGACCAAAGTTACAGATATTGTTCAAATCTGTAGCAAGCTGAAGTGGCAGTGGGCTGGTCATGTCTGCCGCAGAACCGACGATAGGTGGAGTAGGAAATTAGTTCTCGAATGAAGACCGCGTGTAGGTAAGCGTAGGGTGGGACGCCCCCCGGCAAGATGAACCGATGACCAAAAAGGTGGCTGGCAGTGGCTGGATGAAAAAAGCAGGAGATCGTGCGCTGTGGCGCTCGCTGGGAGAGGCCTATGTCCAGCAGTGGACTGCAATAGGCTGAAATGATGGTGATTATTTAAAAGTGTAAATTGGTTTTTAATAAATTAGAAAGAATTTGAAAGTTGGTAATATGTTATTCCTGTGCCACACTCTGCGCCTGATCAGTCTTTCGTGTCGGATTGCTGTCTCATCGAATCTATGATTATAAAGGAACAAAGAGAACACCTATGCTTGCGCAGGGTAGTCTCATCTACGCGGCTACGTTGAGATCGGCCGCCGTAATCAAAAGCGGTCAAGCTAGAGACTATTTACGTAGTCAGTAGAAATACTATCCAAGAAGATAGTAGATAGATAAATTAATGGGAACTTCATCATTGCAAATTCTGTGGTTACATTATTATCGCTAATTGCTCTTGCAAATTCTGTGGTTACAGTATTCGCTAATTGTTCCTCTTCCAGACAATATTTGGATGAATTGTACGAACGAGGTGAAGTCTGATTCGCCTTTCCTGTGTTTGATCCGTTTCATTCCTTTTACATTACAATCTATAACTTAGACATTATTATTATTTTAACCTACACAATCCAAACTTTGTGTACTGTGCGAAGTCTAACATTGTTGAGATTCTGATATATATAAATAGAAACCCAGGAGGCTAAAATTACTAGTGTCACCTGCTACCTACCGCTGGATCGATTCAGCCTTTGAGTATCTTATGTAAGTGCGTTCACGGAAGAAACGTGCAGAAATATAAATAAGCGTGCCGTCGGGTTTGATTCTCGCACGGAACAAATATTTGTATAATCTGTAAGAGTTGCTGGTCTGGGTGTTTGTGTAGGTATGTGCGCTTCTGTTTGTAAACGCACCCACGACGACAAGGGATAAATTCCTAATGACGGACAAAGTTAAAAAAAATGCTAATACCTAGGTATATTAAATGCTTTTTCTAGAATTTCCGCAGACATTATTTACCGCTGTTTCTAGCAAAACCGCTCACCCTTGACGCTGTGAACCATGGATTGGACACTATGAACAGGTGTTACATAACGTGCAATGTGGTGCATTTCGCGCCCTTTAAAATTGAAACACGTAGGTACGGGTTTTTTGCTAGGCAATATTTATGTAGGTATGACTGATTTTCTTAAAATAAATGCATTGCATATAGTAGAATACCTATACGATCAGTCTTATAGTAGTTATAGTTCTATTTAAAGAAAAAGAAATCATATGCAAGAGTCTACTCTTGCTAGGTATTCATAAACATAATGCTAAGAAGTTCCAACGACCAAACAAATATCTAGATCTAGGACCTGATTTTTTTTTTCGTTTGTTTTAATTGAATTGAGATATAATAAATAGCAAACATTATGAAGCAAAATAGCTAACATTAAGAATAGTGCCTAAATACCTACGAGTACTTAGAATTTAATGAAATAGTCATGATATTCGACATTATTTAAAGGTCTGAACAATTTGCTCCATGACTTACTTAGGTAAACAAGAAAGCATGTTTTGCAGAACACTTTTAAGCATAAATTCTAAATGAATAAATAAGTAAACATAACCCTCCTTCTGGCGCAGTCGGCTAAAAAGTACAAATGCTGGGTCAAAAATAGGTTTGCTTAGGATTTGAACACCCACTCTAACTAACCCAGCTGATTTTTTTAAACAACTTAAAGTTATATTAAATAGGTACCAATTAACACTTACATCTATGAAGGCAGCACATGTTCCTTCAAAAACACTTACACAATTAACTATGATTTTAAAATATTGTCTAGTGGAAGTCACTGAGCACGTCAGGTCGCTATGCAGCCGCGTGGAGTGTACGGTGTATCGGACTACCGTTGCCGGTGACAACGACAAACAACCTTACACAACACTAGCACCCCGAACATACATCGTACCAGTGTGCGAAAGGGATTAATAATACAGCTGGCAGCTTGATAGAAAGGGATGTAATAATGGGGTTGATGTCGCATGGTGTATTGTACCAGCGGCCAAGGTCCGTGCCCGTTCATGAGTGTACGTTCTGCGTTCAACTGAACGACCAGACCATCTGTTCTTTCGTGCTGTCAATACACGGTAGTGGTTCTACGCTTCTTTGGGATTTATGTGGGGTGCAATGGACTGACAGACTCGTACTGACTAAAATCCACGGTGTTCCTTCAATTGCCCTTTACGTTCCAGGGTCATGGTTACCTAATAAGGCAATCCCGCGATCCCGGCAGTACCTATGAATCGTATGCACCACTTAATATCACATTTTACAAGTTCAAATTATTTCCTCGTCGTATTCTTGTTCTGGCGATGAAATCTTCATTTACAAGAAATTAGGTTATCAATAACATAAACCTTTATTAGGCCCGCTTGCACGAACCCGAGTTATCTTTTAACTCAGAGTTAGTTGCTAACACAAGGTTAAATTGACAGTTTGTCATACAATATTGTCAATTTAACCTCGTGTTAGCAACTTACTCTGAGTTTAAAAGATAACTCGGGTTCGTGCAAGTGGGCCTTAAAGTGCTTTGCAAATTGCGTGTTTTCATTGATAGGTACAGACGCCAGCACATCAAGCTACCACAATCTGTCAGATTTCTTTAATCGAATTTCAACCTTATCACACGAGTAGAAGGTTAATGTTTGATTGGTAAAATCTGACAGATTCGGGTAGGTTGACCTGCTGGCGTCTGTACATTTACCTAATGATTATAAGCACGAAAATGCGAACGAGGAACTTGTGATAAGTGATAAGTATTCGAGTTACGTCAATATTAGAAAAATATGGAAATGCTGCAAGTGCGATACTGAAGCAATTTTCCAATTGGGCGTGGAAATATTCGAAACTATGCAAAATATCGAAAAATACTGAAAGAAGTCTCGAGACCAATTTTGACGAAAACTAAAACTGCATCATTATTGGATTTTAGAAAAATCGATATTCCTGGCCAGGATTCGAACCCACCGATTTTGGAAAAAAACATTGGATGAATTTTTCGGGATATTATAAATTGCATATCAAATAAATAATCGCCTATCAATACAGTATACTCATCATTTATATTATTTTTTACATCAAATAACTTACTTCGCTACATGGCGTATCCCCTTCGTAGTTATTTTTTCTTAAACCACCCAGAAATAGGAGCACCGCGAAGCGGTGTTCCGTCGACATTTTCTGAAATTTGTCATTTGACATTGAATTGAAAATAAATTGTAGTGTGTTTAGTGATATTTTGAGTTGAATATTTTGCTGTGCAATCAGTATTTGATGGGGATTCGGAATCTTATTGCATAGAAAAAGGATATTTTTTGATTTGCGTTTAAATACTATCCGAATTTTTCGATGCTTTGTAAAAGTTTTGTTCCGAGTGACCAAACCTCCAAGATTTGCGTTGAAGTAGAAATATTCTTTTCTTCTATGGAAGAAAAGAATATTTAATTTCTACTTGACCAAGACGAAGTGAAAAATGGAAAAACCGTGGTTATGACAACGGTCTTTCCATTTTTCACTTCGTCTTTCTTGGAGTCTTTCTGTAAGATACTTAACTATTTCTTTCTTTGCCCACTTAGCAAGTTGAAATGGTAGTGGGCAGGCCACGCAGCCATAATCACGCAGAACTAGGTAATGGGCGATGGGGCTGTAAGGTTCTTGAATGGAGATCACGCACCGGCAGCGCAGCGTAGAACGACTACTTACAAGGTGGGCAGACGATTTAGTGAAGGCAACAAAATGATCACGGTAGAGGCAGGCCTATGTTCAGAAGTGGTCAATCATACGGCTGATATGATAATGATGACGAAGGTATAATGACAAACCTGTGCGATGCCGCAAGATGAACTGAAAAAAATAAAAAGACGTGTGGCACTCGGGGACTGCCGCGGTAAAGCTATTGCATAGCATTTTGTATCAACTTATGCAATTATAATTTTATTTATTTATTTTATTCATGCAGTATTGCTTTTTCTTTGATATTAATTCAAGTTAAATTTTTAAATATTTCTTAAAAAAAAAAAAAAAATATTATGGTTTTATTATTTTATTATTATTATATTAATAAATTAATTTTAATAATTAATAATTAATTTTATAAATTAATAATTTAATTAAATTAATAATTAAATTAAATTAAATGAGCGTGAGGTTTTTTCGTTACGGAATTTCTGGATTCGGTCCCCGCGCTCAAGGCCCGCGATAGAAGCTATGCAATAGCATAAAACCTTTGTTGCAAAAAAAAAACAGCAAACTCCCAAAGCTGTTGCAAAAGTTTTCTTATACCTATACTTACTTCGTGGCGTTGGATACTTCGATTCCAAATTATAATATTGTTCCGGTAGCTAATTACCAGCTACATACTGTATTAATCAGTTAGTTGATTAATTCCTTTTGTTGTTAATATAATTATCAATAATTATCACATGTTTATAAATGTTCGTAAATGATGACATTCACTCGGTGCAATCGAGCAATAACCGCGGGACTTTAAACCTACTGGATACGTATTTTAAATTCATAATGATTGACACGAAAGTTTTATGCGGATGTTGTTGGCCGGTTGCTAAAATGGTATGTGAACCTATACCGCTCGCTTGTCCCGTGATTGTTGTGTTGTGAGTGCTGAGTGCCACGACCCGCGACCGAGACGCGGGACGAAATGCGGGTGCTGGCGGGATATGGGTGCATGTGCAGCTTCTCGCGGATGCAGCCGCGGCCTTCGGTGGCTGCGACACGCAACCTGAGGACGGCACAACTCTCACTGCGCGCGCCGCGTGCGGTTGTGGTCAGTCGCCCACCTCCTCGCCTCGTTCGCTCGGACGTGCTGCGGCTCGACACACACCTCAGTGTTCTGTCACGCAGCTATCCGTATGCGCGTTATACCGTACGTCGCGCAGTTTCTCTCGAAAATTAATTAGTATGTGAATGCGACGTTTTTATTTGTACAACACGAAAACGAGTGAAATGTTGTTCGCTCTCTGATCAGCACGCATTTGCTTCGCCTTTGGACAGACTTCATGTGAGGGACTGACCACTTCTTTTCAGTTACGGTGAGTTTCATACAAAACATTTGATCGTTGTAAATTATTCACTAAGTTACAGTAAACTTTCACAATGCACAGGAAAAAGTATTGCTAGTAGTCGGTTCGCAACTCTTTTTTTCTTTCAATAAGTACATAGGCACTTCAAATCTGCTTCGGTAATTCAAGAACCAAGAATACCGTGTGTAGGTCAGAAAGTCAGATGTCCCACTTCTCACCGAAACGACATCGCTACCAAGAGGCAGACTGTTATTTTGTTCGCTTATTGGATACAATTTTCGCTACTGATCTGATTTACTGAGCCAGTTGACATTGTTTTTATTGATTCGCTTCTAACTTGTATATGGATACTTTGCTACCAATAAATATTATTTCATACGTTCTAAAACTTTGTCAACAAAGATTAAAATATCTAACAAAAAATATTTTAAAGGAATACAGGTATCTGTTTCGGGAAATTTATTATGGAGATCTTAAGCCCCCGAACCACATAAAAGTATGTTTGAATTTTATGCCAAATGACGGCAGAAGTAAACAATAACAAACTAACAATTTCATCCGAAGTTTCGAAACATCCTAGATAGGTACAAGACAATATAAAAAATAGGTACCAAAAGAGTGAAAGTGCTAGATTAGTTTCATTCACAACTTTTTAATTTATTAAATTAACCCCGATCTTGTTCACCGATCAGTCGTAGCTGAACAAACCTTGCGTACCTATGTTTTGTGTCAAAGAATAATAGTCAAAAATCTAATCTTAAGAGGATAGTATAGCGGCTGCCTTTTCAAAAAATAGGTATTTAGAAAAACTCGTGCTGTCCCTCTCGCTCGTTGAAAAACCCCCGATCGTGCGATAGAGAGCGTTGCAGCTCGCGACTGACTGTGAGTATTTTTTATATGAAATTTGTCTCTCGGGAGAAAACGTTTTTCACATACTAAATCACGTCCAATCTCTTAGATTTTAGTGTCAATCGTTTCAGCATATTATATTCTAGGTTTGTACGTTTTGCTTTTTTTCCAAAACTTCTTTGTTTTTAAAATACAAAGGTTTTACTTCAATGAAGATTTTGTCGTAAAAATAGTAACTTTTAGGCGCCTATTACTTTCAAACTTTTATAAATTTTGAAAAAAAGAAAACCTATAAACCTAGTTTTTTACAGTGTCAGAAGCATTCTAAAAAATCATTGAGATAGGATAACATTTAGGGGTAGGAAAACGTTTTCTCTTTTAGTATGGACGAGCGCTCGGTAGACGATAGTCTTAAACGGTGAATATTTAATTGACTACGCATTGCTAACACCTAGACTTCATATAGATCGACTGGTACAGTTAAAACAATTTCTAAATCTGTTGATAAATAATCATTGGAGAGAGCGTAACCATAATTATAATACTTATTCACTTGTATTATTGAAGCCTGCTACTTTAGCCGTAACCGTTACATCTTGTTAATTGACGAAAAAAGTGAAATTTATTTGTTTACTTGTTTTCAACTTTTCTCACAGCTATGTTTTGCACTTATTTAGTAGGTAACATTAGTAATTATTTATTTGTTTCATAAAATGACAATTGACACAAATTACAGCCAGTTATGACTTAAATTTTTATTTATTTCTGCAAATGATTATGTCTGTTGAGCCAGTAATTTTTCTTTAGTTAGTGTACTTAGGTACCCTTTACTTGTGCTCTGTTACAGCATGACTTTCTCAAGTAAACAGTCTCTTACACCAGTGCAGACTTATGTAAGCGTTAATGGCAATAAAATGAAGACCAAAACATAACTTAAAACACTTTACGTTTTGATATGCATAATTATGATGTAGGTATGCTTATTACGAGCATTACTTTAAACATACCTACTTAGTAGGCCTATGTTCAGCAGTGGACGTCTTCCGGCTGATGATGATGATGATGACTTAGTAGGTAGGGTAAATACGCTAAATGTCGGCCCCCTTACGGTTTTTCTGTTTTGGGATCGGTCTGGAACCATCAATTTGCAACGAAGGATAGCTTCCAGTGTGGTTTTGGATAGTTTAATAAACCTATTTCATGTTTATGGGCATAAGGTTGACATTTCTACTACAAGGAAAAAGTACTAAGGTTTAGATGCGTCGAGAACGAAAAAACCCTAAAGTCGGCCATTCACGGCCCATGGTCGGTCGCGTTTTTCCCAAATGTCGGCCGGGTAGAGGGTGTTTTAAATTAAGACAGACATATATTATTAATATGATTTATTTTGGCAGGAGTCTCACTAAGTATACATTATTAATCGAATTTTGTTTAATAGTAGGTAAAGTATTTTTTTTAAAGCACTTAAATAATGTTAGGTAAAGTTGCGATCGTAACTACATAGGTAATTTTCTGTTTCCGTAAAGGCCCTTGATCTCCCTGCTCTGTCATTGTAGTACCTTAAATTAAAATCATTAATTCTAAATGCAGCTTTTTGTGTCATGCAGGTTAATTAATGAATGAAAGATTCAAACCACAAAAATTTTTCAAAGACCAACCATTTATATTTTTTAAGCTAATTAACATGGCTTTATTATGTAGCAAGTTCCAAAGAGCAATTTTTATCTTATATTCCCAAACCGTAATAAGCTGACCGTAATAATGTTTCCAATTTTATCCTCCCATTTAAACGTAACTCTTAATATTATTAATAAATTAAATTGTACAATGAACATTTAATTTTGAGAAAATAATAAAAAGCAATCAGCCTGTATAGTTGGGCTCGAATTCGAGGCTGGTCGACATTACGATCTTTAATATTTCTAAAGCCGGCCCCTATTTCATGTACACTATTTCTCGAGATTAAACTTATAACACCCCGGCCGGTATTTGGCGATTAAACGTAAAATAGATTTATTTGCCCATATGCGTTGCAAATTCTCATAGTAAGCCAATGGAATTAGTACAATTGGAATTTATAAAACAGACTGCATTTACTTTAAGTCGACCATGGCCGAGAATCCGGTTTTAACTCAAAATTGGTAGTCTATTGGCGGCCTCCTATTTTTCTTTTAAAACAATACAGTAAACATTGAAAAAACTGTCTCAAAATATAGTAAAAATTACTAATTACTGATAATAAAGCTTAAAATAATAAAAAAGGAATGTTTTACCGTTCTAATATCAATCCCCGAAGTGTGGGTATTCACAGCAAGAAAGGTACTTTCAATATGAACTTGACGCTTCGACGGCGCAATCGCTGCTGAAGCTCAGTGTGCGAAGAGTGAGTGTCGTAATAGGAAAGTAACGGTTTGTACATATAGAGTATGAACTAAGGTGGTAATTCGAGTAGCAAATATGTCACTTCATTACGTTTTAAATGAATGCAAGCTGAAAATGTGCAGAGGGCCGAAGTTTGGGGGGGGGCCGACGTATGGCGTATTTACCCTATATTTAGCTTCTTAAAATACTTACTTACAGGTATATTTCACACCATGGCATAACTAAAGATAATAGGTATAAGTAATGCATAACTAAGAAAACTCATCATAAAATACTCGCCCTTCTTCTAAAAGGGACATAAATATAAATGGCGAAAAGTAGATAAGAGACACCTTAACTTAACTTTTCGAAGGAAACAAGTGTGTTGTTATGTTATAAAACATTTTGAATTTCTTTATAGGTAATTCGCTTTAATGAAAATTTTATAGTGCACCTTCCTGTTGTAGAAAATTTCGTAAGATTTTTATATTATTTAAAATTTTGAAAAACAACGTTAATTTGAAGCAACCCCACCAAAATTTTTGGCAAATCATGCCATCGAAACCGAAATGTGATTGCAACTACTTTCTTTCTGGCCAACCAAACGAGGTTAACGACGATTCTCATCGTGTTCAGAATTAATAAGTGATATTGTACGTTTTATATGAACCCCTATAGAATATAAATGGCTGTAACAATTCCAATGATGTTCTATTTCTATTGTGATTCTGTTAAATAAACAATTCGACGACGCGCGACGATGGTTAAAACTTCAGCGTGATTGAAGAATCGATCATAGCGGCTCTAAAATCTGAAGAATATTCCTAATGTTATAAATGAAAATTCGTAATACTACTAATATTATAAATGCGAAAGTTTGTGAGGATGTATGTATGTGTATGTAGGTATGTTTGTTACTCTTTCACGCAAAAACCACTGAACGGATTTGGCAAAAATTTGGTACACAGATAGTTTATAGCCTGGATTAACACATAGGATAGTTTTATCCCGATTTTATGTTCCCGTGGGATAATTTTCGAGTTGTAGCGGGTGAAGCCGCTGGCAACAGCTAGTATGGAATATTCTGTTCTATTACTCTAGCAGTAGAGTGTAAATAACAATTATATGTTTAGATCAAGAACAATATTAGCAACATTGTTATTAAAAACATTGATAAAGTAGCGATTTTAGGCCCACTGTACCGGTTTCACTTTAACACAAAAATTATCAGAAACAAATGAAAATGGATTCGGCAATCAAATAGCAATTAACAATAAAAATTAAGTACAAAAGATTCCTAAAAAATATGAGGTGACCGTAATTTAACGTCACAAATTATGCCAATTAATAAATAATAAACAAGATTAACTACATAACTCATTTAAATTGGAGCAAGTTGACTTGCTATAATTTGAAGCAGGTACAAGCAGGTACAGTTACAGTTTCTCGTTTATGGAAGAGGGTGTCCTTATCACTTTTCAGCTATGATGACCAGACCTAGGTAACGACCAGGATAGAGCTATTCCAGGTAGCGGTATTACCTACTACAAGGTACCGTTATATTAATTAAGTACCTGCTTCTACACTTCTACGACTTATCGTTTGCGTGAATAAGGTATTTGACTGGAAAAATCTGTTAAGTCCATCAAAAAATATCAAAAAATATTTGACATGTATTTTTTCTTTTGTTACTTAAATCAAAATTGACGAAGATACGATGCTTTTAATACTGCAAATACGTCACATGCAAGCACTGTTTTTACTTGCTTCTGACGTCACGAGCCGGGCCACCCTCACGAATTTTGATGCGTTATATCTTTGTATAGGTATTTAGATATGCAAATACGTATCCATTTTTTTTCTAAACTCTACTGACGAATCAATTAGATTTGCAATATATTGATACTTTCCACATGCCATTTCGTACTTTCCTCTACGGTTAGGTCTTAAAATAAGATAATGTTATCATACTTTTACAATTCAATGAAGTACTGCACAATCCACATAAATAATGGATGTGGATTATTAAGTCCTACATCAAAGAAAACCGATTACCACTCCATTATTTATCTGAATTATTTCTGCGCCAAAGTCTACAATTAAAATCCTCCATCTTTCGCGCCTTCTCAGCCATAAGCTGGGTTATTTTTAAAACCTGTAACGTTTTTTCGCAATTTTTTTTTTTGACAGGTCATTTATTTTTTACTTAAAATTATGTACTGTACCTATTAACAAGTTTCGAGTTTGTTGAGAAAGGAAAAATATAAACATACCTATATAAAAGGTTCTCTTCTAGCTCCAACAATTCTTTTCACTAGAGTCTCCACTTTCGTAGAACCAGTATTCCCATTCTAGGTCGTGTAGTGATATATGCCAGTTAGGAGAAGGGTAATGTTTGTGAAACGACATTTACCATGCTTATTTTATGTTTTGAGTTCCCGATATTTTAGAACTGTAACAAGCGCCATGCCATGATCACGGAGCTTATCGGTACGGGATACTTTGCCATGTTTGTTTTCCGATATGAATGCATTTTGTAAGCGCCGTGATCATGGATGAACTCGATGATCATGATGCTTGCATTGTAAAAGTGCACGGACGAATTCCGTGATCCGTGATGATGGCGCTTGCAACAGCGCCGAAATAGCGGAAACTCAAAACAAATAATAGACATGGTATTTTTGGGACGCGACTTGACGCTGCCGGCCATGGTTAGCTCCATGGATGGTCAGTAGCGCAGTCCAGAACCTCCAGCGATGTATGCCTACTTGTGAAATTGTCACCTACGTTGCAAAAGGAAGCTTCGCAAAAGCGAAAGCGAGATAACGAACTCCCACAGCAGACGAACGGAAAAAATATCACATTCAAGTTATTCAACTTTATTGTCAAAAGTTTTTAAATCCAAAACCACGACATCAGCTTGTTTGTATAAGGATGCGTTAAGTTCTTGTGTCACATATGGAAAGCAAGCTCGCCTTGGCTCAAGCTATAATAAAATCACTTGTATGCATCGGACGGGGGTGTCGCGAAATACCCACTTAATGTTGAAATGTCAACGTTCGGTCGTCCTCAACAATAAATTGGGGTCTGTAGTACCTTCACCTCATAAGTATGGCAGGGGGACTAAATTGGTTACATTCGAAGAATCGTAATCTAACTTTTTGCTAATATTATAGAAAGTTTGTGAGGATGCGCTTTCACACAAAAACTGCTGAAAGATGACGTATGACAAGTCATACGTATATTAATCCAGGATTAACATAGAATAGTTTTATCCTGATTTTATCTTCCCGTGGGATAATTTTTGAGTTGTAGCGGTCGAAGCAGCTGGCAATAGCTACTACGTTAATAATTCTGTGAATCACATTTCAATTCGTAAAATAGAGGTAGGTATTATGAATTCTCAATTTGTGACAACTGAACGAAGTATAAATAACATGATTCATAAATATAATTAAAAATATTATTTTCCTGTTATAATTTCCCTGAAGCGGGCTTTTTATATCTTGCATTAATTTGACCGCTTCAGTGTTGGAATTGGTCTACACTTGTAATAATGTCTGTTTAGTCAATTCCTAGACTGTGCGCTACGAAGAGGTCGTCGTCAAGATATCAGATAGACATTCACTAAGGTAAGAGAATTCACTTCACGAATATGCCCGCGGATAGTTTGTACTGTGCTTATCTATCGCCACAACAATACACTACACAGATTCATTAGTTTGTTGTATGGACATGCGGTGCAGACTTGCCTTATGATTACGTACTAAACTGTACATTTAACGCTGGTGCATGCAAGAATGCATTCTTAAATAATAACACTGCAGAATGCTTAGCACCATATATCTTGCCAAACTGAAGTAAGATTAAATTAACACTCATGTACTATGTGATGGAATAGGCTAGTCCCTAAACCCCCCCCCAGAAAGGCAACCCTGTGCGCCTGCACAGTGGCTCACAGTGCGTCCTTGTTTCAAAACAAAGGACTTTATCAAACAAAGCGTCCGATCCACAACCACTACAGTACAAGGAATTCTTTGTTTAGTTCAATTCATTCATCTGCCTTCATTATTTCCGCTATCTTGTATATTATCGACGAGTATTAACTATTCTAAGCCACAAGGAATGAATAGATAAGTATAGAATCTAGCTATCGATTGCGTGACCTGAAACTGATTATTTCAGTCATGATATCTATCTACGTACCTATCATCTTTTACAGGGCATACGTTTTGTATTTACGCACGCAATTGTTTTAGTGTGTGATGATAAGTAGAAGAAATTTTTTTTAATTTTTTTATGGTTTTATTTCCTTTATTCTCTCCCTCTCACAGAGCGAAGGCCTGTGTGACTGTGTCCCAGCAGTGGGAACAATATAGGCGATGATGATGAAGTCCTTTATTAAATAGGTAAAGCAAGGTCTATTCTAGATGGATGTAATTCATTGTCACATTCATGGTGGATTTGGAGGGAACTTGGATTCCATCTTCGTATTTTGTGTCAAGTTGCATCTGGACCTCAGTGTTAGAATGATCATTGATTTCATACTTATTTGTTGATTTAGACAAGTTTGGTAAACTAATAGTTATGGCGTCATTATGACTTTCCAATTTTATCATTCACTGACACTCAATTGAAACAAGTGGCATATTATTATAATGTTAACGTTTTGTTATTTGCGAAATTTTTACTAAGTATACCTACTTTGATTGTAATTAACACTAATAAATAATGTGTAAAAAAATACATATTGGCACCTAATGAAATCTGGCATGAATATGTAAGTGTTTAAATGTCATTTAATAAACACAATTTTATTACGAGACCAATGATCGGCTAATGAAATTAAACTTTTACGAACTTTTAGTAAAATGACAATGGGGTCGTGTGGGAATCATCTATACATATAATAAATTTGTAGAAAAGTGGTGTCTGTACAATGGAAATATATAAAAAAAAAGTAGCAGGGGTTGTTAGTATATCGATGCCGAACCCGAAAATGTAGTTAATTTTTTTTTTGTCTGTTTGTCTGTTTGTCGGTTTGTCTGTTTGTCTGTTTGTCTGTTTGTCTGTTTGTCTGTGTGTTTGTGCACGCTAATCTTCGGAACAACTGGACGGATTTGAATAATTTTTTTTTTGTTGTATAGGTATTAAGTCCCGTTAACATATAGGCTATAATTTATCTTGGAAACTTGAACACCTGATGCAGAACCGCAACAGACCTGCTTAACTATAAGAGATACAGAAATGGTGCCATAGCAAAAATTGTTCCACGTGATGAGCATTTTCTGCTGAGAGAATAAATTCGAAGATCCTGGACACCTGATGTGGAACACCAAGAGCCCAGCTACACTATGACATATACAGGAACGACGTCTTAGCAAGAGTTGTTCAGCCTGATAAGCACTCTCTGTTGCTGTATAAAAATTTGAAGATCTGGAACACCTGATGTGGAACTCCAAGAGCCCAGCTACACTATAACATATAAGTGAATGACGTCTTAGCAAGAGTTATTCAGCCTGATGAGTACTCTCTGTCAACGTATAAAAATTGAAGATCTGGAACACCTGATGTGGAACTTCAAGAGCCCAGCTACACTGTAACATATGCAGTAAAGACGTCTTAGCAAGAGTTGTTCAGCCTGATGAGCACTCTCAGTTGACGTATAAAAATTAAAGAACTGGAACACCTGATGTGGAACCCCAAGTGCCTAGCTACACTATAACATATACAGTAAAGACGTCTTAGCAAGAGTTGTTGAGCCTGATGAGCAACCTCTATTGTCGTATAAAAATTGATGATCTGGTACACCTGATGTGGAACTCCAACAGCCCAGCTACTTTATAACATATATAGGAATGACGTCTTAGCAAGAGTTGTCCAGCCTAATGAGCACTCTCTGTTGACGTATGAAAATTGAGATCTGGAACACCTGATGTGGAACTCCAAGAGCCTAGATACACTATAACATATACAGTAAAGACGTCTTAGCACGAGTTGTTGAGCCTGATGAGCAACCTCTATTGTCGTATAAAAATTGAAGATCTGGTACACCTGATGTGGAACTCCAACAGCCCAGCTACTTTATAACATATATAGGAATGACGTCTCAGCAAGAGTTATCCAGCCTAATGAGCACTCTCTGTTGACGTATGAAAATTGAGATCTGGAACACCTGATGTGGAACTCCAAGAGCCTAGATACACTATAACATATACAGTAAAGACGTCTTAGCATGAGTTGTTGAGCCTGATGAGCAACCTCTGTTGTCGTATAAAAATTGAAGATCTGGTACATCTGATGTGGAACTCCAACAGCCCAGCTACTTTATAACATATATAGGAATGACGTCTTAGCAAGAGTTGTCCAGCCTAATGAGCACTCTCTGTTGACGTATGAAAATTGAGATCTGGAACACCTGGTGTGGAACTCCAAGACCCCAGCTACACTATAACATATATAGGAATGACGTCTTGGCAAGAGTTGTTCAGCCTGATGAGCACTCTCTATTGACGTATAAAAGTTGAAGATCTGGAACACCTGATGTGGAACTCCAAGAGCCCAGCTACACTATACTTAATATACATACATAGAAATGAAGTCTTAGCAAGAGTTGTTTAGTCTGATGGTCATTTCCTGTTGACTAACAAAAATGAAAGATCTGGAACGTCTGGAATCGTCTCGCGCATCCCGTTGTTTTCCCGTCCCCAGGCTCTTAGAATTCGACATCAGACGTTTCAGATCTTCGATTTTGACGACCCCGTCGTCGCTGGCATAAGCAACAGGATCCGCGTACGAAGTCGCGGGCAGAAGCTAGTGAATTTATAAAAATAGCAGACTAGGGCCCCAGTCACCCATTCAAAATGGCTTTGGAGAGAGCTTGGATTCCATTTGCAATTTTACTTATTACAATTTGCATTATATAATTCTGTCGTCTAGTCTAGAAGGACGTTATCAAGCAAAGTCACCTTGGATGGGATGGGAGGCTGCTGGATTACATCCGTCTAAATTTTAGACGCATTAGAGCATGCGATGCAATACACATTAAGAATATTCTAGACTCTAGACTTTAGAACATGTTAAAGTTTAAATCGTAAAAGTGATCAAATTTTGAACTAGATATCAACTAATGATATGTTATGTATTTATATACCTATAGATTTAGATACATAAATTATTATCAAGGTCGTTAGAAATACATCAAGTTAGGTACCTACTAATAAAATTAACCTACTAGCCCCGATCATTACGTAGGTAGGCCTGCAAACTAATTAAATTAAAATTTAGAATTCAAGCTGCTGATCACCATCCTTGGCAATACGTGATCAATTAATTATAAATACCTGTTGATTTAAGATGCCCCATTTAGGTGATATCAGAATGAATCATTAATACCTGTATACAACAGTTAATTTTTTTTTTTTACTTTTTTTTTATACGTGGCAAAATCCTCAAATGAGTCCTCCAGCCCCGGGCAGGGCGGGAGGGACTGTCAGACTTCTACTGACTAAAATCCACGGTGTCCTTCAGTAGCCTGTTATGTTCCGGGGTCACGGTAAGGAAATAATCCCGCGACCCAAATAATCCCGCGACCCCATAATCCCGCGACCCTATACAACAGTTAATTTGGCAAAAAAACTCCAAAGGGAACGATTTTTTTTTCTAGCCTGGTAAAATCATCAAGTGAGTCCTCCCACCCATACTGTCAGACTCGTGCTGAATAAAAAAATCGCTTGTCACCTGCTTACAAGATATGATTTTTTTTGTATTAGAAATATCACCAATTTTAATGATTTTTATTTACTTTTTAAATGATTTTTTAATTATTATTATATTATATTTTTATTTTAGGTGCTTACTTAGACATTGCACTCTCTCAGAAAGGAAAAAAATCATACTGATCTGCAAATTTGAAGTGCATTTAATTTCATATCGATGCAAGAATAATTACTTTCCTTGAAATCGACAGATTTTATTTATTTATTTATTGTTTATTAACAAAGGGACACTAACAGCTTCTGTATATAAATTAATAAATAGTTTTCATATGTACAAGGCTTATACAGTCGCCAATAATAGGTGAACCAACATTCACAAACGTAGGTGGACTTTTTTCGTGAACTCCAATAAAAAAAAACTTAGAAAAAACTTTTTTTTAATATTCCTGGCGGGTAAATAGGTCCCTAAACAGACTACCTAAAAAAAATATAAACATTTGGCCTGGAACACCCTGTATGTATGATATATCATTTTAATACAGTTTCATCTAATCATTATTAATGTTTAAATTGTAAAAAAAATTAAGAATGAGCGAAGGTGGGAACGTGGAAAATAAAATTAGTGTAATGACAATTAGACTATTTGTTATCCTATTTTCGACATATAGAATTTCAGTTTACATTTTTAATTTATTTTATGTTAAAATAAATGAAAATTAATAAATAATGAGATTAAATACTTAATTAAATTAGTTTTATTTTTATTCATAAATCATCGGCTTAGAAGTCACTTAGTGGCTTTAACTTTTAAAAATGTGTCATTTTGAGAATGTGTCATTTTGAGAAATGACATTTTGCGAATGTGTCATTTTGCTAATGTGGCATTTTGCTAATGTGGCATATTGAGAAATGACATTTTGCGAATGTGTCATTTTGCGTCAATATGTCATTTTGCGAATGTGGCATTGTGCGCCTAATCCTCCCTATCACAGTGAGGAAGCCTGACCCAGCAGTGAGAACATTATAGACTGTTTATGATAAGCACAAGAAAGAAAAGAAATTAAAAGGTGATCTAGCGGTAATGCATCTGTACCTTGAGGAACCGAGTTATGCCTACATTTTCATTAATAACACAAAGTTGATAAAGAAGAAACACAAAAAATGCAAAAAAAGAAAATAATTGAACACCGTCTTATATTTTTAAATGTCGGATGCTAAAAAGCTCTAAACGCTGCTTAGAGCTTTTATCCTCTTTGGCTCAGTCTATTAGTTGAAATTCTAATCCGCTACACTTCGAAACTACGTAATTATTATTTATTATGAACATATAAAGAACAATAAAATTACAACCGTATTCAGCGAACGGAAACACGCGAGGCTGCGTTTGTTACGATTTGTCATTTTTATCATAATACTTAGGTAACGTTTACATTACCACAAACATGTCAGCGAGGAAAATAATTCCACTTATTATTTGTCACGTTTTTTGAATTACGCTTTTAACCGCTTTTCCTCATAATGTAAAAAAAACAATATTTTTACTGAAATAAGCAGTTGCAAAAATAACTGATGAGTTACTACATATAAGTAATAAATAACCCACTAAATAATTGTTATTTTTAGGATTAAATCACGACCACCAATATGTGACTCGGTTAAAAAAAAAACATCATTTGTTTAGCACAACTAAACAATAAAATTTGTGGTTTCTGTTTCTTTATCTAAACTAACTAAAACAGAAAATAAGTATACTTAAGGAAAACATTATTACTTTTGCATGTCTTTGTGATAGATAAACTCAATAAATACTTTTTACTTGAAGAAAGCTACAATCATCACAAGCGAGTAACATAGGCTACATTTTATTTTTATACAATCCAACACAAAAAGGATTTTTTGATTCAGACAAGTAGTTCCGGAGATTAGCGTGTTCAACCAAACAATGTTTGCATAGAGAAATTGATTGTTCAAAATTTTAGAACCTGCTTACAAAAAAGGACATGAGGACGGAGCCTAAATTATTTAGTCTTTTGTTAGTCTAAACACCTAGGTATTTAATTATGGTTGCGGGGCATACGTATACCGCGACTCCGGTACACAAAGGGCTACCGAAGGGCACCGTGGATTTTAGTCAGTACAAGTCTGACAGTCCCTCCCGCCCTGCCCGGGGTGGGAGGACTCATTTGATGATTTTACCACGAAAAATAAAAGGTATTTAATTATTAGGTACTTACCTAATCAATTATTTTTTAAAGTCGCAAATAGCCAGAACGACTTCTCATTGAATGTTATTATAATTATTATAGCATAGTTTCTGATGACCTAAAGGCAGTCTTATTTCAAAACTAGTTCAAAATTTAAATGATCGATAGGCATGGTTTTGAAACAGTGCCAATTTAGATCATTTTATTATTTGATATTTCTTTTAACTACTAACCTACTGGTACTTAGATATTTCTTTTTCGACTAGTTTGTGCCCGCAGCGATGCCCGTAAATTTCGTTTATTATCCCACGGGAACGAATTACCGGAATAAAAGTTTCCATTGTGTTAATCCTGGTTATAAACAATCTCTGCATAAAATTTCATCCAAAATCATCCAGCAGTTTTTGTGTGAAAGAGTAACAAACATCCATCCGTCTTCACAATATACTGGTAGAGAAAAAAAGAGCCATTCAATTAACTATACAGCCGTCCATTATGTTATAATGAAAGTTATGATTGTGAGCGTCTTCAGCATTTATTTGCAGAAATACGCATTTAAGTGAACTTGTTGTAACTTTCATTCAACGTTGTTTACATAATATTCGTGTTGGTATCGTTATTGATTTACGCTAATTCATCCATCGTATTCTAACTAGGTCCCACCATTTCTTCAGGTCACAAGTTCACGGCTCTGTGACATGCTTTGTAAATTATGTATAACATAACATTATAAACGCGAAAGGAGTTCGTTTCTACATTTTGTGTTTTTGTTACCTTTTCACGCAAACCACTCTGGGGTTGATTTTGATAAATGACTATTTAATTTCTATACATATAATAAAATCGTAGAAAAGCAGTGTTTGTGCACGCTAATCTTCGGAACTACTGGACGGATTTGAATGATTTTTTTTTGTTGTAAAGGTATTAAGTCTGGCCAACACATAGGCTATAATTTATCTTGGAAACTTGAACACCTGATGCAGAACTGCAATAGATCAGCTAAAGTATTAGAGATACAAAAATAGCTCCATAGCAAAAATTGTTCCACGTGATGAGCATTTTCTGCTGAGAGAATAAATTTGAAGATATGGAACACCTGATGTGGAACTCCGAGAGCCCAGCTACACTATAACATATACAGTATTGACGTCTTAGCAAGAGTTGTTCAGCCTGATGAGCACTCTCTGTTGACGTATTAAAATTGAAGATCTGGAACACCTGATGTGGAACTCCAAGAGCCCAGCTACACTATAATAAAAATATACAGGAATGACGTCTGAGCAAGAGTTTTTTAGTCTGATGGGCATTTCCTGTTGACTTACAAAAATGAAAGATCTGGAACGTCTGGAATCGTCATGCGCATCCCGTTGTTTTCCCGTCCCCAGGCTCTTAGAATTTGACATCAGACGTTTCAGATCTCCGTTTTTGACGACCCCGACAGGACCCGCGTACGAAGTCGCGGGCAGAAGCTAGTTTTAAATAATAACGTTGCCCCACCCTAGGAATTTCTTCCTCTATCGTAAATAGAGTATGGTGAATGGAGACCCTTAAGGCGCGGGCCACATAGAAGAGACGTAGGTATCGTAAGACGAGGACGCGTCGCGGACGTGCGAAAATGTATGCGAGTCGCGTCCGCGCCCCGTCTCTTCTGTGTGTTTTCGCGACGCTTCTATACATTTTGTATGAAAGAGACGCCGAAGAGACATAATGTCTCCGCCCCGTCTGCGTCTTACGTCTTTTCTATGTGGCCCGCGCCTAAGGTTATGGCTCAAAAGCTAGTTTTATTTTATTAACAAACGTAGATCATGAGTTCCCACTGTTGGGCCGTCTCTCTAGGGGAAAGGAGCTTTTATAAACCATACGGTCCGAGTGAGAGTTGGTAGATGCCACATGTATATTTGTGTATCTTCGTTTTATTTCTTCTATGCTTGCTCTGGATTTTTTCCTTTACCGTTTTGAGAGCAGAGCAATGGTCACTAAATTAATAATTAAATAAAGTATTGCCTGGGATCAAACCCACTACTTAAATAACTAGGTAATAAAATATTAAATAACTAACTCTTAAATCGGGGTTCCTGCCGCCGGATCCGCTGCCTGAGTCGTTTTCTTTTTTTTTGCAAAACTCTTAAATAAAATAATACGTCTTTATTAATATCTTACTTTTACTTTCTAGATCGAATAAATTAAGTTGCTAGTTTAGAACATTGTTTTTTGTTTTGTCTTTTGCGTATTGATTACTTATACATAAAATCAATAATCGGAACCAGTGGAAGAAACTTAATATTATTATGGTAATAAGCACACGACAAATCGTGCGAGTGGCATCGTATCAAGCGACATGTAACACTAGCCTAGTTTGGAGCCCCAAGTCTGCCTACTTGTGTACTTCGGAAGGTTGCTCAATGCTCGTCTGGGACACGTCCCACCTGCATTAGATTTCCATGACAAACAGCTGTTGCACTACAACTTTCTTAAAAATAATAGATGGTTTGGCATAGTCCTGCCAAAAAGAGCTAACCCACTATTTCTACTACTGTGAATTTAATAAAATAACTATAAAATATTGATATTCAGTAAAATTTGTCCTTTATAGGTCTTAATCATAATATTTGAACAAATTCGAAATAAACCAAAAATGATTAAAATTCCTGCTCATAACTAGAGATTTTATGTGGCTTGGTATGTTTTGGCATAACTACGAGTCAGCTCAATTTATGACTGTGTAAACAAATTAATTCAAGTCTGTATGAAAAATATGTAAAATTCTTTTTAGTACGTCATGTAATATTACATCAAAGGCGTAACGGTATTTATTTGACCTAGAAATATACCAACTACGTCAACTGTACTTTTTTCAGTAGATACCTAGTTAGATTCCTATTTACCTATATCGACTTTGCAAAAGCATGTCATTAATCAATTTTTAAAGAAGATTTCAAGGATAGCAGTTCACAAGCATGTGTGTTTTTTGTAGTCTATGCGGTATGTATTTTATCATTATGCTCGTTTACCACCAAAGACATTAAACTATATACGAGCAATAGACGGGACATCACGAAGAAATTTGTCATCCAAAACTTTTTACCAATAGGTAAAAAGTCCCTCAGTCTAGTAGTCGCGTTGCTATGCAACGCTTAGATAGCGCTACTGACGCACGGCATCAAAAATTTTGTATGTCAATTTTCCCAATGCCCGCTCTATAGGTTCTTTTAAATCTCTTTGTTTACCACTAAAATATTCAAACATATTTATAATAAGTAGGTATAGTGGTATACACTGACACTCAATAAATTCCTATTTTTTAAATAAATTCAAATACACAATGCAAAGCAGTCACTGAACTGTTGAATCACCAGTGTTGATAAAAATAAAATGACTTGGGTACCAACAAACAAATAATATGTATTTGGAATGATTCATAAAAAAGACAATTGTGCCATTATTGATATACCTACATGCAAAAGGATAAGTTGACAGCACAAAAGTGAAATTCAGTTATGTTAATCAATAACAAAATTAGACGCATATAACCAGAATATTAGAATACATTATAATATCGGGAAAATTATAGCAAAAATACAATTTTCATATTTAATACTAACTTTTATCCTCTGTTCTACTCGTTTTCACCCCCGCAGATAGCCTGCTTTTGGTCGCAGCATGTAGTAGTAAAAGCTTTTGTATTTCCTTAATAAATGGACTATCCAACACAAACGTATTTTGCAATTCGAACCAGAAGTTCCTGAGATTCAGCTTTGTAATTTCAAGTTTAAATCATGCTACAACAATTATAAATATTTGGGTAGGTCATTGCAAATAGTAATAGTAGTAACAAGCTTTTCTTTATCTTGAAGAACTTGTCCCATTTATGAAGGTTAATCGTTCGAGAACAATATATTATTGTTTTGATATGGTCATAATATTATCTGTTTTTCAAACATACGATTACGTATATAAGTGTGTATTTGTGCCTGCGTAATCGCACGGGTCGAATCGACACAAGAGGTCAGAGTTTTTATCGGAATCGTCATACAGCGCTGGCAGTGAGGTCAATTGTCGTCTGATTTTCACAAGTGCCTTATTAACGCAATTATCTAATAACTGTGGATTATATTTAGTCTTTAACATAAACTTAGATACTCTACATGTAAGCACTTACTAAATTATTTGAGAACAACTAGCGTAAATTAAAATATTCAACAGTGTCAAATATTATGTAGTTAAAGTTATGGTTAATTTCATGAACGGTAGCATTTTCCCATTTGGACGCAAGTAAACAAACACTGATAAAGAAAATTTTGAAGGTACGTAATTTTTCAGGTATCATATTTTTTGTTATGAAGATTATCTAAGCAAATATTAATGAGCGATTTATTTTATCTCAACACTGCTATATAAAATATGAAAACTGAGATTTTGCTAGGTTAACACTTCGTTTATTGGTCATGTCTTCGCTAGTAATAAACTTATAAGACATTTTACGAGAGTAAGAGAGAAAATTTATACTTATTACTTACCCCAAAAACCAAAACTGATTTAATAACTGTATAACAAGCGGTTTTTTTTTAAACGCACCATGCGATCTATATGAATCTGATTGTTTAGATATGCGTACACGTTTTCCGGCGTCCAGGCCGGCAAGGCGGCCACTAACACTATTTATACTTCACTATAGATAGCTGGGCAGCGCGGCACGGACACTGAATAGCAAATGAGAAAAATCTGAGCGATGACCACGTCTCGTGCCCTCATCCACGACCAGCAGACGCTCGACCCTATTTAATTTACTTTAAATTTGGTCTACAATCTGCATTATACCTACCTTACCTCGCGTTGAATGAAAGTAAAATAACAAAACTTCACTCAATCGCGAGAGACACGTGCCAAGAATTAAGAGAATTTTGCCAACAAAAGCAAATTCGGCCATTTGTTATACTTTACCATTAAGTGTCTCGGATTGTCCAACTATTTACATAAAACTTCTGAATAAATTCCAAGATACAATCTTGATATCTCGTACATTTTATAGATGTGTGAAACGCTCATTTTATGAAATGAAAGCTAATTTCCATTTTAAGCGAGAAGCACTAATACTCATCTAATGCATAACATACAATAGGTATTATATCTAATACGTGGGACGTGCTAACAAATATAATTGAAGTGCATTCCGATGAGAGCATGTGCTTACAATAGGTGAAAGTAAGTTCGATGAACCAACGAAAGTTTTTACAAAGGGATTCTGGATGCCAGTTGCCAGCCGGGACAGGGCGTGTGAACGGACTCTCCAGAAAGTAAAATGTGCAATTGTTCGTGCGACTACAATGTTAGGAAGACACTTTTATCAGCGATACGAAATTGTCGGACATAGTGCGTGATTCAGTGTTTATCGTAGGTTATTTTATACCAACATAATTATTATGTCGATTAGCTTTTACAGTGCACCTGCAATGTTAATGTAATGTGATTAAATTACGCATACAATAATCCCCACATATCGGCAGAATAATACATCCAAACGCTAATAATAAAATAAATATGAATGCATTAAAATTAAAAATATACAATTTTTTGTTCTATAAAAACGAACCAACAATTATAGAGCAACTAACCACTGCACCGACTCATCAGGCAAAATATATATTCGCTGAGAAAGCGTTCTAAGACAATTTTTCGATGATTCCCGATGTCCACCCCCAGCTAGTCCCCCGCTGGGGGACAGCGCAACTTTTTCTAAAAAATGTTCCCAATGTCCACCCCGGGGTGGCCATTAGGAACTTTTTTTAGAAAAAGTTGCACTGTCCCCCAGCGGGGGACAGTGATACGATTTTTATTTATTCCCGGTAGCGGGCCCTTTTAACTATTTTTAATACTTTGACTGAAAAAAAAAAACTAGTAATGAAATATAAAGATTGTAAATGTAAGCTTAGTTATGAAAAAATACTATTTTAACAATTTCACATACTTAGATCATTTTGTTTAAAACCATATCTTAGTTTGTACACACATATCTTAGTTTGTTTGGCTACACATCAAACTATGCAAAACCAATATAAGCTGACCGTTGAGTGTGCGGAAAGATTTCACAAAGCGAGATCAAGACAAACTGGTATTGTATAGGTTGATGTGTAACCAAACAAACTAACTATTACACAAACAAACAAACAAACTAGCCGTGTGTACTAGTAAAGTTTTAGTTAGCATTCTTCTGGGCTCGTTTTATTATAAGTTTGTTAGATGAAAACTTTTAATAAAGCGAGCCTGTAAAATTGGATTAGAAAAATTGGTATAATATTACTCTACATTGTATGAACATTTTAAATGATTAAATACTTTTCAGGTGTATATAATTAGAAATAAATGTCATATCCTAGTCAATTTCAAAAGAAAATTTTAAAACAAAATTATTACAATAAATAAACCTACTTTAAATTTTTAATTGTGGTGTTAATTAGAAGATTTTTTTTTATATAAACGTAAAAAATATTATTATTTTAATAATCTCATCATCTTCCTTTTAAGTCTTTAATCTGTAACGAGTCTTCACTCAAAGTTTACAAAAACAATTAAAAGGGAATAAATAAAAAAAAAGTATCTCCGTCCACCCGCGGTGGACACTGAGAATTCTCATTTTTAAAATTATAGCGCTGTCCACCCGTGGGGGACAACGTTGCAACTTTTTCTAAAAAAAGTTCCTAATGGCCACCCCGGGGTGGACATTGGGAACATTTTTTAGAAAAAGTTGCGCTGTCCCCCAGCGGGGGACAAGCTGGGGGTGGACATCGGGAATCATCGCAATTTTTAGTGATGTTTATAATCTTGCTCTACCTAGAAATTCGACCGTGTTAAATCGAAAGTAATGGTGTGAAGTGACTATTATTGTTTAGCTATATCGAATCAAATAATGATATTAAATTGTTTGAGAATTTAACTAAACGGAAATTAAAATAAACGCGAATAAAAATAAATATGACATATTCCTGGCACTTGTGACTTGAACCCATAAAATATGAATGCACGTACTATAGTCAAATATTCAATTAAGAGGAAGCAGAATCAATGAGGTTTGTAATTTCATCAATGCTACAGGTGACAGCCTCGTTAAACTGTTATCTTGCACCAACGACGACGTCGTTGTGTTGCACGTTTGCATCTTTTATGATTGCATCGCGAATTTGTGGTCGTGTGTTCGGGGAAAGTCAAGCGATGACGATATTTTATTTGACGGTTAACGCAACTGTAGTGAAGTTGCTGTAAATACCGTCTTGACATTTAAACGTAACAATAAAAAACGTTTATCTGAACTACAAGCAAATAAGACGATGACTCGTAAATAAATATCAGGTAAACCGCAAGATGTGGAGGAGCAATTTAGAGAAAGCTTATCGAGAAAGCTTGGCACTAGTCCAGAACACATAAACCGAGTTACTAGAAAAAGTTGCTGTGTTGAAGTAATATTATAAAGCCTATATTGTGTGTAATGAAATTTAATGTTATGATGCGGGATAGAATGCAGTTGCATAATAATAAACCCGCATATTACTATCGTAACGGATGACAAATTTATTCGGTATTTGTTCTATTAACCTGGAATTGGTTATTAAATCGATAATGTGTAATAAAAAAAGATTTAGGTAATAGTGTTACGTAGGTAAATCAATTATCGTACCGTATCTTAGTGCTATCGCAGATTGCCTACTACTTGGTTCGATAGTTCGGTGATGCATCGATTGAATAAGCAATCATACCTATTGACCGAGTCTGTTTGCGGCCTCAATAGTATGACCTTCTTGATGAAGCAAATATTGGTAACGCTGCATGCCCTCCAAAAACTAATGCACTTAGTTGAAATATGATAATGCGTTTGGAAACATAAACTAGTAGGTACTGCGGGATAAAAGGATAAAATGTATGTTGTATCAGGACAGTAGTTGACGATATAATTGGGCATTATAACCGGTGGGTAGTTGGACTATTTATTTACCCTGTTTACAATTAACGCACATTGTAAATTTCTTTTCTGCAAGTGCAACATTTTTTTCAGCAAATTGCTGCTATCAAAAGGTCAACGGGCGATTTGTATGGGAAAAAAACCCACGGCGGACATAAATCAAACCTTGAGGATATATAGCTATATGTCTCTTGGTTACCATGGTAAGGGTCGCATTCTTGTGGGCTGTGGGAATTAAAAAAAAAAAAATTAATACTTTACATTATTTATTCGGCGTAATTAATGCAGTTTCATCTAAAAATATGGCAGGGGTCGATTTCCTGCCACCGCAAGCCGGATCGCCCGGAGGATACGGTGGAGCATATGGTGCAGGTCTGCTCCGCTTGACCAGAGCACCGCACTGAGGCGATAGGCGCGACCTCTCCCACCCTGCATTGTTCGAGGTCATGCTGCGGGGTGAGACGGTCGGAATGGGAAGTGGTCGCCTCCTTCTGCGAAGCAGTCATGCTAGCGAAAGAGGAGCCAGGATGCGTGAGGGAGCGGATAGCATCCACCTCACGACCCAGCCGCCTCAGGAGACGCCCACCCACAGCAACGATTTTCGGGTATGCCCGGGTTTCAAAGAGCTGTCAGCAATATGACGGGGCCCCCCTCTTTGAAGGCCAAAGCCTGCCGGGGTCGTAGGTCTATTGGGTCAACGTGGCCCGGAACGTAAAGGGCTATTGAAGGACACCATGGATTTTGTTCAGTACAAGTCTGAAAGTCCATTTTTTTTTTTAGCTTGGTAAAATCATCAAATGAGTCCTCCCACCCCGGGCAGGGCGGGAGGGACTGTCAGACTTGTACTGACTAAAATCCACGGTGTCCTTCAATAGCCCTTTATGTTCCGGGGTCACGGTGAGGAAATAAAATCCCGCGACCCCGGCAGGCTTTGGCCCTCTGAGAGGGGGCCCCGTCAGTTTTTCTGACGCTCTTTGAGGCGCGCGTGGAACACGAAGCGCCGTCGACCAGGGCATGGTCCATGGTCGGACAGCGAGTTGCCCTTTACTCGCTGTCCGCATGCCCGCGCCTACGGTAGCCGGAGATCGTCTTGCGACGTCCGTTGCCGTGGGCGTCTCCCGCGGCGGCTGGGTCGTGAGGTGGACGCTGTCCTCTCCCTCACGCGTTCCGCCTCCTCCTTTGCTAGCATTACTGCTTCGCAGAAGGAGACGATCGCTTCCCATTCCGTCTCGCCCCGCAGCATGGCCTCGACCAGTGCCGGGCGCGAGAGGTCGCCGCCTATCGCCGCTGTGAGGACACGGCGGTGCTCTGCCCAAGCGGGGCAGTCCTGCACCGTATGCTCCACCGTGTCCTCTGGGCGATCCTCGCAGTGGTGACACCCAGGCGTTTCTTCCTTCCCCATACGACACAGGAACCTCCCGAAACATCCGTGCCCGGTGAGGACTTGTGTCAGACGGAAGGTGAGGTCGCCGTGACGCCTCTCCAGCCACTCCTCAAAGAGGGGTCTTACCGCCGCGATTGCGGCGTGCCCGAACCTCGGTTGCGACAGTCGTTCCCTCCAAAGTCTGAAAGTCCCTGCCCTATTTTTCCCACGTTTTTATAAACTCACTTTTCTTGTTTGTTTATTTGTTTGTTTTTATGCCATAAAGCTTCTTCAGTGAACCGACAAGACAATATTGTCTTGACAGTTTAAATGTTCGATTCAGTCTCACGCGATTTAATAAATAAATGTATTACTGCATTTGGGATACACAAAACGATGTCGAAAGCATGTTAATATAAAGCTTAGTGCGTGTGGTGTTATTTATTGTATTACACGAGGTAAGTTAACTAGTGAATAACACTAGGTGATTTCAATGTCATTATAAAAACAGTTCTGAAAGTATGTTTTTTCTGTGACGTAAAATGGATTCAATACGTAAATCATAAAGCAGGTCGCAGAAGGCATTTTTTTTGCAAAATATGAGGACCGTAATCTGTTTTATGAAGTGTGCAATGCAATGGATTCTAGGACTATTTAAAACATGTTGCCACGTGCTGGAGTGGTCTAGTCCCCTGCCAAACCTCATCCCTCGGACGCCGTATAATATGAACCCAATCACTATGTACGGCAAGTCTATTCTTTGAGAAAAGCAAGCCAAATACTTAGGTGTTGACCCTCTACAGTCTCCTTACCTTCCGTGTCCATGTAAAGGCAGTTCGCGTTCGGCTGCCTTTACCGGAGGTAGGCTTCATTTCTTGCTTACAGCAAGAAGCAAATTGTCACTCAAGTGCAAATTGCGTCTTTATAAAGCTGTCATCCGTCCTATTACACGTACGTTTTTTTAGACCACGATAATTGCTGACAACATCAAAAATATACATCTTTACAATCCTAAAACTAAATGAGAAAAGGCAAAGATTGGTCCTCATATTTTGCATACAGATGTCTTATGGCGGCCCGGCCTATTACAGAAATTCCAAAAATACAGTAAAAACTAAAAAAAAAGGAACCGACTTCAAATGCAAACACAAAAAAGTGTAACTTTTCTTTCGGAAGTCGGCGAAATAAAAAACAAAGCCACCGACTAGACTGGATATTGTTTTTTTTTTATTTACCCTTTTTTCATCGAATATGGCCACCGACTTCGAAAGAAAAAATATTTTATCCTTTTTGTGTGTTTGGTTTTGAAGTAGGTAGGTTCCTTTTTTAAGTTTTTTTTTTTTTGTTTTACTGTTTTTAGTTTGGATGTTCAACAAAAATCTTCGTATATTCCACGTCTTTGAAAATCTACAATCCAAGTAAGCAACAAAAAAGGGCGGAAAATCTATGCGAGCAATGAGATATCCATGATTGTTATAATACTAAAAACTTTTCCAGAATGTTAGGAACACTTTTCTGAAAACAGCATCAAAATCGGCACAATCTATAACCGCGGACAAACATACATACGTCATACGTACAGGTCTAACTGAGTACCTATTTATTTTTAAGTCGGTTAAAAATCAGGTTTAGTGGCTTGTAAACTATTGTATATAGTCGATCAAAACAAAAGAGAATCTGAAACGTACAGATCAAGAGGATAGACAATGAACGGAGATTTTTCGAATAAATACATTTTTCGTTATAACTTTGTTCTCCAATGGATTACAACAAAAATAATTGAGTGTATTATTATGTGAATTATGCTCTTTCATTCTAGACCATTTTCATTCATGTCCGCGACCGGGTCGGATTGCGCCCGATGACCTTTCTCAATCTTTAATCTCTATTCTATATGACTTGTAAAGGCTTTATTTTATATTTCGCTCTCCTTTTCAACGAATTGATTGAAGTCGCTTTGCAAATGACATCGAAAATGAGAGATCATTTAGCAAGTAACCACCAAACTGGTTTAAAGCTCAAGCACACGATGACACGACCCAGATCTGAATACTTAAACCCTATGGCATTTAGCTCAAAAAGGTTGCAAGAGAAAATGGTTCTTTTTCTGCGATATTACTTCTGTTAACGCCTTTATCTTTGCTAACTGGTAGTCGGAACAGGTTTCTAAGCAAATACATTATGTGCTTATATGGCCTTGGATCTTTTCTTGCATAATGGCTGCAGGTTTGTGAACTCAGTTGGGTTGGGCATAACATGGCCATAGTAACGCAATTGGTGCTCTTTTAGGGTAATGATTATTTTAACATTAAAGGGAACTACCTGCTCAGTCTACACACCTGATGGCAGCTATCATACCAGGGTACTAAAATGCTGTTTAAATTGATTATCGTTCTCTTCTACACTTTTGCGTAATTCTGGTAAAATGTCCTAACCCACATCAAAATTTCCCGAATTTTCCGTTTTTCGAAGTTCTTGAATTGATTTTTGGTACTTATATATCATCGATTTTATTTTAAAATCTTTTCTTAACATTCGCATAATTATTATGTACTTATAGGAATGTTGGATTAGTTTGAGATACCGAACTGTTTTATTTTTAGGGATTGAGGCAATCCTCAATAATAATAATAATAAACCCGCAGGGCAGCTTGTGGCGAGCTGTTGGGCAGTTGCGACCCCACGGACCTGATCTCCCGGGAGATATCTTGTTCCTCATCTCTGGCTTGCCTTTATTGGCCGGCCAGAGTGAACACTGACGAGGAACAGACCTCCCACCTCTTTCTTGCCTTAACTGGCTGGCTAGAGTGGAGATTCGCAAGAGCAAACGTGCTCGGAGTAAGGAAGTATTCCAGTAAGTGTTTGTAGGGATCGACCATACTTCCGGGTTCCTGGTCGATTCTGAGAACTGTGGAATACCTCTCCACTCCTCAAGCACCTCAGGATATGTTACCCCCTTGTCGCTACGTCACCTAGTGCTAGCGATATGTTTGGGGGTCCATTTGTTGAGTGTGCAAGTCACCCCCTGCCATCGTATCTATGTATAAAAAACATTGATTAGGCAGGGGCCATAGTTTTTCCATAATCATTATTTCACCAGTCCACCGAACCCACCAAACGCCATAACCCTGTCTTTTGTTTCCATATTCCGCAATAGTCCAACTCCAACCGGGGGTTGTCCTTGGGTATACTGGTATAGTTCAAACAGGGATAACCGCCGGTTAGAGCCTCATTTCATTTAAAAATGCGTAATGGGCCTCTGCAAGATGGCTTCGGCTCCTGGCACGCCCTTCAAAAGTCCGGGATCCCATGATCCCGAGATGTTAAAAGAAATTTAAAATAATAATAATAATAATAATGAGTCAATACTCATTATAGCAAAACTTAGGTAACATTTCTTTTAAAAACAGATTGTACTAAACAGTTGTAAATTACAACACATCTGATAACATGTTTATGTAAAAAACTGCACAGTACAGAACATGGGGCCTAAATAGGCTCTCTCAGCCCTGCACTTAGACCTGTTATAAAATTTAGCCATCTACTTAACAAATGAGGAAAGAAGACAATCGTAAAAGAGACCTACGGTATGCATAAGGCATGAGATCGTAATACATCCGTGTAGGGTTAATGATTGAATGTTTCGTAACTAATAGGTATTAGGTGTCAGTAAAACCCTACGGAAGCCAATTATTATGCAAGTGCAATGTTCCGTTCGCGACTGTAACGGTGTTGCAAAGAGAGAGACAGTGGGTCTGTCCGTCCCTCCCCAATCCCACCATAGCATCAGTAAAGAGATTACTGGTTCTACTCACATATTTGGCTTAACAAGATATCGAGACCTGTTTAAAAATCTAGAATGAAATAGAAAATAACAGCACATGCTTTATGGCCAGCATTATCAACAATTCTACATATCGTACGAATTATGTACTTATTGTGTTTTATATCTTATAGAAATCTAAATGAGACTGACAAAAATCGATATTATATAAACACAGTAAAACTTTCTCACCCAGCAGTCTCAGTGGCATAATAGAATTAATTTTAAAAACTTATGATGAGTCAAATATAGAATTTACTCATACACACATTAATATGTTTGTGATTACTAGCATAAGTTAAATTGTTTTTTAATTTTTTGGACAAACTATTAAACTCTTTATTGTTTTATATTCTAATTCTTCACTTTTGTTAGCCAAATACTTTAGGGAAGTAAGTTAACTATTGCATTAAGCTGTGCGAAATTGAGCAAAAAGAAAAAAAATCACTAACAAACACAAACAAACTGGTGATGAAACCGCAGAGCACAGCTAGTAAAAAAAATGATTTCTGTGTAGATACTCTAATGATATAATTTACGCGTAATAGTCATAATTGTTATATGATATGACTATGCAAGTAAAATTTAGTGCAGGAAACGGGACAAGTCATTCAGAAAGCTGAACAAAAAAGACAAAAGCTAGATGCCGTTGATTAGGTAATCTCACGAATGTTCAAATTACTGCCGTAAAGGGAGATCACGCAAGTGGCCAGTGAAAGTAGACGCACGATGTACGAAGCTGCAGGCAGTCGAATGAAAGCGGCCTGGATGAATAATCCTTGGACCAACTGCCAACCGCGGAGAGAAAACTTACGCAAGAACAAGTATTTCGTTGAATGCAGTTGAAATTATACTTTTATTTTTATTTCATTAACAACAATGTTTATGGGATAATCCGTCGGTAATTTTCCAAGACTCTCTATGAAATACTACAAAAAAAAACACATTAAAACTTACTTTTACTTATGAATAAAAGTGATGATGTATCGCTTGGAGAAGGTATAAAAACGATATTCAAGACGGTCGATATCTTTTATTATTCTTAGAACACTAGGTGTAATTTTGTGTAAATAAAAGAACACTGATGGATCTCAAATGACAATGTGTGTAAAATAAAATAGTGAAGTAATAATAATAAGGCGTTAATTTAGCTTGTTCCTAACTAGTTTTTTTTTTACTAACTTAGCACATAATCCCTTTGCAATAATCCTGCATAAACTTGAGATTTTAAAATAATCTCGCATTTTTCTTCCTAATTCAGTGTTTTCTTGTTTATATTGAAACTGGAAATAATGAAAGGGAACGTTTATCACAATAGAACTTAGTTCTGCCACAATGAGCCAATCCACATTTTATTTTTAAATCTATTAAATACATTAAACTCATATGTCATCTAACATTCGAAATGCTTTTCAATAAAACATAGCCTATACATACGTACCCATATGTACTCGTATAGGCCATGTTTTATTGGAATTTTATTGCTTAAATAGTACATCCAAACCATACACTTAGAATAGACTAGGTTTCAAATTAATTAGCGTAGCTATCCGAAATCGCTTCAATTATTTCGGAAAAAGCGGAAAATAAATTATGTGGGTTGGTTCATTTTCGCACATCGACGCTCAATGATGCTCTATTTTTTTTTCATACTTGGTCGAACCAATTACCTACACGTTTAGCATGAATACAGGAAGTATTATTTTTGTATCTAACTGTTCAAGTCAACCTCATTTTGTAAACTAGGTTAACTAGGCTACTGATTTGAAAAGTGTTCTAATTCTTATCCTCATCACGGTGCTTCTAATATAATTACTTTATCATTATTTTGTTATTAGATTTATGATTTAGAGGACTAAGAGGATTAAAGGTACTAACTACTCGTATTACAACGGTGAGATATTATTTGCATGACTTTTCTAACTTAACGTTTCTTTTTTTCGCGATTTTAATATTGGCATAGCATAGAATATGGCCATTCAAGTTTTAACACACCCCTTTTTTCATAGCAAAAGTGGAATACTCATCAAATTCAATTGCTCACACTTCGATTTCATATACCTAAGTCAAGTGACCAAAGAAAATGGATTTTCAATTTTAAATTTATGTTTAATTAAGCTTTTATTTATTCACATGCTTGATGAATAATTCGATGCAACCAATTGAACAAGTAACGTATTTCGTTAATTGTCTCGGTGTTAAAAATGATATCTATAATACCGACCTACCATTTGTTGCTTACTCTTTATGGGTTGGTTTCTATATTTTATTATCAAAAATAGGTCTGTATCCATTGAGTTTAAGGTTTGTATGTCAATAAAAAAATATTAGCATAGCGTAAAACTGTATGCTGCACATAATTATGCTTAGAATAGGACCCAAACATAATTTTTATTTAAAAACAAGTAAATATTTAATTTATTTTATTCTACATTTAAATAAATATCGATTGCCGAATGTTTGTTAGCAATCACTTCAGAACAATCACTCAACCTGTTTGACTAATTCTTGTTGTGTTCTCCAATACTTACATAAATTAATTGCAATGCTGTAATATTATTTTAATTAAACAAAATGTTTGTTTTCTTTACTAATCAATTTCACCTGTGCGAACCCGAGGCGGTTTGCTATAATTTTGCAGTCGGTACGTTGCATGTGAACAAGGTGCTTTTGTGCAACTAAGTAGTTCACATAGCGTGTACAAACATGATAGTGATCATCCATCATGATAGCCCCCGGCTCACACCACTGGCTGTTCCTATGTGAAATGAATTCCTCTGTTGCAAATTATTTCAGAAAGTCATCTGACCATGTATGGATTCCATAAAAGTTCAATATTTACAAACAGACTACCTAACTCTGTGTTAAAATAACAATGAGGCTTTGTTAATTACTTTATTTAGCTTATAACACATTTCATATGCCTAGAGACTATAGTCATGCAGCGCGGATGTAACCCTCAATAAAGGTTGTGGGCACAGCCACATGAAAATTTGCTATGTGCGAATCAGAGTATGAACATCGCTCATCATTGATATGGTGCATTTCTACAAAGGAGATACTTATTTGAAACGAGCTCAAAAAAATGAGTACCACAAGACAATTAAAAAAAATGTTTTTTTGGGAGACGAGTCAATCAATAGATCACGAAAGTGTGACGTCACAAGTTTATTAGGGTTGTGGGCATGCCCATCATGTCTACAACGGTGGATCCGTGCTTGCATTAAGTGGCCCATGCATGTTCCTCAATTGTAACAAAATAGGTGTTACACAAACATGAAACATCAATTCTTTACAAATCTGAACCTGTGTCTAACAATCATAATACGTAACAATGTGTTAAGATGTACGGAGCTGATTACAATAACAACACAGTATTGAGCAATTGCATTGTTGTCGGGGAGTTATGATCGGTGCGCAAGCGCATCGTGCTATACAAGTGCGGCCGTCACTTTCGAACAAAGTCAATGAAGCGGGGAGAAAGTGGCGACCTCCACGTCCGTATTCAACTGCTGACTGCCGTCTGTAAAATCCGCTGACTCATAAAACATTCACGACGTCATTCTCGTAACAGGATTAGCAGAGATACCATGTGCTTATTCCATAATAATATTACGATCTTACAAGCTTTCAACCGGGTCTTCGCCCGCCTTGGAGTTGAAAGGTTTTCAGATTTTTTTTTCCTTTTGTAGGTTGGTTAATACATCAAATGAGTCCTCCCACCCAGGGCAGGGCTGGAGGAACTGTCAAACTTGTACTGACTAAAATCCTTGGTGCCCTTCAATAGCCTTTTACGTTCCGGGGTCACGGTAATTCGTTAGTCCCGCGACCCCAGCAGGCAAAAGTTTTTAGACATACCCAAAATTATATCGAATACAAAATTATACTCGTATTTTAGAATATGTATGTAATTCTTGACTTATATGTATTTTTCCAATCATTAAAAAAAACATAAATAAAATGGCTGTAAGCACACGTGCACTAAAATAAAATCAATAAAATTATTCAATTTTGAAAACAATGAGGCGTGAACGTGGCGGATAAAAAGTTAATGAAAAATGTCACAAAGTAAAGGTTATTAAATACATAAGTAGCTATTAAAAAGCAAGCGTGAGAAAGGCTGATAAAACACATACCTATATACTTACTAATTTTTATTAAAATAATCTCCTGTTAGTTTTTTAATTAATCTTTTATTCCTTTTTTTAAATATCTAAGTAAGTACCTACTTGTTAATGTTTTTTTTTTTAAGTTCATGCTACGTTAATTCATAGTGGTACTGGTAGTTCCGAGGTCTATGTATTATTGTTTATTTTACAGTAGTACCTACTAATAGGTAAAATATTACACCAGCGAAGTCTTACTATGGAAAGGAAACTCCCAGTAATACTACTAATAAGACTACTCCGCAATAATACTGGGAACAGCCCAAAAAGGTTGATTCCCTTTATGTCGAGTCCCGTTACGTCGAGCCGAAAACCTTTTCTCGCTTCTATTACCCCTATGTCGAGTTTAGTTTTCTGTCCCGTTTCTATTCCCTTTAAGCCGAGTTTATTTACCACGCTTCTATTACCTTTATGTCGAGTTTAATTATATCATATTTTAGAAGTACAGTCACGTCCAATGAAATGAATACATACATTACACAAAAAAGGTACCCCGACAAGGATAGTTTAGTTATTAGAACTTGGGATCCAAGAGCGAGCGAAGCGAGCTCGGGACTTGTGGGCACCCCGACACGGACAGGTTAGGTTCGAAGGGGATGGCGGGGTCTGAAAGACCCCGCCATCCCCTTCGTGTTAGGTTACTTTAAACCATGCACGCAGAAATAGGAGCCCCGCGGAGCGGGGCTCCGTTGAGCTTCCTTTTTTAGGTAATCTTCACCTATACTTGTATTAATATTATTAGGTTTTTATGCCATTGGCTTTTAATTTACATTCCTGACTGTACTTGTTCACCAAACTCGACATAAAGGTAATAGAAAGCGTAAAATATCAATACTTTGGAGAACAATAGACTTCCAGACTCGACGTAACGGGACTCGACATAAAGGGAATATATCCCCAAAAATACGATATGGAAGTCTTGTAGGTTACCAAGTTCCTACATACCATAAGCAATACGTGTTAGTTTTAAATTTTAATTGCAAAAAAAATGTACTCGTAAAAGTTTGAAACAGTTTCTGAGAAATCTTTTAAAAGTGAAATTGTTGTTAGCACTTAAAATGTCGCAGACATAGTTACTACGATATTATGTAAAGTGTGATTCGTTCTAAAGACTCAGCTGTAAATACAGAAGTGTGTGGTCCCTATAATCCTTTAGCATATTAACGGATATTATGTAGTTAGAAAAAAACACATGCAGAATTACTATAAGGTTCTTTTGACCCTTTTGGGTCACAGAGCCAAACCTAGCGGAGGTGTGCCATCGGCGAGGAAATTAGTTCAGTCTTATTGTACCCAAGCACAGGTAGGTACACTTTCAGTTTCTTTAGGTACCCAACTCTCATAGTTCGATAGGACGAAAATTCTACAGAACAGGAGAGGTCAAGCTCAAAACCTAAGGTTTTCTGAGGCATAGGATGATGGGGTATCATTCCGTATCATATCAAACCTCTGTGGAAGTATTCGAACTCCAAGCTGCTACTGAGTTTCTAATAGATAATCTTATGAGCCTTTTTGGATAGAACCCAAACCACCATGAGATCGGAGCAGCGAGCAGTCAAACATCGGTCGGATGCGTAGTACTCACACCCGGGGCGTGCTTGTATAATAATAAATGAACGTGGACGACGCGAAAGGAGTATGCAGTAGGCAGAAAGTAGCAGAAAAAGTAGCAGAGTTGTTAGTAGTTTGCTTAGTTAGTAAGTATGCCGTATACGGTTACTTTCCAGAATTTGATGTCTATTAGCAACACTATCGAATGGTGTAACAATACCTACAGATGGTGATTTTTTTCCGAAATCAGCTGGTTCGATTCCTGGCCAGGGTTATTGATTTTTCTAAAATCCTGTGATGCAGTTTTAATTTTCGTCAAAATCGGCCTCGAGACTCCTTTCAGCATTTTTCGATATTCCTCATAGTTTCGGATATAGCCATTCCCGCCCAGTTTGAAAAATTCACCCTGTATAGAAAAATATATAGGGCGACATTATCTTATTCTTTATTAAATGATTTTTTCATAATTATGTTATAAGATTTAGAGGTATAGTATTTTTATTCGAAAGTTTCTCTAAGGAATTTAAATTTGTTTATAAGTTATTTACCACATACCACATAATCGCCAGAATAACGGATATTTATGGACAGCTATATAGAGGATATCGTAAACTGAGAAAGAGAGAGCGCTTTTATGACTTTCACGAATTATGCGAGGAACGCTTTGTCATAATGTGTGTTGGCTTGGCTTCGGACTTTATATTTTAATATTTCTTGAAAAAAAGCTAGGCCAACCTCGTAATTTAAAAATTGAGTCATTAAGTAACCTTTCACCATTATACACCATATACATTACAAGATATTATATCTTGTTAAAGATATTATGAGTTTGTGAATGTAGGTTTTTCTGAAAAGACCAGATAAGCAGATTTTTTTGAAAAAACACTGCTTGTCGTCCAGGATCGAGCGAAGTAGATACAAAATAATTAATAAATAAATACACTAGAATCTTTTTTTTTATTAGCGCAATATACATACTTATATTAGAATGAAGTTGTAAAATCGTTTTATAACCAATTTAAAAGGCCGTGTCTAAATCCAATTTATCATTGAAATAGACATTTTTATGAGCCGAAGAGAAAAAAAGATGTTTATTACATAATTGAAATAGTAGAGATATTAATTAAAGCTAAAAAGATAATATCTTCTAAGGTTTATGTAGCTACCGTAATTGTACGATTTTACTTTTCCCGCACATTTTCGTACTAAGTTGGTATCGGTTTTAGCCTCTGTGCCCACCGGCAAGGCTGTGTGATACTTTTGTTCGCGCACAGTACAGCACATTTGTGCGTGAACATTGTCACTGAACTGAGTTTAGTTGTTAGCATTGTGCGCACACAAATAAGGAGTCCACTGCTCACGTGTGCGCGTACAAAAGTATCCAGTTGTGCGCATACAAAAGTATCCAGGTGTGCGCGTACAAAAGTATCCAGGTGTGCGCGTAAAAAAGTATCCAGGTGTTCTCAAAAATTTTAAGAATACTTCGCGCACAATTTGCCGCAAACCGGTGGAATCGCATCTTTGCAATGGTGGTCTGCGTTGTTAATTTAACTGGCGCCAGCATAAGTTATATAATATTTATTTATGTCAGTAAATGTATCACAATATTACGTGCGAATGTATATTATGGATACTTAGCTACATAAACAGTTAACTGTTTCGTAATCCAGTTCATTTTGGATTGCATAACCGACAGCATTCTACATACAGGACAAATTCAACTGGCGCAATGAATACTGGGTGATCAAATTAATTCACGACCTTCATATTGTACTAGTACCGGCCTACTTCTAACTTTTAGCGCAGAAATTAGACCCGTTTAGGGGGGGACTTGATTATACCCATGTACGAGTATACAACCTGTAACGTTAAATGTGCAAAACCTCTCGTGGGATAACTCAGCCCATGTTACTGAACAATGTTTGTTCTAAGACTTTTGGAAATTTGCAAAAAAAAAAAATGGTTTTTTCATACAAAATGAGAAATTGATCGGGCCCATAAGTATGAAGAATCTATTTTTTTTTTAATTTACAAAAGTTTTAGAACATACATTGTTCAGTAACATGGGCTGAGTTACCCCACGAGAGGTTTTGCGTATTTAACGTTACACGTTGTACAGCGGTGCTGCCCGGTTCGCAGGACCGTCTATGCAGGATACCGTGGCCAGGAATCGCAAAGGACAACCAAAAGAACAGGCTTGATTTTTAGTCAGTAACCATCTTACCACAAGAAAGATAAAACATCTGTTGAACACCTGTCTAAAATAACTCAGGTAACGATATTTTACGTTGATATAAGGGTCGTTTTGCAGTTACAATTTTCTAGACAAGCGTTCAACAGATTTTTAGGGTTCCGTAGTCAACAAGGAACCCTTATAGTTTCGCCATGTCCGTCCGTCCGTCTGTCCGCAGTTTAGCTCAGAGACGCACAGTACTAGAGAGCTGTAATTTGGTGTAAATATACGGATTTGTTGTGCCGAAAAAGTGGTAAAATAAAATCTCGTAAAATATTTTTTTTAGGGTACCTCCTGTACACGTAAAGTGGGGATGTTTTTTTTTTTTCTCGCGTACCCCTTAGTGTGGGGTATCATTAAATAGGTCTTTAAAAATATTAATAGTTTCCTTTAACAATTTTTTGATAAAAATTCCTTTGTGAAATATTAAGCTTTAGTGCTAAATTTTGCTCGACTCGAGTGTCCCCCCCCTCTACCAGCTAAACGGTTATGTTTGGGGGTGCGAAAAAATTCACAATAGTAGTATAAATAACGAAGTTTAAAAGAAAATTATCATGACTAAGTAGGCTTTACAACTTTACGAGTAATAGTCGACCAACTTATAAAATGTACTTGGATAACATATTTTCTTAAACAAAATGTATCGGAGAACATGTTCTTCAACTGCAAATGTAAGTTTGTCAACTTTATTTTTACAGCTTTAATAGGTGTTTTTACGGTATGTTTTTTGGGGATAGGTAGGTTTTTATCGTCAACTATTTTTAACTAACTTCAAAAAAGGAGGAGGTTCTAAATTCGTCGTAATCTTGTTTTTTATGTATTTTCCCCGATTTCTCAAAGACTCCTGGACCGATTTTGAAAATTCTTCTTTTTAAAATTAAATTCAGCGAATCAGTTTAGTTAGTTCACATAAGTATTTTGATGGGCAACTACGGAACCCTACACTGTGCGTGGCCCGACACGCACTTGGCCGGTTTTTTAATTAAAAATCTGTTGAACACTTCTTTTCGTTCCACGCAGATCGAGAGGACTCATTTGATGATTTTACCACACAAAAAAAGACAATAAAGATCTAGCTTCATCGAGCACCTCGACCTTTAACTTGTCAAGGTTGACAAACTATTTTTAGAGCGTATTAAAATATAGAAAGAATGCTAAGGAATGTTTCAGTAGGAATAGTAGGAAAGCACTTCCTGAAACATTCTTTCAGCTTCGTTACACTTACACCCTAATCGTAGAAACAAAAAAGCTAGGCTGGATGGATATAGGGGCAGGCCAGTTAAGCGGAATCATACAATGAATTACGATAAAAAGATGATAAATCTATTAGGTACCTACCTTATCCATTTTACGAATTTTATAATACGCTAAAGTGACCTCTTTAGACTCCCAGTTCAAACTTACATAATGACGCTGATGCGGTGTGGCATCGACCCAGATACTAATTTCAAGTTCAAGATGAAATTAAGCCTCGCTATAAAGAGCGATTATTTTCAATCGTTTTTTATCACAATTTTATTATTTTTGCACTGTTCATTGCAAGATCTACGATAACAGAAATGATTGATAACAATAGCGATAAAATACTATTGTATGATGCATTTTTTAGAATGTTGATAAAATTATTAACGTCATTTCGTTTGTTTTGTTTCAGACACTTCCTTCTTCTTCAACTCTTAGTTATGATTATAAGGATACGATGGCTCGTGCAATGGATCGCCACTTTCTTTCTAAGTGTGATGATGACTTCCGGTAAGTCATTCTTACCGAAATTAAGCTCACTAATCCTTTAGAATTCGATCAATTTTACAATGTAAGTTCAGCTCTAACCAAACACTTTCGACTTTATCAGGTAATCCTATATTTCTGCAACAATCAGGAAGAAGTATGAAACCGGTGATAAAATGGATGCCACCAAACGACGATTGGAATTGGAAACTTACACCACGGAACGAGGAACCATCCTTCTTTCCTTCTCATTTTAATCATACCCTACCACCATCTGCTAATGAGACTGAACTAATAGCACACATGATAGCTTTGAAACGGAATTACTCTCGTCTCCTGTGGGATAGTGACAAAAGCAGTAACCTGCCAGTATTTGTGGAGAAAGCTCTCAAACTACTCAATTTGAAACAAGTATATTATGAAGTAGAGCACTCGGTAATGTCCAAGGTATCGTGCACAGCATGCAAAGCCGGCGCCGGGCTACTACAACATTACATAAGACTGGGTAAAAGCAAAGACGAGATCAATAAGATGATTTATCAATTCTGTGTTTCGCTAAAAATTCAATCAGCTCGCGTGTGCGAAGGCATCACGAGGTTGTTCGGGGTAAGAAATCGTGCATCGAAACCAACAATACGACCTGATTTTCTGTGATACCGCTATTTATCGTACGCTTTTCACATTTCAGAGTGAAGTAGTTTACGTATTGAAACGTATTACTATAGGACCTGATGAGATCTGCAGTTTTGTCATAGGAGACGCGTGTGGCGACGTCTATAACCCTTACCACGAGTGGGAAGTGGCGTTCCCACCCGTACCGAAGCCTGCTCTACGGGAACTTGACGCTCCTGTCGATAAAGCTCCAACGTTTAAAGTTCTGCAGATTTCTGATACTCATTTCGACCCATACTACGCTGAAGGTGAGCATTTTACATCCTTACACACAAAACAAAAAAGCTTGTCAAAAACTAAGAAAGCACATACCTCTTCAGGAAGCCCTATATTTATAGCCCCTGCAGACCTACACATATTTACTGTGGTGTCCTGTCCTACATCAGTAACCCCCTCGGCAATATCCACCTTCTTTAGTTTCTTTTATCAAATTCCAGGTGCTAATGCTGAATGTAACGAACCTCTTTGCTGTCGAGCGTCAAGTGGTCCAGCACTAACCCCTGGCGGAGGAGCCGGCCGCTGGGGCGACTACCGCAAGTGTGACACGCCTAAACGGACCATAGACCACATGTTGAAGCATATAGCAGACACTCACACTGTACGTATGGTTCTTCATTATCTGCAGAAAAACGTGAATCCTTTCAAAAATCCGAATAATAAATATTATACGAGTACTAGTAGGTGCTACGAGTAATAGGCAAAGAGGCCTTGCGACGCAGATTCCTGATTGGATAACAACTTTTTAAGAAGGTTGATTCTGAAAGTTGTCGACATCGCTAAAGCAATTTTATTCCTATCCAATAATGCGCTTTATTTATTTACATACGGAACTATTGCCAACATAATTAAACAGGTTATTTGTAAAGTTGCTATAACGTTGCAACCTGGAGACCTGCAAGAAATTTCTATCAGAAAAATTCTGATGGTCGCCTCCCCGTGATAGTGATAACGCACACTTTAAAGAAAAAAAAAACAGATTTATCGTTAGCTTCTGATGCTCGCCGGAAGGCACTCGCTGCATACATTATAAAAGTTGCCGGATCAAAATTTCCAAAAGTATGCGGGCTGCATTCGGCGAGCATCAGAATTTTTCTGATAAAAATTCTTACAGCAAGCGATCGCGCTAAAGATAATTCCGAAAAAAATATAGCACTTAGATATAAATATATTATTAAAGAATTTTCTATTCTAATGGTTACTGCCTAGTTAGTCAAAATGTTATTTTTCTCTATTCCAGGACATAGATTATATTCTATGGACGGGAGATTTACCACCGCACGATGTATGGAACCAAACCAAAGAGGAGAATTTGAAGGTGCTGCAAGAGACCGTGGCTCAAATGTCGGACATGTTCCCCGGTGTGCCGATATTCCCAGCCCTTGGGAACCATGAGTCATCTCCAGTCAATAGGTATGAACAAGCGGTGTAACTACAAACTATTTTTTTCGTAGCCTTCTGTGTCCCACTCCTGGATTTCTATTCCCTAAGGATGTATGTACCCCTGACAGGCTGCGCTAATACAGGGCCTACTGTTAGCGCAGCCCAAGCATCGTAACTATACGTTCTGTTTTTCTTTCGACTTCGAAGACAACTTAGAGAAAACTTAGACACTATTCAAAGGCAATGTCACTACTGAAATTGTCATTATCAACCTGTATTCGTTCACTGCTGTCGAGGCCTCTCCGAATGTGCGCCACTGAGCCCAGTCTTGAGCTTCGTCCTCCTACTTTTTTTGCTAAAGGTTTACAAGACGGTTCACAATAGTATGGTCTCTAAAACATAATTATAATTGTCCATCTAACTACACATTGTGGACTGTGATAAATTACTGAGTTACAACGTATGTCGCAATGATTAACATCTGTCGGGGTCATTTTAATTACAGCGACAATCCCTTTCAAGATCATTTTTATTCTTGGAACGTAGTCAACGTTGGATCTGTGCAACATTCGATTGACTTGTGGATGCGGATGTATTACCACAGATAGCTATTACTCATAGATTGCGATTTGACGGAAATGCCTGCCATGGGGAATAAACCACAATTATTTGCATTTAATTTTGTTGTATGGTGGACCAGGGCAAATATTCGCCAAAAATGAGCAATACAAAGTGAACTTTATCGCAATAGGCATAAATATAGTGTTGTGCTGACCAAATAATAAGAAATTTTCCGAGAAACGGAATTAGCTGGAATTTTCATAGGTAATGTCAACTTACGGTTGCTCATTCATTTATTATGAACTGGAGTGATTGATCATTACTGTTCGACTGAATTTTACTCACAACATGGTAGAGATTCTTTCTACGTATAGTATAACTGTCACCAGGAAAACCAAAACAACGGAAACTTGACGCTAACGTAATAACGCTTTCTCAATTTGGAGACTCTACTGTCATCTGAACCTTACGGACATTCGGACAAAATGGGGGGTTCTCAATTCGACTCGTATATTTTGCAATCACATGGCATTCGGTATTGCATTTGTAATTAAAACGTATGATCATTGGATCATTAACGTGTGATCATGCTGTTTACTGAAAAATTACGTGCACGACAGCGCTATATGTATAAATGGCCGCTTAGGAAAACCTCCATTTCCGGACTTTCATCTAGCAATAACCTATTATGAGTCTGATGTACTTACCATTTCCTTATTCCTTACTTCCAGTTTCCCGCCGCCGTACATTGCGTCTTCAGAGCTGAACATCGCGTGGCTGTATGATGAGCTGGACGCACAATGGCGTCGCTGGCTTCCTGCCGGGGTGTCACATACAGTCCGTCGCGGCGCCTTCTATTCGGTCCTCGTGAGGCCGGGCTTCCGCATCATTTCGCTCAATATGAATTACTGTAATAATAAAAACTGGTGAGGAACATTATCTTGTTTGTACAGACACCAGCAGGTCATCAACCTACCCAATCTGTCAAATTTTGCCAATCGAACATTAACCTTCCACAATTGTGATAGGGTTGAAAATTTATTAAAGAAATTTGACAGATTGAGGTAGGTTGATGTGATCGCGTCTACAGTCTGGCGTACAATGTGTTCTCTACGGGATCGTCGACGTAATTGCTGAAAAGAATTCAGCAGTCCCATAAAAAATAATACTCGATACAATATCGATCCTATGGCGAAAGTTGTTTTGATCACGTTTCTGACACATCATGTTGTACGAATTTTTAAAACTAGTTTCTCTTTGGGTACCAGTGAACTGTCTTCATGCTTAGTCATGCGTTGGAATTCTAAAATCATGCGCATTCTTTAATGTGTCATCTGACATTTCCAGGTGGCTGTTAATGAACAGCACAGATCCAGCAACGGAACTCCAATGGTTGATATACGAACTGCAATCAGCGGAGTTCAGTGGCGAAAAGGTTCATATCATTGGCCACATACCGCCGGGCCATTCCGATTGTTTGAAAGTATGGAGTCGCAATTACTACGCCATAGTTAACAGATATGAATCAACGATTACGGCACAATTTTTCGGACACACACATTTTGATGAATTTGAAGTTTTTTATGATCCGAACGACCTTGGTAGGTGGAATTTACCAAAGTGGTTGAAATACATAAAGGCAATGTTGAAATTATGAACATGTTGGATTTAATTTGTGTTTTGTTTGCAGGTAGAGCCACAAGTATTGCATACGTTGGACCCTCAGTGACACCGTACTATGATTTGAATTTAGGTTATCGTATATACTATGTAGACGGTGACCATGAAGCCACTACTCGGGTAATCATTGCTTGATTTTAATACATATAAGCAAATTCATTTGACCATTTAGCTACGCCAAAACCGAGGGCCGAGCGAGATATTCCATTTTTTTTTGCCCATAGATATTAATAAATAGTTTTACTTTATACTGCTTTACTTCAAGTTTATACTGCCCACATGATGAATAGATAATAATAATATCTTACCTGAATATTGCTTTCAGCAAGTGGTCGACCATGAGACGTGGATAATGAACTTGAAAGAGGCCAATCTGTTCGGGTACCCGATCTGGTACAAGCTGTACTCGGCCCGGTCTGCGTACATGATGCCAGCACTGAGGCCTCAGGACTGGGACAAGTTCATCGATGATATGACTACCAAAGAAGACGTTTTTAACTTATATTACAAGTAATTATTCAACTTTTTATACTCACCTAGCCCTTGAGCGTGGACAGATTCATTCACTTATTACCGGGATTCTTTGCGGGATTAAATCCGGAACGATTTTTGCCGAAGAACCAGAGTCACCGATGTAACTTTTAAAAGCAAGTTACTATAGGCACATCGCTCGTAGAATTGATAATTGATGGGGAAGAAAAGTTCTTTAGTGGGGACCACGGTTCGGAAGACGCAAATTAGGCGGGTCTATCAGGTGGTCTCTAGGTGGGCTGACAGCATCGTGAGAGTCGCGGGCAACCGATTGATGCAAGTGATGAATAATGAATAGTTGTTCAATGTGGCGGTCTAAGGGGAAGGCCTATGTCCAGTAGCAACAGTGGACTTCTGCTCACGATGTTTTCCTTCAACGATGTCAGTGGTATCCAAGATAAACTTTTACGAATACATTAAAAGAAAGAAAAAATATACATTAAAAAGAAATGATATCGAACTCACCATCCTGTTTCAGACACTACTGGAAAAACAGTCCCCGTCGTGGCACATGTGACGGGGAGTGCCGCAAACGCCTTGTTTGCGACGCGCGTTCGGGGCGCTCGCATGACAGACGCGCGCTTTGCGGACACATCGAGGCGCGTATCGACGGCGCGCAGCCCACACCGCAGACGTGGCGTGCATGGCTCTATAATGGCCTGTCTGTCTCGTGAGTTTTATTGTGCAACTTAACCACTGCTATGTACTTACGCCTTACATTATTAATGTAACACATCTTTGAATTCGGGATAAAAACAAGCCAGACGAGAATTCTACTTCACTGGGTCTGAACATAAAACTCAATGAATGGAAGTGGGTTCACCGCAGAGCACGGAATCGCTGCAAAGGCACCGTCTATAGACCAATTAAATTCGTATCGTAAAGTACTTTGTGCTAATTCATGTCGTGATTTCTCAACCTAATTAAAATTTCTGTTTTTTTGTCAGTAAACGGTGAAACGCTTAATTTTTATGGAGTATTACGCTTCTAACAGTGACCAATGAGGCGGCTCCGTGCTCTGCGGGAAGCAATTTTTCTATGCTTTCTTAGGGCGTGGCCCCATGTGTCCGGCGCGGCGCCGTGCCGAGCTACGGTGCCGAGCTACGGCGCCGCCCGCCGGAGAGCGGCGCGGCGCCGTGCCGAGCTACGGCGTCGTGTACCGGCACGTACCCTATGTTCAGCAAGTGTATCCAAAGATAAAAATTACAGTTTTGATTTGATATGGACCGCGAAAGGCGTATCCTGGTCCTGTTGCTAGTGTATACATATGTATGTATGTAGTCATACGTACGTCTACATCAAAAAAAAAATTCTATGATAAGAATAAATAAGTTAAAATAATTTCTTTTATTTCTTACCTTACGGTGCGTACAGACTATGTAACATAACATGTTATATAACTGTAATTTTTATCTTTGGATACACTTGCTGAACATAGGGTACGTGCCGGTACACGACGCCGAAGCGCGGCGCGGCGCCGTGGCTCGGCACGGCGCCGCGCCGCTCGCCGGCGGGCGGCGCCGTAGCTCGGCACGGCGCCGCGCCGCCGCACGGCGCACGGCGCCGCACCGGAGACATGGGGCCAGGCCCTTAGATCTCATGAAATTCCATCGTATGTATTTCGTGTCCGGCTAATTTTTGTCCTGGATATTAAATGTTATAAAAACAACCAGACATACTAATCAACCACAATGTCAATCAATTATGTTTGTCATTATTAATTTCTATAACATCTGCAATTTACTAGCTACTTGCTAATTAAATATTAACGGTAGTGGTTAGGTGCTTGAAAATGTTGCCAATATACAACATTTTATGAAACAAACGAGTAAGTTCGAGATCCTTGAACTTCCTTACTTACCTACTTGTCATGTGATTATTATGGCAAATCATGACTCATAATAAAATTATATTGCTAAAATATGCAAATATTGGGAAGTAAGCTTGAAAAACTATATAAATACAATATAAGCTGGGTCACCGATGTCGGTCATTTACACTAACTGCCTTAAAGTAGAACATAGCGGTATTTGAGAACGATAAGTTGCCCCATTCCAATTCTTCGCATGCCAATTTTTGCTTTTGCTCATTATTTTTAAGTGGCTTACTGTTTATTGACCCTTACTTTGATTTTTATCTCTTACTGTTACTTAGAGTATAAGTATCTCCCCATGACTTCCATTTTTGACTTCTAGTCTTCCCTTTAAACCCTCAAACGAATCTTAGTTTAATTCTTAGAGATGAGAGTTTAAACCAAGTTGAGGTTTGAACCCACGGCGTTGAATACTATACTATAAGGCCCGGTATTCACCAAAGCGGAGAGGAGAGGAGATGTGTTTGAATAACCAATCAGATGTCCACATCTCCTCTCCGCTTATTGACAGACGCTTATTACAGACATCGGATTGGTTATTCAAACACATCTCCTCTCCTCTCCGCTTTGGTGGATACCGGGCCTAACTGTAAACCCATTTGTAGTTCAGCAATAATTCGACTCTCTCATAATTTGAGAGATAGTAGAGGTGTGCGCAAGGATTTACTACTACCGCCAATACAAAGCTGTTTATGCAATAGCAGCATCAGCAGTAGCTCAAGCAGGCAGCCAGCCAGGACCTATAAAAAGTTTTTTTTTTATTATTTAGCGATATTATGCTCGTGTTTGACCACTGACTTGCCTGATGGTAAGCGAAGAATATTGGTCAACGATGTAGCACGATTGCCTATGCCTAGAAGTAACATATTCACTCTTGACTTAATATCGCAGAAATCCCCTGTAAATTGTTAAAAGCCCTTTTGTAGGAATTTTTATTATTGATTTTGTAAATATATTTCTTATACCTATGCAGAGACACTCCTTCTGTACAGCAAGTATAAATGGTGGTGGAATTACCCTTAACTATCCTGCACAGCATTACTAAGGTCAGTATACTGTAAATTATGCTCGCTTGATAATATTTTTTTGTAAGTTGGACTTAATTGAATAGGCGTAAAGAGCATTAAAGGCGAAAGAGAGTGCGAGTAGAGCTCAGCACAATCATATCTTGTGACTGAGACTGTAGCACAATATTTTAACTTTTTGGCGTACTTGAAATAAATGCTTTGATTTTGATCAAAGTGAATAATCGTCACAAAAAAAATGCATTTTCTGCGCTAAGAAATTATGTAGTATGATGAACTTATTCCGTCACAGTCTTTGAATAGATATAATAGTCCGTACATAAAACTAATTTTACACACGGACCTGATGCATATGTCTCGCATCCGACGACGGCGACGTGGAAGCTTACAACTATCGATTATTTTCTCGCTCAAGAAAAGTTTGATATCTAGATGAAGATCTAGTTGGGAAAAGCGATACTGATAGGTACATTTAAGCATGTGCAAATAGTTGATCGCTGGCTATTCACACTGTCAGCGAGAACTCTCTTCACTAGTTTGTCGCAGCATCAAGAGGTATCGTTCTATGAGCATCAATCGCCTGATGGGCAGGACATTCACTGCTATGCTCCCTGGGCAGTTGCCTTAGGTCTTTCTAGTCGGTACCTAATGGATGCAACGCTCCTTTTTCTCGCATTGAAAGAGTAAGTACATGGTGATGGCATAGGTGTAATGATATGAATAACACCTAATACTACTGAAAAACTTTTTGTAATTATACTCTGGAGCAGTGTAAATATTATGTCTTATGGAAAATTCTGTATTATCACAGAAGTATTATTTTAATTTTTATTATTGACTTAAAAATAAAACATTTATTTCAAGATTGTTTATTATTTTTTTATTACAGAGTGAACATGATAATGCAAATACCTCAAGTGGCGTCTCAAATACCAAAGTTCGTGATGGGACTCGGCTGAAAAAACTAATTTTAAAGAATGTGCAAAAATTAGCGTACCACCGGGCTTAGTCATGGCGAAGTCAACATTTCTACATTCATCGTCGATCGCCTCCCTATCATAGAATATACAGATATTTATTTCAATAAATCAATAAAACGAAGTGCCTTATTCAGTTTTAATAAAACCATAGGTAACCTATCAAAAATATTTTAAGCGATCAGCATTTCTTCGGTGGTTTTCAATAATGACCACTTCTTTTTCTTATTTGTAGTACTAAACGTATTTGTAAATATTAATTTTAATTGTATTATTAAATAGTTTTCTACAATTATGTTGTTTTGCTTTTTACATTATACGGTGATATCATTTTGCAGGTACCTACTACGTGATCACATTTTGCTTCTAAACTCACAGGTATTGAATTATAATTGATACAATGATACCATTTTTTTATCGTCATTTCGGTAATTTTTCAAGTGGCAAAAACAATGTGAAGCATGGGCAGATCGCTCATAGTTAAAAATAAAAAGTTGTTGTTTTCAAAACGGTTTTTATTACCATACAAAGACATAAATTTAAATAACACTATTTACAAGACAAAATGAATACTAAAAATAATTGTCATGAAATTTTCAATCAAAAAATTATTATTCGACATAATCAGTATCAACTGACATACAGATCGTCAAAATTTAAAAATTAAAATCTTGAGTATTACGAATTGTTGATAAAATTAAATTGTGTAGGTACACTTGGTCCCTTAAACCTCAAACCTTTAGTAGGTGTTTAGGTATAAATAGCTACACTAAACTTAAAACACTGGTTCTATTCTCAAACATTACGAAAAGCAACTTAAAGTTTCACACATATTTACAAAACATACGCTACACGCTCTTCTAACTTATCTTAAAAATGTAAAGTTTGTCCGTGTTATTTAAATTATTCGAATAACATCACTACACCACTTGTTGAAATCAAGCGTCACAACAAGAAAAATACGGGCCACATGGCACAGCCAAAAGTGAAGCAGTTGTTAGTAATTGAACCTGTGGCCTGTCCGTCACCATTCACACGACAACTCGAGAGAATCATGGGACTGTGGCTTAATAAAACGAGGTCGGTAACCTCAAAAATCTTAGAACCTCTCTGGGATAATGTAGGTTTTGTAGCCCCTAAAGTTTACAGAGACTCGGAGCTTCCAGATTGCAGGGCCCATAGTGCCCAATGTAAATGACGGACCTGTCCTTTTTACTCTCTACGAAAATGTAGTCAAGAGACCGAAACTTGTGGCTAGTCACTTTTGGCCATTGCTAGCAGCCCGAGAGATCGTAGCTAGTCAGTAGAGTAGAGATGTGTACGCTTTTCAAGACAGTGGCTTTTTATTACGTTAAACAGGTCTTTCACTTCACAGCATAAGGCACTGGTAAGGCGGTAAGTAAATAGTAAAATCCTTAGCCTATGAGTAGACTGGTGGGGTTTAACATACCCATCGAAATTTTAGATATGCGACATAAACATAATATTATTAATTATTAAAAAGACTAGGAAACACAGAAACATGTCTTTTAAGGAATAGTCTGAGCAAGAGCTACGACACAGTTGTATAGAAATGCTAAAAACCCAGCTCAAAGTCCAAATCACTGGAACCCTAAAGAATGGTATCTTGAGTTACTGCTGTTTGAAATAAATATTTGGAATTAAATTTTATTTGCATACTTCAACTTATCACGCATCTAAAACATTATGCAAATAACTAAATTACTTCTTATTTACCAACAGTGGGACAATTATGCAGGTGGCAATGATTTGGACTAACGTGGTTTCGAGTTAAAAGCCATGGTGTGCGTTGCGGCTCGTGGCTAAGTAACAGCCGTGATCGCCAATCTAATCTCAAAAATTGTCTCAATCGAGGTATTAATTTTAATAAAGGCACTTCTGAACAGTGCCGGATTAAGCTTGCGCTGGGCCCGTAGCAAATTCTATTGCTGGGCTTTTTTTTTAGCGTAAATTTTCTGACTTGTTAAAAAATCAATTTATGTTATTTACCGAGACTTGACTGTACGGGCTTACAGAGGCCCCTAGTATTCAATATGCGGGGCTCCCTTATTTCTCCTTAGTTATGTATTAATCCGGCACTGCTTCGAAACTGTCTTTGAGTTGGCCATCCAAAAATATAAAGCTAGTCCATTCCAAAACTACAGCAAAATTATCAATTCAACTTTTTACAATACATCCGGGCGACCTCACAAAGTTCTAGCTAAACAAAACATTGCTTATTTCACAGGATAATTGGAAATAGTTATTTGTTATGCAAGGCTGCAAAGTTGATTTTTGGCGCGAGTACTTAAATTGAAAACTGAGCGAGCGAAGGATTCTAAGATTGAACCGCGAGAGAAACGAGCGGTTCAAATATAGAATCCTGAGCGATGCGCAGAAAAACTTTGCTGCCGAGTGCAACACACAACTTTTCACCTCACTAAGGCCCGCTTGCACGAACCCGAGTTATCTTTTAATTCAGAGTTAGTTGCTAACACAAGGTTAAATTGACAGTTTGTCATACAATATTGACAATTTAACCTCGTGTTAGCAACTAACTCCGAGTTTAAAAGATAACTCGGGTTCGTGCAAGTGGGCCTAAGCGAGGAAATGCAATGGGGGCGGCTCGCCTGCCAGTGTAGAAAACAATTGAATAAAGCGTGTTCGAATTTTGAACAACACTTTGTGCTCTAGAGCACAAAATTAAGTTTTGTGCTCAGATTTTGAATGAGAAAATGAATCTTTCCGAGCGCGTGAGGTGAAAAATAAATTATATTGAGGAAATTCTAGCTATTTGTTTAATTACCGGTAACATTTATAATAATTGTAAATGTTGATCGGCTGATATTAAAATTAGGAACTGATGGATGCGTTTATCATTGGTTAGTTTTTCCCAAGTCATTTTCTGATCATCCAGAATAAAGATACATATTATTATGACCTATCGATTAATTGATTGATTACACACAAGTTTACAAACAGATCTCCTTCCATTTACAATTGAAGACTAAAATGTTTTGGTTGACAAGCACAACTCGAGAACGGTTGGACCGATTTGGCAAGTTCCGCTATTTGTGGTGTTTGTAATTGTCAGGACAAGGTTTATAGGAATGACGTGACTTTTTCTTTCACTCCTATTTGTTTTCATAGCAAAGTAATAGATACTAGACACAATGCCGGGGGCATATTTTCCGCACAGGTATACTGTCCCATAGTAATAAACCACCGGACATTACAGGCATGCCGACATCCAAAAATATCGCGACCTTCGCCAGGTGGCACGGCTAGGGTTGCCATACATCCGGAATTTTCCGGACATGTCCGGAATGCGGAGGGAATCCTAAGCCGCCTGGAATTTCTACTATCCAAAATAAAAACCTTAAAAAATATAATTGAAGGGCTATTGGTCTAGTGATTGGTGACCCTGACTGCTATGCCGGAGGTCGTGGGTTCGATTCCCATCCAGGACAAATGTTTGTGTGATGAGCACGATCATTTGTTCTGTCTTGGTGTAATTTATCTATAATACTTATGTATGTATTTAGAAACATATAAGTATTCTAAATACATACATAAGTATTATAGATAAGTTTATCAGTTGTCTAGTCCCCATAACACAAGCTCTGCTTAGCTTGGGACTATAGATGGCGTTGTGTAATAGTTGTGGAATATTATTATTTCCGGCTGACGTGCTTTGACTGCGAACCTTAAGAATCAAGGTTATAGCGCCCGCGTAAAAAATTAAAAATGTGTTTCGCTTCGCATGCACGATTTATTGCGAAGAAATCCGGAAATTTCATCCGATGTCCGGAATTTGCCCCGGAATTTCGATTTTTCGATCTGGGAACCATGGGCACGGCGGTGGCATTATAATGGATTTAGGAACCCTGACGAACCCAAGAGGCCGTAGTTTTCTAATAAATGTAAACTAGCATGATCCAAACATTTTGTTAACTCTGATCCCAAACAGTAATCAAGTTTCTAATCGTCCTAAGCAGATGGAGTTTTTCAAACAACTGTTTTCCAATTATCCCGCGAGATATACCTACATAATTATTATTACTACACTTGGGCGATTGAGAATCAAGAGGTATCCTAGAGGCATATTTTACAGATAAGAAATACTTAAAAAAAACTAATTAAAAGTAGTGATGCACAAAATACTTCTTTTTCAAGAAGTCGGTTAAAAACAGTCTTACTTTTGAGTAATTAATATTCGAATGTTAGTAGATTTTTTTCATTGATTGTAAGGTCTGTAGATATTATAATACTGGCAGTCTTAGTTTTAAAGCAGTTGATTCGGAAAGAATTAGCATACTGAAATCCTTTACAATTTTAAAAAAATACGTATAGGTACCTATACCATAAACATTATTCAAATCAATAAGGATATTGAAACAATGTTTAAGCACTAAGGGTGAGAAAATTGGCATCAACTGTGCCCAAAGTTTGGGGTGTGCAGTGTGCTACTGAGAATTTTCTTGCTTAGGTTTCTGAACTTCTCTTTCGATTCTCCCATTAGGAATGCAAGAAGTATGGAATGCCACATACTACGATCCTTTCATACTCTTGTGCTTCATACACATCATAATATTTATGAATCATGTATAATGAGGGTGTATAAATGTAATATACATTTATATTACACATTAAGTCAATGTATAATAGGATATTGGCAGAAGCGGTCCAGCCGGATGTCGCCGATTTGATGCAACAGTATCAACATCGTCATAGCGTATCTGTCGCGATAAGAATGGAGAGATTCGTAAAAGGATGACTAAGACAAAAAGTACATGAAGTTAACCCCTAAGAAACCCTAATTCATCTGTTTAAAACCATGAACTGCCTGTTTCGTTAGATTTACATACCTAGCAATGAATAACATCTAGGAACCACAAATCAATTGTGGATTTAAAAAATAAGAAAACCCGTAGAGATCCTAATTAGATCCTAAAATAATAATGAACCTAATGTAAAACTGTCAAACACATTTTCTACTGACTTTGTGGTGAACTATAAATTCATAAAAATTGTTAAAAAAAATGGCACAAAATCAGACATGGATCAGTCAGACCCTTAATCTCAAATATCATTAAAAATAATTATTATTTAAATGCACACACAATCATTTTCAGGTAGTGGAATGTTATTGACAAATTAATATAATAATATAGTAAAAACACTGGTATAAAATCATGATCTTGATAACAGATCACAAGAGTCTACGCAAGTTCTTTCTGCTTTTTTTTGTTCCAACAGCATAATCGCATTTCTTTCTTTTAGAGGGACTCGGAGCATCCAGGTCATATTGATTACAACTCTTACCTGGATGCCTACTGCAGTTGCAAGACCTGCAGAATTGATACAAGCAGGTAATGTTTGTGCACTCTGCCCATTCCTCTCCAGTTGGTTCTTCTGTTACTTTAGCAGGCTGTGAGCACCTTACACATACCAGCTGCTTCCGTGAATCTAGTGATGCTGTCTGAAACATTTATAAATAAAATATAAGTTCCTAGTCAAGACAGTTTTAATAGAAGTGTTAAATTTTCTGTAAAAAACAAATTACAGTTACACCAGAGTTGAACATATTATTTCTTGAAATGTTGCAGCTTTGCTATAATCTTCTTAAATTATTATGTAAACTAATCAGTCTATTTTCTGATCGAGTGATAATGTAGTTTCTCTGTAAAATGTTGGTAGTAAAATCTGTACTTAGCTACATATATTTTGTTTGAAACTTTGTTTATTCACAGTGTAACTAGTTTTATTGTAGAAATATTTCCTTAGCTGTCTTCATTAGTATAATTTCAATATGTCTTCCAGAAGTTAAACCTTTACTATAATTCATTAAAATATAGTGTATTTCTTATGTATAACTAGCTGACCCCGCAAACGTTGTTTTGCCATATAAATAAAAAAAAAATAGATAGTAGCCGATTCTCAGACCTACTGAATATGCATACCAAATTTCATAAAAATAGGTCAAGCCGTTTCAGAGGAGTACGGTAACTAACATTGTGACACGGAAATTTTATATATAAGATTATATATTAAACATATAATAGCTTTTGGGGTAGCGCTGCAGTTTTCCACCTAAATTTTGTTAGTAGCCAAACATAACTGCTAAAATGTGGGTAATATATAGGTTCACTCCTGCCTAACCCCTAAAGAATCAAGAAAAGAAAGTTATAGCAAAAATACTACAAAAACATACCTTTACAAACTTCCTGAATCTATTTGTTCTTGGTGAATACTGAGGACTGATAGGAGTGCTGCTCACAGGGTAATCAATGATCTCATTGAGGTCTTTGAGGTATCCGCTAGAAAACTTTGTAGTTTTGATCTTTGTATTACTCTCTTTAGCACAATTCTCTTGATTTGCTTTAGCTGACATGAGATGTTTTTTCAACTCCTTCTTCTTTTCATTGTTGTTATGCAAGTTCCAAATATCTTTCCAAGTATTGCTTACAGAACAAAAGTTGCAAATATCTTCATTATTTAAATATTTAAAAATATTTTTCAAAGGTGGAATGGCACATTTCTGGCTTAGCAATCCTAATATATCTATTTTTTGGTCAGGTCTGGCTAGAATAGGTTGTGTTGGCCGTACTTTAGTTTGTGATACTTTCTCTGGCACTGGCTGAAGCTCATGCTGGTTGCATGCTATTGAATGTATGACAAAATCTAGTTTTCTACCAGATTTCCTACATGGACTTATAATACAGTTCCTCTTCACTGGTGTTATTGGATATGAAAACTTTTGCTCCTGTATGTTTAATCTGTAAATGTATCTTTTATTCTTTCCTGTGCTTTGAGAATTTTCTGATGGTAAGGTTATAGTAGTATTTTCTTTATCTTCATTGACTTCCAGACTTTGTATTTTGCCTGCAATCCATGTTGTAGGAGTTGGAATGGTTGAAGTTTGCTTCGTGGACTCGACACTCGAATAAGGGCGCTTGGCAGCTCGCCTTGGCGGTGGCGTGTCGTTACAGTTCTCATTGCGTGGTTTTAATTGACTGTATCTATAAGTAGCTTCAGGTGTAACACAATCTACTTGAATTTGATCAATAAATGCTTTTGTAGCTACCACTGACTGATCGAGAAATCCAGTTGATAGATCCGAATGCTCAAACGAACCTGGCGTAAACGATGTGTGGTATCCGCTGTCCTCGGCTTTGAAGTAATTAATGTTCTCGAACGAGAGGATGGATTTAGCAGTATCCACATAATCTGAATGCACATCCATTTTATTAGCTGTTATTTAACTTTTATCTTTCACTTTTTCCCCATGGTTAATGTCAAAGGCTACTTCGTCACTTCGAGTTAAAAACACTTTAGAATTATTCGCGTACATAATAATACTATTTCCTGTTAGAATATTAATTCCAATCTGTTCTGTTAGTTTCTTAATTCGGCATAATTGGGCTTCTAAATACTGAACCTCAACAAACACAAAAACTGTAATAATCGACTGTTAAAAATCAACAACTCGAGTACATAACGAACGAATGAATTGAATGGAATATAAAGTGAATGAACAGATTGGTTTGTATTTTGAAAATGCATGGACCACAGAGCAAGGAATGCACTTTTTAAAATGATGGAACATGGATGGAACCATAATAAAATTATTATGGAACATACATCTTGGCAAAAAACAGTAGAAAACTGGAAGTCACCACTGTGCTCTCGCTACCAGCTACCTGCACTTTTAATGATTTTATTTTATTTATTTTCACTTGTTACGTTAGTTTTATGGCACAAAAATAAATCTAACAAACCTGCGTTCTTTGTTTATGGCTTGACAAAAAACTATAAAAAACCGGAAGTCGCCACTGTCTTCGCGCTACCAGCACTTTGAATGATATTATTTTATTCTATTCTATTCTATTTTTATTATGGCAACTATGGGCTGGGTCGGCTATATGCCAATAACTAAGGTGAACTGGACAAGCAGGGAGTGTGAGAAAAAAATTACAAATTTAGAACGGTGAAAGTGACCGTTCGATGAACTGTTGCACTTAATGGAGACCTTCTGGTGTTAGTATGGGACTGAAACAAACAAAGAAATAAAATTACTTAAATAATAATAAAATGGTTAAAACAAAAAGAGATAACATATAATTGTATACCACATCAACACAGATGGAGAATTGGGGAAGAGGGTCAGAGTTTGATATTGTTGTGACGGATGAAAATCATCAGCGTCACAAGCAGATCTGGAGAGGAATGGGTTAAAAGGGAAGGGAAATTGATCGGGAGTGGAATCTTAATTTCTGGGAGACGGCTATATAAATCGAGAGGAGGGATATTATTAGGACATTCAAAAAATATATGATCAAGTGTGCCCTCCTCCAATCCGCATTCACAAAGTGAGGAGTCGCGTATACGAATTTTGTTGAGGAATACGGGAGTGCAACAAAAACCTATGCGGATTCTACAGATAACCGAAATGATGGTTTTAGACGTTTTTCTGTAGCTGTAAAACCATGGTTTTGGGTTTATAGTTGGTTGCACTGCATGGAAAAACCGGCCTCTTTTTTTGCCGGAGACATTCCATAGCTCCTGCCAGGAGCGGTAGAGATCTACTTTTGGGAGGGATAATAGGTCATAACCCTGATGGGAGTTGTGAGTGAGGTCTGACGTTTCAGATGAGCAAGCATTTTTGGCCAAAGCATCAACATGTTCGTTACCTCTGATACCACAATGACTAGGGATCCAAACTAGCTGAACATCCTTTTGATTATTAGCGCATGAGTATAGGGAGTTTTTGATTTTCAGAATGAGGGAACTGTGTAGTTTATTCTTAAATGGGTTTTGGGCTAGGGCGAGTAAACAACTCAGGGAATCTGTGAAAATAGCGGCTTTCACAATGTTGTGGTGTGATTCAATGAAACGACAAGCTTCCAATATAGCCACGCATTCACCAGTGAATACCTAAGACTCTTTGGGGCATTTAAACTGCAAGATAATTTTGGAGTTTTGGTAAAAAACTGCCGCACCAGTGTGGCTTAGTTCAGATTGTTTCGAAGCATCTGTGAAAAATAGCTGAAAACCGCTCCATCGCTCGCCCACCGCCGCATTGAAGGCCGAATTCGCCGACGGAGAATTTTTTGAAATACCAATATCAAGAATGGTTTTCGGAACGTAATTTAAAACTTCGTATGCAAAATTGAAAAGGGGTAAACTAGGATATTGGACAATGGGACATTCTAGCTTTCGGATATTTCTAAAGGATTTTAAAATTAAGGGGATTTCTTTATTTTTCCAATAATTTGAGTTTCTGCAGATTGCGTCTAACTTATTCAGTTTTTCTATTAGGGGATGGGAGGATCTGCATAAAACTTTGGATAGGAAACGGGAAGCTAGGAATTGCCGTCTAAGGGCAAGTGGAGGTTCGGCGCATTCGACCTGCAACGCGTTAATGGGAGAAGATTTCATGCAACCTGAGATGATCCGAAGGCATTTCGACTGAACTTTGTCCAGTCCAGCCAAAGCACCTTTGTTACAAGGGATCAGGTGATACGATCCATAATCTAGCACACTGCGAACTAGGGCATTGTAAACTAGTTTCATGGTGTAAGGGTGGGCACCCCACCAAACACCCGCAAGAACTTTTAAAATCGAAATAATTCTCTCACATTTTTGAATAAGAGCGTTTATGTGATGTTTGCCGGTTAGTCTCGAGTCTAAAGTGACGCCCAAAAATTTAACTTTACTAACTACTGGGATGTTATGGTCTAAAAAGTTAACTGAAATATGAGGGATGAGTCTTTTCCGAGAGAAGATTACTGTCGAACTTTTTGGTGCAGATAGTGATAAACCATGGCTCAAAAGCCAGCGGTTTAGGGAATCCAAAGAGAGACTCAGAGATGACGCAGCGTCGACAATGGAGGGATCTGTCACATACAGTACAATGTCATCGGCGTATTGTAATATCTGACAGTTGTTATTTAAGCAGGACCCAATATCAGCCGTGTATATGTTGTAGAGGATGGGACTGAGGACATACCCCTGTGGGAGACCCCTCCATGTCTGCCTCTTGTCGAATTCCTCGCCCTGGACTCTCAAAACCACTGAGCGAGACATTAAAAGTTCACAAATGCATTGTATCATCTTTCCCGGAAGTCTCAGCTGTTGCAATTTGTGCCTGAGAGTGGGAAGAAGAACATTGTCGTAAGCAGAGGAAATGTCGAGGAAGGTAGCTACCACGGATTCATTTTTGGAGAACGCTAAGCGGATATCCGTAATTAGTATACCAACACTGTCCATCGTGCTAAGACCTTTTCTGAAACCAAATTGGTGGTTCGGCAGTAAACCTCTCGATTCGACTATCCACTCGAGACGGTTTTTAATAAGGTGTTCAAATAATTTGGCTAGGACTGAAGCCAAAGCAATTGGTCGAAAGCCATTCGGATCATCTGCATTTTTGCCTGGTTTCAGTAGAGGGATAATAATTTGAAGTTTCCATTGATCAGGGACCCAACCATGACTATAACAGTAATTTAGTATGTTTAAAAAGTAAGATTTTGCCGTTTCGCCAGACTGAGTTAAGAAAGAATATGGCACACCATCGATACCAGGAGCAGAGTCTCTGACATGTTTGAGTACCACATTCAATTCTTCCAGGGTAAAGGGAGCATCAAGTGGATCCTCCGTCATATTTAATAAGGGGATGGGTTGACATTCTGATAAGAAAGGAACATAAGGTGGAGCCAATTTGTCAAAGAAGTGTTCAGCAGTTTCCCTAGTGATCGGGGAAGAGATTGATGGGGAACATCCGCGTCTGAACCTGTTAATGTTTCTCCAGACAGCTGAAACTGGAGTGGAAGGGGAAAGAGATGAGCAGAAATTAACCCAGCCTGAGCGTTTCTTCTTGCGAAGAAAACGTTTGGTTCTGGCATTAATTCGGCAGTATTCCAAGAGATTTTCAGTGCTCATGTCTCTGTTGTAACGTCGTTCAGCATCTTTTCTCTCTCTGATCGCTGCTGTGCATTCTGAATCCCACCAGGGGGGTGAAGGTATTTTGTTGCGAGCAGAGTTTTTTAAAGGGAAGCAGGAATCTGCGCTGGAGGTGATTGCAGTTATGAAACCTTCATAACAGGCCTTGGCATGGTAGTGATCAGATGGGTATGATAAACATGAATTTAAATTTGGAAGAGCAACTATTTTCTCCTCCAATGATGAAACAAACTTTGGCCAATCTGGCTTAGACAAATTATATTTCAAAAGTGGAGGGGAGGTTTTTTCTAAGTAAGACTTATTAAGGAAAGATATAACTATAGGGTAGTGATCACTACCATGCGACAAGGTAGTGCATTCCCAGTGAATTGATGCTGCCAACTCGACAGAACAGAATGTGAGATCTACACAGCTCTTTTGTTGACCTGGCAGCGATCGACGTGTTGGGCACCCATTATTTAAAACACAGAGGTCCAAGTCATCCAAAATTTCAACTAGAGCTGCGCCGAAGGCATCACAGCGCTCCGAACCCCATCTGTAATGATGGCAATTAAAGTCACCCATGACCAATATTGGACCATGGGTGTTGGAGAAAATGTCTTTTAAAATTGTTAAGAAGTTGAGATGAGGGTGTGCAATATAAATGGAGAACACTGTGATGCCCTCAACCTTCCCTGCGGTGATGCTCATTTCACCTGTGAGTGATGGAAAAGTAACGGGCAGAAGAGGAACCCGGTTATTGACCAGGAGGGCAGATCCTCCATAGCCATCTGATCTATCGCACCTGAGGATGTTGAAATGTGGCATACGGAAGCTGAGACTTGGGGTGAGCCAAGTTTCTGCTATAGAGCAAGCTAATGGTTTGTATTTATTTAAGAGGAAAATGAGGTCGTGCTTCTTATGCCACACGCTCCTCACGTTCCACTGAAGGAAAACTTGGCGGGACGCCATTTTTAAAATCTAAAAGGTGAGATACAAGTTGATTGGCAACGTTGGACGGTAATTGAGAATTAGGAGAAGAAGAAGAAGAAATAAGTAGAGGTAAGAGTTTAATAATTATGTCAATAATAGAAGAAATACTATTGTTGGGAGAGATATTATTTTGGTTGAGAGCGCAGCCATTAGGCTGTGAAGGTTTGGGGGAACTAGTTAAAAGATTATGAGCGGATCTGTCAAAAGATGGAGAGAGGGGGGCATGAGTCTTTGGTTGTAGGGTAACTGTTTTTCGGTAAGACTGAGAAATTGGGGTCTTGGTGATGTTGGCATAATTGCGGGAAGCTGCTGGAATAGATTTGCTAGCTTCAACATAGGATACAGATTTCTCAGCCATAACAGTTTTGATGGCTTTCTGCCTACCATGCTCAGGGCATGACCTGCTATCCGCAAAGTGATTCCCCGAACAAAGAATGCAGAAGGCCTCGCCCTCAGAGATGTTGCAACCATCACCTGGGTGATCGTGGCCACATTTGCTGCAGCGTGGTTTAGACCTACACACATTTGCCACATGTCCAAATCGACAGCATTTGCGACATTGGATGGTGGGGAAAATGTATTGTTCCACGGGGAGGGAAGTGTAGCAACAGAAAATTCTCCTAGGTAGAACTTGACCGTCGAATGTGATCACGCAGGTTTCGGTGGGTTTCCATTCATAGGTCCCATCTTTCTGCACCTTTCTGTTAATACGCCGTACCTTCAGTATTTTCCCACATCCCGTGGGGACCGTTAGCAGTTCCATGGTTTCCTCTTCTGAAAGGTCCGAAGGGACACCTGTGACAACGCCCATCCTTGTGATCTTGAATGTAGGGATGAATGCGTTGTACAGCTTGGCCAGAACGGATTGAAACGGAACTAAAATTTTTATTTCTGACAGCGTTTTAAAATCTTTGATATTTGATGTAAACAAAGACCGCAGGTTTGTAAGATTTATTATTGTGCCATAAAACTAACGTAATAAGTGAAAAAAAATAAAATAAAATCATTCAAAGTGCTGGTAGCGCGAAGACAGTGGTGACTTCCGGTTTTCTACATTTTTATGTCAAGCTGTAACTATGTTTTGGTAACAATGGATTAACTAGGAAAGAGTTCGCATCCTGAGGGGAAGCAAACTCTACAGAAACACGGTTTCTACCCACCTTTTTAACACCACCAAGCGTTACATTTGTGATATTGTTTTTAATTAAAAATTTTCCTAAATTAACCGGGTGAAGGGTGGCACCAGAGTTGGGTTGGGATTCAATACGAGAAACGTGGACGAGGTATGGGGCCTTATCGATTGCGGAGTAACGAAGTCGCCCAATTTGGCTACGCATTAGCTTGCTTGGGGGGATAGGCGTTGAAATTGTTTCGTCTCCGTGTCGTTTACGGGATGATTGATTGGGCTGTGACTGAGATGTATCCATCTCTGAGACAGTACAAGCAACCTCCGCGAGTTGGGATAGTGGGTTAGGGGAGAGTGGGAAAGGTGGTGATGGTATGTCAGGGGGATCAGGGTCGGGGGGTTTATTTTTGTTTATCTTGGATAACTTTGTGTAAAAGTAGGACTATTACAATACAAACCTTTTAACACACACAAGAACAACACAATACACAATAACAAGTCACAAAAGAGTATCAACAATCACACAAAATCCGCAAAAAGATTCGAACACACGTGCTAGCCAGAACACCGACGAGCGAAAAAAAAAAAAAAACTTTATTTTATTTTATTTCACTTATTACGTTAGTTTTATGGCACAATAATAAATCCAACAAACTTGCGGTCTTTGTTTACATCAAATGTCAAAGATTTTTCAACGTTGTCAGCAAACAAAAAGATAAGCTTCATGTCAAGATATTCTGGCCAAGCTGTAAATCGACCTTTATTAGGACGGCCACATTAGCCACATACATCAGTTTTCCTGATCAGGAATCCTGAACCGTTTTCTATCCGAACCGAACACAGTAAATTACAGCTTGACATAAAAATGTAGAAAACCGGAAGTCGCCACTGTCTTCGCGCTACCAGCACTTTGAATGATTTTATTATATTTTTTTATACAAATATACAGCTTGGCCAGAACGGATTGAAACGGAACTAAAATATTTATTTCTGACAGCGTTTTGCAATCTTTGATATTTGATGTAAACAAAGACCGCAGGTTTGTTAGATTTATTATTGTGCCATAAAACTAAAGTAATAAGTGAAAAAAATAAAAATAAAATCATTCAAAGTGCTGGTAGCGCGAAGACAGTGGCGACTTCCGGTTTTCTACATTTTTATGTCAAGCTTGTACTGTATGTGTTGAATGAAATTATGAATGAAATGTGAACATATCATTCATCATTTCGAATTCCGAACGGAAAAAACTGATGTTTGTGGCTGCCCTAAAGTGGCCTACACACGGCCCTAAAATAGGCTAGTTGCCTAAAAAAATGTAATTAGTCCGTCTTTTAGATTATTCAAAAATAAGGGACACGTATTTTTTTATTTGTAAATTAGACCAAAAATGACAAAGATATAGCCTATTAAAGTTACGTGTGACGTCACGATGCGTGGCATTTTTCGCGCAGAGTGACGTCACAGGTAACTTAAATAGGCTATTATCTTTGTTCTTTTTTGATTAATCGAAAAAAGAAAAAATACGTGTCCAATATTTTTTTATAATCTAAAATACGGACTTAATAGAATGTAATTATTTTGACCCTGGAAACTACCCTATTAGAGGCCTTATCGGCCCTAGATCGTTCCCTAAATCGTATCGTGTGTAGCAACGACGATATAATACTAGACTACGCATTGCACGATCTAACGAACAAAACTATTCTGCCAACTCGCTGAGGTACTACGTAAGGGAGGGGGCGGGGTACTGCGTTGTGATTGGCTAACTCAAGGTCTGTTCTGTCGCAACGTATGTTTACGGCTCACAGGATTGGTCGAAATGAGACGAATATAAGACTTTTTTGCCTAATGTGTTGGCAGACATCGGTCGCCTGTTAAACCCCTTCTACACGGTCAGACCTGACCGCCTGACAGAGGTGAACTTGGTCGTGTCAACAGTACCCCACCGTCTGGAACGCTGTCGGCTGACGGTCGGGTCCCACCGCGGACGCAGCCTGTCGGGACGGCTGCGCTCCCGACTGACTCCGCCCATATTTGGTCGCACACCGGACCAAGGTCACCTCTGTCAGGCGGTCAGGTCTGACCGTGTAGAAGGGGTTTTATTACGAGTCTAGTATTATATCGTCGTTGGTGTGTAGGCATATCATGTGTAGGGCACTTTATTATGATAAGTAAAATCCCTTCTACACGATCAGACCCGACCTTCGACAGAGGTGACCTTGGTCGCGTCAATAGTATCCAACCGTCTGGAACGCTGTCGGCTGACGGTCGGGACCGACAGCGGACGCAGCCTGTCGGGACGGATGCGCTCCCGACCAAGGTCATCCAAAGGTCGATTGACTTCGCCCATATTTGGTCACCCCACCAACGTCTACACGGTAGATTTTCACACCCACCGGACCAAGGTAACCTCAATCGGGCGGTCGGGTCTGATCGTGTAGAAGGGGTTTAACATATTTGCTATGGTTCCATCAATAGCATTCAATAGCAGTTGTCAAACCAAAAAAAAAAGAAAAAGAAATTCCGATTGTCGATTAGAGATGCGCAAAATGTGTCAGTAAAAAGAAAATGAATGAAGTATATCTTTTCACTTGATGAAGTAGTTCATTCATTCATTCAGTACTTCATTTAATCCAACAAATAAGAACGAGTTCTTGAATGAGATGATTCACTGAACTAGTTCATTGGACTAGTTCACTGGACTAGTTCACTGAATAAGTTCACTGGACTAGTTCATTGGACTAGTTCACTGAACTAGTGATTTAGAGAAATGATGCATTTCACTAAATCACTAGTTCAGTTTTATACGAATATCGATATTCCTTCAAACTTTAATACGAATATAGTCTTTACGGGAAATGGACCTACCGTTTCCCGTAAAGACTATATTCCTATTACAATAAAGTTCATACTTATTAGGGTGAATAGAGTAACTAAGCGAAAAGAAACACTGAACTAAAGACACATTTGAATGGCCAGTGAATGAATGAAAAGTTCATTTTGGGAAATGAACTAGTTCATTTACTTCAATCGTTCGCGAACTACCCATGTCTCATGGTATAATAATATACTTCGCCAGGTATGGCACTCCGAAACACAGTGGTCACGTGGGTGACACAAGCCTACGTCATCATCGCTATCTGCTGGTTCTCAAACTTTACAGTTTGGGGAAATTTAACCTAATAAAACAGTGACCTAATTATTACATTACTGCTAACTTTTGCACGTGGCTTCCATCCCCTACCTCAGCGTAGTAGATTTTCAGTGACAAAAAGCATTATTTATCCATCCTAGGATAAAAGATAACAAAGAAACTTTTCGACGTTCACAAATAAAAATGTTTGAGTGCCGCTGGTTACACAGTCACTGAGCGAGACAGGCATACGCATAAAACAAGGATAGCGATACACGACAAAATGGCGGCATGACAATGACACAGCCCGTTCCTGTGTTACCAGTAGTGTGTGGTTATAACTCCCTAAGCGCATTTATTACTTAAGCGAATACGATAAAACGCTGTGTTTTTATTTAACAATTCTGTTGGTATACGTATTGAATTGTTTCGTTTGCTATGCTAAATATAATTTAAATGTTTTATTTATTTTTTAAACAAAATAATAATTGAAAATGTTTCCTTATTTTCGTATTTTGTTGCAATTAAGTGGCAACTGGAAAGTGACGTCAACATGTGTCACTGCGGGAGTGCCAGGGCTGCGTTTAAATCCTTTAACCAGTTTAAATTTATACTGACTAAATGTCAAACATCCCGTTTAAGTACACCGAGAGGTGAAAAATAATACCAATTAAAATTTAATCTGCCCCGTTTACGGTCGTCCGCTGGTCTATTTTTTTATTGAAAGGAATAAATTTTTGCGACCTTTTTACCACGCAAAATTTTATCCTGCTGTCAGATTGACATTAAGTTTTGTTGTTTTGATCGATTCTTGCCGTAAAAACGAATATTATTTTTATTTTAGAGAGTGAATATTGTTTTTGGATTATGGATTTATAATACACCGGCAAATTGATTATTTGTTCAATAAACTAAGCTGTCAATTGAATTTGACAGCTAACATTGACAAAAAGATATGACTCCGTTCAGCGAACCCTCGCTAGTTTAATTTTTTCCGGCGAAACATCGCTGGAAGATTTAAACGCACCCCAGACCTTGTTTTTTTAGACTATGCCATGTCTATTGTCGATGGTTGATCCGTGGGCTGCTTTGATGGCTGGATAAATAAAATAATATAGTTTTAAATCTAAAAATTAATTAGTGATGATTGTGATTTAATATTAATATGTTTTAAAACAAGAAGTTGTATTAATAGCTTCTAAGATAATATTATCTAGCCATTGCCAAAATGCCAATGAGCATGAGAGATTTGTGCAGATTATGCGCAAAGAAAGACGAGTTTTCAAAAGATCTATTGGATGAAAGTAATAGAAATGTTCTAAAACTACTACAAGATTTCATACAAATTATTGTAAGTATTATACTAGGTGCGCTGTTAATTAGTATAAGTCATGAACTCTTGAAAAAGCTAGCCAAACAAACAGAAAACACAACATGCATTGATTGTTGTATTGACATAGTTATTCTTTAGTTAGATAATATTTAACGTGTTTATATGCGAGCTATCATTGTTTATAACAATCTCTTGTTGGTATGCAAAAGTATTATTTGCTCAGATTTATTTTAGTCCAATTATATACCTGTGTGTCTGATTTCATGTTGAAGTTTAATTTTATGTTTTAGATCTTTGAGAACGACAATTTGCCAACGAAGATTTGCTTGAATTGTGAAGAAAAAATGGTGTCATTTCAGCTATTTGTCCTAGAATGTTATAAAACCCAAGACATTTTGAAGAAGATGTATGATGATAATTACGATCCTCATGACATTAAAGTGGAAGAACTACCGGGACCTGTTGATTTTAATGTCTCTATCAAATCTGAGGTAAGGTTATTCAATGGAATAAGTTTAATTAACTTAACTTCAATATCATAATGCAACGCATATGCAAATATACTACATGCAACATTTGCAGCACAAATGTTCACAAACAGGCATTATTTCACACAAATAAATGAATTATTTATCTTTAACATTATTGACATTGAAACAGAAATTTAAAAGAATTAATTGAATAATTTCTCATGTAGGTACTGGAAAAAATACTAAATTAACACGTTGAACGCCATGGCGGTCAGTGCTGACCGACAGCGAACTTTTCCTCCAGGCCAAGCAAAAATCACAGTTCCGTCCAAATTTAGACCAACTGTTTTTTTAATCAGATACTTATATCTAACGTCCAAATGCATGTTTTTATTAACAAAAGTTAACTTTAGTCATTATTTATGGAGATAGTAAACGTCAGACAGCACTGACCGACGCGGCTCCTAGAGACGAAAAAGCGACTTTCCGTTAAAGGGGGCCGCGCGGGTCACGGTGTCAGGTCATCCCGCACCTCCAGAGTTTGCAAGCTCGCCCGCCCCTTACGCAGTTTACGCCCGTATCTTGAGCTAAGACGTCGTTACATCGGACAATTGTTTCAATAGTGTATTTATCTACATTTATACGTATATTATATAAAAGAACAGGGTTTTTTTTAAGACTGTTGCAGTCTTCTATGTAGGGAAGCAATAAGACGGAATTTTACGAAAATCCTCCTCTAAGGGGGTGAAAAGTGGTGAAAACGTTTGTATGAATAATCTTATTCTTTGGGTTCATAAGTTTGAAACATGACACAAATAATAACGCAAGAAAATAAAAAAGATTGGCTCTATTTAAACTACACTTCATTGGTAATCTAGGAGTTATTAAAGTTTGTATGGGAAAATCATAACGCGTGAGTTGATGAATGTGAAAATCAGTATTTGTATACTAGATCAGAAATAATTATACACGTGTTTTTGGATTTTTCGAAAATCACCCCCTAAGTTAGTGCAAAGGGGTATTTAAGTTTTAAGGGGAAGATCTCTAACCGCTAAAGGTTTAACCTAATTTTTGGTCGGTAGTTGCAATTTATTATGATGTGAGCACTAAGAAGGGATTTTGCGAAAATCTACCTATAAGGGGGTGAAAAGGGGTGAAAACCCTTGGATGTAAAATCTTATCCCTCTTGAAACTAGGTACGAATATGAGTATAAGTAAATAAAAAAGATGGACATTATTAGTTTTTTAAAACTAGGTTCCATTGGTAATCTAGACGTTTGTATACACACACACACATATAAACATACTCACAAATACACACAGGCACACTCAAACACACAAAAACTTGTGGATTTGTAATATTACTGAAGCACTCATCGATAACGCTGCTTACCATTAGTAAAAGATTTTTTGAAATCAGATGAGTAGTTTTATAGATTACTTTTTACATCCACACTCACAGTCCTGCACAATTTACTTCTTTATCCTCATCAGCCCGGAGGAATCTACTGCTAGACAAAGGCCTTTAAAATTTCGCGCCATACAAATTTTCACTTTTATGTAAATTGTTGTTTTTTTTCTAAGTCTTTTACGTTTTTCAAAAACCATCATAGTTCGGCGTAACTAGAGGGCCACGCGGGTCAATTAATATAGGATTTAGTTTGATAGCACTGTCCTACGGCCTGTATGGATGGATCAAAAACACTCGTAAAACACGGTCAGCACTGACCGACGCGGCCCGAACGGAAAGTCTAGTTGTCGACTATCTCTGACCGACGTGGCTCGAACGGGAAGATGCATTTTTTTTGTTGGCAGTCAACGTGTTAAATGGTTTCTGTGTATTAATCCAATTTATATGTATTTCAGGTAAAAGATGAAGTAACAACGGAAGATCTAGTTTGTAAGTGACATTATAAAATATAGTCAACTCGGCTAAGACCGTCTGGCGGGTAGGACCGTACAATAAGCAATAAACAAAGTCTGAATAACCACAGCAAATGAAAAAATGGTTCATTTAAACTGTTAAAACTTATTTTTTTGTAATTCAGGTTGTCGTTCTGTGGTTATTCAGACCTTGTTGAATTGCTTATTGTACGGTCCTACCCACCAGACGGTCTTCGCCGAGTTGACCTTAATATTCTTACTACTTGATACATCAATTATTATATTATTTTCTCCATTTATATTATAATTGAATTAGACTCTAAATGGTTGAATAACCCAAAATAGAAGTACTATTGTGGCTAATTGTGCCAGACCGTTTAAACAGATGTCCAATTGCATTTACAGGTGCACTGAATAATGAGGCAGCTTTATCAGTGATAGATGTTTTCTCCGATCCACATAGTGATCATAATGACGCTGATATACACAATGGTGATGATATTAATGATGATGAAGATGATGACTACCTTGATAATATAGCCATAGCAGCTCTAAAACCTAAAATTATGCGCATCAGAAGAAGGGAGTTAACAGAAAAGGAGGCAGAAGAGTTTAAGCAAATCCTCAAAAAGCCTAATTTGAAAGCGAAAGATTTTATTAAGTAAGTGAAATAAAAAAATAATGTAATCCAATTTAACTAATAATATCTGGTTGACCGAGCTTCGCTCGGTTTTTTGTTTTTGGCCCTCATCGGTCATGGCGTTATAGATGGCGCTTCTTAATACGCTTTTTTTTTAATGTCTACATCTTGAGAACCAAGCTTTTCTCGAACCTGGGACCTCGATTCCTTGAGCTTCAGCTCAAGGAATCAATATATCAAGGTCCAAATCTGTAACTTTCATGAAAATCCTTGGAGCCGTTTCCGAGATCCTGATTATATAATATATAAATATACAAGAATTGCTTGTTTAAAGACATTATATTAGATATTTAAGTCATGTACAACAATCCATTATTTTATAATTAGAACAATAAAAAAAAAATATACACTCGGCGTCACAAAAATCGCACCTCTTTAAGAATTCCCTTCAAAGTCATTTTAAACCTATTAATCAATGGTAGACATTATGACTATAAGGTATCATTGGAAAGGCAATTTATTTAAATTTCAGTATAAATCAATGGAATTGGGTTTTTTTTTTACCAGGGAATAAAAAAAGCAAGCTAATGCAAATGATTAAAAAGTTAATTTTTTTTTTATCAGCAAAAATTACAAAAAAGTCCTTAAAAACAACTTAAAACCTAGTGTTACCCCCCCTAGCCCTGATGACTGCTTCCATGCGTTCTCTCATGGACCTAATTAATGTGACAGCAGTCTCTTGAGGAATGTTGTCCCATTCTGCAACGACGGCATCTTGGAGGTCTTGGAGAGTGGTAGGGGCAGGATCACGTGCCCGTACTCGCCGTTTCAGTTCATCCCAAAGGTGCTCAATAGGGTTCAGGTCTGGACTTCGCGCGGGCCAGCGCATAACAGGGATTCCAACTTCTTGCAGGTAGTCTCTTACAATTAAAGCGGTGTGACAGCGGGCGTTATCGTGCATTAACGTGAACCCACTGCTAACAAAACCAGCATAAGGGACAACCTGCTCCTCTAAGATCTCTGTTATGTACCGAGCAGCAGTCAGCGACCCTTGCCCGCGAGCACTTCCAGTCCGAGAAACACACACAAGGTTCGTTTTACCGTCGATTGACATGCCGCCCCAGAGCATGCACGAGCCACCCCCGTATTCCACTGTCTCTTGAATGCAGGCTTGTGCGAATCGTTCACCTTGCCTCCTATACACTCTTCGACGCCTGTCGTTGCAGAAAAGACATACCCTCGTCTCATCCGAGAAGAGCACAGCCCTCCATTGGTCTATTGTCCAATCCACATGGTCACGGGCAAATTGCAACCGGTCTCTCCTATGCTGTGCAGTCAATTTTGGCCCTGTAGCATCCCTATGAGCTACAATTTTCTTCTCCCGCATTTTTCTTCTAATCGTGGAGACGCTTACAGAAGTTCTGCGAGCTGATCGCAGTTGTTGTTGCAGCTCAACAGCATTGGAGAACCGATTACGTAAAGACGACGAAACAATGAAGCGATCGTCTCTTTCGGATGTGCACCGTTGTCTTCCAGATCCACGTCTTTGGATATAGCCACCAGTCTCTTGGAAGCGTTGGAACACTCGTCGAACGGCAAAACGACTCAAGTTCAGTTGCCGAGCAACATCACATTGCCGCATCCCTGATTGCAGTAGTGCAATGACTTGAGCGGCTTCATCTGCAGTGGTATCCTTCTTCTGGAGTATTTTTCTTGCTGTAGCTGTTCACGTGTGTTCACTTCAAAGGTTAAATAGCGAATGACCCACATTTAACCCGGGTCGCCCGTTTAATACCCTTGTAGGGAGGTGCAATTAGTGGCCGTTGCAATGCGTATTTTGACAACATTTTTTTTAACGTTACGTGCTAATGGGATCTGTTGTGTTTAGGAATTCTAACTGTTGTTAATTTAAAGGTCGTTAAACATACTTTCAATTGATACCAATATTAATTGGGTTAAATGTATTCGTTGCTGGTGGGACATGTTTTAAACTTATTTTCGAAGAGGTGCGATTTTTGTGACGCCGAGTGTAGTAGGTAACTAAGGACAAATAAATACATTACATAAAAAAGGGTTGCCACCTAATGTTAAAAAATATCAATAAATATATATAAATATAAATGTCAAAATTATGTTTTATAATTTTAGATTGCAGTGTGATTTCTGTGGACAAAAACTGAAAACATGGAGTGGTTTACGAGTACATTATGCCAAAGTGCATAAGAGCGCACCATTTGTCTACTGCCTGTGTGGTTATGTTGTAAGATCGAACAGTGTTCTTTACAAACATGTATCAGATCATAAGATTGAAAGTAGAAAATTATCAAATACCGAGGAATCTGAAGATGATGAAAAACAAAATTATAAATATGCAAGCTTGAATGTGAAAGATTTTATAAGGTATTGTTCTCAATTAATCTCACTGTGTTGTACTTGATGTTCTGTTCTACAAATTGATTATTCATCACTACATATTAATTCATAATTTTTGTATGTAAAAAAGTAATAAAAGTTATTAAGTTACTTAGTTTAGTTGTAGTATGTTTGTTACCTCTGAAATAATTCACGCCATTTGGAAAAAATCTTAAATATTACCAAACATCATCCATAGAATTTGTTTTTCTCACTAGTGAAGTTCATAAATATTTTTCAACCTGCCATTAGGCAGCCAAGAATTCATCTTTGGGTCTGGGCGTTTGTGTATGTGACTTTATTATGTCTGTAAACGCACCCACGACTCAGGAGAAATTCCTAGTGTCGGGCAACGTTTTTTTTTTTTTTTTTTAAAGAATCTGGCTGCCTTATACAAAGATATTTTTTCCAGGTTTAAATGTACGCAATGTGACAAGGAGTGTTCCAGCTGGTACAGTCTGAAGGCACATTCTGAGTCAAGTCACAGCATATCACCTGTGGTGTCTTGCATCTGTGGCATCACTCTCAAATCCAAGTCGGTTATGTATAAGCATATACATGACCATAGGAATCCCAATGTCTTTTCGTAAGTTTCTTTCACTCGATATTTAACTATACCCAAATAATTATTGTCCTTTCAATATTGGTTTATGGGGAATTTACATGGGTCGATTTGCATCGTGACTAGCCGTGTGGCCTGCAATGCGGCGAAATGACAATTCGACTACTTTTTTACTACAAAATTTTTGCAACGACCTGCACGGTTAGCGCGTGGTTGCCAGGCAATCGTTCTAAACCCGACCCGTGTATATGCCTTATTATCTGTCAATATTTTGAAACCTACCCAACATATTATTTACCGACCGCCGTGCAAGTCTGCACATTTTGATATGCCCCTGACATACCGTTTGGCTTTGTTTTTTAAGCATATAATCAACCTTTAATGTTTTCATTGCTGGCACTCAGGCCTTCTTTGTTAGAGGGAGTGGACTGTGATCCACCACACATGCCCAGTGCGTGTTGCTGTGGCGTAGGCTCTATTAAATATAGTTGCTTCAGAACTTTTCATGTTATTGTTAAATGTACAGTCAGCTTCAAAGATAAGTATCCGCCTTTCATTACCAAAGGTTGACTTTTCTTTGAAGCTTACCATTCAAATTACAATCATTACATACTAGCTGACCCGGCGAACTCCGTACCGCCTGAGAAACGATTAAAAAAAAACCTTTAAAACCTTCCCTGGACTTTCCAAAATAATTCAAAACAAAAATCAGCCAAATCGGCCCAGCCGTTCTCGAGTTTTAATCAGACTAACGAACAACAATTCATTTTTATTTATATAGATTATTTTCTTCTTTCTACAGGTGTGACAAATGCCCCCGAATAACGAAAACCCTGTCTGCTTTAAATAAACATAAGATGCGACATATACCAATATCAGAAAGAAAATTCATTTGTTCCTCGTGTGATAAAATATTTACTACTAAGGATGCATTGAAATCTCATGAAAGATCGCACATACCGATAGAAGATCGTAAAATATATCGCTGTGATGTGTGTAACATGAAGTAAGTTTTATATTGACACTCATCATGCATGGGCGTAGTCACGGTGGGGCAGGGTGGGGTGCTTGCCCCACCCTGACTCCGACTTGTTAGATGTCTTTTAACCAAAATTAAATAATGAAGGTACTTACCTAATACAATACCTACTTAATATCCGTAAGAAACCTCACACTCGACAATCGTCAGAAATAAAAAAATATCTGGAATTTTGCCCCACCCTGAGCACATATTTAGAATTCTGCCCCACCCTGTGCACATGGCTGGCTACGCCCATGTCATCATGTATCATATTATGTGTATACTTCCTTTTAGCGAGGCTATCAAATGTACGCAAGTACCTAATGTTTAAAAAAATACTGCAGAAACTACAGAACGCCGTTACAATCTTTGTGTTTAGATTCGAGGCAGCGGCCTACGCTGCCTCGAATCTTGCCGGCGGCGGCGGCGCGGGAGCGGCGCGGCCGTCGCAGACCCGTTCTCGAAACTAGCGGGCAGATCGCGCGTCACTATAGCCGCGTAGTGTTTAATCATGATTTTGTCGTCGAGATATTTGTTTTTATTCGCGAACGAAATGTCTGAACAATGGCGGCAACATCTAATTGATTCAAATTTATTCCTAACTCTCGATTTATTGTGGTCAAAACACTACAGCGCAGGCGCGCGGGCGGTGACCGTTTGTCTAGTACACCGCTCGCTGCCCGCTCCCGCCCGGCTGCCGCGCCGCTGTTTTCGAGAGTCGATCCATTTGATTATACGCATAACATCCTGCCGCTCCCGCCCCGCTGCCGCGCCGCTGTTTTCGAGAGTCGATCCATTTGATTATACGCATAACATCCTGCCGCTCCCGCCCGGCTGCCGCGCCGCTGTTTTCGAGAGTCGATCCATTTGATTATACGCATAACATCCTGCCGCTCCCGCCCGGCTGCCGCGCCGCTGTTTTCGAGAGTCGATCCATTTGATTATACGCATAACATCCTGCCGCTCCCGCCCGGCTGCCGCGCCGCTGTTTTCGAGAGTCGATCCATTTGATTATACGCATAACATCCTGCCGCTCCCGCCCGGCTGCCGCGCCGCTGTTTTCGAGAGTCGATCCATTTGATTATACGCATAACATCCTGCCGCTCCCGCCCCGCTGCCGCGCCGCTGTTTTCGAGAGTCGATCCATTTGATTATACGCATAACATCCTGCCGCTCCCGCCCCGCTGCCGCGCCGCTGTTTTCGAGAGTCGATCCATTTGATTATACGCATAACATCCTGCCGCTCCCGCGCCGCCGCCGCCGCCCCGCTGCCCGCAAGATTCGAGGCAGCGGCCTTAAGGCGGCGCTAGTCGCGAGCTCGAACTCACTGGCAGGCATGGTCAAAAACCATGATATTTCACCGGAAATCGAGCCATATTGTACATGTGTGCGCGAGCGTCATCCCCCCGTGGAGAAAACAGGGGAAAACATTATTCAGTGAGATGCACGATCATTCAGAGTAAAAGGCGCGCTTAAAAAAAAACGAAAAAGCCTTTGGAAGAAGGGGTTTTATGAAAAATCCACTGCACCAATTAATTTCAAATAAAATTTATTAAATTCTTCGATAAATTTGCTGTGTCGGTACGGACTTCGTTTTGGAAATTTGATGCTTCTTTAGCTTCTAATTTACACCTAAAGTTGTGTTAAAATTAGCAAAAAAAACGAATCTTTAGAAGCTCGGTAACTTTTTAATAGCTTCATATTTTACAATTCTGCTTCCGTACAGACAAAATTAATAATGAGACAAAACGATACCATGTTTAATTTTGGATGTACCTTGTCAAATAGTGGAGTAAAACCCCAACGAAGTTTCTATGGAAAAAATGTTGACTTGTTTGACCTTAATTTCGCCTCGTCCACGCTCATAAATAATGATTTACTTACGTAGTCATATCTTTATAATTTTCCGGCATTATGAAGGCAAGACTAGGGTGCAATGGGAAGATTAACGCCTTACACCCGTAAGACGAAAGTTGCGGGTGGACCCCGCAACTGTCCATGATTGTAGAATTTCAAGACTTTTCGCACACCATCTTCCTGTCCTTATCTCAATCTACTTGCGAGTCGTCGCAACTAGTTTTCATAATCCTTTGTCCCCCATCATACACCACGTCATGTCATCGTTTACTTCGTTTTATTTCATTATAGAGAGTGAAGGCGAAGACCGAAGGCGGGGGCCTTTGATCGCCATCCGTCATTTCATTTACCAATAACGTCAAAGAGAAGTCAAAAAAGTATGTAGTTAGGCATACAAACCAAGTCCTGAAAACAAAAAACTACAAAAAAGTATACCCGAATTGGTCCAGCCTTTTTCGAGTTTTATGCTTAGAATAGATAGATAGATTATTACCACACTATCTATAATTTTTCTATAAAATATTAAAATAAAATTCCGTCTGATCAGATTCACGACGCGGTCGTCGGCGGCGTCTCACAAGCGCGTGGTGCACGAGAAGATCAAGGGCTATGTATGTGACCTGTGCGGGTACGCGTGCGGCACCAACGGCGAGCTGCGGCAGCACCGCGCCATACACAGCGACGACAAGCCCTTCGTCTGCAGGAAGTGCTCCAAACCGTAAGTGCACACCAATCACTTCACGAATGTAATAGGCTAGTTTCCAGCATCAATTAATTCCCAATCTAATTAGTACATCAGTTGAGAGTTTTGAAAAGTAATGGACCCGTTTTTTCTTTTGTTAAAACAGTGAATATTTACATAGATAAAACGCATGAACATTTCACAGTGTGGGCCCGCCACTGCCTGACGTATTGTGAATTATAAAAGTCCTATCATCGTCAAGTTTGGGCATGTTACAAAATATACGAGTCAAATATTTTTTATAATCTAAATGATTAACTAATTCGATTTTTTGGTAAATAAGAAAACATTGTGAGGAAACTAGAATATTCTAGAAAAAAAAACCAACCAAGTCAAGTCAAACATTTCGGATTACATAACTACAAAGTTTCAAACTCGACCTGAGCGTTTATTCATGAGCTTTTACCGCAGCGATGTCGCAAGTCAAACTGTCTAATCGGCCGTGAATACTGAAGGCATTCTTATCGTATCTGTCATGCTTATGTAAACCTATAGAAAATAATACCTACTTCTTCTGCTTACAAATAACTTTGAACGTTTGATTAAAATCTTTTCTTAAATGTATAAACATAGTATAATCAGCCTAAATTGTTTTCATAAAGGCATTAAAATTATGGAATGGAATTAAAATGAGATGGAATGGGCTGACAAGCGCGAAGCGGTACTTCGGCTTGGTAGACGTGAGTTACATTCGATTTTTGATTTACTGTGTATGGAAAAAAGAAAAAGGCGCCTCTAGTGTACAAACGAGCAACTAATTAATACCTTCAAATGATCGTCAACGTTCGGGAATAACTAGTGACGTTACCGTAAAAACTTTTCATTTCTAGAAAAAAAAATCTTTTTGAACGTTTTTTTAAATACTATCATATAATTTCAGTTTCAAGACCTATTCGAATCTGAAGACGCACATGGACACTCACGAGGACACGTCATACGAGTGCTACATCTGCAGACGAATACTGAACAGTCGCCGCACGCTCCGCAAACATCTTCTGGTGCACGAGGACAAGTGCAGGCATGTCTGCTCTTACTGCAACAAGGCTTTCAAGAGGAGACAGACTTTGAAGGTACACAGTATAGGAATAACAACTTATTTATATTCAGGCTGATTTGTATTACGTAGGTACAGACATAAAAGTGTATTAATAAATGGGACCTATAATAGCCTAACTATATACTTACCTAAACTATGTATGTACTTACAAACAACGAGGAAAAGAAAAAACCTCTAAAAATTTGGCGGACTCACTACACTCTTTTGTGGTTAACCCAAAACTTCTGTGAAAATCCATTGTTACTAATGTTCAATTTTAGATACCTTTCTTTGAAACATTGTAAAATGAAAAAAAAAAACAACTTTTCACAGACGAAAAGTTGTATTTTCTATTTATCCATCTAGATCTTTTTGGCTTCTAATTTACAAGAGGTAAATAAGAAGCCAAAAAGATTTAGACGAGTATTCAGTGGTTTATTACGAGAATTCGATAAATGGATGTGCAATTAACGCATGTGCGACAAAACTACTGCGACTCACTATAGTTCGAATGCACGCGTATGCGACAAACGATTGTAAGGTGATTCGACACTACGGTACTGCGACAAAAAAAGGTATGGTCGAAAAAGGCACGGAGAACTTGGGATGCTAGAGAAAGCGTTTTTTTTTAATTTATCAGAAAAAGACTTCAATAAGTGCAAATAACAAGTGACAATATTATACAGTGATTGTGTGCAGTGTAAACATACAAAAACATTATAAACAACAAATTCCATTGTGGATTAACAGTTATCTACCCGGTTCTTAAAATATTAAACAATTTGTTTAATAATTATCTGGAACTAACTCGTGCCCATAGCCCAGTGCAAACGCATCCTAACGTGAGTGCAGTGTACCATCTTATGGTGTCTATAGCCGACTTAACGCCGTGATAAACACCATCAACGCCTTAATTAGTAATAGCGACATCTGTTCTTAATTACGCGCACTGCGTTGTCGATCGATCGTTTGAACCGAGCTTGCGTTTGGAACGTCAATATGCACAAGTGTGGCGCCTGTGGGAAATTCCTGTCACCGATAGATGGCGCTAAATGCGACATCTGCCTTAGGTCGTACCACCGTCGGTGCGTTAGGCTTAACATGACTGGCATCATAACGACCCCCTGGCACTGTCCTGAATGCAGTAAGAACCAAGTGCGGGACAACCGGAACGAGACCCCAGTGAGGGGACAGGCAGTGGCACCGTTGGAAGATAGCCTGGTTAACTTGATGGACACAAGTACAAGTCCCATCAACACCACGGCTTTGGACGCTACTCATGAGATGACTCATCACCCATCAGATATCACGGCGGAGCTAAAGAAATTTAAGGAGGAGTTCATCAGCACAATTAAGCAAGAATTCCAGTTAATGCGCGATGACCTGGCCGAATTAAGGTCTACCATCAAAAAAGTAAACGACCGCATGAGCGCTATGGAAGAGAGGGTCGCTGTGTTGGAGACCCGTCAACACGAACAGGAGTCAACGGGGGTGAACGAGATCATCGCTCAGCTTCGGAGCGATATTAACGATCGCGATCAGGAGCTCCTAGCGACCGATATACAGATCTCGAATCTGCCCGAAGCTCCCGGTGAAAACCCGGTACATACGGCCTTGATAGTTGCGTCAAAATTAGGCGTGAAAGCCAAAGTGCGCGACATCGTGAGTGCCGAGCGAGTTGGGGGCAGGCGCATTAATGCAACGCAGCCAGCACCTGTCGAGACCCGCCCGCGATTCCTCGTGGTACGTTTCGCGCGCCGAGACTTACGCGACGAGATGGTGGAGGCCGCCCGAGTGCGTCGTGGTATCACTTCGGCTGACCTTGATTTGCCTGGTCCGGCCTCGCGCATCTATATTAATGAGCGCCTTACGAAGATCAATCGCGAGTTGTTTCGGCAGGCGCGGGAGGCCGGTGGGCGCCTCGGGTGGCAATTCGTGTGGTCCAAGCGAGGCCGTATACTCGCCCGCTATAAGGCCGGGGACTCAGTTCACCAGATCCGCTGCGAGGCAGATATACTTCGGGTTTTTGAGGCCGCACCCATACAGGCTACTGCCAATAATAATCACGGCTTGCCCTAATTTCATTGATTTTTTTTTTATTACCTTGTGTTTTTATAATTATAAGCCAATAGTTTATTGTTTAAATGTCATTAACAAACAGTATTGTGTCACTAACTGTTGCAAATCTGTCGTGGTCGTTGTTTATTTTTTTGTTTTCAACTGTTGTGTTTGTCTCACGGCCGCGTGTCCTAGAGTGCTCGACTCGAACCGGTTATATCACAGTTATACCGCCCTCACACTTAATAGTATTTACATACACATACATTCACCTACACCTGACTTAATGTTTACATTGCTATTATTTTCAATTTATCTTAAGTTACGTATTTATATCATAAATTTTGTAATTATATTAATTAAAATTCAACCCAAAATTATAATAACAATGAATGAAAGTTTTTTAATTGCACTGGAAATAATATTAATTTGTTTAATGTTCGTATTCGAAATAACATATTTTAGAAATGTCTAATAAATACAAGTATCTCAAAGTTGGATTTTTAAATGCGGGATCTCTGGGTACAGGCCATGACGATTTTATTAGTGCAGTCGGGAAATACGATTTCGATGTGTTGGCGATAAACGAAACTTGGTTGCGTTCGGGCGAAGAGGGGCGCGCGCCTGCGGTGCCCGGCTATCGCCTGCGACACGTGCCGCGGCCGGCATGCGTGCGCGCAGGCCGCGGTGGGGGCGTCGGGTTCTACCTGCGACGAGGTTTGAGTGCGCGAACATATACCGGACCGATTGACCCTAGATTCGAATCCGTCGAGCAAATGTGGCTTACGTATTCCATAGCAGGTAAGAGAATTGCCATCGGTACTGCATATCGACCACCATGGTTTGATATTGATTTATTCTTGGATGCTGTTACGAACTCTTTTGCTGCTTTAGGAAATTGCGATCACTACATTTTGCTCGGTGATTTTAACGTAAATATGCTAAATACCAACGAGCACAAAGCTAAAAAGGTACTCGAGTTTCTTAATTGCTTGAGCCTGTCTCAGTTAGTCACGTCACCGACACATTTCACGGATACGAGTGAAAGCCTTATTGACCTTCTGTGTACAGACCTTACCGCAAGATACACGAACGTGGAATCATTTGGAACGTGTACTGGTCATGCCTTCATAGTCAGCGAGTTCCATTTGAAACGAGACAAATTCAAACCATTTGTAGCAAGATACAGGCCCATCAAAGACATTTGTAGGGACAGTTTTAATAGTGATTTGTGTCATTTGAATTTAGAAAATATTGCTGACTGTTCTAATGTAAATGATATGGTTTATAGTTTAAATGAGCGTATTATATCATTATTTGATGAACATGCACCTATCAAAACCTGTACTATAAAGGAAGTATCGTATCCCTGGATCACTGACACTATTAAGCTCATGATGCGGCTGCGGGACAAAGCATTGGCTGCGTATAGAAAAGCCAAGACGGAACAGAAAAAACAGTATTATAAACAGTTAAAAACTTTAGTGGAAAGCGCCTTGTACCATGAAAAAACTGCTTACTTTAGGTACAACATAAATAACAAAATAAAAAATCCTAAATTATTATGGAAAAACATTAAATCCACTTTTTCCTCCTCTAAGCGCGGTCAAGAACTACCATCACACTTTAGAGACCCAGATCTAATAAATAGTACCTTTTTAAATGTTCCTGGCAACCCGGTGGCCAGCGCGTCGCTTGTAACGTACTACGAGTCCCATAGATTTAGCGACGCAATTTTTACCATTGCCCCAGTGGACCAAGATGAAATCTCGAGAATTATTTCAAAATTACAATCAAATGCGGAAGGCTGCGACCACATTACTTTAAATATGCTAAATCTAACTTTGCCACTAACATTGGAAATTATCACAAATATTATTAACTCTTCAATATGGACTTCTACGTTTCCCAACCAGTGGAAGATTGCCACTGTTAGACCCATACCAAAACATTCAAACCCGACAGAAATTAAAGACTTACGGCCTATAAGCATACTGCCTTGCCTGTCAAAGGTAATGGAGAGAGTGGTGTGCCTTCAGCTAACTCGGTATTTGGAAGAAAATGGACTGTTACCGGACTTACAATCCGGTTTCAGAAAGCAACGCAGTACTTCTACGGCATTATTGGATGTCACTGATAACATTTTATCAGCCCAAGACAAAGGCATGTGTACACTGATGGTGCTACTTGACTTTTCCCGCGCTTTTGACTGTTTAAATATATCGCTGTTATTGTCTAAGCTTCGCTACTACGGATTTGATGACAATGCTATACAATGGTTCCGCAGCTACCTCAGTGACAGGAAACAATTCGTTGAATTGCGCTTGGATGACGGTACTATTTTGACTTCTGCTCTAGCGATATTGGAAAGGGGAGTTCCTCAAGGCTCGATTTTAGGACCAATTCTGTTCATTATTTACTGTGCAGACATAATTAAGTGTTTTGAGAATTGCAAATATCACATCTATGCTGATGATGTCCAAGTCTATCTTTCTTTTAGACCAGAAGACTACAATTCGGCAGTTCAGCGTTTAAATAATGACTTAAATAAAGTAGCCAACTGGTCAGAAGAGCACTGCTTAGCATTAAACCCGGCAAAGACCAAATATATGTTGTTTGGTACAAAACAGCAGTTAAGAAAAGTTCCTTCATTATTGAACCTATCTCTCATGGGAGAACCTATTGACCGAGTTAACGAAGCGCGCAACCTCGGACTATGTATGGACAAAAACCTAAGATTTGAGAAACATATTGCCAGTTCGGTACAAAACTGTTTCTATAGGTTGAAACTATTGTACAAAATGAGGCCTTTTTTATCTGAGCAGCTACGCGAGCAGTTGGTCGAGACCCTTGTTCTGTCGAAATTAAACTACACCGATACGGTTTACGGCCCTCGCTTGCTGGCTCGTACAGACCGGCTCATACAAAGAGTCCAAAACGCGTGCGCGCGGTTCTGTTATTCGGTTCCTCCCAGAAGTCATATCACCCCCTTCCTTAATAAGCACTTCGTACTAAAAATGAAGTCAAGGCGAAAATTACACCTGGCATGCCTGCTTTTCGGTGTAATCAAGCAGGAGAAACCAAAATACCTATATGATAAGCTGTGTTGGATGACCAGTAGACGCGATTGCACTCCACGCCTCTGTGCACAGCAACTGACAACACAGTCTCACAAGACGGCTGCTTTCAGGGGCAGTTTCAGATACGCTGCATCGAAGGTTTGGAACAATATTCCACCACCAATAAGGGTGGTCGGCACGGTACACACTTTCAGAACCCGTCTGCGGCAGTATTTGATAGATGCGCAACGAAAATTGGATTTAGTTCAACATAATGTCTCAATAATATGATTGGAACCTACTTCACAAAATAATACAAATTGTTGTCATGCCTATTAAATTCCGATGTGTACTATACGTTGCCCTTGAAAAGCTCGTGATGATTGCAGTCGCTTGCGCGGCGATGCATGCTTCTTTAGATGCCTCTTCCATCCCAGCCTTGGGTGCCGTTTTTGAGATCAGCCATCGTTTATAGGAGATCTACACAAAACAAAAAAAAAAAAAACTGTATTTACAGCTCAGCCAATCATGCCACATCTATAGATGCAAATCAAATATAAATGTAGTCTACTTACAAAGTGTCTTGCTGCAACGCTGCAAAATGGGCAGAAAGTGTTCACTGTATTTAAAATAGGTATAGCTTTAGTACCATCTTAGCTTAAGCCCTGAAAAGAAAAAAAAAAAATTTAATAAAATAAAAATAAAAAACGTAAATATACCCACATATTTCTTCGTTCTTTGTATTCCGTTTGCTGTTCGAGTTTTTTTAACGTTATATCACGATAAAAATCTATTTAAAACAATATAATCTTGTAAACCTAATTAGTATAAAAATACACTTACCTACCTTAGTACTCACAATTTTCAAGTCATTCTCGTTAAACTCAATCTTAACTAGTCACTGTTTCACAATTTCCTTTAATTCAATTCTGGGAATGTAACGTGTCAAGCGTGCGATCGTCCGCTGCGCTCCGCTGCTTGCAGCGCATTGTCCGAGGGTAATTGCACTGATAACAATTAGATAAGCACCGGCATCGCACGCGCGAAATATTTATTTTTTGTTGGTACCTACTTATTATTTGTATTATAAACTCACTATGGATTTATTTATGATTAAATTATATTTATTATTTCTCAACTGTGACACATAGTATTATATATTTTTACATAACTATATAAGTATTAGTATACACACAATCACACATAACTGGTTCGACGTACACACCTCTCAACCAGGTCCAGTTGAAAACCAGCGTCAGGCACTTAGTTGCCTGACATTTATGCTGAACTGGGCCTGTTTGGAGCAGCCGCGGGGCAAACAAATATTTGTACCATATAGTTTTAGGTTATTTTTTATTTTATTGTTTTTTTTATCACTTGTTCTGTTTAATTTATCTCATTGTGCTATGCCCTGCGTTTGTACCAATAAATATTATTTCTTTCTTTCTTTCTTTCTTAAATCACCCAGAAGTAGGAGCTCCGCCCAGCAAGTCATCATGACACACAAGCGTGCATTCAAACTATAGTGACAGTAACAGTTTTACCACTTAGTATTGACTTAATTTGATCTATCGTATCGAAAACATGTAAATTAATTTTTCAACACATTTGCTCGAAAAATGCATTTACAAAGCCTGTATGCATTGTTCGAAAGTTAAAAATTACGCACCATACCACGGAGCGTGCGGTAAAATAGGTACTCTCACCTAAGTGCCTACTTTACCGCACGCTCCGTTGTATAGCACCGTGCGTTTTCTTTACGGTTTTTTTTTTTATTTCCATAAAAAAAAAAAGAATTCCACCAAAGAGTTTCACATTATGAGAATAAACAGCCTGACTGATCGAACCTCCTTGGAAGCGCTTTTGATCAATACGTTGTCTCACTTTAATACTTATGAGTAAATGAGACGAAAGATGTAGTTCTAATTTCCACCACGTGCATGTGGCGCCATTTGCAAATTCACGCCATTTTCATATTAGGAACTTCAAAAATTGTTGCGACTTTTCCACTGATAAATAAAGTTTGTTTAATTACTTATTGTACTGTTTTCTCGCAAATGTGTTGAAAAACATTGTATGACACACGTGCAGAAATTGGTGTTTACAAACTCGTGACTATGGTAAGCCCTCGGCTTCGCCTCGGGCTTACATTCGTCTACTCGTTTGTAAAAACCAACTTACCGCACTAGTATCATAAATAACTATTTCAACACATTTGCTCGAAAAATGCATTTACGAAGCCTATAAACATTGTTCGAAAGTTAAAAATTACGCACCATACAACGGAGCGTGCGGTAAAATAGGTACTCTCACCTAAGTACCTACTTTACCGCACGCTCCGTTGTATAGCACCGTGCGTTTTCTTTACGGTTTTTTTTTTAATTTCCATTAAAAAAAAAAGAATTCCACCAAAGAGTTTCACATTATGAGAATAAACAGCCTGACTGATCGAACCTCCTTGGAAGCGCTTTTGCTCAATACGTTGTCTCACTTTAATACTTATGAGTAAATGAGACGAAAGATGTAGTTCTAATTTCCACTACGTGCATGTGGCGCCATTTGCAAATTCATGCCATTTTCATATTAGGAACTTCAAAAATTGTTGCGACTTTTCTACTGTTAAATAAAGTTTTTTTAATTACACATTGTACTGTTTTCTCGCAAATGTGTTGAAAAACATTGTATGACACACGTGCAGAAATTGGTATTTACAAACTCGTGACTATGGTAAGCCCTCGGCTTCGTCTACTCGTTTGTAAATACACTTCTCATCAAAAAAATCGAAACACCTCGCAGTTTATGATTTGATAAGGATTATCAGAAAAATGTGTATATTTAGGAATAAATGTAAAATGTCATTTAATAGTGAGTAGTATGAGGTTTTTAAATCCTAATGTTAATGTTCTAAATTCAAATTAAGTCTTCATAGGTTTCGTATTTTGTATAATGAGTAATTTTTACCCTGTATGGAATATGAAGGAAATGGGTAAAACAACACGCGTAAATGAAAAAAAAATGTAAGAAACATTTATTTAATAACTTGTATTCCCTCCGCGAGCTCTTATTACTGCTTCCATACGGTTCTTCATCGATCGGATGAGAGTCACGATCACATGTTGTGGTATATTATCCCATTCCTCTTGGATTGCATTTTGCAGCTGGCTAAGTGTTTCTGGGGCTGGATCTCTTGCTCGAATTCGTCTCTTTAATTCATCCCATAGATGTTCAATGGGATTCATGTCCGGGCTTCTTGCTGGCCATACCATAATGGAGATACCGACTTCGGTAAGATAATCTCGTACGACGCCCGCGGTGTGAGCTCTAGCATTGTCGTGCATGAATATGAAGTCGTTGCCAATAAAATGTGCATAGGGCATCACATGAGGTTCAAGACACTGTTCGATGTACCGATGAGAGTTTAGTGCAGGCAGCCGTGGCCCAGACACAAAGGCAAGTTCTGTCTTACCGTCGGCGCTGATTCCTCCCCAAACCGTCCACGAACCGCCACCATAGCTGACCTTTTCTTCAATGCAGCATTGTGCAAAGCGTTCTCCATCTCTTCTGTAGACCTTGTTCCTTCCGTCGTTACCATACAGCATAATTTTACACTCATCAGAAAACAGTACTTTGCTCCACTGAAGGTATGACCAAGTTAGGTGCTCGCGTGCAAAGTTAAGGCGCGCTCTTCGATGGTCTGCAGTTAATTTCGGCCCATTCGCTGGCTTATGCGGTGCCAATCCGCGTTCCTTCAACCTTCTTCTTATTGTAGAGTCACTTACAGCTACTCTTCGTACAACGCGAAGCTGCTGCTGCAGTTGAAAAGCGTTAAGGCGTCGATTTCGTAAAGAAGTTGTTACAATAAATCGATCATCTCGCTCAGAAGTGACCCGATTCCTGCCAGATCCTGAACGGCGCGTGAACGAACCAGTCTCCCGATAGCGTTTGTAGACTCTATGAACAGATGATAAGCTTAGATGCAATCTTGCAGCCACAACACGCTGACTAAGTCCAGAATCCAGCAATGCCACCACTTGGGCGGCTTCTGCGGGCGAAGTATCCATATGTTTTAGAAAAAAAAGTTTTTTCAGACGTCCCAAAGTCACAGTAAATGAAATAAGAAACAGAAAGTTTAAAGACAAGCGCTAATTTTTAGTTTTTAAACGAGAAACGTACTCCAACCCTAAATACACATTTGTCTCAAAACAGTGATTAATTTCATTTATAGGATAAACAAATGAAATTATTTCGAATTTTGATTTTTTTCTTCTTACTGTAATGACCAAACTGCCAGCTACACAGTAATGTTTTTTTTTCATGGAATTAATTCTCTTTTGTAAAAAATTAGGACAAAAACAATAAAAACGAAAGTGTTTCGATTTTTTTGATGAGAAGTGTACCAACTTACCGCACTAGTATCATAAATAACTATTATTAATGTATATCAAACTTGGTTATCAGGTACACATGTACACACACACGGGCGACAAGCCGCTGACGTGCAAGTGGTGCGACGAGCGCTTCTCGTACGCGTCCACATTGCGCTCGCACCGCTTGCGCTGCCACCCCGACAAGATGGCTGCGCAAGCGCATGACAACTACCCCAACTACGATATGCAAGGGGTACGATATTACTAATTTTTGATCATGGATTATTATTATTATTATTTATTGATTGCTCAGACATGTTACTTGGTATTGGTGTTATTTGGTAGGATTTGTTTCAGGGGAATCCATCGTCAGTTCTACAAAATGAGGGAATTTTTGCACTCCACCTCAGATATCGGATTCGTTTGTCAATTCATGCCACAAGTAATAACTTTATCGACTCGTACAAAAAAAAATATCAGAGTGGAGGCACGGTTGGCGTAATAGCCGAATTATTAACCGCTGTGTTGCGTGTCGCGGGTTCGATTCCCGTACAGAACAAATATTTGAATGATATACAAGTAGTTGTTTCGGTAATGGTTATTTGTGTATCTGAATTTAAATGTTTGTAAACTCACTGACTACACGGGAGAAATTCTTAGCGTAAAACATTTAAAAACAAAACAGTCAAGGGCAATTTTGTGGTGCCCATAGGCTACCACACGTATTACGGGTCGTACTTGATTTTGAATATTACTAACCTATTACAATTTTTTTTTTCACAGACAGTCCCTCCCACCCCGGGCAGGCCGGGAGAGACTGTCAGACCTGTACTGACTAAAATCCACGGTGTTCTTCAGTAGCCCTTTATGTTCCGGGGTCACGGTAAGGAAATAAGTCCCGCGACCCCGGCAGGCTTTGGCCCTCTGAGAGGGGGCCCCGTCATTTTACTTGACGCTCTTTAAGGCGCGCGTGGAACACGACGCGCCGTCGACCCGGGCATGGTCCATGGTCGGACAGCGAGTTGCCCTTTACTCGCTGCCCGCATGCCCGCGCCTACGGTGGGCGGAGATCGTCTGCCGACGTCCGACGCCGCGGGCGTCTACCACAGCGGTTGGGGCGGAGGGAGGACGCTGTCCTCTCCCTCTCACGGCCCGCCTCCTCCTTCACGAGCAGTACTGCTTCGCAGAAGGAGGCGACCGCTTCCCACTCCGTCTCGCCCCACAGCATGTATTTATGTTATATTGTAAATCAAATACCTATTGTAAAATGCTTTTTATTTAATTTCAGAATTTCATCAAGAACGACGTGGCACCTATAAATATTTCGGTAGCCAAAAATGAAGTTGAGGCTATGTAACTTATTAGTATTATCTATTCTAATGTGAACTGTTTGTATATTGTAAACTTTTTGTAGAAGAGAACATTAGTTGTATTGTTTATTACTGTATTGATAATTACAGTAGGTAGCAATTTTAAGGTTTAAGCGCATTTCACACAGAGAGCGGGCGCGGGTCGGGCGCGGGGCGGGTCGTGCGCACGCTTTCAGTGTGAAGTCTTCCATTTAAATACAAAGAACTAGACCCGCCGTACTCCCGCCCCGAAACGCGCCCGACCCGCGCCCGACCCGCGCCCGCTCTCTGTGTGAAATGCGCTTTAAAGTAGAATACAATATTTGTATCACATTTTAAAGTTTCAATGTATTCATTAATTATTTTTGTTATTATTTTCATAGATATGTAAATATTTATACATAATTATATTACACAGTGATTTGAAAGGTATATTATTATTATATTCCGTATTCTAAACCATATTGCAACTCCAAATAAATCATATGACTGATATTTTCATTTGCAGTTTAGTGCAGTTGATTAGATAATAAATGAAGTGTTAAGTTTGTTAGTAAGAACATTCTTGGCGCGAAAAAAATCAGTGCCTATTTAATAAAAACATAATGTATCATTATTGTCATTATTTTAGGTGTAAAAATATTTTAAGTCCTGCAATAAAACGTGTAAAGTAGCAACTAATAAATGCATATAATTCCAAATATATCGTGTTTTACTTTTGTAGCTACCGACATAAATTTTATTAATGTTGTCCTGGGATTGGCGCTAGATGTACAGACGCAAGCACATCAAGCAACCATAATCTATCCAAAGTATGTAATAGATTTTCAACTTGTATCAATACAAGAAGGTTTACCTTTGATTGTCATTTGACAGATTTAGGTTGGTTAACATGCTGGCGTCTGCAAGGCCCGCACGTAGTAGTAAGGATACAACAGCTGGAGAGCTGCGTGCATTTTTGCAAAAGTGCTTGAGGCGCGCTGAAAACTTGTCCAATACTTCTTCAATAAACCCCTAAATACAGAAATACAAACGGGGGGTATTACAACGTCTCTTTAAGCGCCGACACCGTAATATTACGGGCTCTGAAATCTGTGCCCGAATCGCCACACACATATAATTACGTTATTTTATTTAAAAAGTTCTCATATTGCACAAACTCCACATAAAATGTTTCAATTTTAAGATGTAGGGTATAATCTTTATTGTTATGGACATTTCTCAATCTTTTGAATGATAAATACTGTGAATTTTGACGTTTAAATACATTTGTGATCACTGTCTCCTTACCTGTATCGCCAACCACGTAATTTTACGAGTACTAGGGATGGGGCAAATTCGAAAAATACTTAATAGGTTGTCTAAGAATAAACAAGGCACTATATAAACTACTGTCACTATTTGCAATGAAAGTGGGTACTTTCATTACAAAATAACCATAGTGTTACTCTGATACAAGTATTTGTACACGATAAAATGTATTTAAGTTTAAAATGATTTAATTTTTACGACAAAAATATAGAAATCTCATTACGCGGAACCTCACTAGTGCAGACAGTCGCCGGTCGCCGTCACCGTAATATTACGTGCGGCCAATGAGATTCAAGGTCAATTCGCGCTGTCTTGTCAGTTGCCTTAGCGCCGTCACCGTGAAATCACGGGAAAGATTTATCGCCCAATGCAACTAGTGTTGTACAGCCCTTTTTCGTGTTATTGTGTGAAAGTCTAAAAAAATGCTGGAAGACGAAGAGTTATTAAATATTTTGCAATCGAGTCATGAATTGACAAGCGACGATAGTTCTAACACAGATAGTGATGTTGATTTGGTATGTTTAGTTTATTGTTCGGCTCAAGGTCAACTAGTCATATTTTGAATAAACGTCAGTTGCGCTAGCGCCATCGTCGTGATAATCCGTGCTCTCTTTATTATTAGTTCTAAGCTAGTGTCGAGAAGTTGTCGATGATGTTATACGACGACAAAGAACTATTAAATATATTGCAGCAATCAAACAATGATATTAGTAGTAGTGGTAGTTCAGCGGATAGTGATGGGTAATGAATCGGTAAATCACTCTTTTGTTGTTCTAGTCTATTTATCCTTCAGTCAAAAAGGCTAATTACCTAACGTATGTTCGAAGACTGATTAACGTTTGTTTGAAGACTGATTTATTTGCGGTACTACTTAATAAAAAATAAACCTTTGATTACAAATTAGTAAGTTTTATTTATTTCATTACTTTGTTTATCGATAACTATATTTTACAACACTATGCTAAATTGTACCTAAAGTTTGCTGGCGCTAGGTGCACTCCATGCGAACTATGACATGGCGGTTAAAGGGTTAAAACCAGGCTAAGGCTGCTTTTCCACCAGAGATGCGCTATGTAGCTATGCTGCGAGGATGTAAAAGCTGAGCTACGAAACTGTGTGACCGTTTCCACCGATGCTACGCTATGTAGCTGTGCGAGTAAGATGTGCTATGGACATGGGTAGCTGCGCTACGAAGATGCGCTGTCACAGGGTAGCTGCGCTACAAAGATGCGCCGCCACAAGGTAGCTGTGCTATGAAGATGCGTAGCTGCGCTACGAAGATGTGCTGTCACAAGGTAGCTGCGCTATGAAGATGCGAAGCTGCGCTACGAAGATGCGCTGTCACAAGGTAGCTGCGCTACGAAGATGCGCAGCTCCAGCTATGCGATGTATCGATTGTAGGGAAAACGACCCATAGCACGAATCCATAGCACGCAGCCATAGCACGCAGCCACAGCACGCAGCCATAGCATGCATCTTTTCATATAAAAAACACATCCTAGTTGAATCCGTTTCCACCAGTGCTGTGCTATGTAAACCAATGAATATGATTGGTGGATATCAAACGCATCCGCAGCAACGTAGCATAGCGCATCTCTGGTGGAAAAGTAGCCTTATTCCGGCGAGTGAAAGTGACAGAGCTATACAAGTCGTCTAGCGCCATCTCGTTCACTCACTGGAACAAGCCCGGTTTTAAGACGTAATACCCCCCGGCCTACCATGACGTCGTCAGGCTGTGGGAAAGAAACAGAGCTATACAAGTCGTCTAGCGCCATTTCGTTCCCTGAGGAACTACTCACGCTTTAAGACATGGTAGGTCAGCTGGCTGAGAAGGAGCGGGATTGAAACAAGCCAGGCGTATTTAGAGATGCATTTTTTGGGGCATTTAACAATCCCTTTCTAAAAAGTGGAAAAATAATAAGCCAGATTATTAGCCGCAAGTATTGTATTTAGGTAACTAAAATATGAGTGCGGCGAAACACACGATGTGTTTCTAAAAGCGTACCACGTCTGCCGCGAAAAAAGCAGTATGTTTCTTATTTAATTGAAACTAGGTTTTCTAAGAACGTTTCATGAATGCTGCGGAAGACACGTTGTGTTTCCGCAAACCTATGAGTGCGGCGAAATCTACGCTGTGTTTCAGCATAAAATCCACGAGTGCGGCATAACACACACGGTGTGTTTCTGATAATCTACTATGTATGGCGAAGCAGACATGATCAGTAGTACCGGGCTGGTGTAATAACGATTTCAGATGGGTACCTACATAGTAAACTATCTACCCATCTGAACTTATCGTTCGCGGGAACCTCGTCCTGGCCCCCTTAGGTATCTATATCCGGGTCTATGTAGAGCAAAGACATTAAACTATATATAGGTTCTTTTAAATCTCTATGATGTAGAGTTACATAGTAAGACAAACAAACACGACTTAAAGATATACTCCTTACTCATCGGTTTTAGATTCACTAATTTCCAGGTGCCTCCAAGTTATATTTTTGTACCTAAGGACACCGTGGTTTTTAGTCAGTACGAGTCTGACAGTCCCTTCCGCCCTGCCCTGGATGGGAGGACTCATTTGATGACTTTACCACGATAAAAAATAAAAACTTTTTCTAAAAAAAATGTGACCGCCTTCAAAAACAAACACAAAAAAGGGTAAAATAACCTACAAAACTTTTCTTTCGGAAGTCGGTGACTTTTTTTATTAATTTCATTGTCTCTTTTGCCACCGACTTCCGAAAGAAAAGTTTTGTAGGTTATTTTACCCTTTTTTGTGTTTGTTTTTGAAGGCGGTCACATTTTTTTTAGAAAAAGTTTTTATTTTACTCTTTTTAGTTTAAATATTCAACCAAAATTCTTGTCAAATACATCATTTTCTTACATGTGCACTAGAATTTTGTAATCCGTAGCACCGGTAATAACATCGTTAACATCTCTTTAATTCATTCCCTATCTCAAAAACTACTGAACCGATTTTGATGAAATTTGCAGTATTCCCTAAGTTGAACGATACCTAGTACAACAAAAAAAGAATTACTTAAATCGGACTTGTAGTTCCGGAGATATGCGAACACAAACATAGTTTTCTTACTTGAGGAGTTGTACCTTCCATCATCAGCTCAGGTACATGAGATGATGATTTCCATACGCAAATACTTGAATTACTTCATAAGATTTGCGAAAAACTATGTGTCAGCCAATAAAATTTGAGGGTTGCCCTCGATTTCTCCAAGATCCAATCATCAGATCCTGAAATGGTGACAATGGGACCACACGGGAAGCACCAGCTTTCGAATAAAAAAAGAATGATGAAAATCGGTTCACCCAGTCGCAAGTTATGAGGTAACAAACATAAAAAAAAAAAAAAAAAAAAAAAATACAGTCGAATTGATAACCTCCTCCTTTTTTTGAAGTCGGTTAAAAATATTGTAACATATTTCGTGGGGAAAAGAGGCAGCAGTCGTATTAAGAGATCGTGTTTGTACCAAACTTTGTAGGTGTACTATTAAGTATTCTAGCTGTGGTACCCTACTGTGTAGGTAAATAGTTCGAATTTAGTTAGTCCCATAGGTAGTAAAAGTTGTACCTACATATCAATGAGTACAATGCCCCCATAAAAGGTTTCTGGTTGTGATTTTCTAAGGTTTTATTTACTTAGACTATTACTCTGTCTTCGTTCACACACACACATTTTGTTTTCACACAAATTAAAAAAAACAGCTTTGCTAGTGATAATATTTTTTTGTGATGTTATCTGCACTAATCTCTTTACCTACATAAGTACTCGTATTAACGAGAAGAGCAAATCGGTACATACATTTCTCGATTCCAATGAGTACAGTGACCTCGATTTCGCTGGACATCTAGGACACGTCTCCTTACACACATTCACACACGCACATTGTTACGTCTACGCACACGGCTACCTGCCCAACCCACCTATTTCTTTATGATAGTACCCGTCATCCCGTCATCGTGATAGCCCTTTTCTATTGAAGAACATGAGTCATCTGTTACATTGGGATTACGAGACACAGGTCATGGGACATGTTTACATATTTATTATGTTTCTGTGTGTAGAGATATTTACGAACATAAATGCTATATGCTTGAAAAAGATTAGTGTCGGATAAAGATTTCACTGCTTTTGATTTATCTGTAGAATATGTGTTTATATAATGATGTAAGTACTTACTTTCAAGAAGTTTGGTTACCTACTAAAATGTTGTTTTAGTCAAAAGTATGAAAAGAAGGATTAAACGTGCATGGGTTGTTTTGGCGCGTGGCCATTGTCGGAAAGGAACTATCTGAGCTTTCATGTTTTACAGTATCTTATAGTTTGGCAGAATTGTTCATACAATTATAGATAATTATAGGTATAACTAGTACAGTCACGAGCAATAGTATGTATACACTAAGCAGTATTCAAAAGCGATGTTCTGATACCATATTCTTAGTCTTAAGTCTCATATCAAAGTGGAAACCAGTATTTCACGAGTAAATTGCGTTTGAATTTTGTTAAGTGTATGCATGTTATTGCTCGTGAATGTACAAGTAGTTATCACGATCTGTAAAAGTACAAGTTTTGCGTTATAACGTTGGTTGTTAAAGGCACATTTTAGCTTGCTGCGACTGTGATCACGTTGCGCCAATTCGCGGAGTAGGTAGATCTAGCAATAAATAAATAAAAATTGACGACACGGTTGGCGCAGTGGGTGAGCTATTGGACTGCTAACAGAGTGTCGCGGGTTCGTATCCCGCACGGCACAAATATTTGTATTCTTACAAATAATTGTTCCAGTTCTGGTTGTATGTGAGTTTTTTCAGTTTTTATGTTTGTAAAAGCACCCACAACACAGGAGAAATATAATAATAGGGGCAAAAAAAAAGTCGAATCTATATTTTCACAATATGTTTACCAAAAGCGACCTCCTGGCATTTTCCAAGCTGTCCGTGGACTACCTATGTTGCACGATGACATCGCATTGCTTTTGACATACCCTACTACCCATGTATCAAGTGTTATGCGGTCCACAGGTCCGCATCGCACGTATCGGACGTATCGTACGTAACGGATTTTAGTTTGCCTTGTATTAAAACTGATACAACTGCGTCCACTGATCCGCATCGTACGGACGGCTCATCGGCAATGCCTACATGCGATGCGTACCGATGACGTCATACGGAATGCCGATCAGTCGCCGCGATGAAGGTGGCATTGGCAATCCGATTGCTGATACTCGCGTCGGCAATCCGATCGCTGCCGATACAGAAATCCGTTTGATGCGATGCGTCCGATACGTACGATGCCGACCTGTGGACGCTTACCTTTAATAGCATCGAATGGCTTCAGTTATCAGAAAAAGCACCACCAGTCCATAAATCAACGTTTTATATCTCCAATACCAACACAATCTTCCCTATTCACAGATATGCGGAAGTTTCACTAATCACTTTGTTGAAGCTGTGATTAATAGCAGTCGTATTAGTTACACTGTTACGTTAAATATCGTCACGTAGTGCGTCACTCTGAAAGTGAAGCGAGGCATGTCGGAGGTGGATCCAACTGGAGATAGGGTAGTCAGTCACACACGTCAGAGCGTTGGCGCCCCGCCAGCCTGCCGAGGCCGCCGCGTCACGGCTGTCAGGCCCCCTGGCCCCCTGGCCCCCGGGCCCCAAGGCCCCCTCGCTCTCGCTTCACTACATCTTACGTAAGCTGCAAAAGCTAAACACTTAGTAGGTACTTAGATTTAGCTTTCAATAATTTTGGACAGAAACATAAATCACAATCGCACGGCTGTCAGAGCAAATGTGTGTCAACTCATATTTCATTTTTATATAAGCTAGGTGCTACCTACATTCAGTATAGGTAAGTATGCAATTTTCCAATTTGTCAAGTTACGTTAGACCTGCCGTCATTATAATAAAATAATCATATTTTCAGACCCAGGAAAACGTGAAGGTAAGAGTTTCCTCTCAGGAAAATCTAATGACGCAATGTTTCCGACACGGATGTCGATGATAGAGCGAAATGGAGGAGAAAAACGACATCGTGTAACGTAACGTAATCGTGTAACCCTATCAACACGAGAAAATTAATAAGATGAAAAAGATGAAATTAGAATAAATTCGGTCTCCCTGAAAATGGTTTCTGAGTCTCTCACAGCTCTGTAGATGTGCATGACCTGTTCTGGGCGTGCCTTATACACCAGTAGACCATCGACTAAACGTTTTCGTAGACTTAAACAGCTTTTCTTATTTACAATTCTTTCTTTTAATTAAACTGATTTCTCGAGCGTTTACAATATAGAATTATAATTTCCGACAACATTTCTGCAAAAAAATCTAAAAGTTAGTTTAAGTAATAATATTTCCAATTTCAGTTTTACTTCTAAGTAATTAAAAAGTTATCGGCTTCTTCAATTAGGCTTAATGGTACAGTTAGCGTTACGTAAGTTTAATTGAAGTTACAAGTCGCATTCTTTGATTATCCATTAACACGATTACGAGGCATTCCAGTGAGGAGTGCTTCAAAATTATCTGAAGACATTGAAAACCTTATGAATAACCACCATGAAAACAGAAACAATTATAATAACAAAAAGCCAATTAATCGTCTGCATTAACAACGTTTTTACCAATCTTCTCACCAAAACACAACGGAATATTTTTCCGTTGACAACGTATGAAACCGCTGAGCTTTCATAGTTGGTTTCATAGTAAAAGTCCTTTCTAATCATTAGTATTTTCAGCCCATGAAAGTTTGTTAATGTTTTACAAGTAACCCTGTATAATATACATATAAAGAAAATTAATGAAGGATCATTTAGATAGACTATTCAAATACCATGTAGGAGTATAACGAATTGGCATCCACCTATACTTACATATACTCTATGGCATCCCCAGGTAAAAATTGGGTCCACTTTTTAACATTTTCAAAAGATACGTTATAAACGGACCTTAGCTACATTGTCGGTTGTTCTGAAACGACAACCCTTAGAACCTCCTCTATAATATCTAATTAATTGGGTCTCGCTAACTCGCGCAGAATAAGCCTGAGCGGCTATAGGGTTGTATAGTTCGCTTGCACTCTTAATTACCCTTCAATATCAGGCCAGCAGAATAGGTTTAGATTTCAGCCGATAGCTATAGTTTCGCTTGCCGCCAATTTATGGAAAACGACTGTTAAACGTAGGTAGTCTATAGATTTTATTCTTTGAAATATGATAAGTACCTTTTCTCAATTAGTTCAGTAAAGTTTATTTCAAGTTTTGCCTAAGTGGGTTTTATATTACAAAGAGTTAACCATTATATTTAATCAATCTTAACTATTTACCATAATTAATATTAAGTATCAATAGTAGCTAATTTGCATGATATAATTAATAGAAGGCCGGTTCCAGGTATTAATTACAAAAAAGGGAAAATTCTAGAACACTTTTTGTACCGGAAAACCTGCCAAATAATTATATCATTCAAAACAGAACTTGCCGGGGTCGCAGGACTATCTGAACAGGTAACCGCGATCCAGGAACGTAAAAGGCTATTGAAGCAACACCGTAGATTTTAGTCAGTACGAGTCTGACAGTCCCTTCTGCTTCACCAAGGGCGGGAGGACTCACATGATGATTTGACTACGATATTAAAAAAAAACTGAACTTTTTGAAGCAAAAAGCGCTTTATACAAATAAATCTGGGGGCACGGCAGTGCCCCGCCAAGTCTCGAGCAAAAGGGCACGGCCGTACCATCTTTTCTCGAAGCGATTCGCGGCTGTTTCGCCCCCCCTATAACTTCGACGTGGACAAAGCTAGGAGTTTAGGTTTTCGGTGAATAATAGTAGGCATTAGAACAAGCTTAAGTTCGAAATTACATGCCAATTGAATGAATAGTTTAGGAGTTACGGTCGATCAAAGTTACACCATTTTGTCACTCACTCACTGACCGATCATCAAAAATCTAAGGTACTTCTAGCAGACTTAGAAACTTCAAATTTTGCACCAAGATAGGTCATTAGCCACATATAAAGGAAAAATTATAAAAACATTAAATAATAATATACCATAGAAAACAATTTTATATTTGCGGTTTGGCAAGAACATTGTGTATGGATTTTGACTGCATTGTTAACTTTGTTCGTTGTTTAAGTTAGTATTCAATTGGATGAATACATACATAGAATAGAAAGGAATAATATAAATGTAATACATAGACTATAATTAATATAAATTAATACATAAAGTTCATAATTCATTAAATTAATAAAGCTAAAACTCCATTGTATTGCGATAAATATTGTATGCGCGCTCGATAGATGGCGTTGTACCTGTCTGAATCGCGCTATGGTTTCGTTACAGAGCGCAGTCTAAGTAGTACTTTAAAATAATTCAATAATTTTCATTTGATAGCGCCATCTATCTATGAACAACCATTTTGAAACCAAAAAAATATTGTAGCGATATTCGGAGTAGATTTATTATTGTTACTGAAACAGTTATTTAGGAAAATAGTTTATTAATATAACATAGACATAGTTACATATCTAGTTGTTTACGTGTTATTTAGTTTAGTTATATTTAGTTTGTAAGTTAGCAGATATATATTTATTTAGTTATTTGTTAGTTAGTTTAGTTCTATTTAGTTTGTTAGATAGAGAATGGGTCCTAAGCAAAAAAGTAGCTGAAGTCCAAGAAATTATGAGGACACCTAAAAAAAAGAAAGAAATACACTTACAAAAAATAAATGAGATCCCACCAAAAACATTAAATGTAAAAAATGCCAAGTCTCTCGATGCAGTCTTTCCATCGTAAAAAGTTTTGAGATCTCACAGAAGCCAAGTCCTATTCAAATTATTTTGTAGTTATAAATCAACATTTAGTAATTATATCAATAGTTTTCTTTATATTATAACTATAGTGACTTGGCAATGAGCACAAATTAACTTGCTGCCTGGAATTATGTGCAAATGTTACTGACGAGACCTGTGATCAGATTATTTGTTATGTGTGAATCATGATGGTCACTACCGACTACATGTTCCAATACAATAATTAAGAATACCTTACGGGCCATCGCTTTATGAAAGTAAATGATGAATGTTAAGAGAATATTATAAAGTAAAAGAGAATGTTTACGCATGCGGTGTGTGTAACCTCCAAATATGCCGTTTTATTTGTTTTTACTTGTGCTCATTGCCAAGTCACTATAGTTATAATATAAAGAAAACTATTGATATAATTACTAAATGTTGATTTATAACTACAAAATAATTTGAATAGGACTTGGCTTCTGTGAGATCTCAAAACTTTTTACGATGGAAAGACTGCATCGAGAGACTTGGCATTTTTTACATTTAATGTTTTTGGTGGGATTAAGTAATTACCTTTATGGAGCAGGTAAATAATAAATTGAACAATTTTCCAATTAGTAGATAATAATTAGAGAGGGGATTTAAACAAGATTTGGGTATTAGGAAAGGTACATTTAAGTGCTCATTCACACTAATCCGTCAAAGACGATTCGTGTTTTTTGACGAATCGTCTTTTTCCACGAATCGTTATTTTGATTTGTATGGGCGGCTATACATTTTAATTGCCCGTGTTCACACTATTACGGAATCGTGAAAAATGACGGATGCGTCTTAAACGACGGTTCAGTTTTTTTTCAAAAACCTTCAGTAAGTTTTAAATCACGAATCGTTATGTAGGATCGGTTGGGACGACTATGCCTTGCACTGCACCCACATACTACGACCGGTGTGAACATCTATGAATCGTGAAACTCGATTCCGTATGCAATGTGAACGTTCATCCGTTATTACGTATCGTCTTTTTTGACGAATCGTCGTTGACGGACCCAGTGTGAATGAGCCCTAACCCGTTACCGCACGGCTCGTTACCCGCCGGACGTGATTACACGTCATAGGTGTTTCTAGGGAAGTAAGGTAAGTACAGTGACGAAAATAGGGGTGTGCCAACGATGCCCAGGCACAGTGCGTAGACCCTGGAAGGGCGCAGGACCATAATTGGCCAAAACACATGCACAGTTGAGAAGGAGCTGGCACAAAGGCTAGTTACGGCACTGGGTAGGTAAGAAAGTTAACAATGTGGATAAAAATTACCTATCCTTCAGAATATCTCATTCAATTCGTTCCCCATATGGTAAATCTAATTAGTACTGTCAGTGTTTTGAAAATTAATGGATATGTTTGCAAGTGCAAGTTATGCAAGTGAGAGCTCGTAACGTTAGATGCAAATAAAAACTGTGCAAAAACTTGTAATAAAAACTTGCTTCTCCTGTATTGACAATTCAAAAAAAAGTGTCGTTACTTCTTCCATTTTGGTATAACTATCTACATACGTAACAAAAGTAGAATTACGTATCAATTGCTTCTGGTAATCTATCTGACGTATTAATTATTTTTTTGTCAAACAACCTATTTTAAAATTTAATAAAACAAAAATCGGTATTAGTTTCAGTTAGATTTATAATAAGTAAGAATTTATCTATGTCATTACATAATTACAGGCTGATTGCTGCCAGTTAAATAATCACTAAGTACTATGCAGTACATATTATGATGATTAATTTATTATAATCTCCGCACGGATCATGCTATGAAGATAAAACGCCGCCAGCTTGAACTTTGATCAAGTATATGCTCAGTAAGATGTAATTGAAAGTAGGTACGTAGATGTTATCAAACGAGCACTACACTTCGTTTCATTAGCTCTCCGGATATCAGAAATGGACGCAATTTCCTGTTTTGATGATTAGCATACTAATCTATTTAATGACTAATTAACTTCTGCGATATGGACTGCCTCTTGGATTGGATAAAGACATTTACATTTCTGAAAGACATGGCCTCCCTACCGTTGCGATAAACACGCATGTGCATTAATTAATCGGTTCCAACGGCGTAGTTATAAAAGAAAATTGAATACCTTCAGCTTTCCAAACATCTTTTTCTTTTAAAACTTATTGACCATTACCACCGCCGCACTTTTATGAGAACTCTCTTTCATCGTATCCTTATTCGAGTTCCTTGTGAATTTAGCCAGGCGTTTGGTTAATTTTTTTCAGAAATGAGATTGTTGGGAAAATTTTATATTAACCTTTAACTTTTACAGCTTCAGGCTTTGTTATGATGTTCGTCGAAAATAAAGTATTTTTCTTCGTGCTCTATGTTATTGGATCGCGTTATTGAACATTCAGTGAAATGTAACTCAATAAATATTGAGGGCAGGTAGCACGGGCCCGTGGGCGGCTTCTGACTTGATGTTTACAGCGGGTCTGGTGCGCCGCGAGGCACCGCGCCGGCCTACGAACCGCACTACGACCAGACTACGCTACGGCTCTGGCGCCCGCCGAATATTCTATGAAAGAAGATACCATTTAAACAAATACAATTTTCTCCAACTCTCACAAAACATATTTGGAGTCGAAACCCAAAAAAAAAAATGCAAATTCAGAAAAACAGAATGGCTACCAACTTCGACTCTTATAACGTTAAGGAAATCGTTGGCAATACAGGCGTGGAGTAAAATGAAGCAAAGATACAGGCGTGTGAGGGTGCGCGTGAGGGGTGCAGGGGTGCGGGCGCGGGTGGCGGCGGGCGGGAGGGGTGCCAGCCGCCCTCAGTGTCGCGGAGGCTGCGGCCGGTTTCGTCGCCCGCCCTGTGCTACGCTGCCGCCCTGCCAAAACATTGCTTCATTCTATATAAATTGATCAAAGCTGGATTTGTTTTGATATTGCTCAAATAAATAAATGTGAATTTATCAGGTTTTTGATAAAAACTCTATTGAAGAATTGTTACTTCATAAATCGGGACATAGTTTAGATCGAAAATTATATTTTAATTTAGTGGTATCGTTAGATGAGATTAATCTGTTTATTTTTCTTGTGAATTAGTTGTGGAAGCTTTTGTTTTCAGCCCACACGATTATCATTTCTATTCTTACGTAAGTATAAATTGTTCATGCCCGCTAAAAGATTTTATTGATGGTTATTTCTGAATAGAAATATTTATGTTCATCGCTACAGTTCAGTTTATTTTGGGTTCATATATTTATGGACGTGTGACAATTGAGTTCATCCTGTAAAAACATTCTGAGCTTTTCTTTAAATGACTCGAATCAATTACAAATGTAGTTAGTAATAATTTCTTAAGTTTATTTTCTAACTAAAACTTCGAGATAACCTTGACGATAATATTCTAGTGGGGTTGCACACAATCATTGCATTTTATTTATAATTCTTTCTAAAGATAGACAACCTTCGTGGTTATAAATGAAAATGAGCTTTCTTATGTTCTTCTGAGGACTGCACTCAACTCTGAAGAGGGTCGCCCCTCCACGTGAAGGCTTTAAAGCTGGTCCAATTAGATATTCCTGTCAAGAGGTGTCTGATCATAAGATGTTCACGTTTATTTTAAGACAATGTAAAGGTTTATTTTTAGTTTTATTTTGGTTTAAGGGTATTTAGAATAAAAATAGATTATAAATGTCGTTTATAAGCCATACGTACATTTTTGTATTAAACGAGAGACGTGTAACGATACCAGACTGCGCTAGGAGGGTTTTTGTACTCTTTATTTATTATGACTGTAGCTCTGTTAGTTTGTGTGACCAAATACTAGTATTAAGTACTAGTTCTTCATTGATAAATTTATAATTAATTGAGATTAAATTAAGTATAACCTTTTGTTAACTTAACTTTACCATCTACTATCCACATAGTACTACTAGAATCGAACCCCACTATGGATTTCCACATTGAAAAAAAAAATAACAAACCTATTTTTATTTCACCAGGTCTCCCCGACTATTCACATGCTACAAATACAGTGGTTGTGCCAAAAACCTTTACACAATAGAAAATAAGGACTATAAAGAGTATACAAATACTAAGAGCCATGAAACAGAGCAATTTGGGCGGGCACAGAGCTCCACACTCTTTGTTAATGGGCACGGCGTTAATCCTGTCATTAGTCGGCGCCTGTTACTGTGAGCTGACTTTATCTCCTAAAGATGAGATTAAAACAGTATCAAGTTCTCAAGCCCCACCGACTTTACCACTTAAAAAGCTTAACTCAAAACCATTAGAGACTACGGTGGCCTCAACGACTGCATCTTCAACTACAAAGAATGGTTTTAAAACAACAAAAGCGTACGCGGCGACGGAGAGTCCGGCGGCGCGCCCTTCAACTACTAAAGTGTACACAAGCACAAAGGGGGTAGTGAAAAGTGCAAGAAGGCAAAAGTTAAACACTAGTTCTAGTGCCGGCGCGGGGCATTCACCAGCGCGGCTTCAAGAGCGGCTGGCGGCGGTTGATTGCGATCTGCCCGTGCTGCCGCGCGAGTCTCGCCTCTGGCGCGGCAACGAGACGCATGAACTCAATCTACCGGTCACCGTGAGTATGCTTCTCATGTTCATCCATTTTACTTTAATATTTTGCTTATGTTTTCATTGCATTTTTGATATATTTTTCGGCAGATAAGATACCCGCAATAATGTAAAGATAAAATAGTGTAAAACGTCCAAACAGGGATATGTAAGATGTAGTGGTAAGCCTTTCTTTGATGGTTGCCTAATTGGTAAGGTGCCTGGAGTACTTATATAGAAGACGCGGGTTCGAGTCCCACTCGCAGCTGAAATTTTCTTACCTCAAAAATCTTAAAAATATTTATTTTTTTAATTGACTTAAAAAAATATGACGCACTATAGAATTCTCAACGATACAAAAGGCTCTTTTACTTATACTCCTTCAGCTATAACGTTGGTTCATTTGTTTTATTAACACACGGTTGTCTTAAGACGTAGTACCTATAGTCCATTTTCTTGATTTGATGTCTGGGGGAGTTTTGACCTCTTTGTGTATTCGCATCGGCGCGGCGGCGCGGCATCAAGATGATCACTGTTGTTACGTGGTCCCTACAGACTGGTGTGATGGCTACAACGAAATATTTTGCAATTGAATATTTCTTGAGTTTCTTACCTATTTCGTTATTTGTGAGGCTAGTTTTTGTTAAGATGATATCAGTTACATGATAAATTAAACGTAATGGCATCTAGCCACAATTTTGTTAAGAGTGAATGAATTAAAACCGGTTTATAGTTTTTAAGTTCAAAATCGAAACATTAATTTCAACAAAGCCTGTTATATAGGGGTGCTATGACAGGAAACCTCCACGTGCGCCCGTGGACTGGAGTTCCCTCTCGGATACGTCCGGGGGGAAGACCAGTTTTTCGGGCCGGTGCACCCTGGGATGCGGGCAAAAACTCTTCCTTAGGCACTGTGTGCCTAAGGGGTCTCTTTGCCCGTATGCGAATAGCCTGTCGTGTGGACGCTCCAACGCGTGTCCCTCTGATTAGCAGAGGGCACAGCGGTGGAGCGGGCTTGCGGACGGTGAGTTATGGGTAGCTCGCCGACCGACCAAGGACCAAGCCCGGGTCGGTGGCGCGTCGTGTTTCGCGCCAAATGCCTGCTGGGGTCGCGGGTTTTTTCCTAACCCAGGTTACCGTGGCCCCGGAACGTAAAGGGTATAGGAAGGAACACGGGTGGATTTTAGTCAGTAAGAGTCTGACAGTCCCTTCCGCCCCACCCAGGGCGGAAGAACTCATTTGATGATTTTACCACCTAAAAAAAAAAAAAAAGCCTGTTATATAATATGTACTCAAACGATTTTTTTAAAAATCACAAAAAATAATTTAGCTACAGGGTCCTCTCTCCTGCTCAGCTGCTCAGTCATAAGACAACTGTGAAACTGCTATAGTTGCCCGTTCCAAAAGGTAGATCTCCTTTCTCTTTGGAGAAGAATGGGATTTTTTTAATTAGGAAATTATTACTTAACCTTTTACCTTTGTTATATCGTTCATGTTGAGACTGAACATTATGTGAGAACGAAGTATAAAGTCAAAGTTAATCCATTACAACAAAAAAAAAACATTTTAATCGCCCATTACAAACAAAAACAAAAATTAAGTATCCCACGGGAACTGCTAATGCTCGTACTCATGTTATGTTCCAATATTGTGCCAAAATGTTCAGCTGTCAAAATGTGAAATATAATAGACACACAGACAGACAAGTAGAACTATCAATGTAAGTAAAGATCTACCTATTTCTATTAAAGTAGTACTCTAAACTTAGGGCCTTCCCATGATGCCATGAAGGGTTCTAAGGTAATATGGACTCCCTGATTGTCCTGGTGTTAATTAATACATCACACGAAGTCACGGACTGCACGCATGGCCCACTAATGGTGAAAACAATTAGTTGTTTTTCCATTAATTTTTGCAAAGTTAACTTACCCTAACTTACCCACTTACCCTAATATGATTTTTTTATTTTTTTACTAAAGAATTGTTGCCGCAAATTTAGAATTTGTCCTGTATCATGGGTACGAACAAAGAAACTCACATAAACAAACACCCAGACTCAGCCACTGGTGCCGTTCAAAATAGAAAATACGTATAAATGTATCTAATAGTTTTTCAATCGCTTTATCACAAAAGCAGAACGTTCATGTTCGATTGGGAAAATTTAGACCAATATTTTTGAGCCAGCTAAGCGTATAGAAACTCGCAAAGTGCACAGCCGTTTCCTATTTTTTTTAAAGTCGGAAAAGTGTGGACCTCTGATGTGCTGTCTAACATACCTCTACAAACATTACGTCTTTAGAATGGGTTACGTATTTTGGTCACTTAGGTATACTCACTGGAAGCAAAGGGGTATTGTGCACTTACAGCTCAATGAATTAAGTCGCATTAAACCCAACGTAGGTATGGGCAAGGTAAACCAAGCAAGTGAACAAACGGAAACCACAATTACATATTACGTCTGAGAATTTAAATTGCCTCAGACACCTGGATTTACTGGACCTTTCCGTTTGTAGGAAATTAAATACCTCTTGCCAAATACTTCTTACCACCAAGGTTGATATTCAGTCCTAATCTTCTTTTTTAAGAATATCTACTAGGGTATGATGATAAATGATGCCAGTGCCGGTTTTAGCACTACCAGCGCCCTTGGGCGAGATTTCTACGGCGCCCCCCTTCTTTTATCGGGGTAAAATCATCAAATGAGTCGTCCCACCCAGGGCAGGGTGGGAGGGACTGTCACACTTGTACTGACTAAAATTCACGGTGTCCTCGGTAGCTCGTTAGTCCCGGGACCCCGGTAGGCTTTGGCCCTCTAAGGGGGCCCCGTCATTATGCTGACACTCTTTGAGGCACGGTCACCCGGGCATGGTCGGAAAGCCAGTCGCACATTACTCACCGCCCGCATGAGCGCCTACGGTGCCCGGAGATCGTCTGCCGACGTCCGTCGCCGTAGGCGTCTGCCACTGCGGCTGGGGTGCAGGGAAACGCTGTCCTCTCCCTCACGCGGCCTGCCTCCTCCTTCGCGAGCATGACTGCTTCGCAGAAAGATCGCCTCCTTCCGCTTCCCCCTCTGTCTCGCCCCGCAGCATAGCCTCGACGCGAGAGGTCTCCGCTTATCGCCGTCGTGAGGACACGGCGGTGCTCTGCCCAAGCGGGGCACTGTATGCTCCACCGTGTCTTCCGGGCGATCCTCGCAGTGGTGACACCAAGGCGTACCAGGAGTACCTCCCGAAACATCCGTGTCGGGTGAGGACCTGCGTCATGCAATAGGTCAGGACGCCGTGACGCCTATCCAGCCACTCCTAAAAGAGGGGTCTTACCACCCCGATTGCGGCGTGCCCGTGCTAGAGATGACTTGGGGGAACTAAATCAACTTACAACGAGGGGGCCTCGCACGAGCAGCGGAGGCAAGTTGTAGTGTTTTCTTTAGACGGTTTTTTAGTTTATCCTCTAAAAATGAGATGAAAGAAATTGGGAAATTTACGAGAAAGTAGGCCTGCGGCGCCCCTTTGTATTCGGCGCCCTGGGCGGTCGCCTAACCGCGCCTTACCCTAACGCCGGTACTGAATGATGCAACTTGTTGACAAGTGGACAAGATGTAGTGACACATCACTTCGCATTACAGCATGCATAGGTAACGTTTTGAGAGACTTTTAAGACTCTATCACTGAGTTGCCTGTTTCACCAAATAATCTACTTTTACCTTAATTGAAGATAGCTTTAAATATATCGTATCAGTCAAATCCTTTAACAAAAATGACGTTATGGTTGGCGCCGTAGCGCAGTGGTCGACTGCTACGCATCATGTCGCGGGTTCAATCTCTGCACGGAACCAACATTCATATGATCTGCAAATAGTTGTTTTGGGTCTGGGTGTGTGTATGTTAATTCATAATGGAAAAATAATGTTTGTAAACGCACCCACGATATAGCAGACATCCTAATGTGGGTAGCCTGCCGGGATCTTATCATATTACCTTGACCCTGGAATGTAAAGGGCTATTGAAGGACACCATGGATTTTAGTCAGTACAAGTCTAACAGACCCTCCCGCCCTGTCCTGAGTGGGAGGAAACATTTGATGATTTTACCACGATAAAAAAAATGTGGGTCAACTAAATGAAAAAAAGAAGGTCACGGGACTGTCTTAGTAACCATGACCCTGGAACGTCAAGGCTATTGAAATATCACAGTGGATTTTTCATTTTAGCCTCTACAAGTTTGACAGTCCCTCGCACCCATCCCAATCTGGATATTACAAAGATTTAAAAAAAACTAAAAGAAAAAAAGGAGATATAACACCTGTACTCTGTGAGGACATTTAGTTACAAGCAGTTTACCTCTTCTCAGTAAGGGGACACCTATTACGACCTATATTAATTGAGTGCCATCCTGGCTAATGCTCGCTACTTGAATTATCGGAATACCGTATTAAATCCACCTGAAACTGAAGTATGTACCTATCGTGCCGTAATTCTCAGGGAAAATACGAGCCGTAGTATTATTTTTATAGGAAAAGGTGTTTTTATGTCTTTGTTTACGGGTACGGAATAAGAAAAGTCTTCATGGTTTGTATTTTCTATCTTTTGGATTGGAAAGAATACGGTAGTCAAATCAATCAAATCATTTATTACAACTAGGCCAATTACAGGCACTTTTGATTTGTAAAAAAAAAAAAAACTAGTACAAAAATAGTTATGGTGATACAGTCCCAGTCACAACACTAAGTCTGATAAAATACCAGGCTTGTGTATAACCTGCCCCACCACAGTTCCTTAATACCTTTTTAACCGACTTCGAAAAAAGGAGGAGGTTCTCAACTCGTCTGAATTTTTTAAACTCATTTTCCCCAATTCCTCGATGACTCGTGGACCAATTTGGGTTTTTTTTTATGATTGAAAGAATATACTTCACAGATGATCCCATGTTAGATTATAGCAAATCAACGGCAATTTCTGCTTTCACATATCTATGAATTGTTTACGCATTCACACTATCTCACTCAGAGAAGATTTGAACATAGATCGCTGTTGTAAACTGTTGTTGTTGAAGACTTGTACATTGCGCGTGTTTGAATTGGATTGGCGAATTTTAATTGATTTCTGTTGTGAGTTACTTGACGGAAACTTAGACTAAACTTTGTAGGAAAGCTCCAGTCAATTCTATTGTTTTTGACTTCATTATACTAACTCTACACATTGTCTAAGAGCTGTAATTGGATTCACGACAAAACAGCACAAAATGTGACGTCAGACACGAAGAAAGTAAGATTATTTTTTCAGAAATAAGAGTGATGTAGTATTCTGAAAACATCGTGTGCTTGAAAATTCACGTTGCAAGAAAAGGAAATAAGTGAATAATTCAGGTGGCAGGAACATTTTTACACGACTGTCCAAAAAATCGAGAGTGTTTGGGTTCATGTATATAATTTGTAGAGTTTCTTTATTTTTCAGTTCATATTAAAACACTAAAATTTTGCAGAGACACTGTAGAAAGAAAGAAAGAAAGAAAAGAGATTTATTGAAACACACAGGACAGAACAAACAAAAATAACATGAATAAAAACAACAAATTAATAAAAGAAAAACGAAAGGTAAACCCACACAAAACAAAAATAAAAAAAAACAATTTAGTCCTGTGCGAGGCCAAAAGGCTCCTACCTCCTCCCTATGCTGCGACATTTGTCACAGCGCTGGTTTTCTGGTTAAGCGGTTTATTTTCAAACCACTTCCGTTCTGAAACAACAATAGAACTCTTTCTCATGAGTAATAGTTTTTTTTTGTGGTAATGTCACCCACCGTTTGCCGCTATTTTGGATTCATCGATTGTATATTCAGTGAACATACCAACTGTCTCACAGTCCTCCATGCTATTTTGCATATCGATCAACTGCAAGGTTATTTGCCACGGTCAAGTCGGCTTTTCTTTGCAATCGATTTTACCGATGGTGAATTCTTTGTGAGGGTTTGCGAATAAGATAGTGGATTATTATTTTCAATATTTCTATTTTATAATCTTTCATTCGATGTTTTTTTTTTATTAGATACTTGGTTTTTGTATGTTTATTGAAGCACTCTGAAACATAACTCCGACAAACGTTTCTCCGCTTAACGATTCGCCGACACAACGATTCATTCCTGGACGGTTCGACGACAAAAACTTTCACCGCAGAACGATTCGTCGACAAAGACATGGTTTGACATTATAATACTAGTAACTAAATCCGATATCAGGGGCACCCCGAAGTTCGGTTAGTTAGGTTCCTTTAAACCCTGAACACAAAAAGAGAAGCCCCGCGCAGCGGGGCTTCGTTTAAATGGCTTCATTTATACAATACTTCATGAAACACAATACTCATGACTTAATCGTTCTGTCGGCGAAACGTTCGTCGAGGAAAGGTTCTGTCGTCGAATCATCCAGGAATGAATCGTTGTGTCGGCGAATCGTTAAGCGGAGAAAAGTTTGTCGTAGTTATGTTTCAGAATCTTATTGAAGACAAGTATTACATAAAATTCACGGCTTTTTGAATGGCGTTCGGCGGAAACTACAGAGCGCCACCTGCTGCGATCATTACACACTTCACATTCGCGTCGTCCACGTTCATACACCTGTCATAAAAGCAAATGCATGTTCCTCGTACGTTATGGTGTCACGAGGCATGTACGTAAATGTAGTATTATCAGCCATAAATAACACTCAAGAAATGAATGTACTAAACATAATCTCCATAGGATAATATCTATGCCACGGGCAATAATATACAATGTCTTCTCTTCCGCTCCCTTATTCTAAAGCGTAATATTCTTGTTCGCACACTTTGATCGTGACACAGCGAGCATGCCGAGGTCAAATACATAAACCATAAATCGTAAGAACTGAAGGAGAAATAAGGAAAAAAGCTTTTTTGCTCCAGTGGTTGAACTCTGTTCATTACTTTTGTTAAGGAAAACGTCTAATCCATTATTTATGTATGATTGGACTGTTGTGTTGTCTCCGTGGCGCAAAACGAGACTTTTGGACTGTAATGGAATTGTTTTTTTGGGAACGCAATAAGCTCTCAATTGAGGACTAAAATAAAAAGGTCTGAGATCAGTTTTTACTGCCTAGTATCGTTGCATATAATCACACGTATAACATTACAGTGTCAACGTTATTAACCTCGCCTTTACGATTACAAGCATATCGTCGGTCGGTAATATTTTTAGCGGCACATGTTTGATGCTCACCTCTACGTTTGAAATTCATTTGGTTTAAGCTTTGACTAAAAGCTCGCAGTCAAAGTACCCCTTTGATGCATATTGAATGACACAGTAGACAGGCATTTCAATTAGTATTCACAGAGGTTGACTTGATAATTAATGAATGTGTGTGTGACTTTGCGGTGCGGATGGCGGAGGAGTGCGCCGGCAGTGGGGGCTCGGCGCCGGGCACGGCCGAGGAGGAGTGCCCCCCGGTCATCGTATCGTGGGAGGGCGCCGCCGACATCCAGAGCGGAGACATCCTTATCGTGCGCATCGCGGACTCCTTGCTACTCGACACCTTCGGTCAGGTCGACGTCAAGAACGGCACTCCTGACACGAACGTGTCACACGCTGATGGGGAAAGGTCAGATATTAATAGCACTGTATAAATCTGTGACCTATATCGCCGTCGGTAGCCTGAGGCAGTGACCTGTACCAGCTCGGTGAGTCGTTATAGCGATTGATTTTTCCAGGGTACACCGCACTCTGCTGCAGCCAGCCGTATACCAGGTGACGCGCCAGGGCCACGAGCATTGCGACGTGTCGGAAGGAATGCTGCTGGATATCACTCCGCTTGACGAGCGTGGAGCCAAGCTCTTCACGCTCTACGATAAGGATTTAACTGAAGGCGTCAATTTACTTATAGGTACTGAAAATAAAGCTATCACATTGAACGTCTCAAACGTTTCAGATTGATACAAAAGTTACGATTTACTTTGTTCAGCTTAAATATTCCGTGAAAAGAAAGTGCTTTTAAAACTTGAAGCGATGAAATTGTACAGATATGTTTATTTTAAACGGGCAAAGGGAAGGAAATGCGAGCGCGAGGGAAAAAACGTCACACGACGGTTTTATTCTGCGATCGCACAGTAGATATATTTATATTATGTGGAATTCCTACCGTATAATGCATTGCGTTCCGAAGTACTTTAGCGGTGTGAAAACTCATCGACGCGTTCTATTAGATACCTTTTCGAGTTTTATTGCTTCAGAGTGTTTTACTAAAGTCGTTAGCTTGTACAACTTGGTGTCTATAGATTGTTTCTATTTCAGTGGTTTCTGAAAACTGGAGGTCTCAATGTGTGCGACTAAAAGTGACCGTGAAATCGGACAACTGTGGCGAGTCTCAAGACTGTTCCGGGAAGGGTGTGTGTTACACTAACGTTACAATGGTATGTAATAGATAGTTGTAGTTTGTGATAAGGGTTGTGGATGACAGTGTAATCGATGTGGTGTGTTGTCAGGAAGGGTACGAGTGCCAGTGCTGCGGAGGGTATGTGGGTCCTCACTGCGAGGAACGCGACGCGTGCTCTCCGTCTCCGTGTCTTAACAACGGCATATGCGTCGACCTCACGCAACCTCTGAATGGTGCCAACTACCGCTGCCTCTGCCCTTATGGTACACATAAACATTTACAACGCTCTAAAATGTATATTTCATGTCACACTCAACCATATTTTTGTTTTCTTAGTATGAATACTTACGCTGTAAGCAGAATAAGTTTTAAATAATGTTTGAGATGTTTGTTCTCAATGTGAGGGTACTATTCTTTAAGAACCGGCTTTATAAGGTAACAAAAATAAAACAACCATTATCTTAGTACGACATTGATAGATAATAATAATATGATTATGTTACAATAAGCTTATAATAAATGATAAATCTTTTGTGCGAAAGGTCTTCTATTTGGTGAATAGAACAGGCTATCTAACAGACAACAGTAAGCTTTTCCTTCAGTCGATTTCATTCATTCGCTTCGATTCCATTTCGATTTCGGACTTACATAATGCGAAAATCGAATAAGGAGTAACCGACTATCTCGATGGCTCGTAAATAGAGTCGTCCGAATCTGAAGCTGGCGAGTTTGTGTGGAGACACTTAAGAAAGTGGAGGAGAAGAGATATTGTATTCTGATTGTAAAGTCGATGCCCGCAGGGATTTCAAAGCATTTATTTGTCGTATATGTTTAGAGATCATATATCTGACAACTTCTATCCATCTAGACGTAATACAAAGACAGTTCCACCTCATAAATGTGTCAGTGAAAGGTGAGTCTTTAAACTGATACCGCTTCAGGGCAAATATATGACGTCTACCCACAGTACAAACGGATAAAAATGACTCTTTATACGGACTCGAAAATAAAATTGGATTTTTGTGAATTTGAGCAGCCATATGACGCAATCTGGTGTCCGCTTGGCGCGTTGTGTTACGTAACTATGTAACCATTTTATACGTTCTATATTCCATATTTTTTTATTTCTTGTAGAACATGTTTTTATGGAATATATTCGAGGTAATAATAATTCCTATAATATATTATAATCCTTTCAAAAACATGAAACTATTTACTTTCAAGAATTTCTTTATTATTTATTGCTCTGATAGTCTGATTATATGTATAAAAAAAACCTTCAACATTGTTTAGTTTCAAAATAGCAAGGATGACCGAATAAATGGACCGAGTCCTATCAAATCAAAAGCCTGCATAATTTAAAGTTGATTGGACGGCACATAACTTTATAGTACCCTACATTAAAATTAATACTATGCATGATGGCATAAATAAACATAGGTAAAAGCCAAGGCAAAGCCCGTGAAGGTTTTCCCTTCAACAATTTCTTTTCAGATTAAATTTGAATAAATCAAACCGAAACTTTTTGTTCTTTGTTTAAACATTTTAACTTAAACAGGAGCTTTGCAAAACTTCTGGTACAGGAATTTGATATTAAGAAATTGGATTTGGAATTCGGTAAACAGTTTTGGAATTTTTGTTTATTTCATTTATTGGGATTCCTTATTTCCTCTTTGTATTTCATTTTTGTACCTTTTTCTGGCTTATATTCAACCTAAAAGTTTTAAGAAAATTTAATCAATTTGAATTATTTCCTAAATAGGTTTTACGGGCAGAAAATGTGAGCGGGATCCATGTTACTCGTCACCATGTTTGAACGGTGGCTCCTGCATGAGTATGGCAATGAATGGCTCGACAACTTTCCACTGTGCGTGCGCGGATGGCTGGACGGGTGCGCACTGCGAGCTCTCCATAACCGGCGGCGCCTGCGCATCTAATCCTTGCGTCAAGGGAATCTGCATCGAGCAGACTGATAACGATGCTGAGGGACAAGATTATCGCTGTTTCTGCCAACCTGGTGAGGATATTCAATTATTTATTATTGTTGTCTTGTTTTGATAGCTAATACGTTGAATGAGATGCTCAACTAGGGCGCACCACGGTGAAAACTGCTACTTTATCTGACCCCCAACATACAGAATAGTGATGTTGCGAATATTCGCATTCGCATTCGCATTCGCAAATATTCGCATGTTTTTTGATATTCGCATTCGCATTCGCATCCGCATAAATCGATGCGAATGTTTGCGAATATTTCTGAAAACTATTTTTTTATTTACTACTATGATTTGAATATGGAAACTATACGTAACGGAATAGTCTTGAAGTAGACAACTAAATTGAAATAGTTCTGTTAGTTCAATTGTATTAATATTAACAGAATCGCAACAAAAATGACAAAATTCCTTTTTATCGTGATAAAATCATCAAATAAGTCCTACCACCCAGTTATAATAAAAAATCTACTATATAATTTTGAGAATATGAGAAAAATGGAAATACAAAAAAATATATATTTTTTTTTTTATAAGTTCTTTGTCCATGCCTCTTCCGGTGAAGTGTATAAAAAATCCAACTCCAGTCTAAACTTGTTTAATAAATATGTGTTGAATGAATGAAGTTACATTCATTCAACATGGCCAATATTCGGTTTAAATATGTCTGACATGAAATGTCAAACCTATTTATCATTTTGCGTGCATTTCATTTAAAAGTCAATATTCGCATTCGCATTCGCATTCGCGAATATTGAAATTGAATATTCGCATCCGCATTCGCATTCGCGAATGTTAAAAATCAGACATTCGCAACATCACTAATACAGAATGACTGTCACGTTTAGGACTCACAACAACTCAACAAACTTTCATGGGCAGAAAGTACTTATGGTTATAAACTTTTACAATGAAAGGAACCAAAAAACAGATGTTTCATACAAAATTAAATATGTTCAAGTTGATAATGTTTGAAACACCTGTTTTTTTTTTATCTTTCAGTTTTGTTTCTAGAATGTTGTATAGAATTATAGTACTTTCAGCCAATGAAAGCTTATTGTCTATTTCTGGGTTATACAGGTGTTCCTGTATATTGTCTATTTCTGTAATTTATAGGACTTTTGGAGTTAGCCGACGTCGCGATAGTAGGGGAAATACACAAGAGTGCTGTACTAGCAGTATATTTAAATTATGCAGCGGCTCGAATAATAAGAGTGTACCGGCAAAGTTTAGATACTGTTAAAACTTGGTCCACCTAAAATGGAGGTGAATTAAGTGACCGGGAAGAACTATTCGCTTGGTAAGCTGCATGTCGGGGCGCTCTCTCGCTTATAATGTAGGTAGATACATTACATGCTCGAATAAGTTACCCGTAAGCGAGGAGTATTACGGTACCTTTAACGATATAATTTGTAACAATGTGTTATTTCTGTACCTACAAAATTGAATCTTGGATTGTTACGTTACAGGCAAAAGATTTAAGTAAGGGAGCACCTTAATGTAGTATAGGAAGACTTTAAAATAAATTACTTTGGGACTTTTTCAAAGTTACGGACACGCATTTGATATTGTTTAGCTGACGTAAATAATACAAAAAAAATATAAAAGAAAAAAAGCTTTCAAAACCTCATGTTTGCCAGATATACCTATCTATACAATATTGAAGTTAAAATTTTCGCCATCATCACTTAGGTATACGATATTGAATGAAGTTACAATTTTACTACAAAAGGTCTATGTGATATAAATCGGCCATTAGTGTTCGCCACATTAAATACGTCATATCCTGGGACCGCGACACGTGAATACGTCCCGAACAATACGGATCTAATGGCCGACCATTTTACTGAATCAGTTGCGTGGTGGGTGCGCTATTAATTCCGGGAAACATATTATATGTTTAAAAAACACTAATAGTGGTACACCTACACAGAGTACAGTTATTTTCATTTTAGAATTAGGGCTAGTTGTTTGATCAATAGTTAAAATAACTATAGTTAAAATCTCATAAAAATTGCAAATGGTTAAATAATTTTCAGGATTTAACAAATAGTTGATCAACCAACTAGCCCTTAGCTATTGTCAAACTGACAGGCGAAGTGAATGCGATCCGAAGTGTTTTTATTTGTAATGTATGAAATTGTTTGAACCCAGTCACATAGAAAAGCGAAAGCGATCCGATAGTCTATGTGACTGGCTTCAAAAAATTCCATACATTACAAACAAAAACGCCTCGCTTCGCGTTCGCCACGCCTGTGCGTTTGACAATAGCGGAACGCTATAATGGCACAACCCACAGTATCTTATTTAATCAATCAAAATTTTTGAACTAATCCACTAACAATATTGTAGATGTGAAATAAATCACCATACTACCCAAGATTGTTTAAATTACTTTTCCAAGTGAAAGTGATGTGGGTTTTGGCACAATTAGCACTATGTTTGTGAAAACAATCGTTCCCGTTATCCCGTGACGTCATAAGCTGATTTATATATTTGCGGGGTACCATGTGGTTGTGTGGTGCTGAGATATAAGTGAAAACCGCCAATTCAGTGTTGTAAAGGGACGATATGCAAAATATACGTGGTGGAACGATTGTTGAATCTGAATACGTTATTATAACGTATTAATAACTAGTTTCAGTTTCACGTTATATTTTCAGGAACACTAGCTTTTGCCCGCGACCTCACTCGCAATCATTTAGAATTTTACAATAATTAGGGGTTACCTATCATAAGATCGAAAAACGGTTGACCGAATTTCATTTGCCCTAAAACTTTTCAACTATTACCTTTTGGTTTTTTTTTACTTCATCGAAGTCACGTTTGCCACTGTTTCAGTTAACCTGTTATCTATTCATCTTTTTTCGTTTCTCCAGCATTTCATTTGGCCGACAAACTTTTTACCGATGTTACACTTACTCGAAGTGACGGTTGTCCGAAGTATTATGTTTCCAAACATTCATTATACCACTGTTTTAATTGCCATATTTTTATTTCACCGAACGCCTAGAAAAATTTGCACACTAATTATTGCTGTTACATTTTTAGCAGGCGCCATTGAAATGTAGGTAGACAACACAAAATAATTGTGCAAATGTCGTATACGATAATATAATTCTGAAGGGTATTGTATTATAATTAATGACATTTTCTGTTAATACATGCAGCATGCAGCATGCAAGCAAGCATGCAGCATGCAGCATGCAAGCAAGCATGCAGCATGCAAGCGAGCATGCAGCGTGCAAGCAAGCACGCAGAATGCAACATGCAGCAAACACGCAGCGTTCCAGCAAGCATGCAACATGCAACAAGCATTGTTTCTGTCATGGCTCCGGCGCTGCAGGGTTTTGGGTGGCCCCACGCGAGCTTATCGTCGCAGATGATTTGAACGCTCACTACCGCAGCTTCGGCTTACTGGCCGGCTTCGCCGGCCAGCCTCAGCCGCGGCGGCGGTCGTTCCAACCTCCTGCTCCTCAGCTCGCGGGCCACCCCACCCCTCCGCGCCTACGCGATTTTAAATTACACTCTAGGGGTAGGGCAGATAAGACTACGTAAAGTCGGCTTTGCAGCATTTCGTTTCCGCCACAATGTTTTGTAGCAAAATATATTGAATTTTTATGACAGTAATTTAATTTTTCGGTAAAATGTTGTTTCGGTATGGTGAAAATATGGCAAATAAATCAGTTGGCAATTGAAAAAAGTTTAAAAGAGGCTTCGGTCAATAGTAAAAAGTTATTTTGTTAATCGGCGGAACATACTTCGGTATAATAATACTTATGGCTAATGATACTTCGATGATCTGAAAATATGGCAAATGATGCATATAGCAAAAGAGATGTCGGTCAATAGTTTTCGGTATAATGAAATTCGAACAAACAAAATTCGGTAAATTGATCGGTTCCCATAATTAGGATAGTATGCGTAAACACATTACCATTTTAACGTTATTGTTGTTTTCCTCGATAAATGTAGTTTTTTTCGGGATGAAAGCACCCTATGATGACCGTTTTATAACGAAAACGTAAAAAACAAACTTACTTTCAGTCAGTCAGTCGTGGGACTGTTTTTCAGATAATCGTGGCCCCGGAACGTAAAGAGCTACTGAAGGACACCGTGAATTTTAGTCAGTACCTACAAGTCTTACAGTACCTCCCGTCGCTCTGGGTGGGAGGACTCATTTGATGATAATTATTACTACGTAAAAAAGAAAGCGTGAAAATCAATAAAGAATAACTACTGACTGTAAAATCACTTCAAATGCCTCTCATAATCGTGTAGGTATTGTTTTTCTGTTTTCTACCTCTCAAATTATTATTCATCTCCTAACATTAAATGCCAAAAACTACATTTATGACCAGGGAAGTTGCTGATTATATAATAATAAGTATTCTTATAGTTAATGCCCAAGCTTAGTAGGAGGTCAACAAAAGCTTCGGAGCTAGGTCAATTTAATAATGGTTGAAACTTGTATGTGGGTGGTTCAGTAGAGCAAATTTGCGCAGTGATTTAGTTGGAAGACTGCCCACGGCCGCTATCCATCGTGCGGTTTCATGCGGTCTCGTCCGGACGCTGTTCACTACGGGTTTCAAACTGGGCTAAGGGGAACACCACAATAATAGAAAAATATAATACTATTTATGAGAACATTTTTATTGTCTCATTTTCACAGTTTCACAGATATGTTACTTCTAGGCAAGCGTGCTTCACCGTCGATCATTGTCTTACCATCAGGCGAGATGGTTGTCAAACCGGAACCTAAAACAATTTAAGTGAATACGGACATGAGATCAGGCTCTTTGGTGTCGATTTATTAGTTTACAACAAATCATCAAAGTTTGCAAAATTAAATTTAAAATTTATAAAACCCCCGACACAAAAACCAACCCTTTAAAAAGTAAAAAAAAACTCAATCTTAAAGTACCTAAGTATGTATTATATCGCGTTTGGGGACCGCTCCAAATTGTTTATTATCTACGTTTTTTTTCGGTCCAGCTTTTAAATGGCTCAACCGATTTTCATCAAACATGTCTAAGAACACTCGCACTTAGTTCACAAAAAAACTAACTTGAAATCGCTTCATCCGTTCGGGCTCTATGATGCCACAGACAGACAGACAGACAGACAAACAGACAGACAGACACGTCAAACTTATAACACCCCTCTTTTCGTCAGGGGTTAAAAATACGACTCTTTCGGATTTTAAATCTATTACTCTCAGAATATACCGTTGTGTGAATTTTTCATTTAAAATAACATGAGGTATTTTATTTTAAATTGTTGAACAAAGTCTTTAATAATTTATAATCACGTATAAAAAGTAGATAATGACTAATTCACACGAGGACGTTAGACAAAAGGGTATATTTTTGAAAGTGGTAGTTTTTTTAATGTACTAAAATCTGTTTGACCGAGCTTCGCTCGGTTTTTAAAATGTCTATATCTTGGGAACCGAGCTTTTCTCGAACCTGGGACCTTGATAAATCGATTCCTTGAGCCGAAAAACCCCACATCTGTAACTTTCATGAAAATCCTTGGAGCCGTTTCCGAGATCCTGATTATAAATAAATAAATAAATATACAAGAACGGCTCGTTTAAAGATATTAGATTATACACGTCAGAAACCATGAAAAATGACAAACGTTTTAAATCAAGCACTTATCGCCTTTTTAAAAATTACGTCTATCAAAAAGACGATTCTTGTCGTTGAATTTTTATGACGGATCCGTTAAAATACGATTCCGTAAACAATGTGAACGTCCATCCGTCATGAACGTAGTACTTTTTTTGACAAATCGACAATGACGGAAAAAAAGTACAGAGTACTTAGTAAGAGATCATAATCTAGAATACTAACAGAGTCACAGCAGAAATAACAACACAAAAGTCATTTTTGTTGTAGAAAAATATTTACAGCGGGTCTAAAACTGCCACTTTAGGCAATATTTCTAATGATTCACATCTATAACTTCCAGAAACTTCATTGGCTATTCTTCTATAATTCATTCACGAAGTGAATCATTAGGAATGTTGCTAAATTACCGTTTTAGACCTGCTGAACAGCATTACACCAACAAACATTTTTTTTAACCCGTCTGTCCATGTTATAATTTTTTGTATTTACGTCGTTTCTAGGTCGTTTTTTCCACTCTGCTAGATCTACGAAGATTTTTGACGCAAAAAACTATGTGACTGTGAAATAAGATTTTCAAATAGGACAAGCAGTAAAGTCCGAAGGGGAATGTAGGATAGTAACCATAATTTCGGTAGTGATGATGTCTTTAGTACATTCGATAACAAAACCTAATCCAATCACCAGGTCTATGATTATACTAGGTCGTAAACATGGCTTTTACGAGCCAATATTATGGAACATTAGTGTGCAGTGTGTCGAAGGTGTGTAAAATATCGTGTTCCTGTTGCTTGTAACAGGTACATAAAACTACAATAACTATTACGTTGGTACCTTCTACATCAATAAAGTAAAACATGGTAAGGTCATGTTTAAGTTTGTACAACATAAAAAGTAACCTAGGTAAAAAAAAATATATTCACCATAATGCACATTACGCTAATATGATATTACTGTTATATTCAATTTAATATACAAATGTGTTGCCATTAGGAATTCATTTACATAATAAAACACATTAACAATTTATAGCAATGATTCAATACATACATAAAACAATAAATCAAGACTTAATCAAGCTCCAAATGGCAGATAAAAATTGAAAATTTGTAATTCAAATATATTCTGTTGAAGCTATTAATTTGATGAGAAAAATATGTATTAACTTCTGGAATACACAAATAAGGTTTTTACGACGTCAAATAAATCGGAGTGATTTAATCAAGAGTATTTTTCTACTCAGAGAGCATTTCTTTGCGGGTTGCAAGTAAACAGCCTTTGGGACAGATTGCGTCTTGTCATAAAGACGCTTTGACTTTATTTTTTCTCCGAACATTTACTCTCTCCTTGAAGTATTTTTTTTTCTTAGAAGATTATCATTTGCGTTAACGTACAGCCATACAGATTTAGATTGAGCTATGAAAATTGCGTAAAAAGAAACGACTTAATATTTCTGAGATGAACCTGAGGTGGTGTCCTCCATATTAAACGATCTAGCCCGAGTCAAATAAATATAAAAAAACATAGCACCGTTTGTCATGTTATGTTACTGTTATAGTGGCTGTAGTCTACTGAGAGTGATCTCTAAGTCACCTCGAGACGTCTCGTAAACAAGCGCCATGGAACAAAGAAGCTAGACAAGCGCTACTGTAAACACTCTCGTAAAGAATGTTTCACTTTTATCTAGCCCACTGCTCTACCACTGCTGGGCAAAGGTATCCCCAAGTCTTTCTAAAAACTCTTGTCTCACACCACTTCGAACCAGTCCTTGCATACGTAACATCGAAGGACGTAGTGCGCCATCTTCAACGACACCATGACTTGTCTGTGTGAAATGGCGACCATTTTTTAATTAGCGTTCCTCACTTTAAAAATTTCTCCTGTATCCTGGGTGGGTATACAAACATAATAAACTCACATACGCAAAGGCCCAGACCCGGAACAACTACTTGTAGATCATGCAAAAATTTGCTCTGTCCGGGATTCGAGCCCGCGACACGCAGCGCAGCAGTAATAATAATAATGATAATAATTTTATTCAATACTAGCTGTTGCCAGCGGTTTCACCCGCTGCAACTCGAAAATTATCCCACGGGAACATAAAATCGGGATAAAAACTATCCTATGTGTTAATCCAGGTTATAAACTATCTGTATACCAAATTTTAGCCAAATCCGTTCAGTGGTTTTTGCGTGAAAGAGTAACAAACATCCATACATCCATACATCCATACATCCATACATCCATACTTACAAACTTTCGCCTTTATAATATTATAGTAGGAAGTAATTTGTACATTGTATACAAAGTTGTCTTAATGGTAAATAAATACAACAGATAAAAGTGGGTCATAGGACTCCCTTTCCTAAGCTAGGCAGAAAATCTGTCTGTATCTTAGGAAAGAGTCCAAACTGCACCAACCGTGGCGTATGCGCACGCACGCCACTGTGTTGCACTAATCAATCTTTGTATAGGAGCTGAAGATTGTGATACAGGGACAGCAGGATCAAGTCGTCTCGTTACCTAATTCTGGGCCGGCGTCGGCGGCCATCATGCATGCAGCACACTTGACCAGTCCAGTGGCATGGTTGGCCGTGGTTGAACGATCTTCTGTTGCGAAGCGCGGGTTCGATCCCCGCACGGAAAAAATATTTTTTTTAAATGCTAGTGTTCCGGGTCTGGGTGTGTGAATGTTAATGTTTGTAATACGCACGACACAGGAGAAATTCCTAAAGTCTGGGAAGAAGAAATTCTTTAAAAAAAAACATTTTATCCTGCTTTTTATTCCAGGATATACTGGTGATCGTTGTGAGTTGGAGTACAACGAGTGTGAGTCGTCGCCGTGCGCCAACGGGGGCACCTGCACCGACCGCGTAGGAGGCTTCGAGTGCTCGTGCAGCCGCGGGTACACTGGCAACACGTGCCAACTCAAGGTCAACACGCCACATACTAACTAGATACCTAATGATAACAGACTGTAGTTTATCAAAATTCATATGAATTATAATTTTACATCTCATCGCCAATGGCCTTGCTCGGTTTGTTTCCGTGAATACTAAATCACGGAGACCCCGGAACGGTGACCCCGGAACGTAAAGGGCTATTGATGGAACACCATGGATTTTAGTCTATACTTATCTGACAGACATTTGATAATTTAAACACGTAAAAAAAATATATTTAATCAATGAAGAATGTTTTATTAAATTGTACGTTATAAGCATGTCCGGGAAATAGGTAAGGTTTTCGGTTCTCGAAGCTTCCAAATTGTAACTAATTAACCCTTAGGGAGATGTTCGAGTTCGTGTTTCCCCTTGTTTGCTCTCAGTAAGCTCTTCAGGGGATCGAGTGGCTGCCGTCACTAATTTAAGAATCCATAGACAAGGACAAAACAACGTGACGAACTATTTTATTGAAAAAATTCAATTTGTTCGGTCATTTTTTTCCATAAAAAAATATTAAAATTCATGTTGCATCGTTTTCGCCATTATTATTCTTAGGGACTTTACTCATGGCGCGATCCGACGCAATGCGACGCGATTCGAACAAATTCCAACTACAAGTGAAAATCAACCTTACTACCACTATGACATAAGACATAAAACACGTTGTTATCTATGGGTAGATGAAAAACAAAACACGATGGCCAAGACAACGTCAAGTCAATCGAATTGCATCTTTATTTCTTAGTGGCAAGGTTGATTTTTACTTGTAGTTGGAATTCGTTCGAATCGCGTCGCATTGCGTCACATCGCGCGATTAGTAAAGTCCCTTAATTTCATGTCTGTCGGTGACTGACCTACGCACACTCCGTTCATAATAATAAGATATCGCTGTGAAATAATCCGATTTTATAACTAGGTGGAAACCAAAATGGCGAAGCGTAATTTAAAGGAGATATAAGATTTGACTTTATTAATATTCTTTCATCGTCCTTCTCAAGCCAGACAGTCTTGTGAACGTTTTGGCTTTAGATGAAGTTTATTTGAAAAAAAAATAATACATATAGGCAGAATAAGATTTTTTGGCTATTTTTAGATCTCCTTATTCCTGTTATTTCCTGTCCTGTCATCACAATCATATTGAATGAAGACGCGTGTTTAGTAAACCTCCTCTGCATCGCGACTATATAATGGCTATTTTACATTTCAATGGCTTCAAAGAATCTCTCTAGGGCCCTCAATCATTGAGCATACTACATTTTTTCCCACTGGGCAAAGGTCTACCCCATAGCTATCCACTCTTCCCTTTGTGCAGCTTTCTCCGTACAATGTCGCATGAACGCCTTGAAGTCGTCACGCTTGCGTATCAGGGCCTCCCTCGGCAATGTCGCCCGTCCGGCATCTACTGCCTGACGACTCTAAGGCCTTTGTCAAACAGACAGGCGATAGCGAACCGAACCGAATCATGTCATATAAAAATGCGAAAGCGATCCGATAGTCTATGTGACAGGCTTCAAACAATTCCATACATTACAAACAAAATCGCTACGCCACGCATTCGGTTCGTCTGTCAGTTTGACAAAGGCATAAGAGCCTATGCACACCACGTTTTTTAAACGCGCCGGTAAAGCGCGTTTGACGCGATACGCACGCAAGTCAGACGCAGCCTAGAACAAATGACAACAAACTGCTCTGATGAAAACGCGCTGCACTGGCGCGTTTAAAAACGTGGTGTGCATAGGCTCTAACCAATCGATCCTTTTGTATTCTACACAAATGGCTCACTCAATCCCACTTCAACCTGCCATACATAATTTTCAAAGCAACGTCGAACAATTTATTGAATGATAAAAATGTTTAGGTGGACCTCTGTTCTCCAAATCCGTGCCCCTCGCACCGAATCTGCCTGGACCGCGGCAACAGCTATGCATGCGAGTGTCCTCTCGGCTTCGTGGGTGACGAGTGCCACATACCTACTAGATCTGTAAGTACAAAAAATGTAGTAAAACTTAAGTCGGTAGCATAACATAATATACTGTTCCCACTGCTAAGACACAGGCCTTCTGTTTAAGCAAGGGAATGGGGAGTAACAGAGGCCCCTGACAATGATAAAGAAAAATATCACATAATAATTTACAATCTCATTTTTTTATGACAGACTAGCTGTTACCAGCGGCTTCATCCGCTACAACTCGAAAATTATCCCACGGGAACATAAAATCGGGATAAAAACTATCCTATGTGTTAATCCAGGTATAAACTATTTATCTGTGTACCAAATTTTAGCCAAATCCGTTCAGTGGTTTTTGCGTGAAAGAGTAACAAACATACCTAATTACCTACACACACATACATACATCCTCATAAACTTTCGCATTTATAATATTAGTAGGATACTTATTATTATACATAGATATAGATACGATATTGTAAATTTAACTCGTCATGGTCGAGTAAACTAGGTTTTCGAACTCACTTCACTCATTCTGTAATTGCGACTTCTTTGTACGAGACACATAGGTTTTATCTCAATTTTTTATCTCATTTCGCTTATAACACAATCAAACTGATTATTTTTGTAGGATTATGTTTTTTTATGGATACAGGTCGGTTCTGTTAGAGATTTACGGAAGACGCTGGATTCAGGTCGCTTCCAACCGGTATATGTGGATCAAAAGGGGAGGCCTATGTTCAGCAGTGGACGTCTTACGGCTGAGATGATGATGATGTTTTTTATTATTTTTAACTATTCGTCACTGATTAGGACTAGCTATTCGCCACTGGCCACGAGAAATTTGCATAATCTTAACTTTAATTATAGATAATCGTTTTTTGGTTCTTAGTTATATGATTCACAAAAACAATTCTGTGTTCTAAGAGTATAATTTAATAGCTAATCAGTCTGAAGGTCGACTTTTTATAACTATTTGGTCATGAAAACATAGCATTATTTCTTAAGTATATACTTCCGCTCAGTTACTGACAACAAAAAATAGATATGTATGAGTACACTGTTTTGGACGTTTTTTACTAAAACTGTTTTCAACTTAATATAATGGTTATTTCCGCTGTTCATTCTCGTGGCTGTTTCATTGATCAACTACTAATAATAATCTATCTTCTATATCTATCTATACTTATAATAAATCTGTAGAGAGGTCAATTCTGTACATGAAATATATTTCCAAAATAAATATCAGGGGGTGATTAGGGATCGATACTGATGCAAAAAATGCAATTAATAAAATTATTGTCTGTCTGTCTGTCTGTCTGTCTGTCTGTCTGTCTGTCTGTCTGTATAACCGTTATAGAAACAAAAACTACTCGACGGATTTTGACGAAACTTGGTACAATTATTTTTCATACTCCTGCGCTGGTTATAGAATACTTTTCATCACGCTACAATCAATAGGGAGCAGAGCAGTGAAGGGAAATGTTAGGAAAACGGGAGAAGTTACTCCACACACGCTAATCTTCGGAACTACTGGACGGATTTGGTTGTTTTTTGTTGTATAGCTATTAAGTCTGGGCAACATATAGGCTATAATTTATCTTGGAAACTTGAACACCTGATGCAGAACTGCAATAGATCAGCCAAACTATAAGAGATAAAAAAATAGCGCCATAGCAAAAATCGTTCCGCGTGATGAGCATTTTCAGCTGAGAAAATAAATTTGAAGATATGGAACACCTGATGTGGAACTCCAAGAGCCCAGCTACACTATTGCATACACAGTAATGACGTCTTAGCAAGAGTTCTTCAGCCTGATGAGCACTCCCTGTTGTCATATAAAAACTGAAGATCTGGAACACCTGATGTGGAACTCCAAGAGCCCAGCTACACTATTACATATACAGTAATGACGTCTTAGCAAGATTTCTTCAGCCTGATGAGCACTCCCTGTTGTCATATAAAAACTGCAGATCTGGAACACCTGATGTGAAACTCCAAGAGCCCAGCTACACTATAACATATATAGGAATGACGTCTTAGCAAGAGTTTTTCAGCCTAATGAGCTGCACTCTCTGTTGACGTATGAAAATTGAGATCTGGAACAACTGATGTGGAATTCCAAGAGCCTAGCTACACTATAACATATAATTATATGAATAACTGTATCTTAGCAAGAGTTGTTTAGTCTGATGGGCATTTCCTGTTGACTTACAAAAATGAAAGATCTGGAACGTCTGGAATCGTCATGCGCGTCCCGTTGTTTTCCCGTCCCCAGGCTCTAAGAATTCGACATAAGACGTATCAGATCTTCGATTTTGACTACCACATTGTCGCTGGCATAAGCAACAGGATCCGCGTACGAAGTCGCTGGCAGAAGCTAGTAGTCAAATAAGTAGGTATTGGGTTCGATTCACAAGTCAGCAAAGAGTATGATTAGGTTTTCCATCAACATTTTTTCAGTAGCGGTTGTTCTTTTCGGTCGATATTTTTATGAGACTTTAATCTTACTGGCGTAATTGGATGTAATATCAAGTACACTTTTGCCTTACCCTTCGAGCATTACAAGCATGATGTTATGTTGATCTCCTGGTAACAACTTATCTCTCTTTACCATCCCATATCATGTTATTTTACATAATATGTCATGTTTACAATTTCAGGCTTGTGACAACAATCCGTGCGCGCACGGCGGTACGTGCTGGAGCGGCATCGAGTCTTTCTACTGCTCCTGTCGACCAGGATATACCGGGAAACTTTGTGAAGGTACATTAATCTATTGCCCCGGTATTTTTGTAATAAAGTCTTGCTGCCAGTTACTCGTGTACTGCAATATTTTATAGAACAGCAGCACGCGCTAATCAAAAATTGAAGATCCCAGATTTATTTTTCAATTCGAACCTTCACACTATGAATTACCCCTTCAGTTATCGTGGATGAATTTAAAAACATTCAAGCTATACAGATAACTTGATCAGGAACAAGTAGTTGTAGACTATACAAATATTTATTCAGTGCGGAAATCAAGCACGCGACACCCAGTCCGGCAGCCGATCGCTCGGTCTCTGTCCCCGGTTCGATAATCAGGACGGACATGTGAGTTTTTCTATCAGAAAATTCTATCCAGATTGGCTTGGGTCCAGTTGAATCTGGGTTTGGATCAACCTAATACATGGGCGTCATAACATAACTGCCAAAATATGAGGGTACTAGTTGGTACATTTATCCTAAAGTTTATATCGTCATCCCAGTCCTTCAGGAGTAAAAGGCATGGTTATTCATGTTAGAAAAACTAAAAAACACTACTTACCCTTTTCCTTAAATATTTGCAATGTCCGTTATCCGCAGAGGACTTCATCCTAGAATCAGTGGTGGGCAGCGACGGTGGTATCGACGTGGAGCCACGTAGAGGAAGGTTAGAGAACAGCGGTGGTGGGTCTGTGCGTGAGGTGCGCATGCCGCTGGGCCTGTACCACGACCGCCTGCACAACGTGTACATCGCGGCAGGCACGCTCGGCGCCGCCATCGCTATCGTAGGGGTTGTGGTAAGTTCTTAAGCAGTGTTGGACATGCCCTATACTCGACGTGGCGTTTGAAAGCCAGGCCTCAGGCAGCAAGGGCCCTATGGATCGGGTAGGTAGGACCGAGGGCCCGCGCAGGCCAGCATAATACTTATATTGGAAATAATTAAGATTGTGAAGACAAATTTTACAAAGTACATATCCTTCAAAACAGGTTAAAGAGGTAGAATAAAAATAAAATACATACGGACTAAATTGTTGCTATTTTGGTACTTCTGCCCCTGTGCTTAACGTTCACAGATTTTAAAATTAATATATCAACATAAGAAATCAGGATCAAGATCTATTAAAAATTGTTTATCGTCAAAACATTATTAGGGTTGCTACGGGCTACGGTTGCTACGAGTTTCGTAGCATTTTACGACGATATCAATTTATCGGTTCTGCTATAAATCGTAAGTCGATACTCTGGTTTATAGGAATTATGGTGGGTTACTCTATCACATAAGAGTATTATATGTTATATTATTTCGGGTAACATTTACCTTTTATAGGGGTGCTACGGGCTACGCCGCTACGAGATCCCGGTTTCGTAGCACTTTGCTACGAAACAAATGGTCGATTTATGATTTGTGTAAATTGCAACTTGTATTGGTTTATGTTAGTTTATGTTATTTGTACTTTTAAATGCCTATAAAATAAGTATATTTAAAGCGGTATCCTGTTAATATGTATGTATGGAATATCGTAGCAATAAAAAGTTGGACTTTTGAGTCAATTTGAAGATGCTTTTCATAACTATTTTTTATTAAGAATTTGATTACTATACGTAAAACAGGTCTTCAACTACTACGGTTTAGACTAGAAAGTCCAGGAATCGTACAGAACTCGACTCAGATAAATTATACTTAATGTTTCCTTATAGCATTGTTAAATGAACCAGTATTATTCTTCATGATACCCATCTCAGCAATATAACATAATGTGCGTGCGATAACCGTTATGCTTGCTTGTTGTTATGAAATTATTGCACAAGATTATTAACTGTACCGTTCATAAGAGCATGTGCAATGCACGCGTTGATCTACAACCTGTTATGTACACTTGTATGTGTAAAAAGAGCCTTATTTACACGTATAATCTAGTTGGACAGGCTGAAAATATTTTTAGTAAATACACAGAATGTTATTTGAATATGTAGTCTCAACTATGACTAGCTATATTCCACGGTTTCAATGGACGGAATACCAATAATGTTCGAACTTGTCGTACGAATAGCCTATAATGTTCCTCAAAAATTGGGCTGTCAAATGCAAATGTTTTTATTAAATATATGCCATTTTATATTACCGTACATTATAACAAAAAGTTAAACATCTGTTAAAGATTTGTCATACATCTGTTAAACACTTTTCTTAAAAGGCGTAACTGCAAATGCCGTTTAGCAGTAGACACTTTTTTTGACAAATGTTTAACAGATGTTTAACTTTTGGAAGTAAGACGGATATGGTCTCAGATATTAGTGTTCAAACAAACTCTACTTTGTAGTATTAGTATAGATTCAATGATTATTTGATTATCCAGGTGACGGCGTGTCACTGCCGAGTGAACAAGACTTACTCCCGGCTGCTGTCGCGACTAGCGCGCGCGGCGCAGCCCGGCCCTCCACACCACTGGCTGCAGGACAAGCGCGCACCCCCCTCCGCGACCTTCCCGCCCCCCTCCGCCGCCCTCGACACCACCGACATGTACTACACGCTGGACTTCAGCGACAGTCAAAGCTCACCGCTCATTCAATAGCAATCATTCCAGAACTGCTCCGAGGGGGAACGGTTCAAAATACAGATCTAAAAGGCGATCCCAGCCCTGCCATTGATGCTTCAGTAACACACATGTGTTACCCCAATGTTTCAAAATCCATTCGGACAATTAAGTAAAATGCATTGCATTTAATGTGCCACTATAGAAAGTAAAGAATTTAAACCTTATTTTTTTGGAATGTGAAAGTGTTGCTAGCAATTACCGATCAATTTCAATAAACAAAGTTTTACGCCAAAGTATAATAATCGCGTGGGAGATGGAACAACTATCAATAACGCGGAGCCATTAACTTGTGGCCTCGTGACGCAAAAATACGTACGAATATAATTTATGATTATAGCCGTAGTATATTATGTAGTGTCCCGCTGCTAGTAGGAAATTACAATATAAATAATTTGATTGGTTTTTACTGACATGGACAGTGTTGTGTATCGATATTATTTATACAATTTAGGTCATCGCCTCAAAATGTATCAATTTCTACCTACAGTTTATTTTAGATTACTAGTGCGAAAGTATTTAACATAACGCAATTTAGGCTTTGCCTCGTTAGAAACATGGTAAACATTTGGCTCATTTAGCTGTATCCATAACTCTTAAGTGGACGTGATTTTATTAAAATATTTAAGATTTATTATACTAACGTTGTAGTCTCCCGTAAGCAAGATTATGCATTAGAATAATCGGCTTTTGATTGAATTGTCATTAGGGAGTTAGCTTTTTCGATGTATTTATTGATTAACTGTGTGGTACTTATCCAAGAACCGCCTTACCACAAAAAGATAAATATCTGTTCACTGTTGAACGCTTGTCTAAAAAAAGTGTAACTGTAAAACGACCCTTAAATCAACGTGAAATGTACTTTTGACGTTGACAGTAATTTTTGACAAGTGTTCAACAAATTACTAACTTTCTTGTGGTAAGACGGGAAGTGTTTATGCAGCGATTTAAATAGATTTTCTTAAGGCTCTCCTCTTGCCGATAGCATTACCTGAAATATAACGGTATAGATTCGAGCATTAAATCAACGAGTCAAGACAACCACGAGAAACCTGTAACGTAACAGTAATTTGTTTCTGCACAAAATCGAATGTTGAATTGTTACAGTAAAAGTAACAATTCAACAAATTCAACAAAAGAATACCTTCAACACGAGTGGCTATTTGTAACATTCAAAATTGAATCTTGGATGTTACATTACAGGCGAATGCTCCGACGAGGGAGTGTCATTAGAAACATATAGGTACGTACTAGTAACATTGATGTTATTTATTTATCGATTATATCGCACATTTGTGTTTATTCGTATTCACACTAAGTGCCTGTTGGAACGTTGGGAGACGCTTTACATTTACATTTAAAGATATTCTGTTTCAAATACATTACAGTCATAGAAAAAACTATCTTGAAAAAAATCGACTTTAGATGACTTTGACTATAGGTTTGTGGATGTCGATGTTATGAATATTTGACTGATCTTCAGATTAGATGTTTCTCAAAACTTCACTCTAGCTTGCTTTTCATGTCTGTGCAATATATATTATATATATTTTATAAAATTAGAAGCGTTTCTTGACTTCAAGCTATAAAACTTTGAAAGGGCAACGTGCTCGCAATATTTTATGAATAGATAAATTCAGCTAAGTAAACAAAGGAAGTTAGAAACGCTATTTTAATAATAACTATTGCTATAATTATCTCACTATAAGTAAATGTTCTTATCTTAACAGATAATTATATGCGAGTATCTAGTCTTATCTTAATCTTTGTCTTGACGCTTTCGTGAACTTTGAAGCTTCTAAATGTACAGAATATGAGAATTACAAATTGTTAACGTAAAACAATGAGATTCATTAAAGGTAACTGTCGAAGTTCCAATGCTGTTTTATTTGATTCTGATGCCTAATACTTTATACTAACTTCTACTTGTCTCAATGTCTATCTGTATTGACCATTGCCTCTCTGTTAGTTGGACATTGGAATAAATAACATGAGTACCCTGGTTATGTATATTTAACCGTAAACTATGATGAAATTAAAAAAACGGGTTACTCAAACTTATTAGTTCTTAAAAAAGGAAACAACGAGGGAAGAAAGCAGCTCCTAATGAAAAAAAATGTTAAAGAGGCTGATTTAGTGCTACGACCTAGAGATCTAATCTGAAATGTGGGTCTGGTATATACATTATTTAAATAATAATAATAACACACAGTCATAAGGAATGTATTTATAATTAACATTGAAACCATAGTGATGTTTTCAAGAAAAACATTTTTTATTTAGATTATAAACTTTGATAAAAATAATTATATTAATAATATTTTTATGACAACTTACAAATATTCATATAAAAGAATAACGTAACATCTATTCAATTAAACCTTAAGTACAGTACAATTTAATAACGAAAATGTGCTACCACTTTCGGGTTGTGTTTTAACTAGTGTGACTAATATCTCCGCTCCTGCGCCCGCGCTGCCTCGCCACCATAGCGCTCTCCCACATTTATATTATATATAATTATCAATCCAATTGACGTAATCATCCAACATCCACCATTTTCATATAATTATACAACTTTTATAGTAAAACTCTGATTATACATTGCACAACCTTGCTGGGCGGAGGCTGCGCGTGGCGACTCGGCGCGGGCGCTCACATTTTAACTACTACACTGTATTATTGCTACTGACGTTTGTGACTTATGACGAGATTCTGAATCACGAGCTAACATCATTGTAAGTAAACATTAAAGCTGCACAATTTATATTAAAAAGTATATAAATAAATATAATTACTTGCATACGTATGAGTATAAAACAATGCTGTTGGGGTCCAACCGAGCCCGGTGGATATTGAGCAACGGAGTCGTAACCAAAACATAACATTTAAAAGAATAAAATAAATTTCCAGTTGTGAAGACATAACAAGTGTACGAAAGCGAAAAGAATGGAAGATAAAAGTAACGCGAAGGACGGAACAAGTCACAACGCAATCGCAGCTAGTGCTGAATGAAACAAAAACAACACGTTACATAAAATATAATATATGAACTATATCTTAATTAAAATTCGATGCCTACCTGCAAGTCACATGAGACACAGTAAAAAGAACTAACATTATGTTAAAGAATCTACGCCTAAGAACATTAAGTACTCTAAATTATGTCATAATATGGCAGTTATTCGAACCGTCCGCACTCCTCCGCGGCTCGCAGGCGCTCGGCTGCGCTCGGAGACGCCCGACTGCGCTCGGAGGCGCTCGGAAGCGCTCGGGGCCGCTCGCGACCCGCGCTTCGGCGTCTACGCGTGACCCAACACTGATACAGAACCTTGTTCTGGATTTTGAATAATCGGTGGAAATAACTTAACAATATTTGTTTTATTTTTGATAAGTGGTTAATATTATGATCATGTAATTTCTGAATTCGAATTATTACGGTATTTTTGTTAAGTAGAGCTTTTAAAAAAATAAAACTAAAATCGCTACAGGAAGATAGGGTCCTATCCGGCACGAAATCTTATAATATAAATAAGTCTTGGACATAAAATACTTCATAAACTAACTTGTTGTCATGGCCCGATAAACTACGTATCGAAATTCGTTTATTATAACAAATATTAATAATAAAAATCTTAAAATTATACACAAACCACTCCCATCGATGATAATGTTAATGTTGTTCGGATGGACGATTTTGTGACTATGTTTATATGACTATTATACATCCAACATTATGCGGAACCTCGGCTCTATCTCATAAAATTGTAATTCACGACATTGCTTCCGTTTCTAATGATTCATTGATTGATTCGTGGAAACGATCGAAACTAATTAAGATACAAACATCCGGTTACTTTATTACAATTCAAATGGCTTTAAGTTATCAATAAATAGTAATAAAAAACGGAACTTAGTCACTTGGAGGAAGCAATGTGCGCATGTGTGAACCTATAACTAATATCAACTTTACTAATTGTAAGAATTGAGCGAGCTTATAAAGCAAACTTAGGCTTACAAAACTTAACAAAGTGGATGGCATTTAATTTGACTTAACTCACTTACATTATGCTATTATAACATTAATTATTATGACGAAGGCACTTATGCTTTTCTCAGTGTAGATATATTATTATACCTACGTATAAGTTTGTGACAAGAATTTATTACTTTATCATCATGGCAAGAATAAAAGGTACCTGTTGAAATGTTAACTACATACCTATGATAACCGAGTGAATGGCACACACGTTCATATTCAGCAACAGATCATCGTCATTTACAATACAATTACATTAAACATTATGCTTTTCTGATAACCAAACATCATATTTTTTATTCGCCATCACCGGGCAATCGAATCACGATGTAATTTCATAAGGCACTATAATAGATATTTACACAACGATTTCGACTCGACCGCTTAGCTCAACGATAACCGAAAGTTTCTGTAACGTTCGCTTCAGACACAACAGAGAGGGTGAATCGCTTACGTAAGTAAATTTCAACCTGAGATCGACACTTTTGATACAACCTTATCCCATAAAGATTTTTCACGTAACGAGTGTAAATCGGGAACGCTTATAGTTAAAACTGCCGTTCGGGGACGTCCGGGGACGTGTGGCGGCGAGCGGCGCTAGGGGTCGAGCGCCAGCTCCACGAACGTGATGTCGTACAGCCGCTCGTCCTCGCTGGCGCCCGCCGGCCGCACCTCCAACAGGAACAGGTCCTCGTTGCAGTAGTACGCCAGCATCTCATCGTCAATTTTGGCCGTAATCCTGAAATACAACACTCGTCAATACGTGCTCTTGGAGTCTCCCTCTCGAGGTGGTATCTACTCGACACGTGCAAATTATTTGGTATCTGTTCAAAAGAGCTACATTATAACACAAACATTAATATTTTAGTTGCTTTATTAAGGGAATTATGTGCTCATTAACATTCATCAGGTGTGAGTGCTTGCCAGTAATGCAGCTAGATCTGAATCCACATTAAGGTGTCGTGTCGGAACAGGGGAGGCGATTGAGTGACTGACACCTATTATGAAGCTCATTAGGTAGTTATAGGGGAGTGTTCGTTGTAAAGCTTTGCGTAGTTATCAGTTAGTGGCGCGCCCTCGGGACAAGCGATGCTGCATTAACGCGAGGCGGCCGGTGCGTTTACGCTGTCAAATTTGTCTAAGGCCAATGAAAACCACTTACCCTTTCTTGTTCTTTCGATAAAGATTATTAATTGCCGAACTTGAAATTTTGTACTTATTCTCAATCTGAAAATAAGCAGAAAACAAAAGAGTTACAAATGGGCCTTTCGCCAATTTGAACCGAGACGTCTCGTCTAACGGAACCGAAAGTTCAGTAACCGGTCTAGTGGTTTCTTACTGAGAGACACAATGCGCGAGGACAGCCGGAGGTCCGGTGCGCGGCGGCCGGCCGGGCGGATGTTAATTACAACATGCGGTTATGATGATCGTGTGTTTATTAGACGGGGTTATAAAGCGTCGGTCGGTACAGCGGCGGGCGCCGGCCGGCCGCCGGGCGGACCGGCGCCCGCTGCCGACGAAGCGTCTCGATTTCTTGCGTTTACTTCACATACAAGTATACAATGAATTCATAGACGAACGACGAGAAACCGAGAAAGCGACAAGTCCTCGCTCGCTCGTGTTCTGTGGTTAGCTGACATCACCAAGGTTATTGGGTGCACCTGGAGACGTCGCACACAAGCTGTGGGTGCGACGTGTCGAGGTTCAGGGCGGTAGGGGTTTACTCTCTAAGTCCGTCAACGAAAATACGGGCCCGTTCGAAAGTAGCTCTAGCTCTTTATGAGTTTGGGTAATAACGACTGTCAAATCGTGTTGTCATTAGTTTAGCAGTGAGTTTAGGAAACGCCCGTAACTTCGTCATCTTAGAGAGTACACATCCTGATAGAGTAATATGGTGGGGTACGTACCGCATGCAGCAGGCCCTGCGTGGTGGGCGGCACGACGTGCAGCGCGGTGTACACGTCCTCGGTGTCCTGCCGCACGTACAGCATGACGCGCTCGCTCAGCGGCGGCGTGCTCGCGCGCGCTCGCTTGCCCAGCACGCCCTCCAGCTCTATGGAGTCCTTGCGGTCGCTGTACGGTGAGAGACCTCCCACCTCCCGGTAACTATACAAATACATACTACGTGATTAATTAAACTTTACGATTATTTTATTTGTCTTATTCACACACTCATAGGTCTGGACTTCAAATGTGAAATATCCATGAGTAAGTTCGATCTGTTTTTTCGTGCATACACAGATCTCACCTAGTTTGTAAAACTGGCGTGTAAATGTGTTTTAAGAATAAATAATAATCTATTTTCGTCATTTAAAATCATTTTATTTAAGAGGTATCTTTAACATGTATAGGTGGGTAGGATATCTCTGATATCCATTCAAAACTAGGATTTATTTAATTGACAAAGGACAGCAAGGCAAGTTTTGTTGTATATTTTACATTGGATATGGAAACTGATAACAGAAATAAATCAGCGATTTGTCGATTAACGTCAAAAAAGATATGACCCTTTACTATATTAACCGTTGATGTAGATTTTAAATTCACAAAATTAAACATTGCATTAAACATTGACAGTTAAAAGCTAGCCAGTGGTTCTAACGTATTAATTTTGTTATGCGAGTAATTTATAAACCGTTAGACAACTATTGAGTATAAAATAGCCAATAACCGATACAAAACGAATAAAAAATCAATTTAACTGCAGGCAACTAAGTTGCAACTCGTAAAAATAATCAAATAACCAAACATTGGTTTTAGGAGTTTTTTACCTATCGATTTTGAAGAGCTCGTTATGATTAGACCTCTGCCATATGTGTGACATTCATTAATGATCATCTATATTCTATTCCTATTAACTATTCCACGACGTATTCTGTCCATATATTATCACAACACAGACTACACACTTATAAATAGATACGGTAATAACAATAAATTGCTTTAGTATATTGAGACGTGATTTGTTCAAGAAAACTAGCATTTTCTGAAAGTGCTATTTGGTTGTACAATTTGTGAACCGTGACTTTATTTTATCGAAAAGTAAATCAACATTTGCAGCGATTAAATTATATTTTCGGACTTAAAATAAGATGGTAAAATAAGCAATACTTAATCCATAAGTACTATAGAACAAAGGTTATACGAGTATCTATAAACGAGCAATTCTTGTACATTTTCTTCTTAACTGTTAAACAACTAACGACTTCGTTGAAACATTGTATTTAATAGTTGTCTTTCTTTTGATACACAAGTTTTCACAAAACAAAAAACGGTTAAAAAAATTTAGTTCTTACCCTGGCGCATCAGGAGGGAAGTGATTGTGGAACTTGAGAGCGGGTGCTTGTGGCTTAGCGGCATGCAGTAGGAAGGGCGAAGCACCCTTGAGGTGTGCCTCAGCCAGTGCAGAGTCATCGTGTCCATAGAAGCCCTGGATGTCCATCCCCGCCAGCTTGTCAATATCCTCGGCCGGGCTGAAGAGAACCGGAGGCTTGCCCAGGTCCGCCATCGAATAGAACTCGCTCCGCTCCGTCACCGGGTGGTAAATCTCGTCCAACTTCTTTCTATTCGTCGCAGACATTTTCCGTTTCGCTGCTCTCCTCTCCTCGTCTCTCGTTTTCCTTTCCGCACCCTTCAATTTTAAAAGTAATGCAATTACATTATTGTATGCTGATTATTTGGTTAACGATCATCATGTTGGTAGTATGAAGGCTGTATTGCTTTGCATCTTACCTTATCACAGAAAACTTTGATTTGACAGTAGCCCCTGTGATAAACTTGCTGGTCCCGAGGGTCCTCGAAAGTGTCAATCTGTATATGTAGCGGTAATCCCTGTAACGAAACAATACAAAAAGAAATAAGTAAGTTTAATAGCACTACCATGTTTAGGTATTCTTAAATATGCGATTTCTAATTGCAAAATGTTGCTAATCCATTTGTGTCAATTTTTGCCAAATGGGGAGTTAGAAAGAAGGCTAGAACTAATTGACCAATTAATCGAAGACACATCTCTCACGCTATTCGATATCTACATGATCTCATACATAGTTATATAAACAAATCGACAGTATTTTGAGTCAAGCAATTTCACGCTTGAAGTCTACACTTATCTTAGAATGATAACAAAAAAAAACAGTTTTAATAAACGTTCATAAGGGATAATTGCGATAAATTTACGAATAAGGAAAAAATATGCACGTGTCTGAATCGAATCGCGTTAAAACGTCTTAATTGCGTTGGTTCGAGGTCGGTGTTGCGGCGGCGTCACTGCGCATTGGATAGGTAATTGAGAGGCTGATAGCGGACTGGTTTCATATCAGGCGATGGACAAGTGCGTCTCGAGAGCGACACTTACAGCGGGTCACAGACAGGGGGAGATCAGTCACGGATGGCTAATATTTGTAATAAGCAGTACGATACAATTTGTAGCTGCAGATAATCAAGTCGCCGCTAACTTTAATTGATTCTGAGACTGGCAAGCGTTTTAGTGAAGCGGCCGCGACTCGACTGTGACTTGGACCCGCTCCCGCGCAAGCACTCGCGCCTCCTATGGCCGTGCATCGCTTCCATGGTTATCGAGGCGTCCCCGGCGACAAAGCGGTTACCGACCTCATGCCTTGACGTCGACGTATCGTAACATTAATTTACATACTTTCAATGTGGTAAGCTTAATTAACATTTTGCAATTTAAAATAAATTAAATGACATTTGTGCTACTGTCTACTCATTTTCGATTTCCCACGCCTATTAAAATTATACCTATAGACATACCTATTTAGTCTATGTGAACACAATACATTCAATGAACACTACGATGATGTAAAATGTAAAATTATTTACTATTGGCAATAAAGGAGTAAATTACAGTTTTCCTCAACAAGATCCAAGAGTAATATGTAAACAGCTTTATTTATTTTCATCGACGTACATTTACATACATTACAATAATCTACCATTGTAACGACAGTAATTTATCTATTAATTAAGCCTAGGGTTTTATATTCTACATCAAGTTTGAAGTACTTTCAAAGATGATTTACCTTTACTCCCTTTTGACTGCTGAAATCCGTACTAAGGCACTGAACTGCTATGTTGATCTGTAAGAAAATAATAAAGGAATTATAAAGATTTACAAAAAAGTTCGGCGACACAGTCATGTCGAGAGCAATGCAAAACAAAATAAACTTTTTTTTTTTTAACGTGGTAAAATCATCAAATGTGTCCTCCCACCCCGGGCAGGGCGGGAGGGACTGTCAGACTTGTACTGACTAAAATCCACGGTGTCCTTCAGTAGCCTGTTGTTCCGGGGTCACGGTAAGGAAATAATCCCGCGACCCCGGCAGGCTTTGGCCCTCTGAGAGGGGGCCCCGTCATTATGCTGACGCTCTTTGAGGCGCGCGTGGGACACAACGCGCCGTCGACCCGGGCATGGTCCATGGTCGGGCAGAGTTGCCCTTTACTCGCTGCCCGCATGCCCGCGCCTATTGTGGCCGGAGATCGTCTCGCGACGTCCGTCGCCGTGGGCGTCCACCACTGCGGGTGGGGCGGAGGGAGGACACTGTCCTCTCTCGCACGCGGCCCGCCTCCTTCTTCGCGAGCATTACTGCTTCGCAGAAGGAGGCGACCGCTTCCCACTCCGTCTCGCCCCGCAGCATGGCCGCGACCAATGCTGGGCGCGAGAGGTCTCCGCCAAACAAAATAAACTTAGCAAATAATATGCGTAGAAAACTGAATGAATAAAAAGTGTACATTTATAAAGTCGTTTCATCAAAGGTAAGTTTGTGGTGCGTGTACTGTGCACTTACAGTGTAAACTGTAGAGAGTACAGTGTCACGTGGGGCGTGTTTAGCTTAGCGAGTGTCCGCGGAGGGCGGGCCGCGCTGCCCGCTGCGCGCCCATTACCGCGGTCTATGCAAATGACTGTCGCGTTTTTACTCGCGTCCGACCGTCACGATGGCTGTCCTTACGCATATTAACTGTCGCAAACAACTTGCATCCGCTACCATTTACTACCCAACAATAAATAATTACGGATACTGATAACCGACCAGTAGCCGCAACTCCGGCCCAACTTATTAACAGTAATAACATAAATCAATAAAAAAACAACTTGAATCCCATTCGATACGCTTTTAGCTGGCAAGGTTAATTTTAAGCAGCAACCATCAACTTTATGATTGAAGTCAAAATTGTGATTCAATGTAGAAGTCGTTAAACGGTAATTGCTCCGTTGACTAGCATTAGCATACTGTCATAGAATTGAGGCTATTTCACGCAGACTTTTAATTGTTTGATGAATATTTAAAAGCCTATGTACATACATAACATTATCAATGAAGTATACGTTTTTCTACCACTAGTAGTAGATACTGCATAATTTTATGTAAGCAATTAAAAACACAGAGTGTTGTTTATTATTCAACGATATAATGAGTGTTCGCAGCGCGCGGCGCGGCGGAGCGCTGAAGCCCTGCGCCTGTGCGCCCCACGCGCTTTTTGTTTCATTTGGTAAAGCCATCCGACCAAATAAGGTTACAGAACTCTATTTAATTACACTTTAATAATAGTGTACTATCATGATCTACATTTTAATTTCGTACGTTTATAATGATCATTATGCTTGGCAGCGATGTACGAACTTTAAATATGTACATATTTTTGCATCAGTGCGCTGAGTCGTCATTCGGCGCAGTCGCATTGACAGGAAGGCACATTAGCCCATTAGTGTTTGTATATCGACACAGTTAGTAACATTTAAAAATGTGTTATGGTGAACTGTTGCGAGGGAACATTAGCCGGTGCTATGAACTTTCTGTAAGCGCGGGATGTGGTGTGACGTACCTTGGCGGCGCTCTCGAGCGGGTTCCAGTAGACGGCGATGGCGTTATGCGCCACCTCCTCGATGCAGCCTGCTAGTCCGATGCTGTTCTTCGTGTCTGTAACAAAACAACACATTGACATTAATCTTGTCTTCGGGTAACTGTGCAGTAATGGCGGTGGAGATTTCGATTAAGATATCTACGCACAATACGTCATCGAGGACGGAAATTTATTTGCTGGGCGTGAATAATCACGTGATAGGATCAATTTATTGACGACTGCAATGTTTCCATTTCTGCCCTTCCTAGATTGAGGTTTATGGGCAGTAATTAGTAGATTTTCAATTTGCACTAATTGCATACGGACTAGATAACTTCCAGTTGATATTCCGGAAATATTTTCTCCTACGCATCTAGGTAGGTGCCGTATTTTGAAATCATGCTATATTTATTTAACTTTTATTTATTATATAGGTATGCCATCATTCATGTTCACGACGTCCTGTCATGTATCCCGAGTTAATTGGGTCATTAATAATATAAATATTATGTTTATATTCATCCATTATTTCATATACTTCATTGCAAGATTGAATGCTAAATCCATTAGAGGTTTAAAATGATTGTCATTAAAATACTTCATAGTTCTGTCGCGGTTAGTTAAACGACGGCTACTTAATTACATTACGGTCATTACGATATGGTGTATTTATGAATAAGCTGAATGCATAGGTCTGAGTTCTGTTGCAGTATTTGGAGCAGTGTGGTGAGTTTGCGCGGGTGTTGTGTGGAGTGCGCAGGCACTGGGTGCGCGTGGGCGGAGGCTATCAGTCGGCTGCGCGGCGATCTGTGCGGGCGCAGGCGACGCGCGACGTCGCCGCTGACGTGTTTATGAGCCGCCGGGGGACGCCGCACGCCGCCCTCCGACAACCTTATTGTTTTAACAGCCTCTTACAAATTTACGAGTCCACGCTACATCCTGCTATGTGCTAATAAATCCGCCCACGCTAAAACTTCCTATCCTATGGAGGCATACAGATTTGTTAGTATCCACTTTTCTAGTGAAACAGATTTAATATTTAAGGGTAGTTTGTATATACTACAAGATATTCAAATGATATTCGCTAACTATAGATAAGGTACTGAATTACTGATAGAGGAAAATTAAGATAGCTTTTTATAAACCAAAACAACGATTAAAAGCACCATAATTGACATTTAATATTTAATTTATACTTTACGGTTCTCATAAACAGGCAGGAGAATAATCGAGGACGATATAAAATGTAAATACAAAAATAAATTGTCTGTTATGATTATGACCATCGATGTATAAAATTACAAACGGATATTCCTTAATATCGTCAAAACAACGACTTACTGAAGAGTAATCTGTCGAATCAGTGAGGCGTGGTATATAAGAAAACTGTCAAAAGAAATAAGTGTGGAGGCAAAGAAGCTGCGCTGAACGTGGACACGCGATATACGAAGACATGTAGGTAATCGGAGAAGGTATTGTGCGGGCGCGCAGTGCGTTGCGATCCCCGCAACCCGCCCGCCCTCGCCCCTCGCCCCGCCGCGCTTTCACACGCCTGCGCACAGGTGTCCGGTGTCGCCCTTGACGCTGTTCCCAAGTTCGTCGCATACATTCATGGTGCACTACCTCTCTGGTCTATGCCTACCCTCTCCACGTCTTATCCGACTACTTCCGACATGTGAGTACAAATATACGATAACCTTAGTCTATACAAATTAGAGGTTTCTTAGAACAAAGTGTAACAAATTACCCCATGAAATCCGAGCCACAGCGTTTACGGATATAATAAAAATAAAAACACATACATTAACTCAGTCTTTTGAGATATAAAATACAAAATTCCTTTGTGTTTGAACATTAATTCATTCTATGTAATAACGTCAACAAATGAAAAAATAAAACTTAACTAACATCGAGATAAGCTAAAAAACCTTGACATTAAACTTGGCTCGACCGCGCGAATTAATGGCTTCCATGTTTTTATTTTCCTTGAGATTTAATTTATAGGCAGTGCTTGTGGCCGCGGCGTCACTCATTACAAATGCTACGAGCCTCACTTAAATAATGTTAGAATGTGTAAAGTGTCATATATCAGTGCTGTTTACTTCGACGCAACCGATTAATAAGTTAGCGTTTTGTTGGTGACGTAACTTTAACTAGTCGGTTAACGCATATCTATTAAATAAGAGTCATGTATATTTAACTCGCTTTGCAATGGTTAAGAAAAAACACCATACTTTATTGATTTCCATTACTAATTCGAATCAATATCAAAGCCTCGCTAGTAAAGTTTATTGATATTGCGACGATAGGAAAATGGCGACTGTAAAATTATCAAAACAATAATTTTGTAAGGCAGAGGCAGCGCTGGCCGGCCGAGGCCCATCGCGCAATTAACATGCTAATGAGCGCGCTCCCCGATATCATCGCTGTAATTATGTCCGTGTGCGACTATATTGTAAGATTGCTTATATGTCGTATCCTTTTTGAGGACATTCGACACGCGCAGTCTTAGGTAGCTGAGCTCTCTGATAGCTCTACTCTATTTCTACCAAAACGAGCAGCGACAAAACAAGCAGGTGTTTCTACTGCGCCGAAGAGATTTCTCACGAATTTTAACGATTTCCTGTTACTCGGTCTCATAGGGCTCATCGTGTCAGATATCTTTATTACATAGTTTCATTTGCCTGCGTCGGGGAAACTTCACATTTAGTTTTATATCTATAATCTGGTTAATGTCGGAATGTGTCATTACAGGTAGCGTAATATAAAGCTGCGAGCAGAGCGCGGCGTCCAGCTAGCGGACGGTGCGTGGTGCGGTGGTGCGGCGCCAGGGGTGTTTATTTTTAGTCGCAGCGATTGATAGGTTCCCCGGTCGGTGTGGGCCGCGGCCGTCGTGCGCGTTATTTATGCAAATGTCCTAACGAGATATAATGGTGGTGGCGGGGTGCGCGGGTGCGTCTCCGTGCTATCTGCCTGCAGCACGGTAATTAGGTCCTGCGTGCCGCGCGCCGCCGCCCGCCGCCGCCGCCGCACGCAACCTCTCCGCCATGTTTCTGTGTCGCCTCGAGCACGACTCTGTTTTTGCACGGGTATCGTGTCTTAAACCCTTGTATGCGCTACTATACAGCGTATACTTAGCAAAAACTGAACAGTCATTGTTCTTCAAATTATCTTATTTGATAATTACATAAATACTCACTTATCATCACTCACGCAAGATTAAACGTGTTGATTGGCATTATATAATGTTGTAGCAATAAAACAATACTCACCGGCATCTAGTATCCTCTGTTTGACCGAGTGTTGTCTGCCGTGCCAGAACTGCCACGCTTTGATCTCATCTTCAGGTGATTTCTCTTCTCTGAACATCAACATCACTACACTCTGAAACAAAACAAAAACAATGTTCAGTACAAATTAGTTTTCAACTTATACGATAAATCTGTTTAAATAAGTAATATCCTGTGTAAATAAGAAGGTATATAAATTAACACGCAGGGTGGCCATTAGAAACACCTGACACTGGGCAGCTATGCCTCTACTTTATTTATTGCCAACTTTTAATGGCGAAAGTACAGACGAAGCGCCGTGAGCATTTCGCGAATACGCAAAACGCGATTACCGGCGTGCATTTCTCAGCTATTACGTTAAACGAGTGCGATTACGTCGTTACGGCGGGCATCTTAATTTCATACGCATTTAAATGCTCTTAAAAGTAACGTGAAACCTTTGGACTGTTTCCGTTGAGATGAAAAAGTAAAATATGCTGTTAAGACGATTTCTATCGACGCGTTAGAAAATGAAGTGAAAAAGAAGTGGCTTGCGCGAGGCGTGGTACCGGCCGTGCCTTATAGGGCTAACGACGAGAAAGCACCTCCGATCGTCGCCTCGGATTGATGGATCGCCGCGACGAGCCATCATGCCCAGGCGCACAGCCGCACAGCCGCGCCTGCTCCTTCCTTCCTCATTGCACCATTGTCACCAAATTAAACCGTTCATTAACATTTTTATTTTGGGAATTAAATTAGGCGTCATAAAATAAAACTATTCAGTGTTATCTAGCAAAATTCTAACACAAAATCAAAGATGATTTTGTTCCGATCCACTTCAATATTAATTTGCACATTTACATACATCATCAATTCATATATACGTAGAATGATGAATTTGTTAATTTTGTTTAACAACAACAATTTAGTTTCGTTAAATCTAGCAAATTGAAAGATATATCGTTGTTGTTGTGTATTATTTTGTTGTAGAGCCCGTAGATGGAGCTTTGTATTGTCTCAAAAGTTTATCTAGATGTTTTCCAATCAAGCATCAGCAATGTCCGTTGTGATTCATTTATTTTCATAGCATGTGTGCAGACATAATTATGCAGATACATTGACGCGCCCTTCCTCCCGGTCTCCCGGTTAACTACAGCACTTAAGAGTAGCTGACTCTATAACCGTCCCTGGCTCCAATGCCTATTTACAATTTAACTGTGACTTAGACGTCATTATCGAAACATGAATATGCATAGGAAAAGATAAGCTAAATAAGATGAAGTATTCGGCGTCTGCGCACGGCAATTACGCTTGCATTGCAATTAAATACAGCAAGGACTCGGTTACAGTGTAGGCTCGGGGCAATAAAAACACTATTTTACTGTAAATCGATGAATTTACGAGTAATTTGTGTCGGCGAATAGTTCAACAAGTCTATAAGCGGGACACGGGCTTTCTCCGGAGATCGGGCGCGCGACGCGTAAACCCAACGGAACCGCGCATACTAATAGATAGCCCATGTATAAAATTGTAACGGTTAACACCGCCTCTACGAACTGTCTCATCGCTTATAATAAATAAATATAAACATTTACTACTTTAGTAGAATTCCGCGCGTCGTCAAGCATTTGACAAAATACATAATGCTAACTGTAAACTCGAAATAACTAACTTAAATAATGTCAGTGGTATTCAAATCAAACCAAATTAAATGAGGGGTTTCCACAAGTATTTTCTATTTTTATTGTTATTTGCGCTTAGTTGCGCTGCAGCTAATCGCTGAGTTAATAGGCCACTTTTGTTTATTGTATTGGAACTAATGATTCATAAACACTTGTTAACTAATTTAGAGTCCAACTGGTAACGGTTTACGTAATTTAGGGCCCATTTTCTGGTTGCAATTGGTACTGAACAATGTTCGCCATTGTTGCATGACAAAGATACATTGTATTAACTGGCAATCATAATTGTTTGACTAACCGCACAATTTATCAGAGACAGGCTTTATTTTGATTTCATTAACGACTTTAATTTGACATTATGTAGGTACAAGTTTGTGGAGCTTATTGCGAAAACCATAAGGCCGGCAACAATTGCATTGAGATTTAACTAATCGCTGCTTGTATGTTAATTCACATAATTTGAGAAGTTCCGTGGGATTGGAATGTAATTTAGATGTGTGTTATTCAATTCAAGATTAGATTGAGTTGATTTATTTGTTTTCATTTATAAAACAAGTGTACTTTATGCAAATTATCACCCTCGCGTATTATTACTGATAAAAGTATAAGAAAATAAAGTAATTGGTTCAGTTTGAATTTCGCAGAGTAACATTGAGTTATGAATTCATTAATAATAATAAAAATATGGCCTTAACTTTTAACCTAGACCTGGGTAATTAAATTGTAAAAATGCGAAATACCTACTATGCAGCTTTAGCACCGAATAATCAACACGGTTTACGTAATTAAATAAAATATAATATGCACAGTGATACTACAATCAATCTAAGGATTTTAATAGGTTATTTTAGCAACATTTCCTGTAGATTGATTTGAAGTCTTTTCTTATTTATATTTTACGACTGCTACGAATGAAATATAAAAGTTATATTTCATTATCATTATCAAGTTATATATATAATCATGTAAAAAATATTTAATCTAAGTTGTGATTCGTGTATATTAGACAGGTATCGGTCTTGGAATGATCGGATGGTTCCGTCGCTATTCGGAGCTTGTCGGCCGTGCGGTCGTGTTATAGCGGACGCTGCGTGGGCGCAGTGTTTGTTCCGCGCGTTAATTGGATTTTTAATCCGAAATGACAGAATTATGTGTTCTTGTAGCATAAACTTAGACCACGTTTCGACTCATAACTGTTACTAATGTTTTATTATAACATGGATTTCAATTTAAACACATTTTTAATATAGGTAATAAAATCGACTATACCTACTGTAAAAAAAAATATGATGCAACTTTTGTGAATATTTTACTAATTATTGTTGAGCTATAAATTATTTCTAGTCTGTTAAGTTTTTCTTAAATTAATGAAATGCTCTTGAAATCTTGGATTTTGTGAATAAATTGCATCGATTACAAGAAAAATCGATGTTGAATGTCGCTTTAAAATAATGATGTAGTATTACCGTTTTATGGGTAAGTATTGAATGTAACGCGCAAGTTTCACAAGACGTCTGCGTCGGTTTTGGCTTCGTGGACCAGTTACCTCCAACTTTTCGGACCGTCAATTAATTAATCGAGTGTATCGACATTCGACCCGATTTCAGGAGCTCGGTTGACAATCTGAGTTATCTGATTAAGCACGCTTTCTCTCGGCGTGTGTGACACGCTGGGGACTGCGGTGCCGTTGCGCCCAAGTGTCGGCCGATGCGATTACGCTTCGACAACCACTCTGCCTTAATTTCGTCACTCTATTTGAATAAATAACCGATTGCATATTTATATCACCTACAAGCAACGAAGAACACTTTATATGACAGCTATCGAGCATGTAAATCTTACCGATAATAGGTATACTTTTCTCGAAAATTGTTTATTTGAATTGCGTTTAAACAAACAACAGAATTTTAATAAACATTGCTTTCGTTCATAGCATTCATTTGAATTGCAATTTAATAAAAATATTTTATACTTCATTCCATTCTAGAAAATACCGAGTCGAGTTTTATTGCTACGGAAGTGCTACGCATTCAAGGCATTTTTAATCGCGTTTTATAATAATAAGATACCCAATCTCATGAATACCTGATAAGGCGAAATATTTTGGTTAAAAAGGTGTTTTTAGATGCCTATACACATCAATTTAGTATTTTTGAGCTCATAATTTCAGCGCATACATTTTCAGTTTTTCTGACGATAGAGATGTTGAAAATGAAGGTAGCGAAACAGAATTATTCTATAAAAAGTATTCAATATTTGTTTGATAGTTTCAGTCAAATCATATCAAGCGACAAGGCCCACTGTTGGAGATAAATGATCTAATTAAGTGTAGTGACCGAACATGTATTCACTTTATTCCTATATCGATGTCTATTTCTCTATCTATTGTAGTCGGCAAGTCCACAAGGGCCACTCTCCAACTCCACACACCTGTCTCACTGTTACCAATAAATCGTGAGTTAATAGCATCGTTAACGTAACAATTACTTCAGATTTAATCTTGAGTTACGCTCTTGTACGTAAACGCATAAGTAGTGCATAGCGATAACCAGCGGAACGTAGTGAGGCGCAGTCGTCAGCGCATCATCTGTTTCGTGATATAAGCGCGTGGATACGTAAAGCTGTGTCCACGCAGCCCACTGCCAGCGGCCTGGCAGGCGGTTCTTGCTCGTCACGAATGCTTCCTCGTTAGGCGGCCGCCGGGCGCGGCGCTCATCCATCAGCTCCTATCTATTTTATGACAATTATTTATGTTCACTGCGTGGCAAAACTATTTCGCTCACCGTTGAGCTTTATCGATAGCGCAGAAGTAATGTCCTGCCGTCTCGATAGGCTATATCTGATACGGATACGTCTGTTTGTTAAGTGCGCTAGTTGTCTGTGCTAGTTGTTTTAACGCCTAGGTTATTTGCTGTGAATGTTCTCCGCAGTGAATGTCGGTTTCGACATAAATTCTGAGCGAAACTGTGGGTGTAACTGCCGCGCAGTTGCCTACGTGTCGGTATTTATTTCACATCAGGTGAAATATATCAATGACCATTTTTGTCCCGTAAACAAAGCGATAACAGTATACGTATTTCCTTTCCTCGGACTTTTATTCAAACGGGCCTTCGTAGGCGCTAACTAGCATAATATTCTTGTAGGACTTTATACCTTGCTTTCTAATCTCGATCTGAGATGAGATGATAGGCTTCGCAATTACTTATACATAGACATTGTAGAAAACCTCAAGAATATTCAAATTAAGTATGGTACCATGTAGTGAAAACGCTTTAAGTACTGGAGGGGCATATTAAAGAGCGCATTAGGTTGTGCGTGCGTCTATTGGCACTTGGCAGGGCGCGGGGCGGCGTCTGCGCCGCGAGCTACGGGAGATCGCTAGAGATGTGCAGCTTCCGCCGCCGACAAATTGCCCAGTGTTCCCGCACATCCGCCGCACTTACAGCCACCTACTATAATTGAATATTAACCACGTAAGATTGTATTAACTGCAATATATCTTCGTAAACGTGATATTATCGTGATCGCGTGAGAACAGCTTATCCGTAAACCAATACCTCTGTAATGACAGATTCATGTCTGTATACTTCTTCAAATTAAAGCGACCATTTGAATTTGCAGCGTAACAGAAGTAGCTATTGCGAATAGATGGTTACAGAACGTATTGATAGGTGTAATGATGGTGTTGCGCAGTGCACGCTGCCCGCTAAATCTCGATTAAATCGGAGCAATTCCCGCGACACGTCGAGCGTCGGATTAACATCCGAAGCCGCGTTGTAACACTAATCTGCTTAAATGTCGAAAGGAAATGTCAGATTGTAATGTGCAGGGCCCAAGAGGCGTGATGCGGCTTAAGACATGGTACCTACCGCTGCGAGCACAGCTTTCAATCACGGAGTTAGGTTTACGACTCACACAATAACGGTAGAAATAATCAAATCGTTAAGTAATTCAGTAAGAGAAGTCTGCAACTGTGATCCATGTAACTATGTTTTGGGTAAATTCATGACAAAATGGACCATGTTGAAGTGTGAGAGAGTTTTGTTTACAAACTTCAATAGCAGCTCAAGCTTTCTTACATTTCAGTCAGAACTGAACTTTTTTTAACTTAAGACCAAATAAGTAAGTATCTTTGACAACTGCCGGCTTAAGCTTTGAGTCACTCTGGTGTTGCATAATCGTATCTTATATCACCCTAATGTCGCTGATTACGGGCGGCTGTCAGCCGGCGATGGTATCAAGGACTGACGCTAAATACGCCCGCGCCGTGACAACACCAATATCGAAACAATGACGGACTCCGGATTACGTAACGCTACTTACGACTAGTCTACTGTCACACGACTATCAGCTTGTGAAAGTCTGCCCTTAAATACCAGAGAGGCAATCTCTGTATATTGACAACTTGATTCCTTTTTCAGCGACAAGGCAAACTGGGGACCGATAGTAAACCAACGGAACTCAACTTGATGATAGCAATAAAATCAGTTTATATCTTTACGACAGTTTTATTCATCAATCACGTAAATATATTGTGTGCTTCGATCTTAAAACTGTGCATTTAATTGTATTTAAAAATTAATTATTAAATCAATCAATTATCAACATCCATATTTATTCGCACTACGAAGAAAGTGCTCTATTAAAATGCAAAAAAACGTTACAGGGATAATTACGACTAGTTATGCAGTTTCAGCGGTTACGTATAAACATATTACCGAATAATACGTAATATTTCGAAAGTGTAATAGTTATCGAGTGGCGTTATGCGAACCTGAAACCGAACGTGGAAAATTCACGCTCGGTCGAGCGGCGCGCGCGTAGCCCGTGGACAAACTACAAGCGCACGCGGCTCTTCTTATTGTTCGCCTGATACAAAATACGGGTCATTATATACCTACTTGTGCACTTGATTATAATCAATGTAACACGTTATTACACACCCATGTTTACCACGTGTGTGCAACGAACCGATTAGGACCGCTCAACATGTAAGACATTCAACAAATTAAACACCTTTGATTGCCAAAGCGTATTAATTGCATTGTTTTTATATTGATCGCTTGCTGAATAAATTAATTCATCATTGGACGCAACAAACTCATATTTTCAAACACTAATTGAATTTCTTCCGTTAACGGTACTGTTCATTTGCAGAAAACACAATTATCCATTTTTTACCATACTATACAATTACCGAAATTTTTATTAGTCTGAGAAACAAAAATGGCGATAAAAGCAGTTAGGTACATTAAAATCCCATAAATTATTCTTAAAAAAATAAGGAACGGCAGAAAAAGTACATTAACTTGAGAGGAGACCGCTCTGCTGATAAATAACCATATTGATATATCCCAGATTTATGTAGTTAGGTATACTATATTGAGTAACATTTTGCCTTATGGAGAAATAAAGTATAGACACATAATTTTCATTCTTGGTCAATATGTAAATAAATAAAAGTAGATAAATACATTATTTGTGATGACAAAAAAATGGGCAAATTTAATTTTATAAAGAATGTCTATCGCAAGTAATATAAAGATTTAAAGAAATACCGTTACCTCTGTTGTATAATTTTGCAATTTATAATCATTAACGTTTTTCTGATTCGACAGGACTGAGAGCGGGGTGAGCGGGGTGCGCGGGGTGCGCCGCTCTTGAGATGAGGGTGCAAGCCAAATTGAGACATCTCAACACGTGATTGATTACGACCGTGATTGGCAACTTGCAACTCGCAACGGACCGCATGCAAATTTTTGCATACATTTTTTGTATAACATTGTGAAACCTTTCTCGTGAATTTGAGTACGAAAATTTCATTACAGCCGAGTGCCTCCTGTGAGAAACATTCAGTCAGTCTCGTATGACAGCCCTTCACTCGTCTGTATCGATGCAGTCGGCCGAAAGGTGCCCGCCGCGTACCAACCACGTTCAGAATGTGAACCGTTATAATCCCTCATCAAGCCTAATATGTTCAGTGTAAAAGGCATCATTAACGATTGCCTTAAAAAGGCAAACGGGAGCAATCATTAAAGTCGCAAAATATTATAAGAAAGAAAATAAACAACGACGTGTCTCGTTACGCGAGTTTCCGTTGCTACGAAAGTGAACACAATGATGTCAGTGCGCCGATAAAAAGCTGAGTAAAAAATGCTCTGAATGAGTAGAAGCGCTTTATACATGCAACAAATGGCTTCATCGTAGTTCACAGCAAATATGTAGATCGAACGGAACTTTATTATTTAGCGATTTAACGCAAAATATCTGTATGTTAATTTTTAGGTAAAAATCTTTCGTAAATCACAAAGGATTAAAAAACAATGTTTTTCAATTCCATATAATGATATTACCATGAGATCGTTGAGCTTAAAGACGAGTCATCTGTGTTATTTTTGCTCTAAGATCAGGTGTGATTAATGACGACGGATATCATTAAAGTACACCTCAACATAGTGTTTGCTTCGAGGATGTAGGGCGACGCAACCCTTGCAATGATGCAGAATAACAAACAACGTCTCCGTGTTACTAGCGGGATGATTAATTGCCACTATGTGCTGTGATTGATTGAGCTCCTTTCATAATGTTTTTTGTACGTAAACTATTTTTGCGGAACGACATTTCAATCTATTCAACTCAGCTAACGTCTTAAGATAACATTTTAAAATGATATTTGTCATTAAACATTTATGTAAATGTTACAAACGCGGCGTGTGAACGCTTCCAATATTAAGAGGAGATTAAGTCAATCGTGTACTTTGTACGGTGTTTAATTAGGTGCAGAATCTGGAATTCGTGTTGTGTCGTGTGTTCGTCGGTGGAAAGCCACGGGGCGATGGTATCGCGGACGAAGGCAAAGCTCCGCCGAAACAGGGGCGTGCCGGCCGTAATTACGAGCCCGCCACGCACACCCGCAGCCCCGGCTACCCAGACCAGCACTCACAGGCGAAATCTCACTGTTTACAAAAATTTCTTACAATCTCTTAACCGCTTTTTGGCACGCAAAACGTATGAATTCAATTCGCATCGCGTGTGGATTATACTTTTTTAGTTACGGTTGATAAAGCGATAAAATTATTTCGTAGATATAGTGTAGGCATGGTTATCAATTTTGTGCTCGTTCAGATTTAAATGTAGCCATTTAACAATTCTTTATTTGTATGAAATACGCCATGAAAGTCGAAATGATAGAAAAATACTGTGGGTTAAAAAAAGGTTTCACACGGTTTTCTATTAATTGTAGCTAATTGGGCTGTACATACATACATGCCACAGTACTCCAGCAGGGTTGCTCACAACATGAGATTCTTCAAGTTTTATTTTCTTTTTGGAAACATAAAAGAATTCTCGTTAAGAAAACACGATGTTTGCCGCATTGAAATTGTTTTATCATAATGCAGTATGGTTATTGTTTAAAGGGAGCGATATTATCCGAGCGGAGGCCCGGACTCCCGGGGCGGTCATTGTATTCCTATATGGCGAATGTCAAAAGCGTCGTCTTAATTATCGGGCGCGGCTATACAATGCGGACTCGATTGCGGCGAGATAAGCGCTGTACACCTATCTGAGTCCGTATTGAATGCGATACGGACCGCGGCCGGACTCGCGGCCCACTTACTGCCTTAATAATAACTTCAAACGTATGTCGCATTGTATCTCTGATTATTCCGATCTAAGCCCATTGAATACAGATAAAACGTGTTTGAATATGTTAGGCGCTGTCAAAAAAAGGAAAATTCAAGTTTGAATGAAAACGACATTGCGTAGGTATTTGTTTGTATACTTATAACTTGTATAACGTATCTTACTGTATTATGAGTAACGTCCCGTTTCATAACCTGTACGAACAATAACATTAAAATCAAAACAATACAAAAAACTTACTTCAATTATCTAAACCAGATTAACCAGATTACCAAATGTGGAATTTCTGGTTTATCAAGATTACATAGTTAATGTGTATTATGGTGCAATTTTATTGTGTCAACCTTCTCTCGGTAAGTACAATTCATCATCGTGTTTTTCAGGGAAGTGTCAGGAAACAATAATAATGGGATTTCCGATTTCCACGGCGCGGCACGATACCACGTGGGTTTAATCGTTGCGGTTAATCTTTTGTTTTAACAGAGTTCTCACGAGTTAAGTGCTTTATTTAGTCACGTCATTGTATCATTACATATTGAATTGTATCTTTACTACAGTGATTATATGTTACGCAGACAGATAAATTACAAGATCATCGAAAGAAAAACTCGATTTTCTAAAGAAAACGTTCTTTTCTTTTAGGTATAAACTGTAATTTTTCTGAAAATCGGTTTGAGAACTAAACCAGATCATGGAAAAAGAAAATTATAACACGTATCCAGTCAACAGAATTAAACACGGGTTTTTGAGTGAGTCAAATGTGAAACACTTTACACTCGTTGAAAAACCCGTGAACACAAAGAATTGTGTTAAGCACCGGAGCTATTGTAGTTCACGTATTTCTTTTGTGCTTCATCGAACAAAGTGCAAATGAACACGAGATCTTTTTGCATGTTGGGTAACACAAGTAGCTGGAGAAAGAAATATGATGAAAGTGAATACTTTGAAGGTGAACTGGGTCTGGGGAGCAGGGTGAACCCGAGCCGGTCGGTTGTGGTCGCTCCCGGCGTTGCCCGCTCCCACTTACATGTATTTATATCTACTACTACATACTTAAGGCCCATTTACACATTGCAAGAAATTGCATGTAAGATATATGCAAGTTCGATAATTTTTACTAAGGTACTTTCACAGTTTTTATGTCTTTGACTGGGACTGCAGCATCATAATTTAATAGTAACTTATTTAATGTCTTTTACAATAAAGTAGTGCCTGTAACCGGCCTACTTGAAATAAATGCCTTGATTTTGGCTAGATTGCGGACTATTATTAATGGGCAATGAATTTAGATCAATTAAACAAATACCGCAATGTCGTCAAACTTGCGTGCAACTGTCATGCAATTGCTTACATCGTCTGAATGAGGCTTTACAGTAACCCTTGCTACAATTATCTCTCAACATATTACCCACTATTACGTAAATATACTTGTTAATTACGTTATATAAAACACATTTTTCGTTCTCATTTTGATGTTATCATGAGTAACGGAATATTAAAGAGGCATGTCGTCGTAGTAAGTTTTAAATTAATTGAAAGTACGACATGAGTACGTAACTCATATAGGAGTATGTATTTTGTCGTCGTTTTATATATGTATGTACTTAGTTTTGGTTTAGTCTTACTGAGGGTAAAATCGAGTCGGTCTTGTGAAATGAATATAATATGTTTTCGACGGAGAAAAGGTGACCAAAAGTTCACCTCAGTTAAAAATTGTAGTAAGATGTAAACTGGCAAGCGTTTCTGTTTGAATGATACGCTATTGCACGTGAAAAATAACGGAGAGTGCGCGTATAAATGATCGATATATGTTTGTCTGTTACATGTGTATATATAACAAAGTTACGTCACATTCTGCTCATAAATATTGTACAAAGTACATTGATTGCGATTCCGCACGGTAGTATTAATTTTGCGCATTTTATTTCAGCAGTATCGTAGTGACGATATAAATTGAGATGTTCGCGGTGCGACGCCGGGGCGCGGTCGAAGTCAGCTGCTGTTCCGTTGGTGGGATAAGCAGCAAGCGCCGTTCAAACACGTAGAAAAAATATTTTTTTTTAGTCATTTCCTCCCAACTGAAACCTGGTTTATATAATCAGCCGACGGTATCATGGTGGAATACACGTCAGCTGCTCACTCGAACATGTGATTTTTTATTTTATTTTCAGTGATTTCCTCTCAACCCAAATTTAACCTGATGAAAGTTTACATGTAGTTATGGCTAAAAACAGACGTCAGCCGGCTGTATCTCGGTGGAAAGATCGTCAGCTGATACTTTGAAAATTACAAACAGGACTAAGGCTCTCAGCCTAAATGTGCATTTAGTTCAATGTTTTCAATTCCTCCCAACAGAAAACTTGTTTATATTGAAGCTTACTCAATAATATCACGATGAAAAAAAAACAGCTAATGTTTACAGGCCGTTATGGATCAAAATCCAAAATTATTCTTAATAAGCTGGGCATCAGGAACATAAGGGATTCCGTAAGAGATACGAAAAAACTTAGTTAGAAGACCTTAGCTCTTTTTTTAGAATAAAAATTTTGGCATTTTTATTTTTTTGGTCAAGTGTGAATTGTCCAATAAAATGAATTCGCTAGGAACAATATTTGGATTATACAAAATATGCAATACCTTAAAAACTACTTAACCGATTCTCATGAAACAAACTGTACAATAGTTTTTAAAACAAGATCAACACATTAAAATTAGTTCCATTGCAATAACCCTATAAACAAAAAAATACATTTTCAAGTTACGTAATTATGATCAACATAATTATCAAACTTTTGTACAATTTTCTAGTTAGTTTCGTTAAGAAATATATTTTAATTAACTCTAATAAGAAAAATACAGTATTCTAATAAGAATTTAGCACAAACAAATAACATAAACAAAGAGAATCTCCTTACAAACAATATTTACATCTTTTCGCACTGCGTGCACCTCTCTCTCGTAGCGGTGGTCTCATCGCCGACTTTTAGTTTTAATACTTTGGCTTTACTTTCAGAAAAGCCCATTAAAAAATGTATGGAGCGTGATGAATGTTAAATGATGTCCTTTGACCAATTTCCGCCGTCCTGATTTTTGACTTCCGATACAACGAAATGATCTTTACATGAAACAGAATCGAAAGGCATTCTAAAAAAAAAAACTTATATGAGATAATTATGTTGATCATTAACTACGTATATTAAGTGTATACAGACCTCCCTCAGGGTTGTATGACTGTTTTTTGAGAGGGTAATGGACGAACTGCTACGTAACTTGAAAATGTAATTTTTTGTTTATGGGGTTATTGCAATGGACTTTATTTTAATGTGTTGGTCTTGTTGTAAAAACTATTTTACAGTTTGTTTCATGAAAATCGGTTTAGTGGTTTTTAAGGTATTGCATATTTTGTATAATCCAAATATTGTTCCTAGCGAATTCATTTTAGTGGACAATTCACACTTGACCAAAAAAATAAAAATGCCAAAATTTTTATTCTAAAAAAAGAGCTAAGGTCTTCTAACTAAGTTTTTTCGTATCTCTTACGGAATCCCTTATGTTCCTGATGCCCAGCTTATTAAGAATAATTTTGGATTTTGATCCATAACGGCCTGTAAACATTAGCTGAATGTATTTTTTCATCGTGATATTTAGTAAGCGTCATTAGAAACAAGTTTTCTGTAAGGAGGAATTGAAAACATTGAACTAAATGAACATTTAGGCTGAGAGCCTTAGTCCTGTTTGTAATTTTCAAAGTATCAGCTGACGATCTTTCCACCGAGATACAGCCGGCTGACGTCTGTTTTTAGCCATAACTACATGTAAACTTTCATCAGGTTAAATTTGGGTTGAGAGGAAATCACTGAAAATAAAATAAAAAATTACATGTTCGAGTGACCAGCTGACGTGTATTCCACCATGATACCGTCGGCTGATTGGTTTTATTCTTCGTGATATAAGGTAATCTTCAATATAAACCAGGTTTCAGTTGGGAGGAAATGACTAAAAAAAAATATTTTTTCTACGTGTTTGAACGGCGATTGCTGCTTATCCCACCAACGGAATCGCAGCTGACTTCCACGAATCTTTATGATACAACTCCCTCATGTAGTCTGCTAATTATCGCTTGAGAGGAAATTGGTCACGGACATCTGTTACGGGCTCCCGCTCTATTAGAACGTCTCCCATTCGTTCAATTATATAAAAACACTCACCTTGACTGTTTGATTCTTGAGCGGTTTATCAGGATCGTGGATGTACTCGAGCGTGATGCCGTAGAACTGGCCCTTGTTGATGTATGTGATCCGGTCGTCCTCGCGCCTCTGTGAACTGCTGCTCGCCGTCTCCAGGTGGTACTTGAAGCCGTACGGGGAAAACCTGGCCAACAAGAATAAAGTGTTTATATCGAGAAATGACGAGTCGCGACGCTACGGCATGTACTACAACACCTGCGACTTTAAGATTTCAGATAAACACACAAAAACTTGCGTATTACGGAGTAGCGCAGTAGGCGACTTGTCGTTAATGTTTGTAGGAACATAAAATGCACAATAAGAGCTGGTTTCTGTAACATTTAGAAAAAGTGCGATTTCTTCTTTGAGATACTTATCTACGGATACACGTTCTCGACAATAAAGTTTCCATGAAGTAAAGCAATAAAAGTGTGCAAAAAGTGGAAATCTTAATTGCAGCGGTACGGCTTGTCAGCGGCGTCGTTACATAAAGGCGCGGAGATCCAGTTCGTAGTGCGCAATGAAAAACTGTGTTTTCTCGCGATTTCCTGAGTGCTGGACCGACGGAAGGAAAACCCCGCTAATTTAGCGGTGATCGCGTGCCGCTGCTCGTTAGCGACACGGAGTGCGCGCCCCCTCCCTCCTCACTAGCCCCGCGCCCTGCACCTCCGCGCCGCTTGTCACTGCGCTGATCTCGTCGCCCACGCGCGCCACTCTCGCGCTTACAAACTGCACCACCAAACTAACTAGTCATTATCAGAGTAGCCTATTGTGGCACAGACTTAACTTATGTAACATGATAAAAAGTAATAAATCGTTATGAAACGTTTAATCCTTTAAATCTGTCCAAGGAATGCGGATAAAGCAGTTTGCGTCGATTTAGTTCTACGGTTACACCATTACTTAAGCTTATTGAAAACAATTTGGTAAACAGCCCCGCTGATGTTTGCGATTTGAACCAAGCTTGTGAAGATAAAAGCCGTGTAATGCAAACGCAGGCCGACATTGACGGATCGGCCGCGGCGGCGCGGGCGCTCGCCTATCTGATGCTCTCTAAGTGATTCCGAACACAATTTACATTTGCAATGCTGCTTTGTATTGTCATTTCAACTACCCTTATCCTTTGTTTACTTACACTTGATGGACTGTTCGTACTACACAAGATTATAATTTGCAATACTTCCCGATCAATAAATACAAAAGCAATGGGTAATAAGACAGAGAGAACAACGATAGATATGTAAGTGGTATAACGTGCAGCTGTGCGCACATGAGTTCTTTGTATTCAGTAATAAATAACACATTGTTTTCGAACGAGCTTCATTACAAATTTCAGTGGCGAAGCAGCCAAAAAAAGACACTTCCTGAGTGGAGACAAGAGCCTTGCCTTTCATGAATAAATCAATCGGTGAGGCGCGGAAATTGATGAGTGCGCAAAAAGTGTTGGAACGTAGCGACAACAAAGTGCTCGCAATAAAAACGCATGCCGCGATAAGAGACGGAGAGGCTCGCGTCCCGCAGAGCCCGGGGCCCAAATCAGATGCGCATACAGACGAACCCTAACCATATACTCTTGCGGCAAAGTCACCATTATTGGACAGTACTATGGTTTTTTGCAGTTTTTCTGAATAGCTAGGTAAAGTTAAAGCTTAAACACATTAATAATAATATATCATAACATCTCTATCAGACTGACAGACAATTTAAAGCTTAGCTCTTTAATATAGTTACGATTACTTGTATCTACAACAATGGCAGAAAAACAAGTCTACTTCGTAAATTGCTGGAAAAGCTTCGATTCACTTGGAATAAACTGAATTCCTAACTGTATACGTCACATCATGCGAATTCACAGTAGGGCTGAGCTGGGCGACATTGTTGGTATTAAAAACCCGTAAAAATGACTCGTTAACGCCCATTAACATTTTACCCTTTTTCCTTGTCATCAGACGCGGGATAAAATATGCAAGTGTCCATGTACTTGTACGGGTATTCCCGATTACTATAGACATACTACTGTTATTATTGGCCTTATAAATGATGGTAAAAAGTATGTTTATATCTGAAACGTCACATTGCAAGATCTTGAGCAAATTATAGAATGTAAATCTAAAAAAGACTCTTAAAAAAGGCGAGGGCGCGCCGCATCATACTTTGATGGAAATTGAACACCATTGTGTGCTCAGACGAATACTGTCTGCTGTGAAGGACACAAAGCTTTACAGGTATGCGACTCGCAAAGATTCTTGCTACATAGGTAGGCTACTTGCGAATATTTTCTCATGGATTTTTAAAATATTTAGCTGGTTTTGATGATATCGACGGCAATCTTCTTCAAGGTATGAACTAGCAGGACTATTTGTAAAGGGCGATGATGAATGTCTGTTCGCAACATCACTGAAATTAAAATATATTATCTTTTAATAGCGGGGCGGTGTGCGGTGCAGGAGATAGGACGTCACACGCTAAGCGGAGCGGTGCGCGGTGGCGCGGTGGGCGCTGGTGCACCTCGCACGCGGCTGCTTAATGAGAACGCTTAGCCAGCGTAATGGCGCTGCGCTGATTGCCGGGTGCGGCTGACGACCGACACACGCAGCCACGCAACCCTATCATCATAGCCAAACCATTATTATTTTCTGCTACTATTCCCGCAAACGATTCATGGAACCTTCCCTACAAACCGCACTCGCAAGAATTGCAACAAAACCCGGGCTTGCAACTGTATCAACAGCAAATGTATTAATCGTCACTCAATGTGTAAATTATAATGAAGGCAAATAAGGTTCGCCTGTAAAGTACTGTTCACGAGACAATAAAACAGATAAGTAGATTGCGACTCTCCAAGTGATCGCGCAAACGGAATGAAAACGTCGTTTCAATACTTAACAGAGCCAGAGGAATGTCGTTTAAAGTATACATTCATTTGGCTTAAAGCGGACAGATGTTAGGATCGCGTGTACTCCGCAATCCTGAAGCATCGCCGCGATATTGCTCTCTACTTTATAAGCTCCGGTAATGAACTTGTAATGTTAAGAAACATATTAAAAATAACGGAGTTTTTTTTCATTTAATATTAACTTTACTAAATTATGCGCATAAACATTATCAAATGTAAAATGAAAATACATATTTATAGAAATAAATTACGAACAAAAAGTCGTTATGTTATTATTTATCAGTTAATTAATTAATGCTGTGATACAGAAAATTATGTGTGCTGGTCCCTTTTGAAGTGATAATCAAATACACCTACATTACTTGATTAAGTTACTATACCTTTAAAAGCTCATTCCTGTGTTGAGAATTCGAGAAGCAAATAAAATATGTGTTTGATACACGGAAAGGTATTGGTGTACTTAACTGACCAGTAAGTAATAGAGCAAACATTTGTGAGGGCGTAAGAATGGCTGGTCAGGGAGGTATCGGCTGGAGAGTGCGTCAAGCGCCGCGCTCGTATCCACACCGAAGGTAATTTAAGACGGTACAAGCGACTGCGCTATTTGGGCCAAATGCAAGCAAGTAATTATCGAGATAATAATGCTAATGCACTTATCATGTCGACGAGGGCTTCCGCCGGCGACGCGATGTTCATTTTCAACGATTTCATTTGAAGGGTATTTTAATGTTTGTCTTTTAAGTTAAATCGTACAATTTATTAACAAATCTGTTGTAATAATGGAATAGAAAGGATGTTTTGTAACTCAGAAAAAGAAAATAATTAGAAGTTAATTATTCAATTGAGAGCATAGTTTTTTAAAGAGGTTTGTTATGACTATACCATACAGATACTTAATATTGGAAAAGGTATGTTGAGTCAGTGATTCCGACTTACTCGTATATACGAGTACATGATTGATTAAAACAAAAAAAATCTTCTACTGGACGTTTTTTCCGTATATTGACACTACAAAACACTCCTACTTATCTAAGCAAACATTACTTACATCCGTTCTTCAATCCAGTTAGGCAGCGTGTAAATAAATTCATTTTAGTACTCAATAACAAGTACTTGAGTAGAAAATACGTATTGAGAGAATTGGCGCCGTTACAAAACTAGTTGACAAAGAAACATGCAAATGATACAAAAAAACTACTACAGGTAGAAAAACCGGCCAAATTCGACTCGGACTCACGCACGAAGGATTCCGTACTTCATTAAAAAATAAAAACATTTCCCCTTAAATATTTATTTTATTCTCTAAAGAGAATAAAAATTAAATATTTATTTTATTCTCTAAAGAGAATAAAAATTAAATATTTGTTTTATTCTCTAAAGAGAATAAATCGATATTTAATAATAAATTATTATTTGTTGGTATAGTAGCAACAGAAATACATCATCTGAGAAAATTTCAACTGTTTAGACAGTTGAAATTTTCCAAGACATACAGACAGACAGTCGGACGGACGGACAGCGGAGTCTTAGTAACAAGGTCCCGGTTTTACTGTTTAGGGACTTTACTCATGGCGCGATGTGACGCGACGCGATTCGTGCGATATCGAGTCGTGTGCCGATTTAAGTCGCACGTATTTACTAATGGAGTGATGCGATGCAATTCTACCGTGCCCTTCAAAAATCCACCTTACTACTACGATATAAAGGCGCTGCAAACCAAAGACAAAAGATGTCGCACGTTACGAATCATGTGCATTGTCATTAGGACGTACATGCAATTCGATATCGAGGAGATCTGTGAGCATTTAGCATTAGTAAACACTAGCGATTATCCGTACATTTTCTTCGGCCGGACGCTTGTGTGATATCTGACAGATATCGTCAATCGATGCAATTCGATATCGCGTCGCGCCATGAGTAAAGTCCCTAAGTACTCAACACCTAGGAGTTGGGTAAACCCGCTAACACCTACGATCGTAGTTTTATGTGGGAACACATCTTGATCTAGAAATGGGAGTAAACCATTTTGTAAACTTTGCAGCACTTTATCATCCCGCGCAAATTGTATCAACTGAGGAAAACAAGTTGGTCGTAGGCGACCAACTAACTACTAGTACCTAGACAGCCCATTGCACAGTTGTGTAATATTACACCAAAATATTACACCAAAATACAGCAGTCAGTACTCATAAATAAGTCGCTGGACATAATTCATGCACAGTGTCGATAATTGTAATATTATTTATTATTGTAATATTTCAGAAACCACAGTTTTTACAATTTCTCTCTAGACTTTAACACCTGGCCATTATAATGTTGTTTTCTTTAAAATATAGAAAAACTGTAACTTCTTTTACAAAGAAATCTCAGTTGGAAATATAAAGGTATGAAAATATTATTTAAATTTTTGTGATTCACATTAAATGTTAATGTTTACTAGGAATCTGGGTTTTTTTTAATGTTTTTGACGTGGTTTGCCATTATTGTTATTCTAATTTAATTAAGGTGTTTACGTTAATACCACTAACAGTTTTGTGAGTGAATAACAACTTGATGTTATGTTGAATGAGCCACGCTCGTGGCAATTTAATTATAACCGAAAATAATCTTAATTAAATGTATCAACTTTTACTCATTGAGTCATTGTTTAAACGACAATTTTATACGAGTACATACTAATGCGAATAACACTTGCTGATAGGTACTTCCTTTGATAACTTTGTAGCACATCCACACTTATTTAAAATGTATCTATTTTCATGTGCCACGTATTTTTTTTACCAAAACCAAAATATTATACGTCTTAATTCGTCCCCGAACCACGAGCATTGAGTGTACATATTTAAATGCATTTCAATTAAAGGATTACACAATTTATTTACTTTAGCCCGTTGTTTCATTCCCACTGCTCGGCTCCTATTATAGTCGTGTCGTGATGTTACACAGAAAAAAAAACTCTCGTACACATAAATAACGTTTCAATTTGAGCCAGTAGTTCCGGAGATGAGCGCGAACGACCAAACAATCAAATAGACTAACAAAACTCTTCAGCTTTATAGTATTACAAGCTGTGCCCGCGACTTCGTTCGTGTGGATGTCGGAACTTAAAAATGTATTTTTTTTTATAAAATTGACAAAGTTTCATACAAACTTTCACCCCCTATATCCCCTTGGGGGTAGAATTGATCTAAATCCTTTCTTAGCGGATGTCTACGTCATATGACCTGCATGCCAAATTTCAGCCCGATCCGTCCAGTGGTTTGGGCTGTGCGTTGTTAGATCACTATGTCAGTCAGTCACCTTTGAGTTATATATGTATATTTAGATGATAGATAATCACATCACTCTGTCAATATCTATTGGTCTTCTTCACTCATACATAAGCTCAATGCAACCAAACCAACTTATTCAAGTCTATCCATTCATTTGTTAAATAAAAACCACTGAATCAATAACATAACACAACAAACAGTCTAACAAATCACATCCCAAACATGCAATCGGTAAGTTTTAGAGGAAAATAATTAAGATGAACCCTTGAAGTAAATTAACTTGTCAGTTAGGAAATTACTAATTCACACCTGCTTTTACTGGTTCTATTCAAAGATCACGAAATGTGAGTTAGCACCTCTTAAAGAACTATTCGTGTAACAACTTAACAACGGTATAGATGAATACAGTCGATGCCGACGTTTGCTGTACAATCTACTAAAATGTCTTAATATAATGCAGTCACGAGTAATTACATTTATAGACTTTTCAATATTCAAAAGTGATGTTTTCCTATAACATTTATTGACCTTACGAACCTTCAATTTAGGAAGCCACGCTATTGCAAAATAGATCTTATTTCAAAGTAGAAGTATTTCACAAGAAAATCGCGTTTTGTATTTGTCCATGGATTTTCAGTGCCTAATTTTATTTTAAAGTTTTGGTCTTATAGAATATAAGAACCGTCATGGCAGCGACACGAAGGAAGAAGAAGTGCCACATTTCTAGCAAACGAAATTGATCGAAACAGGATTATATAAGGGTGCAACAGAAGGTAATCTGTAGTTACTGCCTGTTCTTGGCCTGTTCCCATGCAAAAAAATGGGAGTTAACGAGTTTATACTTACCTGCTATTAATAGTATACGCCTGTTTTCAACAAAAATCATTAGAGTCACTCGAATAAACTGTTGGAATTAATAGTTTTTGGTAAAAATACAGTTTTAACGTAAAAGTTCGTAGCAAAATCAAGTTTGGCGTAGCACTTGCATAGAATCGTCATATGAGTGAAATAGTAAAAAATAACTAGGGTAAGGATGAATATAATAGTAATAGACAATAGACCCACAATAAATTCCCACAGTAACACACATGTTTGACCCCTAGCCGTGTCGGTCTGCTACGCACCGCGTGCGGTCCGCGCACTTTTGAGATACAAATCAAACAGCTAATCATATCAATAAACTGGGCATTAATCAAATTATTTAACTATCATTTAAACTTAAAACGGGATTTTTCTACCATGTTTTTTTTTGTGTTTTCAATATTTCGGCTCTGAGGCCCTAACATGACTTTTTAAGTTAATAAACGGGAACTTTGTCGTGAATTTGTAAATAAATTAAAGAAATCTTATGATGAGGCCTCTGTTCCAAGTAGTAATTAAGTTCTCGATTTAATTACTAATTATAGTTTTAATGATTACGTCAGTTTAAAAACTTAAGACTGTTTATTAATGGAAAACTACCTTGTGTCATGTCTTATTTTTATTATCTAATTAAATGTCATAAGACAAAAATAAACTGATGAACATTACATTGTGCAAATTAATTTGTGTCACAAAGATTTACTGAGTTTTAAAACATGCATATTAATAAACTACATCTCAGAAAATTGAACGTTTCTTTGTTACCAAATTACTAGTCTATTTAGTCAGGTTGAAGTGATGATATTGGTGTGAAATTATAACCTTCTTGTTAATTTTTTTACATGTAACAACAACGATTTTACGATCTATTAATATATAAATCGACTTCATCCCTCAATACTGAAAAAAATCAGTTAATTCAAGAGAAAAATAATTACAACGTGAATCGGAAAAATAATTTTATTTTATTTGATCTTACAGTTGGTGTGACCGAGTGCATTTTAAAATCTACTCAGTGTATTTTCTTAGCTGTACGTGAAAAATACACACAAGTTATGTCATAGTTTGTTTAACAATTTACAATACGATTAAGATTCAAAGATAGATATAGATATAGGTATGTGTATGAGAACCTAGCAACCGCAAACCGCAAATATTTTTCTATAAAAATACTAAGTGTGTGAAAGAAAATACTGATAAAAGAATAAAGACAAAGCAAAATAATATTTTTACAGAACATGAAAATAATTCCAGTAGCTGTGTTCATTTTGTAGTATAGTAGGCATTGAGAAATGCTACACAAACCAGATCAAATAAATGATATCTCGTTGATGTCTTTTGTTCGAATGGATTGAAGTTTGATTTTTTTGTTGATTATTATCGAGCAGTTGACTGCGATTTTCGTCAAAATGTTGTTTTATTTTTGTTTATTTTTGCCTTTTCGGTTTATTGCAAATGTAATATTTGTGCTAAGTGCTCAATTCCAACACTGCTTACAAAGGTAGGTGGTATCAGTGGCACTTGAAACGGTAATAAATCCAAACAATGTAAGACTTGAACATATTAAACCGTTTGTGTAGTTTTAGAAGCAGTTACATTGTCTCGCTCAATGTGTGTGTCCGCAGTGACCACAAAATGCCTACGTTTCCTAGAAAGGGCCACGTTATAACCGTCATGCGGGGAGGTGCAAAGTGCTCGGTCAATATTGTCGTTTGGACCACTCACACCAGCAAATTACTTAAATATTACAAAAAAGGTTTGATCAAAACGAATTGATTGTTTACGTTACGAGTTTATGCCGGCCACGTCTTGTTTGGTGTTCGTTTGTAACTATATGAGGGTAGTTTGTAACCGGTCTTTGAATATGTACCTACATACCGATTTTTTATGACTGTATTTATAATACACCGATTTAAAACATAAAAATAATATGTTTGTAACTTATTTTTCTTTTAAATGAATTCAATTTATATACGTTATATATTATACACCTACTAAATTAACATTTAATCCCTTTTAAGAATAATATTCTTAATTAGCTGTGAGAATGTTCAATAATAAATTGTTTGTCTATGTTACTATGGCTGGGGACTTACTAAAGTAACTGTTTTAAATTAGATAAGATTATCTCATAAATATTTAATTTTGAATGATTTAACATAAGTAATTTACTCAGAATCTTTGAGACGTTTTAGGTAAAAATAATAAAATGCTAATTTGTGGAACTGGTATCAAACGGCAGCCTGTTTTCGATACTGTGCATAAAAAATGACATTGCTGCGCTCGGGTATGAATGAATGCTGTATTACTTTATATGTGAATTGGTCGCACATTCCTGAGCCTTTCGATCGCATTAGTACATTCTGAGATCAACACCATCTAATACCTAGTTGCTGCTCCTACTGCGGGATGCAATGACCCAAACATGGAGGATTCGGTTAGTACTTACAGTTTGGCGATTTGTATCTTGTCGGCATCGTTTTGCCTGCCGAAGTCGTGCCAGGGGCGGGTGCGCGGCGCCTGCGCAGGCGAGTGGTGCGCGGACGGCGTCCCTCGGCCGTCCTCGCCGACGCCCGGCTGCTGGCATATCACCGTGTAGTCGAACGACTGCGCGGACAATAACAAATGTTGTAATCAACGGTGTAAACAATCAACATACATACTTGATGGAGGAGCCTAGCAGTGTTGAAATATAGATACAAGAAAGAAAATACATACATATTATTATTCCAAGTAGAATTGTGCCTAGCATGTAAACGAACTGACTTTAAAATGTCACTTACGGGATATCTTCCGTGATTATATACGACTGACTTTAAAATGTCACTTATGGGATATCTTCCGTGATTATATACGAACTGACTTGTTTAATTAGGATGAGAATTCTCTCCTAAGATACAGACTAGCTACCTAGGGAAACACGGGAAACAGAGCTTTTATGTAACCGTATCTAGGTGACAAAATAAATAAGCTTGAAATAAATGTCAATTTTTTATTTTAATTAGTCTCATATTCTAGCAAACTTTTGCTGACAATAACATTTCCAACGTAACATGAAACCCAGCATTTTTATGACATTTATCACATTCTTATTTGCATATCTTATTAGATTGATAATGTCCCAAATTATAAGAAAAATGTGCTTATTTTATTCTATTTTATATTTGGATGAATTCAATATTGGTTATAATTCCGAATTCTATATTTATGCCATTTGTTTTTATTTTTATAAATTTCAATAGGTAGCTACGATCTCTGGATTTTTGTGAAAATAAAACTTATAAAGAGAAGAGATATTTAATGTCGCAATATCCCATAAATTAAATCTAATTGGCAACTAATTTATTATAATGGTTAGACATTAAAATATCATTGTAATTACGTCATCGTCACTACCTGTGCTCGCTACATTGAAACTAATTACAGTTATGTCCCGCTAATGTAGGGCTCGGGGTACTGATAACAAATAAGGAATTAAGTATTTGACCAAGATAATGTATTCAGCACTATAGGAATGTAACATTCATGTTTGAAGTCGATGAACAAGTTCGGAACAATATTCAGTAGCTAGGTGTCAAGTTTAATTTATCTAGTGTCAGTCCAGTCGTTCTTTTGCATGGAGTTAACAAAAGGCAAAGTAATGAATGTGCAATTGTGCACTCAAGATCAATCGGGTGGTAACTAGGTAGTTACAATGCTCGTGATCGCCACACCCTAGAAACTGTGGAGTCCTTCAAAACCACTTAGCTCAACCAGATTACTGGTCATGTCAATTTGTTATTTTAATATGTAAACTCATAAATTTCAAGTCAAATGCGAGGTGTTCGCAATTGTGTTGGTTGAAGGTCTTGTATCCATTGTCTGTACATCGACGCACTTGCAATTAGTGGACTTAGCTATTATACTTATATAATCTATTAGCCAATTACTCAATGCTGGTATTCCAATAAGACTTGTTGAATTTACTAATATTGGTAAAGGAGTCAAGTTAACGCAGTATGTTTATCTACCTACTTCTTTAAATTCTTATGAATCTAAGCAAACATGTATAATTGGGTACGTGGATCATTGATTGACTGGAGTATGTTTAAGAAATGAACTTCCCTCAGCAACAAACTACCAATAAATTTAAAAAAAAAATTTAAAAAATCTTCAAAACAAGGGTTTAATAATTGTTTTACACTGAATGCGAACATGACTTACTCATTTAACTGCTGAAGGCGTATAGTATATTGTACACGTCCTCACCGCTATCAATGAATGTAACAATAGATCATATTAATGGAATATGATTATTCAAAATGCAGAGCGATACGTTTGTACTACATGCAAATCTACACAACTTTCTGTTATCACTACTCTGTTGCATTTCAGTTATTATGCTAAAAGAAATAGTTGAGTCATATCAGAAAACTAACTACCCTAGATACTTACAATAAATTAGTCATAATTACAAAGATAAGACAATAGTACAGAGCGCGGGTGGGCTTCGGCTATTGTGCAAACTACCATTTCAATGAAATGGCCTAGTTTGCTACTTCCACGCTACATGGGTCAATATTTACATGGAAATGTATAAATGTACCTAGAAATATTTTCAAAGTGAAAAAAGGAGATGAAGTCTCTATCATGAAATTTAATGTTCAATGTAAAGCCCGAAAGAGATATGATGTGATTCCTCACAGCATGTATCTTAAGGATGTGACTGAATGGATGAATGAGCCCTACGATATATAGCAATCTGTAAATCTGTAAATATGTACATCGATACAATAGTGTGCAGTGTTATTGTCCTGTGTGTGTAAGAAGCCCGCCCGCCCGCGCCCGTGGTGTGCACCGACCTGCTGAACGGCGGATGCGTGGTCTCGGGGAGTCACCGCATCAGCTCCTATGCCGCTATCTGGTGACGGCAGGTCCACTGTGAGCCCAGCGGCTGCTATAACACTCTTGCTGTGATAGCGAGGGGTCGCGTATCGATCACTGAAGGCGGAAGCAGATGCAGACTCCGCATCCGCATAAGGTGGTGCAGCTCTTTGCTGATAACCCTCGCCGACGAAGTACTCTCTGTAGTAAGGCTCGCCAGCGAAGGTAGCCGGCTGGCGCGAGTACTGGTCGCCGTAGGGGGTGGGACTGGGGGTGCCGGGCGGCGCGAACATCTGGGCTGCGTACATGGTCGCGTCCGGCAGCAGCGAGCCGGCCGAGGAGGCGCGCGACGGCGCCGGAGACGGCGAGGCCGCTTCACCGGGCTCGCCCACCGCCACCTGCGGACACACGCGCCGGTTACACGCGCTCTCCCACGACAACTGTCCGCTCCGCAACGTCGACGCGTACATGCCGCGTCAAAGCACAGTTCACAGCTTCACGTACACTAATGTCGATCGATGGTCGTATCACGTTCACGAATATCAATGTGTGTAATCCCGAAAGAGTGTAATGGTCCTTGGTAGTCGCCGAGGTCGGCGATGCACTGGGCGGGCAGCACTGCCGGCCGGACAGGGCGCGGGCGGGCGCGGCTAGTGCGTCGCGAGCGCGGTGCTCGGCGCATCGTACGACAAGCGCGATAAATAATACATGAGTGACCGGTACAGTAAGTGTGTGAGTGCGTGCGCGCGCGGCGGCGGCGTGCGGACGTGTGACGCACCTTGTGTCGCGGCGGCTTGAGCGCGTGCTCGGGCTCGTCGACCACCTTGCGGCTGAGGTCCTCGGGCTCGCGCTTCACGAGCCCCGCGTGCAGCAGCCCCGACAGCTCCGCCAGCTCCGCCCCGTGCGCGCCATTGGCCGCCTTCAGCGCCGCGCCGGCCCTGCGGAGGGGAGACAGGCGTGATTGGCGACGTGCGCGCGCGCCGCACAGAGGCCGCCCGACCTCGCAATGCGCGCGCGAACTCGTCATACTATCATTCTCGCTCTAGGTGTTACACACTGTCAAATTGTCACATGGTATTTTCCTAGCAATCAAAATACAAATAAAATTATCATACTTGCAGCAGTTTGCAATATTATTTACATGATTGCAAGGTGACTTTATATTTCTTAGTAAATACCTAATCCTAGATAAAGTTATTTTACAGATATCAGGCTTGCACGCTCTACTCAATCCTAATAAGGTATTTTAAGATTGAAGCCTACTTTCAAACCGTATAATTTAAAATGTTAACAATTCTTGACACTTTATATCACTGCAACATTTAGTTAAGCTTAATCTGTAGCAACAAAACGTTACAATTTATTTTATATAACCAAACAATTTAAATAAGTTATTTTCAAATCATATTTTATATACTTTTTAATAAGTAGAAATAAGTGAGAATATTTTTGTTGAACGTTTTAAAGTTTTTTTTTTACAAAATGCATGTTCAGTATTTATTTTTAAAATCAATCTATTTATTACAAAAATACACAGGTTTTTTTACATGCTTATTACAATTACAATAAAATTAAATTTGATCGTTTTTTTTATTAATTTCGTAACCTTTTCTAGTATTTTATCATACATAAAATATCACTTGTATTTAACTAAAGCCATCACTGTGCTGCCATCTATGAGAAAGGATAAGAACTAATTGTAACAACGAACGCGAATGGCTGCCACAACAATGGAAGTGCTAAATTATTAAGAGGATAATTAACACATTTTAGTTACGTTTTATGTTTCTTCATTACTCATACTCATTTTTTCATTACTCATGGGAAAGAAGGTCATCACATGCCTGATAAGCGATTTGAAAGTTATGCATTGCAGGCCTAGGGAGAATCGACAATCATCAACTGACAGCTGCCAAATTTAAAAAAATCGTTCCAATTTGACATTTCTATTGAACCATGTTCAAACTTTTTATACAGCCACTAAATTACAGAGCGATTTAAAATTAAAATCTCGTATTAAGAAGAATATATAATTATTATGACTAAGGGCTGGTTTTTCAATAGTCAGTTAAGCGTTACCTGAGGAATAAAAATAACGATATGACATATTTTCCATAGATAAGCTGTCAAACCGCCATTTTTCTATTCTATTCTATTTTTGATTAATGGCTTCCGAGCCGATGTCGACTATTCCGCCAATCTCTCGAGAACTGGAAAAACAAGTGTGCATAAGACTGAATATAGATAGGAAGGAAAAGTTAAAGGAAAAGAACTAAAATAAAACTGAATTACAGTTGAAGACGATGTAGATCTTGTTGGGTTAGTACGGGACTGACACAAACAAATAAAATAGAATAAATATATATTTTATATGGTTGTTAAAACATAAAATACGCCATTTTTATTCCTCAGTTAACGGATAACTGACTATTGAAAAACCAGCCCTTAAATATATAATTTAGTTAAAATTATTTTCCTAAAATAACATAGATTTCGGCAAAATCTTTGACATTTTATAATGAATAACATCATGATAACAAAGTACTAATACTGTAAAAGAAAATTATTTTTAATAGATTCGTCATGTTTTGTCATGTCCCAATAATACATCTATGTATGTAAAAACAAGTTATCTCACTTATTGAACACAATTCGAAATCAAACACGACCAAAAAAAATTCCAGTCAGTAACTGAAAGTACGGGGTAGTTTGCAACCTCGAAGATCGCAACTTTGTGAAAAATTTAAAATACTGCGAAAATTTCAGATTTTCGCGATTATCTAAATATATAAAACTCAAAGGTGACTGACTGACATAGTGATCTATCAACGCACAGCCCAAACCACTGGACGGATCGGCCTGAAATTTGGCATGCAGGTAGATGTTATGACGTAGGCATCCGCTAAGAAAGGATTTTGATCAATTTTACCCTCAACGGGATAAAATAGGGGATGAAAGTTTGTATGAAACTTTGTCAATTTGATAAAAAATACATTGTTAAGTTCCGACATCCACGCGAACGAAGTCGCGGGCACAGCTAGTAACTGTATAAGACTAGTTTTTATAATACCTCGGTACCTAATAATAAATTTACTTCAATATGAGACTAGAATTGACTCTATAGACCCAACAGTTTCTTAGAAAAAGCTTTTCAAAATGATCATATTTGCGAACTTACAATTTCATGCAATATTTGAGGCGTCATTCGAATAAATCTAGCGGGATCTCAAACCAACGTGTTTTTTTACAACAAACATACAAGAGAAAAAGCGAGTCATGTCTTTCAGCAAGGACTAGTTTATGATAATATCGTTTAATAGTATCGTATTTCATTTTTAAAGTAAAATGAATTTACTACAATCTATGACTAGAATTATAGATCCAAAAATATTAAATAAAAGGTATTTTCAAAAACTTTCTTCTTGCTTTCTTCTCTTGCATGAAGTTCTGAGTTCAAACCCATGCAAGCCTAACATGCCTTTTTCAATTCATGTGTACTTTCTAATGTTGAACATCAGAGACCTGTGGTGCTCGTAAAGGCGGCAGTTAATAAAGCCGCTAATTAACTCTGAAACCAGAGGGTGGCACTGTCCTCAAACAAAAAAGAAAGGAAATTCGGAACTAGTGCTTTTGGGTTATAATCGATTTTCAAAATAAGTACAACAAAATTTTCCATTTTTCGCAAAGTTGCATTCGGACCTCGAGGTGACAAACTTGGATTATTCATTGGGCCAACATCATAAACAAGTCTGCAAAACATCAGAACTACCGGATTTAACGGAAACTCTGATGTAAGAAGTTACTGGACAGCAGCCAAAATTTCGTAGCACCTATATCTAAGTTCATTTTGCCACCTTGCTATAATATTGCCCCTAAATTATGTCACTAGTCCGCAACTACCCTCATTACTCTTTATAATTTGTTCTTTCAATTAGGCGCTAACTAATAATTGCTCAAAAAACGATTAATTATAGTGCCGTCATTGCCAACGTTCTACGACTGCTACGAATTTCGTAGAACTTCGTAGCACTTTAGTTCCTAATGATTTCTGTGAAAGTCGATAACTACAAATGTTGTGTTTGTAGGCGCATGATCGAGTTTTATTTTTGAGTGTAATTATTGGTTCTGTAGGTAGTTTTTTTTATTATAATTGCTGCTATTTTTTATTTTTTGTAGTGATTTTTATTTTTATGTTACAATTAAAATGAGCAACTGTGGCTGATTCGTATCCACTTTATATTATGAGGCAGCTCTCTATTTTTTATACCACAAGGTGGTATGTCACCGTTTTAGAAACATCACCTTAGGGCCCAGACAGGGCGGGAGGACGAATTTATTTTACAAAGTTAAAATAAAAATTGCACAGAAATCTTTTCCGAATAATTTAAAATATGAACCAAGTTAATAGCAAGTGTAACATTTTTCAATTATAGCAATAGACAAATTAAAGAATACACAGTTTGACCATATTACTCAAATGATCCTACCTAATTAAGTGTTTGAGTCACCTGAAATACGATCGATTCCCATTTGTGAGTCACTTCGTAGGTTGCAACAAACGCAGTGTAAAAGGGGCGTCACCATAAATATGAAACAATTGCATATTTACCATAAACGTTACAAGTAGGACGGTTTATATGTAATAGCGTTTGCAAGTTCATTTACATGGGAGCGTTTTGATTTGTTTGCATGTAAGCGCGCACCTCGAGCGGCACGGCGGCGCGGGGCGCGGCTTTCGTCGGCCGTTGTCAGTGCGCGCCGATTTATGATAATTGAAGACATGTTTCACCGGCGCTCAGATGTTTATTTTAGATAAGAGAGTCTCGCGGCACTATTTCATGCGTCCGAATTGGTCGGGACGCGCGACCTCCCGCGAGCCGGGCCGCGGACGCTCCTCGCCCGTGTCCGATTGCAATTCTCGCTTTGCTCATTCTTAACGATTTATGCACGCGATTTGTAAGAGAAACGCGACGAGTGTGAAATCGCTCATTCGATAAGATAAAGCTCGGCCGTATAAAATATTTCTGCATGTTAGGTATCGCCGAATTTCCGCAGCGCGAGTAACTAATAGCGCGACATGCGAAAAGTGAAACGAATTTGTAATTTCGAGAGAAACAAACTGAGGTGTAGCTCTGTTATATTTGAATTTTGATGTTGTGTGGATTTAACCCGCCATAATTTTTTGCGAGGCATGCAAATTGAATTATTGGTATTAATCCGAGGTGGGTATGCCGGCGGCGTCGCGTAGATATCGTTATTCATATGCGTGGAGCACAATGCGTTGTTTGCTTGTCGCTCTTTGTTGACGCTTGTACAAACGGGACAAAGAGCGCCTCGTTGACAGCTGACGCTTCGAGCTCAGTGGGTGCTGCCATCGAGTACCACTACGACATGCTTACGAAAATCACGCATTCTGATATTAGGATTCGAAACTGAATTACTGAATTATAAAATAAAAAAATACCAAACCATTATAAATAGACGTGATAAAATAACGAATGCTAGCAAAAAAATTCATCGAATTCATAAAATTCATTGTTCCCAATATCATAAATATTGGAATCTAATCTACAAAAAATATTGATGCTTCAACTTTGGTTAGTTTATCTATGCAAATTATTATCGATATGAGTTTTTTCGTCGTGTTCTTACACATTGTCATATTTTACAAATCAAACAACTTTGTCATATTTTACAAATCAAACAACTGTCAAGAAGATCAATTTTTCAAACATAACAGAATCTCAGAGATTCATCTTCACAAGTTCCCCTATCGCAACTGTGTATATTTCTCAAAGTCTATCAGGTAGCGGAATAGATTTCCCAAACTGTTAATCTGATATCAGTGTCATGTTGCTTGCGATTAACATAACAGTAACCGTAATAAAAGGTAGGAATGATCACCATCTCTAGCTGTGTGCTACATTTTACATGCAAATATAAATTTTCTTATCAAAGCGGAATCGGTTCGTCGCTCGGATGCAATTGCCATTATAATTATTTGCAATGTTTACTTAACACCCTTTCACACATGATGAGATCTTGACAATACGATGCTAAGGGTGCAGGGTGCAGCGTACAGGGGCCCTCGAGCCGTTCATGCATTCAATGCGTTTATCGAAATACCTCTTACGGTATACAAAAGATACAATTCATTTCTTTTTTTCATCTGTTAAATTTTAAATGAAATCTTGGAATAAAGGCAAAAAAAATCCAATCACAACTTTTCTGTTTTGTTTTAGTTTAATTATCGACTTCTATTTATATCTTCAATCATTTATTTCTCTAAATATTCTTACTCGATAGATTATTCCAAATGTGGTGGAGTCGTTATCTTAGCCATTAATGCTGAAAACTCTCATGTAATTCCACGGAACCTTTGATAATAACTTAATAAGCTAACATATGCGCAGCGGGCTCTATCTATATCAAAATCTGAAGCGGCGACAGTTTATCCATCGTTTGACGAATAGATTACAATCTAACGAGACGAAGGAGGCGCTTGCAGCGGATACGACCAACGTAATTTCATTCTATTTGAATATATCATTCGACTAAATGTAGGTTTATTGCTACTTTTCTCACGGAACTAATACATTATCAAAAATTTAATTGAAAACGATTTCGCCATTTGTCTCAGTCATTAAATTGGGCGTTTGATTACACTTAACTGTCTCTAGCCATTAATTAACCGAGAAGCTGTTAGGCTGTTACCCTAATCGGAATTAACTAAGTAGATATCTATGACGACAAAGTTTTTAATAATAATCAAGGGCTGGACATTTGGCATTCAACTCTGTAACGATTTCTTCGCGCAGCTGTTGTGAATATATTCGCATGATAAAGAATGGTCAAGAAAGAATGGTCAATACCAGTTTTCATTTTTCGCTACGTGGTGACCAACACCGTCTGGGACATAACGATGTTACCATCTTTTTATGCATTATCCTCGTAAGAGGGTCCGTTATATTCAAGGGAATTGAATGGTATTAACTATGTGTCTTTAACAATGACGACGTATCTTCAAGAGGAAACCGGTTCTAGTCCTAAATGGGTCACACGGTTCCAACTCCCTGAGTTTTTGTTAAACCACCGCGACATTGACGACACATGCGCTCCGCAGCTCAGTCCGCTTCGCTCGCTAAATGACACTATTCACTTCTAACACTTACCATATAGATGAGTTTTATCATTTTTGCCCTTAATATTGAAACTTAATGCATATTGACTTGAGACATACCTATACCATTAATGGTGAGTATTTACTAAATATAAGCTGCTTACTTAACTACATAGTAATTAAATACGTAGATAATTTCTATCATTAGCTCGTAAAATAAGTTAGGTACATTAGTGTGGAGAAACCAACTTCCCGTTAGTAGGTACAGCAGTGCGAACAGTGACAGGGTCAAGAGGGCGAGGCCCTCCCTAGAGGCATCCCGCCGCGAGTTTCTATGCTAATCTTAGCGTTAGCATTCGACAGCCTCCGACAACTATTAATGGTTATAGCCGCCGTTTCCATTTAATACCCGTAACATCCGCGTAGTCCTGAGCTTAGAGCGCGGCGAGCTGCGCCCGCGCACTACGCAATGCGTTTACGAAACGCTTTCACGCCTACGTCAACGGATCTCGAAGGAATACAGACGGAACTAGTTCATTTCTACATCTATCGAGCATTCAATTCAAATAATACGAGCGATTTAGACAACAAATAGTGTGCTTCAAACCTGACGATGCACTGGCGCTGAACTATTAGCATACAAACGCATTCGGAGACACAGAACGCGAGTATGGGTGCGGGCGACTGAGAGCATTCGTTATAATTTTGAATGTATGAATGAGCAATAGAGGCGCGTTGAGCCCCGCGCGTGGGCCGCGTGCCGACAATGACTCGCGACAAGTCCTGGGCGTCCTTGTCAATGTGAGCCGCTTCCAGCCACATCCGTCTATTGTCATTATTTGTATTTATGCACTCCCGTAAGCAGTGACGAGCATGACGGGCAGAATGGAGACAAGTGTCACATTCTGGAGCGCAGCCTGGAGCCCCGGCAGCAGCGGCGGTGCCCGCGCAGACCCTCGGCCGCGCCATCGTGTGCGGTGGCTGCTGACACGTGGGAGGCTTTTACCACTCCGACAGTTCTCTATTCTTATGTGAATTACCTACATAACATCACCAACTTCCACACATACCAGTTATTCACATTATTCAATATTAAATGTAGTTTTTGTTGACAGCAAATTTTAATTCAGAAATTAACATTTTCACGGATTCAAAACTAGTTTCCTTTATGATAGTGTTTGAGGAACATAATAAAACATTCATAAAAGTTTAAATGGTCTGTATAGGGTCAAGTTAACATTATGCACTCCTTGTATTAAGAATGTGACACGGCGTTTGCTCATTTTTGCGTCGCTATTCAAAGGATGCTGTTAACAACCTCTTTCAAAGAGCGAGTATAATTTGATCGGGGTCGCGTTTCTATGGGAATTCGTTGAATGCACCGACTGTATTCATAATTATTTAGTAGATTTCGAAAAATGTGTGACTGTTCTGTACAAAAGAGTCTAGTCTCTTTAACATAATTTTTATAGCGGTGGTTTTAATAACTCTGGCATGATTGATTTACTCATTTTGAAAAGTTTTTTAATTGTTAATAAATAATTAATTAAAATAAAACGGGGTCATCAGTCATATTTTTTCAGCTAATCCCAATATTTATTCTAAAAACACATGTTTCTTTAACAGAAAGAAGTCAAATAGCAAAAATATGTTAATTTCCGAATGATATACGCAGGCAGGTCGTGGGGCGTTGGGGTGCGCGGGGTGCGCGGGGGGTTCGCGAGTTGCGAACTGCTATTTCGTTAATCCCACCATAGGTATTCAAATGAGCGCGCATGATTTATTGAGTGGAACATTAACATTTTTATTATTTGTTATTCTTACACCTTTCGATGGGGCCGGAAGCCACGCGGCGTCTTGTCTCAGTGTACTCGTCCGTGAGACTCGGATACACACACAACCCCCGGCCCCGCCTGCCTATCAACGTGCACAAAAACTCCACTACACAAAGATTGCATATTATCATAGTTTACATATAAATTTTACGCGAATTCATTCCATATTCACCGCGCCACAAAATACGGCGATTATAATGATAATTGCTCCGATACACGAACGTTCAATTTGATGTACGGCCGTGAGAATCGACGATTGATTTTCCGCGATCATCTTCTGAATCCACTTGATTGTTAGGTATCGATATTTGGGATTGGATTTGCATATTCGATTATGTTTCTATGTATTCGTGCTATATCTGGTGGTATTTATGAGCACCTAATTAATTATGCTGACTGTGTATGTGTTTAGCAGAACACTTATTAGTATTTAACTCTGTATTTATAATAAATATTAATGTTATGTGGAGTCATATTTCAGATATAATATGACAAGCCTAACTGTTACAACGACCGTATATTTCTAAGTAACTGTTAGTTTAATGATAATAATGTGTTAACACTCTAGAACCAATCAATAAAAAGATGAGTAATGAGTTGAGGTGCCTATGCAGGAGTGTAAGGAAGACATAGCGTGTAGGACTCACGGCCAGACATCGACAAGTTTGCCGTCCTTGTGTAGGTTGAGGTGCGTGTCCTGCGCGAGCGGCGGCAGCTTGTAGTACTCGATGGGCTGGCCCTGGCCATCGTCGGCCACGGCGCCCAGCACCGCCGACGTGGCTGCGCTCAGCGGGTGCTCCGCACTCGAGTAGTACGCACGCCAAGACTCGCCGCTCACCTCCATCACCTCTTTGCGTCTTCTGCAACAATACAAAACACTTTACATATTTGTACAAAAAAAAACTCATCAACATTCATCGCCAAACTTTTCGCTTAATAATGTTTAATGCTTCATTCATTCCGCAGTAAAGAGTAAATCGAGTAAACATAGCGTAAAAGACTGGTATACAAAACCACTATGGTCGACTACAACTTACGAACCAGTTATTAGGCGTGACCATTTTGGTACGGATACTGACCTTTGATGATACCAGCGCGGTCATCGCGTAATGTGACGCTACGTTTGCTAATTGTTGCGCACACAGAGCATGAGTCAGCGAGGCTGGTGTCGGGTGCGAGAGTGAAATGACTAGTTATCGGAACGGGCTTTGGACATGCGCAGTATTGCGCAGGGGCATCGTCTAATTCGGGTGACTTTATGCAAGTTCGCCGTAGTACTCATACGTCACGCGGCCGCGGTCGGGTCGCCTGCTGGCGCAACCTGATGTAGAACAGGTCTGAACCACTCGCAGAACCGGAAGGATACGAGGCAAATCCCTGCTCCCTCGCTAACCAGTTTAGGTCGTCTGACGTCACGCCCAGCGGTATCCGACGATGCAGACAAATAAATAAAAAATGTTGGAAGCACGCGTCGGACGGGTTTGACCGGATCGTAGTTCTACCTGATTCCTGTTCCTGGTGTGTTAATATATCTTGGCATTTGTTGTGTGAAATGTGACATACTTGTACGCTCCCGTCCAGGCAAGTGCCTGCGACGGTACGATAACAACTGATGTCTAGGACACAGACTGTCCCATAAACTTAACCAAGTAACCAGTTTTTTACATCCGTGTCAGAAAAGAGAACATTGTAGTCATAGGTGCATATTCGATAATAAACCAGGTGAAATAGTGGACCCTCTAGCGATGTATACAGATTTGCTAATTTTGTATAAAAAGGATGATTCAGGGTACTCCAGTTATGGAGTTCAAAAACTTTTAAAGGATTAACTGTCGTGTTACCACACATCATTATCTAATCAATGAATTAAGCCAGGCTACAGAATGTCGCGTTAGTGTCAAGTAAGAATAGAATGTGCGAATTGGATCAGAGAACTGGAAAAGCCAGCTTCTGGCATTTAACCAGCCGAAGCGTGAGTCATTTGACGAGTTAACTGGCAGGCGGAGGCACAGGGGGCCGGGCGGAGCGCGCGGCTGCACCACGTGAATGAGATTCCGGTAGGTGCGCACGTAAAAATCGTGCAACGAATCTAACAGGTTTGCTGGGGTCCTTGCGAGGCCACCGGGACTGGTCTAACCTGCCCTGTGCAGCCGAACCTCGAATTTCCGATCGTTTCCTATCACGTTTGCCTCGAATCGATACATGTAAACATACGAGCTTGTTTACATTATAAGCTCATTGAATCACCTACTTTCTGAAGGTATTCTATTCTGACCAACGCGTTGTGCAATCGCTTTGATAAAGCTACGGTTGAGTGGCACCTCTATAAATAATTAATTGATTACTCTTTTCTAGCTGTCGATTGTTCGAGCCATTTAACGTTTCGCAAGTTGCCTACTCCTTATGTATTTGTTTGTCTGACTATTGAATGGAGCGATTAGAAAGTATCGCGCGCAGCTGTCACGACGACGAGACATAAGCTAGAGCGGAACGGATGACTTTGCCAAAGGGTTGGAGAAGCCTTGGTAACACAAACAATGCATTCGACATGGACGCTACATGCTCGACTTGACTAAAGGGATATTTAGCCATTCTCAATACTTTGTGTTCAGTTAAAACAAAAGCAACTACAACATCATGTTCATTCATTCCAAAAAGCATGACATATTTCTGAAGACACGCCGAGAGTCACGCTTGAGTGAAAGCTCAACTATGGAGTTGTCTCAGAGAATATGAATTTCGTGCTCGGTCGAGTCGGAGACATTGCGGGATGGATTTATCGGAGGTGTACAGCGTACGAACCGATCAGTCGGCGGCGGCGTGTTTCGAAAGGCGGCGCTCGTCCACGTCCGGTGACGCGTCCAACTATCGATCATTCGGTTCGTTAATAAATAACACGTTGGCGTCGCTCGCCGCTTATCTGCTGCTCGGGCATGTGGAAAAATTTGGTGTAGGTGTCGTAACGGAGCGGCACGCATGTCGGGCAGGGTTGCATGCGCCCGCCGCCCGCCTGCCGAACTTATCCTCTCCGGTCGTAGGCTCGCGGTCTGCAGCTACATTATTAATCTCTTAATTAAAATCCAAGAAACTTCAATAAAGGGAATATTAGATAGTTTACCAATATAAGTAAGATCTATTAGTGCATACCTAATTCTAAATACCATTATGAAAATGCAGTCCCGTCATGGTGTAACGACGCAAACTTTCATGTAGGTCCATTCCTAACCCGTCTAATACGCAATAACCTCACGTAGATACATATCCATAAACGTTGTAGTCACACAGCAGATATATTGAATGATGCGTGCGACGGAACAGGCCGCGCAGCTTCACCTCGCTCACCCGGCAGGTGCAGTACTACCTTCAAGGGAAAGTGCAGGGTGCGGCTAAATCTACGCATGTTTTATCATCGATGATAAGAGAAACTAGTACCTATCGCAACTAACGACTCATTACCAGCACTGAGCGAGACGTGATAGAAACTGATGATTAAAACGATTATTTTTCATTAGACCGTAAATTACTTCGTAAGTAGTACCTACATACACATCATGTGTGCACGTATACGCCTACCTACATTGAGAGCAACTCTCTTTAATTAAAACTTGCTTCTTTAAAAGTTGTAGGAAGCTAACGTATTCATCAATATTAAGTGCTGCACATAAACAATTCTGTATTACAAATTACGATTTATTTGTAAGTTAAGTATACCTTGTGAATGTAAGAATAGTATTATACCTACCTACTTCCAAAACCAACAAGGAAAATAAATACTACAAACTACACCCACATACACATCAATTTGGATGCTTTTCTGAGTTTCTCACGGATATTAGGTAGGAAACACTTATGTGAATTAACTAAACTAGAATTCGAATTAGTTGCATGATAATTGCCAAATTAACAGATTTATATTATGTAGAAATTAAAAACTCAAACTCAAATATAAATCTGCAATAAAGGATTGTTTAAAATAATGATTAGTGCAAAAGTGAAAATGTGTCATTAATAACCCATTTTTAACCGACTTCAAAAACTTGAGGAGGTTATCAATTCGACTGTATTTTTTTTTATGTTTGTTACCTCATAACTTGCGACTGGGTGAACCGATTTTCAAGATTTTTTTTTTATTTGAAAGCTGGTGCTTCCCGTGTGGTCCCATTGTCACCATTTCAGGATCTGATGATTGGATCTTGGAGAAATCGAGGGCAACCCTCAAATTTTATTAGCTCACACATAGTTTTTCGCAAATCTTATGAAGTAGTTTAAGTACTTGCGTATGGAAATCATCATCTCATGTAGCTGAGCTGATGATGGAAGGTACAACTCGTCTAGTAAGGAGTCGGCATCGACTGATTTAGTAAATTATGTTTGTGTTCGCATATCTTCGGAACTACAAGTCCGATTTAAGTAATTCTTCTTTTGTTGTACTAGGTATATTCTTCAACTTAGGGAATACTGCAATTTTCATCAAAATCGGTTCAGTAGTTTTTGAGATAAGGAATGAATTAAAAAGATGTTAACGATGTTATTACCGGAATTAAAGGATATTGTTTGACAAGAATTGTGGTTGAATATTTAAACTAAAAAGAGTAAAATACAAACTTTTTCAAAAAAAATGTGACCGCCTTCAAAAACAACCACAAAAAAGGGTAAAATAACCTACAAAACTTTTCTTTCGGAAGTCGGTGGCAAAATAGACAGTGAAATTAATGAAAAAAGTCACCGACTTCCGAAAGAAAAGTTTTGTACGTTATTTTACCCTTTTTTTGTGGTTGTTTTTAAAGGCGGTCATATTTTTTTCGAAAAAGTTTTAATGTATTCCCACATTAACGCTAACGATTCGCGCCGGAATGCAACTTCGCTGCATTTTGTCAATTAAAGAATTCGCTGGCTTGGATTGTCGCAGCGTTGGACGCACACTGTTATGGCAGCACAAAAACTGTACATTCTTCATACCAGTATAAATAAATAAGGGATGAGTACAGGAGCAGTGAGCGCGAACGAGCCACACCGAGCTAAACTAAACGAGGAGCATTTTCGACAAACCTCTTTTTGCGCTCTGACGAGGAACGCATATGCGATGATTCATTTACGGAGTTCTTCACCATACAAGTATGGCCAACATTATTACTTCTGTTTTCTTGGCAGCATTATGTACGGTCAACAAGAAATGTTTTCTCAGAAATATGCGCCCACGCAGATTAAAGATGGAAACGCAACATGGGCACTAAATAAGTCATGTCTCCTGTCTGCGTAACTAGTAGCATTCAACTCTGAAAATGTAACGTCGCTCTATAATTACGTGCTGAAGCTTACAATTACTGCCACTAAACAAGTGACAATAGCCCATACATCTAGCGTATTGAATTTCGGTATCTATGAATTTATCAGGTGTGCTCGTATTCAATTTCCGATTTAATTTAACGAAACACTACAAATAAAAGGGGTGATATTGACACATTGATACCGTTTTGTTGGGGTCTTTATTAGCGAATGCTATAAATACACATTGTATTGTCAAGTTTATATCATTGTTTATATTCTATTCAAAGATTAAGACCGTTATTTCGGCAATCGTTATTGATAAATAATAAGAGTATAAAATTCTTTTTAAATAGTTGACCGTATTCAAGTCTTTTATAGTCACATTTTATTTAAAATCTGACATTAGGCAGGATATAAAATTTAATTCAGAGTGCATAAAATTCCGAATCACAATTCTTTTCAAAACCGTTGAGTGACCGTTGAGTGACAACTCTCAGTAGGTTGACGCGGCGGTTGAATGCGACGTTAACTCGCGATTATAAGAAGTGTTCTTTGTATTGTGTGTGCTCGGTCGCGCGGTCGCCGGTCGCAGTCGCCGGGCGCGTGAAGCCGTCACAGACATCACTATCAATACGCACTTCATTTACAAAGGAGAATAACTATTGCAATTGAAAAATTCACTTTTCAAACTAGAGAGCTTATCTGCTAGAGAAGTGTCTCCCAAATGAAATTATTCAGATTATTTTTATTTAAAAGTTGTCATTTTAATGTTCAGCTTTAAAGGACTTCTTGAATTTAAACATAAAAAGCTACGCGTTAACCTACACAACAAACCCTGAACTCACTCTATTAGTTGAAAAAACAAAACAATGAATATTACATACGGCATGCATGTAAACGACAATTTGTGCCATTTAGCAGTGAGGGGAAGTGCGGAAATAGAGACGGTATTGAAGGCCGCCTGCGCCTGGGACGCAGAAGAATATGCTCGCAATTATTTCACCGCGCGAATAAAAAACTGAACAAGCACTTATCATCGATCATTTTAAAACGAATTATCTTTAACTACCATTTAACAATAAATAAACATCCCGTTTTAAAAACTGTACGAGGTAAATATTACTATGTTATCTCGGTATTAAAAAGAAGTAAATTGGGAATGTTTCTATAACCACGAACGGCCATATAAAAATATTACGGTAATCGTCTTAACGGCCGAGACGCGGGACAGTACATACAAATGTTTCTGTTCCTCTACAAATCAAAATGATATATACAATGGAAGTTGCACGCATTAAGCTCTAGTTAAGCTCGCGTAAAGTGTCTTATTAGAAGAGTTACGAGCTTAGAAATAAGGAACGCCCGCGGCGCCCTCTCCTCTCTAAACCCAAAATAAATGCATCGTTTCCGTTTTGTCTGACTTTTCTAATTTGAATGCTGTGTGTGGTCCATGTTCATCGAGAAGGCGTTACTTAATAGCTTGTAGAGCCTTTATTATAAATCAGACCTGTGACCAGTATAAATCTGTAAACAATATAAATTATGTAAACTAATAACAAGTTAAATGGTTTCGTAAAGTAATAAGTTAGGATGTTGTGTCTGTGTCGTTATCTCGCGGAACAAATGAAGAACAATATTCCGTTGGGAAGCTGCGCCCGGGTCGTCGCAGTTCTGTCAGTTAGTCATGTTTGGGCTGCGCCTGAGGGGCTGAGCGACTCGTATCGGCTGATTAAAGTAAGCACGTTTCAATGGAAATGTTAATGCTCTCGATTGTGTGCTAAACGTGATACTCACCGAACGACCAACTGAACAAAGAGACCATATCTATAAATTTCATGATGCGGACTATACGAATAAAAAACCTATAAATGACACTACAAATGAATTTTATTCTTTAAAGCAGTAATAGTAAAAACTTTGATACGTATTCTTGGATAGATTCGGCTGCTGTCGTTAAATCACCATGAAGGTATAAATTAGGAGCGGCGGTCGACGCAGGCGCACAATACGCCGCGCATTGTGCCGTGCCAATTGAAACAGGTTGTGGTTGGCACTTGGCAGGTATCTATATAACGTGATTTATGCCCGATTATGTTATACTCCTGCAACTATAATTAAACCGCGAAGCCATTATTCCCCAAAGATCTACAAGTTCTGCGACACTGCCCACGGAAATATGGCAATGCTGATTTAATGCATTTAGATTCGTTATCGCATTGTTTTACTCAGATGAACTGGCGAGGCTATTAAGGCCCTCGGGAATTGAGCAACTATTAGTCAGCTAAAACAGATACAACACTATTATTATTGATGTCTTACTATTCTACCTACGAGCCAGACACTTAAAGCTATTTACAAATTCCATTCTTGCTCGGAGTGATCATCCGGACCGCTAAGTAAACACCTTCATTTAGCAGTTAATACGTAAAACCGTTCTAACCACAGCCTAAAAAATGTTCTTCACAACGATTAAGAAATGCCTGTACCTACAGATAGACAAGTCAATAAGCTTTGTAAAACGAATGTAAATATTTGTCGTATTAAGATAATTTATATGGAATTTTTGTACGAAAAAAGTGACACAAATAATAAAAAGTAATATGGTCGTAGTAAGTGGCGGTGCGCGCACACCGGCGAGGCGGGAGGCGGTAGGACAGGCGCCTCGCGGCTACGCAGCTTTTGAAAAAATCGCAAACAACTCGTCAGCGGCCTGACAATTGTGAGAACGCGATCAATTATCCTGTGCAAATAGTAATTGTCAACAATAAATAAAGTATGAATTAAACCGTGCAGGAACGTTTTCATTATCGGTACACTGTTAAAATAGCATGTCAATCATTTTACGAAGCAATCAGCGAGGCCGCGATGGCAGGGCGGGAGATAAGCTTTTAATTACCTCCAACGCCTATTTACATATTGTAGGAGATACTCGGGGATATATCGCAATTAAGGGCGTGTGCTTCTTCCTTTTACGCCTCAGAGTGGTTGGGTTTGTTGCAATGGATAACATCTGTTTGACGGAAAGATTAAATGCTCTCACGAAGAAAATTTGCAATAAGCTGCGCGCCACACATGCGAGCCGTCTGAATTGCGATTTCCATTTTGTAAAACATTTAGCAACGTCCACTGACACCATATTTTATACTCCAAGTTTCGATTAATACGTACGTCTGTATACAATATGATTTGCATTTTATAAAGTAGCCTGCAAATACGAAATAAGTTTTCGTATATTAGTATGTTTAGCATTTCATTGCTAACTGTCTAGTTTACACAAGTTTTGTTAGATAGGTAATGTAGGCATCAATTCAATTGAAGTATTTTGGTTACAATAAAATGAATAACGCGATAATTACATCATTATTAACAGAAATACTATAATTTTAGAATCATTTAAATTTTTTGAAAGTTTAATTATGCAAAACTGTTAGATGAATGTAGGTACCTTTAGGTTCTGGATGGATGTTTGATGCGCAGGGCCGTAAGCCCGTAACTGTCGATTGCAGATGTAAAACAAAGTTTTAAGAGGTTCCTAAGTTTGTGAATATTTACAATTTTCGTCGCTAACTGTATTTGCAGATTTTTTCTTTACGACAATAAATAAATATGCAGTCAATAACACAAATAACATTATATTATAATAAATGACCAAAAACTACCCTAGCTACTATAACTTGCTTATTCTTTATCTACGTATTTTGTTTCATATCAAAAAGCTCTACTATCTATCTATTCTATTGTGCAATGAGAATGAAACAGATAATGGCGTGTATTAAGAAAACTATGATATGCATTATGGAACGTTTGAACAGTACCATAAAGTCGACAGTCTTGTTGGTGAAGGAAATGCATAATGCGCCAAATCGGCGCCTACTAATTGCGGAGGTAGATAATTTACGAGCGGTCTGGATAACCTAGCGCCGTCATCGTCAGCCTTCCGCCATCACCACGTAATGGCCCTAGAGGAATGTGACAGCTTTGTGTAATAACAGGATAATGAGCACTAACAAAAACCATGCTTCTTCAACGTGTAATTTGGTTATCAATTTATCCAGTCAGACGTTTAGCATACAAGGATAGCATTGCAGTTGTTCAAAACTCGGGACAAACTTGATCCCATTCCGTGTAATCAACTTTCTAAGGAAATTTTAACATCATTAACTGCGCTATTAAAGGTCCGAAGCTTGATGATAGACCATCCAAGTTTAAATCTTATTAGCGGGATGAATACCCGTTGTCGTTTTTTTGCATAAAGATAATTTTATAGTTAATTTACGTGCGATAGAGTAAAACGGCGTGTTGGGTCGGCGGCGCGCGGCCCCGCCCGCTGCCCGCGCCTCAGCGCAGCGCTATCTAAATGCAAATCGGATAGGTTCGGTGGATGTCCACGATAAATCAGCCTCACGGCCCGCTCCGTTATCCGTCCCCCCAGTCGCCCCCAGGCGCGACCGTGCGACGCACCACTACACTATCATACCATTTCACAATGCAATTATGCCAACACAAATTACATGGAGTATAATTAGGTTCTGAGGAATTACGTGTGCTCCAAAGACAGATAAATATAGGTCTTCAAATAACGACAACAGTGCAAAAAAGAGACTTCAAACTGTGTATTATCAATAACAAGAACCTGCGCAAAACTCAGGACCATTAGTGAAGTCTATTTACAAGTATGTTCGGTTGTGTTTGTAACAGTTATTAGTTAAACTAATAGCGACAAGAGAATTATGTCTGTTCTCAAAAGCCTTGAAGTGAACCTAAATGCAAAAGGTGCTTAAGGAAACGCAATCCCCGGAATCATTTATCATTAGTGTAGTACAAGCGCAGTCGGACATTGGCGCTAGTGTCCAACTATCCGAGGACTGTATCCATTACCATAGACGCGTAAACATTTAACAAATAGCGTGTTGCAATGCGTCTTAACAATCTTGGACGTCTCACCTAATACACGTGCAATGTGGAATTTGTATAAGCTTTTACTGTGCCTATTAGATAGATTTTTTGTTGATACTTCCGATTACACGCTTAGCTAAAGAAAACATATAATTTACATTTCCTAAATACATACCAATAAGAACTTGATTGTACACAACATATTGTTTGCTCATGTCGTTGCTTTTATTAAGTGAACAAATCAACTATATATTACCTTTAACGAGACGTAAGTAATAAGAGGTATTTTTGTGCACTTGTTTTAGCTTCGAATCATAAAAGTTGTGTTCACTCGCAATCAGATATCCACACATAATTGTCGCTCGGGAGCAGCGTCTATTCCAACTTCATAACCGTTTTTATCGACTAGTTGGAATCTAATTAGATTAGCTGTGTTCAGGTCTCAAGATTAAAAATTATCTCCGATCGAGTCGAACGGAAATGTCTCTGTAATAAAATTGTTTTCTGTTACACTTTTTTTTCTGTCTTCCGTTCTCGTTTACGGTTGTCGTGTCATGATGTTATTGAACACATAATCTATTACTAATAATGCCGCATAATTATGTGTTGCACTTTATATTAAGTCGTAAACTATAGCTTTTCAAGTTTATTTACTTTGATGAATTTAAAATTAAATCCTCAACACTGAAAATGTTTTTAACGAACGTATGCTGGAGCAAGTGTCTGTATAATAATTTACATCTCAATTCAGGTAATTACAAATTGATAATTACTTATCCGCAACTATTTACTTGAACGACGCCAGACCTAATCAATTATGCGTGTGGAACTAAAACACGAAACATATTAGCATAAAAGTTCAAACTCAATAACTTTATGCCAATGATCTAGTTTATTAGCGGTGTTAATAACGATTTAGGGTTATTACTAACTTCCGACAATCTAATTAGTTCGTCATTCCCAGTTCAATGGAACCAATAAGAGCAGAGATTAGTAAAGCAGAGCCGCACTCAGTGAGAATCAAATGGAAGTACGTAATTAATTAGATTCCTATCAGTTATTTGATATTCACAGAAATACTTCATAAAGTTTAAAGTTTACGATACAGGTTGAACATAATAATATGTTTTATAATGACTAATGATATTATAAAAATCATTCCGTCATTATAAAAAAAGATCGCCGTCGAAATTTATTCAAAATAAATATTAATTAAGAGGCTTGGGGTCCAGAGGAAATATTTTGATCGGAGCGATTTTCATCATGGTTAAATATAGAGGAGTCATGAAAAAGACGCAATTTTATGTAGATACAGACACTTAGCGGGCACAATTATGCAAATATGCAACGTCGATTATTGGCTAGTAACCAATGACTAGTTGCGGGAATTTATCGCCGGGGCCGCTACCTACAGCTACTGTTTCTGATGTATGTCCACGATTCAGACCTGCTAATTGCTTATGCAATGTTTCAAACATTATATATCTCTGTCTTTCTCATTATATAACTGCAATTTTTGAGTTTTACTTATCGACACCTGTATCTGTAGCTGTCAGCATTCTAATACTTTGCATAATTAATTACAGTAGTTCTTCGTAATGAGTTTACCTTTTTAGTTGAAGGTATTAGAAATTATTATAATGTTTAAAATCTGGCCTTCCATTAGCATTGATCTCTCGTTAGATCAATTAGATTGACTCATGTTTAAAATCCTTCAATAAAAAATACTTGAATAAGGATTGATAAATGCAAGGACTCATTATTAGAATTCGAATTGAAACATTAGAATTAGAATTCGTATCGGTATTTAATACTTCCTGATAAAACGGTAGGTCAAATTTGCTTAATGGTCAACGAACAAATATGTTTTATGCAAATTAGTTGAACAGAGTAGGTATTATATGTCACTAAAAATAATCTCTTGAAACGAAATAAATTCAATAAGAATAGTGCAAGTCCTTAGCTCTTATAAGACATTTGTGATAACTTATATTTTTTAGTAATCTTAGTAATTCAACAATTTAAATAATTATTATCCAGTAGTCAATAATTATAATCGCAAGTATAATTAATTTGTAATAGTAACGCATGTTTTAAGATTCATTTAAGGTTCTAATCGATATTTCTCGTGACTAGAACTCTAGAGAGAATACAGGCCGAGTGTCACATTGGTATTTAATGTGGCAAAACAGACGGCGCCCTTGGCTCATAACAGATATATATGTTTATTTATTAATGCAGTGTAAATAAATAAATTAATATTAGTACTTGCGCACGATTGGAATTTGTAAATCCGATACATTATTTCAACACAACTGAGTGCCTCCATCTCGAGATGCTTCGCCTTAAACTAATCCCATACAATAATAATTACATTGTAATGCATTAACAGTAGGTACCTCGGCCTACCTTTTTGAGTAGGAGGAACAAAGTGTTTCCTCTCCATCCCGTGGGAGAACCTCATCGTAATACCATATACATGATAATTTTTCACCAAAACTCTTTGTAAAAGCAATTATAAGTGCATTTTGTCGGTGTGTCTGTCATTAACTTAAACGTACGATGTTATTTTAAGGGCCGTAATCGCCGTTCCAGCGAGCCTCTGAGCTTTTTTTGCGTACGCGCACGAAAAGCTATGCATTTAAACGCTTGAATTATGAAATTACAGTATTGAGTGTAAACAAGAATTGTTGAGAGGAGAACTTTACGTTGTACGTATACGTACGCAATAAATTGCATCTATATACATTTTACTGTAACCCTATGTCCAATAAATTACATGTTCTGCGTATGTAGGTAATTTATTCACCGAAATCACTGAGTCGCACTGCCATCAAATCAGTTTGGATGTTTTTATACCTACAATAATTGAATTATCGTGAAAAAATCTAAATAAGCTCAATTAATTATAATAGATTAGAAAATAATTTCAATGCTTTATGACTCCCAAAATCTTAGTCACTAAATACGGTTTGTTATAATTGCATACTTCGTTTGCAAGTTTTATGTTTCGATCATTCTTATCTACAAAACACTATAAATGCATTATTAAATTTTATCATTTAATATAATGTAATATACTAGTGGAGTTCTTTTCGAGCTTATTCTTACCGTACGCTGCATGGAGTGGTCGCTACGTCAACCTTTTGTAGCTGACCGGATTTTTTATAACATAATATATTGGCACAATATAAATGAGTGGCCATTGTCTCAACTAAAAGTATCCACTTACACATTACTGTTTGCTGACATATCCTAATACATTACGTAAGCTCGACACCCAGAAACAAAGGCTGTCTATTGATGAAATCACTGTATTGATTCACAATGCGTAAATTCATTCTGTTATGACAGGCGAGCATAAATTCACTGCGGGACCCTCGGATGCTGCGAAACAATGAGTGTCTCCCCATCGGGCGATTGTCAAAACTGTGAGATATTACCTCGGGCCGCCGTAACGCTCATGGACACAGGCCAAAGAAAGGGTTGAAGATACAACAATAGCGCGGTTCGCAATTTTCTTTTTAATGATAGGGAGACAATGGTCAGTGCAGCGCTCACCGTGTGAAATCACCGAACACTGTTTATAATGCAAGATGGCCTTATAAAGTAACGGAATAAATTAATACGCTTTTTTTTCTGCGAGATAAGCTTATGCGAGCTTTGTCATGATCACGTATAATAAACTTGATTAATAGTTGGAATTATACATTTCTGCGATTATTTATTATTATTTAATTAAAGTTGAAAGTTCACATGTGACTTAAGGATGACCGGTTGTAATAATATTATGAATAAAATATTCACAGTGACTCGCAACGTGCATTAAGTGATTGGTTGATTTAAATTCTACTTCCTTTAAATGACACACTCACGAACGTAGGTACGACATTCGGAAAGCCTAACAGACGTGTCCTGTGAAGTTTATTCGTTTCACTTAATCTCACGTCACAGCTATAATGTAATAAACACCTGCAAGTAACCGCAAATTACAGGCTCCTGATGTCAGCATGGCGCGGAGCACAATAGCTCGGCGCGCAGGCCCGCAGTGGGCACACCACTGATTGCCAAATTACAGGGTAAAGTGTCCTAAGTACCGGTTGCAGACGCCGGGACACTGTTTAATTCATTATTGTTGTTTACCGCATTTGAACTTTATCTAACGCCGGGGAATTAATTACGCGCTAAAGTTAAAGACCGCAAACAGCGATAATTAATCATTGTTAGTGAATTTAATCATCCAACATATTTGTTTAACTGAAAAAACTTGTTATCGTTACTCGTAACTAGGTGTTTTTGTTGGCGCTTTGCCATTTCCGTTTACATGGGCTTTTATGATTTATTATTGATTCATTTTGTACATACTCACCTACTTATATACGAACGTATATTATGTAGTATGATTTATATGGAGTCAACGAAAATCTAGCGTTCATTCAAGAGACAATACTAAAACGACGCGAGTAAATGCTTAATTAATTATTTTCGCTTTAATGACAACATTCGCCGGTTTCACAAAAACCCTAAAGCGTTGCGAGCCCTAATAAAGGGTCGCGTATAAGAAAGCGACAAAAAATTAAGAATCGCCCCGATGAGCCATTATCTTCGCATGTTAAAAATAATATGGTCATAGGGTAATGTACATTCATGCGAGCCACGTCCAGGAGCGCATTTGAATATTCTTTTATACGTGCACCCCCTGCCTGCGCCGGACTTCACACGCTCTCGGCAGGTACCGCGCTACAACCCCAGGCCCGCCCTACGACCACCGAGCGCTGCTCTACTGCGACCTACATGTTTAGATACTTTAAATACACTTTAACAATGTTTTTTTACTTCATTACCCCGACTTTTCTGGATAAGATTATGTATGGTTTTATGTTACTGTAGTAAATTATTCTATTTGTACTCATTGTTTATTGTGTGTTATCTTCAACCACACGCACCTACTACACAAACTATATTGATTGGTATTGGCTTGTTTGTGGATAGGTAGGTGTATCTTCGTAGGTGTGTTGAGTTATACCATAGTTATATTACTATAGTAGATAATTATGGAAAGATAAAAACATACTTCCAAACTTCGTGTTTTCCTGTAAATTATTGTGTGCTTTTAAGCTTCGGACGACCATGATAGTACCCTTGAACATAACAAAAATATTCACACCCAAATAATACAGGAATTACCGCGCAGGCACGCAAAATAAAAATATTAAAAAATAAAACATAACACATTTGGTGCTTACAGTACAACCGATATGTCACTTTAAATAATAACGGGGTATGTACAAAAACGCAAGTGTCAAGATTGGTTAGGAGCAGTATTTTGATGGACTCGCAATAACATTGTTCATAAACACCGTGATTGCTAATAATACGATTATTATTAGTTGCGTACTAATGTTGTGAATTTGAATACAAATTGGCGATAATTTTAATCGTGCCATGGAATTTTAGCAGTTGTTGACAATATTTGTGTACCTACTATACAAACTGTTGTGAGGCAATAACTTGCATATCTATACTAATATTATAAGGAGATAAAGTATGTGAGTTTTATTTTGTAGGAAATAATCTCTGAAAATGCTGAACCGGTTTTGGAAATGCTTTCACTTGCAAAAAGCTACATTATTGTTGAGGACATGAGCCATATTTTATTTTCAAATGCACTCTTTGCGAAGCCTAGTGTGTCGCTAGTCACAAATAAAGTAGTACCTAAGATTAATATGTTTAACCAACTTCATTCATATGAATATTTCACTAATGACTTTTCAATTTAGTTATTCTGTTTCAACTCGAAAAATGAATCAATATTATCAATGAAATAATCACGTGTTATTATTGTAACACTCTCATTATGAAAATCATTTAGCCGAGAACGTTGTCACTAGTTGTTACCAGGACTACATAAAACGGAGGTGTTCCTTCTTTGTGCCGACCTGCCAGTGATGTCCCTCAACCAAGTCGTGCAAAGGGGCAACACTAGGGCCATGGGATCCGAGTGCCCTCCGAGATTTCAAAGACATCGCCAAGCGTATAGTCGACTCCTCGCGTGACCAGAGGGCTGACCTATTTCTTGGCCAAAGGATCAGCATTGCCATCCAACGTGGCAATGCGGCCAGCGTTCTGGGCACTTTCCCCATTGATAGCGATGTGGATGAGTTTTTTTTGACGCCCTATAATTTTTTTAATTTTAGTTTAGTTTTTTTTTGTAAATATTTTACTTTTGATTTTAGTTTTTATATGTAGTATGTATATTTATAGGTATTTTTTTAAATAATTAATTAATAATCTTGTAATAGTTGTAGTCGTGCATTGAGTTAATTTTTAACGTAATTTTCATTTTTCCCACAAATAATTTTATTAAGTACCGCTTACATAATATTTTGGGAAATCCTCTCGACTATTTCTTACTTACATAAACTAACAAATTACAATATGTACCTATTTATTTATAATGTCTCGCGTTTAAAGTCAACATGTCGAATCTTAAGAGATTGAAAGTCGTTAAGTAAAAGAAAGCAATAAATTTTAAAGTACCGTTACAAAAAGCCGCATCATACCTACCTTTACAACATTAAAATTATCTATTACTTTAAAATTAATTGTTATAAATGACTTCTTGTGTGAATAACTACAGCTATCACCGTGGCAATGATAGCTATTCAAATGATTATACCAGTACGACCTTTTGGAAGTTTTTCTTAAGTTTCTCAATACAAAATAACAAAATTCACTTTGACTGCAACCAGCAGCCGATTACTTTTAATTACGATCGATAAATGAGTAATATTCAACAATAACTGCCATCGAACGTTTTACTAAAAAGGAAGTTCGTAATAAATCCAAACATACACCTGCCACTCAGGCTTATTCACATTTAGACGCCGATAATGTTGAGGATCCGAACTTGCAATAAAATACATTGGATGTAATATCGCGTGTCACTTGACATTCGTGAGTATTCAGCCTTACAGTCGCAGGCGCAGGGCTTTAGAAAGCGCGCACCAATAAATACTCGTCCGATTATGATCTACGGCGCGTAGCCCGTAGCCACGCCGTGCTTTGTACGTGTGTATCAGCGTGCGAGGGAAACGCAATACAAGCTAACCAGCGGATCCTTGTAACCATGAAAATTGATCGTTGTTCCAGTTAAAAAGCACTTACGTTTTTGCAACTTTTCTAAAAACTTTTCTTTAACGTAATTGTAACATACTTTAGTTTAAAGTTACGGTTCTTTATAGCAATATGTGTAAACATCAGTCCACTTAATATACGGTTTCTAAAGATCAATGAAGCACATTTCGAGCCTTGAATGCGTCCGAGAGAGCGCAGTCTTGTGGGCCGCATTCCGCGCTGCACTCACGCATCATACCTAGAAAAACTAACAGGGCGTGCGTGGGATTCTCGGGAACACGCTAAATAAACACAAAAACACCACGCTAACTTAGGACACAATGGACACCCACGTAATTACATACCCCTGCATTATAAAACTTTATATACATATGACTAGAATTGAGGAAGTTATAACGCAGAAGGCAACGACGACGATAGACAAGGTATTATTATTTTTCATAAAATGGTTTTAACCTTCAATAACATTAAAGATACCTAATTACTTGCACTTACCGTAACATGCAATTATTTGAATGTTCTCAAAAAAGCTCAATTAAGTTTTGATCTTCTTCAAAAGCGACAGCAAAATGAATGAACATAATGAAAGTTAGACGTAGTAACGAAAGACCATATGACTACATATTTAGTGGAATTCCGTCAAGTGTAGTGAAGGCAGCTAACCAACTAATAAAATGGTAATAGCATAGAATGTGTACATGTTACATACATAGTGCGACGCGCCCTGCTGCGCTCGCCCGCGGCACATATTAGCATACACTCGGCTTGACTACACGTTGTATTGAAATCACCGATTCGCCAATATCGACATGTCGCTCATATGCGTAGGAGGCACTATCGCAAAATGTCTTAAATGTGGGTCAACCGTACTGCCGAATATCAGCTCAACAAAGTAATTGGATGTAGAAGTAATTGTACACCTATGCGTCGTTTATGTTTTACTGCACCAAAGTCTGTTATTATGATACATACCAGTTTTTGATTTATTCTTTATTAGTCGCAATTTAGAAAGATAAATGCTTTCAATGTACAACGGGTACTTTATATAGGTGCTTCTATCGTGTTTACGGCTATGGCATATAGTTATAGCTTCCATATATGCTAGTTTATATGACCTGTCGAAGAGCTATCAGTTGCGGACTTGTCTATCGTACAGATCGTACTAGACAAAGTTTGCTACAGTTTACTTAATTAGTATGAGTTAATTTCTAAGCTTGTTTTCATAAGATCCTTTCTTTTAAAGTTATACATGCGTAGTTTATGATACCTCAGAAGAAAAGCTTCTCAGTCAAGATGCGGAAATATCCAAGGTGGTAAAACATAGGTAGGTACAGCATATATAGCCTCATGATTGTCGAGACAATCTGTACGTGTGTACGTAGCTTTAAGCTCACCTCGGCGCAGCTTAAGATAGGACAAGGAAATATCATAATAACAATAATACAATCTCCCCAACAAATAATTATACTATTTACACCGGACCGCTATCCTTATTTGGAAGACATTACGACTTTGCATACCTTATAAACTTATAAAATAAGTATGTAATTTATTTCTCAAATGCTAGAAGTGTAACACCTCCGCAAGCCGTGCAATGTCTTTTATCAACGGATTAACATATTATAACAAATATGATATATCTCGCGATGCAATTGAGCTCCACCTACACGCACGAAAGTGTCGTGTATATGATATTGACAGTGCACACAGTACACGTGTGCGCAGGCGCAGGCGGAGCGGGGGAGGGGGTCGGGGGGCTCGTCCATGGTCCACACATGCGGTCCACGTCTGCTACTTTCACGCGGGTCGGGCGCGCCCATATTAATTGCTCCCGTTCTTCGGCGAAGCTTTATTTATTGCCCTCACCGGTGATTGTGAAAAGCTTTGAGTAGAGTGTACATTAGTTTTAGTTTTATCTCGTGTATTTGATCTGACGTGTGACACACGAGCGCGCTCGGTCACCGGCGCACAGCGCGCCGTCTACGCGCACGCAATATTCGCTGCGAGAGCTTTTCGCAAGAAAAGTATAACGGACACGGGTAGTGATACTGCTTATCCGCGTTCCGTGAGAAAATGTGCTGCTATTTGCTGTTGTCTTTGTGCGGCAACACACAAGAAGTAAATGAAAAATCAATTATTATCTAAACAAAAATGTGAGCGGTCGCGCGCCGATGTTTTTAGAGAAATAAACATTAATTGTTTGCACAACGACCGCCGCCAAAACCAATATTGGATATTCGAAAATACTATTCTAATGTATGTCGTGGTACATGGAACTCGAGGCATCAGGCTCTTTAGCGGCTCTTTTGGTCTTTGTAAAAATATTACGTGACATTTTAACGTTAAAACATCAATCGCTTAGCAACACTAATGCTGCGTACTATTAGGTATCAAGCTATACCGTATTTCCGTTGAAAAATCTTCTATTTGAAAAAAAAAATCAGTAATTTTTCTTACTAAAATATAACAATACAGTCAAAACCGTGCCTAGGCCTGACGCCGGTAATTGAATATTATTTAATCAGCCTTCATCCTAATTCACATCTGATATCGTAATTAGCTAAATTGAGGTCTCTTGTTATGAATAAACAATTAATACATTAACATTGTACATACATATTCATTAAGCGCCCAATACTTGACGATATTTATGTATTATATTCAAAGATTTGACATGAGTCCGACTTATAAAATTAACTTCGGTTGTTTTATAATCAAATTTTAATAAATAACGCATTAGGCAAAAAACGGCCACGCTTGAGGTCTCACGGTCAAACTCGCCATAAATTGTTGTGGAGCGCGAAGCGGCGCGACGCGGAAGTGTTGCCGAGATATTACCACCTAATTATCTGCTATAACCGAGAATCAGAATATATTTCCAATTATGCGTCACTACTAAATGGATACGCGTGTTTTTGTTACTCCTAACACGCGGCAATCTTGGTAATCACAAGGAGTCGTTACGAGCTAGAGTAGAAAAAGGTTCCGTCGCAATTTCATTGAAAACAACTTTGTATGACTTGCTTTTATCTTGAAATGGCAAGTGCAAATAAAGACATTTTTTAAAGACATTATTTAATTGTGTATCGATTTATTTTAACATTGAATAAATATTTGTATGAGCTTATATTATATTGTTTGCTTTGTTACTTAACTGTAAGATGAAAAACATGTAACCCATTAAACATGAAAGATTTGACTCCCATATCCCAGAACTGGGAACATATAGGCTAATGTTATTACAGACATGTCAACCCTCAGGATATTATTTCAACTGAAAAGTTGGTTTCAGCTACTTTTAACAGCAGATGCTCTATTCTTTGTCTGGTGTAAGCGTATGATGACCACATTAAATGAACAACGAAAACTAAAAAAGCAGATGTTATTGATTTCTGTATGTAGTTTTCCTGTTTCAAAGATCCAAATTGATGTCTCTAATGAATAAAGATTTTATATGAATCATTGACCAGTGATCAATTAATCATTATTTAATTATTATTTTTTATTTCATTACTTAAATAATATTTCTATAGACATGAATCAAAATATTTATGAATATTTAAACCATTAACAAAGTAATTAAACCCTGATAACCATGCTATCACTCACATATCTCAATCTATCACGTATTTTAAATACTACCTACTATTTACCCAGAAATGTCAAAAATATTTTACTCTTAAGTTATTATACTTGACAGTTACTTCAGAATAAAGTACCAAGACAATTAAAATAGCATAATTTTTAACAAAGTACTCGTATGTATCCAAAATCAACAATGTGAAGTATTGATTGACAAGATAATTCAAATTATATAATTACTGTCATTGACGTTACACATACATTGCATTGAAGCCGGTTTTATTATAATTGTAGGATAATGACGATTTAATAAAAAAACATACAATCAGATTTAAATTATATGTAGTAGCAGTGTGTAAAATGATCACGGTACGTAGTACGTACAACAAAGACTTTATACTTTATCATAGTATAACGTAAACATTACACTAGATAACAAGTAGCACGAAGGTATAAGGTATCCATTCAGTAGCAAGTTGACAAAAAAGTATAAAAAATAAGCAATTATTCACTGATATCAATACCGGTACGTTACGGCTCCACGATGTTATCATAATGATTCAATACGTTGCTTAAGCAATGGTCAAGAAGAACAGGTCACGACAGTAATCGAAAATACCTGTGGAACAAGTTGAGAACTGGTCGCCAAGGGTGCAGCTGGGCAACCCCGCATCAACGTCCGAGGGCGTTTTGCATGACGCGGTCAGGTACCGGTCAGTTGTCACGCCGTCCAATAGGGGTCACTTGTGCACAATACAGTGTCCGGTCCACCCTGCCCCACGGCTTGCGTTGGGGTTCGATTTTGGAACAGGTTCGCGGTGGACAGTGCGCGGATGGTTCAGTGCGCGGTCGGCGGCGGTGCGGTCCGGGTGCGGCGTCGCTCGCTACTGCTGCGGAGCCGGCCGCTCGCCCCACACGGCCGCGCGCTCACTCGACCCGCTCGGAGAAGGGTGACATCGCGGCTCTTCCTCTTTGTTCGCTGATAAAGGGTTGCCGATTGTTTGAACAGGAGCTTTTGTATGCAAGCTTTATTTGTAATGTCTTAGTCGTTGAAACCGTTAACGAAAGGATGAAGAACGTCTTCGTATTTACGCTCTATGCATTTATTTATGTTATAAATTGAACATTAATAATTTTGATTAATATTTTTTAAATATTCGAATCGTAAAAATCAAAATTCAAGCTCTAGATCAAATCTCCATACATTAGAGTTCAACGAGCGACTCGATACTTATCTACATTGTATGGAGGTCGATCAGTTGCAAATGACAGTCGATAATAAAATCGTTACTCATTTAAGTGACACAAGAGCTTTCTTTTTTATAGAGCTGGTAGCTAGAACATACTCCGGAAGGAAGCCTACAAAAATTTCACTCATTTCTATTGACATAATATATAAATCATGTCTCGTAGCGGCCAATGAAATGGTGACGTCAAAATTTCGATTTAGTTAAACATTTTTTGGATTTATCATGTTTGCTATTGGTTTATTTACTTGGTAAAAAGCGAACGGTACATTGAGTACACTTGAATATTTATACCTCTTTGCTTTGTTTGCTTGCTACGAGTCTACGAGAGCTCGTAGTCGCCAATTTCGGCATTTTTTCGCCGCGTAGCATTGTCGTAGCACGTCTACAATTGTTAAACTGATCGCCACGAATTACAAACTTGTTCACCTACAGGTTCATACACTAAACTAGTATGACGCAAGACCTGTATTATATAACAAATAGTATAATTAATGTATATTTTCAAATTAAACGTAAATAAAAAATAAAAACTTTTGAATAAACCTACCAGATTATCTTTATAAAATTATAATATTGTGTAGATATAATTGAATGGAAGGAACCTTAATACTACAATTTAATTACGATAATACAGCGTGAGAAAAGTGCGGACGATGTAAGAATTAATTAAAATTATGGCCTAAGGAAACATAAAATGTCGGCAGTGTTCGAGTAATTAGAAGTCAAATTTGAATGAAGTCAAGAGGCGAGAAACAGTGGAGGGTGACGTGGAAGTTGCCGGCTCTACTTTATTTAATGACACCATAGCGCCACTGTACTGACGTACGTCTACTACTATTTATCGACATCTGGACAATGAAAATACCTAATTCACGTTTACCGTCATTCCATTCGTACTCTTTTTTCTTTTTAGCGTGGTAAAATCATCAAATGAGTCCTCTCAGCCCAGGGCTGGGCGGGAGAGACTGTCACACTCGTACTGACTAAAATCCACGGTGTTCATCAATAGCCCTTTGTGTTCTGGGGTCACGGTAATGAGATAAGTCCCGCGACCCCGGCAGGCTTTGGCCCTCTAGAGGATGGCCCCGTCATCATGCTGACGCTCTTGGAGGCGCGCGTGGAACACAACGCGCCGTCGACCCGGGCATGGTCCATGGTCGGACGGTGAGTCGCCAGTACTCGCCGCCCGCATGCCCATTCCATTCGTACTTAGCATTATCACTACAAAACAATAAAAGATCTACACTTCGTCCGCCACTTACAAAACAACAAGTCCTTGGAAGTTCGAAATATCTCCTTCCGGATTTACACGCTCAACACTTTTCAATTTTAATACAAAACCTCGAATTTTATTAACCATTAATATAACTGAGAGAATGTAGTTGAATAAATGTAATCTTACTTCGATATAAGATCATTGAAAACTAGATTATATTTTAATACTTCGTATAAAATATGATTAATGAGTTATCGTATCTCATTAGATTCTGTTTTATATTCTTACTGCTTAGTGACTAATTTAACATGATTAGTGTGTAAAACAGTGAAATTGAAACTATTCTATTACGACTTATAATTCTGTCTAACGAGTGAAGCATGTAACATCTAATTTTAACTAAATAATAAAAGTAGTACACTTAAACGATTGATTGGAACCAAAAATGCTTCAAACATTTGCCGTCTACGAATTTTATTATAACGGCCATTAATTTATATTGCGTTACAGATAGCAAACGATTTAGACTTGGTTTTTTTACCGTTTTACATAATTACAAAATTATGCCTTATATTTATGAGTAGTATGTTTTGAGTGGCGGACGGCCAGCCGCGAGCTTGCGGGCGCGCCCACTCGCGGGCGGCGAGTAACAGAATTAGAGAAGCTCTCGATCGAGATGGATTGCCACAGATAATGTGTCATGTTCGATTTTTAAGTAGCCAAATAACACTAACTAGAAAAGCAGATCTCTAATGGCCCGTCCGATATGATTCTTAATAGAGTTCGTTTGTATCGCGTACCCATATCATTGTGTGTTTGGATCAGTTAACGAACTTAAATGTTTGCTTAAGGAACAGTAGTCTACTATTAGTTTATTTAATTTAATGATTTATTTTCATATCAGAAAGAGAAGACTAGTATTTCAGAGTAGGCTAATTACGGACCAATAATCTAATTAGATTTATGACATAATTATGGGTCAAATTAAACTAAAACCCCTCTTATTAGTTAATTTCCAATACTTAAGTTTTAACCTATAGTACTATAGGTTAAAACTTAAGTCTTAGATCCATTCTTAATAATATTAGTTTTTAAAGACATGTGATTATTATCAAGAACTACTATTAAAAAAAGTCATTATGATAAAATAATTAACTACTTATTAAAATATAACATAAGTTTTGGCTACTATTTTGGTATTATCATACCTACCTGTAATATTACAAGTAGTCTTATGAAAATGTTCCGTACATATCAAGCATATGATTGGCGTAACGAGAACAAGTACCGATTTGGTCAATAATCGCCATAAGTATAGTGAGCACTTTCGCGTACCGAATGCAATAATAATTGGAGGGTCCGATTTATCACATTGCTGTTCTCCGAAACGCCTGAACAGTTCTTGTGCAAGCCCTTCACGTCGTGCGCACGAAAATATCTCGAGGAGTCCATGCCGACTTCACATAATTATAGGTGGAAAAATACATGCATGGGAAGTTCAGACGAGAATTTTTTATCTCTCTTATTAATTTACTTAACCGTTTTAAGTCGTGCAAAAAATAAACAATCACAGTAGGTCCGAATATTATTTCTTTGGACTGACCCTTCGTTTTTGACTATGAAACTTCGTCTATAATGGGTGACACAAAGGAAGGGTCAAGCTTTCACAGAGGAATAAACGTTGCTTCCCACACTGGTCATTCAGGGGTACCGGTCATCGGTGGTCATCGAATGTTTTGTTTGAACATTGTCTCCACAGTAAAAAAAACAACCCTTTTCAATTTGAATGGATTATCTTTAGAAATACGCGACATACCCCATACATACGGGAGTGAAATAGCCCTTTTAAATTGTGCAAACGGCTGCCATTCATCTTCTAATATGCAGGTAGATACTTGGTGTAGCATTACAGAATTGTTTTTCAAATTGTACGCGAATGAACCGGCCTTAGTAATAGTTCTCCGATGCATGTCCATGGGAATATGATTAACATGCATTTAGTTAGACTTATTAAATAAATGTAAATTGATTTAGTAATTACCATATTAGATTCCATTGATACGAGATCTTGATGCTTTTGGAGCACCGGAAAAGCTAAGACGCCAAAAATCTAAAAAAAGTATCCAACTTTACTCCACCTGGACATGATTTACCTACATAGGCACTAAAATGCTTAATGCTACTCTTATTATTTATGTAATTGCATAACAAAGTGCCTATCTACCTAATTAAGCGTGCATAAAGCGAAATAGGGGAAATCGCTATACCTTAACAGCTAGACTTTTAAAATACAACCATCAATCTGTCTGAGATGAATCCCGTGATTATTACTAAAGGTTGGGATTAAAGGTACAAGTTCATACAACTGGCAGTTACACGGTAAGGTACTGGAGGTGCCCTGTGATCAATGTAGCTTTCTGTGCGGCGGCGCAGACGCAGGCGGGACGCGGGAGGCGGGCGCCGTGTGTGATGCTGCTATGCACCGCGCGGCTGTATCGACACTCGGAGAAAGTCGACGTGATCATGATAAGCCACCAGCCAACGATAAATTTATGCGCCCTTTGTTTCTTTTCAGCGATTTATCAAAAACGACCCCCTTTGTATACTATACACGTGACGATCTATGTTCTCGAGAAACACAACAAGCGGGTCAAACGGTCACGGTTTGTGTATTGTTCAGCTGCATTTGCAGTAAAATCACACGAGAACATACCTACTGGGTAGATAACTACAGGATTAGCTCTAACTCTCAGAAGATGAAGCGCTACTTATCGTTCCAGCAGGCATGCTAATATAAGCAGTCAGTGTAAGTCGCGCACTGTTATTACCGCGAGAACCCGCTGTAACAAGATAAGCAACAGAGTAGAATAATAATAAAAACCGTAATGTATCGGGTGCCGTAAATTGCTTGCTTTGTTCACATAGGCCGCGGGCGGATCAATTTGACCCTTATCGAGAAAATAACCGACGAAAGCGCAGTCCTATTAACTGCGCCGAGAAAAAATTAATTGTTCGTGATTATGGATTGTGGATAATTGATTGTCGGCGAGGACGGGATGTGTCGCGGCCATCCTCCTTCGGTGTTACATACAACAACTGCCTGCATAAACCCGCGAGTTACCGCTTACTAATAAATGGACTATGTCTGTGTAATATGTTAGTAAGTACTATTTAATGTTGCCTGTTTGGCGCCGTTCGAATTTGTTAAATACTAAACAAATTGCTTTAGCCATAAAAGGAAACTCTGTGGTGACTCAGACACAGATGATAAACAGACTTAGCATAATTGTTGCAGCGTCATATGAATGCACTAAGTACAAGCGCCTAAGAGTTTCTACGATAAAAATGTTTAAGGATGAACATTTCGAAGCTCTCATGCCCATGCTAACTAACTGTTCCTGTGTAGCTCTTTTCACTAACAAAAAGAAAGAAGAACTATGCCTTATATCTCATAAAAGAAAATATGAGAATATTCATATTCATGTAGGATTTTATCTAGGTAGTGATACTATATAGAATTACTTGCTTTACTAAATACATAAATTCTAATTAGAATCGTAACTTATATCATTGTAAATTAAAATAATTTTGGTAATCAGTCCAGTAGTTTTTGAGTTTATTCATTACAAACATACACACAGACAAATATACAAATCTTTTATCTTTATAATATTAGTTTAGATGAACGGGGAAAGCATTGAAGCCACAAAGAAAAGATAGTGCAAAAATATTGAGAAGTCGCTGAATTCAACTAGTCCGATCAGCGAGGATTTTATTGTATCAAGACTTCCGAAAAATTCCTCCGGTACTGACATTTTTCATATGATGAGAGTAGGTAGGAGTACAGATTATATATAGATGCACAATAATCCAACTTTCTTTTTTCGAGAAGTTAGGTGTTTTACCAAAACATGAAAGTTGCTTATAACTTGCTTGCAATTTTCATATTTTGGTCATCTCGAAAAAAAAAGTTGGTTTATTGTAAATCTGTAATCTGTAATCTGTATCACCTTCTTTCATCATATGCCAAATTTCAGTGCCGGAGGAATTTATCGGAACACTTATGCCTCGTTGACTGGACTAAACTAACCAATAAGAAATTCACTTTTATACTGAACTATGTAGTTCAATAACTTTAAAATATGTAGTATGCAGTTATTATCACAACTTAGAAACATAGTGTCATTAACGTTAATTAACTTGTTATTTATTTACTCCGATCATTCATAACTATTCAAGATATATGAAGGAATGCATCATTTATACAACTTGGAAACAAAACTTGGCAAAATTAACATTAAATGTAACTTACGAGTACCAACTAGATGCTAAAATTAAAGTTGACATTGTAAATTTTAATTTAATTAGGAAACTTTTTCTTCCACAATTCGTTTGGAAATACCTGCATACTCGTATACCTACTGTAGTTACTGATTTTATTTTATAAATTTGAAATTAGATTCGATTTACTTTTTGTAAAATCAATAAGTTGAAGCTGGAAATAGTACTGAACGGTATTTTAAATATCTACCCGGAGCTTTACTAATGCAAACCGTAAGGGTTAAAAGCATCCACGATACAGTTATGAATGCAAGGCAAGTTTTATTTATACATTGAAGCAAAGTTAAAGATGTAGATTATTGCATCATTGCGAGGTTGAATTGGCTTCCAGACTCTCAACATCTAAGTTTATTCTAGGAATTTGCTTCGTGTAGTTAAAATTCTGTTTACTAAGATTACATACTTATACATACACGCGTACTAGAAGTGAACAACCCACATTGTACGATTATTATCAACTAGCACACGGCCGATGTGCATACGAACAATATCATTAATTGCCGCAATACCTCACAATACAGACTATTGATACCATTTGGCACAAACATGGAAGGTTCAGATAAAATACGATATCGTGACCAGAACCGCGAAGTATTCGTTCAGCATGTTCGTATTTAACTTATAACAATATCAGACAGCATTTACTTTAATACAGACACTTGTACAAGCTCTAAATCACATATAATAATCATAATTAACAAGAGTTCGACGAATATACTATGCACTAAGATTAATAAAGTGTAAAGCAAAACTATTTGTAGGCGAGTACTCAACTCTACATAAATGTTAAATTGATCCTATTTTATTGAACCCGCCCGTCGTTGTACCTAAGTATAGGTACTAGTTTTGCAACCTTTGCTATGCACAAAGAATGCACGACTAATATTATCTTTCTCGTAAACTTTGTCGCTAATGTTTTCGATATTCACAGAAATCATAAAGTTAATTTCCACACTAATAGTGTCATGAATTGTTAAGCAGCTTCCTAACGGGCGTCGCCGATAAACACGCGCACGTTTATGACAAAGTAATCGAAGTCGAATTGTTAATTGCGTACGTCGAATGAATTTAAAAATGCATGGCATTTAAATGCCAACCCGGGCGCCATTTTAGTTCGACACGAGAGAGACTATCACCTTGAACACGACTTAAATCTGACAGCCTCGAATGTCACTCTCGCCCAAAGCAATTAAAATAAAATTAAAGTATCGCTAGTTTTTGTCGCGTTACCTTTTTGTTTGTGATCGAAATATCTGTTTCACGCACAGTATTGTTTTTTTTTTTTGTTAAGATATTCTAACACCGCATAGTTTAACGTTTCTGCACAAAGGTACCATCCAAGTACCTACGTAGATAAACCTAACATTACAGGCCTTAAGGAAGTAACAATAGTATGTATAAACAATAATTATTTCGCTGAGGTAGCTGTATTGCAAAAAAGTTAATAATATGCATAAAATCAATAATCGAAGTCAAAAAAATGTTGTAAGTTTTGGTAGGTTATCATTTCAAGTTCTGTTTTGATCTCCTTTATTCGGACAGGTAATAAGAGGAAAATGAGTAAATAACGCTACACTCATGTCATGCAACAAACAACGAGGCAATAATAATAAATGTATATAATATACAGGCAGTAGTGGCATGCGCGTTGCGCATTGCGTATGAGTCGTATGTGTTACATGTTGCGAAAGTTTTATGGAGCGAGAACAAGGCGGGCAGATCTGAAAAATAAGTTTATAACATACAGTTACGGCAAGTGATTGAGAGATAAGTTTCCAGAACACCTTAAGCAGTAAAAAAAGTGTGACGGTGCACTAACACTGCTTCATTCATCTGAAGATAGCCATCGTTTCTTTCTCAGTACCGCTAAATTACATTTCTAGTAGCCGTGTAGCGCGTTTACGAGGCACTTTGAAGATGCTACGGTGTGTCCGTAATGGCTATTGCAATATTATACGGTCAGATGCCCGGCTGATATCAACGTATTCTCTACTGTATAATTTTTGTCCTCAGAAGATATCATACACAAGGTCAAAGAAAATTGTAGAGGATACATCTTATGATGCCTAACATTTGCCGCTTATCAAACATCTAAGTTTTCTTAGAAAACGAGGACATTATGTGACGAGACCTGCCGTTTTTACAACTTTTGAGTGTTTATCGTTAAACATTAAAATCTAGTGATAGTGATAGGTGCCGTTAGAATGCTGCTTGCTTAGAAACTTTTGTTATAATTTCATTTTATAAAAGTTTTGCACATATTTTATATCTATTTTCAACTTTGGTCAACCACAATAATTTCATACAGCGGATAGCTAGAGGCTAACATAGATGAGTTGTTCTTCGTTATCTGCTCCTCACATACTGTTCGGTAGCCGTCAGTCACTCATTCGAAAGCAGCCGTAGTGCACGAGTATTAATATCCACGCGTACCTATATTCTATGGACCAGATTCTTATCTTGGAAGCTATGTTTGAACTCAATTATTTATGACTTAGCTCCACGTATGACAGTTGTATTACGAAAGTCAGTCTCATAAAGTTAGTTCAAACAATCTAAGTGAATCAGACTAGTTACTACTGAATGTAAATGATTCAAAAGTAGAACAAAGTTGAATTATAAGTCAATTTTCGTCTAACAAATGTAATGTAAATACGGGCCATTAATCTTACGTAACGAAAACTTGATTTGCCGTTTATGAGACACAATAGCAGAACAATAGCGCTTGGCCTTATTTGAAGTAACTAGAATCAACACTAGCTCCCGCCCCCTTTGTATACGATACCGTTGACTAGACGATATCATATGAAATCACTGAATAACAATCTGATCAAACGACAGTTTTAATTTTACGATGTCAATATCCTCAGGCAGTAATCATGTTCATAAACAGACAAATTACATTCACTCGAAGACGTAGGAGAAATAAAATGTTTTGCAATCAGAAGAATAAGTGCGGAAGCGATCAACTTTGGGATCACTGATTAATCAATCATAAATGCTATCGTAAAACTGTGATACCCAAATGAACGCCGGCGGCGGCGACTCAGGCGCACGTAGCCGCTGAGCCCGACTGCCCGACGCTACATTACACCTCTGTGATGCTATAAAATTTATGAGGGCTCTATTTTGGAAGCTAATTAAAAAAATGTGATAGCCGTTAGAAAAGTCCGATCGTGAGAGAGTGATAAAACTTCTGGAGAAATAATTTAAGGTAGAGGTATACATATACCTACGGCACCATAGTTAGCATCGACCTAAAGTACGTCTAATAACTTTCCGTAACTTTTTTATTTCAATTAAGTAGTGTTTGTCCAGAAATGGGAAAGAAGGTGACATCCGTTTAGATGTGGACCTAAGTATGTTAGTATGAGAGTTATAGGTGCCAAAGTATTAATGAGGCGCGTGTCCAATCAATAGAGAATTTAAACGGGACTCAACACGGCAATATTTATAGTGACCCGGCGCCGCACGGTCAAGCCGCTTATCATGGACACCGCGGCTCACGGAAACCTCCACGTAGTTAGTGCTCACTGGAAAATACGATCTATGGCTGCTGCATCTGTTTAAAATAACAAACACAAAGAAAGTCTGTATTGTGTTATTACAAACCTGTATTAAACCCCTTTTTAACATGAATGTATTTAATTAAAAAAGAGTTGGCACACTAACGAATGATAGACTTTTAAAAAAATGACATAAAATTAGCTTTTTATAATTGGATAGACGATTTTTACGAGTCTGCGCAAGCTAGTCTGAATTATTAGAAAATTAACATATTATCAGATTAGCAAGATCCATCAGACATCTAACAAATAGAAGACATAACTGTCAATAAGATGTCGAAGAAATTTTTAAATTCGCCAATAAATCAAAACATGGTGAACAGATTAATTTAGTTTTAAACATTAGTTGTAGCTGCACGGCGAATAGTTCATTATTCAAATTGTTCTCAAAAGTTGTCTGTAATAACTTAGAGTGTCGTTTAATTCACTCATTGCGTACAATCTTTAGAAAACTTAAAGATATATTTTAACATTAGTTATCGATCCAAAACGAATTCGTTTCTAATATATTGTCTCATTAATTACAGAGCCGCGTCGACATGAATGAATTGCGAGCTTGATACAGAACCTACGTCTCGGAACTTAGTCACGCAATTATTCCGGGCGGACTCAAACGTGCGCCGATCATCGAAACTTTAGGTTTCTATTACACATTAATATAATCTGCATAATCTCCAGAGAGTAAGGCATGAACTGAAAGTTGTAGAAATTCTGACTCTGTAACGTTAATTTAAATACGTTTACCCGAAAAGCTATCGACACGCCATTGCCACTACCACGCACCGTATTAATCAAACATCATCGAACGGCTTGCAATCGTATCGAATCACTATCGAATGGAATAAATTTATTTAATGAGCCGTCTAAGTGGTTCGGTTAATGCTTTGTAATAACTGAATCAAATTCGTTTTTCAATCCATGATCGTACAACGGTGACGAATGGCGACAACGTCCAGCATTCGGTCTTCTAAGATTTATGCTCGGAGTGAATTAGCGCGAAGGGCGGAACGGGGCCCGAGCGCCATGGACAAGCAAGAGTCGCGTGCTCGCTGTGACCTATCACTACACCGATCTGCTTGATACGCGACATGCGCCCGCGCTTGCACTTTGCTCGACATTACAAATGGCACCTCCCACAATGTCATACAATTGGAGCCAAAGTCGTGTGTAGGACTGATAGTCATCGACTAACATACCTACAAGTTAATGCCTCCTTCAACTTGCTTTAAACAATAACATTGTTTCAAATATTTAATTACAAGCTTGTGGAGGGTCTATGCATAATTTACTTACGGAACAAAACAATGATTTTGCATAAAATATTACCATGATGTAAAATAAGGAATGAACAACGGAATTATTCAATGAATTGGAGTTTTAGATACATGGTTCTGAACTTCTTGCTTATCAATCGGGTCAGGAGCAACCAAGTCACGTACCCCGGGCAACAGCTTCCGGGGGCGCCGAATTCATCAAAAGACTGAGTTAGCTTCGCATGCTTAGGCTTTCTACGTTCTCAAAATATTCCTTATTGAATCAGAAACAAAAGTCTGGAATATCCAAGGAAAGGAGTGAAAAGCTCGCTATTACATTGTTCTTAGCCTTATGGTAGCCATACACCATCCTGCCTATCGTATGACGCTTGCAATTGTTTCAAATTGGCAGTTCGTCCATATACACCATACACCATACTACCTATCGTACGATCGATTTGACACAACTTCAAATCTGCAGCAGCGATGCCAACTTAGCAACTTTATAGCTAGATCTAGCTATTATTCGGTGACCGATAGCTACAAATTTATAAAATTGTAGCTGTCGTCACCGAATAATAGCCAAATGCATCACTGCTGCCGATTTGACGTTGTGTCAAATCGATTTGATGACCTATCAAATTGGCATGTCATGCCATCAAATACAACAAAACAATAGCAAGCGTCAAATCGATCGTCGATAGGCAGGATGGTGTATGGCTACTATTACACGCCTATAGTGTCAAAAGTGGTACTAAAAACCCCATCTCAACATTTAACTACACTCTCATTTACAAATTTTTACACCCAATCAAAAAAATCGTATATCCGAGACTGGGTCGGCTCAACATGTCTTCTTCTTTCATACTCCTCTAATATTCGTCAACACAGTAACCACTCCCTTTCTAACCATGGTCATCTTTCAAACAATCCATCCACCCTATCTTTCATCTTCCTCTACTCTTATGGAACTTTCCTCATCACATTTTAATTGCAGTTTGAATTTTTAAATCGATTGTTGTATAGGTTTCCGATTGTTCCAAAATTACAGTGCTATTGGTCACCGGTCCGTGGTTACTTAGGAGCAGTCCTGTATTATTGGCCCTGCCCTTGCGAGTTATTTTATGAGTGCTAATTAAGCTTCTTGTTTCTCGAGCTCACTCTCGATCCTGAAACTAATTATTAGTTCTCTGTGAACTTTTTATCTGCCGCCCACGAACAATGGAAACGTGACTGTACTGGCGATCTCACCGATGTATTATTACTGCTGCGTCCTCTGTGCTGACCACTGACTGTGGGATTCATATGAATGTACATAGCGATTCATTTATAACATTCAGTTCACAAGTATGTATACAACGAGTACACAGAATAAGATTCCTTATGGACATTCTTAACATTCGGAAAGGAAATATCACAATCATATACAAAATATAAAACAGCTCTTGAAACATGATATTCGCCTTCGAAACTTAAAATATCAACAAAAAACCACCAAAACAACCTCTTTTATCAGGCACTTTGGAGTCAATCGCCGAAATACCGAAAAATACGTTCGTTATCTGCGAAAAGTATATATTATATTAACAAATGTTTTCCAATAAGATGCATTGTATCGAATCGTAACAGATTGGTAATGTTGTCTTTTTTTGGTATTTACTGTTTTCACTTTTGTTGTTAATTCTTATAGAACCGTGCACCAGGCTTTTTAATTGTAATTTATATCAATAAGAATTGCAATCTTAAAGGCGTATAAATTAAGTTTGAGTGTTATGTAATTTAATTGATTTTGATTACTTTCGTGGACATTTTTGCGGAACATGAGACACATTTGGAACGTAGGGGAACCTAGAGCCACTTATTAACAGACTTCAAAAAAAGGAGGAGGTTCTTTTTTTTTAAATGTTCGCGCGTTTTTTCCATCTCTTTTTCTATGATTAAAGTGAACTTTGACAAGATTGATCAACATGAAGTTAGTTGCAGGCGGCCACAAAACAGTAAGATATCCAATATTTTTAATTTCTTTCATTACTTCTGTTATTTATTACATAAATTTTGCATGCACTGGCTCGGGAACTGCGTCACTGCAACTGGCGTAAATAAAATACTTACGAACACTGAACATCGAATTGCTATAAAACCGTCTTATCCACGGGTTCAAATAACGACTGTCAATAAAACGTTTATGGTAGTGTGTACTGAATGACCATAAATTGTAAAGATTAAGGTCAATAACACGATGGATATGATAACTGCTAAGAAAACGCTAAGCACGGTTTAGCACGGTTAAACACGGTTTAGTTCGACTGTGAAAATTTTCAATTTGCGCATGGCGCAGGTGTCGGCGCGAGATGCACTATGTTAGTTATACTTAGGAATACGATAAACGATCGTAGATACTCGCTTATAAAGTTATAATAGACGCCAATTATACAGTTTCCGGTGCAATTTAATAGGCTAATAATATCTGGAACTATTATAGGAATTAAACATGCCTAATGGGTTTCTGTAAATAGGTGGTGATTTAATAAATAATTCAAAGGTTACGTTTAATCTTGGCTAAACCTATCTTATTGTGTACTTCTAAGGCTTCGAACTACGGTGACGAAACAATACAACTGGCAACTAGGTAACTACATACTTCAACAATGAATATAGATACCTACTATATTTGGATTTTTCGAACATAAGCGAAGTGGGTTTAATAACGGGAATTATTAAAGGGTGTTCTTGAAACCACTGTAGCCTGGAGAGTATTATTCCAAGCACTTATTTAAGTTACAATGTTACAAATCGATCTATATTTAGGCTGAAATAATTTTGTTTTTTTTTTCTTCTATTCGTAATTGTCATTAAGAAAATTATAGGTAGGTATATATGAAAGAAAATTTTCACTGACATACAACTGCATGTAATGAAAATAAGCAATACTTGAATAATTTATTAATATTATACATAAATGCTCATTTTCATGAACACTAAGTAACATCTAAATTGAAATCTACCTATAAGCTCACCGTTGACTTTTCAACGATCTCAAGAAAAATTATACATAATACAATACATCGATGACTCAAATATAATAAATCATACTACAACGCGTCAGCAGTTTTATCAAAATACCATTATTATCTTAGCCAAATAAAAATATGGAAAATGTAAACAAAAAACCACTTTTAAAATAAAATCGAGGTTGTCTCATGCTCTTAAATCAATGTTAAAATGCTACAGCCAGCGCCATCTGTTACCGAATAGCCGAACTACAACGATGTGCGTGTCCACGAGAGACATCTATGATGGCTTTGAAGAAACTTTTACTTGTTTATAGTTCCACTCTATTAGCATAGAGTGGTATAAAAAGCTTGTGTGTGACTATCGAACTTTTTCAAAGTAGGCTGTTTGGAATTGATTCCAATTTATTTTTTAACAAATATGACTCGATATTTCCTTTCAAAATCAAAAGGACAAAATGTGTTGAAAGGTACGCCGCTGCGTAGCGTCGTTCTTCCAGTCTTGGTCTAAAATGTAATTTAATTGGACAGATATGACTATCCTTGGACCTTGACTTCGTTATTAGATTCCAATTAAATCAATTAAGATGAATACGCATCTTCTACAATCATCTACATGTAGGTAGATAACAAATTAAAGTAATAGAATTTAGATATTGTGAGAGCCCAACATACACACGTATTATTTTTACAACCCCACTTAAAAGGAGGAACTAATGAGGAAAAAGCCTTTAAATAGTTTTTACCTAATGACTGTTTCAATCAATCAGCGTAGGTATCAGTTTCCCCGCTTACTGAGTAAATGCTTAAGTACTAAATTATTCTGGGGTTTTATCTTAGTATATAAAATAAAACCCACAAGGATTGTTAAGCCGGCCATTGATTGGCGGAGTAAGACAAGTCTGTCGCGGTCCCCGCAGTAAGTATGCTGACCACGTCCACTATTGTTTTAAATAAAATGCTATCTGTAGGTACAAAAACGAATGCACTGACGGACCGCACCATCTCGTTAAGCCCCTTCGGTTGTACGCGTTCCCATTCAACATTTTGAACCTATAATAAGTAATGAAGATCTTCCTGATCAGACAATTATGTGAAATATTGAAATGTTCTTCAAAACACTTGCACACTGGGGGGAAATATAACCTTTTGATCTAGGTACAATGATGTACAGTTTTGTAGTATAGATTTTGCATTGTTATTTTACAATCATACCAGACACAACTCTCCTACATATCTGCAATCGATTCTCTGTTTAAGCCCATCGACATTCAGTTTTTTTCTGCTAACCGTATTGCGTATAGTATCCCTAAAGGGCGAAGCTACTCAGCCACTCTGAATATTTCGAGGAATACATGCCTATTTATTCTAGAGTCGCATACTTCGATTTATGTTACTGGAACTTAACGAAATGTATGAAATACTGCCGTAGGTACTTCTCCGTAATTGTATCCCGATTAGTACTGGCCTCGATACAATATGCGAGCAAAAACAATGATCCGAAAAAGGCGACAAAATTAATTATCGCGAGAGCAGAGCCTTCGGAACCGGTGTCTTCATTCTTGATGGAGCTGCGCTTTTTTGCCAATCTGGCAATCAGTCAATAGCACATCTACCTACAGCATGCACACATACCACCATATAATGTTTTTCATATACAAGCAATATAATAAGATAATTGCTTGGCCTTATAAGTTATAGCATAAGAATCAAGTAAAAGTCTTTTGAATTTATAATAACCACATCTATCGTCCTAGATTTTCCCAAAAGTTTAATCAAACTAAATGGTATGTTGGAACAAATTCATAGATATTTAATCAAGGGATTCCACGGGTTAGCACTTTCACAGTAGCCGTAAATTGTTGTTGGTATATAGTTAACATCATTAAATTACTGTATACAACGAAGAGTGATAATTATATCATTCAAGTGTCGAATAAATTCCGCATCAGCTGAGCTTGTCTGGAAGACATCGTGATAGCTTAACACAGTATAATTATTTACTTTAGACTATAAAGTTAAGAGTTTATCCAGTTTTGTACGTATTTGCCTCTAATGTTTAAATATAAAAGCAGTTTTTCAATCCTAAGTTTTTAAAGAATGGATAAACTATGCACAGTACGTTTCTCCGTTTAACCTGATTAATACCACTACCAATTAGAAAAATATGCGAAAAGGTGAGGAGAAATTTACTCAGTAATGGATGGAACATAGCTGCCAACGATGGTGATGATGATGATAAATACGTATTGAACATCTAATTTCAAGATAATCGTTCATGCCAATGATGGCCTTGCAATTCTTCCCTGATGTACGGAAGTCTTCAGGTCTCACCAGCCTTAGCTAACCCTTCGAGATGAATCCATCGTTATTCTGTGTTACTAAGGTAACTAATTAGGTACAACATTATTTTTTCAAAACACACATATTTCATTAATCTACTAAGCCGGGAAAGAATAAGCGTTTGAAATTGCAGAAATCAGCACCGTCTTTTTCAAATAAAATTATATAAACAAGATGCAAAACAGAATACATCGAAATAATTGGAAATAAAGCATGACAAGGCATTTTCTTCGTGTAACCAGTGAAATCAGTTGTATGTAATTGCATCGAACTCGAAGCTGTTTTAAATTCGTGTTAACAATATTTATAGTACTATTGGTATCAAGAATATCAGAAAAATTAATATGTTTTTAACCGAACCAGTAAATACAAAGCTAACATTTAAGTTAATCGCATAATATTCACCTTATAACTTATAATTAGCCAGTGTTTCAAAACTTCTGTCTCAGGGGAGTTAAACATTCTGAATGCGCGTGCGTTGCAAAAGTCGCCTATTATCCGTAATTATGCGGCCGCATAAACCGAGCACTTTGCTGCTCAAGCCCCAATTACACTTAGCGGGCCTCTTAATATTGTTCATTATGCTAAGGAAATGACAAGATTTTGCTAGAATCCATTATCCTTACAAAGATGTCTCGTACATATACGCTTCTTGCGATCGATCAGATAAAAACGCATTCAATCAATATAGCTACTCCTATTATGGAAATTCTTAGATCAAATCTTAACTACTAAGCTTGGACGGAGACTGAAAGAATAAGAGAAACTATTTGCAACTGTATATAAACGACTGATACCTACTTACGATAGGTATTATATGTATAAGTAAGTAAGTTGTATAAGTTTATTATATTGCTTTTAACCTTTGTTACAATGTAATACAAAGATTGTAGTAGTTACTATTTTTTTCAACATAATTAATATTTTTTCTTTCTCCTGTGTTGTGGATGCGTTTACAATCTTAGAAATACACACACAAAAACAACACATTTTGGTACAGTCATGAACTCATGAACCATCAATACAGCAGACTAACGGAAGATGGATCAAGCAGTGCAGACCACTGACTGTACCCAGTGCCGGATAAAGCCGATGCGGGGCCCGTAGCAAATGTAACCATGGGGCCCTAGAGTTAAATTTCCTTTTTTTTTAGCGGTAAATCCACGATGTCCTTCAATAGCCCTTTACGTTTCGGGGTCATGGTAATGAGATAAGTCTCGCGACCCCCGCAGGCTTTGGCCCTCTAGGGGGGCCCCGTCATCATGCTGAAACTCTTTGAGGCGCGCGTGGAACACAACACGCCGTCGACCCTGGTCCATGGTCGGACAGCGAGTCGCTCATTACTCGCCACCCACGTGCCCGTGCCTACGGTGGCCGGAGATCGTCTGCCGACGTCCGTCACTGCAGCTGGGGTGAAGGGAGGATGCTGTCCTCTGCGGCCCGCCTCCTACTTCGCGAGCATGACTACTTCACAGAAGGAGGCTACCGCTTCCCACTCCGTCTCGCCCCGAAGTATGGCCTCGACCAATGCCGGGCGCGACAGGTCTCCGCCTATCGCCGCCGTGAGGACACGTCGGTGCACTGCCCAAGCTGGGCAGTGCTGCACTGTATGCTCCACCGTGTCCTCTGGGCGATCCTCGCAGTGGTGACACCCAGGCGTTTCCTCCCCCATATCAGACACAGGTACCTCCCGAAACTTCATGCGGTAGGTAAGGACGCCGTGACGCCTATCCAATCACTCCTCAAAAAGGGGTCTTACCGCCGCGATTGTGGCGGGCCCGGACCTGGGTTGCGACAGTCGTTCCCTCCATACTGCCCTAAGATCGCCCTTGAGCTCTTCCCGGCGTGCCTTCACTTCTCGAAGCAGCGGGGATACACCCCGGCGCTGCGCCTCCACGCGCTACTCATAGACGCGATGGAGGGCAGTTGCCTACAGATCCCAGAGCAGCAATCCGGCAAAGTTGGCCGATTCGCTGGCGATCGTGTGATATCCCCGGATCATCCGCATAGCCATGACCCCCTGGCAAGCTTTAATGGTCGCGTCCGGATGCTAATCAGGGCCCACACGGGGGCCCCGTAGAGGGCCATGGACCGCACGACGCCGGCGTAAAGCCTCCTTGCATGAAGCGTTTGGCCCACTGAGATTGGGCAGGAGTAACCTGAGGGCGGCCGCTGGAGGCTTTGGGGCAAAACTCTCAATACGAAATGCCTCAATGTGGATTGCATTGCTTCGATATAGCCATGTAATGATTTATACAGAATTACAGAGCGTATCCTGTATTAAGGTCTTGAGGAGACGACTGTAACGAGGCGTTAGTAGTGACAGTGTGGCCAATCGCTCACTTTAAGAATAGCCAAGGTGTATTACATATTTGTCATTTTTTTTGGGCATAGGCGCGGGGCCCCCCAATGCGCGGGGCCCGTAGCATTTGCTGCCTCCTGCTATATGGCTAATCCGGCACTGACTGTACCTAATAATTACTGCGTGAGACAACATGGCTCTTTGTAGATTATTCTTTAAAACGATATCTTTTTCCTTGAATATATAAACTACTACTTAACATAATCTTCTAACAAATTCGGAACTTGGTATAACATTGCAAAAAAACTTCCTGCTAATCAAGGAAAGACGCAAAAGTTTTCCTGTTAGATTCGCGAAGTGAACTGCATCATGTATGAAAATGTACATACATAATAAATGAAGCAGGCAATATTTGATGTTTTAAATTTAATGTTGCACCTTTTTGTTCTCTAAAAAAGGGTTGCCTCTTACTAGGAATTTCTTCTAAATCGTGGGTGCGTTTAACATTTACAAACAGAAACTAACATACACAAATACTCAGACCCGGAACATAAAGCTAAAAGCTATTCCAAGATAGTTTAGCAACACTCGTAAGACCGTTTTTAAAGGACTACGGGACGTAGAAAATCAAAGGATAACCGTCTATAAAGGATAATTGGCCCCTGGTAAAGGGTAAATGAAAGAACAGGGTAGATTTTCAGCCATTAATATTTTGACCGTCAATTCTGCTCCAGGGGGTCTACTTAATAAGTCCGTAAAAGACACGGGTACGGATACGAATGCACTTACGAAACTAGCACCAAAATCAAATTTGCGGGTAGATAACACCGCCACGACTGAAATCCTTTTGACGCGGTCCTAGTGTCATATCTCATTCCATCAAATTGCAAATAGGTCATGAAAGGTAGCGCGTACTCTAAGGAGTTAGCTGTCAAATTGTATTATCATTCTTAGCTCAGGATCGTTGACAAAACGCCCGAAACTATGACTGGTTTTGAGCTTAGAGATTAGACCCCCAGACTCCAGACTCATTTGGATCAATTAATTTCATAACAATTACTTGTTTTATTTATAGCTGCCCCTGCCTTCATCCTATAATCAAGTGATAGGTACCTATGTATATACCATGTTATGTTGACCATTTGGAACTTTGCATTCGCTATATATTACACGGTTCATCGACACTAACATATTCAACGTTCAAACTTTAATCATACAACTTCCTGCAGACTATTGCGCATGAGTAGTGATTTATAGCTCTTCCTAAATAGAAAACGTGGTCGTTAATTAAACTGTGATTTTTAGGGTTCCGTACTCAAAGTGTAAAACGGGACGGGCACGCCGCATTCGCGACGGTAAGACCCCTCTTTGAGAAGTGGCTGGATAGGCGTCACGGCGTCCTGACCCACCACCTGACGCAGGTCCTCACCAGACACGGAAGTTTCGGGAGGTCCCTGTGTCGGATAGGGAGGGAAGAAACGCCTGGGTGTCACCACTGCGAGGATCGCCCGGAGGTCACGGTGGAGCATACAGTGCAGGACTGGCCCGCTTGGGCAGAGCACCGCCGTCACCTCACGATGGCGAATTGGCGATAGGCCTCTTTGTCTGTCTGTCCGTCTGTCACCAAGATATATCTCATGAACCGTCATACATAAGTTTTCACAGATGATAATAGGTATTTCTGTTACCACTATAATAACAATAATTCCTACTAAAAAACAGAATCAAATAAATAATAATTAAGGGAGCTAACATGCAATAGACATGATTTTTTTTTGCCGTTTTTATAGTTAATGGTATGGAACCCTTCGTGCGCGAGTCCGACTCGCACTTGGTCGGTTTTTTAACCGTTTAACTAGAAAAGATATTGGAACGACAGTCACAGAGATGCAGTCATGTAATTTTCATGATACACTGCACACATTAACGGTAAAGCTCTTTTTGTTTAAGCAATCAGCTGCTACTATCTAAGCCTGAAACCCGAGGTTTCGTGCTTAGATAGTAGCACCCCTGATTAATAACCCGATTCATAACCCTGACCCCAAATATTCGACGGAAGCTACAGCTTCGGCCGAAGCTTCGGGTGTTTGTAACTGTCATCATAAGATTAGTTAGAGCTACGAATTAAAAATTATAATTGACAAGATGATTGAACAGTTGTCCTGACTCCATGCATGGTCCAAACATGAACTTAGAACTAAAAGAGACTCGAAAGTTTTGAGTGCATCCTGCACTCAAAAGTTTCGAGTTTCTTTCCATATTTTCGTAAACGGACTAGAGTAGACCCCCAGTTTCTGATTACTCATTTGTTTTGGGTACTTATACGAAGTTTACCTTATTTTTTTGCTCTCAAATACTGGTTTATTTGTTCTCTATTGCCCTTTTCACAAAAAGACCCAAACCTTTGACAAATATTTAAATTATTAAAAAAAATCCTTCGTTATTATCGGTTACTAGCTGTTGCCAGCGGCTTCGCTTGCTACAGCTCGAAAATTATACCACATACATTCAGCATAAAAATTATCCTACGTGTTAAATCCCTGCCCTGGGACCTGGAGGCGACTGCCCTCCAGCGCGTCTATGAGTGGCGCGTGGAGGCGCAGCGCCGGGGCGTGACACCGCTGCCTCGTGAAGTCGAGGCGCGGCGGGAAGAGCTCCGGCGCGATCTCAGGACAGTATGGAGGGGACGACTATCGCGACCGAAGGCCGGGCGCGCCGCAATTGCGGCGGTAAGACCCCTCTTTGAGGAGTGGCTGGAGAGACGTCACGGCGTCCTGACCTATCGGATGAAGCAGGTCCTCACCGGACACGGAAGTTTCGGGAGGTTCCTGTGCCTGATGGGGAAGGAGGAAACGCCCGGGTGCCACCACTGCGAAGATCGCCCGGAGGACACAGTAGAGCATACGGTGCAAGACTGCCCCACTTGGGCAGAGCACCGACGTGTCCTCACGGCGGCGATAGGCGGAGACCTCTCGCGCCCGGCATTGGTTGCGGCCATGTTGCGGGGCGAGACGGAGTGGGAAGCGGTCTCCTCCTTCTGCGAGGCAGTAATGCTCGTGAAGGAGGAGGCGGGCCGCTTGAGAGCGAGGACAGCGTCCTCCCTCCGCCCCAACCGCAGTGGTAGGCGCCCGCGGCGTCGGAAGTCAGCAGATGATCTCCGGCCACCGTAGGCGCGGGCATGCGGGCAGCGAGTAAAGGGCAACTCGCTGCCCGACCATGGACCATGCCCGGGTCGACGGCGCGTCGTGTCCCACGCGCGCCTCAAAGAGCGTCAGCATAATGACGGGGGACTCTCAGAGGGCCAAAGCCTGCCGGGGTCGCGGGATTATTTCCTTACCGTGACCCCGGAACAGAAAGGGCTATTGAAGGACACCGTGGATTTTAGTCAGTAAAAGTCTGACAGTCCCTCCCGCCCTGCCCGGGGTTGGAGGACTCATTTGATGATTTTACCACGCTAAAAAAAAAAAAAAAAACGTGTTAAATCCGATCCGTAGTTTTTCGTAAAAAAAACAACTATCCATTCATCCTCACAAAAATGTTCGTATATATATAATAAAGATAGGACTACTTCACTAGCTCGCAGATACTGTGGTATTTTCCTGCTTTATTGGATCCTTCGATTTAAGTTAAACCTCTAGCAATACAGTAGTTTTTGCGAAAGGCGTGCCGACATACAAAAAATCTAAATTGTGTTATCTGTTAAGATATAACATTTGATCAGGTACCAAAATTAGTTATTTGGAATTCGGTTTCGCGATTTTTTTTTTTTTCAGTAGTACTATTAAATATTTTTGTCTATGAACGCCTGTGAACTACACGCAAGTGCAAGCTTATACTAACAATATTTTTTTCAATTTTATTTTGTTTACAATCAGATTCATTGGATACAATCGGATACTAACAATAGTTTTTTCAATTTTATTTTGTTTACAATCAGATTCATTGGATACAAACATCCAAGTATATTTGTTTATACTCGTACATACTAACAGAGACAATGACGAAGTAAGTTTACTTTACCTAAGTTTTTTACCTTCGAGGAAACCATCAGATTATCAACACGGCGGCGTGATCGATCAAACTTAGGTCAGACAAGATATAACGTATATCCACCTATAGATATGTACTTATATAATATAAAACAATAAAGACTGCATTGAAAAGATTATGTGAAATGAAATGGTTTAAATTAAGAACCTAGTAAAAAAAACCGGCCAAGTGCGTGTCGGGCCCCGCACAGTGTAGGGTTCCGTAGTTGCCCATCAAAATACTTATGCGAACTAACTAAACTGATTGGCTGAATTTAATTTTAAAGAGAAGAATTTTCAAAATCGGTCCAGGCGTCTTTGAGAAATCGGGGAAATAAAAAAAGATTACGACGAATTTAGAACCTCCTCCTTTTTTTTAAGTTAGTTAAAAATAGTTGACAATAAAAACCTATCTATCCCCAAAACATACCCACCAGTTGAAAAACATGTTCTCCGATACATTTTGTTTAGGAAAATATGTTATCCAAGTACATTTTATAAGTTGGTCAACTATTACTCGTAAACTTGTAAAGCCTACTTAGTCGTGATAATTTTCTTTTAAACTTCGTTATATATACTACTATTGTGAATTTTTTCACACCCCCAAACATAACCGTTTAGCTGGTAGAGGGGGGGACACTCGAGTCGAGCAAAAATTAGCACTTTAAAGCTTAATATTTCACAAATGAATCTTTTTATCAAAAAGTTGTCAATGGAAACTATCAATATTTTTTAAAGACCTATTTAATGATACCACACAGTAAAGGTCATAGCACATTATACCAGCACCGCAACTGCACAGCTGCAGCACGGCGTCACCTTGAATTTAGACAACGGCTAGCCGTTAGCGCGCTATTTGAGCGTTGTCCACGAGGTGTAAGCTCGCAGTTCGCGCGCCGTCTGCGAGGTGCAGCTTGCTGTCACCGTGTGCATAATTGTTATAAGGCATTTGTTTCGCTAGCAACCCGAAGTCGCCCGCTGCGCCGTAGGCACGCCGTCTGCTCGCTTGCAGCGTACGGGCTGCGAGGCGAGTTGTATGTTAGCGGTAAGCGCGCCGACTTCCCGCCGTTGGCTTTTTCATATTGACATTATGAAATATATTATATGACACATGATTTAAGGCTCTTATTTGAATGACAGGTTAAGAACTGGGTTGGAGCCGTGCCGTTGCCGCGCCGGTATAGTGTGCCATGACCTTAAAGGTCATAGCACATTATACCAGCACCGCAACTGCACAGCTGCAGCACGGCGTCACCTTGAATTTAGACAACGGCTAGCCGTTAGCGCGCTGACTGAGCGTTGTCCACGAGGTGTAAGCTCGCAGTTCGCGCGCCGTCTGCGAGGTGCAGCTTGCTGTCACCGTGTGCATAATTGTTATAAGGCATTTGTTTCGCTAGCAACTCGAAGTCGGCCGCTGCGCCGTAAGCACGCCGTCAGCTCGCTTGCAGCGTGCGGGCTGCGAGGCGAGTTGTACGGTAGCGGTAAGCGCGCCGACTTCCCGCCGTTGGCTTTTTCATATTGACATTATGAAATATATTATATGACACATGATTTAAGGCTCTTATTTGAATGACAGGTTAAGAGCTGGGTTGGAGCCGTGCCGTTGCCGCGCCGGTATAGTGTGCCATGACCTTAAGGGGTACGCGAGAAAAAAAAAAAACATCCCCACTTCACGTGTACAGGAGGTACCCTAAAAAAAAATATTTTACGAGATTTTATTTTATCACTTTTTCGGCGCAACAAATCCGTATATTTACACCAAATTACAGCTCTCTAGTATTGTGCGTCTCTGAGCTAAACTGCGGACAGACGGACGGACGGACGGACATGGCCAAACTATAAGGGTTCCTTGTTGACTACGGAACCCTAATTAGACATATTTTAAGGAAAACATCGAATTAACAAAGACAAAGTTCTTCCCACTCGTACTCATAATAATTTTACTTAGCGAATTTATAATCAAATCCATAACGAATCAAACATTGCATATTGCATATGTTGGATCAAGTATAAGTACAGAACCTGTTAGCTTTACATCTATGTGTGCAGTTTAAAAATAAATTTTATCTGCTTACTTGAAGTAAGTTCAGCTTAAAGGGTGTAGTTAAATGACGCAGGAGGTCATTTGGCGCGACTACTGCGAGTCTAATCTCCATCAGCTACTGCCATTCAGCTCAGCGAAGCTAAAATTCCCACAGAGCTTCGGAAATAACAAATAATTTTATTTGTTTATTGCAAAACACGTCAATAAACAGACACTTGGCAAAGGTCATATTCGTAAAAACTTCCACAAGCTACAATTTCATATTCGGGCAATAAAAGGATGCTTACTTATAATTAGATAGGTCTTATAGCCTACTATTATTAAAAGTGCATTCCGATTGTTTACGAAAAGTGAAGTAGCTTATGTCACCTGTCACCATATTAGCCATAAAAAAATCTGTCCCTCACAAAAAAAATTAACTAAATATAATTGTTAGCTCTACCATTTTCAATTATTAAAAATTCACGGTCAACAAACGAGGCAAAAAACACAATCACGGAACGTCACGTCTAATTTTCAAAAACATAATCTGATATCTGACATAAAATTGTATATTTTTCCACACAAAGGTCAGATACGAGCGTTTAAATAAAATAATAGCCTAGTTTGGAGTCGTAAACATTCACAAAATTCAATATATTATTGACTTATAGCTTTAGCCAGCATCAATAATATTCAGGCAGTGGGAACATAAAAACACCTCCCGCGGCGCCATCTTAATTAGCTATTTTGTGTTGTGCTAAAATATTGTAATGGGAATACTGTGAGTAAAACCTAAATATTATACTTCAGCCAATAACATTTATTTATGTTGAATAGTACAAAAATAAACTCTATATTACGGAAATGTATACTTTATTAATTTAAATCTAATCTAACACTGTTAATAAAAAATTAAAAATTATACTCTTGGATTTAATTCAAAATATTTTAATGTGCAGGTTAAAGTTCCACGAAAACTTTGCAAGCTGAACTAAAGGGTGAAACATACATTTTATATGAACGTAAAGTAATAAGTGGACATTCCACTTTAGTTGAAGACTTAACGGAACTAACCGGAATACTCACATCTCGCGGGGTGCATCGGAAAAATTATCGACTTTATTATCGCATCGAAACCTGTTGCTTGTTAGGGGATATCCAGTCGAGTTTTACATTCATGCATCAAACATCAAAGATATTATTTTAATTATACCAAATTATGCCATGTTAAGCGTCATCTAGCAGTGGCTAGAAACATCATACCTACACTCATTTGTTTTAACAACCTCTCCGAAGTAAATTCATGACATTAATGTCCTTGAACTCTTGATAATTTACAGAAATCATGGAGTTAATCATTTATCAAGAATAATAATGAACGGATTTGCATAAAATACGTTTATATGAATAACATCAGATAAGAGATGATATTCTTTTAAATCGGCGTCTGCGAATGTTCCGATGGAGCAGCGTAATAAAAATGGATGGCATCGGTGCTCTTCTACGTGGTGCAGATACAAATTGATGTTCCAGTATTTAATGAGGAACATTAGCGTGTGCAAGCTGTGGACGTGCCTCGGACGATACCATTTGTGGCGCTCATTACAACTTTTGACCAAGTACGGCGGTAACGGTGAGCGCTTTTCTTTCATGATTTACAAAACTCATTTGCAAAAGTATTTCGACAAGTATTTATGTTTCGCTCTGTTTTTGCTTTCACTTTATCTTTGTAACAAAATACGTTCGTATAATTTTATGTGCTGTGGTCATAGCCTACAGTGCAAGAAACTGAATTGTTGAGTCTGTAATTATTGAACTGAGTAAATAGTTTATATGCAAGCAGCAATTTAATTTATATTTAGTGTATTCATCCATCTACATATTTTTTTTTAAATATATTTATTCAATTCAATTCAATTCAATTTATTTATTTCAGATAAAAATCCATAATAATTACGTAAACATATAAGTAGTCAATAAAATCAAATTCAAATTCAAAATTAAATTAAAATATAAAATCAAAATTAAATTAAAATTCAAAATCAAAATTAAATTAAAATATAAAATCAAAATTAAATTATAACATAAAATTAAATCAAAATATAAAAACAAAAAATTAAATCAATATATAAAAACAAAATTAAATCAAAATATAAAAACAAAATTAAATTAAATAATAAAACAAAATTAAAAGTAAAATTACATAAATGAGGGGCCGCTGGCGTGCAGTTGCATCCACCTCATGAACATTGGTGAGTCCCACCGCTGGGACAATGCGCTCAGAATACCATTCGGGCTGCCACGCACACGCATTAACAGCGAGGCGCACCTTTTTCTGATTATTGCGAAAAAATCATCAGTTTGCGCCTCAGCAAACATAGCGGAAGCACTACAAAAGCGTGGCAGCCCCAATAAAATCCTAAACGCATTGTTATACTGAACTCGCAGTGCACTGTACCCCCGCAGCGAAAAATTAGTCCATAGGCTGCACGTGTAGAAGGTCTGACAGTACGCCTTGAATAATGTGACCTTTACTTGAGTGGTACAACGTGCGAACCTACGAGCCAACATATTACACCGGATGGACAGTGCTCTGCGCTCCCTCTCGATGTCTTCATTGTCACACAGGTCTTCGGTCACCCAGTGGCCCAGATACTTAAAGGCACTGACCTTTTTGAGACGCATGCCGCACAGAGTTACATGAGGAACATGGGAGTAGCATTTGCTACCTGACTTGAACACCATGAACTCACTCTTATTCGCGTTGTATCTGAGCCCATGGTCTTCCGCGTACGATTGGCAGATGCACACCAGTTTCCGTAACGCTGCAATCGATGGGCTCAGTAACACCATATCATCGGCATAGCTTATGTTGTTTATACTGACTCCGTCTATGGAACAACCAATACCAGTGTCACTGAGCTCACCGATGAGCCGGTTCATGTACAAATTAAAGAGGTGGGGGGAGCTAATTCCCCCCTGCCTAACACCGCATTCCAAACCGTATTCATCTGAATGTGTTTGAATTTATGTATTTCATTTATGATATTCTCACTGGAACTGTTCCTGGTGCATATAAAAATACTTTACTCAAAATTGCATATCAAGTGTATGTAAAAATATAACAATAAATATCAAAAATATTTTTGTCCGCTCGCCATTCGATTTTGCATTCGTAAAGTTCAAGGTTTGAATATAGGTAAGTCTAAAACGAAAATATAGGAGTTTATTGCTTTTGTTGATCTTTAATTGTCCTATTATGTATGCAATTTTAAAAAATCACCTTATTAATAAGTGTTTAAAATGTTCCTAAAACTTTATTATTATCACAAATTATAGAAAAGTTATCTACATAAATATCCCGACCTGAGTACCTACACAAATAACTAGCGAACCGCCCCGGCTTCACATGGCGCCACCTATCCGATCCCAAACTACACAACAAACATACGGAGCCTTAATTTTGATATATAGAATGATCACAGCGTGTAGTTCCTATGAAATGAGCAAGTTTTACAATTGAAAGACTCATGAAATAGCGAAAAACTATCAATTGCTTCTCATATGAGACTAACTCAAAAAATGGGATTTTCAATAAAATTCGTTAGGATAAAAACTGAACAAATCATCAAGTAAATCATAAATATAGAAAAACGATAATAATAATAATAATATAATAATAATAATAATATATTATTATATAATACCTAATTGGCATGGTAAAAAAAAGTCAAAGTAACTAAATTTGAAACGTGCACTGGTTAGAGTTTTAAATATTCGAATTTATTTTAAAGTACTATCAACAGATAGAGCTTTTTATTTAACCGACTTCAAAAAAAGGAGGAGGTTATCAATTCGACTGTATTTTTTTTTTTTTTATGTTTGTTACCTCATAACTTGCGACTGGGTGAACCGATTTTCATGATTCTTTTTTTATTCGAAAGCTGGTGCTTCCCGTGTGGTCCCAATGTCACCATTTCAGGATCTGATGATTGGATCTTGGAGAAATCGAGGGCAACCCTCAAATTTTATTGGCTGACACATAGTTTTTCGCAAATCTTATGAAGTAATTTAAGTACTTGCGTATGGAAATCATCATCTCATGTACCTGAGCTGATGATGGAAGGTACAACTCCTCAAGTAAGAAAACTATGTTTGTGTTCGCATATCTCCGGAACTACAAGTCCGATTTAAGTAATTCTTTTTTGTTGTACTAGGTATCGTTCAACTTAGGGAATACTGTAATTTCATCAAAATCGGTTCAGTAGTTTTTGAGATAGGGAATGAATTAAAGAGATGTTAACGATGTTATTACCGGTGCTACGGATTACAAAATTCTAGTGCACATGGAAGAAAATGATGTATTTGACAAGAATTTTGGTTGAATGAAAAACTAAAAAGAGTAAAATAAAAACTTTTTCTAAAAAAAATGTGACCGCCTTCAAAAACAACCACAAAAAAGGGTAAAATAACCTACAAAACTTTTCTTTCGGAAGTCGGTGGCAAAAGAGACAATGAAATTAATAAAAAAAGTCACCGACTTCCGAAAGAAAAGTTTTGTAGGTTATTTTACCCTTTTTTGTGGTTGTTTTTGAAGGCGGTCACATTTTTTTAGAAAAAGTTTTTTTTAAATGAGTAAAGCATATTTTAAAATTTCGTTATTATTTTTCTTCTAGAAAAGAAAACAAACAAAATTCAGTCATTATTTTATCGCTTGCATTTTTGAAGGCTGTGAGGTCGTGCTCTTAATCAAATCTGTACCCTTAGCACGAGTTTTCAGTATTTGAGACGTAAAGTAAACTGGAACTTTGACAATTTCAAATTGACAATTTTCAAGGAAAAAATTAGTTCCTTCTTCGCACACCAGAGGCGCTGTTCCATTTGATTAAATACAAGAAACGCTGTAAATACTGGAAAGACGCTGTAAAGTAAAATAGTGTAAACTCGTGCTAAGGGTACTGTACTGCAACCTCGCCTTAACATATAGAATTGAGTGCGATTGCCACTTAAGAATGTCGTATAACATCAGGTAATACCGACATGCGTAGAAACGTAACTTCCTTCCACTTAATTCGTCTCGCACTTAGTCATTGCAAAATTCTTAGGCAGCTTCTTATTTAGCGAGAGATGACATCCAGCGCTAATAACACATTTCCGCAATCAATTTACTACGTAACTAATTTGCTATCAACAAAATAAGCAGCTGTTTATTTCTTTTTTTTTTACAGTCGTATAATTTTGAAACCAGGTAAAATCTGTCATCTGACGTAAAATATTACTCATCAGAGATACCTACTTCGACTTTCAGGTCCGTCTAACAGCAATATCAAGCTAACTAATCGTCTATGATTCATTCAGTCGGTTACGAAGCACACGAGAAAAATGTTGTTCAAATAATAATCTTTATTTAAGTTTATTTTGCAAATGTAAATAATTTCCCTTCTCCTTCTCTCTCTTTACCTTTTCGTTTGCCATCTATAATTTGTTCTTTATGGCGCGAGTAACCTGATCTTTGGCCCGATGATAACCAATGAACACAAAAAGCTAATAAATGATACAAGCAATTTAATTAATTGATTATTTGTTCATAAAGCCCTCACGCTAACTGTACTCTGTAAAGGGTGCACCGACGCCGACGCAGCGAGTGAGAGCCTCGTCTGGAGAAAGTGCGCAAAGCCCTGTTATGGCGGCATTTCTCATTCCTCCGCCAGTGCCTTTTCTCCTATTATTCGCGTAAATATGTCACTTCGGTATTGCAAGTACAGCTATAATTTCTTATAATGCACGTTAAATATCAGTAGCACCATTCTTAAGATATTGATATCTAGTAAAGATACCTAACTAACAATGAAAGGCATCGACCCGGAACTTTGAAACCACTTGACTGCAAATAAGGTACGGTAATTACAATGGTGTTCAGACACCAGAATAATAAACTTATCATATCATAATCTTGACTTATCTAGTAAATAAGGACGCAGTGATAGACAAACTTACATTTCAATACAGTTAATTATATACCAACTAGGTACCTAGGCATTAGGCATACAGCACGATATAACTCTAAAATGCTTCGTATTAACCCCTAACTTTTAATACCAAGAAAATCTTGTTCTAAAGATTGCTTGCAGTCGTTACAAGATGTGCTTGAAAATATGGAAAGCGTGGTGTGCATCAACACAAGAGTGTGACCTCTGCGAGGCGCGCGCGGCAAGGTCACGAACGCGCGTGCGCCTTAGTCGTGACCCGCTCGCGCGCCCAGCCTAACACCACACTCCGCAATTCTCGTATCAATGAAAAAGATAATAGAGTATACAATCATTTGCACTTCAACTTGAATACAATGTCTCGGCTGTATCTAATGCGACACCGGTGGTATTCCGGCCCGCTCCTAGGGCATATCGCCTCTTAATACTAGACAAGCCAGATGCTTTTCTAAGGGTAACTACATGCGTCATAATACCTAATCAATTCAATTCATGTCGAACCATTTACTATAAACATTTTATTTAATATTCATGACGAGATAGAGCATTCCGTTTCGCAAATCGTGACGAGGTATGAATCTTATAAATAAACGATTGAATTTGGACAGCAAACCCACGGTCTTGTTTATTTTACATTGTAGGAACAATTAGTAATATTCTAATCTGCCATCAAGTAATGTTACGTTTTTATAATTTGATAGTTACGTACAATTCTTCAATTCATTAGCATAATGGTGTGCTAGTGTGCCTATTAGCTTATAGTAAAATAACGAATTCGTTTTCCGCAACAAAAAATGAGTCAGCGCGAACCTACACTAAATATAAATGAAATAGCGCCTCGCTGAGATCATAGACGGTTTTATTTGCAAAGTTTCATAATAACCTATATAGCTGTTAGAATATTTATAAGACATAAATATTCTAGACTTTAAACAAACAACATTTAAGATATTATATCGTCATTATTTCGTAGAAGTTTATAGGGATTGCATCCTACAATGAAAGCAACCTATAGGTTAGGTTTGTACATACTACATGAGCTTAGACTTAAAATGATTGAAACTAGAAATATAATACACAGCATCCAGATCTAATCCTCAAGTAAACAAAGCATTGGCACGAGAAGCGGATCATTTGAACTTAACCTAATTATGTAAAGACAATAATATAAATTCAAATCACGTAACAATAATGTGAGCCAAGTCACCAGCTGGTCGTCTTTACATTTTTCATTGAGTCGTAAACCGGAACAAAGTTGAACTAAACAATAACTTGTAGTTTCAACAGACTGATGTACAATGCAACCTTTTGAATAGGTCTGAAGGTCGTGAACTCGGCACTGAAGACAACGTAACGCGAAATCATTGCACCTACGTAATAACACACTTTGCACTTAGCTCTTAACTATTCAAGTGTTTACTTGCTATGTCACTTGTGTTTTACGAACCTATTATGTTAATTCTACTAGCATAAATTCACAGATTTGACCGTGTGGATTTGGGTAATTGTCCCATGGACTGAAAATATGTTTTAATCCAGGTTAAAAACTATATTTCTGTCAAACATGTAAAGTTGATTTTTTTGCGTGAAAGATACGAGAACCTCTAAAACTTTCGCATTTTTAAAGGCCAAAAGTTATAGGTGATACAAAATCCAAACGTGGTTATTGTAATGACGACGACAATTTGCTTATTTCATTATAAGCAGACATAGAAGGAGATCAGTTAGAAGTAACGGTTGATTGTCGTGTGCCTTATACGTTGGTGGTAGAAGAGAGATGGCCGGGAAAGGGATACATTATTCAAGGGGATCATTTACATCGCGACGCGGCGGACGTGGTGGATCGCCACTCCTTGTATGTGCGTCAGTGGCGCGTACGGAACCCACTGCGCCACACAAAAAACCTTCCATATCGCTCCTTGAGGCTTTCCTTTTTTTAATGTACTCCAAGTATTCGCTTAATGATCCAACACAACGTCCATCCATAGATTGCATTCAATTTAAAAGATAAACTTTATCTTTACCAAGTAGGCAGCCGATAAAAACTTTAAAAATTCCTTCGTATTGATGTTCATAAAAACGTTGTTATTTATTTAACAATTAACGGTAAATTAAAGGTATACTTGGCAATTGATTTGTACAAAAAGTAAATAAGTTCATATATGTGTACAAAAAAGAAAAAACTCTTTAATACAGTAGCAGGTACTTGTGTGAAAGATTGTATTACATGATACGCAATCTATGGAATGGACAGACGAGCTAACGATGGCTATGTGGCTTGCAGACAATCCCTAATAATTCATTGTTAGATAGACTACTAACATCAGTAACATTACTATGTTCTACGTACTTTATACCGCAGTTAGTTGACTCTCACAAAACGCATTTAATTTATAATTTTCTAAGCAACTGAGAAATGATAACGTCTTTTCTTAGTTATTATTCATAGAGATTAAACTGGTAATTAATGATGTTTACGACTTAAAAGTATAAATGGGTTATTTATTGAGACAAAATATATTTATTATGATATAGAGGAACGACTTTATGGAAAAAGACATGCTTCAGAGACCTCAAATGAATTCCAATCAGGGCACTAGAAAAATCTTTTAATTATCTTTTTAGTACGTAGATAATTAATTAAGTAATTGTTTTATTAATTGCTAATGAATTAATTAATTGTTTATGATGTTTACGCATCCGTACAGCAGCCCATGTTTATTACGTCTGCGAAAATTACATATAAAAACTTCGCCATCATATATACTACGGTTGGAATGCCACGTATTAAAGTGCATGGTGATAGTTTATTTTAAAACTTCCTGTTTGTTACAAGGTATAAAAATAAGTATGTGAAAAACCGTATTATAAATCAGATCTTTTAAATAAACATAACAGGCCTGTGACAACCCTACAGATAATGATTAACTATGTTTACTAAATGTAAAAGTGGAACTCGATTTCTCGGAAAAAAAAACCGGACAAGTGCGAGTCGAACTCCCTCACAAAGGGTTCCGCCGTGCCATTAACTATAAATGACGACAAAATCTAAAAACGGCTGTGGGGAGTATGAGAGTTGGGAGCCTTAAATTAAATGTTTATTTTATACTGTGTGAGGATTTCAACTGTCTAATTATCACGGTTCATGAGATATATCCTTCATACAGACAGCCAGACGGAGTCTTTGTAATAGCGGGTGCCCTTTCACCCTTTGGGTACGGAACCTTAAAAATCTTGCTTCAATTTAAACATAAATAAAAACTTACTTCATCAATTTTGCAAGTCCACAAATATCGATTACTTTAATAATTACATTGGCATCCGAAAAACATTCGTGTGACGTATGTAGGCGAGTGAGAGGCGCGCCCTTGTCGCGGTCCTTGCCACAAAGTCGTCGTCAGTTCGGACCCCGGCCGTACACCCTGCTCTCGAGGTCGACTGTCGAGCTATAAGAGAGAATGTATTTAACCTTAAAGTCCTATCGGGTGTAAACCTGACGACGCGATGTTAAAATAATAAATCTGTGACTTTTCTACACTACATATTAAGCTATTGATTTTGTTTGGTTGAAAGCGCTTTTCTCAGGAACTTCTGGTTCGAATTCAAAAATTCTTGTTGTGTTGGATAGTTCTTTTATCCAGGAAGAGTTATTAGTTAAAAACATAACGCTACAATCAATAGGAGTCGAGCAGCATGGTGAAACAACGGGGATTATGTGATATTTTTCAGCTTCCTCTGTAAACGTTTTCGTATTAAATCAATTAAGTTTGAGTTGTCATTATTTCGACCATGACCTATTCTATAAATTCTTGTTACTTTCATAGCTCAGTGGCTATAATATGTGGCCGTCAACTAGGCAGTGTTTAATTTAATGTTACTAAGGGTTAGTACACACCCAGACCCTACGTGACGCGATGTAACGACAATCATGGAAATGTGTACCTTTTCGTGTGGTATAGTAAGTCTAAGTTTAGTTAGAGAGTATGAGTCGCTATTAAAAAGTGCGTTTGGCGCCGCGCTGCGTCGCAACTTCGTTGCAATGTGTAACTTTTCGTATAGTAAATATTATTAATAGTTAGATTTTGTGTGCGCCACGTTGCGCGTCTCGGTGTGAATTGACCCTTAGGCTGAACTCTTGACCGCTATAAGTATGACTACATATTAATGGGGGTCAAGTTCAGCCTTAGTTAAATTAAGGAATTTGAATCAGAATTCGTTCATAAATCAGGCTGGAACAAAGCCCATTGACACTTTCACAGTAATTAAAGACTATACATAAAGACTACTTTCACAGTAAGTATAAAAATTGGTATTTGTAACCTGATATAAACTACCACCTAAGTACCTCACACGCTTCTTTTTCGAGATTTTGTCCAATCACCAAAAATATAAAGAGTCGTCAACTGGACCCACTTGCTTCTGGACCCGTGGGCCCACTTTGTCATATAATTTACTTCTGGACTCAATCCAGATAACTAATAAAAATACAATTAAAGAAACTATTGTTTATAGCGCCCAGTGGAGACAGTCACTCACAAAATTAGTTAGACAAAATAAAACAAAACGCTATTCAGTAAAGTTTATTCTAAATACATGTGAAATGTGAACCCACAAAAATAAAAGATTCAGGTTTACTCCGTGACTGTACTAATAATGAAATTAGACAGCGGGTCCAGTCGACCCCATTCTAAAGATTGGGTCCAGTTCACCAAAGATTCATACTAGACGATATTAGAAAAATATTCCTACTGTATACAATTAGCAGACATCGATCAACTATTAAATTGACCACGGCACGACCACGGTATCCATTAGTTCATATTTAGATATAATTACATATACAATCGCCTACGCTTACGTTAGATAAGGTTCACTGCTATACCTTGGAACGTTCAACAATCTCAAGCAACAATCTTCAACATTTTTGTTTCTCCCGCAAATCAAATTATTCTTACATCCATGTTTTACAAGACGGGGGAAATTGATTACATTATTTCCAAAAAAAATATTCATCGTTAACTTTTATTTATAACGACCTCAGGGGTTTCCAAGAAAAGATCATATATCTAAAGATGCTTGACATATAAAATTGTTGTTATTTGTTATTTATTTAGGCAGGCATTTATTTAGCAAATATACGAAATTACAATGTGCATATCAAAATCATACGAACGATTGTTTTTCATTATTATCCACTATTTTTATTATTCCAGGTGGAATTCCAAATATAAAAGCTCAGTCGAAGTATAAAGGCATTTATCCCTACATTTTACCAGCGCCAACAATTTACATATATTTTTGCCGCCTTTATCGAGTTCCAATTATACAGATAACGAATAGTTTATGTTAACTGTCCACGAGAATTGTAAAGTAGATACAAACGCAATAATTATGAATCGGTATCAGAAATGCATTACATTTACATCAATTTACAGCTGAAATTTTGCATAACACTTGCTCCAGGAAGTAGAAATGGTTTACAGTTTACTGGCACATGGAACATTGGTATTCTGTTAATAGCTTCAGGTATCTATTTTAGCTTGAGGAATTATTTTATAAATGAACAATGTTTTATAACCATCTGTCAATTTAGTATTTGGCGATATTTACTTTAATAAATCCAAATTATTAAAGAAGAAAAGTAATAACTTTTCCTGGTATTCCACACTTTTACCACCAATCACCAATATTGAAACTAAATAATAAACGTTAGCCAATGGTATTATAAATAAAAAATCATAAATATAATTTTCTTCGATTAAAAGAATCTTTTTAAGGGCAAGACGAGACGTACTCTTCAAGAACTTAATTTTCTGGTCATATTTTCATTTTATAATGTAAATGCGTCCTAAAATTGGCAGCGGTTTCACCCCCGCCTTCGTCTTTGTATAATAAAAAATATAAATATCACAAATGTCCTAAATCAAATCATAATTTACATACGAGTATCTGGGAAAAATCTAAAACAGGTAACAATCGGACAGAAATATTTACATCATTTGTAATTTGGAGTAAGATATTATGTATTGGATATTTTTTGAGAAGAAGAGGAAGGGTGGGTACATATTTATGTATAATTTAATATCATGTGAGCGATGCATGATATAATACTTAACCTTTATGCGTGCTTTGTTCTTGCAAACGTGGGCCCACTAAAAGACAAAATTTATTTAACAACTTGCAAGTTTTATAGCGCACTATATTTTTTGCAACAATCTCTGACGACATATCATAAAATGTGACGTTTATATATTTTTAAAGTTTATACCTCGCGAGTAACGTTTCCAAATATTTCTCGCCGATATTTACATGCAATGACAGAAGTGGCCCTTACTGTTTCTTTATTATGCATAAAGTATGAGAAAGGTCGACACAATGGGCTCTACGATGCGGATGTACATATTGGGAATATACATGTATATATACGTCGTCCAATAGTGTATACTGCACTTTCCTAATTAACAGTTATTACGTACTTACTGCTATCTTCGTCAGATAAGAACGATTTACGTTTATAGGCATTTTCATTGGAGACGCCAGTTTGGGCATTTTATGTTATTTTTATTACTTTGGTATTGTGAAACATTGTTTTCTAGTGGTTATGTCGTTAAACCGAACTATAATACTATAATAGAGAGGTATAAATGTGATATCTATATAGGTTTCATCTGTAATTTTGGAAACCCTAAATTCGTAATTTTGCCTGAAATAAATGAGTCTTATTTATTGTGAAGTGATTTATTTAGGCAAATTATATATTAATTTATACTCATTAATAATTTCCCATGCTTTTTGAAATGAACAGTTTCCAAGATGCAGTCAATATTGTTATTACCTTCTTGTAGTTCTGACTTCTGACTCATCAAAAGCATTTAATGGAATAGTTTAAATACATAATCTGGGTGTTAATAAATACTGTACTTCTACATCAAAAGCTGTTGAACAAATAAAAATAAAAAGTAATGTAAAAAGCAAAAAGACTGCAATGTACAGGGTATTATTAGGCTTTAACAAATTACAGAACTTAACATATTTGCACGAGTCGATTAATAATTATAATGAGGCAAAGTCGCCGTCCGATTCCTATTTAATCGAACCCAATTATAACAAGTTATTTATGGAAGCAATAAGTCACAGTAAGCTAATATATAATTTGAATTTCAAAAAGCGATATGTCACCAGCTGAAAAAATACTGTATTGTTTAATAAATAAAATAGCTTTTACAAATGTCGATTTACATCAATATTAAATTAACAGTGCCGAAATGCTAATATAACTTAATTACTTTATAAATGCATCGACCATTTGTGGCATTCTATATGACTCATCTATATTATGTCCAAAACAGTTGCAAGGTGTTAACAGTTACGAAATATTATAAATTTATCATCAACATTTACGAGTAAATACATAAATTCACAAAGCTCGTGGATTTTTCCCATGGAGTATGCAGCGACTTACATCATCTTTACATCTAAAGATTGATACATCTGGCCCTAAAAAGTATGTTGAGTGAAATACAATAAAATAATAATACGAATGGTGACAAAATTCGCACAATGGTCAATTGGTCACGGACAGTGTTAATATTGTGAATTGCCAGTATGTCGGTTTTACGAATTTTCAAACAATGGGTCAACAAAAAAAATATGAATTGCTTTACAATTCATAAAATGAAAAATAGTTCTATTCATATTACGACCCTGATAAAGTGAAGTTTTTAGACCCCTTTGGAATACAATCAATACTTCAAATCCAATCATTAGTTGCATAACACAGGTTCAAAGGTTTTCATATCCCACTTAGGGTTGCCATACGTCCGGAATTTTCCGGACATGTCCGGTAATATAGTGCTTTGTCCGGAATGCGGGGGGAATCCTAAGCCACCAGGAATTTCTACAATCCAAAATAAAAATCTTAACAAATCAATAAACAGTAAAAATAAAATAACAGTTTGTTGGCGCGCCCGCGTAAAAAATTCAAAACTTTGTTTCGGTTTACACATGCACGATTTATTGCGAAGAAATCCGAAAATTTCATCCGATGTCCGGAATTTGCTCCGGAATTTCGATTTTTCCATCCGGGAACCCCACTAAAATTAACACGTAACTAACTAACCTTTCATCCTTTATTCTCATCATCATCATTCTTCATCCAAATTTTGACTTTATGATAATTAATCTGTACAAGTACACACAATTTTACAATACCATGTTCTTTCTATCTATTATTCATAAAACTTTGTTGTGGTACGTATTTCTAGGCGTTAATAATTTTCCAAGTTCCAGGATCTACATAGTATTTTACCATATAATATATAAGGTATCTCATAGTGCCGCGTGATGTCATATCGGCCCATAAATGTCCACTATAGAACATTGGCCTCATAACAGACCACGTCAATGAAATGTCTCAAGACTTTGAGACGGAGATATTCTATCATAACTATGTATACCTACATTTTAATACCTTTTTAGAGTTCTGTACTCAAAGGTTTAAAGGGGGACCTATCACTAAGACTCTTATTATGTCTCTGAAATGAAAAATATAAAATCCTCTCGTCCTGAGCGTGGTGTTTTCTTTGGTGTAACCATAAACATCTCGGCGACTCCTAGGGACTTTTCGGAACTTGTACAACTGCGCTGTCCGTCTGTCTGTATGTTCGTCTATCACCAGGCTATATCTCATGAAACATGACATTTAGAAGGTTGAAATTTTCACAGATGATAATATGTATTTCTGTTGCCATTAAAACAACAAATACTAAAAACAGAATAAGCCTGTTGATCTAGTGGTTAGTGACCCTGACTGCTATGCCGGAGGTCGTGGGTTCGATTCCCACCCAGTACAAATGTTTGTGTGATGAGCATGATCATTTGTTCTGTGTCTGGGTGTAATTTATCTATAATATCTATGCATGTTTTTAGAAATATATAAGTATGTTTATCAGTTGTTTAGTACCCATAACACAAGCTCTGCTTAGCTTGGGACTAGATGGCGTTGTGTGATAGTTGTGGAATATTATTATTATTATTATTTAAGGGAGCTCCCATACCCAAACATGGTTTTCTTGCCGTTATAAAAGTAGATAATGGTACGAAACACTTCGTGCGCAAGTCCGACTCGCACTTGACCGGTTTTTCAAAGAGGATGCTGTAGAAATGATGCTGACCCTTTTCTTCATATCTGTATATTTTATGGTAGAGATAATAAAAGCGATTTCTGCCATTTTTCATCGTGGTCACTCTAAGAGGAAAGCTCAAGACCGGGCTTAGTGGCGTACCTTGGGAGAGGCATAAGTCCAGCAGTGGAAGAATACAGGCTGATGATGATGATGATCGTGGTCTTTTAGATGATCGTAGTATAAATTGATGAAATACAGGAAGATGGTGTTCATCACTAACACCCTTATTAATAAACGCGAACTTAACTTACAACCAGTGTAATCTTAAAATTAACCATATATTTTTACGGATTAACTTTGGCATAACTTTACTTCACAATTTATTAATAAGGAAGATAATGTTTTAGAACGTTGAAAAGACGTCCACTAACAGATAACGGTTTTTATTGACCATACCTTCTATGGTTCGACGTGCCCTAAAGCACTGATTTATAATATTTACAATATAAGTAACTAAAGTGTATTGGTAGATTTTGTGTTGGAAAACTTTCGGTAAACTATAATCTTGATGTTTATTGAGTAAAGTCAGAAGAATTCCAAGGTTTGTTGAACCTTAAAGATTCTTAACCAATATGTTTAATTATTATATCGAATAAAACATTTCTTTATATGCTTTGTCAGAAACGGCAACCAGAAAATAATATTTTTTAGAAGACGATAATCTTAAAATTGGCCTGAATTGAGATTATATGTACCCATACATTATTATAATGGCGAGCCGTATAACGAATCAAGTTAATAAAAACGTACATTCATATACTTATAAGGTAAAGCTAGCCTTGTTGACGTCCGTCTCTCTCTGTCACTCAGATCAATAGCATGTTCCGTCTTTATCACACTAATAAGCTACAACACACGGGCAGCCTCCACGCACTCATGCACAACGTATCATTGTGTGTGTACATCGATGTCAATGTGATGAATAAACAGTTTCTCCGATTTTACGATTCAATGATTATAGATACCTATCTATGCAAAGTTGTTTAATGATTTTGAAATACTTAAGTGTTCTTGGGAAAGATTTTAAAAATAAAACAGTCTATAAATTAACGCAACAATTAGACAATTACTTAAATTATTGTCAGAGGTTATTATTGTTATCTCATTATTATCAACGCTAAAGGTTCCGCAGTTGAACTGTGTAGACAGTAACATTGGTTTAAACTTGACCAAAGCCGTCAGCTATTAACTATTACATCAAACGTCGCGAAAGAATGATATCGGATGATCTTACACACCACATTGTTGATTTACAGACGCAATCAAACAGAAAAAGTCGCGCGGCAATTTACAGAAACATTCTAATTAACGGTGAGCCGCTCCTCGTAATTTCTGAGAATTTTGATGTAAAATAAAATTGTAATACGCTGATCAATCGATCTTGAAGCCAAACGCGTATTTTGTCGGCGCTACAGGAGGCCACTATAGAGTACAGCCTTAGCGTACCTAAATCATGACTGAGCAAAAATAACGACGACCTGCGTGCCATACACGATGACTGAAATAATGGACGAGTTTCTTTATAAAATTAATTCAAGCACGCTCTGTAAATGAAAGCTCAATATCAAAGCAAGAACGTCTTATACCTAGTCACAGATTGTTATATTATTTTATCACAAGCTAAGACCACAGAAATGGCCATAATTTCTTCAGATGTAAAGTGAGATTGTCACAAACAAACTGGTTTTAAATTAGTGACGATAAAAATAAACAACGACCTTTAAATGGAATGTATTTAAAAACGACTTTAGTATTAATTGGTCAGACTTTAATAAGAGCACGTTTAATTATCGGCACAATCACTATGTACAAAGGGTAAACAACGGGATTGAATGTGGCCACGAAAGAGAGGCTAACCACAAAGGAATCCCCGAACTCACAAAAAAAGTTGCGTATCTCTATGAATATTTAACTTCCCTTCCTGGTTGGTCGTTGTATTTTCAGTCCTAAGCTCTACAGCCATAGAACTTATTTTCATTCATCGCTGAGCCTCTACACCATCGTTGATGTTCGATTCCTAACCTTGATGTAAGATAATAAAATCCTATAATGGATTTGCTGTTGTGTAGTCGTGGTTACAAAAAAAAGAATGAAATATTTTATCTACTTCTGGGTGTGGATGTGATACTTCCCTTTCGAAAAACATTGACTTTATAAAAATATAGTGGTTATACGCTGACGTTAACAATAATGCGCGTAAACACTGGTTTTATACAAATTGTTTTGTGTTTTAAACCTTATTTATTCTTGTGACCTTTAAAAACATTCAATCTTAATATTGTTCATAAAGAAATAAATATACATAAATAGGTTATCCAAAAAAACAAACTGCGTCATCAAGCAAAAGTTGTAGAAATTGTATCTTATTCCGTGCTACGTCATCGTTTAATATAGAATATCAATAAAATCAGAATAAAATCGAATCGAAACGAAGTATACGAACACTAAATAAAAAAACCGGCCAAGTGCGTGTCGGGCCACGCACAGTGTAGGGTTCCGTAGTTGCCCATCAAAATATACTTATGCGAACTAACTAAACTGATTCGCTGAATTTAATTTATAAAAGAAGAATTTTCAAAATCGGTCCAGGAGTCTGAGAAATCGGGCAAAATACATTTAAAAAAAAGATTACGACGAATTTAGAACCTTTTTTTTTGAAGTTAGTTAAAAATAGTTGACGATAAAAACCTACCTATCCCCAAAAAACATACCTATTAAAGCTGTAAAAATAAAGTTGACAAACTTACATTTGCAGTTGAATAACATGTTCTCCGATACATTTTGTTTAAGAAAAATATTATCCAAGTACATTTTATAAGTTGGTCGACTATTACTCGTAAAGTTGTAAAGCCTACTAAGTCATGACAATTTTCTTTTAAACTTCGTTATATATACTACTATTGTGAATTTTTTCATACCCCCACTCATAACCGTTTAGCTGGTAGAGGGGGGGGACACTCGAGTCGAGCAAAATTTAGCACTTTAAAGCTTAATATTTCACAAACCAATTTTTTTATCAAAAAATTGTTAATGGAAACTGTCAATATTTTTTAAAGACCTATTTAATGATACCCCACACTATGGGGTACGCGAGAAAAAAAAATAACATCCCCACTTTACGTGTACAGGAGATACCCTAAAAAAAAATATTTTACGAGATTTTATTTTACCACTTTTTCGGCACAACAAATCCATATATTTACACCAAATTACAGCTCTCTAGTACTGTGCGTCTCTGAGCTAAACTGCGGACAGACGGACGGACGGACGGACGGACGGACGGACGGACATGGCGAAACTATAAGGGTTCCTTGTTGACTACGGAACCCTAAAAAGAAATATTTATTTTCCATCAATCGATCCACATTATTCTTTAGTTCTGAAGAAATTGTATCCCCCGTTGAGATGCTGGCTCGTCGGTGCCTAAAGTTACATAGCAACGTGTGTGTGTATGTGTGTGTGTTTGTATGTGTGTGCGTGTGGGTACCTTCAACCTCCATGTGATGGGAAGTGAACCCTTTACGCGGGGAAACCGTTTTTTATTTGCACTCGGACAGCGGCATCAGGTAGAAAGGATGATCGTTAATTTTTAAAGGACACACTGATCTTTGAGTTTGAAAACAGTGCCTATTCAATATGTGGTGAGCAAACTGAGAGGGTTTTTTCTGCGTTTTTGTAACATACTATACATGGCTTCATTAGTATCCTTTGCAAAAAAAATTAAACTTTTTGGAAACGTCGGACCTCTATGAAAAACGAAAAAAAAATTGGAAAAAGTTTTTAGTACAACAACATTAAACAAAATATCAGACCTCTATGAAAAAAAAAACAGTATTTTTTGGAAAAAAAAATCTAACATAACAACATAAAAACAAAAATTATACAGACAATGAATCATAGTTTTCAGTGAGTGCTACGAAACGCGCCCCACCGCTATGGGAGTGTGCGGAGCGCACGTTGATGTCTTTTGCTAAGAGCTTTCAATATCTCGCGCTTTCACGAGTTTATTGACTCCTCGTCGTAGCCAACGTAGTACAAGGTTCGATTCTTTGCCATGTGAATTTTGTTACATACAGTATTAATGTACATTATATATGTATCAGTATTAGAGCTGTACACACATAATACTGAAGTACGAGAACTAATGTTGTGCAGCTACGAAAAAGTACTACTAATTTTTGAAACGTGATGAAATAAGGCATTAAAAGCAGTTAATTTTATAAATGTATAATATTTGTTATGGAATGCATCGTGGACTGCATGCATTCCATAACAAGTAATATAATATGAACATATATCAATTTGTTGAGTAATTATATTATTTTATCAAATATAAAATCATTGATCTGTTATCCCATATTTATTCATTTCTATCTTCCAAGACAATCATTGGTTGCTTGTTTAGTATTTTTGCCACACCATGCCTGAAACCATTTTTATTTATAACATCTCTGTAATTTTGATCACATATCATAAACAGAAACAAATAACGACGCATTCTTTCAAATACATTTCAAAATTACTTAAGCCTTTAAAACATTAAAAGAAATTAATTTACAATATTAAAACCAAAGTGATGTTCACGATAGGTATGGCAACTTTCGTGAAACCGACTAAAGTCGAAGCCGCCCGATAAAAAGTACATAACTGTTATGATTTCCAAAAAAAGCAGTTTACCAGCCAAATAATTACATTAAATAATGATTGGGGCGAGAACCCGGGCGATGGTAAGCTCATCTCGAGGGCTCGCAACGAACGCGAGAGAGGCAATAAAATAAGGCTGCAGCGGGTTGAGGGGCCGGGAGTAGCGGGGGGCAGGGGCGAGGATGGCGAGGCTTGTCGCCCTCAGCGGTCCAAGCCATAAGATGACGCGATTCTGAATGTCACTGAAGCTGGACATTATACATCGTCAACCGAACACGGTTTTTTAACCGACTTCCAAAAGGAGGAGGTTCTCAATTCGGATGTTTGTATTTTTTTTTTTTTTTTTTTTTTATGTTTGTTCGGGCATAACTCCGTCGTTTAACAACCGATTTGAAAAATTCTTTTTTTGTTGGATAGGATATACTTCTGGAATGGTCCCATTAAAATTTTATCGAAATCGGACTAGCACTTTTTGAAAAATCAACATAAATCAACAAAAACCTAAAAAGTTTTCAACTTTGTCTACACCGATTACTCCGAGGTTTCTGGTCCGATTTCGATGATTCTTTTTTTGTTCGATACAGTATATCTGCCATTTGGTCCCACAAAATTTTCATTAAGTTTGGTGCAGTAGTTTTTATTTTTAGTTTTTATACATGGGCGTTGTTATTTTCCGGTGCTACGGATTACAAAATTTTAGTGCACATGTAAGAAAATTATGTACTTGACAATAATTTGGGTTGAATAGTGAAACTAAAAAGGATAAAATAAAAAACTTTTTCAAAAAAAAATGAAACCGACTTCAAAACAACCACAAAAAAAGTTCAAAATAACCTACAAAAAAACTTTTCTTTCGAAAGTCGGTGACAAAAAGTCAATGAAATAAAAAAGAAAGTCACCGACTTTCGAAAGAAAAGTTTTTTTGTAGGTTATTTTGAACTTTTTTTGTGGTTGTTTTGAAGTCGGTTTCATTTTTTTTTGAAAAAGTTTTTTGCACTTTACGATGATATTTTAATGATTTGAAATGCACATAAATAATATGTAATGTTATACACATTAGGGATGAGTCCTAGTGAAGTAATTTTTTCTCTAACCAATTGCACTTTATACGCGGCGAAAATTATGCAGAAGATTATTAAAAAAATAAAACAACTTTTTTTAAATGTAACCTTAAATATCGCTCGCCGCCTTTGGCGCATACCGTGGTACAACAAAAAGTCATCATTAAAGTGTTGGAGGCGCGGCGGGTGAGACCCGCAGCCTCTCGCTCCGTCCTAAACGATTCAGCCGAGTTTTTATCACTTACCAATCCATATCGAGCTTATTTATTCATTTTTACTAAGAGCTCTCCCGTTTTAATTTCCCTTATCAGCATCAATACTCTCGAAACTATTTATACGTATAATCATGAAATATAAAGATAGACATCGGATATGTTCTTCAAAAATATGATACAATATTATATCGAATTAGTATTTGTTACAAATAAAAATGGGTAGATGGACCTTCAAAACACACTTTTCATCAAATCTTGATGATCATCAAAACAATCCTAATCAGAATAACAAAGACATCATTGACCACATTTTACTAAAATGTCTTCAAACGCAATCAACATATTAATGATTCAAAAACAAAAAATATTTCTGGTCAATTCCATACGCCCGCCATTCTCACGCACGACATCTCACGGGCACGAAATAGATTCCCTCCTATTTTAAGTCCATTTTCTTAATATATTCCAAAAACTGGTTGTAGAAAGAGATAACATATCTATAATTTATAGATTAACTAGTGGAAGACTTGATTATGGTAAGTGATTTTAGTTGGGAGACAGTTACGGACAGCCGGTCGAATGCCTTACAGTGTTGAAATAGTGACGTCGCCGGCTTTAACGTTCCGTAAGCGTTCAGTATCAAGATTTACTTACGTAACCCTATTTTGTAAGCTGTTTTGAGAATGAATTCAAATTTTATATTAATTTAGAAGGTGAACAGAGATGTATGCTAATTTGTTATTTGATTCTGATTGTTATAAGTATACAGTGGCGTAGCTAGGCCAGAAGGGGCCCCGTATCAAAACTTTTTTGGGGCCTTTCTAATCAAAATGTATAGTTTTGTGGAATAAATACAATAGCATCCTGACTTGTGTAACTAATGTTATTAACTGTTAAGAGAATTTTGAAGGGAGCTAGCCAGCTAGCTATAACTAAATACAGCCTTTTTGAAAATGTATTTATGTTAGGAGTTCGACAAATTGGAGCTTTATGGCCACGATAAGTTTTCATTTAAGAGCAACATTTTATATTTTTGTTTTTATTCCATCATCGGGGGCCCTTCATACTTGGGGGTAGCTACGCCTCTGTAAGTATAAAAATAGAGTATATTAGATATCATTGTAGTTCTTTATTTTCAATATTATTATTAGATTACTGATAATGGTAAACAAGTGTACGCTCACATAATTTTCCCGCTATCGTATTATAAAGGTTACGACGTGACCGAGTATCATCTACATTAGAATAAACTAATACACAGGTGCCGCTTATGAAACTTGTCTGGGCAGCAAACAGACGTAACTAATTTTACTACACGTGGTACATGCGCCGCGAGATGTGGACGAACGACATGCGATATGAATGACATGCAAGCACATGGCGATGGCGGAGGCTTTTTGCGACGGTTACGTTCAACTTGGTAACCGTCGTATTTAATGACGCCGATGAGTTACGTTTTACTAACTCTGGTTAAGAAAAAAAATAGTTAAGGTCACAGTCTACGGAGATTTATAACTAATTCTCCCTTTTTTTTCTTTAAAGTTCAAACAAGTGCTGATTTTCTTAAACTAATATTTGTTAAACATATGCTTTTGAAATGTTTTTGATTTAAAAATTCAATCCATTCGCATTATGAGTGTAGCGTTGCGAGTTACTATAAACTTAGCGGCGGTCATAATTTTTGTAGCGTGAGTAAGAAACATTTCAAAAACGAAATGGAAATTAGGAAGATTGACTTTGTATGACAAAGAACATTCAATATATCTTATTTGATCAATAAGCTACATATCCATATAAATGGAGTGTTTTAACCACAAATCCAGATTCAAATCAATGCATCAGTACAGATGCAGCATATTATGTAGGTAGCTAGTTATTGAGAATCAGAAATCCAATAAATGCCTACGCTACACGAGGTAACTCTCCAATGTGGAATTCCTACTCCTTCTGTTCATTTCCCGCAGACATAGCTGTAGGTTTTGCTATAACAATCCTTAAAATTACCCTAAAGCATAGTTAGGACCACAAGGTTTATATTACAAGGTAAGGTGAGTTAGGATTAGCATTATAATGGCAAACTGAGGTCGATACGTTTGGCAAGATCGCAGCATCGCAGTGTGTGGTGCTGGCCGGCGCGGCTCTCGCGGCAAGTTCAAGGTGAGCGCGTCGCTCCGCCCACGCGCCCGCGCTGCGCCCGCGCCGCACAACCGTTACACCCGAGACCCGACACTGGACCTCCGACACAAACACCTCATTCTTCTAAGCAAACACCACTCACTTGCACACACTATTGTTTCTAACTACACAAATCTTGACGGTCACGTGTTAACACGTTAATGAATTAATTAGACGGAATCGACCTTAACGCCTTACCGAACGATATTAATTTATTTTTATTATCTACGTTACTATTCAACATATATAATTTTGATATCCATTATGCATAATTTACCTGTTATTGTAAAAGTTGTTTATGCGATGTATATTAAAACAATATATTACCAACACAAAAAGATTATAAAGATCGAATTTAACTCGTTGCCGGAATTTCTATATTCAACTGTAGTGGAATTTCCCACTATCAAAGACACCTGGCAACAGAGACGGCGAGATATTTCCATATCACCTTACAAATTCAAAGCTATAAAATAAGATCTGATACATTTGATGTTTTAAATAGTAATAGCCATTTAGACGAAATTCAATAAAATATAGGTACAATCAGGGTTTTTTAAGATGTAAAGAATTAATGATGTGATAAGTGCAATTACGTATAGGCATCTCTTTTGTTGATTGTACATAATAAGCATTGCAATGAATTGTACCTACCACAAAATTAGTGGAGATGCACCACATTACAATGCCAACGGCACACTATGAATTAAAAGAGTTGGGTTACCTGGGAATAGTGATGACTTGTCCGAGCTCGTCGACGACGTGGTCAGCCAGCACCAGCACAGTGGGCTGGCCGGGCGCGCCCACCACCACGGACACACCGCCGTCCACCAGCTGCCCGCCGCTGCTCACCAACTGCCCGTCGTCCAGCTGCCCGCTGATCATCTCCACGCGCTTCTGATCCGGGGTCGTCGTGTATATCACGGTCTGCTTCTCGTCTTCGTATATTAAATCTATCGGAGTCTTCTCGTCCATAGACTCCATTCCCTGGTCGTAAACATCGGGCTGCACGGGCACTTTGCTATCAGTGGCGTATGCTGCCAGTTCGTGCGGCGAGTGGCGGTAGGAGTGCGCCTCCGGGGGATAGCCGTCGTCGGAGTCCATCTCGACTTTGTGAGGGTAGTAGTCGTGCGCGGGCTGCACCGGGGTCATGGTGGCGAGCACGGCGTGCGCGGGTGCGGGCGAGCGCGGCGCCGGCGACGGCGGCGAGCGCGCGCGCTCCTCGCACGGCGACGCCGACGCGGACATACCGCCGTACCTCGACACGATAGGCGACGTCGTAGTGAAGGCGGAGGCTCCAAACTGGAGCACCCCGCTCAACACTTGACTCTCCTGACTTCAACTTCTGAAAAATAACCTCTTGTCAGTCCTGTGGCAGAGTGAATGATAGTAAAGAACGTAACAACCAGTACAAGACGCTCACTTGTCTCCACCATCTGACCCAAATAAGAGATTTTACAAACCAAGGAGCACTCATTCATGTCCTGAACAAAACAAATTATACAAATAAGTATACCTGCCCAGTAAAAAAAATACTAGCGGAAAGAGTATTATCCTAAATAGATTTGGCAAAGAGTGCGTATCTAAGACGCCAAGGGCAAGCAGTAAGTAACAGCTGATTCAAATCCAGTTAGAAAAGAACGAGTATCAAGTGGCACCTGATCGGCGAGAAGCGCCCGAACTTGTTCAGCAGCCCCCTGCCCCGGCCGGCGCCGAACGAAACGAGACGCACCACCGAACGGTACAAACTGGTAACTATTGTATCCACGTGCTTGTCAAACTCGTCAGTAAACAATTATTTACAAACAAATCAGTTACGGCAAGGTTAACGTTTGGCTGTAACAGTTTGGCAAAACTGCTTTTATTACAGTCGAAGTCAACGGATCAAAATCTGACAACTTAAATTGTATTGTTACAGGAAAATACCAATACACAGACAGTGTTTAAAGCATGCAGAAACCTCTTGTACACACTAAACCTAGCTTTCATTCCCATTGTGTAAAAAGACAAAAAGAATCGTATTGGTTCAGAAGCTGTACTCAGTACTGAGAGGATACTGAGTTCTCGGTGCATTGCTACGGAGGCTGAGGCCCGAGCGCGTGAACGAGACGGAGATATAGCCGAGACAGATGCTTGAAAGTGACCAACATCAGGCTGCTATATGTATAATAAGTATGTGCGAGTGTGCATTAAGGAATTTTTCACGATATAAAACTTTGCTCTTTGTCTCTTTATGATAGTAACAACAAAAAATAAAAAGATCTAAAGCTACCTCTGCATTAAACAAACACTATCTTTAATTTGAAAAAACCCATCACTCGTTGAAATCATCGTTAACATTTCTTTGAACTCGAAAAATGTTCTTCATGACTGGCTGATTGTGTTCTTCTAGACTAGATTTATATCAATGTCATGTTACGCAACCGTCATTTTAGAATAAATAAAAATGTCAACAAAACTCTTGAACTACCCCTAAACTAACTTTCCTGAATTAGGAAATATCCATCAAAAATATCTTCACTATCAATGTATTTAGCATTATTATATTATTTTTAGTACCTAGTTTAGAATGTTATTTATTGATACCTATCGATGCATAATCTTGACGCATAAAATAAAGACACCATCTTTGTCCAATCGAAAAATTGCGTGGAGCTGCATCGCTGAACTGAAGGAGGAAAAATAAAATTACAAAAAGGCTCTGCCGCTGAGTCCGGTCGTCAAAGTGTGCACGCACACACGTGCACATGAAGCTCGCCGAGCACGTCGTTACTAGACATAAGCGCACATAATTTACTCACACGCAGGAGTGAATTGGTCATGAGATGACTGTACGCTAGCCTATACTACAACATTTATACGAATAGCACACATGTTTACGTTATAGACAAGAGTATCTAGATAACATTTAAACTGAACAATATACTTAGAGAGATATTTGAATCTAACAAAGTAACTCTAATGATACTCGTAATCAAGTTTAGTTGCACATGAGAAATATCAAAACAAATGATAAAACATGAAAAGTGAGGACATTTCGACAAACCATTGATGCAAGACGTTTCAAATCAAGATGCACTATCGTTATCACTAGCAAGTCTAGCGGAGGAGACAAGCGAGCACGTCAATGCACTGGTGCTAAGGTCGGGGGCGGCAGCGGCGCGGGCGTCCTGGCGCAGGCCGTCACGCACGCGCGTCAAACTAGTCTCGTGACGTCACGACCCGCCAGGCGAAATTACAAAACCGGCCCGGCGGCGCAACCGACTGCGCCAGCAAGCGGCGCAGCGCAGTGGCGGACGCGCTGCCGCCCGACCCCGACGCGCCACCGGCGGTTCACATACCGTGGGCGGCGTCACGACGCTGAGCACGGCGCGGGCCAGTGCGCGGGCGCGGGTACACGAGCACGCGGCGAGCGGCGCTACGGAGCGCGGGCGCAGGTGCTCTGAGCGCAGCAGCCTCCGCACGCCGGCGCCGCCGCCCCCGCGCCTCCCCGCACCGCCCGCGCCGCGCTCTCGCACGCACCAAAACGACGAATTTATCTTCCGTGCCTGCTGGCCCTCCTACTCGAGGACGTTGCCCAGGGTGGCTCCTTCCACAGAAATTCACTTCGACATTTTCTGTCGATGCATCAGTATAATACCTTGATAAATAAGAAGAAGTGTTCTCATATGAACTCTTCTTTTTTTGTTTAGAGTTGGAAATATGTTTTTTGCCTTTTGTGATATAACTGACTACAACACCGCAGCAGCGGAGAGGACGCAGCGAGGCTGCGACGCGGCGGCGCGGCGCGGCGGCGGCAGCGCCCGAGGCGAGGAACGCCGCCGCGTATCGATGGCTTGAGAGCCGTCGTCGCGTCGCGCTGGCACAGCGACGTCGGTTACCAGCCGTTACAAAATCTGCGACCTGCAACGTTGTGATTGCTCAACTTTTCGCAACTTCCCTTATTGAACTTTCATGCTACGATATATTGGCTAAATGTGGGCTTACTTTCTGCGTTATGTGATATCGAGAATTTCGGTATCATTAAAATTACTTATGAGTCGTCGATTTCACAAGAAAAAAGGTCCAGTTCAGTAAAAGAACCTCCAGTTTTGCAAGTCAACGGCTGTCATAAGTAAAAAACTAAAGGTCGATTTTACAATGCGACAGTTTACGAAAAGAATACTTTTTTATTGAGGTACTGCCACTGATGCCACTTGCTTATTGTCACGAAATCGTTGAGGTAGCCAAGTTTATCAAAGATTTATGAATGCTGGTACTGAATATACAAGCAAGCTCTTAGTACTGATAGTAGCACGTTGTAAGATAGAAGGGTACTGTAGTTTTCTCATATCGGTGTCCAATGAGTCCTGAGATGCGACTACCGATTTCGTATTACCAAGCATAGGTACTATGAGTGCGGTACTCTGTAGCGTTATAACCGCAAACAAATTAGTCACTATTTATAACGATAGTTATAATAACGAATGTAAGTAACATTTAGTATAAAGCAAGTTACAAAATCTGAAACAGTACACTCCGTGCAATAGCACCACCGGCTACCTGTGACTTGCGGTGATGGCTCAGCGAGCTCACTCGCCGGTGGGTGGCACCAGGGCTGACTGCCTCACAGCCACAATCCTGTGTTAAACTCTGGCGCCAAAAAAGGTTTACTGTGTTCCGTCGGTGCGTAGGAGTTCCACGTACTTTCAGGTGAACCCGCTCCATTTCAGGTCTCACATTTGCTTCGAGACTATAGATTGAGGCGACGAGCAAACACATTTTAAATTAAAAAAAAAAAATACAAATAATTGTTAACAGAAAATAATCCTTCACCTACATGTCACTGCTAAGTTATTGCAAGTTGCAACTTGCTATTCAGAAACTCCTGTAACACTAATACCTACAGTCTTCACCAGGCATGTGTAAAAAGGGGTGAGCCACCAACTGGACACTGCAATGAGAATCGAACCCAAAAGGACAAATTGTATCCTAATCGTATCCTAACTTCCTAACTATTTGATTATAAATGAGAGAGAATGTTTGTATAATACATTTATACGCCCAAACTATTGAATTTTGATCATCCTGAAATTTTGCATGAAATGTGCCTAAATGCTATTTATATGCATATTTTTCAAGAGGATATAGAGTACCTTTATCGCGAAAAAGACGACTAGATATTCTCAAGAAAACGTTCATATGATAAGAGACAGCACCACATGGACGATCGAATTATAAACTAACTTAGTAGTGAGTAACTTTGAAAGCCCGTGGACGTTACGTCATCGTCATCTTGATCCCAACCAGAAATAATATTCTGTTCTGGCTGTTGTTGTGGTCCCGATGACGGTGGCGGTGGACAATCGCCCTTATAATTTATCGTTATCATTTAGACCCAGACATCCTCTCTGTGTGAGTGAACGATCCATCTTCCCACAACGCGGCAACAGTGCAGGGTGTCGAGTCTGCTAATTATTAGTCAGAATGGCGCCACAATGGCGTTTCAATTGTAGTGCTTATTCGAACCATTTTTTACTGCTGGTTCGAATAAGCACTACAATTGAAACGCCATTATGGCGCCATAATGGCGTTTCAATTGTAGTGCTTATTCGAACCGTTTTTTACTCCTGGTTCGAATAAGCACTACAATTGAAACGCCATTGTGGCGCCATTCTGACTAATAATTAGCAGACTCGACACCCTGGTTGGTTGATATTCGTATGTTTCCGATTTTTTTGTTCTAATTTGCTCGCATTACTTAAATTTATGCGCACTACTACGTGAAGTTATTGAAAAGTTACTCCGTACCAGCTTTTGCCCATAGCTTTGCTCGCGTTAGTTTAGAATTTTATCGTCCATTTGGTGCCATCTAGTATTATAATTATGATCTTTTCAACTGGGCTTACGCACACTCAGCAAGACATGTCTGTCGCATGCCAAACGAACTGTGGGCACGCAAAGCTTATGATTGGTGCTCTGAAGGGATTTCTCACTTGAGAATTGGAAGGTGGCGCACAAAAGAAAAGAATGGAAGGAGCCCTTTGCCCAGCAGTGGGGCAGTACTGGCTACTTAATAATAATAAGGCCCAGTTCAAAATCATTCTGACCTACAACGCCAACGTCAGAAATCGCATAGTATGATAGTAAGTCTGTATGTAACAGACAACCGAGTTACCGATTGAAATGATGAATCGCCGGTGTGTGTATTTTAATTTATTTATATGCTTCGCGATTGCTGCCGATAACGTCAGTATTCATTTGTATTTCGATTGAACCTTTCCCGTTCAGTAAGCGTGATTCTGCTGCATTCCCTCACCGCAAAAAGAAACGATACAAAAAAACATTACATACAAAGAACGTTATTAAATAAACTTATCATTGAGCTAAATTGTTTTGTGAGAACCGTGGTGGCCCAGTGGTATCGGCCCCAACTTACGAGTTGTAGGTTGTGGGTTCGAACGCAGCCAGGCGCATTTTTTTGTGTAATTTACCACTGCTCTCAAAACGGTAAAGGAAACCGATATGCCCTAGAGACAAAAATTCGAAGACATGTGACATCTACCAGCCCGCACTGGGCAGCTTGGTGGTTTATGGCCCACTCTCTGTAAGAGAGGCCTGAGTCCTAACAGAAGAGACGGGAACTTTAAAGGGTGATCATCATCTCAGCCATAAGACGTCCACTGCTGAACATAGGCCTCCCCTTTAGATCTCCACATATACCGGTTGGAAGCGACCTGCATTCAGCGTCTTCCGGCGACCTTTATTATAGGGTGATAATGAAGATGAATTGGTTTTTTTACAGGTCATCTTTCTTTACCAATAAATAAGGAAAACAGAGATATCGCTTAATAGAAAAATGTCATGGATTCCACTTCGAGGTAGTTTCAGTTTTCTAATAGACTCCACACGACTCTTTGTCGGGAAACCGGGTACAAAATCAGAATCTCAGGCGGAATTAAGCTCGTACAGTAAATTTCTATGGGATATCGTTGTCGTGATGGCCCAAAGGTTAACACCTTGCCTCTCATGACGAGGTCTTAAGTTCAACCCAATGTGCTATTTGTTAGAAGCGATACTTTTTATTAGTGTATTTTAGTGTATTTATGTATTTTTATAATTCAGATTCAGTGTTTTTTTTTTAGATGTTAAGTATCTTATTTAGCACTAAAATCATTGAAGGAAAACATAGTAAGGAAATCGTCATCGGGATTTATAGGGTGAGAGGTACTTTAAAAAAAACAACCACAAAAAAGGGTAAAATAACCTACAAAATAACTTTTCTTTCGGAAGTCGGTGGCTTTGTTTTTTTATTTCGTTGTCTTTTTTGCCACCGACTTCCGAAAGAAAAGTTATTTTGTAGGTTATTTTACCCTTTTTTGAGGTTGTTTGAACTTTTGAAGGCTGTTAAATTTTTTTTAAAAGGAGTTTTTTTTTATTTTACTCTTTTTAGTTTAAATATTCGACCCCAATTCTTGTCATATACATCATTTTCTTACATGTGCACTAGAATTTTGTAATCCGTGTCACTCATGTACACAATAAGCTAATAAAATTCACTATCTCAAAAACTGCTGAACAGATTTTGATAAAACTTGCAGTATTCCCTAAGGTGAACGATCCCTAGTAGGAACAACAAAAAAAGAATTTTGAAAATCGGTCCACAATTGGCGGAGTAATCGCGTAACAAACACGCAAAAAGTAAAGATCATCATGTCATCCAAGTAGCCGAAATCAATAAAAATGCTCACAAAATAAAAAGTGCTGAACCAAATTGGATGAAATTTTAATGAGATCAAATTGCAAGTATACTACATCGAACAAAAGAAGAATCACACAAATCGGACTAGAAACCTCGGAGTAATCGATGTAAATACATAAAAAAAAATACCGACCGAATTGAGAACCTCCTCCTTTTTTTGAAGTCGGTTAAAAAACCCGTCATGTAACAGTGCAACAACTTTAAGAATATAACTTTTTTTTACTAACTTAAATCAAAATTCGTATAAAAATTCGCGCGCGCTCTTTTTTACGCGGTAAAATCCACAGTGGTCACAGTTACCTGCTTAGACCCGTCAGTGCCACTCCACCAGTGCCAGGCGCAAGAAGTCGCCGCCTCCTATCGCCTGCGTAAGGAAATGTCGGTGCATGCCCAAGCGGGGCAGATCCCCAGCATGTCCTCCGTATGACCCGCACAGTGGTAATGGTGACTGACGAGCGTTTCCGTCATATCTGTCACAGGAACCTCCCGTGAAAAAAGGAAAATCCATGTCCGGGCTTTACAAAGGCCCTTCGTACACAAGGTGACTCAATTTTCCGATACATTACGACTTCGGTATCCAAGCGGCTATCGCAATACAAACCCATAGAGGTTCGAACACAAGCACGCGTCAATGAATACCAAAATCGTAAGGTATCGGAGACTTGCGTCGCCTAGTGTACGAAGGGGCTAAGACTTTGCAGTCCGTCTGGCTTTCTGTCCGTCCGTATGTGAAAAAGCTATTTCTCAGCAACCAAAATAGACAGTTGTTTTCACAGATGATTTATTTTAAGATTTTGAGTCGCTCTATTGAAATGTGTACGCAGCGTCGCGTCTCGATGTGTGTTTGACCCCTAAGCCTCATTTATACGATGCAAGAACCCGCACGCGAGTTGCGTTACATTGCCATTGCGGACTTTATAGGTACAACGAATTCAGTTGATCAAACAAATACCGCAATGTAGTGAAACTCGCATACGAGTTCTTGCTCCGTCTATTCAGAGGCTTTATTTTAAAAGTGGACCTTTCACTCCTTTGGGAACTTCTATGAATAATAATAATAATAATATTCCACAACTATCACACAACGCCATCTAGTCCCAAGCTAAGCAGAGCTTGTGTTATGGGTACTTGACAACTGATAAACATACTTATGTATTTCTAAATACATAAATAGACAAATTACACCCAGACACAGAACAAATGATCGTGCTAAAAAAGTTATACTTGCAAAAGTGAAAAGGAAAAGTTATACTTGCAAAAGTTAACCACGTATAACAAACACTTTCTTATGGGATAAAGATTCTTTGGAGCTATTAATCACTGGGATATACTTAATCGTTTTAAAGTTAAAGAATTTAATGCAATTGCAATCTCTGGACATTTCAAAGCATTCCAAGTCCCTATCTGAACACGAAAACTGGTCATAACCATGGGCGTAGCCACGGTGGGGCAGGGTAGGACTTTACACCCACTCAGTCTCACCTGTAAGGTACCTAATCAAACGTAAAAACTAAATTATCTAGGTACATACTAATGCCGAGGTCGCGGGACTTATCTCATTACCGTGATCCCGGAACGTAAAGGGCTAATGAAGGACACCGTGGATTTTAGTCAGTACAAGTCTGACAGTCCCTCCCGCCTTGCCCTGGGTGGGAGGACTCATTTGATGATTTTACCACACTAAAAAAAAAGTACAGTCGAATTCCAAAATCCTTCGTCAATTTCTGAAAGCAATAGCCTGACGCTTCGCTGTGACTTACGACCTTTTAATATAAGTTGTTTTAATACTACACAAATCAAAGGAACTTACGGTATACTAGTATAATTTCAACCTTTTCCTACAAGTAATGCTGGCGCAGTGGTTAACGTGCTCGGATATTTCCTTCACTAGCGAAGGATCGATCCTCACTTTTTTCTAATTACTTTTATTTTATTTAATAGTTTTAAATAATTGCTTTATTCTTTTTGTTATTTTTCATGCATTTTTTTGTAGAAATTTGATAAATAAAATTGTTTTTTTTTAAGTATTACTAATACTAGTCATTAGTGTTGTGTGTCGAGTGTCGACCGTTATCATCATTTAAGTATAATAAAGTTTTGTAGGTAGATCAGAGAAAACAAAACAAAAGTTACAAAAGTGAATTATTTCGATTTGTGAGGTAGACATAATTATGTTAGTTCGTTTCGAGTCTCATAATAGAACGTTGTTGATTCCTGGTTATTTTGTGTGACGATTGTTTACATCTATTACGCTGTTTTAATGTTATTGTTTTGCTGTGAAATATTAACAGTGGGAATAATATAATCACTGAGGGTGAATATTATAGCCGTGCATAAATATGGATGAAACAATACAAATATCAAATTAAACCGGACTAAGTGTGAGTATTAACATTTAATTTTTAGTTATATCACATGTTAATATCTTATTTATTATATAAGATTCCCTACAATAGGTTTGTTTGAAAGTAGTAATACGTGTTATTTATAGATTTTTCTTTTATTAGGTAAAAAAAAATAAACAGTTGCATTTTGCATAAAGATAATAATAATAATCCATGTTTTGTTCTAGTGAAATACTGTCAGTCCTGTGGATATGAGATACGAGGAACGACAAGCGCTATTGCTAAGTTGTCGAGAGTCCAACACCGACGGTTGTCAGACATCATAATAAAATTATGGTGAATGAATACGAAGGAAATAGCTTCCCCCAATGAGTAACTAATTCAACACGAAATGAATAACCGTTCAGTTTCACCGTGCACTCAAGACAAAAATTACATCAAATATCAGCCAAAAACCGTTTGTTTTATAGAAATAAAAGAAGCGTTTAAAAGCACGACCATATTTTTTATATGGCTTTTGTTGTATTCATTGTTAATAGACTGTAAGCGAAAACATCATTTTATTCACAGTTCTTATTAATTTAGGGCTTAGATTTGAGGCTAAGTTTCAATCATTCTTTTCGTAAAGAAAACGAAAATTAAACTGATGTCCTCAAAAGGGTATTTTTATGGAGAGCGGTTATTTTTTTGTGGTTCTATTTCAGTAATAGAACATATTTCCATATTATATATTTTTTTTGCTAAATCGCACTAAGTGGAACGCAAAAAGCTTGATTTCATAGAATCAAAATTTTTGCACCGCAGCCCTGGAACGCAAAGAGCAACTGGCCCTTTGCGTTCCAGGACCGCGGTGCCTTCACAATCATAGCTGTAGCAGTATTTTTATGTAGTGCTAATGTTTTTTGCGTGGTTCTATTTCAGTAAAAGAACATTGATCCTTAAATAACTTTTTTTTTTGGTAATTCGCATTTGGTGAAGCGGAAGAAATTTATTTGCTAAAAACAACCTGTTTTTGCACCGTGGCCCTGGAACGCATAGGGCATCTAGCGTTTTGCGTTCCAGGACCGCAGTGCCATGGAACGTTTGTTAGAATTAGTAACAAGGCACTGCGGCCTTGGAACGCATAGAGAAATTGGCCTGCTGAACTATTACTATTTCGAATGGCTTTAATAAATAGTCATATCTTTAATATTTATTTTGTTAACATAAAGACAAAATTACACAATCATTTTTTTATGGGATAACATACTAAAATGGCCGCACTTTATAAAAAAACCCTTTAGTTTCTTAAATATAATTAAAAGTAATTTAGTCTTATAATCAACTTATTAAATTGGATAATATTGTTTTATCTTCACTTATATTTTATTACTGATAGCTGTTGGGCTAAGTGGAGCTATGATCTTCTTATCTAGACCTGAGTCTTGTAATGTGTTTAGCTATTGTTTAGTTTTTTTTTGAAATCTTGTTAATATTAATCAGTAACTTGTTAGTAATTCATGTTAATTTACAATTTATTCATGCTTATTAGGTATTATAGTTAAAGATTATGTAGTTTTATGTGTTTATGTTTTTTTTTTGGTCTTGGTGGAAATAAAAAAAGTCATGCTGAATGAATGTTTATTTTGTTTTATTTATGTAATTTACAAACTTATTTTATATTAATGTGATATCACATTCATACGAATCTGGCAATCCCTCAGTCAACAGTCAACTCATTTGATGAACTTCAACATGAGATTGCAATAACATTCGTTCTTGCCTCAATATTGACATTCGCTGGCATTTTGAGAATACTTAAATATATCGCTATCTATATAATCACACGTCACTAACCAACAACCACAATCTAACGACAACTTGATTTCGATCAAGTTAAATAATTGTTCCTAAAACTTGGTCTACCTCACAGAAATTGTGAACAAACGATTGTAATCATATTTCTATCCCATTACAATATTTAACAATTGAGTAAAACTTACAAAAAGAATATCACTACGAGAGGATCGAACTCATGCCTTGCTGTTCACCGCATATGTCAAGTGGAATGCTTAACCACTAGGCCAACTGGACACATATTATACACGTTGAAATTATGAATCCTATACAATCAGTAGTTGATGATGAATGTGTATCTTAAAAATAGAAGGTCGTAAGTCAAACTAACCGTCAAGCTATTGCCTTTTAAGTGTGTCTATCCGCTTTTGAACGTCTACTGTACATACAAATGTATAAGGAAAATTCACACTCCACAGCCGTCACTGTGGGTAGCGTCTCTCAAACGCTAGACCTAAGACTTGGAAAGCCTTTTGGTGGTTCAGCGGGGTCCAGGGGGTGGGCTTCTAGGGGCATTGCCCAACTGTGTTTGCCTTATAAAGCCCCTTAACTGATATGCCCAATTGGGAGCTTACCGATCGTATTGAAAAGATATGGATTTCCTTTTTTAACTATAGGTTCGTGTTTTACCACTATCTCGTCTGATGGTGAGCGAAGATGTGGAGGACGGGGAAGGACGCTTTGCCCAAAAGTAATGTATTCACTCTTGACTTGAAGACCCCAAGGTTATAGCTGTCAGGAAATACAGTCAGCAGAGAATTCCACTCCTTAGCTGTGCGCCCAATAAAAGTATTGGGAAAACGCTTTGAACGTACCGGAGAGATGTCCAGCATGTAACGATGGTGCATTGCCCTACATCTGGTATAGTCCGATGATAGAAAGGGTCAGGCGGAATCAAGTTCTGCAGTTCCATCGCACACTCACCGAAATGTAACCGATAAAAAACCGACAGGCTTGCAACCCGGCGTCGATGTTCAAGGGTCTTGAGCTTTGTTCGACCAGAGCATCGTTGCCGATGAGCCTCTTGACCCATTTGTCAATCGACTCAAGTGCATCGTGTTGGTATTTTGGCAGATCTGTCCTAGCAGGCCTACAGTTGGGAGCAATACTCCATGCTTGCGCTTTATACAAGCAAAGCAGCTATTCAGGCCTTTGCTAAAATTCGGGATCGATTAGTAAGTGTCTGCAGGACCTAGCTGGTTCTCCCTAAGGATATGCCTTAACAGACGTTGCAAAGAGGAGGAAACGATCAGGTCTTTTAAGAGGAAACGCGGCCTCCTCCCAACTGCTAATGGTGACCACCGGGATGGTTTTAGTGAGGTAAAGTCCCACAGTCCCCGGTCTTATCCCCAATGACTGGTAGCCTTTTGCAGGTTTCCCTTCGAACAAACAAATAAAAAACATAACCCTCCTGGCGCAGTCGGGTAATAAAGAAGGCCCCCGGCTGGTTATGATTACAAGATTTATTCTGTTTTCAATTTACCTAAAGTCATATTTTAATCTTAATAAAAAGGAATATTGAAACAGAGAAGCGACCAACACAAGCCCTCGTATACCTACTTATTCAACTTCCAAGAATTGTTTAAATGAGAGGTGAAAGCTACACAAAACAGGTGCGTAATACATTACGGACTTCGGACAGGCACAGGGTAGATGCAATACCATTTCAATAAAGATCGATTTAATGACAAAACATTTACATTACGTTAAAAATTTAATAAATGTTATTATTCAATTTTTTAAATAATAATAATTATCCACAACTATCACACAACGCCATCTAGTCCCAAGCTAAGCAGAGCTTGTATTATGGGTACTAGACAACTGATAAACATACATATATATTTCTAAATACATACATATTATAGATAAATTACACCCAGACACAGAACAAATGATCGAGCTCATCAAACAAACATTTGTCCTGGGTGGGAATCGAACCCACGACCTCCGGCATAGCAGTCAGGGTTACTAACCACTAGACCAACAGGCCAGTCAAAAAATAACAGGTTAACCTAAATGATTTATTTATGTATGAAATGTGTACCTTCTCATTCACTCCTAAGTACGTAATGTAGACAGACAACGATCACTAAGCAAGTCTTATTTTAACAAACTATAATTTCAAGAAGTAAATTTTGTTTTTCCAAAAAAAAACATTTTATTGCGTACTAGCTTCTGCCCGCGACTTCGTAAGCGGATCCTGTTGCTTATGCCAGCAGTTGGGGTCGTCGAAATCGAAGATCTGAAACGTCTGATGTCGAATTCTAGGAGCCTGGGGACGGGAAAACAACGGGATGCGCGAGACGATTCCAGACGTTCCAGATCTTACATTTTTTATAAGTTGACAGAGAGTACTCATCAGGCTGAATAAGTCTTGCTAAGACGTCATTCCCTTTATATGTTATAGTGTAGCTGGGCTCTTGGAGTTCACATCAGGTGTTCCAGATCTTCAATTTTTATACATCAACAGAAGTGCTCATCAGGCTGAACAACTCTTGCTAAGACGTCATTCCTGTATATGTTATAGTGTAGCTGGGCTCTTAAAGTTCCACATCAGGTGTCCAGGATCTTCAATTTTAATCTCTCAGCAGAAAATGCTCATCACGTGGAACAATTTTTGCTATGGCATCATTTTTGTATCTCTTATAGTTTAGCAGGTCTGTTGCAGTTCTGCATCAGGTGTTCAAGTTTCCAAGATAAATTATAGCCTATATGTTAACCGGACTTAATACCTATACAAAAACAAAAAAATCATTCAAATCCGTCCAGTAGTTCCGAAGATTATCGTGCACAAACACACAGACAAACAGACAAACAGACAAAAAAAAATTAATTACAGTTTCGGATTCGGCATCGATAAAATAAAAACCCCTGCTACTTATTTTTTGTATATTTCCATTGTACAGACACCACTTTTCTACAAATTTATATGTTTAAAAATTTGAACCCAGGACCAGTCAATCAATCTTCATATAAATTTTTGAAATGTGTTTTTAACGGTTCACCCTTGTTTGGTAGAACAACTTTTGATATAATTTTACTAATTCGAACAACGTTTGAGAAAATAATCAGTTTGTATAATATCGCTTAACTTAATTTTCATTTCATCGAATATTTATTTGCGATAACAACATTTTCGCTATTGATCAAAAGGTATAATGTTCATTTGATGTAATGTTCAGGTGGTACTCGTATAACATTTATTTTATCGAATATTTTTTTGGTGTAATGTAATGCAGAAAAGAAAACATTGTAAATATTTGTTCCGTCAATCTACCTTGGTACTGTGTTAATCAGACCCCGCCAGGGGTAGGTGGTAATCAGTAATGTAAGCTCTCCTTTGCATCCTTAGTCAAATTGCCGATTACTACCTACCAAGGTAGCTCGACGGAGCCCCGCTTCACGGGGCTCCTATTTCCATCCCCTTCGAATCTAACCTGTCCGAGTCGGGGTGTCCCGTCTCGAGTCCCAAGCAGGCTTCGCTCGCTCTTGCATCCTTAGTAAAATTGCTGATTACCACCTACCAAAGGTAGCTCGACGGAGCCCCGTTTTTAACCGACTTCAAAAAGAAGGGGGTTATCAATTCGACGGTATGTTTTTTTTTTTGTGTTTGTTACGCGATTACTCCGCTAATTGTGGACCGATTTTTAAAAATTCTTTTTTTCTTCGAAAGAAGATACTTCAGGAGTGGTCCCATTGTCACCATGTCAGGATCTGATGATTGGATCCTGGAGAAATCGAGGGCAACCCTCAAATTTTATAGGCCTACACATCGTTTTTCGCAAATTTTATGAATTAATTAAAGTATTTGCGTATGGTAATCATCATGTCATGTAGCTGAGCTGATGATGGAAGGTACAACTCCTCTAGTAAAGACTTGGCATCGACTGATTTAGTAAATTATGTTGATGTTCGCATATCTCCGGAACTACAAGTCCGATTTAAGTAATTCTTTTTTTGTTATACTAAGTATCGTTCAACTTAGGGAATACTGCAAGTTTCATCAAAATCGGTTCAGGAGTTTTGGAGATAGGGAATGAATGTAAGAGATTTTAACGATGTTATTACCGGTGTTACGGATTACAAAATTCTAGGGCTCATGTAAGAAAATGATGTACTCGTATTTGACAAGAATTGTGGTTGAATATTTAAACTAAAAAGAGTAAAATAAAAACTTTAAAAAAAATGTAACCGCCTTCAAAAACAACCACAAAAAACCGGCCAAGTGCGTGTCGGGCCACACACAGTGTGGGGTTCCGTAGTTGCACTGCCCATCAAAATACTTATGCGAACTAACTAAACGGATTCGCTGAATTTAATTTTAAAAAGAAGAATTTTCAAAATCGGTCCAGGCGTCTTTGAGAAATCGGGGAAAATACATTAAAAAAATATTATGACGAATTGAGAACCTCCTCCTTTTTTTGAAGTTAGTTTAAAAATAGTTGACAATAAAAACCTACCTATCCCCAAAACATACCCACCTATTATAGCTGTAAAAATAAAGTTGACAAACTTACATTTGCAGTTGAAGAACATGTTCTCCGATACATTTTGTTTAGGAAAATATATTATACAAGTACGTTTTATAAGTTGGTCGACTATTACTCGTAAACTTGTAAAACCTACTTAGTCATGATAATTTTCTTTTAAACTTCGTTATATATACTACTATTGTGAATTTTTTCACACCCTCAAACATAACCGTTTAGCTGGTAGAGGGGGGGACACTCGAGTCGAGCAAAAATTAGCACTTTAAAGCTTAATATTTCACAAACGAATCTTTTTATCAAAAAATTGTTAATGAAAACTATCAATATTTTTTTAAGACCTATTTAATGATACCCCACACTAAGGGGTACGCGAGAAAAAAAAAAAAACATCCCCACTTTACGTGTACAGGAGGTACCCTAAAAAAAAATATTTTACGGGATTTTATTTTACCACTTTTTCGGCACAGCAAATCCGTATATTTACACCAAATTACAGCTTTCTAGTACTGGGCGTCTCTGAGCTAAGCTGCGGACAGACGGACGGACGGACGGACGGACGGACGGACGGACGGACGGACGGACGGACGGACATGGCGAAACTATAAGGGAGGAACCCTTATAGTTTCGCCATGTCCGTCCGTCCGTGTTGACTACGGAACCCTAAAAAGGGTAAAATAACCTTCAAAACTTTTCTTTCGGAAGTCGGTGGCAAAAAAAAAGAAATTAAAAAAAAAGTCACCGACTTCCGAAAGAAAAGTTTTGAAGGTTATTTTACCCTTTTTTGTGGTTGGTTTTGAAGGCGGTTACATTTTTTTTTTGAAAAAGTTATTTTTTATAGGCTACTTACTAGCGACCCGCCCCGGCTCCGCACGGGTGCAATCTTTATAATATTATTAAAATTGCGACTATAATTTGAGATTTAAACTATCCTATCTCTCAAGTTGGATCGAACTGCACATGGTGTGTGAATTTTATTATAATCGGTTAAGTGGTTTAGGAGTCCATTGAGGACAAACATTGTGACACGAGATTTATATATATTAAGATAAAAGGATACGAATTATTAATAACCTGAATATTAGATACGATATTTCGGTTAAATGATTATTAGTCTAGTGAAACATTAGTTTAAATAAAATTTTTATCTTCGTGCGCATAAAGCGAATGAAGTAATTAAAAAAACTACAAAAACCTTGGTTAGACATCAAGACGCGGGACTATTATATTAGAATACTGTTGGTGCGCGGTGGCAGCGTACCCTCGCGAGTCGAAACTAATCGGGATGTTGCGACGCGTTGCTCGTATCGCCAGGGCTGTCGCTAGCGGGCGTGCAAGATCTGCGGCGCACAAGAACAACCAAGCAGTGGCGTAAATTTTAACCGTTCTATACGACACTGGCTAGGGCCGAGGGCGGTAGACTGCGACAGGCTCCCCTTCCATACTAGCCCTAGGTGTATTCTGATATACCGCCCCCATCTTTAATAAAAACTTTAACTATCCTAGTTCAAAACCTTACATTAGTCCAAAAACCTAAAAAAATTTCGCGCACGCTTCACTCGCGTTTCAAATAAACTTGGATTGGCTTTTCACTACCTCGACTTTACGTGTCTAAACACACTATGCCGAACGTACGCGACCGAAGTTCCGCGGCTGATTTTACGTTCCAACGTATTCGGCTGATATGACACACCATAAGTGCCGAACTTACGCGGCAGAAATTCAGTTGCTTATTATACAGTGAGTTCGCTGTGGTTAAATACAGAATACGTTGCCGCCGAATTTCCGCTGAACTTACGCCCGACTGAAGTTCGGCTGTACGCTATAACGCAACGTAATTTCGGCATAATGTGTCGCCAGTAATTCAAATAGCATTGCAGGCGTAATCATGCCGAACTTCCGTCGCGTATCCTCGGCATAGTGTGTTTAGACACTAATAGCTATTTTTACCGACTTCAAAAAAAAGGAGGTTATTAATTCGACCCATATGTATGTAATATTTTCCAGAACTGCCCAGTTTTCGTATATGTTAGTCTATATCAGCGTCTGAACAAATGTGCCAAATTTCAAAAGTGTATATTTGTATGTATGTATGTTTTTATGTTTATGTTCGCATATCTCCGGAACTACACGTCCGATTTAAGTAATTCTTTTTTTGCGTACTAGGTATTGTTCAACTTAGGGAATACTGCAAGTTTAATTAAAATCGGTTTAGTAGTTTTAGAGATAGGGATTTTTTTGGCTACTTGAATTGAAGATTGCTGAACCGATTTTAATGCGGTTTTCAGAAAAGCGTTTGTTACATTCTAGGTAAGGTTTTTTAATAATTATATAACAACTAGCGACCCGCCCCGGCTCCGCACGGGTGCAAATTATTAAAATTGCGACTATAATTTGAGATTTAAACTATCCTATCTCTCAAGTTGGATCGAACTGCACATGGTGTGCGAATTTTCTTATAATCGGTTAAGTGGTTTAGGAGTCCATTGAGGACAAACATTGTGACACGAGATTTATATATATTAAGAAGATATATTAAGATAAGATAAGATAATGAATATCTCGTGACGTTGTCCGCATAGATACGTTTTTGTTGCTCACTTGGATTATAGATTTCTAAAGACGCCCATAATTATTATACGAAGATTTCTGTTGAATATCTGAACTATAAAAAATGGGTAAAATAAAAACTTTTTTTTTTAAAGTACCGACTTCCAAAACAAATACAAAAAAGTTTAAAATAACTTTTCTTTCGGAAGTCGGTGGCAATAGTCAATTAAATAAAAAAAAACAAAGCCACCGACTTCCGAAAGGAAGGTTATTTTAAACTTTTTTGTATATGTTTTTGAGGTCGGTACTTTTTTTAAGTTTTTTTTCAATAACAAATTCTTCTGTGTTAGTCTTGACGTGGTCTAGAAACCTCAAAATGTCAAGTTTGTCTTCTACACGGTGGTATGGAAGTCTGGGTGTGAAGTTTGAGTAGCACTTGACATATAAGGTGCTTTATTAATATCTGCCAGGGCTTTAATCGGGGGTAGTATTGTGTTTATAGATTACAATAGTGAAGAAATTTCGTACCCCGGAACAGTCAATTCAATTTGAGACAGTAAACAATTTAAATTAACATTGGCTCTACTCTGCATAACGTGGTTCACAAAATACGCGCGATGTGTCGCTTCGTCAATGAAAACAACTGCTATCTCTTTCTATCTGTTCTGAGAATGAAAACTGAAATCAGCTGACTAGATTTGTATTTTTATTATACGTATTTTTTTTTGTATGAAAAAAAAAATGACAAATAATCAATTAATTATCTTTACTATTGTAATCTATAAACGCAATACTGTCTCCCATTGCAGCCGTGGCAGATAATAATAAAGCACCTTATATAGTTTGTGCGCTCGACTTATTATTTTTTTGGGTTTAAGTTCCGGGGCGGCAAGCTTTACAGGCCCAGGGTGCTGAATTCTAAAATACGCCACTGCAAGCAGCTAAGAATCACAAGACAAATCGCTGGCTACAAAAGTCGCAGCGTGTATGTAGGTCTGTGGTGTAGGTTCAGTTCCATGATATATTATATTATCTGTGATTCAGTGATCTTGTCATGGATCTTGTCCATGGTTGATTGACATGATTTAAGGTGATTGCGTCGATGTAGCCCGCGAAATTCAATTTTTTTTTACGTTTTTTGCAATTTGCAGGCCAGTGACATGTTGTAACTTTATCAAAATATGAATTGCGGTAATAACAAGCATAATTTTAAATATAAAAATTATCAAAAAATTCGCTCCATCAGCTCTCACATCGAAAAGGTGCATCATGTTAAAATCTGCGAAATCTAACTACGATGCACCTTTTCTATGTGAGAGCTGATGGAGCGAATTTGAATTTCGCGGTCCGATAATATGTTCGCAGCTTAAGGGGAATGCTCCAACCAGTGGAGCATCCAAGCTGCGAACATATTATCGAACGCGTCCGTCAGCCGCGGCTTAAGGCGTTTGTCCACCGCCGCCGTCAACGTCACGTCACCGAGAACGAGATGACGGCGCCGAAGTAGCGGTATAGCGGTACAATACATTTACTTAGCCGCGTGTCCACCGCACATCCGTCACCCGAGCGCCGTCATCCCGGCCGCCGAAATTGCGAGTAGATCGGCGTGACCGCTAGAACGTAGCCCGAGATTTTGACGGGCCGATGTGCCGGCAATACAAAACACTTAGGCTGTTTGTCCATCGCCACCGTCACCGGGCCGTCGCCGAGAACGAGATTATTTCGGGCCGAGTTTAATATGACGTGACGGCGATCGTTTGTCCACCGAAACCGATTTCGCTTGTTTAGTTTGTTCCAACTGCCATGCGTGGTAGTCACGTTTTCGAAGAAATAAAGTGATGGCTAGGTTAAACCGGCGACAACTTCTTCTCCTGCTTTTGTACTTTCGAAGGCATTTCTACGCAAAATTTTATCTTTGGACACTTTCTTATCCCACAAACATTCTTTACTTTCTATAACTTGTATTAATTATTAAATATCGTATTTAAATTTTTTGGCCATTTTTATTAAAATTATATATAATGATAATTGAAGACAGACAAAATAATAACTGAGCTCGTGTACGGTGCGACGGCGACGGTAGTGTGTGGACAAGTTCATACGTGTTTTGTATTGCCGGCACATCGGCCCGTCAAAATCTCGGGCTACGTTCTAGCGGTCACGCCGATCTACTCGCAATTTCGGCGGCCGGGATGACGGCGCTCGGGTGACGGATGTGCGGTGGACACGCGGCTAAGTAAATGTATTGTACCGCTATACCGCTACTTCGGCGCCGTCATCTCGTTCTCGGTGACGTGACGTTGACGGCGGCGGTGGACAAACGCCCTTATGAACTTGTCCACACACTACCGTCGCCGTCGCACCGTACACGAGCTCAGTTATTATTTTGTCTGTCATTAATTATCATAATATATAATTTTAATAAAAATGGCCAAAAAATTTAAATACGATATTTAATCATTAATACAAGTTATAGAAAGTAAATAATGTTTGTGGGATAAGAGTGTCCAAAGATAAAATTTTGCGTAGAAATGCCTTCGAAAGTACAAAAGCAGGAGAAGAAGTTGTCGCCGGTTTAACCTAGCCATCACTTTATTTCTTCGAAAACGTGACTACCACGCATGATAGTTGGAACAAACTAAACAAGCGAAATCGGTTTCGGTGGACAAACGATCGCCGTCACGTCATATTAAACTCGGCCCGAAATAATCTCGTTCTCGGCGACGGCCCGGTGACGGTGGCGGTGGACAAACAGCCTCACCCGAGCGCCGTCATCCCGGCCGCCGAAATTGCGAGTAGATCGGCGTGACCGCTAGAACGTAGCCCGAGATTTTGACGGGCCGATGTGCCGGCAATACAAAACACGTATGAACTTGTCCACACACTACCGTCGCCATCGCACCGTACACGAGCTCAGTTATTATTTTGTCTGTCATCAATTATCATAATATATAATTTTAATAAAAATGGCCAAAAAATTTAAATACGATAGGTATTTAATAATTAATACAAGTTATAGAAAGTAAAGAATGTTTGTGGGATAAGAAAGTGTCCAAAGATAAAATTTTGCGTAGAAATGCCTTCGAAAGTACAAAAGCAGGAGAAGAAGTTGTCGCCGGTTTAACCTAACCATCACTTTATTTCTTCGAAAACGTGACTACCACGCATGACAGTTGGAACAAACTAAACAAGCGAAATCGGTCGCGGTGGACAAACGATCGCCGTCACGTCATATTAAACTCGGCCCGAAATAATCTCGTTCTCGGCGACGGCCCGGTGACGGTGGCGGTGGACAAACAGCCTTAGGGACGCGGCTTAGCAGTGTGCACGGTAGTTCGGACGACGTCTTCGGACGTCTTTACTCGATCCATAGACTACGTAGACACTTCGATCATTCCTTGTAGTCTTGTAGTCATGGACCTAAAAAAAAAGGCGGACGGAACTTCATTAGGAAACGATTGAAGCACCACAATGGCGGCGGCGTAAATATGTGTGCGTGTGTATAGGGATGCCAGATTAAGGAAAAAATTACCCATTTTTAAACAATATTTAATTAAGATCTCCCTTGAACTTAAGTTTAATTACAATTTTTTTGTGACGGATACCTATTTATAAAATAAAGGTAAAATAATTTAAGCACATTAGATAATAAAATATTTACAACTCGTTTAATGTTAATAAAGTTTTACAATCCCTTTTGGTGATTCAAATTTTTGTAGACTTGTCTTTTGGTATCGACACATCTAGAAATCCCTTCTAATTTACTTAAGTGGTGAAAACGAATGTTTAAGTATTTTTCGGCTATAAATATTTAATTAAAGCTATTTTATGTTCCATTCCTACACGTCTACATTCCTATTCCATGTCTACACTCCCTTATTATTTTTATACAATCATTTTTCCATGCATCATTTGCCGTGGGAAATCTGTAAAAATATAGAAGAATACAATAACGATAAATAGTAACATAAAATATAAATCTCCCAATTTTAAAATAATTTGAACCTTGAAATAGTTGCAACACTGATTGATTTCGAGATGTTTATTAAATTTATTGACGTAAAATCGAGAAATAAGCTTCAAATTGACATGCTTAACTATGAAAAGTGATCCCCTGGCTTTTTTAATTGAACTACTATGGTTTAGACAACTTTTTGCAACACATGACGGCATACTTTGATTTTTATTAGACAAAATAACACCGTATAAAACCGCGAGTGTCGTTCGAAGCGTAATGGCCGACGGCTGACTTACTATATTGTGAATGTGTGCGTGCTGGCTTGTCCACATTAGCGCACTGACTTACTATGGGTGCTTCAATTGTTTCTTAGTGAAGTTCCGTCCGCCTTTTTTTTTAGGTCCATGCTTGTAGTTATGTTTGTCAAAAGGGAAGCATGACGAGCAGCGATAGCGAGGACGAATTTATGGAGTTGGCGGCAGCTGCCCTATGTTGTCCTTTCACTTGGTGTCAATGCGCGAGCGCGGTTTTGTTTGTGACACTCGAAACCACAGAACACATATTCTCAAAACGTCCGCGGACGCGTCCCGTGCCCCGTTCACACCGTCCGCTGCCGTCCGCGGATGCACAAAACATCCAGCAGGCCAGATTCTGTTCGGACGTCCGAGCGCTCAAGGGCGATTCAAGGTCACGTCCGCGTCTTACGACCGATAGTTTGCACAGTGTAGTATTCAATGTACTGGCTAGATTTCAATAAGCCGCGTCCCTCAGCCGCGGCTGACGGACGCGTCCGATAATATGTTCGCAGAGAATGGACTGCTTCTTCCATAACCAACTGACAGATTGCTACTACTGATTGTACAGCTTGACATAAAAATGTAGAAAACCGGAAGTCGCCACTGTCTTCGCGCTACCAACACTTTGAATGTTTTTTTTTTTTTTTACTTATTTCGTTAGTTTTATGGCACAATAATAAATCTAACAAACCTGCGGTCTTTGTTTACATCAAAATATCAAATATTTTATCACGCTGTCAGAAATAAAAATTTTAATTCCGTTTCAATCCGTTCTGGCCAAGCTGTAGGTCTATCTCTTTCTGTAACAGAGAAGAAAGGGCCCGTTCTTCGATTTCTCTCTTTCTAGAAGAGTGTAGTCTTGGGCGTAATAGTTAGCAACTGAGATCGATCAGTTTAGGTTTATTGGGAGCAGTTCTTTCGAACTAGTTCGTTCGTAAACTGCACAACACTAGTTGGTTGAGTACGGCGGTACAATAGGTAGTTATTGCACAGTCCATACTTTAAGTCTATGGTCAATGGTGCCATGTGCCACTTCCACGTTCTTTGGTTGAAACTTGAAAGACTCAACGAGTTGACCGGAGTTGACGTATGCGAAATGTCGTCGTGGAAGTAACCGCTTCACTGTGATTGGTTGAAATAATTGGGCCGCTCACCAATAACGTTTTCAATGGGGAAGGCAAGTGTCAAAGTGAAAATGACAGTTTGGTCCCCAAAGAACTGTAAAATCAAAGGAATTTTCAGAAAAAAAAACATTTATTGATGTAAAATGACTAGATGTTGTGTAATAAGCTGTAAAAATGATGGAATACACTTTTCAAAATAATATCTACTTTTCTTTTGGAGGTTATGTACCAGTATTGCATCGCTCGAAAATCGAAGAATTATCACCTGGAACGAGTTTTGTAATAGTTGTGGTGTTAAGAAATTAAATATATTGTGATATTTCTCGAATCTAAATAGAAAAAAAGGTTAAAATTACTGACTTAAAACATTATGATATTTTATCAAAATAGAAAGTCAAAAGCAGCATTATATTCTTGATAAAGGAGAGGACAGGTAAAACATACCTAAACTCAAAAATTGAAACCTCAACTACAAGTAATTGTGGATTTATTACGGTAAAATCAAATGTATAACCACTCAATTAAATCACTTTTTTTCTCTTGTAGATGCGCCGCGGCGTCTTAATTCTTCTTTTAGTATATAGTACTTGCATGGACGAATAATTTTCCATATTTGTTTTGTATTTATACTCAATTTTTATAACAAATAATCTTGTTTGTTTTTTTGTACAAGGTAGACGTGGGGACCAACTATCGCAGCGCCATCTACGATTAGCTTTGAGTTGCCATCCCCATTTCTTTTCAGCTGTCTGCCTCTCTTTCACGCCGTACATACATAAACCGTGAAGTGAGTTTTTCGTTCTTGCTATAAAATTGGGATTAAAAATAAATAATCTTGTGTTATTATAGTTATTTAATTTCATTTTGAACATATTTTATGTGAGTTTTCTTTTGTTCAGTTGCTAAGTTAGATTGTTGAAATAGATTATAACCTCCAAAGGTTATCGAAATTTAAAAGTTTTGTCAGCCGCCTCCAATCTGCCAACTAGCTAGAAATAATTAATTATCTAATCCAAATATTGTTCAAACTTATATTTAAATGAATTTACTAATTATTCTTCCTCAACTGTTCAGTTTCTTTTGGTGTAACAAATTTAGCGTTTGTGTATTTTCATAACCTACGACGTCGCTGTACATATTAGATTTATGAGCAATTTCTGAATTATTATGATATATAATTTGTTTGGAAAGAGATAAAAACAAAATAATCTATACGGTTACGTCCATAGTTCATTCTGTAACTATGTCCAAAATGTAAACAATGTTTATTTATTACTTTCAGAATGTCTGCCTTAGTACATGAAAAAATTTGGTTGGACAAGAATATCTACGGTGATGCTGAACGAAAGTATTATGAATCGTTGTCAAAGGTTTGTATTAACAGCTTGTAATGTCTTTCATTTTCTTCTCTAATAATTTAACCCCAATAAAGTTGATAAATCACTATTATGTTAAAACTTTGTAGGTCCAAGCTACTCCACTTTCAGTAGCTCGTTCTTCTTTGGCCAGTGAAGTTGCTAAGGCTAGACAACATATCAAAGATTCTTTAGAATGTGTGAGTAAACTAATTTGATTAATATTCACACATTGTCTTGCTAATGTTGTATGCTGTTCACTTTGTGTTCAATGTTGAATTTTAAATTGCATTTTGGTAGATAGAACTATAAATAAATAATCATGATTAAATATTTTGCTGCAATTACATGAAAATATCTGACATACAAATAATACTGAATATTTCCAGATGGACACTGTTGCTACTTTGGCAGGAGTTCCTAACACAGAACTAACTAACAAAGTCAACACATTGGAAAAAGAAAATGGTGATCTGAAAAAAGCTATAAATGATTTGCGTAATCTGGTGATCAGCCTTCAAGCCAGAGTGGAGACTTTGGAATCAACAGGTGGTGCTGCCAAGACTGAACCTTCCAAAGTAAGCTATTGTTGACATTATAACAAAATATGTTAACATTGTAAAATATTCACTTTACATAATGTTTCAAAAATCTTCCAGGCCCCAGCTCCCAAAGCACCAGCTGCTAAACCTCAAGACGATGATGATGATGATGGTGTTGACCTATTCGGCTCTGATGATGAAGAAGAGAGTGCAGAGGCTGCCAGAATTAGAGAGGAGCGCCTAGCAGCATATAATGCCAAGAAAGCCAAAAGTTTGTATAATAACTCAAATAATGCTAATTCATGTAAGTATAAACAAAAAAAGGATTTACATCTTGATTTATTGGTTTATCCTTGTTTCAGAGCCAGTTCTCATTGCAAAATCAAACATCATTTTGGATGTTAAGCCATGGGATGATGAAACGGACATGGCAGCTTTGGAGAAGTCAGTAAGAGATATTGCTACTGATGGCCTTTTGTGGGGAGCAGCTAAACTTGTGCCACTAGCGTATGGTATTCACAAACTGCAGATATCTTGTGTTGTGGAAGATGACAAAGTTTCTATAGATTGGTTAACTGAAGAAATTGAAAAAATTGAAGATTTTGTAAGTTGAATACTCTATTTTGCTAGCATGTTAATACATAATTTCCAAAGTTATTTTACAATGAGCTAAATAATTATTGTGTTGTAACTAATCACTATAAATACACTTGCAAGCAAAAGTAAGGACACACTTGTAAATTGGTCCAGGATAGCTCCATAAGTAATGGTATGTTTTGAATGATTTTGGTATCAAATTTAAAGGTAACAGTTAAAAAATGGTAATATTTTTATTCATACCAATTAGTACTCAAGATTGTACATACTCAGAGGAAATGATTGCATACTTTTGCTCAGTAGTAGGTATATTAAATCAACAATTCAAGTATCTACTTTGTCTAAGTATGTATCTAATCTTGTGTCTATGATTTATTTATTTGTCTATTCTATTTGTTACAGGTTCAGAGTGTCGATATTGCCGCCTTTAATAAAGTATAACAAGATCTTGAAAGGTTCAGTTACTTAGAAAGTGGAATAATAAAAGTGCCTTCTTTTTTTTCATCTTTTGCCATTTTAATTTTATGCATGTCAAAATGATCCCTGCAGTCCTTTCCTTTATAAAAATACTAGATCCGCAGACAGCTAGAACAACACCCCTGCATGTGCACCCCCGGCGCCACCTGACGGGCCTAAAACTATTTGATCTTTCAAGCTGAAAGCAAGCAAACCCATTGCAAAATTCAAATTACATTGAAATTGATTGGATGATATTGGAAGTAGTGTGAGCATGTGATTTTGATAACAACTGCATATAGAGGTGTCAAACAATTATATTTGAATCTGGGATTATGGGGTAGAGAACAATTAAATAGTTCATTTCGACAGGGAAAGTAATTGCATGCGTGCACAGAATATATAATAGTACCTGCGAGGCCGAAAAAGTTGGAAAAAACATTGACAGTAGTTGGTGTCACAATGTGCTGGCGTCTCGTCTGTACATACGAGTACTTTCAAGTTAACCCTTAAGGGGGATGCTCCAACCAGCCCGCGAAATTCAAATTTATTTACGTTTTTTGCAATTTGCAGGCCAGTGACATGTTGTAGCTTTATAAATATATGAGTTGCGGTAATAACAAGTATACTTTTAAATATAAAAATTATCAAAAAACTCGCTCCATCACTGCCGTGCAGGCCCTAAAACGCAGTAATAGCGTTTTTGTCATTTTTTTGTTGAATATTGAACCTTAATGGACACGTTATAAGGAACATGAAGATCTAATCAGGTATTTGTTAGGATGCTTTAAACGGATAAAAAATGAAATTTATGAAAGCAGTAATTTAATTTTGCATGTCTAAATACATTAAAATACCAACTAAAATACAGTAATAGCAGTTACGTCTACCACGCTCCGTCACTTTACCAAGTTAAACGCAGTAAATATCGATATTACCACAAAAAATCTGTATTCTACACTCAAAAAATATATTGAGAAATATAAATTAAAACGCAGTAAGTAGTTTTTGTACCAAAAGTGTTAATACTGCATGATTGATCACTAGTTTATTTCACATGATCTACAGATTAAATTGCAGCAAAGTAATAAAATGTGGTATTTTATTTAGTGTTATTGAATTAACATTATATCGTGAAAACAAACTAAAGTGCAGTATGTTTATTATTTACTGCAGTATAGTCGGTATTTTTCAAAAGATTATAATAACTTAAATTCTAATTAAAACGCAGTATGACACTCTGTTACTGCATTATAATTGGTAACTTGAACGATTTTACTAATTTCACTGCAGTACAGGTCATATTTTACTGCGCTCTAGTCAGAATTTGTCGCTAACTCTCTCTCTCAATCAGTCAAATACTTCTAATTTACCACGAAAACCCAAGCAAAAATCAGGGGTACTTTTCAAGCTAGAGTGAAATAATATGTGAAAAAAAACTAGTAATTTTTGTGTACAATTTAGTGTTTCCCCATGTTTTTTGTTCCTTTATGTGGTGGTGGTGTGGTATGTTTTTCGGAAGCCTCAACGTTTACTCTTAGACTTTTTTGTCATTAAGTCAACTGTTGAAGCATTATGTGAAAAAGAACGAATTTGGACCCCTTCAATCTAAGATGGTGGCTAACGCAGACACACCTCGAGATGGAAAACTTAAATTTTCCATGAGTGCAAAACTCACCGTTGACTGGACTAATAATACTTAATATAAAAGAAATGTCAACTTTATTTACACATAATAGTTATTTGTTATGCAAGGCTGCAAAGTTGATTTTTGGCGCGAGTACTTGAATTGAAAACTGAGCGAGCGAAGGATTCTAAGATTGAACGGCGAGAGAAACGAGTGGTGGTTGAGGTGAAAAGTTGTGTGTTGCACTCGGCAGCAAAGTTTTTCTGCGTCTCGTACCTTTGAAAACTTCGCATCGCTCAGGATTCATATATTTGAACCGCTCGTTTCTCTCACGGAATTCAATCTTAGAATCCTTCGCTAGCTCAGTTCTCAATTCAAGTACTCCTGCCAAAAATCAACTTTGCAGCCTTGCATAACAAATAACTATTTTTCTGTCAATTCTTACCTATATAAAACATTCTCGTAAGTTGGAAGATGTTATAATTTAAAAAAAAAAAAAACAAGTTGTTTTAAAACACCTGTTTAAAACAGTTCGAAATTAAACAGTGTTTTTATTACCCGTTCCAACTAATTTCAAGGCGGATGAATGCATATAAAATGAAAATAAATTAATATTCAGGAGTCTAAATAGTTTGACATAAAATCATTTGAGTCTAATGCCATTGCTATGTCATATTTTTAATTTATAATGGCATTGAAATGAAATAGTACTCAAAAATGTTAGAAAAAAAAATCACATGTTTTTTTTCCCATTGATCATTTTTCGTAAAAAAATCATTACAAAGGGCGAATTTGAAAAGATGTAGTCTAGAATTGAAACATAATTGATTTATACGTTTAGACATCAACAAATAAGGTGGAATTAATTTGAAAAAAAAACAGAAACTAAAAAAAACAAATAAAGCAATTTGAACTGTTTTTTTATACTGCATGTGCAATTAGTTCAAGACACCAAATTAAAATGCAGTAAAAGAAAGTCATATGCTGCAAATTAGTCTGCAAAGTAGCAAAAAAATCTAAAATTTTGTGGTATCGAGTATTTTTACCGCATTTTAATCTGCATATGAGTAACTTTTTGGTTGCAGTAACTGCTATGATTTTACAAAATCCGATTTTAATTAAAATCTAATAAACTAAATTAACATTTGTTTTCGTAAATACCATCTTTGTTCACACTAGGACTAAGTGGCAATAAAAATATGCACCTTATACATCAATAACATTATAAAAAACAGCGTTAAAAAGTTTTTCGCGGTTTTCTCGCAACCGCTTTTTTCCTCATACTGCACTTTAGGGCCTGCACGGCAGATCAGCTCTCACATAGAAAAGGTGCATCATGTTAAAATCTCCGAAATCTAACTACGATGCACCTTTTCTATGTGAGAGCTGATGGAGCGAATTTTTTGATAATTTTTATATTTAAAATTATACTTGTTATTACCGCAACACATATATTTATAAAGTTACAACATGTCACTGGCCTGCAAATTGCAAAAAACGTAAAAAAAATTGAATTTCGCGGGCTACATCGAAGCAATCACCTTAACCAGGCTATGGATTGAGCATTTCCCACTTAGATTTTTAAGAGTTTTTACCAGGTTTTGGTAAAGAATCTACCACAATCTGTCAAAAACGCCAACAGAAATATAATTTTATGGTAACACAAAAAATAAAGTGGAAAGGAACGCAAATGTCACTTTTGCAGCCATTTCATCTGTCGTCGGTGGTTTGCGGCCGCTGAACGTACATTTTTGTGACAAGTGCCAAGCGCACCATAGTTTTAACAATTTTTCGATGTTTTAGAATTTGAGTTTTTCTAGTGATTTGTGCATTAATTATAATTAAAAACTTCTAAAATATCATGATTGACTAAATAATACATGTGGGGAACCATATGACCTAAGCCTGTGAATGCCTAATTTAAATATTGTGGGAGTTATTATGCCCATTGCCCGGTAAATTAAAATCTTTATTATAAACTAGTTTTTTGCCACGGGTTTTATTTAGGATTTACTCTCACATCTCATTTATCAAAATATAAAATGTAGGTAGTGATAAAGTTTTGTTGTCATTATTTGTCAGTCTACTTTAGTGTATTTTTATTATGTTATTCAGATACATCTCAAACTAGAAACAAGACCCGGTGGTATATAAAAATAAAAAAGGAGGTTTTTTTGGAGTTCCGGACGAAATAAGATCAGGGCCGGATTAACCATCTCGGGGCCCCTAGGCACAGCTCGTTTTTTTTCTACCACATCTCTCGGTTCTGTGCCTCTCTCATGCATTTATTCCCCGCAATAATTTAAATGTCTGTCTGTCATTCACCGGTCAATAATGGGGGCTTTTATCTTATAATGTGAAAAGAAGGTTTCACTTTTACCGTAAAACCACACAATCCCTTTTTTTTCATTTTTAAATCGGGAGTGCTGGGCCCCTGGTCATAGTGGGCCCCTAGGCACTGGCCTAAAGTGCCTTATGGATAATACGGCACTGAATAAGATTGGGGCAAAGAGGAATAAAAAAACAAACAGTAAAAAATGATAGCAAAATGACAATGGGGAAGGCCAGAGGCGTCTTTACCTATAGTGCAGGGTGTGCGGTGCACGCGGGCGCCGAGTCTAAGGCCCTTCGTACATTAGGCGACTCGGGTATCCGATACTCCAGTCGAATACCCAAGTCGCGCGACTCTAGTAGCGCACGATCCGTACACAGCGGCGACTCGAGTCGTAAGACTCAAATCGTCTATTCGGCCACCATTCTATATTCAACCTTAATAATACATTGTACAAAACACAAAATGTACATCTCATAACATAAATTAAAATGCTTCTATTTTAAAAATGACGAGCGCATTCCTATTTCAAATTTTTGGAATTAAAAATTGGCGGGTATAGAGGAAAAAAAACAATCTAGAAAGAATATGGTTCATAATTTCGCCGCGCCAACCGGCTACAAGGTAGCTCGATTTGTTCAAGCTTTGACTTTCAAGGTGGTGACCATGGGTTCAATCCCCAGGTAAACATAGAATTTTTCTTTTTTCGTGTTTCAGTTGTTTTTTAGAGGTTTATTCAATTTTTTTCTAGGTTTTTTTTTATAGTTTTCTTTTATTTGCACCGGAACGCTGACGCCCTTACTGCTATGATGATGACCGTGGTTTCAAATTTCAGATTTGAATAGGTTTTTTTTAATGTTTTCGTTTTCTTAATTACTTTATTTTTGTCGTATGTGCAAGTACATGACGAAGCTAGGTTAAAGTAGTAATGTTTGTAACGAAACCATAATAATTTATAAAAGTGCAAAAAGTTTGACACCATGCTCGATAGATGGCGCTGTCGTCGAGTTAGATCGCGCTATCGTTTTGTTAGGTTCTATTGAAGGACACCGTGGATTTTAGTTAGTACGAGTCTGACAGTCCCTCCCGCCCTGCCCGGGGTGGGAGGACTCATTTAATACGATGATTTTACCACTTAAAAAAAAAAGCTTATTCCATGCTAATTATCTATTAGAATATTCTTTTGAATTTGACAAGCCTCTTGGTCTAGTCGTTAGTGACCCTGACTGCTATGCCGGAGGACGTGGGTTCGATTCCCACCCAGGACAAATGTTTGTTTGATGAGCACGATCATTTGTCCTGTGTCTGGGTGTAATTTATATATTATATTTATGTATTTAGAAATATATAAGTATGTTTATCAGTTGTTTAGTACCCATAACACAAGCTCTGCTTAGCTTGGGACGAGATGGCGTTGTGTGATAGTTGTGGAATATTATTATTATTAATTGTAATGATACAAACAAGGATATTTTTCTACCTCAGATACTTTAATAATAATTTTTTAATTATATAGATACAAATTTTTCGTCGGTTAAAAATCGCGAAGACTTGGGTATCGGCGATCTTGATAGATGAGTAGCGAGCGACTAGAGTCGGCGACGCACGTCGGCGACGCGACCTGTGTACGAGCCTCTATGGATTTGTATTGCGATAGTCGCCTGGAAACCAAAATCGTAAGGTATCGGAAACTTGCGTCGCCTCGTGTACGAACCTTCGTACACGAGGCGACGCAAGTTTCCGATACTAGAGTTTCGCCACTACTCATGACCTGCGGAAAATTCGAGGTACTAAATTTTTATAATGCAATTTGATGTAACGACATAGACACTAGCGCCGCGTCAAAAGGTCATGATGGGTGGTCAAGAATATGAATTCAAAAATGTCTGACACATGACTGTGACGATCAAAGTATATTTTTTAGGGTTCCGTTGGTTCAAATAAAAACGGAATCTTTATAAGATCAGTCGTGTGACAGTCCGCCCTTCACAGTTAATTTCCTGCGAACCTAACATTAATCCAAATCCAAATACTTTAAATTAATTTTTAAATTTTATTCAATAAAGTAGAAAAAAAAACCATCTCTCCCAACTTTTTAATAAAACTGCATACCAAATTAAGATTTGTTATGAGTATTGTAAATATTTTTATATCGTTTTAAAATAATTACTTTCCAAAAATGATTCAAGAATATGCTACGGAACCCTTTATTCTGTGAATAAAATAAAAAATGGTAAATAAATTGTTCCGCCATCTTGAAAGTCGCGGAAACTCAAGTAGCGGCGATGTCAGCAGATAGGTAGCGCGCGATTGGCGTCGCGCGTCGCGTGCGTGTGTACGAACGTATATGCATTTCTATTGCGAGAGTCGCCTGGATACTGAAGTCGTAAGGTATCGGAAACTTGAGTTTCCGAATGTACGAAGGGCCTAAGGGGGCGCCGTGCGCCCCCTAACGCGACTCCTCCAAAGATGCGTCGATGCCCGGCGCTCTCAAAGACCCTGCGCTCGTATTATGCCCGATGCCGGGCGCGCGGTAGCAAAGCAAGGCTAATCCTTTTCCTACTCTATTTAAATTTACACAATAACTGATAACTAAAGATTAAATTGGCGTACCTAATGTCGCATCGCTGCCAAAGACGCGTGCGCCCATCGCCACCTGTTTGTTTTGATTCGTTTGACAAGTTGACAACACGCCGAGAATCATTGCTAACTCTGCTGTATTAGAATGCTATAAAGTTCAAATTAAAATTCCCGGGGACATATGGCGGTTATTTTCAAAGGCTTGTGTACTCGTGCCGCAATTTTTGTTTTATCGCTACACCGTAGTTTTGCGAAGTAAGCCTTGATGCAATTGAATAAACATGTAATTGAATAAACATGTAGATATGAAGTAAATCGGCTTTTCTTTTGATAAAAAACCGGCCAAGTGCGAGTCGGACTCGCTCATAAAGGGTTCCGTAGCAGCAAGTAACATAATCGTGCTCAATTTAAGAAACGTATCCTTGAAAGAACTGTTCATAATGTACTTCCACCTTCCAGAGTAGTGTAAATGACCAAATATTCTAATATATGTTAATTTTCTTTTTTCATTTTTGCTAAGTTCCGCGTGTACCCACCGAATTATTTTGTACTACATTATTTTGTGGATAGCGGTGCTGGTTGCGTAATTATATAATTGTATCGTAATCTGTAGTAGATTTAAGATTTATTACGCAATTGTTTGCTGTCCTAAAGAAATAAAAATAAAATAAAATAATATAAAATTGAACATGAAATCATAAAAAACTTTTTTCAAAAAAAAAAAATTAACCGCCTTCAAAAACAACCACAAAAAAGGGTAAAATAACCTACAAAATAACTTTTCTTTCGGAAGTCGGTGGCAAAAAGACAACGAAATAAAAAAAACAAAGCCACCGACTTTTATTTTAGTGAGAATAACTCCTAAGATACTTAATGTAGAGTGATAATTTTGATATCATTTCATAGCCTGACTCAAATACTTTTAATTTAATGCAGAAACCTAAGCAAAATTCAGGGGTACTTATCGAGCTAGAGTTAAAAATGTGAAATTATTCAGTAATTTTTGTGTACAATTTCGTGTTTGCCCATGTTTTTTGGTTATTTTTACATAATTATTATTTAAAAAAACTTTCGTAAGTTTTTGATAAGCTTCAACGTTTAACTTTGCAATAAAGTCATTTGCATGAATGTAGGTCTCTTGGATTTAAAGATATTTGCATTTTATAGTACACACCCCAGTTCGACAGATCAAAAAATTAAAATGGCTGCCATTCGCGAAGTTTTGGAGTAAGAATTTTTTTTAAAGCATTTTTGTCGATGAAAATGAGCCTAGAATATCCTCTTCAAATATCGCTAATTCGTGCCCGGACACACTGTATATATTTGTGTACGAGCGTCCAGTTTGTTAGGTAACTATAATAGATTTTAAATTAAATATTTTTGAAAGAAATACAAAGTTGTGATTTTTTGACGTGATAACGTCTTATAATTCGATGGCCGGCTGCACGCACGAAGATGACGTCAAGCGGCGTTACCTCGCTCTGTAGCGTTCCATAGCAACGGCGTGTCAATTGTTTGTTTATAGCGTCAGTAAACCGACTTCACAGACAACCGATTTTTTATTCTTATAACCCCTTCCTTCCTAAAAAAAACTTTTTGCTTCCCGACATCGTTTATGTTAAAATTGCACCATTTGCATCCGAATTACCGTTTGAAAATATAACTGTTAGTATTCCATTTTGACCCCGCTCCCAAGACTAGAGGGCGCCAGGGTACTGGTTGCACACGGGCGCCACAAGGGCTTGAGACGCCTCTGGGGAAGGCAAGTGTCAAAGTGACAAGTGACAGTTTGGTCCCAAAAGAACTGTCAAATCAAAGGAATTTTCTGAAAAAAAAACTATTTATTGATGTAAAATGACTAGATGTTGTGTAATAAGCTGTAAAAATGATGGAACATACAAATTTCCGACAATTCACACTATCAAGAAACAATGGGTAGCTGCTGTGACTGCCTTGAGAACAAAAATTGAATAATAACTAAGGAAAAGCTATTTAATAAACAAATATCCAGCCTTGCGAAGACGAGACAGGCCGTTAGTTGAGTTTATTAATGAAATTATAAGATAATACCATAACTAAACAATCGAATACACTTTTCAAAATAATATCTACTTTTCTATTGGAGGTTAAGTACCAGTATTGCACCGCTCTATAAATCATGAAATGGTTCGTCTGGCGGAAGAATTATCACCTGGAACGAGTTTTGTGATAGTTGTGGTGTTAAGAAATTAAATATGTTGTGATATTTCTCGAATCTAAATGGAAAAAAACCGGCCAAGTGCGTGTCGGGCCACGCACAGTGTAGGGTTCCGTAGTTGCCCATCAAAATACTAATGCGAACTAACTAAACTGATTCGCTGAATTTAATTTTAAAAAGAATAATTTTCAAAATCGGTCCAGGAGTCTTTGAAAAAATCGGGGAAAATACATAAAAAAAACTTTTTGAAAAAAAGGGAACCGACTTCAAAACCAAACACAAAAAAACTATAAAATAACTTTTCTTTCGGAAGTCGGTGGCTTTGTTTTTTTTTATTTCATTGTCATTTGGCCACCGACTTCCGAAAGAAAAGTTATTTTATAGTTTTTTTGTGTTTGGTTTTGAAGTCGGTTCCCTTTTTTTCAAAAAGTTTTTTATTTTTCCCTTTTTAGTTGAGATAATCAACAAAAAATCTTCATAAAATCGGCGTCTTTGAAAATTTACAATCCTATTAAGCAAAACGGATCTATGTGAGCAACTTCACGAGATATCCATTATTGTTATATACTAAAACCTTCCCCAGAATGTAGCAAACACTTTTCTGAAAACTGCATCAAAATCGGTTCAGCCAAACGCGAGATAATCGCGGACAAACATGCAATCGTCTCTGAAAATCTACGATCCAAGTAAGCAAAACGGATCCACGCGGGCAACGTCACGGGATATCTATTAGTGTTATATACTAAAACCTTCTCCAGAATTTAATGAACACTTTCCTGAAAACTGCATCAAAATCCGTTCAGCCAAACGCGAGATAATCGCGGACAAACATACATACATACATACATACAGGTCGAACTGAGAACCTACTTTTTTTTTGAAGTCGGTTAAAACATACCTATTAAAGCTGTAAAAATAAAGTTGACAAACTTACATTTGCAGTTGAAGAACATGTTCTAACAAAATGTATCGGACATTTTGTTTAAGAAAATATGTTATCCAAGTACATTTTATAAGTTGGTCGACTATTACTCGTAAAGTTGTAAAGCCTACTTAGTCATGATAATTTTCTTTTAAACTTCGTTATATATGTATACTACTATTGTGAATTTTTTCACACCCCCAAACATAACCGTTTAGCTGGTAGAGGGGGGGGACACTCGAGTCGAGCAAAATTTAGCACTTTAAAGCTTAATATTTCATAAACGAATTTTTTTATCAAAAAATTGTTAATGGAAACTATCAATATTTTTTAAAGACCTATTTAATGATACCCCACACTAAGGGGTACGCAAGAAAAAAAAAAACATCCCCACTTTACGTGTACAGGAGGTACCCTAAAAAAAAATATTTTTCGAGATTTTATTTTACCACTTTTTCGGCACAACAAATCCGTATATTTACACCAAATTACAGCTCTCTAGTACTGTGCGTCTCTGAGCTAAACTGCGGACAGACGGACGGACGGACGGACATGGCGAAACTATAATAAGGGTTCCTTGTTGACTACGGAACCCTAAAAAGGGGTAAAATTACTGACTCAAAACATTATGATATTTTATCAAAATAGAAAGTCAGAAGCAGCATTATATTCTTGTTATAGGAGAGGACAGGTAAAACATACCTATTCTCAAAAATTGAAACCTCAACTACAAGTAATTGTGGATTTATTACGGTAAAATCAAATGTATTACCACTCAATTAAATCACTTTTTTTCCTTTTGTAGATGCACCGCGGCGTCTTAATTCTTCTTTTAGTATATGCACTTGCATTGACGAATAATTTTCCATATTTGTTTTGTATTTATACTCAATTTTTATAACAATATTTCTTGTTTGATTTTTATACAAGGTAGACAATAATCTGACGTAGGGACCAACTATCGCAGCACCATCTACGATTAGCTTTGAGTTGCCATCCCCATTGTTTTTTATTTTATATATAGATAAAAAGTCGTCGTCTAGACAGGCAATGGGATTATGTTTTCCCACATGTTTTTTTTCAGGTTTTCAGCTAATTTTCTAAATATAATTGATAAAATCTCATACCAAATTTTATTACTCATCTAAATCTACAAAAAAAAACATTACTGTAGGATTTGTCCGAGGCCTGGTAAAGGGTTAAGGCCAAGTACACATGAACCCGCAAATTATTTTTTTTATCCGGCAACTTCATTAAAACAAAATGTATTGTTCCGGCGAGCATCAGAAATAATATTGCAATAATATAAAAATTACGGGTTCATGTGAACTTGGTCTTAACTTGAAAGTACACTAGCGTTAAAAAAGTACTCATGCGACAGGAGTCTAATATGTGTATAACCTGGTTCATTGAAGAAAGGATTCTTAAATGGCGGCGCTTATCGTGTTCTCTCGCTCGCACACTAGTGCCGTCTATACTCACTCCCGCGCGTAGCGTAAGCAGAAAAAAAATGAGTCTTAATGTCTTGACGCACTCAGTGATCTTTTTAAGAACATTTATTATAGTTTTTTGTTGTTTGTCCGTTTTTACCTGTTGATTATTGTTGTTTTAAATTTTGTTTTATTGTTAGGTTAAGGTGATTGCTTCGATGTAGCCCGCGAAATTCAAATTTTTTTAAGTTTTTTGCAATTTGCAGGCCAGTGACATGTTGTAACTTTATAAATATTTGTGTTGCGCAAATAACAAGTATAATTTTAAATATAAAAAATATCAAAAAACTCGCTCCATCAGCTCTCACATAGAAAAGGTGCATCGTAGTTAGATTTCGGAGATTTTAACATGATGCACCTTTTCTATGTGAGAGCTGATGGAGCGAGTTTTTTGATATTTAAAATTATACTTGTTATTTGCGCAACACAAATATTTATAAAGTTACAACATGTCACTGGCCTGCAAATTGCAAAAAACGTAAAAAAATTTGAATTTCGCGGGCTGGTTGGAGCATCCCCCTTAAGTTTGAGAAATTATTGTGATCCAGTCTTGTTTTTATTATTTTTAATTTGAAAAAAACTTTAATTTGAAATCTTATATGCTGACTGTACTATCTGTCAATGCAAGTACAAGCCGCCATTTTAGAATCCTTTCTTCAATGCTCTGGCTTATAGACTACAACACTGACCTATTATGGCGGTCATCTAACGCATGGCGCCGTAGAAACGTGTTTTGTCGACTCGACGGAAGAAAAGACAGAAACAGCTTGAGCGAAGAAAAAAAAAATACCATTTCAATGCATGTAAAACTTAGAAAATAAAACGTATTTCTATTCTTCAATGGTATTCTGATCCCGTTTATCTAAGTACTCTCGTACATACAAACACTCGAATGCACCTCGAATGGGTATGCAACATACAGCTTGGCCAGAACGGATTGAAACGGAACTAAAATTTTTATTTCTGACAGCGTTTTAAAATCTTTGATATTTGATGTAAACAAAGACCGCAGGTTTGTTAGATTTATTATTGTGCCATAAAACTAACGTAATAAGTGAAAAAAAATGAAATAAAATCATTCAAAGTGCTGGTAGCGCAAAGACAGTGGCGACTTCCGGTTTTCTACATTTTTATGTCGAGCTGTACTTCAAAATAGTACCTTTTTACGTCATTGGTCGGAAATAACCATGTTACAATTTTGTCTTTTGGTGTTAAAATAAAACATATAAAATTGGTCATATCATGCCACGCGCACAGTTTTGTAACTCAATGCAGAATATTGTTCATTTGACTATACGTCGTTTTTTAATCTCGTAGACTGAATTGACAGGTGCAAATGGCGAACTGACACGAATTTCTATAGAATTTATGTCAGTTTTGACATTATCATTTGTCAATTTGGTCTACGAGATTAAAAAACAAACTTTAGTGTGTACGCAGCATATGATGAATGGGGAAGGCAAGTGTCAAAGTGAAAATGACAGTTTGGTCCCCAAAGAACTGTAAAATCAAAGGAATTTTCAGAAAAAAAAACATTTATTGATGTAAAATGACTAGATGTTGTGTAATAAGCTGTAAAAATGATGGAATACACTTTTCAAAATAATATCTACTTTTCTTTTGGAGGTTATGTACCAGTATTGCATCGCTCGAAAATCGAAGAATTATCACCTGGAACGAGTTTTGTAATAGTTGTGGTGTTAAGAAATTAAATATATTGTGATATTTCTCGAATCTAAATAGAAAAAAAGGTTAAAATTACTGACTTAAAACATTATGATATTTTATCAAAATAGAAAGTCAAAAGCAGCATTATATTCTTGATAAAGGAGAGGACAGGTAAAACATACCTAAACTCAAAAATTGAAACCTCAACTACAAGTAATTGTGGATTTATTACGGTAAAATCAAATGTATAACCACTCAATTAAATCACTTTTTTTCTCTTGTAGATGCGCCGCGGCGTCTTAATTCTTCTTTTAGTATATAGTACTTGCATGGACGAATAATTTTCCATATTTGTTTTGTATTTATACTCAATTTTTATAACAAATAATCTTGTTTGTTTTTTTGTACAAGGTAGACGTGGGGACCAACTATCGCAGCGCCATCTACGATTAGCTTTGAGTTGCCATCCCCATTCGTGTAGATTTTCGTCTATAATGTTGGCAGCACCTCACAACTGTAACTTTGACATTGACATTTCTTTATTTACCCAACCTCCGTCGCGTGTCGGAGTTCTCTTTTGCAGTGTTTTAATAAATCACTTAAGAATTATAACGGTTTAAGATTATAAAATGACTTGCAAAAAGTGTGAATCTCCTAAAACAGTTATACTGAGAAAAACAGATTATTACTGTGATGATTGTTTTATGGTTAACACTCACCACAAATTTCGAGCATGTATTGGCAAAAATAAAGTTTTGTCACCAAATGAAAATGTTCTAATTGGTCTCTCTGGAGGTGTGGGCTCTACAGTGATATTGGACTTAGTCCACCATGGTGTATCATTAGAAAATACTAGAAAACTGCGGTTGATCCCATTTTTTATACATTTATTTGGTAAGTAGGTACTCATTAAACAGCGGGTCTAAAACAGCCCAGCAATATTCCAAATGAATCACTGCGTAAATTACTTAAAGCCAATGACATTACTGGAAGGAAATGTATGAAGTGAGTTGTAGGGAAAATTGCCTAAAAAGTTACAGTTTAAAACCCTCAGATAGATTTTCTGATAATAAATAATGTACAATATGTTACTGATTTTTATTTTATCAATTACCTGTCCCAGGAGTATCCACAACAGCACTGTGTAAATATTACTTTTTAAAAGTTGAATTATTTATAACTTATAATAATTTTGGTTTAATAAATTTCAGATGACAACAGCAAAGATTTAGCAGGATCAGTAGTCAAACAATGTGAGAAGTACAATTTCAATGTTTATGTAGTACATCTTGCAGGATACATGAACACAAGTTTTCAATTACCTGAAGCCAACTGTATACCAGATGTTAAACAAAATGAATCAAAAGCCTTCCATGATATGCTTAACAGCATGCCACCATCAGCAGCTACAGATTTTCTGTTGAAAATTAAACGCACATTGCTGGTTGAATATGCAAAGCAATTGAAATGTAACATTGTTTTTACTGCAGAAACAACAAATACTTTGGCTGTTAACTTGTTATCTAACCTTGCTCTTGGTAGGGGATCACAGGTTCAAAATGATATTGTAAGTATTAACTTTAAGTATTTAAAAAACCCACTTATTTTTGTATGTAGCATTAAGATGTTTTCACATAGTTTTTTTTTTTTTTTTTTTTTTTTTTTGCATTTTTATCTTGCGATCAGTCATTCAGACTATAAGCAGATGAGGTGAGTGCTTTTTGTCATTGAAGGCGACGCTCCCATCAGAACCATGCCCTTTCTTTGTCTTTGACTGGAAAAAGATTCTAGTCAAAGATGTCTCGCCGTTTTCTGAGTCGACGAATGGTTTCTGGTATAGTCAGCTGCCCTGCCAGCTGGTTGGGGTGCCTTGTCAGTCTTGACCTGTATTTGGCTGCGTACGTGTCCACTTCATCTGCTATCATAGGCATGTTTAAGATTTCATGCACTTCTCTTGTTTTAATGAACCATGGTGCATTGGATATTTGCTTTAAGATGTAATTTTGTACTCTCTGTATTACTGTTTTGTTGGAGGTGCTGGCAGACCCCCACAGCTGTATGCCATATAACCAGATGGGCTTCAAGACTGTTTTATAAATAAGCAGCTTGTTGTCCATGGATAGTTTTGAGTTACGTCCCAGAAGCCAGTAGAGACTCTTGAATTTTAAATTAATTTCATCTCTTTTTTTTTCAATGTGCTTTCTCCATGTGAGTCTACGGTCCAAGTGCATGCCCAGGTACCTTACTGTATGTTGGTGCGGTAGTTGAATATCGTTTAACCTGACTGGGGGACAATCTTCTTTTCTGAGGGTAAATGTTACGTGCACTGATTTTGACCCGCTAACGGCAATCCTCCATTTAGCCAGCCATTTCTCGATTTCATTCAGACAGTTTTGTAGGACTTGTGAGGCCTTAATCGGACATTTGTCTGATGTAAGTAAGGCTGTGTCGTCAGCGAAGGTTGCTACGGTAACTCCTGGGATTTGTGGTACATCATGAGTGTACAGCGTGTAGAGGACAGGTCCCAGCACAGACCCCTGTGGCACTCCAGCTGTAATTTCATAAAAACTGGAAGAGCAGTCATTTTCTTGCACTTGGAAAATTCTACCAGATATATATGATTTCAAGACTTCATAGAACGCATGTGGTAATATTGTTTTAATTTTGAACAATAAGCCTTTGTGCCAGACCCTGTCGAAGGCTTGCTGAATGTCCAGAAACACTGATGAACAATACTCTTTTTTTTCGAACGATTTTCTTATTTTTCTACATACTCTATGTACTTGTTCAGTAGTCGCGTGTTCCCTTCGAAAGCCAAATTGGTGTTCAGGTATTATAGATTTTTCTTTAATGACTTTCATCATTCTGTGTAGCAATGACTTCTCAAAAAGCTTTGACATTAAAGGCAGAAGACTGATTGGCCTGTATGATGTGAGTTCATGAATGGGTTTCCCAGGTTTTTGGATCATTATAATATTCGAAACTTTCCATAGGTCTGGGAAGTATCCAATTCTCAACATTGCGTTAAATATCATCGTCAAGTACACAGCTACTTTACGAGGTGACTCTTCGAGGACCTTTTTATCAATATGATCATATCCTGGTGCTTTATTATTTTTAAACGACTTGAGGTTCCTGTATACTTCTCTGGGAGTCACTAGTTTTAGAGGAGTGTCCAGTTGAGAATCTTCGTTCAGAGCCAAGTCAATGTCAGTTTCGTTCGCATTCAGCGGTGCCTCGTTTGGAGTGAACACTTGACTGAGGTGTCTTGCAAAGGCTTCGGCTTTGTCAAGATTTGTTCTTATCCACTGGCCATCATTTGTACGTAGTGGTGGTTTTTGGTGTAATGGTCTATCATGGTTTTTGCAGGCTTTCCACAGCGAATAATTGGTGGCTTCTGTCGCTGACAAACCTTCCAAGTAGTTATCCAAGGCAGTGTTGTTAGCTTCACTGATAAGAGATTTCAGATCACGGGTGGCTTTATTGAATTCTCTTTTGTCATTTGAGTGTCTGCTAGTGTGCCACACTCGACGTAACCTCCTTTTTTCAAGTATCATCTGTCGTATGGAATCAGAGTATGTTTTACTTTGCGGGTGACGATCTTTGATTTCAGGCGTGCACATCCAGCAGCCTTCTTGGATAACTGACGTTAATGTGCGTACGGCTATATCAATATCTGACTCTGATTTTAAACTTACCCTCATATCTAGTCTCTCATGGACGAATTCGCGGAAACAGTTCCAGTCAGTGCGTTTGTTGTAGAGCTTTGTGTTATGCTCCATTGTCGAAGCGGCAGTGCCGAGTGTCAGAAACACCGGGACATGATTGCTGTTAGAGTCCAAGCATGTTTCTATATGATAAGGAAGTCTGGACAAGCCCTTAACAATGAAGAAGTCTAAGACGTCGGGAAGGCGGTTTTGATCAGTCGGCCAATTGGTCGGTTCAGAAGGTGCGATTGCAGTCAGGTTGTTTTTAACTATCGACTTCTTCAGCTCTCTTCCTCTCGTGCTGGTAAGTCTTGAGGCCCAGTGTACATGCTTGGCATTCCAGTCACCTCCGACTATGAAGCGTGGTCCCAATGTGCTAAACAGCTCATCAAAATTGTCTTCCTTGGTATTATATTTTGGAGGGCAGTATATTGCAGTAACGTTAAATGTTCCATTTCGATCGTCTACAGCTACTGTTGCTGCTTGAATATGAGGTTTTTTGAATTGTAGCTGTTCGTGATGCTTAATATTTGACTTTATTATTACGGCCGCACCTGCATGTGCCGTGCCGTCTGGGTGGTTTGTGGTGTAAATACTGTAGTTACGTATATGAATGATATTATTATCAGTTAGGTGAGATTCAGACACCAGTAAGATGTCTATGTTGTGTGAGTTTAGAAGGACTTCTACCTCTTCTACGTTAGGAGATAGCCCGTCTGGGTTCCACGTTGCTATCTTTAAAGAAGCCATTACGGTATTTTAGCTAACAACGTTGTTATGAGGCTAATTAAAGTGCTCATTTGTTGTAGGATGTGATCAAACTTTTCTGCTTGTTTCGTAAGCATTTCTTCTATGTTGTTTGGTGTAGTTGTTTCGATATTATTCTTGTGTTGATTTGTTCTCAGTATTTCGGCGTAGTTTGCTCTCTTTTTAGTGTTTGGGTTCTCTTTTTCTTTGTTATTATCTATTTGTGGGGGAAGTGTTGGTGGCTGACTATCCAAATGATTTATATTGTTGGCTGTGTGTTGCGTGGCCTTTACTCTATTCCTTAAATGTGCCTGGTTATTTGATTTCCTCGACAGTATTTCCTTATATACTTCGCATCCCTTATAGTTGGCCGGATGTGCACCAAAGCACAGGGCACATTTCGCTGGCGTGTTTCTGTCCTTTTTAGGACAGTCTGCGGTTCTGTGTCCTTGAGCGCATTTCACGCAGCGGTAAGGTCGCATGCAGTAGTTTTTAGAGTGACCATACTGCTGGCATTTTTGGCACTGGACGATGGAGTTCCGTTTACGTGGTTCTTCAATGATGATTGATTGTTGGTTTATGTATCTGAGATCTTTTATCGCTTTGTTGTTAGGGCTTTGTTGTAAAGTTGCGAAGAATGTGGAAGTAGGTTTCTTTTCAGGTCCATACTTTGCATTTATTATCTCTCCAATAACTGTGTTTCCTGTCTCTTCTAGAGTTTCTTTTATTATATTTACAGGTGTTGAGTGATGGAGGTTTTTGATCACAACTCTAAAAGGTCTTTTATCTTTTCGATTGAAAGTGTGTCCAATAAGTCCTTTGTCTCGAATAACTTTTAGTATAGATTTGTAGACCTCCACGTTAATGCAGTTAATGCGAAGTTGATTTTGGTTTATTATTTTGTAGTTGAAATCAGCTTTATCCGCAGCACCTTCTAAGAGCTCGGTAAGCTTGTTGAGGTCTTCAATTCCATAGAGTATGATAGGAGGAGGCTTCGCGACCTTTATTGGGGCTTCAGCTACGTTGTTTTCTTCTGGGTCAACAGCAAGAGTGCTATATCGATTTGCGACCAAGATCCTATCTGGGGAGGGGGAGTTATTTTTTTTCCTTTTTTTGGCGCTGTGGAGCAATGGTACTCTCTGCCATGTAGGAGGATTGGAAATTTCAGATTCAGTTTCCAAATCTTTCATGATAGAAGCTTGATTTTGAATGTTAGTATCCATCATGGAGCTTACTGATGCACTTCTGGGTCTGGACAAGAAGAGACCAGGATGGAAAACTTGTTGTGCTAGCTTCTTATTGCTTTCTTTAGGGCCAGTAGTATTCACTGATAAGGAAGCCTGGGTTCCCACTTTCTTACAGTCTTCGGTAACCAATTTCTCACTTGCAGGCCCGGGTACCTGCAAGCGCCGGGTGCTAGCCGGATCGCAAGGCAAAACATTATCATTACTCGTACTCATTTTCATAATGATGGTTGGGAGAATACTGTAGCGCTTTCCCAAGGCACCACACATCATAATTTCGGGATGACGCCCTAGCCTTTGATGAACCAACATCTTTCCACAAGGCAGTGGATACACTTTAATTTCGGAGTCAGTATCTCCTAGACCAATTGCCGTTCCAGAGGCTCACGAGGTGGGTCTCCCCGGGTCCGAGCTTTGATTCAAGTGGCGGCTCCTACTCGCCACTGTCGTCCTCCATCATTGGGTTTCGTGCCTTTTTATAGAGAAATTCTCGCCACGAGTATTTCCCAGCACCCCTCAGGACGAACCGCCCAGCTGTCCGCGACTGCTAAAGCAGCTAACTACCATATCTGGTGGCCGTTTCGCTATCCGCAACCTGCGACGCGGTGGGTGGCATAGGGCAATGCCCCTGGGAATTTTACCCAGAACCCACAATGTATGTAGCATTAAGATGTTTTCACATAGTTAATCACTAGATCAATCCACAAAGAACACATTTCGCTGACTGAATACAATAATGGCACAAGACAAAATTCAACAATTTGAGAAAACGTACAATAAAATATTCGAGGACTGGTACGCGAGCACAAAAAAGCTCTTACCGACTGTATTTTATGGAATATATAGTCCATGTTTGGTTTATAAACATCTACGTTAAAGCTTCAATTGTCAGGAGTAATAGTTTTGAAATATGTTTTGTTATTTTTATTAATATGAGGTTCAGAAGATGGCGACTCCGAGTTATGCCAGTATTGCATTGTTTTGTTTTCACTTTTTTGAGTAATGCTAGAAAATATGTTATAAAAGTAAAGAAAATAAGAATGCGTTTTCACGAAAAACTAGCTAAGTAGAATATAAGACTAGAAGTGCTCATCAATGGATTTGTTAAAACGTAAATAAAAGTACCATAAATGTTTAGTAACTTAATATTCATTAGCATACTTTTCAGTCTGACTGACCTAAGTATTTAGAATCAGTTTTAAACAAATCAACAAAGGTAATTTATTTATTGTACTCTATGTATGCACTTACAAAAAGTACTACACTTAAAAAATAAAATCTACTTTAGAAATAACAAAAATTAACCAATATAAATCAAAAACTTCTTAGGTTTCAGTTCAATAAACTCTCAAATCACAAAAATTCACCCTTCAGTAGGAAATTAAAGGATTTTCTTTTCTTTTGCGAGTTGTTAATGCCTAATGTTTTCTTCCTGCACCTTTCAGATAGATTTGATAAACTTCCATCAGACTCAGAAATTCTGGATTCAATCCTATCAAGATTTTCATAATCAGGGTCGGCATCAGAGTCGTCAATTTCTGACTCCGAACTTAAAGACACATCTGTTAGAATCGCAGAAGTTGGTATTACATAAATTGGCTTCAGAGTAATGGTGCTCTGGAGACACAATAGTGGGTAAATCAAGTAGAATGTCATATCGCGAAGGGCTTTTTAATGGAGATAGATTCAGGGGCATTTGCTGTTTATTAGGACTTCCACAATCAGTCAAATCGTCTTCTATATTATTATATGGGTTCAGTTCTAAATTCAGACGTTGGTGGCAAAATTTAAGGACTACCACAGGACTACAGATAATGTTATTAGGATCGTTTGGTGCGTCTTGCTCAAACATTGTACGGTAATTCATATTTTCATCTGTATCTAAAGGTGGATAAACTTAAGAAAAACGTAAAGTAAAAAGGAATTGATCAATCTTCAAAGCACAAGTAACAAGAAAAAATAGCAATTTCATAAAAATCTTCTATTTCCTTAAGGTTGCCGTATATGATTACTTCCCAGAATTTAAATCTTGTTACCAACACTCTCGAATAGTGTATTAAATTAATAATACAGGATGTGATTTTTTTCCAAACCAGCGGGTTCGATTCCTGGCCAGAATAATTGAATTTTCTATGATTCAATGATGTCGTTTAAGTTTTCGTCAAAATCGGCCTCGAGACTCCTTTCAACGTTTTGCGATATTCTTCATAGTTTTGGACATTATAGCCATCCACGCCCAGTTGAAAATGCTGAAGAGCTTGTTTGTTTGGTTGAAGGCGCTTTTCTCAAGAACTACTAGTTCGAATTCGAAAAATCTTTTTGTTTTGGATAGTTCTTTTCTTGACGAAGACTGTAAGCTATATAACATCACACTCCGACCAATAGATGCCTAGCAGCGGGTGAAACCGCGGAGAACAGCTAGTAACTTTAACATTTTTCGTAATGCTTATTTAAGCAATTTAATTAAGTTAGCCACTGAAGTTGAAAAAAAGGTTATCTGTTATGTAATGTACATAAAATAACGAAAAAACTGAGATACATTTCAACTGCGCCGGGGCTGGGTCACAGATGGCCCTTGTTCTATGTATACACCAGCACAACTAAAAAAACTTCGCGATGTTTGTGCAAAACTGGCACAACTAACAATGAGCCGGTATTGCATGAAAGAAATGCAACGATACTGTTTATGCACTAACGACCCTTACACCTCCATACGGGTAGTTTATGAACTTACGAGTTGGGTCTTTAGTGCATAAAATAAAGTACCTAATTTAGAACAAGAATTCATTACTAACTCAAATTGCCACAATTTCGACTTGTGCCACTATTGTATTCAGTCAGCGATTTACAGATAATCTAGTTATAATCTTAAAATTTAATTTCAGGGTTTCTGTGATGTTCGTGATGATAAAGTGAAAATAATAAAGCCAATAAAAGACATCAGTATTGAAGAACTGAACTATTATGTTAATATAAAACAGCTGGTTCCTGTACACCACAGCAATATAAAGAACAACAGTCTGCAGTCAGTAATATCGTCCTTTGTATCTGATCTTCAAGAAAATTTCCAGGCCACTATATCAACTGTCTGCAAAACTGCTGACAAAATTGGAGACCATAATAAGGATTTAAAAACACATGGAAAATGTATTATTTGTGAGGTACCTACTTATAATTTTATATTGCAACTAGCTTTAGAATTGGTTTGAAATGATCACCTTAAACACCTAACCTATCCTATTGGTATAAAGAGTAGTCATATGAATCCTGTCACAGGTCATGGTCTACTTCTATTCATATACCAAATTTATTTAGGTATATGGTATTAAATCCTTAGAAAACTTGTGAAAGCAAGGTTTCACAAGTTTTGTGTAAATATAAAAATAGCATTATTACAATAATAGAACAGAAAAAAAAACTGCAAATCATTATAAACATTGGCCAAATAGGTGCAGCCAAATGGCTTGGAATTTCAGAATTAAAATGATTTGCTAACATTGAACCATTGATTTTTATCTATTTAGAAATGCATCAGAATGTTGAGTAAGTACCTATATTTTTCTTTTCAACAAAGAGCTTCATGAGGAGGCCGTTTAAGCCTTTTGTATTTCCCCCCTTCTAAAATGTATTGAAAAACGTAATTTGAAACTCGCTCCATTGAAATGGCAAAGCAGACTTGTTATCTAATTATTTGTTAAACATTTATTCCTTTCAGAGTGATCTACACACAAATAAAATGAAACTGACAGCTCTTGAAGCAACTAACATATCAAGAACCGTTTCATTTGGGAATACTCAGTTTATGCAAGATTTAGAAAATAATCCGGATCTTAACAATCTTGATGACGTTAATGCCTCAATGTTCCCGCTAATTCATAAACATCTATGTTATGGCTGCAGTAGGAATCATTCGGAAATGAATCAATCTAAATTGCCAGTACACATACAAAAAGTTTTAATGTCAGAAAAGTTAAATTGAGCAATAATTTAAAAACAAATCTGTATATAACAATAAAAGCCTTTAATTATGAGTTCGTGTATCAATTTAATTTAATAACTCTTGAGCCCGCCGATCTTTTGGTGATTCAAACACCGGTTCCTGGAGTAGGTGGATGCATGATCATCCAACATGCTGTTTTTTTTTTTTTTGTGGGTGGTAAAGTCATCATGAGCCCTCCCGTCCTGTATAAAACGCATGGGAGCCCCCATGCGTTTTATACAGGACGTCAGTCGTAAGTACAGACTAAAATCTACCGTGCGTATTCCACTGGTTGCCCTTTGCGTTTCAAGGCCACGGTCTCCATCACTGGCCCACAAAGGCTAGGCCTATGACGATGTAAAAGCCTGTTTCCGCGTACACAAAGGGTTTTTGAATGTGGCGAATGGGCGTCGATGACTAAATCTGAAACTATGAGGAATATCGTAAAATGCTGAAAGGAGACCGATTTTGGGGAAAACTAAAACTGCACCATTGGATTTAGAAATTCTGGCCAGGAATCGAACCCGCAGATTTTGGGAAAAAAACACACCCTATTGTTATTGTTAGGGGCTCCCTTTTCCGCATTTGGACTCGTAGGTGGTCCGTTATGCGTGAGGTGGGACGATTGGCTATATGAGCCAACCCAGCTCCTTCCAGAAGCTCAGAAGTCTCCTGGGACGTTCACAGGCTTCTTGGAGCGACCTTGGAATGCCAAGATTTTGTGCCCGTTGGTTAGCAACGCCCTCGCATTCCAGGATTACGTGGGTTGCCGTTTCATCCGCGTTCAGGCAGCCCCTGCACAACGGGCTGTCTGTCGCGTTGATGGTAAACAGATGTTTGTTGAGTGGGCAGTGACCGGTGAGCATGCCCACTACAACTCGTAAGTCTGTTCGTTGGAGTCTGAGAAGTCTGCTGGTCAGTCGCGATGTTAGTGCAGGTACCGCCTCTCTAGACTGTCTGCAGTCAGTTGTAGATGCCCATCTGGCATTATGTTTTTTTTGGGTTTGCAGACGTACCCAGGTCCTGAGGTGACCGGATAGGATAGGCAAAAAGGGTGTGGGGCCGGCCACGTCCACATCTGAGCCCCTCCTTTGCAAGTTCGTCTGCCGCATCGTTACCCAATGATCCGCTATGTCCTTTTATCCATTGCAAGATGACCCTATTGCGGTTCGAAATTTTTTGCAATGCTAAGTAACATTCATAAATTAGGCTGGACGACATAATATTGCCGTTCAGCGCCGTTAGTACAGCCATACTATCGGATAGAATTCTAATCCCGTAGTTAGAGATGTTTCTTTCCATGACTGCGGTGGCAGCTTGGGTGATTGCTACACATTCACATTGGAATATGGAGCTATGTTCCCCTAGCGGTAGAGATATTTTGATGTTGAGATCCATTGAGAATACACCAGCACCTGTGCCGGCTTTGGTTTTAGAGCCGTCCGTGTAAATTCGGACTTCGTTAACTCCTGATTGATCTCGCTCGGTCTCTGATAGTTGAATTCAATAAAGTTTATCGAACACGTGAGTTTTGGGGATTCTGTCACAGGGCGCTTCAATGTATGGTACATCGTTTAGCGCCCTTTCCCATATTATGGTGTGATTGCCCCTTTGGTTTTTCCACATGCCGGAGTGTTTTAGCCTGATTGCCGCCATACTGGCCTCCTGTTGAATAAAGAGATCCAGTGGCAGCAGACCTAGCATTATCTCCAGGGCATTAGTAGGAAAAAAAACACACCCTATAATTATTACGCCATTCCAATGTCGCTAGTACTTAAAGATAAAATTCTGGGAAGTAATGAACTAATGATATACGGGAAACTACAGACCTGATAAAATGATAAGGAAATCAAACCAAATAATTCCTGCAGATTAGAAAGTTATTCCAAATATTTATTAAAAGTGCATAAATGGACACCTCAAGGAATAGATGAAAAAAGAATCGAACTACGTTTTTTTTAGCGTGGTAAAACCATCAAAAGTGTCCTCCCACCCAGGGCAGGGCAGGAGGGACTGTCAGACTTGTACTGAGTAAAATCCGCGGTGTCCTTAGACCTTTACGTTCCGGGGTCACGGTATTCGTTAGTCCCGCAACCAAATGTTTTAGAAGTTTTTGGGAAGAGGATGTATAGGTACAAGTAGGCAGTCTAGTATGCAGTGGCGGCCTTAGGGGGGGGCGAACCGGGCAACCGCCCGGGGCCTCGCGCTTGCAGGGGGCCTCGCGCAACAAACCAAGCAAAAGAAAAAACTAGTAATTTTTAATTAAAAACTTTTGATTTTGATTAATTAATTAATTATGTTATAGCCTTAATGAGTAGTTAGGCTACTCATTAAGGCTATAACATAACGGCAAAATTAAATAAGATTTTAGTTTTAGAAAAAATCAAAACATCTATTTTTTTAATTTATCATCTCAGAGTTGGTTAATTTTGTAAATCTTTTATTTACTACAATAATTTTGTCGCCTGAACGTACGGCTAGTTTAGGTTCCGGTAGTTCAGACTTGTTTATGATGTAAGCCCAATCAGTGACGTAGCGAGTCTGAATCATGGAGGGGGCAAGACGCATCTGCGAGGCCCTTTTCTTTGATTTAGGATGAAAAATATCGAGCAGATTTGTGTTTTTTTTAAAGCCCGTTGTATGGGTCACCGCGTGCGGGACCTATTTTTTGACGCTTTGCGAGGCCTCTTTGCGTCTTTCTGTTCACAGTTAGAAATAAAAAGTAACCAAGTTATCATGCAACTACGGGGCCTCGCGCGAGAAGCGGAATGGGGAAGGCAAGTGTCAAAGTGAAAATGACAGTTTGGTCCCCAAAGAACTGTAAAATCAAAGGAATTTTCAGAAAAAAAAACATTTATTGATGTAAAATGACTAGATGTTGTGTAATAAGCTGTAAAAATGATGGAATACACTTTTCAAAATAATATCTACTTTTCTTTTGGAGGTTATGTACCAGTATTGCATCGCTCGAAAATCGAAGAATTATCACCTGGAACGAGTTTTGTAATAGTTGTGGTGTTAAGAAATTAAATATATTGTGATATTTCTCGAATCTAAATAGAAAAAAAGGTTAAAATTACTGACTTAAAACATTATGATATTTTATCAAAATAGAAAGTCAAAAGCAGCATTATATTCTTGATAAAGGAGAGGACAGGTAAAACATACCTAAACTCAAAAATTGAAACCTCAACTACAAGTAATTGTGGATTTATTACGGTAAAATCAAATGTATAACCACTCAATTAAATCACTTTTTTTCTCTTGTAGATGCGCCGCGGCGTCTTAATTCTTCTTTTAGTATATAGTACTTGCATGGACGAATAATTTTCCATATTTGTTTTGTATTTATACTCAATTTTTATAACAAATAATCTTGTTTGTTTTTTTGTACAAGGTAGACGTGGGGACCAACTATCGCAGCGCCATCTACGATTAGCTTTGAGTTGCCATCCCCATTGCTAGACCTAAATATGATCGTCGGCGCCATCAGCTTTGGCTCTATCAGTTCTCAGTTAGAAATAGTAGTAGAAGTTAAATTATACTGCATTACTGAGTGATAACAAAGTTGAGATTGCCGTTGTCAATTTTATTTAATTTTATTAAATCTCTAAGCGCGAGGCCCCGTCATGTGCGAGGCTAGCTAGGGTCCGCTAAGCCCTCGCCTAGCTACGCCACTGGGCCCAATGAATAATCAAAGTTTGAGACCTCAAACACCGAACGCTACATTGAAAAAAAAAATAAAAATTTCGTTCTTTTTTGAAAATTTTGCGGTTATGACCGTAAAGGAGTAGTTGTAGATAATAACTTCTCAGAACGGTTTCATAGATGCCTTTTGCTACAATATGAGAACCGATTCTGTAGACCCAGTGGTTTCAGAGACGAGCTTTTCATAATTTATATTTTTTTCGAACTTTGCAATTTCTTGCAATATTCAAGACACCACTTGAGTAACTCTGGCGGTATCTCGAATCAAAAACAAGTGTGGAAGTGGCAAAGCATCTTCATCTTCATCAGCCTATAATGTTCTCACTGCTGGGACACAGGCTTCCTTTCTGTTAGAGGGGTCCATAATCCGGCACGCGGGCCCCGTGCGGGTTGGTGATGTCACATGTCTTAAAATTTTTGGTTTAAGGACATGCCGGTTTCCTGACGATGTTTTCCTTCATCGTTTTGAGAGCAATGGTGATAAAATAAATACAGAAAGTAATCTGGGCTGGGTTCGATTCCGCGACCTACAACTCGTAAGTCGGGACGATTAATCGCTATCACCGCGAAACCGCTTGAGACGCGCACACCCGCCGTTTGAAAAAAGAATTCAAGGTAGCAGTGCGTGTTGTTGCTCTGATAATAAGAAATAGAAAAGAAGACGTCAACGCAAATTTTGAAAATATTGGATCCATCCACTTACTGGGCGTAGATCAGAGAAAGGTTTCTTTCATAAGAATTATCAAAACTTAAGAGACCATCCAAATAAATTCGTATTCTGGTTTGTTTAACACAAACTCCGACTCGGTGGAAGACATGATTGAAATTGTGCGCCAGCACTCTGCTCTGCAAGACGGTCTACCGAAAAACCGCCCGTGGTTAACGCCAGTGCGTACGCGTTAAACAAGTTCTATTGATTACACTTTTGCCGCAGCTTTTACCCGCGAGCATTTTGTAGCAAATCACGGTTTTCAAATCAGTCGCGGGAAAAAACCACGGTGCGGCCGCTTGTATTAGTTTTCTAGGGGCACAAATTCATGCCATTAAAAACCACAGCGGGTTTAACCGTAGTGCGGCCTAGGCCTAAACCCCTTCATAGTTCTTTTTCGAAAGAAGTTATAAAGTTGGAAAACCCAACTGAAGACATGATATCAGATGCCTCTTCCACATTTGTTGTAAAAGAAAAAACCATTTTACAGAAACCATTTTAGTCTCATATTGTAGTAAATTTATTCTACTTTCAAAACGTCGTGCTTAAGTTTCATCAAAGTAGTAAACTAGTTCTTTATGGTAATAATCGCCAAAAAGGCAAACAAAGTCTGCAAAAATCAGAACTACTCCATTTTACGCAGACACGGATGTTCAAAGTTCCTAACTGTAAAATGTTTTAAAACTCAAATTACATTTATTTAATTGTATAACTTTAGCATTTGTCGTCAAACATGACTACCATGACTACCAAACCTACTTTCGCATCATATACTTTTTATGAAGGGCAAGGGGCCTCGCAAAGACTTGCCGCCCGGGGCCTCGCAATGGGTAAGGCCGCCTCTGCTAGTATGTACACACATCAAAAGTGTCTAGGGATCAACATATATTTTTGCAATAACTTTTCTCCTGATTGATATTAATTAAAATGTTCTTTAAGGATTCATCAAATAAAGTGTAATCGTTTGTCACAGTAACGATAAACCAAGTCACCTTTGCATTCATAAAGAAATTTGCCATTTTCCTAATAAAGGGATTTTTGACATTTGAACCACTAACATTAAAGTTCGAAAAAAAGACTGAAATAACAGTTTTCTTTAAAATTTTATTGGGTAACTTAAACAATTAATAATCCGTGTTTCTACCGCGAACACTAACAACACAAGAACATCGGTTTGGCATACTCAAAATGAGTTCATCCAAATCACGCTGTGGAATGGCCGCCCATGTTCGTTGCAACAACAAAAAAAGGTCTTCTTGCGACTGGATACCCTCCATATTCGGCAGAGCTCTTCTCTGTAGCATATCCCATGCATGCTCAATCGGGTTCAAGTCTGGCGACTGAGCAGGCCAGGGCAGGACATTGATGTTAGCTGCGGCGAGAGTCTGTCTTACAACTCTTGCGGTGTGCGGTCGTGCATTATCATGCATTAACTGAAATAAGGGACCGATTTGCACTTGTAGAGGAACGATGACGTCTGATACAATCGTCTCAGCATAAATTTGAGCGTTGAGGTTGCCTCTGATCCAAATCAACTCAGTTCTTCCGCCGATCCAAATACCCGCCCATATCATGATGGTTCCACCACTATAAGGATGGACTTCCTGGCAGGATTTTAATCGCTGTTGGCGTCCAGGGGTTCTCCAGTGTCGTATACGTCTTGTATCCGGTCTCATACCAAAACGAGACTCATCAGAAAAGCACACGAAACGCCATTGTTCTTCTGCCCAATTTCTGTGTTCAAGAGCCCATTGATATCGAATCCTACGATTGTGCATTGCTATAGGTGGTACCCGTAGCGGTCTTCGGGAATGAAGGTTCACTTCATGCAAGCGGTTTCTGACTGTTTGGTCGCTAATTAAGTTCCCTGAAGAGTGATGAAGCCTCACGGCTAACATCATGGCGGTTATTGTTGGAGCTCTTCGAGTTAAGATTTGAATGTATCGGTCTTGTCTCCGTGTGGTGCAGCGATACCGTCCTCCATGGCGCTCAGCCACGGTACCAGTGCTTCGGTAACGTGTCCAAAGTCGACTGATAACACTCTGACTTGTATTCAGAGCTAAAGCCACAGTACGTTGCCGGGAACCAGCTTCTATCATTCCCACGGCTCTGAGCATTTCTTCCCTGCTTAAATGACGTCGCCGCTCCATAATAACGTTGGTTTTAATCAGTAGTAGGGAAACAGTAGCACTAATAATGTCTTCAATGCGTTGTATGTTTTTATAGGGAAAATATTGACAGCTGATTTTCATCTTTTACTCGAATTTGATTTACAGTTCCTGATTCAAATTATGAAATGCACCAAAAAGGATCCATATAAATTTATAAAATCATAAATTTATTACAAAGCCACATCTCAATCTCAAGAAATCCGCATAAAAATGCTTGATCCCTAGACACTTTTGATGTGTGTATTATTAGATGTCTTACATTATTGCCTTTGTTCCATCCTAAAATATTGATGCTTTTTTTTTCTTTGAAAAATCATCAAGTGACTGGACCGGAAGGACTGTCAGACTTGTACGGCTTAAAATCCGCCACGGTGATCCTTCAATAGCTCTTTATGTTCCAGGGTCATGGGTACCTGATGAGACAGTCACGCGACCCCGTCTGGAAAATATGAATGTTACCGGCATACTGGCGTCGGTAAGAATAAGACCTTGAGGACTGAAGAGGTGACTCGGCTTCCTCGCCATATGCCTGACACAGGTCCTCACTAGGTACGGGTGCATCGGGAGCTACCTGTGTCGGATTGGGCGGGAAGAAACGCCTGGGTGTCACCAATGTGAGGATCGGAGGACACGGGGAAGGTGTGCCCGGCTTGGGCAGAGCACCGCCGTGTCCTCAAGGTGGCGATAGGCGGCACCGATAACTCGCGTCCGGCATTGGTCGAGGCCATGCTGCGGGGCGAGACGGAATGGGAAGCATTCACCAACTCCTGCAAAGCAGTCATGCTAGCGAAGGCGGAGGCGGGATACTTAAGGGACAGGACAGGCTCGACCTCACTACCCAACCTCCATGGGAAACGCCCACGGCATCGACGTCATGAGGTGATTCCCCCCGGCCGCCGTAGATTAGGATGCGAACGGCGACTAATGGGTGACTCGCCGTCCTATCATGGTCCAGGCCAGAGTCGACGGCGCGCCTCATAGAGCTCTATCTGGTCAACAATGTAACGGGGGCGAAAGCCTGCCGTGATTGCGGAACTGTCTATCAGGTAACCGCGACCCTGGAACGTAAAGGGCTATTGAAGGAACACCGTGGATTTTTAATCAGTACGAGTCTGATCTCGAAGTCATTTGATTTCATCAGAATAAAAAATATTGACACTAAAGTAGGTAGGACATAATTTGTAGAAGGAATTGTAATTGGAATTGAATTTGAGTAACGGCTATGAATACGAGCCGAAAGATATGCCCGGGCTACACGAGGCTAGGATAGCAAGCTTGTGTCAGTAAGCTAGCAAGCTAGTACTTCTGGCTTCATGTAGACAAAACTAGCTTCATTTCTAAGCTTAGAAATAAAGTTAACTAGCTTTGAAATGAAGCTAGTTTTGTCTACACGAAGCCAGAAGTACTAGCTTGAAAGCTTACTGACACTAGCTTCCTATTCTAGCTTGAAAAACTAGCTTCGTGTAGCTCTTATCGAGATTTACCTTTAGATGGGTCACTTGTCTAGGTTCATCTTTGGATGTGTCTCCTAAGTTATGCAACTCTTGCCGAAGATGAGCCTATTTTTACCCGACTGCGCCAGGAGGGTTATGTTTTTCGAGTGTATGTATGTAGGTATGTATGTTTCTTTGTGTTGCTCTGCAGCCTAAACGGCTTGATGGATTTTAACTTGAGAGGTGTCGTTAGATTCGTCTTAAACGTGAGAGTGTCACTGGGTACATAAAACTGACCAAGTGCGAGTCGAACTCGTGTGCAAAGGGTTCCGAACTAAAAATATTTTTTTTAAATCTCTCACTTTCTATCAAGTGGGGTATCAAATTAAAGGATTTTAAAAATGGTTTACCAAAATATATATAACTTACTAGCGACCCGCCTCGGCTCCGCACGGGTGCAATCTTTATAATATTATTAAAATTGCGACTATAATTTGAGATTTAAACTATCCTATCTCTCAAGTTGGATCGAACTACACATGGTGTGCGAATTTTATTATAATCGGTTAAGTGGTTTAGGAGTCCATTGAGGACAAACATTGTGACACGAGATTTATATATATTAACTTATATGTTTCAATTTAATTTGGACTGATAAATGCTAACAAAAACTGATAAATGCTAAAAATAAAATAAATATTTAAAAAAACAAAAAACCCGTCTGCGTAAAAAAACTAAAAAGAAAGAAACAAGCCCAGTAGTTTATAATTCACTCATTCACACTCACAGTCGGAGCCCCTTGGGAATTTTTGATTGGTACCTATAATTTGAATGGGCCCCGACTGTGAGTGTGAATGAGTGTATTCTAAACTACTGGGCTTGTTATCCTAAAGCCAAAGTCAAATTCGTGGTTAGCGTTTTCCTCACATACGGTACGACGTAATCGAAATCAAGATTGAATGACTCCTAGCGTTAATATAAAACCGGCCAAATGCGATTCTGACTCGCGTACGAAGGGTTCTGTACTATGTTGTATCAAAAGTTAAAAAAAAAGGAAGTTGGTCAAAGACAAAATATTTTTTCATACAAATTGTGTGATACAAGAGAAATAAAAAAAAAGGAAAATAATGTTTCTTCATGTATTTGTATGTATAATGTCAATGTTTCATAAGTTTTGATTGAGTTCTATTGCTCATGATTATATTTTTCTTCCCATACAATGAAATAATTATCCTTACATAACTCCAAACCAAATAGCATCAAAATAAACATTTATAATTAATTCGTTAAAATATTTTGCTTGTGACCAACTTACGACGCCGTCCCATATTTTTTCTTCCTATTTATTGAAATAATTCATAAACTTATGAATCAGAGACGCGAGGTTTGAAATAAAATTTTGGCATAATTTCATTCATTTTTGTGGTCAACTTAAACTCGATCAAAAAATAAATAGGTATGCCAAAATTGTAAACATCAGAAAAGAGCTAATCTCTCCTATCAAAGTTTTGGTTGTAGCTCTTATGGATTCAATTTCAATTGCCTGCTTAAAAGAATAACGTTGTATTCTAAATTATACCATAATGGAATAGTTATTATAATTATACGAAATCAATATTTCAAAAGACACTTTTGAATTCCCCTGAGTGTGTATATGGGCGTGATGTGAACCTAAACTTAAAATTAGCCGTTTAAACTTAATTGTATTGCATTGAGAAATCTAACAAAAACATTATATCTGTTAGGTGAGGCGCCACTGTCGCGGGCACTCCGCACTCTCAACCTCATAGCTAGTGACATTGATTTGTTTCATTGTTCACTGAGTGAATTTACAAGAAATGCTTTATTTGTAATTAGTTACAAAATGTAGATAGTACGAGTAGTTAACTCATAAAACTGTGTGTACACTATCGCATTAAGTTGTCATCCTGTAATGATAGTTGTAAAATGGAATAAAATAAATAAATAAATAAATAAAATTACGAAGTTCTCAATTCAAACTTTACTGTGACTGAATGGGCTCGACGTCGAATTGGGTGTAATGTGCGCCTACCATTTTCCATCGTAATTGATTACCTACATACTCCATGCTCAACCCTAATTTGGGAGGAAATAGCCTCGTAAATCAACTCACAACTGGTACTGGTTGATATTATTGCATTCAGGCATGACAACAAATTTTAGATTTAGGTTGACGACCACATGTAAACTCTCAACGTAATGAACAATCAATATTATAAGGATGCGAAGTTTTTAATCTTCAAACGTAAATAATCCAAAACATTTCCAGGCAAAGTTAGTATTGTTTATTCAGAAAATTTTATGCAACAACTTGAAGTTATCACACTAAAAATAAATTATACTCCACGAGGCTCACCTTCCAATAGAAGATACGATTTGATTTTCGCTATGTATAATAATTATGAGGACAGCTAACGTAACTTATTCAAAATATACTAATAGAAAACAATGTTTAAATCCGACAATATCTAATAATGTTAGAAGTAGCTGGTTTCTTTTATAAAATACGTAATAAAAGAAAACGATTAATTATTCATCTTAAAATTTTGTATTTATATCACACATATCTACAGTTTACTTCTATTACATAAATACAAAATTTTAATAAGAAGAGTACCAACGAAAAGCTGCTAACCAGTATTTGCAAATGGTATGCAGATGTTACCAATATATTATACAAGTAATTACAATATCAATACCATAGGTTAATAAATGCAAAAGATCAAGTGCAATGAAACTCGATGCATTTTTCTTTTATCTCAATAATTAATTATTCTCGAATTTCATATAAAAACGGATGTTTCAGAATTTTACTTTGACAATTTGAACCCTTCCCACCACAAGATACTACTCAGCTTGAGTACACGAGCACTTTCACAAATGTGTCAGCAGTTTATACCAGAGATAAAAACACTTTTAAAACAATTAATAAACCAGATTTACTAATATTAAACACTAAATTATATTGTCTTTCCAAATTATTCCATTTATCAAGCATTGGAATTATATTATCAGTGTTTGTTAAACAGAATTGGAGTTCTTCACACTGTCCCTGTGTATGTATTTACACCATCAGTGGCCTCTTTTGGTGTTATTTTTACAGTGTTTTTCTTCCGGAATCTTGTACAAGTATATCATATCAATACATTATAAAGAGCATTTAACACCTCTTTGTAACAATTATTCTGTAGTACTTATTGGTCCTTGCAATGCATTGGGAGTTGGTGAATTGGAAGAAACCATCCGCCCCTGCTCCTTCACAATCGGATCTGAAACAAATAAATACTAGTTAAGATGAAGTAATAATATGATGATCAGGGTTTGCTTGTTTGTTCAAGCTATGTTATTGGGTCTTTGCAACAGAAATAATATCTGTTGCTGATACGCGCCCAGTTGATGGCAATAGACTTGACTGCTATTATGTACGACTAAGAGAAAACTGGCAAAATGTGGGTCAACTTTAGGTACACCTTTGTCTCAACGTTCGGCGATAACAAGCGTATTGTTGTTACTATGTGTTTTAACTAAGAATAGGACGACTTTGGCGCCATATCGCTACTATGATTTACGTTTAGTGAAAAAATACTTTGTGCCTACTAATTTTCCAACATAGTCACAATATGGTGCCAAAGCCACCCAGTTCTTATTTGAAGTGCATAGCACAATATTTTTATCTTTATGATGAAGCTGGAAGAGAATGTGTTACATTTTTATTGATTTATCGACAGTTTCGCCCAAATTTAAATCCTGCATGTTAAAAAGCTTACTCATTCAATTAGGTAATAGACTTCCAAAAATATTTTGCCAGATTTCGCTTTCAAGGGTCAGTTCAGACTGAAACGTGACGTTGGCCCACATTTCCATAGAGTGACTCAAAATCTAACTACATTTACTACACGAAAAGATACACATTTGCAGTATCGTTGTGTCATGTCGCGACGTGTCGCGTCTCGGTATGAACTGACCGTATAATAGGGTCCAGAGCGTTACATGTAATGCTCGTTGTGGCGTCCACACCTAGAATTCGCGTTACATTACACGTTACACCAGCCTGGACCATATAAATGGAACACATTGCAAATTTTGTATTTTCCTTCTCTATTAGTATCATAGATGGCGCTGTTATAAGTTTTATTGCATGTCACAATTAGTTTTTTTTTCTTTTAATATCTGGAGCAATGTGTCAATATTTTTATAATGCAGAATCTTTCTCCACTGTTGGGTAGAAGAATTAACAACATAATTCAAGTTAATGTAAACTGGTATTGCCACTGAGAGCAGTGGTGGCCCAGTTGTATCGGCCCGACTTACGAGTTGTAGGTCGTGGGTTCGAATTCAGGCAGGCGCATTACTTTGTGTAATTTATTTCATCACCACTGCTCACAAAACGGTGAAGGAAAACATTGTGAGGAAACCGGCATGTCCTAGAACCAAAAATTCGAAGATATGTGATATCTACCAAACCGCACTGGGCCCGCGTGGTGGATTATGGCCCACTCCCTCTCACAGAGAGGAGGCCTGTGTCCCAGCAGTGGGAACATTAATAGGCTGATGATTATATTGCCACATATTTTCCAAAAATAATTATTGATGTCCATTGGGATAGTTACCAATAAATTATTCTATTAGTGGTTTACTAATAAAAACAAATGAAGAAAATAAATATGAACTTGAGGTAACAAAAGAGCTCTTCAATTTTTGTTGCCAAACACATGCTACATTTTAATTTCATTTTCTATCTTACATACATATAAAATGATTTATCAGGGTGCTGGCAAGATACCCACTTGTTGTTAAAGACAATGATGATTAGATTACAGATGGATAGATGTTAAAAAAAAATTTGAATTTGTGCCTTTACTAGAATCCTGGCTTTGCAAGGATTTAATTTACTAAAGCAGCGCCATCTATCAAAAAAATCTCCTATCTTTCATGATTAAACTAATAAAAAAACTCACAAAGTTTCAATAATATCATGTTCAGTGGTTGTAACATATTTTAACAAGTTATGTTTGGAAACATGGTATGATAATATAAACAAAAATCATCAGGTTTTACTCACAGAAATATGGATGATCCATTGCCTCACGAGCAGTATATCTCTCGTAGTGATCATAGCGTAGAAGACGATCTAGGAAATCTAATGCTTCAGGAGACACCAAGTGTTGATTTTCAGAGTGTACAAAGCGCTCCCATCGTTTACGAGAATGCCTAAAAAAAATTTATAGTGAGAAGATGTTTACACTAAATTATTTTATTATTCCTTAAAAAATTATAGTTGTGATTTGATCCACATACCTGCCAAGTATGTCATTAAACCGAGGATCCAATTCTATATGATATTTATCCAAATATTCAAATAGCTCTTCAGTGCCCAGCACTTTAGCAATACGCACAAGTTGATCATAATTGTCATGGCCATGGAAAAATGGCTCTTTGCGGAAGATCATTGATGCTAACATGCATCCTAACGACCACATGTCCAAAGAATAATCATACATTTGATAATCCACCAAGAGCTCTGGACCCTAAAACAAGTTAAAACAAATATTAACTTAAATTTATAACCTACTGATTTTTATAGATGGAGCCACATAATAAATCAGTAACACAATAAGCCTGTAATTTTCTCACAAGAATACATAGACAAAGAAATATATATTCAGGTTAGAGCAAAATTATCAAAATACATCAAAACGCATTTATAGATTTTCCTACTAAAAGATAGACTAAATTATCATTGGTTTTCACATAACATTTGTTTAGATTTTACAAGCTTGACAAAGGAATTTTACAAGCTCATTTATGAAAGGAATTGGTTAATATTTAGAAACGTGCTACCCGAATTTGAGTATATTGATGCATGGGGGGTGTAGAGAGGGGTTTATATAACTCCCCCAAGCATTTTTTTTTGCCGGAAATTTCGAAAATTTTCTTTGAGAATTTTTTTCAAAAAAAAATTTATTTAATTTTTTTCAAAAAAAATGCTTGGGGGGGACAGCAACCGTTTTCTTTTTATGATATTTTTAAGTTACGGTATATTTAGCTACAATTAATATCCCTGTTACGGTAGGTATGTGTAATATCATACAAACGTCGATGGAGCACCGCTACGCGGTGCTCCTACTTCTGAGTGGTTTAAAAATAAATAACCACAAAGGGGACCCTTCTAACCTAACCTGTCCGTGTCGGGGTACCCAAGTCGTTTTTATGAAAAAAATTCTCAAAGAAAATTTTTGAAATTTCCGGCAAAAAAAAATGCTTGGGGGGAGTTATATAAACCCCTCTCTACACCCCCCATGCATCAATATACTCAAATTCGGGTAGCATGTTTCTAAAGTTGAGCCAAGGAATTTACTTTAGAAAAATCTAGGAATAGTTCAATTCACATACCTTAAAATATCTAGAAGCAACGCGCACATTATAGTCTTGCCCTGGGTGGTAGAACTCAGCTAACCCCCAATCAATGAGACGCAACTTTCTGTGGTCATGATCAATCATCACATTATGGGGCTTCACATCTCTATGCATAATGCCCATACTGTGGCAATAATCTAATGCCTTCAGCAGTTCATACAAATAATATCTGTAATGAAGTTTACAAGGATTACACAATTTTAAAGCTGATAGTATTACCATAATTTATTATTTATGAATCAGTCTGCTGAGACATTCCTTCAAAGCACTAAATATTTAAGAGTTTTACCTTATATCATAATCTGACAGTGTTTGATACAGCTGTTTAAAGTCAGTATTGTTCACATGTTCAAAAATGAGTGCTGGAGTACGAGAAACAGGATCTTTGACTACAGCTTGTAAAGTAATTATATTTGTGCCTCCTCTTAAGTTTTCTAATATTTTTATTTCTCTTTTTATCTTCTTCTTTTTAACAGGCTGGAATAAAAATCTGTAATTAGGGCATTAGACCAGTGATTTTTATGGTCAGTCAAAGCATATTATGAAATAGTTAAGAGGCTACATGGATACAATGTAAACAATGATGAACTAGACTTCTGGGTGTGTAGAAAAGTATTAAAATGACTCACCTTCAATATTTTAACTACACACTTCTCATTATTTGTGATATTTATTGCCTCGAATACTTCACTGTACTTTCCACGCCCAAGCTTACGCACCAACTGGTAGTCTTCCTGGTTGCCCCAGTCAACCACATAGCTTTCATAGTCCCAATATTCTCTCGGACGTTGCGAGTTGACATCAGCATATACCCGGGCTCTACTCGGCACTGCCATCGTGTAATGCCTCCGCCAACTAAAGCCTTTACCAGCGATATGCTTTCCGGAAATCGCGTATGTCTTGAGTAACGATATTGTAACTGCGAATAAATATTTTCTATGTCACTTTCATGTATTCATGTTGGTGAAGAACTCCACTTATTTGCAATGTGTTCATGCATAATGATTCGACCAGGCGAATCGAATCATAGGCGGTTATGATTACAAGTCACTATTCAATTAAAGTATTGTGATGTATAACCTAAAAACGACATCCAGTTACGATTACTGTCCAACTAACATAATTATTGATGCATATTTCTTAATTTTGAAGTAATTTACACAATTACATATCACATGCAGTTGATGTTACTATTCATAGGATCTGACGACATGGAATAAAATATGAAAGTGTCTTCAAAGAGAAAAACGCACGCCATTACTCGACAAACGATTAAATGTTTTAGCAGACGCTCATACCTAAAACATAACTGTAGTTAATCCTATTTTAAACGATAAATAGTTTCGGCATACATTAAAGTTCTTGAAAACTAACTACTAATATGAACTCCGAGCTACAAAATACACTTTTATTAGAACTAAACCGGCTCAAACCCAGTAAAATTTCAAGATGGACGCCCACCTATCCACTACTTTACTAAATTACTACCTACCCTATCAGTACTACCAGTCTGATTATTTCCATCAATGTTGCCATTAATTTTTATTCATCTTTATAGATTTGTAACAATTATTACGGCTAATTCGTTAACCAACATTATTAATTTAACATATAAAAATAATTACATATTGCCTGAAACCAAAAGACATGAAAAAGTTCTTCACAAACAAAGCTCAAGAAAGTATAAAGCTGGGTATAGACTGTGCAGACTTGCGCTGCGCAGACTGAAGATGCACGGACAAAAGTATGTCCGACTCATATCGTCCACACGTCCCATTGACACCGACTTACGACTTAAGTTTGTACAGACACGCTGCGCCATAGAAAGAGAAAAGTCTGTGCCGTGTGGACCCAGCTTAAGGCCTCAGACACACACGTCGACTTATCGCTGCGAGTAAATGAACAAGCTCAATTCAAGTCGCGACTATTCGCTGCAAATAGCCCGTCACATAGAGCGAATACTCGCGGTGAGTAGGCATTCGCAGCGAGATCAGACCGAAAATGTGTGACCGAAACACTTTCACTGAACTAAGTCCTTCATAAACATCTTTATAGATACTCACTGAAAATCGAAATAAAACTATTCCTCTAATAAGTTAATTAACATTACTTGTTCTTTAAAAACGATTAATCTCAGAAGCCAGTTTATACTGGTCACCCTACAAACGTGTCAATCTTCAATTTTGAGACTTCCGTTGAGGATCTTGACACCCGATATTTTTATTACTAGTGCAACCATCCATTGACAAAAAACAAAAATATAAATTATTTTAATTTCATTTAAGTCAAATGTAATTAAAATAATTTATATTTTTGTTTTTTGTCAATGGATGGTTGCACCACGGTAATAACAGTATTGGGACTCCCTACAAACGGACGAAACGCGAGCTATACCTACGCGCCTCGATGTCGGGGCGCGCTCGAGGCGCAGACAGTCACGGCCGTACCGTAGTGATGAACGGACGGTGCGTTGTTTTTTTTAGCAAATATGACAAGTAGAAAATATTGTGCTGTGTTTGGGTGTTTAACGTCAACAATAACGCATCCAGACATAAGTTTTTTTAAATTACCTGCAACCTCTGAAAGGTGAGTACTAACTATAAAATAATTTTACTTACTGTAGCTAGTAGCCGTGCTAGTAGGTAGGTACATAATGTGTGACTTTTTAATGGTTATGTATTTTTCTTTATCTCACGAAAAAAAGGGTATTTGGGTTAATAAATACAGTAAAATGAATAAAGTAAAGGAAAGTTACTGAGGCAAGTTAAATAGTTAAGTTATAGGCGGTTCTGAATGAATCATGATACGGTAGGTACTTACTCTTGTGTTAAAACTCCAGTGCATGTGTGTTTTGTTAGTTTGTATTATTCAAAGTAAAGTCATGGTGTAACGGCGCGGTGGGATTGTCGGCGGGCACGGAAATGAAGCAGTGAGCTTCATTTACCTACGGTACGGTGTACAATCAACGTATATTCAGTGTACTACATAAACTTTAACACAGTCATGAATCCTGGAACGTAAGAGTACATAGTACGCTCCGTGTTTGAGTGTGCGCACTCGGTTGCATTAGGCCGACTGCCTTCGTCGTCGTCGTGTGGAGCGGTTGACGCGAATCCACACGACGACGTAATCAGACCCTTGTTATATCGTCACGGGTGCGTTTTACGTAACGACGCTACAGTAATATTTGTTTATTATCTGTGTTTTGTGTATGAATAATACTAGAAAAACCGGCCAAGTGCGTGTCGGGCCACGCACAGTGTAGGGTTCCGTAGTTGCCCATCAAAATACTTATGCGAACTAACTTAAACTGAGTCGCTGAATTTAATTTTAAAAAGAAGAAAGCTTTTTATTAGAATGCGAGAAGCTTTTTATTAGAATGCGAGTTTATTATACTTTAAAATTCAATAATAAAGCATTTCGTACGAGTCAGTCAAGGCGCAAATATTTTTCGGTCGCAAATTTATAAGCACAATTTGTTTTTCAAACAAACATTTGTTTTTAAATTAAATCTATTAATAAAAAACAACACGCATTTTTATTGAACACTTCCTTTTCAATATACAAAGTATTTTATTTGTTTACTTAAATATAAGAAAAGTATATTTACAATCACAACACTAAATAGAAACAGAAAGTAGGCAAATGTAATTAAAATGCTGGAGACGGGCGTCGGACAGCCCTAACGCATGTTTACGTACCGCGCGGCTGTAGGTATTTATTTCTATCATGCGGCCGAGAGCCACTACTGTAGATATTTATACTGTGGTTGCACTACCAGTAACGGTCAGCTCAGACCGAGACGTGACGCTGCGCGCACTTTTCAATAGAGTTATTCAAAATGTAACTCTATTTTAAAAAACAAAAGATACACCTTTCGCAACGCAGCTCGACGCCGCGCTGCGCAGCGCGGCACCGCGCACGTCGTTCAAAATCTGACTTTGTTTACTACAAGAAAAGATACAAATTTGAAGTATCGTTGCGTCACGTCGCTTCGCGTCGCGTCTCGGTGTGAACTGACGCTTAAAGTATCGGGAAAAAATTGAAGATTGACCCAAACGACAAAATCATAGGATTGCCATTATAAACGTTAGTTAAATACACCTCCTATTTTTTCGGGAAACATCACTGGAGTTTTGTGATCTTTTTTTTTTTCATTTTACTTAAAAATATGAGTAACTAAAATGCATTACAGAATATAAAAACTATCATAAGCTATAAAATATGTAAAAGTATGAATTAAAAAAAACTTTGACTCAACAACTACGTAAATGTTGGTAATGTTTTTATTTTGTGTAAACACTTACCAATGCCAGAAGGAGAAAAATCCCAAGCTATGTGTCTTTCTTTCTTAAAAAATAAGGCACGGTTTTAATGTCACAAGCCTTCGATCCCTAATATTTCTATATTCATGACTTTATCGCATTGCATGGCGCATAGACTAATAAAGATGGACTGCACGCACCATGGCACGCACCGCACAGCTTCCAAAGAACAAACAATAATTCTTTCAAAGACATTAAACTATATACGAGCAATAGACGGGACATCACGAAGAAATTTGTGATCCAAAACTTTTTACCAATAGGTAAAAAATCCCTCAGTTTAGTAGTCGCCAGTAGTCGCGTTGCTATGCAACGCTTAGATTGTGCTACTGACACATGGCATCAACAATTTTGTATGACAATCTTCCCAATGCCCGCTCTATAGTTTCTTTTAAATCTCTTTGAATTCTTTGCTTTTACTTCGTTTGTTCTCTTTTTAGAGAGGATGGTCAATTTAGGGCAGCTAAAAGCAATTCATCGTTTAAGTCTTTGGTTAAGCTAAGCGTGACCGTAATACTGTATAGAAGAAATACTATCAGAAAAATTCTGATGCCCGCTGGAAGGTATTCGCTGCATATTATATTTTGTATTAGAATTATAAAAGCCGGATCAAAATTTTTGATAGTATGTGGGGTATGCAGGGGCATCTTGCGATCTTCAAAAATTTTTTGCCAAGCTAGCTTTTCACCCGCGCTTATCGGCTCCGGTTGGTCGTAGCGTGATAATAATTATAGTCTATAGCCTTCCATAATAAATAGACTATGCAACACAAAAATATTCTTTCCAAACGGTCCAGTAGTTTTGCAGCCCATTCAATACAAACAAACAAACAATCAAATCTTTCCTCTTTGTGATATTAGTTAGAAGAGTTAGACCCCATTCACACGAGCGCTTTTTAATGGGCGTTAAAAAAGCGCCGAAATAGAACAATATGCATTCCCATGCTGTTCACACGACAGCGCTTTTTTTCGAACTGTATTGGATTAAAAGTGTTGGGCAGATACATTTATGTTCAGTTTACTCTTTTTGTTCGAACTCAGTGCTTAAAACTGACGGCGGCGAACGCGCACACCAATAACAAATCTGTTTGGCGTACCTACGTCGTCATAGACTTATGGATTGAGCACTTCGTGTCAAAAATGTGCCGATAGAGATAGCTCCAAAAGGGGCTATTATCTCTTTCTTATAGGGTGACCAAACAAGGTGAATTTCCAATCAAGGTGCGTTTTGAATGAGAATCGTATTCGGTTAAAACGTAAAGACATGATTGATTAAAAAATATTGTATCCGTTACAATAATTACGAAATAAATAGCGGACTTAAACGGCCACTTTATACACTTTTTCTAAAGGTTTATTTCATAAATTCCCAACAAAATCATTAGCAATCTATTTCCTGTAAGACAGTTACATTTTAGAGAGTTACATTCATAATAACAAAACACTGACTTCTGCGATTCTGCCCTTTTTACTGGGTTGGGGGCAACTCGTCCACTTCGTAACGGGCCCAAAGATCTGTTGCACATCAATTTTTTATTAGGGGTCTCTTATTTAGTTATAGCTAACAAGGCCATGGGAGCAATGGGGTAGCCACCCATTATACACCCACATGCATTTCCCGCCATTGGTTGAATCCATGCTACGGAGCGAGACGGAATGGGAAATAGGGAAGCAGTAACCTCTTGCGAAGCAGACATGCTGGTGTAGGAGGAGGCGAAACGCGTGAGAAGGAGGAAGGCTTCCACCTCACGAACCAGAGAGACGCGCATGGCCAAGTTGACCAATTATCACTAAGAAAAGGTGAAACTTGTCTCCATGCAAAGTTCCGAAGTTGACAAGTTGAACCTTAATTAAAACCGGCCAACCGGCCGCGCACGAATTGTTCCGTACCATTATCTATAAAACGCTCTTACAAGATCACGTCGTCGTCAATTTATGCAACTCTACTACAACGTAGTACGTATGAATTATCATAGATGGCGCTACTTTTTGCTTGTTTGAAGAAGGTTTCGACAAAATGTTCTGAAGGGCGTATTATTGGCCACAAACCATAAATATCTTAAACGTCAGTGCCGGTTTTAGCACTACCAGCGCCCTTGGGCGAGATTTTCTACGGCGCCCCCTAACTGCAAGGGCGGATCTAGCTCTTACATCAGGGGGGGTTGCCAATTTGCCATGTCGCAGGAAACTTTTGTCTCCATAGTCTAGTTCCGATAGATATAGCTGATACTTTTTTATCGTGGTAAAATCATCAAACGAGTCCTCCCACTCAAGGCAGGGCGGGATAGCCCTTTACGTTCCGGGGTCACGGTAATTCGTTAGTCCCGCGACCCCGGCAGGCTGTGGCCCCGTCATTATACCGACACTCTTTGAGGCGCGCGTGGAACACAACGCGCCGTCGATATCTACGGGTATGGTCCATGGTCGGACAGTGAGCCAACAACGCCCGCATGGCCCGCGCCTACGGTGGCCCTGGCCAGAGACCGTCTGCCGACGTCCATCGCCGCCCAACGTGCTCGTTTAACGGCAGATCCAGGCTGAAGTTAGATTAGTAAAAAATTATCCTTCCTTTTCCATAGCTTATTTATTCATTTACACTCATAAATCACGTAATTTCGATAAAAAGAAAACTGATCACTTAAGCGCATTTCACACAGAGAGCGGGCGCGGGTCGGGCGCGGGAGTACGGCGGGTCTAGTTCTTTGTATTTAAATGGAAGACTTCACACTGAAAGCGTGCGCGGGTCGGGCGCGGGGCGGATCGTGCCCGTACACCGAAACGCGCCCGACCCGCGCCCGACCCGCGCCCGCTCTCTGTGTGAAATGCGCTTTACTTCCGTTCGATCAAACAGAATGAGAAAGTTCAAGTAAGGGACTTTACTCATGGCGCGATGCGATATCGAATTGCATCGATTGACGATATCGGTCAGATATCGCATAAGCGTCCGGCCGAAGAAAATGTATGGACAATCGCTAGTGTTTGCTAATGGACTCGCACCTATTGACGAAATCGCTCACAGATCTGCTCGATATCGAATTGCTTGTACGTCCTAATGACAATGCATAATTATGATTCTGTGTTCGTTTGATTGCGCAAACTATTCGTCTATGGCGATATTTTTTGTCTTTGGTTTGCAGCGCCTATAAGTCGTAGTAGTAAGGTGGATTTTTGAAGTGCAGGTCGAATTTCATCGCATCACCATCACCATTAGTAAACACGCGCGACTTAAATCGGCAATCGACTCGATATCGCACGAATCGCGTTGCGTAGCATCTCATCATCATCATCTGTTATGCATGTTTGCAATGCGTTGCAATAGATGGTGTTTTACTCAATTGAGTGACGAAAAGCATGTAATTAACCGACTTCAAAAAAAGGAGGAGGTTCTCAATTCGTTTTCTCGAAGACGCCTGGACCGATTTGGAAAATTTTTCTTTTGTTTGAAAGGGTATAGGTACTTTCCCATTGGTCCCATGATCATCAGGTCAGGATCTGATGATGGGATCCCAGGGAAATCGAGGGCAACCTTCAAATTTTATAGGCACATAGTACCATTTTCATATATTTTCTAAAGCTGTTCAAGTATTTGCATCTGATAATCATCATCTCAGGTGGATGACCTGATGATGGAAGGTACAACTCTTTAAGAGTAAGGAGTAGGCATCGATTGATTTACTTTGTGTTCGCATATCTCCGGAACAACAAGTCCGATTTAAGTAATTCTTTTTTTTTTGTTGTACTAGGTATTATTTAACTTAGAGAATGCTGCAAGTTTCATCAAAATCGGTTCAGTAATTTTTGAGATATGGAATTTTATTATCATATTGTGTACATGAGCGATGTAATTACCGGTGCGAAGGATTACAAAATTCTAGTTCACATGTAAGAGAAAATCAAAATCAAAATCAAATCAAAATCAAAGCATTTATTTCAAGTAGGCCAGTTACAGGCACTTTTGAATTGTCATAGACAATCAAAGGAATATTATTAAACACTACAAAAGTTATGGTGCTACAGTCCCAGTCACAAGACATAAAAACTGTGAAAGTACCGTAGATGCCCGTTCCAAGAAGTAGATCTCTATGGAGAAGAACGTGCAAGAAACTCCATGGACACTCTTTTTAGATCGCCAGAATAATTACAGAACCTTTGTTACATCATTCATTTGAGGTGGTACACTATGTGAGAACGATGTAGCAAGTTTTTGATTAAAAGTGTCCAGAGTAACAATTAAAACAAAGACAATTCAAAAACAAAATGATCAATAATTTAAAATAAACCGTGGCAGCTAAGAGATGACCAGTCTCAACTGACAGCGCCCGTTCACGAACATGACACATGCATCAGCACCATTCAGCTCAACCATTTTGGAGGGAGCTAAATGATCCGACACACGCGCCACCATCAGCGAGACATTTGAGTGAGCATGACACAATCTCAGCCGCCAGGGTCATTCAAGTCAACAAGAGACGTAGGTACTCAGTGAATGACAGCTCCGAAGCACATAGTACTCACACAATGTCGGCCATGAAACTATATAAAACAAGGAAGATTGAATTTATACAATGCAAATACAGTTGTACAGTCTTCAGCAGCTCCAACAATGGTATTAAGTATACTTCCACTATCAATTTATTTATACATTCACTGTCTCATGGAGCAGGACCAGCATGGAGCCAAGCATTATCATCAGCGATATAGTCGCTCAGTTTGTAATATGCCTGCTTACACAGTGTGCGTTTAATGCATGTTTTGAATTTCGTTTCATTCAGTTCAAGAACGTTTTGTGGTAGCTTATTATAGCATTTTAAACAGTACCCCATGAAAGAAGAGTCTACTTTGGCGAGTCTGAAGCCCGGCTGAACTAATTGGTTCCTACTTCTAGTATGATAATTATGTCTGTCACCTCTTTTAGAGAAAAGATGCAGATTTTTTCTAACGTACATTATATTTTCATAGATATATTGACAAGGTACCGTCAGGATGTTAATTTCTTTAAACAGTTCTCTTAGAGAATCGCGCCTACGGAGATTATATATGGCTCGAATAGCTCTCTTTTGGAGAATAAAGATAGACTCGATGTCAGCCGCCCGTCCCCACAATAAAATGCCATACGACATTATACTGTGGAAGTAACTAAAATATACAATTCTCGCAGTATCAACGTCTGTGAATTGACGAATCTTCCAAACAGCATATGCTGCTGAACTTAATCGCCCCGCAAGAGTTGTAATATGAGGGCCCCATTGTAGCCTTGAATCAAGTGTTATACCCAGGAAAACCGTTTTATCGACGAATTCTAGTATCTCATCATCCAACACTATGTCACAATTACTATTTTTAACATTTGGTAAGGCAAACCTAATGCATTTAGTCTTGTTTCCATTTAATACTAAATTGTTTGCTGTGAACCAATTATGGATCTGACGCAGTGTATTATTGACATCGTCTAGATTCTGGGCTCGCCTACTTATTTTAAAAATTAGGGAAGTGTCATCAGCAAATAACACCATATTGTGTAGTTGATTTTTAAGTAAATAGGGTAGATCGTTTATATATACAAGAAAGAGGAAAGGACCCAATATTGAGCCTTGTGGAACTCCCATTTTAACTGTTAAACCCTGTGAATTTACACCATTTATCTGAACTTTTTGTTGTCTATCACACAAATAAGATTTTACTAAACTAAGAGCAAGTTGACCTAATCCGTAATGCTCAAGTTTCGAAAGTAATGTATCGTGATTAACGCAATCAAATGCTTTGGAGAGGTCACAGAATATTCCTATGGCGTCTTGTGCCTCTTCCCATGCAGTATATATGTGCTTCAATAGGGTGACACCGGCGTCAGTTGTACAACGTCCCTTGGTGAAACCATACTGCTGATCGTGTAAGATTTTGTAGATGAATAATGTTCTTGACAAGAATTAGGGTTGAATATTTAAACTAAAAAGAGTAAAATAAAAACTTTTTCAAAAAAAATGTAACCGCCTTCAAAAACAACCACAAAAAAGTGAAAAATAATCTACAAAATAACTTTTCTTTCGGAAGTCGGTGGCTAAAAAGACAATGAATAGAAAAAAAAAACAAAGGCACCGACTTCCGAAAGAAAAGTTATTTTGTAGATTATTTTTCACTTTTTTGTGGTTGTTTTTGAAGGCGGTTACATTTTTTTTTTGCACAAAAGTTCCTTGAATTACGTAAGTTTTGCGTTTTCTTTAGACGGGTTTTGGGTTTATCCCCTAAAAATGGGATGAAAGATATTGGGAAATTTACGAGAAAGTAGGCCTGCGGCGCCCCTTCGTATTCGGCGCCCTGGGCGGTCGCCTAACCGCGCCTTACCCTAACGCCGGTAGGTACTGTTAAACGTGAATCAAAGTTGTTATGGGTAATATGTTTTGGGCCCTTATTTCAGATGAATACACAAAGAAGTATAGTAAAATACACAGAAAGTAGATACTAGTACGTGGCTGCGCGGTGACCAGTGGCGTATTTACCCTTAGGCCAAGAGGGCCATGACCCGGGGCGGCAGGCTGCGAGGGGCGGCGCAAGCCGCGCCTCATTTTTATATTCTTGCGCATAAAGTGGCTGAAGAAATTAAAAAAAAAACTACAAAAACGTAGGTAAGACATCAAGACGCGGGACTATTGTATTAGAATACTGTTGGTGCGGTGGGGGGCAGCGTACCCTCGCGACTCAAAACTATAATCAGAATGTTGCGACGCGTTGCTAGTAGCTTAAGTTCCGGAGCGACAAGCTTTACAGGCCCAGGGCTCTGAATTTTAAAATACTCCACTGGCGGTGACCTGAGCAGCGCCCGGGACTGGTTGAAGCCATGGAACAGAGTAAGATGGAGGAATGGGAAGCAGCCCACTTCCTTCTGCGAGGCAGTAATTGTAGTGAATCTTTCTCCTCACGCCCAATCCGCCGCGCGGGAGACGGCTGTTGGGGGTGATAGCCAGCTAATGTAAGCGCGGGCTTGTAATGAACCTGTAATTAATGGCTTGCCGTAAAATCAAGAATCAGAAGGAGCTTCGCTGTTCAGTATACTGACGCGCCTTTAGAGCCAAATTGCCTGATGGGGTCACGCAGAGCAACCAGAGGCGTCTCTAGCCCTTGTGGCACCCGTGTGCAACCAGTGCGCTGGCGCCCTCTAGTCTAGTAGGAGCGGAGCCAAAATACTAACAGTTATAATATTTGAAATGGTGCAATTTTAAATGATGTCGGGAAGCAATAAGTTATTTTAGGAAGGAAGGGGTTTAAGCGGCAATTACATTGTCCCATTTCAGGATACAATTTCGGATAAGAAAAGTCGCCAAAGCACGTACTAAATCGTGTCCTAATTTGGATGCTACTCATCCTAACTGCGATAATGCGATTCTACTTTCCTGAATTCAGGACGTCCTGAATATCGGATCCTGAAATCGGACAATGTAATTGCCGCTATACAGGGTGAACTTTTCAACTGGGCGTGGATGGGCTATATCTGAAGTTATGTTATTATAAGTTATTTTAGGAAGGAAGGGGTTTAAGCGGCAATTACATTGTCCCATTTCAGGATACAATTTCGGATAAGAAAAGTCGCCAAAGCACGTACTAAATCGTGTCCTAATTTGGATGCTACTCATCCTAACTGCGATTCTACTTTCCTGAATTCAGGACGTCCTGAATATCGGATCCTGAAATCGGACAATGTAATTGCCGCTATACAGGGTGAACTTTTCAACTGGGCGTGGATGGGCTATATCTGAAACTATGAGGAATATCGAAAAACGTTGAAAGGAGTCTCGAGACCGATTTTGACGAAAACTAAAACTGTATCATTGTATTTAAGAAAAATCAATAATCCTAACCAAGAATCAAACCCGCTGATTTTGGAAAAAAATAACACCCTGTATTATTACACTATTCGATAGTGTTGCTAATAAGGGACAAATTCTGGGAAGTAATCATAATACGGCAAACTTAAGGAAATAGCAGATTTTTATGCTTTGCTACCGCGCACCCGGGCGGCGTCGGCCATAACACAAGCGCAGGGTCTTTGAGAGCGCCGGCATCGACTCATGTTTGGAGGTATCGCATTAGAGGGTGCTCGGCGCCCCCTTAGACCCGGCGCCCGCATGCATCGCACACCCTGCACTATAGGTAAAGACGCCTCTGAGAGCAACTGATGGATTTTGGTTGGATTTTTACTTTAGACTTTCGCTGACTGTCAAGCCAGTCAAGTCTGAAAGTTTTGTCTGCTCCACTGAGGACAGGGGACTCATTTGATGATTTTCCGTAAATTTTGCCGCCCCTTATTTTCGCTGCTCGGTACTATTATTGGCTGGGTACGTACGCGGCGCGTGCACAAGGCTCCGACGCGCCGTCCACCGCGACGTTAACTGCTTAGACCAAAGTCGTGAATGGACGGAACTTTCCAGTAACAAGCCGGTGAACACTAGGTCACCATAACTAGGATAAATGAAACATAAGTCAAAATCATGACGTTTTGTTATGAACAAAAAGAAGGTCAGACGAAGTAAGAAAACTCAAGAGACAGCCTAGCTATTCTGTAGGTACATAAAAGATTTCTTGAAAAAGAAGCGGAATAATACTCTTTTCTAATGCCAGTATGTGTACTGAAATACCCAAAATTGTATTTTAAATTACGAACACTTTTCTGAATACTGCATCAAAATTGGTTCAGCCAAACGCGAGATCATCGCATCGGGAGATCATCGCGGGCAAACATACAGGCCGAACCTCTCGGTTACGTACATACTTTTTTTTAAACTGTTAATTTTTTTTTTAAACTAGAGAAATCAATCATCAGCAAAACCATCGGATCAGATTCCTTCAACGGCTTCACTACTGATACAGTATTTAATAATACCACACCTTCTCTTCCCATTTTCAGGTACTAGTTCTGTTTTTCCTCTGCAGTTCCCGCAAATTATTTTACACATCTGTATCGTCAAATAAACGTGGCATACTTCTAAAACGTACAATAACTGATGTCAATTAATACTTACCTAAAAACATTAGATAAAATGTTATGATAGTCACAGTCCCTATAAAGTTTAACCACCTCATTATAATTATTTTCCATGATATTGTAACAAAAACATAATAATCTAAGTAAATTATATCAAAAATGTATAATGTTAACTTTATTCAAATAAAATAAAAACAAAAACTGATTTTGAATGAGGAAGGCCGGTCAAAGCTAATTGTAGATGGCGCCACCATAGCTATATAGGTCCTAATCCGACCAATGAGGTAGTACTATTTTGAAGTACCTTTAAGATTTGAACCAATGAAGATGCTGGGAACTAGCTATGCTAGCGCCATTCGTTTCCCAGTTGCCATCCCCATTTATAATAATTAATACATTATGTGATATTATTATGTAGTTTTTATGAAGGATAGTTGCTGACGTCATTTGTGACGACATGGAATTATTAACACCTGCACGCTTTCAAATAAACAATTATCACAATAAAATAACTCCAACCTGATAATAAAGATAAGACATATTACAATAATTAAAAAAATAATTTGCACAAAGTAATAAATATTTCTAAAAACGTTATTTTCAAGTGACAATAAAATTATTGACAGAAGATCATTGGCACTCGATCCTCCTTTAATCGAACCGCTAGCTATATAGTACCTTCTTTTACTTTATGTCATGAAGGGTGCCTCAGACTCTACAATAATTCTTTTTATACCATTCCCACTTTAAAAAGTTACTTTTTCTCACTGAAAACAGTGAGTTAAAAGCTCTTTTTCTCACTGTTTTGGTGTTTGAATTTAGAACACATTGCTGCGGTCCACCCCCGTCAGCCCCCGTGTTGTTAGGATAATGTTACTCTTAATTTAAAACATTGTTCCGAGTTTAATGTCAATTTGTTGGCGCAGTGACCGAGCGATTGGACTACATCGTCACGTGCAGTGGGTTCGATTCCCGCACAGAGCAAATATTCGTATAATCTATACAATTATTTGTTTCGGGTCTGGGTGTTTGTGTATGTGAATTTAGATGTTTGTAAACACACGTTTGTCTTTTTTTTCTTCGTTAAATACCTAATTATCGCTTGATTATTATTTTTCTCGTGGTCATGGTATAAAGTATCGTATGCAACTCGTGAATAAAACGGATTTAAATCGAGGGCCTGAATCACTCGCGTCGCTCAGGATTTAAATACTTGAATCACTCGCTTCGCTCGTGATTCAATCATCATGAATCACTCCCTACGGTCGTGATTCAGTCATTAAAATCCTTCGCTTGCTCTTGATTCATATATAAGGCCCTCGCTTTAAATCCGCTCTTTATTCACTAGTTGCATAATGTACTATTTCACCTCACACGCTCGGAAAGATTCTATTTCTCATTCAAAATCTGAGCGCAAAACTCCATTTTGTGCTCTAGAGCACAAAGTGTTGTTCAAAATTCGAACACGTCTTTTATTCAATTGTTTTCTACACTGGCAGGTGAGCCGCCCCCACTGCATTTCCTCGCTGTGTGAGGTGAAAAGTTGTGTGTTGCACTCGGCAGCAAAGTTTTTTTGTCTTAGTTTAATTTATCTTGGTTATATTTACCTTGGTATTATTTGTTTTAATTTAAAAAATTATTCCGTAATACTTACTTAAAATACCTAAACTGAAATAAAAGTACCTATCTTGTGTTTGTACAATGTGTAATAAAAGTACCTATCTTGTGTTTGTACCTATCTTGTGTTTGTACAATGTGTTTGTACAATGTACATACCTACATCTATACATTTCCTCGCTATGGTGGGATGAAAAGTTACGTGTTACACTCGAGTGCAAAGATTTTTCACCTTGTGCTCTTTTGATTCCGTTGCTATCGCTCATGATTCTAATTTTTAACCGACTTCAAAAAAAAAAGTAGGTTCTCAGTTCGACCTGTATGTATGTATGTATGTTTGTCCGCGATTATCTCGCGTTTGGCTGAACGGATTTTGATGCAGTTTTCAGGAAAGTGTTCATAGCATTCTGTAGAAGGTTTTAGTATATAACACTAATAGATATCCCGTGACGTTGCCCGCGTGGATCCGTTTTGCTTACTTGGATCGTAGATTTTCAGGGACGATTGCATGTTTGTCCGCGATTATCTCGCGTTTGGCTGAACCGATTTTGATGCAGTTTTCAGAAAAGTGTTTGTTACATTCTGGGGAAGGTTTTAGTATATAACAATAATGGATATCTCGTGAAGTTGCTCGCATAGATCCGTTTTAGTTGCTTAATAGGATTGTAGATTTTCAAAGAAGCCGATTTTATGAAGATTTTATTGAATATCTCAACTAAAAAGGGAAAAATAAAAAACTTTTTTAAAAAAAGGGAACCGACATCAAAACCAAACACAAAAAATCTATAAAATAACTTTTCTTTCGGAAGTCGGTGGCCATATCTCAATGAAATAAAAAAAAAACAAAGCCACCGACTTCCGAAAGAAAAGTTATTTTAAAGATTTTTTGTGTTTGGTTTTGAAGTCGGTTCCCTTTTTTTAAAAAAGTTTTTTATTGAATCACTCGTTCCACTCGTGATTCAATTTTAGAATCATTCGCTTGCTCGGTCATCAATATTGAGCACGCGGTTAAAAAAAACTTTTTGAAAAAAAGGGAACCGACTTCAAAACCAAACACAAAAAACTATAAAATAACTTTTCTTTCGGAAGTCGGTGGCTTTGTTTTTTTTTTATTTCATTGACATATGGCCACCGACTTCCGAAAGAAAAGTTATTTTATAGTTTTTTGTGTTTGGTTTTGAAGTCGGTTCCCTTTTTTTCAAAAAGTTTTTTATTTTTCCCTTTTTAGTTGAAATTATCAACAACAAAAATCTTCATAAAATCGGCGTCTTTGAAAATCTACAATCCTATTAAGCAAAACGGATCTATGTAAGCAACTTCACGAGATATCCATTATTGTTATATACTAAAACCTTCCCCAGAATGTAACAAACACTTTTATGCAAACTGCATCAAAATCGGTTCAGCCAAACGCGAGATAATTGCGGACAAACATGCAATCGTCCCTGAAAATCTACGATCCAAGTAAGCAAAACGGATCCACGCGGGCAACGTCACGGGATATCTATTAGTGTTATATACTAAAACCTTCTCCAGAATGTAATGAACACTTTCCTGAAAACTGAATCAAAATCGGTTCAGCCAAACGCGAGATAATTGCGGACAAACATGCAATCGTCCCTGAAAATCTACGATCCGAGTAAGCAAAACGGATCCACGCGGGCAACGTCACGGGATATCTATTAGTGTTATATACTAAAACCTTCTCCAGAATGTAATGAACACTTTCCTGAAAACTACATCAAAATCCGTTCAGCCAAACGCGAGATAATCGCGGACAAACATTCATACATACATACATACATACTAGTGATGTTGCGAATGTCTGATTTTTGACATTCGCGAATGCGAATGCGGATGCGAATATTCAATTTCAATATTCGCGAATGCGAATGCGAATTCCGTTACGTATAGTTTCCATATTCAAATCATAGTAGTAAATTAAAAAATAGTTTTTCAGAAATATTCGCAAACATTCGCATCGATTTATGCGGATGCGAATGCGAATATCAAAAAACATGCGAATATTTGCGAATGCGAATGCGAATATTCTCAACATCACTAATACATACATACATACAGGTCGAACTCAGAACCTACTTTTTTTTTTGAAGTCGGTTAAAAATCAACTTTGCACTCTTGTATAACAAATAACTATTTTAAAGTAGGAATGCTATAATAGTACATTATGATATAAGTGCGGTAAGTTGATCATTACAGCAGAGGCGATATTGGCAGCACAAGCCGTAAGGCGAGTGCTATAAGAAAGCAGAGGCTGTAATTATCAAACCGCACGTATGTCATACGACGTTATAGAACACATTTGTGAGTAAATAAAAAACATCATTACATCGAAAAGGAAAAGCAAGCGGAATAATTTTTACTTTTTCACAAAGGAGATCGGACATTTTTGTATGGGCTCTGGCCCAAGTGGCGTCGGAGCATGACACTTATATTGTTTGAAAGTTCATTAACTAAGCTTACTTTTTTACGCGTAAAAAGAAAATCTATCCTGGGAAAAAAAAGTTATGCATATTCAAATACTTCAACGGTTAACGCAACATATATGGCAGTTCTGTCAGATTTGCAGCTGACTTACTCTCTCCGCTCGCTGCTGATTGATGTGATAGCGTTGTGTTTGAACTGCGTTATCTATTCTGTTATTCCTCTATTCTTAATCGGCTGTGTTGTATTGAAGTGTTAGATTTCTTCCTGACGACGTTTTTTTAGCTTTGTAAAATCATCAAGTGAGTACCCTAGTCCCACCTAGGGCAGGGCAGGAGGGACTGTCAGACTTGTATTGACTAAAATTCACGGTGTCCTTCAATAGCCCTTTACGTTCCGGGGTCACGGTATTTGTTAGATCCGCGACCCCGGGAGGCTTTGTTCCGTCATTGTGCTGACACTCTTTGAGGCGCGCCTGGAACACAACAAACCGTCGACCCGGGCATTGTTTATGGTCGGACATCGAGTCGTCCATAATCAAAGCCCGTATGCTCGCGGTGGCCAGAGATCGTCTTGAGACATCCGTCACCCCCACGTCTACCACTGCGGCTGGGGCAGGGGAAGGACGCTGTCCTCTCCCTCACGCGTCCCACCTCCTCCTTCGCTAGCATTACTGCTTCACAGAATGAGGCGACCGCTGCCCACTCCGTCTCGCCACGCAGATTGGCCTCGACCTATGCCGGCCGCGAGAGGTCGCCACCAATCGCTGTCGTCAGGACACGGTGGTGATCTGCCCAAGCGGGGCATTCCTGCACTGTGTGCTCCACCGTGTCCTCCGGGTGATCCTCTCAGTGGTGACACCAATGCGTTTCTTAATTCCCTATCCGACACAGGTACCTCCCGAAAATTCCATGTCCGGTAAGAACCTGCGTCAGGTGGTAAGTCAGGACGCCGTGACGCCTATCCAGCCACTCCTTAAAGATGGGTCTTACCGCCGCGATTGCGGTTTGCCCGAACCTCGGTTGTGACAGTCGTTCCCTTCTTACTGCCCTGAGATCGCGCTGGAGTTATAGCGGGGATTCGCCCCAGCGATGCGCCTCCGCACGCCATTAATAGACGCGCAGGAGGGTCGTCGCCTCTAGATCCCAGTGCAGCAATCCGGCGAGAAGGTCGGGCGATTCGCCGGCGATCGTGCGGTATCCTCGGATCATTCGGATAGCCATGACCCTCTGGCATGCGACCAGCTTTGCCGGTCGCGTCCGCATGCTCAGGGCATGGGCCATGGATCACACGACACCAGCATGCAGCCTCCGGCACGGGGCGTTTGGCTCGCCGAGATTAGGCAGGAGTCTCCAGAGGGCGCGGCTGATGCCCGGTTCAGCTTTGGGGCCAAGTGCAGGAAATGTTCCCCGAAGTTCCACCGGCTGTCGAGGACGAGTCCCAGGTACTTCATCGTCCCCCCGACACCGATGCGAACCCCCCACCGTTATGTGGGACTGTACTTACGATGACATATATTATAAAGTCAGTTAAACACTTTTAAATCATTTCTCTAAAACAGTATTTTATTCAAACATTATAACTTAGCCTCGTCTTCAAACACTTGAACCAGAATCCTTACAACAATGGAATAGTAACATATTTCTAAAGTAGATACCACGTCGGGTGGTAAGACCCCTCTTTGAGGAGTAGCTGTATAGGCGTCACGGCGTCCTGACCTACCACATTACGCAGGTCCTCACGGGACACGGAAGTTTCGGGAGGTACCTGTATCGGAAGGGGAAGGAAGAAACACCTGAGTGTCCCCACTGCGAGGATCGCCCGGAGGACACGATGGAGCATACGGTGCAGGACTGCCCCGCGTGGGCGGAGCACCTCTCGCACCTGGCATTGGTCGAAGCCACGCTGCGGGGCGAGAAGTAATGAGAAGCGGTCGCCTCTTTCTGCGAAGCAGTCATGCTCGCAAAAGAGAAGGCGGGCCGCGTGAGGGAAAGGACAGCGTCCTCCCTCCACCCCAGCCGCAGTGGTAGACGGCGACGGCGACAGACGTCGGCAGACGACCTCCGGCCGCGGTGGGCGCGGGCATGCGGGCGGCGAGTAATGGGCGACTCGCTGTCCCAACATGGACCATGCCCGAGTCGACGGCGCGTTGTGTAAAGAGCGTCAGCATAATGACGGGGCCCCCCTTTAGAGGGCCAACTAGCCTGCCGGGGTCGCGGGACTTACCGAATTACCGTGACCCTGGAACGTAAAGAGCTATTGAAGGACACCGTAGATTTTTGTCAGTATGAGTCTGACAGTCCCTCGCGCTCTGTCTTGGGTGGGAGGACTCATTTGATGACTTTACCAAGATAAAAAAAAATAAGTAGACACCACGGGTATGAGTCATCATGAATGTTAGATAATAGCAAACATATCATCATAAGTTAAAATAATTAGATTTAATTGAATAAATAGTTGAAAGCTCTATAAATGCGTATTTCTTTATAACGCTATAACTTTTTTCTCCCAGGATAGATTTTTTTGTACCCATACAAAAAAAGTAAGCTTAGGTAGGGAACTTTCAAATAAAATGAACGTCATGCTCCGCCGCCACTTGGGCCACACCCGCCCGATCTCCTTAGCGATGCGCGCGCACCAGCATCTTTTGTTTATGGCAAAGGCACAAAAAACAGCCAGTATTACTAATAAAGTAAATTAATTCTTTTGTGGTTTTATTACAGATAAATGGTTGTAATTAATTGTCAAAATTAATTAAATTAAAGAATAAAATGTTTATTTATTATATTTCATTTCCCAAATTTAATTTTTATAATAAAATGTTGACCGCTTTTCTGACATAAAAACTCTTTGCTAAGATTTAAAAAAGTACCGTTCGTTTTAGACGGAGCATCTTGATAAACCGTGCGATTTACTTTACCATTACCGCACTAGTGCGTTTTACTTTACCATTACGCACTAGTGCGTAATAAGATACATTACGATACTGAAATAGGTGCAGTAAGAGACCTTTTCAACACATTTGCTCGAAAAATGCATTTACGAAGCCTGTATACATCCCTCTCAGAGGGCCAAAGCCTGCCGGGGTCGCGGGATTATTCCCTTACCGTAACCCCGGAACTTAACAGGCTATGAAGGACACCGTGGATTTTAGTCAGTAGAAGTCTGACAGTCCCTCCCGCCCTGCCCGGGGTTGGAGGACTCATTTGATGATTTTACCACGCTAAAAAAAAAAAAAAAAAAAAGCCTGTATACATTGTTCGAAAGTTAAAAATTACGCACCACACAACGGAGCGTGCGGTAAAATAGGTACCTACTCTCACCTAAGTACCTATTTTACGGCACACCCCGTTGTATAGCACCGTGCGTTTTCTTTACGGTTTTTTTTTAATTTCCATAAAAAAAAATAAGAATTCCACCAAAGAGTTTCACATTATGAGAATAAACAACCTGACTGATCGAACCTCCTTGGAAGCGCTTTTGCTCAATACGTTGTCTCACTTTAATACTAAACAGTAAATGAGACGGAAGATGTAGTTCAATTTTTCACCACGTGCATGTGGCGCCATTTGCAAATTAGCGCCATTTTCATATTAGAAACTTCAAAAATTGTTGCGACTTTCCCACTGATAAATAAACAAAATAATAATATGAGTTCAAGAGAGGAATCTGATATAATAAGTATGCAATCTAGTTTACGTGATATTTTGAATGAGGCGCAAATTGCAGAAAACGGTTATTTTCATTTGCTGTTAAGAATAGTCAAATGAAAAAGTTTGTTTATTTACATATTGTACTGTTTTCTAGCAAATGTGTTGAAAAATATTGTGTGTCACACGTGCAGAAATTGGTATTTACAAACTCGTGACTATGGTAAGCCCTCGGCTTCGCTCGGGCTTACATTCGTCTACTCGTTTGTAAAAACCAACTTACCGCACTAGTATCATAAATAACTATTTACGAGCAAATGTGTTATAAATTATATTTTAATGGATTAAAATTCAATTGCAACATTTGAACTAAACAAACAAGCGAAGGATTCTAGAATTGAAATATACGGGTACGAGACGAAGAATAACTTTGCTGCCGAGCGCAACACACAACTTTTCACCTCACACAGCGAGGAAATACTACATTTCCTCGCTGTGTGAGGTGAAAAGTTGTGTGGGGGCGGACCGCCTGTTAGTGTAGAAAATAATTGACTACAAGACGTGTTCGAATTTTGAACATCACTTTGTGCTCTAGAGCACAATGGAGTTTTGCGCTCAGATTTTGAATGAGAAATAGAATCTTTCCGAGCGTGTGAGGTGAAAAGTTGTGTGTTGCACTCGGCAGCAAAGTTTTTTTGCGTCTCGTACTTTTGAAAACTTCGCATCGCTCAGCATTCTATATTTGAACCGCTCGTTTCTCTCGCGGTTCAATCTTAGAATCCTTCGCTCGCTCAGTTTTCAATTCAAGTACTCGCGCCAAAAATCAACTTTGCAGTCTTGCATAACAAATAACTATTTCACCTCACACACGTATAATTTTAAATATAAAAATTATCAAAACATTCGCTCCACCAGCTCTCACATAGAAAAGCTGCATCTTGTTAAAATCTCCGAAATCTAACTTAGATTCAGCTTTTCTATGTGAGAGCTGATGGAGCGAATGTTTTGATAATTTTTATATTTAAAATTATACTTATTATTACCGCAATTCATATTTTGATAAAGTTACATGTCACTGGCCTGCAAATTGCAAAAAACGTAAAAAAAATTGAATTTCGCGGGCTACATCGAAGCAATCACCTTAAAATAATATCTATTATCGCTTAATTATTATTTTTATCGTGGTCATGGTATAAAGTATCGTATGCAACTCGTGAATAAAACGGATTTAAATCGAGGGCCTGAATCACTCGCGTCGCTCAGGATTTAAATACGTGATTCAATCATCATGAATCACTCCCTACGGTCGTGATTCAGTCTTTAAAATCCTTCGCTTGCTCTTGATTCATAAATATGGCCCTCGCTTTAAATCCGCTCTTTATTCACTAGTTGCGTACCTACTATTAATTCAATATTCAATCATTTTCATTGCATGCCAGATATTATCCAAAGAAACTTACCACATAATACAATAAGAATATAAGTTTTTTCACAGTACAAAAAATATCTGACCATGCTTATTTTATTGATTTAAGTAGTATAGGTACACTTTCTGTGCAGTAATTGAACAAAAAATAAAATTGTACTCAATAACCAGTCATGATTTTGGTACCAATAAAATATTGTTCCATTTCGCGAACACGCAATCTTTGTTGATGTGATAAAAAAAAAGTGTGAATGGCATTTTTATTGATTTTTATACTGTAAGTAATAGGGTATTTTTATGTAGTGCGGGTATTTAGTAAGTGGAATAAACACGTATTTTTTATTTTATCAAGAAAGAATAAAGTTATAATACCTACTGTATTTGTAATTTATGAAGTTTATTTTGAAATAGGTAGTTTTTATTTGTCACGCGCTTGTGAAGTTGTGACACGTGATACTTGTTTTCCCAAATGTGCCCTCATACGACTTTACTGATGCTGATCGAGGTGTCCGGATTGCCTATTTCCAAAACCACGAGTCACGAGTCGGACTCTAATCGATGAGCTTTTGTTTGTGCATATTTCTCAAAAATACCTAATCTATCTCAGTAAAAAACTTGACTCAAATAGATTAGCTTTTGTTTTGATATTTTCAAAGAAAATGCACGGACAAAATCTAGTTCTATATAATTCATATCACTCGAATAGCTAAACTTTTGGCGAGTTATTTTTAAACATTAGGTACGTACGAATAAAACCTTGTCGAGTAGAGGCTCACTAGCTATATGAGTAGGTAAAGGACCTTGCGTCATCTTGGCCCATCGCTCAACAGCGATGACACCTATGCCAAATGAAAGCTTTGAGGATGTTATGCATTTCTTATTATGGCAGCCAAGTTGAATTCGAGCGCCAACAAGGTGATTTCGAGCATCGGAAAAAAATTCCCTTACCTAACCTAACATAAGACGATATCAATTAAAAGATTCGAAACAGGTGTCATTTGAAGCGTGTGGTAGATACGATATATTTTTACTATGGCGACATTCTTCAAATGTGTAAGGTTTACCTGGAAAATCTGAAAAAGTCAACCTAACCTAACCTGTGGCAATGTTCTCCAACGGATTTGAAACAGGTGTCAATCGAAGCGTGTGGTAGACACGATATACTTTTACTATGGCGACATTCTTCAAATGTGTAAGGTTTACCTGGAATATCTGAAAATGTGAACCTAACCTAACCTGTGGCAATGTTCTCCAACGGATTTGAAACCACACACTTCGAATGACACCTGTGTCATTCGAAGTGTGTGGTAGACACGATATAATTTTACTATGGCGATATTATTCAAATGTGTAATGTTTACCTGGAATATCTGAAAATGTCAACCTAACCTAACCTGTGGCAATATTCTCCAACGGATCAGGTGTCATTCGAAGCGTGTGGTAGACACGATATACTTTTACTATGGCGACATTCTTCAAATGTGTGAAGTTCATCCGGAATACCTGAATATGTCAATATAATCTAATCTTTTTTTATCGTGGTAAAATCATCAAAAGAGGCCTCCCACCCAGTGCAGGGCGGGAGGGACTGTCAGACTTGTACTGACTAAAATCCACGGTGTCCTTCAATAGCCCTTTAAGTTCTGGGGTCACGGTAATTGGATAAGTCCCGCGACCCCGGCAGGCTTTCGCCCTCTAGAGGGGGCCCCGTCATCATGCTGACGCTTTTTGAAGCACGCGTGGAATACAACGCGCCGTCGACCCGGGCATGGTCCTCAGTCGGGGAGCGAGTCGTCCATTACTCGCGAGCCGCCCGCGCGTGCGGTGAATGCGCAAGCGGATTCGCACCCCCGGCTTAAGGCAGTGTAAGACACCGTGTGGTATTAGTCAGTCGAGTCTGACATGCCCTTTCGTATTCTCCAGGCTACGAGGGCTTCCACACTTATAAAAAGGTGGGTTAGGTTCGTTTAAGAAAAGTGTAGGAATTCCAGGTAAACCCCACACGTCTGAAGAATGTCGCCATATTAAAAGCATTATCGTGTCTACCACACGCTTCGAATGACATCTGTTTCAAATCCGTTGGAGAATATTGCCACAGGTTAGGTTAGGTTGACATTTGCAGATATTCCAGGTAAACCTTACACATTTGAAGAATGTCGCCATAGTTAAAGTATATCGTGGCTACCACACGCTTCGAATGACACCTGTTTCAAATCCGTTGGAGAATATTGCCACAGGTTAGGTTAGGTTGACATTTTCAGATATTCCAGGTAAACCTTACACATTTGAAGAATGTCGCCATAGTTAAAGTATATCGTGGCTACCACACGCTTCGAATGACACCTGTTTCAAATCCGTTGGAGAATATTGCCACAGGTTAGGTTAGGTTGACATTTTCAGATATTCCAGGTAAACCTTACACATTTGAAGAATGTCGCCATAGTAAAAGTATATCGTTTCTACCACACGCTTCGAATGACACCTGTTTCAAATCCGTTGGAGAATATTGCCACAGGTTAGGTTAGGTTGACTTTTTCAGATTTTCCAGGTAAACCTTACACATTTGAAGAATGACGCCATAGTAAAAATATATCGTATCTACCACACGCTTCGAATGACACCTGTTTCGAATCTTTTAATTGATATTGTCCCAGGTTAGGTTAGGCAAGGGAAAGTTTTTTCGATGCTCGAAATCACCTTGTTGGCGCTCGAATTCGACTTAGCTGCCATAATAAGAAATACATAACATCCTCAAAGCTTTCATTTGGCATAGGTGTCATCGCTGTTGAGCGATGGTGCAGCCTCCATACATTGTTGCCCGTGGTCCTTTACCTCGGAATTTAACTTTCTTAAATTTTATAGTACTTGAATATCGTAAATACGACTGTGGGCACTCCGACTTTGCCGTATTTTTTTTTAAACCGTTCAGAGGTAGGAGCACCGCGAAGCGGTGCTCCGTCGACGTTTACATTTTACTTAGTTTAGTGAAATGACATGATCTCTGACTTTATATTAGTATTTTTTGTCATAATTATCACTAGATCTTTTCTTGATAATTGGATTTTGCGAAATCCCTGATTTCCTCATTTCACTGCGACATGCATAAAGAAAACCTCGTGTTTTACCCCCTTTTTTTTTTTTTTTTAGCGTGGTAAAATCATCAAATGAGTCCTCCAACCCCGGGCAGGGCGGGAGGGACTGTCAGACTTCTACTGACTAAAATCCACGGTGTCCTTCATAGCCTGTTAAGTTCCGGGGTTACGGTAAGGGAATAATCCCGCGACCCCGGCGTGTTTTACCCCCTTATTAATAAACGTGGACTAAATTTACGACAAGGTTAATCCTTAAAAAAATTATGGTTAATCCGAGGATTATCCTGGTTGTAACATTTATTTATTTTATCCTTTATTTCAGGCATCTAGAGGCCCATAAAATACAATACACATATATAATAATACAATAACTATAAACTAATACATATTATTATTCTAAAACTATTGTACACGAAGTGACGGCGGCGTCGTTTCGCTGCGAGGTGTCGCGTAGCCGGCCTCGGAATCGCCGATACAGCACACCTTTCGGCCAAAACTCTTCCTTGAGAAAGGTCTCTAAATGTTGGGTCGGAACGCGCACCACAAACGAATTAAAATTGGTATTGTGACGTGCCTCCAACTTCTCCACCCTCAAGTCCCAGTTGGTCTTCACCCGTATGTACTCGACGATGTCCTCAGTCTTCGTAGAGTAGTGTAAACGGGACACGTACAGCTGCGTCGTCGGTAATGCAGGACGTAGCAGCATGTTAGGTCCTGCCAGCGCTGTCCCGCACTGGTTGCGATAAGTAGGCTTCTTCTTCTTTCTCTCCACCTTGATGAAACCGTCCTCATCGCATGTGTGCTTCGGTGGTCCTTGCTGTTTGTGGTCCACCACAGCGCCTTTTTAATAAACTTTAGTCCACGTTTATTATTAAGGGGGATAGAGTTTGACTCGTGCGTGACTGAAATGGTACTAGATTTTGTCCGTGCATTTTCTTTGAAAATATCAAAACAAAAAGCTAATCTATTTGAGTCAAGTTTTTTACTGAGATAGATTAGGTATAATGTTGAGAAATATGCACAAACAAAAGCTCATCAATTAGAGTCCGACTCGTGACTGAAATAGTATAGGCTTTGGAAATACGCGTCCGGATTACTTTAAAAAAGTCACCGCGGCCCTGGAACGTACTGCTCAACTGAAAAAAACAGGTTATTTTTTGAACAACTCAAGTTTCTTCTACTCCCTCTAGTGCTTGAGGATGCATTCTGAGGATAAAAAAAAAAACTATTAGGTAGGACCTTACCTACTGAAATAGCATTTTAATAAAAACTTCAATTATTCCATTTCAAAACCTTACAGTTATTAAGCTCGCTTTTCAATCAAATGTCTTGTCGTATAACAGAGGCTAAAACTTTTCGGGCTTGCTACGCTGGCTCATCAATGAAGATTATGCTTCTCGTGGTCAGAAAAGCTCACTTTTCAGTGAAAATTTGTCTTATCTTGGTGCAGAAATCTTAATTGACTAAATTACCAAACTTCAAAAAAGCCTACAGATATTAGATCTCACTTTCAGATTAAAACTTGAAAAACGGAAACTTTTAAAGCTCACTGCGTTATTACTATGAAGAATGGGCTTGTCCTTTTCTAAAAACCTAAAAAAATTCAGTTCAATTCAATTTTATTTCGACCAACTATTGGATCACAAATTTACATTATTAACATCATCATTTAGGTACATCAAATCTTAGTAGACAAAAACACAACACTAAATTTCATTTTTACTCAAATAAAATTATCAAAATCATTATATTAAATAACTAAAACAAACAATAAAAATAATATAAAATAGTCATTGCAAAAATTCTTTGTAATTGTCACTACATTGAGCATACTACAATGGCCAATGTAGTGACAATCGAACCTCCTCAGCCAGCATCCTCAGAATGATGTTGGGGCTAGCGCGGACCCTGCGCACAAGGGATGCGTACCTTTTCCGCATCGTCGCATAGAAGCAGTCAATCCGCGACTCAGTGAACATCCCCGACGCACTGCAGTACCGAGGCAGCCCTATAGGCATTGTTGAATTGGACTCGTAGGGCGCTGTACTGCTTTTGAGTATAGTTAGCCCACATGGCGCCCGAATAAAAGCAGGTGCAATACGCTCTGAAAAGAGTGTTTTTTACTTCCTTCGAGCATCGTGCAAACCTGCGAGCTATCATGTTCGCTCTGACAGACAACGCGCTCGCTCCGCTCGTGATTTTAATAGCTCATTTTTAATAGCAAATGCTTCTTGTGTCAGTTAGTCTTGTCTTTGTCGTGGTCCACAAAGTTCAAAATTTAAAGTTTGTCTTCTACAAGGTGGAATGGAACTCTAGGTGTGAAAGTTGAGTATCACTGACGGTTTTTTTTTGTGTTTTCCGAGGCGGCAAGCCTTAGGCTGCGTTTCCACTGAGGCGGAGCGGAGCAGAGCGGAGAGAAATTTACCAATCACATAGCTTGAAATCCACATCTCTTCTCCACTCAAGCCTGTGGTAATGCAGCCTTACCAACCCGGGGCGTTGAATTTTAAAATACGCCACTGCTGCTACGCTAGTTCAGTCCACGAAATGACGTGGAATAAATAACAGGTACTAGTAGGGTCAACTTGCAACCTAGAACTAATTCCAGGAACCCTAGAACCTAAAGGGCTATTGAAGGATCACTGCATTTTAGTCAATACAAGTCTGACAGTCCCCCCCACCTGCTATTCTAACACCGTCCACCTATTCTTCGATAAATTGATCTCATGCTATTTGAAATAGGTGTTGTTCAAGTGCCTTTTTTATTTATTTAACCTCTTTGCTGCTGCATAAACATGCAAGGCCGCAAGGAAAGTAGTGGAGTTGATACATTAATAAAATTTATATTTTATTTTTTAGCGAAAATGTTTATTTTTACATTTTACAATATAACGTTACAATGCACTTGGTTTAAAAAAAATCTTTTTGTATGGCTCAACTATAGGGATCCATATCTGTTACGGAACCTCAAAAAGGGTTAAATTCGCACTAGTATGATAGAAATATAATTATGTACACTTATGCACATGCGTATCTAGATTGATGAGATGTATAAATACTAGATAATCTTAATATTTGAAGAGATGTCAACAAAATAATATACCCAAATTATACAAATAAGAATACTATGATCGTCGCAAAATTATAACTAAATAACGGCTCCATCATTAGAACTTATAACGGGATATTTATCAGCTTTATTTATTTGTAATCTGTCTCAGAATTTACCCGTGATAATGGTGCTAGTAAATGCGCGGAAACATGGTAAAATCCCGTCATAAGTTGTAATGAGTGTTATCACCATGTCAGTCTAAAAAAACATAATAATATTAACGGTTTATAATATGTATTAACAAACACGTAGCTCCAGTGTAACACATAGAAACTTGTATATTTTACATTTTAAAAGAAACCGGAAATTATGGGCATCTTTGCAAAAGCAATCCTCTACAAAATGATATCTCATGTAGCACTAGCACCTTCTAAAATATTAATATAAAATATAACAAGTTATAAATATTTAAGCGGCTGACTTAACTACCAGTAAAGAAGTATTGTTGGAAACATTAGAGACATTGAGATTGACGTCTTCTGCGGTGGTAGAGACCGAGAATGCGGAGCCAACGAGGTAAGTACCGGGGGCCGCGCACACGCCGCGCACTTGTACCCGCTTGGACTCGAACTTGTCTAAATTGACACTAACTCCCAGCTCTTTGGCTTCCACATCGCTGCCGTTACTGAGTGCACCGGCCCAACCAAGCTCTCCGGATAACTCTCTGAAATTATTGAAAGTTACTGTTTACTGTGTCGTTCTCTAGTGATAAAACAGCAGGGATAAAGGACCTACAAAAAAAAAACACAAATGTGCTCTCCATCATTATACTAGTATCTTAGTTCTGCGGTCTGTCCTTTTTTGATCATTAGTTAGGATTTTATTTTTTTAGCGTGGTAAAATCATCAAATGAGTCCTCCCACCCCGGGCAGGGCGGGAGGGACTGTCAGACTTCTACTGACTAAAATCCACGGTGTCCTTCAGTAGCCTGTTATGTTCCGGGGTCACGATAAGGAAATAATCCCGCGACCCCGGCAGGCTTTGGCCCTCTGAGAGGGGGCCCCGTCATTATGCTGACGCTCTTTGAGGCGCGCGTGGGACACAACACAACGCGCCGTCGACCCGGGCATGGTCCATGGTCGGGCAGCGAGTTGCCCTTTACTCGCTGCCCGCATGCCCGCGCCTACGGTGGCCGGAGATCGTCTGCTGACGTCCGACGCCGCGGGCGCCTACCACAGCGGTTGGGGCGGAGGGAGGACGCTGTCCTCTCTCTCTCGCGGCCCGCCTCCTCCTTCACGAGCATTACTGCTTCGCAGAAGGAGGCGACCGCTTCCCACTCCGTCTCGCCCCGCAGCATGGCCGCAACCAATGCCGGGCGCGAGAGGTCTCCGCCTATCGCCGCCGTGAGGACACGTCGGTGCACTGCCCAAGCTGGGCAGTCTTGCACCGTATGCTCTACTGTGTCCTCCGGGCGATCTTCGCAGTAGTGGCACCCGGGCGTTTCCTCCCTCCCTATATCATTAGTTAGGCTACTATAAGTCTATAATCTATTATATAAAAATAAGTCGGGTTTTCCTTCCTGACGCTATAACTCCAGAACGCACGAACCGATTTCCACGGTTTTGCATTCATTGGAAAGGTCTCGGGCTCCGTGAGGTTTATAGCAAAGAAAATTCAGGAAAAAGGATCCGCGTACGAAGTCGCGGGCAGAAGCTAGTATAAAATAAAATAAGTTTTAAAATTGTAATTACCTGTTTTTCTGCTTCGACATGTCTATGAACACTTGTACAGGAACTCCATAACAGTTGACAATATTTAACGTAATTGGAACTAAGCACAGTTTCATTTCATTAAAATTATGGATAATGTGATTGGAATGTTCCAATCTGAATATCACAACATTGTCTTTTTTAGTTTTGGTATTGGAGTCACGTAAATCTAATTTATTTTCAACGTCATCGAGTGGTGTGGGAGGCACTTCTCCAGGAACGTATTCCCTGTCTCGGGATATGGCTTTTGTGAAACAATCCAACCATAGACAATGCTGGCCTACAGCGGTCTTTCCTTTGGTTTTTTCATGCACTTTCCAACGAAGAACAAACATGGACTGTATCAGTCCTGTTGTTTTATCAGAAATTTCTTGAGCCATGGCTGCGTCGGGGGCGTCGATGAAAGAATGTTGGCCGTCCAATACGAATTTGGAGTAGGGAGGCATGTTAATATCGGCCTGAGCATCGGGGTGGTGCTCGTTGATTTTGACGCACGTATGATGGACCTGTCCGTCCGGCAGGTCGCGCAGCAGGCGGCGCGCGCGCAGCACCGCGTGCAGCGTGTGTCGCGCGCGCAGCGGGTCGGCCGCGCCGCGCGCCGCCACCAGCCCCGTGAGGCTCCACTGTCTGCTCAACAGCGACGCCTCCAGCACTTCTACTGTCAGGTCCTCGCCCTTTTCAGAGAAAATATTTTTAACTTCAACCGCCAGACTCATGTTTTCGACGACTTCTCCGTCGACGCGGCGGAGACTTCGGCGCGGGGTCACCGCCAGCTCTACAGCTTCCTGGAAGCAATAATTTTGATATAATAGTGGTTCGGTTTAGAAGTAGTGATTTACAGTTCGCTTTTCGAATAAGCGTAATTCGCGCGCATCAGTAAAGTTACAGAGTGGTGATACTCACGGTGACTTTGAAGCTGAAGACGTGTCTCAGCAGGCGGTATGGTCTCTCCGTCAGTCCGGTGCGGTAGTAGGCCAGCAGCAGCAGCCGGCGGCGCGGCCGCAGCAGCAGCGTGGCGCGCCGCCTCCCCCCGCGCGGCAGCCCCCCCGCGCCCCGCACGTGCCGCCCCGCCGCCGCCCGCCAGCCCGCCGCCCGCGCCGCGCGCTCGTCTGGGGGGGACAGAGGCATCGTGTGTTACTTTGATCTTCATCCTGCTGTGTTCAGCAGTACGATATAAAGGTTTTTTTTTAATTGCAGTGTTTCAAAGAAGATACTAATAACATAAAAGATAGATCAGTTTTTTATACCAATGTTTTCCATAAGTTTGCCGTATAAAATATCGTTACTTCCCAGAATGTAATCCTTACTATCGACACTATGCAATGGGGTAATAGTACAAGCTGTGATTTTTTTCCAAAATCTACGTATGCAGTTCCTAGCGAGGATTACAGATTTTTCAAAAATCTAATGATACAATTTTGGAAAACAAAGCCGGGCTCGAGTCTCCTTGCAGTATTTTTCGCTATTCCTCACAATTTTGGATTTGACCATACCATGCACGCCCACTTAACTTACTTACCAAATGAAAAGACTTGTGTAAATAAAATTATTGTTTAGCAAAATGTTCCTTCTTAAAACTTTACGATTTAAGGAAGGCCTACTACTGAAAAGCTCCACCCATGTCTTGTCAAACCCCAAAACTAGTGAATAAAGTTTTTTTTCTTCAATTACCTGAGTAAGCGGGTGGTGTACGATACTTCTCATCGTACAGAATTTTAAAGTCATCATCCTCGTCTTCGGTGACAAGATTAATACAGTCAGGATGAGACACGGCAACAAAGATGTCGTTCATATCGACGGGTCCTACATTTGTAAACTCCACGTCAATGGTTTTCATTTCCCCGCTGATTATATCTGTACTGGTTTCCGAAAAGGTCATCTGTGAAATGAATATAAGTTTATAAGAAGAGCTTTGCAACAAAGTAGACGACAACTGTAAAATTAGTGACGCTAGCATAGCTAGTTCCAAGCATTTCTGTAAAATACCTTATTTCAGGCAAATAAATGGATCTATCCATCTTACGAGTTCACTGATTGAGTCGAATTTTACTTACTTGTAAACAGGGAGCTTCTGGAATAACAGTAATTTGTAGTCGTTTGTCAGGGCTTCTTCCAGCTGGGGTTAGATTCACCTTTCCTGATATTATCACATTGTTTGCGTTTTCAGTACCACCTTCGCCAGAATTGATCAGCCTATAATAAGATATTATTATCTTTCGAACCCCATCATATTAAAATAAATATGTACATAGCGGACATATTTCTGTGGCCTGGTGCTAATAGGGCCAATATCAAAAATCATTATTTTCAGTAATGAGCGTTCTAAGAATGAATCAGCATACATAGTTATTATTTAGGTGTTATATTGTAGTATCGCAAAAATATTTTACTTTTATTTGATTTATGTTTTTAAGTAGATTTATGAATTAAATTCTTATTCAAGAAAAAAATGTTATTTTGGAAAATATTAACAACTTAAGCCCCTTTAGCACTGATGATAATTATTATGTTAGTTCCAATTATGTATAAAATTAAAAAGGTCAATGTTGTTTTTCTAAGAAATTTTATTATGGGGAGATTACAATATTTTTAATTTTCTTCATCAGAATATGACACAATATCCTCCATTTCGGGGCCAATCTCCAAAGACTCATAAAATGGACGGATGGATGGTTGGAGGTACTCCAGAAATGATTGTAGGCCTCTGACTTTTGGTGCAAGGAATTTAAGTCTCTGATTTAGGGGCATGAAAGGTGCTACTGGTGCAGTATCATTTGATAGTGAACACACAGCAGTCGCAGCGGCAAGACCCCTCTTTTTGGAGTGAGTGAAGTGGTGCCACAGCGCTCTCACCTTCCGCCAGGCGCAGGTGCTCACAGGACACGGTTGTTTTGGGAGATACCTCTACCCTTGGCCGGAAGAAAACGCCCGGGTGTCACCAATGTGTAGACCGTCCAGAGGACAAAGTGCAGCATACGATGGAGGTCAGCCCGGCTTGGGCGGTACACCGCCGTGTCGTCTACTCACAGGGGCATTAAGGGACCTCCCTTTCGGGCCCGGCACTAGTTCATATTCAGGTCATACTACGGGAAGAGGGAGAATGGACAGCAGCTACCTCCTGCGATGCAGTAATGCTAGCGAAGGAGGAGACGGAACACTTGAGGGAGAGAACATCCTCATGACACAACGGCAATGCGTCATCGTCGCAGAAGAACGTCAGACACTGTGTGGTGATTTCCGGCCACCGTTCTTTTCATGTGGATATTTTTTTTCGATGGCCTCCATTTAGTTTCTGCGTTTATTTTAGTTGGCCGTCAAAAAAGAAATTAGCCCAATTTAGGTGATGTTCTTTGTGATTTTTTTCTCATAACACACTTCCTGCTTGTCCAGTTCATCTTAGTCATTGGCAAATGGCCGACCCAGCCTATGCTTGCCATAATAAAAAATAGAATAGAATAGAACATTTGGAAATTATAGTACTACTCGTATATTACTGACTTAATGCAAAATGGACCAATGTATACATTGGTCTATTTTTCTTACTCTCTTACTAGGAAAGTGAAAAATAATAATTTCTTATCGGCTTAAGTATACTTCAGCCCTTTTAGCATTACTTTTTTTTTACTCAACTGTATGAAAGCGCACACTACATTGGCCTTTTTTACATACTAACTTTTGAAAGATTGTTAATACAGTAACGCCCTTTTAGCACAAAAAAATTTCAAACTTTTACAATAAATTGGCATTTCAATCTCGTTTCATGCAAAAACGGACTTTGGCCCTTTTAGCACCAGGCCACAGATTTATATTAGGTACAAATATTATACGTGAGCTTTTCTCTCCACTTTTATTTTAAGATTCTTGAAATTCGACAATTTTTACGATTCATTTAGCCAATTAATTAGCTGGTTCTACCAACCCACTTAATCGATAGTGTAAATGTATATCACTACTCTTATAATAGTTAGTTTAATTTATAATTATTAACTAATAAATATTGAAGATGCAGTAAAGATACATACTTGTACGCTAATCCATGAATATTAAGTTTTCCAACTCTAAGGGGTGTCAAGGTGAAAATTAATACTCTTTTGGAATCGCCCTCTAATATAACGGATTTAATTTTCTGACTGACTATAATGTTGCTCTCCAACACTTGTCCCGCGGTCACCGCCTGCTCATTGCTCAGTACTTCTTCTGCTGGCACGTCATCGCCAGCGGGCAGTACGAATCGCCACAATAGTTCCACATCTTTTAAAACTAATGAAATCTTCAATGGATTCCGTAAAGTAACCGAGATTTGAATTGGTTCTGAAAACGAATCATAACATTAAAATATGATTTACATGACGATTTCAGTGCCGCAAACGTGTGGGCTCCCCGCATGAATAATTAATCCAGCATTAAAGATCAAGCAAAAAAAGGTGCGGGCTCCACCGTTATGAATTACGAGTATGCAGGACTGGATTCCCCAAATGCAGCGCAGTATACACTAGTACATACCTCCTTGCGGAACAAGCGGCTCACAGTCCGTGGCGTCGGTGTAGAGGTCGACGGTAGGTTTGAATATCATGGGCACTGAGCCCGTGGCCACCTGCAGCAGCATCTCCTCGAGCGTGCGCCAGGCGCCGGCGTCCTCCTCGGGCACCGGGTCGCTGGCCAGCCACAGCGAGCTGGCGGCGTGGCGGCGCGGGGAGCCCAGCGGCGCCGGGCCCACGCTCAGCACACTCGTGGCTCGCTCCATCACCAGCGGTAATGGAAGCTCTTCGAGGCAGTCTCGAGATTCTTCGCTACTTTCCACCCATTGCTGTTGATATTGTCGTCGCGTTATTAAAGATTATAAGTCCTTCTGAAATAGGCGACATAACTTGTCGCCACAGTACATGTTTTTTTATCGTACACTAAATTTTCAATTGTCGGTATTGAATCTAACAACGAATCCCAGTACGTCAAAAAATGAAAATAATGATAGATTTTAACTCTTTTCGTACCCAGTGCGATGACCGTCAATGAGTATCAATTTAAAGTTAATAGTTAAACCTTTAAAATGGTACCAATTTTTATTATTCTTAAACTAGTTATTAAGTACTCAAGATCGCGCGAAATCGGAGTGACTCCATAGTTTTGCTCGTAAATGTAGTAGGACTTCGGCAGCTGACCTGGTGCGCCAGCATGTACTCGCTTAGGAAGGCGGCCTGCAGCTGCGGCGCCTGCGGGCCGGCCGGCGCCAGCGGCGCGCGCAGCCAGCCCAGCGCGTCCCGCGGCCGCCGCAGCGCGCCCGCCAGCCGGCCCAGCGCGAACGACACGTGGTCGCGGGCCAGGCGCCAGCCGCTCACTGAGTACACCTGACGAGTAAGCGAGCTTGATGATGATACGAACTGAAAATCATCCTTACTACTACGACATTATGACACAAAACGTGCGGTAGTCTACGAATAGATGAAAAACAAAATACGGTCGCCACGACGTAAGTCAATCAAATTGCATCATTTTACCATTGTAGCAAGGACGATTTTTAGTTAGTAGAATTACGAAGACTCGATCATACACATCGACCGCATTTGGCGCTCTCATTGGTTGTGAGATCATACAACCTTGGAGCGGGCCAATGAGATCGCCAAACGCGGTCGGTATCGATGATCCAGTCTTCGTAATTTAAGGATTTGGTACAAATTAGCAATCTACGTTTATGCTCCAAAACAAAATCTGTGTGTGATTCCTGACCAGGAAAATTAATTTTTCAAAAATCCAATAATGCACATTCTGTTTTCATCAAAATCGGCCTCGAGACTCTTTTGGGCATTTTTCGATGTTACTCGTAGCTTCGTATTTGGCCATCAACGCCCAGTTGAAAAATTCACAATGTATAAGAAGATACCTGATAAGCCTGTTTGTAACACCTGTACGCATGTTTCTTCTGGCCTGCTTTCGAGAATCTGTGGCCCGCCAGTACCATGTGGAATGCGTATTTTCTGCACATGCCTTTAGATCCAGGTCCAGATAAGAAACACAGCGCCGCTTGTTCCAGTAACATAGCACTACGCAAGTCACTGTCCTCTGACGTCATACGAATCAGTTGTTTAGCTGCCTCGCCATGCAAACCTGAGCCACTTAAGCAAAGCACGGACAGTAAAGTGGCTCTTACAGCATACTGAACCATTCTGTAATAAATTCAAATGATTTAACATTTAATCAAGTAAGTTTTCTTGGTACTATTCCATTACAGATTTCAATGTGCAAAACTGGGTGCAAAATATACAATTGTAAATCTCAGAAAGAGCATAAGAACAGGTATCAATTGTATGATTTTTGAATTTGACAAAATACAGTAAAAAAAACTACTAACCTACAAGTATTGAGGTAGGTTACAATGCTCTCTTCCATGTAGGCGTGAGTTTTTCGATTGGAATCTCCAGCCATGAACGCACTTATTGCCGCCATTTCTAGCGCACCAGCGTAGCAAAGCCAAGCGCTATCGGCGTAAAACTCCCTCTTCGCAGTGTGATATGTATCGAACGCACGTTGCCACTGTCTACACATGAACCAGAGGTCGCCTAAGCGACGTAATTGCAACTCAGGACAGTCTGTTGTATATCTGAAAAATGTCAATAACATTTATTTATGTATCAGTACCAATTGATTGTAATTTCATTTTTATGAAACATACATAACAGTGCTGTTGCCTGTAGTATTTCCAGCTTTCCCAGTACCAAACCACCGTTTTGTTGCTGATAGTAACGATCTACTAACACCCTTTCTGTTTGCAACCTGAAAAATATTTTTTAAATTGATCATATTGATGAAGAAAGACTACCTATTCTAAAGTACACAAAAAATGCCATACCACTACTGATTTATTACAACATTGCTGATTCTATTTTTACAATAGCGTTTTTAACCTTTGAATGGTCTCACAAAATGGGTTTTTAAGTGTCAATTATTCTACTATACATTAATAAAATTGTAAATGGAACTTTTATGGGAATGTACAATCGACAAAGTTGAATCATGACCGATTTTGACAATAAATCGTTTGAATCCGTCAAATTAACAAAGATCAAAGTCGTTACCATGGATTTGTATGTTTACGCGAATGTGGACCTAATTGTATTTGAAAGTCTGTAAGAAAATAAGCTTCTGGTGGGTCATGATTCAACTTTGTCGATTGTACCTACAGCCAAGTTCGAAAATATGTTTATTTATACTTTTGAACCCTATTCTGAGTAGAAAAGTTTCAAAAATATTTATACAAAAATGTACTCACAACTTCAGATAACTGTGATATTTGTTTTTCCATGTAAGGTAACAATGCTTTAGATGCATACTCTTGCAAAAATTTCTTGATGCCATCAATATCACTTGCATTGAGAGCTGTGCCATGAATTTCTGTAGAACAATCCAGGCCTTTACTAACTACATTCATGCTTTCAGAACTTCCCGAGAATGAATAAGTCTGAAAATAATTTGTTTAGTTCACACTTTATTCTAACTCTTTATGAATAAAATATATTAGTAACATGTTCGTGATTGTATCACCTGTAAACTATTTGCATTATCGTAAACATCTGTTTCAGTAGCTGTTAGTGGATGAGCAGTTTCAGGATTAATTGAAGAAATTACTGAGTTATCATCTGTAAAGAAAAAAATAAATAACTCTTTATCTCTTAGAAGATTATAGACATTACAACTCAAGGTACTTTATTTGTGTCAGTTATTCAAACAGTATGGGATGTACAAGTGTGGTTAAAAATCACAGTCAACTGAGAAATTGGAGCATCATGCTCGACGTTAACAAAACGACGGTGATTGGCTGATGGTTCAAAAAATTATCTTCAATTGATGGCACATATTCAAAATCACGACACATAGATTAGAACTTTAAGGCGCTCCCTCACCGCGAGCATTCACCTGTAAAGTAACATAAAAATGCGCAATTTGATGCTCTGTTGTCTTCGAATGTTCCAGTCTGTAATGTTACATTACAGGTGAATGCTCGCGGTGAGGGAGAGCTCTAACAGATTTAACACAAGTTTTTTTTTTCAGCTGATATTTCGGAATATGGCAAACTCAATAGACGAATCTCTAAATCAATGCGACGTGACCTGCGTTCCTTTAGTGCGGCACGGATCAAAGAGGCAATCGAGCGGAACCAGGGCTCAAAAGTCTTCGCAAAGAATTCGTCTATTGGGCAGAGCCAAATGACAAAGCTGAAGATTAACGACGGCAGCATCATTTCGACGAAACCGGAGATCCTAAGAGAGCTTGAGAGGTTAAACGGACAGTTATACACTATACACATCAACACGACAACCCAGTGTCGGTACAGCTCGAGACGCAAGAGCTAAACTGACTCGACACTACACTGCGGATATCCCGGACATCAGCCTGTACGAGATTAGAATGGCTCTAAAGGGCTCCACACACAGCAGCTATAATGTAAAGATGTACATTATAGCACGATACATCTCATTACATCTTTCCATAGAAATTCGAAGATGTAAAAATATACATTATAGCTGCTGTGTGTGGTCTCCTGACGATTTCCGAAAAGGTTTTAGTACTTTAGACCACATACACACGCTCCGCCAGATTATACAGAAGACAGAGAAGTATAATCATTGCCATTGTGTTTAGCGTTTGTGGACTATGAAAAAGCCTTCGATTCAATCGAATCCTGGGCAGTATTTCAGTCCCTCCACCGATGTCATTTATCGACTATAGGTATATCGAAGTGTTGAAGTGTTAGTATAGAAACGCCACCATGTCCATCCGACTTCAGGAAGAGAGCACGAAACCAATCCAATTGCAGGAAGGCGTGAGACAGGGAGACGTTATTTTTCTCCGAAACTGTTCACGAACGCGTTGGAGGACGTTTTCAAGCTCTTGGAATGGAACGGATTCGGCATCAACATCAATGGCGAATACATCACTCACCTTCGTTTTGCCGATGATAGAATCGTTGGAGCACCTCAATGCTATGCTCAGCGACCTCAGTATCGGTTCCCAACGGGTTGGCCTTAAAATGAACATGGACAAGACGAAAGTCATGTCGAATGTCCATGTAGCACCCGTACCGGTTGTTGTTGGGAACGATACTCTCGAAGTTGTAGACCATTATACTTACCTTGGACAGATTGTTCAGTTAGGTAGGTCCAACTTCGAGAAAGAGGTCGCCCGAAGAAACCAACTCGGATGGGCAGAGTTTGGGAAGCTGCGTGATATCTTCTCATCGAGAATCCCAGTGTCTCAAGACAAGGGTGTTTACCCAGTGTGTGTTGCTAGTGATGACATATGGCTCGTGGTCTTTGACTGCTGGCCTTTTAGAGAGACTAAGAGTCACTCAACGTGCAATGGAAAGAGCTATGCTCGGAGTTTGTTTGCGGGATAAAATCTGGAACATGGATAAGTATTCGGCGAAGAACCAGAGTCACCGACAGCTCATAAAATTTGCAAGTTGAAGTGGCAATGGGCAGGCCACATCGCTCGTAGAACTGACAACCGATGGGGAAGAAAAGTTCTCGAGTGGCGACCACGGACCGGAAGACGTAGCGTAGGCAGGCCTCCCACTAGGTGGACCGACGACATCGTGAGGGTCGCGGGCAACGGATGGATGCAAGTGGCGAATTGTCGTTCGGCGTGGCGGTCGTCTAAGGGGGAGGCCTGTGTTCAGCAGTGGACGTCTTCCGGCTGATGATGATGATTTTAAAAACCCCTTATGATGGGATACATTTGATAGAGCAAGAGACACAATAATGTGCCCCAGGCATTCAAGGCACAACTATACAACGTATAACGCCAAAAGCGCAAAACCTCTCGTGGGGTAAGTCAGCCCATGTTACTGTACAATTTTTGTTCTAAGACTTTTGGAAATTAGCGGGAAAAAAATGGTTTTTCATGCAAAATGAGAAATTGGTCGGGCACATCTGTTTGAAAAACCCATTATTTTTTTTGCGAATTTCCAAAAGTCTTAGAACAAAATTGTTCAGTAACATGGGCTGAGTTACCCCACGTGAGGTTTTGCGCTTTTGGCGTTACACGTTGTAAAGTATGTTAACCTCATATTCCTATACCTCTTTGGCTATTATGTTTTAGTAAGTTAGAAAACAAAGTATTGATAATAACCTGAAATATTTGCAGACGGAGGAAGTGCTGGTTGAGGTTCAGCTGGTGTGGTGGGAAGATTAGTGAGTGAAGAAGACATCTCATTCTGGAAAATATAAAGCTTTGTTAAGAAAAACATTTTCAAAAAAAAAATGTAATACCGACTTTCGAAAGAAAAGTTTTTTTGTAGGTTATTTTGAACTTTTTTTGGGTTGTTTTGTTAAGTCGGTTACATTTTTTTTTGAAAAAGTTTTTTATTTTATCCTTTTTAGTTTCACTATTCAACCCAAATTATTGTCAAATACATAATTTTCTTACATGTGCACTAAAATTTTGTAATCCGTAGCACCGGTAATAACAATGCCTATGTATGTACACAATGAGCTAAAAATTAAAACTACTGCACCAAGCTAAATGAAAATTTTATGGGACCAAATGACAGATATACTGTATCGAACAAAAAAAGAATCATCGAAATTGGACCAGAAACCTCGGAGTAATTGGTATAGACAAAGTTGAAAACTTTTTAGGTTTTTGTTTATATTTCAAAAAGTGCTAGTCCGATTTCGATAAAATTTTAATGGGACCATTCCGGAAGTATACCCTATCCAACAAAAAAGAATTTTTCAAATCGGTTGTTAAACGACGGAGTTATGCCCGAACAAACATAAAAAAAAAACAAACATCCGAATTGAGAAACTCCTCCTTTTGGAAGTCGGAATAAAAAAAAAAGTACAATATGAGGAACTGAAGATAAAAATTATTACATTTGTTTGTGATGATCTTCTGACAAATGGAGCCCACAAATCTGTGGATACAGTTTGGTCTACAGTACTTTTGGAATTAATTGAGAGCATAAAGCAGTTACTAGCTCCAAAGTTCTGTTTCAAGGTTTCAAATGCAGCATCAGCTCTGTAACAAATTGTACAATTAATATCACTGCACTAATGTGAAAGTTGTTCATGGTAATATTAATAACAGAAGACTTACTTCTCTTTAGGGACTGCAGAAACATCATGAAGCAGAAGATAAGACTTCAACACACTACTGTTGAACCATTTAGGTAATTTTGGTGGAGCCACATTTTGTAACTGAGCATACTGCTGATTTAAATTGTTGAAACAGTCTATTACATTCTCATCCAAAGTTGTGCCTACTATAATACAAGATACAAAATGTTTTGTAAATTCATGATCTGAAGGAAACTGGACTTCTAAGTAAGTTTCTCTCCAGGCATCAAACCAATCTGTTGATTGTGGAATGTCGAATTTTCGTCCTTCTGCAAAATATAATCAAAGATATTACTATATTTAAGTACTACTTTACTTTACTTTTCTTGTGTGTACATAAATAGTTAAATAAATAAATAAAAATATTTATATATTTAAGTATACACAAAAATCCTTATGATCTTATTTACATATTGGATAACATGCATATTAAAAAGAATTGAATACTATTTCAATGATTATTTGAACAGTAAATGTAACAAGAATTAGCAGTTAATAAACTGTTAAAATGTGTGAACAATATAGTTGATTATAAAAGTAATAGATATATGGCACACCTGTAGGATAAAAAATAATGTTTTAAAAATGCCATATCATGTCAGATTTGATATTTACACTTGCACCGCAAGACAACAATGTACACAAATTACAGTCATTTAACCTACCTATTTCAAGAGATACAATTTTGTCATGATAATTGTGTAATACAGCATTGTTTAACTGTCTTCTTGCTTCTGTTGGTTGGAGTGGCTTCCAATTGACATCTCTTAAAATTAACTTCCAATTCTTGATGGAACATGTGTTTCCACTTGGGTCTCGAAACTGACCTGGAACAAAGAACAACTATTTAATAAGGGTGAAACTATGAAATTACACATTACGATTTTGTATGTGATAAAATATTTATTATGTTTTTTAATTACATACTATAAAATCACTACATAGTTTAAAACAAAGTTGTTTCCTGCTGTCTGTCCTTATATATATAATTATGATTAGATTATTAAAACTACGTAATGGATTTTATGGCAGTTTTTTTTACATAAAATGATTTAAGAGGATGGTTTATAATATGTATTTAACATGCATAATTTTAACAATAAATGGGAAATAAAGACATTTTTTCTGAAATGTGAACCAAATCAGACTTTCCTTTATACTCTCTGCAGGATACATGTTTGAAAAAATATCTTATCTTAGTTAGACAGACCCAATATGATTGATTTCAAGAACACAAAAAAAAACTTGTAGAAAAATAAAAAACAGTTACTGTCTTTTGATAAATTAATTCATTCAAATTAGGTTTTATTAAACTGTACAATACCAAATCAAATTATAGATTTTATTTAATTGCCTGTTGAATGACCCAAATGTCTTTACAAAAGTATATTTCAATAAAATTGATTTACAATATTTACAAGAAGGTAGGTAGGGTAAATACGCTAAATGTCGGCCCCCTTACGGTTTTTCTCTTTTGGGATCGGTCTGGAACCATCAATTTGCAACGAAGGATAGCTTCCAGTGTGGTTTTGGATAGTTTAATAAACCTTTTTCATGTTTATGGGCATAAGGTTGAAATTTCTACTACAAGGAAAAATTACTAAGGTTTAGATGCGTCGAGAACGAAAAAACCCTAAAGTCGGCCATTCACGGCCCATAGTCGGTCGCGTTTTTCCAAATGTCGGCCGGGTAGAGGGTGTTTTAAATTAAGTCAGATATATATTATTAATATGATTTATTTTGGCAGAAGTCTCACTTAGTATACATTATTAATCGAATTTTGTTTAATAGTAGGTAAAGTATTTTTTTTAAAGCACTTAAATAATGTTAGGTAGTGTTGCGATCGTAACTACATAGGTAATTTTCTGTTTCCGTAAAGGCCCTTGATCTCCCTGCTCTGTCATTGTAGTACCTTAAATTAAAATCATTAATTCTAAATGCAGCTTTTTGTGACATGCAGGTTAATTAATGAATGAAAGATTCACGACCAACCATTTATATTTTTTAAGCTAATTAACATGGCTTTATTAGGTAGCAAGTTCCAAAGAGCAATTTTTATCTTATATTCCCAAACTGTAATAAGCTATCATAAATGTTTCCAATTTTATCCTCCCATTTAAACGTAACTCTTAATATTATTAATAAATTAAATTGTACAATGAACATTTAATTTTGAGAAAATAATAAAAAGCAATCAGCCTGTATAGTTGGGCTCGAATTCGAGGCTGGTCGACATTACGATCTTTAATATTTCTAAAGCCGGCCCCTATTTCATGTACACTATTTCTCGAGATTCAACTTATATCACCCTGGCCGGTATTTGGCGATTAAACGTAAAATAGATTTATTTGCCTATATGCGTTGCAAATTCTCATAGTAAGCCAATGGAATTAGTACAATTGGAATTTATAAAACAGACTGCATTTACTTTAAGTCGACCATGGCCGAGAATCCGGTTTTAACTCAAAATTGGTAGTCTATTGGCGGCCTCCTATTTTTCTTTTAAAACAATACGTTAAACATTGAAAAAACTGTCTCAAAATATAGTAAAAATTACTAATTACTGATAATAAAGCTTAAAACAATAAAAAAGGAATGTTTTACCGTTCTAATATCAATCCCCGAAGTGTGGGTATTCACAGCAAGTAAGGTACTTTCAATATGAACTTGACGCTTCGACGGCGCAATCGCTGCTGAAGCTCAGTGTGCAAAGAGTGAGTGTCGTAATAGGAAAGTAACGGTTTGTACATATAGAGTATGAACTAAGGTGGTAATTCGAGTAGCAAATATGTCACTTCATTACGTTTTAAATGAATGCAAGCTGAAAATGTGCAGAGGGCCGAAGTTTGGGGGGGGGCCGACGTATGGCGTATTTACCCTACTTATATAAATTAAAATTATAGTAGGCTTTTTAAAAATATAATTATAAACGGTCTGTAAGTCATCGGCGGATTTAAAAATTTATTTATCACGCCTGTGGAAAAAACGAACACTCAGCTTATGAACAACACCCCCCCGTCCTACAAAAGTAAAAATAATTACAATGACGATACCTTCCCAGTCCATTGTTGTGAAGGGTAGTAACATTTCAGTAAAAGACAAGTTATTCTTAGAAACGACATTTTCAACTTTTGGACTGCACAGAACTGCGATTATGGGCGAAAATGAATCCTGAATAAATTCTTGTGCTGTTTTTCCCAATCTGGCCATGATTTACTACGGATTGATTCACACTAAAACAGTTCTTTAACACCGTACGAACACTGACATTATAACAGAATCTTATTAGACGCAGTCACTTTTAGTTCGTTTTATTGATGAAATTTAGCAATTTCCAAAAGATTTTTTCAATTATTTACGACAGCGACAGGCAGACAGACAGCAAGTGACACCACACAGTGACACTGACACGGAGTCACGGACTGACACCTGACACTGACATAAATGTAAAGCCTGCTCTACACTTAGCGTTGCCAGACTTGCCAGAATGTTACTTTTGTAACATTTTACGTTACTTTTGAGCCTCTCGTGTTACCTCCATGTTACACGACTCAATATGTTACCTACTTTTGTGTTACTTTTAAGGCAGACAAAAACAATATTATGAAACTTGAAATTATTAAATGAGCTTGATTGTACAGCTTGGCCAGAACGGATTGAAACGGAACTAAAATTTTTATTTCTGACAGCGTTTTAAAATCTTTGATATTTGATGTAAACAAAGACCGCAGGTTTGTTAGATTTATTATTGTGCCATAAAACTAACGTAATAAGTGAAAAAAAAATGAAATAAAATCATTCAAAGTGCTGGTAGCGCGAAGACAGTGGCGACTTCCGGTTTTCTACATTTTTATGTCGAGCTGTAAATCACTTTTTTTCTTCTTGTAGACGCACCGCGGCGTCTTAATTTTTCTTTTAGTATATATTATGCACTTGCATTGACGAATAATTTTCCATATTTGTTTTGTGTTTATACCCAATTTTTATAACAATAAATCTTGTTTGTTTTTAAACAAGGTAGACAGCTGTGGTAGACAGTAATCTGACGAAGGGACCAACTATCGCAGCGCCATCTACGATTAGCTTTGAGTTGCCATCCCCATTGACCTCAACGACAAGCGCCATCTGATGTCCAGTACCAGAACTTGCTATGCATTTGTGTGTCTATAACACACATATTACACACATTTATGTGCAGTATCCTAGAAAGGGATAGCTATATAGCTATCCCTTTCTTTCTTCACTTATAATAATATGTTTATTTCATTATTTGTTAAGAATAAAACACAAAATTGAGTATTACAACATTTTATTAAGTTTGTAGAAACTAAACAAACAACTTAACACACAACAGATAACACTAGGTCACAGGAAATTCCAATGAAAAACTCCACGAGTCCAAGAGAATGCACGTATAAACGCACCTTATCGCCATAGACATTTTTTTTCTTACATGACATTGACAAGTTTTTGGCGCCTAATTGCAAATCTCGGTTTTCGACACAGTTGCAGTGAATGTTTTTTTGGCAAAAAATCTGAATTATAATAAACAAAAATAGTTTCCGGCATCACACAGGTATGTAGAAATGGTATTGTATTAGCATTTTGTAAATAGCATTGTAACTTGCTGAAAATAATCATTTTTGTTTATGATGTAGTAATACATCATCATGGAAATTGGCATAAAATATTATTAGTATGGAATAAGTATGATTTTTTTTTCCTGACCTTTTTTTCGTCTGTTTTGCTATAATATAACTGTAATGAATGTATTAGGTACGTTTTATTGTTACTTACGGGTATTTTTTCACTATATAATCACGATTTCAATGGTATGAAGCTGTTGCGAAACGTTTCACACTTGGTGGTGGTTTTTTTTTTCATGCATGTAAATTCTTTTAGCACAATGTCACGAAGCCAGGTGAGAGATGATGACATTGAAAGGATATTGAAGGAGTTGGAAGACGGCAACGTCTCAGAAGACGGCCTAGAAGATGACGATGACGATGAAGAGAATTTTTATGCCAATGCTCAGCAACTCGTACAGGACTTGATCTCAGATGATATGGAAGATTTGGTTCCCGAATGTGAGGATCCTATTCCACATGACGAAGATGACCCTCCCTTAGTTCAAGATGCTGATCCAGGGCCAAGTTCAGGTGCATGTATCTTCAATAGCTTCGATAAGCGTCAGATTATATGGAAAACTGGTAGCATGACGTTCAATGAGCGCAAAGTTGTACATGAGCCCACATCTACACTAGATACTGAAATAGCCAAGTTAGATACAACGGTAGCAAAAGAGGTCGGCCAAGCAACAGCTGCTTAGCTTGCTAGCTAAGAAACGAAGAGGACCAGCTCATCCGCTTCCTTGTAAGGACGTGCGTTCAGATGGTGTTGCGCACTGGCCCATATTTTCAGCGTTTACGCTGTAAACTTCCTCAATGTAAAGGCACAACCCAATGGGCATGCTCAAAATGCAATATCCCTCTATGTTTGAACGGAACTAACAACTGTTTCACAGATTTTCATACCACTCCTTAGTATGATAATTTAAGACAATTTTGCATGATGATGTAATATTACATCAATAAATAAATAAAAAAAAAATTCCCAAAAAACTGTAGTTTGATTTTTTTCATTATTTTTCCTTTAATGTACACCTCATTTAGGACCCCTGGGATTTTTCTCGGCCCAAAATAAAAAATCATGCAGTTAAGGGTTAAAGCAGGCACGGCACCAGCAACGAATACATAAAACCTAATTAAACAAGTGTATGTATGTATGTTTTTATGTTTGTATTCGCATATCTCCGGAACTACAAGTCCGATTTAAGTTATTCTTTTTTTGTTGTACTAAGTTGTTCAACTTAGGGAATGCTGCAAATTTCATCAAAATCGGTTCAGTAGTTTTTAAGATAGGGAATTTTTGGCCTATTTGGATCGTAGATTTTCAAAGTCGATTGTATGTTTGTTCACGATTATCTCGCGTTTGTCTGAACCGATTTTCATGCGGTTTTCGGAAAAATGTTAAATTCTAGGAAAGGTTTAATGTATAACAATAATGGATATCTCGTGACGTTGCCCTCATAGATCCGTTTTTGTTGCTCGCTTGGATATAAATTTCTAAAGACGCCGATTATAATAAGATTTTTGTTGAATATCTGAACTACCTACTACTAACTAAAAAGGGGAAAATAAAAACTTTTTAAAAAAAGTACCGACTTCAAAAACAAATACAAAAAAGTTTTTTAAATAACTTTTCTTTCGGAAGTCGGTGGCAATAATCAATGAAATAAAAGCCACCGGCTTCCGAAAGAAAAGTTATTTTAAAATTTTCTTTGTATTTGTTTTTGAAGTCGGTACTTTTTTTTAAGTTTTTATTGGCTTAGTAGTTTCTTAGGAGTTATGTCCATTGAAAGGCCGCTATTGGCACCTGAGCTGAGCGTCAGCTCGGTTGACCAGCTGGTAACTAGTGAAGTGTACTGTATGGTACACAATTTGAGATGAGGTGACTATGTAAGTCAATAAAAAAATCTAAACCCTCATTTAGACGATGCAAGAACTCGCACGCAAGTTGCGTTACATTGCGGACTTTATAGGTACAACGAATTTTGAACAGTTGATCAAACAAATACCGCAATGTAGTGAAACTCGCATGCGAGTTCTTGCTCTGATGAGGCTTTAGCCTGTTGCACGCAAGTATTTTAAAGCTGAATAATAATTAATAAAAATCCACATTAAGTCCATATCGTTAATATTTAATGAAAAATTCATTTTACAAAATTCAGGTATACCTATAGATTCAACCAATTAAAAGTAATAAAAAAAAAAAATTACGATGGAATACGACCTCGTAAATGCATTACTACTTACATAAAATATAATCCGTTATTATACTAAATTAGGTATAATTTTTAATAAAATAAAAAACTTTTAATCTGATAGCAAATTATAGAGCAACAATTGCCTGTCGTTATCGTTTGAGATAGCAGTTTTTATTTGCTGGTTTCAGGCTAGGTCCCCCATAGGTATTTACAATAATAATGACAACATAATTCACCAAAATATATAGAGCAGTGGTGTGTAATGCCTTTTGTGTCATGTCAATATAGAAGATATAAAAAGTAATACATTATTCCATATATACTTATTATTCCAGGTATAACTCAGTATACCAGTTGTGTAAAGGTGATATTGAACATATTGATGTCATCATAAAATGTCTGTTTTCATCTACTTTTATGCAAATTCATTAGTGGTGCCGAATTATAACCAATTTCTAATTTTGAACATTGGTATTTAAATAGGGAACAAGCGTGCTGTCTTCCAACTAATTAAAATAATTACATAAATCAACCCATTACTTACAATCTCTTTTTTGAAATTTCTGTAGAACTTACTTTCAACTTTACAACAACAATACTCGAGTAATAGCCATATTGCGAAACATTTGACTGTTAATGAATATTGTTAAGTGACAATTATTGCTTTATATTTACTTATCTTTATATTATCTTTTAATTTAAACAGCCTGGCCAGAAGAATGCACAATTTCAATGAAACAGAAACCAGTCTGCTGAAATATTCTTAACGATTAAAATATTTGAAAGCATTACATCTACCAGCCTGGCTGTACTATGTAAATCTTCTTAATCATAAGGGTCAATTTATACTAGCGCAGAGTCGAAGCGCATCGAAGCATCAAATTCCTTACAACTAAAGCGAAGCCGCACGATTCACGATCAGATTGTTCACGCGCAGACGCGCAAATTCCGAAGAATGCGCGCGACTTTTTAAAATCTCCGAAGTAATGTGTGCGTTACGCTGTGGAGTTAAGGTTGAAATTGTTATGTTCAGTTTTGGAAAGACGCTTCGATGCGCTTCGACTCTGCTCTAGTATAAATTGACCCAAAAACGTGCAAAATCATTTTGACGTAATGCTGGGTGCACTTCCGCGACTGCGTATATCGTCACCTTGTCACTATCACACATTACATTAGGAATGAACCACTATTGGTTTGCATAGCAAAAGATAGACCGATTCCAAGTTAACGCACGGGCGACGTTACTACAAGGGCCATATTACAAACTTTGTCATTGTGATACTCATGTAGCTCATTATGATTATAGAGAGAAAAACATGGTAAGTTGTAGCACACATTGACTTGAAACGATACACGCAGATGGGACCCCCCCCCTCCCAGCATAAGGCTTCACAATACGCATGTCTTTGGTTTCGTATCGGAAATTGTATTGAATTTTAAATAGATGATGGTGTACAAATAAGTAAATATTGTACAATGAGTATTTTGTCACTATTATTTCATGTATTCAAATCGATCTGTGTAGCTGTAGCCAGTCTTCGCTCAACATCGAGCAGACATTTGATATCCTAAGTGACAGTATAGTGGAATGGTGAATATAGTGCTTACAATCGAAAACATAAGATTTTTTTCTAAAAAAATAATACTAATTTATAATTCTAATTCTAAATGAGTCTTAATTATAACTTAAAAAGCCAACTTTAACATTAATACAAAACAATTTTAATTAACTTATTTTTTGCTAGTTGCACCATTCGAATAGAAATTGCCTTACCCTTGAATATGGTAACAACGCGTGACAAAGACGATATGCCAGTAAAGCTAACTCTGTATAGTCAAATGCATTTTTCAAATCAAGATAGCTGCCAAATAATACTATTTACACAGTAAAAATTAAGCAATCAAATTTAGTCTAACTTAATGTTATATTTAACTAGAAAAGACTACACAGAATTACCTTTACATAGGTTTGCTACGGTTTTAATATTTCGATTAGGGTCAGTAGAATAAAATTAAGAATATATCTCTTTACCTGGCTCCCATGTGTTTTGAGGATGATTATAATTAACAAAAATACAAAAACTACTTTCACAACGTAAAGTTCTAATTATGAAATCAACAAAATAGTACCTAAATTATAAACAAACCACACAGATGCGATGTGCATTACTTACTTATATAAAATTTATTTTATAAACCCTTTTCGTAATAAACAGAGGTTATTCAAATTAGAGTTGATAAACCGAGCCATCATACATCATATTACAGTTACCAAATCAGTAATCACCCACTTCAATTTATCGTTTTGTTTTCCGTTCAAATCTTCCCTGAGGCCCAGTTTTTAAACTCACACTGTAAAAATTCAAATAGCGCGTTTGTGTTGACAATTATTATTTACATCTAAATATCTTAATGAACATTTTTTGATAGGTATAATTTAGGCACTGCTTAAACTTAAATTACAATGGATTGATTTATTTATATCTTCAGCATAGGTGTTTACATTATTGTATCAAAAGTATGTTACAGTTAATCCATAATAAAAATAAGAATAATTACTTAATTTTATTTTTACCAACTATTTAGCTATAGACAACTATTTTAAACTGAACTCTAAAATCGAAATATTAAAGTTTCATAGGCCGACGTTTTTGTCGATAATTGCAGAAGTAAGTGAGATATTCAGCAATTTTTAACACCATGACATCGCGCCGTGATCGCAATCAACAACGTTGTTGAAAGTGCCACACTATATTCTCAGTTCTTAAAATCACGTGTTAAAATACATACTTTAGATAACTATCATTATTCAAAGTTCGAGTTGAACATGTTTATGTTTAGATCTTCGAAGGTGGCAGTCCCACTCTGGTCCAGTATCTGCAGCATATCGGACAGCTCGTGCGGCGCGTGCGCACCCTCCGCCGCGCCCGCGCCCGCCGCCGCGCCCGCGCCGCCTTGCCACGACCACATACCTGCAACACAGCGTCAATATTAATTTATTCAAATTTATGGTACATTTATTTTAAGAAAATGGGTTTGATACACAAATAGATCACAAAAAAGTATTTGTCATTTAGTTTAAAAAAACGGGCGAGGCTTACAGTAGTCGCATTTGATGTGTAACATTTGACATCTCCCCTTGGTAATAAATAAGCGACACGATTTCGAATTCTAATCAGACTTCAACTTTGACTTTTCCCAATGACTTTTAGGACCTAAATGTTGAATAAAACACCGGAAATAAAACTTGTAAGAGTGTACTCACCGTGTGAGGGGTGCGGGTGGTGGTTGTGGTGGTAGTGCGCGGCGGGCGGCAGGTAGGCGGGCGCGGGCGGCGAGCGAGCCGGCGACGCGTCGGCCGCGCCTCCCGCCGCTTCGCCGCTGTACGCGTAGCTCTCGCCGCCGCCGCCACCGCTCTGAGCAAACCAATACTTCATCAATAACATCCGTGTGGCATGATTCAAAAAGTACCACATTACTGCACCGCGATATCAGAGTTCCCTGCTAGTTTAAAACATACATGTAGAGACACCCTAATAAAGACCTTTACACCTTGTTTCTCATTCACTCTTAACTAAAACATTCTATCCTTGCTAATCTATACATATAATAAAAGCTTTATATAGTATAATTTGTAGAAAAGTGGTGTCTGTACAATGGAAATATACAAAAAAAAAGTAGCAGGGGTTGTTATTTTATCGATGCCGAACCCGAAACTGTAATTAAAAAATTTTTTGTCTGTTTGTCTGTGTGTTTGTGCACGATAATCTTCGGAACTACTGGACAGATTTGAATGATTTTTTTTTTGTTGTATAGGTATTAAGTCCGGTTAACATATAGGCTATAATTTATCTTGGAAACTTGAACACTTGATGCAGAACCCCAACAGACCTTGCCATAGCAAAAATTGTTCCACATGATGAGCATTTTCTGCTGAGAGAATAAATTTGAAGATCCTGGCACCTGATGTGGAACACCAAGAGCCCAGCTACACTATGACATATACAGGAACGACGTCTTGGCAAGAGTTGTTCAGCCTGATAAGCACTCTCTGTTGCTGTATAAAAATTTGAAGATCTGGAGCACCTGATGTGGAACTTCAAGAGCCCAGCTACACTATAACATATAAGTAAATGACGTCTTTGCAAGAGTTATTCAGCCTGATGAGTACTCTCTGTCAACGTATAAAAATTGCAGATCTGGAACACCTGATGTGAAACTTCAAGAGCCCAGCTACACTATAACATATAAGGGAATGACGTCTTAGCAAGAGTTACTCAGCCTGATGAGTACTCTCTGTCAACGTATAAAAATTGAAGATCTGGAACACCTGATGTGAAACTCCAAGAGCCCAGCTACACTATAACATAATTATAAGGGAATGACGTCTTAGCAAGAGTTACTCAGCCTGATGAGTACTCTCTGTCAACGTATAAAAATTGAAGATCTGGAACACCTGATGCGGAACTCCAAGAGCCCAGCTACACTATAATATATACAGGAATGACGTCTTAGCAAGAGTTGTTTAGTCTGATGGGCATTTCCTGTTGTTTTACAAAAATGAGAGATTTGGAACGTCTGGAATCGTCACGCGCATCCCGTTGTTTTCCCGTCACCAGGCTCCTAGAATTTGACATCAGACGTTTCAGATCTTCGATTTTGACGACCCCGATTGCTGGCATAAGCAACAGGATCCGCGTACGAAGTCGCGGGCAGAAGCTAGTATGTAATAAGTTTAAAAATTAACATTCCACAGAGTTTGTTCACACTTTTTGGGCAATATAAGACACAACTTTTTATAGTGTCGCTTTTTTCGAACCAGGCGGAATAGAGTTATTAGATACCTTTGGATTGAAATACGGAATACTTACAGTGCGCAGGGTGGTCCAGGTGGTGTGCGGTGGGGTGTTGGTGGGGCGGTGCGGTGAGTACTCAGGCGCGTAGTGCGGCGCGTAGGGCGGCGCGGGCGCGGCCGCCGCCACGCCCGCCTCGCCCGGGGAGCGCGCGCTCACGCCGCCGCCGCCGCTCACTGTAACAAATGCATTATGTGACGCCCGGCGAAGCATGCTTGTATGTTTATACGACTGAAATGAGTTCTTCTTTTGAGGTGAGGAACCGTAAAAACGAGTTAATTAACACTTTAATCTACAAGTAGCATGAGAAGTTTCTACAAAAAAAAAGAAACATACCAGCTCTTGTTGCTGAAAAAAATGTATGGAAGAAGAAAAAACCGAATTCTAAGAGCGATTGGCGATAGCTAGTAGTAACGATAATTACCTGGTGGAGCGTGGTGCTGTTGATGAAGATTAGGTGCTTGTGCTTGATACACGTCACGGTGACGTAGGTGGTAGTCGTAATTTTCTTCTGGAGCCGCTTCACCGGTAGTACTTCCTAATGACCGACTGGTGAAATAAACATAATTAAGTTAGAAACCAATAAAAAAAAAAAAAAACAAACTTACGAAATACTACTACATACTTAGCCAGTGTATTGGTGCAAACGATGTATTCCACGTCATCATTGTATGGGTTTAAAAAGGCGAAGGCCGAAGTTCTTAACCATACCCACTCTCTACTTTTAGTCCGAAACCGGTACATCAACGAGATGATTTGACCTTTCAACTTCAATACTGCAACAAATAGTTTGTGATGGTTAGTTCCCCTAATAATTAAATCAGTTTCATTTTAGCAATGTTGGAAGATTGTAAAATAAAGTAACCTTGATCAAAGTTATCTCTCATATGCTGTTGGTCCTCTGGGTGATAGAATTCGTAGCAAAGCTTCCCCAGTAGATCGGCAGGCGCATACCCGACTACCTGTGTTGCGCGTTGATCGGCAAACGTAAAACGACCGTCCACCGAATGACGCGAAACAAATTCGACCCCGCCGCTACATAAACTATTTTCCGAAGAGTTTGGTGTTGATGTAACCTATAAACAATAATATTGACTAATGTATGTTTTTGTCCATTATATTTATTCTAAAAACTTTTAAACTAGGACAATAAGGTACCTGGAGTCTTCCAATCGCTACTAAACAACAATGGGATGTGTCAAGTTCTTCCTGAATGGGACGATCCATCTGCATACCTGGAAAAAGATCTGATATGCCAACATACATAAAGCTATGTTTCTCAATGTTATTTACACAAAGATCTCATAGTATTCATGTAATGTGTAACAAGTACCGTGTCATAAATTCATGAATTATATAATTGTTATAATATCTAGTTTATTTAAAATATATTAAAATATGTATCACATGCTCAGTAAAGCAGTTTCCATGAGTACCATGAGCACAAAAAGGTTAGTTTTCAAGGTGATTTTGTACCTAGAAATATTGAAACACTTTGCCTAATTACGTTACCTGTAGGAGGCCAATTTTTTATATAACCAGTGCAATGCACAACGGCATAATTGTGCCCGTCATGTGAGGGGCCCAGTGAGTTGCGAGCACGCAGTCTCCCCAAGTGAGCACCTTCTGCCGATCCACCGACACGCATACGACATATGAAACCACGACGAGAGCCCATTACTTGACGCATGGACGCTGGAATACATAAAATAAATAAAATTTTATTGGCAAAAGGATCTATTGACATTGGTCCCCATTTAGCAAATCCATAGGTATCTTAGGCCAACACAGCTTGAAGATTGACGATTTTTCATAACAAATTCACTAACATTTTTTACTGTTGAAGTTTTAATTATGTATTTATTCAACAGTATTATTTGGTCCTAAGAAACTAAAATAACCATGCTACTCACATTGGTGACCTTCTTTCTTCACCGTTCCAGTCTTAAGATCCAAAATACGACCCGTATTTTGAGGTTCTTGAGTGCTTAACTGTTCTCTAACTTTTTCTACATCATCTGGGTGTACTTGGTCATATAAGCAAGAAGAGTACCACTCACCCTAAAAAAAAACATTGCATAGTTTTATTTACATTTTAATGTCAATGGACACAAGATGTGTGAAGAATGCATGTTCTCCGCTGGTTTAAGCAGAAAATGATGAAATAAAAAAACAGATACTTAGAAAATAGTACAAAATTAACTATTACGGCCCGACCACACGGGCGGCGCGGCTGCGGCGCGGCGCCTGAGCGGCGCCGCTGCGGTTTTCTACATACAAAAATGCATTGTAGCCACATGGCGCCGTGCGGTGTGCTCCGGCGCCGCGCCGCGCGCGCGTCGGAATCGAGACGAGGCGGGGAGGGGTGTAGCAGAGCGGAGCCGGAGCGGCGCCGCTCGCAGTTGTTTGTTTGCGCAGCATACCCCTCATTTTACCGCCGCTGCGGCGCCGCCGCCGCCGCGGCTCCGTAGAACGTTGCGACGCCGCTCTGCCCGTGTGGTCGCCAGCGCGGCGAAATGGCTTGCGGCGCGGCGCCGCGCCGCCCGTGTGGTTTGGCTCTTAGTCCGTTACTCGCACAACACTTTTTAATAATAAGTTATAAATGTAACATACCTGTGAGTAGTTCAGTACTGGTGCTATACTATCACTGACGTAAATAATACGCCCAGTGTCGCAACTTACAACAAATAAAAACCCATCAGCTGCTTCAAGAATTAAATGTTTTAGTTCTTGATCAGTTAGGAAGGATGGTTTGTAAGTACCGTCAGTGGACGTGTTCCCAGTGCCTACAATTAAAAGAAAAACATTTTATGACAAGTTCCGCGTAATATAGTAAAGCGCTACAAAAACGTAGACACTTTGTGGCACACCATCACAGGGAATCGTAGTTCATTAGTATTAAGTAGAAGCAACTGGACACAAAAAATGTGGAGTGGATGTTTCATACCGGTTCTATAGAAATCAATTAATCTTCATCGGTAGCTTGTATCTGACATAAGACACACAAGTGTCCAACCTTTGCGCCCTGGCAATACCATACTTTGAGCTGATGTACTCGTAACCAATAAACTTGATAGCATTACCTCTCAATGCTTTCATGTGTGCTACTGCCATACGCAGTATGGTAAGTTTGTCCGGCTTCCGCGCGAGGGCGGAGCATGTTGGAACCATATCAGACAGTTCCGTAATGTACGCCGTCATCTTGTTTCTTCGGCGACGTTCAATTTCGCAGTGGTTCTCGCGGCTGTAAATAAAGGGATTATTGAAAAAAAAACTCTTCTAAAAACTGCATCAAAATCGGTTCAGTCAAACGCGAGATAATCGGGGACTAACATACGGATCGAACAGAGAACCTCCTTTTTAACCGACTTCAAAAAGAAGGAGGTTATCAACTCGACGGTATGTTTTTTTTTTGTGTGTATGTTACGCGATTACTCCGCCAATTGTGGACCGATTATCAAAATTATTTTTTTGTTCGAAAGGAGATACTTCAGGAGTGGTCCCATTGTCACCATGTCAGGATCTGATGATTGGATCCTGGAGAAATCAAGGGCAACCCTCAAATTTTACAGGCCCACACGTCGTTTTTCGCAAATATTATGAAGTAATTGAAGTATTTGCGTATGGTAATCATCATCTCATGTAGCTGAGCTGATGATGGAAGGTACAACTCCTCTAGTGGGGACTAGCATCGACTGATTTAGTAAATTATGTTTGTGTTCGCATGTCTCCGGAACTACAAGTCCGATTTAAGTAATTTTTTGTTGTACTAGGTATCGTTCAACTTAGGGAATACTGCAAGTTTAATCAAAATCGGTTCAGTAGTTTTCGAGATAGGATGAATGTAAGAGATTTTAACGATGTTATTACCGGTGTTACGGATTACAACATTCTAGTGCTCATGTAAGAAAATGATGTAAGTACTCGTATTTGACAAGAATTGTGGTTGAATATTTAAACTAAAAAGAGGAAAATAAAAACTTTTTCAAAAAAAAAAATGTAACCGCCTTCAAAAACAAGCACAAACAAAAAAGGGTAAAATAACCTTCAAAACTTTTCTTTCGGAAGTCGGTGGCAAAAAAGACAATGAAATAAATAAAAAAAAGTCACCGACTTCCGAAATTAGGTTATTTTACCCTTTTTTGTGGTTGTTTTTTTTTAATCGTATAAAATGGTAAACAAAATCTCGTTAACACGGATATGGTTTTGAAAATTAGACTTCGAGAATTTGCCATTTTGAGAATTAGGCTTTTATAGAATTAAGTATTTTGCCATTTTGAGAAATTGTTCTTTCTAACTTGGGCATTCTCCGCCTAAACCAGTATGTACAACTCTTTTTCTCTATCTATTCTATTATGTGTTGGCTTAGACTCAAAAGATTATTGTAAGAAGCCAGAACTGCCTAAATTCCGTCTTTCTTTTTAAAGTTACGGCATGCATTCACGCACTTGTCAATAATACGAACATTTGTTCCATGCGACAATCGAATCAGCGACACGCTGTTCAACAGTCGATCGTCCAGTCACTGAACCAACCATGCCGTCGAACATGTAGGGCTGTGTACTTCTTGATCAATGTTAGCTTTGTTTTTGATAATTGCAATTTTTATGGTATACATACTAAATAGAGATTTGATTAGTCCTTTACTATACTTAAATCTTCTTTAATTTCTAAAAATACCGTATTAAAAGGATGGATCATATGTGGTGTCTACAAGATTGGATAATAAGTTAAAATAATTACAAGTTATAGGAGAAAGAACGCGCACTTGCCGCGTGATAAGGCACGTTTTCAATCACTCGGTTGATGGTTACCTATAGTGAGAAGTGTTGCTTGGTTATGGGAAAATCACAGACCTTGATGTTAAGATTTGCATTTAATTGCCCATAAATTGATGATAATAAGCTTATCATTATAATGTACAATGTTTTTCTTAAAAGCAGTCAAATATCGCACAAAGCCAGAACTAATACTTTAAAATTCAAATAAACGACGATTGATACAACATAAATGTGTCCTACCCTATTCATATTTTATTTTACATCGATTGGATCCTAAAGGTCGTAGCGTGATATTACGCTCCGTGATGCGTCCGACTGCCCGACTGCATTAGTGAAAATTGTCCACCACGATCGCTTGAAAATTGTCCACCACGATCGCTTAAAAATTAAAAACCAAAAAAAAAATACAATTATTTTTTAGCTTGTTTCTATCTTTTCAGTTATTTTACATTTTTTCACGCAGTCGGGTTTTTTGTTTTTTTATTTTACTATTTTTAGTTTTTGTTAGCATTTATCAGTCCAAATTAAATTGAAACATAAAGTTATATATATTTTGGTAAACCATTTTTAAAATCCTTTATTTTTAACCGACTTCCAAAAGGAGGAGGTTCTCAATTCGGATGTTTGTATTTTTTTTTTTTTTTTTTTTTTATGTTTGTTCGGGCATAACTCCGTCATTTAACAACCGATTTGAAAAATTATACAGTATTGTTAATACCGGTGCTACGGATTACAAAATTTTAGTGCACATGTAAGAAAATTATGTATTTGGCAATAATTTGGGTTGAATAGTGAAACTAAAAAGGATAAAATAAAAAACTTTTTCAAAAAAAAATGCAACCGACTTCAAAACAACCACAAAAAAGTTCAAAATAACCTACAAAAAAACTTTTCTTTCGAAAGTCGGTGACAAAAAGTCAATGAAATTAAAAATAAAGTCACCGACTTTCGAAAGAAAAGTTTTTTTGTAGGTTATTTTGAACTTTTTTGTGGTTGTTTTGAAGTCGGTTGCATTTTTTTTTGAAAAAGTTTTTTATGATACCCCACTTGATAGAATGTGAGAGATTTAAAAAAAATATTTTTATTTCGGAACCCTTTGCACGCGAGTTCGACTCGTACTTGGCCAGTTTTATGTACCCAGTGACACTCTCACGTTTAATACGAATCTAACGACATTTCACACAAGTTAAAATCCATCAAGCCATTTAGGCTGCAGAGCGTGCCAAAGAAATATACCCACATACATACATACATACACTCGAAAAACATAACCCTCCTTCTGGCGCAGTCGGGTAAAAACGTGTGTTTGGTCACTGAAGGATTGTTTTTCAAGGCGTGTTGTGATAAGTCAGGGGAAAGAAAGAACTTAGGATTGTGGTTTAATTAGTGGCTTCTACGGTTTTATTTGATCCCGTTGCTTTTCTGTACAGTTTGCACATCGGGACAAGTCAGATGGAATGAACGCTAGTGACTGTGGATAGGCCGCTAAAGTCAGATTTTGAGTCGCTATTAAAACGCAGCGTGTATCTTTTCGTGTAGGAAATAGAGTTAGATTTTGAGTGTCCGTTTCGACCGCGCGGCCATGACGTTTTTTTTAAATAAAGACCATCCCAAGTTTTTTTAAAAAAATGTAAAAGTCGATTCCCAAAAACCATAAAGGTCAACGGGCGAATTGTATGGGAACAAAACCCACGGCGGACATAAATCAAACCTTGAGGATATATAGCTAAATGTCTCTTGGTTACCACGGTAAGGGTCGCATTCTTGTGGGCTGTGGGAATAAAAAAAAAAAAGTTTTGAGTATTTTACATTATTTATTCGGCGTAATTAATGCAGATTCATCTAAAAATATGGCAGGGGTCGATTTCCTGCCACCGCAAGCCGGATCGCCCGGAGGATACGGTGGAACATATGGTGCAACTCTGCTCTGCTTGGCCAGAGCACCGCACTGAGGCGATAGGCGTGACCTCTCCCACCCGGCATTGTTCGAGGTCATGCTGCGGGGTGAGACGGATTGGGAAGTGGTCGCCTCCTTCTGCGAAGCAGTCATGCTAGCGAAGGAGGAGGCGGGATGCATGAAGGAGCGGATAGCGTCCATCTCACGACCCAGCCGCCTCAGGAGACGCCCATGGCAACGGACGTCGCGGGACGATTTTCGGGCACGCCCGGGTTTCAAAGAGCTGTCAGCAATATGACGGGGCCCCCCTCTTTGAAGGCCAAAGCCTGCCGGGGTCGTGGTTCTATTGGGTCAACGTGGCCCCGGAACGTAAAGGGCTATTGAAGGACACCATGGATTTTGTTCAGTAAAAGTCTGAAAGTCCCTGCCCTATTTTTCCCACGTTTTTATAAACTCACTTTTCTTGTTTGTTTGTTTGTTTTTAAGCCATAAAGCTTCTTCAGTTAGCTGACAAGACAATATTGTCTTGACAGTTTAAATGTTCGATTTAGTCTCACGCGATTTAATAAATAAATGTATTACTGCATTTGAGATACACAAAACGATATAGAAAGCATGTTAATATAAAGCTTAGTGCGTGTGGTGTTATTTATTGTATTACACGAGGTAAGTTAACTAGTGAATAACACTAGGTGATTCCAATGTCATTATAAAAACAGTTCTGAAAGTATGTATTTTTTGCGACGTAACATGGATTAAATACGTTAATCATAAAGCAGGTCGCAGAAGGCATTTTGTTTGCAAAATATGAGGACCGCAATCTGTTTTATGAAGAGTGCAATGCAATGGATTCTAGGACTATTTAAAAACATGTTGCCACGTGCTGGAGTGGTCTAGTCCCCTGCCACACCTCATCCCTCGGACGCCGTATGATATGAACCCAATCACTTTGTACGGCAAGTCTATTCTTTGAGAAAAGCAAGCCAAATACTCAGGTGTGACCCTCTACAGTCTCCCTACCTTCCGTGCCCATGTAAAGGCAGTTCGCGTTCGGCTGCCTTTACAGCAAAAAGCAAATTGTCACTCAAGTGCAAATTGCGTCTTTATAAAGCTGTCATCCGTCCTATTACACGTACATTTTTTTAGACCACGATAATTGCTGACAACATCAAAAATATACATATTTACAATCCTAAGACTAAATGAGAAAAGACAAAACTTGGTCCTCATATTTTGCATACAGATGTCTTATGGCGGCCCGGCCTAATAAAGAAATTCCAAAAAACAGTAAAAACAAAAAAAAAAAAAGGAACCGACTTCAAATCCAAACACAAAAAAGTGTGACTTTTCTTTCGGAAGTCGGTGAAATAAAAAACAAAGCCACCGACTAGACTGGATAATGTTTTTTTTTTATTTACCCTTTTTTCATCGAATATGGCCACCGACTTCGAAAGAAAAAATATTTTACCCTTTTTGTGTGTTTGGTTTTGAAGTAGGTAGGTTCCTTTTTTTAAGTTTTTTTTGTTTTACTGTTTTTAGTTTGGATGTTCAACAAAAATCTTCGTATAATCGACGTCTTTGAAAATCTACAATCCAAGTAAGCAACAAAAAAAGGGCAGAATAATCTATGCGGGCAATGGCGGGCAATCCATGATTGTTATAATACTAAAATCTTTTCCAGAATGTAAGGAACACTTTTCTGAAAACAGCGTCAAAATCGGCTCAGTCTATAACCGCGGACAAACATACATACGTATAACAGGTCGAACTGAGTACCTATTTCTTTTAAGTCGGTTAAAAATCAGGTTTAGTGGCTTGTAAACTATTGTATCTAGTCGATCAAAACAAAAGAGAATCTGAAAACGTACAGATCAAGAGGAAATACATTGAACGGAGATTTTTCGAATAAATACATTTTTGGTTAAAACTTTGTTCTCCAATGGATTACAACAAAAATAATTGAGTGTATCATTATGTGAATTATGCTCTTTCATTCTAGACCATTTTCATTCATGTCCGCGACCGGGTCGGATTGCGCCCGATGACCTTTGTCAAAGCAATGGTTAAAAAGTTATAAGGGTTTGAACGTGGCCGCGCCATCGAAACGCTCCGAACCGCGCGGCCATGGAGATCTTTAAAACTATGAGTCGCAGAGACCTGAAATTTTGAGAAATCGTAGATTGAATTTGTAAACCAAATGTAAAAATTTAGAAAAAAATCCTGTGTTTGTATTTTAGGAGTTGTAAGGGTAAAACCTCATGGTCGCGCCATTGAAACGGTGACAAAAACATTATCACCGATATCTCGCTGAAAAAGCATCTCAGACGTCTGAAATTTTTTGTAAAACACAGATTTGCATTTGTCAAAACTAGTAAAAATACAACAAAAAATCCTAGGTTTATATTTCAGGAGCTGTAAGACTTAACGCCATGGCCGCGCCATCGAAACGTTGAAAATTTAGTTTTTCGCCAATATCTCACTGAAAAAGCATCGCAGAGGTCTGAAGTTTTTTGTAAAACACATATTTGAACTTGTCAAAACTAGTAAAAATACAACAAAAAATCCTAGGTTTATATTTAAGGAGCTGTTGAACGAAATCTTCAATGCGTCTTGAATATGTCGATTAGGGTGACCACGGATTATTATTTACAGAGAAATTTCCACCTTTTTTATTAGAAATGATATCCCAAGGATTCGTCGAACAATGAGCAATAATATGGCTATATCTTTAAAATCACATAAATTAGAGATTGTATTGTTCGATGTTGAGTGATCCATTTAAAGACAGGGCGGCTTTAAATGGAGCTTATTCTCACTATATAGTTTTTAAAATTCTCCTGTTGTTTATATATCTTAATAGTCATCGATTAAACCATATGTTAAATGTATCGTCTTAACCTGACACCGACCTGAATTTTAAATTTAATAACTACTTTTTAAAAACATATACCAACAATCTCTAATTTATGTGATTTTTAAAGATATAGCCGTATTATTGCTCCTCATTGTTCGACGAATCCTTGGGATATCATTTCTAATAAAAAAGGTGGAAATTTCTCTGTAAATAATAATCCGTGGTCACCCTAATCGACATATTCAAGACGCATTGAAGATTTCGTTCAACAGCTCCTTAAATATAAACCTAGGATTTTTTGTTGTATTTTTACTAGTTTTGACAAGTTCAAATATGTGTTTTACAAAAAACTTCAGACCTCTGCGATGCTTTTTCAGTGAGATATTGGCGAAAAACTAAATTTTCAACGTTTCGATAGCGCGGCCATGGCCTTTTAGTCTTACAGCTCCTGAAATATAAACCTAGGATTTTTTTGTTGTATTTTTACTAGTTTTGACAAATGCAAATCTGTGTTTTACAAAAAACTTCAGACGTCTGACATGCATTTTCAGTGAGATATCGGTGATAATGTTTTTGTCACCGTTTCAATGGCGCGGCCATGAGGTTTTACCCTTACAACTCCTAAAATACAAACACAGGATTTTTTTCTATATTTTTACATTTGGTTTACAAATTCAATCTACTATTTCCCAAAATTTCAAGTCTCTGCGACTCTTAGTTTTAAAGATCTCCATGGCCGCGCGGTTCGGATAGTCTAAGATACGTATATAGAACGACCTTCACCGATCGAGTAACCGGACGAAATGTGTTTATTATGAATTAAAATATGTTGAAGAATGTGACGGTGATGGGTTGCCTCATAAAATCCTGTCAAGGATATTTTTAATTAATTTTTTAAAAGGTTATTTTTTTTCAATACCTTCACCGATAGAGTAACCAAAGAAAATTAACACCAATTGAAAGTCCGAAGTCTACAGAATATGCTAACGTAGGGTTGCCTACCTTTTTCTTGTCAAGGTTATAGGGTTGCCTAATTTGAACAGGTGATAAAAAAATGCTACCTTCACCGATCGAGTAACCAAATAAATTATGTATCAAAATAAAGACATGTTTTTTACGAATACGATGGTATACGGTTGCCTATGAAAAACTTGTCAGAAATTAGGGTTGCCAAGCGTTGAAGTTTGAAAATTTTAGACGGTTTGGAAGCACATGAGTAGATAAACGGACTAAGCTTCTTAAGAACGAGCAAAATTGTTACCTATTTTGGTAGGGTTGTCACAATAGGGTAGACAAATTAAACAAAAAAATATTAAATAGCTTTATTATTCAGTATGATAGAATCGAATCAAATAATTTAATTGAACTAAGCCAATTACAGGCAATTTCGAATTGTCAAAAGACATAAAATAAAGTTAGTACAAAAATAGTTATGGTGCCCAGTCACAAGAAATAATAACTGTGACAGTACCGTAGATACCCATTCCAATAGTCCAGTCAACGAGGCATATGTGGTCCGAAAAATTCCTCCTCTGGAACTGAAATTTGGCATATGATGAAGGTGATTGTTGGCGACGAGACCTACGCAACGACAAGGGGTGCAAGTGTGATTTGTAAGGTGATTTTTTTAAGACAAGTGTTTTCTAATCAGAATCCAGTGATTGTGTTGTGTATATATTCGATTCTTATTAGATTATCTTGTACGTTCTTATTAGTTTCTAATTAGATAAGTTTTTTAGTGGAAAATTGTAAAAGTTTAAAACTTAGATTATTACGTAACTTGAAAACTCACTTTTTTGTTTATGTATGTTTTTCAATTAAAGTATTTGAAAGGGCTGTGTTTCATTACAAAAATAGATTCACAAGTTGTTTCATGAAGATCGGTCTAGTAGTTTTCAAGTTATTGCAATTTTTGTGAAATCAAACTTTTGTTCTTGTGTAACTTTAATAGTTTACTGACAACCGATGGGGAAGAAAAGTTCTCGAGTGGCGACCACGGACCGGAAAACGCAGCGTAGGCAGGCCTCCCACTAGGTGGACCGACGACATCGTGAGGGTCGCGGGCAGCCGATGGATGCAAGTGGCGAATTGTCTTTCGGCGTGGCGGTCTAAGGGGGAGGCCTATGTTCAGCAGTGGACGTCTTCCGGCTGATGATGAACTTTAATAGTTTTAGGATTTTTTTTTATAAAAAAAAGTGTTATTAATTTTATTTTAAACCAAAATACGATTGAAAACTTGAGAGGTGTCAAGGGACCACGATAGCAAGTTAAAAAAAGGTTCAGGCGATTTTCGACCTTATTGACATTTATGCAAACACCTGATTTTAATGAAGAAACAATGTTAACGAATGAGAATGTGAGAAAAACAAACTAAATTTTAAATGTCGATAAGGTCGAAAATTGCTTGCACCACTTTTTTTAACTTGCTATCGTTAAGCGAATGTTTTCCGACCTTCAAGCGATTTTCGACTTTATTGACACTAATTCAAACACCGGATTTTAATGAAAGAGCAATGTTAGCTAACGAGAATGTGAGAAAAACAAACTAAATTTTAAATGTCGATAAGGTCGAAAATCCCTTGCACCTGTTTTTTAACCTTTAAGTATGGACGTGGAGTCTCACAGGCTACTCGATGTTTTCGTTTTCTTAGTTTCACCTAATTCCCCCCACTCCCCGCGATTGAGCGGCTCAGTAGCTTTTGTATTAGTTGTAAAACTACCAACGAGGGAGGAGGTTGCGTCTTCCGATGAATATCACGTAAGTAATGACCATCCCAATATTGACCGAAGCCTATCAGGCTACACGTCCATTGTTGCCCTATGATATATTTTATAAGGGCGATTATGTTTGTTTCGAGAAAATATTGACAACAACTTTAGTGGTCGCGTCCGGATGCTCAGGGCCCACACAGGGGCCCCGTAGAGGGCCATGGATCGCACGACGCCGGTGTACAGCCTACGGCAGGAGGCATTTGGCCAGCTGAGATTGGGCAGGAGTCGCCTGAGTGCGGCTGCGGCTGCCCGGTTCAGCCTTGGGGCCAAGCTCCGGAAATGCTTCCTGAAGTTCCGCCGGCTTTCGAGGACTAGGCTACCTAGGTACTTCATCGTTCTCCTGACGCCGATGCGAACTCCTACCGTTATGTTGTAACCCGACTGTGGCGCGTTGACGTGGCCATGAAAACACATGGCCTCCGTCTTGTGCAGCGCCACGTCGAGTCCCAACCGCCGGATCCTGTCGACGACTGTCGCGACCGCTTGCCTCTCTTCGGTTCCACTCTCCCCGGTGACCGGGGTAGATGACGGCTCTGTCCGTCAGGTAGTCCTCGACTATGCGACATAGGAAGGTCGGCACCCGGTGATACCGGAGTGCCTCCCTGATGCAACTCCAGGGCAGGGTGTTGAAGGCATTGGAGATGTCTAATGACACCGCTAAGACGACCCTGCCCCGGGCTACTGCATCCCCCGTCGTGACACGCGCATGATGGCGTCCACCGTCGAGCGCCGACTGCCAATAAACTTACGTTATTAGACTGTTGTCATTTTTTTTTATATTTGTTACCTGAAATAGGTGTTTTGCGTTTTTGGTTTCAGATATATTATACTTTGAGAAAAAAAGACTCGTTTTGTTAAAATAATTAGTTTAGCTATTTTTAATACCTAAAATATAAATTAAGTAAATTTAAACTGAAAAGTACCATTATTTTTGTTTTTTTGTAATTTCTATAATTCTTCAAATAAAAGTTGATTATAAAAGCACGTTATTTTATTGCTAAATCACATAACTTTAATATTCAATCAGTTTTAAAGCGATCTTATATCAAATTCCAAAAAAAAATGTGTGTGCATATAGGAGCCTCTGAGACTCCACGTCCACGGTAGTGTTAAGAAAAAATGACGTCCATACTTAAAGGTTAACTTGCTATCGTTAAGCAAATGTTTTCCGACCTTCAAGCGATTTTCGACCTTATTGACATATATGCAAACACCGGATTTTAATGAAGGAGAAATGTTAGCTAACGAGAATGTGAGAAAAACAAACTAAATTTTAAATGTCGATAAGGTCGAAAATTATTCGGTCTGTTCGGTCTGTTATTCATCCTTCGTTGCCTATTTACTGGTCTGTACTTGTATGGAAATACAAATGAAATGGTGCTAGAAAAAGTAGCTAAAAAGTTTAGCCACAAATTTTATAAAATTGTAGCTGTCGTCACCGAATAATAGCCAGATCTAACTATAAAGTTGCTGAGTTGGCATCACTGCTGCAGATTTGAAGTTGTGTCAAATCGATCGTACGATAGGCAGTATAGTGTATGGTGTATATGGACGAACTGCCAATTTGAAACAATTACAAGCGTCAAATCGATCCGCGATCGTACGATAGGCAGGATGGTGTATGGCTACTATAAGGTAAGAACGGGCGGTATATAAAGTGGTACGGTAGTGTAGTGGTAGTGGTACGGGTGGTCTATTTGACAACGCGCGCCCTCTTTAAGGTAGGTGTTTGGTCTCTAATATATCGGTGACCAAACACCTTTAAAAATGTCTTTTGACAATTCAAAATTGCCTGTAATTGGCTTAGTTCAATTAAATTATTTGATTCGATTCTATCATACTGAATAATAAAGCTATTTAATGTTTTTTTGTATAATTTGTCTACCCTATTGTGACAGCCCTACCAAAATAGGTAATAATTTTGCTCGTTCTTAAGAAGCTTAGTCCGTTTATCTACTCATGTGCTTCCAACCGTCTAAAATTTTCAAACTTCAACGCTTGGCAACCCTAATTTCTGAAAAGTTTTTCATAGGCAACCGTATACCATCGTATTCGTAAAAAAAATGTCTTTATTTTGATATATAATTTATTTGGTTACTCGATCGGTGAAGGTAGCATTTTTTTATCACCTGTTCAAATTAGGCAACCCTATACCCTTGACAAGAAAAAGGTAGGCAACCCCACGTTAGCATATTCTATAGACTTCGGACTTTCAATTGGTGTTAATTTTCTTTGGTTACTCTATCGGTGAAGGTATTGAAAAAAAATAACCTTTTATAAAATTAATTAAAAATATCCTTGACAGGATTTTATGAGGCAACCCATCACCGTCATATTCTTCAACATATTTTAATTCATAAAAAACACATTTCGTCCGGTTACTCGATCGGTGAAGGTCGTTCTATATACGGATCCTGTACTAGGAGCGTTTCGATGGCGCGGCCACGTTCAAACCCTTATAACTTTTTAACCATTGCTTTGACAAATTTATGGTTTTTGGAAATCGACTTTTACATTTTTTTACAAAAACTTGGGATGGTTTTTATTTAAAAAAAAACGTCATGGCCGCGCGGTCGAAACGGACACGATTTTGATTAGCTCTATAGAAATGTGCTCGCAGCGTCACGTCTCGGTCTGAGCTGAGGGTTTACTTACTGCGCCTAAACCATTTATTATGTATGGATAGAAAATAATAGATACTTATCATTTTTGTTTATGGACAACTTGCTCTTGCAGTAAGTAGTTACATAGGTAGTGCCTCATTAGGCAGTACCCATTTACTCAAATACCAATTTTAGTAAAAGAGCAGCTTAAGGTTTAAGAGAGCAAAATTTGGCATGTCATGAAATAAAAGGGAATATTTAAAAACAATCATTCCTTACCTTGCAAATCTTTCCTTATCCTGAATGTTGTCCTCCTCCATCCTTGTGTATTTCCCACCACTTGCGTCGTCTTCATCTGACCTATGATAAGAATTATTTTTTTAGAAATTGCTCTTACAGTTATAATTGTTATAAATCAATATTTCATGATTTAACGGTAGGAGCCATTTCTAAGAGTTTTAAGAGATTGTTTTCTAATTATGAGATTTAGTCTGCTCAAATCAATAGAAATTTTAAATAACAAAATATCTAAGAAAATTTAATTTTTTGGTATAGACCTTGGGTATACCAGTAGACATAAATTGTCAAAGTTCTCAAAATTCCATGTATGCTGTAAAGTTATTAAAAGTCAAACTAAACATATTTGGTATTTTACATTTTTCTCAAAAATGGTAAGTAAAAAATACAGTCTAGATAAAATTTACAGAACATAAAATGTTGTTATTTTGCTTCGTTATTTGATCACTATTGAAAGTTAAGTGATAATGATATGGTATTATTTGAACTATACATATTAATTCCACATGAATGAGGTTAAGGTAGGATACCAATACATTATGCATCTGATTCCCTTTATTGCTTGCCATCTGAGTAAAAAAAGCTGTTACATGTACTTGTACTGGAGATTGTTTTCTACACAATTACCTCTGGTAAAATGAGGATTGATTATTTTTACAAAGCACTTCTGATAGTCTGCAAGTTTGTGGTATTCCATAAAACTTATTAATGTCAGTATATTTCTGTCAGTATTCAATTTTTATTGTATCCATCCAATGATGATCATAATATAACTTGAGAAAAACAAGAATAACTTGTTAATGTATTTTGGAAATAGAATTACTAAGAAATAATATTTATTTTACAATTCAGCACTCCTCAACAACAATGTTAAATATATTTTTAATATTATTACTAAGAAACTCACCCGACACTGCCAGCACGGCGTTTTTGTATATCCTTTGCTGGGTCAGCCCCTATAAAATTCAATTACGCATTTAATTTACAGTAATATTTCACCAAACATCAAATAAGTTAGTAAGATGTATAAAATGTATTGTAAGTATACCTTTAGAGAAAATTATGTAATACTGAAACATTTTCTTGTAAGACTAAGGGACCGGATGAACATTGAAAGTCTCTTGAGAAATAACTAAACTTGAATGGAGTAAAATAAAATATGCGACAAAGATTTATATCTGCCCTTATTAGTTTCAAGCTAAATAATTACAAAACTTACGTAGAAGTCAAGGTAACCAAAGTGACTGAATTTAGGGCTCTGTTGTGTTCAGTCACAAGCAATGAAATGAATGTATGAGGAAAATACAAAAGCTATTTTACATTTTCATGGATATTTTGAAAGAGATTTTGGACAGTGGGTCATCTTATGGGATTTTATTACCAAATAGGGCTTTTTACGAAGTAGGAACCATGAAAAATTCTTTTGATGGTTGTAAAAAAAAGAAACAATAGAATTAACAAACAACTATAATAAAAAAAAGAACCAATAGAATTATCAGACAACTACAGTAAAAAAAAAATACGTACTAATTTTCGCTTCTGCCAAAAGGCAAAATCTAGTATTTGTTAAGACAAAGTACTAAATTGAATATTTCGTGAATTATAATCAGAGGTGCTTTGCAAAATACATACATAATTTATAGTTTCCCAAGGGATACGTTCTTTTCTTTTATTAAATTTTGATTTTCTAACTTGCTGAGTTACTAACACAACGCGTCACGCGGTGCAATGTCAAATTGAAAATAGGTCGACACCTTCTCGGACGTAAAACGTAAATCGCAACAAAAAATATTCCCTAACCATTTGGACAATAAAAAGATATTTGATTTACAGTAATTTCAATTATCAATAAGCATTTTTTTCTGTTTGATGAAACAAAATTTACCAACCGGGGATAGTGGGAGCCACGGTAGACATCGGTCAGTAAACTCATTAGTTCACGTTTTATTAGCACTAGCAAATATTAAAATATAAAACTGTTCCAATTCCACAGCAAATACTGTCATGTATGCACAAAGTAATACGTATGTTTACAGCTCTTCAATACAACACAAACGCCATTTTCTATTTGCAACAATCAGCCACAGTTCCACACACAAAACGTCACACGTAAATGTTGCCATTATAAAATCTTGTTTTCTACTATTTTTATAAAAAAATATACTTGGGATGGATTAACCCCTGTACACACCGGGCCAACGAACGACGTCGCGAATCGTACACATCGAGCCCGATCTAATGCTTCGAGTGGTTCAATTCCTTTGGTTGGAGAACGGGACCCACAATCTAAATTGATAATCTCGGAACTTTACCCAGATGGAGAAATTAGGTGGAGCAGGGGTCCACCCCGATGTTACTTATAGACTTAAAGGATGGACTGAATGGACTGAGCAACAGCTGCCTGAAATTAAACACACTCTGTATAAAAAGAGGAAACGAATTACATTCCTATTTTATTATCATCATGTCTCTTTGTGATTTGAGTCAATGGAAAAAATTAGGGCGGCAAATTTAAATTTTTCCCAGAGCGATAAAACTGCTAGACGCGCCCTGCTTGTTCGGGTTTTAGGCACATGCTATTGGTAACGGGATGTGCTTTTAATAATACTTTATTCGCAATTGTATCACTTAAAACATTAGCATTACATCAACATTTATTGAATTTTAGAAACTCTAGTCGTAGATTTATTTAAAATACGTCAATATGCACAAGGCATTTATAAAATGGGAATGGGTCATCCCCAGGGGAGAATATACAGGGTGACTTTTTTAGCACCGTCCAAAATTTTTCTAGGCGTTAGGTATCAATCACTAAGCCCATTTTTGAAAAAAAATCGATACGTCAAATTGTCATATTAAATCATTTTCTCATCCGCTCTGCGTGGTCACTAAGCTAAACGTTAATAATATACACTTGCCGACGCATGAAACGGGCAGAGCGCACCCCACTGACCCCCCGCCCCGCCCCGCTACACCTGAGCGACACATCACTGCGCGGTGTCCAGGTTCATCAACTTTTTATAGATAACATTGAGACGTGATATCTCGATATTTTCGTATTGAGTGATACAAAAAGAAAAAACACGTATTCAATGATTTTCGCCAAAGATTAATATATTAAAATTTGGACGGTGACTAAAAAATCACCCTGTATGTACGTCAATATGACGTAGATTTGTATCTATGGTAATGCCATTACATTGTCAATTTATCTTAATCTACAGCTTGACATAAAAATGTAGAAAACCGGAAGTCGCCACTGTCTTCGCGCTACCAGCACTTTGAATGATTTTATTTTAATTTTTTTCACTTATTACGTTAGTTTTATGGCACAATAATAATTCTAACAAACCTGCGGTCTTTGTTTACATCTAATATCAAAGATTTTAAAACGCTGTCAGAAATAAAAAATTTAGTTCCGTTTCAACCCGTTCTGGCCAAGCTATAGTTTCATGTATTTGAGCTAATTTCTTTAAGTAGAATAAAGCCTTAATTTCCGAAAGGCTTTGCGTTTTCTTTATATCAATTTATTCTACTTAAAATATAATGTAATGTAAGTGCTATTCAAAGCTATTCAATAACAGTTATTTTCACTGATGTCTAACGAAGGAGAAATATCTGACATACTGGAAAAGAATCAAGACTCAAAATTTACAATGGGTGTTCGTCCAACGAAATATTTAAATCCAGATAAGTTTGGTGCTGATCCGAGCGATTCTGGCGCAGAGCTCCATTGGACTCACTGGTATAATACGTTTAAAAATTTTATTACCGAAGAGATACCAGATTCTACTCCAGAGTTGAAACTGAAGCTATTAGTAAATTACTTGACGCCAAAAGTTTTCGCACTAATAAAGCATTGTACAGATTATGACCAGGCTATTAAGACATTAACGGAAACCTACGAAAAACAGAAAAACTGTATTTTGGCTCGTCATGTTCTATCTACTAGACTTCAAAAACCAGATGAATCTATATCCGATTACATTCGTACTTTAAAGCTGCTAGCCCAAGACTGTAATTTTCGTGCCGTATCCGCTGAAGAATATCAAAACGAATTCATGTGTAACGCATTCATATCGGGTTTACATTCTCAAAAAATCCGCCAAAGACTTTTGGAGAATATGACATTGACATTCGATAAAGCTATAAATCAAACATTGACGCTTGAGAGCGCTGAAACGAGTTCCCTATCTTTTTCAACTCCAAACAAAAACTCATTGCTGAATGCAATCACTTCTCAAAGGAGTATTAATATCAGTGAACCACAAGTAGAACAACAAAAAGAGATCCAAAACCATTTAGCTGCTACTACTCCCCGTTCTTATGGACAAAAGAAACGACTTTGCTTTTTTTGTGGCGGGAACGTCCATCAACGGATAAAATGCCCCGCATTCCATGCGACATGTCAACTTTGCTCAAGAAAGGGTTACTTTGCTAACGTATGTCGTAGCAGTAGCACTGGTGTCTCGACGACAAATGCGATTTCTGAAGAGACATCATTAAACACTGCAACTATAATCGCAGCCTCTCCGGGAAGCCTCCAAAAGGCCACTGTCCCTGTTTTAATTAATAACTACACTGCAGACGCTCTCGTGGATACTGGCAGCTCTGTGAGCTTTATTGATAAAAGCTTAGCAGAAACATTGGGTCTAAAGAAAAATCATTGCAACCAGACGGTCACCTTAGCGTCTCTGAGCTATACTTCTATTGTAAAAGGTTCGTGCGTTGCAACCTTAAAAGTCAATAAACACGTCTACAAACAGAAGACTTTGTTGATCGTGAACAACTTATGCGCTGATATTATCATCGGTCACGATATTCTGAAAACACATTCATCAGTTGTCCTTAATTTTGGTAGTAAAGATGAACCTTTGAACATAATGTGTAACGTCATGGAAGCTGCTGTGCCTCCTGCTTCGATATTTACTAATCTTTCACCCTTTATAAAGCCCATTGCAGTTAAATCTCGAAGATATAATGAGGAAGACGAATCATTCATAAAACAAGAAATAACAAAGCTACTAAAGGATGGTGTCATCAAACCTAGCACTTCACCATGGAGGGCTCAAACTTTAGTTGCAGGAGGGGGCCATCACCGGAAACGCCTAGTGATCGATTATTCGAGGACGATCAATAGATTTACTGAGCTCGATGCTTATCCATTGCCCAAAATTGAATTTATTATTTCGAAGGTATCAAAATAATTATAAATACTTTAGTCAAATCGATTTAAAAAGTGCGTATCACCAGGTCCCTATATTAAAAAAAGAACAAAAGTACACTGCTTTTGAAGCTTGTGGTAAGCTATATGAATTCACACGTATTCCATTTGGCGTCACTAACGGGGTAGCCGCGTTTCAGCGTACTTTAGAATTTATTATTGAAAACGAAAAATTAGCAGGAACTTACGCGTACCTTGATGACGTCACTGTTTGTGGAGGAACAAAAGAAGAACACGATAGAAATCTGCATGAGTTCTTACAGGCGGCTGAGAAATATAAACTTACCTTAAATAAGGATAAATCATAAATGTACTTTCTGCGCAGAGACAATTAATCTCTTAGGCCACACAATAAGCGACCAGACTATCAGACCAGATAAAACAAGGGTTCAACCTTTATTAGATTTACCTGTTCCAAAAGATGCCAAGTCCCTCAAAAAGGTTTTGGGGTTATTTGCTCACTACAGTCCATGGGTTAAGAATTTCTCACATAAAATAAGGCCTTTGATTGACGTAAACAGATTTCCACTAACTAAGGAAACGATTTTTCATTTCAACGCTCTTAAAACTGAATTAGCAGAGTCAAGTCTTAACGCAATTGATTATAATGCTACATTTACGGTCGAAACAGACGCCTCGGAATTTGCAATCGGGGCTATTTTATCACAAAATGAACGACCTGTAGCCTATTTTTCACGTTCATTATCTGCACCCGAAAGACGTCATTCATCAATTGAAAAAGAAAGCTTGCGCCATCGTAGAGGCACTACGTAAATGGCGACATCTACTTTCTGGAAAGCATTTCATCTTAATAACTGATCAGCAGTCTGTTGCTTTTATGCTCTCTCATCACACAAGTAAAATAAAAAATGAAAAAATAGAAAGATGGAGACTCGAACTTTCTTGTTTTAAATATGACGTCGTATACAGGCCCGGAAAACTCAATTTGGCGGCGGACGCTCTATCTCGTGTTTGTGCTCACATAAATACAAATAATTTAGCCAATCTGCACAACGCTCTTGGACATCCCGGTATCACGAGAATGACACACTGGGTTAGAACCAAAAATTTGCCATATTCCGTCAATGATATCAGAGCTGTAACGTCATCATGTAAAATATGTGCTGAAATTAAGCCACGATTTAATAAAAACCAAGGCAATCTTATAAAAGCAACGGCCCCTTTTGAACGTCTGAGTATTGATTTTAAGGGACCACTACCAACAAATACGAAGAATAAATATATACTAACTACAATTGATGAATATTCAAGATTTCCGTTCGCCTACCCCTGTCCAGACGTGTCAGCAGAGTCTGTAATAAACAGCCTTAGGGATCTTTTCTTTATGTTTGGAACCCCACTTTTTGTCCATTCCGATAGAGGATCTGCGTTTATGTCAGAACGTGTCCAACAATTCTTGCTGTCTCTGGGAGTTGCTTGCAGCCGGACTACTCCCTCCAACCCACAAGGAAACGGACAGGTGGAGCGCCTGAATGGCACTTTATGGAGGACTGTACAACTTTTTCTTAAATCAAAAAACATGGATGTAGCATATTGGGAGAAGGTTCTTCATGAGTCACTCCATGCAATCCGGTCATTATTGTGTACATCCACGAACACCACTCCTCATGAACGGTTATTCTACCACCCACGACGGTCAATGAATGGCCAATCAATCCCGTCATGGCTTTCAACCTCCAGTACCGTCCTCTTGAGGAAGAATGTTCGACAGTCAAAATATGACCCTCTTGTAGAAGAGGTCGAGCTTTTACAAGCTAATCCTGCATATTCATTTATAAGATATTCCGATGGTAGAGAAACTACCGTTTCAAATAATCAATTAGCTCCTTTACCTAATGACGATCAATTAGCTCCTTTACCTAATGACGAAGCCGGAATTTGTGATGAAGCGCCTACAGGTATAGAAGCTACTGAGCAAGAGTCTGGAACTCCTCAAGAATCTGAGGTTATTCAAAGCCAACAAGAGGTGGCCCGGGAAGAACCTGACATAGACGAGAGGCGTCACTCAAGCAGGTCCCGGAAGCCGCCCGGCTACTTGAGAGACTATGTTTGCGAGATATAAAAACCCTGCTGGGAAGAATGACGTAGATTTGTATCTATGGTAATGCCATCATGTATTTGAGCTAATTTCTTTAAGTAGAATAAAGCCTTAATTTCCGAAAGGCTTTGCGTTTTCTTTATATCATGTATCACTTAAAACATTAGCATTACATCAACATTTATTGAATTTTAGAAACTCTAGTCGTAGATTTATTTAAAATACGTCAATATGCACAAGGCATTTATAAAATGGGAATGGGTCATCCCCAGGGGAGAATATAATCATACTACATGTACTACATAGATTACTGACTGGCCACTTGTCCGTCTATTGTTTTATGAGTTTGACATGTACAGTTACGTAATCAAATAAAAGGTTGTGCAAATATATTTATTCAAAATTATGCCTACAATTTAATTATTTTTCAACATATTCTGGAACTGAAAAACAAATACAAACATGGATGGCGAGCATGAAGCGTTATCTGATACGGCGACGAACTGTAACTTGGCATCTGCGTCTGAAACATTGTCGGAAAATAATCAGGCTAAACTAGATTCTTTAGAGAAGAAAGCTGTTCATTTAAGGTACTCGCTATCTCACTATAAAAATAAATCAATCTTGTTTAGTGCTTTTAAGAACGAATAGAATATTGGCTGTATACCTATAGTTATTGCGCAAAGAAATAAATTAGTTGGGTTGACTATAATAACTGGTTTGTTTAATTCTTAATATCTACCTCGTACCTTCTTACACCATCTGTGATTTAGTTCGAGTAATTTATTTACACAATTTCAGATTAGTTTTGGAAAAGGATTTTAAAGCTGCAGATATAAAATGGAGTCTATTTGTAGCAGCAGCTTTTAGTTTTAGGTATGAAAGCTGTTTGAGACCTTTTCCACCAGCTTTCTTGAAAAATGGAATTAAGGATATGGATGAATTGGTATGCATATGTATAAACATTTATTTCTGATATTCTTGTAGGTAGGTACTCAAAGCAAAATGCATTACCTATTCAAGTTTGTTTGTGTAACCGTGTTATTATTCTTCTGATTTTAACGCAGGTTTCACAATTTCAGCTAGATAACCCAGCCGCCAACAAATTGCAACATACGAAGTTGCAACACTTGCAGTTTCTTGCGTAGCGTACACTTTTTGTTATAAAACAGCGTGGTACAGAACTATAATAATAATTATAAGTATATATAGTAGTAGGTAGGTACATACATATTAGGTTGTATTGAATTAGTCAAAACGATATCTTTATTTTCACAAATTTAAACAGTAAAATAGTGGCTGTCTTGTTCTAAGTATACATAGCTACGACCACCTGCTTACGGTTTTTTTCAAATTAAAAATAATAAAAACAAGACTGGATCACAATAGGTAATTTCTCAAACTTAACCTAACAATAAAACAAAATTAAAACAACAATAATCAACAGGTAACAACGGTGTTCCGTTGTTACTTGTTGATAACAGAAAACTATAGTACATTATTCATAAAAAGCTTATTATTTTCCGAGTGACTAATAACTTAAAAGTCGACTAAATGTTTGCAACAAATAAAACAACTTGCCAGCGATTAAATATTTTCGCGACTATTATATTATTTATGGTTCAAAATTATGGGTGTTATAAAAACTAAAAAACTATACCAGTCAATTGAAATATTAGGCGAGGAGCTGTATATAATGACTTGGCGACTAATAATGTTAGTAGGGTGGCATTCGCCGGTAATGTGTGCAACTAACACGTTAATGTTTAGTTTTGTTTATTTTGTGAGCCAGCATGACAGGTAGTAGGTAATCAGTTATTTGACCTAGGATGCAAGAGCGAGCGAAGCGAGCTCGGGACTTGGGGCACCCCGACACGGACAGGTTAGGTTCGAAGGGGATGGCGGGGTCTGAAAGACCCCGCCATCCCCTTCGTGTTAGGTTACTTTAAACCCTGTACGTAGAAATAGGAGCCCCGCGAAGCGGGGCTCCGTCGAGCATTCTGGCAGGTGATACTGATTTAAAGCTATTAAAAGTCACACAATTATAAGCTAGTTTATATTTATTCTTCATACAAACAATTTTAAATAGAATCTGATTTATATTATTTATGAATGCCCATTTTCTATTTTATTTTCGCCATTAAGTTTCCGCTTAGATATTAATTCAGTTCCCAAAAGAAAAACTTGATGCTAGTTTAAATTAAAACGGAGCTTATTTCTGATATATTAATATGCTACCTATTAATTATTACGATACTCCTTATTAGCTGCCAACCCATTATATATATGGTACCCACTCTATTATTTTTTAAAACCTATATTCAGTTTACTTAGTTGCCGCATTAAATACATGCCTTCATAAAAAAGATTACTGAGCGCGTCAAGACATCAAGACTAGTTTTTTTTCTACTTACGCCTCACGCGGGAGTGAGTATAGACGGCACTAGTGTGCAAGCGAGAGAACACGATAAGCGCCGCCATTTAGAAATCCTTTCTTCAATGAACCGGGTTATAACTTACCTAACATTATGGTTGCGCTACCTGTCGTTCCCGGAGACACCAATATTTATTCTATCTTCTTACATTACAGCTTTGCGTAATAACCGACGTGCCTGCTTTGGATTTGGTCTTACAACAACTCGATCACTTGGATAATTTGTCAAATATCAGTGATATAATTGATTTGTTGTTCTATGTGCTCGTAAGATTAAAGGAGCCCTCATTGAAAACAGTGCCGTTGGAAGCGGTATGTTAAAACTGTATTTAGAGTATGTATAGGGACAGCTAAAAACAATTCATGAGTTACAGCGATCGCAGATTTTTTTAAGCGATTTTCTTTCTGATAACCGTCAATTTAGTAAAGATGCGATTGCGTGTGCGGCATAGCGTGCGGCACTTTTCGCTCGATCGACTCACTCAAGCAAACACGAACAAAAACTTTTTCTAAAAAAAATGTGACCGCCTTCAAAAACAACCACAAAAAAGGATAAAATAACCTACAAAACTTTTCTTTCGGAAGTCGGTGACTTTTTTTATTAATTTCATTGTCTCTTTTGCCACCGACTTCCGAAAGAAAAGTTTTGTAGGTTATTTTACCCTTTTTTGTGGTTGTTTTTGAAGGCGGTCACATTTTTTTTAGAAAAAGTTTTTATTTTACTCTTTTTAGTTTAAATATTCAACCAAAATTCTTGTCAAATACATCATTTTCTTACATGTGCACTAGAATTTTGTAATCCGTAGCACCGGTAATAACATCGTTAACATCTCTTTATTCATTCCCTATCTCAAAAACTACTGAACCGATTTTGATGAAATTTGCAGTATTCCCTAAGTTGAACGATACCTAGTACAACAAAAAAAGAATTACTTAAATCAGACTTGTAGTTCCGGAGATATGCGAACACAAACATAGTTTTCTTACTTGAGGAGTTGTACCTTCCATCATCAGCTCAGGTACATGAGATGATGATTTCATCAATGATGATGTCAGCCAATAAAATTTGAGGGTTGCCCTCGATTTCTCCAAGATCCAATCATCAGATCCTGAAATGGTGACAATGGGACCACACGGGAAGCACTAGCTTTCGAATAAAAAAAGAATCATGAAAATCGGTTCACCCAGTCGCAAGTTATGAGGTAACAAACATAAAAAAAAAAAAAAAAAAAAAATACAGTCGAATTGATAACCTCCTCCTTTTTTTGAAGTCGGTTAAAAATAGTGAGCGCACAAATGAATAACTGTAATTGTACGCATACGTGAGCAGTGGACTTGTAATTTGTAGGCGCACATTGCTAAACTCAGCTCAGTGAAAATGTGCTGCACTGTGCGCGAACAAAACAGTGGACACAGAGGCGAAACGTGATACCAGCTTAGTATTGCTGATGCTGAATTACGTGAACAAAATGAATCCAAATAATCCTAATCCCCCAGTCCTTATATCGATATTCAAATTCTTATTTGTTTTTTCTCGCTCTACTAATTTTGAACATTTGCCTATACTTTTAGCATGACACCGTATTAGGAAATGCACATTCTGTAATATCTGCACCCAAACCACAATACATATTCCAAGTAGCAAGTTCCTGTAAGTCCACTGCAGAAACGAAATGGAAAGAATTGGCTAAGAACCATCACGTATTTTACGCCTATCACGGAAACCGCTTGGAAAATTTTTACACCATTCTCAATTTTGGCTTACAACAACACTTGAACAAGGTACGTCCAAGTTAAATCTTTGATTTGGAATGGTAACAAAATACAATAATGAAGTAATATCATAAATAACTCAAGAGATATCGGGGATTCCTCATATTGTTTCGTAACGGAAAGTACAGTGGCAGTGATTGATAAATTGACATGTTAGCAGAATAAATGAGAGAAGGTCTTTTTGTCCAATAAAATGTCACCATGCTGTACCAACATTGTTTTCTGACAACACAGCACAGACTATTATTATAAGCCTCCAGTAATTAGGTACCGCCCAGTAGGTTTTGCCATTTCGGTCGAAAAATCAGATTTTAAATCACCGTTTAAAGGTGCATTTACATCAGATGCCTTACCACGAGCTCTTAATGCGATCCAGTTTAGGCTGTGGAGGCTGTGGGAAAGAGAGAGCTATACAAGTCGTCTAGCGCCATCTCTTTCCCACAGCCTAAAGACTCGCGCTTTAAGAGCTCATGGTGGTAGGCCACCAGTTCCCCGTACCTAATCGTATAATTTTATAATTATTTAAAGTCATTAACGAAAAAAAATACTGAGCAAATACCAACTTTTGCTTGGGCCCGAACCAAAGGGCCAGACGGAACGGTCTCATCAATTATTCTATAAGCTCAATTATTTTAATGCCATTAATCATACATTTTTTTTTTCAAAATGAATGTTGTATAAAATATTATATTCTTGACTATCCTTCATTTACCGTTTAGAATACTCTACTGGGTAATGGCGTATACTTGTCACCTGAATTGAACATAAGCTTGCCGTACAGTCATGGAGGATTCGGATGGGGTGCGAGCTGCATCGGTGGTCACCTGTCCTGCATAGCTATGTGCGAAGTAATTGACGCGCCAGAAGGAATTAATTACCAAAAGCCTGTTTCTAATGAAGGTGAGGTTTAAAATGTATCATTTTATCGGAATGGGACTGGGAAATATCAGACTAAGTCGGGCGTTGTAACCTAGGCAGACTCGTTCTTAACTGATTGATCGGAGAAGGCAATACTTTACGATGTTTGGATAGGTACTGGGAGAGGCTTTTGCTTTGAGGTACCCAAAGTGCTCTAGCCTTGATATGTACACGCTCTCTCATTTTTTTTTTGCTAATTAAAGTGTAGATATTTTAAATATGGTTTTAAATCTCAGGTGACGGTATTTACGAAGATGAGAAAAGTAAGTTACTAACAGAGCAAGGTTGCGACGGACAAATGACGCAATACATCGTTACTAACTGTGATCTAGTAAGGGTGCGATATATGCTAGTGTACGCCAAGCAGCCCGCATCGATGAGGTTCCCTACATCGAGCGTCAATAGAAATGGTATGGTTGAACAAGGTTTTGTTTTTTAGCCTGTTCTGTCCCACTGCTGAGCAAAGGCCTCCCCCAATTTCTTCCAGAAACTCTTTTCCTAGGCCGCTTCAAACCAGCCCACATGGTAAGCGTCAGGTCATCTCTCCACCTTTTTCTGGGCCGGCCTCGGCGTCGCTGTCCATCTCCCGGCACCCATTGTGTCTTTGCCCGGCGGTCCTCTTGCTTGCGACAGACTTGACCCGCCCAATTCCATTTCAGTCTAGCAGCTTTTCTGCCAACATCTATTATGCCAGTTTTGGAACGCAGAGTAGTGTTTCGCACCCTGTATTCTCTTTTCACACCTAGAATGCTTCGTTCCATTGCCCGTTGGCAAACTCTTGTCCGTTGACTTTTGCGACTCGGTATTATTTAAAATACCGAGCTACCGTCTGTAGCTTGCCCGCTCTGCTTTATTTACGAACCGGGGGACAAACTTATATTCGTAGTTCATTTCATACAAAACTAATGTATATGTCATGGGCCAAGTGATTAATGCGGGCAGTATTCATAATGCCCGGGCAGTATGAATAATGCCCAGCCATATCATGCCAAGTGATTAATGGCACCTCGACTCGGACAATTTAGGTTAGAAGAGGATGGCGGGGTCTGAATAAACCCGCCATCCTCTTCGTAGTTATTTTTTTTTAAACCACCCAGAAGTAGGAGCCCCGCGTAGCGGGGCTCCGTCGAACTTTCGAAGAACTATATATTTATTTATTTATTTATTAACAAAGGGACACCAACAGCTTCTGTATATAAATTAATAAATAGTTTACATAGGTATGTAAGAGTACAAGGCTTATACAGCTTATTATTCACATTAATCACTTGGCCCATAACAAATACGCCCGTAAAAAGATTGTCAATGATGTACGTAGTACAAGTTAAACCTCGGAAAAGGAAACCTTGCTCTCTTCGATGCAAAACTCGCAGTTAGCCAGTTTTTTAAACATGGGTCGAAACGTGCATGGTTGTACCCTCCTTTCATATTTTCAGGTGGAGGACTGCGACAATGGCTTGCAAGGCACAAGCTTTTTTCCATTCTTCTTGGCTACGGATTGATGTTGGCAACCATAGGCTTCGCAAACAATCAGCCGATTCACTACTACTACAAAATATTGTTAAAAAAGCTCGATGTTGCGTACAGTTCTGTAAAAGTATGATGATGTTTTAACACGTTTTAAGAGGACTTTTTAAGGACCTCGCGAACTACGTAGCTACAACCAAGACTCAATTTTTTTTAAACAATAACAGTTTTTAATTTCTCGTATTCGTTTAGGAATTAAGTTTATATAAATTCGTGAAGACATTCAGAAGAAACTTTTAGAAAGCAGACTTTTGATGTTATATTAGTTTTTCAAATATAGCGGTCTCATAGATATAGAGGGCAGGAAAGGTTAAAATCTTGAGCTTCTTAAATCATGGCATACAGCTATCTGGGGCACGAAAGCCAAAAGAGCTCCAAGACATTTTTTCTGCCCTAAAAGCGAGTTCCCTTTCTGTAGCATGATGAAATTATCAAATCATCATAGAATTATTGAGGGAATCAATAATTCTATGGTGATTTGATAATTTCATCTTCAAGTGTCGCTGTGGTAGCGTAGTGAATGCCAAACTTTAACCCAGTATGGCGTGATCGCTGTGACCGCGCCGTCACAAGGCTGTCTTTATAGAGAATAGCACTGCTGGTCGGACGACCGGTCGTACGACAAGATCACCCCCGCCAAGAGCGCGATGCGCATTTCTCTTTGCTCTTTGCGTCTCGTCACACTGTTCAGCGTGCTATTTAATTAGTGATGGTTCCCTTCGTCGTTACAGCGTGAAATTTTGAAAATCTGCTGCTCCTCGAAACTAAAGCTTGTTAGTAATTTTAAAGCTTGTGTACGTTATTCCGAACAGTAACTTTTGCATCTGCTTGAATTGCCAAAACATAATTAATCCGACCCGGGTGATGAAAATTCTCCAGGTATATAATTTCACCCGCTTTCTTCGAGTCTTTTTGTAAAATCAACGTAATATTAACATATTTTCCCATCGCATGTCGTCTTTTTTTATTGTGAAATCAGTGTGTTCTTGGCAATCTATGTTCGCATTATATGTCTCATACTAGTAATATCGAGTTTTTTACTTTTGCCCCGGCCTTCAATAAGTTCTGAGAAGGTATGCTCGAGGATGTGGCCAAGATATTCGGCATGATGTGATGTTGAAAGATGACTGCTGCGAAATGACGCCACAGTCGCACGTCTGTATAGCGCCATCTCAACCCATGTCCAAGACTGACACGGATGCGACGCGTCTTCTAGCATTTTGTTCTGATTTGTTGTGTGTAAAAAGAATGATGCAGCTTACCTTCCAGCCACCGCAACGCGTCGCGTAGCTTTGTAACGCAGCCAAATTAGGTACGCCTTCTTCTGCTGTCTCCTACATCGAGTTTGTGGCTTATATAAGTATCTATCAAAATCGTGAACCCTGGTCTATGTGATGCGTAGTACGGGAGGTCCCTTACTGTCTTATTAAAGCATTTTTATCACATAAAGTTAAATTTTAAGTATTGAACTACCTACGTTTATATTTTTAGACAATTTTTTTGTTTATGATAAATCTAGAAAACGTCTTTTTCGTTTATCTAATATTAAACATTATTTTTACTGGGTGGAATTTATTTCATTACTAGCGACCCGCCCTTTATATATAGGGTGTTTCTTTTAAATTGGCAACAAGGGAGAAATCTTAATCCATAGGAGATACGGTAAAACTTTATTAGGAACCTTTAGCTCTTTTTTGATGTTGACTATTTTGGCGTTTTTATATTTTTGGTCAAGTGTGAGTTGTCCACAGAAATGATTGAAATTGGGCAAATTTTTTTTTATGCTGTTCGTCTCTGTTAAGGATAATTTACTAGGTAGGTATATCACAAGGAAAAAATCGGGACGGCGGAAGTTGGTCAAATTTTGCAAAATATTTTTTCATACAAATTGTTTGAACGAAAAAATTATCACTTTTTTATGATGTTATTTGATTAAGTGTCTATTAAGGATCATTTCATTGTATGGGAAGGAAAATGTCTGGGCAACAGAAGTGGGTCAAATCCAGTCAAATCTAATGAAATACTGACTATTACTGATAAACTTTATAAAAATAAAAATAAAAAATCTTTATTGTCAGGCATCGAGGCCCATAGGGTACAATCACATCAATTTGAATTAAAAAAAAATAGACAATTAGAAAAATAACAATTGAAAATCCAGATTAAAATTATAAATTAACATTATACTAATAAATAGAATTTGAAATTATAAAATCAAAATTAAAATTAAAATAATATATAAAGATTAAAGTAGTCTCTTATATGCGACACTATTATGTAACTTGTCTGTCACAGCAGTGTCGCACATAAGGACAGTCCAGTCTATTCGCTATCATTTTCAGAACGGTGTTGGAGCTTTACTCTATACTTTTGAACTTCTACTTTCCAGATATTTTCCTTCCCATTAGTTCCCATAAAACGAAATGATCCTCACATAGCATTAAATCAAATACTTAACATCATAAAAAATATTAGTAATTTTGTCATTCATACAATTTGTATGAAAAAATATTTCGCAAAATTTGACCAACTTCTGCCGTCCCGATTTTTTTCTTCCGATACAATGAAATGATCCTTACATGAAACAGAGTCGAACGGCATTAAAAAAAAATTTGACCAATTTCACTCATTTCTGTGAACAACTCACACTTGACCAAAAAATTTAAACGCCAAAATTGTCTGCATCAAAAAAGAGCTAAAGGTTCCTAAGAAAGTTTTCCTGTATCTCTTATGGATTCGGATTTCTCCCTTTTGGCCAATTCAAAAGAAACACTCTGTATACCAATACCAAACCAATTTTAAGCAATAAAGTTTCTCCCAGGGCACAAACTATTTGCTTGCTGGGGTTACGGGACCGTCTGAAAAGGAAACTGTGACCCTGGAACGGAAAGGATAAACGAAGGAACGGATAGACTTTTATTCAGTACAGTTTTACAGTCAGGTAGATTTTTATTCCGCAAATAGGTACAGTCGGCCAAGAAAGTGGTGTACCACCCTAAGGTTGAATATCGCTTGCAGATTCATAGGTGATAAAGATTAGTTTCGCTTGCAGATCGATCTGACAACTTCTATTGCTGTCTTTATCTGATTATTGATAACGACTATTACTGTTTGTAACGTGACAGCTGTTCTTAGTTTGAACTTGATGGAACCAATGACGTCGTAAAATCAACGGCGGGGGGCTGTAGATTTTGATGACAAAATTGTATCTACAAATTCAGAATTGTAATCAACAAGTTACATAAAATTGTAAAGGCACAAGGCGAATCCACAAACCTACAATTTCTGTAAACTTGTAATTACAATATCAATAAAAAACAAGCTAAAAATAGATATATCCTTTTATTAAATTTCTACAATCAATTTTAAAATACTTATAACAAACAAAAACATAGCATATATAGTAATATTTAGAAGATATTGAAAATTTTTAAAAATTAGAAACGGGTGTAACCGCCGTTGGCCTCTATAACCTCTAAAAGACGAGACCTCATTGAACCAACAAGCCGTGAGCAAATATCGGTTCCCCGCATTTCCTCCCAAATATAATTACAGTGACTAATAAGAGCTTGTTTGGTTCTTTCATTTTGATGCGACCATCGTTGGACCATAAGGCCCCAAAGATTTTCTATCGGGTTGAGGTCCGGCGATCTTGAGGGCCACTGAATTACCCTTACGTCAGTGTGTGAACGAAACCAGGCTCTTACGATCCTCGCATTATGAATTGAACAATTATCTTGAACAAAATCAAATTGTGGCACTTCGTTCTCCGGGTAAACATTACGGACTGTCGGTAGCATTGCATTCTGAAGCACGTCGATATAATTTACAGCCGTCGCTCGAGGAGGTAGAGAACACAATTCTCCTACACCATCCGCACTCATCCAGCCCCAAATATTTACGGAAATTCGACCTGATTCTCTATTTGGAATTACATGATCATCTTTATACCGTGTTGAATTATATCGCCAAAGGTGAAGACGTCCATGCTGACTGGATTTAAACGTTTTTTCATCACAAAAAACTGTATTAGACCAATCAAACTCTAAGTGGGTGGATCTCCAAAACGGGCGTATTCGTGTGATCGCTCTGGTGCTTTTCAGATATTGATATTTAACGATAATTATGTATCTCATTAAAAAGTATGATATTCAAATAGTATATTTTTACTTTTGGCCTTCAATTTACACTAACAGTTATGGAAATATTTAAGTTCAAAAAATTTCGCGACCAGAGCAATCATAATTGGTGCCAGAGCGATCATAAATGGTCAAACCAATTTAAAAAAAAAAAGAATATTGATAAAAAATTAATAGTTTTGGCGTTTTTAGTCATATTCAGTTGGTAGGTATACGTGTAACAAGATAACATGTAAGTGATACCTTTTCTTCCGGAAGTCGGTGGCTTTGTTTTTTATTTCACTGACTATGGCCATCCGACTTCCGAAAGAAAAGTTATTTTATACTTTTTGTGTTTGGTTTTCATGTCGGTTCCTTTTTTTTTTCAAAAAGCTTTTTTTTTATTTTTCCCTTTTAGTTTAGATATTCAATTAAATCGGTGTCTTTGAAAATCTACAATACAAGTCAGCAAAAAAATGGATGTATGTGGGTAATATCACAAGATATCCATTAGTTTTATATATTAAAACCGTTCATCATCATCATCTCAGCCATAGGACGTCCACTGCTGAACATAGGCCTCCCCTTTTGATCTCCACATATACCGGTTGGAAGCGACCTGCATCCAGCGTCTTCCGGCGACCTTTATAAGGTCGTCTGTCCACCTTGCTGGTGGACGTCCTACGCTGCGCTTGCTAGTCCGTGGTCTCCACTCTAATACTTTTCGACCCCATCGGCCATCTGCTCTGCGAGCAATATGGCCTGCCCATTCCCACTATTCAGCTTGCTAATCCGGTGGGCTATATCGGTGACTTTAGTTCGTCTACGGATCTCCTCATATCGGATTCGATCACGTAGAGAAACACCTATCATAGCCCGCTCCATAGCTCGTTAAGCGACTTTGAGCTTTGAGATAAGGCCGATAGTGAAAGACCACGTTTTGGTGCCGTAACTCATCACTGGTAACACACATTGGTTGAAGACTTTCGTCTTGAGGCACTGAGGTATGTCGGACGAAACGAACGCTGCCCAACCGAGTTGGATTCGGAGGGTTGACCTCTTTCTCGAAGTTGGACCTACCTAACTGGACTGCTTGTCCTAAGTAGATATATGAGTCAACAACTTCGAGTACCGAGTTTCCAACAGAGACTGGGGTGGGCACAACATTGGCATTTGACATAATTTTCGTCTTGTCCATGTTCATTTTCAAGCCCACCCGTTGTGAAACTCGGTCGAGGCCATCGAGCATCATGCTGAGTTCCTCCATCGACTTTGCCATGACTACGATGTCGTCGGCAAACCGAAGGTGAGTGATGTATTCGCCGTTGATGTTGATGGCAAGTCCTTGCCATTCCAGGAGCTTGAAGGCGTCTTCCATTGCGGCAGTAAACAGTTTCGGGGAGATAACGTCCCCCTGTCTTACGCCTCTTCTCAATGGAATCGCCTTCGTGCTCTGCTCCTGTACTCGGACCGACATGGTGGCGTTATTATACAAGCACTTCAACACCTCGATGTACCGATAGTCAATACGGCATCGCTGGAGTGACTCAAGTACCGCCCATGTTTCCACCGAATCGAAGGCTTTCTCATAGTCCACAAACGCTAAGCATAATGGCAAGTTATACTCTTCGGTCTTCTGTATAACTTGCCGCAGCGTATGGATGTGGTCTATGGTACAATAGCCTCTTCGGAAACCGGCTTGTTCGAGAGGCTGGAAGTCATCAAGTCTGTGTTCGAGACGGTTCGTGTAATTATAATTATATTAAAACCGTTCCCAGAATAAAACTAACACTTTTCTGAAAACCGCATCAAAATCGGTTCAGCCAAACGCGAGATAATCGCGGACAAACATTCATACACACATACAGGCCGAACTGCGAATCTCCTTTTTTTTAAGATGGTTAAATAGTTTTATAACGTACAATTAATGCAAAATATCATTGCTCTGGTCTTTTTGGACAGAGCAATCACAGCCATAACGATCAGAAAAAGTCACAAAATCATGAATATAGCCGAATTTAAAAGCAGTAGAAATTTATAATAACGTGTCATAAAAACCATCATAAAGATCACTCAATTCACATAAAAAACAAATTTACAAGCTTAATATTTAATTTGAATAACGTGCCATATCAATCATAAAATTCGAGAACCAAATCCAGAGTAATCATAAACTTGCCTTCGTGAACTTACCTTCGCGGTTACGTGGCACAAAGGTATCTTCCTCAACGGTTAGACCACTGCTGGTGCTACCCAGCGAGAGTGGAATAGAGTGTCTATAACGCGTAACTAGGCATGAGCGTGATGTTTTACCTCAGCGCAGAGCGATGAGATAAAATGCCCGGACACGAATTTAAATTCAAATTGTGGCAAAAGTATTCATAATAAAACTACAAGTATTTTATAACAATGAAGATTAACTATTTCTTATGTAATCTAAATAAGTTGTTTCATATGTAGCTTCTCAGTAAAAAAATAAAGAATATTTTTTTCATTCAATCGGGAGTGAGGACAACCCAGAGCGATCAGGATTTTAGGGTTTAAGATTTTTTTTTAATATTTTAAATAAATTTATTCATAATATTAGCCTTGTACCAGGTAGATTAGACACTGAACTGCATATAAAAAAATATTTTGAAAACGTTTTTCAATTTTAAAATGGGTTTATTCAGCCCGACACGAAAAAAAATGCTTCTGGAGATCGACCCAAGTGCTCTCTGGCGAAGTTCAGACGAGCAAGTCTGTGAGCATCCTTCAAATATATTTTCTTGGCGTAATGCCTGTGGTGCAACCCCATGTAATGTAGATGATTCCTTATTGTTTGGGCACTCACATCGAACATCTCCGCAAAATGTTTTGTGGGCTTAAAACCATTGATTTCATATTCCCGTCTCATGAATTCTCTATCGTTATTGGAGAGTGCAGGTCGGCGACCACTTCTTCTGTGATCCAACAAACTTCCCTCCTCTCCTTCACGACGAATCCAAAAGCGGACAGAACGCCTCGATATATTCAAATTCCGGGATATCGCACTGATACTGCTTCCCTCATTAAATTGGGCAATTATTTGTGCTCTTTCGGCAATGGTCAAGTTGGCAGGCATTGAGATGATTTTATATGCAGTTGATTGAAAAATAACACGGAAAATATATCGATTTTTTGCATATATTTGACAAAATGTCAATTGTCAGTTTTCTTTTTCAAATGGAATTCGGTTGTCTATTTAAATAGTTTTTATTACTTTTGTTTGGAAACATTTCAATTGCTTTGTAGAAACTAATGTCCTTTTCATTTATACTAAAGGTTAAAATGTCATGTACTTATATGTGACATATGACGTATGAATACTAAATACATAGGTTTACGTCATGATAATGTTGTCTCTTTCAGTAATATCTTTTTATAACGAACCTTGTTGTAATTTTCGATGACCGGGAAACTAAATCAAAACTGGTACACCACTTTCTTGGCTGACCGTACCTACCTTAATTTCGGTTACGGTTAAAAAAAATCTCGACTACGGACGGAACCCACCGAAGAGATAATCGGAAGCCCTAGCAGTGCGCGGCGCAACACATTCAGGGCACGACAGTTTTTGTTTTGTCCCCGTCACAAAATTCAAATGTGAATATCTGGTGAAATTAGAACAATAGTGACCAGTCATCGTTACAATTCTCTCGTCATGGACCGGAGCACAATCATTGTACGATCAACATTTTTGTGTCAATGATACACACATAGTTCTATCTATATCTTCACATACCGAATGCAAAACATCAGTTTCAAATGGTCACTACATGTAATGCAACATAAATCTGTGCCTGTCTGGTGTATTACTTTGGGTCATTTTATTTCGAAAATCAAACAGGAAAGGCAATAAGTACAGTACAACGTCTGATTCGAATATACCGGTAAAATGTGCAATTTTCAATTAATTAGTATTTTGTTAAGTTTACATAGTGTATTAGCTCAAGACCCAGTGGCTAATTTACCGCAAGGACGAATTTTAGGGGTAAGCGATTGCATATTTATTTCAATATAACATATATTATTAACTAAGTTAGTAGTTGTACCCCACCAAAGAAAACAAACCACCTATATTCGAAAAAAGTTAAATCGACTTCCAAAACAATAACACAAAAAAGTTTAAAATAACATTTCTTTCGGAAGTTGGTGACTTTTTTGTCATTTCCAACATTTTTGCCACTGAGTTCCGAATGAAAAGTTTATACTTTTTTGAGATTTTTTGTTGTTTATGTTATCGATTTTCAAAAAAGTTTTAGTGGGTACAGGCAGGCGTGAGATATTATGTTATGTGATGATTCTCTAAACAATGCATTCCTAGGTATGCGGTAGCAGCAATCGCGGTTGCATTGCTGTCATTTATTCAAGAGTTCTCCCGATTTCTCCAAGAACCCTTCATTAGATCCTGGCCTGATGATTACCATGGGGCTGTCTGTGAAGTATAATATTCTTTCTAACAAAAGCAGAATTTTCGAAATCGGTCCGACTTCATCATCGAGAAATCGGAGAACATGCCTAAAAAAAGTTTCTGACGAATTAAGAACTCTTTTTTCGAAGTTGGTTAAAAATACACATGACATACTTACAACTAGGTAATTCCAAATTAGAAGGAAAGGACCACAAGTAAATTAATGTTAAACCTGTTGGTTTCAATTACAGATAAAAGCATATACAGAAACTTCGAACACCCCGGTGGAAATTTACTACGGTGTACCATATGCGACGCCCCCAAAAGGCCGATACAGATTTTCAGTATGTACAAGTATTTATTTATTCATATTTTAAACATTTAATAAAATAGAACAATGGTTTTCCCCCATGTACATATTAATTGGCTCACAATTAACGAGACTTTTACAAACTCCGTCAACAATTTTTCAATCGCACTGTGAATGATGAATGTGATGCTGATGCATAGTTCCATTATTCATTGGAATAGATATGACCATCATTTTCCATCCATAAGTGTTATGAATTATTATAGACTGATGTGTGTGTCCGTCTGTCGTGTAGCTCTTTTAACCAATTTATGAATGCCATTTTTATTTGAAATCGGTTCATCTGTTTCGTTATACTCGTATAATGCTGGGGTCTTTTAATTCATTTGATTTGTTAAACTTGTTATAGGCTCCAGAACGACATACGGGGTGGAAGCGAACATTTTTTGCCCACCGAATACCTCCTCATTGTCCTCACGTTGGAGATGGTGAGAACGATAATTACAGCGAAGATTGTCTGTATTTGAATATATGGACACCTCGGGTTAGACTTTTTCATCTTTTATTCAGTTAATCAATCCGTTAGAGGTAAAATGGTTCCACTAATCGGCGGCCACCTCACTATGAGGGTAAATGGCACCCACGCAGGCACACAGCGCGTTGTTAGATGTCTTCTGATCTTCAAATTTTTGGATGTAGCACCTCAGGATGTTTTCTTTCAGCGTTTTGAGATCCGTGTTGAGACCGTTTGATAGGGAACTACATTTACAGAAAATAACGTTCCAGTCCGATTTTAAACTAAGTCTACTAAGCTACCAACAGCTCCACAAAATGTGGACCTTATCATGTCATGGGCCACCACTGCTCTCAATTGGTCTACCAGCAACACTGCCATTTAAATAAGATTGTTGGTGAATTTGCTACTCTGATACTACTTATAAAGTAGCTCTGATAATAAAAGCAACATACTATTAATTTACGCTGTGCGAAAAGTTTATCACCAAATTAACGTTTAAGATATGCCAAAGAATGAATGAAGAACCTGCAGGATTAAGAAGAGTTGTTTTTACTAAATAGTAGTTCTTTATTAAACTACTCGCAGAAACAGGAGTAATCTAAGTATAAAACTGTGTAAACATTTTGTTAGTCTACCGATTTGTAACGTTGTTCTAGGTAGCGTTCCGATGGCAAAACTGTACCTGTGGTTGTTCTATTATTCAGTGAATCTTGGACCAGGGGTGGGGTGCCCCTGCCTTGCCAAGAACTAGCAGCTGAAGGTGTAGTGGTAGTAACAGTGATGTACCGCTTACACTTGCTGGCCTTTTTCACACTTCGGTCTTTATCGGCTCGTGGTAATCTGGCACTGTTGGATCAGTACTTAGCACTGCTGTGGGTGCGCGATAATATTGCCGCATTTGGAGGAGACCCGACTGCAATATCTTTGCTTGGCCACTCTGCTGGTGCTGACAGCGTACTGTATCATATTACATCTCCTCGGTCAATCGGTAAGTTACCATAGTGGTATTATTCCACTGACAGTACTGAAGCTTTATAATAACATGTGTACGTTATTACCATTTAGGTGTAAGTTGCATTAATTTACAATCATCGACAGGTTTATTTCAAAGGGCACTTATAATGTCACCTTTCGATAACTGGAAAGCATTAGATGAACAAAAGGTTGTCGAAGCCACAGAAGTGGAACGGATATCTCGTGAAATTGCAAGTTCACTCGGCTGTAACAGTGACACCGATCACGAAATTCTACATTGTATGCGGGAACGCCCTTTGTCGGACATTATGTCATTATATTCGGTAATACACAAGGTCATGTTTTGTATTTACATGCAGATATCACAATTAAAACTTGATTTATAGGACTGTATTGCGACTTACTTTTACAGAACAACAGCTGGAGCCGAGCTATGCAACCGATATCTGATGTTTTTTTACCCGTCTCTGAGCAGTTCTTACCAAATACATTGTTAGCAGCTTTATCCACATCAACGCAGCCTATTAATACCCAAATTGACGTAGTTATAGGATCTAATGACCTTGAAGCCTTAAATTACAACGGTATGTACCTATCTACTGAGTAGGTACTTTAAAGTAAGAAAAAAAAACTTTAAAATCCACGTTCGCAATCTGATCAAAGAAACATCTGAGCTCGCACTATTTAACAGTTTTTCAAACTGTAAATATTCGCCATGTGAAATTTTAAATTTATACTCAAACGCCTGCGTCGTCGCTAACTTCGACTATTTATATCAATGGACTGCACGAAAAATTCGACTGCAAGCAAGCAAGCAACCTTGCTTGTGGGCAAGACCTCGATGACTGGATTTTTCTTTACAAAAAAGTAAAGTTTTGCAATGTGAGTTTTACACAACCGCTATTAAAGCAAGCGGGTATTTAGCAGAGCCTGTTATGGGAAAGAAGCTGGGTTAATGATTGCATTTAACGCTGATTGAAGTAGGTCTTAAATATACGGCCACGTTCCGTTGAGAGCTTATCGGAGCAAGCTAGAAACTCGGTACCGATTGCCTGCATCAGCGCATCCTTCCGATTAGGTGAACATAGGTATCCGTAATTGGTCAGTATATTTCTTTCTCCTGGAAGTTTTTTCATGCACATTCACAGATCCCCAATTTACTGAATGTTTTTCAATTTCTTCTACTAATTAACCTAAAGTGAGAGGTCCAAACGCAAGTTAAAATGCTTCCAAGGTGGCAGTCAGAAATTTTTGTGCGCTCCTCTAGAGTGACTGACAGGGGTGTTAAGGTGCCACAGTCGCGGTTTCTTTTCGAGATTACTCTTGAATGTGCTCCGAACAGTCGCCGCAGCGCGTGATGACAACCGGGCGTCGGCTTTATAGACTTGTCATAGCACCGGTTCTTTCAGAACCACTAATGCCCGGGAGTATTTGCGGCTGCTGGAAAGCGATGAAGGCTATATTATGTCATCTTTTCAGCTACTTCATCATGGGGCATATTTTGATATACCTACCCACATTTTTAATCATTGGTACACATCTGAGCGCATTTATCCTTTGAAAATTGAGGCTTGAACTTAAGTAAATCGTGAAAGAATATTTGTTTACACCTATAAAGATTTAAATTTTAATATTACAGGTGTTACATATGAAGAATTAATGAAACAGGGAAAACTTTATGCGACAGCGTACGAGAATTATAAGATCATATCCGAAAGCCTTCGGTTATATTCACTGGACGGATCAGAAACTTTACCAATGGTAAACAATGTATTTATAGTGTGTATAAATTGAAGAATATTTAATTGTTTGCCCACAAAAACGTTGATAAACTCAACAACATAATGGAATTTGCAACATGATTCACAGTTGACAGAAGCAGTGCGTTGGGAATATTGGAAAGATAAAGGAAGAAATGTAAAACAAGTTCTTAATAATATCGAGTCGCTTGGGCGAGTGGAATCATCCGCAAAGTGGACCGCAGGAATCGCACTGATAGCAGCTCGCTTGGCACGGAGGGTGGCGCGCTTGTATGTCTATAGATACTCACAACCTGCAGGAGTGGACTTAGAGGGACGGCAGTACAATTTAACAGGTTTATATTTACAACTAGACAAGAAGAAATTCTTAGTAGCAGCCACGGAGGCTGAATTTGTGCCCAGTTGATAACAATGGGAAGCCTCCCACCACATGATATTTCTCGATGTCATATATTGTTCGACGTGGTTTCACCCCGGCTGCTCGGCTCCTTTTGGTCGCAGCGTGATGATTTTCCTCGATAAATGGACTATCCAACACAAAAAGATATTTTTATATTTGTATGTACCAGCAGATTAGGTCGTTTGACCAAACAAAGAAACAAACTCTTCAGCTTTATAAATATTATAGTGTCTTAGATATAATAACTATTTCCGTCATGCATTTTCTTTCACCAGGTGCTGTCCATGGTTCCGATTTAGTGTCTCTGTTAGGAGATGCCTTGATGCTGCAAGTAGCTCGAAGACCCGCCACACAAGACGAGAAGCAAGTATCGTCTCTTCTAAGAAGGCATATCATCAACTTCATTAAATTTGGGTATGTTGCATTTACATTAATGAAATACTGTAGATACAATAAATTATACATAATGATTTTTTCAACTGGGCGTCGCGCGTTGACGTCGATGGATGGAAACTATGAGGAATATCGAAAAACGTTGAAAAGAGTCTCGAGGCCTATTTTGACGAAAACTAAAACTACATCATCAGATTTTAGAAAAATCAATCAGGGCAAGACGGGAGGGTCTGTCAGACTCGTACTGACTAAAATCCACTGTGTTCCTCCAATAGCTCTTTACGTGGCAGGGTCACGAACTGTTTAGACAGCCCCGAAACCACGGCAGGTTTTGGCCCTCTACTCGGGCCCCGGAACAAATACAAGTGATTAAGACCTTTCTTTTGATATATCATTCGACTATCTGCATTGTCAAGTTTCTGTGTAATCACAGGCGGTGACTACGGCAAGTGGCGGTTCTAGCCGCCAACTATTTTTGGTCATATTAGCGTCTTAGTTCTTTTTGCAACAAATACAGGAAATGAGGAGTGTGTAGTAACAAATAATTACTAACTCCTGGCAAAGTTTCACCAAGTTTGATGAGTAGGCCGCGTGGTTGGAATGTACAATCGACCAAGTTGAATCATGACCCACCTTAAGCTTATTTTCCTACAGACTTTAAATACAATTAGGTCCACATTCGCGTAAACATACATATCCATGGTTACAACTTTGATCTTTGTCAATTTGACGGATTCAAACGATTTTTTGTCAAAATGGGTCATGATTCAACTTTGTCGATTGTACATCCGTCAGGTTGCTGACAACTCTTCGAGGCGCGTGGAGCACGATGCGCAGTCGACCTAGGCAGTGGCGGGTATGGTCCATGATCACGAGTGATCGCGAGTTAACGGTTTTCTCGCCGTTTTCGCATGCCCTATACTGTATTACAGTTTAAAGGCCTATCCGCACACAACAGTGCCGACACGTACTGTACCGTACCGTTCCGTGACGTGATCAGTGCCGCATCGATCAGTGTCAGTGAAATATGATATTGTACCATACATTTTGTACGGCACGGAACGGCACTGACACTGATTAGTAAATCAGTGTCAGTGATGCCGTTCAGTGATGTTCGTTCACTCGTATATATGTATAATGTATAATATATGAATAGCACGTCACGGAACGGTACGGTACAGCACTGTTGTGTGCGGATAGGCCTTAAAGCTTTCTCTCTGTCAGCCTATTACAATATTATTTTGAAACAAATGGTTCACAATATGCCTTCTATAATATGCTTGCAATAAAACAGATCACCGGGAGAAGAAAGCATATGGCCACGGTATAAGAATGGTGAAGCAAACATACATGACATCCGCGACGCAAGGAGTACAAGCGCTAATTACCACAGCCCTGACCGAGATGTTCAATTTTGGCTTCAATACTTGCCACAACTTTATAATCTTCTTAGTTCTGCAGAGAAAACAGGAAAACTGACAGATACGAAAGGTAGGTTTGGTTAATACTTACAAACCCATTTAATTGTGATAATTAATAAGGACTTCAGCAAAGTTGTTTAAGCCGGCGCCAGATATACCTAGTTCAAACATTTGTACATTTAAATGCCGGCCTTTGTACACTTGTTTGAATACTTATTGAAGTAACCTGCCAGACTGCCTTGCGAATACATCTCTCCACAGTACGTTCACTAACCACAAACAAGATGGACGACGACTTTGTGGATGCAGTATGCCTCTACTATTTAAGTGCATGTAATTATTTATTAACACTAGAAGGGCCGGGCATAATACTATACCTTCAAAGACCGCAGCGGTCAATTTGACGGTACTAGAAATTCAGTAATGTATTGCGTTAAAATAAAATAAAAATAATATCAATTTATAGTTTACTAATAATAAACAATTTTAGCACTTAAACTGAGTTACATTTGTAACAAGTAATAGCTTTTTTTTAAATCTTTTATACATTTTCCACAAACGGGTTTTTTACAGATTGTGCAGTTTTCAGGTTTTTTTTTTTACAGTTACTTAAGATTTACTTGACATTGCCGCCTCTTATTGTTTATAGTACATCGTCCACTTGTTTCAGAATTAGTTTCTTGTCTTTGAGTCATACTTGAAATAGGATACTTTTTCCCATACTCTGCACGTAGATCGCTAACTAGTTGAAGGATAAAATCATGCTGAGAAATTATTATCCCTGTGACTTTTTGGTATAGAATCCACGAGTTTATAGCTGCTAAATCAAGTATTTTGTAAAAAAAACGTGAACAGGCCATCTCTTACTTGCGTGCCATTTGATCGATAATGTCTACATCAAATTTTGTTTCATTTGTCAAAATTCAATTGTCTCAGGCAGTTTTTTTATCAGTACCTATGCTCACGTTGGGGTGCAGAGTACTCAAAATAATAACATTTATACCATTCCCACTTTAAAAAGTTACTTTTTCTCACTGAAAACAGTGAGTAAAAAGCTCTTTTACTCACTGTTTTGGTGTTTGAATTTAGAACACATTGCTGCGGTCCACCCCCGTCAGCCCTCGTGTTGTTAGCATAATGTTACTCTTAATTTAAAACATTGTTCCGAGTTTAATGTCAATTTGTTGGCGCAGTGACCGAGCGATTGGACTACTTCGTCGCGTGCAGTGGGTTCGATTCCCGCACAGAGCAAATATTCGTATGATCTATACAATTATTTGTTTCGGGTCTGGGTGTTTGTGTATGTGAATTTAGATGTTTGTAAACACACGTTTGTCTTTTTTTTTCTTCGTTAAATATCTAATTATCGCTTGATTATTACTTTTCTCGTGGTCATGGTATAAAGTATCGTATGCAACTCGTGAATAAAACGGATTTAAATCGAGGGCCTGAATCACTCGCGTCGCTCAGGATTTAAATACTTGAATCACTCGCTTCGCTCGTGATTCAATCATCATGAATCACTCCCTACGGTCGTGATTCAGTCATTAAAATCCTTCGCTTGCTCTTGATTCATATATAAGGCCCTCGCTTTAAATCCGCTCTTTATTCACTAGTTGCATAATGTACTATTATACCATTCCCACTTTAAAAAGTTACTTTTTCTCACTGAAAACAGTGAGTAAAAAGCTCTTTTTCTCACTGTTTTGGTGTTTGAATTTAGAACACATTGATGCGGTCGACCCCCGTCAGCCCCCGTGTTGTTAGGAAAATGTTACTCATAATTTAAATCATTGTTCCGATTTTAATGTCAATTTGTTGGCGCAGTGACCGAGCGATTAAACTACTTCGTCGCGTGCAGTGGGTTCGATTCCCGCACGGAGCAAATATTCGTATGATCCACAAAATTATTTGTTTCGGGTCTGGGTGTTTGTGTATGTGAATTTAGATGTTTGTAAACACACGTTTGTCTTTTTTTTTCTTCGTAAAATATCTAATAATCGCTTGATTATTATTTTTCTCGTGGTCATGGTATAAAGTATCGTATGCAACTCGTGAATAAAACGGATTTAAATCGAGGGCCTGAATCACTCGCGTCGCTCAGGATTTAAATACTTGAATCACTCGCTTCGCTCGTGATTCAATCATCATGAATCACTCCCTACGGTCGTGATTCAGTCATTAAAATCCTTCGCACATAAAACCATAATCTCGGTTTATTTTTTCACCTATATATTTGATTGTACTGACAGCTACCTTATTTTTGACTTTTGCCCGCGTTTTTAGTGATAATACAGGCAATCCAAACTGTGCTATATGGCATGCCATTTTTAACAGCATCCAGTGCTTTGATCATGGAGTGTTCTGACCACAATCCGCGTTTAGTTTTTTTTTTAATTACGAGGCATAGTCTTAAACCAAAAATATATGAACTTAAACATAACAACATACAAAGGTTGAAAATATCCCCGTAATAGTAGGTATGTTACCGGTTTACAAGAAGATCCGTGGGGATCATCTTGTACACCGGTAACATAATCATCTTGCCCCAACATAAACTTTTTTATTCAATGTTCGTTAACTTAAACTATGTGCTTTCAACTGTTACCATGCTATTAAAAAAACAAAATAGAGCAATTTTCAAAGCTAACTTATACCACAGCCTAGTAATAAAGTACCTAGAACAAATTAGATATAAACTTCAACTCACCCTTACCTTAGATCAAAGTAACGGAATATTTGTTTTTTTTCTCAAAAAATTTAATTGTCACTCTCGACACCACTACTTTTGACTGAGGCGGGGGAATATCGGGGACTACGTTTTACCATTAAAAACAACTAGATGAGGCTACTGGCTTCGTTGCAATATCAAAGGATCATCTTGCCTCGACGGATCATCTCGTACACCTTTCCCCTACTGTGGAGACATGTTGTATTCGCAAGGCAGTCTGGCAGGTTACTTCAATAAGTTTTCAAACAAGTGTACAAAGTCAAGCATTTAAATGTTCAAATGTTTGAACTATATCTGGCGCCGGCTTTATACTCGTACATACAGCCATGTGTGCAGCGGTGTCCCAGAGTCGAAACTAGTGTTTGCTGTTCACCGATATTTCAAATCTAAATGCTAAACAAGCACACTCTTACATACTACCGACGAAAGATCGAACTGAAAAGTAGAAAATAATTTTTGAGGTGCGCCAAACAAACAATCGAGTAAATTAATTACCTGAAGTGAAGAATAATTGCAGCTAACGAAAAAATTGACGATAACGAAGTTTAATGTGACCATAATTTTCTTATTGTTATTGTTTTAGGTGAAAATCGACTTCGAGGTGGTGTGTTTGCGATGTGTGGAGTGATAATAGTACTTCTGTTACTCCTTCTAGCATGCGCTATAATACTACACAGGCAAAAGTGCCAGCGATTTAATGTTGATGATGATAATCATCACTAAGTCCAATCGACCGCAAATCTACGGAGTTTTAGAGAATAAGAGAACAGATTCGAGTACCCTCATTAGGATCTGTTCACAGGAGCGAAGCGATGCTGCGGGCGGAGAAATGGAGACATGTTAACAAATTGGATAACACCATTGAAGAGGAGCCGATATTTAGTGAAATTCTATTGGTTCATATGTCTTAGTTTCTCCGCTCCATAGCCCCACTTCGTTTCTGTGGACAGGCAGCCTAATAATAATAATGGTACCCATTGTAAATTGTGACCACTGCCCATCAGTAAAACTTTTTATTATGGGTATAGGTACCTACTTATGTATTAGATAGTTTATGATTAAAAATATTTTTAAATCGATTGTGGTGTTAGTTCCTATTTATAACCTAGTTCCTGATAAATCAGGGTGTCCCGACTGGAAAACTCAGGAATAATGGCGTGGTAAATAATTGTAGACGGTATAAATGCAATCGGTTATATTTCCTTGCTCTATCAAATTATCAGAATCTCATGGTAGGCACAACTCGTATTTTTTCATGAGTGACGGCTGTCTGACAGGCAACCATAAAGTTACATGCTCTCAACTGTCACATCATTTCCTGGAAATAAGACAAAATAAGACTCCTTGGTCACATATATATCGTCTCCCAAGATCGGGCCTGATCTCGTGGAAGGATGTGACGGCATGGCTATAGCGGCTTAGCATAGTTAGCATAGGCTTGCTAAAAGGCTTTTGGCTTGGCTGGCTGGCTATGGCGGTCCGGCCAAGGCTGCGGTTAACTGGCTATGGCGGTACGGCCAAGGCTGCAGGGCTGCAGAGGCGATATCTTGCCTAGGCGTTACATTCTAGCTGGCTCCTGTTAACTGGCTATGGCTGACTGGCTGAGCTGCAGAGGCGACATATCTTGAAAAGCGTGCGTTACAATAGATTAAATCGAATAGAGGCGCATGGATGGAGGTCGTTTCTAATTATTACCTTGAGACTTATGCGGTTTAAAAGTTATGATCACTTTTCTAGTTCAGAACGAATGAAACATTTTTAATTTTAACGTGGTAAAATCATCAAATGAGTCCTCCCACCCAGGGCAGAGCGGGAGGGACTGTCAGACTCGTACTGACTAAAATCCACGGTGTCCTTCAATAGCCCTTTAGGTTCCGGGGTCACGGTAATTCGATAGTCCCGCGACCCCGGCAGGCTTTGGCCCTATATAGAGGGCCCAGTCATGCTGACACTCTTTGACACAACGCGCCGTCGACTGGGCATGAGTCCATGGTCGGACAGCGAGTCGTGGAGGGAGGACGCTGTCCTTTCCCTCACTCGGCGTGCCTCCTCCTTTGCGAGCATGACTGCTTCGCAGAAGGAGGCGACCGCTTCCCACTCCGTCTCGCCCCGCAGCATGTCTCAACCTATACTATTCCGCTCATACTATTGTTTTTGTTGTTTTCCCACGTTTTTATATTTCCCCTGTTGATTGTTGTTGTTGAATTTTGTTTTATTGTTAGGTTAAGTTTGAGAAATTATTTTGATCCAGTTTTGTTTTTATTATTTTTAATTTGAAAAAAACTTAACTTGAAATCTTATATGCTGACTGTACTATCTGTCAACGCAAGTAGGTACAAGCCGTCATTTTAGATTCCTATCTTCAATGAACCGGGTTAAGCCGGAAACACATTATTAACACCCGACGCCACCCGATGAAACGTGATGCGTGTTGGGTCAAATCAAATGTATTGTTTTCTATGACCAGAATCACACTATGAACACCCGACGCGACGACACGCGCTCACTGCACATCGTGTGTCGACACGTTGCGTCGCGTGGCGTGTTAAATAATGTGTTTCCGGCTTTATACCCGTACCGCAACCGCACGTTTTATGTCATAATACGTCATAGAAGTAAGGATGATTTTCACTTGTAGTTGGAATCACAGACTACTTAAAGATACTACGGATACTACGTATGTTGGAATCGGTCGAATCGCGTCGCATCGCGTCATAGGGAGGCTCTGGGCTGGTTGATAATGATCAGTCCTGCAGGGGCAGGGCTATTGGCTAACTTGATATCAGATATGTGTTCTGTGAACTTGATAGTCACTGACCAGTGGATAACCACTGAACTTGGAAGGCTTGATACCTGTTATGCGGCTAAGTTGAGGAGTGGAGTGCCATAAGAGCGTTAGAATAGTTGATTTTATGGAACATTTACATTTATCAGTTTCATTGCAAATGCAAAAACCAATACGTTTACCTACCAGCTATTTGATGATCACCATAAAGACATCGAGATAATACGCAATAGCTCAGCTGGTCAGTCCATGCCCTAAATGGTCTATGGTCTTTATTTAGTCTGTGGCGGGGTTGCCAGCATGGGAGTTTCCCCTTTAAAGGTGAACGCAGACCTTGCCACACCGCAGTCTCCGCAGTCCCCGCATTACGAAAATTTTGTATGGTTCTATGAAACCTCGCACACTCACCCGCATCGCAGTAGCCGCAGAAGCGGTAAGAAAACGATAACTACGGGAACTGCGGAGACTGCGGTGCGGCTAGGTTTGCGTTCACCTTAATAAGGGGATAAAAAATAAGGTCATTACAGTCTAAATAATCCATAGAAAGTTTAATTTTATTATAAGTAAATATTTTACTTTCAATTTTAGTTTTTAACCGACTTCTAAAAAAGAAGGAGGTTCTCAATTCGGATGTTTGTATTTTTTTTTTTTTTTTTATGTTTGTTCGGGCATAACTCCCTCGTTTAACAACCGATTTGAAAAATTCTTTTTTTGTTGGATAGGGTATACTTCTGGAATGGTCCCATTAAAATTTTATCAAAATCGGACTAGCACTTTTTGAAATATCAACAAAAATCAACAAAAACCTAAAAAGTTTTTAACTTTGTCTACACATCTTACTCCGAGGTTTCTGGTCCGATTTCGATTATTCTTTTTTTGTTCGATACAGTATATCTGCCATTCGGTCCCATAAAATTTTCATTTAGTTTGGTGCAGTAGTTTTTATTTTTGGTAGTTCTCATTGTGTACATACATAATCGGCGTTGTTATTACCGGTGCTATGGATTACAACATTTTAGTGCACATGTAAGAAAATATTATGTATTTGACAATAATTTGGGTTGAATAGTGAAACTAAAAAGGATAAAATAAAAAACTTTTTCAAAAAAAAATGTAACCGACTTCAACACAACCACAAAAAAAGTTCAAAATAACCTACAAAAAAACTTCTCTTTCGAAAGTCGGTGACAAAAAGTCAATGAAATAAAAAATAAAGTCACCGACTTTCGAAAGAAAAGTTTTTTTGTAGGTTATTTTGAACTTTTTTTGTGGTTGTGTTGAAGTCGGTTACATTTTTTTTTGAAAAAGTTTTTTTTAAATGTAGTTTTGTTTGTAAATTATGTTTACTGATATCCGAAAACACAAAAGGAAAACCGTATTTTTATTAATTTTATTGATTATAAAAAGTCCAAAATATCACTATGCAACATTTTTGTGAGTTGGTAACCCTCGTCTGTAAAACGCTGTCATGATGTCTTCTGTCAACTGTCATTTTTGTTGTTGTTTCTGTGAAATTCTGTGCATTTTCTGTGGTTGTTTCTGGCGCATTGTGAGAACTAGAAAAGTGATTTAGATAAACTTAATCAAAGCAAAACTTAGCTATTGATTAACGCTTATATAAAAGTGTTTTCTCTTTTATTATTCAAATTGAGCTGCTGCAAATATGGCTTTAGCTCTTCAGAGACGAGCTAATGTAAGTATCTATTTGGGAAAGTGAAAAAATCTATCCGCTTCAATTCCTAAGCTGCGTCTAACTAAACGGGCAATATTGTTACTGCTAAATGTGGCTACAGCATTTCCGATTAGCTCAAAAACATTTTCAATATTTCACCATCATCATACCAAAAATGTGTAGATAAATGACCGGGCCATGCTCAAAATATTGCGTAGACGTGCTGCAATTGCATTGCAGCCACATTGCCCAGAAAAACGTTTTAGACAAACCTTTACATAACAAAGATTTTCTTAGGAAAGAAAAATCCGATCCGCGGGCAGGATTCGAACCTGCGGCCTTCGGATTTAGTACATCCGACGCTCATTTCCAACCGAGCCACCGAGGATCTTACCTGCCGCGGCGAATTCTTCCTTCCAACGTCACCATGAGACGTTAGAAATTGAAGGAAGAATTCGCCGCGGCAGGTAAGATTGGAAATGAGCGTCGGATGTACTGAATCCGAAGGCCGCAGGTTCGAATCTTTTTCGCAGGATTTTTCTTTCCTAAGAAAATCTTTGAATTTTGCTACGCATGCGTTAATGCGTTTAATATTTATAAAATACTTTACACAACAATTTAAAAGAAATGCTGTGCAATATTTTCCTGCATTTTTATAGCTTTTTTTTTTGTTTTAATTTGACCCTTACTAATGTAATTTTGAAATAGACAAATCCCAAAGTTTCTTTCGGATTCATAGGATTAGGAGAAATACTAAGGGTGAGGGAAATCATGTGAAGGGCTTAAATTTATTTTCGAGCAATAATGATGTCAATGAAAGTCAAAGTTAAAAAGTATTTAAGATCAATTTTTTTGCACCGTAGTGCCGCCAGTTATTGCTAACAAATAATTCAGGCCCGTATAAAGTTTTAATAACTGCATTATTTTATTTATTTACTGTTCCAGGTACGATTGCCACCCGAAGTAAACAGAATACTTTATGTAAGAAATTTACCATATAAAATATCTGCTGAAGAAATGTATGATATTTTTGGAAAATATGGTGCAATCAGACAAATACGTGTGTAAGTAAACCAGTATAATGTAATATATATTTTTTATTCAAGTTACTAATGTGGCAACTTTGTTAAAATGATGTAAGTCATTCTCTAAAGTCTGAGGTATCAGCATAGACCTATTGCTACACCCACATTCTGCCAGTAATGTGTGGATCCCTTCACAGTGTTGATGTTTTTGTAAAACAAATCATAGTTGGGGAGCCCAGGAAGGGATTTTTGCTGTGATTCCAGTGCGTCAGATTATTATAAGGGAGAATCCTTGCACCCTTTAATGTACCTGTACCAAGTATCAACCCTTCATCTGGTGGGGTTTGTTTGGGAGAATCCGTGAGATTAGTAAAAAAAAATCGATCCGTAGAAATACTCGAGCGCGTCAGAGAAAAGGTAGATTAATTAGGTTCGGAAGAGTGTATATTTCAATAATCTGACAATTTGAGCGTGGCATTAGGAAATGAGCGAGTACTAAAGTTGTAAAAAAAAAACGTCATTTTGAAATACTCGAGCGCGTTTCATTTTTTTTAAAAATTGAAGTTAACACTGTAAAAATCATACTCACTAATAATCTGACGTTTTCCATGTGGCGATGTCGGTAGAATCGTGGAGAAAAGGTGAACTACCAGTTAGTTCGCAACTATCGGTCGTGATTCAATGTCCGCCATCTTCGATGGCGAATTGGCGATCATTGATTGTCAAAATGATCCGCCATTTATTGAATTAATTTGTTACAAAAAATGTGATAAATGAAGAACCGCTCTACTGATTTTGTGCAAACTTCACATAAACCATCTACTAAATAGTCCGAACAAAGCCTAAACATTTGGTTTGGATAGGTGAGCCAGTTCTTCAGTTATAAAATTACAACGAAAAAAAGAGGCATTGATTTCGTGTTATGTGAGGATCATTTCATTGTATGGGAAGAAAAATGTCTGGGCAACAGAAGTGGGTTAAATCTAATGAAATACTGACTACTACAAATAAACTTCATGCTGTTAGAAGAAACTTTACTGTACTTTTGACCAACTTCTTCTGTCCAGATATTTTCCTTCCCTGTTCCCATACAATGAAATGATCCTCACATAACACGAAATCAAATAACATCATAAAAAATATAAGTAATTTTGTCATTCATACAATTTGTATGACATAATACATATTTTGCAAAATTTGACCAACTTCCGCCGTCCCGATTTTTTTCTTCCCATACAATGAAATGATCCTTACATGAAACAGAGTCGAACGGCATTAAAAAAAAATGGTCAATTTCACGAATTTCTGTGGACAGCTCACACTTGACGAAAAAATAAAAAATGCTTAAATAGTCAACATCATAAAAAAGCTAATGTTTCCTAAGAAAGTTTTCTCGTATCTCTTATGGATTCGGATTTCCCCCTTTTGGCCAATTTAAAAGAAACACCCTGTATATAGATACATATATAGATAGATGTAACTAAACACTGACCTTGGCACCCATTTAGATTTCACTTATTTTGTCCGTGAAGTCAACAACCAAGGCATAAATCATAATTGTACTTGGCTCTCATTTCACATTTATGTTTTTGTTGGGATTTTAATGATGTAGATGGGTTTCTATTCGTAATTAATACATTGAATTGAATTTTATACATTTTTTATACGTGAATGCAGTTATCTTGTTTATTTTCCTTTAAGGTGCTCAGAATAGCGATATCCCTCCAAATAATTGTCAGATTATTATTCAGGAGTACTATGATATCAACTTGAACCTCTTGCATAAAAATCTGACGCGCTCGAGTATCTCGAGATTACGTTTTTTTACAGATAGAAATATGAATTATTGCTTTGTGCCACATCCAAATCGTCAGACATTTTAATACGACACTTTTTAGGGTTTACTTTACATACACTTTGAATATCTGACGCCCTCGAGTAACTTTTTTTTTTTTGGAGTTTCAACCGCTTGCCACGGACAGCCCCCTCGAGTTAATCGTCAGATTAATATGTATTGGTTATCAGAAACATAAAGCGCGTTTACACTATAAATATCTGACGCGCTCGAGTACTTCTGTACAACTGTTTTTTTACAGGTTTAAAACTGTTTACACGCTCTCCCCCCCACTAAAATAGAAAACTTGCCAGAAACTTTTTTCTTTTTAGAACATAATCTTTCAAATCCAATAGGTCGCCATGACGCTCGAGTAACTGCAAATTTAGCATCCTCGGCTCCCCTACCATCAGTTTTATTCAAAAATTGAAATGAAAACCTTTTTGTAATCAACCAAAACAGACTCTGAACTCAATGCTGCCAACTAGAAATTCAAAGTGTAACCATGAATTCACCAAATGAATCTAGACCTGCTACCTAGAGTAAACAAAAATACTGTTATGTACAGACAAAAGCACATCAACCTACTCCACATAGGGGAAGGTTAATGTTCAATTGATAAAGTCAGTTTTGGGTAGGTTGACCTGCTGGCGTCTGTACACTACATTGATATTACTGGGAGATCTATCAATAAATCAGTTGAAGTGTTTCCTTGCGTATGACGACATCAGCGCTGCAACCAATCACAGGTGGTTTCGTCGCAGATGAAATATAAAAAATACTAAGATTTATCTGATTCTTTGTATATATCCAGATACAGACTATTTCTCAGAAATTCTGTTAATTATATTTACAATAACAACTCTTTTTTGCAGAGGCAACACTCCAGAGACGAGAGGAACAGCTTTCATAGTTTATGAAGATATTTTTGATGCCAAAAATGCATGTGATCACCTTTCAGGCTTTAATGTTTGCAATAGGTATCTAGTAGTATTGTACTACAGGTCTAACAAAGCCTTCAAAGGAATGGATATTGAGAAGAAACAGGAAGAGATAGACGCATTGAAAAAGAAATATGGTATTTCAAGTGAGGACCTTCGTAAATAAATTGTATGAATCATTATTGAAGTTTTCTTTTTCCATCATTTATTCATGAAAAATTAATATGGTATTGCCAGTAAGAAACTTCGTAAATAAATTGTATTTAAAATCATTACAATAGGTTGTTTTTTTTTACCATCCTTATTATTGCTGTAGCAATATAATTCAGTTAAGTTTTTAACACAGCGCACCTTTATGCTCGGGCTACACGAGGCTAGTTTTCAAGCTAGGATAGCAAGCTAGTGTCAATAAGCTAGCAAGCTAGTACTTCTGGCTTCATGTAGACAAAACTAGCTTCATTTCTAAGCCAGTTGACAAGCCAGGACAGTTTTTTAATAGGATGGAGTTCTATTTTTTAGGCTAGTAGCGCCCCCACTACTGATTTTACTATACTGGCTTGTGTACTAGCTTCATGTGGTCGGCGAAGCTAGTTTTCAGTTGACTCGCGTAAGCGGTAACCATGCGTTTTGTTTGTTTTTCTCCGCGACGTGTTTTTTAAATTTTAAGATGCCCAAACTAAGTAATACAAATACTCTTATACTAGCCTTAATCTTCGTTGGGAAGTTCTTCCAAAATTAAAGCAGATGATCCACGTTCATCTCTTCTTAAAATCCACGGCCTTGTCCATACCCGTTTTTTCAATAAAATTCATCTTGTTCGTCTAGTGCGAATTGACACAGTTTTTTTAAGTACGTAACTGTTTCAGTCGAATGTTTTTTTTTCGCGTGCAGTTCATTTTGGACGTGTGGTCACCTCGGTCACAGCAATAATGCTTGAAATAATACAGCCTCATGTAAACAGAACTAGCTTATTCCAAGGTACAGCTAGCCAAGTGGTCAATCTTCAATGTTGAGGCATCCGTTGAGGATGATGATGATACTTTTATGACTAGTACAACCATCTATTGACAAAAAACAAAAATATAAATTATTTTAATTTCATATACATAAGTGAAATGTAATTAAAATAATTTATATTTTTGTTTTTTGTCAATGGGTGGTTGCACTAGTAATAAAAGTATCGGGCGTCATTATCCTCAACGGATGCCTCAACATTGAAGATTGACCCAAGACAGTTTAAAAGAAAACTTATCTTGCTATCCTAGCTTGAAAAAAACTAGCCTCGTGTAGCCCGGGGATTAATGAGAAACCGTTAGGTATTAAACGAAAAAACTCAATTTTACACAGGAGCAAATAACATTTCTAAAATTTTAACAACACTAGGTCACACCCATTTGAGCCACCCCGCACCGCCTCCCACGGCGTCCACTCGTCGACAGGTGGTCCACGGGTGGACGCTTCGTTAACGTCGCGCAGTCCACTCGGGACCCACGCGTTGGCAATGTGTAGTTAACGCAAGGCAAGCATGCGAGCAGCGAGTTGTCACCGAGTGGTTCACCCGCCGTCCGCGCTTGAAGGAGGATGGTGGTGCGGGGTGCCGGGTAGCTCTAATGAGATGTGGCCTTTATTCGAGCCGCCTGTCGCTCCGCTCACCGCTTAGACCAAAGTCGTGAACAGACTGTTCTCGTTGGTCATGCGGTAGGTCAGGACGCCGCGCCGAGAGGGGTCCGCGATTGCGGCGTACCATGAAATTCAACCTTAGGGTGGCAAACCATTTTTTAAGATGACCGCCGTACATAAAGGCAAACTACCTCACGCATTAGAAGACCAAAATCATCATGACAAGTGACTGCAGGCTACTAAGTAGAAAACCAAAATCTATGTCGTATTTGGCCGCATGACTTGTATTGGCTTAGTTTCTATATACAACTTAGTTGCCATTGACCATGAGCGTGGTTATCTAATGTGTGAAGTTGCTTCGACTTGATTTTTGTTTTTTACTGTAGAGAAAAAATAAAAAAATAATATTAAAAAAAGAGGAGATTTCGGCGCCCCTCCCGATCCTCGCGCCCTAGGCTGCAACCTAATAAAATTAGCCTAAGGCCTAAGCCATCAAGCCCTGCTCGTTGCTGATATTAAAAAAAAGAAAACATGGCGGGCGACCGATAGGGGCGATAGGTGTCCAAAACCCCTTTTACAAAAACTTTTTTTTTTTAAATAACCTTTCCCTGCCTAACCTTTCCCAACTATATTGTGGGGTCGGTTTCCAGTCGAACCAGATGCAGCTGAATAGCAGTATTTTACAACCCAAGTAACTGGGTAATACGATGCCGCATGGTAAGGTTGCTTTTCCACCAGAGTTGTGCTATGCGCTACGCCAGCTATGGGTCTCGTCTTCCTTACTATCGATACATCGCATAGTTGGAACTGCGCATCTTCCTCGCGCAACCACTTTGCGGCGGCGCATCTTATTAGCAGCACGTCTTAGGCCGTATACAGAAAGAAAGCTGGAAACTTATATGCGCTTATCGGCGCTTGACAGCGCTGGTAACCCGCGCAGGAAAATATATGAACGCGCGCCGATAAGCGCTGACCGGCGCCGACAAGTACCGACAAGCTTCAAAACGCGCTGGTCAGCGCTGGGCGCTGCCATTTAAAATTAATAAACAAACCTGCTTCCTTTGTGTATGTAGAACGTACCAGCGCTGACAAGCGCCGGTAAGCGATTATAAGTTTCCAGCTTTTTCCAGCTTTCTTTCTGTATACGGCCTTATGCGGGTTGCAGACCAAGAGCTAAGCTAAGTTAGTTTAGCTTAGCTCGCATAGCTGACGCAGTTTTCCATACTTGTGTGCAGACCGCAAACTATGCGAAGCTATGTGAGCTTACTAAAATATGCGAAGCTAAGTTAGTTGTGTATGCCGGATGCGCAGCTACACGAGCTAAGCTAAGCCCCTCCTGCTACTACCCCGCACACCCTTTGCACATCCTTCGCCAGTGCTATCCAGTGTTTGACTGAGTTTTGGCGCTTAGCTGTTGGTGTGCACGCAGAGGCGGCCTTACCCATTGCGAGGCCCCGGGCGGCAAGTCTTTGCGAGGCCCCTTGCCCTTCATTTAAGAAGTATGTGATGCGAAAGTAGGTTTGGTTGTCATGTTTGAGGACAAATGCTAAAGTTATACAATTAAGGGCTGGTTTTTCAATTGTCAGTTAACCGTTACCTGAGGAATAAAAATAACGGTATGACATATTTTCCATAGATAAGCTGTCAAACCGCCATTTTTATTCCTCAGTTAACTGTTGAGTGGAGTGGTTTGGAGTGGAGTGGAGTAGAGTAGAGTGGAATGGAATAGAATGGGATGGAATGGAAAGAAAGAAAAGGTTTTTATTTCTAGAAAAGGGATGGAATGGGATGGAAGCGGATGGAGTGGAATGGAGTGGGATGGAGTGGGTTGGAGTGGGATGGAGTGGGATGGAGTAGGATGGAGTAGGATGGAGTGGGATGGAGTGAGATGGAGTGGGATGGAGTAAGATGGAGTGGGATGGAGTGGTATGGAGTAGGATGGAGAGGGATGGAGTAGGATGGAGTGGGATGCAGTGGGTTGGAGTGAGATGGAGTGGGATGGAGTGGTATGGAATGGGATGGAGAGGGATGGAGTGGGATGGAGTGGAATAGAGCGGGATGGAGTGGGATGGAATGAGATGGAGTGAAATGGAGTGGGATGGGGTGGGATGGAGTGGGATGGAGTGGGATGGTGTGGGATGTAGTGGGATGGAGTGGGATGGAAAGGGATGGAGTAGGATGGAGTGGGATGGAGTGGTATGGAGTCGGATGGAGTGGGATGGAATAAGATGGAGTGGGATGGAGTGGTATGGAGTAGGATGGAGTGGTATGGAGTAGGATGGAGTGGGATGGAGTGGTATAGAATGGGATGGAGAGGGATGGAGTGGGATGGAGTGGAATAGAGCGGGATGGAGTGGGATGGAGTGAGATGGAGTGGGATGGGGTGGGATGGAGTGGGATGGAGTGGGATGTAGTGGGATGGAGTGGGATGGTGTGGGATAGAGTGGGATGGAATGGGATCGAGTGGGATGGAGTGGTATGGAGTGGGATGGAATGGGATGGAATGAGATGGAGTGGGATGGGGTGGGATGGAATGGGATGTAATGGGATGGAATGGGATGGAGTGGGATGGAGTGGGATGGGGTGGGATGGAGTGGGATGGAGTGGGATGTAGTGGGATGGAGTGGGATGGAGTGGGATGGAAAGGGATGGAGTGGGATGGAGTGGTATGGAGTCAGATGGAGTGGGATGGAGTGGGATGTAGTGGGATAGGGTGGGATGGAATGGGATCAAGTGGGATGGAGTGGAATGGAGTGGTATGGAGTCGGATTGAGTGGGATGGAGTGGGATGGAATGGGATGGAATGGGATGGAATGAGAATGGGTGCTCTAATCCAGTACCTAGCAATTGAATAGTACTGCCTTTGAACGACAGAGGGCGTTTATTACAAACACGTCAAATATTCTTGAAAAATCTAAATAAATTCTAAATATAGGGTTTATATGAAAACGATATGTTAAACGCTTCGCACAAAAAAATACATTGTTAAATTCCGACATCCACGCGAACGAAGTCGCGGGCACAGCTAGTAAAATAAAATAAAATTGACAACGGCAATCTCAACTTTGTTACCACTCAGTAAAGCAGTATAATTTAACTTCTACTACTATTCTAACTGAGAACTGATAGAGCCAAAGCTGATGGCGCCGACGATCATATTTAGGTCTAGCAATTCCGCTTCTCGCGCGAGGCCCCGTAGTTGCATTATAACTTGATTACTTTTTATTTCTAACTGTGAACAGAAAGAGGCAAAGAGGCCTCGCAAAGCGATCTTATCATCAAGTCATCAAAAAAAGGAGGCCTCGCACGCGGTGACCCACACGACGGGCTTAAAAAAAATCCCAAATCTGCGCGAAATTTTTCATCCTCCATCAAAGAAAAGGGCCTCGCGGATGCGTCTTGCCCCCTCCAAGATTCTGTCTCGCTACGTCTCTGATTGGGCAAACATCATAAATAAGTCGGAACTACCGGATTTAACCTAAACTAGCCGCACGTTCAGGCGACAAAATTATTGTAAGTACTAAATAAAAGATTTACAAAATTAACCAACTCTGAGATGATAAATTAAAAGAATAGATGTTTTGATTTTTTCTAAAACTAAAATCTTATTTATTTTACCGTTATGTTATAGCCTTAATGAGTAGTTAGGCTACAACATAATTAATTAAACAAAATCAAAAGTTTTTAATTAAAGTTTTCCTTGTGCTTGGTTTGTTGCGCGAGGCCCCGGGCGGTTGCCCGGTTCGCCCCCCCCTAAGGCCGCCACTGTGTGCACGCTATTTATTTCTAGCTTAGCTTAGCCTAGCTTGCTTTGCATAGCCTAGTTTAGCCTTGGCATAGCTTAGTTTTCGGTCTGCAACCGGCTTTACTCGCACCGCTACATAGCTTAGCCTCAGTGGAAACGGTCACATAGTTTCATAGCTCAGCTTTTACATTCTCGCATTGCACATCTCTGGTGAAAAGGCACCCTCCTTTTTTATCATGTATCCCACCCAGGGCAGGGCGGGAGGGACTGTCAGACTCGTACTGACAAAAATCCACGGTGTCCTTCAATAGCCCTTTACGTTAGAGGGTCATCGTAATTCGATTAGTCTCGCAACCGGAAAAGCACCCATATACTGGTTGTCAGACTTGAATTAGCCTCTGACTGAGAGTAGCGACTGTCAAAAATCTACAAAAAGACAGCCGGGACCAACGGCTTTACGCGCCCATCCACAGTCCAACCTCGGCAAGCGCGGCTTTACCCGGAACACGAGTTCATATTTCATTCATTATAATAGATAAACGAATATTTGTTTTGAACAAATGCATGTAAATTGTTCAAGTTTAAGCAGCAGGTACAGTTGTTCGTCCGCACAATTCAAACCGAAAACAAAAAACGAATGGCCCAAGGGTGAACTCGTGCCAGCCTTCGATTTTCGACTCAAGAAATAAAAAACAAACTGAGATTACATGTTTATTTTGCATGTGCATGCATATTGGTACAATGCGTAAATGCTGGTAAGCTGGAATTGATTATAATGTAGGTAATTATTATAGATACTACAGTACTCATACTATTGATTACATCTGAAGTAGTTTCCTTGAAGTATTAAAACTACTTCTACTTATCTACTTCACGGGTAGTTATAGATACGTTTTAGTTGACACATCATTTATGGTAAAAAATAGTAAGTTATGTTTTAAACACTTCACAGACACAGAAAGATATCACATGGGAAATGTCTTCTGCCTACATTATATTTAAAATTGTTGTGTTTTGTATATTATGCTACTAATACATAGAGATTTATAGGAATCGTACAATAGTTACACACAATGGCTTATCAAAATCATCAAAGGAAGTGGAAACATGTCATTTATCTATACTTTTCCCTTAGTATTAAACTGATAATGTTGTTATAGGACTATTGTTGTCTTTTTTGTATTTTTTTAAGAGTATTTTTTCCACTTATTTAAATAATGATATTGCTACGAAATACCTACAGAACAAATGAGTACGTTTCAAGGTATAACAAAATATTCTTAGTTTATTTACAGATGTGGGTACTTTTTAGTTCGAATCACATTCTAATTCTCACAGGAAACAGCTCCTGACTGAGGTCTACAGAATAGTGATGTGAACATTTTCAACTATTTATTTTTTATTTATGGATTACTTTAGATATCACGTTTATTGGCTAGTTAATTAGCAGTTGCGTTTTCAATTCTGCTAAAACTGCACGGAATTTTGAATGTGGGCTCTTGTTTTGACCTGGCTAAATACTGTAGACAAAACGCGTTGGACAAAAAGATGCTGACAGATGCTGCTGATGTGAAAGACACAAGGGCGCGTACCCAAAAGACACAGTAAGGGCGCGTACCCATTAAGATCTATTCAGTATTTGAAAATTGGTTACTAAAATATTAGCCAATAGCGGTCACATTATGTAGTTGGTGAGTGTAGTTACATCTACAGGATAGTAAATAAAGCTAACGAGGTCGCACTGAAAAGTTACCTGAAAAGTTTCGAGTTGATTATAACTATACTTGTAATCCGCACGCGGGGTGCGAGTGTATTACAAGTATCCGCAAACAGGCTGCGTGTAACAATGGAAAAGTAACATTTTGAGCTTAAAAGCATTCCTTGAACAGCAAATTAACTCCTAGTTTCACATTGACCGCGACCAAACATTGTCACAAAGTCAAAACATGTTTCTAATTAGCTTAGAATTAGTATTGAATTTATAATAAATGAAAACTTACATCGAAAGAAGTCAATGAACGATGAAAACGTTGTATGTCACATTATTACAATATTTATAGTCAACATTAAAAGACCTTGTGCATAACAAGATCTTTGGGATGGTGCTTATTCCAAGATATATTCCGGACATGGTGTAGATCAAATCATCTTGTAGATATATCACGCGGATATATTGAAGATTACGATGCCGAGACGTGTCGGATTGCTACGATATGGTGGTGCTCGTATTATTTTTTCTACTTTAGTACGCGCTGCTTAGCTAAATTTTTTATATTTTGTCAGGACTTTTTTAATAATAAAAGTATGTAAACTTGAAGGACATGACGGTTCACGTACGTCAGGCATAACATTCTTCTGATCAACTCCATCAGACATTTCCAATCATTTCTCGCAAAAGCCTTTTTATCTGATATTTTTTATGAGATTGGTATATCACTACAGACAGGAATATTGTCATGATTGCAGGAATTTTAGAGTAAACCAAGTGGAGAAAAAATTGTAACGTTTGTCTTGTTAGTAAGTAAATTTTAGTAAATGGTGAGCTAAATTATCTAAAGTGACTTCATAATGGAATACAGTCAGACACTGAAAAGGTTAAGCACATTTATTAATTATTTTTTTACTCGAGCCGTGCATATGCCTTTTTTTTCTTGTCAAGAAGGGCATTTGCCTCTGCCTAAGAAAAAGGAATGTTTTTGAAATTGACTGAACCTTTTCGGTCTGTAACCTTTAATTAATTTATAATTACTTAGTAGGTATAGAACGTCGTCTTTAAAATGGCACGCCCGTCACATATTCAATGCTATGAATTTGAATGCAACAACAAGTTGAGGGGTTCGCAACTTTATGATAATTAAGCCACGTATTCACTGAGCAACAATTGTTTATAAACTCTGTTTCAGAAACAAAATCTACGTGTTTCTGAAACAAATCATTTTGTTTCAGAAACATAAATAATTTTGTTTCTGTAACCACTACGTGTTTATCGGTATGTTTCGGGGCTCCCCACTTGCGGCGGAGTTTCAGAAACTGTGTATCCGAAACACTGTTGCTCAGTGATTACATGGCTTTAAGATAACTTGTATTTGTTTCAGAAAGTAAAGAGTCTGCAAAAACATAGCCTTGTTGAATCCATAACTCAGTCTGTTATCCTCTCTCATAATAACAAAATAAACAGTGAAAAGTACAATAAAGAGTAGTCTGTTACACCTTGCGCATTACAAACTTAACACTTTTTCATAAATAAAGTTAGGCTGCCGATGAGAGACGAGCTCTACCTTCAGCTACCAATTGTTTGTTTAAATATATATCTTCATCCGTGGACGTATCAATCAGGTCGAGCGTTAGTAAAGGTTCGTTTGGATTTAAGGGATCCTTCCCGACGTCTTTGCAAATGCCAACAAATTGTTGCTCTACACATAATTCTTGAAATCTAATGCAATCTTCTACAGTCCAGTCCTGGTGTAGTGGCCAAACATCTGAAAAAATATAAAAAACATATTTTGACAATTCAATTTTTTAGATGTCAGGACAAAGTCGGACCGATACGGCAAGTCATAATATATAATGTATTATCGTCTATAAAACAACATAAAAATTAAGTTTGTTGTTTGGCATACTATAGCAATTAAATGTTTTTGTTGGAAAAAAGAAGGAGCATGGTAGGTATATATAAATAAACCCAAGTCCAACTTTTGTTATTACTACTGATAGGACACAGACCTCCTCTCTGTGAAGCAGAGTAGGACTAGTATTACTACTAATTCTAGATAAATAATGAATAGTTAGCTTATACAATAATTTCGATATTTTTTACGGGTATGATTTAAGCTACCGCAAGTTTAATTAGTTGGTTAGTGTCTCCTAAAAATAGAGCTTGCCCCCAAAATAATAGATTTGTCACCAAAATGTGGTCACCAAACAATATAAAATCAATTCCATAACAAATCACGAAACACGAATCAAGAAATAGGGTCTAAGTACCTAACAAATGTTTTTGTATGCAATATAATAAGTATTTCAGCAAACTAATTTATGCTTAAATATACTTAAATTCGGCGGGTGATCCTCCCTGATCTGAGGCCAACAAACTAATTTAAAGAGATCACCAATATATCATAAATTGTCAAAATTTCATAAAGTTCCAAACAAAATTTAGGGTTGTCGTCATCATTGTTTCAACATTTTGTTTATTTTGGTACTGATTACCACGTAACAAGGAAGGTCAACGGAGCCCCGCTTCACAGGGCTCCTATTTCTGCGTGCAAAGTTTAAAGTAACCTAATACGAAGGGGATGGCGGTGTCTTGACCCCGCCATCTCCCTCTTCGGATCTAACCGGGCTGGGGGTGCAACAAGTCCCGAGCCCGCTTCGCTCGCTCTTGGATCCCAAGTTCTCCTAAATCAATACCAATCGTGAAGGCAAACAATCAAAGTCCAGAGGACCCATCGTTGAGGCCGGAAAGCGCGCCAATTTGTCTCCACGCCTTTGAGCATATTTTCATTAAAATTATAAATATGTAGATGTATTAAATTGGTAACAAATATATTATTATCTAAACGAATTCAATTGTAACTACTGTGGTGGTGACAAAATAACAAATTAAAGGATTCGCAGTCAGGGATCGGTAATCAATACCACAATTTTATTGGTAATCCATCTGTTATTTATACGCATATTAACATTAATTTGATCATTCAATCCTGGGAACACTTTTTGTTTATCTGAGAGCGAAAATATTTCGTGGTGATATGATAGATCTATTTATTAGGTGATACAACTTGGTGACAAATATTTAGTGAAAGAAAATATAGTTCCCATTTTTTACGTTCTTACCATATAATCGAGCTTTTATGGCCTGAGGTGGTAGAGAGCGTGCCAAAGGAGCAGTAACAGGTATAGGCCGCAACTCTTTGGTGGCGAATAATGCCAAATCCCCGTAGTCACAAAAATAGACAGAAACCATCTCCGCGGAAACAGTTCCGGCCACCGTAACTCTATGAAAAACATAAAAAAAAATCAATATTAGTGACCTCTTCTACAGGCTGAATATCACAGATTAACTTTACGCTTCGTTAATATAGTATTTTAGAAATACGTGCGCACGATTTTGATAAAAAAAACTGACTTATCAAATGTCACATAATTGAAACTAATAATAAATAATAATATTCCACAACTATCACACAACGCCATCTAGTCCCAAGCTAAGCATGGCTTGTGTTACGGGTACTAGACAACTGATAAACATACTTATATATTTCTAAATACATACATATTATAGATAAATTACACCCAGACACAGAACAAAAAATGATCGTGCTCATCACACAAACATTTGTCCTGGGTGGGAATCGAACCCACGACCCCCGGCATAGCAGTCAGGGTCACTAACCACTAGACCAACAGGCCAGTCAAGTTGATGATAACTTTCGTTTAAAGAGTAGATAACCCAGCAATAGAATAGGCGCAAGCGGGAGGATACAAACTGGCGCGACAGTATTAAACTCGAATTCATACTAATCCGGAAAAAGATTATCACAGCGCATTCTATAATCGTATTATTTTGTTTATTAACAGCTATGCAAAATTTTTAATTAATATTATGTTGTCTGTTGTCATTGTGTTACTAAAATTTTTATTTTTTTTTAACTTGGTAAAATCATCAAATGAGTCCTCCCACCCCGGGCAGGGCGGGAGGGACTGTCAGACTTCTACTGACTAAAATCCACGGTGTCCTTCAATAGCCCTTTATGTTCCGGGGTCACGGTAAGGAAATAATCCCGCGACCCCGGCAGGCTTTGGCCCTCTGAGAGGGGGCCCCGTCATTATGCTGACGCTCTTTGAGGCGCGCGTGGGACACAACGCGCAGTCGACCCGGGCATGGTCCATGGTCGGGCAGTGAGTTGCCCTTTACTCGCTGCCCGTATGCCCGCGCCTACGGTGGCCGGAGAATCGTCTTGCGACGTCCGTCGCCGTGGGCGTCCAACACCGCGGTTGGGGCGGAGGGAGGACTCTGTCCTCTCTCGCGCGCGGCGCGCCTCCTCCTTCGCGAGCATTACTGCTTCGCAGAAGGAGGCGACCGCATCCCACTCCGTCTCGCCTGCAGCTTGGCCGCAACCAATGCCGGGCGCGAGAGGTCTCCGCCTATCGCAGCCGTGAGGACACGTCGGTGCTCCGCCCAAGCTGGGCAGTCTTGCACCGTATGCTCCACCGTGTCCTCCGGGCGACCTTCGCAGTGGTGACACCCAGACGTTTCCTCCTTCCGCATTAGACACAGGTACCTCCCGAAGCACCCGTGCCCGGTGAGGACCTGCGTCAGGCGGAAAGTAAGGACGCCATGACGTCTCTCCAGCTAATCCTGAAAGAGGGGTCTTACCGCCGCAATTGCGGCGTGCACGGATTGTGTTACTAACATAGGAATAAGTTATTGTACAGGCTCTGGTGCCATTATTTTTGGTTTGAAATGCTCGGAAAAGTTTGTACCTGTACCAAGATGAATCTTTATCGTAGTACACTGTGTATAGTTCTCCACTAGCTGGATTGACGGGTGCATCCAACTCGGACAATTTGGGACATTCTGTTTGTAACGACGCCATCATAGTTTGAAGAGTGTTTCGTGTACTATTCGGTTGTACCTGCAATCAAAAATGCAATGGAATCAGGTTGTTTATAACTGCGAAACTGATGATAAAAAAAAAACACTGGACAATAGGATATTTGACAGCATCGATAAATTGCAAATTTAATTCACCCGTCAGCTATATCTATTTTTACATATAATATAGTTCTATCTTTTGTGAGGACACCGTGAGCCTAGCCTTTCCTGAAAAAGAGGTCTTACATATTGCAGCGAGCCCGGATTACTAATAGTTTGTCGCGTACTGGCGCCTACCAGTGAAAACCTCCATATAGTTTCAAAATAAAATATAATACACGTAACAGAGCATTACTAACAGAGTTTGGTGATATTTCATATTGTAAGTGGAACCAAATAGACAACAAAGATTTTAATATTCCTTTTTGACTCACTGATGGAACACTTTGATCGGAAAGAGCGGAAACAAGTAAGCGGAAACAAGTAATACTATTCTTGCACGCGTTTTTGCAGTATAAAATACGAAAATTGACTTGTAACACCATTCTCTTAATTCATTTAGTATGCGAGTTTATATATTATGTTTGTAAACGCACCCACGATACTGGAGAAATTCGTAGTGTGGGGCAAAAAAACATATTAAGAGGAAACCGTTTTAAAACACCTTTTTTCTGTGTTAATATGAAGAGTTGCGTTGAACAGATAACTCACCACAAAGTTCCAGGGGTTGGCGGCCATGGCGATGTACACGTCGAAGCAGCGCCCGGGCGCCGGCAGCGGCGGCGAGGGCAGCGCGCAGCCCGCGGGCCGCTCCTCGCCCGCCAAGGACAGGCTGCGGAAGATACGCTCCTTCTTCTTATGGAGCGCCTCCACGTGGTTCGTATTATCTTTTTCGTCTTCTTTTACTTTCCCACTAAAAATTAAACGAATCATGTCCGAATTAAGACTACAGGGTTGCAAAAGCTTCAATGTGATATTCGGTTAATAGTGTTTCATATTCGTGCTCTGTGCTAATAAATATGGCATTCAGAATCCTGCAAATTATGTTGTTTGTAAGAAAACTTTTGATCGATTATAGGAAGACAGTCGCTTCTCGTAATAATTGCCGAGACACCTACATATCCATGCTTGGTGGCAAAATATTCAATTGACTGCATTAATTAATATAAAAAGTCATATAGTAACAAACTTAAAAGTTTTTATCGAACGTAATCGATTAAAACTAGTGGCAATTCAAATACAATGATCGGCACGAATCTTGAGCGCTGAGCTTCACCTGCGCAAAAGTGAGTAATTTGGTGGTATGAAGTGAGGCGCGGGGCGGGGAAAGTGCAGTGGTCCGTATTGGTCCGTAGCGTGCCGCAGCGCATCCATCGCGTTATAGCCACTACTCGGGATTCGTTTTTTACTCCTGTTGCACGTACAGTTACAAGCAATAACATGTAAACACTTAACAAAATTCAAACGCAAGTTACTCGTAAAATACTGATGATAACAGAACATCGCTTTTGAAAACTGCTTAGTGCTTAGTGTATACATACTACTGCTTGTGACTGTACCTACGACAACGAGTACACTTCCGACCAATTTAATTGACACCGATTTTAAATAAATATTTTATTCTTTTTTGTTAAAGATGTTTTTCATTTCATTAATGAATTGGAAATGAAATTCGAGGTCAAAATTGGAATCAAAGAAAGTACGTAGGTACTAGTGATGTTGCGAATATCTGATTTTTGACATTCGCGAATGCGGATGAGAATATTAAATTCCAATATTCGCGAATGCGAATGCGAATATTCAGTTTTAAATCAATTACGTTTGATAATTTAAAAAATACAAAAAAAGAACTCTTTTTAATGTAACTTTATAACTTTTTTTTTTTTAACTCCTGACTGTAACGAGAATGGAAAAAGTATGCAGGGTGATTTTTTTAACTGGGCGTGGATGGTAGTCCAAGAGCTACTGAACCCTGCGACTAACGGTCTTCCTGTAAGGTTAGAAATTTGTACCTAAACGTAATATTTATAGCATGCTAAGAGCAATAACGACGACCTGGCAGGCGTCAGCCGTGCACATCATTAGACAATTTATTTTTCAAAGTGTAAAAAAAATTGAAAAAAAAACTTGTTCCTGTAAGCTTAACAATTTGACAGGATGTAGTTTATTTATTGTAAATCTTAGAAAAAAAATGACAGGCGATTACAAGGTACGCAAGTATGTGACAGGCGAATTGAAAAGTGCAAAGTTGATGAGGAAAAATAAACTTTCTCCTGTAAGATCAAAATTATCTCGCGTTTGGCTGAACTGATTTTGATGCCGTTTTCAGAAAAGTGTGCGTTACATTCTGAGAAAGTTTTTAATATACAGGGTGAATTTTTCAACTGGGCGTGGATGGCTATCTCCGAAACAATGAGGAATATCGAAAAAAGTTGAAAGGAATTTCGAGGCCGATTTTGACGAAAATAAAACTGCATCGTTGAATTATAGAAAAATCAATAATTCTGGCCAGGAATCGAACCCGCTGATTTTGGAAAAAAAAATCACAGCCTGTATTATTACACCATTCGATAGTGTTGCTAATAAAGATCAAATTCTGGGAAGTAATCATATACGGCAAACTTTAGGAAAACGTATAATTGAAAAAAGAAACTGATGAATGTTCAAGACGATAACTGTATTCGGAACATAAATTAACCCTTTCTTCTTTGAAATAACGCTTATTTTTGTTCAACTCAATAATTTCGCATTGCTGAATACACTGGGATTGTTGAGACATCAAATCCACTGAATTACTGAAAACAATTATAAATAAATTATGACTCAGTAGAACATAGTAACATAGAAATATAGCAATTTCATGAAAATCTGCTATTTCCTTAAGTTTGCCTTATATGATCACTTCCCAGAATTTGATCCTTAATAGCAACACTATCGAATGGTGTAATAATACAGGCTGTGATTTTTTTTCCAAAATCAGCAGGTTCGATTCCTGGCCAGGATTATAGATTTTTCTAAAATTCAACGGTGCAGTTTTATTTTCGTCAAAATCGGCCTCGAGATTCCTTTCAACGTTTTTCGATATTCCTCATAGTTTCTGAGATAGCCATCCACGACCAGTTGAAAAATTCACCCTGTATATTAAAACCTTTCTCGGAATGTAACGCACACTTTTCTGAAAACGGCATCAAAATCAGTTCAGCCAAACGCGAGATAATTTTGATCTTACAGGAGAAAGTTTATTTTTCCTTATCAACTTTGCACTTTTCAATTCGCCTGTCACATACTTGTGCACCTTGTAATCGCCTGTCATTTTTTTTCCATGATTTACAATAAATAAACTACATCCTGTTAAATTTTTAAGCTTACAGGAACAAGTTTTGTTTTTCATTTTTTTTACACTTTGAAAATTAAATTGTCTAATGATGTGCACGGCTGACGCCTGCCAGGTCGTCGCTATTGCTCTTAGCATGCTATAAATATTACGTGTACAAATTTCTTACCTTACAGGAAGACCGTTAGTCGCAGGGTTCAGTAGCTCTCCAGCTATGGCCTTCTGAAACTAAGAGGAATGTTGAAAAACTATGAAAGGAGTCTCGAGGCCGATTTTGACGAAAACTAAAACTGCATTTTCACTTCACCAGAATTTGATCCTTGCTCCAGCTGGTTCGATTCTTGGCCAGGATTACTGATTCTTCTAAAATCCAATGATGCAGTTTTAAAATCGGCTTTGAGACTCCTTTCAATGTTTTTCGATATTCCTCATAGTTTCGGATATAGCCATCCACACCCCATTAAAAAATTCATCCTGTATAAGAGTAGCTGTAAGAGAGGCGTCAGTGAAAAAAAAACAGACAGAAACATGTTTATCTTAGCATGGTCATATTTATGATTAACTGTTGTGATTGATTTGATGAACATTAATGTTGACGAATGGCGCGATAAAGGCAGATTGAAAATAAGATGAATGGAGAGGACGACAAAAGATAAGAATGAATGGAGTGTGTGGAAGAAGGAGTACCAAATATTGGCATTTTTTCAGTCGTTCGTAATCGCAAAATATTCGCATGAATTTTGCGAATGCGAATGTCTAAAAATATGCGAATTTCCGCATGATGCGAATGCGAATATTCGTAACATCTCTAGTAGGTAAGGTACGTACTAGTTTTTAAGTGTTTTTAACAAACTACAAGAACTAAGTTAGGATTTTAAATTAGAAACAAGTAACTAGTAAGAAATTACGTAGGTAACTTAGAAAAAATAAATAATAAACTAAACGGGTGTGCATTTTATTTTATTATAAGTCGTACACTCGTTGCGCAAAGCGATCCCCACTCTTCTGCCGAGCGCTCAAGATCCGTGCCGGTATCTGTATCAATAATATCATTTGAGCGGTACCCTTTATAGAGTGAACCTCGCGCTCGCAGACGGTGGGCGTCCATCGACACTAGGTGTTTGGTTTCAGATATCCGATACATTAAGGTGATATTATAATATAACATTCCCTTAAATTTCGTAAAAGTTTTTCCATTTTATTGTTTACTAGCTGACCCGGTAAACTTCGTACTGCCTCAAAATTACCTTTAAAATCTTCCCTGGACTTCCATAAATAATTCAAAATCAAAATTAGTCAAATCGGTGCAGCCGTTCTCGAGTTTTAACGAGACTAATGAACAGCAATTGATTTTTATAATAGAGAAGATGCCTCAGTTCGGTCGGTTTAAAAATTAAAATGGTCGCCATTCGCGAGGTTTTGAGTAAGGCTTTTTTAAAGCAGATTTGTCGATAAAATGGACTAGCGCGCGACACAGCACGCGCGCGCCCAGCGGCAGCAGGGACCATTCAGTATAGGTATGGAAGGTGGCGACACTCACTGCTGCAGGTAGTCGTACTCCATGAGGATGGCGTTGTTGACGGAGGCCAGTATGTTCTGCGGGCCGGTCCTCACGAACAGCTCCACGGCGGGCGGCGCGGCCGCCTCGCCCAGCGCGCGACACAGCACGCGCGCGCCCAGCAGCAGCGCCCGCAGGCGACCCACCATGCCGGCCGCCGCGCGCTCCGCCGGACCCAGGCGGACCGCCAGCGCCTGTGACAGACACCGCCTCAAGTATTGGCATTCAATTTAGGTGTAACTTGTCTAATGAAACTGGTTAGCTCTAGTCAGTGTGATCGCACGAATATTCAAATATTTAGGGCGTAGCTCGTGCACACTTGTCTTCGGTGCGGCACCGACCAGCATGTAATGGCGGCTCCCCATTAGTGTCGTGAACCCCCATGAACTGGCGCGAACGAGAATGTGGATGGTTTTCGCGGGGTTCACGCGCGTTCGAGCCTGTTCCCCGATCAGTGTCAGTATTGTGCCGTGAATTCACGCCGCGAATTCTCGCCGTGAATTCTCGGCACAAGTCGTGCCCTCCACATTATCGGGATGCTCTCAGTCGTTCGTGAAACCTACCGCGAAATAATAATAATAATAAAAATGAGAATCAAGAGAAACGTATCTTCATAAAATGTGTCACCTATGATTGACCTATGCTGACTAGAAACCGAGCCAGAAACTTAGAAACACAACCACCATCTCCGGGCTCGTCTCTCAGCTCCGCCTCGCCGCCGCCGGAACCCAGCCCCATCGTGAACGCTGTGACACCGGCCGTGGCAGCTGCGTCGAGCTCCAGCGACGAGTATTTCTCCCCGCTAACGACACCACCACCTGCGCGCCGACGGGGAGGACACCGGCCACCGGAATGCTTCGGACCTCGAGGCCCACCGGCCTCTGATGGGGTCCCAGCTCCCGGCGGAAGTGTGCAGCGCATGCGATGGACTCAATCCATCAATGAGAACGTCATGCGCTCATACTATGGGGCTACAGAGGGAGGAAACAACCTGACCGCGTACCGTGTTCGGATCTCTCTCTGTTTCGGGTACTTGAGCCAGCTGTCAAAGTGTCGGCACAACGACTGTCGGATCAGGTGCGGGTCATCCAGCGTAACCGTATGTTGGACGACTCTGTACTTGATCGCTTGCGAATTGAAATGCAGAGGAACCATGTCATTGCCCCATCGCCGTCACAGGCTGTGGTTCCACAGTCCGACCAAATACACAATCACGCTGACGACGTAGTGAGCAATGACATGGTTACTAATGTAAGTATCCAGTGCAGTGAGGAAATGAGGAGTACTTTGGAGGGTGCGATTCGAGAGTATCGTTTCATGTCGCCTGAACTTAGGCAACGGTTACCTCGTTTGCCCATGCATAACAGAAACAGGATGCTGGTGGCTGTTCTGGATTCGCAGTTGTCAAACTATTTTAAGGCCAGGTTTTCCTGAGCACCGCAGGCATCCAACGCTTACCGCAGCGTCCGCAAGGACTAGCGGATACGTAATGAATTACGAAGCGCGATGACACGCGCGCCAAAAGTTGCTAAGTCTAGGTAGTAGTTACAGAGTAGAGCAAAGCAGTAGATCAACTTGAATTGATTAGTATAGGTACTACGTTTGTATGTATCATTTTTTTGTTGCGGTATTATTTTCATCATCATCATCAGCCTATCACGTTCCCACTGCTGGGACTCAGGCCTCCTCTCTATGAGAGGAAATGGGCCATGATCCACCACGCGGGCTCAGTGCGGATTGGTGGATGTCACATGTCTTCAAATTTTTGGTTCTAGGACATGCCGGTTTCCTCACGATGTTTTCCTTCACCGTTTTAAGAGCAGTGGTGATGAAATAAATTACAAAAAGTAATGCCCCTGGCGGGGTTCGAACCCACGACCTACAACTCGTAAGTCGGGACCGATACCACTGGGCCACCTCTGCTCAGTATTATTTTGAAACTATGATGTCTCCTAAGATATTTAAAGTGTTAATTGAAATCAAATGATGCCAAGGGCAATTTTGTTCAAAATGAAATACTTATGACGATTAACGTATTTATTTGGAAATAAGGATTAATATAATGTAAAACTACCTTCGCATATATTGCATTATTTTTGAACTTTTTTTTTTAACGTGGTAAAATCATCAAATGAGTCCTCCCACCCCGGGCAGGGCGGGAGGGACTGTCAGACTTTTACTGACTAAAACCCACGGTGTCCTTCAATAGCCCACAGAATAATTATAAGTTGGAAATACGTTTCATTAAAAAATTCAGGATCCTAGATAAATGCCGTTTGTATCCGACTATCATTATATTATAGCATAGCGAGTGCAGTGCGATGCGCGCTCGAATACAGACGTGTTGTCATAATTGTACGCACAGTGCGCGGCTTTAGCTGCTGCCTGACATTTCGCAATGAGTTCGCAACAACTTATTGCAAACGAGCTGTTGGCATTCATACAGAATAAGAAGAAGAAGAAGAAGCCTACTTGTCGCAATCAATGCATTACTGGACTGACAGGACCAAATATGCTGCTACATCCAGCGATACCCACGACGTTGCTGTATGTGTCCCGACTACATCACTCCACGAAGGTCGTGGTGTATGTGAAAGTGAAGACCAATTGGACCTTGAGGGTCGTGAAGTTGGAGCCGCGTATTATTACCAGCTTCAACTTATTTGTAGTGCGGGTCCCAACAAAACATCTCGACACGTACCTCAAGGAAGAGTTTTGGCCGAAGGTGTAGTCTACCGACGTTATCGCGGCAGACTACGCGACACCGCGCAGTGTAACACGACACCGTCACTTCGTGTGCTATAGTTTTAAGTTATTATTGTGATGTTTTATGTATTAGTTTACTGTTTATTTTTTATTTTTATTTTTGTATTGTAATTTATATGGGCCATTGATGCCTGAAATAAATGGAATAATAATAAAAAAATAATTAAGTTGGTGATATGTTCGTATCGCAAATAATTTTGGTATTACGTTTGAATGGAGAAATTTGTATTGTATAACGGGCTGGTATCCGCAACTCTACGAATGGAGAAATAGCTTTGCGCCGGAACCTTAATTAAATAGTAGCTAATGAAAGCTAATATTATTTTTTCTCTAAAAAGTAAACAATTTTTGTACAAGTAGCTAAAATTCGTTGAAGTTTAGTTGTGTTGTTTCGCATGAACCTAGCTCAGTAGAGCCACTTGGAATTTGGTCTTGAGATTTACTTGAACCTGGCTGCATAGACTTATAATTGACATTTTCTTTGTTTTCTTGCAATATTATATCGTCGTTGATAGTCCAATAACGCGTAACTAACATTGTTCAATTCCGCGTATCTACAAAAAAAGCAAAAATGAGATTTCGCGGCTGTAGGTAACTGATTGTGATTGGCGTCGACCTGTGCGACAAAATTTTGAATTGACCAATAAGAAGAGGAGTAAATCAAAAATAACAATACCGCGGATCTTTGGACGAACAAGTTTTGACACGAAAACCGCGTATTCGCACCAGTTTGTTTAGGAACGTGCAGTTTTTGAGTGACGCTCCAGTTAAAAATTGTTTTTACACAGAATAACTGGATTAATCTGAAGATAAGTATATCACACGTATTCTATATGTTATGCTAATTCAAATTGGGATATTTTTTAATTATAAAATTGTTAATCAATCTTTATTTTTGTTGGGCATGATTGTAAGTTTAATTCCGTCATACTCGAAGGTTCTACGCCAGAAGCATGGCACAGGAGTGTGGTTGTTATTTTCTTCAAAAAGGGTGACAACAACTTGTTGAAGAACTACAGGCCAATCTCACTTCTAAGCCATGTGTAAAAGCTGTTCTCAAGAGTCATTACGAACCGTCTCGAACGCAGGTTTGATGACTTCCAGCCTCCCGAACATGCCGGTTTCCGAAAAGGTTTTAGTACTATAGACCACATATACACGCTCCGCCAGATTATACAGAAGACAGACGAGTATAATCGGCCATTGTGTTTAGCGTTTGTGGACCATGAAAAAGCCTTCGATTCAATCGAAACCTGGGCAGTATTGCAGTCCCTCCAACGATGTCATATCGACTATAGGTTTAACGAAGTGTTGAAGTGTTTGTATAGGAACGTCACCATGTCCATCCGACTTCAGGAAGAGAGCACGAAACCAATCCAATTGCAGAAAGGCGTGAGACAGGGAGACGTTATTTCTCCGAAACTGTTCACGAACGCGTTGGAGGACGTTTTCAAGCTCTTGGAATGGAATGGACTCGGCATCAACATCAATGGCGAATACATCACTCACCTTCGTTTTGCTGATGATATAGTCATCATGGCAGAATCGTTGGAGCACCTCAATGCTATGCTCAGAGACCTCAGTATCGTTTCCCAACGGGTCGGCCTTAAAATGAACATGGACAAGACGAAAGTCCTGTCGAATGTCCTTGTGGCACCTTGGACGCAGATTGTTCAGTTAGGTAGGTCCAACTTCGAGAAAGAGGTCGCCTGAAGAATCCAACTCGGATGGGCAGCGTTTGGGAAGCTACGTGATATCTTCTCATCGAGAATCCCACAGTGTCTCAAGACAAGGGTGTTTAACCAGTGTGTGTTGCCAATGATGATTTATGGCTCTGAAACGTGGTCTTTGACTGCTGGCCTTTTAGAGAGACTGAGAGTCACTCAACGAGCAATGGAAAGAGCTATGCTCGGAGTTTCTTTGCGGGATAAAATCCGGAACATGGATATTCGGCGAAGAACCAGAGTCACCGACATAGCTCATAAAATTTGCAAGTTGAAGTGGCAATGGGCAGGCCACATCGCTCGTAGAACTGACAACCGATGGGGAAGAAAAGTTCTCGAGTGGCGACCACGGACCGGAAGGCGCAGCGTAGGCAGGCCTCCCACTAGGTGGACCGAGGACATCGTGAGGGTCGCGGGCAACGGATGGATGCAAGTGGCGAATTGTCGTTCGGCGTGGCGGTCTAAGGGGGAGGCCTATGTTCAGCAGTGGACGTCTTCCAGCTGATGATGATGATGATGATGATTGTAAGTTTAACTTTTTATCAGATAATTAATCTCTAAGTTAATTTGTTAAAAATATAGATCATTATTATAGGAGAGAGATGAAAAGATTGTATCTAGTTTTTTTATTAGTTAACGTTATAATTTTGAGACTGTTTGATTATTTTGTTCCTAATTAAAGAATTTATTTTGTTTAATAATTATGTATGGTTTTTATGTGATAATAATGTTAATAATCGCATTTTAGCAGCATTTATAATCTTAGTAAGTTTATAAGAGAAATAATGTTCCCTATTCATTTCTTCCAATTATGTTTTCATACTCGTTGATTGATATTTGTTTTTTTTTTAATATATACCATTTGTGATTGAACTGTATCATTTAAATACTTGATTTTGTTAAATAAATAATTGATTGAGGTTGTGGTATTATTTTTTCAATTTACAATTTCACGTAAGTACTGTCTATAATCCAAAATCGTTTCAACCTATACAGCGTAAGTGACTTAGTAATTAAAATATTGATAATATTGACTTCAAAATTAGTACATTACATGAAAGAAAACAAAATGATCCTCTACTCAAGTTCAGTCAAAGATCGGTCGATTAGTCTTTTAGGAAATTAGTTTTTTGTCTCTCCTGTAAAATCAGTGAAAGTGTAGTTACGCAGTATTTGACAGTGTTAGTTACGCGTCATTGGACTATCAACGACGATATCTCGTATGGGCATACCGCGAATTTGTCGCGGATCAACAATTTCAGGCAATAGACATTGCATATAAAAATCTATAATTTTTTTCTCCATCTTCATCCGCCAAAATTCGTCATCTCTTGAAATATTTTCTATTAATAGTGGATGATTTTCACCAGACCATATTCCAAAAATGCATTGTTTTTTTTCTGTAACATGGAGTTGACCCTGCACTTGGAAATACCAATTACTATTTTTATTTATAACTCTTATATTTTTTTTTTATCGAATTTATATATTTGGATTTTGTTTTCCTTAATAGCAACATCAATCCCTTTTTTAAATGCCGTTATTGGACATTTAATTTCTATTATTGTGTCGTTCCCGAAAATACCGTCGGGTGTAGCTCCAATAAATGGGTACGTTTTATCAATAAAAAGCCCACAGGGCTCGATCACGATATTTTCTTGTCGTTCTAGTTGTCGCAGTGCCTGATTTTCATTTTCCACGCCATGAGCCACTGACAAAATGTGAGATATATTTTTTTTATATAATAAATTTTTTACCGTTGGAGCAGTACTTCTGGACTGTTTTCTTTTACAAATTGTGCCAAAATTTGATGCTGTAACTATATTTTTCCTTAATTCAATCCAATCGCTGCAATCCCTTTGTAGGACAGTGCTTCTTTCAATATTGTGTCTATCATTTGTTAAGACTTTTAAATTGTTGAGGAAGCCTTGTTTGGCGTGTTCTAATTGAGATGGACTCATATCAGGAGCTGAACTTGTAGGCCCATAATTATGCTGTGCAGAAGTTCCTTCAAATTTTCTTATTTTTTTTGTAGGGTGATCTCTATTTAATTTTCTTTTTAGTGACCTCTTCTTCTCAATTTCTCTGACTATTCCTCTTGGACTGCTTCCAAGAATCGTTCTTTGGACTGATGAAACCGCAGATTCACTGTTAAAAGAAACTACAGCGGCTGAACATCGTCCTTGATAGCCCCGTCTGAGTGAAAAATTTATTCTTTTTCCACCTACAAATTTGCAAATTACGCTATTGAATCGTTCCACTACATTTGTATCCACATCTTCTATTAGGCTTCGAGATTTACTTGCTACAGTGGCGATGATGGCATTTAAACGGAAGTAAAAAAGAGAATTTTGGATTTCTCTGATTGTACTGTTGTAAAGATTTTTATTTTTTGAGCAGTTATAATCAAAACAAAGTCGATGATCGCCATAAGCGTGAGCCACCGAATTTGTAATGTCTTTATAAAGTAAATTTACAGCAACATTTTTAGAATTTAGTGCATTTTTGTGAAATTTTATTGACTTTACGATAAATTTTCGCATACTCATTACTTTCTCATTTGTTAGTGTTTTTCTGGCTTTTAGTGGATATTTTGTTTCTTTGACTACCGCTCGTAATTTATTGCAGAAATTTCGTAATATATGATTCCTGCACTCAATTTTTTCTACGGTGTGGTTAAGGTGATCATATGGTTTTGCTTCTAACACTCTATTATAGGTAGATGAGTCTCCATCTCCAATCATTCTGGCATATATTATACCATACATATCAACTGATGATTTAAAACCTTCAGCAATTATGTCAGCTTCCATGGCACTAGAGGATCCGGTATAATTTTTGTAGCATGCGTGATCTTTAGGTGCCAGTCCTTGATTTTGAGCTCTGGCACAAACCAGGCAATATTTGTTCTTCACTCCTATATACAGTACTTCTCCGAAATTTTTGCCAATGATTGCTGCTGTCCCTGACATTGATCTATAGTTATGGCCATAAGACCTTAAACCCCATGCGCCATCAACATACACGTCTACGAGAGCCAATCCGTTTTTCATTCGACCTTCAGCTATGGCTGCTTCTTTCTCACGTTTGGCAGCCCTTTCCATACATTCTGCTGCGGTCTTTTCCCAATTTTCATAAACAAAATCTTGTAGACGTGTATAAAATTTTTGAGAAAATACTGGCACATCCATAGCAGAAAGTATTTCCTGGAATTGCGAAAATCCAATACCAGCAGCGATAATTCCAGTGGTTGCAGCGACATTTACATTGATATTTTCTACACTATCACACTTCTCTGAATCGATAACAATAACTTTCCGACAAACGGTACATTCAAACTTAAATTTTGAAATCAATCCTATCCGTTTTTCTCCTATTAACTTAAAATATCCAACACTGCAATCAAATAAATCGATATGATGCGCTTTTTCTTGAAGCTGTGACATAAGATAATTCATATCAACAATTCGTCGTCCACTGATAGGTTGATAGTCGTTTTTTATTTCATGTTCAGTGGTCAAAGTATACTTTTCAATTTCCTCTATTGACCTGAAACCAGTTTTTTTAATAAATGAAATATTTAAAACTACATGCTCAACAATATCTGTAAAACCAAAAGTAGACTCAACTCAAACTTACTCATTAATATTATTATCAGGTGATACATGACTGCATTCATCTAAAGGCATTTCAGCGTCAAGAGTCACATGGGTGCTACCTACATTAGTAGTCGTTCTGTAACAATAAAACAAATGAAGTTTTTGTTGTTGTTTGTAAGTTCAACGGATATCATCAGTAGAATTGTTTTCATTAAGTACATTATAGTTACTTACTCCTCAATTTTAGGGTTATTTAAATGAACAGGTTGTGAAGTAATTAACGGAGACACCTTACGCCCTTCCGTATGCTCTATTGACCTATAATACAAATGTTGATTTTGATTAGTTCGTAATAATTAGCACTAAATACTTTTTTTTAAATTAAATAAAAAAGTAGAGAAAATAACTTACTCGTTATCCCCTGACTCATTAGTCGATATATGCGCACTGCGCTTGGCCTGCAGCTGCATTGCTCTAAAACATTAAAAATCTACGTAATTTTAAAGCGTGGAGGTGAATCAGGTGTCACGGCAGTTAATAACTAATATTTTCGTAGGAAATGATCATACTGTGGACACTTCTGCACTATGACCACTACCTATTTGACATTTGGAGACAGTAAACCATTATAATAAATGCGTTCACGGTGGCTTTATGATCTCTGACATAGGGTCTAAATTCAACTGTCTTACATATTTGATGCGGTTGGTAAATCTATTCCACGAGAAAAATAAACCATTATAGCTTTTGCGAGCGTGACTTCTTTATTCATATTGACATTGGGTTTAAATTCAACTGTTTTACACATATTTGCGGTTTGTATATACATAGGTTATAGTCTAGGAGCCACTGAAACATCCCACCCGTTCTACACAAAGCTAGAGTTTTTACCGACTTCAAAAAAAGGAGGTTATCAATTCGACCCGTATGTATGTAATATTTCCAGAACTGCCCAGTTTTCGGATATGTTAGTCTATATCAGCGTCTGAACAAATGTGCAAAATTTCATAAGTGTATGTACCTACACATAATGTATGTATGAATGTTTTTATGTTTGTGTGCGCATATCTCCGGAACTACCTGTCCGATTTAAGTAACTCTTTTTTGTTGTACTAGGTATTATTCAACTTAGGGAATACTGCAAGTTTCATCAAAATCGGTTCAGTAGTTTTTGAGATAGGGTTTTTTGTGTCTACTTGGATCGTAGATTTTCAAAGTCGATTATATTTTATGTTTGTCCACGATTATCTCGTGTTTGTCTGAACCGATTTTCATGCAGTTTACGGAAAAATGTTAATTACATTATATCTATTCTATACACACATACACGATTATCCGCGTACGAAGTCGCGGGCAGAAGCTACTATACAATAATAATGGATGTCTTGCGACGTTGCCCAAAAAGATCCGTTTTTGTAGCTCTCTTGGATATAAATTTCTAAAGACGCCGATTATACGATTTTTTTTTTTGAATATCTGAACTAACTAAAAAGGGTAAAATAAAAACTTTTTTAAAAAAAGTACCGACTTCAAAATCAAATACTTACAAAAAAGTGTAAAATAACTTTTCTTTCGGAAGTGGCAAAAGTCAATGACATAAAAATCAAAAGCCACCGACTTCCGAAAGAAAAGTTATTCTACACTTTTTTGTACCTATTTGTTTTTGAAGTCGGCACTTTTTTTTTAAATTGTATTATTGGAAAGTACCGTTGTAGCAGGCATCTATGTGGTTGCATTATCATTCCTCAAAACGGAGACAAAGTCATTTGGTTTTTGCTCTCACAGTATGACTATAATTTTTTAATATTTTGTGGAAAACAGGTAAGTCGGATGGTTCAGTAGCTCTCCTACTATTAGTAAAGAGAAATAAATATACAAAGAAGGTTCTAATAATATTGCCAATGCATCCTTACCTTTTTTGTTTATTCAGCCTTCGAAGAGCCAGCGATGACAACTTCTTACTTTTTCTGCCCATTTGTTTACAAAATTATAACCTTATAAAATGAACTATATTACAAGTATTTTTAAAATTAAAATATGTACAGGTATTATTATTTAAAATTAATGTTTGCCTCTGTCAGTAATATAACTTAGCGTGGTGATGGGTTTGCAAAAAAATTGACGTAAGTCCGACCTCCGACACGGTCCAAGACCGACTAAATGCCAAGGGTCGAGTGTATGAAAAGATGAAATCACCTGATTCTGGACTTAGTGGTATGTTTTCTCATCCTTTCACAATAATAGGGCCGCATCCTATCTCATTTTTTATGCTCTTTAAGATGGTATAAGTTTTATTATTCAAAGCCTAGTATAACTCAAATAAAATGGTATCCAAACCATGAGTTGGACCTGTTTTTGCGATTTAATTGGATGCAGTAAAGTGCAAGCAATCGTGTATCGAAAAGCCGGAACCTGTAGACCGAAGACTGAAATATGTAATATGTTTTTTTCAAAATTTAAATCCCTTTTATTTAGGAATAAAACTCAATACAAAATGACGGTTTTGCGTCTTACATCGCCTTAATAACTGCGAAGACTTTGCTGATGCTCTTTCAATCCTGTATTGTGCGGCTGTAGCGGCATGTCGTGTAGCTCACGTAAAATTCTCGGTTGACAGAGCTACACGACCTAAACCAGCCATACCGGTATGGCAGTAGTACAGGATTGAACGACGTATTGGTGAGGCCAGTACCCCTAGCACGAATATTTGTAGGTTTCGTGTCGCCACCGTATCGTGCCGTCGATACAATAACGGAATACAACGAAAGTCGGAAGCACGAAGCACTTCCGAATTCGTACCGAGGGCGCGATACGAAAACGTTGGTGACGTCATACTAACGTAAATAGGGACGGGAAAAATAGAACGAATGATCGTACTCTTGAATGAATGTTTCGTCCAGAAACTGGATTTTTGATAGAAAGTAAGTGATTTTTCGGCATTTAAAATTTTAATATTGTTCAATTTATGACGCAATACAAAGGAACTGCAGTAACAGTTAATATTCAGTTAGATAAATGGCGTAATAATTAAACTAATTACTAAAACGTTGTGTTTGATTTGGCTGCGTTCCTAAACGAACGTCTGTCATGCTGGCACAAATAAAAAGCCATGAAAAAAGTTTAATTTGAATAAAAAACCTGTGTCAAACCTAATTGTCTATATTTATTGTCAAATCTTTCCGCTGTCAAGAGGTTTCAAAACAATGTTCAATGATTTGTTATTTTTCTGTTGATTTGTTATATTTCTGTAAGCTATTCCAGTAAACTGCGATAACTAAACGGAAGTATTCATAATGGAGTAAATAAGTAATTGACACCCTGATCAAGAAGGTCTGATAAACGGTTGAACAGAAGGATAGTGTACTCTCTACTTAGTCTGTGAGAAGGATCCCCCACGATGTTCAATGATGAGACGAGGCTCTCGTTCTTCCTCTCGTTTGGAGATTCGGTGAAGAGCTTGAATTAGAAGACAGTACTTTTCGATAAGGCTTGCATTATGAAGAAATTCCTATCTTTGAGTTTCTAACTTGCAATACATTAGACTGTGTTTTATAACAAAATGTTAATTTGTATTTTTGAATGTAAATGTTTTAAATCCGTATTATTCAATACGAATGTGAGTTTGTTTTTGTGCTTTTACGTTATACTGCTGGACCGATATTAAATAGCACAGAGTAAGTGGAGCCTGGAGACGATCGTAGGATAAGGAGCATATTTTGTTATAACTGTTTATAACACACACCGCCACCTAGGGACGGGACGACGCAACAGCGCGCACGCATGAGTGCACGCAACCTTCCCAACAAATCGATACGACACACTAGTTCCGGAGGGACGGACGAGATGGCGCTGTCCGCAGCTATATAAGCACCGGAGCTTGCCTGCCGAGGGGGACTCTGGACAAAACTTCTTGTCGTTTGCATTGTATTCTAACTGACGACAATTTAAATTCATAACGGTTTTTCAACATAAAAATTATTATTTGTAATTAGAAGCAATTATAGCAATTATAAGTCATTATACCAGGAAGAGTCGCTTTATTTCCCTGAAGAACACACAAACCAAAACATTGGACCTCCGAAGCCGAATAGAAGAAAAGAGGAATCAGCAGTGGGTTGGTCATCCGTATCGTTCCTTCCCTTCTCCCCCTTTTATTTGTGCTAAAACTGTGACTGATTACAGGTAATTCGCCTTGGTTCGCGTAATCACACCGAGGTGTTTGCAGGAAAACCGTGAGTACCCTTATTTTTCATAAATCGCCAGAATGAGTCTAGGTTCGGAAGATTTAGATAAAGTTTCAGTCCGTAGTAAATCTCCTATACCAGTGTTACAAAGTGCTAACGATAAGATTCAAGATTTAAATAGAAAAAGGGGTACAATAAGGGGTAGGTTGACACTTTTTACGAAATTTGTAACTGCCCTGATCAGTGAACCGTTAAACGATAAAAAATTAACGGAATTAAAGTTAAGATCAGATAGTGCTAAATCATTAATGCATGATTTTAACTTAATTCAGAGTGCTATAGAGGAATTAGTTTCGGAGAAAGAATTATCTCAGCAACTAGATATTCGTGAATCCTTTGAAAGTTCCTACTATACGGTTTTCACAGAGGTTGACTGTTTATTGCAAAGCATTAATAACCCTAGTTCTGCTATTAGTGATAAATCTAAGTGCAACTCAAACCCGTTGGTTAAATTGCCCACTATAACTTTGCCTTCATTTGATGGGTCATACAATGCGTGGCTTGGGTTTAGAGATACCTACCTTTCCTTGGTCCATAAATCAACACAACTTGATGAAATTCAAAAGTTTCATTATTTAAAATCTGCTCTAACAGGGAATGCCAGTCAGGTAATAAAATCATTAGAGTTTTCATCAGAAAACTACATGATAGCATGGGATTTGCTTAACCACAGATATAACAACAGCAACTTACTAGTGCATAATCATGTGAAAGCGTTATTTTCTTCACAGTCAATGACAAAAGAATCACCTCATCATATCAGAAAATTAATAGATGTAGTGCTAACGAATTTACGTGCGTTAAAGACGCTCGGGGAACCCACAGAGTGGTGGGATACCCTCATTATTTTTATAGTTGTCTCAAAATTAGATTTAGCTACGGAAAAGGAATGGGAACAACACAAAAGCATTCTAGGTAGTGAAAAATCAAAGTTGTCCCAGTTACTGGAGTTCTTAACGAATAAAGCTAATACGTTGGAGATGGTGCAGGCTAATCATCATCTCCACCCTCCAGGGAATAAGTCAGTCCCTGAGAATAAATCAAACTCGCGAAGAACTCATAGTTTTGCATCAACTAATAACTCCACTCAGAATAAATCTAAGAATAAGCACACTCGTGAGTGTGTTGTGTGTAACGGCAATCATGCGTTATATACGTGCAACCAGTTCTTGAAATTATCAGTGAAAGATAGGTTGGATACCGTGAACAAGAATAGTCTGTGTGCAAATTGTTTACGTAAGGGACACACCCCGAAGGATTGTTATTTTGGTCCGTGTAAGCAATGTAATCTCAAGCATAACAATTTATTGCATGATGAAGGTAGTGATGACAGCGCATTAATATCTGAACCTTCTGATTCATCTGCAGTTCTACATACGCAAACTTATCTATGTTCAGAACGTAATAACGAGTATCCTATCGTGAAGTCGGAATTATTAGATACCGCTTTATTGTCCACTGCAATTATCGAAGTCGCGGGTAAAGACAACAAGTATCATAAGGCACGCGCTTTACTTGACAGTGGTAGTCAGCATAGTCTCATTTCTGAGTCATTACGCAATAAATTAAAATTGAAGTCGATACAGTCCGCTTATCAGATCGTAGGAGTGGGACAGTCGGTCTCACATTCTGCTCAGATATGTGAAATAAAACTCAGATCTTTAAACGACAATAATTATCATACAAATATTAAATGTTTAGTCCTACCCACAATAACTAATATGATACCTACTTTTAAAATTAATTCTAACTCATTAGCTATACCTAACGGATTACGTCTAGCAGACCCCACTTACTGCAATCCGTCCAATATAGATTTATTGTTAGGGGTTGATCATTTTTGGGATTTATTAATCGAAGGCAGAATTCGCTTAAGTAACGGACCTCATCTCCAAAACACCAAGCTAGGGTGGATAGTCGCTGGCCCCATTCACTTTGAACCTAGGCGCATTATTCCGGTTCAATGTAACTTTACTCAAACTTTAGAAATTGGGGAGCAATTAAGAAAATTTTGGGAGATAGAGGAAGTGTCATGCCAAAATAATAACTTCTATTCACAAGAAGAACAAGCCTGTGAGAAGCTATTTATAGATACAACAAAACGTTTAGCCGATGGTCGGTTCTCTGTGCGCATACCGCTTAAAGACTCGACAAATAAGCTCGGTGATAGTTATGAAACTGCTAAAGGCCAGTTTCTGACACTCGAAAGAAAACTTGAACGCAAACCTCAGTACAAACAGATGTATAATGATTTCATGAAAGAATACCTAAGGCTGGGACACATGACTCGTGTTGAACATTGCACAGCACCAACTAATTATTTCCTACCTCATCATGGTGTATTCCGTGAAGATAGTGTCACAACAAAGCTACGCGTAGTGTTTAATGCTAGTCAACCAACGTCATCGGGAAAGTCGCTTAACGACCTCCAGATGACGGGCCCTCCTTTACAAAATGATTTGTTTGCGATTCTATTACGCTTCCGTCAATATAACTACGTTGCGTGTGGTGACATCGAAAAGATGTTCCGACAGGTATTAATACAGGAGGATCAAAGACATTTACAGATGATCATATGGCGTGAATCCCCATCTGAACCACTTTCTATGTTTAAACTTAATACCGTGACATATGGTACTGCATCGGCACCCTATCTTAGCATGCGATGCGTTAGACAGTTAGGGCATGAATGCACTGATGCAGATATTTCGCGTACACTTTTAAATGACATGTACGTTGATGACTGTATTTTCGGAAATGATGATAAAGCGGAATTAATACGCATTTGTAAAGGTGTGATTGAAGTATGTAAGTCAGGTTGTTTACCGTTACGAAAGTGGGTATTCAATTCAGATGAAATTGCAAAAGAAATCGTTAAAACTGAGGACGGTCAGTCGAAACATTTCACACTAGATGAGAATTGTTCAAACAAAACCCTGGGTTTAGGTTGGTTGAACAATCATGATGAATTTCACTTCACTTCTAGAATAAAAGAAATCTCAACTCCGATAACTAAACGCTTAATCTTATCTGTTGTGTCGCAAGTGTACGACCCATTGGGTCTGCTTAGCCCTGTTATCATTAAAGCAAAAATACTATTACAGAAATTGTGGTTATACAAACTAGATTGGGACGACGAAGTACCACCTGACATTAGAGACAAGTGGGAAAAGTTCGTTACTTCATTATCCGCATTACGCGATATTCGAGTTCCTCGTCACATAATATGTACTAACCCTATTCGAACAGAGTTGCATATATTCACTGATGCTAGCGAAAACGCTTATGGCGCGTGTGCATACGGCCGTAGCTTCAGTGAGACCGGTGACGTAACAGTGAGACTGATTTGTTCAAAGAGCCGTGTCGCTCCTGTCAAACCGGTTAGCATACCGCGTTTAGAATTGTGTGGCGCACTCGTCGGCGCAACTTTATTAGAACGAATAACTAAAGTACTTAAGCTTAAATTTGATAAAATAACTTGCTGGACGGACTCGACTATTGTGCTGGGCTGGTTAAGAATGTCGCCTCAACAGCTAAAGCCCTTTGTTCAAAATCGTGTAGTGCAAATCAGTGAATACAGCAGCGATACAAAATGGCTGCACGTCGATGGAAAACATAATCCAGCCGACTTAGTTTCTCGAGGTACCAGTTTAAACGATTTAATACGAAATAAAACGTGGTGGAACGGTCCTTCCTTTTTATGGAATAAGGTAACGGAATTTCAATCGTCCATCACACCACATAATTTTCAAGATTGTTTGCCAGAACTAAGAACAAACCAAATAACTGTCATGTCTTGCAACAATAATAATTATTCTTGTGTAGATTTCAAAAGGTTTTCTTCATTTTGCAAACTTCAACGCGCTTACGCATTCGTTCTAAGATTCATTCATAATACTAAATTAAAAAATAAGTCTGAACGTTTGACAGGCCCCTTGTCAGTAAAAGAATTAAATAATTCATTGAATTTTATCACTAAAAGAGTGCAAATAGAATCATTTCCAGACGAACATGACGCCTTAGTAAACAAACGGCCAATTAAATCAACTCGTAACTTACTAAGTTTAACTTTATTTCTAGATGAAAAAGGCATTATCCGAGTGGGAGGTCGATTGTCTAATTCACGTGACTTCTCATATAACAAGAAGCATCCCATGCTATTATGTGGTAAGCACTATGTTACTCAACTTATTTTCGAGCAAGGTCATTTGAGGTTATTACATGCTGGGCCTCAACAGCTGTTAGCTCACATAAGAGAGACCTGGTGGCCCTTATGTGGGAGGAACTTAGCTAGAAAGGTTGTAAAACAATGTAAAATGTGTACTCGCATGAAAGGTGAAACAGTGCAACCAATCATGGGAAACTTGCCACAGGAACGGATAACCATTGATTCTCCCTTCATGAATAGCGGTGTTGATTATGCAGGGCCACTTTATATTTTGAACCGAAAGGGAAGGGGCTCTAAACTTGAGAAGTGTTATCTATGCTTATTTGTTTGCTTCGCCACTAAGGCGTTGCACCTGGAACTTGTCACTAATTTAACATCAGAATACTACATTTTAGCTTTAAAAAGGTTTATCTCCCGTAGAGAAAAACCACATTGCATATTCTCTGACCACGGTAGGAATTTTGTAGGAGCTAAAAGGGAACTTACAACTTTCTTATCTAGGGAGTCTCAACCTATTGTTAATTACGCTTCATCTAATGGTATAGAATTCAAATTTATACCACCTTATGCTCCTCATTTTGGCGGTTTGTGGGAAGCGGGGGTGAAATCCTGCAAGCACCACATTACACGGGTGTTAGGCAATAGTCACTTAACCTACGAGGAGTTCAGTACGGTTCTGGCACAAATAGAAGCTGTCCTGAATTCCCGTCCTATGTACTGTTTATCCCCAGATCCATCAGATTACACCCCCCTCACACCTGCACACTTCCTGATTGGCCGACCACTGACCTCACATGCAAGCGAAGACATTGCACTCAGTACTCCACTACATGCACTATCCCGCTACAAGCGTCTGGAACAGCTGAGGCAACACTTCTGGAGGCGATGGTCGGCTGAGTACATTGGAGAGCTACAAACCCGCACAAAATGGAAGGAGACAAAGGGAGTCTTAGCACCTAACACTTTGGTGCTTATAAAAGAAGATAATCTCCCACCGCTGAAGTGGCGGTTGGGAAGAATTTTATCTGTGTTCCCAGGGAAGGATGGTGTGCCACGAGTAGCTAGCATCCAAACAGCTAACGGGATCATCGAGAGGGCATTCTCAAAAATTTGTCCCTTGCCTGCCTCCACAAACGACGAGGATGCAGCAGCAACAGAGCCAGTTCAAAGCCGTTGAGAGCAAGAGAGGAGCTCTCAAGGCCCGCCGGCATGTTTATAACACACACCGCCACCTAGGGACGGGACGACGCAACAGCGCGCACGCATGAGTGCACGCAACCTTCCCAACAAATCGATACGACACACTAGTTCCGGAGGGACGGACGAGATGGCGCTGTCCGCAGCTATATAAGCACCGGAGCTTGCCTGCCGAGGGGGACTCTGGACAAAACTTCTTGTCGTTTGCATTGTATTCTAACTGACGACAATTTAAATTCATAACGGTTTTTCAACATAAAAATTATTATTTGTAATTAGAAGCAATTATAGCAATTATAAGTCATTATACCAGGAAGAGTCGCTTTATTTCCCTGAAGAACACACAAACCAAAACAATAACATTTAATGTAAAATGTAATGTAAAAATAAAGAAAAGCTTTATGAATATTGTGTTCGATGATTTTATTTATTTTATTAATCATGACTATAATATCACTCAATGAATCAAGCAATGATTGAGGGCCATCATAATACGGTTGCTAAAAGATCTATGTAATCCTGTCATGCATCCCGCACTCGGTGCACTTATTTTTTGACAATTATGGCAGCATAAATAGAAAGGTAACATATTATTATAATAAATATTGGAGCACACATTCATTTTCTAACAAAATATATCAACACAATCACTTAAATTATAATTTTATCGCTAAAATAAAATACGACGAATGTTTTCTCACTGTCAAATTTGAAGTGAATAAATATTCGTAAAACTCGTAAGCCAGCCTTCGACAGTTACGAAACTATCCGTCATTTTATGTCTTTGTGCTACCTATTTTCATACAAACGGCTCAAATAACGTTTACGTTTACGTACGAAGACGATACGAAACGTACATGTATTTGTTCGTGCTCTGAAAATTAGTTAAATTTACGCTCACCAGAGGCGCTGTTCAAGTTCCCATACAAAATGCTTTCGGAGACGATACGAATACTTTGTCGAAAGTGATTCGTGCTAGGGGTACAGAACACTCATCGGCAAACTCATCTGTTTCAGGGAGGGCAACACTCGCCCTAGAGTGATGCGCTTTGTGAGACGGGCGTTCTCGGGGACTGTTATAAATCCTCGGGATTACCTCTCCCGTGTCACAGAGCGCGTCGACTTCCTGAAACAGAAAGTGTTTGCATGGGCGAACCGTATCCGTAGGTATAGGCGGCATATGGAGCGATATAATCAGAATCGCGCGTTCCAAAGAGATCAATGGTGGGTTACAGGACTTGGGAGTGTGGCAAGGTGTGGCTGACGGGGATCGGCCAGATGATGACGCCATGTGTTCATTTTGGCGTAGTATCTGGTCGGTACCTGTCAGCCATACTGAAGGTGACAGGACCTACTGGGGGCAATTTCGATAAGCCCTCCAAGACGTAGCACGTGCAGTCCGTCCGTTACCGAACTGGAAATCTCCGGGGCCGGACGGACTGCACAACTTTTGGATCAAGTGGTTCAAAAGGTCGCACGTTCGCCTGGCGGCTTTATTCCAGTCAGCCTTAGAGTCTGAATCACTACCAGAATTCCTGACGACAGGAGTAGCCCCCAACAATTTGCAACTGATGAAGCTACTGAAGGTAACTGAAACCTTCAGTAGCGCCATCAAGATGGAATTTGGTGTGGACAAATGTGCGGTCATGCATGTAAAGCGAGGGTGGATTGTGGATGCCGTGAGCACCCAACTCTCGAATTCCATATGTCTTAGATCCCTCTCAGCAACCGAAACCTATAAGTATTTGGGTATGTCAGAAGCGTTGGGCATCAATGTTACTGGCATGAAACAATCGTTGAACGAGCGCTTCTTTGGCAGCCTGAAAACAGTATTTAATAGCCTTCTATCAGGTGGTAATAAGGTGCGCGCCTTCAACGAGTGGGTCATGCCGGTCTTGATGTACTCTTTTGGCATACTCAAATGGACTCAAACAGAACTTGATGCCCTGGATAGGAGGGTCCGTACATTGCTGACTGCATATCGAATGCATCACCCACGGTCTTCGGTTATGAGATTGTATATCCCGCGAAAATGTGGAGGTCGAGGTTTTCTAAACGCTAAGACTCATATGTATGTAGTATAGCAATCTAGTAAGTTTGCAATCTCAGGGAATATTTCCTGAAAGCCGACGTGGGAATGCATCGAGATGTAGTGGCGGTGGACAAGGGCCTCACCCCGCTCTCCTTGGCTAAAGAGAACTGGCGCACCTGTGGTGCTTGACACTAATGATCGCATGGAGGTATGGCAGAGCAAGGAGCTTCACGGACGCTTTTTCCGGGCTCTACATGGGCCTGATGTAGATTTGTCAGCGTCCGTGGCCTGGCTACGATCCGGTGACCTCTTTGGTGAAACCGAGGGTTTTGTCTGTGCGATTATGGATGAAGTTATGATGACAAATAACTACCGGAGATTTAGTGTGAAGGAAGGCACGGTTGACATATGTCGGGCATGTCACCGCCCTGGAGAATCAATCCGTCACATTATTTCCGGGTGTTCTCGTTTGGCTAACGGAGAATACTTGCATAGACATAACCTTGTAGCCAGGATAATCCATCAGCAACTTGCTCTGAAATACAGCCTTGTCGAATCGGAAGTGCCGTACTACAGGTATGTGCCCGACCCAGTTCTTGAAAGTGGCAATATCACACTGTACTAGGATCAATCCATCATCACTGACAGGACTATTGTAGCTAATAGACCTGATATAGTGGTGGTGGATCGATCAGAGCGGCGCACAATGATTGTTGACATAACCGTCCCGCATGACGAGAACCTCGTGAAAGCTGAGAAAGATAAGCAAATCAAGTATCTTGATTTGGCTCGCGAGGTTGTCGATATGTGGGACGTGGATTTAGCAGTAATTGTGCCAATAGTCGTGTCGGCCCATGGCTTAATTGCCAAGAGCCTCGACCAACACCTAAGGAGGCTCTTGTTAGGCAGCTGGATCAGGGGCTTGATTCAGAAAGCAGTTCATCTGGACACGGCGCGCATAGTTAGGAAGTTCCTTTCTCTGGAGCCCTGGCTGCCGGTAGCTTGGACCCTGTTCCCGATACCGGTGGGCCACTATCTACTTTATAAAAATAAGTCGGGTTTTCCTTCCTGACGCTATAACTTCCGAACGCACGAACCGATTTCCACGGTTTTGCATTCGTTGGAAAGGTCTCGGGCTCCGTGAGGTTTATAGCAAAGAAAAAAACGAAGCCATCTGGTGGCGAAACGGAGTTCGCCGGGTTTGCTAGTTATTTATATTTTTAAATGTTTTTTTCTTTTTAGTTTTATAGAAATATTTAAAAATGTAAATCATATGGAAACAAAGATGAATAAAGGAATAATAATAATATTCCACAACTATCACACAACGCCATCTAGTCCCAAGCTAAGCAGAGCTTTTGTTATGGGTACTAGACAACTGATAAACATACTTATATATTTCTAAATACATACATATTATAGATAAATTACACCCAGACACAGAACAAATGATCGTGCTCATCACACAAAAATTTAATAAAAAATATATAAAATTCATTTCAGACTTTCCATGAAGAAACATTTATCAGAATTACATTAAAAATAATAATTAATTATATAAATTCACGGAGCCGTGAATGTGGATGGGTACGCGTTAACGCCGCGAGAAGGAGGCGCGAACCCTTTGTCGGTATTGTGCCAGGAATTCACGGCGAGAATTCGCGGCGTGAATTCACGGCACTAATGCCGGCTCCAGACTATTGCCGTGAACAGGCGCGAACGAGAATGTGGATAATTTTCGCGGGGTTCACGGGCGTTCGCGCCTGTTCCCCGATCAGTGTCGGTATTTTGTCCCGCGACAAAGAGTTCACGCCTCCTTCGCGCGATGTTCACGCGTACCCATCCACATTCACGGGCCCGTGAACTTAATAAATTATTTTTATTTTTTTATGTAATTCTACATTTTTTTAATGAAATTCTGCTAGCTATTTGTTCATAGAAAGTCTCAAATGGATTTTATATAATTAATAAAGACAATTTTAAAGCAAACAAAGTTAATGCAGCAGCAGCATCTACGTCTATTTCACGGCAGGTTTCACGAACGACTGAGAGCATCCCGATAGTGTGGAGGGCACGACTTGTGCCGAGAATTCACGGTGCGAATTCACGGCAATAGTTTGGAGCCGCCATAATGTGGAGCCGCCATCAAGATAAAATCTGAACGATGGTTGCTATCTTGTACCCTCACAAGCCGCCGTGTCGCGACACAGAGACACGCAACATGCCGCCTTCCGATAGCGGCGCCGGCGCCGTGCATGTGTTACACGGTAGCTGGTGCTGCACCGCAGACATGTGTTCACGCCCTAATAAAGAAGAAGAAAGCAGCCGGTGGTATACGAACCTGATACGGATATGCATTCAGAGCTGGTGAAAAAGATTGCAGCGGCACGAGTGACGACAGAGGTGCTCTCAGAATGAGACCGCTGTCTACGAGCTGCGTCCTCACAGTACCTTCACCGTCGAGCCCGCTTATGATAGTGCAGCGCACCCTATCGGAAAGATGATGGTTATACAGAGGCCGTATATTTTACATTCTTACTATATAATAAGTAATTGAATAAAATTGTGTAAGACTATTAAAAGTATCGTGATTTTTGTGTAAATAATAACAATTGTATGTCTGGAAAGTGTTCTGTTATTCAAAATTATATTTATCGTTTAATGAAATGGAGAATATTATAATGTTTTTTATTGAGTAACAGCGAGTAAAGTTATCGTCTCACCAGTCGCCGGCCAGCGTGCGCACGATGTAGAGCGTGCCGGCGTTGGGCGCGGGAGCCTGCGGCGCGGCGGGCAGCGGACGGCGGTAGGCGCCGGCCGTGAGCAGCGCCAGCGCCGCGCGCACCAGCCCCGCGCCGCCCGCGCGCGACACCCACACGCGACCCTCCTCCGTCACGCACCCCACCTCCACCTCGCAAGGTTTCTGAACAGACGCATGTCATTTAGCTACGGATCAAGTGCTCCATCGATCTGACGACTTGCGACAGTTTCCACACTGTTCGAAGAGGACGATTTCACTTAACGACTTCTTCGTTTAATAAGAAGTTCGTTTTAAGTCTATAAATGCTGATTTTAAACATAACTGTCGAATGTGTGTACTGTTTTAGTGTAGAATTTCAAAACACAATATTGTTCGGCATAACGCTTTCGGATGACTTTTATTAGTATAATAATACTGTGGCATAATGCAAAGGTTAACATTATTCATTTGGTCTTATTTGTTTTGGCATTATTTCGAGTAACATAAATATTTCAGGCATGAATATAATATCCTGCGTCAAATTCAAATAAACCTAAGCCATTAGCGCCAGCGAGTCGGTTTCGGAGCTTGAGGTCAACCTGATTCAGACAGGTTAGGTTCCCTTCGTGTTACGTTACTTCAAACTGTGCAGCCAAAAGTAGGAATCCAATGAATAAGCATAATAGACAACTATTATGCTTTATTACAATTTAAGGTTCAGTAAATATTATCATGGGATTTTAATATTGCGCTTTACAAAATCACTATTAAGTCAACGGTATTTATGGCAATATAAGTCATTTCTTCCTAATATTCACTTTGCTGTAACATATTGAGGCACAACCATTCTACCATATGGATGCTTTGTTTGAATGCGTACCTGCGTAATAGTGAAGGCTCCACTGATGCAGAAGTCGTGCACGATCTCCTTGTTGAGGTTGAGGTCGCGCTGCGTGGAGGTGTCGTAGAGCACGACGGCCACGGTGTCGTCGGCGGGGTCGTGTCGCGGGCCGGGCGCGGCCACCAGCACCTCCCCCTGCAGCCGCGCCCGCACCAGCTCCGAGCAGTGCGCGCTGGCCGCCAGCTCCTCCGCGCCCTCCAGCCGGCACAGGAGCGCCTGCCCCCGACACGATTTTAAAGTTTTATCAATTCGCGCTTAAGAATGCAGGAAAATTACAAAAAAAGTAAAGTTTTGTTATTCAGTCCTCCATATAAAAAGGTCGTAGTAGTATATTCGCCCATTCCTCAAAGACCCCTGGACCAATTAAGAAAATTCATTTTTGTCTGAAAGGATACACTTTCCTGGTAAATATTTTATTAACATTACCACCAAATTAAATTGCATACTGTCACTGACCTGGTCATGCCATACTGACATCTGTCACAGAAACCTTCCACAATGCGCAGAGTGTAAAGAGGGGTAAGTAATACATGATATAACTACAAAATCTCTAAAATTTACAAGAGATAACAACTGAATATATAATTTTATTTGATATAATGATCTGTTAATATAATAAACGATTGACATAATTTTATAATGACTAATTTCTATAAGCATAACAATCAATGAATATAAAATCGTTTTGTATAACACTCAAAAGACATAAAACTTATTTGGTCTAATTTTTTTTTCTTCCTGGCAAGTAATCTAACACTGATGTACCAAGTACTAGTACCACCTGCGATGAATGATTGACGGAGCCCGCTTCGCGGGGCTTCTATTTCTGCGTACAGGGTTTAAAGTAACCTAACACGAAGGGGATGGCGAACCTAACCTCTCCGTGTCGGGGTGCCCCAAGTCCCGAGCTCGCTACGCTCGCTCTTGGATCCTAGGTCAAATAACTGATTACTACCTGTCATGCTGGCTCGACGGAGCCCCGCTTCGCGGGGCTCCTATTTCTGGGTGCAAGGTTTAAAGTAACCTAACACGAAGGGGATGGCGGGGTCTTTCAGACCCCGCCATCCCCTTCGAACCTAACCTGTCCGTGTCGGGGTGCCCCAAGTCCCGAGCTCGCTTCGCTCGCTCTTGGATACTTAATTTTTCTAATAACAATAGCAATCAGGAAGGCAAATAATCAAAATTCAAAGGATAAGTCAAAGTCATCAAAGAAAATAGTTTAAACGTTAAATTATATGTTTCAAACGTTAAATGTAATGATTTTCGGTTAAATAAACGTTATATCAAATAAAATTATATGAAATGAGTTTTAGAATAACACAAACAGTATGTGTAAAGAAATTATATCAACCGTTGGTATATCTCACGTTGATTATATCACGTGAACGTTATTGAAATGAAAATATATCAATTAACTTTATATGAAATGAGACGCACCCTGTAAAGAGGAATAAAAGCGTAATTGATCCTCACCTGCGCTGGGAGCTTACGGAACTGCGGCTCCAATATCTTGATCTTGTTAAGATTTACGAGGTCGTCGTCGCCGTGATCACCGAGGAACACCGTCGCGGTATCATCATTTATCTCCAATATTTTAGCACGTTGCCAGCCTCCATCATCCAAATTTACAGCATACCTGTAAGATATTCGTACCTTAGGAGCTCAACGAATAAGCCTCATAAGATTTCATCCGTTATTAACTTCTAGAGTGTGATCCCAGAGCCCCTAGAGCTAGACCCTACTTATTTTCTTGGTAAAGAAATTGGCGAAGTGGATACTCTTATGTATGTTTAAAAATTTTGCGTACCTACCTGCTATGTTGTGTAATCGGCCAATTTACAGATATCAGGAGAAAAAGGTTAGAAAATATTTCACACACAAGTTAATCAAAAAAATGTTTTCACAAACCTTTATTTTTTAAAGACCTATCCAATGTCATCCCTCACTACAGGATACGCGAAAAAAAAAGAAACATCCCCAATTTACTTGTACAGGAGGTCCCTAAAAAGTATTTTACGAGATTTTATTTCAACACTTTATCGGCATGACTTATCTGTAGAATTATGCCAAATAACAGCTTTCTAATATGAGCGTATCTGAGCTAATAGCCCGGTCAAATTAATTCAAAAAGAGGACTTAGTGTACATTAGATCCCCGGGAGATGCCCACGGCATCGTACGTCGCTAGTCGGTTTCCAGTCACCGTAGGCGCGGGTATGCAGACGGCGAGTAATGGCTGACTCGCCGTCAGATCATGGACCTTGCGTGCGTCAACGGCGAGTCACGTGGGATAATTGACGTTATCGTAAAACGACCGACTAGTAAAAGGTCTGATATTTAAAATCGTCATACTAGAAGAATGTCTGAAATTAATATCTTGACCAGGTTGCGGACAGACGGACGGATATGACGAAATTAAGGGGTACTTACCAAGCTTGTATAATAATCATAGATTTATCCACAGGCGAACCAGACCGCTCATAATATTTGGACATGTCAGCTAAAAGAGCTTCGAAGGCGTCCTGAAACAGTATCATAGTATGAATTATTATTAATTATACTTACAGCTTTTTAAAAAATTACTTCGTAACTTGTTTCCCTTATGTATCAATGCTAGGTCTCGGATCAATATGTTTACACAGGTGTTTGGGAGTCGGCCTAGAACTTGGCTTGATTTTAAATGGCTTTCAGATTTAGTCAGGATTTGACCGCAAAGTTGAAACCAGTTCCATTGCCGCAAAAACACCGCTGCGCGAAAGTTTTTGACTTTCTATCGAGGAAAATCAAAAAATACCTTAGCCAACACAATCATTGATTCCATATTGTGGGTGTTTTACGGAATTACTCCACCTAAACTCCCTCCAAACATGTAGGTACTCCTTTTACTTTAAATGTACTATTACTATTATTTTAATACTATAAAACTCACACTGTATTGTACTCCAATTATTCGAAGCCAAATTTCAAGAGTCGAATTCGCGACGGTTACAAAAACGTTCCAGAAGTCATCATCAGGAAATTGCAGTGGTGGCAAATCACTGTCCAAAGATTCATCTAATGCAGTTGTTTCGATATGTGGAGTAAACACTTCCTGCTGACAAAATTTGTAAGTTATAAATAAATATCATTTGAATCCGTCATTTCAAAAGGGCATGAGTCAGATTTCATCTCAAATAGTGATAACATTTCTACTAAAACTTCTGCGTCGTGTATGTGTTTACAAAATCTTAAAGTCACATACACTTCTCATCAAAAAAATCGAAACACCTCGCAGTTTATGATTTGATAAGGATTATCAGAAAAATGTGTATATTTAGGAATAAATGTAAAATGTCATTTAATAGTGAGTAGTATGAGGTTTTTAAATCCTAATGTTAATGTTCTAAATTCAAATTAAGTCTTCATAGGTTTCGTATTTTGTATAATGAGTAATTTTTACCCTGTATGGAATATGAAGGAAATGGGTAAAACAACACGCGTAAAAGAAAAAAAAATGTAAGAAACGTTTATTTAATAACTTGTATTCCCTCCGCGAGCTCTTATTACTGCTTCCATACGGTTCTTCATCGATCGGATGAGAGTCACGATCACATGTTGTGGTATATTATCCCATTCCTCTTGGATTGCATTTTGCAGCTGGCTAAGTGTTTCTGGGGCTGGATCTCTTGCTCGAATTCGTCTCTTTAATTCATCCCATAGATGTTCAATGGGATTCATGTCCGGGCTTCTTGCTGGCCATACCATAATGGAGATACCGACTTCGGTAAGATAATCTCGTACGACGCCCGCGGTGTAAGCTCTAGCATTGTCGTGCATGAATATGAAGTCGTTGCCAATAAAATGTGCATAGGGCATCACATGAGGTTCAAGACACTGTTCGATGTACCGATGAGAGTTTAGTGCAGGCAGCCGTGGCCCAGACTCAAAGTCAAGTTCTGTCTTACCGTCGGCGCTGATTCCTCCCCAAACCGTCCACGAACCGCCACCATAGCTGACCTTTTCTTCAATGCAGCATTGTGCAAAGCGTTCTCCATCTCTTCTGTAGACCTTGTTCCTTCCGTCGTTACCATACAGCATAATTTTACACTCATCAGAAAACAGTACTTTGCTCCACTGAAGGTATGACCAAGTTAGGTGCTCGCGTGCAAAGTTAAGGCGCGCTCTTCGATGGTCTGCAGTTAATTTCGGCCCATTCGCTGGCTTATGCGGTGCCAATCCGCGTTCCTTCAACCTTCTTCTTATTGTAGAGTCACTTACAGCTACTCTTCGTACAACGCGAAGCTGCTGCTGCAGTTGAAAAGCGTTAAGGCGTCGATTTCGTAAAGAAGTTGTTACAATAAATCGATCATCTCGCTCAGAAGTGACCCGATTCCTGCCAGATCCTGAACGGCGCGTGAACGAACCAGTCTCCCGATAGCGTTTGTAGACTCTATGAACAGATGATAAGCTTAGATGCAATCTTGCAGCCACAACACGCTGACTAAGTCCAGAATCCAGCAATGCCACCACTTGGGCGGCTTCTGCGGGCGAAGTATCCATATGTTTTAGAAAAAAAAGTTTTTTCAGACGTCCCAAAGTCACAGTAAATGAAATAAGAAACAGAAAGTTTAAAGACAAGCGCTAATTTTTAGTTTTTAAACGAGAAACGTACTCCAACCCTAAATACACATTTGTCTCAAAACAGTGATTAATTTCATTTATAGGATAAACAAATGAAATTATTTCGAATTTTGATTTTTTTCTTCTTACTGTAATGACCAAACTGCCAGCTACACAGTAAAGTTTTATTTTTCATGGAATTAATTCTCTTTTGTAAAAAATTAGGACAAAAACAATAAAAACGAAAGTGTTTCGATTTTTTTGATGAGAAGTGTATTAGTTTAAAAGCCAGACCCGCAACTACTACTTGTAGGTCAAACAAATATTTGATCAGTACGGGTCTTACTTATAAACATTGATTAGACGTTACTTATCTTATATAGCTCAGTCACTTGCCATCTCTATTCATTAAAATAGAAATGACAAGGACAGGTGATATTTAATCGGGAGCTAAGCAACACAAGTTTTTATAAGTAAGGGGGTTAGTATCTAAAGATAGAATCCCAGAAAAATCGAGGGAGTTCTTCAATAAACTACAGTCAACCAACCGCCATTGCTGCTATCGCATATCTTTTGCATGTTGACGCAATCACACAACATAATTTCACCCACTAAAGAGGCCTTGTTTATTGGTACCCAGCTATAGATATGGGTTCAAAAAGAAAATATCATTAAATCTTCATTAAACAATAGTGCGCATGTAAGAAAATTTTATTCATGTGACGAATTTTGTGTAATACAAAATTAAAAATAAATGTTTTAAATTAATCAAATAACACTTTCAGTCAAATGCAAATTACGGAGAAATATTTTTTTTTTATTAATAAATCCGGAAGTAGACCACTGGACTACCGCTAGTTTAGTATAAATACGTTATCATGATATTTTTCAATTTCGAACTCATAATAATTTAAATACACAAATGATAATACATACCTCTTTATTGGGAAGAAGTACTAATAGTCCATTTACAACTCTATCTTTTATTATCTTTGGACAGTTCTCAACTAATTCTTGCCAGTTAATTGGTAAGTTCTCTCTATATTTTTCCCTGAAATAAACAGTATTCGTTAAAATTACATGTGGATATTTTCATTGCATCCCTAAACAAAAATAATCTAGTCAACTTATGTTTCCATTTTTAGGGTTCCGTAGTCAACAAGGAACCCTTATAGTTTCGCCATGTCCGTCCGTCCGTCTGTCCGCAGTATAGCTCAGAGACGCACAGTACTAGAGAGCTGTAATTTGGTGTAAATATACGGATTTGTTGCGCCGAAAAAGTGGTAAAATAAAATCTCGTAAAATATATTTTTTTAGGGTACCTCCTGTACACGTAAAGTGGGGATGTTTTTTTTTTCTCGCGTACCCCTTAGTGTGGTGAGCGTCAAAATGAAGGGACCAAGTTTCCAATCTCCGTCAAACATACATAGAAAAATTCTACCATTAATCTACTATTTCCTACCTTTGCTCTAATTTTAGCTACCTCATCATACACGTAATATTTTAACAAAACGCTTGATCCCTCCATCTTGATATCAAGATGGAGGGACCAAGCTGATTGACTACTCCCTGGAATGATTTACTTACTTAGTGTTATAATACCTTAATTCTACCTTAACATTATTGATTTTGGCTACCCGAAACATAAATCCTTTTAAAGATATCAATTAAATAAGTTGGTCCCTCCATATTGACGTTTGAAATTTTTTCTGTAACAGATAATTGGCTGGTTTATTTTCGATCTTCGAAGAATAAATGTTTAATACCTATATTCTACCATCAAGTCATGCAAAATTTCTTACCATAAAGTTTATTTTTTTGAGGCAAAAAAAAATTAAAGAAATGAATAGGTAGGTACAACGTCCAAATTTCTCATGGGTGTCTCTACGAGGGTTCCGTCAGATTGCTGACAACTCAAAGAGGCGCGCGTGGACGCGCCGTCGACTCGGGCATGGTCCACATGAACGGACGGCGAGTCACCGCGATTACTCGCCATCAGAGGCAGACCTGCACCATATGCTTCACCGTGTCCTCCGGATCATCCTCGCAGTCATGGTGACTCAGGCGTTTCTTCCTTCCCAATCAGACACAGGAAACTCCCGAAACTTTCGTTTCCAGTGAGGACCTCTATCAAGCGGAAAGTGAGTACCTGCCAGCTAGTCCCCAAGAGTCTTACCGCCACTATTGCGGCGTTCCCGAGTACCTACTTAGACACGGGGCAACTTTTGGTGAACTCTGCCTTTGGATGGCTCCTCATATTCAAGCAACTTTTAGCGAGGTCTGACTGTGAATGAGTTCCCATAATTATAAAAAAGGTCCCAGAAACGGTTGTCTCGGATCAGGTTCCTGTGTTGGATTCGGTGATAGAATACGCCCGTGTATCACCATTGTATGGACCACCCGTAGGACACGGTTGAGCATACGGAGAAGGTCTACCCAACTTGGGCGGTATTCCGCAACAAACGTCGTGTCGTCATGCAAGAGAATAGGCGGCGGCGATATCTCGGGTTAGATTTGATGAATGGGAAACAGCCGCCTCCATCTGCGAAGCAGTAAAACTAGCGAAGGAGGTGGCAGTGCGCGTGAGCGAGAGGCAATCCTTTTTTTCCTGTCGCGGACGCTGCGGGAGACTGTCAGTGCGTCGATTTCCGGCCCTCATAGGCGCGGACTAGCAAATGGCGAGTACTGGGTAGCTCGCCGTTTGAATAACGACTGCCCAGGAGACTGCGCGTTGTGATCCACGCGGGTCTCAAGAAGCTACCCGCAAACTGACGAGGCCTTAATATTGCCAAACGTTTTCGTTTATATATATCCTTTGCGTTCCGTTTGAGTACGCAGTATCCACTGAACGCAAAGAGCATGTTAAGGAACATGGCGGTTTTTAGGCAGTAAGGCGGGTTTTCCTGTCACGCTGACCGCACGCTGATGGTGAGCGCCGATGGGTCAATATGATATTAAGGTAGCGTTTTTGAGTAACGCTGACCGCTCAGCGCTGACAGCCGTCCAATTAGCGCTGACAAACTACGCGCCGACCGTCAGCGCCGGGGGTCAGCGTGACAGGAACTCATTCACAGTCAGAGCTCGCTAAAAGTTGCTTGAATATGAGGAGCCATCCAAAGGCAGAGTTCACCAAAAGTTGCCCCATGTCTAAGTAGGTACTCGGGAACGCCGCAATAGTGGCGGTAAGACTCTTGGGGACTAGCTGGCAGGTACTCACTTTCCGCTTGATAGAGGTCCTCACTGGAAAAGAAAGTTTCGGGAGTTTCCTGTGTCTGATTGGGAAGGAAGAAACGCCTGAGTCACCATGACTGCGAGGATGGTCCGGAGGACACGGTGAAGCATATGGTGCAGGTCTGCCTCTGATGGCGAGTAATCGCGGTGACTCGCCGTCCGTTCATGTGGACCATGCCCGAGTCGACGGCGCGTCCACGCGCGCCTCTTTGAGTTGTCAGCAATCTGACGGAGCCCTCGTAGAGACACCCATGAGAAATTTGGACGTTGTACCTACCTACTCATTTCTTTAATTTTTTTTTTTTTGCCTCAAAAAAATAAACTTTATGGTAAGAAATTTTGCATGACTTGAAGGTAGAATATAGGTATTAAACATTTATTCTTCGAAGATCGAAAATAAACCACCCAATTATCTGTTACAGAAAAAATTTCAAACGTCAATATGGAGGGACCAACTTATTTAATTGATATCTTTAAAAGGATTTATGTTTCGGGTAGCCAAAATCAATAATGTTAAGGTAGAATTAAGGTATTATAACAATAAGTAAGTAAATCATTCGAGGGAGTAGTCAATCAGCTTGGTCCCTCCATCTTGATATCAAGATGGAGGGACCAAGCGTTTTGTTAAAATATTACGTATATGATGAGGTAGCTAAAATTAGAGCAAAGGTAGGAAATAGTAGATTAATGGTAGAATTTTTCTATGTATGTTTGACGGAGATTGGAAACTTGGTCCCTTCATTTTGACGCTCACCTTAGTGTGGGGTATAATTAAATAGGTCTTTAAAAAATATTGATAGTTTCCACAAACAATTATTTGATAAAAAGATTCATTTGTGAAATATTAAACTTTAAAGTGCTAATTTAAGCTCGACTCGAGTGTCCCCCCCTCTACCAGCTAAACGGTTATGTTTGGGGGTGTGAAAAAATTCACAGTAGTAGTATATGTATATAACGATGTTTTAAAGAAAATTATCATGACTAAGTAGGCTTTACAAGTTTACGAGTAATAGTCGACCAACTTATAAAATTTACTTGGATAACATATTTTCCTAAACAAAATGTATCGGAGAAAGTAAACAAAATGTATCGGAGAACATGTTCTTCAACTGCAAATTTTTATTTTTTATTTTATTTTATTTGTGAAAATAAACAATAACACATTACATTTTATATTAAAAAAAAATTATAAAGGAATAGGAGCAATTGTGCTACCAACAACATTTTCCACAGAATACCTACAAAATAAAAACTTTTTTTTTTCTTTGCTAACTATGCCTTTTAAACCTGAATCAAAGTTACAAATCAATTATTATTATATCATTATTTTTTTTAATGGCTGAGGGCCTTGAGTACATTTCTTTTAAATTTACCAGAAGAAAGATAAAACATATCAACAAATTTAATGCAAATGTAAGTTTGTCAACTTTATTTTTACAGCTATAATAGGTATGTTTTTACGGTATGTTTTTTGGGGAAAGGTAGGTTTTTATTGTCAACTACACACATCAAAAGTGTCTAGGGATCAAGCATTTTTATGCGGATTTCTTGAGATTGAGATGTGGCTTTGTAATAAATTTATGATTTTATAAATTTATATGGATCCTTTTTGGTGCATTTCATAATTTGAATCAGGAACTGTAAATCAAATTCGAGTAAAAGATGAAAATCAGCTGTCAATATTTTCCCTATAAAAACATACAACGCATTGAAGACATTATTAGTGCTACTGTTTCCCTACTACTGATTAAAACCAACGTTATTATGGAGCGGCGACGTCATTTAAGCAGGGAAGAAATGCTCAGAGCCGTGGGAATGATAGAAGCTGGTTCCCGGCAACGTACTGTGGCTTTAGCTCTGAATACAAGTCAGAGTGTTATCAGTCGACTTTGGACCAGTCTTTGGACACGTTACCGAAGCACTGGTACCGTGGCTGAGCGCCATGGAGGACGGTATCGCTGCACCACACGGAGACAAGACCGATACATTCAAAAACTCGAAGAGCTCCAACAATAACCGCCATGATGTTAGCCGTGAGGCTTCATCACTCTTCAGGGAACTTAATTAGCGACCAAACAGTCAGAAACCGCTTGCATGAAGTGAACCTTCATTCCCGAAGACCGCTACGGGTACCACCTATAGCAATGCACAATCGTAGGATTCGATATCAATGGGCTCTTGAACACAGAAATTGGGCAGAAGAACAATGGCGTTTCGTGTGCTTTTCTGATGAGTCTCCTTTTGGTATGAGACCGGATACAAGACGTATACGACACTGGAGAACCCCTGGACGCCAACAGCGATTAAAATCCTGCCAGGAAGTCCATCCTTATAGTGGTGGAACCATCATGGTATGGGCGGGTATTTGGATCGGCGGAAGAACTGAGTTGATTTGGATCAGAGGCCTCAACGCTCAAATTTATGCTGAGACGATTGTATCAGACGTCATCGTTCCTCTACAAGTGCAAATCGGTCCCTTATTTCATAATGCATGATAATGCACGACCGCACACCGCAAGAGTTGTAAGACAGACTCTCGCCGCAGCTAACATCAATGTCCTGCCCTGGCCTGCTCAGTCGCCAGACTTGAACCCGATTGAGCATGCATGGGATATGCTACAGAGAAGAGCTCTGCCGAATATGGAGGGTATCCAGTCGCAAGAAGACCTTTTTTTGTTGTTGCAACGAACATGGGCGGCCATTCCACAGCGTGATTTGGATGAACTCATTTTGAGTATGCCAAACCGATGTTCTTGTGTTGTTAGTGTTCGCGGTAGAAACACGGATTATTAATTGTTTAAGTTACCCAATAAAATTTTAAAGAAAACTGTTATTTCAGTCTTTTTTTCGAACTTTAATGTTAGTGGTTCAAATGTCAAAAATCCCTTTATTAGGAAAATGGCAAATTTCTTTATGAATGCAAAGGTGACTTGGTTTATCGTTACTGTGACAAACGATAACACTTTATTTGATGAATCCTTAAAGAACATTTTAATTAATATCAATCAGGAGAAAAGTTATTGCAAAAATATATGTTGATCCCTAGACACTTTTGATGTGTGTATTTTTAACTAACTTCAAAAAAAGGAGGAGGTTCTAAATTCGTCGTAATCTTTTTTTATGTATTTTCCCCGATTTCTCAAAGACGCCTGGACCGATTTTGAAAATTCTTCTTTTTAAAATTAAATTCAGCGAATGAGTTTAGTTAGTTCGCATAAGTATTTTGATGGGCAACTACGGACCCCTACACTGTGCGTGGCCCGACACGCACTTGGCCGGTTTTATTTAAAATAAAACTGGAGTTCATGAGCAATAAAGTGAACACTTATAGTTACACGAAATAATCAATACTAATAGTCATCATATTCTCCAGCCTTGTAGCAGCCACAGCTGGATATTGGCCTCCTCCCTTATGTTTTAATTCTTCCTTGGGACTGCCTCATTTAAATTGACCTTCATAAAGCGCTGAAGATCAGCCTTATTTGAATAAAAGATTTTTAATGTTCTCATCCAGGTTATAATATTATCTAGGAGTCTCATTTTATTTTAATCTCTTGTGGAATCGCACTAACCTGTACAGATGTGGCACTGTACTAGCCCAAAGTCCAGCTTCGTGTTCTGACACAAGTTCTATGAGACATGATATAGCGTTGCTACTTGAAGATGTGGGCATCCCACCAGCTTCGGAACTTTCTATCACCGCAAGTAGTTTAACAGCGCCAACTTCTTTAGCTAGTTCTTCGGATGGTGATGAGTCAGGATACGAGCAAATACAATACGATGATCCAACCTGTAGATTTAAAAAACTTTCTTATTCAAACTTTTTAATTGATTTTTAAAAAGGTGGAGGTTGTGTTCTCGTACTCGTTGATAACGGGGATAACATTGTTATTTTTTTCATTTAGTAGTCGCCCGCGCGATTGTCATGTAAATCAAGAAAATGAATTGAACATCTATTATTATGCTTTTGCTAATTAGTGTTAGTTGGGGTTGGCCCCAACTGTAACACTATTATATACTATTAAACTTATCAAATAATGTTGTGAGCAAAACAATAAGTTTGAATAAGAAATTCTTACTTTCACGGTGCAGTCGTAGCTGGCAGGTCCTCGTTTTGGCCGTATCTCATGTAACTTATACACAGGTTCTTGAAGCCCAAGTTTTTTACAAGTCCATTCCAACTTTTCGACAGACGATGTGGAATCAGGTGGAGGTTCTAAGTTATGAGCCGGCACAACATTAGTTACAGGACCACTGCTTTCCTGAATAAAATTAAATAATTAAAGGAAAGTCGACTGTTACGTGGGATGCGACCATTAATTATGCGCTGCGTCGCTCTGCATTGCGAAAGGTGTATCTTTCCCTGTAGGAAATAGAGTTAGATTTTGAGCAGCTCTATTGAAATGTGCGCGCAGCTTCGCGTCTCGATCTGAGCTGACCCTAATGCGTTCCAAAAAAACGTTATTTATTCAGGGTGAATACAAAAATGGCTTTCACAAAAAGTTGAATTAGTTTCATTCTACGTTATACATATACACACAGGGTTGGGTAAATAGTTTTTTTTTTTTTTTTTTTTTTACAACATTCACTTAAAATTGTTCTAAACAAGTAATGGGAGGCTTCACGCAAAGCTTGGCTCAGATGGCGCCACCAGTACTTAATTTCGTCAACGAAAACTTCAATGCCGCCAATTTTGACATACGTGTTTACTATTAAAGAATAAATAAGTTAAGTTTTGTAAAATCAAATAAAAGATGGAAAAGTACGATGTTTTAACTATCGTTTAATTAAAAAATATATTGCGAGTTCGTGGTGCTTCGCTACAAGGGAACAAACATACAAAGGTGAGAATAACAATAACAGATTACTTTGAAAAAAAAATTATTGCCATAACGATGATAACATGATAAATACCAGTATTTATTCATATATAAAATTATCGTTTCAGGCTGATTTCATATGAGAAAAATTATAGTTTTTGTGTAAAACCTAATCTTTCGACAGAAGATGAAGACAGTGAAACGAAATCTATAATTAAGCTCGAAAAATCCCGATTTAAAGATATCAACGCGGATACAAATTTACCATCTGTAACTTTAACTAAGTATAATACATAAAAAACTATTTGCTAAGGTACGATTGTTATAAATGTTATATTAATAATACTTGAACTTTTATTGTAGGTACAATAATTTGTACTCACCTATTCATGATTTTGTGAATTTTCCAATCATACTTGTTGAGGATGTAGTATTTAATAGAATTGCATGATTTTCTAAGATGTTACTTCGTGATTTACATACTAACTTGAATTGATCAGTATATTAATTCAATAATTTATGTTTTAGATTCGATGCAAATATCGTAAAAGGAATGAAAATAAATGAAAACATGGATAACCATTCAAGATTACATTATTTTTTTCTTATTTATGGGTCTTTGGAATAAAATGAACCCCTTTATTATTACAAGCAACTTGTTTTTGTTACAACACTGCATTATTAAATAAAAACATTTTTTGTATGATTTACTGTATGAATAACTTGAAATACACAGCAAAGCGCTTGTAGCGCCCCTGGCGGCGAAAACTCACAGTGAAACCTCCTATTGTAACTGTTCCTTTTTTTAGGTTATTTCAAATTATTCCGACCTTTAATGCTTCATTTGTAGACTATATTTTTAAAACTAGCCATAATCTATATATTTAATAAAACTAGAAAAATCGTTTTTGTACATCAAAATAAAATCCAAAAAAAAATGCTAGGGTGTTAAAGGACAACCAACAGAACCCATTTTCAGCATTTTTAGAATTTTTGTCTGTTTGTCGGTTTGTCTGTTTATTTGTTCCACTATCACGTAAAATGTACGATGGCAATGTAGATAACCTTTATACACAACGATCGAGCCTAACTTGAGGACTAATTTAATTTTTGTTTCATTGCAATCGGTTCAGTGTATCAAAAGTTATTCGAATTTAAAGTGTTCCAGAAGTAAAATTACGGTCACTTCACACCGAGACGCGCAGTTCAGTAGCGCGATCTAGCTTGGAATAGAAAAACTACATATTCAAATAATAAATCTAAACATATTCCAACGCACAGCAGATGGCGTTAAAAGAAAACCTGGAATAGAGGTGTTTAAATTGAAGTAACATTGTATTTTGTTTCATCGTAATCAGTTCACACCTTATAAAAAATATAAATTAATTAAAGCGATTTAAAGGAATCATAGAATAGAACAGAATGGAGTGGATCGGAGTGGAGTGGAGGGGAGTGGAGTGGAGGGGAGTGGAGTGGAGGGAAGTGGAGGGGGGGAGTGGAGGGGAGAGGAGGGGAGTGGAGTGGAGTGGAGGGGAGTGGAGGGGAGTGGAGGGGAGTGGGGCGGAGCGTAGTGGAGTGGAGTGGAATGGAATGGAACAGAATAGAACAGGATCATTTATTTATGTCAAGCTATTCAGACTCCTAAATATTAATAGTAGTATTAAAACACTATTAAAACACAACACAATGTCAAAAACTCGTCGTATCTTTGTTTTTAAACGTGTAATAAAAAAGATATCTTAAATTGAAACTTTTCTAAACACAGTTTTTACCCGACTACGGCAGGGTTATGATTTTGACCGGTATGTATCTATGTATGTTTGTCTGTTCCCTCATATCTTCTAAACTACTTATCATTACATGACAAATTAGGTGTCGTTAGAAGCGTCTCAGTTGTCCGCTGGTTATAGGGTAGGTGACGTGTCACGAAATCCAATATGGCGCCCTCTAGGCAATGTAAGTCGTAACCGAAAAAAAAATTTTTTTCGCACAGTTTCGACATGGGTATCAAATTAAAGGGCTTGATGTGCACATTTGAAATATATATACATTATATAGCTTTTATATACATTAATAGCTACTTTGCCTGTTTCTAACAGTGTCAACATGGGTATCAAATGAAAAGGCCTAATGAGTACTTTTGAATTTACTCGCTACTTTGCTTATATTATTATATACTTATCAAATAATTAATAATAATTATAACCCCAAAATAGTGTACAATCATGTGTTCTAAAACAACTTTTTTAATCATGCCAACCTTTGCAGCGTTTGGTGTTGGTGTGCATTGGTGTGCCAAGTGACACACAAATGCCACTTATGTACATTATACAGTCAGGCACCTTATTTATTATGAGTTAAAATGCCTACGTGTGCCACTTGCCACTAAATGACTAATATCATAATAATAATAATAATATTCCACAACTATCACACAATGCCATCTAGTCCCAAGCTAAGCAGAGCTTGTGTTATGGGTACTAGACAACTGATAAACATACTTATATATTTCTAAATACATACATATTATAGATAAATTACACCCAGACACAGAACAAATGATCGTGCTCATCACACAAACATTTGTCCTGGGTGGGAATCGAACCCACGACCTCCGGCATAGCAGTCAGGGTCACTAACCACTAGACCAACAGGCCTGTCAGGCCTGATCAGCATAGTCCTGAGTAGGTTTTTGATATTAATTTCAGCTAGTCTTGACAACAGAGGGATGGTCCAAAATGATGTTTTCAGTTACAGAGGTTAATGTATATAAAACAATGATTACTTTTGCTGCGTTTAGTGGGGTGCACATTTGCTGGAGCGTTCCTACTTACCAAACATTCGTTACTAACGGCCGGTAACTGCAAAGGAATAAGATCCACCGTATTTAGACGATCTCTTAAATTTGATAGTCTTTGTGACGCCGAAACTTTTCCACTTTGCTTCACTTCCATTTCATTATTCGTGCGCGATGATTGTTTAAACTGCATTGTTAAAAAAGAAGACTGTTAAACGGACCATAGTTCTAGTCGGCATGCTTTAATTATTATCAGAAAATATTTGATCCGTATTTTTTCTCTTGTAACGTATACCTAAACTGACGAAGATACGACGGCGACGCTTAAAAAAATCACAAAACATCATGCCATGATGCAATTTCAGTGCGTCGTAGTGGCGTCTTAAAGCATGAGTTGTTCAACTGTGGGCACAAGATGGCGCTAGACGACTAGTATAGCTCTGTCACTTTCCCTCAGCGGAACTACTCACGCTTTATGAAGTAATGGTAGACCACCTGACGTCACAACTCTCGACTTTTGATACTTTTTATCTTGGAAATATTCATTCAACAAAGGAAAAATACAATATTTCCGTTATTTTTTAAAACTCTGACTGAAGGACTAAATTAAATTTGCAATTTATTGATGCTAGAAGTTAGCCTTTTATCTGAAAATGTCATTTCAAAATACGATACATACCTCTTCAGAGTGTACATTATTGGCTTCTCTAAAGCTTTGTGGTGCTGATGATGAATTGGAAGTTTTCATTACCTTCTCTCCATGATCACTTAAGGACCTCGTTACGTTTTTCGTATTCGACACTAGTTTCGTATCGTTCGGCTTTGAAATGTATTTACTAGTCTGTAAAAAAATTAACTTATTTTTTATAAAGTTGCAATAATCCATAAATAGCGATGGGAATGTATATCATCGTTTAGCTTAAATTCTTACATTTCATTTTACCTATATTTTATACTCTTTTAAATAGCGATTTTTTTACTGTGTGTTTTTTCGGGATCCCTACGTGCTTTCGAAAGTTATTGGTTCGATTTTTGATATATCGAACTCTTTATGTCGAAAATTCATTAGTACGATGTTTTATTATATCGATGCTTTATTGATGCGATGTAACGTTTGTGCGAAAAATCTTATTGCGAAGAACTCAACAGCGATTGCTCATTTCTTCAGTAGAATAACAGTTCGATGGTATGTTGGTTCGACATAACAAGTTTTATATAATAAAAATCGAACCTAAAACTTTCGAAAGCACGTAGGGATCGCATTTTCTTATGTTCATTTGATTATGGATGAAGTTATAAAATCTGTCAAGAACCAATTGAAGATAATTATTTACCTTATAATATTGTGTGTTATTATTATACGGGGCACTGAACTTGGATCTGTAATATTGATTGGAGTACTGGCTGTTATAGTTAGATGTGTAGCCTGAAGCTGGTTTCCGCCATGATCCTTGCTTTTTTGGAAATCGATTCTGTAAAAAAACATGATGTCAAATTACACGTATAAAAGTACGAGTGTTCTCTTCAGGTATAATATAAATATGTCTTATGGTTGTGCAAAGTTAAAGAGCCGCAACGCGGTTTTGGGTCGGCCTTGTTTTATCGCTGCTCTCGGGCTCGGTTGGCTCAGGAGTTAATGAACATTTCTGGAATGATTCCAGAAATCCTCATTAACTCATGAGCTCATTATGTTCAGATCGAGATTCAATTTGTTTCCTTGGGGAACGTGTGGAAGACGACGCGCCGTCGACTTGGGCTTTGTCCTTGGTTGTCCTGGGTCGGACGGCTATTTACCCATTACTCGCCGTCCGCAAGGTCTGATGCCTACGGTAGCCAGAATATGCTTCGCGATGTTCGATGCTCTGAACGTCTCCAGCGGTAGTTGGAACGTGAGGTAAAGGATGTTCCTTCCCTCACGTTCCGCCGTTCTATCCCTGAGGTACCTCCCGAAACAACCGTGTCCGGTGAGGACTGGCGGACTGCTTCAGGAGGAATATGAGGACGTCGTGGCGTCTCTATTACCACTCCTCAAATCACTGATTGGATTGATTAGAGGCAACCCTGTCCTTGTATACTTGTGGCCTTTGATCAATGCAGTGGCATTGATCAAAGGCCACAGAATTTTCTGAGTCACATAGACACCTTTAACATACACCACGCTCCTGTCATGTTGTTGAATACAAAACCCAATATAATTACAGCATAATGAACTCACTGGATAGCTCAGCTTCGGTGTCGCCTTTTTGCTTGGTTTTTGTCTTGATACCATACTGGCAATATGTTGGGTTTCCTGACTAGCAATTGCATCAACATACCATTCCCCATTTACTTGGGAGACTTTAAAACCAGGAACATCTAAAAACAATTTGTCGAGGGACGGATATCCAAGTTTCTTGAATGGTATCCATTCTCCTTGCAGCTCTCGATAGTCTCCTGTTAAAGAAAATCGATATTTCAGTTTTTTTTTTACCTATAATTTCCCATTGCTGGGCTCCCCCATAACCTTCCATTCCTTCCTATTTGTAGCTTACTCCTTCCAATCTCGCATAAACGCTTCTAATTCGCTATCAGCGTTTCTGCCGAGGAAGGCTCGGCATCGACGCCCGTTGGCACCCACTTCAATCGTGTCCGTTTCGGCCATGACGTTTTTTTTTTAAATAAAAAACATCCCAAGATTTTGTAAAAAAATGTAAAAGTCGATTCCCAAAAACCAAAAGCAATGGTTAAAAAGTTATAAGGGTTTGAACGTGGCCGCGCCATCGAAACGCTCCGAACCGCGCGGCCATGGAGCTCTTTAAAACTAAGAGTCGCAGAGACCTGAAATTTTGGGAAATAATAGATTGAATTTGTAAACCAAATGTAAAAATATAGAAAAAAATCCTGTGTTTGTATTTTAGGAGTTGTAAGGATAAAACCTCATGGCCGCGCCATTGAAACGGTGACAAAAACATTATCACCGATATCTCACTCAAAGAGCATCTCAGACGTCTGAAATTTTTTGTAAAACACATATTTGCATTTGTCAAAACTAGTAAAAATGCAACAAAAAATCCTAGGTTTATATTTCAGGAGCTGTAAGACTAAAACGCCATGGCCGCGCCATCGAAACGTTGAAAATTTAGTTTTTCGCCAATATCTCGCTGAAAAAGCATCGCAGAGGTCTGAAGTTTTTTGTAAAACACAGATTTGAATTTGTCAAAACTAGTAAAAATACAACAAAAAATCCTAGGTTTATATTTGAGGAGCTGTTGAACGAAATCTTCAATGCGTCTTGAATATGTCGATTAGGGTGACCACGGATTATTATTTACAGAGAAATTTCCACCTTTTTTTATTGGAAATGATATCCCAAGGATTCGTTGAACAATGAGGAGCAATAATATGGCTATATCTTTAAAAATCACATAAATGACCTTTGCTTGAGGAACGAAGGACAATGGCAAAGCATCAATTTAGTAGCCAAGCCACACCACGATACGACAAAAACTTTTTCAAAAAAAATGTAACCGCCTTCAAAAACAACCACAAAAAAAAAGGGTACGTAAAATAACCACACAACAAAACTTTTCTTTCGGAAGTCGGTGGTTTTTTTATTAATTTCATTGTTTTTTTGCCACCTACTTCCGTAAGAAAAGTTTTGTTGTGTGGTTATTTTATCCTTTTTTGTGGTTGTTTTTGAAGGCGGTTACATTTTTTATGAAAAAGTTTTTATTTTACTCTTTTTAGTTTAAATATTCAACCACAATTCTCGTCAAATACATCATTTTCTTACATGTGCACTAGAATTTCGTAATCCGTAGCACCGGTAATAATAATAACATCGTTAACATCTCTTTTATTCCTTCCCTATCTCAAAAACTACTGAACCGATTTTGATGAAACTTACAGTATTCCTTAAGTTGAACGATACCTAGTACAACATAAAAATAATTACATAAATCGGACTTGTAGTTCCGGAGATATGCGAACACAAACATAATTTACTAAATCAGTCGATGCCGACTTATTAACCACCTGAGATGATGATTATCAGATGCAAATACTTGAACAGCTTTAGAAAATATATGAAAATGGTACAATGTGCCTATAAAATTTGAAGGTTTCCCTCGATTTCCCTGGGATCTCATCATCAGATCCTGACCTGATGATCATGGGACCAATTGGAAAGTATACCCTTTCAAACAAAAGAAAAATTTTCTAAATCGGTCCAGGTGTCTTCGAGAATTCGGGGAACATAGATATAAAAAAAAAAAAGTATCCGACGAATTGAGAACCTCCTCCTTTTTTTGAAGTCGGTTAAAAACTAAAACAGTGATTCACACAATCAGAAAATCTCTAGAAATAAAGGTTTACTTCTCAGCCGCTTTTCTAGACATTTGACTGAGTATGACATAAATCCTGTGTAACTAATAATTTGCTTGCCACACACACAACATACTTCTCGGTCTTGGAAGACCAAGTGGTCCAAGTTAAATCTGGAGACTGTATATCTTTGCCAGAAACACAGGATTACGTAGTTCAGGCAGGGATTTATTTATGAATTTAACAAAGATATACAAACCATATAACGTTGTATATGTTTTTTCAATTAAATATATCTATTTTCATTTTAACTCTATCCCTCCTCATATCGTGTTCAGGCCTAGTAACAATATTTTTTTTTGGATTTTTGCTAATTAATTGGAAAGGCTGAAATTGGATGGGCTAGCTTAAAACGCTTCTAGTAAATGAAACTTACTGTTACATTGTTTTATGGTCAGTGCTCCTTTCACAGATATGAGAGTAGCTCTCAACGCCTGGATAACTTGCTCCTTGTCAGCCATAGCTAAATACCTGCAAAAAAAAAAATACCTGACTTAACCAATTGGATTGCACTAAATCTTAACTCCTTTCCAGCGGTGCAATCCTATTGGTTAATATTTATATGTTTCTTTGCTCCAGAAACGTGGAAATATTAACCAAGTAGCTAAGCAACACAAGTTTTTATAAGTTAGGGGGCTAAGTACTTTAATATGTAGATAAAGGAAGAATTGCAGTTGCAATGGAAGGGAGAACATATTTTTCAAATCCTATGTTTTTGGTACTCCTAGTTGACTGTTGTAGAAAACTTAAGTTATATAGTTTAATTGGTCAAACCAAACCTATAAAAAGAAAGAGCTTGAGGTAAAAAAGCAGTTATAGGTAGTAGACCGGTATTCGGATTAAATTTTTCTCATTTGAAATATTAATCTTTATTTACTTATTATTTATTAATAAACATTAGGTGCTTTAACAAATGTCTATGCAAAAACAAATGAACCAGGGAGTAAAGAAATGGATACAATAAAATAAAAAATCTCAGTAAAATAATGGTAGGTATACCTACAGATCATAATTATTAAAAACTCTCATAAAAAATTAAAAGTAATCAAAGCTTTACGGTTGGAGAAACATACTGTAACAGAAAAACTGTTTTTCTTAGATTCCAACAAAAAAGAAAACTGAAAACAATACATAAATTATTATCAGATGTTTCATATACATTTAAGTACCGCCGCGACGCTATAAGCCGGTGTTTTGATATAATATTTAGTAGTAACCTCAGCCGGTGATTTTACACTACTAACCAGAGATGCTTCTTGCTTGACAGTATCGCCAGATAGGAAACAGCAGCAAAATTTAAAAGTGTAGTGTAAGAACATATTTCTCCCGAAAATTTATCTTCATTTCCTAAACATTTTGTCAGAAGCAAATCGTGACGTGTAAGCAAGAGAAATCAGAACGTATTCCTTCTTAAATATTGTAAACAGTACGCATACCTACTTTCACTACGAAAAAATAAGCACGGCAATAAAATAACAGTCATTATTCCCAATAGGTACTTCAATAAAATTGTAATTACTGATTCTTACCTCACTCACTGAAACTAAATTCCAAAGTAGAAAAACTTCATCAAATTTAATTTCAATGCAACAATCTTGCAATATTTTTTTCCGCCCTGCGTATTGCCAAATTTGCCAACCAAACCAATCCAATCACACAGATTACGTACGCCTGTGAAGGTGATGCCAATCAGAAAACTGGGGCGATAACCATAGATCATGGATTTAAACCCCTTCTACACGATCAGACACGACCGCCTCACTGTGGGCCGAAAATCGGCTTTCATAGACTTAGAGCGAGGCCCCATTAGTGCGTTGCGCTGCGTTGCGTCGTCGCAGCGTCGCAGCGTCGTCGCTGCGTCGTTTTCCATACATTTTTTATGACATGCCCCATTAGACCGTTGCGTCGTCACGCGCGACGTTTCAACGGATCGACGGACAAGAGACGAAGCGGGAGGGAGGGTGATGCGCTGTGTTGTCGGAGCTCCGCTGCGACGACGGACAGTGATGTATCTATCAATTGCAAAGGCTGAACTGAGACGCAGCTGCGTCGGCGTGCAAACCCTCTTGCGTTGCGTTGGCGCAGCGTCAACGCAACACAGGTGTGGCATACAACGCGTTGTTCCGTTGTGATGACGCGACGCAACGCAGCGCAACGCACTAATGGGGCCTCGCTCTTTGGCATTTTATTTTGCAAGTGCCAGTTTTTATGCCGGATATCACTTCTATTAGTTATAACAATATACAAAAATGACACCAGAATTGATTCTGCACAAAAACGAAGGAATTATATTTTTTTACGAAAATTTTGTATGGAGCTAGTATGAAAAATCGAAATATCTCTAAAACGGCAGGGATAACCGTAATATCTTTATAGGGGGTTATAGTACGCTCGACATAAAAATGTAGAAAACCTGAAGTCGCCACTGTCTTCGCGCTACCAGCACTTTGAATGATTTTATTTCATTTTTTTTCACTTATACGCCTTGAAAAGTAGTTGAAAAGGGTAATAAAAAACACTGTTTAATTTCAAACTGTTTTAAACAGGTGTTTTAATCATGCTAACCCTGCTTGGAATCGCTCTTGCAGCAACGTTGGGTATAGTAAAAAATAAGAAGAAAAGAAGACGTTAGGTGAAGGAATATTTACGAGTATTCATCTCTCTTTCGCGTTGCGTACCCATTTTCACTTCACGACATGTCATTTCATGACGAACGCCGCGCCGCTACTGAGCGCCCTAACCGCGATCACACGACACGATTTATCGGGGTTCAGGAACTTAGTGCGGTCGGGCACCCTCAATCGCCCGATTTAGGGACACTAACAGCCTAACAGCGATCACACCACCCAATCCATCGGAAATTTGGGACTTAGGGCACGATGAATCGTATAGTGTAATCTGTTATATTGATGGCAACACCGGAAACGGATGACCGACAGGACGCGTGGGTGTGGCATCCAATATGGTGACCACTGGTTGTGTAGTTTAGTTTGTACAATACGCCAAAAGAAATAAATATATTCGCCTCTAGTAACTGAAGAGTTTTATTAAATACACAAAACTGGCGACGAGAACTACGGGAAAAATGGCGTTGATTGGGAGCATAGAACATTACATTGCAGAAAAACAAGATTTCAAGGACTATAGTGAACGAATGGAACAATTCTTTATAGTAAATGGTGTGCAGGAGCCAATGAAAGTACCGATGCTCATTACATTGATTGGACCTGAAACGTATAACGTGTTAAAAAATCTCGTGTCTCCAGCTACGCCTGCGAGTAAAACATATGCGGATCTCATCCAAACCCTAACACAACATTATGTAACCAAGAAGTCCGCCATGGTATAAATAAAATAATAAATAAATAGCCGGCCGCTATGAATTTTACATGAGTAAGCAAAAAGCAGGACAATCGTTGAATGATTTTGTGGTGGAAATAAAAAGAAAAGCTGCGGTATGCAGCTTTGGCTCATTTTTGAATGAAGCACTCAGGGATCGTTTGGTCTGTGGTCTGTATAAAGAGCAGGTCATTAAAAAGCTGTTAACCGTTGGAGACAGCCTTTCATTTGAAGAAGCTGTAAAAATTGCTGCAGCTTATGAAAGCGCAGAAAACGAAACCAGAAATATTCAGCCAGATGTAAGTGTACAAGCTATACAAAAGCAGGTTCCAGTACAAAAACGCATTCCATTCCAAGGGCAGGCTCAAAATCAAGGGAGTAGCAGGGAAAATACAAGAGGCAACATAGTCAGGGCGCAAAATAATGGTGAATGCACACGGTGTGGAGGTAAACATCAGTCGGACAAGTGCTTAAAGAAGAACTGGGTGTGTTTTCATTGTAATAGACAAGGTCATATTGCAACAAAATGCCATTTCCGCTTATCTGGAGAAAGGAATATGTTAAAGCAAATGGAGGAACAACATATTGAAAAACAAAACAAGGAAGAAGGAGAAGTCATTTTGGGTAGTATTCAGCAAATATCTGGGGAGGAAGAGGTGGCATGGATGCCGTTATGACTATCTAGTGGACATATTTTGAAGTTGCAAGTGGACACGGGAGCCTGCAAGTCAGTGATACATAAAAAAGATTTTAAAAAGTACTTTGCAAAAAGTGAACTAAGAAAGTGTAACTATAAATTAAAGTCTGTGTCAGGAGAGATTTTACAGGTACTTGGATCTTTTAAAATTAGAATAAGAAATGTGAGCCAAGATTTGTATTTAGTAGTAATTGACTGTAAAAAGTATTTTGACCCTTTAGTGGGAAGAAATTGGTTAAAAGTTATATTTCCTAAGTGGCAAAAGTATTTTGAGATAAGACAATTAAAATCAGTATATAGTGACAAAGATAAACTAATGGAAAACATTAAAGTAAAATACAATAAAGCTTTTGAAAAAGATAGATCATCTCACATATTCAATTTGAAAGCCAGTTTAAAACTGAAACAGGGAGCTGAGCCTGTTTTTCACAAGGCTTATACAATTCCATATTCAAAAAAAGAAGAGGTTGAAAAAGAATTTAGTAAAAGCAAGGATTTTAGAAAGAGTAAGGCATAGCAAGTGGGCCAGTCCAATAGTTTAGCTCAAAGAGGGGATAAGAAGCTGAAGCTCTTAAAAGAATTCCAGTAACTGCAAATGCAAGACTTCAAAGATGGGCTCTACTTCTATCTGGATATAATTATGAGATAAACTACCGAAAAGGTACGTTACTAGGAAATGCTGATGCTTTGTCACGTCTGCCCTTGCCAGAAATGGCAGAAGTTAGTGATACTATAAATTTATTGAGTTTCACTGAAAACCCTCCAATTGATTTTAAAGATATTGCTATTTTTACCCGAACTGATCCAGTTTTATGTAAAGTTTATGAATATGTTTTATCGGGCTGGCCAAATAGAATAAGTAATGATAGCATGAAACCCTATTTTTTAAAGCGTGCTGAATTGTGTACTGAACAGAAGTGTTTGTTGTGGGGCAGTAGAGTCATTATACCATTTAAATTATGATCAAAAGTTCTAAGTATGTTTCATGAATCTCATCAAGGTGTGGTTCATTCTAAAATGTTAATGAGGGAATATTGCTGGTGGCCAAATTTAGGACAGGACATTGAAAAACTTATAAAAGCTTGTGAAATTTGTCAGGCAACTAGGGGATTCACAAATGCATGTCCAGTGACTCCTTGGATCAAAACCGAAAGGAATTTTGAGAGGGTTCATGTTGATTTTTGTTATGTTAAGGGAATCACATATTTTCTAATTGTGGATTCACATTCAAAGTGGTTAGATGTACACATTATGCCGAGCACAACTGCTCCTCTGGTAATAGAGAAATTGTGTAAAACTTTTGCTATTATTGGTATACCTGCTACAGCTCGACATAAAAATGTAGAAAACCGGAAGTCGCCACTGTCTTTGCGCTACCAGCACTTTGAATGATTTTATTTCTTTTTTTTTCACTTATTACGTTAGTTTTATGGCACAATAATAAATCTAACAAACCTGCGGTCTTTGTTTACATCAAATATCAAAGATTTTAAAACGCTGTCAGAAATAAAAATTTTAGTTCCGTTTCAATCCGTTCTGGCCAAGCTGTACATTAGTAAGTGACAATGGTCCTCCATTTAATTCTATGGAATTTGTAAAATTTTTAAAAGCTAATGGATGTGAAGCTGTGAAAACTCCTCCATATCACCCACAATCAAATGGAATGGCTGAGAGAACAGTTCAAACCATAAAAAAATGTTTGAGTAGATTAGGAAACGAAAATCCTAAATTAAGTTCAGAAGTACTTTTACAAAATTTTCTATTCACCTATCGAAACACACCAAATGTAACAGGTATGTCTCCGAATGAGGTTTTGTTCAAACAAAAACCACGGACTAAATTTGATTTGATGAAACCACATAATATATTATCAAGAAAAAATTGTAAAGAAAAGGAAAAAACAAGTATTGTATTTCAAGAAGGGGATAAAGTTTGGTGTAAAGAGCTTAGTAAAGGAAAAGGATGGGTCAAGGGAGTAATTTCAAAAAGACTAAGTATAGTTAGATATGTTGTAATTGTGGAAGGTATTCATAAATATTATCATGCGTCTTCTCTTAGACCATATGCACCTGCATATGGTCTAAGAGAAGACGATGATTTAATGAAGACATTAAATCCGAAATAGATGTTGTTCCGGAGCAGGTGAGGGAGACTCTAGAACATCAATTACCCCCTCAGGGTAGTGAAATGGGTGACCAAACCTTGGATCTCGAGGGGACGAGCACAAATGTTTCTATTCCTAATAGGGGAATAGATTTAAAAAAAAGGGAAGGGATAGAATTTAATGACAGTAGTATTAATCAGGAAACTGATCCTCTTGGTGATTCAAATCTTGAGTCTCCATCGCCTGTGCTCCGTAGATCTGATAGAATAAGAAAAGCTCCTAACCGTTTAAATTTATAAGTTTATGTTAAGATATAGTTTTAAAAAGGGGACGAATGTTATATACTGATGGCAACACCGGAAACGGATGACCGACAGGACGCGTGGGTGTGGCATCCAATATGGTGACCACTGGTTGTGTAGTTTAGTTTGTACAATACGCCAAAAGAAATAAATATATTAGCCTCTAGTAACTGAAGAGTTTTATTAAATACACCCTTAAGAAGAAGAGAAGACGTTGGGTGAAGGAATATTTACGAGCATTCATCTCTCTTTCGCGTTGCGTACCCATTTTCACTTCACGATGAATCGTATAGTGTAATCGACCCTAAAGCCCTAAGTCCCTAAGTTCCGATGGATTGGGTGGTGTGATCGCTGTTAGGCTGTTAGTGTCCCTAAATCGGGCGATCGAGGGTTCCCGACCGCACTAAGTCCCTAAATCCCGATAAATCGTGTCGTGCGATCGCGGTTAGGGCGCTCAGTAGCGGGGCGCGGCGTTCGAAGTTAATTCGTGAAATGACAAAATGGGTACGCAACGCGAAAGAGAGATGAATACTCGTAAATATTCCTTCAGCTAACGTCTTCTCTTCTTCATATTTTTTACCCAACGTTGCTGCGAGAGCGATTCCAAGCAGGGTTAGCATGATTAAAACACCTGTTTAAAACAGTTTGAAATTAAACAGTGTTTTTTATTACCCTTTTCAACTACTTTTTCAAGGCGGATGAATGCTTATAAAATGAAAATAAATAAATATTCAGGAGTCTAAATAGCTTGACATAAAACCATTTGAGTCTATGCCATTGTTTTTCCATATTTTTAACTTTTATTGGAAATACTTAAAATATTAGAAAAAAAAATCACATTTTTTTTTCCATTGATCATTTTCCTAACAAGAAATCATTACTAAGAGCGAATTTCAAGAAAAAAAGCCAGAAACTAAAAAAAAACATTTTTTAAAACATTTTGAAGTGTTTATTTTATAAATTTGAAAAAAAAACTGTTTTTTTTTTTCAACCCTGACTCCAAGTTTCTGATACTTTGTAAGCGTAGGCGCCATCTTCACTGCTCGACGGTTGGCTGCCAAGTGAGTTAGGGTGGCGATATCGTGTAGTATGATCAGAACGCCCAATCTATCGAGGCCTGCTCATCGGCCCGATGAATCGTATAGAGTAATCGACCCTAGTGCAAAAGGGCCGATTACACGACACGATTCATCGTACCCTAAGTCCCTAAGTTCCGATGGATTGGGTGGTGTAATCGCTGTTAGGCTGTTAGTTTCCCTAAATCGGGCGATGGAGTGTACCCGACGGCCCTAAGTCCCTAAATCCCGATAAAAGGGCCGATTACACGACACGATTCATCGGGCCGATAAGCAGGACTCGATAGATTGGGCGTTCTGATAACACTACACGATATCGGCACCCTAACTCACTTGGCAGCCAACCGTCGAGCAGTGAAGATGGCGCCTACGCTTACAGCTTGACATAAAAATGTAGAAAACCGGAAGTCGCCACTGTCTTCGCGCTACCAGCACTTTGAATGATTTTATTATTTTTTTTTTCACTTATTACGTTAGTTTTATGGCACAATAATAAATCTAACAAACCTGCGGTCTTTGTTTACATCAAATATCAAAGATTTTAAAACGCTGTCAGAAATAAAAATTTTAGTTCCGTTTCAATCCGTTCTGGCCAAGCTGTACAAAGTATAGCTTGACATAAAAATGTAGAAAACCGGAAGTCGCCACTGTCTTCGCGCTACCAGCACTTTGAATGATTTTATTTTAATTTTTTCACTTATTACGTTAGTTTTATGGCACAATAATAAATCTAACAAACCTGCGGTCTTTGTTTACATCAAATATCAAAGATTTTAAAACGCTGTCAGAAATAAAAATTTTAGTTCCGTTTCAATCCGTTCTGGCCAAGCTGTATCAGAAACTTGGAGTCGGGGTTGAAAAACAAAAAAAAATTTTTTTTTTCAAATTTATAAAATAAACAGTTTAAAATGTTTCAAAAATGTTTTTTTTTAGTTTCTGGCTTTTTTTCAATTTTTTCCACGTTGTTTGTCGTTGTCTAAACGTATAAATCAATTATGTTTCATTTCTTGACTACATCTTTTCAAATTCGCCCATATTAATGATTTCTTGTTATGAAAATGATCAATGGAAAAAAAAACATGTGATGTTTTTTATCTAATATTTTTAAGTATTGCCAATAAAAGTTAAAAATATGGAAAAACAATGGCATAGACTCAAATGGTTTTATGTCAAGCTATTTAGACTCCTGAATATTTATTTATTTTCATTTTATAAGCATTCATTCGCCTTGAAAAGTAGTTGAAAAGGGTAATAAAAACACTGTTTTTCAAACTGTTTTAAACAGGTGTTTTAATCATGCTAACCCTGCTTGGAATCGCTCTCGCAGCAACGTTGGGTATAGTAAAAAATAAGAAGAAGAGAAGACGTTAGGTGAAGGAATATTTGCGAGTATTCATCTCTCTTTCGCGTTGCGTACCCATTTTCACTTCACGACATGTCATTTCATGACGAACGCCGTGCCGCTCAAAGACTACAATATATGGTGCCGCTACTGAGCGCACTAACCGCGATCACACGACACGATTTATCGGGACTTAGGGACTTAGGGCGGTCGGGCACTGTCGATCGCCCGATTTAGGGAAAATAACAGCCTAACAGCGATTACACCACCCAATCCATCGGAACTTAGGGACTTAGGGCACGATGAATCGTGTCGTGTAATCGGCCCTAAATCGTGTCGTGTGATCGCGGTCAGTGTTGCCGTTTTAGCCACTTTGTGGCTAGATCTAGCGGATTTTCAACGGTTCTAGCCAAACAGAAAACCATTTTAGCCACCAAAATAAATCTAGCCACTTCTAGTTGATTTTTCGATTGTTAAACTTTTACTAAATTACTATTAGAAGTCTACCGATTAATTAAACCTAACTACAAAAAAAACAATTAAAAATATTAAAAAAAGCTTGCCACACTATTTATGTTTTGCCTGCTGAAGTTTTAAACAAAGTCTCAAAAACGGTCAAATCGGTCAAACAAATTGAAATACCACCCACATCATCACCCATTGACGAAGAAATTAATGAATCTCCAGATGTCACTGTAGACTTTGGAATTGATTTTTAAAATTTAAACCAAATACAGCTTGACATAAAAATGTAGAAAACCGGAAGTCGCCACTGTCTTCGCGCTACCAGCACTTTGAATGATTTCATTTTAGTTTTTTTCACTTATTACGTTAGTTTTATGGCACAATAATAAATCTAACAAACCTGCGGTCTTTGTTTACATCAAATATTAAAGATTTTAAAACGCGGTCAGAAATAAAAATTATAGTTCCGTTTCAATCCGTTCTGGCCAAGCTGTAATTGAGAATATTTTTCACTACCTGAAAGTTTATTAGCTTTTAATAATGTTATATACTAATTAGTATTAAAATTGTTTTATTTAACCCATTTATCACCATGCCGAAATTGTAATACTTATCAATAGTAATTGGATACTTAACAGTATCTGGCCAAAAGCACTTTAGCCACTTCTAGCCGAATTTTGAAAGAGATTTTTTTGCAAAACTGGCTTCTTTTTACTTACATGTGGCCACAAACTAGATTTTCCTAACGGCAACACTGATCGCGGTTAGGGCGCTCATTAGCGGCGCGGCGTTCGACGTGAAATGACATGTCGTGAAGTGAAAATGGCTTCGCAACGCGAAAGAGAAATGAATACTCGTAAATATTCCTTCAGCTAACGTCTTCTCTTCTTCTTATTTTTTACTATACCCACTGTTGCTGCGAGAGCGACTACTTTTCAAGGCGGATGAATGCTTATAAAATGAAAATAAATAAATTTTCAGGAGTTTATATAGCCTGACATAAAACTATTTGCGTCTATGCCATTGATTTGCCATATTTTTAACTTTTATTGGCAATTCTTAAAAATATTAGAAAAAAAACATCACTTGTTTTTTTTTTTCCATTGATCATATTCGTAAAAAAAAACATTTTTAAGTGTGAATTTGAAAAGATGCAGTCTAGAAATGAAACATAATTGATTTAATATCTGGTTGACCGAGAACATTTTGAACTGTTTATTTTATAAATTTGAAAAAAAAAAAATTGTTTTTTTTTTCAACCCTGATGCCAAGTTTCTGATACTTTGTAAGCGTAGGCGCCACGTAGGCGCCACCTTCACTGCTCGACGGTCGGCTGAAAAGTGAGTTAGGGTGGCGATATCGTGTAGTGTGATCAGAACGCCCAATCTATCGAGGCCTGCTCATCGGCCCGATGAATCGTATCGTGTAATAGGCCCTAAACTGTCGGTCGTCGGTCGTAAGACGCTGACGTGACCTTGAGCGTTCGGACATCCGAACAGAATCTGGCCGGCTGTCGTGTGCCGCCGTCACCACCGTCACCTACCTTGCACACTGCTCGCTCAGCCGCGGCTGTTTTACGCGTCCGATATTATGTTCCCAGCTTAAACATTCTCGTCTATGGATTCCTTGGCGGTTAAAAAGCTGGCCACACATGACTGGGTGTCGCCATCTTGATTTTTGTCAAACGTCACCCTTTCCTTTGGTGAGCAAGGTGTGTTCACGTGAGGTTGTGTGTTCCCCTAATTAATAGGTCACACAATCCTCAGAATTTCGTGAAATATTCTTGTAAAATAAAAAAAAAAAAAACAAAAAAATACATAAAACCCAAAAAAATAGTAAAATAACAAAAATTTAACGGGAATCACTTGATTTTAAGTTAGTGTACGTAAGCGTGCAACGTGGTCTGAGGAATGCGATAGTCATTATAAAGAGAAAGTGAAGTTGATCTTTGCGTTTTGCCTACGTATAAGTTAATGTCGGCATAAACCGCTGCAGTGAGATTTAAAAATGAATCCTGGTCCACCTAATTACCCAATGGCATCTTTGTATGTCGGGGATTTACACTCCGATATTACTGAGGCCATGTTGTTTGAAAAATTTTCTACCGCTGGTCCGGTTCTTTCAATACGCGTTTGCCGCGATATGATAACTCGTAGATCCCTTGGCTATGCTTATGTTAACTTCCAGCAGCCCGCAGATGGTGAGTTAATTTTTATTTATTTTTTTTTCGTTTTCATGTAATGTTAATGCCTGTAAAGGGCCATCATAGGCTTTACGTACCATACGGGTACGGTCTTATGATGACCATTTTTCAGAATGTTTTACAAATTAATGACCTTGTTCTTTTTTTTCCTAGAAACTAATCATTTATAATGAGCCACTTATACTTTTACGCGGGTCTAAATCTACGGGCCGTGGTTCTACACATCAGTGAGCCAACCCAATTCAAAAATTGGAAATTCTCCTATTTATTCAGTTACATCAAAAGCAAGCTAGCCTCTTTGCAATATTCCTAATTATTCACTTCATGCTTAACCACTAATGTCTATTGAAAATATTCATAAAATGGCACAAACAATAAATTGCATGTCATATCAGAACATAGACATATAGCATGGAATGAACCTTTCCTTGCCAAATGTCAGTTATGATAATTGTTTAATTCATATTATGTATAATTACTGAAGGCGTTATCTTTGTCGTAATAGAAAGAGATACATGGCACTACAATTATTTTCCGTTTTTTCTAGAGAATTTGGCAAAATCCAGCTATTTTCAGTCCATGCTCTGTGTCTGTTTAGATTTGATAAGCAATTTTTCATTTTGTTTAACCCATAATTGCATAGTGTATCGTTTTGGCAACATACCCAATATTATTTCATTAAAAATAAAATAAATGAATATTATCATGTTATTAAATTATAAATTTATTAATTATTTAGGGTATTTACTGTCAATAGGCATTCATTTATTTTTTCCATTTTTTTTTTTAAAGTTTTACAATATGGACAGTGATGTTTTGGCTAAGACCTCTTTGGTTTTGGGAACCCAACTTTATTTGGAAATTAATTTTCCAAAAAAAGTAAAAAGTAAAAAATAGTTTTAATCGCAATTTTGTAATTCAAAAATATGAAACAGAATTGTTATAAAATACACTATCATAAACCGAAAAAATATTTTCTGAATATAAAAATAAATAGAAAATATTGGAGGGGGTAATTTTTCAAATTTTTTGCTTATTTACTCATTTTTAAGAGAAATTTAAGCAAAAATTTTTATTTTTATTTTTTCAGCATTATTGGAATCATGTTTTATTATTTGAATAACTTTTGAATAAAATACAAATCATTATGCATTTAAGGGTTAAAGAATATCTTAAGAAACAAATGGACTTGCAAAATTCAAGAAGTGACACTTCTAGAAATATTGCTTAGAGTGGCTGTTTTAGGCCTGCAAAACAATTTATTATGATATAACATAAATTAAATGATAAATATCTGAGATTAATCTCCTCATTTCAAAATGGGCATGCAAAGAACAGATTTAAAATTAATTAGTTTTTATCCAAACTTATTACTCACAACATATTAATAATTTGGGATTTTACATTTTGGCATTTACAATTGATTATGTTCTCATTTAATCATATAAGTGTACTATGGTCTATCCTACTACAATAAGATAATAGCGACATTATTGGATAGGATAGTGTCAAAATAAGCTTAAGTCCAACAGAATCATCACCAGAGCTGTTTTCTTTTTAATTTTCTAAAAGAAACTGTTCAAATTGTTTTAAACAATTGTTTTTTTTTTTCTTTTTAGTTTCAATATTTACATAAAACAATTGATAGGTAAACACTTATTTTTATGCTGCATAATCAATACCTACAGAAAATTTCACATTCACCCTGTATGTTCTTATGTTGATTTTTAAATTGGGCAACCCAATGACTTTCTTAGCAAGACATGTGGAAGCAGGGAATTACCTGTGAAAAATGAATTCTATATGCTAAGGAAAAACACCAGTATTTATGTTTGGGGTATAACCAGAACCACTCATCCATTGTATAACTTTCTTTGGAGAGCCGACGTTAGGTTATTTATGTGATTCATTTAAATTGTTATAATTTAATTGTTTTCAAATTGAAATTATCTCATGCTGTTTCAAAAATAGGTGTTATTTTGTACTTTACAAATCCTGGTACTTGAAATTTGATTGAACGAAAATAATGTTTTAGTTAATTACAATGCCAATAAAAGTTCAAAAATATAACATAGCATAATGTATAGTAGTATAGACTCAACTGTTTTTATGTTAACCTAATCAGCTTCCTAAAATAATTAATTATACATATATCCAGTCATTTGCTATGAAAAGTAGGTACTATGTTTAAAATTTGATTTCTTCGCATAACATGAAATTGCACAAAAAAAAGTAAAACCTCGAATTTTCCGCAAATCATGAGTGACACAAACTGTACCTGCAAATGTTAAATGACAGAAAATGTTATTGGTATTTTTATTCATTACTCAAATGCTTATTTAAACAATAGACATGATTGTGTATTTTAAACTATAAAATAAATTCTCTGTTCAAAAATCAAATCCCTGGCACATAAAGTCGGAAAAAAAAAAATAAACTACATACTATAAATCGGTATGACAAATGTTCATTGTCTTTTGATTGTTAGATATTGGAAGTCTCAAGCAAGCACATGAATGTATAAGGCATTATTTAGATTCTTAGAATCAATTAGGTAAAAAAATTTAATTTGATATACCCATTGAACTTTCAAAATTATCTGTACACTTACAAGTATACTAGGGTGAGTGGGGGTAAGGTGAAAAACGGGGAAAGATAAAAAAGATACAATAACGCCGAATATAAAGGAAAGCTTTTAATGCTGGCAAAATCGTTGTAGACACCGTTTTATCTTGCCCCACACCGCAGTCTGCGTCAGTCGCCAAGTGAGAGCATTTGTGTGTTTTTTGACATTTTCCGTATGGACACATTATCCGCGTAAAATTGAAATTTTAGTCTTCCATCAAGCGGGGTAAGAATAAAAACGTACTTATGGTCATAACCATAAGGACTATTTTAGTCACTATTTCAGTCTTACCCCTTGGGCATTTCGTTTTACCCCTACATCTTTTCTTCATTAAGACCAATTTTAATTACAGTTTTTTCATAAATAATTGTTTCGCAAAGATTTCTTTCAACATTATAGAAACAACTTGACCATGCTTTTTTACCCAAAACAATTTTTTTTGAATTTGCATTGAATCCCTTTGTGTGACAACAGTTTCAAATCAACACTGTTCATCTCATCAATTTTTCATTCCAACTTACCCCCACTCACCCTATATGCTTAACTAGCACTTTGCCCGCGACTTCGTCTGCGCGTGTTTCTAACTTCAAACTCAATTCCCGCTCACCCTCCTAATAGGATACTTTTGAAAAATCTAAAATGCTGTACTAGTTTTGGAGTCTATTCAATACAAACAAACTTCAATACAGACAAACAGATTTTCCGATCTTACCCCGCTAGGGATTGATTTTTGAAATATAAATAAATACGCATCCTCGATTGAGAGATAATTTATGCCCAGTTTTGAGTTTATCGAAGCAAGCAGTAAAATCCTTCCCTTAAAACTTAATCACCCCTTTTCACCAATTTAGGGGGTGATTTTCGAAAAACCCAAAAATGGAGGGTAGTTATAAAATACTAATAATGTCCATCTTTTTTATTTACTAACACTCGTATTCGTACCAAGTTTCAAGTTTATAAAACCAAGGAATAAGATTTTACATACAAAGGTTTTCACCCCTTTTCACCCCCTTAGAGGTAGATTTTCGCAAAACCCTTTCTTAATGTTCACCTACATAATAAATTGCAACTACCATCCAAAATTCAGGTGTCTACGTTTAGTGGTTTAATATCCTCCCCTTAAAACTTGAATACCCCTTTTCACCAACTTGAGGGATGATTTTCGAAAAATCCAAAAAGACGGGTTTGATTAATTCTTATCTAGTATATGTATAAATACTGATTTTCAAATTCATCAGCTCACGCGTTATGATTTTCCCATACAAACTTTAACATCGTCTAGATTACCAATGGAGGGTAGTTTAAAAAAAATGTGGTGATATTCTTATTTATTTAGTTGTGTTCTTATTCGTAGTAAGTTTCAAGTTTATAAACCCAAGGAATAAGATTATTCATACAAACGTTTTCACCCCCTTAGAGGAGGATTTTCGCAAAATCCCGTCTTATTGCCACCTACATGGTACACTGCAACTGCTGTCCAAAAGTCAAGTTTCTGCGTTTAGCGGTTTCGGCTGTAATCGAGTCTTAATAAAAAACCCTGTTCTTTTATACATATTTGGGATTTTTCTCAGATAGTTATTTACAACACGTAAGCTAAGATTGTCTAGAACAGTGGTTCTCAAACTTTTTTGATGGCGGAACCTGGCGCTGATAATATTGACCATAATTATGTATAAAATGGATAGCCCATTCCAGTTAATGAACAATAAAATTATAAATTTATTACTAAAATTAGCCTATATTGGCCCACTGCAGGGCAATTGGTCACCGAGGGAAAAGAGGCCTTCTTCATAAATTCTAAATTACCTATACAATGAATTTTTGTTTCAGCTGAACGGGCTTTGGACACTATGAATTTTGATATGATCAAAGGAAGACCTATTAGAATCATGTGGTCCCAACGAGATCCATCTCTTCGCAAATCTGGCGTTGGGAATGTGTTTATTAAAAATCTTGACAAAACCATTGACAACAAAGCCATGTATGACACTTTTTCTGCATTTGGAAACATTTTAAGTTGCAAAGTTGCTCAAGATGAAACTGGTGCCTCTAAAGGATATGGATTCGTTCATTTTGAAACTGAAGAGGCTGCCAATAAATCCATTGAAAAGGTAAATGGAATGCTGTTGAATGGAAAAAAAGTTTATGTGGGTAGATTTATCCCACGAAAAGAGCGTGAAAAGGAACTCGGTGAGAAGGCCAAGTTGTTCACAAACGTGTACGTCAAGAACTTTGGCGAAGATTTCAGTGATGAAATGCTTAAAGACATGTTTGAAAAATACGGCCGTATTACCAGTCACAAAGTAATGTATAAAGATGACGGATCCTCCAGAGGCTTCGGGTTTGTTGCATTTGAAGATCCAGATGCAGCAGAGAGAGCTTGCATGGAATTAAATGGAAAAGAACTAGTTGAAGGAAAGCCTCTTTATGTAGGCCGAGCTCAAAAGAAAGCCGAACGTCAAAAGGAGTTAAAGCGCAAGTTTGAGCAGTTGAAATCGGAGCGACTCACACGTTATCAGGGTGTTAACTTGTATGTCAAAAACTTAGACGACACTATTGATGATGAACGTCTTCGTAAAGAATTTGCTCCCTTTGGAACTATTACTTCAGCTAAGGTATGTGGTTAATTTGTGCTCTTTAGAAAAATATTAATCTTACATTGTTAAAGAAATAATGCCAAAACATCTAATTTGACGACACGGTTGCCTCTGCTCCTTTTCCCATCTCTAGGGATATACTCGTTACAATATTTTATATTTTCGTTTTATTAGGTATTCGTACCCTAAGGGCGATTACGCACTACGTACGCAGCTCGGATTCAACTCGGACGCAGTACGCGAGCGTTCATACAAATAATGCTATGGCTACTTCGGTCCGTCATTTTTTCTCCGAAACGGAGATTCTAGGATGACGGAAAGAAATCTGATGACGGAGTTCGGATCTAGTGCGTAAACTACCATAGAAATAGTTCTACGGCTACGACGGACCGTATTTTTAAGGGTTCGGATCGGACGTAGTGCGTAAACGCCGTAAGGGTAAAACTGATGTGCATATGGATTGTCGGCCCTTTTTTATTGCCGGATCAGTTTGAAAGTTATAGGAAATTTAGTTAAAACTTAACACCTCAAACCATAATTTTCTTAAACGTGAATCGCAGTTGTTATAGGCAAGTGTCTAGGGTCCATAATTCAGACGCACGCATAAAGTGGCATAGCACATCATCATCATCAGCCGGAAGACGTCCGCTGCTGAACTTAGCCCTCCCCCTTAGACCGCCCCGCCGAACGACAATTCGCCACTTACATCAATCGTTTGCCTGTTACTCTCACGATGGCATCGGTCAACCAAGTGGGAGCGAAAAAAACCGGCCAAGTGCGAGTCGGATTCGCGCATGAAGGGTTCCGTACCATTATCTATAAAATATATAATTCAATATGCCTAGCTACGGGGAGGAAAAAAAAAGATTTCGACGATTAACCGCTTTAGGAATTTTTTTTTTCTTTTTAATTACCTGTTAATGTCCCACTGCTGGACAAAGCCCTCCCCCATATCCTTTCAAGTGCTCTTGTCTTGTGCCACTTCGGACCAGCCATCAAGGTACGCGTCTATATCGTCCTGCAACCTCTTTTTAGGCCGACCTCGGCGTCGTCATTCATTCTCTGGCACCCATTGAGTGCATATTTTTGCCCAGCGAGTATTGTGCATGCGGATAACGTGACCCGCCCAATCCTATTATATTTTTAGACATTATATCCATTATATTTTTTATTTGTCTAAGTGCCCTCTAATCACTTTCTTTAACACCGCGATTCCGAAAAAAATCACAGAGTCACCGGGCAGCAGAGGCGTAGGTACCACCGTATCAATTATACGGGGTCCCCGATGATTGGAATAAAAACAAAATATAAGATTTTGCTCTCAAATGAAAACATATCGAGGCTATTAAAGCTCTAATTATTGAACTCCTAACATACAGCTACACTTTTAAAAAGGCGATTTGTATAGTTTCCGCCAGATAAGTGTGGAATAATAGTAGATTATTAACCAAGGGGATAAAGCAGTGTCTTCTGTCGCGGGTGACGATTTAAATCGCGAGCTTAACGAAGGACTCGAGGTTAGAGATGTGCCTGATGGCAATATTCCCACTGCCGGCAATATTCCCAATATTGCCACTGCCGGTAAAATACCAAAATTGCCGGCAACTTTGGCAATATTGCCAAAGTTGCCAGTCAAATAACACCAGTATATTTTATTATTACTGCAGGTGCAGTTTATATTACTGTAGATAATACGTTGCGGCATTAAGTCCGCTTTATAAAAACTACTAAGTTGTTACTCTAAACGGTGATTTACTGATTATGTAAGAATGACCGAAACAAATGCATTAAAATAATGTTATTTTTGTTGATTATTTGTAGTTTTGACAGAGATTTATACTTCCATATTGTATAGGTACTTATACTCGTTGTTTTTGCTATGTGATTTTGCATGAAAAACTAGTAGCCCACTCAACGAACAGTTATAGAGGGAAATTCTTGGAACACGATTTTGGACTAGGTACGTTACTTTGTTTGAACTAGTTAGGAGGTGAATATAATTATCAAAAGTCCCCGCCACTAGCCCTTGAGCTGTGGGGGACGGGGGTTAAAAGGTTCCATTTTTTGATTTTTCACTTATAACTCGGAAACCATGCCTCCTAGCGGCATGGTTTGTATGAATAAAACAAAGGCTGAATAAATTTCCTATAAGTTTTATTTAGTAACCATTTCGATATCTTGTATAGTTTTCAAAAAACCATATTTACCTTTTTGCATTCGGAAAGTCTTATTTAATATTGCCATAAATCCAGAAAGCAGCAGCAGTTTTTTCAGGCTCTCCCTGTAGTACCTATTCCTCCGTGTATTTTTGTGGGCAACTCACACTTGACCAAAAATTAATACCTACCTATACGAAAATTGTTTACAACAAAAAAGAACTAAAGTTTCCAAAGATAGTTTTTCCGCATCTCTTATGGGTGCGGATTTCCTCCTACATAGTACAGTCCTACCTAGTCTGTAAGTACCTAGTATAATTTAAATGAGTTTCTAAGCTAATTTTTACTGCTCCCTCGGTGGGAAGACAAAACATATCAAGCTTGATGGTGGTCACCGAATTTAAGAACTACTTATACCTGGTGGACATTGAGAGATACCCGAAGGGATCTCTCTCAATGTCCGTGGGCCTCCAGATAAAGATCTGGAGGCCCATATCACCTCAAGATGCAGCATGCTGGCTCTGTTCATCGCAGGTGGTGAAGGGAGGGTCTGAATCAACTGCTACTGCTTTCTGGATCTATGGCGATATCAAATACAACTTTCCAAATGCGCGAAACTAAAAATGTTTTTCCCCTAAAGTACAGACTTTCAAAAGCGGATACCTCGAAAACTATGAAAACTCGAAAACTTACAAGATATTGAAATGCTTACTGAGTAAAACTTACGGAAAATTGATTTAGTTTTTTATTTTGTTCACACACGCTATGCTGCTAATAGGCATGGTTTTCCGAGATGTAAGCGAAACACCAAAAAATGGTACCTTCACCCCCCCCCCCCCAGACCTCATGGTTTTGGTATGTTCACCTCCTAACTAGTCCAAACAAAGTTACGTTGTAAAAAATGTGTTTCTAAAATTTCCCTCTATGCTTTGAGCATTCGTTGACTAGATTAAACTACAACATTAAAATAAATTATTCGAATTTATGCCTTTTTATTCAATATTTATTCAATATACAATGATCGTCAATTCTTATCTTAAAATGTATGTGTAATTTCTTATATTCACAGTCGTGTGCAGCAACAATGGGCAATATTGCCGGTAAAATACCGGGAATATTGCCAAAATTGCCGGCAATTTTGGCAATTTTACAAAAAAAAAAAAAAATTGTATATTATGTATACCATGATCTGTAAATGCTAATTTTAAGTGTGTTACATAGTTTTCGCACTCACTTTGACTTAAAATTAAGCAATATTCCCAAATATTTCCACTCCCGGCAATATTGCCGGCAATATTTCCACCTATATTCCCACTTTGGGCAATATTGCCGGCAACGGCACATCTCTACTCGAGGTTTACTCCCGAGCGTAGCGAGGGTGTTAAAAACTTAAATCACGAGCGAAGCGAGGGATTTAAGACGTTTCCTGAGTGTTGCGAGGGATTTAAGTTCACCCAAGACTAAGACAGCTTTATCACCGAGGAAAATACTCTACTTTTCGTACCATTTGCGAAAAAAAAATAACACAATAATAATATGAGATAAGCATTCAATAAACATTAACTTATTTATAAAAATAAATTAAAATAAACTTAACGTTTATTTATTTGAAGAAAACAAAGATGTGGCAAATTCCTCGACTAATATTTTTTTGTCGGAAAAGCAAAGGCATCAAGCTCATACGGCCTCTTTGGTTTTCGTAATTTTATTGAATAATCATAACTGCATAATAAATGCGTATTCCTTTTTCAAAAAGTTGTATAATGCTATAAAAACAAACTCAATGTTGTAAAGACAGACTGATGTAGTTCAGTATCGGTAAGTATTCCAAATTTAAATCACATTCTCTCCCTAGAGGATGAATGAAATTCAGTACAACTTTCTTTCCCTGTTTTTAACAGATTAAAAATGACTATTGTTATGTACGCTTTTTGTGGCATAGAATGTCACTTTTTTGAGCAAGTGGTACGAAAAATACGTTACCATTCGGAAAAATGTAAAGAAAATGTCGTAGAACGACTAAAAGCAACGACGATATAATACTAGACTCCATACACGATCTAAGGAACAAAAACTATTCTGTCAACTCGCTGAGGTACTACGTAAGCGAGGGGGACGGGGTACTGCGTTGTGATTGGCTAACTCAAGGTCTGTTCTGTCTCGACGTATGTTTACGGCTCACAGGAGTGGTCGAAATGAGACGGATATAAGACTTTTTTGCCTAATGTGTTGGCAGACATCGGTCCCCTGTTATTATGAGTCTAGTAATATATCGTCGTTGACTAAAAGCAACGTATCATGATAAGAGGCAATCATCATCATCTGCCTAGCCTTTTCCCAAATATATTGGGGTCGGCTTCCAGTCGAACCAGATGCAGCTGGATATCAGTATTTTACATAGAGCGACTGCCTGTCGGACCTCCACAACCCATTAACTGGGTAATACGATACCCCATGGTACGACTGGTTGTCAGACTAACTGACATGGTAAGAGGCGATCTTGACCTTATATTTTATTTTGGAATTGGAACGATGGTGTTATGAAATTTGAACCATTATTCCACACTCATTTGGCGAAGAGCTACGATCAGTCGATCAGCATTCTCAATTTTCTAGCTCCCTTCAAAATTCTCTCAATGACATTAGTAATAGCATTAGTTATTATAATATAGTGTATGGCCTCTTTTTAAATATATCAACTTATTTTCAGGTGATGTTGGAGGATGGTCGCAGTAAAGGTTTTGGATTTGTGTGCTTCTCATCTCCTGAGGAAGCTACAAAAGCTGTTACAGAAATGAATGGACGTATTGTTGGTACTAAGCCGTTGTATGTGGCCTTGGCACAACGCAAGGAAGATCGTAAAGCCCATTTGACTTCACAATATATGCAAAGAATGGCTAGTATGCGCATGCAGCAGATGGGGCAAATTTTCCAACCCGGTGGTGCAGGTGGGTATTTTGTGCCAACCATACCCCCTGCTCAAAGGTTCTATGGACCTGCTCAGATGACGCAAATCAGACCATCACCCCGTTGGACCGCACAGCCACCGGTTAGGCCCAACACTCAAACTGCCGCGTCAGGGTACCCTAATATGCAGGCGCCGTTCCGTCCAGCACCAAGGGCTCCTACTCAAGCTGCTCTTAGAACATCTCTTGGAGCTAGACCTATTACAGGTCAGCAAGGTGTAGCTACTGCAGCTTCAATTCGTGCACCACTTGTAACTCAGAGCGGTCGTCCGGCAGGATACAAGTACACCGCTAACATGCGTAACCCACCAGCGCCACAACCAGCAGTGCACATACAAGGTCAAGAACCTTTAACATCTACTATGTTGGCAGCAGCTCCACTTCAAGAACAAAAACAAATGCTTGGGGAGCGTTTGTTCCCATTAATTCAGAGAATGCATCCAGATTTGGCTGGAAAAATTACAGGAATGCTTTTAGAAATTGATAATTCGGAACTTCTTCATATGTTGGAACATGGAGAGTCCCTCAAAGCAAAAGTTGATGAAGCAGTTGCTGTATTGCAAGCCCACCAAGCCAAGCAGCAAGCTACTAAAAAGGAGTAATAAATCCACAACAATAGTGGCCAAATAAAATATGTTGACCATGTTTTTCAAGAACCCATAAATGTTCTTGTTAATTTTAATGCTTTGAACATCTTACATAGTTAATCCCGCTCATAAAAATACATAAATAAAAATTGAAAAAAAAAAAACAAAAATGTGGATTGCACTCTTTTCCAAATAATTATATAATAACATTATTATACATATTAATTGAGTGCAAGTCTGCAAACAAAAATAAGAAACTGTCAACATTTCTATATTTGAAAAGAGTATTCTTAAATTGAGACTTTTTACAATAACTGAGAAGTTTGGTTTTAGTTTTATTCATTAGCTTTTTATTTCTATTATTTCTCAAGAAGGGGAGTTATTGGCTTATGGTCTTTCAATTTCATTCTTTTATCTTTAAAATCGGTTTTACATTTGTATGATACCATGAATTGTGAACTTGGTCTCTAGTGTAACCGATTCAATATTTCTTTATGATTTGTTACATATATTCTGTGAAAGCACATTACCCAGTTGTTTTTTTATTTAATATCCCTCAATAAACCTACATTAGAATTTAGATAATGCTTTGTATCCTTGACATTGTCTTAGGTAAGATACACACCAAACTGCTCGCATCGCGCCGGTCCGGACGGCATTTTACAATGCGGTAAAGAACATTGAAATCTTTCGGGTTCGTTCGGACAACGGTCGGCCGTGCGTTGTGGTAGTATACGAAAGGAGATTACGGCGCAGCAAATAATAATATTGTAGCGAATCATTCAAGTTGTGTGACAGTTTCAATAATGAATAAATAATTGTTAACAACTAAACTTGAAAGCAAGAAGGATCATTTTCAAAACGGAACTCGCCGCGCGCATTTGAGAACACTGGCCGGCTAATTTTTCTTATTCCTACTTCGACTCGTGACGTTTTGTGAAACAAGACATTATTTTTCTTTACTGAACTGTTAAAATTTATTTTACTTATGAACATTAAAACTTCTCTAGAAAAACTATCTTTCTTTGAATACATTTGAAGATTTAACAATAATAATAAATAAAAAATGGAATGCGTACCGATTCCAGATGTCCATTTCAACCGCGCGGCCTACTCATAAAAGTTGATGAAACTGCCAGGAATTAGTAACAATTTGTTACAACACACTCCTCATTTCCTGTATTTGTTGCAAAAAAACTAAGACGCTATGACCAAAAATAGTTGGCCGCTAGACGCCACTTGCCGTAGTCACCGCCTGTGATTACACAGAAACTTGATAATGCAGATAGGTGAATGATGTATTATCAAGAGAAAGGTGTTGATCACTTGTATTTGTTGCAAAAATAAAAAAAAAAACATCAATACGTAAATAAACAAAAAGTTATGCTATGTTAAGTTTCCAGGATAGAGGTAGATCATCCAAACCAGGGACCGTACAACCCCGAATATAAGTTAATTTTTTCGAAAGTGTTACAGGTTGTACGGCTACAGTCAATAAAAATGTTACCTACCTCTTGGTAGTGGTAGCCTTTTCAAAACCCTAACGTTAGGGTAACCCTTTCAATAAGTTAACTAGTTCAAGATGTTACCGGCTCTTGTATGATTTCCAATTGAAGCAGATAACCCTTTGAAAGGGTTTGTAGGGGTAATCGAAGGGTTTTAAATAAAATAAAATTACGTTGGAGTGTAGAAATAGCTATTGGCCATGGAAGTTCGGAATGCTAGAGAATCGTTCATTAGTGTTTCTTACTCGGTTTGACTGGACGGCGCTTTCTTTTTAACTGACTTCGAAAAGAAGGAGGTTATCAATTCGACGGTTTTTTTTTTTTTTTTTTTAGCGTGGTAAAATCATCAAATGAGTCCTCCAACCCCGGGCAGGGCGGGAGGGACTGTCAGACTTTTACTGACTAAAATCCACGGTGTCCTTCAATAGCCCTTTCTGTTCCAGGGTCACGGTAAGGAAATAATCCCGCGACCCCGGCAGGCTTTGGCCCTCTGAGAGGGGGGCCCCGTCATTATGCTGACGCTCTTTGAGGCGCGCGTGGGACACAACGCGCCGTCGACCCGGGCATGGTCCTTGGTCGGGCAGCGAGTTGCCCTTTACTCGCTGCCCGCATGCCCGCGCCTACGGTGGCCGGAGATCATCTAGCGACGTCCGTCGCCGTGGGCGTCTACTACCGCGGATGGGGCGGAGGGAGGACTCTGTCCTCTCTCGCTCGCGGCCCGCCTCCTCCTTCGCGAGCATTACTGCCTCGCAGAAGGAGCTGACCGCTTCCCACTCCGTCTCGCCCCGCAGCATGGCCGCAACCAATGCCGGGCGCGAGAGGTCTCCGCCTATCGCAGCCGTGAGGACACGTCGGTGCTCCGCCCAAGCTGGGCAGTCTTGCACCGTATGCTCCACCGTGTCCTCCGGGCGATCTTCGCAGTGGTGACACCCAGGCGTCTCCTCCTTTCGCATCAGACACAGGTACCTCCCGAAACTTCCGTGTCCGGTGAGGACCTGCGTCAAGCGGTAGGTCAGGACGCCATGACTTCTCTCCAGCCACTCCTCAAAGAGGGGTCTTACCGCCGCAATTGCGGCGTGCCCGGCCTTCGGTCGCGACAGTCGTTCCTTCCATACTGCCCTGAGATCGCGCCGGAGCTCTTCCCGCCGCGCCTCGACTTCACGAGGCAGCGGGGTCACGCCCCGGCGCTGCGCCTCCACGCGCCACTCATAGACGCGCTGGAGGGCAGTCGCCTCCAGATCGCAACATTTCGGTACATTTTTTTTTTGTGTGTTTGTTACGCGATGCCAAAATTATGGACCGTTTTTTTTACTTCTTTTTTTGTTCGAAAGGAGATACTTCTGAAGTAGTCCTATTGTCACGATGTCAGGATCTGATGATTGGATCCTGGAGAAATCGAGGGCAGGCCTCTATTTTTATGGGCCCACACATCGTTTTTCGCAAATTTTATGAAGTAATTTAAGTATTTGCGTATGGTAATCATCATCTCATGTAGCTGAGCTGATGATGGAAGGTACAACTCCTCTAGTAAGGACTCGGCATCGACTTTAGTAAATTATGTTTGTGTTCGCATATCTCCGGAACTACAAGTCCGATTTTAATAATTCTTTTTTTTGTTTTACTTGGTATCGTTCAACTAAGGGAATACTGTATCTAATTTCATCAAAATCGGTTCAGTAGTTTTCGAAGAGATGTTACCGATTTTATTACCGGTGTTGCGGATTACAAAATTCTAGTGCACATGTAAGAAAATGATGTATTTGACAAGAATTGTGGTTGAATATTTAAACTAAAAAGAGTAAAATAAAAACTTAAAAAAAAAAAATTAACCGCTTTCAAAAACAACGGCAAAAAAGGGTAAAATAACCTACAAAACTTTTCTTTCGGAAGTCGGTGGCAAAAAAGACATTGAAATTGAATAAAAAAAGTCACCGACTTCGGAAAGAAAAGTTTTGTAGGTTATGTTACCCTTTTTTGTGGTTGTTTTTTTTAAGTTTTACCGATTTCTGAACCGAACCGAACCGAACTCCATTTAATGAACTCCTATTTCCAGAAGCGCCCATCTAGGAGGTGACCGTGGCTTGGAAGCAAGCTAACGTCCAGTCTGTACCTAAATAAACCACATCTGGATTGAGGCCATCGAGAAACACGGGGAAGCACTCGCTGTTTCCCTTGTCATCTCGAAGGCTTTCGACAGGGTCTGGCACGAGGGCTTAATTGCTACGCATCCTTACATCGGTTTGCCCAGTGGTCTGTGTTGGATTGCTGACTTCTTGAAGGATCGTTCTATTGGAGTGGTTATTGATAGCTGCTCGTCAGGTCAGTTAGAAATTAACGCCGGAGTACCTCAGGGGTCAGTGCTCTCAGAAACGTTGAACTTCATATAAATTACATACCTACTAAAACCCGGGACCATTGGGTACGCAGATGACAGCACAGTTGCTGAGAGATACGTGTCCAATGTACGGGCTACTGGGCCTCAGATCCGGTCTCCGAGAGGCCATGGTTGAGCACTTGAACCTGTCTTTGGAGGCTGTCTCAGAATGGGGTGAATCCAATCTAGTCAAGTTCAATGCTACCAAGACTCAGGCGTGTCTTTTTTCCGCAAAAAAAAAAAGCCAATTCCACCCGGCTCCAACTTTCCGAGGTGTGACCATACCGATAACGGCCCATCTGGACCCTCTTGGGGTTCCACTAACATCAACCCACATATACAATACAATAACAGAACTTCTGAGAGCGGGTGGAAAACCGGTACTTTCAGTCCTCCAGAAGTTATTCAATTCCGTCATACTCGTAGATATTACACCGAAGCATGGCACAAGTGTGTGGCTATTCTGTTCTTCAAAAAGGGTGATAACACCCTGACCCTTGTTGAAAAATTATAGATCCATCTCACTTCTGGGCTATTGTCTAAAAGCTGTTCTTAAGTGTCATTACGAACCGTCTCGAACGCAGGTTTGATGACTACCAGCCACCCGAACAAGCCGGTTTCCGAGAAGGTTTTAGTACCAATATGGACCACATAGCACATACACACGCTCCGCGAGATTATACGCGCGCCAACACTCAGCGACTTCAATATCGTTTCCCATAAGGTGGGCCTTAAAATGAATAGTATCCGTTTCGACCGCGCGGCCATGACGTTTTTTTTAAATAAAAACCATCCCAAGTTTTTGTAAAAAAATGTAAAAGTCGATTCCCAAAAACCATAAATTTGTCAAAGCAATGGTTAAAAAGTTATAAGGGTTTGAACGTGGCCGCGCCATCGAAACTTTCCGAACCGCGCGGCCATGGAGATCTTTAAAACTAAGAGTCGCAGAGACCTGAAATTTTGGGAAATAGTAGATTGAATTTGTAAACCAAATGTAAAAATATAGAAAAAAATCCTGTGTTTGTATTTTAGGAGTTTTAAGGATAAAACCTCGTGGCCGCGCCATTGAAACGGTGACAAAAACGTTATCGCCGATATCTCACTGAAAAAGAATCTAAGACGTCTGAAATTTTTTGTAAAACACAGATTTTCATTTGTCAAAACTAGTAAAAATACAACAAAAATCCTAGGTTTATATTTCAGGAGCTGTAAGACTAAAACGCCATGGCCGCGCCATCGAAACGTTGAAAATTTAGTTTTTCGCCAATATCTCGCTGAAAAAGCATCGCAGAGGTCTGAAGTTTTTTGTAAAACACAGATTTGAATTTGTCAAAACTAGTAAAAATACAACAAAAAGTCCTAGGTTTATATTTGAGGAGCTGTTGAAGAAAATCTTTAATGCGTCTTGAATATGTCGATTAGGGTGACCACGGATTATTATTTACAGAGAAAATTTCCTCCTTTTCATAAGAAATGATATCCCAAGGATTCGTCGAACAATGAGGAGCAATAATATAGCTATATCCTAAAAATCACATAAATTAGAGATTGTTCGATGTTGAGTGCTCCATTTAAAGACAGCCCCGTCTATAAATGGAGCTTATTCTCACTAATATAGTTTTTAAAATTCTCCTGTTGTTTAATATCTTAATAGTCATCGATTAAACCATATGTTAAATTATGTATCGTCTTACACCTACCTGACACAGACCTGAATTTTACATTTAATTATTACTTTTTAAAAAACATATACCAACAATCGAACAATCTCTAACTTATGTGATTTTTAAAGATTTTGTTCAACGAATCCTTGGGATATCATTTTTAATAAAAAGGGTGGAAATTTCTCTGTAAATAATAATCCGTGGTCACCCTAATCGACATATTCAAGACGCATTGAAGATTTCGTTCAACAGCTCCTCAAATATAAACCTAGGATTTTTTGTTGTATTTTTACTAGTTTTGACAAATTCAAATCTGTGTTTTACAAAAAACTTCAGACCTCTGCGATGCTTTTTCAGCGAGATATTGGCGAAAAACTAAATTTTCAACGTTTCGATGGCGCGGCCATGGCGTTTTAGTCTTACAGCTCCTGAAATATAAACCTAGGATTTTTTGTTGTATTTTTACTAGTTTTGACAAATGAAAATCTGTGTTTTACAAAAAATTTCAGACGTCTTAGATTCTTTTTCAGTGAGATATCGGCGATAACGTTTTTGTCACCGTTTCAATGGCGCGGCCATGAGGTTTTATCCTTAAAACTCCTAAAATAAAAACACAGGATTTTTTTCTATATTTTTACATTTGGTTTACAAATTCAATCTACTATTTCCCAAAATTTCAGGTCTCTGCGACTCTTAGTTTTAAAGATCTCCATGGCCGCGCCGTTCGGAAAGTTTCGATGGCGCGGCCACGTTCAAACCCTTATTTATAACTTTTTAACCATTGCTTTGACAAATTTATGGTTTATGGGAATCGACTTTTACATTTTTTTACAAAAACTTGGGATGGTTTTTATTTAAAAAAAACGTCATGGCCGCGCGGTCGAAACGGACACAAATGAATATAGACAAGACGAAAACCATGCCGAATGTCCATATGGCACCCGTTTTTTTTTTCGTGGTAAAATCATCAAATGAGTCCTCCCACTCCCCACTGTCAGACTTGTACTGACTGACTAAAACCCACGGTGTCCTTCGGTAGCCCTTTGTGTACCGGAGTCGCGGTATACGTATGTCCCGCAACCCCGGCAGGACTGTGGCCGTCTATAGGGGGGCCCCGTCATTATGCTGACGCTCCTTGAGGCGTGCGTGGAACACAACGCGCCGTCGACCCGGGCATGGTCCATGGTCGGACAACGAGTTTCCCTTTTCTCGCCATCCGCATGCCCGCGCCTACGGTGGCTGGAGATCGTCCCGCGACATCCATCGAGGTGGGCGTCTACCACTGCGTCTGGGGCGGAGGGAGGACAGTATCCTCTCTCTCTCGCGGCCCGCCTCCGCCTTCGCGAGCATGACTGCTTCGCAGTAGGAGGCGACCGCTTCCCACTCCGTCTCGCCCCGCAGCATGGCCGCGACCAATGCCGGGCGCGAGAGGTCTCCGCCTATCGCCTGCGTGAGGACACGGCGGTGCTCCGCCCAAGCAGGGCAGTCCTGCACCGTGTCCTCCGGGCGGTCCTCGCAGTGGTGACACCCGGGCGTTTCCTCCTTTTTTATCATGCATAGGTACAGTCGCGATCAAAATTCCATGCCTACGCTATCAAAGGAATAGCTTAACGTTTAGTTTGACTTATGACCTTCTACTTTCGAGAGACACAATAATCCTTCAACTATTGAGTTCATAATTTCAACGTTCAAATATAAGTCCAGTTGGCTCAGTGGTTTTGGGTTGTTGTAAGTTCGCCACAAAAATGATTCCCCACGAAAAAAAGTATGTATAAATTAACCAAAGGTTTTGTCTTTTTTTATTTTGATTACTGTACATTCTACCCATTTTTTTCTGCACGGGGCTAGCAGAACAATTAAATTATGAAATTCTGCATAAAACTACCGAAAACGAGGACACAATGTGAAATCTGAACAGAAACTACTAGGAGAACAGATTCAAACTTTTTTTCGAGGGGAATAATTTTTGTGGCGAACTTACAACAACCCGTGGTTTTGGCATTTAGGACATAAGTGCGTTGGACGAAAGAGGTGTGAGTTCAAATCTCACGCATCAGTTGATAGACTTTTTGTAGGTTTTTACTCGATTGTTAAATATTATAACACAGACAGAAATTTTATTGCCTTTGTTTGGAATTTCTGTGTGTTGTTTCTTGAAGTTGTTGGTTAGTTTCGTGTGATTTGATGTAATTATAATGGTAGGTATTGTTAAATATTCTCAAAATGCAAGCAAAAATTAATATAAACACATAACAATAACTACTATATAACTTCTTTAAAAAAATAAGCGTAAACACAAAATGAAAATAAATAATAAATAAGTTATTTATTAAAAATTTTGTCATGAAATCAACATTTCAAAAGTTAAGATTCGAAGTCAAACTTCATTGATCGTGAACCCACGCTATCAGCACAATCATGTTAGAGCAATGCAATGGTCACGATCTGTTTTTGTTAGTCAAATATTTTTACTCGATTCGTTAGCACTGCTTATTGTCATTTTATTTCGTTTTAAATTTTTGCTAATGATGATAATACCTACAGGGTTTATAATAAAAAAAACGCATAATGTAATAACAATAATAATATATTTTTGTTGAAATTATTATAATTCTATGTTTTATTAAAATTATAAATCTGCTAAAATTATGAATATTATTACTCGACCTGGATATAATGTGAAATGGGTACATATTTTAATATCGAAGATTAAAATATCTACGCTTAAAATATCGATGTTCAAAATATCGAAAATGAAAATATCGAATGACCATAAAATCGAAAATTAAAATATCGAAAGTTTAAAATATCGAATGATTAAATGATCTACGTCCAATATATCTAAAATCTAAATATCTACAAAAGTTACATCGAAAGATCTAAATATCGAAATACAGATTATCTAATGTCCAAAATATCGAAGTACAGATTATCGAATGTCCGAAATATCGAACCTAACAAGGTAAATCGACGGAGCCCCGCTTCGCGGGGCTCCTATTTCTGTTTGCAAGGTTTAAAGTAACCTAACAGACCGAGCGACGCGAGCTCGGAACTTGGGGCACCCCGACTCGGACAGTTTAGGTTCGAAGAGGGTGGCGGGGTCTGAAAGACCCCGCCATCCTCTTCGTGTTAGGTTACTTTAAACCTTGCAAACAGAAATAGGAGCCCCGCGAAGCGGGGCTCCGTCGACTTACCTTGGTAGGTGGTTATTTTTTTCGATATTTCAACTAGTAGGTATTTTTAACGTAGATATTATGAAATTAGATATTGTGAACTGCGATGTATTAAACGTTGATATTTTGAATTTCGACATAACGTCTTTCGATATTTTGAATCATTCGACATTTAAATAATTCGACATTTTAATCTTCGACGTTTAAGTGTAGATGTAACATTTTTCGATATTTTGTTACAATCGATATTTTAATTTTCGATATTCTGAACATCGATATTTTAAGCGTAGATATTTTAATCTTCGATATTCAAATATGTACCCTGTGAAATAGATGTCGAAAATCGTAAATCATGCATTTTTTATTAATTAAACAAAATTATGAAATTATTTAAATGGATCGTTGAACTTGAAGTAATAAAACAATAAATAAGAAAAAATTACAATTCAAAATAAAAAATATATTATCCTTTTCAAATTAAAATAAGTGGTTTTAAGGGTAAAACTCACGTTTTATTATACTTAGCTAATCAGCAATTACAGGGTATTTTTATACATATGTATTACGAACATTTTTTAGTATGTTATTTTCTTTAAGGAAATGAATAATCTCGTATTTACTTCACTAAAAGAAATAAGAAAGTGATCATTATTAAAGCCGTTTATTTGAAAACCAAGGCACCGCGGCCTTGAAACGCAAAGGGCCAGTTGCCTTTTTGCGTTCCACTGCCGCAAAACCGAGCAAGGCGAGCTCGCTATTTGGGTCATACCGATTTGGACATGTTAGGTAGGCCCCGGAACACAAAAGGGCAGTTGCCCTTTGCCTTCCAGGTCCGCAAGAACGAGCAAAGTGAGCTCGTGACTTGGGTCACTCTGACTCAAACAGATTATGTTAGGCCCTGGAATGCAAAAGGCCAATTGACCTTTACGTTCAAGGGCCGCTATGCCCCGTTACTGTTCAGAACGCAAAGGGCCAGTCGCCCTTTGCGTTCCAGTGCCGCGGTGTCAATTTTTTTTGTTATTGAGCATATCGAGTTTAAGTTTAAAAAAGTTAAGTTTAAAAGGAAATGTGTTCTACTTCTGAAATAGAACCACGAAAAAAAATATCCAAACTGCATTAAAAATACCCTGTTACAAGATATTGAGGTAAGCTTAAGGATCGTTTTCTTTACGAAAAGATGTTTGAAACCATACCTCAATTCTTAATCCTTAAATAATAAGTTATCAATAAAATGATGTTTACGTTTTCAGTCTATTTACAATAAATAAGCAAAATTAATATCAAAAATAGGTCCTCGAGAAAACCTTAAGGGTTCAGTGAAGGGAAATTTCTCCATACAAACGTAGGTAATACCAAAATCATTCGCGATACGAACATTTTACCGACTTAAAGTTATGTTATTCGGATACAGACGGTATTTATCTAGGTTCCTATTAAACTTAAAAAAAAAAAAATACTATTTACGAAATGCGAGCGAATTGCATTTCGTACATTTTAACACCGCTAACAGCATGTTTTCAGCTTAATTATTCTGTATTAAAAACATTAATGTTCCTAATATTATTTTAATAGGAACATAGCTTATATTGTCTAGTTGTAGATTATCAAAACTTAAATGGAAAAACATCAACTTTTCATTCATAATTTTTGGTATTACGGAACACAAACAAATTTATCGCAAATCTTGAACGACAGACGCTCTGTCGCATCAATCATAACTGTGTTTGTGTGCGTGTACGCTTGTAGTTGGTGATCGCAGAAACTCACACTTTCGTAAGGTTGTGTCGTAGACTCGTGGCTCGTGGCGCGCACTGGTCTTGGGTTTTCAATGTTACATAGTTATGTATTTGACAAATTGACTGTGCTACGCGTGCGTTATTGTTTGCGAAATTGTCTTTTCACAACATTGTAATAAAATCGTAGAGCTGTCATTCCTGTACATTGAATATTTTTTTCTTTTTGTATTTTTTTCGAGATACGGGATCGATTCTGAATTCTGATGCCAGATAACTTTTTTTTTCGATTTTTGTAATGTTTTCCTGTTTTGATCTATCTCCGAAACTACTGTAAAGTTGTCGATCAAATTTTCCTATAATATTCCTAATAATATGCATCTGTTAATAGGCTATGTATTATTACGCTATTGTCCCTGGGAGATAAGCAATTTTGAATTTTGTAGTTTTTTTTATACATAATAATGTTTTGAGTTGGATATTATTCATTCAATTTTTCCTTAAATATTCCTTACTGCGCTTCAATTAATAGGGTATCTATAATCCGGGCATGCGGGCAGCGAGTAAAGGGCAACTCGCTGCCCGACCATGGACCATGCCCGGGTCGACGGCGCACAGTGGTCTGGAAATCGAGCTCCATACTCATAGAAACTTAAAGTGAGGAATTAAAAAAATAAAAATCGTAATGGCTCTGGTATACCTCCCTTGACATCATATTAAAGTATGGATGGTATAAGTTACACTAGGCGTGAGAAAAAAATTATTTATGTTTTTTTTGTATGGGAGAAAACACTAAAAGTACGTTTTCTCGAAACTTAATAGAACTGTTAGGCTGGTGGTCACACGAGCTATAGTCCCATACACGGCGATCAAGATGACATACAATTCATGTACCGTTAGGCGCCGCTTCGCACGTAATAAATTTTTGAAATTTTGAATTTTCCACATGTGATTTTTCAAGTCTTTGGCTTGGTTAAATGACGTCGCCAGTCGATTTATTTATATTATTATACGATTAAGCCTGCGAATGACCATTACGATGACAATAATTAAAAAAAATGATTGTACAAGTTTTTTTACGCATTCTAAGAACTAACTCATAACTAATTATTTCATCTAAGAACTTCTCCAACTTTTTTATTTCCGAAGGAGTATCTTTACATAAATCACATGTCTGCTCTGCTTTATAACATGGCTTCCCATAATAATCCAATAGAAGGCTGCAGTGCTTCAATCTCAGCCTCAATCAAAGCCTGTTCTTCCACGGTGTTTCTTGTTTTCGTTTGAAAACTTAAAATAAGTAAGTCTGTAATAAAGCATGGTGGAACCTATTTAAAAAAGTATGAGACACGGTTTCAAGAGAACATCAAAATTAAATGTCCTGAGATCGTGAGGGTAAAAATGACTACTTCTGTAGTGTCGCAAAGTAGAGCAGCAACCATGTTCCAGTTCTGTCTTTGGTGTAAATGAGGGTGCATCAACATCCTACACGGTCGGAGACATGCAATGTTGGAACATCAACACCAGTTGTGACGCCGAGAAAACCATTCGTGGAGCTAAGCCCGCTATAGCAAAGAAGGAGAGTGGAAGAGCTCCAAACGCATAGCACTGAAAGCCTTGCTCATACAACTGGTTTGAAAGCACAAAACAAGAATGGACCTAGCAGATATCATGTAACTGGTAACGGGGAATCCCGAAGACTTGATTGACACAGCTTTAGGTATTTTGACCTCTTTAAGGAAAGCCTCTCTAGCCACTTCTAAAGAGAAGTAGTGGCAATATATTATAACATTAAGATCTTGTGCAAAAGAAGAAGGAATACCATTGTATCCTTCTTGTACTGCCATCCCTGAAGTGAAGAACTGCTAACCCCCAAAAGACACCATAGACATCACGGAAAGAGAGGTTAAAGTAAAGCTCCAAGCAGTTTTGGACATAACTGTAGCTAGGCTTGGAAAGTTGTCACGTGTGCAATCTTCGTTGGATGGCAAAGAGTTGATATATGCAAATGGGGCTTTGATGGTGCTTCAGGGCAAAGCTTGTATAAGCAAACTATGGCAGACGAAGACGATTGCAGTATTTTTATGTGTTCTTTTGTGTCTCTGCGTTTAGTTTGTGGCGATGAAAAAGTATGGGAGAACACAAATCACATAGGTTTACAAACGAAAACAAGTTAAACATCGTAAAGGGCTGACTCTGTTTGAGGCTGAGATTGAAACACTGCAACCTTCTATTATGGGAAGCTATGTTGTAACGCACTCAATGCTAATGATAGCTTCAATGAGGTCAAAATACCTAAAGCTGTGTCAACCAAGTCTTCGGGATTCTCCGTTACCAGTAAAATGATATCTGCTAGGTACATTCTTGTTTTGTGCTTTCAAACCAGTTGCATGACCAAGGCTTTCAGTGCTATGCGTTTGCAGCTCTTCCACTCTCCTTCTTTGCTATAGCGGGCTTAGCTCCACGAATGGTTTTCTCGGCGTCACAAATGGTGTTGATGTTCCAACATTGCATGTCTCCGATGTGTAGGATGTTGATGCACCCTCATTTGCACCAAAGTCAGAACTGGGACATGGTTGCTGCTCTACTTTGCGACACTACAGAAGTAGTCATTTTTACCCTCACGATCTCAGGACATTTAATTTTGATGTTCTCTTGAAACCGTGTCTCATACTTTTTTAAATATATTCCACCATGTTTTATTACAGACCTACTTATTTTAAGTTTTCAAACGAAAACAAGAAACACCGTGGAAGAACAGGCTCTGATTGAGGCTGAGATTGAAGCACTGCAGCCTTCTATTGGATTATTATGGGAAGCCATGTTGTAAAGCAGAGCAGACGTGTGATATAAGTAAAGATACTCCTTCGGAAATGAAAAAGTTGGAGAAGTTCTTAGATGAAATAATTAGTTATGAGTTAGTTCTTAGAATGCGTAAAAAAATTTGTACAATCATTTTTTTTAATTATTGTCATCGTAATGGTCATTCGCAGGCTTAATCGTATAATAATATAAATAAATCGACTGGCTACGTCATTTAACCAAGCCAAAGACTTGAAAAATCACATGTCGAAAATTCAAAATTTCAAAAATTTATTACGTGCGAAGCGGCGCCTAACGGTACATGAATTGTATGTCATCTTGATCGCCGTGTATGGGACTATAGCTCGTGTGACCACCAGCCTAACAGTTCTATTAAGTTTCGAGAAAACGTACTTTTAGTGTTTTCTCCCATACAAAAAAAACATAAATATTTTTTTTCTCACGCCTAGTGTAACTTATACCATCCATACTTTAATATGATGTCAAGGGAGGTATACCAGAGCCATTACGATTTTTATTTTTTTAATTCCTCACTTTAAGTTTCTATGAGTATGGAGCTCGATTTCCAGACCACTGTGCGGCGCGTTGTGTCCCACGCGCGCCTCAAAGAGCGCCAGCATAATGACAGGGCCCCCCTCTCAGAGGGCCAAAGCCTGCCGGCGTCGCGGGATTATTTCCTTACCGTGACCCCGGAACAGAAAGGGCTATTGAAGGACACCGTGGATTTTAGTCAGTAGAAGTCTGACAGTCCCTCCCGCCCTGCCCGGGGTGGGAGGACTCATTTGATGATTTTACCACGCTAAAAAAAAAAAAAAAAAACGGTATCCATAATTACGCTATTCCCCTTGGGGGATTAGCAATGTTATATGATTTTCAGTCATTGTTGACATTTGTTTAAGAACCCCTATTTGATTATCACTGTTAGCGAACCAGCTAGTCTGGTGAGTAAGCTGCTTGCCTCTCGTGCAACGGGGTTCAGGATCAAATCTTGGTAATTTGTTTCTCACTTTTTGACAATTCTTTATTTTGTTTTTATTAAATCCTGTGAGAGTTTTCAATAATAATTCAAAATAATTTTATGCATACTTTTATTTCAATTATAAATATAAATACAGAAAACCTACCTTGAATTCTACGTACCTACCTATTTGATCGTACAGGCCGTACAGCGTAGGTAGCTTTTACTTCGCAATAAACAAGTAAATACAGGTACCTGTATTTACTTGTTTATTACGAAGTAAAAGCCTATGACCAAAAATGTATGGAAACTGGTGGCCACAACCACATCAAAATCGCTTCAGCCAAATGTGAGCTAATCGCGAACAAACAAACATACATAGTCATACATACTCGTAATTGTACAAACAAACATACATAATACAGGTCGAACTGAGAACCTACTTTACTTTTTTTTAAGTCTGATACAAAAGCCACCAGTTTCCATACATTTTTGGTCATAGGCTTTTACTTCGTAATAAACAAGTAAATACAGGTACCTGTATTTACTTGTTTATTGCGAAGTAAAAGCTACCTACGCTGTACGGCCTGTACGATCAAATAGGTAGGTACGTAGAATTCAAGGTAGGTTTTCTGTATTTAATTTTGGTCGCGGGACTTATCTCATCACCGTGACCCCGGAAGGTAAAGGGCTATTAAAGGACACCGTGGATTTTAGTCAGTAAGTTTCAGTTGTTTGCATAAGCATAAGCAAAAATCGCAGTAATAATAATAATATCCAATATCCAACTTACCTAGGTACTTACCTACAATTTAAATCAGTGCAGAATTATCCTAGAAAACTACTGAAAAATTTTAGAAAAAAATAAAATTGCAAATTATATTGAAATAAAAGTATGCATAAAATTATTTTGAATTATTGAAAACTCTCACAGGATATAATAAAAACAAAATAAAAAATCACAAAAAGTGGGAAACAAATTACCAAGATTTGATCCTGAAACCCATTGCACGAGAGGCAAGCAGCTTATTCACCAGACTAGCTGGTTCGCTAACAGTGTTAATCAAATAGCGGTACAAATGTCAACAACGACTGAAAATCAACTAACATTATGGTCACGCAGACTTTATTTTAGAACTTTTCATCTATATCAGGAACTAGCTTCCGCCCGCGGCTTCGCCCGCGTGGTGTTTTGATAAAAAGTAGCTTATGTTGTTTTTCAGATTTCAGACTATCCATATCCAATTTTGTAACAAACAGCTCAGCAAATTAGCCGTGAAACAAACATTTACACAGTTATAGTAAATTAATTTGAATATTAAGGATTATATTAATGGAACGGTATAGATTTGGGTATAGAATTTGGTTAAAAGAGAGTAGGTATGTTTAAAAAAATTATAAAATATCTGTTTACAGTAGGTATAAGGTACCTATGTATTCCATTAAGTGGCAGAAAGTACCCAGGAAAATTTATTGGTCCCTTATGTCCAAGAGACACTTCCAGGGGCCAGCATCACGTTGTGTACAAAAATATTTTAAAATGACCTAATTTAAAACATTTTTGTACACAACGTTTGCTGTTTTGTTATTATTTGTTAAAATGTGGAGATTGTTTGGACTCGACATTCTCTGATCTCTTCATCCCCTTTTTCGCAATAAAAGGTAGCCTATGTTCTTTCTCAGGGTCTAAAGATTGTCTGTGCCAAATTTCATCAAAATCGGTTGAGAGGTTTAAGCGGGAAAGCGTAACAGACAGACAGACAGACAGACAGACAGAGTTACTTTCGCATTTATAATATTAGTTTGGATAATTCCGTAGTAAGTAGGTACATAATTTTTACGTAACTCTAACGGTTTACGCAACGGAAGCTTTCGAAAAGGAATACAATAATTATGTTCCCGATTTTGAAAAATTTCTCATTGCTGCTCTGCTCGTATTGGTGATAGCGTGATGTTACATAGCCTAAAGCCTTCCTCAATATGGACTATCCAAATATATATTTTTTCATTCCTACTAATAGTTAGAATACAACAGATAAATCTCAAGATAAATACCTACGTTATACCTACTCGACGTTTATTTTATTAGATTTTAGATAATGTCCTAAAATCTTCTAATGTAGCCATTGTAGAGTTATTTCTAAAAAACGCATTGTTGGTTTGTGCGTTCACTAACGATTCCCCAAATTAGTTAACAAAAATAAAGCAAATGTTGAACAAAATTAGTACAATGAAATGGTTTTCTGTCAATATGAATGATTCGTTACAAACACACACACGCACGCATACAGCTGCGCGCTGCGCTGCAAAAAGTCAGACAGAGATAGCAATGTTTCGTCCGATTTTTGTGCTCGCCTCGAATTGCAATGGGGATGGCAACTCAAAGCTAACCGTAGATGGCGCTGCGATAGTTGGTCCCTACGTCAGATTACTGTCTACCTTGTATAAAAAAACAAAAAAGATTTATTGTTATAAAAATTGAGTTTAGATACAAAACAAATATGGAAAATTATTCGTCAATGCAAGTGCAAATACTAAAAGAAGAATTAAGACGCCGCGGTGCATCTACAAGAGGAAAAAAAGTGATTTAATTGAGTGGTAATACATTTGATTTTACCGTAATAAATCCACAATTACTTGTAGTTTAGGTTTCAAATTTTGAGTTTATGTATGTTTTACCTGTCCTCTCCTATAACAAGAATATAATGCTGCTTCTGACTTTCTATTTTGATAAAATATCATAATGTTTTAAGTCAGTAATTTTACCCCTTTTTTCTATTTAGATTCGAGAAATATCACAATATATTTAATTTCTGTACACCACAACTATCACAAAACTCGTTCCAGGTGATAATTCTTCCGCCAGACGAACCATTTCATGATTTATGGAGCGATGCAATACTGGTACTTAACCTCCAATAGAAAAGTAGATATTATTTTGAAAAGTGTAGGTATTCAATTGTTTAGCTACGGTATAATCATAGAATTTCATTAATAAACTCAACTAACGGCCTGTCTCGGCTTCGCAAGGCTGGATATTTGTTTATTTAGCTTTTCGTTAGTTATAATTCAATTTTTGTTCTCAAGGCAGTCACAGCAGCTACCCATTATTTCTTTCTTGATAGTGTGAATTGTCGGAAATTTGTATGTTCCATCATTTTTACAGCTTATTACACAACATCTAGTCATTTTACATCAATAAATCGTTTTTTTTTCAGAAAATTCCTTTGATTTGACAGTTCTTTTGGGACCAAACTGTCACTTGTCACTTTGACACTTGCCTTCCCCATTGCGAGCTCCCTTCACTGGGCTCTTAAGGTTTTTTTTTTATTCCTCTTAGCATAACGGTTTTTAGCTAATATTCGGTGATTCAATGTTGAGTGCACGATAAACGGTTATTAATTTCGGCTCATGCGCAAAACGTCTCTTTTAGCACAATTATAATGAAAACAATATTAAAAAGACTTTTATTATTATGAAGTTGAATGACAATAAAAAATGCAGATAAGACGTATACTAAGAGATTTAAAAATTGAACTGATGCATTTGATAACTAGTTACTGTGACACTTACGACGTGGACTGTGATATTTTTAATTAAAACTTCCAAACAAATAAATAACATTAATACAATAACATAAATACAATACAAATTAATAAATAATAAGTATATTCTAACCGAAAGGGTACTTACATACATGTGAAAAAAAATTGCTACAGACCACCAAACTGAACAACTTTTACTATAGGACCAACTCGAGAGAGATTTAAGTTATTTAGATGGCATTTCGTAACCAGCACCCCAATTTATCACGGAATTGGCGTAATACATTTAAATTGACGCCCGCCATCTTGGATTTAAAAAAGAATGACTTTTTCGTAACAAGCACCCCAATTAACCTCAAAATTGACACCCATATCAAATTCTAAGAAAAAAATGACGTCCGCCATCTTGGATTTCAAAAAGAATGACTTTTTCGTAACAAGCACCCCAATTAACCTCAAAATTGACACAAATATCAAATTCTAAGAAAAAAATGACGTCCGCCATCTTGGATTTCAAAAAGAATGGCTTTTTCGTAACAAGCACCCCAATTAACCTCAAAATTGACACCCATATCAAATTCTAAGAAAAAAATGACGTCCGCCATCTTGGATTTCAAAAAGAATGGCTTTTTCGTAACAAGCACCCCAATTAACCTCGAAATTGACACCCATATCAAATTATAAGAAAATGACCTCCGCCATCTTGGATTTCAAAAAGGATGGCTTTTTTGTAACAAGGACCCCGAATAAACTCAAAATTGATACCCGTACTTAGTAAATTAAAAAAAAATTACGCCCGCCATCTCGAAATTCACCCTTGGTAATTAACAAAAAAAAGTCCACCATTCCACTCACAGAACACGTCGCGCGTCGTATGCACCATTTTAAATAAACAAATAAAAAATAAACACGCACGTCACACGCGATAGCCCTGAATGATACAGCCCGACTTACACTAACATCGTTCTGTTCACAAGTCGGGCTCGGCTTACCCGCGTCTCACCCCTCACACCCCGCACGATTGCCCTGTCTAGACGTCTTCGTCGGACGACTGTAGGATTATTAGACTGTGAGCGTACTCTGCTTTTCACACCTACTGCGAGGAAATGAATTCGATTTTTGAAATTTGATGTGGTACGCCGTACGACAAATTTCGAACGTGAAGTGGGCACACAGCAAGCGATCAGCTGTTGCAGCCAGCGGCCGTCATTACTGCTACAACTCCTTGGTGAAAGTTTTCATACTGTTTTATTTGAGGTTCCAAATTCAAATCACATTATTCCCACGGGCATAATGAAATTCAGTACAATATTATTGCCCGGCTCGAATGGGGGACAGCAATGCCTTGCTTTATTCCTTGTTTGCATGACATTTACGAGCAAGTGGTGTGAAAAGAAAGTTATGCGCGTACGAAGTCGCGGGCAAAAGCTAGTGTAACATAAAAGTGCGCAATTTGATGCTTTAATGTCTTCGAATATTCGAATCTGTAACGTTACATTACATGGCAGGTGAATGCTCGCGGTGAGGGAGTGTCCTTACTGACTTTTAGAATGGGATGTTTATTTTTAAATATTGGTCCAGTTCATAAATATATTGCATTGCTTTATATTTTCTTAGTTTTCCCGAAAAATGTGTACTTATTCATTTTATTATTAACACTTTTTCACATACAAAAAGGTGAAAATAAATAAAAAGAATAACAATACATTGAATCAAACAGTAATCTGACGTAGGGACCAACTATCGCAGCGCCATATACGATTAGCTTTGAGTTGCCATCCCCATTAGAACGGTCAGAGCCCCTAAAGTTGCGAACGCTAGGTGGCGCTGAGGTCGTGCGCGTACTCAATATCTGTGATCATAACGAACGACAAACAACATTAATGACTAATGTTAGTAATTATAACAAAAAAATAAATTTTAAATATTAAATTCGTACTAAAAAAAATATTACAAATTACAAAAAGAATAAAGAATTATTAAAAATTAAATTAATTAAAGTAATTGGGAAAAAAAGTCAGGAATCGATCGTCCGCCAACGACGAGTTAGACGCGTTAACCACTGCGCCAGCAATAATTATAGGTTGAAATTATGAAGTATATCATGGGTTAAAAGGATTTATGTTTCGGGTAGCCAAAATCAATAATGTTGAGGTAGAATTAAGGTATTATAACACTAAGTAAGTAAATAATTCCAGGGAGTAGTCAATCAGCTTGGTCCCTCCATCTTGATATCAAGATGGAGGGACCAAGCGTTTTGTTAAAATATTACGTGTATGATGAGGTAGCTAAAATTAGAGCAAAGGTAGAAAATAGTAGATTAATGGCAGAATTTTTCTATGTTTGACTGAGATTGGAAACTTGGTCCCTTCATTTTGACGCTCACCTTTATATCCCAGTAAATAACTGTAGGGGATGTTAGACACCGTTGCCGGCACGAGGGAAGTTCGGTTTTTTCGGAAAAGGTTTTATTTCCATCAATGTGTATTAACAATTTATACTTAAAGGACAAGTCCTATTTCCTTTTCTCAGGCAGGACGAAGGGAGGGGGTTTTTGGTCCTATGAACTAAAAAGGACAAGACACTGTCTAGATTTTTAGAAATAAACTCAGTAGCCGGGTCTCGTGTGGGTAACTTATTCCACTCATGAAGGCAAACAATCAAACTCCAGAGGACCCATCATTTCAATTCTTAATAATATCCTTTTAACTAAACTGTTCTTGTCCGTGTATTCCCGTTCGTCCACTCGACTTCGTCCCCCTAGTGGGACGAACGGGAATTCGTTATTTATTTTCCCGATGGTCCCACTAAATTTTTTGAGTGGACGAACGGGAATAATTTATTAATTCTTTTTTGTAGTTCTATTGGTCCCACCAAATAATATAAGACTGGTGGTTTTAATTGGTAAAAAAAAAAACAAATTTGAATATGAGATATGAGATATAAGGAAAAGAATAATATAGCGCTTGTCGAGAACGAAGTGGAGTAAAGGACAAGCAAACTACGAAACAACGAATAAACATATTTCTGCACAAATCTTTTTAGTGGGACGAATGGCACTAATCGAAGAATATATTCCCATTCGTCCCCTCTTGAATTAGGAGTGGGACGATCGGGAACAAATTAAATATTATTTTTGTAAATTCCCGTTCGTCCCACTAGTGGGACGAAGTCGAGTGGACGAACGGGAATACACCTTCTTGTCGGGGTACCTTTTTTGTCGTGACTGTATTTCTCAAATATGATAGAACTAAACTCGATATAACACATGCTGCCTCCCGTCACTTTCGACCACGTCGACGTCACCAGTCTGCTGAAGGACATCACGTCTCTGAAGGTGAGCCAGGCCGAGATGAAGTCCAAGTTGGAGTCAGCAGATGTCATCATTGGTGATTTACGAACTGAAGTAGCGTTGTTGCGCAACGCTATTCCGAAAAGTGGGTCACCGGAGGGCTCTAACGTGAACACACGCCGTGGAGCACAAAATGCCTCAGTTTGCAGTTTTCAGTCGGCGAGTGAATCAACGTCGCCGGCCGTCAAGAATGCAGACGTTGCATCGTGTTCGGCTGATCGCGTCGTACCTGCCGGAGAAGCGACGCGTGTAATAGGTACATCAACCCCTAAATGTGCCTATTCTACAATTGTCGCCAAGACGAAACCTGCTGTGTCAACAAAACGACAAGCAGAAAAAACAAAAGGGGGTAAGCAGAGTCGCTCAGTATTGAGCGCAACTAAAGGCGCTGTGGTGGACCACAAACAGCAAGGACCACCGAAGCACACATGCGATGAGGACGGTTTCATCAAGGTGGAGAGAAAGAAGAAGAAGCCTACTTATCGCAACCAGTGCGGGACAGCGCTGGCTGGACCTAACATGCTGCTACGTCCTGCATTACCGACGACGCAGCTGTACGTGTCCCGTTTACACTACTCTACGAAGACTGAGGACATCGTCGAGTACACACGGGTGAAGACCAAATGGGACTTGAGGGTGGTGAAGTTGGAGGCACGCCACAATACCAATTTTAATTCTTTTGTGGTGCGCGTTCCGACCCAAGATTTAGCGACCTTTCTCAAGGAAGAGTTTTGGCCGAAAGGTGTGCTGTATCGGCGATTCCGAGGCCGGCTACGCGACACCTCGCACCGAAACACGACGCCGCCGTCACTTCGTGTACAATAGTTTTAAGTATAGTGTTTAGAATAATAATATGTATTAGTTTATAGTTATTGTATTATATATGTGTATTGTATTTTATGGGCCTCTAGATGCCTGAAATAAAGGATAAAATAAATAAATAAAGGTAATAGAAGCGTGGTAAATAAACTCGACATAAAGGGAATAGAAACGGACAGAAAACTAAGCTCGACATAGGGGTAATAGAAGCGAGACAAGGTTTTCGGCTGGACGTAACGGGACTCGACATAAAGGGAATCAACCGTCTCCTCCTTCGGTGAAGCAGTCATGCTAGCGAAGGAGAAGACAGCATCCACCTCACGACCCAGCCGCGCCGCCGCGGGAGACGCCCTCGGCAAAGGAATTTACGAAGTCATTTCCGGCCACCGTATCGCGGGCATGCGGACGCCGAGCGACGAGTGATTCGCCGTCTCCAATCGTTTGGAATTAAGAAAAGATAAATATATTTTTTTATTTTAACTTTATTTATTTTTAACTTCACTTCTTAGCTTTAGTTTCTTTCACTGCAGTAGGAGCTTTAGTGACGTCATCCGGATTTTCAGCAGCATCCTTGAGACGCTTGGCACGAATACCAACAAGTTTCGCAATCGAGCGAGCCTGAAAAAATACGTTTCAGTTAATAACTTAAAGAGTAAACTACATTTAAAACCCAAACCAAGCAACAAAAACATACCCCTCTCAAGTATTGATACACCTTGAAGTCCTTTTCTTCTTCAGTAATAGCACGAGCAACAGACTTAGGTGCTGGCTGCTGTACTGGCATTAGTGGACCGCGAAGCTGAGTGGCTAACTTGCGTTCTTCTTCATTTGCCTCACCCTTCAATACCTGTAAGACAACAAAATATAAACTTAAAATTCTTTGGGTTATTTCACAAAAACAAATAACATTCTTCGAGTAGTTTGCGTTAAATCTGGTAGTTCTGATTTTTGCAGACTTATTTCATGACGCTCGAAGGTCGAAAGTTTTTGGTTTACTGGTAAACATAGGTACTTCTGAACCACCATATAAGGTAGGCAACCGATCAGATGCAAGTGGCGAATTGTTATTCGGCGTGGCGTGGATGGCGGTCTAATGGGGAGGCCTATATGTTCATCAGTGGACGCCTTAGCTTCCGGATGATGATGGATATAAGGTTATTTTCTTACAAATATTATTAGTAACATATTCACGGTAACGACCTAGATATTAATTGTTATTTCGACGGATTCAAAACGACTCACTGTCAAAATTAGCCATAATTCAACTTTGTTGATTGTACTCCAGACCAAGGGTATACATAATTTATGGTCAATATGTGACCTCACAAAATTGAGGTATTCCACCTAGGGCACGGAATAGATAAGGTGCCAGCGGGTGCCCTATGTGGGATACCTTTTTTTTTAGCGTGGTAAAATCATCAAATGAGTCCTCCCACCCCGGGCAGGGCGGGAGGGACTGTCAGACTTGTACTGACTAAAATCCACGGTGTCGTTCAATAGCCCTTTATGTTCCCGGGTCACGGTAATGAAATAAGTCCCGCGACCCCGGCGAGGTTTTGAGTTAGGAATTTATATTGCGTGGAACACGACGCGTCGTCGACACGAGCATGGTCCATGGTCGGACAGCGAGTTGCCCTTTACTCGCTGTCCGCATGCCCATGTGGGATACCTACCTACCTCAATTAATTGAGGGACCTAGCAGTACCACGTCATTATAATTGCTATATAGTATTGTATTACTAGCTGACCCCGCAAACGTTGTTTTGCCATATAAATAAAAAAAAAAAATAGATAGTAGCCGATTCTCAGACCTACTGAATACGCATATAAAATTTGGTAAAAATGGGTAGAGCCGTTTCGGAGGAGTACGGTAACTAACATTGTGACACGGAAATTTTATATACAGTGTGTCCGGGCACGGGTTAGCGATATTTGAAGGGGATATTCTAGGCTCTTTTTCATCGACAAAAATGCTTAAAAAAAATTCTTACTCCAAAACTTCGCGAATGGCAGCCATTTTAATTTTTTGATCTGTCGAACTGGGGTGTGTACAATAAAATTCAAATATTTTTAAATCCAAGAGACCTACATTCATGCAAATGACTTTATTGCAAAGTTAAACGTTGAGGCTTATCAAAAACTTACGAAAGTTTTCTAAATAATATGTAAAAATAAGCAAAAAACATGGGCAAACACGAAATTGTACACAAAAATTACTTAATAATTTCACATTTTTAACTCTAGCTCGATAAGTACCCCTGAATTTTGCTAGGGTTTTTGCATGAAATTAAAAGTGTTTGAGATAGGCTATAAAATGATATCAAAATTATCACTCTACGTTAAGTATCTTAGGAGTTATTCTCACTTGAACATCACCCTTCCGTCTCGCACCGTAGCAATAATTCCAAGAAGTGGTTTCATGTATTAAAAAAAATGTGCCATTTCAGTTTATGGATTATGGTGGTCAATAATGCCAGCTGATAAATATTCGTTGGAACGATTTAGCTCGCCCAAAGAATGCGACACCTGTAATATTGGGGTACGTGCGCTAAGGATGGGTGATGTTCAAGTGAGAATAACTCTTATGATACTTAACGTAGAGTGATCATTTTGATATCATTTTATAGCCTGACTCAAACACTTTTAATTTAATCCAAAAATATTATCAAAATTTAGGGGTACTTATCGAGCTAGAGTTAAAAATGTGAAATTATTCAGTAATTTTTGTGTACAATTTCGTGTTTGCCCATGTTTTTTGGTTATTTTTACATATTATTTAGAAAATTTTCGTAAGTTTTTAATAAGCCTCAACGTTTAACTTTGCAATAAAGTCATTTTCATGAATGTAGGTCTCTTGGATTCCAAGATATTTGCATTTTATTGTACACACCCCAGCTCAACGGATAAAAAAATTAAAATGGCTGCCATTCGCGAAGTATTGGAGTAAGAATTTTTTTTAAAGCATTTTTGTCGATGAAATTGAGCCTAGAATATCCCCTTCAAATATCGCTAACTCGTGCCCGGACACACTGTATAAGATGTTACAGTAAAAGCTCGAACTACGGTAAATCTTAAGAATTAGTCTTAGGATTTACCGACGTGAGTTGGTAAATGTAAGTATTTCTGAGAAGGGACGATTAATTCGGTCTTTATACCATTCGAATTCAGTACTTTTATACTAGGAAGGAATCAACATCTACCACTGTCAGTCTTAGTGGTTAGCTTTTAATTATTTATTTAATTATTAGATTACTGTAATTTTTACTCTACATATATTTTAGTACCACATATCACACTAATTCCATCAGTATGTCAATTTAAAATTCAAGTAGGAAACAAAGGAAAAAATGAATTGTTATTGTTTTCATTTGGTTTACTCTATTAAAGTTCATGTTTTTGTAGTAATATTAAGGAAAATATAAGGTGGATAGCCATAGTAACTACCATGACTTTCGTATCATTTTTTCTAATGTTTTGAGGTGAGTATTGAACGTTTTTGTATTAAGCCCACCACGTCCGTTTCGACCGCGCGGCCATGACGTTTTTTTTAAATAAAAACCATCCCAAGTTTTTGTAAAAAAATGTAAAAGTCGATTCCCAAAAACCATAAATTTGTCAAAGCAATGGTTAAAAAGTTATAAGGGTTTGAACGTGGCCGCGCCATTGAAACGCTCCGAACCGCGCGGCCATGGAGATCTTTAAAACTAAGAGTCGCAGAGACCTGAAATTTTGGGAAATAGTAGATTGAATTTGTAAACCAAATGTAAAAATATAGAAAAAAATCCTGTGTTTGTATTTTAGGAGTTGTAAGGATAAAACCTCATGGCCGCGCCATTGAAACGGTGGCAAAAACATTATCACCGATATCTCACTGAAAAAGCATCTCAGACGTCTGAAGTTTTTTGTAAAACACAGATTTGCATTTGTCAAAACTAGTAAAAATACAACAAAAAATCCTAGGTTTATATTTCAGGAGCTGTAAGACTAAAACGCCATGGCCGCGCCATCGAAACGTTGAAAATTTAGTTTTTCGCCAATATCTCGCTGAAAAAGCATCGCAGAGGTCTGAAGTTTTTTGTAAAACACAGATTTGAATTTGTCGAAAATAGTAAAAATACAACAAAAAATCCTAGGTTTATACTTGAGGAGCTGTTGAACGAAATCTTCAATGCGTCTTGAATATGTCGATTAGGGTGACCACGGATTATTATTTACAGAGAAATTTCCACCTATTTTATTAGGAAATGATATCCCAAGGATTCGTTGAACAATGAGCAGCAATAATATGGCTATATCTTTAAAAATCACATAGATTAGCGATTTTTCGATTGTTGGTATATTATTATGTTTTTTTAAAGAGTAATTATTGAAATATATTATTAAATGCAGGTCGGTGTCAGGTTAAGACGATACATAATTTAACATATGGTTTAATCGATGACTACCTATTAAGATGTTAAACAACAGGAGAATTTTAAAGACTATATAGTGAGAATAAGCTCCATTAAAAGACGCTGTCTTTAAATGGAGCACTCAACATCGAACAATCTCTAATTTATGTGATTTTTAAAGATATAGCCATATTATTGCTCCTCATTGTTCGACGAATCCTTGGGATATCATTTCTAATAAAAAAGGTGGAAATTTCTCTGTAAATAATAATCCGTGGTCACCCTAATCGACATATTCAAGACGCATTGAAGATTTCGTTCAACAGCTCCTCAAGTATAAACCTAGGATTTTTTGTTGTATTTTTACTATTTTCGACAAATTCAAATCTGTGTTTTACAAAAATCTTCAGACCTCTGCGATGCTTTTTCAGCGAGATATTGGCGAAAAACTAAATTTTCAACGTTTCGATGGCGCGGCCATGGCGTTTTAGTCTTACAGCTCCTGAAATATAAACCTAGGATTTTTTGTTGTATTTTTACTAGTTTTGACAAATGCAAATCTGTGTTTTACAAAAAACTTCAGACGTCTGAGATGCTTTTTCAGTGAGATATCGGTGATAATGTTTTTGTCACCGTTTTAATGGCGCGGCCATGAGGTTTTATCCTTACAACTCCTAAAATACAAACACAGGATTTTTTTCTATATTTTTAGGGTTCCGTAGTCAACAAGGAACCCTTATAGTTTCGCCATGTCCGTCCGTCCGTCCGTCTGTCCGCAGCTTAGCTCAGAGACGCCCAGTACTAGAAAGCTGTAATTTGGTGCAAATATGCGGATTTGTTCCTCCGAAAAAGTGGTAAAATAAAATCTCGTAAAATATTTTTTTTTAGGGTACCTCCTGTACACATAAAGTGGGGGATGATTTTTTTTTCTCGCGTACCCCTTAGTGTGGGGTATCATTAAATAGGCCTTTAAAAATATTGATAGTTTCCATTAACTATTTTTTGATAAAAAGATTCGTTTGTGAAATATTAAGCTTTAAAGTGCTAATTTTTGCTCGAGTCGAGTGTCCCCCCCCCTCTACCAGCTAAACGGTTATGTTTGGGGGTGTGAAAAAATTCACAATAGTAGTATATATAACGAAGTTTAAAAGAAAATTATCGTGACTAAGTATGCTTTACAAGTTTACGAGTAATAGTCGACCAACTTATAAAACGTACTTGGATAACATATTTTCCTAAACAAAATGTATCGGAGAACATGTTCTTCAACTGCAAATGTAAGTTTGTCAACTTTATTTTTACAGCTATAATAGGTGGGTATGTTTTGGGGATGGGTAGGTTTTTATTGTCAACTATTTTTAACTAAATTCAAAAAAAGGAGGAGGTTCTCAATTCGTCGTAATCTTTTTTTAATGTATTTATCCCCGATTTCTCAAAGACGCCTGGACCGATTTTGAAAATTCTTCTTTTTAAAATTAAATTCAGCGAATCAGTTTAGTTAGTTCGCATAAGTATTTTGATGGGCAACTACGGAACCCTACACTGTGCGTGAGCAGACACGCACTTGGCCGGTTTTTTACATTTGGTTTACAAATTCAATCTACTATTTCCCAAAATTTCAGGTCTCTGCGACTCTTAGTTTTAAAGATCTTGGATCTCCATGGCCGCGCGGTTCGGAGCGTTTCGATGGCGCGGCCACGTTCAAACCCTTATAACTTTTTAACCATTGCTTTGACATGGTTTTTGGGAATCGACTTTTTTTACAAAAACTTGGGATGGTTTTTATTTAAAAAAAACGTCATGGCCGCGCGGTCGAAACGGACACAGCCCACCCCGGACACTCCCCAGATGCCCTTTAAACTAGGACAAATCCGGGGAAACCCGGACAGATGGCAAAGTGTGACTGAAAGCGTTAAACCTTGAACGCGAAATAAGGAGCCCCGCGCAGCGGTTAGGTTTTACTAGAAATTCTTAGGATTTACCTACCGTAGTTCGAGTTTTTACAGTAAAATAACAATGTACCTACCAATACGAACTACACAACAAGTATAAAAAATACCGTAATCGATGGTTGGGGACAACCACAAAATGCTCTCGCGTTCGTTAGTTAACTTTCGGTAACCGTCCATATAGATTTCGATCTAATGGTTCAAATCCTTTGATGTTACCGCCACATCTTGAATCGCGTGCATACGCCAATGAAAGGTCGTGGCCTCACTAAGCCCCTTCGCACATGGCATCGTATCGTAAGCGTATCGTAAAACGCGCGTAGTACGAGCAGCACGCGTAGCATGACCACCGTAGAAACGAGTTATATCGACGGGAGAATCGACAAACTGACAGATTGAAGAAAGGTCTCTATCGTCCTAAGCATGGCGATGTTTGACACGTAGAAAAGAAATGTTTCTTCTCTACGATAGAAAGAAGTCTACAACGTCGAGCATGGCGACAATATTTTCTCTACTTTTGACACTTGGGGGAAGACACATTTCTTCCATAGAAGAGAAACTTGTCTACATCAAATCAGACCTAGACAAGATTCTTTTCATAATATTCTTGGTGTTTATCAACTTAAATTTCTTTTAAAAACAAGTAAGGGTCCTCCCAACTCAATCGCTTTAGATTTTAAGCCTTTTAAAATAAAAAAGGCCGAATTAAACTTATTAGGAAAGTGCATCAAACTTTTTATAATACGAGTTCCATAAAAATTTATAAAATGAGAAACTTTCAGTGAAATAATGCAGACAGCTAATCTTTCCAATGTTTTATTAAACAAAAATAATTTAACAAGAATCTACGTGACATCAGTCATAGACATGCAGCATGGACCCAACATTATCTGCCTAATCATAATTTATCACAATTATAATAAATATCTGTCTCCTATAACACATAGATAATGTTCTACACTTGTATTTCTCTCTTTCTAGAAAGAATGTTAATTTTATTTGATATTCGGCTAGGAAAGACTCGTGTCCATACTGTGTGTCTATGGTGTGGAACCTTTTTGCGTTTTGTTGTCGCTTTGATTTATGTGCAAAAAGTTTTTTTTATTGCAAATGAATGCACATATTACTAGAATTATGGATAATTCTGTCTGATTTCAATAAATCATTTTAATTGTATTGAAAACTTGAGAATTTTACACGTTTGTTTGGTTAACTAAACGTTTTAGTTCATTCACAGTTCAGTCATTCGCCGTTGCTATGGAAAGAAAACTTATGTCTTGTCTTCATAGAAACACGAGTCTACAGGTCGCGCCATGCTCGGGCAGAAGACATAACTAGTGGGATAGAAAGAGCTTTGTCTTTTCTTGGTAGAATAGAGATAGAATCGCCATGCTACGCGTGCAGGAACTAATGTTCAAACAAGTCCGCACACGAGGCGGTGTTGCAGCGTATCGTATGAGGTGCTTTTCGCACATGGGTCGTAGGCGTAGACGTCTCGTGTGCGTATCGTAATTACGCTACGCGTACGAGACGCGGAGTGTCCTACAAACGAATCGTCGCGTAGACGTATGATATTGGAACAAGTATCAACTTTGGAAATAGTCTAGATCTAGAAAGATGATAATAATGCACTTGTTTATCTCTGTAGAAAAGTAATTTTTGTACATTAAAAAAAACTCAAAAAATATAGCCAGGGTGTTAAAGGACAACCAATAGAACCCATTTCTGACATTTTTAGAATTTTTGTCTTATTGTCTGTATGTCTGTCTGTTTGTATGTTTATTTGTGCGGGCATCACGTAAAATTTACGAAAGCTATTTAGATAACTTTAATACACAACGACTGACCGTAACTTGAAGTAACATTTAGTTTTTGTTTCATTGAAATCGGTTCAGTCTATATCAAAAGATATTTGATTTTAGTGTTCCAGAAATAAAATTACGTTCAGTTCACACCGAGAAGCGCAGTTCAGTAGCGCGATCTAGCTTCGAATAGAAAAACTACATATTTGATGTGGAGTGGAGTGGTTTGGAGTAGAGTGGAATGGGACGGAATGGGATGGAATGGCACGGAATGGGATGGACTGACAGAATGGACAGAATAATAATATAGGATGTAATACTGGATCTCTTTAATATATTGATGCACTTAGTAAATAGACAACGATTTTAAACGAAATACTCTGAATATCTTCTAAATACACTTCTGGACACATCTATTAGCCCACCTTGTATTTTCAGTTTCGTTTGGTCCTAGCTAAAATTTTATATTAGGTCGAGCAAAAAAATTTTATGCAGTTTTGAACCTGGCACATTCACAATTTCATTCAATAGTCTTTTTTTGAATTTCGAACACAGAATTTAAAGAAACAAAAGACAATTTGGAGCCTGTTTGTTGATATCAAACAATCGAATACTAAGAAAACTTGGTTTTATTGGTTTAGGTACTTGGATTTAATTCTTGAAAAAGTGATGATATCTTTGGTTTTGCAACAAACATTACTTATTCTTAACATTAAGGTGAGGTTCTATCAATAATCTATGGATACTTCACCTGAAGTCGCCGCCCAAGCTGTGGCACTGATTCAGGCCGGACACAGCCAAAGAAACGTGAGTGCTCAACTTAATTTAAGTCGATCTGCGGTCCGTAATGTTTATCGGAGGTACCTAGAGACTGGCGGCTTTGTTCGTCGCCAAGGAAGGCCATGATCTCGGGTCACAACTGAAAGGCAGGATCGATTCATCGTGACGACCAGCTTGAGAAATCGTCACCTTTCCTCCATTGAGATACAAAATCAACTTCGCGACTTCCACGGAGTATCTGTGAGCGCTCGAACTGTTCGGAGAAAGTTAAAAGAACGCGATATGGTACCACACAAGCCAGCTAATGGGCCCAAACTAACGCGAGCCCACCGAACAGCGCGCCTTCATTTCGCACGCAGTCATTTAAATTGGACACAGCAAGATTGGAGTCGTGTACTCTTTTCTGATGAGTCTAAAATTGTGTTACATGGCAATGATGGAAGGAAGAAGGTCTACCGACGTAAGGGAGAGCGTTTCGCACAATGCTGCTTTGAAGAGAGGGTTGCTTATGGCGGTGGCTCATGGAATGTCTGGGGCGGTATATCCGCGAGCGGCAAAACTCAACTTGAGGTTGTTACAGGACCACGGCTGCCAACATTAAATGCTGAAAGGTACATTCGTGAGTGCTTAGAACCTCACGTGATACAATACGCGGACTATGTGAGCCCAAATTTCCTTTTTATGCATGATAATGCAAGAGCCCATGCGGCCGGCATCGTCAGGGAATATCTTCGGGATGTGAACATCACAGTTATGGACTGGCCAGCCAGAAGCCCAGACATGAACCCCATTGAGCACATGTGGGACGAGCTAAAAAGACGTGTTAGGGCTCGTCAGCCAGTTGCCCAGACGATGCAGGAGTTGAAAACTGCCATAGAAGAGGAATGGGAGATGATCCCTCAAAATTTTATACAACGGTTGATAAACTCTATGCCTAATCGTATGAGAGCTGTGGTAGATGCCCATGGAGGCAACACGCGTTATTAAATTAAACCTTTATTCGATAAAACATGTTTTTTATTCAAAAATCAATTGCCTTTAATAAGGCGCATATCCGACTTGTTAGGCGTAGCTCCATGTCGTATGTAGGGTATCGAACCGGGATATCCCGGTCCCGAAAATCCCGGGATTTCCCGGTTCCTGGAGTATATTTAAAGACCCGGGACAGCTCAACGAATACCGGGAATTTCCGGATTTTCGGGACTCAGAAAAACAGTTTAATAAATCCGTTTAAACTTGTCATTTCTTTTATGGAACAAAAGAATCAAATTGGATGTAAGGTATTTATTGACTTCGTCTTTTTATACGGGTATACGATATGTTCCGATTCAGGTGTGGATGACAGAGAAGAAAACTTGATATGAAGTTCATTGCTTCAGAGAGACCATGGTAGAGCGAACAGATTTGATCCTTAGTATCAGTAGTGAGCGAACTAGAAACTGGTCTCTTTTAGCGCCACCAATATACAGGCGTATATTTCCTTAGTGAAGTAGGAGCAAGTCAAAACTACATCCTTTAGGGAGTAATTTTGAGCAACTCCTATTTTTCCTGGTACATTGTTTCTGTAACTGATTAGCTCGAGCTTCTGGGCATGGAGCTGACATCCAGTGTCAACATCGAAACGGGCATCCTAAATAGAGTGAAGTGATGCCTTACAACTAGATAGCTTTTGTGCAAGCCCATTTGTGCACGAAGGCGCTCCCTGACCGGGAGTATTCGCGTGTAATGTAACATTATACAACATTATTTTTAGTATATGCGAAACCTGAATATAGTTTGTTCAGAATCAGTAACTGATTCGATTCCAATAATTTTTACACCATGTTATTTTTTTTTTCAAAAATATTTTAATTAAATTTTATTACTAGTTAATTACAATACAATCACCGTACGGTTAGGTACCTATTGCCAAACTATTATCAAGAGTGTACAGTGACACAGGAGACGCAGAATACGCGGGTGTACCGCGAAATGAGCATGTTTTTGAACGGACAACCAGGTAATATACAAGCTTATAACTTTGTGATTTTTTATGATACGGTTTTAAAATTTTGTACATAGATTCTTTACACAAAAATATTGGACAGGTGTATCGGGTTTCGCATAAACAAAAAATAATGTTGTAGATTCGACTTTGAGCATTACATTACAGTACTACTTCCATGACTGACGAGCATTCGCGTACATTTAGTATAGATTTGATACAAGGTGCGCATTGTGATGCTCGATTGTTCTCTCTCACCGATGAAATGCTCGAATCTGTAACGTTACATTACAGGTGAATGCTCGCGGTTAGGGAGCGCCTTAAGGTAATTGCGTCGTAGTAGCCCGCGAAATTCAAATTTCCTTGTGTTTTTTGCGGAGTATTGCAGCAACCTAACTCAACTTAATCATTGGGATGGCTCAGATAAATACCAACTTACTGCACTTGACTCAGTGGAACGCAGAGCTTCTTAGGGTGCGTCCACATCTGGCGAATGTACCTAACCATTGCTGTTACTGCGTGCGTGCAGCTCGCGCGCCGCTCGCAAACCGCGTGCGAGCTGCGCATTCGCGGCGCATTCGCCAGATGTGGACGCACCCTGACTAATTGGCGACGTGAAACTGGTGGATGGTAACTCTACAGCTTAGCTCATCTCATCGACGCAAGGTTGCCCTATTTTCGTTTTTATATTTATATTGAGTTCGCTCGTGGCTAAGATGAGACCTTAAATAGGTCGAGCTCACGAATTCCACAACCTCTTTCCACCGGCCTACTTGCATTGCATCTAAAAATGTACATTATTAGACATCTAGATGAACTGCGAGTTTCCATACATTTAAATTATTATAGTTAGTACAGTTAGAGTAAACAGATTTGCCACCTCTGATATAGAAAAGAGGCAAGAGCAAACCCATGTGCAATAAAAATTGAAAATTGAAACACTCCTTTTAGACAATCGTGTAAAAATGGGACTCGTTTATTTATGAGGCCGACGATTTAAGTTGGTTGTATGATTTTAATCAGAATAAATACTATGCCCTAAAGTAATCTTATTCTTTTCATTTTTTTCTAATGCCATGGAAAAAAATCATTTTTGTCCCGAAAGTCCCGAAAATTCTGGGATTTCCCGGTTCCTTCAAGACGCGTCCCGAAAATCCCGGGTCTTCCAACAAGGACCGGTTCTCGATTCCCTAGTCGTATGGTATTCTGAATTCAAATTTAAAACAATACGATCGAAAAAGATGGTAAAATGTATCAGGTTTAAAACTGCATCAACAGTTTTTGTTCAATCTAGCAATCATATTTCGGTAGGGGCCATCGAAACCTAAACTCTAAGGTGGGCCAATAGATCACTATGTCAGTCAGTCACCTTTGAGTTATACATATTATGTATAACTCAAAGGTGACTGACTGACATAGTGATCTATCAACGCACAGCCCAAACCACTAGACGGATCAGGCTGAAATTTGGCATGCAGGTAGATGTTTTGACGTAGGCATCCGCTAAGAAAGGATTTAGATCAATTCTACCCCCAATGGGATAAAATAGGGGATGAAAATTGTATGAAACTTTGTCAATTTTATAAAAAAATTCATTGTTAAGTTCCGACATCAACGCGAACGAAGTCGCGGGCACAGCTAGTGATATAATAAAATGAATAATACTAGCAATATAATAAAATGAATAATACTAGCATATTTTTATTTTTTTTCCTAAATTATTACATACTACCTTAAGAGGTCCTTATCATCATCATCATCAGCCTATAATATTCCCACTGCTGGGACACAGGCCTCCTCTCTGTGAGAGGGAGTGGGCCATAATAGACACCACGCAGGCCCAGTGCGGGTTGGTAGACGTCACATGTCTTCGAATTTTTGGTTCTAAGACATTCCGGTTTCCTCACGATGTTTTACTTCACCGTTTTGAGAGCAGTCAGGTGATGAAATAAATTACACAAAGTAATGCGCCTGGCGGGATTCAAACCCACGACCTACAACTCGCCGATACCACTGGGCCACCACTGCGTCATAACGCCTGCTTTTTTACACCAGTACGCTACGACTATTTGCGTGAAACGGTACATTGAGGTGTTCAATCTAAAAAGTTCATAGCAACGCGCTAGGCGGAAGCCTATGAACGAGATTGCACGCGGACGTTCTGAATGTTCTTATCCGCCTGTTGTCGCCGTTCGGAGAATAGTTCATTGTTCATAAGGTGATATACCTTACCCGTACCCCCACTGGGGGTCCCCCAGTTTGCAAAACCTGGAGTAACCGCAACAAAAAAAATGCTTGCTTGTCAGTGTGGACACCGATCGCGCCCGCCACATGCCTAGCCCACGCACATTCACTATGGAAATGGATACACTCTGCCATCTAGACTACCAACGCACAACACAACTAGAGGATCAACGAATACCAACAAGATCCATAATTTAAGTTCTTTGGAAAAAACATTTGGAGTTATGAAATTACGAGAGGAGACAATTTGGAGGTAAGAAATTCTGAAAAAGTACACTATGAGATGCGATACACTGGTTGAAGAGAAAAACAAGTGAGAAGATACACAGAATAAGCAATAATATCTAGTGGTAAATCATAACAAAGAAGTCGTAACATACCTTCTTGCCCTTCGGGAAGAGGATCAGTCGTGCACGGTATTCCTTCAATCTCTGGACATTGACTTGTAGAGACTCAACAGATTTGTTACGCCTGCGAGGATCTACAGCAATTCCAATAGTTCTGGCAAATGCAGGGTTGAGACCAGATGCCTAAAATAAAGATTAAAATTGTTACCTTTCTTTTTGTGGTAAAATTATAAAATGAGTAAAAAAAAAGGTTTAGTATATTATTGTAACTACTTTTTTGGACACCTTACATTTGACTAAAAACAAATATGGTAGAAATGCTAACAGGAAGAGCTAATAGTCTCCTAAGAAAATTTTCCCATATTTCTTATTAATTCAGACATGATTATTTGGTCCATATATTGTTCAATACAGAACACAAGAATGTATCCGAATTAGTTTTAAGGCAGCATAGACAATAAATGTTCGATACAGAAAACAGGAATGTATCCAAATTAGTTGGTAGGAGAGCATAGACAAGTGCAATGGAGAGTGCGAGTGTGTGTAAAAGTTCTACTTACTACAAAGCACAATACAGTTTTGATTTAAACTAAATTTTCTGGTGTTTCATTATTAAGTTACCGAGCTATCGAGGGAAGAAACAACATAAATATTGTTATTGATTCAGATTTCCCTCCACTTGGCAACTTTTTGTTCTTATAAATCTCCATATATTTTTAATAAATTATCTTCTTTGAACTATACAATTTTTAATGAAATTCTGAGGTTTTTATATTTTTAAGGTCCTGGGGTCTCCACTTCTACTATTTGGGTCAGTAGGTTGTCATAGGGATCGGATCTATCTTTTGTGTTCATTCCAGGTTATAAAGTATCTGTGTACTAATTACCATTTTCAGCCATATCCATGCGGTATTCTCTGCAGGAGTAACAAACAGCCATTCATTCAACCTCACACATTTCGCATTGCTACTAAGTTAAGATAAAAAATAAGTAAGGTGACATGAATAGTCAAGTTGGTGATCATTTCATAATTAAAATAGTATTATGTTGGTGATGTTAATGTGGCCCTTTTAAACCCGCTGGGTTGACCCACTGACCGGGCTTTTCCTTTGGAGGTATAAAATAATGGAACAACATTAATTAATCCAAAAGATTTGATTTCAAACTAAGTTTCTTACTTGTGGTAAACAATACTTACTCTGATTTCACGAAGAGTAAATCCTCGTCCCGCACGGACCTTCGTGTGATACCGAACAGTTGGGCATCGGACGACAGGCCTCAGAGGACCAGCTGCTGGGCGCGGTGCTATGGCCTTAGCTTTCTTGATCCTGTTTTGCTTTCTACGGTGACGTCTGGCGGGTTGATTGAACCAGGTCTTAACAAACCGTTGCCAATCTTTATGGAAATGCCCATTAGGGATCATATTATTACCCTTCCCCATGTTTGGATAACCACAACTTCACCTAAAACACATAAACACAAAATAAACAACTGATAGTCTAGCACTACACTAACAAATTTAAAACTAATAAAAAGATTTGAGATAAGTTACAAGATTTCACTAAAATACCACGATTATTAAAAACACTGACCGGTGTCAAGCAGAAGTAGCATAAAAAGAACGTCAAAAAGGTTTGAAGCTTCGTTGACTTGCGGTGTGCTGGCAGATGACAGCTGTCTAAAGGGCCGATTACACGATACGATTCATCGGGCCGATGAGCAGCAGGGCTAACATGCACGTCACGAGATAATTATCTCACGCCATTTTTTCGAGGTGAGATGACATATCTCGACTTCTCGACTGTCGGTAACATTGCACTACATTTTGTCATGTCGTTCTGTCAAACGTAGACTTCGAGAAATTTTCTCTACAAACTGCAACATAGGCGCCATATTTTCTCATAAATAATCGAGTTGTGACATTTAGATTAGATTCATTTGTCGTCGATCATTCTGTTCGAAGAGATAGCTGGAGAAAAATAAAAAGTGTTGCGAAAAATGGCAGTGCCGTATTATAATTATTTATTAACTACTAGCGACCCGCCCCGGCTCCGCACGGGTGCAATCTTTATAATATTATTAAAATTGCGACTATAATTTGAGATTTAAACTATCCTATCTCTCAAGTTGGATCGAACTGCACATGGTGTGCGAATTTTATTATAATCGGTTAAGTGGTTTAGGAGTCCATTGAGGACAAACATTGTGACACGAGATTTATATATATTAAGATTTACGAGGAGAGGTGGAATAGGCGGATCGAAAGGAAGCGCATACGAGACGTCTGCGATCCTTTCGATCTTCGCGACAGCGAGTTCCAGTCGCTGTGGCGGATCACAAAGCCTATGGCTTTATATATAGTTGAAAAACTACGAGTGGACCTCGAACCACGCAATGGGGATGGTTTGCCCGCCCATTTAAAGGTAAGTATCCTACTAATATTATAAAGGCGAAAGTTTGTAAGTATGGATGTATGGATGATGGATGTATGGATGTTTGTTACTCTTTCACGCAAAAACCACTGAACGGATTTGGCTAAAATTTGGTATACAGATAGTTTATAACCTGGATTAACACATACGATAGTTTTTATCCCGATTTTATGTTCCCGTGGGATAATTTTCGAGTTGCAGCGGGTGAAACCGCTGGCAACAGCTAGTAAAATATAAATATAAAAGTCAATAGGTACAATTGATATTTTCATCTCAATTTATTCTAACGACCGCCTTACCTACTAAAAGTATTTTTTTAGCGTTGTCCAAAAGCATTTAACAAACCTTATATAACCATTAGATTTGGTACCTACTTACATCATATCTCTCCTAAATACCTAGCTTAAATTTATAACCAAAACAAAAGTCGATTCTAACCTCACTTTTATTTTGCAATTTCGACATTCATTTTATTCAATATCAGGCTTTTTTTCAGTTGAGGTGGTTTTACCGCTATACCTACTTATTGTATTGTATTCTTAGGAAATACACCATATTCAATGGATAAAATCAATTGCGAGAAAATGAAACTAACTAAAGTTTAATCATCCCGTTTACGGTCGTCCGCTGGTATAAGTTTTTACTGAAAGGAATAATTTTTTGCGACCTTTTTACCTCGCAAAATTTTATCCCGCTGTCAGATTGACATTGAGCATGTTGTTTTGCTCGATTCGCGCCGTAAAAACGAATATTTTTATTTTAGAGAGTACTTAATTCATCATCTCAGTGAATATTATTTGTGGAATAATCCAATCCAAATAACAATTCAATCCATAAGGATTGAATTGTTATTTGTTTGATAAACTGACCTGTCAATTGGATTTTACAGCTTACATTGACAGAAACCTATGACTCCGTTCAGCGAATCCTCACTAGTTTAATTTTTATCCGGCGAAAATTCGCCGGCTGATTTAAACGCACCCCAGCTAAGCAAATTTTGAATTGACAAAATGTCAAAGAGACAATTGTACGGTCGCATTCACAAATATGGCAGCGTTCACGCAATGGGGAAGGCAAGTGTCAAAGTGAAAATGACAGTTTGGTCCCCAAAGAACTGTAAAATCAAAGGAATTTTCAGAAAAAAAAACATTTATTGATGTAAAATGACTAGATGTTGTGTAATAAGCTGTAAAAATGATGGAATACACTTTTCAAAATAATATCTACTTTTCTTTTGGAGGTTATGTACCAGTATTGCATCGCTCGAAAATCGAAGAATTATCACCTGGAACGAGTTTTGTAATAGTTGTGGTGTTAAGAAATTAAATATATTGTGATATTTCTCGAATCTAAATAGAAAAAAAGGTTAAAATTACTGACTTAAAACATTATGATATTTTATCAAAATAGAAAGTCAAAAGCAGCATTATATTCTTGATAAAGGAGAGGACAGGTAAAACATACCTAAACTCAAAAATTGAAACCTCAACTACAAGTAATTGTGGATTTATTACGGTAAAATCAAATGTATAACCACTCAATTAAATCACTTTTTTTCTCTTGTAGATGCGCCGCGGCGTCTTAATTCTTCTTTTAGTATATAGTACTTGCATGGACGAATAATTTTCCATATTTGTTTTGTATTTATACTCAATTTTTATAACAAATAATCTTGTTTGTTTTTTTGTACAAGGTAGACGTGGGGACCAACTATCGCAGCGCCATCTACGATTAGCTTTGAGTTGCCATCCCCATTCCCACCAATAATAGACCGAATGAATGAATGAAACCGGCGATACTAAATTATATTATGGTATGTTTTCATGAAATGGTAACATCGGTTATCTCGCGTCGAGAAGGCGAAGTCACGACGAGATATCTTCTCGAGTGTGGTGCGCATGTTACGAAAAGTGACAAACGAATCGAGAACGACAAATTCCCACCGGACCAAGGTCACCTCTGTCAGACCTGACCACCTGACCGTGTAGAAGGGGTTTAAATCCCGATAAATCGTGTCGTGTGATCGCGGTTAGTGCGCTCAGTAGCGGCACCAGTGTTTCCACAATGAGGGGAAATTCCCCTTTTGAGGGGTAATCAGGGTCCAAAGGGGAAGAAAAAGGGGAAATACTATAAAAGGGGAAATTGTAGGAAATCACAATATATTAAACCTCGCCTGAAATGTTGCTTATTGAGGGTTTTTGCATTGGTTTTTGCATTAGAAAAATCCACTAGATATCAAGACGTAGGCTTGTGGTCTATCTGCTCCGTGATTGGTGAATTTTGATTGTGACAATGTCATGTCGAAAAAAACCAATCATGCTGCAGTTGGAACTCACGCCTACGTATTGCCATCTAGCGGATTCTTCATACGAGAAAACCCTCATTATTTATGTTGATGTTTTATATTGTAAATAATATTATTATATTTAGAAGGCAGGCTATAGAAGAGAAATGATACAAACATTTTTTTTCCTTTAGTTACTACACTAGTGCCAAAACTACAGCAAAATAATTTTTGAGGGGGAAAAAGTCCTGAGAAGGGGAAATCGGGATTGAGGCATGGGGAAAGTAAATCATTATAGTGGAAACACTGAGCGGCACGGCGTTCGTCATGAAATGACATGTCGTGAAGTGAAAATGGGTACGCAACGCGAAAGAGAGATGAATACTCGTAAATATTCCTTCACCTAACGTCTTCTCTTCTTCTTATTTTTTACTATACCCAACGTTGCTGCGAGAGCGATTCCAAGCAGGGTTAGCATGATTAAAACACCTGTTTAAAACAGTTTGAAATTAAACAGTGTTTTTTATTACCCTTTTCAACTACTTTTCAAGGCGAATGAATGCTTATAAAATGAAAATAAATAAATATTCAGGAGCCTAAATAGCTTGACCTAAAACCATTTGAGTCTATGCCATTGTTTTTCCATATTTTTAACTTTTATTGGCAATACTTAAAAATATTAGATAACAAACATCACATGGACCTAAAAAAAAAGGCGGACGGAACTTCACTAAGAAACAATTGAAGCACCCATAGTAAGTCAGTGCGCTAATGTGGACAAGCCAGCACGCACACATTCACACCATAGTAAGTCAGCCGTCGGCCATTACGCTTCGAACGACACTCGCGGTTTTATACGGTGTTATTTTGTCTAATAAAAACCAAAGTATGCCGTCATGTGTTGCAAAAAGTTGTCTAAACCATAGTAGTTCAATTAAAAAAGCCAGGGGATCACTTTTCATAGTTAAGCATGTCAATTTGAAGCTTATTTCTCGATTTTACGTCAATAAATTTAATAAACATCTCGAAATCAATCAGTGTTGCAACAATTTCAAGGTTCAAATTATTTTAAAATTAGGAAATTTATATTTTATGTTACTATTTATCGTTATTGTATTCTTCTATATTTTTACAGATTTCCCCGCGGCAAATGATGCATGGAAAAATGATTGTATAAAAATAATAAGGGAGTGTAGACATGGAATAGGAATGTAGACGTGTAGGAATGGAACATAAAATAGCTTTAATTAAATATTTATAGCCGAAAAATACTTAAACATTCGTTTTCACTACTTCAGTAAATTAGAAGGGATTTCTAGATGTGTCGATAGCAAAAGACAAGTCTACAAAAATTTAAATCACCAAAAGGGATTGTAAAACTTTATTAACATTAAACGAGTTGTAAATATTTTAATATCCAATGTGCTTAAATCATTTTACCTTTATTTTAAAAATAGGTATCCGTCACAAAAAAATTGTAATTAAACTTAAGTTCAAGGGAGATCTTAATTAAATATTGTTTAAAAATGGGTAATTTTTTCCTTCATCTGGTATCCCAATACACACTCACACATATTTACGCCGCCGCCATTGTGGTGCTTCAATCGTTTCTATCTACACGGTCAGACCTGACCGCCTGACAGAGGTGAACTTGGTCGTGTCAACAGTACCCCACCGTCTGGAACGCTGTCGGCTGACGGTCGGGTCCCACCGCGGACGCAGCCTGTCGGGATGGCTGCGCTCCCGACTGACTCCGCCCATATTTGGTCGCACACCGGACCAAGGTCACCTCTGTCAAACCCCTTCTACACGGTCAGACCTGACCGCCTGACAGAGGTGAACTTGGTCGTGTCAACAGTACCCCACCGTCTGGAACGCTGTCGGCTGACGGTCGGGTCCCACCGCGGACGCAGCCTGTCGGGACGGCTGCGCTCCCGACTGACTCCGCCCATATTTGGTCGCACACCGGACCAAGGTCACCTCTGTCAGGCGGTCAGCGGGGCTATTCACTATCTACGAGCGACACTGTGCGATGGGTTGCTTAATCTTGACACCTCTAATTTTATCGATATGTGTAGCCTGAGTTATCGACTGTTACGCGGCTAAGTTTAAGAGTACCTCAAGAGCATGAGAATAGTTGATTTTATGGAGCATTTTATATTTTTGTGGTTTATATGCAACTGACAGCACAGCTGACAGGTAAAATTTGCGCTAACTAAAATTCTTATCTGCCCTGCCCATAGCTGCCATTAAAATTAAATCAAGTGTGGAATCCTTGCTCAAGTTTTAGAAGAATTTATAATTAAAGGTAAGTTATATATCATACAAATAAAAATAGACTGCCCTAGGACGACCCACTGACCCTCGCTTGTCTATTGTTAAAAAGTTAAAAACTTAGCTACGTTAAAGAAAAACAATCTAAAAGTTTTTGAACTTGATAATAATTCGTTAGAAAAGGTACTAAAGTGTCAAATCAAAAGTTTATTTGCTGAAGAAATACATTTTGTTTATGAGGTAAGGTAATAAGGCATAAAGGTCATTGTATTCTGCCTGCAAGCAAGCGTGCAAATTCTTACAATAATAAAACATTGGAATCATTTAGAAGACACACAGACACATACAGTAAATTCTCAAATTAAAAAACAATAAAAATTACCTTAAATAAAATGAATGATGATTAAAACAAAATTGAAACAATAAAATAAGATGTCCATGCAGTTAAATGTCAAAAAAAGTAAATAAAATAGAAATTTGAATATATTAAATTAAAATGATTGTATTATAGAATTTATTTATTTATTCATTATCATGTTCCAAAAATTCACTCACGCTATAGAAACATCTATTTTGTAGCCAATATTTAATTATACCTACCTTACCTTATTACCTTCAATAAGGCGCTAATGATGTCGTAAATATATTTTTAAGATGACTACACGTAGACGGGTCGCGGCCAGACAACTAGAAATCTTGCTAGATTTTGCCGAGACTCACATCGACGTAGCCTTGGGTCGCTTCTCCGGAGGCCCACAGGCTGCACAGGCCCATAGGGAATATTGGGAATCTGTCGCAATGCGGCTTAATTCCGTCGAAGGAGGAGCCACTAAATCAAGTGACCAATGGCGAAGGGTAAGTTAACAATCCAATAGAAACACGATCAATTCTTGCAATAGTTTGCATGTTTGCATTGTCTTTTTTGGTTTTGCTTGATGAATGGTTTTGCGAAGCACCTAACCTAACCTAACGCACGCTTTTTTTTCTATCAAGTACTGGATCGAGCTTAAAGCCAAGACCAAAAGCAAAGCTGCAGACTCCAGGAGGTCTGCAGCTGCTACTGGTGGAGGCCCAAATAAAGTCCATCCCCTGAACGAGCACGAGCAGCGCTTATTAGCAATAATTGGCCCAGTGGCGGTGGACGGATTGCCTGGAGTGCGCCTGCCTGTTAATGTTAGTTTCTAATCTATTCTTCTATCTAATCCATTTGGCGTAGCCGTGGGACACACAATGTTCTATTTTCGTTGTAATTTGATGTTTTACTATGTTGTTTTTAATTCTTTTTTTCTTCTTTTATTTGTCTATATTGTGTGTACCCTGTGTGTGTACCAGTTACCCAAATAAACGTTTTTTCTTTCTTTCTTTCTAATTAACAAATTAAGAACTTTAGTCTTTATTCCATGGGTATTTAATTTCTAACATCTAGTAGTGTGTCAAGTTCAAGCAAATGGAACTGCTATTGCTGCAGCCATGTGCATATTACATGAACCAAGTGGAACCACTTTTGACATCTTATATTTAGCTAACCAAATACCAACTTATCTATTTTTATGTTATATTACAGCAAGACATTGCCTTTATACTATAAGGTTGACTTTAGCAGGACAATTCTTCAAAACTTTGGTTCGCTGTTAAAGCCTGATTGAAGGAAGATCAAGATTATCTATAGAATTCTGAAATCTTAGTTCTTTTTTCATTCATCTTACTATTGAACTTTGCTATCATTTTCACATTCAAATATTTTTTATGGGTTTATTTGTAAGTTAAATGTTTGGATATTGTGTGATTGTGAGTAAATTAAATATTTTACAGATACCAACTGTTGATGACACGACTGAGCCTTTGGCTGCGGAAATTAGGCTTGCAGGACCCTCCTGTCCTGTTCCTATAGCATCAGACGACTCTCTGGAGCCTATGGAGGAAGAATGGCTCGAAAGTCAGTCCGTGACAACCACGCCCACTCCCTCCGCCGATTTACGGCCGGCTCAAGATGGGTCAAGTAAGTTTGTCAGAGAATCAATAATCATAAAAATCAATGCCTCTTTTCATTGTAATTTTATAACTCGAGAACGGGCTCACGCAGTTTAGGCTTTGTTTGGACTATTTAGTAGATGGTTTATGTGAAGATTGCACAAAATCGGTCAAGCGGTTCTTCATTTATCACAGTTTTTATATACGTAGCGAAGCACGTACGGGCCGCTAGTATATTATAACTATGAACATATTTTAAAACATAAATCTAACCTTATAATTATGAAAAACTTAAAGCTGTAGTTTGTACTTTAGGTAGGAATTAGGTAGAGTTATTTATGTACTTACACTGATTTCATAAAGCAAAAGAATAAAGTGGATATGCCCCAAATCCAGGGGTTATTTTTAAAGAGCAGAAAAATGTCGTGATTTATTAAAATAATAATAAAGTCATTTACTTTCACACAATTATTTGTCTAATCTATCATTGATGTTTTAATTATTATTGTTTATAATACTGTTTTCCACTCGAGATTGTCTATTAGAAATCCTGGGAAGATCTATATCAACATTTTGATGGAAGTATTAAATGAACTCTATCTAATTCCGACCTCTGCTTATTAGCTTGAGATCTAATCTATCTCCGGTATTCTGATCAATCACAAGACTTATTTTTGAGAATAAAATGTGTTACAAATGAAAACCAAATTGAGGATTATAATAATTATATGATATTCATAAATAAATATTTCTAGGACCCAGACAAGCTCCACCCTCCACTGGGCCGCGGCCAGTCAGAAGGTTGAAGAGACAATGTAGGTATAATATTCTATTTATTAGTTTACAACAGCCCTAAAGCAGAAGTCAATGTAAAATTATTTATTTATATTCATTACAGTTCCTGAGAATGCGCCACAGTGGGCATATGAAATTGAAAGCCGTCGTGTTGCTGCTGAGGAGCAACAGGCAGCCGCAATGGAGGGGCTGGCAACCGCAGTGAGGGGGCTGGCATCTACTATGGAGGGGCTGGCATCCACTATGGAGGGGCTGGCATCCACTATGGGGCGACAGGCAGCTGCTACAGAGGCCTTAGTAGAAGTAGTCAGGGCCATAAATCAAAACTAACAAGCCTTGAAAGGTGTTGTACTTCCTAGCACGACCATGAACATATTCATAATAACTTTTGATGGTAATAAATTCCTCTTACTTTGCACTATTATATACCACTAATTAGTAATTTTGTACCTCTCAATTACCGTAGATATGCAGGTCATGCTAGGAAGGTTGCTTCCCAGCACGACCACGCTAAAATTCCAGCTGGCATTGAAGTTGAAGACACGGGAGCATGCCTAAAAATTTGCCCATTATGTACCGCTATTTCATTACCCGTAAATTGACGTAAATTGTAAGAAAAAAATAAAATTTAAAAATCTGCCCACAAGCCTGCATTTGATTTTTAAACTTGTCACGAGATGGCGTTAAATAAAATTGTGGGCAGAATTTCTTAATTTTATTTTTTTCTTACAATTTACGACAATATACCGGTAATTAAATCGGAGTATAAATGAGTACAAAATATTAGGCATGGTCCCGTGTCTTCAACTTCAATGCCAACTGGAATTTTAGCGTGGTCGTGCTGGGAAGCAATCTTCCTAGCACGACCTGCTTATCTACGATAATTGAGAGGTACAAAATTACTAATTAGTGGTATATAATAGTACAAAGTAAGAGGAATTTATTACCATCAAAAGTTATTATGAATATGTTCATGGTCGTGCTAGGAAGTACAACACCTTGAAAGAAATGTGAAGATTAGCACAATTAAGAGATGAGCCACCAGAAGTTGTTGAATTCAAGCTGTAGTTAAAACCATGATTATTGTTCTTTTAATTAATATTCTTAATCAGTCCGTACTTCACTATTCGTTCCTTTGATTTATATAATTATTTCTTCTTTTTTACTTGAGATGTTTATTTTAGAAATTTCGGTATATTGTTTACGATTTATCAAATATGTTTTTATGAGTTCCAGTAGATTTCCCCTGATGCCATATGCTTCTAATTTACTGAGGAGAATGTCGTGGTTAACGTAATCGAAAGCCTGGGTCATGTCGCAGTAAATTGCACAAACCGGCTTCCTTTTATCCACGTTAGCCATGACGTTATTTATAAAATCAAAAATAGCCATATTAATGGTTTTATTTTTTCAAAAACCTTTTTGATCGTCTGTAAGAATGTTGAGTATGCTTTGAGTTGGCTGGCGCCTGAACTGTCTTCAAATAATCACAGAAATATGCTTCTGTTAATAGGTTATGTATTATTACGCTATTTGCCGTGGTTGATTAGCAATTTTGAATTATGTGGTTTTGTTTTGGATGTTTTGAGCTGGCGCCTAAACCACTGAACAATAGTTCAATTTTTTCTTTATTGATTATTTTGTTATATAGGGTTTTTGTAAATAAAAGTATGTTTTAAAAATTAGCGTTAATTTCATTTCATTCATTTCAAGCTTGTTTCTCAATATAAATAATGAAGCTACAGTCCCAGTCACAAGACATAATAACTGTGAAAGTACTGTAGTTGCCCATTCCAAGGAGTAGATCTATGGAGAAGAACGGGCAAGAAACTCCATGGACACTTTTTCAATTGCCAAAAAATATTACAGAGTTTTTGTTACATCAAATAAAAACAAAACATTCTAAGAAATGGAGTATTCTATTGTATTGCTCAAGCAATAGAGTAGATAATTGTTAAAGAACAATTTACAAGATTGTGAAAAAACAACATTGCTAAAGTGGCGATTCTAGACTTTGATTTGGTCCCAACTGAAAGCGCCCAATAAACATGGAAATAATAATAATCACTAATCACAAGAAAGGAACTACATAATCCGACTATAACAGATATTTATATACATGACAATAATAACACATAGTACTTATACAACATACTTAAGCTATGCAGCTATATAAAATAAGATTCAATTTATACAATGCAAAATACCTAGATAATTGATAAAGAACAATTTACAAGATTATGAAAAATAACATTGCTAAAGTGGCGATTCTAGACTTTGATTTGGTCTCAACTGAAAGCGCCCAATAAACATGGAAATAATTATAATAACTAATCACAAGAAGGAAACAACATAATCCGACTATAAAAGATGTTTATATACATGACAATATTAATAAATAGTACTTATACAATATACTTAAGTATGCAACTATTTAATAATAAGATTCAATTTATACAATGCAAAATACCTAGATAATTGATAAAGAACAATTTACAAGATTATGAAAAATAACATTGCTAAAGTGGCGATTCTAGACTTTGATTTGGTCTCAACTGAAAGCACCCAATAAACATGGAAATAATTATAATAACTTATCACCATTTAGAAGGGAACTACATAATCCGACTATAACAGCTGATGATTATTATTATACATGACAATAATAATGAATAAAAGCGTTTTAGTACATAGTACTTATACAATATAGGCTATGCAGGTATATAATAATAATAAGGAGATTGAATTTATACAATGCAAAATGTCCTTCAGCGGGACAACCTAAGCTTATACTAATAAAATACCTAGTTGTACAATCTTCAGCAGCTCCAACAATAGTATTTTCATCTGTCCTAGTGAAGCAAAATTACATATTCCTAGAATTCCGAGTCTTTGTACTAGTATATCCCTAGTGTTGTCTTGAACTACGTCAGATGTTAGGCATGGATATTTGGCTCTGTTGGTCAATAAGTATGTCCTCACTGTTAAGGTCAGGCATTGGGACGTTTCGAGCATTGGAAATGTTGTGTAGAACAGTGCATGCATTCACTATCCTTGCTGCTATAACAGGGTCATAGTGTAGTACCCTGTGTGCTAGCAAACACCGCCAGCGTGCTTTGAGAACACCAATGCAACGCTCAACAGTGTTTCTCACTTTGCAATGAAATTCCGTGTAATATTCTTCAGGTGAACCTGGAGCTGTGCCCAAGATAGGTGTCATCATCCACGGGCGCTGTGCATATCCAGAATCACCTGAAACATAAATACAGGGTGTTGATCCGCATCCTAGACAAATTCAAGGACGTCATTATACTAATGATTCTCGACCCAAAACAGCAATAAAATAGGTAGGTATTTTTTTATTTTATTTTTCCTTTTTACTGAAATCCGTAAGTGTGAACCAGCCGTATTTAAAAGCGGCGCGTCTGATACTAGCCCTATCACACACAAACAAACGCAAACATTCATGTACACAACTAGAGATGTGCCGTTGCCGGCAATATTGCCCAAGGTGGGAATATAGGTGGAAATATTGCCGGCAATATTGCCGGGAGTGGAAATATTTGGGAATATTGCTTAATTTTAAGTCAAAGTGAGTGCGAAAACTATGTAACACACTTAAAATTAGCATTTACAGACCATGGTCCACATTATATACAAAAAAAATTTTTTTTTTTGTAAAATTGCCAAACTTGCCGGCAATTTTGGCAATATTCCCGGTATTTTACCGGCAATATTGCCCATTGTTGCCGCACACGACTGTGAATATAAGAAATTACACATACATTTTAAGATAAAAATTGACGATCATTGTATATTGAACAAAAAGGCATAAATTCGAATAATTTATTTTAATGTTGTAGTTTAATCTAGTCAAGGAATGCTCAAAGCATAGAGGGAAATTCTAGAAACACATTTTTTACTACGTAACTTTGTTTGGACTAGTTAGGAGGTGAACATATCAAAACCATGAGCTCTGGGGGGGGGGGTTAAGGTACCATTTTTTGGTTTTTCGCTTACATCTCGGAAAACCATGCGTTCTAGCAGCATAGCGTGTGTGAACAAAATAAAAAACTAAATCAATTTTCCGTAAGTTTTACTCAGTAAGCATTTCAAGATCTTGTAAGTTTTCGAGTTTTCATAGTTTTCGAGGTATCCGCTTTTGAAAGTCTGTAATTTAGGGGAAAAAACATTTTTAGTTTCGCGCATTTGGAAAGTTGTATTTGATATCGCCATAGATCCAGAAAGCAGTAGCAGTTGATTCAGACCCTCCCTTCACCACCTGCGATGAACAGAGCCAGCATGCTGCATCTTGAGATGATATGGGCCTCCAGATCTTTATCTGGAGGCCCACGGACATTGAGAGAGACCCCCTCGGGTCTCTCTCAATGTCCACCAGCTATAAGTAGTTCTTTAATTCGGTGACCACCATCAAGCTTGATATGTCTTGTCTTCCCCCACCGAGGGAGCAGAGTAAAAATTAGCTTAGAAACTCATTTTAAATTATACTAGGTACTTACAGACTAGGTAGGACTGTACTATGTAGGAGGAAATCCGCACCCATAAGAGATGCGGAAAAACTATCTTTGGAAACTTTAGTTCTTTTTTCTTGTAAACAATTTTCGTATAGGTAGGTATTAATTTTTGGTCAAGTGTGAGTTGCCCACAAAGACACACGGAGGAGTAGGTACTACAAGGAGAGCCTGAGAAGACTGCTGCTGCTTTCTGGATTTATGGCAATATTAAATAAGACTTTCCGAATGCAAAAAGGTAAATAATTATGTTTTTTTGAAAACTATACAAGATATCGAAATGGTTACTTACTTACTTAAAACTTATAGGAAATTTATTCAGCCTTTGTTTTATTCATACAAACCATGCCGCTAGGAGGCATGGTTTCCGAGTTATAAGTGAAAAATCAAAAAATGGAACCTTTAAACCCCCCCCCCCCTTTACCTCTATAACTGTTCGTTGAATGGGCTACTAGTTTTTCATGCAAAATCAAATAGCAAAAACAACGAGTATAAGTACCTATACAATATGGAAGTATAAATCTCTGTCAAAACTACAAATAATCAACAAAAATAACATTATTTTAATGCATTTGTTTCGGTAATTTTTACATAATCAGTAAATCACCGTTTAGAGTAACAACTTAGTAGTTTTTATAAGGCGGACTTAATGCCGCAACGTACTATCTACAGTAATATAAACTGCACCTGCAGTAATAATAAAATATACTGGTGTTATTTGACTGGCAACTTTGGCAATATTGCCAAAGTTGCCGGCAATTTTGGTATTTTACCGGCAGTGGCAATATTGGGAATATTGCCGGCAGTGGGAATATTGCCATCAGGCACATCTATATACACAACGCATACGCAACGGTCATTCAACAAATTCGTAGGCAATCAATCGCACCGCAACCAATCCAAAGCAAGGGCGCTGCACCGCGCCCCGCGCCCCGCGCCCGGCACCCCGCGCCCCGCGCCCCGCGCCGCGGTTCGCAGGCGGTCGGCACCCGAACCGACAGTCATGTGTTTGATGTCACAGCAGTGCATGCGTTTTGCAAATTCCGCTTCTAGGTAGTGCATTGTTGAGACGGCATTCGATACAAAGTACAAGACGACGGACAATTACTCTAATGTCGAGTTGGAGAAGATGGTTCGCCTGTATGCCATCAGTGGAGACAGTTCCCGTTCACTATGGTCGAAAAGTTTGATGAACATTGGATTGGGTCGCCGAGACCCTGTGGTGTGACAAGTGTAACAGAATCACGTGCCAGGATCATTAGTGCTTTCGACACTAAAAACGAATGTGTTAGTTTTACGTAAGCTGAAGGAAAACCAGCTACCTACGTCGTGCTCGATTGTGCCAAGAGTGTGATGGTGGCAACATTTAACAATAAGTACCTCCGGCCCCTCCGGGTAACCTAAGTAGGTAGGTACATTTTGTAAATACGTTGTTAACTAATCGCTTTTATTTGTGTAAATAAGTTGATGGTCAGTGGGTAGCCTTATCTTTAAAAAACATTTTTTATACTACGTAGATCGGGGTAGGTATTATTGACGGTCTAAGCCCGAGGAAAACTTCAAATCAACCAATTTTATCCACAAATAAAAACAAAATCACTACGAAAAGTTTAGGGTGAACGATAGCAATCAAGCAAAACTTAAATTTTATTATTCATCTGATAGCAGGTCAGTGAACTTTTTATGGCGGTCTAGTATTACTGTCATTATTAAGATTTCGTATTATGCTGATGCTTCGAATAAGTTAACATCAAACGAAATGACAATGTGGGTGATTTTCGAAATAAAATTACGTAAAATTATTGCTTAGGGTCGCCAAGGTCACTTCTCGGCGCACGATAGGTACTCGCGCGTCATTGAATTCACGCACATCTAATCATCGATGTGTGCGTACGCGCGTAAACTGCGGTCGGGTGATTCTCTTTCATTTGTATTGAATTAAGGGTTTAATTCTGAAATACGGTAAAATTTCAACAACAAAAAAAAAGCAGCCCTTATTAGTTTTGCCCGGTACTGTTCTTTCAATTGATTATTTATGGCTTTTGTGACAACCACCTGAAGTTTGACGTAAATGCAAAAAAACAGCCTGTATTTCCTTTAGTTCATATTTCCCATTCAACTTAACGGTCTGCACAATAGATCTATCTTTTTTAGTTCTACCATTCTAACCGCATTGATATGATCAATCAATCACTTTTGGTATTTTATGCCAAAATAATCTATTTAAATGCCAATGCAAATGATATAGTTACCTACCTAATAATCAAAAGCTCTGGCGATTCCTTTGCAGTCTCTCCAAATAAGTCTTGAAGGGACATTGATTCCAAACATAAGAATCATGTACAACATTATCAACATGTAGAATGTTAAGATGTGCATCACAAATCTGAAACAATTTTTTTTTACTCAATATATAAAGATGGTATATACATTTAAACGCAATTATTCAACTTCATAGTACTCACCAATAAAACATTCAGAAAATGATAATTTTTTCTATTAAAATATGTTTCTTCATGATCATTAGGCGTAATTATAGCCACATGAGTACCATCTATGTACCCAATAATGCCTGGGAAGCGAAATCTTTCCATAAACCTGAAATCAACCATACATATTTGAAACTAGCTGTGCCCGCGACTTCGTTCGCGTGGATACCGGAACTTAACAATGTATTGTTTAGTGCGAAGCGCTGTTGAAGGATACCGATACAAATAATTTTCTTTATGCTTTTTTTAGCGTCATAAAATCGTCAAATTAGTCTTCTCACCCAAGGCAGGGCAAGAGGGACTGTCAGACTGGTACTGACTAAAATCCACGGCGTCCTTCAATAGCCCTTTACGTTCCAGGGTCACGGTAGCTCGAAAGTCCCACGACCCCGACTGGCTTTGGCCCTCTAAGGGGGGCTCCGTCATTGTGCTGACACTCTTTAAGGCGCTCGTGGAACACAACGGGACGTCGACCCGGGCATAGTCCATGATCGAACAGCAATTCGCCCGATTACTCGCCACCCGAATGCCCACGCCTGTTGGCCAGAGATAGTCTTACGACGTCCGTCACCGTGGGTGTCTACCACTGCGGCTGGGTCGTGAGGTAGACGCTGTCCTCTTTCTCACGCGTCCCGCCTCCTCCCTCGCTGGCATGACTGCTTCGCAGAAGGAGGCGACCGGTTCCCACTCTATTTCACCCTGCAGCATGGCGTCAACCAATGTCGAGCGCGAGATGTCGCCGCTTATCACCGTTGCCGTTGTGAGGACATGTGCGATGCTCTGCCCAAGCGGGGCAATTCTGCACCGTATGCTCTACCTTAGACCCCCACCCCCCCCATAACCTCGTAGTGGTGACATCCAAGCGTTTCTTCCTTCCCCGTCAAAGGTACCTTCCAAAACTTCCGTGTCCAGTGAGGACCTGCGTCAGGTGGTTGGTCAGGAAGCCGTGACACCTATCCAGCCACTCCTCAAAGAGAGGTCTTACCGCCGCGATTGAGGCATGCCCGAACCTCGGTTTCGATAGTCGCTCCCTCCATACCGCCCTGAGGTGGCGCCGGAGCTCTTTCCGCCGCGCCTTGACTTGTCGATGCAGCGGGGATTGGCTGCAGTGCTTCTTTATAAATACGTGCTGTCGGACGGCAAACTACCCATTACTCCCCGTCCGTAAACGGCTGGAATATGACCCGCTATTTCCGACGCCTTGGGTGTCTTCAGCGGTGGCTGGGGTGAGAGGTAGAGGGTGCCCTTTCCCTCACGCGCAATTATGACATGCCCAGTATTGCCCAGGCAGTACTTATTTTGTTGTGGCATTATTTTGAAACTATGATAAATCTCCTAAGATATTCATTGAAATCAAACGATGTCAAAGGCAATTTTGTTCTAAATTAAATGCTTGTGATGATTAACGTATTTATTTTGATAAGGATTAATATCATATTAATGAAATCCTAAGAGAGGTCTTACCGCCGCGATTGAGGCGTGCCCGAACCTCGGTTTCGATAGTCGCTCCCTCCATACCACCCTCTTTTTTTTTATCGTGGCAAAATCATCAAATGATTCCTCCCGCCCAGGGCGGGACAGGAGGGACTGTCAGACTTGTACTGACTAAAATCCACGGTGTTCCTTCAATAGCCCTTTATGTACCAGGGTCACGGTTACCGAGTGAGACAGTCCCGCAACCCCGGCAGGCTCTGGCCCTCTTAGGGGGCCCCATCAGATTGCTGACAGCTCTTTGAGGCGCGCGTGGAACACAACGCGCCGTCGACCCGGGCATGGTCCATGATCGGACGGCGAGTCACCCATTACTCGCCGCCCGCATGCCCGCGCCTACGGTGGCCGGAGATCGTCTTGCGACGTCCGTTGCCATGGGCGTCTCTTGCGGCGGCGGCGTCGTGAGGTGGACGCTGTCCTCTCCCTCACGCGTTCCGCCTCCTCCTTTGCTAGCATTACTGCTTCGGAGAAGGAGGCGACCGCTTCCCATTCCGTCTCGCCCCGCAGCATGGTCTTGACCAGTGAGAACACGGCGGTGCTATGCCCAAGCGGGGCAGTCCTGCACCGTATGTTCTACCGTGTCCTCCGGGCGATCCTCGCAGTGGTGACACCCAGGCCTTTCTTCCTTCCCCATTCGATACAGGATCCATACCGCCCTCTGAGATGGCGCCGGAGCGCTTCCCGCCGCGCCTCGACTTGTCTTTGCAGCGGGGATTGACCAGTGCTTCTTTATAAATACATGCCGTCAGACGGTAAGCTACCCATTACTCCCCGTGCGTAAGCGGCTGGAATATGACCTACTATTTCCGACGCCCTGGGCGTCTTCAGCGGTGGCTCGGGTGAGAGGTAGAGGGTGCACTTTCCCTCACGCGCAATTATGATATGCTCAGTATTGCCCAGGCAGTAATAATTTTGTTGTGACATTATTTTGAAACTATGATATCTCCTAAGATATTCATTGAAATCAAACGATGTCAAGGGCAATTTTGTTCAAAATTAAATGCTTGTGATGATTAACGTATTTATTTTGATAAGGATTAATATCATATTAATGAAAATACCTTCGCAAATAATGCATTACTTTAAAACAAATTTGATTTCCATAAAAAAGGTTATAGTGACTTAATCTTAAAAGATAGATATATGCTCTCGCGGACTTTATTTTAGAACTTTCTATGAGGAATAATTCCGTAGTACATAATTTTTGCGTATCTTTAACCGTTTACGCAGCGCACGCAACGAAAGCTCTCGAAAAGGAATACATTTTCCCGATTTTGAAACATTTCTCATTGCTGCTCCGCTCCTTTTGGTGATAGCGTGATGTTATATAGCCTATAGCCTTCCTCGATAAATGGACTATCCAACACAAAAAGAATTTTCCTATTCCAACCAGTCGTTCCTGAGATTAGCGTGTTCAAACAAACAAACAAACAAACAAACAAACAAACAAACAAACAAACAAACTCTTCAGCTTTATAATATTAGTATAGATTAAAATTGAATTCCTTAATATTAGAAATTAGTTTATTGAACAAAGAAAAAACACATAGGATAAAAGGTTAACAAAATTAAATAGAAAAATCTAACTCCTAAGTAAAAAGATACTTGTATGTCAGGAGCCACAGTACCTGTGAAAATTAAATGCTATCAACAGAAATGACTCAGTAATTACAATAGGTGATTATTGATGCATATAGACTCTGGCAGACTAATTTCAAAGCTGCTTGCTGCATGCAAGCCGAGTGTCTTAATTCTTAATTAAATTCTTTGAATGTGAGCTTCTTTGTACATGTAGATAATGCCTCTATGTGGGTGTGCTAGGTTAGTTTTTTAATCAATGTAAACACCTAGATATTTGACACTAGGAACTAAGGACAGGGACTTTAACCAAACTTAATACAAATCATTCAATAGTTTTCACATTAAAAAATAACAAACATCCATTTATGCATTCAAACAAACTTTCACTTTTATAATATTAGTAAGATTATTAGTAGAGAGCCACTCCATTGCAATCCAGCTATTATCTAATCTAATATCTTTAAACAAGCAATTCTTGTATATTTATATATAATCAGGATTTCGGAAAACGGCTCCAAGGATTTTCATGAAAGTTACAGATTAGGGGTTTTTCGGCTCAAGGAATCGATTTATCCCAGGTCCCAGGTTCGAGAAAAGCTCGGTTCCCAAGATATAGACATTTAAAAAACCGAGCGAAGCTCGGTCAACCAGATATTATTAAATAAAGCTCGATTTTATTATCATTCAATAAGCGCAGTGTCATCAACTGTGAATATTTTCAATAGAGATAGACATTTAGATAATATTTACTAAAGGCACTTAAATATTTTATTATACTTACTGTGTCATGATGACTTGTCTCTCTACCTGAGACATGGGAAATTTTATGTGGTATAACAGTACTTCCCGGACATTGAGTGCATCAGTAGCCTGATGTAAACACTTGCTAAACGTTGGCTGGGACTTAATAAACAAGTAGGAGGTACTGACATAACGTTGGTAAGATCCATTTGCATAAAATGCAGCCAAAATCTGCAACAAACAATTAAAATAGGATGACTTACTTATTAAATTATCAAACTAATTCAAACAAGTTGGGAACAAAAAAAAAGTACTTTTAGTTCATTGCGAACAGCTGTTTTTCGTAGAGCTTGTGGTAAATATGGGCGAAGTTCTTCTAAAACCTGTTACTGCAAAATGCAACGGGTCACCTAAGTCACGTAGGCGTCTTCTCTATTAACGTAGACGAAGTCGTTTCATCTCTTCTTCAGCAAATCCCAGAAATACGATAAGCGTAAGATTCTCAAATAATAAATTGTCATTTAACTACATAATTCATAGATTGTTTTGTCTAAACCAGTCGATGTAACAACTCTCATATTTCGCAAAACACCAAAACAAAACACTGCCCGACTCGATGAAAAAAATATTTGCATAGACTTATAGGGATGCCTAGACTGTATGGCCAAATTCAGCTATTGCTCAGTCCATCTTTTATATCTACGGCACAGACCGCTCGACCGGTGGCTAGCCTAAAACACTGCTCATGAGCAGTGTTTTAAACGATTGCCTCTTTCCACTCGTTGGTAATAAATTTGATGTTGAACAATCGGAATGCAGCGAAACGAACGCATCAAATAGCTGTCAAAAGGGTAAATTTGACACAAATGCAATGAACCTGATAAGTTTAAATGTTCCCTAAAAGCTACTATTCTAACGCACTACAGGCACTCCTCAACTTAGCCGCATAACAGTCGATAAAATATAGAGGTGTCCAGTAACCATCCACTTTGCCGAACTGTCGCTCGTAGATAGTGAATCGCCCCGCAGGTCTGACCGTGTAGAAGGGGTTTTACTCACTTGGTTGGCAGCCAACCGTCGAGCAGTGAAGATGGCGCCTACGCTTACAAAGTATCAGAAACTTGGAGTCGGGGTTGAAAAAAAAAAAGTTATTTTTCAAATTTATAAAATAAACAGTTCAAAATGTTTTAAAAAGTGTTTTTTTTTTTTAGTTTCTGGCTTTTTTTCAATTTTTCCACGTTGTTTGTCGTTGTCTAAACGTATAAATCAATGGGGAAGGCAAGTGTCAAAGTGACAAGTGACAGTTTGGTCCCAAAAGAACTGTCAAATCAAAGGAAATTTCTGAAAAAGAACGATTTATTGATGTAAAATGACTAGATGTTGTGTAATAAGCTGTAAAAATGATGGGACATACAAATTTCCGACAATTCACACTATCAAGAAATAATGGATAGCTGCTGTGACTGCTGTGAGAACAAAAATTGTGTTATCACTAAGGAAAAGCTATATAATGAACAAATATCCAGCCTTGCGAAGCCGAGACAAGCCGTTAGTTGAGTTTATTAATGAAATTCTATGATTATACCATAACTAAACAATCGAATACACTTTTAAAAATAATATCTACTTTTCTATTGGAGGTTAAGTACCAGTATTGCATCGCTCTATAAATCATAAAATGGTTCGTCTGGCGGAAGAATTATCACCTGGAACGAGTTTTGTGATAGTTGTGGTGTTAATAAATTAAATATATTGTGATATTTCTCGAATCTAAATAGAAAAAAGGGGTTAAATTACTGACTTGAAACATTATGATATTTTATCAAAATAGAAAGTCAGAAGCAGCATTATATTCTTGATATAGGAGAGGACAGGTAAAACATACCTAAACTCAAAAATTGAAACCTCAACTACAAGTAATTGTGGATTTATTACGTTAAAATCAAATGTATTACCACTCAATTAAATCACTTTTTTCCTCTTGTAGATGCACCGCGGCGTCTTAATTCTTCTTTTAGTATTATGCACTTGCATTGACGAATAATTTTCCATATTTGTTTTGTATTTATACTCAATTTTTATAACAATAAATCTTGTTTGTTTTTTGTACAAGGTAGACAGTAATCTGACGTAGGGACCAACTATCGCAGCGCCATCTACGATTAGCTTTGAGTTGCCATCCCCATTATGTTTCATTTCTAGACTACATCTTTTCAAATTCGCTCTTAGTAATTTCTTAATATGAAAATGATCAATGGAAAAAAACAAGTGATGTTTTTTTTTCTAATATTTTAAAGTATTGCCAATAAAAGTTAAAAATATGGAAAAACAATGGCATAGACTCAAATGGTTTTATGTCAAGCTATTTAGACTCCTGAATATTTATTTATTTTCATTTTATAAGCATTCATCCGCCTTGAAAAGTAGTTGAAAAGGGTATTAAAAAACACTGTTTAATTTCAAACTGTTTTAAGCAGGTGTTTTAATCATGCTAACCCTGCTTGGAATCGCTCTTGCAGCAACGTTGGGTATAGTAAAAAATAAGAAGAAGAGAAGACGTTAGGTGAAGGAATATTTACGAGTATTCATCTCTCTTTCGCGTTGCTTACCCATTTTCACTTCACGACATGTCATTTCACGTCGAACGCCGCGCCGCTACTGAGTGCTATTGAGGCTACTGAGCGCCCTAACCGCGATCACACGACACGATTTATCGGGATTTAGGGACTTAGTGCGGTCGGGCACCCTCGATCGCCCGATTTAGGGACACTAACAGCCTAACAGCGATCACACCAACCAATCCATCGGAAATTAGGTACTTAGGGCACGATGAATCGTATAGTGTAATCGACCCTTAAGTTAAAAACCGTACCTTTTCCTAAAGCCAACCGATGGCCAACCGTACTTTTTTAGGAAATTATCATTATCATATAGCAACATTATAATACTGGCAGCACTGCACTGTAGAGATGCGCAAAATGTGTCAGTAAAAAGAAAATGAATGAAGTATATCTTTTCACTTGATGAAGTAGTTCATTCATTCATTCAGTACTTCATTTACGCCGGATCCACACATTGGCCCTGTTGGCCGAGTAGAAGGAGACGGCGCTATACTAAGAAACGAGATAGAATTATTTGCGTCTTGCTTTCTGGTATAGCGCCGTCTCCGTTGGTACGAGCGTTGGGGCCAACGTGTGGAGCCGGCCTTAGTCCAACAAATCAGAACGAGTTCTTGAATGAGATGATTCACTGAACTAGTTCATTGGACTAGTTCACTGGACTAGTTCACTGAATTACTTCACTGGACTAGTTCATTGGACTAGTTCACTGAACTAGTGATTTAGCAAAATGATGCATTTCACTAAATCACTAGTTCAGTTTTATACGAATATCGATATTCCTTCAAACTTTAATACGAATATAGTCTTTACGGGAAATGGACCTACCGTTTCCCGTAAAGACTATATTCCTATTACAATAAAGTTTATACTTATTAGGGTGAATAGAGTAACTAAGCGAACAGAAACACTGAACTAAAGACACATTTGAATGGCCAGTGAATGAATGAAAAGTTCATTTTTTGAAATGAACTAGTTCATTTACTTCAATCGTTCGCGAACTACCCATGTCTACTGGGGTGCGTTTAAATCTTCCGGTGATATTTTGCCGGAAAAAAATTAACTAGCGAGGGTTCTCTGAACGGAGTCATAAGTTTCTGTCAATGTTAGCTGTCAAATTCAATTGACAGCTCAGTTTATTAGACAAATAATCAATTTGCCGGTGTAATATTAGTTAAATCCATAATCCACAAATAATATTCGCTATCTTAAATAAAATATTCGTTTTTACGGCGCGAATCGAGCAAAACAACAAAACTTAATGTCAATCTGACAGCAGGTTAAAATTTTGCGTGGTAAAAAGGTCGCAAAAATTTATTCCTTTCAGTAAAAACATAGACCAGCGGACGACCGTAAACGGGGCAGATTAAATTTTTATTGGTATAATTTTTCACCTCTCGGTGTACTTAAACGGGCTGTTTGATATTTAGTCAGTATAAATTTAAACTGGATAAAGGATTTAAACGCAGCCCTGCACTGTTCACATGAAATAGAAATTCTGTGAAACTAAAGGGCTAAATTTGTTAACGTATCGTTAAGTTGCGTGTAATTATGGAAGACGCCAAAGCTACTCAGTCTAGTGAATATTATAGAGAAAATGAAGAAAAGCATCAGAAGAAGAAAAGTAAAAATAAGAAAAAACGTAGTGGTGGAGATGGCGACCACGGCGTTCCAACCTTGCCCGATAGTCTTGTCAGTGTGCCTAACTCCAGTGATGTTCATCAGAACATATCTCTAAAAGATTTGAAAATGGCAATGGAAGTGTTAAATCTTCAACAAAAACCAGCTAAAACTACTGAAGAAGCACTGCATAAGTCCTATCAATTTTGGTCCACCCAACCTGTTCCAAAAATGGATGAAAAAATAATGTCAAATGAACCTATAGAGCCTCCAAAATCTGTTGAAGATATAAGGTCTGATCCTTACACGTTGCCAGACGGATTTCAATGGGATACCTTGAATTTGAATGAACCATTAGTGTTAAAAGAATTGTATACACTGCTCAATGAAAACTATGTTGAGGATGATGATTCAATGTTCCGGTTTGACTATCAAACTGATTTCCTCAAGTGGGCACTGCAGCCTCCTGGCTGGAGAATGGAATGGCACTGTGGTGTGCGTGTAGTGAAGTCTGGTAGATTGGTTGGCTTTATATCAGCAATTCCAGCACAGTTAAGAATATATGACCACAAGCAAACTGTTGTCGAGATAAACTTTTTATGTGTACATAAAAAACTTCGTGCCAAGAGAGTTGCTCCTGTTTTAATTAGGGAAATAACTCGTCGCGTAAATTTGACAGGTATATTTCAGGGAGTTTATACTGCTGGTATTGTATTGCCAAAACCAATAGCCACTTGTCGTTACTGGCACAGGTCTCTCAATCCTAAGAAGCTGATTGATATTAAATTCAGTCATTTGTCTAGAAACATGACTATGCAAAGAACAATTAAATTGTTTAAACTTCCAGATTTACCAAAGACTTCTGGATTTCGCAAAATGGAAGTTCAGGATAGTGAAAAGGTGGTTAAATTATTAAATGATTATTTGGGAAAATTTGATTTAGCTCCAATATTTTCAGAAGAGGATTTCAAGCATTGGTTTATGCCTCAGTCTGGTATAATTGACAGCTTTGTTGTTGAAGCATCAGATGGTAGTATTACAGATTTTGTTAGTTACTATACTCTGCCTTCCACAGTGGTGGACCACCGTGTACACAAAACTTTAAAAGCAGCATATTCGTTTTATAATGTATCTACTAAGACACCATGGACTGATTTAATGCTTGATGGATTGATTACTGCGAAGAATTCTGGATTTGATGTTTTTAATGCATTGGACCTGATGGAAAATAAAGAATTTTTGGAGCCTTTGAAGTTTGGTATTGGAGATGGCAATTTGCAATACTATTTATACAATTGGAGATGTCCAAGTATGTCACCTAACAAAATTGGATTAGTTCTGCAATAACATTTATTAAAACATGATATAATTCAGTGATACCATTAACTGGTTTAATTTGGTTACTTTTACTTTGTGTATAGTGTTTTATTGGTTGGAAATATAGCTTTAGTTCATAATAAATGGTTGTTACTATAAACTGTTTTTAAACATTGTAATAATTATTTATATTTATGTATTACGAAATTGTAAGCAGAGTTTAAAAACTAATATACAGCCTTTTCCAAGTACATACTACGTTTTTTATTTATATTTATGAATGATCGGGCCAGTTTCGGCCATTAAATCTAGTTAGGGGCTATACTCACGTTTTTCAAACGCGCGTTTGTAGCGATACGGACGCAAGTCCGACGCAGCCTGAAGACTTGCACACCTGTATGTGTCCGTTTCGACCGCGCGGCCATGACGTTTTTTTTAAATAAAAACCATCCCATGTTTTTGTAAAAAAATGTAAAAGTCGATTCCCAAAAACCATAAATTTGTCAAAGCAATGGTTAAAAAGTTATAAGGGTTTGAACGTGGCCGCGCCATCGAAACGCTCCGAACCGCGCGGCCATGGAGATCTTTAAAACTAAGAGTCGCAGAGATCTGAAATTTTGGGAAATAGTAGATTGGATTTGTAAACCAAATGTAAAAATATAGAAAAAAATATTTTTATTATTGTTGGTAATGTTTTAAAATTCATAATTTTTAAAATTCAGGTCAGTGTCAGGTTAAGACGATACATAATCTGTATATATAAAATTCAAAACTGACTGACTGATCTGACAACGCACAGCCCAAACCGCTGGGCCTAGAAACATGAAATTTGGCATAAGCCCTCCTTATACCATGTAGGTGAGCACTAAGAACAACAGTACCACATAGGGTGTCTTTTTAGAACGTAGATGCTCACTATGACGGGATTTTGCGAAATCCGACCCCTGAGGGGTTTGTTTTTGGGGTCGATAGTTTGTATGAAACTTTCTTACTACAAGTGCTAGGCGTCTCAAATCTTGCATGCTGGTTCTTTTTATGACGTAAATGCTCAACAAGGTAGAAATTTTGTGAAACTCGACCCCTAAGGGGTTGTTTTTGGGGTTGATAGTTTTTAGACTTAAATTTTTACATATGGCTTTTTTTTTGGACGTAAATGATACTAAAGAAGGGATTTTGTGAAATTCGACACCAAAGGGTTTTTTTTTGGGGTTGATAGTTTGTATGAAACTTTGTTACTACAAGTGCTAGGAGCCTCAAATTTTGCATCGGGTTCTTTTTTAGGACGTAGATGCTCACCATGATGGTATTTTGCGAAATACGACCCCTAAGGGTTTGTTTTTGGGGTTGATAGTTTGTATGAAACTTCGTTATTACAGGTGCTAGGAATTTCATGTTTTGCATGAGGTTTCTTTTTAGGACGGAGATGGTCACCATAACGGGATTTTGCGAAATCCGACCCCTAAGGGGTTTGTTTCTGGGGTTGATAATTTGTATGAAACTTTTTTGGTACAAGTGCTAGGCGTCTCTTCTTTTTTGGACGTAAGTAATACCTAAGACGGGATTTTGTGAAATTCGATCCCAAAGAGGTTGTTTTTGGGGTTGACAGTTTGAAACTCTGTTACTATAAGTGCGAGGAGCCTCAAATTTTGCACCGGGTTCCTTTATAAGACTTAGATGCACACCATGGCGGGATTTTGCGAAATTCCACCCCAAAAGAGTTTGTTTTTGTGTTTGATAGTTTGTATGAAACTTTGTTTCTACACTTGTAGGAAAACAACCCCTCGCAAAATTCGAGACGCCTAGCACTTGCTAGGCGTCTCGAATTTTGCGAGGGGTTGTTTTTAAGACCTAAATGTTCATTAAGACGGTTTTGCGAAATTCGACCCCTAAGAGCTTTTTAGGGGTTGATAGTTTGGAGACTCAAATTTTGCATAGAGATTCTTTTTTGGACGTAGTTGCGGGTGTTTTGTGAAAATAGACCCCAAGGGGTTGATATTTTGTATGAAACTTCGTTTCTACAAATGCTAGGAGTAAGTATTGTTACGTCGATCGAATTGCGAGACTTATCTATAATCTTCTCGAAAGTTCCACAAGGTTCTCGACAATTCTACTAAAGATCGGTCAGGAAATTTCTAGAAAATTCTACCCTGTTCTAGATGTTTCGAGATGGTTCCGGAATGTTCCAGAAGGTATGGGACTATGTCGAAGTCTATGGATGTTTCCAGAACATTCGACCACCTTCTAGAAGCATCTAGTGGGTCCGGCCGGGGTATAAAAAGGGCGTCGATCACCAACCTGACTCAGTCTGGTTCTGACTACGATCGAGGCGACTCGAAGTGAACAAGCGATCTCTAAGTGACTTTTACGTGTGATTAAGAGTGTGTATAAGTGTTTAAGTGTTGAGTAGTGTTAAGTGTTTATTTTAGTTTGTGATTCGTGTGTGATTAAAGTTTATTTGGTTTTAATTGGTGTTAATTAATTTATCCCAATACCCAGCTCGTAACATTTGGTGTCAGAAGTGAGGGATAAAATGCCGATTTTACCAAAGGACGACACGGACGGTATTCGTACCAGGAGTCAGCGTCAGCAAGACATGGACCAGAGGCGGTTTGGAGGTTCCCCGATACAGACGCCGGGTGGTGCTCAGCCTACGACGGAACCAGCCGCTGGTCCATCTGCAGTCTCTTCAGCACCAGCGGGTCCAGACCTGTCTGCGCTTATGGCGCTTCTGCAGGAGCAGGCTCGACGCCTGGAAGAGCAGCTACAAAAGGACAAGGAGGAGCAAGCCCGCCGCCAGGAGGAGCAGGCTCGCCGCCTGGAAGAACAGCTACAAAAGGATAAGGAGGAGCAGGCCCGCCGCCAGGAGGAACAGTCTCGCCGCCTGGAAGAACAGCTACAAAAGGATAAGGAGGAGCAGGCCCGCCGCCAAGAAGAGCAGATGTTCCTGATAAAAGACCTGCACTCGACATTTGGCAAGGAGCTCAAAGTGGTTAAAGAGCAAGTCAATCAGCACGAGAACCGCATCTCTGAAGCTGAGGTCCAAATTGCCGGGGTGAAAAAGGCTTTGGGTGAACTTCGGTCTGGAGACGGGGTTGTGTGTCCAGTGATTGCTGCACCTTCGGCACGAGGGTTTAAGGTGCCACCATTCGACGGAACATCTTCATGGTCGGCATACAGGATGCAGTTTGAGGCCGTTATGAAGGCGAATGGGTGGACGAAAGAGCAAGCAATGACCGCGCTCACCTTAGGCCTACGAGACCAGGCCCTGACCGTACTTGAGGCTCTTGGCAAGGATGTGACTTACGATCAGCTGCTGGAAGCGTTGGAATCCAGGTACGGCGACGCGCACTTAGAGCACGTATTTCGCGCTAAGCTAAAGGATCGTGTTCAACGTAGTGCTGAGGGCCTACAGCAGTGGGCCCTGGAAATTGAAAAGATGGTCCGAAAGGCATACCAGTCTGCTCCTGCCCTGATCAATGGTAATCTCGTACAGGCATTCGTCGACGGAATACGTGACTTGGAAGTCAGAGCCGCCGTAAGACTTGGGCATCACGAAACATTAAAGGACGCCTTGGCTCATGCGTTGGAAGTAGAAGCAGTGAGGCAAGATCATCGCACGCTTCGCGTCAGAGAAGTTGTGGAATCACCTGTACGCGACCGACCACAAGGGTACAGTCCCAGGTGCTATACTTGTGGGGAAAAAGGTCATCTTCGGTCCAGCTGTCCCAAGCGAAATACACCAAGGGAAGATCAATCCCAGCAGGGAAGAGGGACCGATAAGACTGCCCAGCAACAGCAGGGAAACGAGTAAACGCCAGGACTGAGGGGCGGGTGCTGGCTGGTATGGAAAGAGCCCCGAGGATCTCGATCTCACAGGCCCATGACGGAAACAGCCTGATCATCAAAGGTGAAGTCAACGGAAAACCATGCAAATTGACACTCGATACAGGAGCTTCTCACACGGTCGTCAATTCAAACCTAGCAAGTCGGTTCCTTGGGGACTTCTTCAACAACCACGACCGCATACAATTACTGACAGCTACCGGTCAGCACATAACCGTCCGAGGCAAGAAGGAGGTGAAGTTAAAACTAGGTCATAAAGCATATTGGCATAATGTCATCGTGGCCGACATAGTAGACGATTGCATCTTGGGCTTGGACTTTATGAGGAAATATCGTTGTGAGATCGATGTTGATCGAGGAGTGTTGAAATGTGGTAAAGAAGAGATCTTAATGGAAAGTACACCGTCAGAAAAAGTGCTTCGCTTGAAATTTGACGTGTCAACACTTCTGGAAAACTGCGATCTAACTGGAGTAGAAATGGATAAGGCTAAGAAAACGTTACTCCAGTGTGCCGACATGTTCTCTACAGATGATGCTGACATAGGTAGAACAGGACTGGTTCAGCACAAAATTAACACTGGCAATGAGTTACCAATCCGACAACGACCAAGAAGGGTGCCGGTTGCTCGCGAAAAGGAAGTGAAGGAGATGATTGAGCGCATGGTGAAGAACAGTTTTATAGAGCCTTCATCTAGCCCGTGGTGTTCTCCTGTGGTCCTAGTGAAGAAAAAAGACGGCAACACGCGGTTTTGTGTGGATTATCGACGGCTAAACGACGTCACGAAAAAAGACAGTTATCCACTGCCTAGGATCGATGACACATTGGATACGCTGACAGGAATGAGGTGGTTCACAACGTTAGACCTGAAAAGCGGCTACTGGCAAGTGGAAATAGACCCTAAAGACAAAGAGAAAACTGCATTTTCCACAGGAAAGGGCCTATGGCAGTTTAAAGTCATGCCATTTGGATTGTGCAATGCTCCTGCGACATTTGAAAGGTTGATGGAGCAAGTACTTGCTGGATTGATTGGAGACGCATGTCTTGTCTATTTAGATGACATTATCATCGTGGGCCGAACATTTGAAGATCACCTTCAAAACCTAATTAAAGTGCTGTCGAAAATCCGGACGGCAAATCTTAAGTTAAGTCCGGAAAAGTGTTCATTTTTCAGGAGACAAGTGAACTTTTTAGGACACATAGTTTCGGAGGAAGGTGTTCAGACAGACCCGGAGAAAATCGTCGCCGTCAAGGAATGGCCAGTTCCGAAAGACAAAACGGAGGTCAGAGCATTTTTAGGTTTATGCTCCTACTATCGACGGTTTGTCAAGAATTTTGCTGACATTGCAAAACCCCTACACAAACTTACTGAGGAGAAGCAACAATTCTGTTGGGACGAGAACTGTGACATCGCATTCCAGGAATTAAAGAAACGTCTGTGCAATTCACCCATTCTTGACTATCCTGACACTGAAAATGACTTCATAGTTGACACAGACGCAAGTAATACTGGAATTGGTGGCGTGTTGTCTCAACGGAAAGGAAATCAGGAAGTTGTTATAGCTTACTACAGCAAATCTCTATCGAAACCGGAAAGAAATTACTGCGTTACGAGAAGGGAATTACTTGCCGTAGTAAAGACTTTGCAGCACTTCAGTAAGTATCTGCTGGGACGAAAATTCTTATTGCGAACGGACCATGCCGCATTAAAGTGGCTATTGCAATTCAAGAATCCAGAGGGGCAGGTGGCGAGGTGGATTGAGCTACTACAAGAGTTCGACTTCGTACCTGAACATCGCAGTGGGAGGGCACATGGTAACGCAGATGCACTGTCTAGAAGACCTTGCCCTGAAGACTGTAAGCACTGCAACAGGCAAGAGGCCAAGGAGGTTGTGCCTGTAAGAATGCTAAGAACGGATATCAGTAACGAATGGAAGGAAACCTTACAGCATGCTCAGCAAAATGACGCAGACATTAAACCAATTTTTGACTGGATTAAAGCTGGTGCTCCTAAACCCAAGTGGAGTGATGTAGCTGCGATGAGTTCCATCACTAAGAGTTATTGGGCGCAATGGAAAAGCTTGGTTATCCAGGAAGGAGTCTTGTGCCGTAAATGGGAAAACGCTCGAGGAGACCACTGTCACTTACAAATGGTTGTCCCCAAAGCCCAAGTAAGTGTTGCGGCTCTACCACGACGGATGTTCAGGTGGACATATGGGTGTAAAAAGGACCCTACTGAAAATACGTGAGCGATTTTACTGGATCCATTGTCGTGAAGTTGTGGAGGACTGGTGTCGGAAATGTACCAGTTGTGCGGCTGTGAAGGGACCCCAGACACGCAGCAGAGGTGCTTTGCAGATATACAACGTTGGAGCGCCGTGGGAACGAATAGCACTAGACGTGGCAGGACCATTTCCAGAAAGTGAAAACGGTAACAAGTACTTAATGGTTGTCATGGATTACTTCACAAAGTGGCCAGAAGTCTTCGCCATTCCTAACCAGGAAGCTACAACAGTCGCAGATAAATTGGTTCAGGAGGTCTTCTGTCGTTTTGGAGTACCCTTGGAAATACACAGCGACCAAGGAAGGAATTTTGAATCACAAGTATTCCAGGAGACTTGTCGGCTGATGGGTACTCACAAGACTAGAACGACTTCCTACCATCCACAATCTGATGGAATGGTGGAGCGTTTCAACCAAACGTTGGAGAGATATCTGGCAAAGGTTGTGGATAGCAGGCAAAGAGATTGGGATAAGCACATACAGCCATTTCTTCTGTCATACCGTAGTGCAGTTCACGAAAGTACAGCTGTAACACCAGCCTTCGCGAACTTTGGAAGGGAATTACGGTTGCCTGCTGATTTGCTCACCGGAACCCCTCCTGATGTTCCACGCAGTGTAACTGATTATGCAAATGACTTGCGTAACAAGTTGAATGATGTGTATGAGCATATCAGACAATCCGGCCAACAAATGTCTGAAAAGATGAAGACCCGATACGACCGGAAGACAAACAATGGAGGTTTCGACGAGGGGTCACTTGTGTGGTTGCATAACCCAGTGCGTAGCAAAGGGAAGTCTCCTAAATTACAAGCAAAATGGGAAGGACCATACCGAGTCGTGACCAGGATTAACGACGTCACCTACCGGATACAAAAGGGTCTACGTGGCGCGCCCAAGATTGTTCATGTTGACCGTTTGGCGCGATACAACGGGACTAACGATGCTCGGGACGAGCATAGCATGTCTAAGGAGGGGGCAGTGTTACGTCGATCGAATTGCGAGACCTATCTATAATCTTCTCGAAAGTTCCACAAGGTTCTCGACAATTCTACTAAAGATCGGTCAGGAAATTTCTAGAAAATTCTACCCTGTTCTAGATGTTTCGAGATGGTTCCGGAATGTTCCAGAAGGTATGGGACTATGTCGAAGTCTATGGATGTTTCCAGAACATTCGACCACCTTCTAGAAGCATCTAGTGGGTCCGGCCGGGGTATAAAAAGGGCGTCGATCACCAACCTGACTCAGTCTGGTTCTGACTACGATCGAGGCGACTCGAAGTGAACAAGCGATCTCTAAGTGACTTTTACGTGTGATTAAGAGTGTGTATAAGTGTTTAAGTGTTGAGTAGTGTTAAGTGTTTATTTTAGTTTGTGATTCGTGTGTGATTAAAGTTTATTTGGTTTTAATTGGTGTTAATTAATTTATCCCAATACCCAGCTCGTAACAGTATTAAATTTTGCAAGGTTGTTCTTTTCTGACGTAAATGCACACCAACAAAAGGCACTATTTTCTGAAATTCTACCCCTATGGGGCTGTTTATGGGGTTGACAGTTTGTATGAAACTTTGTTACTACAAATGCTAGGAGTTTCAGTATGGGGGTTGTTTTAGGACCTAGGTTCTCACTAAGACGGAATTTTACAAAATTCGACCCCTTAGGGGTTGTCTTTGGTGTTTGTAATATAGAGGACTCAACATTGCAGGGGGCGTTCTATTTAGAATACAGGTTCTCACTAAGAGAGGATGATACGAAATTCGACCCCTAAAAGTTTGTATTGGGGTTGATAGTTAGGAGTTTTAAATTTTTAGGACCTAGGTGTTACCTAAGACGGAATATTGCGGGTTGATAGAATTCTTGTTGAATATTGATTGAGTTTTTCTAACAGTATCCCTTATAAAGGGTGGCCCGGACTAGAAATTCACAAAGGCAAAGTTCGAAAATCACGCGGACGAAGTCGCGGGCGTAGTGCTAGTTTAACATATGGTTTAATCGATGACTATTAAGATATAAAACAGGAGAATTTTAAAAACTATATAGTGAGAATAAGCTCCATTTAAAGCCGCCCTGTCTTTAAATGGAGCACTCAACATCGAACAATCTCTAATTTATGTGATTTTTAAAGATATAGCCATATTATTGATCCTCATTGTTCGACGAATCCTTGGGATATCATTTCTAATAAAAAAGGTGGAAATTTCTCTGTAAATAATAATCCGTGGTCACCCTAATCGACATATTCAAGACGCATTGAAGATTTCGTTCAACAGCTCCTCAAATATAAACCTAGGATTTTTTGTTGTATTTTTACTAGTTTTGACAAATTCAAATCTGCGTTTTACAAAAACCTTCAGACTTTTGCGATGCTTTTTCAGTGAGATATTGGCGAAACACTAAATTTTCAACGTTTCGATGGCGCGGCCATGGCGTTTTAGTCTTACAGCTCCTGAAATATAAACCTAGGATTTTTGTTGTATTTTTACTAGTTTTGACAAATGCAAATCTGTGTTTTTCAAAAAATTTCAGACGTCTGAGATGCTTTTTCAGCGAGATATCGGTGATAATGTTTTTGTCACCGTTTCAATAGCGCGGCCATGAGGTTTTATCCTTACAACTCCTAAAATACAAACACAGGATTTTTTTCTATATTTTTACAAATGGTTTACAAATTCAATCTACTATTTCCCAAAATTTCAGGTCTCTGTGACTCTTAGTTTTAAAGATCTCCATGGCCGCGCGGTTCGGAGCGTTTCGATGGCGCGGCCAAGTTCAAACCCTTATAACTTTTTAACCATTGCTTTGACAAATTTATGGTTTTTGGGAATCGACTTTTACATTTTTTTACAAAAACTTGGGATGGTCTTTATTTAAAAAAAACGTCATGGCCGCGCGGTCGAAACGGACACCACCTGTATGAGGGCCAGTGCCGGTTTTAGCACTACCAGCGCCCTTGGGCGAGATTTTCTTTGGCGCCCCCTAACTGCAAGGGAGGATCCAGCTTTTACAGCAGGGGGGGGGGGGGTCACCATGTCGCAGCCAGCTTGTCTCTGTAGTCTAGTTCGGAATTTCGGATAGATATAGCTGTACTTTTTTTATCGTGGTAAAATCATCAAATGAGTCCTCCCACTCAAAGCAGGGCGGGAGAGACTGTCCTTCAATAGCCCTTTACGTTCCGGGGTCACGGTAATTCGTGAGTCCAGCGACCTCGGCAGGCTGTGGCCCCGTCATTATGCTGACACTCTTTGAGGCACGCGTGGAACACAACGCGCCGTCGACATGGGCATGGTCCATGGGTCGGACAGCGAGTCAACAACGCCCGCATGCCCGCGCCATCGGTGGCCAGAGACATACAGACATATTACTTTTCTCTATGCCAGAGACCGTCTGCCGACGTCCATCGCCGTGGGCGTCTACCACTGCCTCTGGGGTGGAGGGAGGACGCTGTCCTCTTCTTTACGCGGCCCGTCTCCTCCTTTGCGAGCCTATCTGCTTGGCAGAAGGAGGCGACCGCTTCCCATTCCGTCTCGCCCCGCAGCATGGCCTCTACCAATGCCGGGCACGTAATTTCGATAAAAAAGAAAACTGAAGACTTTTACTTCCGTTCGATCAAACTGAATGAAAAATTCAACTAACGTGACTCTGTTATGGATTTGTGCATGTTTGCAATGCGTTGCAATAGATGGAGTTTTACTCAATTGAGTGACGAAAAGCATGTAATTTTGCACAAACGTTCCTTGAATTATGTAAGTTTGTGTTTTCTTTAGTCGGGTTTTGGGTTTATCCCCTAAAATTGGGATATAAGAAATTGGGAAAACGAGAAAGTAGGCCTGCGGCGCCCTGGGCGGTCGCCTAACCGCGCTTTACCCTAACGCCGGTACTGGAGGGCCCTCGCCCACGGCGACTTTTTGTAGCGATGCAGTCGCGCGTTTGGTAAACGCGCGACAGCATCTCTTCTAACGCGGCGCGGCGTCGCATTTGCAACGCGACTACAATAGCGATGCCAACGCGCTACTCGGGATAGTAGCTGTTAGCGACGCTATGTGGTGGGCAGTAGAAGGTGCGTTTGCGCCGTCAGCTAGAGCTTTTAGCTCTCGAGTAGCTTTGTTAAGAGCTCTCTTGTCTATTGGATGTCGACTGATATGCCATACTCTGCGCAATCACCTCTCCAGCAACTGTTTTGTATTGTGGTCACAAACTTTACCGAAGCACTCTCTACTTCCTCTTTTGTTTTGAGGGCAATTTGTAGATTTAAATTATCATCCACTCTGAAAGAGTTCCAGTCAGTCTTTTTATTATACAGGCTTGGACGATTCTTGTATGGTAGTACCTACAGTACAATTTACAGTCAGGATAATAGGAGTATGATTGGAAGAACCATCCAGACACGATTCTATGGAGTAGAATAGTCGTGAGAGTCCCTTTATAATAATGAAAAAAAAAATGCACGTCGGGCGAGACCCTAAATAATGACAAAAACATTTATCTTGCCGCCAGATCTGATCCCTATTGCGTCGATGTTGCCCGCGAAATTCAAATTTTCTTACGTTTTTTGCAATTTGCAGGCCAGTGACATGTTGTAACTTTATAAATAAATGAGTTGCGGTAATAACAAGTATAATTTTAAATATAAAAATTATCAAAAAATTCGCTCCATCTGCTCTCACATAGAAAAGGTGCATCATGTTAAAATCTCCGAAATCTAACTACGATGCACCTTTTCTATGTGAGGGCTGATGGAGCGAAGTTTTTGATAATTTTAATATTTAAAATTATACTTGTTATTACCGCAACTCATTTATTTATAAAGTTACAACATGTCACTGGCCTGCAAATTGCAAAAAACGTAAAAAAAATTGAATTTCGCGGGCTACATCGACGCAATCACCTTAAATATAAAAATTATCAAAACATTCGCTCCATCAGCTCTCACATAGAAAAGCTGCATCTTAGTTAGATTTCGGAGATTTTAACAAGATGCAGCTTTTCTATGTATGTAATTTTTATATTTAAAATTATACTTGTTACTAGCTTCTGCCAGCGACTTCGTACGCGGATCCTGTTGCTTATGCCAACGACAATGGGCGTTTTTCCATTAGCCGGCCCGGCACCGGCACCGGCGACGGCGCCGGCGCCGTGCCGGTGCCGGGGAAGCAAGAATATATGAAAATGTATGGCTCGCTTTTCCACTTACCGGCGCCGGCGCCGGCCCGGCGATGAGTCCTGCCGGCGCCGTCGCCGGCGCCGGGGTAATAAGCTTCCTAGTCGGTGCTGGCCTGGCGTTTTTCAATTAGCCGGCGCCGGCACCGGCGCCGGTGCCGGGGAAGCAAGAATATATGAAAATGTATGGCTCGCTTTTCCACTTACCGGCGCCGGCGTCGGCCCGGCGTTGAGTCCTGCCGGCGCCGTCGCCGTCGCCGGGGTAGCAAGCTTCCCAGTCGGTGCCGGCCGGCAAATGTGCATAATATAATTGCATGTGTATGAATTGTAGCCGTGTGCATGTGTGAGTGCGCAGGCGTGTAGGAGGACGCGGGGCTGAGGGCGTGAGACTCGGTTTATGGCTCGTAATAAGGTTAATTTAGCAATATAATATAATATAATATAATATTCCACAACTATCACACAACGCCATCTAGTCTCAAGCTAAGCAGAGCTTGTGTTATGGGTACTAGACAACTGATAAACATACTTATATATTTCTACATACATACATATTATAGATAAATTACACCCAGACACAGAACAAATGATCGTGCTCATCACGCAAACATTTGTCCTGGGTGGGAATCGAACCCACGACCTCCAGCATAGCAGACAAGGTCACTAACCACTAGACCAACAGGCCTGACTAGAGATGTGCCTGATGGCAATATTCCCACTGCCGGCAATATTCCCAATATTGCCACTGCCGGTAAAATACCAAAATTGCCGGCAACTTTGGCAATATTGCCAAAGTTGCCAGTCAAATAACACCAGTATATTTTATTATTACTGCAGGTGCAGTTTATATTACTGTAGCTAATACGTTGCGGCATTAAGTCCGCCTTATAAACTACAAAGTTGTTACTCTAAACGGTGATTTACTGATTATGTAAGAATTACAAATGCATTAAAATAATGTTATTTTTGTTGATTATTTGTAGTTTTGACAGAGATTTATACTTCCATATTGTATAGGTACTTATACTCGTTGTTTTTGCTATGTGATTTTGCATGAAAAACTAGTAGCCCACTCAACGAACAGTTATAGAGGGAAATTCTTGGAACACGATTTTGGACTAGGTACGTTACTTTGTTTGAACTAGTTAGGAGGTGAATAAAATTATCAAAAGTCCCCGCCACTAGCCCTTGAGCTGTGGAGGAGGGAGGTTTAAAGGTTCCATTTTTTGATTTTTCACTTATAACTCGGAAACCATGCCTCCTAGCGGCATGGTTTGTATGAATGAAACAAAGGCTGAATAAATTTCCTATAAGTTTTATTTAGTAACCATTTCGATATCTTGTATAGTTTTCAAAAAACCATATTTACCTTTTTGCATTCGGAAAGTCTTATTTAATATTGCCATAAATCCAGAAAGCAGCAGCAGTCTTTTCAGGCTCTCCCTGTAGTACCTACTCCTCCGTGTATTTTTGTGGGCAACTCACACTTGACCAAAAATTAATACCTACCTATACGAAAATTGTTTACAACAAAAAAGAACTAAAGTTTCCTAAGATAGTTTTTCCGCATCTCTTATGGGTGCGGATTTCCTCCTACATAGTACAGACCTACCTAGTCTGTAAGTACCTAGTATAATTTAAATGAGTTTCTAAGCTAATTTTTACTACTCCCTCGGTGGGGGAAGACAAGACATATTATCAAGCTTGATGGTGGTCACCGAATTTAAGAACTACTTATACCTGGTGGACATTGAGAGATACCCGAAGGGGTCTCTCTCAATGTCCGTGGGCCTCCAGATAAAGATCTGGAGGCCCATATCACCTCAAGATGCAGCATGCTGGCTCTGTTCATCGCAGGTGGTGAAGGGAGGGTCTGAATCAACTGCTACTGCTTTCTGGATCTATGGCGACATCAAATACAACTTTCCAAATGCGCGAAACTAAAAATGTTTTTTCCCCTAAATTACAGACTTTCAAAAGCGGATACCTCGAAAACTATGAAAACTCGAAAACTTACAAGATATTGAAATGCTTACTGAGTAAAACTTACGGAAAAATGATTTAGTTTTTTATTTTGTTCACACACGCTATGCTGCTAGAACGCATGGTTTTTCGAGATGACTAAGCGAAACACCAAAAAATGGAACCTTCACCCCCCCCCCCAGAGCTCATGGTTTTGATATGTTCAGCTCCTAACTAGTCCAAACAAAGTTACGTTGTAAAAAATGTGTTTCTAGAATTTCCCTCTATGCTTTGAGCATTCGTTGACTAGATTAAACTACAACATTAAAATAAATTATTCGAACTTATGCCTTTTTATTCAATATTTATTCAATATACAATGATCGTCAATTCTTATCTTAAAATGTATGTGTAATTTCTTATATTCACAGTCGTGTGCGGCAACAATGGGCAATATTGCCGGTAAAATACCGGGAATATTGCCAAAATTGCCGGCAATTTTGGCAATTTTACAAAGAATTTTTTTTTTTTGTATATAATGTATACCATGATCTGTAAATGCTAATTTTAAGTGTGTTACATAGTTTTCGCACTCACTTTGACTTAAAATTAAGCAATATTCCCAAATATTTCCACTCCCGGCAATATTGCCGGCAATATTTCCACCTATATTCCCACCTTGGGCAATATTGCCGGCAACGGCACATCTCTAGGCCTGACAATGTGCGACCTCTTTACTTTTGAAAGTCTTATGTCATGTTACTTTGTTTTTAACCCTTGGGGTGCCTGGTGGGTCTGATAGACCCATCACTTTAAAGAATCGTCAATATTCAAATTCGTAACTACCGCCGCTGTGTGCCTGAGTAGCTTCGTGATACAGACTAGCGGCTAGAAGCCGCCCCTCCCGCAGTCCGCAAAAACGCGTTCGAGTAAGCCCCTTCGTACACTAGGCGACGCAATTCTCCGATACCTTACGATTTTGGTATTCACTGACGCGGGCTTGTGTTCGAACCTCTATGGCAACGACGATATAATACTAGACTCCTAATAACAGGCGACCGATGTCTGCCAACACATTAGGCAAAAAAGTCATATATTCGTCTCATTTCGACCAATCCTGTGAGCCGTAAACATACGTTGAGACAGCACAGACCTTGAGTTAGCCAATCACAACGCAGTACCCCGTCCCTCTCGCTTACGTAGTACCTTAGCAACTTGGCAGAATAGTTTGTGTTCTTTAGATCGTGCAATGCGTAGTCTAGTAATATATAGTCGTTGATTCTGGATGCGCGGCCATGCCGGCGCCGTGCCGTTGCCGGGCCGGTTAGGAACCGGTGCAGTGGAAAAACGAAGCCCCGGCGCCGGTGCCGGTGCACGGCCAGGCAGGTGCCGTGCCGGTGCCGTGCCGTCTAATGGAAAAACGCCCATTAGATACGTTAGGACAACGACAAACAACGTGGAATCTTTTAAAAAAAAAGCCTGAAACGGAAAAAAAACACTTTTATAAAACATTTTGAACTGTTTATTTTATAAATTTGAAAAAAAAAATGTTTTTTTTTCAACCCTGATGCCAAGTTTCTGATACTTTGTAAGCGTAGGAGCCACGTAGGCGCCACCTTCACTGCTCGACGGTCGGCTGAAAAGTGAGTTAGGGTGGCGATATCGTGTAGTGTGATCAGAACGCCCAATCTATCGAGGCCTGCTCATCGGCCCATTATCCGTGTCCCATCCGGGCCCGCTCGACCACAGAACATATATACCCCTAAAGGGGAAGAATGACGACTCCGTACTAATTTTGTGAGGAAAATTTTCCTTACCGACCAGCGCCATCTATGTTTAGCCCACGAAAACATGGCAGTAGAATCGGGCGGGAATTTCAAATACTACAAGTACTTTCCAGGTTCTTTGTTTTGCATTTTATGCACAAGTACATTGCGCTTCTCGATAGTTTCTTTCAAATTACTATCGAGAAACACAATGTACTTGTGCATAAAATGCTGAAAGATAATAAGTAAGGAGCAGTTTAGTAAAACAAACGATTTCATTTGACTTCTTTATTCATATAAGCTACAATGACTTATTGTACTAAGGTTCGGAAACCGATGTAAAGTGATGCTGGGATCTTTAGAAGGTGAAGTTCCACACATAGCACAGATTCTAGTGTTTTCTTCCTACGAACTCATCGGGAATAAGGCACAAAAACAAACAAGAGTCACTGTCTCAACACCGGGTCTATATCTCACAAATACGCACTTAATTTCACCAAAACACAGACACAGAGGAGCAAGCTCGACTCACATTAACAATATTGTATGTAGAATTAAATGCAACTGTTTTATTTATTACAAATAAACACAAGAACAAGATCTAAATAGTAGTGCGCAAGCGATGGCAGACATTTTTTCCTATGACGTCAAATAGCCAATAGACAATATGGCGTTCCAGTGTTATCATGTTGTCATATTATTATCTCCTTTTTGTTTTGTGTATTCATCAATTTAAATGTTAAAAATTTCAAAACAAACATTTTCTTGCATCAGAATAAAAGCAAAAATAAATTTAAAGGATAACAATACTTTAAAATCAATTAATAAGCCTATTATTAGATTGAATGTGATTGAATGTGAAATAGTATTTTTGTTGGCAACATTATGTAATTCATCTCTTTTACTCTAATGTTGATGTCTCTTTCTTGTTTTCTAGCCCACCTACTTCTTGTTCGTAGAACAAAAGGGCCGATTACACGACACGTTTCATCGTGCCCTAAGTCCCTAAGTTCCGATGGATTGGGTGGTGTAATCGCTGTTAGGCTGTTAGTTTCCCTAAATCGGGCAATGGAGTGTACCCGACGGCCCTAAGTCCCTAAATCCCGATAAATCGTGTCGTGTGATCGCGGTTAGGGCGCTCAGTAGCGGCGCGGCCGCGGCGTTCGACGTGAAATGACATGTCGTGAAGTGAAAATGGCTTCGCAACGCGAAAGAGAAATGAATACTCGTAAATATTCCTTCAGCTAACGTCTTCTCTTCTTCTTATTTTTTACTATACCCACTGTTGCTGCGAGAGCGACTACTTTTCAAGGCGGATGAATGCTTATAAAATGAAAATAAATAAATATTCAGGAGTTTAAATAGCCTGACATAAAACCATTTGCGTCTATGCCATTGATTTGCCATATTTTTAACTTTTATTGGCAATTCTTAAAAATATTAGAAAAAAAAACATCACTTGTTTTTTTTTCCATTGATCATATTCGTAAAAAAAAACATTATTAAGGGTGAATTTGAAAAGATGCAGTCTAGAAATGAAACATAATTGATTTAATATCTGGTTGACCGAGCTTTGCTCGGTTTTTAAAATGGCTATATCTTGGGAACCGAGCTTTTCTCGAACCTGGGACCTTGATAAATCGATTCCTTGGGCCGAAAAACCCCTAATCTGTAACTTTCATGAAAATCCTTGGAGCCGTTTCCGAGATCCTGATTATTTATAAATATACAAGAATTGCTCGTTTGAAGATATTAGATACGTTAAGACAACGACAAACAACGTGGAAATCTTAAAAAAAAAACACTTTTATAAAACATTTTGAACTGTTTATTTTATAAATTTAAAAAAAAAAATGTTTTTTTTTCAACCCTGATGCCAAGTTTCTGATACTTTGTAAGCGTAGGCGCCACCTTCACTGCTCGACGGTCGGCTGAAAAGTGAGTTAGGGTGGCGATATCGTGTAGTGTGATCAGAACGCCCAATCTATCGAGGCCTGCTCATCGGCCCGATGAATCGTATCGTGTAATCGGCCCTAAAGTCGACACCCCCTGCGCTCGACGCACTTCAATACCACCTTTGTTGCACGGTCCCGCCCCGCCCCCTCCACTCGGTGTAAAATAAATTGCGTAGCACGGACGGCCGCCGGCTCACATGCCCCAGCCCATATCTCTAAGTAGTCTGTGCCCCAGCCCTTGCACAGCCCGCTCTAATGAGAATCATCCCTTAGGCCCGGTATCCACCAAAGCTGAGAGGAGAGGAGATGTGTTTGAATAACCAATCAGATTTCCACATCTCTCCGCCTAGCTTCAGTTGACATCTGATTGGTTATTCAAATACATCTCCTCTCCTCTCTGCTTTGGTGGACACCGGGCCTTAAGCGGGCATCAGTCGCGACTCGCGGGTGTCCGCCGCGGGAACCCGCGCCGTGCTCCGTCGCGGACTAATTTTTAACCCGTCGCGAACGCCCGCGACGGTCTGTCGCTTCTCGCAGCGCCGCCAGTACAATTTTGTACAGTCAATATCATGGATTTTCGATATCGGTCGATATTGGTCGATATCTCCGCTCGCGAGCTCCGTCACACCGACACGCGTCGCCCGCGCGGTGGATCCCGCCGTTCGCGCCGCTTGTGACGGGCGACCCGCTGCACGCAGCGCTGGATCTATCAAATTACATGAAAACAGCACGTGAGCACGCAACGCGCGCCCGCGACCGACGCTCGCTTAAGGGGGATGCTCCAACCAGCCCGCGAAATTCAATTTTTTTTACGTTTTTTGCGATTTGCAGGCCAGTGACATGTTGTAACTTTATAAATAAATGAGTTGCGGTAATAACAAGTATAATTTTAAATATAAAAATTATCAAAAAATTCGCTCCATCAGCTCTCACATAGAAAAGGTGCATCATGTTAAAATCTCCGAAATCTAACTACGATGCACCTTTTCTATGTGAGAGCTGATGGAGCGAATTTTTTGATAATTTTTATATTTAAAATTATACTTGTTATTACCGCAACTCATTTATTTATAAAGTTAGGTACAACATGTCACTGGCCTGCAAATTGCAAAAAACGTAAAAAAAATTGAATTTCGCGGGCTCAGGGACCGAAAACCTTTATAAATTACGGTACCGGTATTGAAGAATTTCGGTTATTTTTCAGACTTAGGTAACCGCTATCTGGGTAACCAGACCGAAGAAAAATGTAACCTCTATTCAGGTTACCGTTTTAATACCGGTTTCCTAAAGATGACCTTGATTACGAGAAAAAACCTTTAATGAGGTTACCGTTTTAATACCGGTTACCTAAAAATCGCTCCTCGCACCGAATAATATCGTAATGACAATGTGATATAACGATACTTTGCGTTTTATTGCATATTCATCATGTAGGTACTCTCTTACACTTTGTCAATTTTTTTTTCGCATTTTTAACCGACTTCAAAAAGAAGGAGGTTATCAATTCGACGGTATGTTTTTTTTTGTGTTTGTTACGCGATTACTCCGCCAATTGTGGACCGATTTTCAAAATTCTTTTTTTGTTCGAAAGGAGATACTTCAGGAGTGGTCCCATTGTCACCATGTCAGGATCTGATGATTGGATCCTGGAGAAATCGAGGGCAACCCTCAAATTTTATAGGCCTACACATCGTTTTTCGCAAATTTTATGAAGTAATTTAAGTATTTGCATATGTTAATCATCATCTCATGTAGCTGAGCTGATGATGGAAGGTACAACTCCTCTAGTAAGGACTTGGCATCGTCTGATTTAGTAAATTATGTTTGTGTTCGCTTATCTCCAGAACTACAAGTCCGATTTAAGTAATTATATATTAATTAGTATTTTTGTTGTACTAGGTATTGTTCAACTTAGGGAATACTGCAAGTTTCATCAAAATCGGTTCTGTAGTTTTTGAGATAGGGAATTCTGAATGTAAGAGATTTTAACGATGCACTCGTATTTGACAAGAATTGTGGTTGAATATTTAAACTAAAAAGAGTAAAATAAAAACTTTTAGAAAAAAAAAATGTAACCGCCTTCAAAACAACCACAAAAAAGGGTAAAATAACCTTCAAAACTTTTCTTTCGGAAGTCGGTGGCAAAAAGACAATTAAATTAATCAAAAAAAGTCACCGACTTCCGAAAGAAAAGTTTTGAAGGTTATTTTACCCTTTTTTGTGGTTGTTTTGAAGGCGGTTACATTTTTTTTCAAAAAGTTTTTCCTATGAGTACATTATAAATTTGTATTTTTATAATAACCATAGCCCTAATATTCCGTTACAGATTTATTGTACTTATTTACGTGAATAATATCGCTTCAAGTGATTACGGATAGCACTGATAATAAGAATTTCAATATGTTACGATAACGATATTATTCGAGTAAGAACAGCAAAATCGTTTTAATTATAGTAAAGTTTTTCCCACGTTTTTATAAACTCACTTTTGTTTGTTTATTTGTTTGTTTGTCGTTCCAGTTGGACTTTTGCAACTCAATTTTTTAGCAATACTACTCCTGTAGAGATTTTATTTCAAAAAACACATTAATATGGCAATACTGGTTACTATTTATTAATGTATTTAAAAAAAATAGCATATACTTTTGCAATAGTTAACCTAGGTGATCTACACTCAATCTACGATTGCTGTATTATCTATTAACGCGAGAATAAAGAAAGGGATATAATAATATCGAGTATGTGGCATAGATATGTGGTGCGCCGCCGTCACCGTGAATTCGGTCGGCGCGCCGCCGCCGAAAGAAACGCGCGGCGCGCCGCCGCGACGAGTCGCAACTTGCTTTCTCGCTCGCACGCGCGCCCTGATGGCATTCGGCGTTTGTTCGCTCTAGAGCTACACTCACTACGTAGCTTATGCCACACACGTTAGTGCCTTTTTACACGTTCCGGTTGCCGGGTTAGCCGACGGCGCAGTGTATGGCACGTGTGAACAGGGACTTACAGTATACCTGCGGTAATCCAGACTTGCGCAAGTATACTGAAACGTGTGTGGGAAGATACTTGCACCTAAGGGACGACACAACGACGTCAAGTCAATCGAATTGCATCATTATTTCTTAGTGGCAAGGTTGATTTTCAGTTGTGGTTGGAATCGATCAAATCGCGTCACATCACGCCATGGTTAAAGTCCCTAACATGGTCACTGACCTATATTTGTGCAAGTCTCGATTTGTACAAGTATACTGGTACGTGTGTAGTCGGCTCTACACATTCAAGTGTATAAATTACCGGCCAAACCCGATTTCAGGATAAACTAGTCTGACCTAGGCAAAACTAGTTCTTCCTTCACAAGAGAAATCGACGGAGCCCCGCTTAGCAGGGCTCCTACTTCTAAGCATCGTCAACTTTGTCTTAGTCATTCGTGACCCTAGACTAGGGTCAACGGGCTCGCCGTAAGATCCCTCTTTGAGGAGTGGCTGGATAAGTCCCACGGCGTCCTCACCTACCGCTTAACGCAGGTCCTCACCGGACAGTGGACACGGATGCTTCGGGAGGTACCTGTGTCGGATAAGGAGGGATGAAACGTCTGGGTGTCACCACTGCGAGGGCTGCCCGGAGGACACGGTGGAGCATATAATGCAGGACTGCCCCGCTTGGGCAAAGCACCGCCGTGTCCTGACGCAGGCGATAGGCGACGACCTCGACATTGATCGCCGCCATTCTGCGGGGTGAGACAGAGTGGGAAGCAGTCGCCTCATTCTGCGAAGCAGTCATGCTCGCGAAGGAGGAAGCGAGACTCGCGAGGGAGAACCCTCGCGCACGGCGCCGTGATAGACGCCCACGGCGTCGGACGTCGCAGGACGACCTCCGGCTACCGTAGGCGCGGGCATGCGGGTGGCGAGTAATGGGAGACTCGCTGTCCTACCATGGACCATGTCCGGGTCGACGGCTCGTTGTGCTCCACGCGCGCCTCAAAGAGCGTCAGCACAATGACGGGGCCTCCCATTTAGAGGGCCAAAGCCAGCCGGGGTCGTGGGACACACTTATACCGCGACTCCGGTACACAAAGGGCTTCTGAAGGACACCGTGGATTTTAGTCAGTACAAGTCTGACAGTCCCTCCCGCCCTGCCCTGGATAGGAGGACTCATTTGATGATTTTACCACGATAAAAAAAAAAAAACTAGGGTCAAGAGCAAACCCATTTCACATAAAAAAATATAGATAGTGCTTTGATTAAAAACTCTGTCTCGTATCTTAAAATACTGAAACAATTATTGTTTTTAGTAAACATAATCGCTAAATATAGAAGACTAAAATTGTAATTAACAAATACGTTTCTTTATAAAACTTTTTTGCTACCTAACAACAACATGATTTTCTTCATTTTTCTTCTTAAGAAATCTTTCCCTAATAAAAAAAACTAAGACACACGGCCGGACGCGACGCGCCGCCGCCGTGAAAATATACAGGCCACGCCGCCGCCGTGGAATTGGCCATCGGCGCTCATATCTAGTATGTGTGGCATACCACCCCCAACGGACATTGGCCCTGGTAACACACAACATTCGCACACTGAGGACCGATGAGAAGATTATCGAGCTGGAGGAAGAATTGAGCAAAATGCAATGAAATCCGAAGAGAGGGTCAGGATACGATAGTTCTAGATTCCGGCAACATGCTCTTCTACCGGGAAGGAGACCTAAATCCCAGGGTGGTGTTGGATTTCCCGTCCGCGGGTCTCTCATCAACAACGTTATGAAAGTCGACAGTGTGTCGAGTAGGGTAGCATACCTTATACTCAGAATTATCAACTGGTATTCGTTAAAGGTCATACAGGTCATAGGCACCGACCTCGATGATGAAGTAGAGGCATTGGATGAGGAGATATCCGAGGCCATACATACCTCCGAAACATACTTCACCGTTGTTATGGGGGACTTCAACGCGAAGGGCGCACGATAAGTTGAGAGTGGGGCCATTTGGGTATGGGCAGCGAGGGGCCAGCGACTGGTCGACTTTATGGAAAAGGAAGAACTTCATTTAATGAACTCCTACTTCCAGAAGCGGCCATCCAGGAGGTAGACGTGGATGAGCCCCGATGGTACTATCAGAAATGAGATCGACTTCATCATGACGACCAAGAAGCGAATATTCAGTGATGTCTCTGTGCTCCCCAAGGTAAAAACCGGTAGCGATCACCGAATCGTCAGAGGCACATTGAATATTAATGTGAAGCTTGAAAGGTCTCGTCTCGTAAAGTCTACGCTCCGACATAGTCCTGCCCACATCCAGAACCCCGAAGACTTTCAACTGGAACTGCACAATCGCTTCCAGTGCCTAACCGAATGCGAAACTGTGTACGAGATTAACAGTGGGTTGGTGGAAACTGTTCAAGCTGTGGGATTCAAATTCTTTAAGACCCCTCACCGCAATAAGTCTCAAAAGCTCTCGAACGGAACCATCAAGTTGATGCAAGACCGGACCGAGATGAGGCTGCAATCTTCAGCTGAAATGTTGGAATATGGCAAACTCAATAGACGAATCTCTTAATCAATGCGGCGTGATCTGCGTGCCTATAGGGTGGCATGGATCAAAGAGGTGATCGAGCGAAACCAGGGCTCAAAAGTCTTATCTCTATTAGGCAAAGTCAAATGACGAAGCTGAAGATTAATGACGGCAGCATCATTTCGACGAAACCTGAGATCCTAAGAGAGCTTGAGAGGTTTTACGGACAGTTATACACATCAACACCCAGTGTCGGTACAGCTCGAGACGCAAGAGCTAAATTGACACTGCACTGAGGATATCCCTGACATCAGCCTGTATGAGATTAGAATGGCTCTTAAATAAAAACAATAACAACTCTAGAATAACAAGGCGCTGGGTGAGGACCGAATCACAACTGAACTTCTGAGAGCGGGTGGAAACCCGGTACTTTTAGTTCTCCAGAAGTTATTTAATTCCGTCGTATTCGAAGGTACTACACCAGAAGTATGCCACGGGAGTGTGGTTGCTTTCAAAAAGGGTGACAACACCTTGTTGAAGAACTACAGGCCAATCTCATTTCTGAGCCATGTATACAAGCTGATCTCAAGAGTCATTACGAACCGTCTCGAAAGCAGGTTTGATGACTTCCAGCGTCCCGACAAAGACGGGTTTCGAAAAGGTTTTAGTACCATAGACCACATACACCGTCAGATTATACAGAAGACAGAGGAGTATAATCGGCCATTATATTTAGCGTTTGTGAACTATGGAAAAGCCTTCGATTTAATCGAAACCTGGGCAGTATTGCACGTTCTCCAACGATGTCATATCGACTATAGGTGTATCGAAGTGTTGAGGAGTTTGTATAGAAACGCCACCATGTTTTTCCGACTTCAGGAAGAGAGCAATTGCAGAAAGGCGTGAGACAGGGAGACGTTATTTCTCCGAAACTGTTCAAGACCGCGTTGAACGGACTCGGCATCAACAGCAATGGCGAATACATCAGTCACCTTCGTTTTACCGATGATTATAGTCATCATGGCAGAATCTTTGGAGCACCTCAATGCTATGCTCAGCGACCTCAGTATCGTCTTCCAACGGGTCGGCCTTAAAATGAACGAAAATCATGTCGAACGTCCATGTGGCACCCGTACCGGTTGTTGTTGGGAATGATATACTCTCGAAGTTGTAGACCATTATACTTACCTTGGACAGATTCTTCAGTTAGGTAGGTCCAACTTCGTTCTCGAAGTTGAACCTACCTAACGGACCTCTTTCTAGAGGTCGAAGAAGAATCCAACTCGGATGGGCAGCGTTTGGGAAGCTACGTGATATCTTCTCATCGAGAATGCCACAGTGTCTCAAGACAAGGATGTTTAACCAGTGTGTGTTGCCAGTGATTACGTAGGGGTCTGAAACGTGGTCTTGCACTGCTGGCCTTTTAGAGGCTCGGAGTTTCTTTGCGGGATAAAAATCCGGAACATGGATATTCGGCGAAGAACCAGAGTCAGGTACGTAGCTCATACAATTTACAAGTTGGTGTGGCAATGGGCAGGCCACATCGCTCATTGAACTGACGATCGATGGAGAACAAAAGTTCTCGAGTGGCGACCACGGACCGGAAGACGCAGCGTAGGCAGGCCTCCCACTAGGTAGGCCAACGACATCGTGAGGGTCGCGGGCAACCGATGGATGCAAGTAGCGAATTGTCGTTTGGCGTGGCGGTCTAAGGGGGAGGCCTATGTTCAACAGTGGACGTCTTTCGGCTGATGATGATGAGTGTTCTTTTATCAGAAAGCCATAGTTTTATTGAAAGTTATATTTCTAATAATGGATATTACTTAACAGGCAATTGAAGAATAAAATAGTACTCAAACAATAATTTAAATTATAATATATATTATATAGGCGAAAATCGCAGTTACAATCTATTACCGTTTATGTTTGGATGTCATTGTTTAACGAATAACATTGTAATATAGGTACTATTATTGTGCACGCTGTCTTTTTGTTTTTACGCGAATAATATCGTTATGTTTTGTTGCGAAATAATGTTTTTCTAACGTATCCAGTAAAATATATTTTCTTTAATAACTTGGTCCTAATAAAATAAAAATGTAAAACTTTTATTTAGAATGATTCTATAAAAAAATAACTTTCATTTGATGATATATAAATCATTCTCTTAGGTTGGATAATTTTTACAATAAAAACAAAAAAACACTGTTTTATTTTTCCTGTAAAATTTGAATTTATCGATTACGATATTATTCGGTGGGGGGTGCAAAATTACCTTGATAACGAGAAAGAAACAGAATATCGCAATGCCAATTTGGCATTAGAAAATAGTAAAGATTACCAAGAAAGTCTGTACCAGTGCTGTACGCGGGTACGCCATACTACCTCATACTACCTCAAATGGCTTAGCAGAATCCTGTGATACGTCGAAAATACTGCAGCATTAATTTTGAAATAAATTTATGGTAAAGTTGAGGATTAATGTTAGGTCTTATGTTTGGCGACCTCACCTTTAATAAAAAAAAACTAAATTGAAATCGCTTCATTCGTTCGGGCTCTATGGTGCCACAGACAGACAGACAGACACGTCAAACTTATAACACCCCTCTTTTTCCGTCGGGGATTAAAAACAACATGTTGGCCACAATGACGATGACGACGGCATAATTATAGAGTAATACTGAGTTATTCATACATTTATTATCAAACTGAATGAAAGACGCGTTGCGCGTGCCGCGTGCTGTGCCAGCCAGGGCCGTGATTGGTCGGCGTTCGCCTAAGTTCGTGTGTCGGCCCGACTCTTTGTCACACACACAGGCGATGCGCGCCCTTTGACTATTGCCGACGGCACGTGTAAGATAGGGGTAATTTTTATTTCGGTAACCGGTATTAATACTGGTTAAGTATTCACTTTAATAATAAAGGTAACCTTTAAAATTACCTGTAAAAGAAAAAAAGGTTGTTACCGAAAAAATACCTGTATTGTTGATACCGGTTTCGGTTAAGGTGATTGCGTCGATGTAGCCGCTACATCGACGCAATCACCTTAACGCAACGCACGGCCTGAGACGATTGACAAAAAAACGATGCAGCATTTCACTAGGTCAGTTTTATACGTATGTCGATTTTCCTTCATACTTTAATAAATAGACTGAGGACTGTCAACCTAGCAACATAAGGGTGCTTGTACACGGCGCCTGTAACCCGCGCAAGTAAAGGTGCGGGTTACCCGCGCGAGTAACATGCGCAAGCTACCTACTTGATCAAGTTACCCGCTGGGTGCTTGTACACGGCGCATGCAACTCGCGCAAGTAAAGGTTCGAGTTTGCGGTTTACCCGCGCGAGTCACATGCGCAAGCTACTTGATCAAGCTACCCGCGGGGTGCTTGTTGTACACGGCGCATGTAGCTTGAGCATGTTGAGGCACTTGCGCGGGTTACATGCGCCGTGTACAAGAACCCTTAGTGTGTGTTTAATAAATTGTTATGTTTGAAAATAGTAGTTTATGAAACTGGAACATAATGAGGGGTATTATGCACGAGAGTTTAAAAAAAAAAGTATCACACGAGTGGTGTAATACCTAGTTATGTGCAGTTTCATACACTACTTTATCTACTCTCATTGAACACAAACATATCAAATAAAAGATAAAGATTGACTCAGTTTAAATGTTATAAGGTATTATTATCTACTTTAAAAAAATAAGTCGGGTTTTCCTTCCTGACGCTATAACTCCAGAACGCACGAACCGATTTCCACGGTTTTGCATTCGTTGGAAATAGCTGGAGAGCTACTGAACCCTGGGACTAACGGTCTTACTGTAAGGTTAGGAATTTGTGCACGTAATATTTTTAGCATGCTAAGAGCAATATCGACGACCTGGCAGGCGTCAGCCGTGCACATCATTAAACAATTTAATTTTCAAAGTGTAAAAAAAATTGAAAAAAAATCTTGTTCCTGTAAGCTTAAAAATTTAACAGGATGTAGTTTATTTATTGTAAATCTTGGAAAAAAAATGACAGGCGATTACAAGGTGTACAAGATGAGACAGGCGAATTGAAAAGTGCAAAGTTGATGAGGAAAAATAAACTTTCTCCTGTAAGATCAAAATTATCTCACGTTTGGCTAAACTGATTTTGATGCCGTTTTCAGAAAAGTGTGCGTTACATTCCGAGAAAGGTTTTAATATACAGGGTGAATTTTTCAACTGGGCGTGGATGGGTATCTCCGAAACAATGAGGAATATCGAAAAACGTTGAAAGGAATCTCGAGGCCGATTTTGACGAAAATAAAACTGCATCGTTGGATTTTAGAAAAATCAATAATCCTGGCCAGGAATCGAACCCGCTGATTTTGGAAAAAAAATCACAGCCTGTATTATTACACCATTCGATAGTGTTGCTAATAAGGATCAAATTCTGGGAAGTAATCATATACGGCAAACTTTAGGAAAACGTATAATTGAAAAAAGAAACTGATGAATGTTCAAGACGATAACTGTATTCGGAACATAAGTTAACCGTTTCTTCTTTGAAATAACGCTTATTTTTGTTCAACTCATTAATTTCGCATTTGCTGAAAACACTGGGATTGTTGAGACATCAAAATATCCACTGAATTATTGAAAACAATCTAATAATAAATTTGTAGAAAAGTGGTGTCTGTACAATGGAAATATACAAAAAAAAAGTAGCAGGGGTTGTTATTATATCGATGCCGAACCCGAAAATGTAGTTAATTTTTTTTTTGTCTGTTGGTTTGTCTGTGTGTTTGTGCACGCTAATCTTCGGAACTACTGGACGGATTTGAATGATTTTTTTTTGTTGTATAGGTATTAAGTTCGGTTAACATATTTTGTAGGATATAATTTATCTTTGAAACTTGAACACCTGATGCAGAACTACAACAGACCTGCTAAATTAATGAGATACAAAAATGATGCCATACCAAAAATTGTTCCACGTGATGAGCATTTTCTGCTGAGAGAATAAAACTGAAGATCCTGGACACGTGATGTGGAACTTCAAGAGCCCAGCTACACTATAACATATACAGGAATGACGTCTTAGCAAGAGTCGTTCAGCCTGATGAGCACCTTCTGTTGATGTATATAAATTGAAGATCTGGAACACCTGATGTGGAACTTCATCTTCAACGTTAGTCGCAGGGTTCAGTAGCTCTTGGACTAGTTGGTTATAAACTGTGTCAATCTAGTGTTCATTTTTCAAAAAACTAGCTGTGCCCGCGACTTCGTTCGCGTGGATGTCGGAATTTAACAATTTTTTTTTTTGTGCGAAGCGCTTAATTCTCGCCAGATTTTTTATAAATCATATCGTTTTCATATAAACCCTATATTTAGAATTTAGTTAGATTTTTCAAGAATATTTTACGTGTTTGTAATAAACGCCCTCTGTCGTTCAAAGGCAGTACTATTCAATTGCTACTGGATTAGAGCACCCATTCCATCTCATTCCATCCCACTCCATCCGATTCCATACCACTCCATCCCACTCGATCCCATTCCATCCGACTCCATCCCACTCCATCTCACTCCAACCCACTCCATCCCTCTTTATCCTACTCCATACCACTCCATCCTACTCCATCCCACTCCACCCTACTCCACCCCTCTTTATCCTACTCCATACCACTCCATCCCACTCTATCCCACTCCATCCTACTCCATCCCACTCCATCCTACTCCATCCCACTCCATCCCATTCCATCCCTTTCTAGTGAGAGTCAAATAAAAACCTTTTCTTTCTTTCTTTCTTTCCATTCCATCCAATTCTATTCCATTCCACTCTACTCTACTCTACTCCACTCCACTCCAAACCACTCCACTCCAGTCCACACCATATTTGAATAGGTATGTTGTTTTTCTATTCCAAGCTAGATCGCGCTACTGAATTGCGAGCTACTCTCTTGCTACTGGATTAGAGCACCCATTCCATCTCATTCCATCCCACTCCATCCGACTCCATACCACTCCATCCTACTCCATCCCACTTCATCCCACTCCATCTCACTCCATCCCACTCCATCCGCTTCCATCCCATTCCATACCTTTCTAGTGTGAGTCAAATAAAAACCTTTTCCTTCTTTCTTTCTTTCCATTCCATCTCATTCTATTCCATTCCACTCTACTCTACTCTACTCCACTCCACTCCACTCCACTCCAAACCACTCCACTCCAGTCCACACCATATTTGAATAGGTATGTTGTTTTTCTATTCCAAGCTAGATCGCGCTACTGAACTGCGCGTCTCGGTGTAAACTGACCGTAATTTTACTTCTGGAACTCTTTAAATTCAAATATCTTTTGATAGACTGAACCGATTTCAATGAAACAAAAACTAAATGTTACTTTAAGTTACGGTCAGTCGTTGTGTATTAAAGTTATCTACATAGCTTTCGTACATTTTACGTGATGCCCGAACAAATAAACATACAAACAGGCATACAGACAAACAGACAAAAATTCTAAAAATGCTAGAAATGAGTTCTATTGGTTGTCCTTAAACACGCTGGCTATATTTTTTGAGTTTTTTTTTTATGTACAAAAATTATTTTTCTACAGTTTTATTATATGTAGGTATATACACTCACAGGCACATTTAACCGCCCACCTATATTTTTCATCACCCTGTGTGTTTTTGTTGACTATGGCTTAACTACTGTTTTATTTTATGTCAAGTGGATACTTTGGCAATAAATTAAACACCTATACCCATTATTCGTTTGCTTATTTTGTGTCACCGAAGGGTTTTTGGAATTTAGTCGTTTTTTGACATTGTTGCCAATGCGTTAACTTGTTTTCATTTGTTGTTCTTTTCTGCCATAGTGTGTGGATATTGTTTAATTCAGTTTGTAGAGTTCATTTATTGTTTGTGACTCAAAAAAAATGGCACTCAATGCAACTGGTGCAGCTAGGGCAGTGGCTTTAGCTGATGCCGGGTACAGCTAATGTCCCATCGCTCGTACGCTCGGTGTATCTCAAACCACGGTACGGGATGCTATCAGACGATTTCGGGAGACTGGCTCCTACACCCGGAAGCCAGGTCAAGGCCGATATCGATGCACTTCAACCCCAGATAACCGTTTCGTTGTCAGCAACGTGTTGAGAAATCGCTTTTTCAACGCTATTGAAGCTCGTACCCATCGTTTTGAGGTGAAAAATGTGAGTGTGAGTGAAAGTACGATTAGAAGAAGACTGTCAGAAAGGATTCTGAGGGGTTTTCGTCCAGCTCGTGCTCCACAACTGCTCCCACAACACGGTAGAGCTAGACTTGCTTTTGCGCGAGAATATGCTGACTGGACTATGGAGGAATGGAAGGACATACTGGTGTCAGATGAGAGCAGAATAGCCTTAAGAGGTCCCGAAGGACGTCAGCGTGTCTACAGGTGCCAAAACGAAAGGTTTGCTCCATGCGCTATAACCGAAACAGTGGGTTAACAGTAGGGAATCGAGAACCGGTCCTTGTTGGAAGTCCCGGGATTTTCGGGACAGGCGTCCAAGGAACCGGGAAATCCCGGGATTTTCGGGACTTTCGGGACAAAAATGCATTTTTTTCCATGGCATTAGAAAACAATGAAAATAATAAGATAACTTTAGGGTATAGTATTTATTCTGATTAAAATCATACAACCAACTTATTCGTCGGCCTCATGGACATGGGTTTGCTATAGCCAGGGTTGAAAAAAAAAACAGTTTTTTTTTCAAATTTATAAAACAAACAGTTCAAAATGTTTTAAACAAGTGTTTTTTTTTTTTCAAATTAATTCCATCTTGTTTGTTGATGTCTAAACGTATAAATCAATTATGTTTAATTTCTAGACTACATCTTTTCAAAATCGCCCTTTGTAATGAAATTTTTACGAAAAATGATCAATGGAAAAAAAAACATGTCATGTTTTTTTCTAATAATTTTATGCATTGTTTCATTACAATGCCAATAAAAGTTAAAAATATGATATAACAATGGCATTAGACTCAAAAGGTTTTATGTCAAACTATTTAGACTCCTGAATATTAATTTATTTTCATTTTATAGGTATGTATTGTATGCATCCATCTGCCTTGAAAAGTAGTTGAAACGGGTAATAAAAAACACTGTTTAATTTCAAACCTTTTTAAACACTGTTTTAAACAGGTGTTTTAAACATGCCAACCCTGGCTATAGCCTCTTTTCTATTCAGAGGTGGCAAATCTATTCACTCTAACTGTACTAACTATAATAATTTAAATGGATGGAAACTTGCAGTTAATCTAGATGTCCAATACTGGACATTAGATGTAATGCAAGTAGGCCGGTGGAAAGAGGTTGTAGAATTCATGAATTCGACCTATTTTAGGTCTCATCTTAGCCACGAGCGAACCCAATAAAAAAAACGAAAAGAGGGTAAGCTTGCGTCGATGAGATGAGCTAAGCTGTAGAGTAACCATCCACCAGTTTCACGTTGCCAATTAGTCTAAGGAGCTCTGCGTTCACTGGGTCTAGTGCAGTAAGTTGTATCTATCTGAGCCATCCCAATGATTAAGTTGAGTAAGGTTGCTGCAATACTCCGTAAGAAAAAACATAAGAAACTTTGAATTGGGCTACTACGACGCAATCACCTTATGCAGAAATGGGCTTGCACATAGACTATCCAGGTGAAAGGTATCGCTTCACTCTATTTAGGATGCCCACGTCAAAGTTGACACTGGATGTCAGCTCCATGCCCAGAAGCTCAAGGTCATCAGTTACAGAAACAGGAAAAATAGGATTTGGTCCAAATTACTCTATAAAAGATGTAGTTTCGATTTACTCCTACTTCACTAAGGAAATATACGCCTGTATGTTGGTGGCGTTAAAAGAGAGAAGTTTCTTGTTCGCTCACTGGGATACTAAGTATCAAATCTGTTCGCTCTACCATGGTCTCTCTGAAGCAATGAACTTCATCCCCACTGGATTTTGCTGTGGGCAAGTATGTCACTGAAACAGTACTGTTATCTACCCATCCAATAATACCAGACTGAAGTGGGTAAGAAATGTGCAGCAAAATAAGAGTTGCAAAGAAAACAGATAACTGTTGAACTCCAGAGTCAATAACCAAAAGCTCAAAGGATCAGTCATCAACGACAACTTTGATTGATCGTTCACTAAGAAAGTCTGATATCCAGCTACAAAACTGTCAAAATCAACTGGGATACATAAAGCAAGGAAGCTTTTTGTCTCGAGACCCTGTCAAAGGCTTTCGAGATATAACCAGTACTACATTATCAACTTTTCTCACCTGTATCTGAACATGTTATTCCGTATATAACGACGAAGTGAATAAATTCTTTTGTTCTATAAAAGAATTAACAAGTTTAAACAAATTATTTGTACTGTTTTTCTGAGTCCCGAAAATCCCGAATTTCCCGGTTCTCAGTCGCTTGTCCCGGGTTTTAAAATATACATCAAGAACCGGGAAATCCCGGGATTTTCGGGACGGGATTTCCCGGTTCGATACCCTAGTTAACAGGGAGGGTCCATAATGGTGTGAGGAGGTATCTCTTACAAGGCTCGTACCGATCTTGTTGTGTTCGATAGAGGCAGTAAGAATGCTCACAGACTCGTAGGGGAAGTCCTTCAAGACCATGTCATGCCTTTTACACCATTCATTGGTGTCACCTTCAGATTAATGCATGAAAATGCGCGTTGCCATACCGCTAGATCCGTCTCTCATTACCTTAATGAAGTCGGGATTCAAGTTTTACCATGGCTGGCACGCAGTTCCGATTTTAATCCAATTGAGCACATTTCGGACAACCTCAAAAGACGTGTCCGAGCAAGAGTATCAGCCCCTACGACCCTAGGAAAGCTCAAGACGGCTGCGGTGGAGGAGTGGCACAATATCCCTCATTCAGATACCCAAGACATCATGGATGAATTGCCAAACCGGCTCCAAGAAGTCATTAAAGCCCCAGGCGGCAATACCCATTATTAATTGTTTTAATTTTTTTAATTGCGACCAGTTATTTTCAAAATGAATATTGTTAAATTTTTATCGAATTTGTTCAAAAAATCGTTTTTTGGTCTGAATCCTCTAATAAATAACTTTTTCACACCACCTGCTCGTAAATGTCAAATTATATGTCTGTTAACTGGCCGTAAAGCAAGGCATTGTTCCCTCCCGCTCGAGCCGGGAATAATATATGTACTGAATTTCATTATTCCCGTGGGAATAATGTGATTTGAATTTGGAACCTCAAACAAAACATAGTATGAAAACTTTGAACGAAGGAATTGAAGCAGCGGCGGCTGCCCCCCGGCAGTCCCCACTGCAACAGCTGATCGCTTGCTGAGGTGGGCACCACAGCATGCTCACGTTCGAAGGTTGTCGTACCACATCAAATTTCAAAATTCGAATTTATTTCCTCGCAGGTGGTATGAAAAGCAGAGTACTCACCTCAGGAATAAAGCTGCCTTTGTCTTGGGCTAACTTAAATCCCTCGCTACACTAAGGATTCTTATCTTAATTCCCTCGTTTCACTCGGGAATTAACACTTGAAGTTGAACCTCCTCGCTGCGCTCCGGAGGCTCACCCCCAGAATCCTTAGTGTCGCTTCGGGATTCAATATGCCCGTGACGTAAGGCACTGCTTTATTCCCTTGGTGCGTAATCTACTATTATTACAAGACTTATGTTTTTTTTTATACCTTAAGGGTAGTTTTCAACGTACCACTCATGAAATGTGGTGTAAGTTTAACGATTTCTGCAAATTGAAAGAAATACAAGGTGGGCGGTTAATTGTGCCTGTGAGTGTAGATATAGATAAGGTAGGGAAACGGGATTATATTAAAATTATTAAAAGCGGAATTTACGGAATTTAGGATATAGGATCAGTAGGTATACAATAAAAAATGACAGTAATGAGTGATGAAAGACAAAAACATATTTACAATACAACTAAAATTACAATTTAATGTTATTGACGTTATTGAATGATATACATTTATATACAGGAAAACTATTTTTACGCAGTAGGGAAAATATTGAAGTAGGAAAAGGAATACGGAGAGATACAAGGTCACTAAAAAAGGAAGAACGGTCATAAAGAGGACAGGAGAAAATGAAGTCGGTTAAAAATGTGGTTTAAATCACCCACATCCAGACCACAAGAACAGGTGGGATCGTCTTTAAGTCTGGCAAGATGTGCTGGAGAGCAAACATGACCCAGCCTCATACGTATGAGGGTGGAAGTCTCCATCTTGCCAAACTTAGCCCTGCCAAACCACGGTTTATCAGAAACATCGGGTTGAATCGTGTGAAAATATTGCCCCTTCAATGCACTGCTCGTTTCCCAAGCCACCTTCCAGGTGTCCCGAAGAAAAGTTTTGGGTAGTTCTAAAATATCTTCACAAAAAAAAATTATTTGGTACATACTATATCCCCACATTGCACCGCATCACCTGCGAGAACATTCGCCACTTCGTTACCCTCAATGCCAGTGTGGGCTGAATTCATACTTCATATTTATATCATTTATACTTCATATAATATTTATGCAATTATTATGCGCTTTATCTGTCCCGGAAAAAGCTGTGATCCGATTGTTCTATAAATTATTACGGAATAAATCATTAAAAAGATTTTAGACCGTTTATGAATAAGAGGGGGTAAAAAAAAATTGACCAAAAAATTTTCCCTTCAAAAACTCGTATTCTTTCACTTGGGTTTGACGCAGATTGTGCACTTCGCAAATTGTGCAATTCGCAAATTGTGCACTTCTAATTCGCAAAATGTGCATTTCGCAAATTGTGCACTCCTCAAAATTAATGTGAATATTATTATAATGGTTCAAAATAAAAACCGTTTACATACAATTAATTTTTTTATTATTTTGAACGATTATAGCACTATAACAGTAGTTTCGTGTGAAAAATAATCACGTTCAGGAAATATTTTGATTATGTAGGTATTTTCAGTACATGTGACCTATACACATAATATGAGCACTCCAGCTTACTATATTATTTTTTCTAATAAATATTTATTTTTACTAATAAAATTATTTTAATTAATCGCTTTATCACACTTTCAAAATACATATGTAGTTCTCTATACACAATTAAAAAAGAAACATGTCTATTATTTCCTCAGTAGCGTAACTCAGTAGGTAAGTACAAAGTACTCAATTTAGTCAAAAGTAGGAAATAGAATTATATGTATATATTTAATGCTATATTTATTTTTATACTGTATTCTTATTTTGATTAATTAATTATAATAAAAATATAAATACAAAACACTCTCTATTTTCAAGAAAGTCATAAATAAATATGGCATTAAATATACGTATATTATTCTATTTCCTACTTTTGACTAAATTGAGTACTTACCTACACAAATAATAGACATGTTTATAATTTCTATTTTTGTACAGAGAACTATTTTTTGTAAGCATGATAAAATCAATTAGTAAAAGCAATTATTTATTTTAAAAAATGTAAGTAATATTAAATGGCTGTAGTGCTCATAGTATGTGTACAAAAAAACATGAACTGAAAATACATATTGAACGTGATATTTTGTACATGAAACTACTGTTATCGTACTAAACTCGTGCAAAGTAATATAAAAAAAATTAAGGTTTTTATTTTGAACTATTATGATAATTTTCAGATTCATTTTGAGGAGTGCTCAATTTGAGAAGTGCACAATTTGCGAAATGCACATTTTGCGAATTAGAAGTGCACAATTTGCGAAGTGCACATTTTACGTCAAGTGCACAATTTGCGAAGTGCACAATCTGCGTCAAACCCTTTCACTTTAATCGGTTGGCGAAATTCGACACTCACATTATGCATGCACTCAGTCACCTCTAGCTCCCGGTCTAGGCCCGGTATCCACCAAAGCGGAGAGGAGATGTGTTTGAATAACCAGATGTCCACATCTCCTCTCTAGTTAGCTTCAGTCTTCAGTTGACATCTGATTTGTTATACACCGGGCCTAATACACCTCGCATCGTCAAGCGGCTTCGAGCGGCGTGTAGTGCACGGCATGAACAGAGCTGCATGGCGCAAAGTATTCTAAATTCTCTCATCGAAATGTGAATCTTTTCATTATATGTTAGACTGGCCTGTTGGTCTAGTGGTTAGTGACCCTGACTGCTATGCCGGAGGTCGTGGGTTCGATTCCCACCCAGGACAAATGTTTGTGTGTGATGAGCACAATCATTTGTTCTGTGTCTGGGTGTAATTTATCTATTTCGAAATATGTAAGTATGTTTATCAGTTGTCTAGTACCCATAACACAAGCTCTGCTTAAGGGCCGATTACACTATACGATTCATCGTGCCCTAAGTCCCTAATTTCCGATGGATTGGGTGGTGTGATCGCTGTTAGGCTGAGGGCACTAACAGCCTAACAGCGATCACACCACCCAATCCATCGGAAATTAGGGACTTAGGGCACGATGAATCGTATAGTGTAATCGGCCCTTTAGCTTGGGAACATGCTAGTCCTGCTCCATAGTACAATTTAGGGCTTGAGCAGAATCAAACTTGGTTGAAATTTTAATGCTCACACACTGCTTAAATTGTATTTGTATAAAGTTATAGTTGCATTATTTTGTGAAAGTGTGAACACCATGTACCTTTTAGCTGTATAATTATTGTTTTTTTTATTCTTTCAATGGTCATAATTTGAGTACGCCGCTTTCACATTTTTTTTTTTAAATTTTTAATTTCAAAACATCGTGAAACATTTTTGAAAAAGAGTAAGTATGGAGTTTCTTGCCCATTCTTCTCCATACAACAACCTACCTTAGCGAATGGGTGTAGAATCAATCCCATCCCTTCCTATTTCCTTTAAATGTAATAATCGACGTTCAAAAGTGCCTCTTTGATGGCCTAATTGGAATAAATGATTTGACTTTGGAATAATTGGCGTTGTGTGATATTTGTGGAATATTATTATATAGAAAATAAAGACGTATTTTGAGTGGTTCAAGTGTGCGCGCATTGTGTCTTCGGCGCTTCGCGTCTTGGTCTGCACTGACCCTAAATAGGTCTCTGAAACGCTTAGATCCCCGCGGTGTTCTCCGCGTTTTAATGACTGGGCCATGTTCAAACTATAACTTTTTAACAATAATTTTAACAACGGTTTCGGAACACAACTTTTACAAAATCTTGCCATTTATTTCATAAAATCCACCGCTCTCCCATCTTACCCTACTTTATCAAATAAAAATCAAATATAATTTCCAAGTATTTTATTCATATAGGTCAACGGACTAACATTATCATTATTGCAACTCACCTGCTGATCTCGCAATATTTCACAAACTGCAAATTATAAAGTCATAAGTCTATACTAGACGAAGTTGCTAATTAATACTTAATATTACATTAATTTTAAGCAGTTTTATTAATTTCGGTACTACTTTTCTCACTATCAGCATCCGTAGCATCAACGGGAATTTCTCCATTTTCACCAACTTTGGTTTTCTTGTCACTCTTCCTAAATTTATCGTACCTAAAACAGAAAGAGGGCAGTGTTACTATCGAAAGCTTTTAATTATAAATGGTTCCAGTCATGTAACTTCTGTGGGCACACTCGTGTGCTGTGGGTCACTCGCTTTTTGTGCACTCACATTACTAGATTACTTCAGTGAACGATAGACAGCAAGGTTGGTGATCGACAGCGGCGCAGCGAGTCGCGCGAAATAAAAAAGAATTACGACACATTTTACACCCTTAAAAATGAGTAAAAAATTAATAAACGTGAATTTAGATTTGGAAAAAACCCGCTTTCTGGTTGATTCACGCTTTACCAGACGCCCTAAATGATAATAAGAAAATAACAAACTTCTAAAGTACATACCTTCCAAGGTCCTCTTCATCATCACTGCCTTCATTGCCTTGGGGGTCTACTTCTCGGAGCAACTCTCCAATGTCCTTATCAACATCTGCCCACAATTTATCTTCACTCCCTGAAACATAATATTTTGATAAATTTTAACTTGCTTGTGACGTCAGAAATTCCCACGCCTTAAATTTTCAATGATTTAACAAAAGGAAAATACGTCGTGTCTAGTGTCTACTAAATTTAAAAACTTTAACCGACGACGGTCTAATTAGATTCTAATTGTTATCCCGATTCTCGACTATACGTCACTATAAGAAGCCGAAAAAAAAATTACTCAGTAAAATATTTTAAGGGGACCCCGCATACGTTACATTATAGCAGGGGAGTCCAATAAGGGATTTTTGCAGTGACTCGAGCGTGTCATATTATTATAAGTAAGAATCCTTGCACCATTTAATGTACGAGGTGCATTCAATAAGTACCTAGCCTCATCGCCAGAGGGCGCTGTAGTTTCAAAAGAGTTTTACCACAGTGTAGCACATTCTTTTTTAATTCTTTTTTCAAATTTTTATTCCAATCCCTTCATTTGTTTTAATTTGACAACTTATGGAAGTGAACGTATCGATCGGTTTTACAAAAATGGAAAAAGAGCAATATCGTTCGGTGATTCGATTCCTATTTTTGGAAGGGAAAACGCGCATCGAAATCAAAGAGCGCTTGGATGCTGTGTACGGTAACTCTTCGCCATCGATGGCCACCGTCAAGAATTGGTTCAACGAGTTTGCACGTGGCGTACGTCGGTTTTTGATGAACCACGTCCAGGTGCACCGAAAACAGCTGCTACGGAGGAAAACATTAAAAAAATCCATGATTTCGTATTGGCAGATCGCCGATTGAAGGTTCGGGAGCTAGCTGAGACTGTAGGCATTTCAGAAGGAACAGTGCATCATATTCTTCACGAGGAACTCGGCATGAGAAAGCTGTCGGCGCGATGGGTGCCGCGTTTACCGTTACCGTGAGACCACATCGGAGACGACTTTGGCGCTGTTTAAGCGGAATCCAGCGGAGTTTTTGCGTCGTTTTGTGACCGTCGATGAAACCTGGATCCACTGGTACACACCAGAGACCAAGGAGCAATCAAAACAATGGATCCAGACTGGGGAACGTGCTCCAAAGAAGGCGAAAACTGTAAAATCGGCCGGAAAAGTTATGGCCACCGTTTTCTGGGATTCACAAGGTGTGATCTACATCGATTACCTCGAGAAGGGTAAAACAATTACAGGGCTTTACTATGCCGATTTATTGGGCCGATTCGACGCCGAATTAAAGAAAAAACGACCCCATCTGGCGAAGAAAAAAGTGCTGTTTCACCACGACAACGCACCGGTTCACACGTCTGCCGTTGCCATGGCCAAATTGGTCGAATTACGCTACGAATTGCTGCCCCATCCACCGTATTCTCCAGATTTGGCCCCTTGTGACTTCTTTCTGTTTCCTAATCTGAAAAAATCACTCGCCGGGAATAGATATGGATCGAATGAGGTCATCGCCGCCACGGAGGCCTATTTTGCAGAGTTTGACAAAAACTATTTTTCGGACGGGTTAAAAAAGTTGGAGCATCGCTGGGCTAAGTGTATCGAACTAAAAGGAGACTATGTTGAAAAATAAATTGCCACTTTTCCAAAATTTTCGTTTACTTTTTGTAGGTTAAGTATTTATTGAATGACCCTCGTACCTGTACCAAGTATCAGCCCTTCATAATGGTGGGGTGTGTTGGGGGGGAACCCGTCAGATTAGTAAAAAAAATCGATCTGCAGAAATAATCGAGTTCGTCAGATTAAGAACAGGTAGTTTAATTACGTTCAGAAGAGTGTTTATCTAAATAATCTGACAATTTGTGCGTGGCAGGACTGACCTCTGAACTTGGCACCATTTAGATTTCACTTCTTTTGTCGTTGAAGTTAAAAACCAAGGCATAAATCATATTTGAAGTTGGCTCTCATTTAACATTTATGTTTTTGATGAAATTTTAATGATTCTGCAATGCTGTATATTTTATTTTATACAATTTTGATACGTGAATGCAGCTATCTTGTTCATAAATTTCCTTTAAAATGCTCAGAATAGCGATATTACTCCATATAATTGTCAGATTATTATTCAGGAGGACTATGATATCAACTTGAACCTCCTGCATAAAAAAAATTAAAAAAAAAAAAATGTAACCGCCTTCAAAAACAACCACAAAAAAGGGTAAAATAACCTTCAAAACTTTTCTTTCGGAAGTCGGTGACTTGTTTTTATTAATTTCATTGTCTTTTTGCCACCGACTTCCGAAAGAAAAGTTTTGAAGGTTATTTTAGCCTTTTTTGTGGTTGTTTTTGAAAACGGTTACATTTTTTTTTTGAAAAAGTTTTTATTTTACTCTTTTTAGTTTAAGTATTCAACCACAATTCTTGTCAAATACGAGTACATCATTTTCTTACATGAGCACTAGATTTTGTAATCCGTAACACCGGTAATAACATCGTTAAAATCTCTTACATTAATAATTCCCTATCTCAAAAACTACTGAACTGATTTTCATAAAACTTGCAGTATTCCCTAAGTTGAACGATACATAGTACAACAAAAAAAGAATTACTTAAATCGGACTTGTAGTTCCGGAGATATGCGAACACAAACATAATTTACTAAATCAGTCGATGCCGAGTCCTTACTAGAGGAGTTGTACCTGCCATCATCATCAGCTCAGCTACATGAGATGATGATTACCATACGCATTTACGCAAATACTTAAATTACTTCATAAAATTTGCGAAAAACGATGTGTAGGCCTATAAAATTTGAGGGTTGCCCTCGATTTCTCCAGGATCCAATCATCAGATCCTGACATGGTGACAATGGGACCACTCCTAAAATGTCTCCTTTCGAACAAAAAAAAAAAGAATTTTGAAAATCGGTCCACAATTGGCGGAGTAATCGCGTAACAAACACACAAAAAAAAAAAACATACCGTCGAATTGATAACCTCCTTCTTTTTGAAGTCGGTTAAAAAGTGGACGCGCTCGTTTATCTCGATATCATAACTTTTTTTTTACAGATACAAATATTAGTTTTATTACTTTGTGCCACATCCAAATCGTCAGACATTTTAATACGACACTTTTTAGGGTTTCCTGTACATACACTTTGAATATCTGACGCACTCGAGTAACTTTTTTTTTGGATTTTCAACCGCTTGTCATGGATAGCCCCCTCGAGTTAATCGTCAGGTTAATATTATTAGTTATCAGAAATATAAAGCGCGTTTATACTGTAAATGACTGACGCGCTCGAGTACTTCTGTACAACTGTTTTTTTTTTTTTACAGTTTTAAAACTGATTACACGCTCTCCTCCCACTAAAATAGAAAACTTGTCATAAACTTATTTCTTTTTAGAACATAATCTTTCAAATCCAGTAGGTCAGTATGACGCTCGAGTAACTGCAAATTTAGCATCCTCGCCTCCCCTACTATCACACGCGAATGCTCGCGAGTAAGTGAGGTGGTACTGTAATGCTCAAAATCGAATCTGTAATGTTATATTAGAAACGAATGCTCCTGGTGGGGGAGTAACTTTACACGGAACACTTTTCGTTTTAAATAAAGGTACAGTCGACAAAGTTGAATCATGACCCTCCTATAAGCTTATTTTCTTACAGACTTTCAAATACAATTAGGTCCACATTTGCGTAAATATACATATCCATGGTAACGACTTTGATCTTTGTCAATTTGAAGGATTCAAACGATTTATTGTCAAAATGGTTCATGATTCAATTTTGTCGATTGTACATTCTAAGTTCTTGCGGGTTTTGCTATATCAATATTATGAAAAACATAGACACCAAGAATTGTATTAGTGAAATAATGGGTCGACCTGCAGTAGGGTGTATTAAAAATCATGGCTAACAGAATATTAACATATTTTTTTTATGTAGCTCATGCACAGACATTATAAATAGCGTCATTTATGTCCTGTCCAAAAAACACTTTCTTATGGACCTACCATGCGCACAAGCTTCACCACAGTTCTGCCTGCGCAAGACGGTTTGTACACACGGCTACACATCAAGCTATGCAAAACTAATATAAGCTAACCGTTCAATGTGCGGAAATATCATATAGAGTCCAAGACAAACAGGTTTTGTATAGCTTGATGTATAGCCGTATGTACACGGAACATCGTGCTTGCGGTTGGTAAACTGTATCACGATTCACGCGCCAACTCCACAGTGTGGCCTGAGCGTACTTGCCTGTGTGTGTGATTGGGCGTTCAGTGTTCTAGCCGAGAGTAGATTTAAGGTAAGCGTCCACAGGTCCGTATCGCACGTATCGTACGTAACAGATTTTAGTTTGCCTCGTATTAAAACTCATACAACAACGTCATACAAAATGCCGATCAGTCGACGCGGCTCGCAGGCTTATTGAACCATTTGTTTTTTAAGCTATTGCATAGCTTCTATCGCGGGCCTTGAGCGCGGGGACCGAATCCAGAAATTCCGTAACGAAAAAACCTCACGCTCATTTAATTTAATTAAATTATTAATTTTTTTAAATTAATTATTAAAATTAATTAATTACTAATTTATTAATATAATAATAATAATAATTAAAGAAAATAAAAAAAAACTGGCAACACCCAACGTTAGCTACGTATCAAAAATTTTCCTCCACCGTTTTATTTATTTTCATACCGTAATAGAACCGTTTTAATATTAAACGAATACAAAGATTTTACAATTAACCCAAATAATAGTGAAAACCATAAAAATCCAGCAATATGAAACACTTCAAGAAGAAAAAATGTTTATGACAGACATGACACATCATGTCAATAAACAAAATGAAAATATTTTATGAAAACTTGGATGGAGGAAAAACAAGTTTTGGTTGATGATTACTAGAGCCAGAAGACGCGCACGCCTACCACCCCCGGAGTCGTCGCTCAGTTCCGCCTCGCCGCCGCCGGACACCGGATCAACTACGTCACCGGCAGCGGCAGTTGCGTCGAGCTCGAGCGACAAATATTTCTCCCCGCCGACGTCGCCAACACCTGTACGTCGGCAGGGGAGAGGCCGGCCACCGCGGAGCGCGGACTTAGGGGCCAACCGGCCCCGAGCCGGGTCCCCGCTGCCGGTGGTTGTGTGCAGCGCATGCGATGGACTCAGTCCATAAATGAAAATGTCATGCGCGCATACTACGGGTCTACAGAGGGGGGAACTAACCTCACTGCGTACCGTGTTAGGATGCTGTCTCTGTTCCAGGTACTTGAACCAACCCTAAACGTCTCGGCCCAACGACTTTCGGATCAGGTGCGGGTCATCCAACGTAATCACATGTTGGACGACACCGCACTTGATAGGCTGCGCTCAGAGGTACTAAGCAACCGTACCATCTTATCTCCGCCACCACCAACGGCGCCGGCGCCCGTGTCTGTACACAGAGTCCCGCCGCGCTCTGTTATTTCTTCTGTTGTGGAGGAGGATGATGCGGTTGCCACAGTAAGTAGCCAGTGCAACGAACGAGTGAGGAGCGCACTGGAGGATGCGCTTTGTGAGTACCGCTCAACTCCCATTATGCTTAGACCCCGATTACCACGGCTACCCATGCACAAAAAAAATATAGGGCGCTGGTGAGTGCCTTGAACTCGCTGCTTAAGAATCAGTTCGAGAGCAGCGAGGATCTTGCCGATACACATTCGATCCTGTTTTGCGGGGCTATTGCAGCATGTCGATTAGCTAATGTCAAGTTTCCGGACAGTGACGCAACTAATCGACCAAAACAAGCTGTACCGGCCTGGCAATGCAGGATTGAGCGTCGTATCGGCGAGGCCAGGGTACTCATCGGCAAACTATATTGCTTCAGGGAGGGAAATACACGACCACGTGTGATGCGCTTTGTGAGACGGGCCGAGAATGCCCGTCTGGGACTGACATCGGTCCTCAAGATTACATGTCCCGTGTCACAGAGCGCATCGACTTCCTGAAGCAAAAAGTTTGTGCATGGGCAAGCCGTATTCGGCGGTATAAACGACGGGTTGATCGTTACTCACAGAATCGCATGTTCCGGAGCGATGAGAGGTGGGTATATAGAGCTTGGGAGCGACCTGAACAAAGCGTGGCTGACCTGTGCCGTCCGGATGACAGCACCACGAGTACATTCTGGCGCAGCATTTGGTCGGTACCGGTCAGTCATGCTGAGGCTGACTGGATGCGTGATGTCGAGCGAGTATGTGAAACTATTCCAGAAATGGAAAAAGTTGTTATAACGCCACTAGATATAGCTAAAGCGGTCCGTCCGTTACCCAATTGGAAATCTCCGGGGCCGGACGGACTGCATAACTTTTGGCTTAAATGGCTTACTAGTTCACATACTTGCCTGGCATCTCAATTCCAGTCATCCTTAGAGTCTGGGTCGCTACCCCAGTTTCTAACAACTGGTGTTACCCACCTGCTCCATAAATCAGGTAGTACCATGGAACCCAAGAACTATAGACCGATCACTTGTTTGTCGACGGTCTATAAACTTCTTACGTCCATTTTGAGAGTGAAAATTAATACACATATTGAAAGTAACTCCATTATGTCTGCCTCTCAAAATGGATGTAGGAACGGGTCCCGTGGTACTAAGGAGCTGCTCCTCATTGACATGGCCATTAGCCAACAGGTTCGTCGATCTCGCAGGGATCTGTCCACATGCTGGATAGATTATAAGAAGGCCTACGACTCGGTGCCACATACATGGCTCATGAGGGTGCTGGAGTTGTACAAGATAAATGCAACTCTACGCGCCTTCCTTGAGTCATGTATGGGGCAATGGAGAACGGTCCTTCGCTATCCAGGGTGTCGATGGATCCAGGCGAACGATGAACCTGTATGGATCAAGCGGGGAATATTCCAGGGCGACAGTTTGAGTCCACTTTGGTTCTGCTTAGCCCTGAATCCTCTAAGCACATTGCTGGAGGACTCAGGTCTGGGCTATCGGTTGAGGAGAGGCGGTCAGGTCATATCTCACCTTCTATATATGGATGATCTGAAACTCTTTGCCCCCAGCAAATTGCAACTGATGGAGCTACTAAAGGTAACTGAAACTTTTAGTAGCGCCATCAGGATGGAATTTGGTGTGGACAAATGTGCAGTGATGCATGTAAAGCGAGGGAGATTATGGAATCTGAAGGGATTCAACTTTCAGATTCCATACACCTTAGATCACTCTCCTCATCCGAGACCTACAAGTATTTGGGTATGTCGGAAGCGTTAGGCATTACTGTACCGGACGTGAAACAATCGTTGAGGGAGCGCTTCTTTGGACGCCTGAAAAAGGTTTTAAATAGCCTTCTTTCAGGCGGAAACAAGGTGCGCGCCTTCAATGGTTGGGTCGTGCAGGTGTTAATGTACTCTTTCGGCATACTCAAATGGACTCAAACTGAACTCGACGCCTTGGATAGACGAGTCCGTACGCTGTTGACCGCAAACCGGATGCATCACCCACGATCATCAGTGATGAGACTGTACATCCCGCGGAAGTGCGGGGGTCGAGGCTTTTTAAATGCTAAGACCCTCCACAACCGCGAGGTGTGCAGTCTCAGAGAATATTTTCTGAAAATGGAAGTGGGTATGCACCGAGATGTGGTCACAGTGGACAAGGGACTCACCCCGCTGTCCATGGCTAAAGAGAACTGGCACAAACCTGTGGTACTCAGTACTGAAGACCGCAGGGAAGTATGGCAAAGCAAGGAGCTACACGGACGCTTCTACCGGGCTCTTCATGGGCCCGATATAGATTTTCTGGCGTCCATGTCCTGGCTACGGTTCGGTGACCTCTTCGGGAAACTGAAGGTTTTGTCTGTGCGATTATGGACGAAGTTATCTTGACGAACAACTACCGGAGACATATTATAAAGGATGAGACGATTGACGTGTGTCGGGCATGCCATCGTCCAGGTGAATCCATCCGACATATTATCTCTGGTTGTTCTCGTCTTGCTAACGGCGAGTACTTGCACAGGCACAACCTAGTAGCCAGAATCATCCACCAGCAACTTGCGTTGAAATACAAACTTGTGGAATCTGAGGTACCGTATTACAGGCATGTGCCCGACCCAGTTCTCGAGAAAGACCATGTCACGTTGTACTGGGATCTGCCTATCATTACTGACAGGACTATTGTCGCCAATAAGCCTGACATAGTAGTGATAGACAGATCAGCGCGCCGCGCAATGATAATCGATGTTACCATCCCGCATGACGAGAACCTCGTGAAGGCAGAGAAAGATAAACAAATCAAATATCTCGATCTGGCACGCGAGGTTGTCGACATCATGTTATAATAATATACTTCGCCAGGTATGGCACTCCGAAACACAGTGGTCACGTGGGTGACACAAGCCTACGTCATCATCGCTATCTGCTGGTTCTCAAACTTTACAGTTTGGGGAAATTTAACCTAGTAAAACATTGACCTAATTATTACATTACGGCTAACTATTGCACGTGGCTTCCATCCCCTACCTCAGCGTAGTAGATTTTCAGTGACAAAAAGCATTATTTATCCATCCTAGGATAAAAGATAACAAAGAAACTTTTCGACGTTCACAAATAAAAATGTTTGAGTGCCGCTGGTGACACAGTCACTGAGCGAGACAAGCATACGCATAAAACAAGGATAGCGATACACGACAAAATGGCGGCATGACAATGACACAGCCCGGTCCTGTGTTACCAGTAGTGTGTGGTTATAACTCCCTAAGCGCTCAACGACGCCATATCCATACTTCAGTTGAAAATGAAGATCCAGCTAAAGTCTGGAAATTTCTGAAATCCATGGGAGTTCGAAAATCACGCCCAGAAACTATTCCAAAAAATTTAGATATTGATCTACTGAATCAACACTTCTCATCTTCGTCCCACTGCAATGGGACCATAAAAGCAGCTACAATTAACTATCTTTCAAACCTTCCAACTCCGGATCACCCCCCATTTATTTTTAGTCAATTCACTGATTGTGATGTTAAGAAGAGCGTAATGTCAATTACGTCTAACGCTGTTGGTGGTGATTGTGTCAGTCGGAAAATGATACTCCCTGTTCTCGATGAAATTCTTCCTATCTTATGCCATATCCTGAACTACTCTATATCCTCTGGTGTCTTTCCTTCAATGTGGAAAGATGCTAAAATCGTACCTTTACCGAAAAAATCCAATCCCACTTCCTTCTCAGAATACCGTCCTATCTCCATCCTGCCTTTCCTTTCCAAAGTCCTAGAACGCCTTGTCCACAATCAGCTCAGTGTTTTTCTTTGTAAAAACAGTCTGCTCAATCCGGTTTTCGACCTGGTCACAGCACCACCACAGCATTAACTAATGTTACGGATGACATAAGGCTGGGTATGGAGAGAGGCAATCTGACTGTGCTTTGCTTACTAGATTTTAGTAATACATTCAATACCGTCGATTTCGATATCCTGCTCGCCGCGCTTCGCTCGCTTAACATATCTCCAACAGCGATTGACTGGTTTCATAGTTACCTGTATGGCCGCCGGCAACGTATTTGCATAGAAGAGTCGAGCTCTTCTTGGTGTTATACTTCTGCCGGTGTACCTCAGGGTGGCGTTTTATCTCCTTTACTCTTCTCAACTTTTATTAATTCAATCTCTTCGAAACTTCATTCTTCCTACCACCTTTATGCTGATGATTTGCAAATTTATAAGCAAGCTACTCCATCAGAACTTGCTGATGCTATCAATATTATAAACAAGGATTTGGCTTCGATTTGTGAGTGGAGTGACGCGCACGGGTTGTTGGTAAACCCGTTGAAGACTCAGGTCATTGTTGTTGGCAGCTCGAGGATGATCTCCAAAATAAACTGGTTGCAGCTACCACAAATTCAATTCAACGGGACTGCGATACCCTTAAGCAAGAAGGTGAAAAATCTCGGGGTTTGGATTGACGAACATCTTTCTTGGGGTCCTCAGCTGCAAGAAGTAAGTCGCAAAATTTTTGCATCTGCTAAGTCCTTGAGACGATTACGGAACTTTCTTCCAACCGCCACTAAAACTGCACTTGCGCAATCCCTCCTACTACCCATCCTTGACTATGCTGATGTCAGTTATCTTGATCTTACTGAGGCACAACTTGATAAACTTGAGCGACTTCAAAACTTTTGCATAAGATTCATATTTGGCCTGCGCAAATATGATCACATTTCTGAATTTCGTGTAAAACTCAAGTGGCTTCCTATACGTCTTCGCCGGAATTCTCATATCTTGTTTCAGCTCTACAGTATTCTGTTCAATCCTAAAACCCCCTCTTATCTTAAAGAACGTTTCAAGTTCCTTCATGACACACATAATAGATATCTGAGGTCATCGGAAAATCTGAAACTGGAAATGCCAATGCATTCTAGCCGTTTTTACGACAAATCTTTTACCGTCGAAGCAGTACGTCTATGGAATGCCTTGCCCCTGTCAGTAAGGCGCGCTCAAAGCTTGTCCACTTTTAAAAATCTGGTCAAAAACCACTACCTTTCCTCTTGAACGTGTGACTCGAACGTTTATTTGCGATGTTCCATAATTATTAATTTAATTATATATAATTATGAATATGTTTATACACTTCTCATCAAAAAAATCGAAACACTTTCGTTTTTATTGTTTTTGTCCTAATTTTTTACAAAAGAGAATTAATTCCATGAAAAAAAAAACATTACTGTGTAGCTGGCAGTTTGGTCATTACAGTAAGAAGAAAAAAATCAAAATTCGAAATAATTTCATTTGTTTATCCTATAAATGAAATTAATCACTGTTTTGAGACAAATGTGTATTTAGGGTTGGAGTACGTTTCTCGTTTAAAAACTAAAAATTAGCGCTTGTCTTTAAACTTTCTGTTTCTTATTTCATTTACTGTGACTTTGGGACGTCTGAAAAAACTTTTTTTTCTAAAACATATGGATACTTCGCCCGCAGAAGCCGCCCAAGTGGTGGCATTGCTGGATTCTGGACTTAGTCAGCGTGTTGTGGCTGCAAGATTGCATCTAAGCTTATCATCTGTTCATAGAGTCTACAAACGCTATCGGGAGACTGGTTCGTTCACGCGCCGTTCAGGATCTGGCAGGAATCGGGTCACTTCTGAGCGAGATGATCGATTTATTGTAACAACTTCTTTACGAAATCGACGCCTTAACGCTTTTCAACTGCAGCAGCAGCTTCGCGTTGTACGAAGAGTAGCTGTAAGTGACTCTACAATAAGAAGAAGGTTGAAGGAACGCGGATTGGCACCGCATAAGCCAGCGAATGGGCCGAAATTAACTGCAGACCATCGAAGAGCGCGCCTTAACTTTGCACGCGAGCACCTAACTTGGTCATACCTTCAGTGGAGCAAAGTACTGTTTTCTGATGAGTGTAAAATTATGCTGTATGGTAACGACGGAAGGGACAAGTTCTACAGAAGAGATGGAGAACGCTTTGCACAATGCTGCATTGAAGAAAAGGTCAGCTATGGTGGCGGTTCGTGGACGGTTTGGGGAGGAATCAGCGCCGACGGTAAGACAGAACTTGCCTTTGTGTCTGGGCCACGGCTGCCTGCACTAAACTCTCATCGGTACATCGAACAGTGTCTTGAACCTCATGTGATGCCCTATGCACATTTTATTGGCAACGACTTCATATTCATGCACGACAATGCTAGAGCTCACACCGCGGGCGTCGTACGAGATTATCTTACCGAAGTCGGTATCTCCATTATGGTATGGCCAGCAAGAAGCCCGGACATGAATCCCATTGAACATCTATGGGATGAATTAAAGAGACGAATTCGAGCAAGAGATCCAGCCCCAGAAACACTTAGCCAGCTGCAAAATGCAATCCAAGAGAAATGGGATAATATACCACAACATGTGATCGTGACTCTCATCCGATCGATGAAGAACCGTATGGAAGCAGTAATAAGAGCTCGCGGAGGGAATACAAGTTATTAAATAAACGTTTCTTACATTTTTTTTTCATTTACGCGTGTTGTTTTACCCATTTCCTTCATATTCCATACAGGGTAAAAATTACTCATTATACAAAATACGAAACCTATGAAGACTTAATTTGAATTTAGAACATTAACATTAGGATTTAAAAACCTCATACTACTCACTATTAAATGACATTTTACATTTATTCCTAAATATACACATTTTTCTGATAATCCTTATCAAATCATAAACTGCGAGGTGTTTCGATTTTTTTGATGAGAAGTGTATATTTTGTGTTTGTATGTGTATATTTTGTTTGTTGGTAAATTGTACACCGTAGACTACCTACAGTATTGTTTCTCCTTTATTTTTCTAATCCATCCAAAGGTTGTCTTGAAAAGATCGCTTTTAGCGATAAGACCGCCCATTGTGTCACCCTATTTATAAGATTGTCGATTGGATGTTTTCTGTAATTTTTATGGTGTACATAATAAAGAGTATTCTATTCTATTCTATTCTAAGCGCATTTATTACTTAAGCGAATACGATAAAACGCTGTAGTTTTATTTAACAATTCTGTTGGTATACGTATTGAATTGTTTCGTTTGCTATGCAAAATACAATTTAAATGTTTTATTTATTTTTTAAACAAAATAAAAGTTGAAAATGTTTCCTTATTTTCGTATTTTGTTGCAATTAAGTGGCAACTGGAAAGTGACGTCAACATGTGTCACTGCGGGAGTGTCAGACCTTGTTTTTTTAGACTATGGTCGACATGTGGAATGTGAGCTCGGCTATCATTGTGCCGATCGTCGTGACTGCCAATGGCCTGATGGCAAAGAGCCTCGACGAACACCTTTCGAGGCTCTCCTTAGGGGGTTGGATCAAGGGCCAGATTCAGAAGGCAATACTTCTTGATACGGCTCGTATTGTGAGGAGGTTCCTGTCTCTGGAACCCTAACCACCGGTAGCTTGGACCCTGCTCCCACACCGGCGGACTACTATTTTTATATTATTAAATGTTTTTTTTATACGTTTGTTTTTTAAAAATGTATTAATATGTATAGTAAATAAATAAACGTCATAATAATAATAATAAAACCATAATAATATTTTTTTTTTTAAAGAAATATTTAAAAATGTAACTTGAATTAATATCAAAGAAAAAGCAATACTGCATGAATAAAATAAATAAATAAAATTATAATTGCACAAGTTGATACAAAATGCTATGCAATAGCTTTACCGCGGCAGTCCCCGAGTGCCACACGTTTTTTTTTTTCTTCATACCTCTTCTACTGATAAACAAGCAATAACAACTTCGCTTTCCTCCTTTCTCACAAACACTTTCCGAACGTACGATCACTAAAAAAATCCAAAGGAAGGTGACTCGCGTCGGCAATCCGATCGCTGTCGATACAGAAATCCGTTTGATGCGATCCGTCCGATACGTACGATACCGACCTGTGGACGCTTACCTTAATCCGTTTGATGAACAGGAAAAATACAGGGTGTGAGAAGCAGACTAACGCTAATTATTATTCTGAGTATTTACTAACCAGATGCAGCGGAATTATCAGCACCATTATCTAGCTTTTTTTTGTTGTCTTCAGCAGTCTCTGCATTTTCGGATTTAATATCCGCAGCCTCAGCTGTAGTTTCTTTATCTTCTTCTAAAAATATATATATATATAATAAGAGTAAGGGCTCTCAACAATCTCATAAAGCAAATCTAAAATTGTGCATATTTTATGAGCCGAGAGGTTGACATTTTTGGATTGGTGTTAAGTGAGTGTATCTAAACAGTTGGCAATGTCGCAAATAGCTGCCAAATATTTACAAATTAATTTAGCAATTTTACTGGATGAAAATAATATAATTAAATATATTATGGCTGTCTAGTGCACAATTTTTTATAATAATGAATTGCAATTTTGAACCCTGGATTTGATGTTGTGACCGTTTCAGGTGTAATAAATTAATATTATTATTAAATTAAGTACAACAGAAGAAAAGTTGATCATTCTTGTGCAAGCTAATTAATGTCTTTGGTTTGCGTTGGGGTGTTGTTACAGGGTTTCAAACACCTACCCAAATATGCCAGCCAGCTCTCAGAATATTACGAAATTCCATAGGTACTAAACTATCAAACACCTGGTTTACCTTTTTGTTGATGTAACTGGCGATGAATTCTTTCAGCATGTTTACGTAGAGTGCGAGTGTCGCGGTGTTGTACGTAACGGCCCAAGTGAATACGGAGACGACAGTGACGGCGCAGCGCTTCGGCTTCTTCTGTGCCCCCTGACTCCACGCGGGGCAAGTACACACGGCATAACTCACACCACCAAACCTACAAAATAAGAGCCAAGGTAAGAGCAGAGAGCTTCTTCTGCCGTTATTTATATAAATATTGGTGTGTATAATTGTATAGACAATTTTAGTAACTTTTTTCTAGTAGCCTTAACATTTACCTTCGCAATTAAGTGATTTGTTCGTATGTATTTATATATATCTATTGGATTCAAAGATATTTGTATTTTATTGTATATACCTAGCTTAGTTCGGCCGATTAACAAAAATAAAATGGCCACCAATCACGAGGTGTTGGCTAGCTGAGTTGGATCAAACTTGCCTTGAATCTTTTTTAGTTCTGCTTACATACCTCCATCTTTTTAATATGTTCACTGCCAATATTTATTTCAACTTTAGGTTTTTTAGGCGAAGATTCGTCCTTCTTTTCACCTCCAGAGTCGTCATCTTCAACTTCTGTAAAAATTACGTAAATAAATAATAGGTACCTGAAACCATGATTAGTATTATGGAATGATATCATCATTTTACTTACCGTCAACATCGCCCACTGAGTCAAGAGTCATAAAGTTGTCCAAATCAACATCCATACCTTCGTCGCCGCTTGCTTCAGCCTTGGGGCTTATACGGCGCGCTGATTGGCTGGCCTTCCTCTGAATTATAAATACGTTAACGTAAAAATATTAAACTATACAACATGTAATACTTATTTATATTAAAAAAAGTTTGCAATCACTTTGAAACATCAAAATCTTTTTGTGATGGTAGATTATTTTTATTTCTTCTTTTTTCCAAAACACTATCATATAAGAACATAATATATGACGAACCAAGAACAAAAAAAAAATCGCCCGTTCTTCCCACTATGCTCAAAAGCTTCTTAGGCAATTAAAAAAAAAAACATGTTTATATACAGGGTGTTTCTTTAAAATGGGACAAAAGGGAGAAATCCGAATCCATAAGAGATACGGGAAAACTATCTTAGAAACCTTTATCTCTTTTTTGATATTGAAAATTTTGGCGTTTTTATTTTTTTGGTCGTGTGAGTTGTCCACAGAAATGAGTGTAATTGGCCAAAATTTTTTTAGAGCCGTTCGACTCTGTTTCATGTAAGGATCATTTCAATGTATCACAAGAAAAAAATCGGGACGGCGGAAGTTGGTTAAATTTTGCAAAATATTTTTTCATACAAATTGTTTGAACAAAAAAATTATCACTTTTTTTATGATGTTATTTGATTTAGTGTCTAATAAGGATCATTTCATTGTATGGGAAGGAAAATGTCTGGGCAACAGAAGTGGGTCAAAAGAACAGTAAAGTTTCTTCTAACAGCATAAAGTTTATCAGTAGTAGTCAGTATTTCATTAGATTTGACCCACTTCTGTTGCCCCATTAGTCTGATATCTAATATTAGAGGACAAGTAGATGTCCTCTAATATTAGATATCAGGCTAATTCAGATCAGTCCAGTGTTATAGAAGAAAACAATGGAATACGAAACGTCTTGTGAACTATTTTGTAGGTAAAATCTGCTTGATCTGCATTTGTCACTTTCGCACACAACCCGCTTGGCCAGGCGCTGATGGCAAAAGATGCTTCAAATAGGTATTTGAAGCATCTTTTGCCATCAGCGCCTACTAACTAGGTAGGTACCTAGTTTTCAAATTCCTCGGGACTACTGTCTGCTCTAAGTGCCTTTGCTACCACTCGAGTCAGACCGGAATAACAGCTTTTGATACAATTGGGCTCAGATTGTTTACAGACTGGAAAGGATACCGTTTGTTCTGGTGTTGCTTTCCCGTGGGATTATTTCGACATCCGAAATAATTTCACGGGAGTAAGGTTGGATGAGAAGAAGGGGGGATTAAGCCAAGACATTGAGATTTTTTTTTGCCCCAAATACCTAAGGTGTTCGTGGCATCTCGAAACCTTAAGAGATGCCTCAAGGACCTCGTCTTATGTGGATCGAAGCTAACCTTAAGGTGTTCCAGGGAACATATATGATGTTCGTAGATCATAGGCGAACGGAAGGTAAGCCGACATATCTGACAGAACGGCATCAGGAAGCGCTTCATGGCGCGGTGCGTGTCGGTGAGGTTGTGCGCGTGGCGCGTGGTGCGGTGGTTGAGGCGGCACACGGGGCAGAAGGTCGTGCGCGCCGCCAGCTGCGCGCCCGCCGCCGCCTCCAGCTCCCGCTGCGCGCCGCGCTGCGCCACGCGCATGCGCAGCAGCTGCGCCTTGTGGCGCCGCGCCACGCCGCTCATGGCCGCGCGGTGCTTGCTGGACACCAGGTGCTTTACGTACGCCTGGGGAGGAAATGTCACATTAAAGGAATTGCATAGAGGTAGCGAAAGTTTCATCAAATATGAATCGCAACGAAGGCAATAAAAGACTGGAAGGTAACAAAAAAAAAAGAAAAGGCTAGATAAACCCCTCCTTTTTGAAGCAGTCTGTTTACTAACCGCAAAAGTGGCACATTTTTCCTTGCAGTGCACGCAGGATAGATGCACATAGGGACGCGGGCGTGGCGGTGCAGCGTCCGAAGTGGCATCTGGTTCTTTGTCCGTATCTTCGCCGCCCTCCACTTGCTCGCCATCTGACACTTCAGGCTCGACCTATGAATTAAATATTTTGTACAATTAACTATATTAGATCTTGACCATGAAAATAGAACAAATGAAACAAAACTTAATCGAACTCATCTCACTAGTTCCACCGTAGTTGTATCATGGAACAAGCTTGAATGTTTTTCCGTAGTTCCATAGTTATCTTAGTTGAAGAAGTGAAAAGAAAACATGACCCTGGTATCCCGAAAGCAAGAGTGCGCAGAGTATTTACGTTAGTGGAAGTAGTCTTCCATAACGTGGTCAGTGAGATTTGACATTTCGAAGACCTCACGCTACTCCAGTCCAGCGCCTCTAACGGCGAATTTTCAAGTAAGTGTAGTAGGTTCTTACGAGTAAGGAGCCTTACTGGAATGATTCCATCCTCCAACTTGTTTTATTTTGCTAATCAACACTCTTTCTTGCCTACATACGGTAGTTTGGCCACGAATTAGTAGTACAAACGGGGGCCTGTTTGTATTGCTATTGAATAAACGTAACTTACCTTTGGAGATTTGATTTTGCTCTCTTTTTTTTCTTCAGGAGCTTCTTCCTTATCTTCAGTGTCCCAATCCTCTTCTGTTGACGATGCATCCTCTTCCTTAGACTTGACAGAGCTGCTTGTTGATAAAAATAATTAGTATACATAGTAATTCTCAAGCTATACTCAAATTACAGAAGATGTATTACCAACGTAAAACGAATTCTTCATTATGAAATTAAATAATATCCAACTGTATTTTCTACTTTTATTACAACAGCCGTTGTACAATCTTACTGACTCTCATTTCTTGGAGCATCTCTGTTTAATAGACCAGTGTTAATATCAATATCGGCTCACCACCAGCTATTTTACCATTTTAAATTTCTATTGTGGTGTTGATTATGGTCTCATTTCTGGTACTCTCGTTGTTTTATGAAAAATATAACTAAATGTAAGCAATGTGTACATACTCAATGTATCGAATTACCTTCGGCCCTTGAGAGATCGAAACGCACGGGTGTAACCGAGCGATCTTTCGGTGTATCGCCTAGAGGTAAATGTACCGCGAGAGCGCGGTGCGCCTCGGAAGGAGGCCCGCGTGCGCATGGTGCGGCCACGGAAGGATCGGCGCACAGCGCGCGGCCGCGTCGCGGGCCTGACCACCTCTCGCGGCGGGCCCATTCCGCTCGGCTTGCGGTAGCTCTCTCGGTTTGGCGAGCGCCTCCGATCTTCGCCACCGAACGATCTTCTTTCGCTGCTGTAACTCTCTTGTCGAGCGCCATATGATCCGTAATGGCCGCCTCCATCATGGCTACGTCTATCGCTCGAGGAGCCCTGTACATAACTCTCTTTGGTTCTTTCGACATGTTTAACATATTAAATAGAATAAAGTGTTTAATGATGACGGAAATGGTGTTATTCCTCTTCTCTAGCCCTCGCCAAAGTGTAAACACCAATTAATTCCTTTTTACAAGGTATTGCCAGAGTCCAATGCGATAGAATCTTTTTATCAGATTCACCATCTCACTTTCACAATTTTTAAACATTTCTTTCCTTTCTCATTGTTATCGCCTAATGCCCAGGCACATGAATACAAAACAATGTCACATCCATCACACATGCTCACATTGATACAGTAACAGAGGAATAGGGTGTTCCATGTCTAAATTAAATAAAGTCTGGAAGGTTAAGAATTCTAACTATTCATTAGTTCTTGTATTATAGCATTATCATACTCATACTTGTTTGAGCTTTGAATACTTCAAAATGATCAATATCCTTGTCAAATTCTTGAATAGTTCACGCCTGTATGCATCTCTATAGTATCAGCTTATGTAAATCATGGCTTACCAAAGATTTGTGTATCAAATCCAACAAATGTATTTACCACAACAATATTTCTGGTTTCCTCTATATTCAAGATAACTCACATAGCTATATAAATCACTAACTTCGCCAAAATTTTTCTTAGTTCCTCAAATTTGATTTCCTTATGGAAGATTTTTCATATAGCTATATTTTACAAATCAAAATTCTGTGATATTTGTAGGCGCATGTCGTTAATTAACAGTATGTTTTAGTAAGTCTTACTGTACAACTGTTGTGACGGCCATTACTTTCATTTCAATTTTCATGTTTTCGATGATTTTTTGTAACTATACAGTACTAAAGACAATGTCCATCACTCGAAATGTTACCAATGAAAATTGCTGTTAATCGGTTTTTAGACATTCAATTTATTCAGAAGAGGTCGATTTTGTACGTAAAATTCAAAATGACAGTAAGCCATAATCCAATATGACCTCCTCAAAGCATCGACTGTTTCGACAAACCCATCGCACGCTATACAAAAGTGGGCTTGTGGGATACTGTCCCCATTCCCAACAAAGTACTGTCTTCAGCATATCCTTACTTTCATATCTCTAAGTTAAGCCCTGGCCTGTCAAATGGTCTATATGGAAAAATCCATTTGGCCCAAAATTTATAAAGGCTACTCTTCCAGAGAAATTAACCTTAAAAAGTTATTTTGTAAATTCTTGCGTCAGCTGAACTTGGTGTGTTGGCCCCGAGCCTTGTAGGAATTTCCAGTAGCGTGTGTACAATACAATTGTAATTCGTGTGCCCACGGTTTCAATGCATATTATACATCTTTTGTTAGTACACTTTCTGGTTTAAATCGACGTCACGGTCTATTTGATAATAAACGGAGCGCGGCCCAAAACATAACAGAAGATGGTAACTTGCTTTCTGATAATCCCTCTGCCCTCTAAATTGTCAGTAGACTTACCTGGCAGCCCAACACGCAGTCTACTCATTTAAGAGGTGAGAGGAGCTCTTTGAACAGGAATTGTCATTTTTTATACTGGAGATTCAAACATTTTTGAGTTAATTTGCAAATAAGAAAATAAATCTTGCATTTTGCTAACTTTTTCTGCGCTGATTGCAGTAGCGTGAAGGTGGTAACATTCCGAGTGACGTACGGTCTATCTATATAGTGTTTGTAGAACTCATCATAGTAGTCAGAACAATCTGTAATCACATTATACTGACCTCAATTCTCATCCGCTTTCTGTCTGGAGATCCTGAGCGACCGTAATCACGGTTGGAATAATTAGCAGAACTTTCCTAAAACAAAAATTGTCCTTAATACATTTTTTTGTTTAAATAAGGATCTGTTTTTTACTACCAAAGGTAATACTTCCAAATTCATGTTATCATTTCTGGTTTTATAACCAAAGGAAATACAGAGGATTAAAACCTCTAGGAACTCGGACAGACAACCAACAGCCACTCCTATTTTATCTTGGTAAGGTACTAAGTGTGAACTGGTAAGGTGTAGAGATGGGTAACTAGCCATCCGGCTAGTAAATCTATAATAACTCAAAGCATCCGCTTTGAGTTATTATAGATTTTAATCCATTAACAGCCATTAATAGCCATCCAATGGCTAATAACCCTGCTATTAATGTATTGTCAAAGAAATAAATGTTTTTTTTTTTAATCTGTGGGTGTGAATATAAATTGGGTGCGTGTGGTTGCACGTACGCAGTGTGATTCAATGTATTGCATTATTCTTTTTGGAACGAAGTTCCTTATCGCGCGTTGTGAAAAGGGGCTGGACGGAAAAAAATCTTACGAAAAGTTGTCACGACACTTTTATCCGACTGCGCGACGCAAAGGAGGGTAATGTGTTTATTACCATGGAATGGAATGGAATGGACTGGACTGGACTGGACCGGACCGGACCGGAACGGACCGGATTGGACCGGACCGGATTGGACCGGACCGGACTGGACTGGACCGGACCGGACCGGCCGGACCGGACCGGACCGGACTGGACTGGACCGGACCGGACCGGACTGGACTGGACCGGACCGGACCGGACTGGACTGGAGTAGAGTACTGTATACACTCAACAAAAATAATCGTCGCGATTATTTTTGTTGAGTGTATACAGTACTTGACTAAGGATGCAAGAGTGAGCGAAGTGAGCTCAGGACTTGTGGCACCCGGACTCGGAACCTTGCAAACAGAAATACGAGGCACGCGAAGCGGGCCACCTTGGTAGGTGGTAATCAGCAACTTGACTAAGAATGCAAGGAGTTCGGGACTTGGGGCACCCGGACTCGGACAGGTTAGGTTCGAAGTGTTAGGTTACATTAAACTTTGCAAACAGAAATAAGAGCCCTACGAAGCGGTGCTCCGTCGAGCTTCCTTGATAGGAGGTAATCAGCAACTATACTAAGGATGCGAGAAGGAACTAATTAAATTTTCGGAATTCTAATTAATCGGTATTTTTATAATCGGTTTTCATGTTTTTGATGTTTTGAAAAAGGAGATGGCTAAATGAGTGCCCCAGTCGTCTATAAGAATTTCATTTTAACTCGTAGTATTTGAAAATTCATTAATGAATTGTTTAATGTTTAATAATTTACTAAGACTTATATAAAATGTTAAACATAAAAAAGTATCTGAATTGCTTTTCGCTCATTTTTAACCGACTTCAAAAAAAGGAGCAGGTTCTGAATTCGTCGGAATCTTTTTTTTTTTTTTTTATGTATGGTCCCCGATTTCTCGAAGACGCCTGGACCGATTTCGAATTTTTTTCTTTTGTTTGAATGGGTATACTTTCCAATTGGTCCCATGATCACCAGATCAGGATCTGATGATGGGATCCTAGGGAAATCGAGGGCAACCTTCAAATTTTATAGGCACATAGTACCATTTTCATATATTTTCTAAAGCTGTTCAAGTATTTGCATCTGATAATCATCATCTCAGGTGGATGACCTGATGATGGAAGGTACAACTCCTAAACAGTAAGGAGTAGGCATCGATTGATTTACTTTGTGTTCGCATATCTCCGGAACTGCAAGTCCGATTTAAGTAATTCTTTTTTTGTTGTACAAGGTATCATTTAAATAAGAGAATAATGCAAGTTTCATCAAAATCGGTTCAGTAATTTTTGAGATATAGAATTTTATTAGCTTAATGTGTACATGAGTGATGTAAGTAGTGGTGCGAAGGATTACAAAATTCTAGTGCACATGTAAGAGAATAATGTTCTTGACAAGAATTCGGGTTGAATATTTAAACTAAAAAGAGTAAAATAAAAACTTTTTAAAAAAAAATGTAACCGCCTTCAAAAACAACTACAAAAAAGTGTAAAATAATCTACAAAATAACTTTTCTTTCGGAAGTCGGTGGCTAAAAAGACAATGAAAAGAAAAAAAACAAAGGCACCGACTTCCGAAAGAAAAGTTATTTTGTAGATTATTTTTACACTTTTTTGTGGTTGTTTTTGAAGGCGGTTACATTTTTTTTTTTATTGACATGATGACTTGGTCACGATGAAATAATGAAAACTAGGGAAGGGTAATAACGCTTTTCCAGATTGTTAAAATGAAACTGTATTTAATCGATTTTTACTAATGTGATTTAAAACGATTTGTTTTCTGAAATTAAGAATTGGCGTTGAAACAGTATTTGGCGGGTATCGATAGATTCAGAGTCGTTTCGTTGCTTTTTATTGTGTTTTCATGCGTTTTGATTCGGAAAATCGGATTGTTTTAAAGTGATTCGTCCACTAAACACAACTTTATTATTTTCGTTAAAAGCTTCGGAATGAGCTTCTTAGTTTAATCTTAGTTCATATTTTGTGCAGAATAATATTAACTGGACAGGTTCCGCCTGAACTGGAAGGAAGACGCCCAACATCGTGAAAGGTAGGAGTGGAAAGAGAATATTGCCCAGCACGCGTAGCATGGCGATTCTATCTCTATTCTACCAAGAAATGACAAAGTTATTTCATCGTTATTTCTACACAAATCGACTGTTTTTTTGCACAAATATGACACCATTCGTACACTATTGAAGATAAGAACGTTTATTTTCCATATTTTTTACATTACCATGCTTAAAACGCTAAAAATATTTCTACGTTCTGTCATTTTGCCTATTCTTGCGTCGACAAAACCCCTTTCTACGGCGCCATGCTACACCAGCTGGAGTGGGAGAGAAAAAAAAAACTGAAGTATGATCGATACTACTTTCTAACGATTTCAATCGATTCTTTTATCGCTTCTGTGACACTTTGAGTCCAATCCCATCTTTAAGAAAAAAACAAACGTCAGACGTCGTTTGAACGCTCTGCGCTCTGCTTATTAATATTGTTCGTTGTGATTCTTTCATTTTGCTTTTCCTTGACTCCCGCTTGTTTATTGGACTTCCTGCTTGCAAACCTACCGACCTCTCGCTTCTCGACTCGGACTTGACTTGTATACAGTGAATCATGCAATGCATAAACTGTGGTATATCCACGCGAAGACTGCGGCGTCATATACACTCGAGAGGAGCTCGTGGCTAAATAATTATAACCGCACAGGCCGATCTTTCAGCCAACATTGTCATCCTTGTTATGAACTGCTGCATTCAGGAGCAACTGGTGAAATTCGTTTATTCGGCTATTCAACGGAGTGCTTAACTGTGGTTGTTCTGTGAGAACATTGCAAGGCCATCGCCATGTAGTGGAAAGAAACAGTTCAAAGTTGCAGAAATTAACAACATCACACCCAGATTTCCATCATCACGTAATAAAATGACAATTTAACACAGTCCGTCACTTCGTATTCTTTCAGACTTTATTTATAAGAATCACAGAATAACGAATAAATATAGTATTTCCTATTTTTCTTGTTTCATTTCGAAATTGTTAAATGTATCCTTAGCTAATTAGAGGGTTCAACAACGAGTTCGGAAAGGATTAATCAATCACGACACAATACATGTTTACTTTTGACTTTACCGATATAACTAACATAATATTATGAATGTGGTTATCATTATTAGATAGATTAATTCTTCCAAACAGGTTTAGGTATACTGTATTCAACTATGTAAATCAAGTAAACGATATCGTTTGTTTATCATTACAACTACTTACCTACTTATATCGTCTGTGGAAACTGTCTTTATTTTAAGTTTAAGCACGTATCACATTATTTGGTAAGTAGTTTTAAGATGTTTAATTAATCTGAGTGGGTCACAAATGTGGTCATCAATAAATAAATACAATCGCAGATACATAAAAGTAAACGCCTAAGTAAAAGTTTATAGCAATATCAATATTTGCAATTTTTGTAGTACTTTTAATGGTAGGTGTTCACGTTTTTTTTATCATGATTATGAAGATATAACAAGTTTTAGAAACTTTTTTTATGTGAAATATTAATATTGAGCTATTCAGCGTTATACAGTGCTAGGTCCCATTTCTATAGCCGTCTGAATTTTTGCACATACTTGAACTTTCCATCTCCTTTAAGTCGGTCTTTTTGTTATTCGATCTATTCAAACATGGTATTTTGAGAAGTTTACGTTAGGAATATTGTTTTTTTTTATGAAAATAGGAATACTGATCAATTAGAGTTGGTATTAGGATTTTTGGACCATTCGGAATTATGAAAATCGGTATTTTGAAATTCATGTTAGCGTAGTGTACCCGTAAATAGCTGATTTTTTTTAAAGGGCCAGATTATTTTTAAATTGCACATTTATTTACTACAAAGACATATGATGTAAATTAAATCTAATCTGACAGGCCTAAGCCTGAAAGCCATGGGTTCAATCACTAAAAATATTAAAAAACATTAACAGCAGGGTTATCATCCATAATGGCTATTAACTGGCTACTAACTGCTATTAATCGATTAATAGCCAAATGATATTAACCGGATTATTATCATTGCCCATCTCTAGTAAGGTGTAAGGTAGTAAGTATGACTGGCCTGTTGGTCTAGTGGTTAGTGACCCTGACTGCTTTGCCGGAGGTCGTGGGTTCGATTCCCACCCAGGACAAATGTTTGTGTGATGAGCACGATCATTTGTTCTGTGTCTGGGTGTAATTTATCTATAATATGTATGCATTTAGAAATATATAAGTATGTTTATCAGTTGTCTAGTACCCATAACACAAGCTCTGCTCAGCTTGGGACTAGATGGCGTTGTGTGATAGTTGTGGAATATTATTATTATTATTATATTATGATAGTGTCCAGGGGCAGACCGAAAGTTTGTGGGGCCCTGGTCTAATACTACTTTGAGGGGCCCTGCCTATACATTTACTTAATTAATTAAATGCTATTATAGGATGAAATAATATTAAATAAGCAATGTTGTAATTTCTAGACCACAATGAGTAAATTTTTGCTAATGATGAACAAAATTGATGTGGCGTGTGTGTGGATGTGGATGCAGTGGTGTAGACTAGTGATGTTACGAATGTTCGATTCTTCACATTCGCGAATGCGGATGCGAACATTCAATTCCAATATTCGCGAATGCGAATACTTATTCAGTTTTTAAAATCAATCATGTTTGATAAAAACACTTTTAAATGATCGAACTTAATAACTTATTTTAAAATTTTGAATCTTGTAATTTATAACTTTTTTTACTTTCTGTCTGTCCGATGGAAAAATTATATTATACAGTATAAGAGTAGCTCTAAGAGTGTCAGTCAGTGAAAGAAAAGCAGAAAGAAACACGTTTATGGTAATTTTAATGATTGATGTTTGTGATTGATTTGATGAATGGCGAGATAAAGGCCGGCTGAATAAAATATGAATGGAGAGGAGGACAAAAGATCGGAATGATTGAAGTGTGTGGAATAGGGCATGTAACCGGGAAATCCCGGTACCGAAAATACCGGGAAATCCCGGGAATTTTTTAAGCAATCCGGTACCGGTTCTTCAACCCGTAGTCCCGGTACTTTCGATACTTTCGGTACTTTATTATTTTCTTTCTTGTTTTCAATATAAAGTAACGTATCATATCCAATAAACTATTCTTTTACAATATTGTTCATATAAAACATTTTATTTCAAAATAATGAGAATTTCATAAATAAAACTAATCAGCAATGTAAGTAAGGGGTCAGATATGATGAAACAAATAAAAAATCTACTCATAGATGTCAGTAGATTTTTGATTTCTTTCATTTATTGCATTACTTTCATAATAAAGTGAATAACTTTAATCATGCTCAGATTTTGTGTATTTTATAATTATTTGGTTTATTAATCTGTAAAAAGCTTTTACTTTTTTATCATATTTTAAAGGAAATAGCGCTTGTTACCCTCTTTTCTTCAGTTTTATATTTTTTTTCATCTCGAAAGAGCATTATACTATATTTGTTTAGCTGCTGTTTGTTTAATGATATTTATTTATAGTAGAAGGAACAAAGTCACTATGTGATGTTAGACTTATTGTAAATGTATGTTATAGGCTTATTCCTAATTCAAAATTTAGTAGGAATTTCCAAATATAGTCCTGATATATTTTAATTCTTATATTTAAAAGCTTTTTTATTTCAATATAAAAAATACATGTGGCACTCGGAAATTGCCGCGGTGAAGCTACCTTTTTTCCACCTCACATGCTCGGAAAGATTCTATTCCCCATTAAAAATTTGAGCGCAAAACTCCATTTTGCACGCTAGAGCGCAAAGTGTTGTTCAAAATTCTTGTAGTGAATTATTTCCTTCACAGGCAGGCGAGCCTCGGAGCCGCCCCCACAGCATTTCCTCGCTTAGTGAGGTGAAAAGTTGTGTGTTGCATTCGGCAGCAAAGTTTTTCTGCATCTCGTACCTTTAAAAATTTCGCTACCCTCAGTCAATCCAAGTACTCGCGCCAAAAATCAACTTTGCAGCCTTGCATAACAAATTACTATTTTATTTTAAAAGAAAATGAAATGTTTGTGATGCACTACTGTAAATATAGAACTTCTTTGTTGCAGGAGAATTTTATAAGCAGGTTTCATTGTGAAAACACCTTTTGTAGTTAGTCGTCTAGAATCAGTAAGATAAAGCAAATTGTTTTTATGACGGATATTTTTATGATTGCCGAAGTCTCCCGAACTGAAAAGACGTTATACGATGCGTGGTGTTAGGTATTTTCGTTATGTTTTTGTTGGGAATGTCTTGATTTGGTCGCCGCGAACAGAGCCCGCGATGAAAGCTATGCAACAGCTTAAAAAAGCATTTAAATTCGGTTCCTTGAGATTGTGTTCCGATGATTATTGTCAATTACAGATTTACGAATAAAAAAATGTTTTATGAACTACACCATCCCACCCACATTTGTAATGAGTTCATTTTTCAACCGATTTCGATAATTACATACGTCATGTAGTTAGTGTGCACGCTCGTGCCTTTCATACAATAAGTTAATAGCGACATTTGTACGTGAGTACCGAAAGTACCGAATTTCCCGGGAAATCCCGGTTCCATGTCCAGTACCGAAACTTCGGTACCGGCTTTTAAAAAGAACCAGTTCTTGCAAGCCCTAGTGTGGAAGAAGGCCTTCCAAATATTGGTATTTTTTCACTCGTTCGTATTCGCACAATATCCGCGGATGCGAATGTCTAAAAATCTGCGAATATATGCGGATGCGAATGTGAATATTCGCAACATCTCTAGTGTAGACGCAGTGGACGGGCTGCAGCATAAAAAGGCCCTTAGGTAGAACTGTACCTGACAGTGTCCACAATTGATTGTATTTCTTCATTTTTAATTTATGGAAAACAAGTCCAACATTTGTTGTAAAAAATTAATATGACATCTTCTCAATCATTAAAATGCACCCTTAAATTATTGAGATTTCAATGTAATTTTCATATTTTTCACATACTTACAGATCTGTATGTTTTTTTATAGGAGTCTTCCATCCTGTCACGACTGGAATTGTAACGACTTGCACTGCTACCAGGGTATCGTGACTCATTATTATATGAGGAGTAACCTCCACCACGTCCTCCTCGACTATCATAGGAACCTCGGCTGCTACTTCCCCTGTATGAACCTCTATAGCCACTCCCTCTGCCACCACTATAGCTGCCCCTACCTCCGTAGCCTCTTCCTCGAGATGACATCTACAACATAAAAATATTTACTGAGTAACCTACGTCATCCAAAGGATTACGTAAAAGAAAGAATAGATAGAAAACTGTGTTTATTGGCTTGTTTATTTTAAACTTGCTACATTACATTGTTTATTATTATTGTCTATCTGGACTTACAGCATTCAAATCTGGTATTCCACTTGTATTTTTTTTTAAATCAAGGTCATCAAAATATTGATTCATTGATTCATTAGGAAAACTGTACTGTTGTACACAATATAAAGTAGGTAAACATTATGTTCATAACATCAGTTCGGACTGGTTCAGACTGAATTAGGGTTGATGTGATTTAAAACAAAATTAATATCATATTTGTAAAAATCAATTATTCAAATCAATTTTTTCTGTGACATCTAATGTGAAATGATTTACAAACTTTTTATTTTTTAATTAAAATTTTATTTATTTTGAACAAAAATTTGTAATTTTAATTTATAGGATGAACTAATTTATCAAATGAAATCATGGTTACCCACCATGATTTCAGAATATTAATTATTGTCAGTTTTGTGCATTTAAATTAAAGCATTTATTTCAAGTAGGACAGTTACAGGCTCTTTTGCATTGTCAAGTTTAAGTAAAGGGGCTCTCAGTTCAATAACATCTGGACTGAAGGGCCCAATAAAACTGCCTATAAATCTGTAATATTGTTCTAGGTATTTGAAAACCTTGGAAGGCAGAGGGCTGCAGGAAGAACAGGGTGAATTTTTAATCAGTACGAGTCTGTCTGTCCCTTCTGCTACATCCAGAGTGGGAGGACACGTTTGATGATTTTATCAAAGAAAATCATGAGTAAAATGCACTGATGGCCCAGTGGTATCGGCCCCGCCCCCAACCCGCACTAGGCCCGCGTTTTGGAAAGGAGAATGCTCAGGCTTCATAGAAAAAAAACCCAGGCTCTGGCAGAAACGAGTTGTATCTCAAATTATCAATAGTGTAGTGTAATAAAATAATAAACGGGTATGATCGTGATCCTTACTGGCAAACATATAAAAATTGAGTTTTGTTATTCAGTCGTCCATAGAAAAAGTACTTCATAGTAGTAGCATGTTCCCCTATTTCTCAAAGACGCCTTTACCGATTTTGAAAATTCTTTTTTTGACTGAAAGGACTTACTTTTCACCTCTCACTTTGTGCTCTAGAGCACAAAGTGTTGTTCAAAATTCGAACACGTCTTGTATTCGATTATTTTCTACACTGACAGGCGAGCCGCCCCCACTGCATTTCCTCGCTGTGTGAGGTGAAAAGTTGTGTGTTGCACTCGGCAGCAAAGATTTTCTGCGTCTCGTACCTTTGAAAACTTCGCATCGCTCAGGATTCTATATTTGAACCGTTCTATATTTGAATTCAATCTTAGAATCCTTCGCTCGCTCAGTTTTCAATTCAAGTACTCGCGCCAAAAATCAACTTTGCAGCCTTGCATAACAAATAACTATTTCGTAGTGACCGACCGAAATTTCGGTTTCGGCCCAAAAAACTAGTTTCGGCCAAAATATAGCCGAAACTTCCGGCTCCGCCGAAACTCAAGTGTTCGTGCCTTTTCGTGCGTCGTTCGGTAAAATTCGTAGCTACCAAGTGCTTGCTCGCCGGCGCGGGGCCACCCTCCATTTAATCGTGAGTTGAGGTTATGCTTTTCAGTTTACTGCCAAGAGTAAGTCTTTTAAATCCAGAGAGGACGGGGACCGATGCAGGTGGCTCCACAACTTTCCCGACTAGCGGAGTACGCCCGCTGAGTAAGCGCGAAAAACCTAGGCGGGAAAGAAAGGCAGTACGCGACCAGCCGCGAATTTGCGAAGGGGCAACCCAGCGCGAAAAGCGGCCGGACGTGGAACCCGGCGACCAGCCGCGTGCTTGCGAAGGGGCAACCCAGCGCGAAAAGCGGCCGAACGTGGAACCCCGTGCGCGGGGGCAAGTGCGCGAAGGGATAACCCAACGCGAAATGCCTCCACACACGCCAGGTTCCACCGGGGCCACCAGCCGTCCCCAAGTCACAGACCAATCGCACGACCAACTCCTACGACCTAGACGGCACAGGGGCAGGCGGGCTGGAGCCTCACACAGGGCGTCCTTGGTGAACAACACCCAACCTAGCACCTCTGAACCGCAGGCTGGACCGAGTGGTACAGCACCGGCGAAGAGGGAGCGCCCTGACGACTCGGCCTCACCGAGTACGCTACAGGGGTACGCCAAGCGTGTGAGGGTCCATTCTGCGCAAGGGGAGCGGAGAACCTACGCACGGGCCACAAAGGATATTCCTGCGCGGCACGCCGTAGCTATCTGCTTCCCGCCCCCATCCAGAGACCTGACAAAAGAAGAGGCAGACTTTATAAAGACTGACCTTGAGAACCTCTTAATGGACACGGACCCCGCCACGCCATTCCCTTCCTTCCGCGGATACCCTAGGGTGGCGGAAGGCACTGTGCACTTGTGCAGGTGTGCCGTGAGGACGAAAACGCCCTTAACTGGCTGACACTGAACGTTCCAAGGATCCGACTACCAGACACAGACCAACTACTCACGGTGCTGAGACAGTCCGACGTGCCCACCCGTGTCCGAGCCTCGCTCTTCGTCCCACGTTTCACTGGCGACGTGGAGCGACTCCACAGTATTCTGATTCGTCAGAATGCTTGGTACGATATCGCGAGGTGGTCATTGTACAGGGCTACCAGGGTCTGTGGGGACAACCCCGGGACCTACTTGACCCTAGGTTTACCACTGGAGGAAGCTGAGCGGGTCCTGGCCCGGGAGCGACGAATATCGTACCTACTCGGGTCGATATATATGTACGCTTCTTGCCCACGCCCCGACCAGCGGACACCGACTGTACTGACGGTACCCACACCACGACGACCCAGACCATACCGACATCGACTCAGACGAGTGACATGGACGTCATGACTCAACTGGAGGTAGTCATGGCCCGAGCAGCAGTGGCGGACGACAGCAACGCCATACCGCCCGCATCACCATGCTGGAGCGAGGCCTTGTTAGTCTCGTCGCCTGGTGACCAACACGAAGGCCAACATGATGCGGAGGAAGCGGAGAACCTATCCAATGGATCCTCCTCCGACTAACTCCACACCACCGCCATCGCTGCCGATCCACATCATCCAGACCAACCTCCAACATACCCAAACTGCCACGGCTAGCTTACGCAGGGCCCTGGAGGTAAAACCCAGAACTATCGCACTGATCCAAGAGCCGTGGATCAGAAACAACAAAATCTGCGGCCTCAGTAACATCGGAGGTAAGATAATTGTTGACACACACAGATCAGACAAACCAAGAACATGCGCCTACATACCCAAAGAAATCCCCACCGCGCCTCTTACTCAATTCTGTTCCAGAGATCTGACAGCCGTCAGGTTGCAGACAGGAAGCGACGTCCCTGATGTCGTACTGGCCTCAGTATACATGCCAGGCGAGGACACAGACTGCCCGCCGAAGGAAATGGCTGACCTAGTGCGACACTGCGAGGACGCCAAACTAGACCTGATCATATGCACGACTCAAACGCGCACCACCCACTCTGGGGCAGCGACGCACCGAACGCCAGAGGAGAGGTACTATCCACCTATTTATTCTCTACTAACCTTAACATCGTAAACCGGGGCTCTGAACCCACTTGGGTCACAGTCCGAGGACAAACGATCATAGACCTAACGATTGCTACAGAAAACGCGACTAACCACATCACTAACTGGCACGTATCGGACGAGCCTTCCTGCTCTGACCATAGAAGAATCCGCTTCACATTGACCACCAACACGAGGAAACCCACACCGAGGCGAAACCCGCGGCGCACTGATGTGCCTGGATATAAACGCCTCCTAGCCTCCTTGCTGGCTAGACACCTATCACAAGTAACCATAAGAGACCCAACCCAACTAGAATACACAGTAACAAAACTATCGGAATATCTAACAGAAGCTTACCATGCATGCTGTAAACTAAGAGAGCCAAAAACCAGTCATGAGAGGAATCCCTGGTGGAACGCTGAACTTGGTAAACTCAGAGATGCATTACGTAAGCAATTCAACAGAGCCAAAAACACTAGACTACCAAACGAAAGAGACCCAGTACACATATAAAAAGCAAATCCGAATAGCCAGAAAGACAGCCTGGCGCAAATTCTGTGAATCTATTGAGACCAATAACGAAGCCGCAAGGGTAAGGAAAATCCTCTCAACCGACCAGGACCCTTGGAACGCTGAAAAAACCCGACAATACATATACACTCACGGACCTGGAAACCAGTAAGGTCCTTCTTGAGACTCACTTCCCCGACTATAAACTCCTAGAGGACAGGACATGGGAGGCAGAACCAGACTGGACCCCAACGGATATGGACTGGTCCAGAGCCCACAGCATCATCATCAGCGGCATCTTTCCGGCCCTACTACAGTGGGGGGTTGCACACCTACTACCATGCCTGATGGAGATCTATCAGGCCTGCATAGCACTTAGATATATACCCCTAGCATGGCGGGAGGTAAAAGTCATCTTCATACCCAAACCTGGCAAAACGGACTACACCCAACCCAAGGCTTATCGACCTATAAGCCTCACATCTTTCCTACTGAAGACCCTCGAGAGACTCTGTGATAGGTATATCCGAGACGGACCTCTTCGGGAAAAACCGCTTCACAAACAACAGCACGCATACTCCACGGGCAGATCAACGGAATCCGCGGTACATAGCGTAGTATCCAAGATTGAATGTGCAGTAGAATAGAATAGAATAGAATATTTCTTTATTTGCACAGAAAGTAGGTACAAGTTTCAGATGTTAAGTTTAAGATTATCCATATACTAACTACCTTAATTAAGGCATGCAAACAGTTTTCAAACTACAGTAGAAAAAAAGACTGGCTCAATAATTATATTACTAACACATTAAATCCAATCAGTACAAGTTTACCATGTCAAGATGAAATTCACTAAGTAATTTGAAGTAAGCAATATAATGCATAATGTCAAATTCAATAAAATTGGTTTACATATTTGTCAAATTCGAGGTCAATACAGTTAAATTATAATATAAATGATTTGATACCAGTCAGGAATACAGAGATGTCATATTATCTTCAGATTATATTATCAGTCAAAAATTCGCCAATTGAGTAATAACATTTTTCAATCAATAAATCTGTCATTTTTTTTTTGAAAACTGGAAGTGTCTCATTTTTTATTACATCGGGTATTTTGTTAAATATGATCGGACCCATACATATAATGCTTTTCTTTAACAACGCTGTATCGGAACTGCTGACAATCAGTAAATTTTTATACTGTCTCCTCATTGGCCGGTTTCTGTTTTCAGACAGTTTATTAAAAAGATGCATATTTGTTTTGACAAAAACAGCCACCTCGAAAATATAGAGTGATGGGAATGTTAGTAGTAGCAGTGGACCACAAATGCTCAGCACTGGCCGCCTTTATTGACATTGAAGGCGCCTTTGACAAAACCACGTTCAACAGCATCAACATGGCCTTAGACAGGCACAACATAGACCCGACCCTGAGCGGATGGATTAGCAACATGCTCAAGCAAAGAGCTGTACAAGTTACAGTAAATGACACTACAAGGGCCATCGTGGCGAAAGGCTGCCCACAAGGGGGAGTCCTCTCACCGCTACTATGGAACCTGGTTGTAGATAACCTCATTAAAACACTAAATGATAACGGCTACTTCACTGTAGGGTATGCCGACGATATAACCATAATAATAAATGGCACTCACGAAAATACCCTGTGCAACCTCATGCGCCAAGCATTGAAAATAGTGGAGGACTGGTGCAACAAACATCAGCTATCAGTAAATCCTTCAAAAACCGAGCTGATTCTGTTCACAAAAAAGAGGAAGCTACCGACCCTACAGCTTCCACGTTTCTTTGGAACCACCCTAAGCCTATCAACTGAAACCAAATACCTGGGCATCTTTTTGGATAAACAGCTGAATTGGGCAAAACACATCAGCTACATCACTACAAAAGCCAGCATATCCCTATGGCAGTGCAAGCGAATGCTTGGCAGGAATTGGGGGATCAGTCCCAAGATCACTCACTGGCTATATACCACTGTCATACGACCGACAGTCACGTACGGCTCATTGGTCTGGTGGCCCAGAACAAACCTGAGCACAACCCAAAAAGACCTCGAAAAGCTGCAGCGATTTGCTTGTATGGCAATTACTAGCTGTATGAGAACTGCACCCACCGCTGCCCTACAGGCAATGCTTGGACTGCCACCTCTACACCTCATCGTACAGAAAGAGGCGGCCCTAGCCGCCTTTAGGCTTCATGCCCTGGGAACCCTAAATAAAGACTCCAGAATTAAACACACGCGAATTAAGAATGATGCGATCGAACAACAGCCAATGATGGCATCACCCTGCGACAAAGCCCCAAGACAATACCACTTTGTAAAGCACTACAGTATCACACTTGCAGAAGAGCAGTGTGACTATTCAGGCCCGAAAGAGCTGAGGATATACACAGATGGATCAAAGAATGATTCCGGAACCGGGGCTGGAGTCTTCTCACACGACCTTAACATAAATATATCCAGCCCGCTGGGAATGTACAACACCGTCTACCAGGCGGAATGCATGGGCATTATACAAGCAGCATATGCGATGCCGATAGAGGCCAGAAGAGTTACGGACACCCATATACATATACTCTCTGATAGCGCCTCAGTCCTTCAATCGTTGGAGAAACAATATACCACTTCAAGCTTAATACTAGAATGTCACAATGCACTAGAACGTCTAACGGTATCTAAACGCAACAAAGTGACACTACAATGGATTAAAGGACTAGCTAGGAGAGCATCCAGCGCATCAGTTTGCGGACCTGAACCCATTATACCCATTCCCTTCAACCAGATACGAAGATGGCTGCAGGAGCGCACCCTCACACAAGCAGAGAGATGGTGGACCTCGACACCAGGCTGCAGGCAATCCAAGGAAGCTCTGCCATCCTTAGATGGCAGGCTAACCAGACGTCTTTTACGCCTGGACAGGACCGGCATGCGTCTGCTGACAGGGACCATAACGGGACACTGCTCCCTAAACAAACACTTCCACACAATAGGCATAACGGACAGCCCCCTGTGCAGGGCTTGCATGGAGACTGAGGAAACCGTCGCGCATGTGCTCTTCGAGTGCACAGGTGTCACACAGATCAGGACAGAGACCCTCGGGACACCCAGGACTTACAGAGATGTTCTCCACAGACCAAAGAACCTGATCAACTTCTGGAGGGAGGTGGGCTGGTTGGAATAAGCCACCAAAGGCCACTATGGCTCACGCACAATGGTCCACATGAAGGACTAAGTGCGGAAACCAAAACCCCTAACATAGAACATAGATAGAAGTCTTTTAAATTCATGTCATAATAAAATATATTTGTTACATACGTTAATGATTAAAGAACTTATCAATCGTTAAGGCAGTGACTGTATTCGAAATATAAGGTAACGGTTTCTTCTTTGAAATAATGCTTTTATTTTCAACTTAGTAATTTCGTATTTCTGAATCAGCTGAACATAGGAAATAAATTTTTTTTACTCGAAATTATCTGTTTCGATTCCTGGCCAGGATTATAATTTTTCTAAAATCCAATTATGCAGTTTTAGTGATCGTCAACATCGGTCTCGAGACTCCATTCAAGGTTTTACGATATTCCTCATAGGATACCTAGCCATCCATGCTCAGTTGAATTTTTTTTTATGTGTTAATAATTCTTAAAAAAAAACAGTAAATTTCGGAAAATAATTGAAATTTTAAATGTATTAAAGAGTTTCGGTTTCGGCCGAAACTGAGAGCAAGGCCGAAAGTTCGGTTTCGGTTTCGGCTGAAAAATCAGTTTCGGTCGGACACTACTATTTCGTAATCAACAGGTCAGAAAAAAAATTGTTTGACCTTTTCATTAAAAGACCACCAGCAAAGAATAATCTTTCAAACAAAAAAAGAATTTTCCAAATCGGTCCAGGCATCTTTGAGAAATGGGGGAAGATTACTACCATTTCGAACTACTTTTATATTATTATGCTCGACTGAATAACAAAACTGACATTTTTTATATGTTTGCCATTAGGGATTGCGACCAAACGCGGTTATTATTTTATTTCACTACACTATTGTTATTTTGAGATACAACTTGTTTCTGCCAGAGCCTGGGTTTATTTAGAGCACCCCCCTTTCTTAAATAAAATATTATAAGATTTATGCTTTGCCACTTTAAGTGTGCGTCTGAAATGAGGGCCTGGTCAGTGGGTCATCTTGGACATACTTTGTTCATTACAGCTTTCATTCTAGTTTAAGGTTATGGTCAGTGGTGTTAAGTTTAACTAACTCTGAATTTATTTTATAAGTTTCAAGTTGACCCACCAATAAAAATAAATGGGCGGTCAGTGGGTCATCTTAGGCTCTCACTCCAGCCAGACACATATCTGTTTCCACCAAAGCAGTAAAGTGAGTTACCTATGCTGTCTATCGAATCCTATTCTATTTTCTTTATTGTTTTAAAAGTCATTGTGAACAGAGCTTTGAGTGTATAAACTGCGTGTTGAATTGTTTTAAGTTCTTAATAAATTATAGTTACAAACTTTGGATTTGTATGCATGATTTTTCTACTGGTTTAATAAACAAAACTACCGATATTTGTAGGCAGATATATTATCGATTTCGCACTTTGACGTTCAAGACGACTAGCTGTGGGGCTCCAGTCTTATTATTAGATGTCTCCGGGGACCTTCAGCTATATGAAAGAAATTACTGTTAGCATAGTATTACTTTACTGAAAAATAAAAATTGAATGAGTTTTCACGAATTATCAATGAGTAACAGCCACGTCTTAGGTCGGCGTCGCGTCAGGTCAGGCAGGTTATTCTTAATCAAGAGGACAATAATCGTAAACACGTTAGGTATACACTAAACATTGAATATTCGTATAAATGTTAAAAGCTACCGCAAAACGCCAATAACATACCACCGGCACGGGTCGGGCAGTAAGTCACATTTTATTGTTTCGAAAAATGGCGTCCAACTACAGAATTTGCGAAAATCTGCCAAATGATTGTTATTACAAGCCTGCAAGGATTTATATTACACATCATAATTAAAAAACGGTAACTTACTTTACCTTGATAAATAACGTTTTACAGCGCTTTTAACAACTCCGTATAACAACGATTTTTATCCAAGGAACTGGAACCTGGAAACGGACAGTGTGAACAAGAAAAAAAGACAAGCGTGTAGCGTGAACACAGACTACATAGACCACAGACATAGACAGACACAGCGTACAAACGACTGAACCACAACCATAGATATAGAAATATTAGGGATCGTAGGCTTGTAACATTAAAACCGTGCCTTATTTTTTAAGAAAGAGCGGCACACAGTTTGGGATTTTTCTCCTTCTGGCATTGGTAAGTGTTTACGCAAAATAAAAACATTACCAACATTTACATATTAATTGAGTTAGATTTTTTTTAATGCATACAGCTTGGCCAAAACGGATTGAAACGGAACTAAAATTTTTATTTCTGACAGCGTTTTAAAATCTTTGATATTTGATGTAAACAAAGACCGCAGGTTTGTTAGATTTATTATTGTGTCATAAAACTAACGTAATAAGTGAAAAAAAAAAAATGACGGGTTGCACTCCGGGAGTGCCGGCAGAAGTGAAAACTTGATTATTAACGTTGAGCATGTTTGATATTTTGGAATGGTTACGGAATAATTTTGCACCAATTGCTTTATCAGTATAAAAGTACTATCATTTATGTGGTAGAATACAATATTCATTTATTGCGCTATCGTACACAAACATGACAATTTATATTACATTAAAAATTTATCGCCGTGAGTACCTGGCCTTACAGTTCATAGTTTTTTTTCTAAATTATATCGCAACGTGTCGAGGAGGTTTAGTACTTAATACACCACATGACACTGGCATGCTAACAGTGCTATCGACTCGGTTGCCAAAAACAAAGAAAATTAAAAAAGCTTCTCAACATGTTACCCGATGTCAAAAATGGCGGCTGCGATCTGTCTGGTCAGAAAATCATTAGAAATGTACAAAATACTCGACAATCCGAATTTTGCGGATATATGTTGTCGACTCGAAATCTTTATTTTTTAATGTTTTATTAATCAGGCAAGCTTTCGATCGAGTCTACCGTAGCCCTGCACGAAATTATTAATATAGATAAAAATTTGAATGACGTCTTACTCATTTTCGATCAGGGTCACGTGACCCTGACGCGAGTTTTGGTCACGTGACCCTGACGCGAGTTTTGGTCACGTGACCCTGACGCGAGTTTTAAATTTTTTACCCATTACAGAAAAAGTGTACAACGCCGCTAAAGAAGTTTTCACTTCAAAAAAAGGTTGCACTCCAGGAGTGCCGGTAGAAGTGAAAACTTTTTTGTTACTATGTTTTATTTTTAATTTGAATGACGTCTTACTCATTTTCGATCAGGGTCACGTGACCCTGACGGTCACGTGACCCTGACGGTCACGTGACCCTGACGCGAGTTTTAAATTTTTTACCCATTACAGAAAAAGTGTACAACGCCGCTAAAGAAGTTTTCACTTCAAAAACATTCAAAGTGCTGGTAGCGCGAAGACAGCGGCGACTTCCGGTTTTCTACATTTTTATGTCAAGCTGTACTTTTGGCAAAAAACTGTAGAAAACCGGAAGTCGCCACTGTCTTCTCGCTACCAGCACTTTGAATGATTTTTGAAGTGAAAACTTCTTTAGCGGCGTTGTACACTTTTTCTGTAATGGGTAAAAAATTTAAAACTCGCGTCAGGGTCACGTGACCGTCAGGGTCACGTGACCGTCAGGGTCACGTGACCCTGATCGAAAATGAGTAAGACGTCATTCAAATTAAAAATAAAACATAGTAACAAAAAAGTTTTCACTTTTACCGGCACTCCTGGAGTGCAACCTTTTTTTTTTTATTTTTCACTTATTACGTTAGTTTTATGGCACAATAATAAATCTAACAAACCTGCGGTCTTTGTTTACATCAAATATCAAAGATTTTAAAACGTTGTCGGAAACAAAAAGATTAGTTCCGATTCAATCCGTTCTGGCCAAGATGTACAATTATATTACATTTTTTATAGCTTGTGGTAGTTTTATATTCTGTAATGTATCATATTTTTAAGTAAAATGAAAAAAAAGATCACAAAACTCCAATGATGTTTCCCGAAAAATTAGGAGGTGTATTTAACGTTTAAAATGGCAACCTTATTATGTTGTCGTTTGTAGGGTGACCAATATAAACTGGCTTCTGAGATTAATCGTTTTTAAAGAAAAAGTAATGTTAATTAACTTATTAGATGAATAGTTTTATTTCGATTAACAGTGAGTATCTATATTATAACATGTTTATGAAGGACTAGGCTAGATTACTGTACTGTACACTGTAAACATGAATGTGACATTTTTCTTACCGTTCCTCTGTATTCAACTTCCTTAAAGAAAACTTCAATAATCTTTATTGTACACACATAATATAATTAAAATATTATGTGTCTACATTTCACTTAAGGGTAAGTTATGCACAAAGGCGTGCATAACCCACAAAACTTCCCCTTGCACACTCGGGCACCATCATTCTGCAATATTTGCTCTCGTTTTAGAAGCTGATGTTTTCTTTCCTGTATAGAGCTCAACATGTCGAACATTTACAAAACGAATTAAATTGTGCAACTTTATAGTTTTACAGAAAAAAATCAGTAGATTTAAAAAAATCTAAAAGCCCACGTTTTTAAATATCCTAAAAATAAGAAAATAACCCTACGTGGTTGAGAGAGGGCCACTCAAAACGTGGGGGTGTATATTATTTAAGGGATTATTTATGGGATATATTTACATAAAGTGAATAGATCGGGGGTGTAACTTGCAAAGATACGCCCACAAGTTTTCAGTGGCCCCTCTCTGTCGTGGCCCATTCAGTCGGCTGCCATGCGCTACCCGTTCTGCACGTGCTTTGTCTCCTTAATATTTTTGTTTGGTTACGTGTTACATATACGCACAAGTTTTCGGATGCTTATATATAATTATAATTAACAACCGATTAGAAAAAAAATAATATGGGAAACCCTTTCCAGAATGGTCCCATGAAAATATTATTGAAATCGGACCAGCACTTTTGAAGAATCAACAAAAATGAACAAAAGTTGATTTTTAACCGACTTCAAAAAGAAGGAGGTTATCAATTCGACGGTATGTTTTTTTTTTTTTGTGTGTTTGTTACCCGATTACTCCGCCAATTACCAAAATTATTTTTTTGTTCGAAAGGAGATACATCAGGAGTGCTCCCACTGTCACCATGTCAGGATCTGATCAGTGGCGGATTAACGTATAAGCACTACAAGCACGTGCTTGGGGCCCCTGTTCTCCAGGGGCCTCCATCCTCTGCTGACGTTTCATTTGTTACCTACATTTTATCGAGATTCATCTACATTCCCGAAATCACAAGGCGAAAGAGGTCCGGGAGAGACCCTTCATACACCCCCGCAGGGCTCTGCGACTGCCCCCTGCGCGTTTATTCTGAATAAGGCAAGGAAAAATGATTTAAGTTTTAAATTGTACCTACTACACTTTCTATTTTAATGAAACTTTCATTTTATACTTTCTACCTTCCCAATTTAAGCAATAGAGGGCCTACACAGGCTCTGTGCTTAGGGCCTCGGAAACTCTTAATCCGCCACTGGATCTGATGATTGGGTCCTGGGGAAATCGAGGGCAACCCTCAAATTTTATAGGCTCACACATCGTTTTTCGCAAATTTTAAGAAGTAATTTAAGGATTTGCGTATGGTAATCATCATCTCATGTAGCTGAGCTGATGATGGAAGGTACAACTCCTCTAGTAAGGACTTGGCATCGACTGATTTTGTAAATTATGTTTGTGTTCGCATATCTCCAGAACTACGAGTCCGATATAAGTAATTCTTTTTTTGTTGTACTAGGTATCGTTCAACTTAGGGAATACTGCAAGTTTCATCAAAATTGGTTCAGTAGTTTTCGAGATAGGTAATGAATGTAAGAGATTTTTATAACGATGTTATTACCGGTGTTACGGATTACAAAATTCTAGTGCTCATGTAAGGAAATGATATAGGAACTCGTATTTGACAAGAATTGTGGTTGAATATTTAAACTAAAAAGAGTAAAATAAAAACTTAAAAAAAAAAATGTAACCGCCTTCAAAAACAACCACAAAAAAATGTAAAATAACCTTCAAAACTTTTCTTTCGGAAGTCGGTGGCAAAAAAGACAATGAAATTAATAAAAAAGTCACCGACTTTCGAAAGAAAAGATTTGAAGGTTATTTTACCCTTATTTGTGGTTGTTTTTGAAGGCGGTTACATTTTTTTTTTTTAAGTTTTTCTTCCTTTTTCTGGAATTGGTCAGTAACAAACGGAGTTTTAAAACATTTTCTGCCCATATTTAAAGAGAAAAATACACATTTCGTAATACTATAAGTACCTACTTTCTGTAACATTATAATAATAATATTATCCCCAAAATACTGTGTGATGGTCGCGGGATTATTTCCTTACCGTGACCCCGGAACATAACAGGCTACTGAAGGACACCGTGGATTTTAGTCAGTAGAAGTCTGACAGTCCCTCCCGCCCTGCCCGGGTGGGAGGACTCATTTGATGATTTTACCACGCTAAAAAATACTGTGTGATGGACAAACTATTAAAAAGAAACAGATTTCCAAGCTGTGTGCCAAGTTCAAGGTCACCGATTTGGGATCGTTTTTATGGTAAGAAGCACTATTTCCCGTTTCTCCATGACCACAACAGACGACAGTGTACCTATAAGCTGCGAACATATTATCGGACGCGTCCGTCAGCCGCGGCTGAGGGACGCGGCTTAGCAGTGTGCACGGTAGTTCGGACGACAACCGGCCAGTACCCCTAGCACGAATCACTTGCGACAAAGTATTCGTATCGTCTCCGAAAGCATTTTGTATTGGAACTTGAACAGCGCCTCTGGTAAGCGTAAATTGAACTAATTTTCAGAGCACGAACAAATACATGTACGTTTCGTATCGTCTTCGTACGTAAACGTAAACGTTATTTGAGCCGTTTGTATGAAAATAGGTAGCACAAAGACATAAAATGACGGATAGTTTCGTAAGTGTCGAAGGCTGGCTTACGAGTTTTACGAATATTTATTCACTTCAAATTTGACAGTGAGAAAACATTCGTCGTATTTTATTTTAGCGATAAAATTATAATTTAAGTGATTGTGTTGATATATTTTGATAGAAAATGAATGTGTGCTCCAATATTTATTATAATAATATGTTACCTTTCTATTTATGCTGCCTTATTTCACAAAAAAAAGTGCACCGAGTGCGGGAAGCATGACAGGATTACATAGATCTTTTAGCAACCGTATTATGATGGCCCTCAATCATTGCTTGATTCATTGACTGATATTATTGTCATGATTAATAAAATAAATAAAATCATCGAACACAGAATATTCATAAAACTTTTCTTTATTTTTACATTACATTTTACATTAAATGTTATAACAAAATATGCTCCTTATCCTACGATCGTCTCCAGGCCCCACTTACTCTGTGCTATTTAATATCGGTCCAGCAGTACAACGTAAAAGCACAAAAACAAACTCACATTCGTATTGAATAATAATGATTTAAAACATTTACATTCAAAAATACAAATTTTCATTTTGTTATAAAACACAGTTCAATGTATTGCAAGTTAGAACCTCAAAGATAGGAATTTCTTCATAATGTGCGCCTTATCGAAAAGTACTGTCTTCTAATTCAAGCTCTTCACCGAATCTCCAAACAAGAGGAAGAACGAGAGCCTCGTCTTATCATTGAACATCGTGGGCAGATCGTGGGGGATCCTTCTGTTCAACCGGTTATCAGACCTTCTTGATCAGGGTGTCAATTACTTATTTACTCCATTATGAATACTTCCGTTTGGTTATCGCAGTTTACTGGAATAGCTTACAGAAATATAACAAATCAACAGAAAAATAAGAAATCATTGAACATTGTTTTGAAACCTCTTGACAGCGGAAAGATTTGACAATAGGTATAGACATTAGGTTTGACACAGGTTTTTTTTTTCAAAATAAACTTTTTTCATGGCTTTTTATTTGTGCCAGCATGACAGACGTTCGTTTAGGAACGCAGTCAAATCAAACACAACGTTTTAGTAATTAGTTGAATTATTACGCCATTTATATAACTGAATATTAACTGTTTCTGCAGTTCCTTTGTATTGCGTCATAAATTGAACAATATTAAAATTTTAAATGCCCAAAAATCACTTATTTTCTATCAAAAATCCAGTTTCTGGACGAAACATTCATTCAAGAGTACGATCATTCGTTCTATTTTTCCCGTCCCTACTTACGTTAGCATGACGTCACCAACGTTTTCGTATCGCGCCCTCGGTACGAATTCGGAAGTGCTTCATGCTTCCGACTTTCGTTGTATTCCGTTATTGTATCGACGGCACGATACGGTGGCGACACGAAACCTACAAATATTCGTGCTAGGGGTACAGATTCTGTTCAGACGTCCGAACGCTCAAGGTCACGTCCGCGTTTTACGACCGACAGTTTGCACAGTGTAGTATTAAGGTGATTGCTTCGATGTAGCCCGCGAAATTCAAATTTTTTTACGTTTTTTGCAATTTGCAGGCCAGTGACATGTTGTAACTTTATAAATATTTGTGTTGCGCAAATAACAAGTATAATTTTAAATATAAAAAATATCAAAAAACTCGCTCCATCAGCTCTCACATAGAAAAGGTGCATCGTAGTTAGATTTCGGAGATTTTAACATGATGCACCTTTTCTATGTGAGAGCTGATGGAGCGAGTTTTTTGATATTTTTTATATTTAAAATTATACTTGTTATTTGCGCAACACAAATATTTATAAAGTTACAACATGTCACTGGCCTGCAAATTGCAAAAAACGTAAAAAAATTTGAATTTCGCGGGCTGGTTGGAGCATCCCCCTTAAATGTACTGTCTAGATAATGAATAGAAAAAGCGCGGGAAACCTAAAGTTTGGCGGTCGTGTTTTTTTTGGCTCGTATTTATTATTGTTTTAAATATTGGATTAGATTAAGTTTTGTATTATATTTTCTCTTATTATTTAGTTTTAGTGTAGTTATAGTGTTTTCTTCTAATTTGGTAAGTTTTTTTAGTTAATTTTGTAAATTTTATCATGGATCCTCCGGATGACCCCGGAGGGACACCACCCGCTCCATTGCCATTGGAAGTAGGTCATTACGTGATCATTTCCAATAATGAAACCAGTGCAGTTGATACTGATTGTTCTTTGTCAATAACAACCGACAATAGCGGAAAGTCAAAACGCAAAAGGGTGTCTGCTCGGCCATCAATTTGCAAACACTGCAATAAAAAAAGGCGCAAAAGTGGCGGCAAACATCACAATGATTGTGATTGTGGCGAGGTGGAACAAATTTTAATGATGACTGTTGACACGGTAGATAGTTCGAATAAGGCATCTGATCCTCCGCGTACTTTTTTAAGGGCTGGTGCTGACGACCTGAGTGGGTCGTCTCAGCGTCCGGCTTCAGTTGCTCGGCTCTTATATAATTCTTCGGATGCTGCTCCGTTTTTAATACACGTTCAGAGGGAGCAAACTGCCTCTAACGACAATACTTTTTTAAATCCAATTACTTTCGGTCGATTTTTGAAAAGGAATTCTTTCAATAATATTGTAAATGGTAGTCTTAAGAAAATAGGTCGTAACAGGCTGGTTGTTGCTTTTTCAAATTATAGTGATGCAAACTTGTTCATAACCAGCAAGTTGTTGGAAAGAGAGTGTTACAAAGCTTTTATCCCCACATTTTCTGTGACTCGCATGGGTGTCGTCAGAGGCGTACCTACAGAGTGGACAGATGATGAAATAATTGATAACATCTCTGTGCCAATTGGTTGCGGCAAAATATTAAAGATAAGAAGAATTAAAAGAAAAACCATTGTTGATAATAAACCTTTATTAAAAAATACCGAAACTGTTATTTTAACTTTCGATGGACAAATTCTTCCAAAGCGTGTATATATGTGTTATACAGCACTTTCTGTTGACCTGTACATTTACCCGACGATACAATGTTATAATTGTTGCAGATATGGCCATGTCAAAAATCAATGCAGGTCTAAACCACGCTGTTATAAGTGCGGTCAAGGCCACTCTGGGGATGAGTGCACAGTCTCTGAGGATAATTTATCTTGTTGTCTTTGCAATGGTTTTCATGAGGCCACTAGCAAGAAATGTTTAGAACATGAACGTCAAAAAAACATTAAGGAATCCATGGCCAAATCATGTATTTCATATGCTGAAGCTTCAAAGCTTCATCCCACAATTTCTAAAATATCATATGCTGATGCCTTGCTTTCCTCTCCCACAACTTCAAGCCATATCAATGGCTCTGTTCCTCCTCATTACTCTCCATCAAAACAAAATAAAACATCATATAAAAAAACAGTTTTTATTAAACCCCGCTCCCCACCCCACTTCTCTAAAGGTTATGATCAGCAGTTCCATCAGGATCTTGCTAGGAATGTACCTCAATCAAAGGATGGCTGTGCCCTCATCCCTAGGGATGATCTGTCTGCATTATCTATAAATGAACTCATTATTGCTTTGATTAAATCATTAACTCAAACTCATCACCTTTCACCGTCCATCGCTGCCACTGTATTAAATGCAGTTACTGATTCATCATCTAATAATAATCATGGACAACAAAGTCCTACAATGGAATTGCCGAAGTGCAATAAATAAAAAATCTGAAATTATACATATTGTAAATAAATATAAACCTTTTGTTTTTGCTCTTCAAGAGACATGGCTTAAACCAGGGTCTTTGTTTAGGATCCCTGGTTATGCATGTCTCAGAGAAGACCGCTCTGATGGGTATGGCGGTGTTGCTCTACTCATCAAACATCATCATTCATTTTCATTTTTCACAATCCCACCTCATAATAATGATTTTTCTGTTATTGCAGCAGTTGTAGATAATATTTGTTTTGTTTCTGTATATATTCCTCGTCCATCTGTTGTAATTTTTAATGAAATTGTAAATATTTTTTCAATTCTTCCTAAACCATTTGTAATTTTAGGTGATTTTAATTCCCAGCATGAAGTCTGGGGAAGTTCGTCAACAAATAACTATGGTAGCACCTTACTTGACATTCTAGATAGTCTCAATCTTTGTTTATTAAATACTGGGTCCCCAACTCGACGCACTTCTCCACATGAGGGTGCTAGTGCTCCTGATTTGTCAATTTGCTCTGACAAATTAGCTTCGCGTTTGACTTGGGAAGTTATGCTTTCCTCATTTGGTAGTGATCATTTTCCTATAGTTTTATCATTTCCTGACAGTCAAAAACATTATTCTAAGAGCGCTCCACGGTTGAAGTACAAACTGGGTGATGTAGATTGGCAAAAATTTAAAGAGCATTTAGATATTATTGTTTCTGATCTACCAGAAATTAAATTTGGTGATGAACAGTTATGTGCCGACGCCTTATCTGAAGCCATGATAAAAACGGCTGATAAACTTTTTCCTCTAAAAAAGATACAAAACAAAATCCCATCTCCGCCATGGTGGGACAAAGATTGTACAGATGCAATAAAAAAAAGGAAACAGTGTGAACTTGCCTATCTTGAAAATTCTACCGAAGAAAATTTTAATAGTCTGAGCGCCTCAATTTCAGAAACAAAAAAATTATTTAAAAAAAAGAAATTTGAGAGCTGGAGATCATTCTGTCTGTCTATTTCTCCTAACGTTAAACCATCTATGGTATGGCAGAATATCAGAAGGTTTAGAACAGCGTTCTCAGATTCATCTACAGCATTCCTTCCACCTGAGCTGGTAAATAGTTTTTTAGATAACTTAGCTCCCTCATCTGTCCCGGAAAATATTATTCCAAACTCTATTCCCCTTTCAACACTAGATTCTCTTAGTGACCTTAATACTCCATTTAGTTTAGAAGAACTTAAAGGTGTTGTACGACACAGTAAAGACTCCGCTCCGGGTGCAGATGGTATTCCGTACTCTTTTCTATCTAATATGAGTGACACATCTCTTCTCTATTTTTTAAAACTAATTAATAACATTATGATATCCGGAAATATTCCGCTTTCATGGAAAGCCCAAGATATTATACCTATTCTCAAACCTAACAAAAGTCCATCGAGTAGCGCTTCTTACAGACCAATTGCTCTATCATCGGTTTTGCTAAAAATCACAGAACATTTAGTTAAAAATAGGTTAGAGTGGTATTTAGAAAACAGGAAACTACTCAGTGATAGTCAATTTGGTTTTAGGCGTGGGAAAAGTACCATAGATAGTTTAAGCATCTTTGTCACTGATATTAGATTAGCATTTTCTTCGAATCAATCCATAATTTCTGCTTTTCTTGACATTAACTCTGCTTATGATAATGTTGTAATATCAAAATTAAAATATAAACTGGAGCAGTTAAATGTCCCCATTTTACTAACAAACTTCATTCTAAATATGTTATCTGAGAGGTATATTAATCTTACACTTCAGGATTCTAGGTATGAATCTAGAGTCGTTTGGAAAGGTCTTCCTCAAGGATCAGTTCTCAGCCCTCTGTTATATGACATCTACACTTACGATCTTGAGAGTTCTTTAAACAATAAAGTAAAAGTGCTACAATACGCTGATGATCTTCTTTTATATTGCCCTCATAGCTCTATTCAGACGGCTTGTAATACAATGACATCGGGTCTCAGCCTTTTAAAAAAATGGATGGATAACAATGGCCTTAAGCTATCTACTTCTAAAAGTTCAGTTGTACTTTTTACCAGGATGCGCCTTCCTCCCCCTATTTCTGTATATTATGATGATAATTTAATACCTGTGAAATCTTCGGTAAAATTTTTAGGAGTGGTTTTGGATAGTAAACTTACTGGTATTCCACACTGTGATTATATAACGGCAAGATGTGAACAAAGAATAAACATATTAAGATGTTTATCGGGGGTCTGGTGGGGTGCCCACCCCTATTCATTAAAATTAATATATAACGCAATAGTTAGAAGTGTGCTTGACTATGGAACTTTTTTATTGGAACCTGGAAATTCAGCTGCTTTTAAAAAATTAGACAGAATTCAATCAAAAGCACTGCGAATAGTGACTGGAGCTATGAGATCAAGCCCAATAAATGCTTTACAGGTTGAAACTGTAGATCCTCCTCTTTCACTTAGACGTCAGTATCTTGCTGACAAATTTCTATTCCGTTCATTTCAATTTTCTAATCATCCGTTACGTCAAAAATTGCAGTCTCTTCTAGATGAAATCAATTCTTCCCGTTATTGGTCTAATAAATCTCTTCCTTGTCTTATTGTTAGCTATAAAAAATTTATGGCTTTACAAGCTCCAATTTACCAGTCATTGTCATTTCCTCTTTTCAATCATTCATATGAATCATTAGTTTTTACTCCGGATGTTATCCTAAACCTCGGCATTAATAGAAATGATAATTTTGTAAAAGAATCATTTAACTTTACCAAAGGCTTGCGATGGGAAAATTGGCATCATATTTACACAGACGCGTCTAAGCACTCTTCTTTGGGAAATGTTGGAGTTGGGGTTTTTCACTCGCAATATAACATAGTACAAAAAATCAAGCTTCCTCCTGAATCATCAGTATTTACTGGTGAATGTTTTGGACTGTTCAAAGCCTTAGAGTATATTTGCATCATGAAGTTGGAAAAGGCAATAATATTTACAGACGCTCTAAGTGCATTGCAGGCTATTGAAAGAAATCCTTTTAAATGTAAACCAATACTTCCTATAGTTCTTTTTATTAGAGGTCTCTTGTATAAATGCTTTAAATTAGGTCTTCAAGTTTCTCTCGCTTGGATACCTGGCCATAGTAGTATCGCAGGAAATGTGAGAGCCGATCAACTGGCTAATGAGGCTGTAGACTGTGGTGATTTGTTCCCTTACATTAACTTTAGTCACGATTTGGCGAATTTGCCAATGAACTTTCTTTGGGATGCATGGAGCAAGTTGTGGGCGGACAGCAGCACTACTAAAGGAAAATATTATTCTCATATTCAAACTTGTATTCCCAAGAAACCATGGTTTTTTAAATTTAACTTTGGTAAAGTTGCTACCAGTTGTCTTATTCGAATGAGGTTGGGTCACAATTGCTCCAAAGTCCACCTTGCCCGATTGCAGATCGTTGCCAGTGACCTTTGCGAATGTGGTGATGTTGGCGATTTAAATCATATGTTTTTTTCCTGTCCTCTTCTTAGTCATGATTCTTTTATATCTAGTTTACTTTCCTATAACATTGCTTTTCCTACCTCCATCTCTGTTTTACTGGCTTCTAATGACTCAAAAGTATATATGTATCTATCATCATTTATCACTGACAATAATATGCGCATATGATATTTACTTTTGTTAATGCTTTCCCTAATAATCCTATCCAATATCCATCCAAATTCCGTGTCCTAAATTAACCTTTCATTTTCTACCAAGTTTCCTCGTTTTTTGTTAGTGGCATTGCGTAAATAGCGACTTGCCAACAAAAAAAAAAAAAAAAAAAAAAAAAAAAAAGATTGAATAAGCCGCGTCTCTCAGCCGCGGCTGACGGACGCGTCCGATAATTTGTTCGCAGCTATACTCTCTACAAGCTCTCTACTTAGGGCGTGGCCCCATGTCAACGGTGCGGCGCCGCTCGCCGCGCAACGGCACGGCACCGCGCCGCCGCACTATGGGACCAAACAGTGTTTTCCGTCTCAAAAATGGTTGAGACAAAAGCCGTGTTACTGAAACTGTTTTGATTGTTTTACATTCATACATAATAGAACTATCCGAAACCAAAGGAAAAAAAAATAAAAAAATGTTTTACTTGCATAAAATTACATTCAAACTTCATACTTTGAAAATTTCATATTAACTAGACTACTCGTTATAGAAGTTCAACTTAAGATACTTTCTATGTCCTTCAAGGGAATATATTAGTATTATACATTTTTGAATTGCTCAAGATCTCTAGTTTACGACTACGTTATGTTTTTGTGACATATATTTTTGACTTTTAATTTTTAAACGTCATAAGGAAATTTTACGTCTTTCTAATTTTCAAGTGGAGGTTTTGTTTTTATCGGTGGCTCCCGGTGTTGAGTTAATGACATTTTAAGATACCTTACTTATTCAGTGTTACAGGGAAATAAAAAAAACCTGCGTCATTACTGCGCCATTTCGAGCTAGAAGCCGAAATATCGACTAAATCATTTTTTCTCATGATATTTTTTTTGCGGTGAACATGCGTGGATAAGATGTATGGAAATGATTCTGCATAATTCTTATAATCTAGGATTTCAAAAGTGGTCTGCATCGACTCCAGAGAACAAGAAGAAAAAAAGAAGTACGTTCAAACTCGTTTCCAGGCATTGCTTGGTTTACACATTGATAAACCTCGTCAAGGTTCTGGAAATGGTCGCGGGACTTATCTCATTACCGTGACCCCGGAACATAAAGGGCTATTGAAGGACACCTTGGATTTTAGTCAGTACAAGTCTGACAGTCCCTCCCACCCTGCCCGGGGTGGGAGGACTTATTTGATGATTTTACCACGCTTTTTAGGTTCTGGAAATAGCAATGACGGAAATACGGCAAGGAGATTTTTCCAAAACTATCAATGTTCTTCAGAAATTACAGGTATCGGCGATGAAGAGTTGATCAAGAGATTAATTACATCATTCTGCAAACCATGTCATCGGGATTTTCTGTAAACGCAGTCAAGTTTGGTGACTATGCGCTGGGGACTGCACAGTTATACGTGAGTAAATATAACTAGGTATATGGTACTATATGGCATCTTCAGTCCACAAAATTCTTATACATTGGTGCCAAAATAATAGAACATTTTGCAGTTTTACCAATAGACCAATCATCGGAAGATGCTCAAGAAGTTCGTTATAAAGACTATAACGGTTAAATCACGATAGAAAGTTCCAGGTCAGCCACAATGGAAGACGTTCTGCAAATACTGTTTTATATTTTTGATCCCTATATATCTAGCTTAAATAAGACCAGTACTATGATACCAAAAGAACTACTTGACGAAGTTAAAGACCTTTTAATATTGACTGGTGATGAGTAGATTATTGTTTTTTTTTTTTTAGTTTAAAATTATTTTATAATGTTTTTATTAACTTCTTAATAATTTTATTTTAATGTAACATAAGCAAATAATTCATTATTAAGAATTTAATTTAATTTTTGTATGAAAAATTTCAAAATTTTATTTTTGTTGTTTTTTTCCTTAGTAAATATATTTTTTAAAGTAGCAGTGTTTTATTTATCTAATAGCATAACTATTCAGGCATACGTACACAAAATTTTAATACAAAATATCAAGAAACTAAAAAGTTACAGATTTTTGAGATGAAACGCACAGGTTCGTCCCATAGTGCGCCGGCGGACGGTTTTCAGCGGGGCGATTCACTATCAAAGTGGAAAGCTGTGGCATAGTGGATGGTTACTGGACACCTCTATTTTTATCGACTGTTATGCGGCTAAGTTGAGGAGTGCCTCTAGAGCGTTAGAATAGTTTCTTATAAAGAACATTTAAATTTATCAGGTTTTGACAGGTTTTGACAGCTTTTGACCCTTTGACAGCTATTTGATGCGTTCATTCCGCTGCATTCCGATTGTTCAACATCAAATTTATGACCAACGAGTGGAAAGAGGCAATCGTTTAAAACACTGCTCATGAGCAGTGTTTTAGGCTAGCCACCGGTCGAGCGGTCTGTGCCGTAGATATAAAAGATGGACTGAGCAATGGGGAAGGCAAGTGTCAAAGTGACAAGTGACAGTTTGGTCCCAAAAGAAATGTCAAATCAAAGGAATTTTCTGAAAAAAACGATTTATTGATGTAAAATGACTAGATGTTGTGTAATAAGCTGTAAAAATGTTGGAACATACAAATTTCCGACGATTCACACTATCAAGAAATAATGGGTAGCTGCTGTGACTGCCTTGAGAACAAAAATTGAATTACAACTAAGGAAAAGCTATATAATAAACAAATATCCAGCCTTGCGAAGCCGAGACAGGCCGTTACTTGAGTTTATTAATGAAATTCTATGATTATACCATAACTAGCCAACCCGCACTGGGCCCGCGTGGTGGATCATGGCCCACTCCCTCTCACAAGAGAGGAGGCCTGTGTCCCAGCAGTGGGAACATTATAGGCTGATGATGAATGAAACAATCGAATACACTTTTCAAAATAATATCTACTTTTATATTGGAGGTTAAGTACCAGTATTGCATCGCTCCATAAATCTTGAAATGGTTCGTCTGGCGGAAAAATTATCACCTGGAACGAGTTTTGTGATAGTTGTGGTGTTAAGAAATTAAATATATTGTGATATTTCTCGAATTTAAATAGAAAAAAGGGGTAAAATTACTGACTTAAAACATTATGATATTTTATCGAAATAGAAAGTCAGAAGCAGCATTATATTCTTGTTATAGGAGAGGACAGGTAAAACATACCTAAACTCAAAAATTGAAACCTCAACTACAAGTAATTGTGGATTTATTACGGTAAAATCAAATGTATTACCACTAAATTAAATCACTTTTTTTCCTCTTGTAGATGCACCGCGGCGTCTAATTCTTCTTTTAGTATATGCACTTGCATTGACGAATAATTTTCCATATTTGTTTTGTATTTATACTCAATTTTTATAACAATAAATCTTGTTTGTTTTTTGTACAAGATAGACAGTAATCTGACGTAGGGACCAACTATCGCAGCGCCATCTACGATTAGCTTTGAGTTGCCATCCCCATAGCTGAATTTGGCCATACAGTCTAGGCATACCTATAAGTCTATGCAAGCAAATATTTTTTTCATCGAGTCGGGCAGTGTTTTGGTGTTTTGCGAATTATGAGAGTCGTTACATCGACTGGTTTAGACAAAACATTCTATGAAATAAATGACAATCACAATTTATAATTTGAGAATCTTACGCTTATGGTATTTCTGGGATTTGCTGAAGAAGAGATGAAACGACTTCGTCTACGATTATAGAGAAGACGCCTACGTGACCTAAGTGACCCGTTGCATTTTGCAGTAACAGGTTTTAGAAGAACTTCGCCCATATTTACCACAAGCTCTACGAAAAACAGCTGTTCGCAATGAACTAAAAGTACTTTTTTTTTGTTCCCAACTTGTTTGAATGAGTATGATAATTTAGTAAGTAAGTCATCCTATTTTTATTGTTTGTTGCAGATTTTGGCTGTATTTTATGCAAATGGATCTTACCAACCTTATGTCGGTACCTCCTACTTGTTTATTAAGTCCCAGCCAACGTTTAGCAAGTGTTTACATCAGGCTACTGATGCACTCAATGTCCGGGAAGTACTGTTAAACCACATAAAATTTCCCATGTCTCAGGTAGAGAGACAAGTTAGTCATCATGACACAGTAAGTTTATAAAATATTTAAGTACCTTTAAGAAGTATTATCTAAATGTCTATCTCTATTGAAAATACAGTGTAAACTCTTTATAACGAAACTCAAGGGACTGAGCATTTTTTGTCGTTATAGAGAGTTATCGTTATATGGAGTGAACAAAAAGTAGTAGGTTTACGACTGATAATACGATAGGTACCCAGTATGCTTGGTCGAAGACCATCACTTCCAAAACAATGCGTCGTACTGCACGTGTACAAGGCAATTAAGGATAACAAACCAGTATGCTTGGTCGAAGACCATCACTTCCAAAACAATGCGTCATACTGCACGTGTACAAGGCAATTAAGGATAACAAAAGCTAGACCGACCTCGGATGTTTCGGAGCTTCAAAGTCTTTTGTTACCTGATAACATAACATAAACAATAATACCGATAATAAATAATTATTTACTGTCTAAAAAATATGAACACATTTCTTCGTAATAGAGAATGGCGTATCGCTATAAAGAGTGTTTCAATATGTGAGTTTTAACGCAAACCTACCAATTAGGGCTCACTCCAACGTTATAGGGAGTTTATCGTTATAAAGGATAACGTTATAAAGAGTTTACACTATATTCACTTATGCTGATGACACTGCGCTTATTGTATAATAATAGTAACTGGATTGCAATGGAGTGGCTTTCTACTAATTATCCTACTAGTATTATAAAAGTGAAAGTTTGTTTGGATGCATAAATGGATGTTTGTTAGTTTTTCACGTGAAAGCTATTGAATGCATTATGTATAAAGTTTGGTAAAAGCACAGTATAAATAATATTACCGTGGTAAAAGTCCCTTTCCTTAGTTCCTAGTGTCAAATATCTAGGTGTTTACATTGATGAAAAACTAACCTAGCACACCCACATAGAGACATTATCTACATGTACAAAGAAGCTCATATTCAAAGAATTTAATTAAGAATTAAGACACTCGGCTTACCATGCAGCTTTGATTATATATTAGTCTCCCAGAGTCTATATGCATCAATAATCAATTATTGTAATTACTGAGTCATTTCTGTTGATAGCATTTAAATCATTTTCACAGGTACTGTGGCTCCTGAGATACCTTTTAAAAATCTTTTTACTTAGAAGTTAGATTTTTCTATTTAATTTTGTAAACCTTTTATCCTATGTGTTTTTTCTTTGTTCAGTAAACTAATTTCTAATATTAAGGAATTCAATTTTAATTTTAAATATTTATGGTTGATTTCAGGTTCATGAAAAGATTTTGCTTTCCAGGCATTATTGGGTGCATAGATGGTACTCATGTGGCTATAATTAGGCCTTATGATCATGAAGAAACATAATATTTTAATAGAAAAAAATATCATACTCTGAATGTTTTATTGGCGAGTAATAAGAATCGTGTTTAAATGTATATACCATCTTTATAAATTGAGTAAAAAAAAAATTGTTTCAGATTTGTGATGCACATCTTAACATTCTACATGTTGGTATCATTTGGTGGTGCTGCTCATCATTCTTATGTTTGGAATCAATGTCCCTTCAAGACTTATTTGGAGAGACTGCAAAGGCATCGCCAGAGCTGTTGGTTATTAGGTAGGTAACTATGTCATTTGCATTGGCATTTAATTCGATTATTTTGGCATAAATTACCAAAAGTGATTGATTAATCAGATCAATGTGGTTGAAGTAAAAAAGATGATCTATTGTGCAGACCTGTTATGCTGAATGGTTAATATGAACTAAAGGAAATATTTATATTTCAGGTGATTCTGGATATGCACAGCGTCCATGGATGATGACACCTATCTTGGGCTCAGCTATGACCCTGTTTCTGCAGCTAAGATACTGAATGCATGCACTGTTCTACACAACATCGCCAATGCTCGAAACGTCCCAATGCCTGACCTTGACAGTGAGGACATACTTATTGACAAACAGAGCCAAATATACCTATGACATCTGACGTAGTTCAAGACAACACTAGGGATTACTAGTACAAAGTCTGGAATTCTAGGAATATGTAATTTTGCTTCACTAGGACAGATGTGATAGCATTACCTAAATACTATTGTTGGAGCTGCTGAAGATTGTACAACTAGTTATTTTATTAGTATAAGCTTAGGTTGTCCCGCTGAAGGACATTTTGCATTGTATAAATTCAATCTCTTTATTATTATATAGCTGCATAGCCTGCATACATAGTACTTGTATAAGTACTATGTACTAAAATGCTTTTATTCATTATTATTGTCATGTTTAATAATTAGGTATCTGTTATAGTCGGATTATTTTTGACTGGCCTGTTGGTCTAGTGGTTAGTGACCCTGACTGCTATGCCGGAGGTCGTAGGTTCGATTCCCACCCAGGACAAATGTTTGTGTGATGAGCACGATCATTTGTTCTGTGTCTGGGTGTAATTTATCTATAATATGTATGTATTTAGAAATTATAAGTATATTTATCAGTTGTCTAGTACCCATAACACAAGCTCTGTTTAGCTTGGGACTAGATGGCGTTGTGTGATAGTTGTGGAATATTATTATTATGTAGTTCCCTTCTTGTGATTAGCTATTATTTCCATTTTTATTGGGCGCTTTCAGTTGGGACCAAATCAAAGTCTAGAATCGCCACTTTAGCAATGTTGTTTTTGACAATCTTGTAAATTGTCCTTTATCAATTTATCTAGGTATATGCATTGTATAAATTGAATCTTATTATATAGCAGCATATCTTAAGAATATTAGTTCCCTTCTTGTGATTAGTTATTATTATTATTTCCATGTTTATTGGGCGCTTTCAGTTGGAGCCAAATCAATCAGTCTAAAATCGCCTCTTTAACAATATTGTTTGTTTTACAATCTTGTGAATTTTTCTTTATCAATTGTCTACTTTTGCTTGAGCAATAAAATAGAATACTCCATTTCTTAGAATGTTTTGTTTTTGTTTGATGTAACAAAGGCTCTGTAATAATTTTTGGCAATTGAAAAAGAGTGGAGTTTCTTGTCTGTTCTTCTGCATAGATCTACTCCTTGGAATGGGCAACTACAGTACTTTCACAGTTATTATGTCTTGTGCTTCATCATTTAAATTGAGATGAATCAAGCTTTGATTGAAATGAATGAAATTAAATTAAAGACAATTTTTAAAACATACTTTTAATTACAAAAACCCTTTTTATACACTAGCACATGTAGTTGAAAAGCTGAAAGATACCTAATGAACGAAACAAACATAAACAATCTGTAAACTTCAATAGATTTTCAACTCCACGAACTGGGGTATAAAGTTGAAAGTGTATTAGTGACAGCTGAGCGATAACGATTGTCGTCTGTTGTCGTCTGCTGTTTGCCTATAGGGCCAGTAGTTATTACGAACATAAAAATGGCACCTCAATCTAAATGTTTTTTTCACAATTTGGTATAATTTTGTAGCATTTGAGATTAGTTAATGGACGTAATCCGAGCTATGTAGAACTTTGAAAATTTTGAACAAATAACTACATAATTACTTCTTTGAAAAATCATAAAAAGTCACATGTATGGTCTGAAGACCCACATTATCATAATGTATTATTAAAAATATTGTAACTTTTTAAATTTTTGCTGTACATAGCTAAATTTTGGTCATGAAATATTCTAAAATGCTACAAAATCGTACTAAATTTTGGTAAGTATTAATCCATGATGTTCCTAGTTTTGAGGTTGCTCTTAAAATAAAATTGATAAAAAAAATTTAGATTGAGGAGCCACCTTTCTGTTTTATATAACAACTAATTATTATTATTATTATTAATCATTTATTGAAGGCAACAGGGCCCATAGAATTACTTAACCTAGATACATTATATTCAGAGTGTTAGTAACAATGTAAACTTATACCTATGTTAGTAACACAATTAGGTACAACATACAACATTTAAACACACAAATATTTACAATATACACATCTATCATTGCTTCAGCATTCCAGCTGAAATACTGGAGCAACGATTTAAAACTGCACAGTCTAGCCTGTCAGCAATCATGCTCAGCATGCTGTTGGAGCTGGCCCGCACCCTGCGCACCAGAGAAGTGCATCTTTTGCGCATTTCCGCAAACATCCCTGATGCACTACAGAAGCGAGGCAGCCCCATCAGCACCCTAAAAGCATTATTATACTGTACGCGAAGGGCGTTGTACGATTTTTGCGTAAAATGAACCCACAGGCTACAGGCGTAAAACGAGGTACAGAAGGCCCTGAACAGAGTCTTCTTAACCTCCGAAGAAGCACGTGAAAACCTGCGGGCAATCATATTCGCTCTGACCGACAACGCCCTTCGCTCTCTTTCAATGTCCTCATCATCTTTGAGGCCAGTAGTCAAAATGTGCCCAAGGTACTTCAACGAGTGCACCCTCAATAATGGTACACTATTAAGCTTAATTGGAGGCACTGTTTCTGGGAGTTTTCCAGCAGCCCCAAAGACCATGACAACACTTTTTCGTACGTTATACACTAGGCCATGGGCACTAGCGTATTTCTCACATATACTCACCAGTTTCCTCAGGCCACAAACTGAGGCACTGAGCAGCACCATGTCATCAGCATAACTAATATTATTGATACATATGCCATCAATATAGCATCCAACTCTGGTGCTACTCAGTTCCACAATGAAGTGGTCCATATAAAGGTTGAAGAGTGTGGGAGAGCTCAGACCACCCTGTCTCACACCACACCAACCCATACGGACTTGAGTTCGAACCGTCCCATCTAACACTGTTGACTTGGTTTCCGTACCAAAATTTAAAAATGTTGATTACTTCTGGCGGTAAATTAGCATCACTCATTATACTTACTACAATATCAAAGATTGATCCTACAATATTTTAAACTTACTACTGAGTACTGATTAAGAATATTAATTTCATTAAGATATGAAAAGTGGCTCCTCAATCCTTATGGACATCATGAATCAAAAGGCTTGCTATTTTTGGTTCATGGCTCTGACAATTTCCACTAAGGCCTCTATAGCAGCTGCTTGTCGCTTCATTTGTTCCTGCAGCGCTGCCACTGCGACTGCCCCTCCATGCTGATAGCGAGCCCCTTCAGTGTGGTTGCCAGCCCCTCCATTGCGGCTGCCAGTTGCTCCTCTGCAGCAACTCGACGACTCTCGATTTCGTAAGCCCACTGTGGCGTACTTTCAGGAACTGTAATAAATGATTAATTTTACATTGACTTTTTTTTTACATTGAATATTTGGTTTAGATAAGTGAGCCCGTTCTTGAGTTATGAAATTACAACATAAAGTGGCATTGATTTTATGTATATTGATTCTATGAAATACTTACTTTACTCATCTTGGGCCGGCTGTAAATCAGCCGAGGGAGAGGGCGTTCTTAGGGACTCACTATCGAGCCATTCTTCCTGCATAGGTTCTATGGCAGACTCGTCTGGTGCTTGTAAAACGGCAGGAGGATACTAGCTCTGCAGTAAAAGGCTCAGAAGTTTCCTCATCAACAGTTGATATCTGTAAAATATTTAATTTACTTGCAATCACACAATATCCAAACATTTGATGATGAATGAGAAAAGAAAAAGAACTAAGATATAAATAGGTGCCTCATTCTATAGACGATTTTGACCTTCAATCAGGTCTTGACAGCAAACCAAAGTTTTGTCCTGCTGAGGTCGATCTTACAGTATAAAAGCAATGTCTTGCTGTAAGGTAAAGTAACAAAGTAGATAAGTTGGTTAGCTAAATATAAGATGTGAAAAGTAGCTCCACTTGGTTCATGTAATATGCACACGGCTGCTGCAATAACAGTTCCACTTGCTTGAACTTTCAACACATGACACACTACTAAATGTCTAGATGTTACAAATTAAATACTAATGGAATAAAGACTAAAGTTGTTAATTTATTAATTAGAAACTAACATCGACAGGCGGGCACACACCGGGAAATCCATCCACTGCCACTCGACCAATAATGGCTAGTAGACACTGCTCATGCTCGTTTAACAGAAGGAATTTTGTTTGGGCCTCCACCAATAGCCGCTGCAGACCTGCAGAATCTGCAGCTTTGCATTTGGTTTTGGCCTTAAGCTCGATACAGTACTTGATGGAATAAAAAAATAGTGTGCGTGGTAGGTACTTCGCAACACAATTCGTCAAGCAAAACTAAAAAGACGTAAACATGCTAACTATTGTTATGGTGCATTAGTGGTAAGGAAGCTACGTAAGTGATATTTAAAGAATTGATGGTGTTTCTATCGGATTGTTAACTTACCCTTCGCCACTGATTTAGTGGCCCTTTCAACGGAGTTATGCCGCATTGCGACGGATTTCCACGCAACCTATTAGCCAGTGCAGCCTGCGGGCCTCCAGAGTAGCGACCCAAGGCTACGTCGCGGTGGGTCTCAGCAAAGTCCAGCAGTATAACTGCCTGGCCGCGACCTTCTACGTGTAGTCGTCCTAAAAATATATATTTACAACATCATTAGCTTCTTATTGATGGTAATAAGTTAAGGTAAGTATAATTAAATAAATAAAAAACACTTTAGTACCTTTTATAATGAATTATTATCCAGTTCTAAAACTTTTAGTTTGTTTTTCTTTAACATAGGTTATGTTTTTAACAATAAACCTGCGAGGGTCAGTGGGTCGTCCTAGGGGAGTCTATTTTTATTTAGATGATTTGTGAACTTACCTTTAATTATAATTATAAATTCTTTTATAAATTTGAGTAAGGACTTGATCCAATGGGCAGATTGTAGATAATTCACAGAACATAAATAATCTAGGAGATGACAGTTAGCGCGAATTTACACCTGTCAGCTGAGCTGTCAGTTGCAAAAAACCACAAAAATATAAAATGCTCCATAATATCAACTATTCTAATGCTCTTGAGGTACTCCTCAACTTAGCCGCGTAACAGTCGATAACTCAGGCTACACATATCGATAAAATTAGAGATGTCAAGATTAAGCAACCTGTCGCGCAGCTTTCCACTTTGATAGCGAATCGCCCCGCAGGTTATTATTGGCAGTGGATGGAGCGAAATAAAACGGTTTGGAGAAGGAATATTAGCGTTGTTTTAATTATTATAGGCACAGTACAAAATGGACATGTTAATCCGCCTTGACCGGCGTTGCCAGAGAGAGTTGCCATACACACAAATTATTTGCTATAAATATTAAAATATTAATGTTGCCATTTTATTACAATATTGAACAGACGGCACGGCGCCGAACAGTGGTTCGAAATCGACGCTCAGTGGACATTGAAAATCAAAATAGTTTTAGGCGAGAAATGAATATCGAAACGGCTTTATTTTACAATTATTAATAATATTTGGTAATAAGACAGCTCTAGACAGCACCATCTCCGAAAAAAAAAATGTAATATTTTTTTGTACGAAGAAAGACAAAAGTCGTTTTTCTCACAAGCCTGCGGCTTATATGGGGTATTGTGCCACATGAGGCGATTCCGAAATGCACACGCACACCCATGCGCGCCGCATCATTCACAGCAGAGTGTTGAATTCCAAGAAATTCAGTTAGAGATTTTCACGTTGATTTAGGTGTGATCTTGAAAATATACAAAGGAATTGATTCTAGCGCGCTAATTTTATAATTATAACTAGCTTCTGCCCGCGACTTCGTACGCGGATCCTGTTGCTTATGCCAGCGACAACGGGCTCGTCAAAATTGAAGATCTGAAAAGTCTGATACCCAATTCCAAGAGCCCGGGTAAAAAAATTAATGGGAGTTTGGCCAGTAGAGTAAAATTTTTACTCGTATATTCTTCATCATCGAAAATCAGTCCTTCACTGCGTGGAGGTACTACCAGTTTATGTTATATAATAATTATACAGTAAAATTAGTGATAGCTTTGATCTTCAATTTTTATACGTCAACAGAGACTGCTTATCAGGCTGAACAACTTTGCTAAGACGTCATTCCTTTGTATATTATAGTGTAGCTGGGCTCTTGGGGTTCCACAACAGATGTTCCAGATCTTCATTTTTTATACGTCAAAAGAGAGTGTTCATCAGGCTGAGCAACTCTTGCTAAGACGACATTCCTATATATGTTATAGTTTAGCTGGGCTTTTGGTGTTCCATATCAGGTGTTCCAGATCTTCAATTTTTATATGTCAACAGAGAGTGATCGTCAGGCTGAACAACTTTTCAAAGACGTCATTCCTGTATATGTTATAGTGTAGCTGAGCTCTTGGTGGTCCACATCGAGTGTTCCAGATCTTCAATTTCAGCCAAAAAGCTGCAGGAGGGCCAAACGCTCCTGGTTGGTTGGGTGTCTGCCCAGGTGAAGGTACTGGAGCCCAGACCCCTGAGGTGCTTCCGCTGCCAAGTGGGCAACCACGCGGCATGCAATTGCACCTTGGAGGTAGACCGCAGCGACAGGTGCTTCCGCTGCGGCCAGTCCGGTCACAAGGCAGGCTCGTGCTCTGCCCCGCCTCACTGCTTCGCATGTGAGGCGGCTGGCAAGCCGGCCAATCACCGGGCTGGGGGCAGGTCCTGCGCCCCACCCACCAAGGTCAGGGGCAGAGGTAGGCCCTCTGCCGCTGCCGTCACCGCCACTCCCGCCGCCACCGCCGCCGCCACTCCCGCTGCCGCCGCCGCCGCTCCCGCTGCCGCCGCCGCCGCCGCCGTGGCCGTACCCCCGCGAGGGGCCCTGGAGGAGGCTGCAATGGATTCCAATTAATGGCCCCATTGCGCTTCCTCCAGGCGAACGTCAACCACTGCGCCGCTGCTCAGGATCTCTTGCTCCAGAGCATGGGGCGGCGCAGTGGTTGATCAACGTCGCCGTGGTCACCGAGCCGTACTTTGTCGTGCCCAGAAATGACTGGGTGACGAACCTGGACGGCTCGAAGACCCTCATCTCGTCGGCCGCCGCCGGTACCCCGCCCCTCGATCGCGTCAAGAGAGGGCGCGGGATCGTCGCAGCACGGATCGGGGAGATCGCCGTGATAGGCGTATATTTCTTCCCGAGCCAAACTCTCGCCGAGTTCCAGGACTCCCTATCGGAGCTGGGAGACGACGTCGTCGCCTTCGGTTCTCTCCCCGTGCTCGTCCTGGGGGACTTCAACGCCAAGAGTGTGGCTTGGTGTTCCCGGTTTACGGACGTTGTGCGGGGCAGAAAGCTGGAGCACTGGGCCCTGGCGCAGGGACTGGTCATCGAGAACCGGAGTTCTGCCACGTGCGTGCGGTGGGCGGGCGAGTCGGTGGTGGACGTTACGTTCGCAACCTCAGACCTGTCGGCGCACGTCACCGGCTGGCGCGTTGTGGAGGAGGTGGAGACTTATTCCGATCACCGGTATATCCGGTTTGACGTCTCCGCCCAGACCTCAGACGCGCCGGCCCCAAGTGGACGGAACCCAAGTGGTCCGCGATGGGCGCTGAAGCAGCTGGACCGGGAGCTATTCCTGGAAGCCTCGATCGTGCAGGCCTGGGTGTCGCGGCGGCGAGGCGGAGTGGTTCCGGGTCCGGCAAGGATGCGCCCGGCGTCAGCTGTACTGGTGGTCGAGCGAGGTGGCAGCGCTGCGCGAGGCGTGCGTTGCCGCGCGACCCCGGTACACCAGGTTCCGCAGGCGCCGCACCCGGCCTCCGGATGCGGCGACTGTAGAGGCGGAGCTGCGTGAGGGCTACAGTGCAGCGAAGACAGTCCTCCGCGACGGGAGAGTCATTGCAGACCGCCTCGTCGGGCACCTGAATCGGGTGGCTCCGGACCTTGCGGAGAGCCAGTTTGGCTTCCGCAGGGGCCGCTCGACGGTGGTTGCCATCATGCAATTGAGAGCCCTCACGACGGGGGATGCAGTGGCCCGGGGCAGGGTCGTCTTGGCGGTGTCCTTGGACGTCACCAACGCCTTTAATGCCCTGCCCTGGAGTTGCATCAGGGAGGCACTCCGGTATCACCGGGTGCCGACCTACCTCCGTCGCATAGTCGAGGACTACCTGACGGACAGAGCCGTCATCTACCCCGGTCACCGGGGAGAATGGAACCGGCGAGAGATATCGTGCGGTGTTCCACAGGGTTCGGTCTTGGGGCCGCACCTGTGGAACATCGGTTACGATTACGACTATGTGCAGCGCGGCGACCTCCATGACGGCGTCTGCGTAATATGTTACGACGGTAATATGTATGGCAGAAGGAGAGTCGCACCAGGCGGCGGCCGACTGGGGACGCGAGCGGTCGCGACAGTGACTGTACGACTGTCGTTGGTAGGATCCGGCAGTTGGGACTCGAAGTGGCGCTCCACAAAACAGAGGCCATGTCTTTTCATGGTCGTCTGAACGCGCCACGGACAGAGTCCCACATAACGGTGGAGGGGGTTCGCATCGGCGTCGAGTCGACGATGAAGTACCTGGGACTCGTCCTCGACAGCCGGTGGAACTTCAGGCAGCACTTCCTGCGTTTGGCCCCAAAACTGAACCGGGCAGCAGCCGCCCTCAGGTGACTCCTGCCCAATCCCAGCGGGCCAAACGCCTCCTGCCGGCTGTACGCCGGTGTCGTGCGGTCCATGGCCCTCTACGGGGCCCCAGTGTGGGCCCTGAGTATTCGGACGCGACCCGCAAAGCTGGTCGCATGCCAGAGGGTCATGGCTATCCGGATGATCCGAGGATACCCCACATCCTCGATCGCCGGCGAATCGGCCAACCTCCTAGCCGGATTGCTGCCTTTGGATCTGGAGGCGAATGCCCTCCAGCGCGTCTATGAGTGGCGCGTGTAGGCGCAGCGCCGGGGAGAATTCCCGCTGCCCTGACAAGTCGAAGCGCGGCGGGAAGAGGTCCGGCGCCATCTCAGGGCAGTATGGAGACAACGACTGTCGCAACCGAGGTTCGGGCACGCCGCAATCTCGGCGGTAAGACCCCTCTTTGAGGAGTGGCTGGAGAGACGTCACGGCGTCCGGCATTGGTTGCGGCCATGCTGCGGGGCGAGACGGAGTGGGAAGCGGTCGCCTCCTTCTGCGAAGCAGTAATGCTTGTGAAAGAGGAGGCGGGCCGCGAGAGGGAGAGGACAGCGTCCTCCCTCCGCCCCAACCGCAGTGTTAGACGCCCGCGGCGTCCGACGTCGGCAGACGATCTCCGGCCACCGTAGGCGCGGGCATGCGGGCAGCGAGTAAAGGGCAACTCGCTGCCCGACCAAGGACCATGCCCGGGTCGACGGCGCGTCGTGTTCCACGCGCGCCTCAAAGAGTGTCAGTAAAAATGACGGGGCCCCCTCTCAGAGGGCCAAAGCCTGCCGGGGTCGCGGGATTTTATTTCCTCACCGTGACCTCGGAACATAAAGGGCTATTGAAGGACACCGTGGATTTTATCAGTACAAGTCTGACAGTCCCTCCCGCCCTGCCCGGGGTGGGAGGACACATTTGATGATTTTACCACGCTAAAAAAAAAAAGTTGAACAATATCTGGTAAAACAAAAAAAGAATTACTAAAATCAGACTTGCAGTTCCGGAGATATGCGAACACAAACATAAAAATATACATAAATATTACATATATACGAAAACTGGGCAGTTCTGTATATATTCCTACGGGTCGAATTGATAACCTCCTATTTTTTAAGTCGGTAAAAATGATTACAGCTTGGCAAAAAAAGTTGTAGAAACCAACTAGCTTTTTTGTTTGCTGGCAACGTTTAAAAATCTTTGACATTTGATGTAAACAGAGAACTGGCAATTGTGCGCACTTACACTGTGCAAACTGTCGGTCGTAAGACGCGGACGTGACCTTGAGCGTTCGGACGTCCGAACAGAATCTGGCCGGTTGTCGTCCGAACTACCGTGCACACTGCTAAAGCTGCGAACATATTATCGGACGCGTCCGTCAGCCGCGGCTGAGGGACGCGGCTTATTGAAATCTAGCCAGTACATTGAATACTACACTGTGCAAACTATCGGTCGTAAGACGCGGACGTGACCTTGAGTCGCCCTTGAGCGCTCGGACGTCCGAACAGAATCTGGCCGGCTGGATGTTTTGTGCATCCGCGGACGGCAGCGGACGGTGTGAACGGGGCACGGGACGCGTCCGCGGACGTTTTGAGAATTTAGCTGCGAACAAATTATCGGACGCGTCCGTCAGCCGCGGCTGAGAGACGCGACTTATTCATTATCTAGACAGTACATTTAATACTACACTGTGCAAACTGTCGGTCGTAAGACGCGGACGTGACCTTGAGCGTTCGGACGTCCGAACAGAATCTGGCCGGTTGTCGTCCGAACTACCGTGCACACTGCTAAGCCGCGTCCCTCAGCCGCGGCTGACGGACGCGTCCGATAATATGTTCGCAGCTTATGTGTTCTGTGGTTTCGAGTGTCACAAGCAAAACCACGCTCGCGCATTGACACCAAGTGAAAGGACAACACAGGGCAGCTGCCGCCAACTCCATAAATTCGTCCTCGCTATCGCTGCTCGTCATGCTTCCATTTTGACAAACATAACTAAAAGGAATGATCGAAGTGTCCACGTAGTCTATGGATCGAGTAAAGACGTCCGAAGACGTCGTCCGAACTACCGTGCAAACTGCTAAGCCGCGTCCCTAAGCCGCGGCTGACGGACGCGTCCGATAATATGTTCGCAGCTTAAGCCGCGTCCCTCAGCCGCGGCTGACGGACGCGTCCGATAATATGTACGCAGCTTAATGGTCGTAAGCGGGAGTTCATCATAATAAAATAAAGTCTCGCTCGATCGTAGTCATTAAGTACAGACAGGTACAGTCATTTTTGCTTGCGCACGCAATGTGTTGGCTATTAAAAAAGTAATTGTGCGATGCGGACGCGAGATAAAATCTATTTTATTCTCTCAGGGGACAGATTTGTAATTGTTTGATTTATGTTGCAAAGTGTTTTTTCCTTAGATGAAATATCCTCTAGATGGGGGTTTGGCGTAGCCACATGAGATAGAGAATGTTGACGTCACAAAAAGGGAGTGTTGCCATACTGCAAACTTTTACCTGACTAGTGGATTAATGGGGAAGGCAAGTGTCAAAGTGACAAGTGACAGTTTGGTCCCAAAAGAACTGTCAAATCAAAGGAATTTTCTGAAAAAAAACGATTTATTGATGTAAAATGACTAGATGTTGTGTAATAAGCTGTAAAAATGATGGAACATACAAATTTCCGACAATTCACACTATCAAGAAATAATGGGTAGCTGCTGTGACTGCCTTGAGAACAAAAATTGAATTATAACTAAGGAAAACCTATATAATAAACAAATATCCAGCCTTGCGAAGCCGAGACAGGCCGTTAGTTGAGTTTATTAATTAAATTCTATGATTATACCACAACTAAACAATCGAATACACTTTTCAAAATAATATCTACTTTTCTATTGGAGGTTAAGTACCAGTATTGCATCGCTCCATAAATCATGAAATGGTTCGTCTGTCGGAAGAATTATCACCTGGAACTAGTTTTGTGATAGTTGTGGTGTTAAGAAATTAAATATATTGTGATATTTTTCGAATGTAAATAGAAAAAAGGGGTAAAATTACGGACTTAAAACATTATGATATTTTATCAAAATAGAAAGTCAGAAGCAGCATTATATTCTTGTTATAGGAGAGGACAGGTAAAACATAACTAAACTCAAAAATTGATACCTCAACTACAAGTAATTGTGGATTTATTACTGTAAAATCAAATGTATTACCACTCAATTAAATCACTTTTTTTCCTCTTGTAGATACACCGCGGAGTCTTAATTCTTCTTTTAGTATATGCACGCATTGACGAATAATTTTCCATATTTGTTTTGTATTTATACTCAATTTTTTTTAACAATAAATCTTGTTTGTTTTTTATACAAGGTAGACAGTAATCTGACGTAGGGACCAACTATCGCAGCGCCATCTACGATTAGCTTTGAGTTGCCATCCCCATTATTACGTATCACGCGTGATAATAATTTCACGACAATTTGACGCGTGAAACCTGCTAAGCCATACTAATTCAGCATTAAGTGAGGCGGAGTATGACGTGACCCTTGAATGTTAGGAATATATCAGGATTGGAAAAAAAGTAGTTTTTTTCAAATTTTAAAACGCTGTCAGAAATAAAAATTTTAGTTCCGTTTCAATCCGTTCTGGCCAAGCTGTACGTGGTTCTATTTACAGTCCTATTATTTTGTTGTAAACAAAGGCCGCAGGTTTGTTAGATTTATTATTTATTATGCCATAAAATTAATGTAATAAGTGAAATAAAATCATTCAAAGTGATGGTAGCGCGAAGACAGTGGCGACTTCCGGTTTTCTACATTTTTGTGTCAAGCTGTATATATTATATTCTGTGTTAGTCAGGAGAAAAAAAACCAAACCATAGACATGTCGACTTTAGAGAGCGATAAAGAAGTCGCACTATCTCTATTCTGTTATAGGAAAGACATACGGACTTGGCTACTGGTTGTTTATCTCTCTTTTTTAGATTATGGCCAATGGGGAAGGCAAGTGTCAAAGTGACAAGTGACAGTTTGGTCCCAAAAGAACTGTCAAATCAAAGGAATTTACTGAAAAAAAAACGATTTATTGATGTAAAATGACTAGATGTTGTGTAATAAGCTGTAAAAATGATGGAACTTACAAATTTCCGACAATTCACACTATCAAGAAATAATGGGTAGCTGCTGTGACTGCCTTGAGAACAAAAATTGAATTATAACTAAGGAAAAGCTAAATAAAAAACAAATATTCAGGCTTGTGAAGCCGAGACAGGCCGTTAGTTGAGTTTATTAATGAAATTCTATGATTATACCATAACTAAACAATCGAATACACTTTTCAAAATAATATCTACTTTTCTATTGGAGGTTAAGTACCAGTATTGCATCGCTCTTCAAATCATGAAATGGTTCGTCTGGCGGAAGAATTATCACATGAAACGAGTTTTGTGATAGTTGTGGTGTTAAGAAATTAAATATATTGTGATATTTCTCGAATCTAAATAGAAAAAAGGGGTAAAATTACTGACTTAAAACATTACGATATTTTATCAAAATAGAAAGTCAGAAGCAGCATTATATTCTTGTTATAGGAGAAGACAGGTAAAACATACCTAAACTCAAAAATTGAAACCTCAACTACAAGTAATTGTGGATTTATTACGGTAAAATCAAATGTATTACCACTCAATTAAATCACTTTTTTTCCTCTTGTAGATGCACCGCGGCGTCTTAATTCTTCTATTAGTATATGCACTTGTATTGACGAATAATTTTGCATATTTGTTTTGTATTTATACTCAATTTTTATAACAATAAATCTTGTTTGTTTTTTTACAAGGTAGACAGTAATCTGACGTAGGGACCAACTATCGCAGCGCCATCTAAGATTAGCTTTGAGTTGCCATCCCCATTTTATCTTCGGTTATTATCTAAGTAAAGGGTCCATACTGGTAATCTATGTACATTTAATATATTTATGTAATTTGTGGCCATGGACCTAAAAAAAAAGGCGGACGGAACTTCACTAAGAAATAATTGAAGCACCCTTAGTAAGTCAGTGCGCTAATGTGGACAAGCCAGCACGCACACATTCACACCATAGTAAGTCAGCCGTCGGCCATTACGCTTCGAACGACACTCGCGGTTTTATACGGTGTTATTTTGTCTAATAAAAATCAAATTATGCCGGTCATGTGTTGCAAAAAGTTGTCTAAACCATAGTAGTTCAATGGGGATGGCAACTCAAAGCTAATCGTAGATGGCGCTGCGATAGTTGGTCCCCACGTCTACCTTGTACAAAAAAACAAACAAGATTATTTGTTATAAAAATTGAGTATAAATACAAAACAAATATGGAAAATTATTCGTCCATGCAAGTACTATATACTAAAAGAAGAATTAAGACGCCGCGGCGCATCTACAAGAGAAAAAAAGTGATTTAATTGAGTGGTTATACATTTGATTTTACCGTAATAAATCCACAATTACTTGTAGTTGAGGTTTCAATTTTTGAGTTTAGGTATGTTTTACCTGTCCTCTCCTTTATCAAGAATATAATGCTGCTTTTGACTTTCTATTTTGATAAAATATCATAATGTTTTAAGTCAGTAATTTTAACCTTTTTTTCTATTTAGATTCGAGAAATATCACAATATATTTAATTTCTTAACACCACAACTATTACAAAACTCGTTCCAGGTGATAATTCTTCGATTTTCGAGCGATGCAATACTGGTACATAACCTCCAAAAGAAAAGTAGATATTATTTTGAAAAGTGTATTCCATCATTTTTACAGCTTATTACACAACATCTAGTCATTTTACATCAATAAATGTTTTTTTTTTCTGAAAATTCCTTTGATTTTACAGTTCTTTGGGGACCAAACTGTCATTTTCACTTTGACACTTGCCTTCCCCATTAAAAAAGCCAGGGGATCACTTTTCATTGTTAAGCATGTCAATTTGAAGCTTATTTCTCGATTTTACGTCAATAAATTTAATAAACATCTCGAAATCAATCAGTGTTGCAACTATTTCAAGGTTCAAATTATTTTAAAATTGGGAGATTTATATTTTATGTTACTATTTATCGTTATTGTATTCTTCTATATTTTTACAGATTTCCCCACGGCAAATGATGCATGGAAAAATGATTGTATAAAAATAATAAGGGAGTGTAGACATGGAATAGGAATGTAGACATGTGGGAATGGAACATAAAATAGCATTAATTAAATATTTATAGCTGAAAAATACTTAAACATTCGTTTTCACCACATAAGTAAATTAGAAGGGATTTCTTGATGTGTCGATAGCAAAAGACAAGTCTACAAAAATTTGAATCACCAAAAGGGATTGTAAAACTTTATTAACATTAAACGAGTTGTAAATATTTTAATATCTAATGTGCTTAAATTATTTTACCTTTATTTTAAAAATAGGTATCCGTCACAAAAAAATTGTAATTAAACTTAAGTTCAAGGGAGATCTTAATTAAATATTGTTTAAAAATGGGTAATTTTTTCCTTCATCTGGCATCCCTATACACACGCACACATATTTACGCCGCCGCCATTGTGGTGCTTCAGTCGTTTCTTAGTGAAGTTCCGTCCGCCTTTTTTTTTAGGTCCATGTCTGTGGCATAGCATGGACTCTGTTTGAAAGTGTCACTGTCAAGCTGTGCTAGTGTGCTGGCTGTCAGTGTCAAGTCATCGAAAAATATCTTGTGTTTTGGTTTAGAATTCTAGATTATTTTGGTCAAAGATTGTTCGATTGATCGCAAATTGATCGTGGTACCCGTAGCAAACAGAAGACGTTGTTAAAGATAGGAATAATGAATAATTACCAATATTACTACTAAAGCTATATTAACGGCTAGTAAAATCAATATTTTTTTAATTACAAGTGATAATTAATATGCAAGCTAAAAAACGTTTTGTTCTTCTCTCTTTTACCTGCGGGGTTCTGGTATACTGCTATTTAGGTACATACCATTTAAAGTCAGAGCGGACTCAAAACAGCCGTCTGAGTCAACTGGCCAGTTTCGCTTCTTTAGAAGAGCTGTCAGAGTTACCTTCTCAACCTCATAGAAAATTGACTACGGGAACTATTCCCTGTCGAATGGATACATGCTTCGATTTCTCCAAGTGTGGTAAAGATCCAAAAATTTACGTGTATCCCAGTGATGGCCCAGTAAGTGCGTCATATCGGAAAGTATTATCAGTCATCAGAGAATCTCGGTATGCCACTAGAGATCCAAATGAAGCTTGCCTTTTTGTGCCTGCAATAGACACATTAGATGCCGATCCACTGTCTCCTGAGCATGCGCCAGATGTGGCAGCACGTCTATCTCGCTTACCTCATTGGAACAATGGACGAAATCATCTAATATTCAATTTGTATGCTGGAACTTGGCCTGATTATGCTGAAAGTGCGATAGGATTTAGCCCAGGAGAGGCCATTTTAGCTAGAGCCAGTGCTTCGGAAGCTTTCTTTAGAGATGAATTTGATATTTCGTTGCCATTGTTTCACAAAGAACATCCAGAGCGTGGTGGTGTTCCACCTGCCGCCACTAGCAATCCCTTCCCTGCACCAAGAAGACATTTACTAGCCTTTAAAGGCAAGAGATATGTTCATGGTATAGGCAGTGAGACAAGAAATTCATTGTGGCATTTACATGATGGTAATCATCTAATTCTCGTAACTACTTGCCGCCATGGAAAATCTTGGAAGGATTTACGTGATGAAAGGTGTGATGAAGACAACAGAGAGTATGATAAGTAAGCAAATCTTTTTACCTATATTACTTTATAACATAACATAAATTATAATAATATTCCCATGAGTTTAGGACAGGCCTCTCTTTGAGAGATAAACTCTTTATTAATTAAATCACATTGCCTTTACTTTCTGTATTTGATAATTGAGTTTTGGATGTGTCAATATTTCCAAACTTTAACAAATGCTATTCATTACATTTCATTCAAGGAATTAACTCATATTGATTTTCTTCTTAGTACATAAATAGCAAAAGCTGTAATTAGGTTTATTTATATATTGAAACTCACATACACTAATACCCAGACCCGGTACAACTACTTGTAGGTCATACAAATATTTCGGGCACGCCGCAATCGCGGTGGTAAGACCCCTCTTTGAGGAGTGGCTGGATAGGCGTCACTGTGTCCTGCCACCCTAGCCAAGTCACAACAATTCGCAAACAATAATCGTAAATGCTTGGTACTCCCCAATAAATTTTCAACTTTATAGCCTAGAGCCTAAAGTTGAAAATCTATTTAAGATTTCTGACGTTGGCAACAGCACGCGTAGCATGGCGATTCTATCTCTATTCTACCAAGTAAAGACAAAGCTCTTTCTATCCCACTTGATATGTCTTCTGCCCGAGCATGGCGCGACGTGTAGACTCGCGTTCCTATGAAGACAAGACATAAGTTTTCTTTCCATAGCAACGGCGAATGACTGAGCTGTGAATGAACTAAAACGTTTAGTTATCCAAAAAAACGTGTAAAACTCTTAAGTTTTCAATACAATTAAAATGATTTATTGGAATCAGACAGAATTATCCATAATTCTAGTAATATGTGCATTCATTTGCAATGGGGATGGCAACTCAAAGCTAATCGTAGATGGCGCTGAGATAGTTGGTCCCCACGTCAGATTACTGTCTACCTTGTATAAAAAACAAACAAGATTTATTGTTACAAAAATTGAGTATAAATACAAAATTAATATGGAAAATTATTCGTCAATGCAAGTGCATATACTAAAAGAAGAATTAGGACGCCGCGGTGCATCTCCAAGAGGAAAAAAAGTGATTAAATTGAGTGGTAATACATTTGATTTTACCTTAATAAATCCACAATTACTTGTAGTTGAGGTTTCAATTTTTGAGTTTAGGTATGTTTTACCTGTCCTCTCCTATAACAAGAATATAATGCTGCTTCTGACTTTCTATTTTGATAAAATATCATAATGTTTTAAGTCAGTAATTTTACCCCTTTTTTCTATTTAGATTCGAGAAATATCACAATATATTTAATTTCTTAACACCACAACTATCACAAAACTCGTTCCAGGTGATAATTCTTCCGCCAGACGAACCATTTCATGATTTAAAGAGCGATGCAATACTGGTACTTAACCTCCAATAGAAAAGTAGATATTATTTTAAAAAGTGTTTTCGATTGTTTAGTTATGGTATAATCATAGAATTTCATTAATAAACTCAACTAACGGCCTGTCTCGGCTTCGCAAGGCTGGATATTTGTTTATTATATTGCTTTTCCTTAGTGATAACACAATTTTTGTTCTCACAGCAGTCACAGCAGCTACCCATTATTTCTTGATAGTGTGAATTGTCGGAAATTTGTATGTTCCATCATTTTTACAGCTTATTACACAACATCTAGTCATTTTACATCAAAAAATCGTTTTTTTTCAGAAAATTCCTTTGGTTTGACAGTTCTTTTGGGACCAAACTGTCACTTGTCACTTTGACACTTGCCTTCCCCATTACAAAAAACTTTTTGCACATAAATCAAAGAGACAACAAAACGCAAAAAGGTTCCACACCATAGACACACAGTATGGACACGAGTCTTTCCTAGCTAAATGTCAAATAAAATTAACATACTTTCTAGAAAGAGAGAACAACAAGTGTAGAACATTATCTATTGTTATAGGAGACAGATATTTATTATAATTATCATAAATTGTGATTATGGAAATTTTAAGATAATGTTGGGTCCATGCTGCATGTCTATGACTGATGACGCGTAGATTCTTGTTAAATATTTTTGTCTAGTATTAAAACATTGGAAAGATTAGCTGTCTGAATTATTTCACTGAAAGTTTCTCATTTTATAATATTTCATGGACCTCGTACTTTTTTTTTTTTTTTTTTTTAGGTGGTAAAATCATCAAATGAGTTCTCCCGCCCTGGGTGGGGCGGAAGGGACTGTCAGACTCTTACTGACTAAAATCCACCCGTGTTCCTTCCTATACCCTTTACGTTCCGGGGCCACGGTAACCTGGGTTAAGAAAAAACCCGCGACCCCAGCAGGCATTTGGCGCGAAACACGACGCGCCACCGACCCGGGCTTGGTCCTTGGTCGGACGGCGAGCTACCCATAACTCACCGTCCGCAAGCCCGCTCCACCGCTGTGCCCTCTGCTAATCAGAGGGACACGCGTTGGAGCGTCCACACGACAGGCTATTCGCATACGGGCAAAGAGACCCCTTAGGCACACAGTGCCTAAGGAAGAGTTTTTGCCCGCATCCCAGGGTGCACCGGCCCGAAAAACTGGTCTTCCCCCCGGACGTATCCGAGAGGGAACTCCAGTCCACGGGCGCACGTGGGGGTTTCCTGTCATAGCACCCCAATGGACCTCGTACTAAAAAAAGTTTGATGCACTTTCCTAATAAGTTTCATTCAGCCTTTTTTTTTTTTTATTCTATAACGCAATGATATTCGGGCACGCCGCAATTGCGGCGGTAAGACCCCTCTTTGAGGAGTGGCTGGAGAGAAGTCATGGCGTCCTGACCTACCGCTTGACGCAGGTCCTCACCGGACACGGAAGTTTCGGGAGGTACCTGTGTCTGATGCGAAAGGAGGAGACGCCTGGGTGTCACCACTGCGAAGATCGCCCGGAGGACACGGTGGAGCATACGGTGCAAGACTGCCCAGCTTGGGCGGGGCACCGACGTGTCCTCACGGCTGCGATAGGCGGAGACCTCTCGCGCCCGGCATTGGTTGCGGCCATGCTGCGGGGCGAGACGGAGTGGGAAGCGGTCAGCTCCTTCTGCGAGGCAGTAATGCTCGTGAAGGAGGAGGCGGGCCGCGAGCGAGAGAGGACAGCGTCCTCCCTCCGCCCCAGCCGCAGTGGTAGGCGCCCACAGCGACGGACGTCGCTTGATGATCTCCGGCCACCGTAGGCGCGGGCATGCGGGCAGCGAGTAAAGGGCAACTCGCTGCCCGACCAAGGACCATGCCCGGGTCGACGGCGCGTTGTGTCCCACGCGCGCCTCAAAGAGCGTCAGCATAATGACGGGGCCCCCCTCTCAGAGGGCCAAAGCCTGCCGGGGTCGCGGGATTATTCCCTTACCGTAACCCCGGAACATAACAGGCTATGAAGGACACCGTGGATTTTAGTCAGTAGAAGTCTGACAGTCCCTCCCGCCCTGCCCGGGGTTGGAGGACGCATTTGATGATTTTACCACGCTAAAAAAAAAAAAAAACGCAATGATATTATAATAAACAGATATGTTATACACCTACAATTCAACCAAAAAACCTGTTCCCGCCGAGCGGCAGCACACATACACACTGTTTGTAACCGGGATTTGTGCCTATGCAACGAATAAACACTATTGGAAGACAAAAGGTAGGTAAAAAATAAAAGACTTTTTTAAAAGAAAGAAAAATGTACATTATGTTACAGTCAAAGTAATAAATCTTGTTATTATTTACATAATTACTAGTTATTATTCATAATAACTTTACTATTTACATTCTCATGAAGCCTGCCTCATGAAGCCAGTTTCTACAGACCTATCAGTATTCTACCTGTAACTGGTAAATTACTAGAAAAAATTCTTATCAGTCAAATACGTCCACACCTTGAGGATTTATTACCGTCTCACCAATTTGGCTTTCGGGAGCGGCACGGTACCATTGAACAAGTACATCGACTTACCGACGTGATAGGCCGTGCTTTTGAAGAAAAGAAATACTGCTCGGGTGTTTTTCTCGACATCGGACAAGCTTTTGATAAGGTATGGCATGATGGATTGTTATTTAAGATCAAAAAATTGCTTCCTCACTCATTCTTTCCCATCATGAAATCATATCTAAGTGAGAGGTGTTTCGAGGTCAAGTACAACAACATAACATCAGAAATGTATGAAATACTGTCCGGAGTACCGCAAGGAAGCATACTTGGTCCCATACTTTACCTGCTGTTCACGGCCGACCTTCCCACGCACACTAATAACACGACTGCCACCTACGCTGACGATACAGCTCTCCTATCTGTTCACAATGACCCTGAATTGGCATCTGAGAATATACAAACTCAATTGTCAGAAATAGAAACTTGGCTTAACAAATGGCGCATAAAGGCAAACCAGAGCAAGTCGGCTCACGTCACATTTACCCTCCGAAGAAAAACTAGCCCCCCGGTCAAACTGTACAACGAGGAAATCCCGCAAAAAGAGGACGCTAAATACCTTGGTATGCACTTAGACCGCCGTCTCACATGGCGAAAACACATTTGGGCGAAACGGAAACAACTGGATACCAGATTAAGGGAAATGCACTGGATGATTGGACGGAGATCACAGCTATCCTCTGCTAGTAAGATAGCCATCTATAAAGCCATACTGAAACCTATATGGACTTACGGAATTGAACTATGGGGAACCGCGAAAAACAGCAACATAGAGATCTTACAGAGATTCCAGAGCAAAACTCTTCGTAATATCCCACCATACATCAGCAACAAATACATCCATATGGACCTGAACATAAAAACTGTTCAGCAAAAAATCGTCAGCTTCAGTAAAAAGTACCAAACTAGATTGTCAAGACACATTAACCTACTGGCATCAATGTTGGAAGGCACTGGAAGCGCTCAATACTTTCGTCTTAAGAGACATAGCGTACCTGCCCTAATAGACCGATTTGAAGACCACACTGCATAGGCAAGCTTATTGAAGCTTCCTACTTGAAGCGCCCTTACCCTTCACACAAGACAAACAAATGGCCCATTGTGAATCTCACAGATTGCCATGTTACAGAAAAAAAAAATAGAAAAAAAAAAATTAAAACTATTTACATTTTCTTTTCCTACATAATTATGACATATTTGATTTATAATTAAGTAAATCAAACAATATTAGAAAGTTATTAAAAAGGAAACTAGAATTCCGGAGTAAAGACGACTTTTCTGCCTAATATTCGCATCTGTATTTTTATTCTATGTCCAGAGTGCACGCTTTCTTGTCGTTCTTACGACTTCAGAATATTACGAAAATAATTGAAATATATATTATTAATAAATTGAAGTACTTACGTGAGGTATGAGATCCCTTGTGTTTTATTAATTTTGGTATCATGATTGGTACACTTTTTATAAACACACGATGGCATTTTGGATGGCAATTACGTAGCAGCGCAGCGCGCAACGTATTACTCGTAGTCGTGCGAGACACAGACTAAAAGCAAATTGTCCGACGTAGGACATTTTCCGGTCTTCACGTTTTGCGCGCTCATAACATATATCTGTTTATTATAATATCATTGCTATAACGCTTAAAAACTAAATCGATTGAGTTGGGAGAACCCATGGTATTAGACTATGGGAGGACCCTTACTTGTTTTTAAAACAAATTTAAGTTGATAAACACCAAGAATATTATAAAAAGAATCTTTTGTCTAATCTGATTTGATGTAGACAAGTTTCTCTTGTAGAGAAGAAATGTGTCTTCCCCCAAGTGTCAAAAGTAGAGAAAATTATTGTCGCCATGCTCGACGTTGTAGACTTCTTTCTATCGTAGAGAAGAAACATTTCTTTTCTACTTGTCAAACATCGCCATGCTTAGGACGATAGAGATCTTTCTTCAATCTGTCAGTTTGTCGGTTCTCCCGTCGATATAACTCGTTTCTACGGTGGTCATGCTACGCGTGCAGGAAAGATAGAAAGTGATAAGCAATCTTCACTACATCTTCAATGTTATACCCAATTATATAATTATATCTATGAAAACCTACTCAGCGTCTGGGTTTATCGTTTGTTACATGGGTACAGGGCCTGACCTTCCGCCTGACGCAGGTCCTCACCGGACACGATGTTTCGGGAGATGGATTCGGATGTTGTTTTTATCGTGGTAAAATCATTAAATGAGTCCTCGGTTACCTGGCGTGACAGTACCGCGACCCCGGTAGGCTCTGCTCCTCTAAGGGGGCCCGTCAGAATGCTGACAGCTCTTGCTCGCGCGCGTGGAACAAGACGCGCCGTCGACCTAGGCATGTTCCATGATCGGACATCGAGTCACCCATTACTCACCGCCCGCACTATCATCATCATCATCAAATCAGCCGTAAGACGTCCACTTCTGAACAGGCCTCCCCTAAGACTTCCAATAGGACCGGTTGGAAGCGGCTGACGATTGGCCGAAAATTACTTCTTGACGTCCGTTGCGCACTTGCGCGGGAGACGGATCATGAGGTGGAAGCTGTCTTCCCTCACGGGTCCCGCCGGCGCCAACTGTGCCGTTAGCTTTGGCACTCTATGTGGCCCCCGTCAGATTTATGACAGGTCTTGAAACGTGAGTGGAGCAGGACGCTCCACCGTGTCCCCTAGGCGATCCTCGCAGTGGTGACACCCAGGCGTTTCTTCCCGCCCGTTCCGACACAGGAACCTCCCGAAGCAACCGTGTAAGGTAGTCTGAAGGTAACGACGTCGTGGCTAGGGTATCGAACCGGGAAATCCCGGTCCCGAAAATCCCGGGATTTCCCGGTTCTTGAAGTATATTTTAAAACCCGGGACATGCGACTGAGAACCGGGAAATTCGGGATTTTCGGGACTCAGAAAAACAGTACAAATAATTTGTTTAAACTTGTTAATTCTTTTATAGAACAAAAGAATCAAATTGGATGTAAGGTATTTATTCACTTCGTCGTTATATACGGAATAACATGTTCAGATACAAGTGTGGTTGACAGAGAAGAAAAGTTGATAATGTAGTACTGGTTATATCTCGAAAGCCTTGGACAGGGTCTCGAGACAAAAAGCTTCCTTGCTTTTGTTGGTATCCCAGTTGATTTTTGTAGCTGGACATCAGACTTTATTAGTGAACGATCAATCAGAGTTGTCGTTGATGACTGATCCTTTGAGCTTTTGTTTATTGACTCTGGAGTTCAACAGTTATCTGTTTTCTTTGCAACTCTTATTTTGCTCCACATTTCTTACCCACTTCAGCCTGGTATTGTTGGATAGGTAGGTAACAGTACTGTTTCAGTGACATACTTGCCCAGTGCAAAATCCAGTGGGGATGAAGTTCATAGCTTCAGAGAGACCATGGTAGAGCGAACAGATTTGATACTTAGTATCCCATAAAAGAGAGAAGTTTCTTGTTCGCTCACACAAGAAACTTCTCTCTTTTAACGCCACCAACATACAGGCGTATATTTCCTTAGTGAAGTAGGAGTAAATCAAAACTACATCTTTTACAGAGTAATTTGGACCAACTCCTATTTTTCCTGTTTCTTTAACTGATGACCTTGAGTTTCTGGGCATGGAGCTGACATCCAGTGTCAACTTTGACGTGGGCATCCTAAATAAAGTGAAGCGATACCTTACACCTGGATAGCCTATGTGCAAGCCCATTTCTGCATAAGGTGATTGCGTCGTAGTAGCCCGCGAAATTCAAAGTTTCTTATGTTTTTTCTTACCTTACTCAAGTTAATCATTGGGATGGCTCAGATAAATACAACTTACTGCACTAGACCCAGTGGAACGCAGAGCTCCTTAGACTAATTGGCAACGTGAAACTGGTGGATGGTTACTCTACAGCTTAGCTCATCTCATCGACGCAAGCTTACCATCTTTTCGTTTTTTTTATTGGGTTCGCTCGTGGCTAAGATGAGACCTAAAATAGGTCGAACTCATGAATTCTACAACCTCTTTCCACCGGCCTACTTGCATTACATCTACTGTCCAGTATTGGACATCTAGATGAACTGCAAGTTTCCATAGTTAGTACAGTTAGAGTAAATAGATTTGCCACCTCTGAAAGGAAAAGAGGCTAGAGCAAACCCATGTCCATGAGGCCGGCGAATAAGTTGGTTGTATGATTTTAATCAGAATAAATACTGTACCCTAAAGTTATCTTATTATTTTCATTGTTTTCTAATGCCATGGAAAAAATGCATTTTTGTCCCGAAAGTCCCGAAAATCCCCGGATTTCCCGGTTCCTTGGACGCCTGTCCCGAAAATCCCGGGTCTTCCAACAAGGACCGGTTCTCGATCCTAGTCGTGGCGCCTCTCCAGCCACTCCTCAAAGAGAGGTCTTATCGCCGTGATTGCGGCGTGACCGTACCTCGGTGGTTGTGAATATTTCACACAATTTCTTGTAATGAATATTGTTATTACGAGATAATAATGCATAAAAAGTATCAGAAAAATATTTATCCAAGTTTACCTATAAAGTAAAGCAAAGTTATCTAATAAACAAAATATAGGACCAAAAAATGCTCTTTCTCATCTAAACGGAGAAAGTAATTATGTCAATAGAAATCCTCAGAAGTTCCTACTTATGTAATAAATGTCACACATCAATATTACTTATTTTTAGGAGACCCAAAGATGCTCATTGAGTTTTAATAATTCAAAGTTAATATTTTGACCTTTACAGATTTGACTATGAGCAGTTATTAGCCAACTCAACGTTTTGCCTTGTGGCACGAGGACGGCGTTTGGGTTCATATCGGTTTCTTGAGGCTTTAGCAGCGGGATGTATACCCGTTTTATTAAGCAATGGTTGGCGGTTACCTTTTGACGAACGCATCGATTGGCGCCGTGCTGTTATTTGGGCAGATGAACGTCTCCTATTGCAGGTATTTAATCCTTGGTTTCGCTTTCCGCCTAGTTTGTCTGTGCGCGGTTTTTCTAAGAAAATCCGCATCACGATTAGGGGAAACTAAAAACATAATTATTATGTATTAATTGAATCCCTCATCTACCTAACTGAAAGACAATTAACAGTGTTGTAGCTGGACAGGTCTTTCAAAAATACTGTTGGTCCATCTTTACTTATTATTACTCGTATAAAGAGGTAAATTTGTTTGTTTGTATGTAGGGGGTAATCTCCGGAAGTTATGAACCGATTTTAAAAATTGTTTCACTGGTAGAAAGCTACATTATCCCTGAGTGCTATAGATATATAAATTACTAGCTTCCGCCCGCGGCTTCGCCCGCGTGGTGTTTTGATAGCCTATGTTCTTTCTCAGGGTCTAAAGATTGTCTGTGCCAAATTTCATCAAAATCGGTTGAGAGGTTTAAGCGGGAAATCGTAACAGACAGACAGACAGAGTTACTTTCGCATTTATAATATTAGTTTGGATAAAGATATCATGCATATTAGTCGAACTATCTCAATTTTTGTCTAGCCAGGCGGAAAAAAATTGCTCTTACATTGTTGTTAGTTGTATATAATTCAAAACAATTTATGGCAACCTGGTCCGCTTTGAATAGTTCTACAAAAATGTCCATGACACCATATTTCTATATTTTATATTTTAGCAGATATAGCAGCTTTTATGTGTTAAAAAATGTATTTTTCGACGTACTTACCTTTGGACGATTTATTATACAACTAGTGTTTGCCCGCGGCTTCGCTTGCGTTGTGTAATTTGAGAAACAATACGGATCGTGTAAGTGGCACCATCTGGAATATGAACGTAATTGTTTTCTCGGCAACAGCTCTCTTCTGTTATTCGGGATGAAAGATACCCTATATCCGTGTCTATACTCCTGACAACGTACCTATATTATGCAAAATTTTGGGACGATCGATTCAGTAGGTAGTAATGCGTGAAAAGGTAAAAAACAAACATACTTGCATTTATAATATTAGTTTAGATCAATAATGTTATAGATACATAGTTTGCATAGGAAACGTCCTTATTTGAGCGACACTAATTTCAAAGATCCGTGTTTATCTTAAGCATCGTATCGCTGCAATTTGTTAACGAAATTAAACGTACGATATCATTGCTCTTCTCCCTTTAGCATACCGCGTGATACCTAATTAGCATAATTATTATTTAACTCGATGAGTAAAACTTGTCGTCTTTTAAAACAGAATCTATGCACTGGTTTGAGCACCAATTAAACACAAAATAATAGGAACACTGATTGTTTTCGAATCTTTAAAATTCCTACACCTCGAAACAATTACAGTTTAAAAAAAATCCAACTTACTACCTAAAATTTAAATCAGCATAGATTATATCCTAGAGAACTATTGAAAAAAATTAGTAATAAATCAAAATTGCGAATAATATTGAAATAAAAGTATGCATTTTTTTTTTATTTTTTTTTAGCGTGGTAAAATCATCAAATGAGTGCTCCCACCCCGGGCAGGGCGGGAGGGACTGTCAGACTTCTACTGACTAAAATCCACGGTGTCCTTCAATAGCCTGTTATGTTCCGGGGTCACGGTAAGGGAATAATCCCGCGACCCCGGCAGGCTTTGGCCCTCTGAGAGGGGGGCCCCGTCAGTATGCTGACGCTCTTTGAGGCGCGCGTGGGACACAACGCGCCGTCGACCCGGGCATGGTCCTTGGTCGGGCAGCGAGTTGCCCTTTACTCGCTGCCCGCATGCCCGCGCCTACGGTGGCCGGAGATCGTCTGCCGACGTCCGTCGCCGTGGGCGTCCAATACCGCGGTTGGGGTGGAGGGAGGACTCTGTCCTCTCTCGCGCGCGGCGCGCCTCCTCCTTTGCGAGCATTACTGCTTCGCAGAAGGAGGCGACCGCTTCCCACTCCGTCTCGCCCCGCAGCATGGCCGCAACCAATGCCGGGCGCGAGGTCTCCGCCTGAATAAAAGTATGCATAGATTTATTTTAATTTGAAACTCTCAGGATAAATAAAAAAAAAAAGAAACACAAAAAGTGAGAAAGGAAATTTGCAAGATTTGATCCTGAGACCCATTGCACGAAAGTCGAGCAGGTTACCAACCAGACTGGCTGGTTCGCTGACAGTATTTTTCAAATAGCGGTTCTTATACAAATGTCAACAATGACTGAAAATCAACATATTATAACATTGCTAATCCCCCAAGGGGAATAGCGTAATTATACATATTATTTTAATTTAATTAATTGAAGAGCAGTTTAAGGAATATTTGAGGAAAAATGTCATAAATAATATCCAGTGGTTTAGCTTCCAACTAACAACATACATTTAAAAACAACAAAATTCAAAATTGCTTATCTCCCAGGGAAAATAGCGTAATAATACATAGCCTATCAACAGGCAACATATTATTAGGAATATTTGAGGAAAATTTGATCGACAACTTAACAGTAGTTCCGGAGACGATTTTTTTTATATTTTTTTGATTTGATCTACAAATCAAAAAAACATTAAAAAAAATCGAAAAAAAAAGTTGATTTGGCATCAGAATCGAACCCATAACTTGAAAAAAATACAAAAAGAAAAATAATATTCAATGTACAGGAATGACAGCTCTACGATTTTATTATATCTATATATATAAAATTCAAAACTGACTGACTGATCTGACAACGCACAGCCCAAACCGCTGGGCCTAGAAACTTGAAATTTGGCATAAGCCCTCCTTATACCACGTAGGTGAGCACTAAGAACGGATTTTGCGAAATTCGGCCCCTAAGGGGTTGTTTTTGGGGTTGATAGTTTGTATGAAACTTCGCTACTACAGGTGCTAGGAATCCCAAATTTTGCATGGGGTCTCTTTTTAGACCGTAGATGCTCATTATGACGGGATTTTGCGAAATTCGACCCCTAAGGGGTTTGTTATTGGGGTTGATAGTTTGTATGAAACTTTTTTAGTACAAGTGCTAGGCGTCTCAAATCTTGCATGGTGGTACTTTTTAAGATGTAAATGCTCACCAAGGTGGAAATTTTGTGAAATTCGACCCTTAAGGGGTTGTTTTTGGGGTTGATAGAACTGAGACTCAAATTTTTACATAGGAGTTCTTTTTTGGACGTAAGTAATACCTAAGACGGGATTTTGAGAAATTCGATCCCTAAGAGGTTGTTTTCGGGGTTGACAGTTTGTATGAAACTCTGTCAATATAATTGCGAGGAGCCTACAATTTTGCACCGGGTTCATTTATAAGACTTAGATGGACACCATGGCGGGATTTTGCGAAATTCGACCCCAAAGGGGTTTGTTTTTGTATTTGATAGTTTGTATGAAACTTTGTTACTACAAGTGCTAGGCGTCTCGAATTTTGCGAGGGGTTATTTTTAAGACCTAAATGTTCACTAAGACGGTTTCGCGAAATTCGACCACTAAGGGGCTTTTTCGGGGTTGATAGTTTGGAGACTCAAATTTTGCATAGAGATTCTTTTTTGGACGTAGTTGCGGGTGTTTTGTGAAAATAGACCCCATGGGGTTGAATAAGGGGTTGACAGTTTGTATGAAACTTTGTTACTACAAATGCTACGAGTTTCAGCATGGGGGTTGTTTTAGGACCTAGGTTCTCACTAAGGCGGAATTTTACAAAATTCGTCCCCTTAGGGGTTGTCTTTGGTATTTGTTATTAGAGGACTCAACATTGCAGGGGGGTTCTATTTAGGATACAGGTTCTCACTAAGAGAGGATGATACGAAATTCGACCCCTAAAAGTTTGTATTGGGGTTGATAGTTAGGAGTCTTAAATTTTTAGGACCTAGGTGTTACCTAAGACGGAATATTGCGGATTGATAGAATTTTTGTTGAATATTGATTGGGTTTTTCCAACAGTATCCCATATAGAGGGTGGCCGGGACTAGAAATAAAATTCACAAAGGCAAAGTTCGAAAATCACGCGGACGAAGTCGCGGGCGTAGTGCTAGTGTAAAGATAAAGACAAAGTATTATAACTTATCAGAAAAAATATTATTATGATCACAAGAACATCATAGAGATAGGATTTGTCCAAAAAACTTAAAAAAAAAGTACCGACTTCAAAAACAAATACAAAAAAGTTTAAAATAAACTTTCTTTCGGAAGTCGGTGGCTTTGATTTTATTTCACTGTCTATTGCCACCGACTTCCGAAAGAAAGTTTATTTTAAACTTTTTTGTATTTGTTTTTGAAGTCGGTACTTTTTATTAAAAAGATTTTATTTTACCCTTTTTAGTTTATTTATTAAATATTCAACCCAAATTTTTGTAAAATACAAAGTTTTCTTACATGATGTGCACTAATCTTGTAATCCGTCACAACATAAAAAATCCATATCTCTAAAACTACTGAACCGATTTTGATGAAACTTGCAGTGTACCCTAAGTTGAACAATACCTAGTACAACAAAAAAAGAATTACTTAAATCGGACTTGGAGTTCCGGAGATATGCGTGCACAAACATAAAAACATACATACATACACTTATGAAATTTGGTACATTTGTGCAGTCGCTGATATAGACTAACATAATACGAAAACTGGGCAGTTCTGATAATATTACATACATACGGGTCGAATTGATAACCTCCTTTTTTTTGAAGTCGGTAAAAACAGTATGTCTATTGGTTAAATAGTTTTGAAGATAATAATATAAAATTACTAAATCGCAAAATGCCGCTGTCCATTCACGAACCGCATTAGAACATGCTTTGTACGGACCAGACGTTTTATCCATTTACCCATAGATGGCGTTGTGCAATTGCTCGGTTTCTTAAAACAAACACTACCGCGTTCTCATTGAAGAATGAGAACGCGGTAGTATTTGTGTTGATTTCGGAGCTGTGGTATTTATGTTTTTGGGATATCGGACAGTTTCAGCGATTGTTTATCATGCCTAAAAGGAAATGACAACTTTCCCGTCAGACATCCCAGACAAGAGCAGCTCGAGTACGCCGTACGTACGGAAGAGTCTGCTCTTGAAAATCATCAGCGCCTCTCGAGGAATAGAGAAAATATTTCGCAAGCACGCGCTAGGGAATCTAGCTCCGAGCGTTCACAGCGGCTTGCCAACCAAACCTGGAGAACATCGCATGGGTGCTCGGGAATCTAACGCTGAACGTGCGCAGCGTCTCAGTGATTTAAGCCAGCGTGTCTTTGCAACAAGGGATCAGGTGTCTAGCGCTAAGCGCTCAAAGCGGCTCGCTAGCCAAACTGTGAGAACATCGCAGGCCCGTGCTAGGGAATCTAGCGCTGAACGTGCACGTGATTTAAGGCAGCATGTCCCTGCAACAAGGGATAGGGAGTCTAGGGCTGAGCGCTCGCAGAGGCTCGCTAGCCAAAGCGCGAGAACATCACAGGCCCGTGCTCGGGAATCTAGCGTGAACTTGCGCAGCGCCTAGCAACAGAAAGACAGCGGGAAGTTACAGTCAGTATGCAATAAAAACAAAATCCTCCTTTTGGCAGTCAGGAAATAAATCATAGCACTCAGTACTAACCGAACGACACTCATAATTTCATCACAAGTTAAAATGATTACCGCCCAACAAAGTGGGCGCGGGTCATCTAGTTACATAATTCGATGTCCTCCCGCTCTAGGTGTAGCGGACGGGACTGTCAGACTTGATTGACTAAAAACCACCCGCGGGATGCCCTTTAGGTAAGCGTCCACAGGTCGGCATCGTACGTATCGGACGCATCGCATCAAACGAATTTCTGTATCGGCAGTGATCGGATTGCCGACGCGAGTATCAGCAATCGGATTGCCGATGCCACCTTCATCGCGTCCATTGATCGGCATCGCATGTAGGCATTGCCGATGAGCCGCCCGGACGATACGGATCATTGGACGCAGTTGTATTATGAGTTTTAATACAAGGCAAACTAAAATCCGTTACGTACGATACGTGCGATGCGGACCTGTGGATGCTTACCATAAAGGTAAGCGTCCACAGGTCGGCATCGTACGTATCGGACGCATCGCATCAAACGGATTTCTGTATCGGCAGCGATCGGATTGCCGACGCGAGTATCAGCAATCGGATTGCCGATGCCACCTTCATCGCTTCCACTGATCGGCATTCCGTATGACGTCATCGGTACGCATCGCATGTAGGCATTGCCGATGAGCCGTCCGTACGATGCGGATCAGTGGACGCAGTTGTATGAGTTTTAATACAAGGCAAATTAAAATCCGTTACGCACGATACGTGCGATGTGGACCTGTGGACGCTTAGGTACCATAAAACGATCCCGCGCGAAGTATTGCAGCAAAAGATACACGTACATAATGTATCGCTTGTTTCCTTTGGGTCTACCGTTATTTGATATTGATTTGAGAGGGTGCCCTCTATCTGGCAGAAACTTGTTTCTCCGAAACCTATTTGGCAGAACTCACTTGGCAGAAACTTTTTTAAACGAACATTGTTATGGTATAATTTTTTTTTAATATAATTGTTTTTTGGCCTAATGTTTTTATGTCCGAATTTAAATTGGGATACTTTTAAGATGGCAGAATTGTATTGGGCATAATTACTTTTGTCAGAGTTACAATTTTGCATATTTTCATTTAGCATAACGTTTATTTAGAGCGCCGATTATTTGGAATAATTTGACTTGGTATACTTCGAAGATCACAGAATTTCAGAATAGAAATAATTTAATAGTCATAATAAAAAATAAAAAATTGTTTTATAAAATCAATATGGTGTGCTACAAAAGTTAGTGATAGAAATGAATCGCTGCAAAACCGACTTCACGTAGTCTTGTCTGCCCTACCCCTAGAGTGTAATTTATAATCGCGTAGGCGCGGAGGGGCGAGGCGGCCCGTGAGCTGAGGAGCAGGTGGTTTTAACGCACACCGCCGCGGCTGAGGCTGGCCGGCTTGCCGGCCAGTAAGCCGAAGCTGCGGTGGTGGGCGTAAAATCATCTGCGACGATTAGCTCGCGTGGGACCGCCAGAGACCCGCAGCGCCGGAGCCGTGACAGAAGCCATGCCTGCTGCATGTGCTGAATGCTTGCTGCATGCTTACTGCATCATCTTACTGTCTGGGAAATAAAAACCACACAATTATGCAAAAGATGATTCTGGTTGTGAACTTTCTACGAAATGATGGTTATACTTATTGATTATTATAGAAATGAAATTTATGCCTAAAGATGATTCTGACTTACAAAATTATGGGTTTCGGTGTTATGGTAAATGAGTGTATGCCAAACGATTTTCTGCGAAAAGAGGTTTATGCTATCCGTTGCTATGCAAAATAAAATTATGACGTAAAAAGTTCTGCTATAAAGGGTGGACCCGATTTGAGATTGATGCGTTTATTCTCTGTTCAATCTATAATATTCAAAATTATTGTCTAGGTACCTGAGCTGGTCCGCTCAGTTCCTCCTGAGCGTATTCTTGCTCTACGGCAACAGACACAATTCCTGTGGGAGCAGTATTTTTCCTCTATTGAAAAAATTGCATTTACTACTATAGAGGTAAATATAAACTCAACTAAGTGTAAGTACCTATTTTTGTTACCAGAGCCCCTAGATAAACAGCAAGCGATGAATGTTAACGCTCTGCAGTCTCTTCTACAGAGTGAATTTTTCAACTGGGCGTGGATGGCTATATCCGAAACTAAGAGGAACATCAAAAAACATTGAAAGGAGTTTCGAGGCCGATTTTGACGAAAACTAAAACTGCATCATTAGATTTTCGAAAAATCGATAATCCGGGCCAGGAATCGAACCCGCTGATTTTGGAAAAAAAATCACACCCTGTATTATTACACCATTTGATGGTGTTGCTAACAAGGATCAAACTCTGGGAAGTAATCTTATACGACAAACTAAAGGAAATAGTATTTTTTTATAAAATTGCCGTTTTTCTATGTCACCTTGCTTCTACTGAGCCATAATTCATTCGAAACTATAAAATTTAATTGTTTTCAATGTTTCACTGGATTTGACGTCTCAACAATCCCACTGCATTCAGAAATATTAAATTATTGAGTTGAATAAAAAAAATAATTAGACGTATTTCAAAGAAGAGACGGTTAACGTATGTTTCGAATACAATAGGTACTGATCAATGTTCAAGGCAATGTGAACATTGATCATTTTATTTGAATTATACGTTTTCCTTAAGTTTGTCGTATATGATTACTTCCCAAAATGTTATCCTTACCAGCAACACTATCGATTGGTTTAATAATAGAGAATGATTTTTTTCCCAAAATCAGCAGGTTCGATTCCTGGCCAATTGATTTTTCTAAAATCCAATGCTACATCATTGGATTTCACAAAAAAAACAACGTTTTAATAAAAGTTTTAATGGAAGTACGAAACACTATGTTTTTCAATAGCGTTTTACCTACTGGTACAATCTGAGCAAAATCCTTAATCCTGAACATACAGTATACTAATAGGTAGTACAAAAAAACTAAAATCAAACTGACTTCAAAAACAACCCCACAAAAGTGCAAATTATTTTTTTTTCTGCTTGAGAAAAGATGTTAAAAGTCCATCACTTTTGTAAGTGATAGGGACTCTTAAAATCTTTTCACAGAAGGCGCTATCCATTAGTAAACCTTTATGACTACGCGATTAGCATTATCTCTAGCGTTCATCGAATTAATATGATTTAATTTACAGATTTTATTGGAACGTGTTTTGGCACATAGATTGTCGAAACAACGAGAAGCATTAATTTGGAACGCATATCCTGGTGCCCTGGGAACGTTGGCAACTTATGGTGATTCCCGAGTTCATCTCCCTATTGCGGCCCCCACTCTTCAAGCCCCGGTTTGTCCATCTGCCCAACTGTCTCCTCTCCCTGCTCCGTCCGTGCCTCTGGCAACGCCTCCGCCTACGCCGGGAAATACGTATACAGCTTTATTATACGTTCAAGCTACATCACCAGCGTTACATAAGCTACTCGCCAACATAGCGAGCAGTGAATACTGTGAGAAGGTAATATGGGAATTAGCCAGTGACCCTATGAGTATAATAATGGTACATTTTTATGAAATATTTTTTTATGTGTAGGTCGTGTTAATGTGGGATAGCGAGCGCGCCGCACCTTCACTTAAGTCATTATCGCGCTTAGCTGGTGACAGTCGCGATCCGTTACCCGTGCTCGTAGTCGACGCCACCACTCACTATCCTGGGTAATTTGAAAATGGTCCTAAGTGGTTTGAAGGGCCACCCTCAATACAAAAATCTTCAAACCCCTCGATAGCAATAGTCCCCGCCACGCGAAACTATAAATTTTGTAAATAAAGAGTTTCTACTAAGTTACGTAGCGACAATGCGATTAAAAACAAAATAATAATCTGAATATGAAACTAAGGCTGGCCATAAACACGTTTTCCGATTTTTTTTTTTTCTAAATGTGAAATTCCGATTCGAAATTAAAATTTTTGTATCGACTCACCCCTGTTCCTTATTGACCCCATTTTACAGTACCGGACTTGTTGATTCATAGAACGTAAACATTTGGCCCGCCATTGGGCAGTAAGTTCTCGCTGAAGCCTTATCATCGATTCTATCTGGCTGACTGGCCTGTTGGTCTAGTGGTTAGTGACCCTGACTGCTATGCCGGGGGTCGTGGGTTCGATTCCCACCCAGGACAAATGTTTGTGTGATGAGCACGATCATTTGTTCTGTGTCTGGGTGTAATTTATCTATAATATGTATGTATTTAGAAATATATAAGTATGTTTATCAGTTGTCTAGTACCCATAATACAAGCTCTGCTTAGCTTGGGACTAGATGGCGTTGTGTGATAGTTGTGGAATATTATTATTATTATCATAAAATCCGATATAATGTGTCCAATGTCTATATCCTAAATATTATTTGTTACAAAGTTTATAGTCTCGTGTCGGTAAATATACCTACTTATGTACAGACGCCAGCAGGTCAACCTACCCGAATCTGTCAGATTTTACCAATCAAACAGTAACCTTCCAATCTTGTGATAAGGTTGAAATTCTATTAAAGAAATCTGACAGATTGTGGTAGCTTGATGTGCTGGCGTCTGTACTAAGTAGTGTCCTCCAAATCCAACTAAGCATCCATTCTTCATTTCAGGGAAGGAGTTTCAGCTAGGTGGCAACCACTGTGGGCAGTTCCAACGGCTGGTGTATTTTCTCTAGACGGCGATGCTCCTCTACTGGCAGAAGAACTTGACTTTGCTTTTCGAGTGTGGCAACATTTTCCAGAGCGCATAGTCGGCTATCCGGCTCGAACTCACTACTGGGACGAGGCAAAGGTTGGCATTTATGAGTCCACTACAAACCGTAGTTATAACAGGTTTCACCTCGCTAAACGTTATGGTTATTTGTACAGGGAGCTTGGGGTTACAGCAGTAAATGGGGTGACTCGTACTCTATGGTGCTGCCGGGCGCGGCCCTGGTGCACCGCTCGGTGCTGGCGCAGTACGCGGCCGCGGCGCCGGCACTGCGGCAGGCTGTGCGCCGAACTAGAAACTGCGAGGATATTCTACTAAACTGTCTCGCTTCACACCTCACCCGACGGCCACCGCTGAAGTTAGCGCAACGTCGTCGTTATAAAGCAACGCATCATCCATATAAGTAATTAATTTTCTATCTGATACGTGAATAAATATAATATTTTGTATAATTTTGACACTTATTGTTATTTCAGGTCATCTTGGAGCGACCCGGAGCACTTTGTTCAAAGACAATCCTGTCTCAACACATTCGCTACAGCTTGGGGTTATATGCCACTAATGCGATCAGTGTTAAGATTAGATCCAATATTATTTAAAGACCCTGTATCCACACTCAGAAAAAAATATCGTAAAATGGAATTGGTAACTTCTTGAATCTCTGTTTGGAATAAGCAAGTACGCTAGTAAATGAGGCTAGATGAACAGCTATTGCATTTTTATTAACAGTCCAAACTCTTTTTTTATTTTGTAAATCCACGGTTGCTTTGTTTACGCAAAATTACGCATAATAATATTACGCTTGTTACACTAAATAAGGAAGATAAAAAAATATTAAACTTTGGAAAAACGAAACCAACTTCTAAAAAAACCGGCCAAGTGCGTGTCGGGCCACGCACAGTGTAGGGTTCCGTAGTTGCCCATCAAAATACCTATGCGAACTAACTAAACTGATTCGCTGAATTTAATTTTAAAAAGAAGAATTTTCAAAATCGGTCCAGGAGTCTGAGAAATCGGGGAAATACATAAAAAAAAGATTACGACTAATTTAGAACCTCCTCCTTTTTTGAAGTTAGTTAAAAATAGTTGACGATAAAAACCTACCTATCCCCAAAAACATACCGCAAAAACATACCTATTAAAGCTGTAAAAATAAAGTTGACAAACTTACATTTGCAGTTGAAGAACATGCTCTCCGATCAGGGTTGGAAAAAAAACAGTTTTTTTTAAATTATATAAAACAAACAGTTCAAAATGTTTTAAACAAGTGTTTTTTTTGTTTTTTTTTAGTTTAGGGCATAATTTCAAATTAATTCGACTATGTTTATTTTCTAGGCTAGATCTTTATAAACTCGCCCTAATAAATTAAATATTTACAAAAAAAACGATCAATAGATAACATTTATTTGTATGTTGCGTAATCAAACGCTTCACATTCACCCGGTAGGTATGTTCTAATGTTGATTTTATATTGGGCGACACGTAGGGACTTTCCTAGCGGGACAGGCGGCGCGCCTCCTATTCGTTCGTAGAATAGTTCATTGTTCATAAGGTATATCCCCGCGCCACGGTGCGGGGCTTTACCTTATGAACAATGGACTGAGAAACACCGATCTACTTAAATGTCTAAAAAATAGGGGAATTACCAAATTTCTTTCGACAGCCGACATTAGGGATCGAAGTTTACGTTTTTTATTTATGACTAATGTTGTTTATTATTTAAAATTGTTACAATTTTAATTGCTTTGAAATTATTAATCCTGGTACTTACATATTTGTTTGATTGAATGAAATACCTACATAACATAAAAATACAGCAGCGTGCCGTGGTTCCTGAGCCAGGGTAGGCAAGCCAAAGATAAAAAAAACGAACTGCATTACTCGATACTGACAATGCGAATAGAAGAAGGCTTCGGCCCACTTCAAAACTTATAATTTAAAACAATCACCACTTCTTCACGTAAGATTAATAATCACGATATTCTGACGATTCAAATAGAAAATTCGGCCACCACAAATAATTATCTGCTCCATGATAGTAACAAAACACGTCACTAAGAATAAGTTCTCTCGAAGATTGAAACGACGATTATGAGATGAATTATCATGTTTCTGGGTTGATTCTCGTAATTTTTAGACACAACTTGAATCTCCTACGATATTATTAGTAGTTCTTTTTATGATAGTTGTGAAAAGTACGTAAGTTTTAACAAGCGTCATCAGATTCAGTAATAAACACACATTGTCAGCACAAATCACACAAACTCGAACCATTTTAAGTAAACAAACGACTATTCTTTAATATTTACACAACTTTTTGTTTCAAAACGTATTATTTAAGCTGAATAATTATGATTTACTAAAAACAAAAGTACAAAACAATAACAAAGTTTTGACATAATGAACTGAAACGAAACTGACAGTAACACACGGGGTTGCCTTATTTTCCTAGGTTCCCCTAAAACCAAATTCTCAAAGCGGAGAAAAATTAAATTTCTAGTTTATAATTATTACTAAAGGGCTGTTGCTATTCTTTAAAATTATACATTTCTTTTAGAATGTATAGATTTGACATTACTACCCCATTTTTTTTCAATTCTTTCTATTAGTATCGTTTCTGTGTGAAATTTATTTCTTGAACTGGCAACCCCGTTCAGAGCGTTCCCACTAAGGTTTTCAATTTTGCGTAAAGGCCTCGAAGCCATGCCAAAAACATTTCAAATAAAAAAAAAACGTTTTCATTCATTAAAAACGCTGGTCATTGCCGATTGGTTAACTCCAGCTACAGCGTGCCTGGGACCGCCCATTTTTTATCCATCTGTCTCGTTCATACACACGACAATATGAAACAAAAAATCATACGTTCTTGAATGAAATATACTATAAATGAGTCCAGAGAATCGTCGGCCTACGGTTCTCGTATTATAGTGAAGTGGACGTGACGTCACACGGCGGTGAAAGTTGCTATTAACTTTTTATTAGGAGTTTTCACTTTATTAATGTTTGTGTTTTATTTTATTATATTATTCCAATAAATGCATGTTTTATTTGTACATTGTTTTGGCAAGGTAGGCTGTGCCTATTTGCCTCTATGAAGAAACCGCGCCTGTAAAAATAATGTTGGCGGCATGTTTGAGTTTATTTATGTTTGTAAACGCACCCACGACACAGTAGAGATTCCTAGTGTGGGGCAACGTTTTATAAAAAAAAAAATGATTAAGTCAATTACAATGCCATTGAAAGTTCAAAAATATAACAGCAATAGAGACTCGATTGGTTTTATGTTGAACTATTCAGACTCAAATACTTATTATTTTATTTTCATTTTATATTCAGTTATTGCGACATGAAAAGTAGTTTTAAAACATGTTTTTTTTCGTACTGTTTTATACAATGTTTTAAACTTGTTTTAATCTTTGTTTTTAAACATGTAATAAAAAACACTGTTTAATTTCAAACTGTTTTAAACACTGTTTTAAACATGTGTTTTAAAACAACTTGTTTTAATCATGCCAACCCTGTCTCCGATACATTTTGTTTAAGAAAATATGTTATCCAAGTACATTTTATAAGTTGGTCGACTATTACTCGTAAAGTTGTAAAGCCTACTTAGTCATGATAATTTTCTTTTAAACTTCGTTATATGTACTACTATTGTGAATTTTTTCACACCCCCAAACATAACCGCACAGACTAGATAGGTTCAGACAGGGCACTCTCTTATAGCAAATTTGACATGCCCGAAGGTTCACATATCATGAATGACAGCTTTTTTTTTTCTGTCTCTCCATCCGACGCGTAATTATAGGCAAAGACATATACGATTCAGCCTAGAAAGTATTTCTTGCTAGGAATTTAAAATTTTAGTTTAATGTTAGCATATTTCTTCATATAATTGCAATCATATTGCAATTATATGAAGAAATATGCTGTAATAAGTCATAAAGGGATATAAGGAATAATAAAAATCTTATTAGTTTCATTTATTTTTATTTTAAAATTATTAAAAACTTTTAACTGTTTATTCTCTAGTGGGAACACGTCTGTACCTTTTAATATTTTATTAATAACATTTCAACCATTAAACACGCGTTCAGAAACAGCATCCAATGAATTCCAACAAGTACTTATATTTAATATGATTTTTAATACCTCTAATATTAGAAATCCGTTTAGGTTTAGTTCTAAGTTTTTGTTTGCTTCTTTTTTGATGACTCCGAAACATTTCCCGGATCAATGTGGCTAAAACTTGTTTTTCAGTATGATGCGCCATCTTCTCTTCGTCTTTTTCTTGGAAGCGTTTGAACTGACGTCCTTTCGTCTTCTAACACACCACTGCACTTGTTGTACATATTGCACATGGTTACAGCTTCAGATATGGAGGATTATTTACGAAATTAGATAAATTAAACACTAATTCACAAAACTTTGTGAAATTGTTTGACAGATTTACAAACAGTGATACCAACTCTCAGAAATTTTTATCCCTAAAACTTAGGTCAAAACTCCTAAAATCAAACCTATTACTTGGAAAACCTTCTAATAAAGACGATTAAATGAAATAAAACAGAAAATTAAAAAAACAAGTAATGTTCTTTGATAAAACTGGATGTCCTTGGTCAATAAATTCTAATTGCCTATTTTAGATTGTAAGCTGGTAACACTCATAACAAAGATGGCTGACAGAAAACGGAAGGCAGGGGTACGCGGGGGGTTAGGGAAGTGTCAGATGAAATACGTGAACCATAGACTATAAGGTTGAGATATTTTACTTGAAGATTACCTGACCTGCATAACCGTTTAGCTGGTAGAGGGGGGGGACACTCGAGTCGAGCAAAATTTAGCACTTTAAAGCTTAATATTTCACAAACGGATTTTTTTATCAAAAAATTGTTAATGGAAACTATCAATATTTTTTAAAGACCTATTTAATGATATCCCACAAAAGGGGTACGCGAGAAAAAAAAAAACATCCCCACTTTACGTGTACAGGAGGTACCCTAAAAAATATATTTTACGAGATTTTATTTTACCACTTTTTCGGCACAACAAATCCGTATATTTACACCAAATTACAGCTCTCTAGTACTGTGCGTCTCTGAGCTAAACTGCGGACAGACGGACGGACGGACGGACATGGCGAAACTATAAGGGTTCCTTGTTGACTACGGAACCCTAAAAAATTGTGCTGGTCCTGCTCGTAGACTTTTTTTTAAAGATAAAATTTAAATATTTTTTATTTCCGAAGTTAATTTAAAATTAAGTATGGACAATTAAATGGTGTTAAGTATTTTTAAGCTAATTAAACGTCATTATCTAGTTACAGTAATTATCATAATTATGGGGTTCATGATTTGTTCACCTTCACCCTTATCGTGGCTGTACTGCATAGTAGATAAAAAGAAAAACGTTATTAACCATAAAATTAAATTAATTTAATCATGAACGCAAAACAAACAATAAGGCCAATCATAGCATAAATACGATATTAGTGAAGAATCACCGCCGGGCCATCGAACTGCACCGTAATGTTAGTAAGCAATTGCATAAGTAGAACACAAACTGACATAACGAATAACCGCTTCGCAATCAGCGCCAGCAGTGGCCTTGGCACCGATGGTGCTTGTGCTGGCGCGGGCTTCGCACGCTTAGTGTGGACACCGTCTTATACAGTGCACTCGTCGACTTGCTTCGCGCAGCCGGAGCGCAATCGCTTGGACTAACGCCGTCCGACATCTTATTGGTAATAATGTGTTAATTCTAAAGTGATAATAAGTAGATCCCTTAACTGTTTAATTACTTGACAAAGTTATCTTTGTGTAATATTGTGAAAGTGCTTTTATTTATTGTGTGTGTGTGTGTTTTTTAAGGTACCGACCATAAATAGTAAACAGAGCTTTTCGTACAGTATTTTCTCGGAATTTGTGCAACTTACGGTCTGGTATGAAGTTACGCTGTTTGCGCCATCGCCACCCTAAAATCGATAAAGGCATCAAGTACCCCCAAAAAAAAAAACAAAAGCAAGTAGGTACCTTAATTTTTAAAGAGCTTTTTTGACCTATCAGTGCGATTAAATTAAATAACATAATAATAAATAATAACCGTTGGATAAAAAGTAAAAACACTTTATTGTCAATTGTTCTTGTTCAGTCAGCATCAAAAGTTGCTGACCACATTCAGATTTTCAAAATCGCTGTACGCCGTAATCATTCGTAATAATACGGAGTACAGCGATTTTGAAAATCTGAATGTGGTCAGTAACTTTTGATGCTGACTGTACACTAATTTATTTGTTTGGCCAGTGTTAAACTATTAGTTTAAATCCCGAAGATTTTTATGAAACAAATGTTTAAAAATGTATGGAATTTCATTAATCATCAAACAATCAGCCCTAAGATGTTTGGTAGTGGATAGAATAACTATACATAATAATCAAATGGCATAAGTATAGAAATATCTACAACTTACATTTACATATACAATACAGAATGAATTTTTCAACTGGGCATGGATGGCAGGGTGTTTTCTTTTAAATTGGCCAAAAGGGAGAAATCCGAATCCGTAAGAGATACGGGAAAATTTTCTTAGGAACCTTTAGCTCTTTTTTGATGTTGAAAATTTTTGCGTTTTTATTTTTTTTTGTCATTCATACAATTTGTATGAAAAAATATTTTTCAAAATTTGACCAACTTCCGCCGTCCTGATTTTTTCTTCCGATACAATGAAATGATCCTTACATGAAAGAGAGTCGAAAGGCAATAAAAAAAAATGGCCAATTTCACCCATTTCTGTGGACAACTCACACGACCAAAAAAAAAAAAAACGCCAAAAGTGTCAACATCAAAAAAAGGTTAAAGGTTCCTAAGAAAGTTTTCCTGTATCTCGTATGGATTCGGATATCTCCCTTTTGGCCAATTTAAAAGAAACACCCTGTGTAACGGAAACTATGAGGAATATCAAAAAACGTAGAAAGAAGTCTCGAGGCCAATTTTGATGAAAACTAAAACTGTATCATTGGATTTTAGAAAAATCAATAATCCTGGCCAGATACATATCTAACCGATTCGATATCGATTTTGGAAAAAAATCACACCCTATATTATTACACCATTGGATAGTCTACACTATCCCTATTAGCTACCTAATAGGGATCAAATTCTGGGAAGTAATTATAACGGTAACCGGCCTGATGGTGCAGCATCACAGCACGGTACCCATTACCTCATCAACTTATAGGTAGGTAGGGTAGGTCCTTGGTAGTTTAGTCACAGAATAAAGGTATAGTATATTTATGCTACAGTACAATATGATAGATAATAATCGGCTTGATGGATAGGTGTCATTATTTTTCGATTCGTCTTAAAACATATTATGACAAAAAATAAATACCTACCTACATAGATTTTAAACTGGTACTAAGCGTGTACTTTTAATTGCTAAATTCTTATAGGTTTCACCGCAATATGACATGTATGTCCAGTGTAATGTTCAATTACCTACCTATGTATTTATTATTTCAATGCAAAAACTGACGTTGGCATTGCCTTTCGTTCGTATTACGGTACTACACTTACCGTCACTTAACATGTTAATATGACCTTGTGTGGAAACGAATAACCAAAAAAAAACACATTCTTATATTGTATCCTTGCTTGGCTGTGCAGAAAGTGGTGTGAGACCTCGACAACCTCGTACGCAACTACACGATAGGTCAACCGCACACTGGTGTTTATAATCATTTACACTACGAAAATCGTCTTTACCACTATGACATAAAGGCGCTGATGATAAACTGTTCCGGGAGTGTTGGATGTATCGCGCGCCTGACAATTCCGTGCTTTAGGTAAAAAAGCTTAAGTTTTCCGTATACCTATGTCATTACTCCCCAGAATTTGATCCTTATTAGCAACACACTATCGAATGATGTAATAATACAGGGTGTTATTTATCCAAAATCGGCGGGTTTGATTCCTGGCCAGGATTTTTGATTTTTCTAAAATCCAATGATACAGTTTTAGTTTTCATCAAAATTGGCCTCGAGACTTCTTTTAAAGTTTATTGATATTCCTCATAGTTCGCCCAGTTGAAAAATTTACCCTGTATATGTATAAGTATTTCGTAGCAGTAAATTTCCTACTATTCTGGACCTATAATTCTGAAGATTCGTGAATTTTAAAAGAATATTGAGAGATAACCCCAGACAGTCGCAATCGCAACGCTTACCACAGTAGGCAGGCAAGCAGGTATTTTGCGACATCGCATCGCATCGTAATGACGACGGAGGTAATTTTCGCAAGCATAAGTAAATGTCGCGTCGCTTTATACCTATGCGTAACTATACATTCTATCCATGATCGTGGAAGTGAACGGCATAATTATACCGATAAAACTTAAAACAGTAGACAATGCTATTACAGAAAATAGAGTAGGTAGGTATAGGGTGGAAAACCTGATCAAGCTGGACCTGGAAGGTGGCCATAGGAACTCTATACGGTATGGGTGCCCTCTATCTGGCAGAAACTTGTTGCTCCGAAACCTATTTGGCAGAACTCACTTGGCAGAAACTTTTTTAAACGAACATTGTTATGGTATAAAAAATATTTAATATAATTGTTTTTTGGCCTAATGTTTTTATGTCCGAATTTCAATTGGGATACTTTTAAGATGGCAGAATTGTATTGGGCATAATTACCTTTGTCAGAGTTACAATTTTGCATATTTTCATTTAGCATAACGTTTATTTAGAGCGCCGATTATTTGGAATAATTTGACTTAGTATACTTCGAAGATCACAGAATTTCAGAATAGAAATAATTTAATAGTCATAATAAAAAATAAAAAAATTGTTTTATAAAATCAATATGGTGTGCTACAAAAGTTAGTGACAGAAATGAATCGCTGCAAAACCGACTTCACGTAGTCTTGTCTGCCCTACCCCTAGAGTGTAATTTATAATCGCGTAGGCGCGGAGGGGCGAGGGGGCCCGCGAGCTGAGGAGCAGGTGGTTTTAACGCACACCGCCGCGGCTGAGGCTGGCCGGCTTGCCGGCCAGTAAGCCGAAGCTGCGGTGGTGGGCGTAAAATCATCTGCGACGATTAGCTCGCGTGGGACCGCCGGAGACCCGCAGCGCCGGAGCCGTGACAGAAGCCATGCCTGCTGCATGTTGCATGCTTGCTGCATGTTGCAACCTTGCATGCTGCATGCCTTCATGCTGCATGCTTGTATGCTGAATGCTTGCTGCATGCTTACTGCATCATCTTACTGTCTGGGAAATAAAAACCACACAATTATGCCAAAAGATGATTCTGGCTGTGAATTTTCTGCGATATGATGGTTATACTTTTGATTATTATGGATATAAAATATATGCCAAAAGATGATTCTGGTTGTGAACTTTCTACGATATGATGGTTATACTTATTGATTATTATGGAAATGAAATTTATGCCTAAAGATGATTCTGACTTACAAAATTATGGGTTTCAGTGTTATGGTAAATGAGTGTATGCCAAACGATTTTCTGCGAAAAGAGGTTTATGCTATCCGTTGCTATGCAAAATAAAATTATGACGTAAAAAGTTCTGCTATAAAGGGTGGACCCATACGGTATACCTTGCTGGGTAATGAAAATGCAACGCGCATCGAGTGTGGACCCGTTTGATTAGTCTTGACGTTCTTGGCCATGGTGTGGCCATGGGCTTAGGAAAGGAGGGGGGCAGGGTGGACCGTGCCGCTCCAGAATTTCTTTTATACCCAAAAATGTAATACCTACTTACTTAAAACTTAAAAAAAAAACTTTACACAAAATATCAGGCTGTAATTTATTGATCAATTTTGACATTTTACAATTTATCCGGCTTCAAAGGAGTAGGTTCTCCAATTAGCCGTTTTTTTTGTACCTAAGTATCTATAATATAAACACCGTGACTTTTTAGTCGTCTTACAAAAGCAGCCCAGTTCATGTATCCAATGACTAGAACACGTTTATAAAAAAAAATAGGTAATTATGAGATTTAAAAAATTTAATAATAAAATTTTAATTCGTTATTATGACGCAAGGCGTAGTTAGAAACACCCTTGTCTCATAGAAAATTTATGCATAGTTAACGTCACTTATAAAATGTAGGTAATTATGAAGGTATGGATATCATATTTTCTAAAAGTTAGAGATGGATGTGAGAACATTTTTGAACCCTTTACTTTGTGCGTTCCGATACTTCCGATATGCACTTGACCGATTTCCTTTTTTAGGGTTCCGTAGTCAACAAGGAACCCTTATAGTTTCGCCATGTCCGACGGTCCGTCCGTCTGTCCGCAGCTTAGCTCAGAGACGCCCAGTACTAGAAAGCTGTAATTTGGTGTAAATATACGGATTTGTTGCGCCGAAAAAGTGGTAAAATAAAATCTCTTAAAATATTTTTTTTAGGGTACCTCCTGTAGGTACCTACACGTAAAGTGAGGATGTTTTTTTTATTTCTCGCGTACCCCTTAGTGTGGGGTATCATTAAATAGGTCTTTCAAAAATATTGATAGTTTCGATTAACAATTTTTTGATAAAAAGATTCGTTTGTGAAATATTAAGCTTTAAAGTGCTAAATTTTGCTCGACTCGAGTGTCCCCCCCTCTACCAGCTAAACGGTTATGTTTGGGGGTGTGAAAAAATTTACAATAGTAGTATAGGTATATAACGAAGTTTTAAGGAAAATTATCATGACTAAGAAGGCTTTACAAGTTTACGAGTTATCGTCGACCAACTTATAAAACGTACTTGGACAACATATTTTCCTAAACAAAATGTTTCGAAGAACTTGTTCTTCAACTGCAAATGTAAGTTTGTCAACTTTATTTTTACAGCTATAATAGGTGGATATGTTTTGAGGATAGGTAGGTTTTTATTGACAACTATTTTTAACTAACTTCGAAAAAAGGAGGAGGTTCTCAATTCGTCGTAATCTTTTTTTTATGTACTTTCCCTGATTTCTCAAAGACGCCTGGACCGATTTTGAAAATTCTTCTTTTTAATATTAAATTCAGCGAATCAGTTTAATTAGTTCGCATAAGTATTTTGATAGACAACTACGGAACCCTACACTGTGCGTGGCCCGACACGCACTTGGCCGGTTTTATTCGGTTGTGGGCGAGAGGCCGTCGTGGCCAACACTGTCCACACCTTGCGCTAACTCTGAAGACTGAACCCACCATTTCGATGCACACGTGGGTTCGAATTTAGGCAGGCGCACTACTTCGTTAAAATTTCATCATTATACTGCGCTCAAAACGATGAAGAAAAACATAGTGATGAAATCGGCATGTTCTACTTGTGTAAACAAGAATTACCGAATCACTACCAAATGAATGGTATTTCTTTTAATTTTTACTTAAACATTACGCTTGTAATGACGGGGTTGGATAGAGGTGTTCTCTGCAATAAAATGCAAGTATTATGTGAGTATGACACAGCTGATTCATACTCGGTTACTACTTAGAAATGTGTGATACCATAGTTATCTTGTAAATAAAAATATTTTAAATTAAGATTTTCTAGGAAACAAAAATACGACTGCAAGCAGGAGTCAAACCTACTTTATTCTGAATCAAACGCCCACCGCGCCGCGCCGCGCCGCTGCCGCGCGGCGGCGGCCTTGCCCGGCAAAGTCGAATCTTTAATTTCTTTGTCAAACGTTTTTCTTTCCTAAAAACATTAGGATTCGTGAAGTAGGCGTTAATGCGTAATATTACTTATTTGTTTTTTTTTTTAATGAATGTATAGGTACAGGTACGGCGAAGCCGAGGGATCACAGCCATGGCGTCTGGAGTGCAGCACTACGTCCTAGTCACGATCGTATTCGTCGCTATTATATCACCCTGTTGCAGTGCACAGCCAGTAAGTACCTGAACCGTACATTTTGGCAAGGTTCATATCTGACGGAACATCCGTCGAGCGTATTCATCGAATGTTCTTTGACGCATTAACGTATCATCGGTTGAGTGCGAACGGTCAAGTGTTTTCTATACATTTGTCTGTTCTGGCACAGAATAAATAATAGGTAGTACGTGGTAGTACTTACTGTTCTGGCGTTACGCGAGCGATAATACGCGGCGGATTTTCCGTCAGATATGAACAATCTTAAGGTATTCAGGGTCAAATTAATTAAGAAACTGCTCAGAGGACAAAATATTTGACGATGACGGTTATAAAATAAGTAAAGGAAGACTAAAGAAACATTCATGAGTGGATTATTTGAAAGATGTGTAATGGTTAGAAAAGAAGTGACTGCTCAGGTGATGAGATATAGAATGGTATCGCAGACACGCTGCGCCGAACTCAAATGAATTACGATAGGACGACCTTGAAAGAATTCGAAGAAGAATGCTTTTTTTTTGTTTAGTGATCGAAATGAGCCACGAATTGCAGTCCTCGAATTATTTATAAATACTTATCAAGAGCAATACACCTATTCTGTATTTTTTTTCAGCCCAGCTCAGCAGATGATATAATAGAAAAAGATCGAGCTACTAGGCAGAGTTCGATTAGAGCCGGTAGACACATAGCAACAGCTCCAAAATGGGGATTTTTTGGAACAATTTTTCACGTCATATTAGAGGTACGTGTTGTATAATTAATAAGGTGGGTGCAGTAAGCGGCACGGATCTGGAGTGCTGACCTTCACCTGCTCAAAAATGAATGATTGGGTCACAGCGTTTTGCCAGTTAGTGGTTAGTGACCGATGCGCAATGCGATCCCCACTCTGTCGCCGAGCGGTTAAGACCCGTGCGTGCCAGTAGATATCCCCTGAAGACTGCTGTGCTTCGATCAATAAATTATTCATCGAAGCTGCTGTGATTAAAATGAGAATTTGTGACATAAGAAATTCCGTCCATTCAGGTCAAGGTCCAAAGTAGGTAACGTGACTTCTTACATTTATTATCTAGAATTTAACGGCACTGCATGAGCGATTGGACTGCTGCGCTGCGTTTCGTACGTGGGTTCGATTCCCGCACGGAACAAAATATTTTTTATGATCATATTGATCATAAAAATATTTCCCGGAACAGCTGCTTGGTTCATTGTTCCGGGTCTGGGCGTTTGTATACAGGGTGTAAGGGACAGCCCTCCACAAACTTTCAGGGCTTGCTCATTTTTTTTTTTCAGGAAATGAAAAAAAAAATCGGCCTCACCATACAACATTATAAACTTGATTGGACAGTTTGTATGGAGAGGCCGATTTTTTTTTCATTTCCTGAAAAAAAAACTGTGGAAGATTGTTCAGTTTCGTCTACTTACTGAGCAAGCCCTGAAAGTTTGTGGAGGGCTGTCCCTTACACCCAGTATGTTTGTAAACGCACCCACGACACAGGAGACATTCCTATAGTGTGGGGTAATATTTAAGTAAGTACTTACACAAAGTATTGTTTTTATTTTACCTAATCAGTGTCTTTTTTGCAGCAAATCAACGACACCAAAAGCGCATACAATCAAATATCTGAATTAGTAAACAATCAATTTGCCGATGACAACGTAAGTAATACCTACTTCAACTTTGTAAGTAATATGACAAAAACAGTCTATGTCAGCAAAAATAAAGGTACTTAATGGAATACCTAGCTAGGTATTCCATCAGGTATACCACCAGAGGTCCTAACTACCAGGAGCCTTACCACGAGCTCTTAACGCGATCCAGTTTAGGCTGTGGGAAAGAGACAGAGCTATACAAGTCGTCTAGCGCCATCTCTTTCCCACAGCCTAAACTGGATCGCGTTAAGAGTTCATGGTAGGCCACCAGATCAGCTGTTAGAGAACTTTTATACAGCCAAAATTATGTCGGGCGGGCAGGTAGGTTGCATTGAAACCCGAGGTACAGGAACTTCAATGTAATAAATTACATTTTAATCCTAATGAGAGGTGACGATTAGGTGCAGCCGCCAGCAGGTCAACCCAACCGAATCTGTCAAATTTTACCAATAGAACATTAACTTCCCTATAGACTAGTGATAAGGTTGAAAATCTATTGAAGAAATCTGACAGATTGTGGTAGCTTGATGTGCTGGCGTCTGTACAAACGTACTTCTACTTATATAGGTACTTATCCTACCACTCGCTTGCACATAATGGACATCAATTTTGTGATAGAATAAGAACATTTTTTTAATTACCTATACATTTCTTAGAACATGACTGACGGAGCGACTGAAATATAACACGTATTGTTGCACTAGTTCTACTGTTCAGGCATTAAACAAAACAAACTTTATCAAAATATGAATTGCGGTAATAACAAGTATAATTTTAAATATAAAAATTATCAAAAAATTCGCTCCATCAGCCCTCACATAGAAAAGGTGCATCGAAGTTAAATTTCGGAGATTTTAACATGATGCACCTTTTCTATGTGAGAGCTGATGGAGCGAATTTTTTGATAATTTTTATATTTAAAATTATACTTGTTATTACCGCAATTCATATTTTGATAAAGTTACAACATGTCACTTATATATAAGTATTACGGAAATATTGCCGGCAATATTGCCGGGAGTGGAAATATTTGGGAATATTGCTTAATTTTAAATCAAAGTGAGTGCGAGAACTATGTAACACACTTAAAATTAGCATTTACAGACCATGGTGTACATTATGTACAAAATTTTTTTTTTTTGTAAAATTGCCAAAATTGCCGGGAATTTTGGCAATATTCCCGGTATTTTACCGGCAATATTGCCCATTGTTGCCGCACACGACTGTGAATATAAGAAATTACACATACATTTTAAGATAAGAATTGACGATCATTGTAGGTATATTGAATAAATATTGAATAAAAAGGCATAAATTCGAATAATTTATTTTAATGTTGTAGTTTAATCTAGTCAACGAATGCTCAAAGCATAGAGGGAAATTCTAGAAACACATTTTTACTACGTAACTTTGTTTGGACTAGTTAGGAGGTGAACATATCAAAACCATGAGCTCTGGGGGGGGGGTTGAAGGTACCATTTTTTGGTTTTTCGCTTACATCTCGGAAAATCATGCGTTCTAGCAGCATAGCGTGTGTGAACACAATAAAAAACTAAATCAATTTTCCGTAAGTTTTACCCAGTAAGCATTTCAAGATCTTTTAAGTTTTCGAGTTTTCATAGTTTTCGAGGTATCCGCTTTTGAAAGTCTGTAATTTAGGGGAAAAAACATTTTTCCCCGAGTTATAAGTGAAAAATCAAAAAATGGAACCTTTAAACCCCCCTCCCCCACAGCTTAAGGGCTAGTGGCGGGGACTTTTGATAATTATATTCACCTCCTAACTAGTTCAAACAAAGTAACGTAGTCCAAAATCGTGTTCCAAGAATTTCCCTCTATAACTGTTAGTTGAGTGGGCTACTAGTTTTTCATGCAAAATCACATAGCAAAAACAACGAGTATAAGTACCTTTACAATATGGAAGTATAAATCTCAGTCAAAACTACAAATAATCAACAAAAATAACATTATTTTAATGCATTTGTTTCGGTACTTTTTACATAATCAGTAAATCACCGTTTAGAGTAACAACTTAGTAGTTTTTATAAGGCGGACTTAATACCGCAACGTATTATCTACAGTAATATAAACTGCACCTGCAGTAATAATAAAATATACTGGTGTTGTTTGACTGGCAACTTTGGCAATATTGCCAAAGTTGCCGGCAATTATGGTATTTTACCGGCAGTGGCAATATTGGGAATATTGCCGGCAGTGGGAATATTGCCATCAGGCACATCTCTAGTCACTGGCCTGCAAATTGCAAAAAACGTAAAAAAAATTGAATTTCGCGGGCTGGTTGGAGCATCCCCCTTAATGATTTTTTCAACTAGGCGTGGATGACCAAATCCGAAACTACGAGGTAAGCATACTTATCGAAAAATGCTCAAAGGAGTATCGAGGCCGATTTTGATGAAATAGTACATTACTGCCGCGGCCTATAATGGCTACTTTGCTGGTCGCACTGATGATGGCCGACAGCGCAGCGTAGCGCAGCTCCAGGCCGACACAGCGCGGTCAGCATGCAGCACTGGATGGACGAGCTGAGATAAAGGCCGAGGCCGTAGGCCGAGGCCTTTACAGCGAGGACAGCAAGGGCTGCAATGATGGCCAAGCTGGAAGGCCTAGAGCGTAGCTAGGCTATAGCTCGAGGCAATCATAGCGTGACCAGCGAAGTAGACATAGTGGGCCAAGGCTTGTATAGTGCTTTACTCAAAAATGCAAGTACCTAACCTACATAAAACCAGCAAGTGATTTAAATAAAATATATATTAATTAACTAGAAATTTAATTTAAATAACAATTATGAAAAATACAGTAACTTAAATTCAACACCGACTTTCCTGGTTTCATATTACTTACCTACTAATACACTTCTCATCAAAAAAATCGAAACACCTCGCAGTTTATGATTTGATAAGGATTATCAGAAAAATGTGTATATTTAGGAATAAATGTAAAATGTCATTTAATAGTGAGTAGTATGAGGTTTTTAAATCCTAATGTTAATGTTCTAAATTCAAATTAAGTCTTCATAGGTTTCGTATTTTGTATAATGAGTAATTTTTACCCTTTATGGAATATGAAGGAAATGGGTAAAACAACACGCGTAAATGAAAAAAAAATGTAAGAAACGTTTATTTAATAACTTGTATTCCCTCCGCGAGCTCTTATTACTGCTTCCATACGGTTCTTCATCGATCGGATGAGAGTCACGATCACATGTTGTGGTATATTATCCCATTCCTCTTGGATTGCATTTTGCAGCTGGCTAAGTGTTTCTGGGGCTGGATCTCTTGCTCGAATTCGTCTCTTTAATTCATCCCATAGATGTTCAATGGGATTCATGTCCGGGCTTCTTGCTGGCCATACCATAATGGAGATACCGACTTCGGTAAGATAATCTCGTACGACGCCCGCGGTGTGAGCTCTAGCATTGTCGTGCATGAATATGAAGTCGTTGCCAATAAAATGTGCATAGGGCATCACATGAGGTTCAAGACACTGTTCGATGTACCGATGAGAGTTTAGTGCAGGCAGCCGTGGCCCAGACACAAAGGCAAGTTCTGTCTTACCGTCGGCGCTGATTCCTCCCCAAACCGTCCACGAACCGCCACCATAGCTGACCTTTTCTTCAATGCAGCATTGTGCAAAGCGTTCTCCATCTCTTCTGTAGACCTTGTTCCTTCCGTCGTTACCATACAGCATAATTTTACACTCATCAGAAAACAGTACTTTGCTCCACTGAAGGTATGACCAAGTTAGGTGCTCGCGTGCAAAGTTAAGGCGCGCTCTTCGATGGTCTGCAGTTAATTTCGGCCCATTCGCTGGCTTATGCGGTGCCAATCCGCGTTCCTTCAACCTTCTTCTTATTGTAGAGTCACTTACAGCTACTCTTCGTACAACGCGAAGCTGCTGCTGCAGTTGAAAAGCGTTAAGGCGTCGATTTCGTAAAGAAGTTGTTACAATAAATCGATCATCTCGCTCAGAAGTGACCCGATTCCTGCCAGATCCTGAACGGCGCGTGAACGAACCAGTCTCCCGATAGCGTTTGTAGACTCTATGAACAGATGATAAGCTTAGATGCAATCTTGCAGCCACAACACGCTGACTAAGTCCAGAATCCAGCAATGCCACCACTTGGGCGGCTTCTGCGGGCGAAGTATCCATATGTTTTAGAAAAAAAAGTTTTTTCAGACGTCCCAAAGTCACAGTAAATGAAATAAGAAACAGAAAGTTTAAAGACAAGCGCTAATTTTTAGTTTTTAAACGAGAAACGTACTCCAACCCTAAATACACATTTGTCTCAAAACAGTGATTAATTTCATTTATAGGATAAACAAATGAAATTATTTCGAATTTTGATTTTTTTCTTCTTACTGTAATGACCAAACTGCCAGCTACACAGTAATGTTTTTTTTTCATGGAATTAATTCTCTTTTGTAAAAAATTAGGACAAAAACAATAAAAACGAAAGTGTTTCGATTTTTTTGATGAGAAGTGTAGTTTGCGATAATTTTAATGCGATGTTTGACTGCTATATTTTCTTCATTTATTACTTCATTTACTTAAAGCAAAAAAGTCACTAAATAAAAATAAAAAATTCGCTGAACCGCGCTTTTGTTCCTTCTTTGTATTTTTTTTTTAAATAATATGGAATACAATCTTTTCGTGCCTACCTCTATAAATACAAACAGCTGTGTTTTAAATAAAATCTTTTTGCATTTGTTTTTTTAAAACGTTGAAACGTCAAAATAGCGGCCGGCAATGTTTTTGCCGGCCTGGTAGAGCGGCCAGCAAAAACATTGCTGGCCGCTACTTGAAACAGGCCGGCAAAGTCTACTTTGCTAAAACAAGATTGTCAAAATAATGACCACATTACATGTATTTTTGAGTAAATTAAATAAAGTGCTTTAATGGAGTTTTGAAAAATCAATATTCTTGGCTAGAAATCGAACCTGTTGATTTTGAAAAAAAATAAGGAACTTCGTTCCAAAAAACACTTGCTGTATTATTACACCATTTGATACTGTCGCTAATCTAATAAGGATAAAATCCTGAAAAGTATGGGAAACTACAGGAACGTGCTACTTTTTGATAAAATACGAAACAGAACGCAAACAATCAGCAAAACTCCGAACAAAATCACAATTGCCGCATATTCACATTAAGTTCAAATTTGAATAATTTCGTTTTGACCGGAAAGTGATTATAATAAGTCCTTTTTAAAAAAAAAATCAAACCGACGAAACATCGAACTGAAAAGCAAAAAATAAATTTTGAGGCGGCGCCAAACAAACAAACATATAAATTAACTATACGAAGAGCAGAATAGCTCGTTGTATAGGTTGTCGTGGTTGAATAGCTCGTCGTAACTATTCATTGATTGTTTCTTTGGCGCCGCCTCAAAATTTATTTTTTGCTTTTCAGTTCGATGTTTCGTCGGTTTGATTTTTTTTTTAAAAAGGACTTATTTTTTACTTTTGAGTTTCCTATCTCGTGTCAATTTCTGTAACTAAAAACTCTCAACGACTGTCATACCCCAGCTACGTCTAAAGTTCTCATCAATATGAGTGAAATGAGCCCAAATATGATATAGTTGCTGTTAACTGTTAAGGATCTCTTGCTACTGCCCTCTGTCACCATCCTCAGACCCTCGATGACAATTATACCCCAGCTAGGTATAAAGTTTTCATCAAGACTAGTGAAATGAGCCCAAACACGATAAAGGTGCTGTTAACTGTTGAGGACCTCTTGCCCCTGCTATCCATCACCATTCTCAGACCCTCGATGGCAATGATACCTCAGCTAGGTCTAAAGTTCTCATCAAGCTGAGTGAAACGAGCCCAAACACGATATAGCTGTTGTTAACTGTTAACGATCTCTTGGGACTGACTTCACAAAATAACAGGGATCTGGAGTTGATCTGATGATGGTGACGCCATCATTTTATGTTCTCCACATCTCTGCTATATAATATGTCCTCAGAACTACAATTGTTAACTTTATTTCAACAGAATCGGTTCATAATTGAAAATTCTGTAGGAAGATTGACAATTAATTCCTTTTTTTCTACCCTTAGAGGCCGATTTTAGTTTTGAAATTGAAATGGGACCAACTTTGAGATATACTCTTTCTAACAAAAAAAGAATTTTTGAAATCGGACCACGTTAGGAAAAGTTATGCGTGGTCATACATAAAAAAAAAAAATAAAAAAAAAAAATATACATGTCGAATTGAGAACCTCCTCCTTTTTTTTTCGTCGGTTAATAATTTGAAATGAAAACAATGTTGTACCTACAGTATATCATGACTTCCCAAATTTTGATCCTTGTTAGCGACACTATTGAATAGTGTCATAATACAGGGAGTGATTTTTATCCAAAATCAGCGAGTTCAATATCTGGCCAGGATTATTGATTTTTCTAAAAAACTTTTTCAAAAAATATAACCGCCTTCAAAAACAACCACAAAAAAGGGTAAAATAACCTTCAAAACTTTTCTTTCGGAAGTCGGTGACTTTTTTTTATTAATTTCAATGTCTTTTTTGCCGACTTCCGAAAGAAAAGTTTTGAAGGTTATTTTACCCTTTTTTGTGGTTGTTTTTGAAGGCGGTTATATTTTTTGAAAAAGTTTTTATTTTACTCTTTTTAGTTTAAATATTCAACCACAATTCTTGTCAAATACGAGAACATCATTTTCTTACATGAGCACTATAATTTTGTAATCTGTAACACCGGTAATAACATCGTTAAAATCTCTTACATTCATTCCCTATCTCGAAAACTACTGAACCGATTTTGATGAAACTTGCAGTATTCCCTAAGTTGAACGATACCTAGTACAACAAAAAAAGAATTACTCAAATCGGACTTGTTGTTCCGGAGATATACGAACACAAACATAATTTACTAAATCAGTCGATGGCAAATCCTTACTAGAGAAGTTGTACCTTCCATCATCAGCTCAGCTACATGAGATGATGATTACCATACGCAAATACTTAAATTACTTCATAAAATTTGCGAAAAACGACGTGTGGGCCTATAAAATTTGAGGGTTGCCCTCGATTTCTCCAGGATCCAATCATCAGATCCTAACATGGTGACTATGGGACTACTCCTGAAGTATCTCTTTTCGAACAAAAAAAAAATACGTGTGGCACTCGGGGACTGCCGCGGTAAAGCTATTGGCATAGCATTTTGTATCAACTTATGCAATTATAATTTTATTTATTCATTTTATTCATGCAGTATTGCTTTTTCTTTGATATTAATTCAAGTTACATTTTTAAATATTTCTTTAAAAAAAAAATATTATTATTAAAATATTAATAAATAAATAATTAATTAATAATAATAATTAATTTAATAAATTAATAATTTAATTAAATTAATAATTTAATTAAATTAAATGAACGTGGGGTTTTTTCGTTACGGAATTTCTGGATTCGGTCCCCGCGCTCAAGGCCCGCGATAGAAGCTATGCAATAGCTTAATAATTTTGAAAATCGGTCCACAACTGGCGGAGTAATCGCGTAAGAAACACAAAAAAAAAAAAACATACCGTCGAATTGATAAACTCCTTCTTTTTGAAGTCGGTTAAAAATCTAATGATGCAGTTTTAGAAAAATAAAAACGGCCTCGAGAGTTTTTTCAGTATCTTTCGATATTCCTCATAGTTTCGGAAATAGCCATCCACGCCCAGCTGAAAAATTCAAGTATGTGATGACGTCATCAGTACATGCGCGGAATGTTCGAATAAGTTGTACTACGTTGAACACGCAGTTCAACGTACTAGTCCGCTACATGTGGACAACGCAGTACACGCATCTCAATGCCGCCGCCGCATAGTTTTGCCATGAAAACGTAGACCCAACGACTGTACAGCGTAGACACACGTACCAGCTGCGGTCTGCACCTTTAAGTGTGACGTCACGTAACGTGGTAAAATGTATGGATATTTTAACCAGAACAGCAAAACAACTGTAATTAAGCTGCATAATAAAGAACCTGCAAATTAATTAAATTAAAATTCATTTATTGTATCCATTTGTTAATAATTCAGGTTTAGCTTTACTTGTTGTAATTATGTTAATGATTTTAAATAATGTAGTTGACCATTGCATCATTGAAATACAAACTAGAACCTTCATTAGCTATCAACTTACATCATTTGAAATCGATTAACCGAGTTAGTCAATGACATAGTGAGTCAAAATGTTTCCATGTGCGTTACCGATTTAGCTCGGTGCCTTATCAAAAGGTTGAACTCACTCTCGGGCAGGTTGGACCTTAACAAAGTGCGGTGTACTCAGGTATAACCAATACCAGGTTTCGGCTTTCGAACAGGTGTTTTTTATTAAATTCTGTAGAGGACTAAGCCACACTAAGCCTAGCAATAGGTGAAGTCAGTCTGTGGATGATGAGGTATGATCTATGTATGTAGGTACTTAAATCTCTTTTTAATGGTTAATATGTACAGCGGGTCTAAAACGGTCACTTAGCAATATTCCTATTGATTCACTTCTTGAATTTCCAGCAACGTCATTAGATTTTTTTCTAAAATGCATGGACTGTGCACTCGCTGGTAAAAATTGCCATACTCTCTAGAAAGAGCGAAAAACATTAATTGTAGGACCTATCCGTTTTTTGTACGACAGACGTAGTGAATGTATTTGGTCGTGTAAAGCAATTTTAAATAATTGTAATAATTTAACATTTGGCTAGGGAAGGTGAGGGAGGCAGACCATGCTACAAGTCTATGTTCATCATCTGCCTAGCCTTTTCCCAACTATATTGGGGTCGGCTTCCAGTCAAACCAGATTCAGCTGGATATCAGTATTTTACATGGAGCGCTTGCATCTTCCATAGAGCTGCCTGTCGGACCCCATGGTAAAACTGGTTGTCAGACTTTAGAGCTTCTGACTAACAGTACCTAACGACTGTCAAAGATCTACAAATGACAGCCGGGACCAAGACTGCTTTACGTGCTTTCCGAGGCACGGAGGATGAGAGATACCATCAAAAAGATTATAAATATTAATATGTTAATCATTTTAAATAAAATACAGGCCGTGACTACAACTCCAGATCCATCAAATAATGGTACCACCGAGACACCAAAAATAACAAGAGCCGAGTTTCTAAAAATACTCGACAGAAATCTTAAAGGATTGAGTCGACTTCGCAATTTAGAGTGGCGGGAAGCGAGAAAGGTAACGGTGTTTAAGTATTAGTTATGTTATCACTGTATGGAAGGGTGATTTACATTGATCCAATAGCTGGATCCAGTGTCGCTGAGTTGAAAAATAGGAACGTGCTCTATTCCGATCCAGCACTGGATACTAAATGCTGTATTGGACTGACACACGTTTACATTATTCCAGTGCTACAATCCAGTGACACTGGGTCAAGAATAAGATACTGGATCAGCCGACTAGACGGTTGATTCAATCGTGAGAACAAAGTTACATTTATGAATAGAAGAAATGTGACGTATGCATGACCCTGTCAATTTCATAACTAAGGATATAGACACGAACACCGATCTGTTTACAAGTTTAGCAATAATATTCTAAAGCGTTATTCGTGAAATCGAATGCAACTTAGCACGCCATATTTCATAATGATTTGAAATAAGAGACTTTTGAAATTTAAAAATCTTAACGTGGTCGTGACTTCACCTTTAGTACAGTGAAGAAAAACATCCAGTGTGTTATTATACCAGAATGTTACAAAAAAAAAAAGTTTTTTTTTCTTGCAATATTTTGCGTTCTCGCTTTTTCAACATGAAAAAAGGCCCATTAATTAATATCGACAACAAAAGTATATCGATAACGTCAATTGCTAATTAAACTAATTATGTAGTACAAAATAAACTGTTATTTTTGTGTAAATAAGCGATAGCTTATGTTCGATAATATTTAAAGCTGACGGCGAAACTAATCAGTAATTTATTGTATTTAACATCATTTTATTTTTAGGATTCGGCTGCAAACATCAGAATGTACAAGGACGAAATATTTAGAGGAAAGAAAGCGAGAAGCACAAGATAGCACATTATATAAATTAATTATTTAAGCTAATTTAACAATTATGATAAGTTTTGGCTCAAATGTTTTTATAAGAAACAGTTTTATAACTGGAACAGCATATAATTAAATAAGATATAATTAAGAAAAGTGTAAGGGCCGCCACCGCGCCACCACCGCTGCAAAATCAAACACTAGCGAATGGCGGCGCGGTGGCAATGCGGCGGCGGCGGCGGCGGCGGCAGCGGCGGCGGCAGCGGCGGCGGCGGCGGCGGCGCGGTTGCGGCATCGTGTACAGGACGGCCCTAACGGTTCTACTGTTTAACTGAATTATAATTATGTATTAGATACATAGCTACATAATTCCAGGTTTCAAAACGCTATGTCTGCCGTTTGTAACAAGAGTACCTGCTTATTTTTAATTTCGATATTTGGATGTCCTGTCACTATAAACCGGTTTGGCTGGGCTTGTCAAATAACATTTAAATCATGTATTTTAACTACTGAAGATTTAAGATTTTGTTCCAAAATTGCCATAGATATTAAAAATGTACAGACGACAGCATGTCAACCTGCCTGAATCTGTCATTTTTTTTCCAAAGAACATGAACTTTCTTCCTTTGAGATAAAGTTGAAAATCTATTAACGATTAGGGTAGCCATATGCTGGCACCTGTATAGAACGCAGCTAAGTGTAACCCCAGCCCCAGCACGTCAATCTACCTCAATTTGTCAAATTTTCTCAATCGAACATGAACCTTCTTTATTTGTATTAAAGTTGGAAGAACTTTTGACAGATTCGATTGAAGACAGGTTGGAATGAATTCTACTAGTTCAGCGACTTTCAAGTGTTTAGTATTTATTGTTCGTGTAGGTAGTTTTTTCATTCATCTACATGTGGCGACTGATGTACAGATACCAGGGCTGCGTTTAAATCCTTTATCCAGTTTAAATTTATACTGACTAAATGTCAAACACCCCGTTTAAGTACACCGCGAGGTGAAAAATGAAGCTAACTAAAATTTAATCTGCCCCGTTTACGGTCGTCCGCTGGTATAAGTTTTTACTAAATGGAATAAATTTTTGCGACCTTTTTACCTCGCAAAATTTTATCCTGCTGTCAGACTGACATTATAGTCCAAGAGCTACTGAACCCTGCGACTAACGGTCTTCCTGTAAGGTTAGAAATTTGTACACGTAATATTTATAGCATGCTAAGAGCAATAGCGACGACCTGGCAGGCGTCAGCCGTGCACATCATTAGACAATTTAATTTTCAAAGTGTAAAAAAAATTGAAAAAAAAAACTTGTTCCTGTAAGCTCAAAAATTTAACAGGATGTAGTTTATTTATTGTAAATCTTGGAAAAAAAATGACAGGCGATTACAAGGTGCACAAGTATGTGACAGGCGAATTGAAAAGTGCAAAGTTGATGAGGAAAAATAAACTTTCTCCTGTAAGTTCAAAATTATCACGCGTTTGGCTGAACTGATTTTGATGCCGTTTTCAGAAAAGTGTGCGTTACATTCCGAGAAAGGTTTTAATATACAGGGTGAATTTTTCAACTGGGCGTGGATGGCTATCTCCGAAACAATGAGGAATATCGAAAAACGTTAAAAGGAATCTCGAGGCCGATTTTGACGAAAATAAAACTGCATCGTTGGATTTTAGAAAAATCAATAATCCTGGCTAGGAATCGAACCCGCTGATTTTGGAGAAAAAATCACAGCCTGTATTATTACACCATTCGATAGTGTTGCTAATAAGGATCAAATTCTGGGAAGTAATCATATACGGCAAACTTTAGGAAAACGTATAATTGAAAAAAGAAACTGATGAATGTTCAAGACTAAGTAAGTTAACCGTTTCTTCTTTGAAATAACGCTTATTTTTGTTCAACTCAATAATTTCGTATTGCTGAATACACTGGGATTGTTGAGACATCAAATCCACTGAATTATTAAAAAAAAAAAAAAATTAAAACAATTATACACTTACTGAAAACAATTATAAATAAATTATGGCTCAGTAGAACATAGTAACATAGAAATATAGCAATTTCATGAAAATCTGCTATTTCCTTAAGTTTGCCTTATATGATCACTTCCCAGAATTTGATCGTCATTAGCAACACTATCGAATGGTGTAATAATACGAGCTTTGATTTTTTTTCCAAGATCAGCGGGATCGATTCCTGGCCAGGATTATTGATTTTTCTAAAATCCAACGATGCGGTTTTATTTTTGTCAAAATCGGCCTCGAGATTCTTTTCAACGTTTTTCGATATTCCTCATTGTTTCGGAGATAGCCATCCACGCCCAGTTGAAAAATTCACCCTGTATATTAAAACCTTTCTCGAAATGTAACGCACACTTTTCTGAAAACGGCATCAAAATCAGTTCAGCCAAACGCGAGATAATTTTGATCTTACAGGAGAAAGTTTATTTTTCCTCATCAACTTTGCACTTTTCAATTCGCCTGTCACATACTTGTGCACCTTGTAATCGCCTGTCATTTTTTTTCCAAGATTTACAATAAATAAACTACATCCTGTTAAATTTTTGAGCTTACAGGAACAAGTTTTTTTTTCAATTTTTTTTTACACTTTGAAAATTAAATTGTCTAATGATGTGCACGGCTGACGCCTGCCAGGTCGTCGCTATTGCTCTTAGCATGCTATAAATATTACGTGTACAAATTTCTAACCTTAAGCGCCTCGTCCACGGAGAGAGAATAGAGCTAGACAGCTTGGAGACTAATCTAATCTATACTCTCATTTCTGCGTACACGTAGAGATCATTAGAGCACCCTATTGCATTTTTTTGCTCTATCGTAGGGAAGCTCTATCATAGACAAAATTTGGCCTGCGTACACTACACTACTCGTAGACTAGATATATTCGGTCACGATATACTCTCTCAGTTGAAAACATGTCGCGGTCACGCTTAAGCTGCGATCGTGGTTTCTTTGTTATTGGAAAAGAAAAAAAAAGAAAAATGTTAAAAGAAGCTGCTGGGTTAAACAATGGTTTCTCAATGATTATGAGATATACTTATTCCATAATTCTGGAAAGCCTTCATACATTTGTATCATTTTAATGGTTTCTTCTTTTGACCAAACATGTTTCGACCTTCAAGGTAATAAAGCAATGCAGAATTCTACATTAAATAAAACAAAATACGTGTTTTGCTACTCAAGCCCTAGCTAGACTGATTAAGGCGGGTAGACAATTCGAGAGCTCTCTATTCATATCGCTTATCTCGCTCTCGCACCTGCGTCCACGACGCCTTCCGAGAGTAGCCGAGCGTGTCTACGTAGACTGTAGCGATACTCTAGCTAGGGTAGTCTCGCTAATGTGTACACGTCGTAGATTGCCCTATGAGAGTCGCTCTACGTTATTTTAATCTATCGTGGACGAGGCGCTTTACAGGAAGACCGTTAGTCGCAGGGTTCAGTAGCTCTCCAGCTATTAAGTTTTGTTGTTTTGCTCGATTCGCGCCGGAAAAACGAATATTATTTTTATTTTAGAGAGTAAATATTATTTGTGGATTATGGATTTATATTATACCGGCAAATTGATTATTTGTTCAATAAACTGAGCTGTCAATTGAATTTGACAACTAACATTGACAGAAACTTATGACTCCGTTCAGCGAACCCTCGCTAGTTTAATTTTTACCGGCGAAATATCGCCGGAAGATTTAAACGCACCCCAGATCACCAAACTACCGCAAACTGTCAAATTGCTTTCAAAGATTAACAGCTTAAGGTGAATGCTCCAACCAGCCCGCGAAATTCAAAATTTCTTACGTTTTTTGCAATTTGCAGGCCAGTGACATGTTGTAACTTTATCAAAATATGAATTGCGGTAATGACAAGTATAATTTTAAATATAAAAATTATAAAAAAAATTCGCTCCATCAGCTCTCACATAGAAAAGGTGCATCATGTTAAAATCTCTGAAATCTAACTACGATGCACCTTTTCTATGTGAGAGCTGATGGAGCGAATTTTTTGATAATTTTTATATTTAAAATTATACTTGTTATTACCGCAATTCATATTTTGATAAAGTTACAACATGTCACTATCCTGCAAATTGCAAAAAACGTAAAAAAAATTGAATTTTGAGGGCTACATCGACGCAATCACCTTTCACATTAGTGGAAGGTTCAATTTCAATAAGTAAAGATGACATAATGGAGTAGGTTGATGTGCTGGCATCTGTACAGTGTACTCATCTCATTCCTCGTGATTTTAAAATACATGATTATATTAAACTTAGGTACTAGATTAGATTACCTATACAGTTTTTTGTTTAATTTATTTATTTTGGTCAACAGCAATCATTAAACTATTATGGAAAAACTAAGTGTCTGCAACAGTTTCCACTTCTTCAACTTGTTTTACCTTCCTTTTTGGGTATATATATAATATTGCACGACAATACGGGAACAGTTCAAATTTCGTCTTATGTATGTCATTTTTAAGTCTCTTTTTGACTGATTTTTCGTTCAGCATCATTTGTAACGCCTTTTCGTGGCTAAGGTTTAAGAGATCGCTCGCCTTTACCTTAAGTTCACATCTGTCTGCTCCGTCAACCTGAAACAATGTAGTTTTTTATTTTTATCAAGACGTGTTGTATCATGCTAAGGTGATCGCATATTTATAAGCACCGTACGCGCGTACGCACCGCAACCTTCCCTTAATATTCGGATGTTGATAGCGCATACGCCGCCTGCGGTGCTAATAAATGTGCGACGACCTTTAGAGATTATTATGGATGCACAAACGTGTTAAAATTGTACCTCGACGACAGTGGTAGGTCATATTGATTTGAAAGTGTAGTGAAATAAAAGTTAAAGATACAAACATATCTTTTATTGAGAGAGGTCGTATGGCCGCGCGGTCGAAACGGACACGTGTCCACTTACACGATATCCGAATTGCTCTCGGGGTCGTAAAAATCGAAGATCTGAAACGTCTGATGACGAATTCTCGGAGCCTGGGGACGGGAAAACAACGGGATGCGCGAGACGATTCCAGACGTTCCAGATCTTTCATTTTTGTAAGACAACAGGAAATGCCCATCAGACTAAACAACACTTGCTAAGACGTCATTCCTGTATATACAACCTTATTTTTAGTGCGAAACCTGAATATAGTTTGTTCAGAATCAGTAACTGATTCGATTCCAATAATTTTTACACCATATTATATTTTTTTTCAAAAATATTTTAATTAAATTTTATTACCAGTTAATTACAATACAATCACCGTACGGTTAGGTACATATTGCCAAACTATTATCGTGAGTGTATAACACAGGAGACGCGGTTTACGCGGGTGTACCGCGAAATGAGCATGTTTTTGAACGGACAACCAGGTAATATACAAGCTTATAACTTTGTGATTTCTTATGATACGGTTTTGAAATTTTGTACGTAGATTCTTTACACAAAAATATTGGACAGGTGTATCGGGTTTCGCATAAACAAAAAATTATGTTGTATTATGGTCTATTCACACAGACCGGCTCGGAGAGGAGAGCAGATTCTTATCACGTTGAAAACTGAGTTTTTAATATTTTTGTAGTAAGGTTTATTTTTGCATGTGCACTACTTTTGTCATTAAGAATGCTTGAACGCTCTTGGTGTGAAATAATAAGAGGAGCTGACCGGCTCCGATCGCGTACTTTTTCTCGATCGTGTAGCCGTTTGGCTCCGATTGCATGCTCTTTAACGCTCGCGCAGCCGATCGGCTCCGATTGCGTGCTCTTTCTCGCTCGCGCAACCGATCGGCTCCGATTGCGTGCTCTTTCTCGCCCGCGCAGCCGATCGGCTCCGATTGCGTGCTCTTTCTTGCTCGCGCATCCGATCGGTTCCGATTGCGTCTGCGCTTCTCCACGCCGACCGCCATTTTGATAGCACAAATAGTGTATCCATCCGGTTCCGAGCGCATCCGACCGGCTCCGAGCGCATCTGACGGACTGCGAGCGTATCCGACCGGCTGCGAGCGATTCCGACCGGTTGCGAGCGATTCCGACCGGCTGCGAGCGCATCCGACCGGCTCCGAGTGCATCCGCTTTCAGGTCGCTTCCAGCCGGTCTATGTGAAATAGTTGGCGGCTCCGCTCCGACCAACTCCAAGCGCATACGATCCGGTCTGTGTGAAAAAAAAATGCGCGCCGATGCTTTCCGAGCCGGTCTGTGTGAACGGACCCTTATAGTGTAGCTGTGCTCTTGGAGTTCCACATCAGGTGTTCCAGATCTTCAATTTTTATACATCAACAGAAAGTGCTCATCAGGCTGAACAACTCTTGCTAAGACGTCATTCCTGTATATGTTATAGTGTAGCTGGGCTCTTGAAGTTCCACATCAGGTGTTCCAGATCTTCAATTTTTATACGTTGACAAAGAGTACTCATCAGGCTGAATAACTCTTGCTAAGACGTCATTCACTTATATGTTATAGTGTAGCTGGGCTCTTGGTGTTCCACATCAGGTGTCCAGGATCTTCAAATTTATTCTCTCAGCAGAAAATGCTCATCACGTGGAACAATTTTTGCTATGGCACCATTTCTGTATCTCTTATAGTTAAGCAGGTCTGTTGCAGTTCTGTATCAGGTGTTCAAGTTTCCAAGATAAATTATAGCCTATATGTTAAACGGACTTAATATCCATACAACAAAAAAAAATCATTCAAATCCGTCCACCCAGAAGTTCCGAAGATTAGCGTGCACAAACACACAGACAAACACAAAAAAAAATTTAACTACATTTTCGAGTTCAGCATCGATATAATAACCCCTGCTACTTTTTTTTATATATTTCCATTGTACAGACACCACTTTTCTACAATTTTATTATATTATGTATAGATGATCCGTAACACGTATAAGATTTCAAAGTACAGGAGCCTAAAGGCTCTTTATATCGACGTCAGAAGATGTTCAGTTGAAACTAGCGAAATTAAGCTCTGTCTACACTACCGAGGCGAATTGTAAGTATTCTTTGTCGAGACTTATGTAGGCGCTTCGATAGTGTCAATGATTGGGAAATCAATCAACTATTCAATAGGTGTGACTAGTTGAGTGATTTCCTAATAATTGAAACCCAGACACGGTTGTTATAAAATCACAAACATTGTCTGTCAAGTCAAGAAATCTGCAAATTGTAACCCGTAACACGCGCGGGATACGTTTAGTTTGGCCAAAGTTTGATTTGGTACTTACTTTGCATAAAAATGATAATTCATACTGCTCATCTACTTTTGGCCATGTCTGTTCAAGGACACCCTTCTCCCAATCGATTAATTTAGATGTTTCACACAGCCGGTGTGGTGCAGACTGGAACCCCGCCCAAAGTTCAGAACAGAAGTGCGGCGTCACTGGCGACAGCATTATTATTAACACTGCTAAGGCTTTTTCAAATTCCTTACTTTTGGCTATCACCTCTGGTGGTATCCTGTTCTAAAATTAAAAAGAGAAATGTTATAATTTTTAACAAATGTCGTAAGTACAAACTCATTTAAAAAACAAATACATTTATTATAAAGGTTAGGCTCTTCATTGAATAGCTGATTCAGTTGCCAGCGACATATCTAACTCTGGGCCATTTGCTCTAGGAATAAATCTGCTTTTATAATGCTATATTAATGTATTGTTATAAACAAAAAAAAAATATAAACTTGTCGCCAAAAAGTTAAACTTATTAGCTTACCCTTAGCACACTAGTTAAACTCTGTAGTCTTGAAATGCCAACACTTAGTTTTTGAGTGTATTTAAAATGGTATGTTGTGTTAGCAATTAAAAAGTTTCTAGAATCCCATATTTTGTGTTCATACTTATTGAATTGTTCAGGAGTCAAAGTATTTTGAACGGGAATATTATTCCGATGCTGCAAAAACTCTCTCATGGTCATCCATAACCGGTGTTGCCAATTTAACACGCCAGGTAAAGCTTAAACAATATAAAAAGACTTTTAAGAAAATTAAATGTAAATGTAGTCGCGAACATAAATACGATTACGAAATAAGCACAAGCGTTTAGATGATTGGGAGGGCAAGGTAAAGGTAAGTGTAAAGTCTTCTGTGTATGTTACTCCGTAATGTTAAGCACCATTGAGTTTTAGCTACAAACAGCAAATAAACCTTTCCTAAAGGAACATGTTTATTTTGCGATAAAGTTTAACATCTATTGAAAAAAATTGACTGGTTTGGTGCTGGCGATTGTACCAAAATCGTAAACACTTACTTGCATCACTCCATCGCCTTGGTGTCGCTGGAGGAACATCAGCCAGAATCAGCAGCCGAGTAGTGTCACATCCATATGTTGCAAGCAACCTTTCAGGATTTTCACCATTATGTTTAGACTTGCTCATCTTTTCCCATTGGCTCAGCACAGTCTCTCCTGTGGTTTTGTCTTTATACTCTTTTCCAACTTTTTCTACCTGTTCTGGTGTAATGTATTTTCCAGAACTTTTTAATTTATATGACTGTCCCATAACCATTCCTTGTACTACTAGTTTCTTAAATGGTTCTTTTGTAGGTGTCCACCCAAGTGAATGCAAGAAATAGCTCATAAATCTAGCATAATATAAATGCAATACAGCATGTTCCTTGCCCCCAACATATATGTCAACTGGCATGTGATTACGAATATTTTCTTTTGAAAAAGGCATTTCTTCATTGGTTGGATCCAAAAATCGATAATAATACCATGAGGAGTCAACAAATGTATCCATAGTATCAGTCTCTCTTTTAGCATTGGATTGACATTTAGGGCATTTACAGTTAACCCAGTCCTCTATTTTTTCTAATGTTTCGATACCTGACTTAAAAGAATTAATTTGAGGCAGCTCTACAGGAAGGCTCTCATAAGGCACAGGAACTGCCCCACAATTATTGCAATGGATTATTGGAATAGGTGTTCCCCAGTACCTCTGCCTGGATATAAGCCAGTCCTTGAGTTTAGAGCTTACAAAATGCCCTCCCACATTTTTGCTTAGCGCCACTTCAATTGCCTTTCTATTCTCGCTCTCTATATCGATGTCGACGACATTTGACGACAACGGCATCATTTTATCATCCTTATTAATCTGAGAGCATGCAATAAACACATCTCTGCCCACAGGGTAATCAATGGTATCATTTATATAAACAGGTAATTCACGATCGGATATTGGATTGTAACTTGTTAGAACAACATTTTCATGGCCATTTAGTTCTTGAACTAATGGATGACTAGAGCTCATAGTTAAGAAATCACCATGTGTAAATTTATATGGCTCAGAGGTCCAAACATCAAATGTTTTAATTACATTATTAACTTTCATTTTAAATGTTACAGCAACCCCATCACACTCACCAATCCAATGTTTTTGTAAATTAATAATATCTTTCCAATTTTCCAAACCTTCATTGTCGAGTCCATCATACAAGTCTTTGGCAAACTTCGTAGTTTTTATAAACCACTGAGTGAGATATTTCTTTTCAACTTTAACACCGGATCGCCATGAACAGCCAAGATCATCAACTTGTTCATCAGCCAGAACTGTCTTATCTACTGGATCCCAGTTTACTTGCGCCTGAAAAATAAAACCATTAACTATTCAACACTGCAGGTACTCAAGTTACTGGTGGTACATAGGTCTTCAGTGTGTTCCAAAGTCCTGTATGGGGCGCCGGTCAGGTAGGCTGTTAGGCGTCCGTCGCTGCAGGACTAAAATAAACAGGCCGCAGCGGAGGATGGCCATTCGCGTTGCAAGAGGACACCAAATGGACATTTGAATGAAGCGGCAATACTCCTGCCACGCTTTCCGCCTCTGGATATCCTAGCGGATATGGACACGGAGGTCTATGATCGGATTCGTGCCATTCGCTAAAGCGACAACAGTTGCCACTACAAACAGTTTGCCAGGAATCGTCATTAAAAGATTGATATGCGCTTGAAAGGCGACGCAAGCGGCTACAACAGCGGTAATGTTCGCGCAAGCGTGTTGTCGAAGCCGTCTTGCCGCTCTTCGAAGCTTGGATGCAAAGAGTGGAGTGCATCTCTTACAGGCTCACTCAGGTGATGACCCGTTTGACACGGTTGCTTTGGCGAGTACTTGCACAGGATTGGGCGAGAGGTCACGGCAAAGTACCACCATTGTGGAGGTGATCTGGATTCCACACAGCATACGCCACCGTGAAGGGAAAAGGTCTTGATGACGGCTCAACCTATAGTAGAATTTTCAACTATGTGTGATAGTGGAGCTTGTATTAAATAACATCCGCACACAGCACAGGTGAATAATAAAGGATGTTTATGGGTAACCACCTATTGAAGTGAGTTTTCTCCATGCCTCGAAAAGCATGTGAAGCTGCTGGTCTAGGCTGCCATTTGTAGATATAAGACAGTTGTTACTGTTACAGTTTTACCAAGGGGGTACCCCTTGGTAAAACTATAAGCCCATCACTGGGTTGTGAAAGTTAGATAAGTAGTTGCCAACTGCATCCGGTTCGACAGTAAGGCAAGGCTCACAGGTGTATTGTTATAAAACAGAGAGAGATTTACTTTATCAATGTGAAAAAATATGTTGAGGGTGTTCACAGTTAAAAAGACAAACCACAAAGAGATACCATAATGATTCCAATGTTTTCTTTTCCTTTCAGAATTGAAAGTCCCCAATTGTATTACTATTAGGTGCTTTTGAAATCAATTCTAGTTAACATTAATAATGCATAACATGATCTTACCTTACTTTGATAAGCTAAACCTTTTTCAAACAGCTTTAAGAATATATATTGAGTCCATTTGTAATAATTAGGATCACAGGTGGAGAATTCTCTATTCCAATCAAAATTGAAGCCCAATTGTTGTAACTGAATTTTCATTGAATTTATGTTTGATTTTGTCCAGTTTTGAGGTGGGATATTTCGTTCTATAGCTGCATTTTCTGCTGGTAGACCAAAGGCATCCCACCCTATTGGGTGTATAGAATTCATTCCATTCAGTTTTTCAAATCTTGCTATAGTATCTGATATAGAATAAACACGAACATGTCCCATATGTAAATTCCCCGAAGGGTATGGAAACATGGGCAGCACATAATATGGTTTTCTGTCACAACTGCTTACTGATGTTTTCACAACATCATTTGCCCAATGTTTTTCTATATTTAGCTTGATTTCAGTGCTTATATCTTCTTCCTGTGTGTAATTAAGAATAATTTAATTAAAAAAGACATATTTAACATAGCAAATTTTATGCCGGAATAAAAAAAATCTACTACTAATTCAAAATATTATGAGTAATAGGTATTTCAAAAATATTTGCAATAAAATCATTTTTTTTAGGAAAAATGGTTAGGGCATTGGTTAAAACCATGGTGTTTTTACAGTGGGATAATTCTAACTATCCTCTTTAACCATCTAGCAAGTTTCTAAGCATAGATGAAGCTTTTGTGCTTTAAAATAATGTATTAACAAAATTATTTACTTTCAGAGCTGCCTATGAGTCAGAGCTAGCTATGTTTTAATAACAAAGATCATATTTAACGGTTCAAGACAGAAATATGAATAGTAATAAGGATTTTATTAAATATAGTCTTACCCATAACCTTAAACTACTTTTTTGCCTGAAAACAAAGTAAAGAAAATTGCGACATATATTTGTTCTCTTATATTTATAAGGTTGGAACATATTCAACTGAAGAACTGGCATATTTGTTTAAACAATAGTCTCTCGTCTTTAAAAATGATCTACACGAAGAAGAGTTTCTACGAAATTGCTAAGCAAAGTTAATTCAAAGAGTTCACATATTTTTGCTAAGTTAGGTATTTAGTTTCGTCAATGTGTTTTAAACCAACAATAATATTAATAATTCGGTTATACAACTTTCATTATTTGACTGAGAAAACTTGCAATTAATTTATTTTTTTAAATAAACAATATTTGACACAAGTGATGAAGTGACAGCTCTCTGACAGTGACTGTCACAACGAGTACAACGACAGTGTTGCCGTTAGGACAGTCTAGTTTGTGGCCATATGCAGGGCTTGAAAACGTTACCAATTCACATTAAAAATAACGTTAAATAACGGTATTTCCATAGAGATACTTGCATATCGGTATAATTTGGTAGCGTTAATCAGTAGCATAACTTTATAAGAACGTTAAAAATTGCATTAAAAAATAACGGTATTTTTAATGTTATTGTGAAAATAGTGGTAACAAGTAAACGGTATATTTTGGTTATTTTATGCGACGTTGCCGTTTTCTCGAAGGCCGCGCGGGCGCGCGGTACGGAATGGGTTGTGGCAGGCGCGGGCGGCGCGCGCCCCTCTGACGCGCTGTTGCCATTTCGTTTGTCGTATGCAGTATTTGATAAACTGTAATTCTGCTTGTAGTAGGCGTGAAAAATTCTCATTTCTCCCATCATTACCAACACTGTTATTCTTATTAAATATGACACAGTCAGAACAGATCTTCTCAGAGGTGCATTCCTTAACCGTTTTAGGATTTTTATTTAGTTACGATGAGATCTTACCTCCGGACTTGATGGAGAGACCTGAAGGTCTACATCGGTGTCTGCCACTGGAACTCGGCGGCGGATCGAACTAGATGTGCCGAGTTTGGGCTCATTTTGTAAGTTATGATGAGATTTTACCTCCGGACTTGATGGAGAGACCTGAAGGTCTACATCGGTGACTGCCACTGGAACTCGGCGACGGATCAAACTAGATGTGCCGAGTTTGATCTCATTTTGTTAGTTACGATGAGATCTTACCTCATGACTTGATGGAGTGACCTGAAGGTCTACATCGGTGACTGCCACTGGAACTCGGCGACGACGGATCGAACTAGATGTGCCGAGTTTGGGCTCGTTTTGTCGGTTTTGATGAGATCTTACCTCCGGACTTGATGGAGTGACCTGAAGGTCTACGACATTGGTGACTGCTACTAGAACTCGGCGACGGATCAAACTAGATGTGCCGAGTTTGGGCTCATTTTGTTAGTTACGATGAGATCTTACCTCCGGCCTTGATGGAGTGACCTGAAGGTCTATATCGGTAACTACCACTGGAACTCGGCGACGGATCACATCTAGTTTGATCCGTCGCCGAGTTCCAGTGGCAGTCACCGATGTAGACCTTCAGGTCACTCCATCAAGTCCGGAGGTAAGATCTCATTATAACGAACAAAATGAGCCCAAACTCGGCACATCTAGTTCGATCCGCCGCCGAGTTCCAGTGGCAATCACCGATGTAGACCTTCAGGTCTCTCCATCAAGTCCGGAGGGTAAGATCTTATCATAACTTACAAAATGAGCCCAAACTCGGCACATATAGTTTGATCCGTCGCCGAGTTCCAGTGGCAGTCACCGATGTAGACCTTCAGGTCACTCCATCAAGTCCGGAGGTAAGATCTCATTATAACGAACAAAATGAGCCCAAACTCGGCACATCTAGTTTGATCCGTCGCCCAGTTCCAGTGGCAGTCACCGATGTAGACCTTCAGGTCATTCCATCAAGTCCGAAGGTAAGATCTCATCAAAACCGACAAAACGAGCCCAAACTCGGTACATCTAGTTTGATCCGTCGCCGAGTTCCAGTAAAATTCGCTATTTTACGATTGCACGTTACGCTCAGAATAGCAAAGAGAATTAAACACGCTAATAGTCGTACGGCACAGTCTTAGCGTCGCGTCGCTGCCAGTCAGACACTCTTGCGATTGAACGAGAGCGACAGTAACAAAACTAACTCATAACGATAAAATTAACGATAGCGTAGATTGTAACGTTACATATGTTTAACGATAAAATGTGCCAGGTATAACGCTAAATATTGTAACGTTATTTATAATATATCTGCATGAAAAGGCAGTAACGATACCATATTTTTAACGGTATTTCAAGCCCTGGCCATAATATATGTAAGAAAAAAGTTGCCAGTTTTGCAAAAAAATCTCTTTCAAAATTCCGCTAGAAGCGGCTAAAGTACTTTTGGTCTGTTACTGCTATCCAATTACTCTATTGATAAATATTATAATTTCAGCATGGGGGATAAATGGGTTAACTACAACAATTTTACTACTTAGTATTTATTATTTGTTAAAAGCTGATTAAAACAAACGTACAGCTAGTGAAACATATTGTCAATTATTTGGTTTAAAATTAAAAATCAATTTCAAAGTCCATTGGAAATTCAGTAATCTTTTCGTCAATGGTTGATGATGTGGATGGTAATTCAGTTTGTTTTACCGATTTGACCGTTTTTGTGACTTTGTTTAAAACTTCAGGTGGCCTACCATGAACTCTTAAAGCTTGAGTCTTTAGGCAGTGGGAAAGAGATAGCGCTAGAGGATTTGTATAGCTCTGTCTCTTTCCCACAGCCTAAACTGGATTGCATTAAGAGCTCGTGGTAAGGCCTCAGTAGGCAAAATATAATTTTGGCAAGCTTTTTTTAATATTTTTAATTGGCTTTTAGTAGTTCGGTTTAATTAGTCGGTAGACTTCTAATAGTACTTAATTAATTAAAGAAAGTTCAGCAATCGAAAAATCGGCCAGAAGTGGCTAGATTTACTTTGGTGGCTAAAATGGTTTTCTATTTGGCTAAAACCGTAGAAAATCACTATAAATACACTTTTTTGCAATAGAGTTGTGAAAGTATATTCGAACGACTGTGGTACATGGCCCAGGGTAGTTGTTAGTGGCCTAGGGTATTTGTTAGTGGCCTAGGGTAGTGATTGATGTATTTTCAATTGGCTATTCCCAATGTTTGATTTAGTTAAAGAGTATTGGTTTTAATGGTACAGTGGAGTTCTGAAATTCCCTTATTTTCACCAAAGAACTGAATATAGAGTTTGGTCAGGAATGACCGAGTGGAACAGTATTCTGTCGTGGACTATTTTGTGTTTCAGAGTGATTATTACACGAGGACGAGTGAAAAGAGTTGAAGGAGGCCTACATCAAGATGGTAGAAAGAGGCTGAAGAAGAAGAAGATCACACGAGGACGTGTTAATCGCAGGATGGCCGTGTCGGATCCGGTCAATAGTACGGACAGCAAACGAATCGTAAGCGCGCCATTTTGAGTATCACGTGGTCTGCGCGCGCTTATACAGAGTCGTGATGTTTCATCGGGGCGGCGAGGAGCGCATTCAGTGCCTGACCGCAGCAGTGTGAAGACATCCCGAAACTGTACTCGATTCGTTGTGCCCAGTATAAGTGTAGTGAGTGATTAAATTAAATTGTGTTTGATTTAATTTGTGATTTAAAATTAAAATAACCAAGTGAACCGCACCCAGTGTATTTTCATTGCACGAGACCCAAACTCTGCCCACATGAAGCCTGAATCTGACGGAACAATACCGGTGGCTCCGACATATATATACAATACTAGCTGACCCCGCAAACGTTGTTTTGCCATATAAATTAAAAAAAAAAAAAGTTTGAAAAATAGATGTTGGCCGATTCTCATAGATACCGGATAAGCACAAAAAATTTCATCAAAATCGGTCAAGCTGTTTCGGAGGGGTATGGCAACGAAAACTGTGACACGAGAATTTTATATATTAGATATAGCTTTTAATAGCTGCTTTGCCTGTTTCTAACAGTGCCAGCGTGGGTATCAAATGAAGAGGCTTACTGACACTGAGTACATTTGAAATTTACTTGCTACTTTGCTTTTATTATTATACTTAAAACATTGTCTGCCCATATTTAAAGAAAAAAAAAACGCATTTCGTATTACTATAAGTACCTACTTTTTGTAACACTATAATAATAATATTATCCTCAAAATACTGTATCATGTTGTGTGCCTTTCGTTCATTTCAAGGTCACCGATTTGGGATCGTTTTTCTAGTAAGAAGCACTTGCTCCCTTTATATTTATATCCATGTTGTTCATCACCTTAGAATTTAGATGAATCATCCTCTAGATGTGGGTTTAGCGTAGCCACATGAGATAGAGAATGTTGACGTCACAAATGGGGAGTGTTGTCATACTGCAAACTTTTACCCGACTAGCGGGTAAATTATTATCACGTGTGATCGTTAATGGTCGATATGGGTAATAATATTATGTCGAAAGGATAACCAGTTTATCACCGCAATTGCCTTTCGGTAAAGGAAAACATCATTGCATGTGACTTTTTCCCTTAATCTGCCTAATTAAGTACAGAGAAGAATTTAATGGCGTAAGTTTGTGAAACCTGCTAAGTCATACTAATTCAGCATTAAGCAAAAAAAAAGCAAGAGTATGACGTGACCCTTGAATGTTAGGAATATCAGGATTGGAAATTTTTATTTTTTTTAAGTTATATGCAACAATTCGTTCAAATTATTTTAAACAGTGTTTTTTTTTTGTTCTTTTTAGTGGAGCGCATTATTTTATGATAATGTTGATTTTTATATTGGGCGACATAAGGACTTTCCTATCGGGTCCGGCGAGGAATTACCTATGAACTATGAATAGGGGAAACACCAATACATATATCTAACAAATAAGGGGAATAACCATTGAATATACTCACCTAATTTTATTAAACTTGTACATTAATTTATTTTCATTTTATATCCAGTCATTCACCATGAAAAATATTATTAAAACTTGTTTGAATACAATGTTGAAAACTTGTTTTAACCTTTGTTTTTAAACGTGTGATAAAAAACACGGTTTAAATGCAAACCGTTTTAAACACTGTTTTAAACATACACACAACCCCTGGTCTATATCCCAGCACAGGGATGCTAAAGATTGAAGAAGAAAATAATGATGAAATGAAATGAAAAAATAAAACCAGTTTATTAAGTATTAACAAAAATGCATAATATTCATATAAATCCTGGTGTTATGTTAAAATCAGATTCCATAACACTCACTAAAATAATATTAATTTTTATGAGCTGTAGCATTATCTAACAAAAGAAGAGATACTTACATACTATTATGCATTAAATTATAATCCTGAAACTTAATATTTTTTTGGCTATCTCACTTACTTTCGCGGACAAATCACACTTGGCCAACAAATAAAAACACAAAAAAAAAATTACATCAAGAAAGAGCTAAAGTCTCCTACCAATTTATTTTTATATCTCTTACGGATTCAAATTCCTATAAATTAGTTTAACATGTAGAATGTTTGTTGGAAAATAATTGTCAATTTTTATAAAATATAGTCGTACAGATCAATGTCCGGAAAATATAATGCCTGAATCTGGTATCCCTAAATATGCCTTAAACGTCCAACTTGTTTCGCAATGGGGATGGCAACTCAAAGCTAATCGTAGATGGCGCTGTGATAGTTGGTCCCCACGTCAGAGTAATGTCAACCTTGTACAAAAAACATACAAGATTTATTGTAAAAATTGAGTATAAACACAAAACAAATATGGAAAATTATTCGTCAATGCAAGTGTATTTATAGTGATTTTCTACGGTTTTAGCCAAATAGAAAACCATTTTAGCCACCAAAGTAAATCTAGCCACTTCTGGCCGATTTTTCGATTGCTGAACTTTCTTTAATTAATTAAGTACTATTAGAAGTCTACCGACTAATTAAACCGAACTACTAAAAGCCAATTAAAAATATTAAAAAAAGCTTGCCAAAATTATATTTTGCCTACTGAGGCCTTACCACGAGCTCTTAATGCAATCCAGTTTAGGCTGTGGGAAAGAGATAGCGCTAGAGGATTTGTATAGCTCTGTCTCTTTCCCACAGCCTAAACTGGATTGCATTAAGAGCTCGTGGTAAGGCCTCAGTAGGCAAAATATAATTTTGGCAAGCTTTTTTTAATATTTTTAATTGGCTTTTAGTAGTTCGGTTTAATTAGTCGGTAGACTTCTAATAGTACTTAATTAATTAAAGAAAGTTCAGCAATCGAAAAATCGGCCAGAAGTGGCTAGATTTACTTTGGTGGCTAAAATGGTTTTCTATTTGGCTAAAACCGTAGAAAATCACTATAAATACACTTGCATTGACGAATAATTTTCCATATTTGTTTTGTGTTTATACTCAATTTTTACAATAAATCTTGTATGTTTTTTGTACAAGGTTGACATTACTCTGACGTGGGGACCAACTATCACAGCGCCATCTACGATTAGCTTTGAGTTGCCATCCCCATTGCGAAACAAGTTGGACGTTTAAGGCATATTTAGGGATACCAGATTCAGGCATTATATTTTCCGGACATTGATCTGTACGACTATATTTTATAAAAATTGACAATTATTTTCCAACAAACATTCTACATGTTAAACTAATTTATAGGAATTTGAATCCGTAAGAGATATAAAAATAAATTGGTAGGAGACTTTAGCTCTTTCTTGATGTAATTTTTTTTTTGTGTTTTTATTTGTTGGCCAAGTGTGATTTGTCCGCGAAAGTAAGTGAGATAGCCAAAAAAATATTAAGTTTCAGGATTATAATTTAATGCATAATAGTATGTAAGTATCTCTTCTTTTGTTAGATAATGCTACAGCTCATAAAAATTAATATTATTTTAGTGAGTGTTATGGAATCTGATTTTAACATAACACCAGGATTTATATGAATATTATGCATTTTTGTTAATACTTAATAAACTGGTTTTATTTTTTCATTTCATTTCATCATTATTTTCTTCTTCAATCTTTAGCATCCCTGTGCTGGGATATAGACCAGGGGTTGTGTGTATGTTTAAAACAGTGTTTAAAACGGTTTGCATTTAAACCGTGTTTTTTATCACACGTTTAAAAACAAAGGTTAAAACAAGTTTTCAACATTGTATTCAAACAAGTTTTAATAATATTTTTCATGGTGAATGACTGGATATAAAATGAAAATAAATTAATGTACAAGTTTAATAAAATTAGGTGAGTATATTCAATGGTTATTCCCCTTATTTGTTAGATATATGTATTGGTGTTTCCCCTATTCATAGTTCATAGGTAATTCCTCGCCGGACCCGATAGGAAAGTCCTTATGTCGCCCAATATAAAAATCAACATTATCATAAAATAATGCGCTCCACTAAAAAGAACAAAAAAAAAACACTGTTTAAAATAATTTGAACGAATTGTTGCATATAACTTAAAAAAAATAAAAATTTCCAATCCTGATATTCCTAACATTCAAGGGTCACGTCATACTCTTGCTTTTTTTTTGCTTAATGCTGAATTAGTATGACTTAGCAGGTTTCACAAACTTACGCCATTAAATTCTTCTCTGTACTTAATTAGGCAGATTAAGGGAAAAAGTCACATGCAATGATGTTTTCCTTTACCGAAAGGCAATTGCGGTGATAAACTGGTTATCCTTTCGACATAATATTATTACCCATATCGACCATTAACGATCACACGTGATAATAATTTACCCGCTAGTCGGGTAAAAGTTTGCAGTATGACAACACTCCCCATTTGTGACGTCAACATTCTCTATCTCATGTGGCTACGCTAAACCCACATCTAGAGGATGATTCATCTAAATTCTAAGGTGATGAACAACATGGATATAAATATAAAGGGAGCAAGTGCTTCTTACTAGAAAAACGATCCCAAATCGGTGACCTTGAAATGAACGAAAGGCACACAACATGATACAGTATTTTGAGGATAATATTATTATTATAGTGTTACAAAAAGTAGGTACTTATAGTAATACGAAATGCGTTTTTTTTTTCTTTAAATATGGGCAGACAATGTTTTAAGTATAATAATAAAAGCAAAGTAGCAAGTAAATTTCAAATGTACTCAGTGTCAGTAAGCCTCTTCATTTGATACCCACGCTGGCACTGTTAGAAACAGGCAAAGCAGCTATTAAAAGCTATATCTAATATATAAAATTCTCGTGTCACAGTTTTCGTTGCCATACCCCTCCGAAACAGCTTGACCGATTTTGATGAAATTTTTTGTGCTTATCCGGTATCTATGAGAATCGGCCAACATCTATTTTTCAAACTTTTTTTTTTTTTAATTTATATGGCAAAACAACGTTTGCGGGGTCAGCTAGTATTGTATATATATGTCGGAGCCACCGGTATTGTTCCGTCAGATTCAGGCTTCATGTGGGCAGAGTTTGGGTCTCGTGCAATGAAAATACACTGGGTGCGGTTCACTTGGTTATTTTAATTTTAAATCACAAATTAAATCAAACACAATTTAATTTAATCACTCACTACACTTATACTGGGCACAACGAATCGAGTACAGTTTCGGGATGTCTTCACACTGCTGCGGTCAGGCACTGAATGCGCTCCTCGCCGCCCCGATGAAACATCACGACTCTGTATAAGCGCGCGCAGACCACGTGATACTCAAAATGGCGCGCTTACGATTCGTTTGCTGTCCGTACTATTGACCGGATCCGACACGGCCATCCTGCGATTAACACGTCCTCGTGTGATCTTCTTCTTCTTCAGCCTCTTTCTACCATCTTGATGTAGGCCTCCTTCAACTCTTTTCACTCGTCCTCGTGTAATAATCACTCTGAAACACAAAATAGTCCACGACAGAATACTGTTCCACTCGGTCATTCCTGACCAAACTCTATATTCAGTTCTTTGGTGAAAATAAGGGAATTTCAGAACTCCACTGTACCATTAAAACCAATACTCTTTAACTAAATCAAACATTGGGAATAGCCAATTGAAAATACATCAATCACTACCCTAGGCCACTAACAAATACCCTAGGCCACTAACAACTACCCTGGGCCATGTACCACAGTCGTTCGAATATACTTTCACAACTCTATTGCAAAAAAACTACCGATTCTCCAGTGACCTTTGACTTTCGAGTAAAACTTCTATCGCCACGGCTCTCTAGCCAACCAGCAATCACATTGCTTTCACACATCCAACTCATGGATCTGAACTTATGTGCGCATCCACCACGTGGATCGCCCACTGACTACACAATATGGTCTCTCAAGACCCCGACCTCCGCCAGAGCCACCCGCGCACCGCGCTTCCATGGACACCGGGATGTCAATAAGATACGGATTACGGCTACGAAATGGCTACTGGTACAGTCGAAAACAAGACGGCCAATAGACCGTTTTACTCGACCTCTCACCACAACTTAATCAGAATCTATGGTAACTTCGACTGGTACATGACCCGTTGGAATGTTTGTAGGTACACTTAGAATTCAAGGGTTTCAATGTGTAACGGTCACCATCCCAAAATCTTTATCACTCTAAACAGACCCTTGAACTTTGGATCTAACTAAGACTGATCGGAAATCCCAGAGCATTCAAGTACCTTTGCAATTGTATTATCACAATGCAGCAATATTATAATCAAAACAGCAGGAATCAAATTCGTGGCCTGTGGCTAACACAAGCCCCACTAACAAACCTCTGTTTGTTTCACACCGTTCACCATGAACGCACAATACACGACCTCCGCCAGTGCCATCCGCACACCGCGCTTCCATGGACACCGGGATGTCAATAAGATACGGATTACGGCTACGAAATAGCTACTGGTACGGTCCGACCAGCCGACCTAAGATTCCACACTATCATCCAACTCAACATCTCTACTTCAAAATGGTACTTGAACCTCAGGCATTCCCCCCAAATCCACAGCACTTAACCAGTACTATGCTTCACCACTTACGCAGTAGTGTAAATCACTGAACTACTTAACCAGTTCTTAACATTGTAGCGCTTAACCAGCGTTACAAATCCTATCACTTAGACAGTAGTAATAAAAAAAGCTTAACCAGCGATATTAACTCACTAACGCTTAACCAGCGATAGTCAACATAAAGTACACAAGGCACCAGAGTCGTAAGTAAAAATGAAACGATTCACCTTTGTTGTAACGTGTCTGATGGTGGTTGCACGATGCAGACATCGACGCGTCGCGCCGCGCCTTGGACTGGTCCGTTGCCACTGCCGCCACTACTGCTCGTACAGCGCACGGCTATGTGACCTGGCTTGCCACATTTGATGCACACCAAGGTCTTCGATGCCGGCTGCTGCGTCACTTGACTTGATGCTGTAGGTCTTCCCTTCGTATCCATCGCCTTACTTCTGCACTCAATACGCTTGGGCGTTTTAGCACAGTTATAACACTTAATTGACGTTATTTTTCCTCGCTTGGTGTCACTTGTTTTCGATGATTCATAGATAGTGTTCATTTTTCGCATCAGATATGAAACGACTGGCGAACGTGGGTAATGTTTCTTTATCACTTGTTATTTTTTTTTTTTTTTTTTTACCACTCATTTTTTTTTTTTATGAGGGTTGTTGTAAGTACCTTAAATTCCTTTGTAGGCTATTTGAAATAGCCAGGTTGATGCTTCACCTTTAGCGCCTTGCTCAGCGTCAAAATAAGCTGGCATCCGGTGGCGCACCACGACCGCGCATCGGAATCCGGTTTGTCGGGGTCGAATTCCGGCAATAAAAACTTGTTTTTCACTGGCTGCGTTTTCAAAGTTTGCTGGTTTTGCATTTCAAAAAGTAACTAACTTCCACTGATTGTTATTGTCACTGTTCCCGCGTGTAATTTCATTAGCACGATTTGATCCCAATTCTGATGTCGGAGCCACCGGTATTGTTCCGTCAGATTCAGGCTTCATGTGGGCAGAGTTTGGGTCTCGTGCAATGAAAATACACTGGGTGCGGTTCACTTGGTTATTTTAATTTTAAATCACAAATTAAATCAAACACAATTTAATTTAATCACTCACTACACTTATACTGGGCACAACGAATCGAGTACAGTTTCGGGATGTCTTCACACTGCTGCGGTCAGGCACTGAATGCGCTCCTCGCCGCCCCGATGAAACATCACGACTCTGTATAAGCGCGCGCAGACCACGTGATACTCAAAATGGCGCGCTTACGATTCGTTTGCTGTCCGTACTATTGACCGGATCCGACATATATATGTATTTCAATTGTGCACATCAAGCCCTTAAATTTGATACCCATGTCGATATTGTGCGAAAAACGTAATTTTTGGTTACGACTTTACATCCCTCAGAGGGCGCCATATTGGATTTGGTGACACGTCACCTACCCTATAACCAGCGGAAAACTGAGACTGACTGAAGAAGTAGTTTAGAAGTTATGAGGGAACAAACAACCATACATAATTACATACCGGTCAAAATCATAACCGTCCTTTTGGCTTTGCCGTAGTCGGGTAGTAAGGCACGGTTTTAATGTTGCAAGCCTTCGCTCCATATAATTATATCTCCATGTAACTGAAGTTCACTCCAAAGTCCACTTGGTCCACTCCCTCCCTAGCCCTACGCGTAGTACTATTATATATTCTATGGCCCTACTTGGTCTGTGGTCCACTCACTGACGTCCTGACGTCTGATCTGACATCTTTGCTTCAGTGTTGCCGTTTTAGCCACTTTGTGGCTAGATCTAGCGGATTTTCAACGGTTCTAGCCAAACAGAAAACCATTTTAGCCACTAAAATAAATCTAGCCACTTCTGGCTGATTTTTCGATTGTTATAGTTTTACTAAATTACTATTAGAAGTCTACCGATTAATTAAACCAAACTACAAAAAAACAATCAAAAATATTAAAAAAAGCTTGCCACAATTATATTTTGCCTGCTGAAGTTTTAAACAAAGTCACAAAAACGGTCAAATCGGTCAAACAAATTGAAATACCACCCACATCATCACCCATTGACGAAGAGATTAATGAATCTCCAGATGTCACTGTAGACTTTGGAATTGATTTTTAATTTTAAACCAAATAATTGAGAATATTTTTCACTAGCTGAACGTTTATTAGCTTTTAATAATGTTATATACTAATTAGTATTAAAATTGTTTTATTTAACCCATTTATCACCATTGTATTTTTTTTTTTTTAGCGTGGTAAAATCATCAAATGAGTCCTCCGGCCCCGGGCAGGACGGGAGGGACTGTTAGACTTCTACTGACTAAAATCCACGGTGTCCTTCAATAGCCTGTTACGTTCCGGGGTCACGGTAAGGAAATAATCCCGCGACCGACCCATTTATCACCATGCCGAAATTGTAATACTTATCAAAGTAATTGGATCTCAACAGTATCTGGCCAAAAGCACTTTAGCCACTTCTAGCCAAATTTTGAAAGAGATTTTTTTGCAAATCTGGCTACTTTTTACTTACATGATTGTGGCCACAAACTAGAGTGTCCTAACGGCAACACTGCTTTGCTTGACATTTTTCTGTTTGCTGCAGTGCCTGCAGTGAGACAAAGAATTAAGAATTTGCTGATTCGAACTACAATTTACAGCAATGGCAAGGCCTGGTAAAGAAGACGCATCTGAGGATGCAAAGAAAATTGTAGATGATGCCAAGAATTTTATTGAAAAAGCGATAGCAGATATTGGAAAAACATCAGCAACAAAGCAGTTAATTTTAGGAACTACGTCAGGATGGTATGTCGTCTCTTGTTCTATTTCGTTTTATTTAATTGAACTTATAAATACTTATTGTGATTGATGTTCCTATTTTCACTCACACAGTTTGTTCTAATGGTTTTGACGTAGTACCAACTTCTCCGAATATCGACTTGACCTTTTTGTTATTATTCACATGATTATGATCTAATCCTCGTCTCGTTATTTCATAATTATTTGATTATGTTGACATCATAGATAATAATAATATTTCCAGGATAACTGGCTTTCTTTCCATGAAGATTGGAAAAGTAGCTGCTATTGGTTTGGGTGGAAGTGTTATACTATTACATATTGCCAGCCAAAAAGGATATATTGATATCAATTGGGATAAAATCAACAAGAAAGTTGATAAAATCAGTGACAAGATTGAAAAGGAAGCAACTGGAAAATCTCCAGACTGGATTGAAAAAGTAAGTTCCTTTAACCTGTTTATTAATCAATACACTTTTTTGGTACATGCCTTTTTTAAATTATAAGCAAACAGAAGGTGCTAACATAGCTTTCACTACTTTAGCAGAATTATTATATTCAAATCATAAATTGGCCATCAAATTGACAATAATTTTATTCAGATCCGACAGTTTAATTGTTTCTTATTTGTGAAATGACTTGAATATGATTCTACTTGTCTGTGTAACCATTTTATGATTAAAATTCTAATAAAAAGTGATGAAAGACCCCCAGTTTGAGGTCATATTCATGAACAACTATATCTAAAAATACAAATATTTATAGAATTATATAATAATTGTAATTTATAGAAGTCTATAAAAGTCTGCCTCATTTCATATATCCTGTATACCTGACTCATTGCCATTTAAAGTTTATTAGTGGGTGAGAAAACAGAACAAAAGTGAAGGAGTTTTTGTAGTACACCTACTTGTCCTCTGGCCGGTTCTTAGAATGACTTGCATAGGGACAGAAAGTTTCCATGTATGTCTTATGTTAGGGCTGAACTTACAGATAAAGTTTTAAACATTCGAAGATATTATGTGAAATCTACCAACCCCCACTGGGCTTGCATGGTAGTTTATGGCTCACTCCCTCTCACAGAGAGGAGGCCTGTGTCCCAGCAGTGAGAACATAGGCTGATGATGATGATGAAAAATACAAGAAAGTTATTATAAAATAAATATACTGAATGTCACTCAAAAAAATACTAAACTCTTTTATCATTAAAAACAACAGCTACAATTTTCTACTACACTTCAAACATTGGTGACTGTGATGGCCATATTGTGACATCATTAATCACCCACTTCCATACATTATTACATAATACACAATTATTTATCTTTAGTAAAATGTAAATCATTTCAACGAATTGAAGTGTTTCTTTAACACATGAATTGTTTCGTCACTACTTGAGAATTATAGGTATTGAGATTGAGTTTAGTTTCACCAAAAACATGTAACATTACATGCATATTCACTACTAGCTTGATTAACAGATGTGATCATAGCTTTTTATTTAGGCACCAATCCATTTTGAACAAACACAACTCAACCAATTTGATCAGTTGATGTAATTCTAAAGTTCTCTTTTGACACTTCAATTTACTCAGCCTTGCAGTTGAGGTCATTTTTGTTACTTAGTTGCCTTTCACTAATTCATTCAACATGACAATACCAACTCAACGTATTCTCTTTTTGTCACTACCTATATCTTATTTTAAACTGTAACATTATGGGATATGATATGCAGAGGGGCATAAATCCTTATTATATACTCGTAATTCCTCAATTCATCAAATTTTCGCTAGGTACCTACGAAGGGGTGGGAGGACTCATTTGATGATTTTACCGCACTAAAAAAAGAAGGTACCTACTATGTTAGTTTCAACACCATTAATTCTACTTGCATGTCTCTTTTTGTCCTCACATGCTATTCACTTTCATGGGATAAATGAATGAATGTATTTTATGTGAAAATTAAGATTTAAATTAAATCATCATTTAAATTAAATTCTCCTGAGTAATCTTATCAATTTCACATACAACCACTAAAACCGAGTGATCTGTGAGTAGGCTCTTTATTCAGATACTGCTAGTATAATCTAATTCAGGCTCTTAGGAATTCAAGACAATCTCCTCGGTTTATATTATAGCTACCTACTTTAATATATGATTTAGGGATTAGAAGTCAGTATACATGTATTTCAAATGCAGTTTATTTGTTACAGGTATTGTTATTTGTCAAAAATAATACCTATTACTCAGCAGGGTTTACTGGAGGATTCTTTTTTGGTATTGCTTCATCATGATTTTATTTAAAAAATAGAATGTGAGTTTTCATAGTTATTTTTTATATATTTTATATACTCCTCCTTTGTGATTAATTTGATTAAGTCTTAAAGTTTGTACTTATTTGTTTTTTTTTTTTATAATTTTGCAATATTATACTCGAATTGACCCTAAATAAAAGCATTCAACATTAAAATAGAAGTAAGATGCTGTTTTTTTAAGGGTTTTACACACTTGTTCGATTTGGCAGTACTTACACTAAAACTATTACAACACTCATTTTGGTATCATTCAGCTCATGATGTTCGGAAAATTCTGTTAATCTTCTATCGCTTGATAAATGCGTTATCTCGCCACAATCGCACGATATTGTACCGAGTGGCATTTTACCAAACTTGTGTTTAATCCGCGCTTAGGTTCTAGTCAAGTTAGATGACTTGGTCTAGTGCTGCAGGTATAGTAAAGGTTCAGTAGCAACTTTACTGTAAAGGAACAAGCTAATGTACATACTTATTATGCGAAATTAAGAAACACACGCTGATTATACCCACATAATATTATTACGCCAATCATGCCATTCCGGACATGTCGCACCTCCGCTCAAATAACGTCACAACTCCAAAAACCATTTTTTTCAGGAGACACGTTTAAAGTTTATCTTGCTTAATTTTTTCACTTTTTGGATCATAATTAAAAAAGTAACCATTTTAGAAGAAAACGTTCTTCAGCGAGTTAGATTGATTTTTTAAGCTCTATAAATTCATATAATAACTAACCTGAAAATCCTGAAAAACGTGAAAAATTCCGGGTTGTGACACTATATGTACAGAAAAAACAAAGTTTTACTATAATTTGTTTATTATAATGACACAACTATATTTTACTTCTTACGGAATGCAATAAATTCTTAAATGTACTACACGTATCACACTTAAAAATGTCTTATATAAAAAGACAATAAAATTTACAAACGTATAACTGAAAAATAGACAAAATTCTATCAAAATGATAATCATCTAGCTGGATATTCTTCTCATCGAGGACCGAGGCTCACTTCTGAGCCATGTATACAAGCTGTTCTCAAGAGTCATCACGAACCGTCTCGAACGCAGGTTTGATAACTTCCAGCCTCCCGAATAAGCCGGTTTTCGAAAAGGTTTTAGTACCATAGAGAAGACAGAGGAGTATAATCGGCCATTATGTTTAGCGTTTGTGGACTATGAAAAAGCCTTCAATCCAATCAAAACATGGGCAGTATTGCAGTCCCTCCAACGATCTCATATTGACTATAGGTTATATAGGTATATCGAAGTTTTTGTATAGAAACGCCGCCATGTCCGTGTCCGACTTCAGGAAGAGAGCATGAAACCAATCCAATTGCAGAAAGGCGTGAGACAGGGAGACCTTATTTCTCGGAAACTGTTCACGAACGCGTTGGAGGACGTTTTCAAGCTCTTGGAATGGAACGGACTCGGCATCAACATCAATGGCGAATAAATCACTCACCTGCGTTTTGCCGATGATAAAGTCATCATGGTAGAATCGTTGGAGCACCTCAATGCTATACTCAGCGACCTCAGTATCGTTTTCCAACGGGTCGGCCTTAAAATGAACATAGACAGAACGAAAGTCATGTCGAATGTCTATGTGGCACCCGTACCTGTTGTTGTTGGGAATGATACTCTCGAAGTTGTAGACCAATACGAGTATACTTACCTTGGACAGATTGTTCAGTTAGGTAGGTCCAACTTCGACAAAGAGGTCTCCCGAAGAATCCAACACGGATGGGCAACGTTTGGGAAGCTAATGATATCTCTCATCGAGAATCCCACAGTGTCTTAAGACAAGGGTGTTTAACCAGTGTGTTGCCAGTGATGACATATGGCTCTGAAACGTGGTCTTTGACTGCTGGCCTTTTAGACAGACTGAAGAGTCACTCAACGAGCAATAGAACGAGCTATGCTCGGAGTTTCTTTGCGGGATAAAATCCGGAACATGGATATTCGGCGAAGAACCAGAGCCACTGACATAGCTCATAAAATTTGCAAGTTGAAATGGCAATAGGCCGCACGCCCACATCGCTCGTAAAACTAATAACCGATGAGGAAGAAAAGTTCTCGAGTGACGACCATCGACTGGAAGATGCAGCGTAAGCAGGCCTCCCACTAGACGAACCGACGACATCGGTCGCGGGCAACCGATGGATGCAAGTGGCGAGTTGTCATTCGGCGTGGCGGTCTAAGGGAGAGGCTTATGTTCAGCAGTGGACGTCTTCCGGCTGATGATGATTGTTTCAATCACGTATAATGTCATACCTACCTAGCTCTGCATAGGTCAGTATTAGGGCGCAACTCATATGTATACAATAATATAACTTCAATTATACATACTGTTGTACTCTGTATAGGGCAATATTAGAGGTCAATAAATAATGTTAATTGTATAATTTCAATCACATATACTGTCATAACTCTGTATAGGTCAGTATTAGGGCGCAACAAATAATTTTATTGCGTTGTTCCAATCATATATACTGGCATTACTCGACAAGCATCAGTTTAGTTGCAGAAAAAGAAAATAATTTTACTTAGATAACTAACAAAAACTGTCTTGAGTCGACACAGTTCACTTTTACCGAATAACGTACGTATGACCACCTCGCGCAAGTCGAAATATGACACTGTTTATGTTCGCCGCGTCACAACTTTTGGTAAACAGTATAACGTCACTAGTGTCATCTAGGGACAAATAATAGAACTACGTCTATGACGTTTTGTGAGCATAAAGTTTGTGATATTCTGATACGAATGGTATAATAAAAGTCATTTAGCATTTTATCGAGTTACGACGTTATTTGAGCGGAGGTGCGATGTGTGTACCACCACATGACTTCCTAATCTCACATCATGACATGTAGTAAACGTAGATGTTACATACGAAAAACATAATTATTTGAGATTATTACCTATAATTAAATTAATCGTTTAAAAAATTATTGACCATTCAATGATGTACGAATAAAAAATAAATGAGCCTCGAAGACCTTGTTCCTCTGTTAATGTTCGCTTTTTTTATTTCAATGTCCCTTTTTTCATTCCCTGGTTAGATGGTTACAAGTGAAGCTTAATAGGTGTAAAACCTGTCTATTTTCTTGCCGAATAAAGGTACTTAAATGAAAAAAGATCGCATATATTTTTACCCGACTGCGCCAGGAGGGTTATGTTTTTCGAGTGTATGTATGTTTCGTTGTGTTGCTCTGCAGCCTAAACGGCTTGATGGATTTTAACTTGAGAGGTGTCGTTGGATTCGTCTTAAACGTGAGAGTGTCACTGGGTACATAAAACTGGCCAAGTGAGAGTCGAACTCGTGTGCAAAGGGTTCCGTACTATTTTTTTTTTTTTTAAATCTCTCACATTCTATCATGTGGGGTATCAAATTAAAGGATTTTAAAAATGGTCTACCAAAATATATATAACTTATATGTTTCAATTTAATTTGGAAAGATATATGCTAACAAAAACTAAAAATAGTAAAATAAAATAAATATTTAAAAAAACAATAAACCCGACTGCGTAAAAAAACTAAAAAGAAAGAAACAAGCCCAGTAGTTTAGAATTCACTCATTCACAATCACAGTCGGGGCCCCTTGGGAAGATTTGATTGGTATAATTTTAATGGGCCCCGACTGTGAGTGTGAATGAGTGAATTCTAAACTACTGGGCTTGTTTCTTTCTTTTTAGTTTTTTTACGCAGTCGGGTTTTTTGTTTTTTTAAATATTTATTTTTTTATCATTTAATTCAGGTTCTGCTGTCCCCAATATTAGGGGCACATATACGGGGACAGTGGGAATTCCCCGATTTCTCTCACGTCAGCGGCGTTTCTCTAGCCATTTCAATTTGACCCTGTACATTTCATTAATTACATATCTATTTAGTCGGACAACTTCAGCAGCTTGACCTTGAGCTCGGTAGTATACTTTCTTAGTTAAATTGCACTAAAACTAATAATCGCGATACTGCACAACCTAGCTACGTTAAATAGTACGCGTTTATAGTCAACAAAATTTACGACAGCTAATCTTTATGATAGTCTATCTACGAAAAATGTTTACTTTACTACACTTTTACTTACAATGTTAAACCTAGTACAAGTGTCAAAATATCCTTGTGTTCATAATTGTCTTGTTCTTATAGTGACGTGTAGGTGATCATTTGACTATAACTTTATCAGTAGGTACCGGGTGTGTAACTTTATTTCTAGAGTCATAGGTTTGAGTGTCCGAAAGTCGACTGACCGATAGTTCGAATGGAATTACATAACAGCGTAACAACCTTATGACTATTCGAAAGAGCAGTCCATGTATGAATCCTCAGCGCAGAACAGTCCGAGTCGGAGTGCCGCAAGTTTCGAACTCTCATAGCTCGCAAATTATCAAGTACCTAGTTGATTGATGGACTGCACTTTAAAGACAATTTGTCAAGTCAAGTTGGAATATCTATTAACTAATGTTAATAGATATTCCAACAATCATTCAATTAGGATAAGCAAGCTCGGTACCACTACACTTACAAAGCAAAGCCAAGAGTGACTACGGCTCCGCTTCGGAACATAAAGTTGAAGAATACGATTAGGTAGGTATTTAACACAATTAACCAATAATTCCAACACAATTTCTCTCAAAGTTCACATTATTTCAGTAAGGTTATTTATTTCCCGATATCAAGTTCTATTTCTGGCCAGAAATATTGCTTATTGTTTCAAAAATCCAATGGTACAGCTTTATTTTTCATCAAAATCGGCCTCGGGACTCCTTTAAGTATTTTTCGATATTCCTCATAGTTTCATAAATAGCCATTCACGCCCAGTTGGAAAATTGATCGTGTATTTATAATAATATATGTATTATTATTCTATCACCAAAGTCACAGAATATATAATAGTACCGCAGTGATGCATAGCTAGGTATTAAACCGTAAGATTGACTGTAACAGATGTAAAACATTTATGAGTTATCTATGTGTTATTACTGCAGTGCCTTACAAAAGTTAGCTGAAGGATATTTATTCCAGATTAAAAAAAAATAATGTTGTTTTGGTGTATGTACCGTATATATATTCATATGCAAGTAGAAAAAAAAGCGGTTATTTCAATATTACAAGCAGACACTCCAATTTTATTTATACTAGCTGTGCCCGCAACTTCGTTCGCGTGGTTGTCGGAATTTAACAATGTATTTTTTTGTGCGAAGCGCTTAATTCTCGCCAGGTTTTTTATAAATCATATCGTTTTCATATAAACCCTATATTTAGAATTTATTTAGATTTTTCAAGAATATTTGACGTGTTTGTAATAAACGTCCTCTGTCGTTCAAAGGCAGTACTATTCAATTGCTACTGGATTAGAGCACCCATTCCATCTCATTCCATCCCACTCCATCCCATTCCATCCCACTCCATCCCATTCCATCCCACTCCATCCCACCCCATCCCACTCCATCCCTCTCCATCCCATTCCATACCACTCCATCCCACTCCATCCCACTTCATCCCAATCCATCCCACTCCACCTCACTCCAACCCACTCCACCCCACTCCATCCCACTCCATCCTACTCCATCCCTCTCCATCCTACTCCATACCACTCCATCCCACTCCATCCCACTCCATCCTACTCCATCCCACGCCATCCCACTCCAACCCACTCCATCCCACTCCATCCGCTTCCATCCCATTCCATCCCTTTCTAGTGTGAGTCATATAAAAACCTTTTCTTTCTTTCTTTCTTTCTTTCCATTCCATCCCATTCTATTCCATTCCACTCTACTCTACTCTACTCCACTCCAAACAAAATCGTTGTCATATAAACCCTATATTTAGAATTTATTTACATTTTTCAAGAATATTAATTGACGTGTTTGTAATAAACGACCTCTGTCGTTCAAAGGCAGTACTATTCAATTGCTACTGGATTAGAGCACCCATTCCATCTCATTCCATCCCATTCCATCCCACTCTATCCCACTCCATCCCATTCCATCCCACTCCATCCCACTCTATCCCATTCCATCCCACTCCATCCCACTCCATCTCACTCCATCCTACTCCATCCCACTCCAACCTACTCCATCCCACTCCATCCAACTCCATCTCACTTCAACCCACTCCATCCCATTCCATTCCATTCCATCCCACTCCATCCCATTCCATCCCGCTCCATCCCATTCCATCCCAATCCATCCTACTCCATCCCACTCCATCCTTCTCCATCCTACTCCAACCCACTCCATCCCACTCCATCCAACTCCATCTCACTTCAACCCACTCCATCCCACTCCAACCCACTCCATCCCACTCCATCCCACTCCATCTCACTCCATCCGCTTCCATCATCCCATTCCATCCCTTTCTAGTGTGAGTCAAATAAAAACCTTTTCTTTCTTTCTTTCTTTCCATTCCATCCCATTCTATTCCATTCCACTCTACTCTACTCCACTCCACTCCTCTCCAAACCACTCCACTCCACTGCCGTCCTTACGAAAAGTGCAATAACTCGAGTTTTGCACCAAATTGAGATAAGTACATATTCGGAATTAGCAGAACGAGATCTATATTTTCTTTTTAGACACTTTTTACGTATCTATGACGTAGCCGGTTTTAATACTAAGCCTAACTGCAATATCTAGGTCGATGATTATGATTTACATGTCAATACCGAAATAACTATAGATAGGAATAACTTACTTACGCTATTTATTAATTTCACTAACTATATCTGCAATAAGTATAGTTACTATATTTATAATTAGCATAGTTCGTCATTTGTAATATTGATTGACTAGTTATAAGTGCAATATGTTTGAGTTATTGCAGATATGATACGGATCCTTATTTTTGGTATTAAATAATGTGCTAATTATTTCTGCAATAAATAGAGTTATTGCATTTATAACTACCATATTTAGTTTTTTGTGATTCTCATTTACTAGTTATAAATACAATAAGCTTGAGTTATTGCAGTTATCTTAAGGGACCTAACTAATAACTACGGGATGAATACTAAAATTATTGATTTAGTAAGTAGATATATTGCATTTATTTGTAGGAAGAATAAACGAATACAGTATACCTACGCGAAATAAATTGCAATAAATTCACTATTTATTGCGTTTATAACTAGCACCAGGAGGTGAGGGGGGAGTAAAATATTTCGTACAAACGTCAGTCGCGGGCCGTTTGTTGTGTTCGTCCGACTCGAAGTAAGCGAGCGCGAGTCGGACGAACACACGCACGTGCGACCAGTTTGGGCGGTAAGTACCTAACGTATTTAATATTACAATATGTTTACATATCTCGGATATTAATACGCTATGATGTTATTAGCCAGTGTTACTTTATTTAGTTATTAATTTAATGTAGGTACTTAAAAGTTGATATAACTTTGAAGAGCGATGCCACACGGCCGTTGACCACGCTCCATCGTTTTATACACCATTTGATTGGCAATGCAAAATGCACGCCGCGTGCCGGGCGCGGCTTAGTGTAGGTAGTTAGGTACGCACCGACCGACGATTACGACGCGCGACGTTTGCGTAGATAACTAGCTCGTGGCGCTTCTACCGGTTAATTGCATTTTGCTATTATTATGTTATCACTTCCTTTTTTATTTTAAGTGCAATACTGTGCAAGCTTTTGATAAATAGTATTTTGTAAGATAAATCATTTGTCCAACGGATTAAAACGATTAATATGTAAGCGTTTATATTATAATAGAACTTCGTAGCGTCACCGTTCAGTCGTCACAGCGCACCAGCAACGCTCGTGTGGCATCTCTTTTTAGACTTCCAAGTCACTCGGATTCAATCTCAGGTACTCATCACTAACTTTTCCAAAGTTTTTATTTTTGTTTTCATTGACACGATCTCTGGCCGTGAAGGGAAAAGTAAGAAAACCTATATTATGCCTGCAAGTTCTTGAATATAAGTATATAGTTTACTACTCCACACTCGGGTAGCGTAGTGGATGTTTTATCACGATGGTTAAGAGCCATTTGTAAAAGGTAGGTGGCAATCTTAAGAATTTCTCGATAGAAAAATCCCATAACACTTGCCCGGCACGAGAATTAGGCGCTTGTGACCGCTTGACCATTGAGGCAATACCCAGTAGGTACAGTATTATTATGTTTGTTTATATTTATCAGTGTGTGGTTTATGCTTTCTTTACGCCTGTTGATTTTTTGTCCCTAAGCATAATATTTCTTTTTTTCAGGCAACACCATGTCCAGAAGAGACAAAATTCTTTCTTTGGCTATTTCGCAAAAACAAAACTCAAAACCACATGTATCTCCATCTGAACCTACCAGCCATCAGCTGATTCCAAGGCCATCAATAATTAAACCGTCTGCTGTTCAAAAAGTCAAATCTTTTGAAACAACTGTTACCAGACATTCTCTAAAGTGCTATGAAATCGTTTATATTTATAATTGGTATATGGTAGCATATACCAATTATAAATATAAACGATTTCACATTATTTTAAAAACACAACTGAACGCAGATATTATGAGTAGACTTGACTTTACCGAAAACAGTTTCATGCTAAATCGTTAAGAGGTAAAATAATGTTTTGCAAACTTCTGTTTATTCATAGGTATTTGACATAAAAGTGTAACATCTCTGTTTTTGTAATAGTAACAAGTTAAAACTTTGGCGTTTTAAACTTGTCTCTTACTAATGAAAACCGCAATAAATAAGAAACTTAATGCATATTTGGTTTAGGAAGCAGTTAAAAAAAAAATTGAATTGCTAGTCAAAAATGCACCATGTTGGTTTCCTAACCATTAGTGCAATAAATAGGTTACTTGTTGCAGTTATGACTAGTAAACATTCTTTCCACATAGTAATAATACTTACCATTATTGTATTTATTGGTTTTTATATCGGGAATAAATGCAGGAACAAACATTAAGTACCACATAATATTCTCTACATTGTTTTACATCGTGTAGTGAAAGTTTCAATCCGATACCATGTATAGTGATGGAGATACAATAAAAATAAAAATAAAATCTTTTCCCGCGTTTATCTCGAAATCAGGTTTGACCTAGTTATTGCACTTTTCGTAGGGACGGCAGTCCAGTCCACACCATATTTTAATAGGTATGTTGTTTTTCTATTCCAAGCTAGATCGCGCTACTGATCTGCGAGCTACGTGTCTCGGTGTAAACTGACCGCAATTTTACTTCTGGAACACTTTAAATTCAAATATCTTTTGATAGACTGATCCGATTTCAATGAAACAAAAACTAAATGTTACTTCAAGTTACGGTCAGTCGTTATGTATTAAAGTTATCTACATAGCTTTCGTACATTTTACGTGATGCCCGAACAAATAAACATACAAACAGACATACAGACAAACAGACAAACAGACAAAAATTCTAAAAATGCTAGGAATGAGTTCTATTGGTTGTCCTTAAACACGCTGGCTATATTTTTTGAGTTTTTTTTTAATGTACAAAAATTATTTTTCTGCAGTTTTATTATATGTATAGATAGATGTATATAAAGATTAATGTCGCTGTTTGAGTTTCACCTAACGCAGATTTTAAATGGGTTTTTCGGTTGAAATTAACTGTATTTGGTAATGGAATTTATATGATGTTACAAACATGGGAGAAGCACATGTTCAGCAGTGGATGTCATAGGGCTGATACGATGATGCTGATTACAAACATTTTTACATGTCTATGCAACATCTGCAGTAAATCATCATCAATTATCTTTTGAAGAGCGCTAAAATCTGTTTCAGTGTCTACATAGGTAAATGTTTTTTTTTAAGGTCGAGAGATTTGTGGACCGTAAACTGGATAAAGCTGAAGACCTGTTGAAGAAAAAGGAAGTTAAAGCAAAACGCTGGGTTAACAACATTACGCAAGGAGATCACTACCGTGCTACCGAATCTCATGTCTTCCTGGCTTCGTTTGCAGCCGGAATGGCTATTGGAATTATTTGTGGAAAATAGATCCTCCAATAATTCATATGATTATTTTAATGGCACCTGCATAATTATTGTAGTTATAGGGTCAAATTATATACCTACCACAATCATTTTAACTTCATAACTGAAGAGTACATTATAGAATACAAAAACTCGGTTAATTAATTTTAATAGATGTTTTAATACCCCTCACATACCTACATTAAACCTATTACCATAATATGGAATATCTTATATGAAAAAAAAAACATGTGTGCAGTTTTGCTACCTAATTTAATTTGACTTGTTGGTATCAAAAATGTAAGTTTTCGTGTTATTATTTAAATGTAGTTGATATTATTTACACGACTGCCTAAAAGTCCCTAGTGTTTTATCCTGTATTATTTCATTGCTGGGAAAACTTTCACAGTTCGATTTACTAAGTATTATAAATCTTAAATACCCTAGGTGTCCTAGTTCGCAGATTGCTTCTCACTCGAAATCTAGTGATATTTTTTTTAATTGAATAATTAGGTACGTACGTATTATTGTTTAAATAGGTACCTACTGTTAAACTCGTTAGTAGTAGGCAATAGATCTTTTATTAATCTTTTAGAATAGGAATCAAGAACTGTAAGATTTGAATTTTACTAATAAATTATGTAATTTATTTGATCAAGGATTTTTATTTTCATCAACTTTTCCTGGGTTTGAAAACAAGGTAGTTAGAGAAAAAATTTTGAAAGGGATTTTGACGTTGAATAATTTATGATTAAGTTACTAATAAGTAGGTACCTACTCTATTTTATTTAAGTAGGTACATAAGTTTTGCATTTCAAGATCCACTTTCGCCTAAATTTCACATCCATCCAAGAAGAGGTCTTCAAAATGCTTGGGGCTAGATCAGTGGTTCTCAACCTTTTAGTCATGAGGGACCATTTTACCAAATGTTTGTCTTGCCGGGGACCACCCAGTTGGTTTTCCTAAATTAAAGATTGTTTGATAAAGAAAACAAGCACAATTTTATATTTAGCACTCATAAATTTATTATTTAGCAAAAATGTAAAAGTTACAGATTTTAATTTAATGTGATTTATGTGACTGCATACTCTTTACTAACTTCTGAATTCTTGGTTCAGTCAGTGCTACTCAAAGCTAAACGCATGTCGGCAGTGGCATCCAATCGATTCCGATGCTTGTTTTTAATTATCAGAAGCGTCGAAAACCCCTGCTCGCATAGATACGTCGATGAAAATAAAGTTAGGTACGCGCTGGCGGCCCTCGCGTTGTTTCGACTCTACTTATTACGTCACGCCACATATTATGTATTAGGATGGCTTCGCGGACCACTTGGAATGCCTCCAGGGACCACTTGTGGTCCGCGGACCACCGGTTAAGAACCACTGGGCTAGATGGAACGAGAAGGGCTTTGTTGTCGGAGAGAGAAGACTAACGAATCTTCGCTTCGCCCCGATGACATAGGGTACGGTTCAGTAGGTAGGGTAGGTACAGTCGGTGACTTTTTTTTTTAAAGGACCTTGCGTCATCTTGGCCCATCGCTCAACAGCGATGACACCTATGCCAAATTAAAGCTTTGAGGATGTTATGCATTTCTTATTATGGCAGCTAAGTCGAATTCGAGCGCCAACAAGGTGATTTCGAGCATCGGAAAAAAATTCCCTTACCTAACCTAACCTAGGACGATATCAATTAAAAGATTCGAAACAGGTGTCATTCGAAGCGTGATACGATATATTTTTACTATGGCGACATTCTTCAAATGTGTAAGGTTTACCTGGAAAATCTCAAAAAGTCAACCTAACCTAACCTGTGGCAATGTTCTCCAACGGATTTGAAACAGGTGTCATTCGAAGCGTGTGGTAGACACGATATACTTTTACTATGGCGACATTCTTCAAATGTGTAAGGTTTACCTGGAATATCTGCAAATGTGAACCTAACCTAACCTGTGGCAATATTCTCCAACGGATTTGAAACAGGTGTCATTCGAAGCGTGTAGTAGACACGATATACTTTTACTATGGCGACATTCTTCAAATGTGTAAGGTTTACCTGGAATATCTGAAAATGTGAACCTAACCTAACTTATGGCAATGTTCTTCAACGGATTTGAAACAGGTGTCATTCGAAGCGTGTGGTAGACACGATATACTTTTACTATGGCGACATTCTTGAAATGTGTAAGGTTTACCTGGAATATCTGCAAATGTGAACCTAACCTAACCTGTGGCAATGTTCTCCAACGGATTTGAAACAGGTGTCATTCGAAGTGTGTGGTAGACACGATATACTTTTACTATGGCGACATTATTCAAATGTGTAAGGTTTACCTGGAATATCTGAAAATGTCAACCTTACCTAACCTGTGGCAATATTCTCCAACGGATTTGAAACATGTGTCATTCGAAGCGTGTGGTAGACACGATATACTTTTACTATGGCGACATTCTTCAAATGTGTAAGGTTTACCTGGAAAATCTGAAAATGTCAACCTAACCTAACCTGTGGCAATATTCTCCAACGGATTTGAAACAGGTGTCATTCGAAGCGTGTGGTAGACATGATATACTTTTACTATGGCGACATTCTTCAAATGTGTAAGGTTTACCTGGAATATCTGAAAATGTCAATCTAACCTAACCTGTGGCAATATTCTCCAACGGATTTGGAACAGGTATCATTCGAAGCGTGTAGTAGACACGATATACTTTTACTATGGCGACATTCTTCAAATGTGTGAGGTTCATCCGGTATACCTGAATTTGTCAATATAATCTAACCTTTTTTTATCGTGGTAGAATCATCAAAAGAGGCCTCCCACCCAGTGCAGGGCGGAAGGGACTGTCAGACTTGTACTGACTAAAATCCACGGTGTCCTTCAATAGCCCTTTAAGTTCTGAGGTCACGGTAATTGGATAAGTCCCGCGACCCCGGCAGGCTTTCGCCCTCTAGAGGGGGCCCCGTCATCATGCTGACGCTTTTTGAGGCACGCGTGGAATACAACGCGCCGTCGACCCGGGCATGGTCCGTAGTCGGGGAGCGAGTCGTCCATTACTCGCGAGCCGCCCGCGCGTGCGGTGATTGCGCAAGCGGATTCGCACCCCCGGCTTAAGGCAGTGTACGACACCGTGTGGTATTAGTCAGTCGAGTCTGACATGCCCTTCCGTCTTCTCCAGGCTAACAAAGTCCACGAGGGCTTCCACACTTATAAAAAGGTGGGTTAGGTTCGTTTAAGAAAAGTCTAGGAGTTCCAGGTAAACGCCACACGTCTGAAGAATGTCGCCATATTAAAAGCATATCGTGTCTACCACACGCTTCGAATGACATCTGTTTCAAATCCGTTGGAGAATATTGCCACAGGTTAGGTTAGGTTGACATTTTTAGATATTCCAGGTAAACCTTACACATTTGAAGAATGTCGCCATAGTAAAAGTATATCGTGGCTACCACACGCTTCGAATGACACCTGTTTGGAGAATATTGCCACAGGTTAGGTTAGGTTCACATTTTCAGATATTCCAGGTAAACCTTACACATTTGAAGAATGTCGCCATAGTAAAAGTATATCGTGTCTACCACACGCTTCGAATGACACCTGTTTCAAATCCGTTGGAGAATATTGCCACAGGTTAGGTCAGGTTGACATTTCCAGATATTCCAGGTAAACCTTACACATTTGAAGAATGTCGCCATAGTAAAAGTATATCGTGTCTACAACACGCTTCGAATGACACCTGTTTCAAATCCGTTGGAGAATATTGCCACAGGTTAGGTTAGGTTGACATTTTCAGATTTTCCAGGTAAACCTTACACATTTGAAGAATGACGCCATAGTAAAAATATATCGTATCTACCACACGCTTCGAATGACACCTGTTTCGAATCTTTTAATTGATATTGTCCCAGGTTAGGATAGGTAAGGGAAAGTTTTTTCGATGCTCGAAATCACCTTGTTGGCGCTCGAGTTCGACTTAGCTGCCATAATAAGAAATGCATAACATCCTCAAAGCTTTCATTTGGCATAGGTGTCATCGCTGTTGAGCGATGGTGCAGCCTCCATACATTGTTGCCCGTGGTCCTTTCATTGTCTCTTTTGCCACCGACTTCCGAAAGAAAAGTTTTGTAGGTTATTTTGCCTTTTTTTGTGGTTGTTTTTGAAGGCGGTTACATTTTTTTTTTTTGAAAAAGTTTTTATGGGAGCCAAACTTTCAGACCGCATAAGAAACACAGTACTGCGTTCCTTGACACAAATTGGCGATGGGAGAAAAAGCTGCCAATCTGAAATGGGACTGGGCTGGCCACGTATGTCGAATACCACACAATCGCTGGGCAGAACATACTTCAGATTGGGTGCCAAAAGGGAGAATTCGACGTCGACGTCGGGGCAAGCCGAAACGACGATGGCGAGATGACATGGACCGCTTCATGAAGGACTGGACCACGGTCGCAGAAAGCCGTGTAAAGTGGAAAGAGTCGAGGGAGGCCTTTGCCCAGCAGTGGGACACTATGGGCTGATATAATATGATTTGCGTTTAGTACTATGTATGCACGCCAACAAATTTAATATAATTCGAAAACAGAAGCAAATCTGTTGCTGAGCGTGCTGAGCTGTCTTTTTTTCAAAAATAAGGCCATTGACATAGCTTTGCCCCCTTTTTTTAGGACAGGGCTTATCTGCCTACATGCATTGAATCTTACTTTCTGTCAAAATCCCATCGAGCGCTATGGGGCGGCCGCTTATATGTACAGCTTGGCCAGAACGGATTGAAACGGAACTAAAATTTTTATTTCTGACAGCGTTTTAAAATCTTTGATATTTGATGTAAACAAAGACTGCAGGTTTATTAGATTTATTATTGTGCCATAAAACTAACGTAATAAGTGAAAAAAAATGAAATAAAATCATTCAAAGTGCTGGTAGCGCGAAGACAGTGGCGACTTCCGGTTTTCTACATTTTTGTGTCGAGCTGTATAATGGGGTTGGCAACGCAAAGATATTGTAGATGGCGCCACCATAGAGTAGTCCTAATCCGACCAATGACGTAGTACTATTTTGAAGTACCTACCTTTAAGATTTTAACCAATGACGATGCTTGGAACAAGCTATACTAGCGCCATTAGTTCCCCAGTTGCCATCCCCATTCGGTGTCAAGGCACAGATTAGTCAAGGGTAAAAGATTGTTTATGTTTCGCATACGCTCGCACGCTAGAACCATGCACTACGTGAATTAAATGCCTACTTCGACATATAACTTAATATTTCCCTTATTATTTTGTTTTATATCTATGAGGAATACTAATCGTGCTTTTCCCCAGCAAAATTGGACGTAAAGGGATACTTACTTTAGTAATTATACTTTTATTTACCTACCTTTGATAGTAATAAGGTATTTTCCAGCATCAATAAATTGCAAATCTAATGAAACTGTCGGTTAGTTTTAATAACACCGGTATGGATTACAAAATCCTAGTGCACACAGTGCACATGTAAAAAAATGATGTATTTGACAAGAAATTGGGTTGAATCATACAAGGAAGAAGAGCGTAAATATAAACTACATTGTTTTGATCAGTTGAAAAATGCAGAACCGTTTATGATAGTTAAAGAACCAACTGGGTAAAGAAAATATTCACTATAGTTTAAATTATGATGAATATAATCATTTATTATTAAGAAATAGGCAGCAACAAAATAATTATCTGCACCATGAAGATTTATTGGATCTTACAATACATAAATGGGTCAAATGATATTGAACTCTTAAGACATCTATCATAGTCTGAATCGTCTTCTTTATTTTCATCTAGTTTATAATAATAATTAATCATTGCAGAACAAAAAATGTGAACTTGAACAGCAGCAGTTCAGTGATTGAAGAACCTGAAGTACCTGGAGAAGTTAGTTTACAAACAGAGACAGAACATACAAATGAAATAGTAAATAATGAAGATATGAATTTTATTTATGTGATGATGGAGAACTTAAGTCTTTATGAATTCCATTTTCAGTAAAAGAAAGTTTATTATAGCTTCATGTTCATTATCAGTATGTAGCACAGGGTTCCAATAGAAATACTGCCATGAGGTATGCTACTCTCAGATGACCAATATTTTTTTTTAAACTGCCTGCTTACCTTTCTACTTCTGACAAAGCTGTTTCAAAGAGTTATCACTTTCGGAAGTCGGTGGCAAAAAAGACAACAAAATAAAAAAAACAAAGCCGCCGACTTCCGAAAGAAAAGTTATTTTGTAGGTTATTTTACCCTTTTTTGAAGGCGGTTAAATTTTTTTTTAAAAAAGTTTTTTATTTTTATCTTTTTAGTTTAAATATTCAACCCAAATTCTTGTCAAATACATCATTTTCTTACATGTGCACTAGAATTTTGTAATCCGTAGCACCGGTATTAACATCGCTCATGTACACATGCTAATAAAATTCCGTATCTCAAAAACTGCTGAACAGATTTTGATGAAACTTGCAGTATTCCCTAAGGTGAACGATCCCTAGCACAACAAAAAAAGAATTTTGAAAATCGGTCCACAATTGGCGGAGTAATCGCGTAACAAACACGCAAAAAGTAAAGATCGTCATGTCATCCAAGTAGCCGAAATCAATAAAAATGCTCACAAAATAAAAAGTACTGAACCAAATTGGATGAAATATTTATGGGACCACACTGCAAGTATACTGCATCGAACAAAAAAAGAATCACACTAATCGGACTAGAAACCTCGGAGTAATCGATGTACACACGGCTACACATTAAGCTATACAAAACCAGTAGCTGATCGTTGAATATACGAAAAGACCATACAAGCGAGACCACGATAAACTGGTTTTGTATAGCTTGATGCGTAGCCGTGTGGTACATATTCAAAGGAAATCCGTAACTGGAATCCCAACCCTACGCAGCGTGGTACATCCCTAGAGGAGCGGGCCGAAAGAAGTCAGGATGACGTATGTCAGCGCGGTGTGATTTGACAATACCGGCAAATTCAAGTTGCAAGATGATAATTATATTTTATTCAATAATTTGTATAATTCAGTAATGATTCAGTTTTCCATTTAATAAAACATAAAAAAAAATACCGACCGAATTGAGAACCTCCTCCTTTTTTTGAAGTCGGTTAAAAATTATGGACACGTATTTTTCTTTTGTTAATCAGTGAATATTGTCTACGGGTAATATAGGTAACGCATCAAAACTCGGTAGTGGGGGTAACATTGCGTCAGGATCAGGACGCACTAAAACTGATACCACGGCATGACGTATCAATTGACGTACTGTTAATTTTAAAAGCGTCGTATATTCGTCAATTTTGGTTCACGTAACAAAAGAAAAAATACGGGTCAAATATTTTTTGATAATATTGGAACGAAATTCCTTATCGCGCGTTGTGAAAGGGGGCTGGACGGAAAAAATTCTTACGAAAAGTTGGCACGACACTTTTATCCGACTGCGCGACGCAAAGGAGGGTAATGTGTTTATTACCATGGAATGGAATGGAATGGACTGGACTGGACTGGACCGGATCGGACCGGACCGGACCGGACCGGACCGGACTGGACTGGACTGGACGGGAGTGGAGTGGAGTCGCGACGATTATTTTTTAACCGACTTCAAAAAAAAAGTAGGTTCTCAGTTCGACCTGTATGTATGTATGTATGTATGTATTAGTGATGTTGCGAATATTCGCATTCGCAAATATTCGCATGTTTTTTGATATTCGCATTCGCATAATTTGATGCGAATGTTTGCGAATATTTATGAAAAACTATTTTTTAATTTACTACTATGATTTGAATATGGAAATATAAGTAACGGAATAGTCTTGAAGTAATCAACTAAATTGAAATAGTTCTGTTAGTCCAATTGTATTAAAATAACAGAATCGCAACAAAAATGAAGTGTATAAAAAAATCCAGCTCCAGTCTAAACTTGTTGAATATGCATGTTGAATGAATGAAGTTACATTCATTCAACTACCTATATCGACTTGGCCAATGTTCGTTCGGTATAAATATGTCTGACATGAAATGTCAAACCCGTCTATCATTTTGCGTGCGTTTTATTTAAAAGTCAATATTCGCATTCGCATTCGCGAATATTGAAATTGAATATTCGCATCCGCATTCGCATTCGCGAATGTCAAAAAACAGACATTCGCAACATCACTAGTATGTATGTATGTTTGTCCGCTATTATCTCGCGTTTGGCTGAGCGGATTTTGATACGGTTTTCAGGAAAGTGTTCATTACATTCTGGAGAAGGTTTTAGTATATAACACTAATAAATATCCCGTGACGTTGTCCGCGTGGATCCGTTTTGCTTACTTGGATCGTATATTTTCAGAGACTATTGCATGTTTGTCCGCGAATATCTCGCGTTTGGCTGAACGGATTTTGATGCGGTTTTCAGGAAAGTGTTCATTACATTCTGGAGAAGGTTTTAGTATATAACACTAATAGATATCCCGTGACGTTGCCCGCGTGGATTCGTTTTGCTTACTTGGATCGTATATTTTCAGAGACGATTGCATGTTTGTCCGCGATTATCTCGCGTTTGGCTGATGAACCGATTTTGATGCAGTTTTCAGAAAAGTGTTTGTTATATTCTGGGGAAGGTTTTAGTATATAACAATAATGGATATCTCGTGAAGTTGCATTTCGCATAGATCCGTTTTTGTTACTTACTAGGATTTTAGATTTTCAAAGACGCCGATTTTATGAAGATTTTTGTTGAATATCTCAACTAAAAAAGAAAAAAATAAAAAAACTTTTTTAAAAAAAGGGAACCGACTTCAAAATCAAACACAAAAAAACTGTAAAATAACTTTTCTTTCGGATGTCGGTGGCCATATGTTAATGAAATAAAAAGCAAAGCCACCGACTTCCAAAAGAAAAGTTATTTTACAGTTTTTTTGTGTTTGATTTTGAAGTCGGTTCCCTTTTTTTAAAAAAGTTTTTTAATTTTTTTCTTTTTTAGTTGTGTTGAGTGTATACAGTAACTTCGTTCCATCCGGGTGTCCCTTGACACCTCTCAAGTTTTTTTTTTATTATTTAACACCACGTGGTGGTTATATACGATGTGGGTGTTAAAAAATATATATTTAGTCAAAACAATGTTTTATTATAATAGTCGAATAGTTCTCTTGAGGTCAAACTCTCTAAATATTCTCTATATTTGGTAATGTAATCCGTTTTCAATAAACAAACTGCACGTCTGTATTGGTTCTTTTCAAATGGTGTTAATGCTGTCCATGATACGCTTTCAGCTCCGCCCGCTGGATTTAGCATAAAAAATAAGTCTTTGCTAGTCCTGAAATAATGTAGAAATAATAGTATGTTAGGACACTCACGGAGGTTATAGGCGGCGACCTCTCACCGGACGTCCCGGGACGATTTCCGGCGACCGTAGGCGCGAGCATGCGGACGGCGAGTAATGCTGACGCTGTTCGACTAGTGACCACGCCCGGATCGACGGGGCGCACGGTGGGCTGAAAATCGGCTTTCATAGACTTAGGCATTTTATTTTGCAAGTGCCAGTTTTTATGCCGGATATCGCTTCTATTAGTTATAACAATATACAAAAATGCCACCAGAATTGATTCTGCACAAAAACGAAGGAACTATATTTTTTTTACGAAAATTTTGTATGGAGCTATTATGAAAAATCGAAATATCTCTAAAACGGCAGGGATAACCGTAATATCCTTACAGGGGGTTATAGTACTAATTATTTATGATTTTTGACATACGTTACATAATGGTTGTAAATGCCTTTTTTTTTTAATCCTCAAATTTTTTATATAAATTTCATTCCCCTATCTTTCAAAAAGAAGCGACAGCATGAGCACTTTGACACTGATATTCAACTATTTCGTATTGTTGGAAATCTTACAAGATCAAGAGGATACTACACACCTCTGTCTAGTCCTTCAGGTCTATAGGGGTGATGCTATTTTATGTTTAGAGTTGTTAAAGCTCTGAATTCTTCAATTTAAACACTAAAAGGAACGTTTTATATGTAAAAATAAATAAAAATATTTTGACGATTTAAAAAAAAAAAGGCATTTACAACCATTATGTAGCATATGTCAAAAAATCATAAATAATTAGTACTATAACCCCCTATAAGGATATTACGGTTATCCCTGCCGTTTTAGAGATATTTAGATTTTTCATACTAGCTCCATATCGTAAAAAAAATATAATTACTTCGTTTTTGTGCAGAATCAATTCTGGTGTCATTTTTGTATATTGTTATGGCTACAATTTAAATGCTCAACAATAATTCTTTTTGTATACCAAAATGGATAAATGGTCACCAAATCTAAGCCCCTTCGTACTCAACGAGACGCAAGTCTCCGATAGCTTACAACTTCAGTAGGTATCCAGGCGACTATCGCTATACAAATCCATAGTTTCGTACACAGGCACGCGTCAATGGATACCAAAGTCGTAAGGTATTGGAGACTTGCGTTGCCTTGTGTACGAAGGGGCTAAAACTCGCTTTAGCAAGATTTCAGGGACACCCCGAAGTTCGGTTTGGTTAGGTTCCTTTAAGCCTTGCACACAGAAATAGAAGCCCCGCGAAGCGGGGCTTCGTCGACACTGCTTAGGTCGATTATTTTGATTATTACACAAAATAGCTTAATTTCTACAATACTTTATGACACACAATTTGGTGACCATTTATCCATTCTGGTAGAAATTTGGATTTTTAGGTTTTAAAATAGTTACTTTTCAGGTATGCGTTTGCACATAAGCCTATTGTTATTACTAATAGAAGCGATATCCGGCATTAAAACTGGCACTTGCAAAATAAAATGCCTAAGTCTTTGAAAGCCGATTATCAGCCCAACGTGGGGCGTCGTGCTCGCGCAACTGCCGGTGTCGCGGGACTATCGGGTAACAGTGGCCCAGGAACGTAAGGGCTATTGAAGGACACCGTGGATTTTAGTCAGTACAAGTCTGACAGTTCCTCCTGTCCTGCCTTGGATGGTAGGACTCATTTGAGGATTTTACCAAATAAAAAAAAACCTTTGTTCTGTTTAAGTACCTAAAATGGGTAAAGCCCATTTTTTTTCAAAAACCGTAACTTTTGAAAATAAGGTAATAATATCCGAGCTACCTACTAGTTGAAGTCAGGCAAACAGGCGCCATGACGAGTTTTGACTAAATATCCAGTCTTATCACTTAAAACTTACTTTAAAGTGGGAGGTAATGGCTCCACCAGAAATGTCCTGGGTGTCTCTTCATTAGTATTTTGTACTGGCTCCATTACTGATTCACTGGGTTCCTCCTGATTATACTCAGGCTCACTGCAAACATGAAAATTATTGACTTTTATCATAACTCTTTGAAACAGCTTTGTCAGAAGTAGAAAGGTAAGCAGGCAGTTTAAAAAAAAATATTGGTCATCTGAGAGTAGCATACCTCATGGCAGTATTTCTATTGGAACCCTGTGCTACATACTGATAATGAACATGAAGCTATAATAAACTTTCTTTTACTGAAAATGGAATTCATAAAGACTTACTTAAGTTCTTCATCATCACTTAAATTCATATCTTCATTATCTATTTCATTTGTATGTTCTGTCTCTGTTTGTAAACTAACTTCTCCAGGTACTTCACGTTCTTCAATCACTGAACTGCTGCTGTTCAAGTTCACATTTTTTGTTCTGCAATGATTAATTATTATTATAAACTAGATGAAAATAAAGAAGACGATTCAGACTATGATAGATGTCTTAAGAGTTCAATATCATTTGACCCAAAATTTATGTATTGTAAGATCCAATAAATCTTCATAGTGCAGATAATTATTTTGTTTATGCCTATTTCTTAATAATAAATGATTATATTCATCATAATTTAAACTAAAGTGAATATTTTCTTTACCCAGTTGGTTCTTTAACTTTCATAAATGGTTCTGCATTTTTCAACTGATCAAAACAATGTAGTTTATATTTACGCTCTTCTTCCTTGTATGATTCAGAAACCTGTTGTTTTTGTTCTTCTGTTAAAGACAGCCAAGTTTTTGTTGCTTCAACCAAAATATTTGTAAACTGGAACAATTAATATGCAAAATGCTTAAATTAGATGCTAAGGTGATGCTATTTATACCAACACTAAGAATTTATGAGTCAAACGAAAGGAGGCACCGCTGTTTAACCTGTATGTCTATCTTAATGTTTGTACATCATAATGGATGGTTAGAATAAAAATTAATTTATAGATATTTCAATGTTACTTTCTGCTACAACTAGCACTTTGCCCGCGACTTCGTCTGCGTGTTTCTAACTTCGAACTCAGTGAATTTAATTCCCGCTTACCCTCCAATCTCCATATAGGATACTTTGGGAAATCTGAAAATGCTCTAGTAGTTTCGGAACCTATTCAATACAAACAATCAATTTTGACGGCACGTTGCGTTTGGCACAGTGGCTGGGCAATTGGACTGCTGCGCTGTGTGTCGCGGGTTCGATCCGCGCACGGAACAAATATTTGCCTGATCTGCAAATAGTTGTTCCAGGTCTAGGTGTTTGTGTGTGCACCCACGATACAGGAGAAACTCCTAGTTTGGGGCAACATAAAAAAAAAGATTTTTGTAATATAAATAAGTACGAATCCTTTATTTGATTGAGAGATATTTTATGCCCAGTTTTGAGTTTATCGAAGCAAGCAGTAAAGTCGAATGATTTTCGAAAAACCCAAAATTGGAGGGTAATTCTTTATAAAAAACTAATAATGACTATCTTATAGATTTACAACTCTTACTCACACCAAATTTCAAGTTTGTAAACACAAGGAATAAGATTTTTCACAAACATTTTCACCCCCATAGAGGAGGACCCTACATGGTAGACTGCAACTGCTGTACAAAATTCAAGTTACTGCGCTAAGCGGTTTCGGCTGTAGTTGAGTGTTAATAAAAACCCTGTTCTTTTATATATATAGATAAAGACTTGTCGGTTTGTGAAACAATGGGCGAAAACATACAGTGTGATTAATAGAGACAAAACCAAGACATCCTTATTTTAAAGCCACACTTGGCCCAGCGTTAAATAATATTCAAATGCATCATAGCTAGTGGTTGCCTTATACTCAACACTACACACTTTCCAAGGAATACTCACATCAGATATACTTTATTTAATTTGGCTTAATTTGTGGGACCAAAGACGACCCCAGTGGATAATGTTCCCACTGGGAGCAGTGTAGTGCTGATGAATTAAATTGGTCTCAGATCAGAAGACAACAAACTGATCAAACATCGCTTCGACTTTATTGTAGCAGTAAATATATTGATGACGTGAAATTATTAATAAAAATTGCTAGGTACCTTAGTCTCAGATTTCCCTTTTTGTTTAAAATATACTTTTACATAAAATGCTAGTACAGTTTCGGGAAATTTATTAATTTTTGGTTTATTCCGTTTGGATTCCATTTCGTCGCAATCTTTGTCCGATCCATGAAAAGTGAAAACACCAAACAAAAACAATCCATCATCCACAGATTAGAGATACTACGTATCAGACTGCCAACTTCAGAACAAATTTTTTCGGCTTAGTACGCCATTTTGTTTTAATGTCGTATGACGTTTCTTTTTTTTTTTAATCACTTTTGCTCATAGGCAAAGGAATAATCGTATACAGCCTAAACGCCGTACTCGATATTGCTATACTACTGAAACTTTTCTGAAAATTAATTTCGGGAAAAAAATAAAATAAAACAAACAGTTACATATTAAAACATTTATTTTTAAATTTCCTTTTAAATTTTTCGAATGCTTGTTTTTGCATCGCAGGCAAATTACGAAAACCACTAAATAGAAGTAAGTAAAATTATCATAGTGCACCAGTTCATTATTGTAAACCTTTTGACTCAACATTATTTTTATGAGCTACAGTTATCACTGTACCGAAACACCTCACTGCACCTTTGGATGGGTAATTTAGTCTTTTTTTTGCTGCTGTATATTCTCGATGGTTTATCAATCGCCTCTTTCCAAAACAATGGTGAGGTGATTTTTCTACAACTGCTATTCTCAGGATTTTCACAGGTCTTCCATCTGCATAATGAGCTGGAAAAGAAGAAACACTATGTTTATTATAAAGAAACATTATGAACCTCGGAGTGGGTGGATGAGGGGGTGCTTTATGTAGGTAGTCACATAGAGTAAATCAGTTGAGTTTTATGAAAACATTATATTATTATGTAGTCAGTAAAACATATTATTTTAGCATGTAACTGTATAATGAATTCTCTTAAAAATATCTATTTTATATACAGGAACAATGTACCTCTGCCTCCTGCCACGCTGGCGCTGTCAACATTTAGCACCCATATTAAATAACAATTTAGTATGCAAAACGTATATTTTTATACTAGCCAACACCAGCGGCTTCACCCGCGTTTATGTCGAAAATTAATTAACAGGAATTTAATCCTGGGATAAAAGGTATCCTATTATGTTAAAATAATCTGAGTAACAAACATACATCTATCTTCACAAACTCTGGTAGAAGTAAGATTAAGAAAGCAAAAAGTAATGAAAGCCGATGTGTTATCATAATATTTACCTTTTATACTGCCGAATTTTTGTTCCACTCAAAATCTCATCTTCAGTACAGGAAAGGATAGGCACTGCCGAGACTTAGACGAGATTTAGACGTAATGAACTTTCTTTGAAGTGCTTTGACAAACAAAAAGCTTCGGAAGTTGTTCAGGTGATAACGATTGCAGTCTTGCAGATCATCACGGTTTAGTTTAGACACTATAACCACACAGCGAGTCTTTTCTCAGTACACGGGAAATAATGCCAAATAGCGTCCTGTCGCGAAAATTTACAAACAGAGCACTCGTAATACATTTTACAAATAGCAAAAGTTATGGTATAGACACTGGGGATTTATTATTACAGAAAAAGCGGACAGGATAAACAATAAAGATCAATATTATCACCAGCAGTAATGTCAGACATACGTCATATGACGCAAAAACAAATGGCGGCCTACCAGCGTCTGCGACAGCCAATCACAGACGACCAGAAACGTCAGTCGACATTAAAACAATATGGCGCTACGTCGAGCGTTTCGTTGTATGAAGATTATCACCCGTGCCATCATCCATCATCTGTCCCCATTGGTCCCCATCGGTCAATGTTAATTGTCAAATTCAATTGACAGCTCAGTTTGTCAAGGGTGCGTTTATGATGCCGGCTCTAGACTATGGCCGTGAACACCCGTGAACAGGCGCGCGCGAACGAGAATGTGGATGGTTTTCGCGTTCAGGGGCGTTCGCGCCGATCAGTGTCGGTATTTTGTCCCGCGACAAAAGGTTCGCGCGATGTTCACGTGTACCCATCCACATTCACGGGCCCGTGAACTTAATAAATTAATTACTATTTTTTTTTTTAATGAATTCTATTGTTTTTAATGAAATTCTGCTAACTATTTGTTCATAGAAAGTCTGAAATGGATTTTATATAATTAATAAAGACAGTTTTAATCATATTCCTACAAAGTAAATTCAGCAAACAAAAGTTAATGCAGCAGCAGCATCTACGTCTATTTCACGGCAGGTTTCACGTACGACTGAGAGCATCCCGAAGGTGTGGAGGGCACGACTTGTGCCAACAATTCACGGCGAGAATTCGCGGCGCGAATTCACGGCAATAGTTTGGAGCCAACGACGATATAATACTAGACTACTCATTGCACGATCTAACGAACAAAACTATTCTGCCAACTCGCTGAGGTAATACGTAAGCGAGGGGGGCGGGGTACTGCGTTGTGATTGGCTAACTCAAGGTCTGTTCTGTCTCAACGTATGTTTACGGCTCACAGGATTGGTCGAAATGAGACGGTTATAAGACTTTTTTGCCTAATGTGTTGGCAGACATCGGTCGCCTGTTATTACGAGTCTAGTATTATATCGTCGTTGTTTGGAGCCGACTAGATCCATTTACGCACCCCTAGATCTGTCATTGACAGTTGACACAGTGTATACTCTATACTCTCTACTTAGTCTGTGGTTGACACTGCACAGTGTATACTCGGTATACTCTCTACAGCTTAATACCCCTTCTATAGCTTGACATAAAAATGTAGAAAACCGGAAGTCGCCACTTTCTTCGCGCTACCAGCACTTTGAATGGTTTTATTTTATTATTTTTCACTTATTACGTTAGTTTTATGGCACAATTATAAATCTAACAAACCTGCGGTCTTTGTTTACATCAAATATCAAAGATTTTGAAACGCTGTCAGAAATAAAATTTTTAGTTCCGTTTCAATCCGTTCTGGCCAAGCTGTATGCTTATTTTAGAGTACATACGTTGTTGTCTGTCCTGCATAGCTATTGATACTGATTGATACTATTGAAATCAAATATACAGATTTATTATTGTGCCATAAAACTAACGTAATAAGTGAAAATAAATAAAATAAAATCATTCAAAGTGCTGGTAGCGCGAAGACAGTGGCGACTTCCGGTTTTCTACATTTTTATGTCAAGCTGTACACGGTAGATTTTCATTCCCACCGGACGAAGGTCACCTCTGTCAGGCGTTCAGGTCTGACCGTGTACAGCTTGACATAAAAATGTAGAAAACCGGAAGTCGCCACTGTCTTCGCGCTACCAGCACTTTGAATGATTTTACAGCTTGGGCAGAACGGATTGAAACGGAACTAAAATTTTTATTTCTGACAGCGTTTTAAAATCTTTGATATTTGATGTAAACAAAGACCGCAGGTTTGTTAGATTTATTATTGTGCCATAAAACTAACGTAATAAGTGAAAAAAAAATGAAATAAAATCATTCAAAGTGCTGGTAGCGCGAAGACAGTGGCGACTTCCGGTTTTCTACATTTTTATGTCGAGCTGTATTTTATTTATTTTCACTTATTACGTTAGTTTTATGGGACAATAATAAATCTAACAAACCTGCGGGCTTTGTTTACATCAAATATCAAAGATTTTAAAACGCTGTCAGAAATAAAAATTTTAGTTCCGTTTCAACCCATTCTGGCCAAGCTGTAGAAGGGGTTTATAAACCCCTTCTACACGGACCCACCGGACCAAGGTCACCTCTGTCAGGCGGTCAGGTCTGACCGTGTAGAAGGGGTTTTATTCTGTGCACTGCACACACATGGACACATGCCCATGTTTCATGTGTGCTGGTTCTATGGCTGGTTCGTGTTGTGTTTAGTATAAGTTGTATGTAGTTGTATGCTTATTTTAGAGTACATACGTTGTTGTCTGTCCTGCATAGCTATTGATACTGATTGATACTATTGAAATCAAATATACATCTTGCGGTAGCTCATCCACATTGCTGAGTTTCACTGAGTTTGTTGTAACGGCGAAAAGAGCACAAGATGTCGAGTAAAAGGTATGTTATCATCAGTGTTTAATAACATTTTATCAAAGACCAAATATCAATATTCTTTAAATTATTTGCTACTTGTGTTACAGATATGGTCTTATATTGTCTGATAAGGGTAAACAAAAACCGACATTCCAAGCCTCGAGGAATGTATTTGGAAATGATTCTGATTCAGAAGAGGAGTCAAAGAAAAAACCAGCTTTGCTTCGACCCAGTGATATTACAACAAGACAGGTACAATATCTTTCTTGAGAATTAATACCCAAGTTATATTTCCCAGTTCCAATAGTGTTTCCATATTGTCGCTTTCCTGAAACTCTATAAAAAGTTTTGTTATAATTGCACAATTTGAATAAGCCCTAAAAAACTTGTAGGCGAAAATAACACAAGAAAAAGCTCTGACAGAAGACCCAACAGTTTATCAATATGATGAAATATATGAAGAAATGGCAAGCAAAAAGGAAAAAGTAAAGGTTAAAACGAAAGAAGAAAAGAAACCACAGTACATAGAAAATTTGATGAAGGCAGCCAACAAACGAAAAATTGAGAATGAGCGCCGTATTGAAAGACAAGTTAGTAACATTGTATGTTAGTAACAAGGTTTTATGTATGATATTTATATGTTAAACAATGAGTTGTACAGTAAGCTGGCACTCACTCAAAATTTAGTAATGTTATGGTGATTTTTGTATTTGCATTGAGTTATGATCTATGCCCTAATAGATATAACAGTTAATGGAGTTATCTAGACACATGAGGTTGTGGCCAGCCAAGCTAAGATTTTACTGGGAATCCAGATTTTTCCACATCTGTCAGAAATAAAATCTTTTAACTAAATCATGGCAAGCCTAAAGCCCGGTTTCCACTGCAAGCGGAGCGGACACATTAATGACCCAGCGGGTGAAAAGAGTAAAAATGAGCTCGCTCTGGGAACGCAAAAATGATTTGTTGGTGGAAATACAAGTATGCAGTTTGTGCTTGCGAGTTTAAAGGAGTCATTAATGTGTCCGTTCCGCTCGCGGTGGAAACCGGGCTTTAAATAATATAACAATTATTTTGTTGTACATTTTGTATAGTGCTGGCTTTTTCCTTTTGACAGGCCTGTTGGTCTAGTGGTTAGTGACCCTGACTGCTATGCCGAAGGTCATGGGTTCAATTCCCACCCAGGACAAATGTTTGTGTAATGAGCATGATCATTCGTTGTGTCTGTCTGGGTGAAATTATCTATAATATTTATGTATTTAAAAATATATAAGTATGTAGTTGTCTAGTACCCTTAACACAAGCTCTGCTTAGCTTGGGACTAGATGGCATTGTGTGATAGTTGATATTATTATTATTACTATCAGAATATTATGTTTTGCAAAATATTTCTAGGTACAGAAGGAACGGGAAAAGGAAGGTGATGAATTCCAGGATAAAGAAGTATTTGTGACATCAGCTTATAAAAAGAAATTGGAAGAAATGCGCTTAGAAGAAGAGAAAGAAAAACGTGAAGAGTATTTGGAAAATATTGGAGATGTCACAAAACAAAAGGATTTAGGTAACTGCTCTTTACTATAATCTCTCTGCATTCTGTAATGTTCTCAATGCTGAATCACATGTCTTGCATCTTTGAAGAGTGGCCCATATTCTGCCTTGCGGACCTAGTATGAGTTGGTAGATTAACCTTTTAACCTCCCGACTTCATATCAATTGTCGTGCCCCCAGGGCCAGGCTCAGTAAAAAAAAAAAAACCAAAAACAAATACCTATAACAAAGACGGATGTAAAATACTCAAAGCACATTAAATGATTTGTGGTATTTTAGTCAGATATATCCAACTCTGGCGAAATAGCCCTGAAAATATTTGTCGGATATATCCGACGTTGGTTAAAAGGACGTGTTAAAAGGTTAACCAGTATTTTTAAAATTTCATTTTGTGGTCAATCATCCAGGCTTTATGCAGATGAGAAGGATCTGTTTTTGTCTGTGTCTTAACAACAGATCCTCTACAAAAATGGTGACACTGCAAGCGCCTTGTTGAATGCACTCTTAGGGTCCGTTCACACAGACCGGCTCGGAGAGCATCGTCGCGCATTTTTCTTTTCACACAGACCGGATCGTATGCGCTTGGAGTTGGTCGGAGCGGAGCCGCCAACTATTTCACATAGACCGGCTGGAAGCGACCTGAAAGCAGATGCGCTCGGAGCCGGTCGGATGCGCTCGCAGCCGGTCGGAATCGCTCGCAGCCGGTCGGATACGCTCGCAGCCCGTCAGATGCGCTCGGAGCCGGTCGGATGCGCTCGGAGCCGGTCGGATGCGCTCGGAGCCGGATGGATACACTATTTGTGCTATCAAAATGGCGGTCGGCATGGAGAAGCACGGACGCAATCGGAACCGATCGGATGCGCGAGCGAGAAAGAGCACGCAATCGGAGCCGATCGGCTGCGCGAGCGAGAAAGAGCACGCAATCGGAGACGATCGGCTGCGCGAGTGAGAAAGAGCACGCAATCGGAGTAGTGATGGGCCGGAGGGAAGAAAAAATGGGAGGGAAAAAAAAGATTGGGAAAATATGGGAAAATAAAATAAATTCCCGGAATTTTCCCAAACGACGGGAAAATAAATATTGAACCAATAACATTGTTAAAAATATGTAAATAATTATTGTATGAGGTGGTAATAATGTGGTAGTAAGGCCTGCAACGGCTGGGTCATGCCAGTATTGATGTGGGTACTCTTTTGACATACTCATAGAATCAAACAGAACTTAATTGTACGGACCCTCGTATCCAAGGCGATAGGAGGGTCCGTACATTGCTTACTGCATATGTGCTGCATATCGAATGCATCACCCACGGTCTTCCGTTATTAGATTGTATATTCGAGGTTGAGATTTTCTAAACATTAAGACTTTCCACAATCGTGAGATATGCAATCTCAGTGAATATTTCCTAAAATCCAACGTGGGAATGCATCGAGATGTAGTAGCGGTGGACAAGGGCCTTACCCCACTCTCCTGGGCTAAAGAGAACTGGCGCAAACCTGCAGTGCTTGACACTAATGGTCGCATGGAAATATGACAGAACAAGGCTGATGCAGATGTAGACATATCTGCGTGGGTAGCCTGTCTACGATCCGGAGACTCCTTTGGAGAAACCAAAGGTTTTGTCTGAGCAATAATGGATGAAGTTATGATGACATTATAACTACCGGAGATTTATTGTGAAGAATAGCAGGGTTGACATATGTCGGGCATGCCACCGTGTCCGGGTGAATCAATCTATCACATTTTCTCCGGGTGTTCTCGTCTCGCTAATGGAGAATATTTGCATAGACACAACCCTGTAGCCAGAATAATCCATCAACTTGCTCTAAAATACAACCTTGTGGAATCGCCGTTCTACAGGTATGTGCCCAGTTCTTGAAAGTGGCAATATAGAAAGAAAGAAAGAAAGAATATGACACTGCGATATGCACGCGCTGCGGGGAGAGCTCCGTCGCGATCTCAGGGCAGTATGGAGGGAGCGACGGTCGCAACAGAGGTCCGGGTACGCTACAATCGCGGCGGTAATACCCTCTCTTTGAGGAGTGGCTGGATAGGTGGCACTGACCTACCGCATGACGCAGGTCCTCACCGGACACAGAAGTTTCATGAGGTACATGTGTCGGATGGGGAAACAGGAAACGCCTGGGTGTCACCACTGCGAGGACCGCCTGGAGGACACGGTGGAGCATACGGTGCAGGACTGCCCCGCTTGAGCAGAGCACCGCCGTGTCCTCACGGTAGGTACAATAGGCAGAGACCTCTCGCGCCCGGCTTTGGTCGAAGCCATGCTTCGGGGCGAGACGGTGTGGGATGCGGTGGACTCTTCTGCGAAGCAGTCATGCATGGGCCGAGTGAGGAACAGGACAGCGTCAGCGTCCCTCCTCCCCAGCCGCAGTGGTAGACGCCCACGGCACCGGACTTCGGCAGACGATCTCCAGCCACGTTAGGCGCGGTCATGCGGGCGGCGAGTAATGGGCGACTCGCTGTCCGCTCATGGACCATGCCTGAGTCAACGGCGCGTTGAGTTCGTTCACCCGTGTAGCGTTCACAGCTGATTCCAATGTTTCTATCACATTTTGCAGACTTTGAACTGGCAATTCATCGAAATACTTACAAATAACTTATTTACTGGCCATATTAATAGGCCAAAAGAAAAATTCTTGAAAAAAAAAAATTGCATTTTTTTTTTTTGTAATATACTTGGTTATTGATACGAGTACGCACACTAATTCTTGCAGTTAATTTTTTAAGACCATAAATTACGTTGAAAATCTGTTAAAGACTCGAGAGTTTACGTTTGCCATTTGTCTACAAAGCAAGACTAAAATTATAAATTGTTAGATTAGAGCTATGATTATGTGGCTATTTATACGTTCTATACCCACTTTTCAGCGCACCAAGTAATAGATCTATCTTCAAAGTCAGCTGATTACTATAGGTTTAAAGCCGCATTTATAGCAAAACTAATATTCAAAAAACAACCTAATAATCAGAAAAAGATCGGTGTGATACTTTTGTGACTTGTTCGAAGTTGATTTTAAGTCTTTTTAAATAAATACGTATCAACAAACATTTCCATACATAAAATCCCTTACTTTTATGCTGTAACCATACTTTTACAATGAATGTCTTTTTTTTAACCACTTACATGCATGCACAGACTCACACAAATGCAAAACTTTGTAAAAATAAATTAAATTGCATAATTTTATACGAAAAATATTTTCCCGTCATTTGGGAATATTTACGGGAAGAAATGGGAAAGTATCGGGAATTTTCCCAACTCGGGAAAATTCCCGGGCAAAAACCCATCACTAAATCGGAGCCAAACGGCTGCACGATCGAGAAAAAGTACGCGATCGGAGCTGGTCAGCTTCTCTTATTATTTCACACCAAGCGCGTTCAAGCATTCTTAATGACAAAAGTGCACATGCAAAAATAAACCTTACTACAAATATTAAAAACTCAGTTTTCAACGTGATAAGAATCTGCTCTCCTCTCCGAGCCGGTCTGTGTGTACGGACCCTTAATGCACCTAACTGAACTCTCATCAAGAATATGGAACAGTCTAGTCGTGGACGGTAGAAACGGCGATTTTCGAATTGTTCTCTGATAACTTTTTATTGTACCTTTGTATCCTATGCATGCTTTTGCGTTTTCAGTTTAAATCAGTTCAGTCATTTCTAAAAATAAGGAATAATAGCTCCGCCACTGCTGCCAACTGTGGAAAGCTTTGTAATGGGCCTTTATTGCTCCTGGTGGATTGCCTTCGAATCTCCTCCTTATTTTAAACGAATATGACAATACAAAACCGGCCGCGCTGTTGCAAGTCGTATCCCCAAAAGACAAATTTTTATTAATAAAAAGACAGTAATTGCAGTATACAAATCATAGTTAAACACTTTTCCTTTTAATCCTTAGGTGGTTTCTATCGTCACCTGTATGAACAGAAGTTAGGAAAAGAAGAAGAAATAAAACGTGAATTGCCAGAAAAAGAAAAGATTGATTCATCTAAAGAAAAAACCCCTCCTGATTCTGCTGACACACAAAAGAAAAGAAATTATAGGAAGAGAAAATCATCAGATAGGGCGCGTCTATCTGAAGGAGAAATAGAGGACACTGATGAAGAAATTAATCGCGTGAATCTAGACGATATTAGAATGGCTAAAAAGTATAAGCAAGATAACATTGATGCAGATTCTGATTTTTCAATAGACGAGTCTAGTGACGAAAATGAGGATGGTAAAACTGATAATGTAAAAGAAGTGAAAAGAAAGAGCATAGACAGAGATACTGATAGTCCACCAGAAAAGGACAAAAAGCTCAAACAAGATCAACAAGAATCAAATCAAAATCCAGAAAATCATATTGAACAACCTAAAGAAAAAATTGATATTTGGAAGAAGAGAACTGTTGGAACAGTTTTTGAAGAAGCTCTAAAGAGATATTATGAAAGGAAATCTGCAAGGGGAAGTTAATGTGAATAGTATAAAAAAAACATAGTTTTTCATGTTATAGTTATTTTATTTCATACATTATAATAAAAAATTATGGTCCAACATAATGCGCCTTGCAGTGAACTGGAAAAAGAAAATGTTGCATGTAAACAAAAACAGAATAAGAAAAGAAACCATGTAAAATAATGTTTTAATAAATAAATTGTTACCTATGAATTCAGAAACTGGATCATTCTCTCCTTCTGCTCTCATTGTTCCTGTAATTTCTTCATTCTCTACCATTGGTAGGACTAACTGGACAAATTCTGGTGTATATGGTGGTGCTATTGCATCTAAAACCTGTTGTCCAAAAATACAAAATTAATATGACATAATCATTTCGCCTGTTATAGTTCAGTCTCATGTCATAGGAGCCAATCATCAGCAACCGGCATTTGACTCTAAAGGGCTATTGTTGTAACCGCATTGAATTTGTAGGGGAGCCCAGGAAGGGATTTTTGCAGTGACTTGAGCGTGTCAGATTATTATAAAGGAGAATCCTTGCACCCTTTAATGTACCTGTACCAAGTATCAACCCTTCATATGGTGGGGTGTGTTGAGGGGAACCCATCAGATTAGTAAAAAAAAATCGATCCGCAGAAATACTCGAGCGCGTCAGATTAAGAAAAGGTAGATTAATTACGTTCAAGAAGAGTGTATATGGTTGCGCGGGTTAGCAAAAGACTAATTGGCTATGACGAAAAAAATGGGAGCGTTGACGTTATGCCGGGAACACAGAGGATTTAGAATGCAGAACTAACCTAGGGAAGGATTGCACAGTACCTTATTCTCTGGAGATGTTCTTTGTGAGCGGCTTCGGCTTCGTTCTGCTGCAAGGCTGCTGCCTTCAAGCGATTCTTAGAAGAAACTTGCGAATTTGTTAACCACACAGGCGCGCGAAGCGATAACCAACCGTCTCGATATTTGCGAGCTAACAGCAGGCCACTATTTCGCAGGCGAGTAGGTAAGTGCATGAAAGGGAGAATTAGGGTAGGACGTCACAGCCAATCAGATTAGACGTACAATGACATGAAGTGTGAAACAGATTTAATCGTTCTGTCAGCGTAACCAGTATATCTCAATAATCTGACTATTTGAGCGTGGTGTTAGGAATTGAGCGAGTACTGAAGTTGTAAAAAAAACGTCATTTCAAAATACTCGAGCGCGTTTCATTTTTTTTTAATTGAAGGTAACTGTTAGAATCATGGAGAATGAATAATCTGTTGAATAATAAGTGAAGTTTTCCATGGCGCGATGTCGATAGAATCGTGGAGAAAAGGTAAATGTCTAGTTAGTTCGCAACTATCGGTTGTGATTTAATGTCGCCATCTTCTATAGCGTCCTACGTGATAATATCTTTCCCCAGGCATAGAAAGAGGCCACTGTTATGGGTTTTCTTACATGTGCACTAGAATTTTGTAATCCGTAGCACCGGTAATAACATCGTTAACATCTCTTTCATTCCTTCCCTATCTCAAAAACTACTGAACCGATTTTGATGAAACTTACAGGTGTCCGTTTCGACCGCGCGTCCATGACGTTTTTTTTAAATAAAAACCATCCCAAGTTTTTGTAAAAAAATGTAAAAGTCGATTCCCAAAAACCATAAATTTGTCAAAGCAATGGTTAAAAAGTTATAAGGGTTTGAACGTGGCCGTGCCATCGAAACGCTCCGAACCGCGCGGCCATGGAGATCTTTAAAACTAAGAGTCCTAGAGACCTGAAATTTTGGGAAATAGTAGATTGAATTTGTAAACCAAATGTAAAAATATAGAAAAAAAATCCTGTGTTTGTATTTTAGGAGTTGTAAGGATAAAACCTCATGGCCGCGCCATTGAAACAGTGACAAAAACATTATCACCGATATCTCACTGAAAAAGCATCTCAGACGTCTGAAGTTTTTTGTAAAACACAGATTTGCATTTGTCAAAACTAGTAAAAATACAACAAAAAATCCTGGGTTTATATTTCAGGAGCTGTAAGACTAAAACGCCATGGCCGCGCCATCGAAACGTTGAAAATTTAGTTTTTCGCTTCGCTGAAAAAGCATCTCAGACGTCTGAAGTTTTTTGTAAAACACAGATTTGAATTTGTCATAACTAGTAAAAATACAACAAAAATCCTAGGTTTATATTTGGACAGGAGCTGTTGAACGAAATCTTCAATACGTCTTGAATATGTCGATTAGGGTGACCACGGATTATTATTTACAGAGAAATTTCCACCTTTTTATTAGAAATGATATCCCAACAAGGATTCGTTGAACAATGAGGAGCAATAATATGGCTATCCCTACCTATATCACGTGTATTTTTTAGTACCTAGCTAAAAATTTTGTAACAATTTTTAAATATTCATAAAATACAGGTTTGGTTATAATCTATTTTATTATTCTACTCATTGGCTTCCTAGTGGTTAGCGTGTGGCCAAAAAACAAACAAATTTTATTTTTGCTATAAAACATTTACGTGAACAAGACAAGTGTTCGGTTAAGTATCCCGAAAAAATAAATACACGTGATATATTACTACAACCCTCCGCCCCCTGTGATGTTTCGTGATTTTTTAAAGACCATCTCCCCCCATTTTGAACCTCACGTGATTAATGGACGGCCCCATACGCAAGTACTTGAATTTCTTCATAAGATTTGCGAAAAACTATGTGTGTGTTTAAGCCATTTCCAAATCTCCACTCATCTTAAAAAGTGCTCCTTTTGCAAAGTGCACCAATTGAGAAGTGCACCAATTGAGAAGTGCACCAGTTGCGAAGTGTACCATATGTGAAGTGCACCAGTTGCTAAGTTCACCATTTGAGCATGGTGTACAAGGTTGAGAAGTGCACCAAATACGTCAAAACCACTGTTATCGGTATCTTTAAGCCAGGCAAGCCCAAGTCTGAGACCATGAGTTACCATCCTATCGGTTTTTTGAACGTTCTTGGAAAAATCTAAGAGAGACTTACACACATCAAAAGTGTCTAGGGATCAAGCATTTTTATGCGGATTTCTTGAGATTGAGATGTGGCTTTGTAATAAATTTATGATTTTATAAATTTATATGGATCCTTTTTGGTGCATTTCATAATTTGAATCAGGAACTGTAAATCAAATTCGAGTAAAAGATGAAAATCAGCTGTCAATATTTTCCCTATAAAAACATACAACGCATTGAAGACATTATTAGTGCTACTGTTTCCCTACTACTGATTAAAACCAACGTTATTATGGAGCGGCGACGTCATTTAAGCAGGGAAGAAATGCTCAGAGCCGTGGGAATGATAGAAGCTGGTTCCCGGCAACGTACTGTGGCTTTAGCTCTGAATACAAGTCAGAGTGTTATCAGTCGACTTTGGACACGTTACCGAAGCACTGGTACCGTGGCTGAGCGCCATGGAGGACGGTATCGTTGCACCACACGGAGACAAGACCGATACATTCAAATCTTAACTCGAAGAGCTCCAACAATAACCGCCATGATGTTAGCCGTGAGACTTCATCACTCTTCAGGGAACTTAATTAGCGACCAAACAGTCAGAAACCGCTTGCATGAAGTGAACCTTCATTCCCGAAGACCGCTACGGGTACCACCTATAGCAATGCACAATCGTAGGATTCGATATCAATGGGCTCTTGAACACAGAAATTGGGCAGAAGAACAATGGCGTTTCGTGTGCTTTTCTGATGAGTCTCGTTTTGGTATGAGACCGGATACAAGACGTATACGACACTGGAGAACCCCTGGACGCCAACAGCGATTAAAATCCTGCCAGGAAGTCCATCCTTATAGTGGTGGAACCATCATGGTATGGGCGGGTATTTGGATCGGCGGAAGAACTGAGTTGATTTGGATCAGAGGCAACCTCAACGCTCAAATTTATGCTGAGACGATTGTATCAGACGTCATCGTTCCTCTACAAGTGCAAATCGGTCCCTTATTTCAGTTAATGCATGATAATGCACGACCGCACACCGCAAGAGTTGTAAGACAGACTCTCGCCGCAGCTAACATCAATGTCCTGCCCTGGCCTGCTCAGTCGCCAGACTTGAACCCGATTGAGCATGCATGGGATATGCTACAGAGAAGAGCTCTGCCGAATATGGAGGGTATCCAGTCGCAAGAAGACCTTTTTTTGTTGTTGCAACGAACATGGGCGGCCATTCCACAGCGTGATTTGGATGAACTCATTTTGAGTATGCCAAACCGAAGTTCTTGTGTTGTTAGTGTTCGCGGTAGAAACACGGATTATTAATTGTTTAAGTTACCCAATAAAATTTTAAAGAAAACTGTTATTTCAGTCTTTTTTTCGAACTTTAATGTTAGTGGTTCAAATGTCAAAAATCCCTTTATTAGGAAAATGGCAAATTTCTTTATGAATGCAAAGGTGACTTGGTTTATCGTTACTGTGACAAACGATAACACTTTATTTGATGAATCCTTAAAGAACATTTTAATTAATATCAATCAGGAGAAAAGTTATTGCAAAAATATATGTTGATCCCTAGACACTTTTGATGTGTGTATTTACAACATTATTTTTAGTATATTCGAAACCTGAATATAGTTTTTTTAGAATCAGTAACTGAATCGATTCCAATAATTTTTACACCATGTTATATTTTGTCCCAAAATTATTTAAAAAAGGTTACGAGTTGGACACCTATCCGCAATCATACACAACAAAGGTTACGGGAGGTCACAGCGATCAGCTGAAGGCGCGCGCGGCGGCCGCGGCGGTTCACAGGCAGCGGGACGCATAGCGGGGGCCAGGGAGGGAACACAACCCCACGTCCCCACCCTTCAGTCGTCCGGTAGCAACAGTCGCATGCGCCTGTGTCACGCTTGCGCTGCGACACAACGCGATACGCGAAATATTATGTAGTTTAGTGTGTATGACTGTGTTATGTGATCGTGAAAAATATCGTTTTCGTAATTGTAGAATGTTATTATTTGCACCTAGAGCCTGCAAAGTGGTCAAGTAATGTGATGTTTTTCATCCACTTTGAACTTTAAGTGGTTGTCAAAAGTTGCAACAAATCGCATTAACCATCTTATCCATAAAATAAAAATAACCTACCCACAAATTGTGGGTAGGATATTTTTATTGTCGTAATGGTTAATTGTGGGCCACAATTAACCATTACGACAGTCCAAAGCCTGCAAGTGTGATGGAAAATGTTATCACTAGTTAATTACAATAAAGGGGTTTGCAACTTTTTGGCATCAAATTTTTTTTTCTTTCGCCAGCAACGAAATTTTGGCCACTAGTAGACCGCAATATAAGAAGTTCGTAAAAAATAATAAAAAAAATCTAAACCGTAACCAACCAGAGATATGACGGTTTTTATTTTGTTCTAATCTGGAGTAATTTTTAGTAGGAATCCATAGGTTTATTGATGTGCTAGCTTTTACTCGCGGCTTTGCCTACTCCAACCGCCTTTATGTGTCGCCTATAACCGTCTCTAAAGTCCTATCTATCTCTGTAACAAAATTCATCAATATCTGTTCAACCGTTTTGACGTAAAAACGGAACATACTTTAATACTTATTTCGTATTTGTAATACTATGTAGTAGGTTTACGAGAAATAATTAGTGATTTGTTTATAACACTGTTAAGAAGATATTTTTACCGACTTCAAAAAAGTAGGAGGTTCACAAATCGGCGGAACTTTTTTATGTTTGTTCCTTTATTTCTCAAACATACCTGGAGCGATTTGAGTAACTCTTCTTTTGTTTGAAGGGTATCTTAGCAATGGTTAGGCCGAGACTCCACCAAAGCTGTGCGAGTCGAGACGTGTTTTGAACAACCAATAGAATTGCGTTTCCGGAGTGGAGCTGTGTCAATAACGCAATTCTATTGGTTGTTCAAAACACGTCTCGACTCGCACAGCTTTGGTGGAGTCTCGGCCTTACTCGGTCATGATGGAATCTTGGAGAAATCGAGGAAACTTCAATAAATGACAGCAAAACATCATCTGCAATTGCTGCTATCGCATATCTATACATTGTTTACGCAAACACACAACATTTTAATTATTACGCCTGTACCGGCTGTACCTACTAAAAAGGGTAAAACAAAATCGTCTTGTTTTTAACTTTGATTTTTTTTTTTTGTAAAAAAGGGAACCAACTTCAAAACCAGATTAGATATTCAACAAAAATCTTCATAATAATAATCGGCGTCTTTTAAAATCTACAATCCTAGTGAGCAACAAAAACGAATCTATACGGGCAACTTCACAAGATATCAATTATTGTTATATACGAAAACCTTCCCAAGAATGTAACGAACACTTTTCTAAAAACCCCATTAAAATTGGTTTAGCCAAACACGATATAATCGCGGACAAACAAACATACATACATACATACGTACACACAGGTTGAACTGAGAACCTAGTCTTTTTTGAAGTCGGTTAAAAACAATCAGAAAGTGAGTTTTTGATCCAAGTAAGCAAAAACGGATCCACGTGGGCAACGTCACGGGATATCTATTAGTGTTATATACTAAAACCTTCTCCAGAATGTAATGAACACTTTCCTGAAACTGAACTGATAATTGCAGACAAACATGCAATCGTCTCTGAAAATCTACAATCCAAGTAAGCAAAAACGGATCTATGTGGGCAACTTCACGAGGTATCCATTATTGTTATATACTAAAACCTTCTCCAGAATGTAATGAACACTTTCCTGAAAACTGCATCAAAATCGGTTCCGCCAAACGCGAGATAATTGCGGACAAACATGCAATCGTCCCTGAAAATCTACGATCCAAGTAAGCAAAACGGATCCACGCGGGCAACGTCACGGGATATCTATTAGTGTTATATACTAAAACCTTCTCCAGAATGTAATAAACACGTTCCTGAAAACTGCATCAAAATCGGTTCAGCCAAACGCGAGATAATTGCGGACAAACATGCAATCGTCCCTGAAAATCTACGATCCAAGTAAGCAAAACGGATCCCTGCGGGCAAAGTCACGGGATATCTATTAGTGTTATATACTAAAACCTTCTCCAGAATGTTATGAACACTTTCATGAAAACTGCATCAAAATCCGTTCAGCCAAACGCGAGATAATCGCGGACAAACATACATACATACAGGTCGAACTGAGAACCTACTTTTTTTTTTGAAGTCGGTTAATCAACGGATATTTAAGCATTATTTACGCAATCTGAAAACAATATACTATGTCTGTACCCACTATGTGGCGGGGCTCACGAATTACCGTGACCCCGGTACGTAAAGGGCTAATTGAAGGACACCGTGGATTTTAGTCAGTACAAGTCTGACAGTATGGGTGGGAGGATTCATTAGATGAATTTACCTCGACAAAAAAAGCGTCATTGAGAAATCTAGGAACATACATAAAAAAAGAAATATTGCGACGAATTGTGAACCTCCTCCTTTTTTTAAGCCGGTTAAAGAGATCTTAACATTATTTTAAGCAACCACTCATTATTCTTCGTTAACCTACTAATATTACAAATACGAAATTAAGTCTATAAGTCTGTTCCATTTTTACGTCAAAACGGCTAAGCCGATGTTGATGAATTTTGGTACAGAGATAGATGGGACTCTGGAAACAGTTATAGACTAAACATAAAGGTGGTTGGGGTGGGCAAAGTCGCGGGCAAAAGCTAGAAATCAATGGGTTCCTACAAAAAATAACTCCCGATTAGAACAAAATACAAACCGCCATATGTCTGGTTGGTTACGGTTTAGAAACTTAATTTTTGTTTCTATGGACTTCTTAGGTAGTAGTCTAATTATGCCTAAAGTTTCATCACTGGCGAAAGAAAAAAAAATGATGCCAAGCTCCGTACTAAAAATTGCAAACCCCTTTGCATTACTGAAGCCTTACTGTTAGGTACTAGTAGGTAGGTACTTCTTTTTTTTTACGTGGTAAAATCATCAAATGAGTCCTTCCACTCAGCGCAGGGCGGGAGGGACTGTCAGACTCGTACTGACTTAAATCCACGGTGTCTTTCAATAGCTCTTTACGTTCCAGTGTCACGGTTATGAGATTAATCTCGCGACCAGTAGGTAGGTACATACTTAGTACCAAATTATTATCAAGAACGTGCGACGGTCGAAGCTCGGGCGGGCGGCCAGCGGCGGCACAGAGGCGCCCGCGCCACGCGGTGACTCGGTAACCATAATTATTTTTGAACGGACAACCACGTAACTTAAAAAGCTTACAACTTTGTGATTTTTCAAGATACAGTTTTGAAATTTTGTACATGGATTCTTTACATAAAAATACTAGACACGTGTTTCGGGTTTCGCATAAACAAAAAATAATGTTGTAGCGACTCAAAGAATTTTGTCCGTGAAGTCAACAACAAAGGCATAAATCATAATTGAACTTGGTTCTCATTTCACATATATGTTTTTGATGGGGTTTTAATGATGTAGACGGGTTTCTATTTGTAATGATGTATATTTAATTTAATTTTATACAATTTTTACACGTGAAACTTCTATATAATTGTCAGATATTATTCAGGAGGACTATGATATCAACTTGAACCTCCTGCATAAAATTCTGACGCGCTCGAGTATCTCGAGATTACGTTGCTTTTTTACAGATACAAATATTAATTATTACTTTGTGCCACATCCAAATCGTCAGACATATACGACACTTTTTAGGATTTACTTTACATACACTTTGAATATCTGACGCGCTCGAGTAACTTTTTTTTTTTTGGATTTTCAACCGCTTGACACAGACAGCCCCCTCGAGATAATCGTCAGATTAATATGTAATGGTTATCAGAAATATAAAGCGCGTTTACACTGTAAATGGCTGACGTGTTCGAGTTCTTCTGTACAACTGTTTTTTTTTACAGTTTTAAAACTGTTTACACGCTCTCCCCCCCACTAAAATAGAAAACTTGTCATAAACTTTTTAGTTTTAGAACATAATATAATCTTTCAAATCCAGTAGGTCACCATGACGCTCGAGTAACTGCAAATTTAGCATCCTCGCCTCCCCTTCTAAATGTTTTAAATTACAAAGATTCTGGATTAAGGTACGTGCTCGTGAACAAAAAACTTCCAGTAACTTACCTCTGTAATGAAGTAACGAATTAAAGAAATATCGGTATCATCGCGCTGCCAGCACCCCTTTATGTAGCGCAGGACAGGAACAACACATCCTCGGCTTAGTAAGTTCACCATCCTATCCAGTAACATTTTTTTCAATTCCAACTGAAACGAGATAGTTTTTATACTAATGTGTTATGTTGATTACAAAGGAAGGGATTTATTATACAAGGATATACCTGAACTAGAATTTCTAATTCATCTTGTGGAGATTCAAATAACTGCACAAGCAATCTCAGGAGCCTGTGATGCAGTAATTGGTGACATGATGCAACTTCATCTAGGAGAGCCAAATGTACCGGGCAATGTTCTGTGCACAACTTGAAGTATGAAGGTTCAGTCACAACACATTCTACCCAAACTAGGACGCCCATTCCAACGACAGGAAATCTGAAAGTATGAAATGTTACAATGCATATTATTCTCCATTAATTTGTTTAAAAGCGATTTGCTAAATGATAGAGAATCTAAATCAACGATTACCTTATGCAATGATACAATGTAGGTAGTTCCGCTATCAGTTCACTGGAACTAGCAGAACTACAACATACAGCATGCACTTTTTCAATAGCCTGCACTGTAGCCTTTAATTCATCCTTGACAGGTCTGCCGGGAGTGAGCCCTTCGCACACACTTGCAGCATACGCCAATAAGTACATGTATTTTGATTTATGTTCCGGATTTAATTTGCTTCCTAATTTAAACAATGCGTCAACCAGGAGTTCTGGAATTGAAAAACCTCTCTTTAGTCGGTCCCTCATGTCTGAGGATCGTGGTCAGCTTCAGAGTTGCATCTGGAGCGGATGATCCGCCTCCACCGGTTTCTGTCCACCGCATCCTTTACCACCGAGTAGAATTTAGAGGACGATGATTCCTTCACCTGATCTGTCCATCGAGTTGGTGAACGACCGCGCGATCGTTTGCCTTCGGTGTTCCCAACCACAATCAGTTTCTTCAAGCTTTTATCGCCTCTGCGCACCAGGTGGCCGAAATAGGAGAGAATGCGTTGTTGGCATATAGTTGACAAGCGGGTTTTTATTCGAAGCTGACTTAGGATCGATGCATTGGTGCGTTTCGCAGTCCACGGTATTCTCAACATTCGTCTCCAGCCACACATCTCAAATGCATCAATCCTGTCTTTCTCGCGCCAGTGCAAATATCAGTAAGGAAAAAAACCAGCCAAGGTTCAGGATCAGAATTGTCAGGGTCTATACATACTAGCGCAGACACGAATCACATGAAAGCGTCAAATCCAATTGAAGCTAATTAAGACGAACCAATCAGCGTTGGTCGCGCTCTGACGCGCGAATTCCGTTGACTGCACGTGCCTTTTTTATTTTAGAAGAGATAATATGCATTACGTTATGACGCTTCGACTAAGCGCTGGTATAAACAGATCCTTATTTGTATTGGTGGAAACTAACGAGTATGTTTGAAATGCAAAGTTACATACCTAAAAACTGAGGAATTCTTAATAAATGCACTGGCGGTGGTTCTGGTTGTGTGTAAGCTCTAAATAATACTGAAATATCAGCGGGGTTGAGCGCACCGCGTGACAACATGGCTGCCAGTGCTGTGCGAGCATTGCGCCAGGATTCGCCTGATGTAAGGGCTAATGTGATGGGAGTCACATCATGTCCACTGTAACAACAATGGTAATTATAAATAATAAGTACCCTAGATTTTGTCCTTTATTCCCATCTGCCACCTTCGGGCTTGCCACCGAGGTGGTGGTTGGCACCAGTAGGTGGCATTCACCACCCTAGTAGTTAAGTAGGTACCAATATACCAGTACCTACTTAAATTCATCTACGCCGTTCGTTATATTAGAGGGCTTATTCGCATTTCGCATTATCAGTAGAAATTGGAATCAACCACCACCAATTTTAAATATAAAAATGATCAAAACATTCGCTCCATCAGCTCTCTCGTAGAAAAGGTGTAAATTGTTAAAATTTCCGAAATCTAACTTACATGCACCTTTTCTATGTGAGAGCTGATGGAGCGAATGTTTTGATCATTCCTGTATTTAAAATTATACTTGTTATTGCCGCAATTCATATTTTGATAAAGTTACAACATGTCACTGGCCTGCAAATTGCAAAAGAATTTAGCGGGCTGGTTGGAGCATTCACCTTAAGTATTGGCAACCGGAAATCAAATACACTAAGTATAGTAGGAAAACATGACTTTTCAAAAATAAAAATTTGAATTACGCAAAGTAGAGTTCCATAATTATGAACATGTGTTTTGCTTTTTATGAAGAAAACTGCATGCTGATTCTTTAAATTCAGTAGGTACCTACCTTTGTTGAGCACAACGAGTTATTTCTTGGCTTAGTCTTTTCATGATAGCACCTCCTCTCGGCTCTTGAGAAAGTATATGTACAATGACTTGACTGTACACATATGTGTGGGCACCATGGCAGACCATTTTCTGTAGTATTACAAACATTGTTACATAGTGGACTCAGGACTGTGTTCTGATTGCAGCTAATTTAAAATAATGATGGGAATCACAAATACAATGAAGAGAAAGAATACAATCCCTGCCCTTGATTGAGACCCTTCTTATACAGCAGAATAAGGGAAATCCTTGTATGCTCAAAGACATTGACCACATTTTACTGGTTTTTTTTTTTTGTCATAAAGGTATTGTTACGAGCTGGGTATTGGGATAAATTAATTAACACCAATTAAAACCAAATAAACTTTAATCACACACGAATCACAAACTAAAATAAACACTTAACACTACTCAACACTTAAACACTTATACACACTCTTAATCACACGTAAAAGTCACTTAGAGATCGCTTGTTCACTTCGAGTCGCCTCGATCGTAGTCAAAACCAGACTGAGTCAGGTTGGTGATCGACGCCCTTTTTATACCCCGGCCGGACCCACTAGATGTTTCTAGAAGGTGGTCGAATGTTCCGGAAACATCCATAGACTTCGACATAGTCCCATACCTTCTGGAACATTCCAGAACCATCTCGAAACATCTAGAACAGGGTAGAATTTTCTAGAAATTTCCTGACCGATCTTTAGTAGAACTGTCGAGAACCTTGTGGAACTTTCGAGAAGATTATAGATAGGTCTCGCAATTCGATCGACGTAACACTGCCCCCTCCTTAGACATGCTCGTCCCGAGCATCGTTAGTCCCGTTGTATCGCGCCAAACGGTCAACATGGACAATCTTGGGCGCGCCACGTAGACCCTTTTGTATCCGGTAGGTGACGTCGTTAATCCTGGTCACGACTCGGTATGGTCCTTCCCATTTTGCTTGTAATTTAGGAGACTTCCCTTTGCTACGCACTGGGTTATGCAACCACACAAGTGACCCCTCGTCGAAACCTCCATTGTTTGTCTTCCGGTCGTATCGGGTCTTCATCTTCTCAGACATTTGTTGGCCGGATTGTCTGATATGCTCATACACATCATTCAACTTGTTACGCAAGTCATTTGCATAATCAGTTACACTGCGTGGAACATCAGGAGGGGTTCCGGTGATCAAATCAGCAGGCAACCGTAATTCCCTTCCAAAGTTCGCGAAGGCTGGTGTCACAGCTGTACTTTCGTGAACTGCACTACGGTATGACAGAAGAAATGGCTGTATGTGCTTATCCCAATCTCTTTGCCTGCTATCCACAACCTTTGCCAGATATCTCTCCAACGTTTGGTTGAAACGCTCCACCATTCCATCAGATTGTGGATGGTAGGAAGTCGTTCTAGTCTTGTGAGTACCCATCAGCCGACAAGTCTCCTGGAATACTTGTGATTCAAAATTCCTTCCTTGGTCGCTGTGTATTTCCAAGGGTACTCCAAAACGACAGAAGACCTCCTGAACCAATTTATCTGCGACTGTTGTAGCTTCCTGGTTAGGAATGGCGAAGACTTCTGGCCACTTTGTGAAGTAATCCATGACAACCATGAAGTACTTGTTACCGTTTTCACTTTCTGGAAATGGTCCTGCCACGTCTAGTGCTATCCGTTCCCACGGGGTTCCAACGTTGTATATCTGCAAAGCACCTCTGCTGCGTGTCTGGGGTCCCTTCACAGCCGCACAACTGGTACATTTCCGACACCAGTCCTCCACATCTTCACGACAATGGATCCAGTAAAATCGCTCACGTATTTTCAGTAGGGTCCTTTTTACACCCATATGTCCACCTGAACATCCGTCGTGGTAGAGCCGCAACACATCCGGTACTTTGGCTTTGGGGACAACCATTTGTAAGTGACAGTGGTCTCCTCGAGCGTTTTCCCATTTACGGCACAAGACTCCTTCCTGGATAACCAAGCTTTTCCATTGCGCCCAATAACTCTTAGTGATGGAACTCATCGCAGCTACATCACTCCACTTGGGTTTAGGAGCACCAGCTTTAATCCAGTCAAAAATTGGTTTAATGTCTGCGTCATTTTGCTGAGCATGCTGTAAGGTTTCCTTCCATTCGTTACTGATATCCGTTCTTAGCATTCTTACAGGCACAACCTCCTTGGCCTCTTGCCTGTTGCAGTGCTTACAGTCTTCAGGGCAAGGTCTTCTAGACAGTGCATCTGCGTTACCATGTGCCCTCCCACTGCGATGTTCAGTTACGAAGTCGAACTCTTGTAGTAGCTCAATCCATCTCGCCACCTGTCCCTCTGGATTCTTGAATTGCAATAGCCACTTTAATGCGGCATGGTCCGTTCGCAATAAGAATTTTCGTCCCAGCAGATACTTACTGAAGTGCTGCAAAGTCTTTACTACGGCAAGTAATTCCCTTCTCGTAACGCAGTAATTTCTTTCCGGTTTCGATAGAGATTTGCTGTAGTAAGCTATAACAACTTCCTGATTTCCTTTCCGTTGAGACAACACGCCACCAATTCCAGTATTACTTGCGTCTGTGTCAACTATGAAGTCATTTTCAGTGTCAGGATAGTCAAGAATGGGTGAATTGCACAGACGTTTCTTTAATTCCTGGAATGCGATGTCACAGTTCTCGTCCCAACAGAATTTTTGCTTCTCCTCAGTCAGTTTGTGTAGGGGTTTTGCAATGTCAGCAAAATTCTTGACAAACCGTCGATAGTAGGAGCATAAACCTAAAAATGCTCTGACCTCCGTCTTGTCTTTCGGAACTGGCCATTCCTTGACGGCGACGATTTTCTCCGGGTCTGTCTGAACACCTTCCTCCGAAACTATGTGTCCTAAAAAGTTCACTTGTCTCCTGAAAAATGAACACTTTTCCGGACTTAACTTAAGATTTGCCGTCCGGATTTTCGACAGCACTTTAATTAGGTTTTGAAGGTGATGTTCAAATGTTCGGCCCACGATGATGATGTCATCCAAATAGACAAGACATGCGTCTCCGATCAATCCAGCAAGTACTTGCTCCATCAACCTTTCAAATGTCGCAGGAGCATTGCACAATCCAAATGGCATGACTTTAAACTGCCATAGGCCCTTTCCTGTGGAAAATGCAGTTTTCTCCTTGTCTTTAGGGTCTATTTCCACTTGCCAGTAGCCGCTTTTCAGGTCTAACGTTGTGAACCACCTCATTCCCGTCAGCGTATCCAATGTGTCATCGATCCTAGGCAGTGGATAACTGTCTTTTTTCGTAACGTCGTTTAGCCGTCGATAATCCACACAAAACCGCGTGTTGCCGTCTTTTTTCTTCACTAGGACCACAGGAGAACACCACGGGCTAGATGAAGGCTCTATAAAACTGTTCTTCACCATGCGCTCAATCATCTCCTTCACTTCCTTTTCGCGAGCAACCGGCACCCTTCTTGGTCGTTGTCGGATTGGTAACTCATTGCCAGTGTTAATTTTGTGCTGAACCAGTCCTGTTCTACCTATGTCAGCATCATCTGTAGAGAACATGTCGGCATACTGGAGTAACGTTTTCTTAGCCTTATCCATTTCTACTCCAGTTAGATCGCAGTTTTCCAGAAGTGTTGACACGTCAAATTTCAAGCGAAGCACTTTTTCTGACGGTGTACTTTCCATTAAGATCTCTTCTTTACCACATTTCAACACTCCTCGATCAACATCGATCTCACAACGATATTTCCTCATAAAGTCCAAGCCCAAGATGCAATCGTCTACTATGTCGGCCACGATGACATTATGCCAATATGCTTTATGACCTAGTTTTAACTTCACCTCCTTCTTGCCTCGGACGGTTATGTGCTGACCGGTAGCTGTCAGTAATTGTATGCGGTCGTGGTTGTTGAAGAAGTCCCCAAGGAACCGACTTGCCAGGTTTGAATTGACGACCGTGTGAGAAGCTCCTGTATCGAGTGTCAATTTGCATGGTTTTCCGTTGACTTCACCTTTGATGATCAGGCTGTTTCCGTCATGGGCCTGTGAGATCGAGATCCTCGGGGCTCTTTCCATACCAGCCAGCACCCGCCCCTCAGTCCTGGCGTTTACTCGTTTCCCTGCTGTTGCTGGGCAGTCTTATCGGTCCCTCTTCCCTGCTGGGATTGATCTTCCCTTGGTGTATTTCGCTTGGGACAGCTGGACCGGAGATGACCTTTTTCCCCACAAGTATAGCACCTGGGACTGTACCCTTGTGGTCGGTCGCGTACAGGTGATTCCACAACTTCTCTGACGCGATGCGTGCGATGATCTTGCCTCACTGCTTCTACTTCCAACGCATGAGCCAAGGCGTCCTTTAATGTTTCGTGATGCCCAAGTCTTACGGCGGCTCTGACTTCCAAGTCACGTATTCCGTCGACGAATGCCTGTACGAGATTACCATTGATCAGGGCAGGAGCAGACTGGTATGCCTTTCGGACCATCTTTTCAATTTCCAGGGCCCACTGCTGTAGGCCCTCAGCACTACGTTGAACACGATCCTTTAGCTTAGCGCGAAATACGTGCTCCAAGTGCGCGTCGCCGTACCTGGATTCCAACGCTTCCAGCAGCTGATCGTAAGTCACATCCTTGCCAAGAGCCTCAAGTACGGTCAGGGCCTGGTCTCGTAGGCCTAAGGTGAGCGCGGTCATTGCTTGCTCTTTCGTCCACCCATTCGCCTTCATAACGGCCTCAAACTGCATCCTGTATGCCGACCATGAAGATGTTCCGTCGAATGGTGGCACCTTAAACCCTCGTGCCGAAGGTGCAGCAATCACTGGACACACAACCCCGTCTCCAGACCGAAGTTCACCCAAAGCCTTTTTCACCCCGGCAATTTGGACCTCAGCTTCAGAGATGCGGTTCTCGTGCTGATTGACTTGCTCTTTAACCACTTTGAGCTCCTTGCCAAATGTCGAGTGCAGGTCTTTTATCAGGACCATCTGCTCTTCTTGGCGGCGGGCCTGCTCCTCCTTATCCTTTTGTAGCTGTTCTTCCAGGCGGCGAGACTGTTCCTCCTGGCGGCGGGCCTGCTCCTCCTTATCCTTTTGTAGCTGTTCTTCCAGGCGGCGAGACTGTTCCTCCTGGCGGCGGGCCTGCTCCTCCTTATCCTTTTGTAGCTGTTCTTCCAGGCGGTGAGCCTGCTCCTCCTGGCGGCGGGCTTGCTCCTCCTTGTCCTTTTGTAGCTGCTCTTCCAGGCGTCGAGCCTGCTCCTGCAGAAGCGCCATAAGCGCAGACAGGTCTGGACCCGCTGGTGCTGAAGAGACTGCAGATGGACCAGCGGCTGGTTCCGTCGTAGGCTGAGCACCACCCGGCGTCTGTATCGGGGAACCTCCAAACCGCCTCTGGTCCATGTCTTGCTGGCGCTGACTCCTGGTACGAATACCGTCCGTGTCGTCCTTTGGTAAAATCGGCATTTTATCCCTCACTTCTGACACCAAATGTTACGAGCTGGGTATTGGGATAAATTAATTAACACCAATTAAAACCAAATAAACTTTAATCACACACGAATCACAAACTAAAATAAACACTTAACACTACTCAACACTTAAACACTTATACACACTCTTAATCACACGTAAAAGTCACTTAGAGATCGCTCGTTCACTTCGAGTCGCCTCGATCGTAGTCAAAACCAGACTGAGTCAGGTTGGTGATCGACGCCCTTTTTATACCCCGGCCGGACCCACTAGATGTTTCTAGAAGGTGGTCGAATGTTCCGGAAACATCCATAGACTTCGACATAGTCCCATACCTTCTGGAACATTCCAGAACCATCTCGAAACATCTAGAACAGGGTAGAATTTTCTAGAAATTTCCTGACCGATCTTTAGTAGAACTGTCGAGAACCTTGTGGAACTTTCGAGAAGATTATAGATAGGTCTCGCAATTCGATCGACGTAACAGTATTATGGTGTGGTAAGTTAGAAAATTGATTGTAGGCTGGATGCCTGCTATAAACCTACAATTAAATGGTCACCTTTTTTTTATTGGTCTCAGAGTCATGAGTTTGGTCAAAAGAAAATGCTACATACCGCACATTCATTGACACTATTTTGCCAATCATCAGAACTTTGCAAAAATCCAACAATAGCCGATTTGAGAACCCTCGAAAATACTTCAATTTGCTGTGCTGCTGTAGATATGCTTGTAATTTCTCCTTGAAACCCAGCATCTGATATCAACTGGAATCATTGTTATTCAAGTGGTTGGTTTAGGGTCAGAAGTGGAAAAGTATCCAAAAGTTGTTGTTCAAAACAAAATATTTTATTTCTCTGTTCTCTACACAGTACAAAGTGATTTTGTACTAGAAAGACTTAGCGCCGTTACTCATTACAATATACGATGCAATTCAACGAATTTGTCACTAAAACTAGAAAAGTAAGCCAGTCGAGTTGCATCTTTATGTCGTAGTAAAAGCTTTCGGGATTGCTAAGTTTACAGAATTATCTAAGATAGTTAAGATTCACTTAACCGATTCGTTGCGATGTCTAATTTCGCTAACTTCTACCTGTGGCGTCGAACAAAAATAACGTGACACTGTTCAGTGACCAACGCCATACCTACGATTTAATGACACGCATCTGTGTCTTCAGCCATGCATAAAAAAAAAATATAATGACCATTTTTTACATGTTCAAAGCTTGATAACTTTTAGTTTACATTCGAAATCTAAGTTGAACAGCCAGGCACATTGTGTGATTTAAAGTGGCAAAATAAGCTTATTTCTGGAAATGGAGGATAAGTGACTTTTTTAGTACAGGTGTGCCAAACCTTTTTGCATTTTCTAATGATTTGATAGATTATGAGGTATTAAGTCTAAAAATATTGTTTTGGTTTTCCTTATAACAAACAACTGTTTAAACTATGATAATGAAAAACTGCCAAGTTTGAATAAATAGATAAAAAGTAGGTATTCACAATAAAAATTAGGTAGGTTCTGGGTAAAAACCATAACTTAATTGAAGGAGTTCCTTACCATCAATTTAAAATGAGACACATCCGTGCCTAATGGCACGCGCAAAAGAAAGTGATGGCACTGAAACTTGCCATCTCTGCAACAAATCGACTTTCAACTTTCAAAAAGGTTGGTTACCCCTGTTTTAAAAAAATCTTACAATATCCAGAAACGAAGGCTACGAGCTTAATATACGTGAAAAATGAAGATAGTTTGGTTCTGAGAAAAAACTTCTATAACTTAATACAAAGAGTTACCATCAATTTAAAATGACACACATCTGTGCCTAACGCCACACGCAAAAGAAAGTGATGGCACTGAAATGTGCCATCCGCAACAAATCGGTTAAATCAGTCAAACTGCAAATAATTAGAAATGTTTAGACAACACCACAGATTTCAAATGACAGAAATGTTACATTGATTTACAGCTTACCTTAATCGTAAAGTTAAGCATAAGACAATCAGGATACTCTTCAGCTAATCTATAAATTAAAGATCGCCAGGTTGGATGCTCGATCATTTCTGTCAACCAAGCTGGAGTCTAAAAAAAATTGAAATGTTTTGTAGCACAAACTGTTTATAACACAAGTTGATAATGTGTTAAACTGATGACTAAACTTACTTCACCCTCCTCTGTAAATATGGTGTCAGCTTTTTTAGGATCAAATGTTTTTAAAATCATATCCTTTAAATGGGTTTCAACCATTTTTTGTACGTCTGTCACTTTCACCCCTGTAAATTTAGAAGACATTTAAATACATATTAAATAAATGAATACTTTGAGGGGGCCTGAGGGCTACATGTAATTTTGAGATAAGTGTTTCAGGCATGCTGAAAACTAGTCCAACACAATTCAATTATCCCTTGAAATGCAGATATGGCTGAGAAGTAGCAGAATTGAAAACCAAGCCATACATTTTTAGAGATGCAATTTTTTGGTTGCAAGGAGGTCCTTGAGGTATCCGGAAACCTTTATATCTTCCTTAAAATTTAATAAGAGTTGAAAAATTATTAACCTGATCATTTAGTCAGGATTTACACATTGCAAGGTGCAAAAACAAATTTTAAAGGTACAAATATTGCTTGCTAATAGGATAGGATTTACTTATATTGGCACTTATGGTTTCATACTAACCTCCAAGTATTAGCCATTCTGCTAGTAAATTAGCCATTTGGGCAACAGCATTGTAATTCATAGATAATTGTTCAATGACTTGCTCTGGATTGCCTCCAGCTTGAAAGTATCGCTTCAGTTGGCCAAATATTCCTGGTTCCATAATATAATCTGGTGTTTTAAATTTTTCTAGACATTCATGTAATACTTCTTCCGGATTTTCAATAATGTCATCCATACCTTCTTCCTAAATTGCAGATAAATAATTTAAGAATATTTAATCTTATTCATGACAAGTATTTTAACAATAAACTTAATGTATAATTATTTATGAATTTATCAGGTGTTGTGAACAACAGTGTGTACACAATAAAACTGTGTAACATAATAGACGTAAAACCAAGTACTGGCTATCTTATTCAAATGCTATTAACATCCATTTAATAATGTTACTTTACATGAGACACACACACAACAAGTACCATGGTTAAAGTGAAAATAGTACAATAAAAACAGTAGGTAGAATAAAATTATAATTCCAAACAAATCCTTGTCTTAAATATTTCCGAGTACCTATTTAGTTTGTAATATTTATTTGAAAATATATCTACTAACTAAAACAAACGATTAGAGAAAATACACATACTTCATATTGACTGTGATTTTGACCTTCCCATGTACGCTCTTCTTCATATTGGTTAGGCATACTGCCACACGGTATGCTTAAGATTAAAATTAATAAAGATATTTTAATAATCACGCAATTATACACTTGTTATTTGAGATAAATGTGAACACAAAATTAACACTATTCGGCAGCAAGCAGTCGACCAAACAAAATGAAACTGAATGGAATGCACATTGCACGACTAGCTTTGACTTTGAGTGAAAGTGATGTCAAAATCAGTGACAACGTCAATGTCACTGGCAAGTGTTGCCAACTTTATTTTAAAATACCATAGACTTTTTAAGTAATCTGCAGAGCTATTGGCTAACTTGATAGTCACTGACCAGCGGTTGTCCACTGAACTTGGATGGCTTGATACCTGTTATGAGGCTAAGTTGAGGAGTGGAGTGCCTCAAGAGTGTTAGAATAGTTTGATTTTAGGGCATTTATCAGTTTCATTGCAAATGCGAAAGCCAATACGAAAACCTTTTGACAGCTATACTCAATTTCTTTACTGCGTTCTTAAATGTAAGTAGGTACATAATTACAGCTTGACATGAAAATGTAGAAAACCGGAAGTCGCCACTGTCTTCGCGCTACCAGCACTTTGAATGATTTTATTTTTTTCACTTATTACGTTAGTTTTATGGCACAATAATAAATCTTACAAACCTGCGGTCTTTGTTTACATCAAATATCAAAGATTTTAAAGCGCTGTCAGAAATAAAAATTTTAGTTCCGTTTCAATCCGTTCTGGCCAAGCTGTATGTAAGTTTACATTAGCTGGTGGGTTGTAATATCGACACAATTTCGGACCCTGTCGGGCACAGCATGGGAGTGAGGAGGAAGAGCACTGACCCCCTTATAAAATGACCCTATTTGATGACCACCACACAGACACCGAGATGCGCAATAGCCCCGCTGGACTGAGCACTCCTGCCGAAAAATGTGCTGACAGAGATAGAGTGAGGATTGTGTCTCTTTCTATTAAGGTGTCAAAACATTTTATGACTTATTGGAAAATTCGTTAGGGAAGAGATCTGTTAAAATGTTCGGTTAAGCGCGACCGCATACTATAAAGGCCCATTTAGATTGGGAGAGTTTCTCGGACGTTTCAGTTCGAGGCAGTTCGTTTCAGTTTGACAGGCCTGTTGGTCTAGTGGTTAGTGACCCTGACTGCTATGCCGGAGGTTGTGGGTTCGATTCCCACCCAGGACAAATGTTTGTGTGATGAGCACGATCATTTGTTCTGTGTCTGGGTGTAATTTATCTATAATATGTATGTATTTAGAAATATATAAGTATGTTTATCAGTTGTCTAGTACCCATAACACAAGCTCTGCTTAGCTTGGGACTAGATGGCGTTGTGTGATAGTTGTGGAAAAAAAGAAAAAAGAAAGAGAAAGAAAGAATGTCTAAGCAATTATCGCAAGCAATAATCGCCATAACATAATCGTATCAAAATGTTTACATGCAGGCAAGAACTAAAATCTCGTCAACGATAAATCATACGAGATTCGCATATGACATAATATGGCTACGCTAGGCGATATTGTCTAAACAGCGAAAATATTGTAAGGAGATTCTCGCATGAGAATCTCGACTTGTATAAACACGATCTCGTATGACATTTTATCAAGTTCATACGAGTATCGTACAAATCAGTTTGAACCCTTTTGAGGGCGACTTTTGTCATTCGAGTTTTGTGATTAGGTATTAGGTTATTCACGGAGATATAGGTAATAGTAGTAGAATAATAGTGTAAAAGATATTGGTTATGTTGAGAAAAGAAATAATAAATAAATAACAAATAAAAGTATAAGTAATAGATGTTTATTGCTACTGACATTATTATAATAATAATAATAAGCCACCTAAAATCCAACCTTACGTCCAAGCTGAACACCTAGCTATGTGGGGGGCGGACACGCGTATTGTACAACTGTACAAAAAACTTACGCGGCTAACAAGGCAGGGTAACCCTTCATGGAGATGAGTAGTAAAAGAGTATATAATTTGCGGTCGCTTCCCGGGGAGCGCCGGGGCGCATCTGGAGCCGATGCTAGGTGCCACAGCATGCGAACCATCGGCGGTGAGGAGCTGAGCAAGCGGGCTCCCACCGAAAAAAATGTTACAGCCAGTGCCGTATTATCCATAAGGCACTTTAGGCCAGTGCCTAGGGGCCCACTATGACCAGGGGCCCAGCACTCCCGATTAAAAAAAGAAAAAAAAAGGTGATTATGTGGTTTTATGAAACCACGGTACAAGTGAAACTTTTTTTCAATTATAAGGTATAAACCCCCATTATTGACACTGTAAAAGTAACGGTAAATGTCTGATTTTTTTAATTGTATTGAAATTACCTATTTTTTTGTATTAGACACTTTTATTTAATTTATTAACTTGTATAATTTAATTTATACCATTCCCACTTTAAAAAGTTACTTTTTCTCACTGAAAACAGTGAGTAAAAAGCTCTTTTTTTTTTCTCACTGTTTTGGTGTTAGAATTTAGAACACATTGCTGCGGTCCACCCCCGTCAGCCCCCGTGTTGTTAGGATAATGTTACTCTTAATTTAAATCATTGTTCCGAGTTTAATGTCAATTTGTTGGCGCAGTGACCAAGCGATTGGACTACTTCGTCGCGTGCAGTGGGTTCGATTCCCGCACGGAGCAAATTTTCATATGATCTACAGTTATTTGTTTCGGATCTGGGTGTTTGCGTTTTGCGTGCTTGCGTTTGCGTTTGTAAACGCACCTTTGTCTTTTTTTTCTTCGTTAAATACATATCTATTATAGCTTAATTATTATTTTTCTTGTGGTCATGGTATAAAGTATCGTATGTAACTCGTGAATAAAACGGATTTAAATCGAGGGCCTGAATCACTCGCGTCGCTCAGGATTTAAATACTTGAATCACTCGCTTCGCTCGTGATTCAATAATCATGAATCACTCCCTGCGGTCGTGATTCAGTCATTAAAATCCTTCGCTTGCTCTTGATTCATACATGTGGCCCTCGCTTTAAATCCGCTCTTTATTCACTCGTTGCATAATGTACTATTTTATAATTAAATAATCCCTTATTAAATGACAAATATATTCATTTGAAATCAGCAACTCAAGTGTGGGTATTATTGACAGGGCAAAAGGGTATCAGGTCTATTATTGACAAATTGCGTTGTTGTGGTATGAAAAAGGGAGGGCCCGAAACGAGCTGTGCCTAGGGGCCCCGAGATGGTTAATCCGGCCCTGGTTACAGCTGGTCGCAGTGAGCTGAACAGGCGGGCTCACTGCGTAGATGCTACAGCCGATTCCACGGGCGATGATACCACTTCATTGTTCTCATCCATCCCTTCAACTCGCCCCTCCTACATGACAAGAAGAACAACAAGCTTGTCTACCACCACCACGCTTGACAGTGTTGTGCAAGAAGTCAACCTTGACTCGGAGCTTGCACCCGCTGCAAGCGCCTCTAAAACACGCAGACGATGGACGCCCGATATGAATAAGTTTATACTGCGTACTTATCTTCAACTTACCTCATTAGACACAGATAAAAAAGCTTACCTTGAACCATAGTATAAAGAGGGGAAGTAGGTTATCTCCGGCCCAATCCGCGATATAATTGCCTACTGTCTTAGGGTTGTCACTTTTATCTAAATTTTAATTCAGTACCTTTAAATTGGCAAGGGTCAGGAAGTTGTACTTTTTACTTTTATTGTCTGGGTACAGGGTTTGTCAGGCCTCACTTATGAACTGGTGACAGTAGACATGAGTTTAAAGCCCGGCCCTTGCCAAAGATAACACATCTCTTATTAGGTAGTCAATAAAGTTCAACAATGGTTTTCCTATCAATTATAGAAATGTATTCATGATACAGAGCAGCATTATTTATATAAAGAAAAAACCGGCGGCGCTGGCGCGGCGGGGCAGTGTGGGCGCAACTGTCCGCGCTTCGTTCGCACCCACACAGCGGCAACGTCGCTGTCCCGACTCTTCATTTCGCCGCTAGACGGCACAGGCGGTAACATAGACTAGAGCCTGTGTTTAAATTATTAACATATAGGTAATAAGTCAATTACTAACTTATTTTTCGTTACGATTTTATAACTATAACTAGTTAAGTACTCAGTTAATACACCTACAATACTGAGAAATCGGCAAAACTAAACGTAAACAAAGCAATAGCGGCAAATCAGTTGACAGATCAAAAGTACCTAAAACATTCTACCTACCTACTCCCCTGTGTGATAGAAAACTAATTCAACAAAAAAGATGTAAGTAAGTAGGTATCTCCTCATTAAAAAAATAATGCTAGAATAAGTGAGAATAAAGTTCAATAGGTAATCAGAGCAGAGACAATTCTGGAATTGATGAATTATTAATACACCCAAACACACAGCAATACTTTTTCTTGCGATTATCAGACATTTTTGATTCATTTAGCGGTGCCGAAAAGCCGTGACGCGCGAACCTCGTGCAGTGTTAGCCCCGACTGGCGCTACTTGAAACCGCTCGAGATTTTAGTAAAAGTGTGCGTGCGGCGACGCATACATACGATGGCGCACACATACAAGCCGCGCGCGGTGCGTTTGTATGAAGATAACCTACTTCCCGTGTTTATACTTTGCCTTGAACCGCTCCACCTGAAATTCATAGAGAAATTCCCTAACATGTCAGTCAGCCGACAAAGAGTAGAAGACCAACGTCGAGCTATAATTAACAAGAAACTACTAACACAAGAAATAATAGATGAAATAGAAGCCGAAGTCAGAGAGGAATTAAATCAATTACAATTAAGTACCCAAAGCCAACTCCCCATTAGTCAAAATAGTTCAACAGTTACAATGACACAATCTACAACACTGGTAAAACCTAGAACACAAAACAAAACACAAACTCGAATGAGATGGACAAATGAACAAAATGAAGCCATCATGCGGTCGTACTATCGAGTAACAGCTCTAGAAACCAACCAAACTGTATACCGAAAACTCATGTATGAAGATTTTATTAGTAAAGGACCACGGGCAACAATATATGGAGGCTGCACCATCGCTCAACAGCGATGAAACCTGTGCCAAATGAAAGCTTTGAGGATGTTATGCATTTCTTATTAAGGCAGCTAAGTCGAATTCGAGCGCCAACATGGTGATTTCGAGCATCAAAAAAAAATCCCTTACCTAACCTAACCTGGGACGATATCAATTAAAAGATTCGAAACAGGTGTCATTCGAAGCGTGTGGTAGATACGATAAACTTCTACTATGGCGACATTCTTCAAATGTGTAAGGTTCACCTGGAATATCTGAAAATGTCATCCTAACCTAACCTGGCTATATTCTCCAAAGGATTTAAAACAGGTGTCATTCGAAGCGTGTGGTAGACACGATATACTTTTACTAAGGCGACATTCTTTAAATGTCTAAGGTTTACTTGGAATGTCTGAAAATGTCAACCTAACCTAATCTGTGGCAATATTCTCCAATGGATTTGAAACAGGTGTCATTCGAAGCGTGTGGTAGACACGATATAATTTTACTATGGCGACATTCTTCAAATGTCTAAGGTTTACCTGTAATATTTGAAACTGTCAACCTAACCTAACCTGTGGCAATATTCTCCAACAGATTTGAAACAGGTGTCATTCGAAGCGTGTGGTAGACACGATATACTTTTACTAAGGCGACATTCTATAAATGTCTAAGGTTTACTTGGAATGTCTGAAAATGTCAACCTAACCTAACCTGTGGCAATATTCTCCAAGGGATTCGAAACAGGTGTCATTCGAAGCGTGTGGTAGACACGATATATTTTTACTATGGCGACATTCTTCAAATGTCTGAGGTTTACTTGGAATGTCTGAAAATGTCAACCTAACTTAACCTGTGGCAATATTCTCCAAGGGATTTGAAACAGGTGTCATTCGAAGCGTGTGGTAGACACGATATACTTTTACTATGGCGACATTCTTCACCTGCGTTAGAGGACAACCGTTGACCGACATCTCTTTAGCTAAATGCATTATTTGACATATTTTCAGATCATCGAAGTATTTTTAAACGCAAAGAGATTTAAAAGAACCTATAGAGCGGGCATTGGGAAAATTGTCATACAAAATTATTGATGCCGTGCGTCAGTAGCAATATCTAGCGTTGCATAGCAACGCGACTACTAGACTGAGGGACTTTTTACCTATTGGTGAAAAGTTTTGGATCACAATTTTCTTCGTGATTTCCCGTCTATTGCTCGTATATAGGTAGTTTGATGTCTTTGTGTAAACGTGATTTCTAGAACGATTTTGAGCTCTAGAATTCATGTTTTGTGTACACATAATTATTTATATGTACAGAAGTTTATTTCAATTTTATATACAAACAGAATTATTTCTTAAGCGATCTGAACATTAAAAACGCTTTTCTTTCGTCGGTACATAGGGACCGTCGAAATAGAGACTTTTTCAGTTTGGAGTCTTGCAGTCAAAAACAAGGAAAGAAAAAGGATATTAAAGATATCGTAAAATTGAATAAATAAGTACATACTTCGTCAACCAAGGCATTTTGTCGAATATATTCTGCAAACTGAGGTTGATTTTGAGGAAAATCTGCTCCCAACACATGACGTCTATTTCAGACAGCGCATAAACGCAGGCAGCTTATGCAGGGATCAACTGGCATTGCGCAAAAAAATCAGTAAAATCGCTGATCGTGAATTCAATTTACGGAATCAGTATTATAGATTGCAAAGAAATCTGATAGAAATATGACATGAAACAACATAAAAATTGAACAGTGGTTTCTGTTTTTGCTCTTGTTATTTAAAAATAAAGTTGTCAAACTAGACATATTTAGTTTCAAACGCAGGAGATCTTATCAAACTCCATTAAAAAGGTCTAAATTGAAACAATAAAGTAAATTGAACTTAACGCCGCAGAGTAAAGTACTTACACCTGTAACGTAGCGTCGCGTTTTAAAAGCGTTTTAAGACGTGCGAATTAAAAAATAATTTGTTTTAATTCACCGCTTCTTAAGACTCGCAGTATTTACGGCAATGCATCATCATTACATGGTGGGCATCCCACCCACACAAAGCGGTTTGCTAATACTTTTGAGATACTTAATACAAATGAGACGCAGCTGGGGTCAGTACTAACAACGCCTTATTTCAGCAGCCGTAAATAGTCCATGGGTTAAGACGTTGGAGAATATTGCCACAGGTTAGGTTAGGTTGACATTTTCAGACATTCCAGGTAAACCTTAGACATTTGAAGAATGTCGCCTTAGTAAAAGTATATCGTGTCTACCACACGCTTCGAATGACACCTGTTTCAAATCTGTTGGAGAATATTGCCGCAAGTTAGGTTAGGTTAGGTTGACATTTCCATTATTCCAGGTGAACCTTAGACATTTGAAGAATGTCGCCATAGTAAAACTATATCGTATCTACCACACGCTTCGAATGACACCTGTTTAAAATTCCTTGGAGAATATTGCCACAGGTTAGGTTAGGTTGACATTTTCAGAAATTCCAGGTAAACCTTACACATTTGAAGAATGTCGCCATAGTAAAAGTATATCGTGTCTACCACACGCTTCGAATGACACCTGTTTCAAATCCGTTGGAGAATATTGCCACAGGTTAGATTAGGTTGACATTTTCAGAAATTCCAGGTAAACCTTACACATTTGAAGAATGTCGCCATAGTAAAAGTATATCGTGTCTACCACACGCTTCGAATGACACCTGTTTCAAATCCGTTGGAGAATATTGCCACAAGTTAGGTTAGGTTGACATTTTCAGATATTCCAGGTAAACCTTACACATTCGAAGAATGTTGCCATAGTAAAAATATATCGTATCTACTATACGCTTCGAATGACACCTGTTTCGAATCTTTTATTGATATCGTCCCAGGTTAGGTTAGGTAGGGGAAAAATTTTTCGATGCTCGAAATCACCTTGTTGGCGCTCGAATTCGACTTAGCTGCCATAATAAGAAATGCATAACATCCTCAAAGCTTTCATTTGGCATAGGTTTCATCGCTGTTGAGCGATGGGCCAAGATGACGCAAGGTCCTTTCCCTCTCTTGCTCATTTAAGTGAGCAACGAATAGCTGATCAAAGGAGAGCAATAGTTAACAATAAATATATTAGTCCTGACAGGTTAAATACGTTAAAATTAGAAATATCCAACGAATTACAACAACCAAATGGTAATCCCAATAATAATTCAATAACTGTAAATGACAACACCGACGATACTAAATTTTTCGCAAATAATGTAGAATTATACTCCACAGGAGATCTAACGGTACAAACTTCAAAAATCATAACGAAACAGGTATAACAACAGATGAAACAAATAATCAAAATAGTCTAGATAGGGATCTATTAATAGATGAAACATTCCAAGAAACGTTCCGCTTTTATATTTCAACTGGTCCTACAGACAGAATGTACATTCCCAAACAAAAACCGTCTAAAAAATTCGCGCAAATAGTAGATTACATCAACAGAAAAATACTTCCAGAAAAAGTAAATAATGACACTGATTTTCATACGCTACAGACGGTCATTTATAGTGCGGCATGGACTGCGGCTAAAACGAATGGGGCAAAGTTAACACTCCAACTAAGGGAAATAAACACAAATACAAGAAATATATACACACCGCATTGGCAAAGACGTTTAGAGCTTAAATTAAAAGATTTACGAACAAAGATAGGCAGAATGACACAATTTATTAACGGCAATAGAAGCAGAAAAATATTAAAACATGTAAAACGTATATCTGAACAGTATAAAATTCACACAGTACACGACGAACCTAACACACAAGCCATACACACATTAGATACACTAAAACAAAAACTTGCAGTAGTATCAGGTCGGCTGCAGAGATATAAAGCGTGTACTCAAAGAAAACAGCAAAACACCCAATTCATTCATAACGAAAAGATATTTTATCGCAACCTAAGACAGACATCTACTAATGTTCAAAATAACAGCACCACTAACGATAGTCATAACAATCTTGACCCAGAAGTACTACAAAGTTTCTGGGCAGGAATATGGGAACAATCAACCGAGCACAACACAGCAGCTGAATGGATACAAACAGAATTGACTAACAGCAGTCCAAACATTCAGCCAATGACATTCGAACACCTACCTCCACAAGTATTTCATGAAGTACTAGGTCGTTTACATAATTGGAAGGCTCCCGGATCAGATCATATCCATAGCTATTGGTACAAAAAATTCACAGCTGTTCATAGTTCGCTTTATAATTGCATAAATAATTTTATTCAAGATCCCAAATCAATCCCATTATATTTAACGTTAGGTACAACATAGATGATATCGAAAGACCGCAACGATCTTTCTAATCCTGCAAAATATAGGCCCATTACATGTCTGCAGACCTTGTACAAGATTATGACATCCTGTATATCGGAATTAATATATAAACACACCGATGCTAATAACATCTTAGCCGAACAGCAAAAAGGGTGCCGAAAATTTAGTCAAGGCTGTAAGGAACAATTAATCATAGATTCCGTGATTCTTAAAAAGGCTCAGAAATCCAAAACTGACCTCTACAGTATGTATATTGATTATAAGAAAGCATATGACTCGGTTCCCCATTCATGGCTAATACAGATTTTAGAAATTTACAAAATTCATCCAACTATTATCAAATTCCTGAAAACTTTGATGACGACATGGTCTACTGTCCTCCGATGCAATACTTTAACAGAACCAACGGATATCCGCCCAATCCAAATACAACGAGGAATTTTTCAGGGAGATGCACTGAGCCCACTATGGTTCTGCCTTGCCCTAAACCCTCTATCAAACATTTTAAACTCAACGTGTATAGGTTTCCCCTTAGAAGACACCACCAACAGTAGCCAGCATCAAGCACAAAACAATGCTTTAAATCATCTATTGTACATGGACGATATTAAGTTATACGCAAAAAGTGAAAGTCAACTAAATGAACTAGCAACCCTTACAGAACAATTCACTAACGATGTTAAAATGGAATTTGGTATTGATAAATGCAAAATAAATTCAGTTAGAGCCGGGCAATACTATCAACATCAATACACATTAGAATCAGGAGAACACATAGAATCATTAGATGAACACGATACCTATAAATATTTAGGATACAACCAGTCACGCCAAATAAACCATAAAGAAACTAAAGAAAAACTTAAACAGCAGTTTCAACATCGATTGAATTCTATTTTAAAAACACAGCTTTACGCAAAAAACACAATTAAGGCACTTAACACCTTTGCTATACCCGTACTTACCTATTCCTTCGGCATTATCAATTGGAAAATAACTGATTTAAAAAGTTTACAACGAAAAATAAATACTACCATGACCAAATTCCGCAAGCATCACCCAAGATCGTGCGTGCAAAGAGTAACATTACCAAGAAAGGAGGGAGGCAGAGGTCTCATCGACATCTTAAATCTACATAATAAACAGATCACAACACTAAGACAATATTTCTTTACTAAATCTGAATCTTCTACACTTCACAAATTAATTACAATCAATGACCACCACTATACACCACTAAATTTAAAAGACAAAGCGGAACAAAAAAATGAAAAAATTACCGACAATAAAACTAAACTACTCGAATGGAGCCAGAAGTCTTTACATGGAAGACATTGTCACGACTTAAGCCAAATTAATGTCGACAAGGAAGCGTCGAACGCGTGGCTTAAACGAGGCGAGCTCTTCCCTGAGACTGAAGGCTTCATGATCGCCATCCAGGACCAAGTAATTGAAACTAAAAATTATAGGAAGCACATTATCAAAAACTTAAGCATTGACACTTGCAAAATTGAAAATGCAATAGCTTACCAGAAACCATCCAGCATATTACAGGTGCCTGTAAATCAATAGCCCAGACGGACTACAAACACAGACACGACCAAGTCGCTAACATCATTCATCAAAAACTAGCACACCAATACAAGCTAATAGACTCCATAACACCTTACTACAAATACATACCTAAAATTCTCCTGGAAAACGAGTCCACAAAATTATATTTTGATCGAGGAATCTTTACTGACCGAACTGTTCACTGCAATAGACCAGACATCACATTAATAAATAAAACAAACAGAACCGGATATCTCATAGACATAGCTATACCAAATACACACAACTTACAAACTACTATCGCAGAAAAGTTATCTAAATATACCGAACTAAAAGAAGAAATAACCCGACTCTGGCACCTGCAAAAAGTAACAATAGTCCCTATAGTCTTGTCCACAACAGGAGTGATACCAATGCAACTACACCAGTCCCTTACTTCCCTGAATCTGCCTTCTCACACCTACCACCTGCTGCAGAAAGCAGCGATATTAAACACATGCAGATTAGTGAGGAAATTCCTGCAATGTGATATAGCTCCAACCATCACCACTGCAATCCAAAACCCGTCTGATAGTCACTTGGCTTAGGCCCGTGCTATCAGTATCTCCCGGCTTCCCAGTTACCCGGCCAGCCGAGAAAAAATAATTTAACGCAATAATAATAATATTAATATGCCACAACTATCACACAACGCCATCTAGTCCCAAGCTAAGCAGAGCTTGTGTTATGGGTACTAGACAACTGATAAACATACTTATATGTTTCTAAATACATACATATTATCTATCTATCTATCTTATATATATATAAATAAAAATGAATTGTTGTTCGTTAGTCTGATTAAAACTCGAGAACGGCTGGGTTGATTGAGCTGATTTTGGTTTTAAAATATTTGTCGTAGTCCAGGGTAGGTCTAAAGGGTTTTTTTTTATTGTTTCTGAGGCGGTACGAAGTTTGCCGGGTCAGCTAGTTATAGATAAATTACACCCAGACACAGAACAAATGATCGTGCTCATCACACAAACCTTTGTCCTGGGTGGGAATCGAACCCACGACCTCCGGCATAGCAGTCAGGGTCACTAACCACTAGACCAACAGGCCAGTCATTGTAACCTATTAGACGTAAAACCAATCAAGAAATGTCAAATCAAATCAAATCAAATAATTATTTATTGTGGATCACAGGTACAGTAAAAATACAGATCTTATATACAATGGAGTTCGGCTATGTCCCGCCCTAAAGGCATACAATACTGTTAACAAAAGTGTAAAACTCAGGAATAACGGCGTGGTAAATAATTGTAGACGGTATAAATGCAATCGGTTATATTTCCTTGCTTTAACAAATTATCAGAATCTCATGGTAGGCACAACTTGTATTTTCCATGGCTGACGGCTGTCTGACAGGCAACCATAAAGTTACATGCTCTGTGGCAGCAACTGTCACATCATTTCCTGTAAATAAGACTCCTTGGTCACATCCTCTCACAAGATCAGGCCTGATCTAGTAGAAGGATGTGACGGCATGGCTAGCGGCTTAGCAGGCTTGCTAAAAGGCTTTTGGCATTGGCTGGCTGGCTGGCTGGCTAGCTGGCTGGCTGCCTGGCTGGCTGGCAGGCTGGCTGGCTGGCTGGCTGGCTGGCTGCCTGCGGTTAACTGGCTATGGCGGTCCGGCCAAGGCTTGGCTGCAGAGGCGATATCTGGCTAGGCGTTACATTCTAGCTGGCTCCTGTTAACTGGCTATGGCTGACTGGTCAAGACTGATCTGCAGAGGCGCTATCTTGCAAAGCGTGCGTTACATTCGGCCATCCTGTAAGCATTGCTCCCGCAATGAAGAAAACAAAACATGATTAATGGTACAATCAACACACCATGTGATGACGGAAACTCGGTCCACGGCCCTTGATCAACTATAGATATTAGAGTTTCAATTTCTAGCTGCTGGTTGGTAAGAATGTACTAGGTACTTGCAGTAACGGACATAGGTATGTGCTACACTCTCATATACCCCCTGTGCGCGATGTCAGCGTCTCCTGGTGCACATCACTATCACAACACGCGCTGCGGTCTATTTGATAGACCCCACCACCGCACACAGCGTTTAGGTGGATAGCCAATAAGTTAAGCGGATAGTTGAGCTAGCTCCTCGAGTTATGAGTCGGGTTACACGTTAACTGACAAATGCTTGCACTGACTGGACAGGTCCACTCAAATCTGTGCAGCTATTTGCTGCAATGTTTAAGTACCTATTTCTCGTAAACAGAACAAATAGCATGCTGTTATTGTTGTCGTCGGTGACGTACACGTTCTGCCAGTCGTGTCTTTGTGTGATGTAAGTATTAATAATAACAAATATTTGCATCTGCATTATACTGTTCAATTAATCTCTTCTTCTCTGTTGACCGCGCGGATGTAGCGCTCACGCCACGCTGGAACTAAAGTTGGCTATGCTCTTAGCTACTGACAGCAACACTAACCAATCATGCGGCGCAAACGGTGAGCGATTGGACGATCTCAAAGCCATCACGTCGAAGAGCAAATCGTAGAGTCCAGCGATGTGATTTCTTATTCAGAATAGCATAGCTGTTATTTGTGTATAAACTCTTATACACAAGTAACAGCTATAACAGATACCGTGTTAAACCTGTTGTGTTACCCATCCCTATCAAAATATTGATTATAGCTAGACCTATCGCTGTCATAACGCGAATCCGCAAGTGTACCCGCAGGCTAACAATTTCAACAATAACACGTTAATAGCTTATAAATACGATTTACAACTAATAATCAAAATACTAATACCACAACCGTATTTCTTACAAAAAAAATACTTCGTACTTCGTTTATTCATCAGGCCTACGTCCAGCTGTGTACTGCAATTGGCTGATAATATGACTGGCAAGCTGTAAGCATAAATCTAGGTTCTTAGTACTGTTACGGTTTTCCAATGAAAAATTCCTTGCACAACCAGAGGATCGCACTCAGGCTTACACTCTGGTTCATCAATCACTCAACAACGCCATAAATGCTCTACGTTTAACCGATAAACGTTACAGCTAGAGCACACTACACCAATTCAGAATAACAGTGCTAACATAAGTACGACTCACACGATGAAATGAGTCCTGAGTTAATCGCAGCAGTTTACAGCACCTGCATCGACTGCAGAAGATCGTGACTATCAGCGAAGTCCCGATGCACCAGTGTAGAACACGAATACTATGTTAGCGACGTGGTCCTCGCCCAGTTTCGCCGCTTTGCTGTAGAAACGACACCAACATGATCTTCCGACCTAAAATCATAACAAACAATATTAATGTCTCTGCTAGTACAGATGTGTGGCAACGTCTGTATGTTTTTCTTCTCGAATTTTATATTCCGGCTATTCTCGCTGTGTCATCGCCTTGCTCTTTGCGGTAACAGTCTCTGGAATACCCCTGATTCCAAATAAACCAAACGTTAAGAATCTCTTTCTTTCCTTCAACTCCTTTTCATTGCAACAATGAAGTATTTCAGTTCTCAATGAGTTCTCGGCGGGTCACCAGCACGTAGCACTATCATCACTCTCAGGAATCAGTGTTCACTTGATGACGTTCAGGCAATTCATGGGTCCTGTGGTTTCATCAAAATCAACTGCTCGGCGGCTTTGTACCGGTGCTGCATTCCTCTAATATGGAAATCCTCATCATCAGTTCAGGGTTCGGAAAAAAAAATCGATCGTCAGTTCATCTCCAGCCTTCAATTGTTTTGTTAAATTTTTCAAGAAAACTGTTCGAATCCCACTTCTGAATGTAAAACTCAGGAATAACGGCGTGGTAAATAATTGTAGACGGTATAAATGCAATCGGTTATATTTCCTTGCTTTAACAAATTATCAGAATCTCATGGTAGGCACAACTTGTATTTTCCATGGCTGACGGCTGTCTGACAGGCAACCATAAAGTTACATGCTCTGTGGCAGCAACTGTCACATCATTTCCTGTAAATAAGACTCCTTGGTCACATCCTCTCACAAGATCAGGCCTGATCTAGTAGAAGGATGTGACGGCATGGCTAGCGGCTTAGCAGGCTTGCTAAAAGGCTTTTGGCATTGGCTGGCTGGCTGGCTGGCTAGCTGGCTGGCTGCCTGGCTGGCTGGCAGGCTGGCTGGCTGGCTGGCTGGCTGGCTGCCTGCGGTTAACTGGCTATGGCGGTCCGGCCAAGGCTTGGCTGCAGAGGCGATATCTGGCTAGGCGTTACATTCTAGCTGGCTCCTGTTAACTGGCTATGGCTGACTGGTCAAGACTGATCTGCAGAGGCGCTATCTTGCAAAGCGTGCGTTACAAAAGTAAAACTTCAAGATAATATTTTATAATCATTAAATTGTCAGTTTAGGTGATAATGAAATGTCAAATTAAATTAAATTTAAAATCATTAACATGCATTACAATTTGAAAATTCATAATATTATTTTAAAAACAAAACTAAAACATAAAGAAGTATGCATGCAATACTGAACATAACATGGCTATTTGTCAGCTAAGAAATGTTTCACTGAGTACATAGACATTAAACTATTTAAACTATATACGAGCAATAGACGGGACATCACGAAGAAAGTAATCCAAAACTTTATACCAATAGGTAAAAAGTCCCTCAGTCTAGTAGTCGCTTTGCTATGCAACGCTTAGATAGCGCCACTGACGCCGGGCATCAGCAATTTTGTATGTCAATTTTCCTAATGCCCGGAGTAATAGCATTTTCCACCAACATTTCGTGATGAGTTTTTTAAAAATTGCTAATTCTGAGATAGCCCTAATAGAACATGGTTAAATATACACGAGCCATGCAAAATATACTTTCATGAAGAAAATGTGTTCTACAGTTCTACTAGCGATTGTGCACAGTTTATCCTGATGACGTACTCGTGAGCGATACTCAAATAAAGTAATATTAGTTTTTAACCGACTTCAAAAAAAGGAGGAGGTTCTCAATTCGGTCGGTATGTTTTTTTTTTTTATGTATGTACATCGATTACTCCGAGGTTTCTAGTCCGATTAGTGTGATTCTTTTTTTGTTCGATGCAGTATACTTGCAGTGTGGTCCCATAAAAATTTCATCCAATTTGGTTCAGTACTTTTTATTTTGTGAGCATTTTTATTGATTTCGGCTACTTGGATGACATTACTTTTTGCGTGTTTATTACGCGATTACTCCGCCAATTGTGGACCGATTTTCAAAATTCTTTTTTTGTTGTACTAGGGATCGTTCACCTTAAGGAATACTGCAAGTTTCATCAAAATCTGTTCAGCAGTTTTTGAGATAGGGAATTTTATTAGCATGTGTACATGAGCGATATTAATACCGGTGCCACGGATTACAAAAATCTAGTGCACTTGTAAGAAAATGATGTATTTGACAAGAATTTGGGTTGAACATTTAAACTAAAAAGAGTAAAATAAAAAACTTTTTTCAAAAAATAATTTGTCCGACTTCAAAAACAATCACAAAAAAGGGTAAAATAAACTACAAAATAACTTTTCTTTCGGAATTCGGTGGCAAAAAGACAACGAAATAAAAAAACAAAGCCACCGACTTCCGAAAGAAAAGTTATTTTGTAGTTTATTTTACCCTTTTTTGTGATTGTTTTAGAAGTCGGTTAAATTTTTTTGAAAAAAGTTTTTATTTTACAAATATTGCACACTCGAAAATATATCTAGACAAGGCAATGTCAGTATTTTCTGGTTTTTGAAAAATAGTTTACAGGATTCAGTTTGGTGTAAACTAAACATTGCTCTAATACAGCGCTTGCATTCCTTGTCAGTACTATTTCCCCAAAATATTACTCCGTATCTGAGGGTAGAGCTAACGTAACCGTGATATGCAGTTAACAATGCTGAAGTATTTACAACGTTTTTCAGTCTATAAAGTGCATACGAGAATTGCACTTAATTTTTTGCATAAATGGTCTACATGTGATTTCCAATTTATTTTGCTATCAATGTGCAACCAAAGAGATTTAAAAGAAACTATATAGTTTAATGTCTTTGTGTGCAACCCTAGAAATTTAGTTCCTTCAGTTTCATCGATGTCATTGTCTAAGTACTGTATTCTCAAGGCAGCGCAGCGGTGCGGTTAGTCCTTATTTTGAAACTCATTATTGTAGTTTTGTTAAAATTTATCACAAGATGATTTTTATTTGTCCAGTTCACAATAGTTTGCAAAGTTTGATTTATATCAGTTTCTAGATTATTGAAATTGTTATTAGTAAATAAAATGGTGCTGTCATCCGCGAAAAGAGTAATGTCATGATTTGTAATAGAAGGCATGTCATTTATATGAATTAGAAAAAACAATGGGCCAATTATAGTCCCCTGGGGGATACCAAACTTAACAAGTCCAATTTTGGAACAATAAACTTCTGTTTTTGAATGAAATGTGGCTTTATATAACTAAAAGAATTACACTGTGTATAATTATAATGAATAAGACAAAGATATGACAGCTCTGTGACAAACGTATGACCACACAACGTATGTCACTGTTACCATAAATACTACATTCAAGGAGGTTGCTCACTTTGCATAACAGCTTATTCTACCCCGGTTGAGTTTTCACTCCCTTCTCGATATACCAAAAAGTCGCTCAGGTATGAGGGCGGCTTTCTGGTCCTGTTTGGTCTCCGAGGGAGAGCTTCAGTCTGGAGTATTGGAGAAGGCGACGAGCTATGTAGATCCTGTGAACGTTGTAGCGCTGTCTTCCATCTCTTCAGAAGCTGTTTCAAAGCTATCATCTCCGCCGTAGTCAACAGTATTTGGGAACGGTGCTAATTGACGGTTCGATACTGTTGATGTTTCCCCATTGTCACGTCGAATATAAGAGAATAGTAAGGATTAGTTTCAAGGAGTTCAGCTTCTTCGACTAGAGGGTCTGTTTTAGATTGCCGGACATTCTTCTTTACCAATATCGGGCCTGGTGACAACCAGGACGGCAGTGAGTCTCCATTCGGGGATCTTCTAGGGTATGTTAAAAGTTTTTCATGTGGGGTGGCATTAGTAGCTGTACGTAAAAGAGAACGTACACAGTGCAACGGTTCCCATACTTCCCAGTTTTGCACTGATAGTCCCTTTGACCGGAGACTGTTGGATAGTTCGCCAGAGAGTCCCGTTTAAAAGTTCCACTTGTCCATTACTCTGAGGGTTATAAGGTGACGTTCTAGATGAAGCTATGTTTGATTTTCTTAGGAATGACTTGAATTCTTCAGACATAAACGATGAGCCTCTATCACTATGAACATAGAGAGGCTGGCCAAAAGTAAGAAAGAGATCTTTCAAGCAGCTGATGACAGTGGCAGATGTCATATCTTTACATGGATATGCAAATGGAAGTCTACTGTACTCGTCAATTATACTCAATATGTACTTATTGGAGGTGTTAGACGGCAGTGGCCCCTTGAAGTCTACGTTGATACGATCGAAAGGGGCCGTTAGCTTTGATCAAGTGACCTTTGACTTTGAGGAACCTTGGTTTTATCTCAGCGCAGATCGGGCACGATGCAGTTATCTCCTTAACGTCAATTGCCGAATAGGGCAGGTTTTTCGATCTCACCCAGTGATACATTCTCGTCACACCCGGGTGACAGAGTGCGTTATGGAGCTCTTTTAGCTTACTGATATTCATATACGCACATACGCGGGATGGAGCGTCCGCAGCTGCATTTTCGGAGCCTGGTCTACAGGGTGCAATCTTAGTCGTGGGCAATACTTTAATCAAGACTCTAGTCACGAAACTGATTCATCATCATCAGCCTATAATGTTCCCACTGCTGGGATACAGGCCTCCTCTCTGTGAGAGGGAGTGGGCCATAATCCACCACGCGGGCCCAGTGCGGGTTGGTAGATGTCACATGTCTTCGAATTTTTGGTTCTGGGACATGCCGGTTTCCTCACGATGTATTCCTTCACCGTTTTGAGAGCAGTGGTGATGAAATAAATTACACAAAGTAATGCGCTTGGCGGGGTTTGAACCCACGACCTACAATTCGTAAGTCGGGACCAATACCACTGGGCCACCACTGCTAACTGATTGCATTAGGGCTAATAATTCGCAAATCAAAAAAAAAATTAATGCAAGTTTGGAAAACCTTAAAAATGTTTTAAGTCACATTGCAAAGGCATAATGTTGCAAAACACTAAAAGTAATAAAAAAAAATCTTAATCCCCAATAAGTCTTGAAGTATCCAAATTTTAAAGCGCAGTATGTATAACGCGTCTACGCGCCGCGTTGATACTTTGAGACACATGATTTTTTTTAAGGTTTTACATACTTGCATTAATAATGTTTTTGAGTTGCGTTGAATAATGTGTTTGAATCTTGTTATTATACATAATTACTAGTTATTATTCATAATAACTTTACTATTTACATTTTCTTTTTCTACATAATTATGACATATTTGATTTATAATTAAGTAAATCAAACAATATTAGAAAGTTATTAAAAAGGAAACTAGAACTCCGGAGTAAAGACGACTTTTCTGCCTAATATTCGCATCTGTATTTTTATTCTATGTCCAGTGCACGCTTTCTTGTCGTTCTTACGACTTCAGAATATTACGAAAATAATTGAAATATATTAATAAATTGAAGTACTTACGTGTGGTATGAGATCCCTTGTGTTTTATTAATTTTGGTATCATGATTGGTACACTTTTTATAAACACACGATGGCATTTTGGATGGCAATTACGTAGCAGCGCGCAACGTATTACTCGTAGTCGTGCGAGACACAGACTAAAAGCAAATCGTCCGACGTAGGTCATTTTCCGGACTCCGGTCTTCACGTTTTGCGCGCTCATAACATATCTGTTTATTATAATATCATTGAAAATAGTCTTTAGTCAGTTAGACTTGAAATCTGCATATCATCAGGTCCCAATCCTGGAAAATGAGAAGATATACACAGCTTTTGAAGCGAACGGCCAACTTTATCAATTCACACGTATCCCGTTCGGAGTGACTAACGGCGTAGCTGCCTTCCAGCCAAAGAGACTTAAAAGAACCTATAGAGCGGGCATTGGGAAAATTGTTATACAAAATTGTTGATGCCGTACGTCAGTACCTAGCACTATCTATAATAGACTAGACTAGACTGAGCGACTTTTTACCTATTGTTAAAAAGTTTTGCATCACAACTTTCTTCGTGATGTCCCGTCTGTTGCTCGTATATATAGTTTAATGTCTTTGCTTCCAGCGAACTCTGAACTTTATAATAACAGAAGAAAAATTAAACGGGACTCTCTGGCGAACTATCCAACTCAGTCTCCGGTCAAAGGGGCTATCAGTGGAAAACTGTGAAGTGGTACCTACTGAAGGATGCGTTGCACTGTGTACGTTCTCTAGAAGTCATTCACGGATTTTTTGTGAGAGCAGGCTGGAGACAAGAGCACTACGAATTGTCTGTTCTTCGTGTTCTGTGTGACAGATTCTGCAATCTTTAACAATCAGTCGGAGAGCTCTAACATATACGGAAATAGTCTCGTCTGCTCTTTGTTTTCGACTGAATAGAACATGTCGAGCTGGAATCGTGTTTTTTGGTTTGACATAGATGTCTTCTAGAACTTTCATAGATGCTTTATAAGTCGTGCAAGACTTGATATGTTTGTAGATCGAAGCGGATAAATGGTTGACTAAATAGCTTAAGGGCTTCACACACAGCAACTACATACAATGTATATTAATGTACATTACATCCCGGGATGTATAGCTTTAAATTATCTTTATACACATTTGCTCGTAAAAGGTCTCTTACTGCACCTATTTCAGTATCGTAATGTATCTTATTACGCACTAGTGCGGTAATGGTAAAGTAAAACGCACTAGTGCGGTAATGGTAAAAGTAAAACGCACGGTTTATCAAGATGCTCCGTCTAAAACGAACGGTACTTTTTTAAATCTTAGCAAAGAGTTTTTATGTCAGAAAAGCGGTCAACATTTTATTATTAAAATTAAATTTGGGAGATGAAATATAATAAATAAACATTTTATTCTTTAATTTAATTAATTTTGACAATTAATTACAACCATTTCTCTGTAATAAAACCACAAAAGAATTAATTTACTTTATTAGTAATACTGGCTGTTTTTTGTGCCTTTGCCATAAACAAAAGATGCTGGTGCGCGCGCATCGCTAATTTGTGAAAAAGTAAAAATTATTCCGCTTGCTTTTCCTTTTCGATGTAATGATTTTATTTATTTACTCACAAATGTGTTATAAAACGTCGTATGACATACGTGCGGTTTGATAATTACAGCCTCTGCTTTCTTATAGCACTCGCCTTACGGCTCGTCCTACCAATATCGCCTCTGCTGTAATGATCAACTTACCGCACTTATATCATAATGTAGGTACTATTATGTATCACACACACAACAGGTAATGTAATGTATCTTTATAACACATTTGCTCGTAAAAGGTCTCTTACTGCACCTATTTCAGCATCGTAATGTATCTTATTACGCAGTTACGCACTAGTGCGTAATGGTAAAGTAAAACGCACTAGTGCGTAATGGTAAAGTAAAACGCACGGTTTATCAAGATGCTCCGTCTAAAACGAACGGTACTTTTTTAAATCTCAGCAAAGAGTTTTTATGTCAGAAAAGCGGTCAACATTTTATTATTAAAATTAAATTTGGGAGATGAAATATAATAAATAAACATTTTATTCTTTAATTTAATTAATTTTGACAATTAATTACAACCATTTTATCTGTAATAAAACCACAAAAGAATTAATTTTCTTTATGAGTAATACTGGCTGTTTTTTGTGCCTTTGCCATAAACAAAAGACGATGATGCGCGAGGATCGCAAATTAATGAAAAAATAAAAATTATTCCGCGTGCTTTATCTTTTCGCTGTAATGATTTTATTTATTTACTCACAAATGTGTTATAAAACGTCGTATGACATACGTGCGGTTTGATAATTACAGCCTCTGCTTTCATAGAGCACTCACCTTACGGCTCGTGCTATCAATATCGCCTCAGCTGTAATTATCAACTTACCGCACTTATAATGTACTATTCCCTACATTTCATAACATCCTTTTCGAAGAGAGATGTACGAAAATGTATTGAGATGTATAAGAATATTAAGATGTATCGAAATGTAAATGTATATTTTCGTATCGCTCTCGGAGATGTAAAAATGTACATTACAGCTGTCGTGTTTCTATGGAAAGATGTAATGAGATGTATCGTGCTATAATGTATATCTTTACATTATAGCTGCTGTGTGTGAAGCCCTTTACACTTGAGAGAATCCGATATCTCTTCAGTAATCTCTTCAGAAAGAAAGCTTTCGAAGGTCGATTTCCAATGTAGCCATTTTGCGTCGGCATCCGCGACATCGGGTTCGATGGCAAACTTGTCGGGTTGAAGATACCTTGATAGTGATGATTTATCCAGCTTTTTGTCAGTCTTTTTAGTAAAATAAATTGTAACATAATAGACGTAAAACCAATCAAGAAATGTGGCTTTATTTAACTAAAAGAATTACATTGGGTATAATCAAAGACATTAAACTATATACGAGCAATAGACGGGACACCATGAAGAAATTTGTGATCCAAAACTTTTTACCAATAGGTAAAAAATCCCTCAGTTTAGTAGTCGCGTTGCTATGCAACGGATTGTGCTACTGACGCATGGCATCAACCATTTTGTATGACAATCTTCCCAATGCCCGCTCTATAGTTTCTTTTAAATCTCTTTGGGTATAATTATAATGACTATGACAAAGATATGATAGCTCTGTGACAAACGTATAACCTGAGATGTCACTGTTACCATAAATACTACGTTCAAGGAGGTTGTTCACTTTGCATATCAGCTCAATTATGAAGTTGAAAGCTTCGGAATTATGACCATTAGAGACTGAGTAGTTAGGAATTGTGATTGTTAGGATGAAAAATGTTAGGAAGAACATTTTCGGATTTCCAATTATCGGAGTTGAAAATTTAGGTGAACTTTGGCGCACCCGCAGCAGTCTATTGGTCAGGCACTGAGCCAACCGTGCCAATTAAAATATACGTGGCAAAAACTATTGTGCAAAAGTTTTAATAATTACCTACTATTCTTCTTTCCACACCACCTGCTCGTAAATGTCAAATTAAATTAATAAATAATAAATAAATACATTTTATTCAAGAATTAGGTCAATATAAAGATTTTCAATTACAGCTAAGTACAATAAATTATTCTATTTGTAATGTAGCGGTCTGCCTGATCTAGGTTTATTAAAACCTGTGTTTCAGGTCTAGGTCTAAATTAGGTATGTCATGCAAATCTAAAGCAAGTTATTGCTGCCCCCTGCTAAAGCCGGGCAGAAAGCTAGTAGTGGTCACTTCCAATTTCTTTGGAGATAGAACGATAGAACTGTTAGTTTATAGGCTATTTTCCTGGGGAATAAACTTTACGAAAAGTAAAAAGTGCAGTGAAGTCCTAGCATGACTATCACATTTTTGTGAGGTAAACGGGAACTTTGACGTTATTATAATTTGATGGAAAAAAATTTTTTTTTGTTCGTACACCAGAGGCGCTTTTTCAATTTCCACACAAAAACGCAGTAAATACTGCAATGACGATGTAAGGTGAAATACAGAAAACTAATTGTGTTGAGGCTTCTAATCTGAGTCCTACCTGCCGGGGTCTCGTGACTTTGGAACGTAAAGGGCTATTGAAGGATCACTGTCCAGCCCTGGGTGGGAGACGATTTTTGACGATTTTAACAGGATAAAAAAGGCCTCTGTATCCTCACTTACCATAATTTTCTTGCAAGATCAGCCGTTGCATAAAGTATAGCTGTCACTGCAACGTTGTCATGGAAACAAAATGTTTTCATAGAGAGCGAAATTGAAGTGACACGGTTTGGACACGGTCTTCTACGTTGACTAGCTTTCGCATTTTCCTCCTTCTATAGAACCTAGTAAAAGCGTTGCGAGCTAGCCTAATGGAATAAAAACATAGAGCTCAAATGTTGTGATGAATTTATTTGTGCTGGATTGTTGCTACTTGTATCGATTAAAACGATTATATCGGTTTCGATCATTGTATTTGACAAGCGAAGGGTTAGTATCTAGATACGTGCTTTAAGTCGAGACATGTTCGGGATTTTAAGGTAAATGTGATTAGGCCATATCCCGGCAACAAGTTTTCCTGCTATTTACTTGTACATTACTGTGAAAATCCAAACAAATTTATCTGATATTCAGGTAATGCATTTCTGTTATAAAGGGTTATCGACAGTTAAAGTTTATTCATCGAAAGGTAACTTCAGTTTGATTCATTTTAAAGTTAGGCTCAATCGAGTTATTAGCAGAAACTAATGAAATAGCCGGCTGACTAGCATAAATACATCATTGTATCTCAAACTGGTCCGATAATAACTTCGTCATGTAGTTTGGACACTTACCGTCTGGAATGTGGCATACACTTCGGTCTAGACAGAAAACAATTAAGTTACTCTAAATAACCTTTATCTTGGTTGCGAACTGCTTTATCGATTGTCTTATGTCGAGTATCTATCACAGACTACTTAGAGATACTAGTATCTATTGTCGCCTGAACGTTCACAGTAATATACATACATATATTGCCAATAATAGTCATTATTTTGATTTATATACAGTGTAAATTGACTTAGGTAAGTTATAATTCATAAACATATCACAATTTATAGATCTAACAGTTAGGCAATAGTAGGTCCCATTGTATTTATTATTTTACTGAACTGATGAATTTATCTCGCCTACAAATGTTCTTTTGAACAGTGATTTAAAATCGTATTCTGATGGTATTTGTGATAGGGCCGTGCAGGAAATCGACTCATTTTGGAACATTTTTGCACTGTGATTGCACTTGCGCTTCAACATTTAACATTTTCGTACTAACAAAGCACCTGTTCTTCAGAAAATAAGTACTTAAATTATGTACAACTAAGTTATCAAGGTTCAGAGGTTTTTCTCGTAAATAAATCTCGTATGTAAATATTTGCTGAAGCTGTGAGATAAGACATTTATAAGTCCTCCAGGAATAGCTGCGACTGGGACTATCAGAGACCAACGACCTCGTCTTTATTGCTGGAAACTGACTACTTAAGAGTTAGAACGAAGATTGTCAGGATGAAGATTATGAATCAGCTTTACATATTAATCATTCTGTCAAGGTTGCTACCTAATGAATCTCGGTTATCGAGAAAATTTCAGTTTGGGTGGACCGTATTCAGTGAATTGGATGACATTTTGAAATCAGCCCAAGTTCTACACTGTCTGAATTCCTGCCTCTAAAACTAGTGTGCTCTGCCCAGTTGTCGTATAGAGATTAGTATGCTGAGCCTGAGACGTATGCCCACGCCTTTATGATGTACAGGCTTAGGTCTCACATTAGGCGAAAAAGGCGAAGGGCGGGCGGGCGGCGCGTGCAGCGGAGCTCAGTGCGTATTGTCGCGTGCAACGTAGCGTTTAAAGTGCACGCAACCAGTTTTCCCTAGAGTCTAGAGCGTCCTTGCGAGCGTCGAGCGGTGCGTAGACCAGTCGGAGGTCGTCATTCAAGGGCAAGTGTCATTACGTCAAATAGACATTAAAATAAAACTGGCTTAAAAAATAAAATTTACGTAGGTACATATTTAAGCTCTAAAAATCCAATGACCAACTTGCATGGAGGATTAGGGCCTTTTTAGGGTTCCGTAGTCAACAAGGAACCCTTATAGTTTCGCCATGTCCGTCCGTCCGTCCGTCCGTCCGTCCGTCCGTCTGTCCGCAGTTTAGCTCAGAGACGCACAGTACTAGAGAGCTGTAATTTGGTGTAAATATACAGATTTGTTGTGCCGAAAAAGTGGTAAAATAAAATCTCGTAAAATATTTTTTTTAAGGGTACCCATAGTACTTACACGTAAAGTGAGGATTTTTTTTTTCTCGCGTACCCCTTAGTGTGGGGTATCATTAAATAGGCCTTTAAAAAATAATGATAGTTTCCATTAACAGTTTTTTGATAAAAAAATTCGTTTGTGAAATATTAAGCTTTAAAGTGCTAAATTTTGCTCGATTCGAGTGTCCCCCCCCTCTACCAGCTAAACGGTTATGTTTGGGGGTGTGAAAAAATTCACAATAGTAGCATATATAACGAAGTTTAAAAGAAAATTATCATGACTAAGTAGGCTTTACAACTTTACGAGTAATAGTCGACCAACTTATAAAATGTACTTGAATAATATGTTTTCTTAAACAAAATGTATCGGAGAACATGCTCTTCAACTGCAAATGTAAGTTTGTCAACTTTATTTTACAGCTTTAATAGGTATGTTTTTACGGTATGTTTTTTGGGGATAGGTAGGTTTTTATCGTCAACTGTTTTTAACTTTTTATTTTTAACTAACTTCAAAAAAAGGAGGAGGTTCTAAATTCTTCGTAATCTTTTTTTTATGTATTTTCCCCGATTTCTCAAAGACTCCTGGACCGATTTTGAAAATTCTTCTTTTTAAAATTAAATTCGGCGAATCAGTTTAGTTAGTTCGCATAAGTATTTTGATGGGCAACTACGGAACCCTACACTGTGCGTGGCCCGACACGCACTTGGCCGGTTTTTAATTTTCACTGTGGCCATAAAACAATCTATGGGGTACGTCTTGAACAGTCGGAACTTGAAAGAAAAGCTAATCCTTTTAATTTAAAGCATTAATAATATTATAATAGTGAAAAACTTAAAATGGTGTATTTTTAAAAAAAAAAATTGAGTTTCCGATATTTCAGCACCTGTTACCAGGATATTATAAAAAATAAATAGATGAAGAAATAATATAATGTTTATTATTCTTAATTTATAAAAACAATTAAGTAATTTAGAATTCACAAAAAAAAAACCGGCTAGCCTCACACACTAGCTAGCATAGCGTAATGAATAAACACGTGCGACAATACACCGCATTGTCAATCTAAAAGCTATGTAAATAGAGTAAAATTTTTGAGCAAGTGTGTTGAAATTGGAGAAAATTTTTACGTAGATATACCAAGGCTGAAATGACATAATTTAAGGACCTACCTACTAACACAAGTGCTGTGACTAGTCGGACGGTTATGCACCTTATACGTTAATCACTTTGATTTTTCACAAAATGGTAACAAAATTGAACAAAATGTGTCTATTACCTGCACGGATTCTTTTATTATCGATAAAGCCGCATTTGACTGAAGTGGAAGCCTTCTTCGATGTATATAGACATAGAATAATAAGAAATAATTGCCGAATACATAAGTACCTAGTTGAAACTAGGTTTATTTATTAGACTATATAGGGCTAGGCCGATGATGATTTCTGCTGACAATATTATTTGTGCATACAGCATCAGTCCTGACATTTTAACGTCTGATACACAGTTATAAACATGAATGTTTTAAATACATAATATATATACCAATATTTATAATCTTAATAATTATTTATTTTGATTTACAGGCAATATTTTACCCTGCTTTTATTAAGAAACATGTCGAAAATTTCAAAATTGGTTCAAGAACAGGACTTTAGTGATAAATAAAAATATAATAGATAGATACGGTATGCACCGGTAGTCAATCTATACATAGATATTATTGCTTTATAGCTACTTACTACCGGAATCTGTTCTGTAGAGTGTTACAGCCTGCTTTGTCCAGCGATGGGAAAACTGAATGTCTATCACAGTTTCTTTGTCAATTTATGTTACATTTAAAGTTACCTATTCGTATAGAAACAATATTATAATTCATAGATAATACCTACATTATTTGCAAATGTCATACTAATCCTGGATGTTTCACTTATAAAAGGCTAGGTACTTGGTAGGTATTAACTGTTAGTTTTAGGCATTTATAATATTTAGCTCATCTAGCTTTCAGGATTGTTAATTTATTCGGTTTTTGTTCACTGCTATAATACTTCTTAAATAACTATACAATATTATATAATTATCTATAGGTAGTAATTATTAAACAACTTATTACAAAAATATGTACACCTTAACTAATATGGTATTTTTTATAAAGTAAAGATTTCTATTTATTTATTGGTAAATCTCAATCTTTTAAAGCAATAATGAATTAAACAATGTAAGCGTAATTATAAATATTAGGTACCTACTTAGGTCCTCGCGTAACGAGTTCTTGGTCTTTGGGTAATCATAATCGAGTGGAAGTGATTATCACAACATCAACTCGTTGTATATTTTATTTATTGGAGTTGCACAAGATACCTTATCGACTATAATATATCTACTCGTTTTATCTAATTAATGATTGCTCATTTTCTCATTACAAGCACCTATCAATAAGGAAATTATGTGAATGGACAGTGTTGTGTCACGTCAATATTTGTGCGGACGACGTATTATTTACAGCCATTGGTCGTAACAGGTATTAACGGTGGCGATTAAATAGTTTGATGGAAAGCCAAAAGCCTTCGGGCGATCTGAAAGTATGTAGAGTCTCAGACGTCAGGTCGCAGCAGATGCAGGTCAACGGCGACGTCACGGCGCGGATTGCGCATGGCGCGGGCCTGCACGGCATGCTGTGCGTGCGCGGCGCCGCCCAGCAGCGCGGCGTCCTCAGCCAGCGAGTCGCCGGAGCCGTACCCTCGCTCGTCGGCGGCGTCGCCCTCGCACCACGACGCCGAGCCCGAACTCATCGATCTCGGCTCTGTTTCTGCGCTCGCGCAAACTTCTGTAATCATACCTACGTTAAAATTTTCTGAAATACGTTTTTTCAAGTATTTGCCTTAATTCTTTAGGTCTAAACCAGCGAATTCGATGGAAGAGTTTTTAGTGTCCTTGTTAACTTTCAGATTGCTATAAGTGAGATGGGTTGTTATGGTATGGTCGCGGTGCCATACATTTGTGAAACAAGGGACAAGCAGAAGTAAATCCTAAACAGATAATATGCTGCATAACGTTATACTAATTGACAAGCATGTCGCTTCAGGCACCTCCAGGGCTCAAGGTGTCTGTCAGGATGAGATGTGTTCGGTATAATGTTTGGCCTTTTTTTTTGTTACAGAGGCATCCGATTTAAATAAATAGCTCCACAATTCCACATGTTCTGGAATAACTCGGCACTAGATCGGCATCTAGTGAAACTGAAATAGGAGAGTGTTCTTCAATGACAAAGTCATTCGGAAATAAGAATTGCCTTAAAAAAAGTAAGTGTAAATAAGCTGTTGGGCTATTGAAATAGGAAGCTTAAAATAACAATTATTATATGTTACCCTTACCACATTTAACATTCGATACACAATAATGTAATATTATAATTATAGGGAGTTATGCAAACTAAATAATAAATACGTATAAAAAGATAAGTTCTACATTACAGACACATGCTGAAATTGATGGCAGGTGTTGTAAATTAAATGAAATAAAAAACTTATAAATCTAATGTATAGGTAGTTTATGAGTATAATTTATATTAAACAGAAATCTTGTGTGTGCTAATATCATAACATTAATAGCAATCTTGTTTGGCCAAAATGTATTTGTATTTATTCATCTTTAGGCTCGCGTTCGTCCACTATTTCGCTTGATGGTAAAAGTGCAAGGACGTGGTCGACGGTGAAGCATGCTTTTCTTATAATTAATTATACTATACTTAATTATGTACTTTAAGTTAGATTCCATGTACCTAACTATTTTTGTTAAAAATACTTGTATAGCTTAACGCCATTATTATTGATTCAATTCAATTGAACTACTTATTAAACATTACGGCGGAATTTTGTAAACTGCTTCAAATCCTCATGCGTTGCTAAGTTGGTATTACAACATGACGAGACAACTTACTCGTACAATTCGTCTTAGGATTTTCATGAAACAGCGAGCCATTGCAAATTGACAAAGACATTTTGTAAATGACGAAACATGTCTATATCGACATATTATACAAGAACAGATCGTAACATTCATAGCGGTGATTTTGTGAATAGTCATAATTAGCTGAGATACTTTCTTCTGGGAACATTTATATGAGCTGATATAAATATTTGATATATTCGGAGACAAAACCTTTGGTTGGAGAATTTTAAATATAGAGGCGTATGTGTTTAAAGTGTGGTTCTTTTCAAAAAGTATTAAATGAGTTGTATGTCCAGACAAAAAATAAGATCAGATAAAGACAATAATTCTAAAGCTACGACACCTTCATTAGTACATTCATGTGGTAGGAGTAAGTTGTAGGCGGGACTAGGAGGACACAGAGAGACACTAGTAAATCATAAACATTCCACACATCGATAGGGGTAGCGTGTAGCACTCACTCAGCCGGCGGCGGCCGTTTACTACGGGGCCCTCCCAAGTCATCAGTCAGAGAGAAGTCGACGACGAATAATCTTCATAAGATGCTGCAATTTTGTAATATTCGCATATTTATACCTATGGCAACGACGTGTAATTGGTTAAGTTAGCATCACATTAACTACATTGTTCTATTAACATGAGTGTGGCTACGGGGCGACTGTCAGTGGGTATAGCGCGTGAAATATGTATAGACATTGGTTAGAGCATCTCAACTTGTTCAACTACAGCCAGTATTTAACAATGCATTAAAAACGGAAAAGCAACACCTAAACGAGAGCTCACTGCTGGATTTGTAACGCACGGCACAGTACGACGAGTTGAAATTCAAACAGTGAAAGCAATATTACATTATTTATTTAGGTCTTGCTTAGTCTTAATGAAAAAAAGGCAGTATGCTCTTAACAATTTCTAATTTGTGACGTTTTAGGACTCGTAGCTCGTAGGCAATGTTTGTATGTAAGGCAGTTAATAAAGGTTGTGTGGGCAGTGAGTTAAGCTAATGTTCCAGTATGTACATGATTAGGTGCTAGGTAGGTGACATAGATACCTGAGCTGTCGGTGACGAGGCGGGGCGGAGTGACCTCTCGGTCCGGCACTACTATTACTACTTCATCGTCTCTTGGGGAATCACCGTTGCGACTTGTACTTGCTGTCCTGTTAACATTTATTATTCAGCTATGCATCTACACTTCAGCGACATTGACAAGATTAGATACAAGAAACACGTAACTATTCATAAGTGGGTACAGAAGTGTTCATAAGTTCAGTAGCAAGCTAGCTAAGTAAGGCATGTCATGTGTTGCAGTGAACACGCGGTGCAGCTGTCGGCAGTTTTGCAGATGATTCTTTTAAGCAAATATTTTATTTTTCGGAGTTCAATCAATGATTGATTTTCGTGTAAATGTAGTGTTAAAAGCATTACTTTATCAAACAAAATCTATCTACTGGTGAAAGGAAGCAAACCTTTGATACTCGATATAGCCCAACGGCGGGTGATATCTAGAATGGTAATAAATGTCGACCTCAACCAGATCTTCTTGTCAATCTCGACACGAATTTACATGCAAAGTTAATTTCGCATTTGTTAGGATGAATTGTTTTAAATTAGGTATTACTTATTGTATCCCGGTGACGTTTCCTCGGGACATTGGACTTGTGGACTGTGACGTTTGTTTGGATATCACTTTAATAGTTTGATGTCCACTCGTGCGAAAGTCAACATTCACGTTTACGTTAGTTCTGAAACAGCTTTCGTTGATGCAAACCTTTAGTGCGCAGGTCACGGCGAGTGGTTAAAATGAAAGGGAGTCAAACGATTCTGCAAAATGTGTCGTTGGTATGAAACCACTTGTTTCATATTCGTCCACCCTGTGACGTCAGTGCGCCTCATTAATAAGCGCCGGCCTACCACTTGGCTCGCTAACAAGCCTGCCCTATTCTTTCATATCTCTTAACCAACCTATCCACAGTATTTCTCTAATAAAAGGCTGTTAGTCAGCATGATCAAATATTAAGATTTCTTTACCGCATGGTCCAATTCATGTTTAGGAACAATAAAATAAGAAAAGAACATTTAAATAAATAACTTGTATTTTTCTATCGATTTTTTATTCGGACTAATGATGAATTCATCGTTAAACGTCGAAAACGACTTGCTTCCAAACAATTCAACTTTTTTTTTAAATTCTTAAATACTACTCACTTTTATTATACAGGTTAGTGTTAGCAAAGAGATTGCTATTCAAGTACTCAACTCATGAACACCACTGTACATTAATATGTAGTTACAGAAACCCAAGTTTGAGAATATAATGCAAAAGTACAAAGATATAAACCAAAAAAAATACCGACTCAAACTGACATTTGTCGGTACAAAACCTCATATAGAAGATTCGTACTTTACTATAACTTTTTTTTTGACGAATCTGCTGCCGAGGTCGGAGTAGCCCCGGTTCATGGGCCGCTTGTAGGGCAGCAGCGGAGGAGCGGCCGGCGCCAGCGGCGGCACGGCGGGCTCGAAGGTGCGTGACACCGGCGAGTTGGGCTCCGAGCACTGCTTGTCGGCCAGCGCCGGCCGGTACCGCACCACCAGCCCCCCCTCACTCGGCCCCCCCCCTGACCCTTCTCCTGCTCCGCTAGAAGCACCTCCTAATAGTCTTCGTGACGACCCTCTGTCTTCCTTATACATTTCTAACAAATGATCCAACTTACTTTCTATATCATCTACCTGAAACAATTTTATTCGCTGTAGGACTATTTATATAAGATGAAGTATTTCTTTAACAATGAGATCAATCCATAAATGCATGACCACTTCTTATTGAAGTCTAATTCAAAGATGTTTATGTGATCAATGATTTTTACGAAGGTCAGTCAATAAAAAATGCAAACTTTAAGTTTTCTTCATTGTTAGTGGCTTCTCATAGGTCAGCCTAGAGGAGGTTGTGTACTAATTAACCGGAGTTTTGATAATCCAGTATTGCCTTGAATTTAAGGCTTCCAGGCAGGGGATTTAAAAGGATTGAATTAAAAATTAAGCGGCTCAGGGCGTCGCTGGGGAAGGACAGTAAGGGACAGGCTGCATCTGAAGGATATTATAGGACGAAATTAAAATGACAGGCTCAGCATCGCGGGCTGTTTCGGGTAACGGTCGGAGGGGGGCATGGCACAGGACCTCGCGACGTGAGCGTGAAGAAGTCATTGGAACTGATATTCATGCTTGATATTAATGGCGGATGTGTATAATGAAATATTTAAGGCTTATTGAAACTCGTGTCTTAGCTAAAGTTGACCACACTTACTTGTCTTTCAATTTTAACTACTCTGGAAGCTAGGCTGATTTTTGATGCGTAGACATCTTTAGCTTTAGATCCTTGTTTCCCAAGTATTTGGTCTAACCTGTTGACATATTATAAAAAGGTAAGTAAATACTCATTTTACAATTAATAAGAAACATTTACTTTCATTCAAGATCGTAGAATTTGAAGCTATAATATTATACTATCTCGTTGAAAGAGAAAAATGACTCATAACAAGTGCATTTTAAAGAATGGCCAAAGTTTGACAATGCACACCATGGTTTGAAGCGAGATTGTGATCTGTGCACAGAGGTGGTGTGTAGCAAATGTTCACGCGTTTGAAACGACTGATGATGAAACTAATTTTGGTGCAGCTTTTTTAACTAAGTATTGTATCGCATTTGACCACTATCTCGCCTATGTCATTGTAGTCCTTTGATTTTACTCAGTGTTGTCTCGTAGAATTTACTCTTACCAGGTAAAAAAATCACCATATGTACCACAGACAAAGATGTGCAACTTGGGGTCCCGGGCACAGTATCTATAAATACAGAATTATTATATAAATTACCGTGCCCCGGGTGCAGTGACAAACTTTGCTCACTTCTTTCATATTCTGGTAAAGAATTACTGATGTTTTAGATATGTTTGTGAAATAGTTAGTGGAAGCCAATTTACTAGAGAAGGTATCAAAACATATATTTTATTAGGAAACTACCTAGAGAACAAAAACATGAATGCGCAGCATCACCACCCTCTATGAGCAGTGAATTTTTTTTTTTTTATTAATTGTTGGTATCACGTCACAGATTTTTTTTCTTAAATACCTATTTAATCTGTCTTTTGTTTTATTTTCTACGGTGGTCATGTCACGCGGGTAAGCTATTTTTATATGCAGTATCTAACTTCCAAGGGGAAACAAGCACTATAATATTACACAATACACCATTATATTAGAACGATGATAACAAGACCGTTATAAAAAATTAAACTATTTTCAATGACAAGATTATCATCTACATCTTAAAGTTCTGAATTTTCTTCAGCGAAGGGAGTAAAATAATAGGGCGGAAAGTTAAAGCATGGCCAGGAGATGTTCTAAAAATATTATTCTACCAACTTTATCAAATTAAACATTCAATATTGTAAGTTAGTTAATTTAGTTAGCAAACATTATTTAAAGTACTTGTCTGACTCGCCAATCATAACAACTCTCGAATTTTGCTAACTTCAAAAAATGGGTAACATCAATACTTTCTTCCTCTCTAGGGCCTGCTTCAATTTTTCAACTTGAAGAGTGTGCGGCTTCAATTAATTAAAAGAAATTGCTAAGTAATCATTATTTTACCCTCCTCGCGGAATAAAGGTTTTGGCCAATCAACTTAATGACACAATGTATAAAATCTATGTGTAAAATACGAATGAAGTGACAAAGCTATTGCTAGTGAAAATAAACTGCTTGCATCCTAACTTCACAATTGACAAACTTCGAAAGCTACTTGAAGTAGAATTGCTGAAAATGCTACAAGCTTTCTTACAGACACATTTAAAACAAGTAGGAGTAAGCCCATAAAGCGCTATGTGTGTTGCTAAGAAAAAAGGCCACGTATCGAATACTCAAATAGAAATCCTTAGGTATTTTGGATCGTTCAATAAGAGCAGTCGCCGACTAGTCTGTAGTGAAAGCTCACAATCTACATATTCTTTGTTGACATTATCTTTAGGTGGCGTGGAAATTCTGTTCAGGACAATCGAGAGACCGTATTTATTTCTTAAAATACACAGCCATTCTTCTTTACGGGCTGTATATAACACGAATTTTATGGAACAACTGGTGACGATGGTCACATGCGACCCAGCGGTACGGTACTAAGGTTCACGCCGTTAGAGGGAAAGTTGTTGAAATAATTAAGAAAGTGCAGAAATGAACGTATTTATGCAAATTTATCAGTGCATTTGTCAGTGTAGTTTTAAATGATATCAAAAATTTAACATTTTCATGCATAATATTCGAATGAGTGATCTTTATCGCTGAGGAACTTGTAAGTTCGCGTTTATTATAAGTACTTATTTTATAATTTAGCATGCAAACTAGTAAGTTAAGCTATATTAATCAACATAGTTTTCTTTTATTATTCATTTTAGGTAGGTAGGTACCTACTTATTTAGTAACGTAACGTAGTTGCACACAACAACATTTGTTTTTTTATAAATACTAGCTTTATAAAATAAGTGACACCGAGACTTTCTTACTTAATTTTTACTTATAGTTTGGATTTCCTAAATAAAAGTTACAAAAAGAATGATTTTATTTCATAATAACTATAGTCCTCTAGACCGTTTTCGGTCCCGAGAATGAATCTCACGCACATAAGCCACATGTGCGCTTCAGGTGCACTATCTATTCCGTCACTTTCATAGTTCGATGGAACAGGACAGCCATCCGACTAACTGGATATTAAATTCTAAATCCTATACTTTTTCGGACTTTGAAATATTTCTCAGGTTTAAACTACGCAGTTAAGACTGTAAACTTCTACTAAACAACATAATTCTACTAAGTAATTCAAAAAGATCTGGAAACCGCCTACGTGGTTCCTTACTACCTGTTATAAAATAAATATTTGTTACTAGTTACTTACACTAATATTTTTTACTTACACTAATATTAATTTCATCATTGTCATACATCAAAACCAATGAAAAAACTTGCTTTAAGTTACCTAAATCAATCTAAACGAATTTTTACAATAAATCTACTTACAACATAATTATAAACAAGGATGTGATCATACAATGCAGACACAGAAAAATAATAATAATCATAAATCCAAACCACGTAGGTAAAGGATTACATCATAATGTAAAACATAACATTTCCTTATGAGTCGTGGCATACCTACCTACATGGATGGGTGTTCATGTTAGTAAGGGAGGAACTTGTGACTGCGCAGCCGTGCCTTCGGCATTCGGACAAGTTGGCTTAGCGAGTGGCTGTACAAGTAGGCGGTCGAGCTGATGATGATCAGTGAATGAAGCGGCGGCCACAGACGATAGTGCGAGTGCGCACGTGTCCCCTCGGCTCACCTGTACTGCAGGTTCTTGGTCCTGTTGAGCAGGTCCGCGTGTCCCGAGGAGTATTGCTCTATCACATCTTTGACGTCGTACGGTTTCAATGCTTCTCTAAATCTCTTGCGTGCGACAAAATACTTGAGCTACACCAAAATAAAACAACCTGATAGCTAAAGTTGCAAATGTTAAGTTTGCGTTAAATAAAAAACCGGGTAGTTAAATGCTTATGAGAGAACGTCTGATTTAGGTTTGTAATGATCACTTGTCTTACACATTCATACAAGAACGTGTATCCTAATAAGGTTCGACTTTTAATAGTATTCACTAACTTTGAACAGTTTAAAGAATATGTTACCAATCTAACAGTATTAGTGTTGGGTCCAAGGTGAATTTAAATCTCGAAATATTAATTGTTCTATTGGAATCCTATTGGAAACAATATAATTAACCAGTTGGTTGACGTAACGACGACATAACGCTTAAATTATTATTATCAAGTCAGTGAACACGATTAAAGCTCCAACCTTACTTGTAGGTAATGCTTGAGATGTGGATATTTATGTCTCTTCGTAGTAGGTGACGAGTAGGTTTACGTAGGCAAGACAATGATTCATATAGTGCCTAATCCTATGTTACTAACAAGTTTTCTTTATCATTTATATACTTAGTCGCTGGTTAGTAGGTACCTACTAGTTACGGATAGAGAAAAACTATTCGATTATATAATATTTATCAAGAATCATTGAAGCCTATATACCTTAATTCATTTAGGCGGTCATGCAGTAGGCTTTGGTACCGAGCAACTATTTGTTAATTAAATCTACCTGTTGATTAAACAGTTAAAATATTTAGTTTTAACTTTACTTTTTGTCAGTTCAATCACTGAAAAATTCCTTGAAGTTGACTATTATGGCTCACCGATTCGGTGTTCATCTTGACATAACATTACAGGCATCTAGACTAAGAGATAGGGAGCAGTTTTCATTTGAAGTTTTCAGTGTGAAGACCACTTCAAAATCGCTACAATTTAAATGTATACTTTACCACTGGCCATTTTAAGTGGAGAAGTCGAAAGCGCTTCTACTACATTCAAGTAACATGAGAACGAATCGAAGAAGGCAACCAACCCATACTTGAACCTTTTATTGATATTTACTTATCCTGTTTACATGTAATAAATTAAAATAAAACGGGCACCAAAGACTTTCATGATGAATAATTATCTTGGAAAATGTTTTATCACTCAAACGAATAACATACACTAGAAATACATGTGTTTTTTTATTAAGTGGTAAGAAAAAAGAATTTTAGCGATTTCGAGGCAGCCAGGTAATGTACGGTACTTATGCATTATGTATAGCGTTGCACATACTAACTACGGAGGTAGTATAAAGGTATTAACTTTGACTACGAAGATTACAAGACACAGTCGGTACACAGTCCAGTCGAAAAGTAAAGTAGGTATGTAGAAAGTTAATGATGGTGCATGGTGTGGTGGGTTCGCTGGCAGTGGGTTGGCTGCAGTACCTAGTCTGGACGTTTTTCACCCGGCCCAGCAGGTCCACGTGGCCCGCGGAATACTGTTCAATTACGTCCTTGACGTCGTAAGGCTTTAGCGCTTCTTTAAACTTACGTCGGGCCACAAAATACTTCATCTGTCAGAATGTAAAGTCAGTAAGTTACGAATTGTTATTTATCACATTTTCACAAAACTCTCGCTAGCTGAAGTCCGGATTTATTCTCAGATTTCAATTAAACTTTCGCTATCTTGGATGTTTAAATGGAGAAATTAATTGTAAGATGAAACTAATTAGTTTCCAAAACTGAGAAACATCTTTTTAAGTTCTGATTTTATATTAGAATAAAAAGTTGTATACTCGGGCTGGTATCAGAATGCAATGTACGGTAGCACATTTATTTATTGGAGCTGTTAATTTGAGATACTGAATGTACTTGTAAAATATGACTTAAGCTATTCTCAAACAAACAGGCGAAGCGAATGCGATCCGAAGCGTTTTTATTTGTAATGTGTGGAATTGTTTGAATCCTGTCACATAGAAAAGCGAAAGCGATCCGATAGTCTATGTGACTGGCTTCAAACAAAAATGCCTCGCTTCGCGTTCGCCACGCCTCTCTCTTTGACAATAGCTTTAATGTTATCATAAACATTATCAGTAAAATCAAGAGCATTTTAAATGCGGTCATCTCATTCTATTGACCCTTGTCATTGAAAGTGTCATGTTTACGAACTTTGTGAGATTGAATTGGGAGTTTCGAATTGGCCATGAATTTATAATAGACGCCATTAGTCGCTTACAGACGAGACGTCGAAAGAGGAAAAGTCTAGGAAAAAATAGCTTTTTGTTTTTATCATAAAAATAATATTAGCTTGTTGAGAGCATTGTGAATGTGTATTTATTTTCTGCAGCGCCAGATATCGTGGACCTTGAACTAAAATTATATTAAAAATAGTCGACCAATTTCGTTTGTCTCTAGGTTAATTTACGGACGTAGTTATGTGATCATTAATTTGTATTATTTATGAACACGCTGCTAATATTATCTGATTAATATTTCATTGATTATGCAATATACGTAATATTATATAAAAAAAACATCAGTTTACGTACCTTTCTTATGAATCGTATGGCAGCTTTGTGTCGCGGCGTCAGCGTCACACAGCGGGGCTCCTCGTCCTCGTCTGCACAAAAAGCTCGCGTTACACAAGTGTGTCAAGTGAAACTATCTGCGGTGACTGCCATTCGAAGCGGGATGTGTTTACGGCAACAATGTTAAAGCTTATTTAGACATGGTTTTTTCATTCAATAGACTTTTATATGAGCTGGTTTTTTTCTAAATACAATGATACATTGTAAATGAATGATTTTATAATTTTGTTTCAGTTATTGAAGTAGTCAATTACATGTTCTTGTTTTCATTATTATAATTATATTACATCAAAAGGAAAACCTTAATTACAATTTGTAGGGAAACGGGTACCCAATTAATTGAGTAGCAATGTTATACGCTCCTTACGACATCACAGAGTAGTAAATTGGTGAGCCGCATAATTGACCACACTCTGTATATGAACACACGGCATGTACTAGCGGCCTAGCGAGGCGCTCGCAATGCGGCTTTATTCTGCTGGGCTTGTGAGTTATCACTAGGGTTGTACCACAATGTTAATATTATATTTTAACTGATTAGGAACTGGTTGAACGTTGCGCGTTAATGAATTCGTTTATACGATTTTATACACATCTGATGTAATAACAGGTTAAACGTGGCTGGCGGTTTCAGTCTAGCATACAATTTTATCCTAAAGTCCAATGATTTTGATTTCATTTATAATAGAACCAGAGTAGAATCCGCCCCCCGTCGCGTCGTCGAGCAATCAGGCCTAAAATATTGTTTTATGTCGTAGACTTTAATATCAACTGGCATTGCCCTGTAACATAGAGCTTCGGTCAACAATAACGGTCAATCATGTCATAAAACAACATAGACACATAAATTCTTTGGAAGAAAATAACATTACTTTTAATTAATTTCTTTTCTTATATAGTTAATTGCTTTATCACACAGCTCCAACGATCTTTAAGTTTTTCCTGTTAGTATATATTTTGATTTATCGAGCGCAAATTATTAGGAGGTGATTTAAAATACATAAAGGCGATGGTATCAAAATTCACCCAAAATCAAAGTGTGATCGATACGGTCAAACTGTATGCCGATAGATTCTCTAGAACTATCTTAATAATCGTACCAAGTTTCAACATCCTAATCCATGGGATATCGGAGTTATGGGCTGTCAAAGTGTGCAAAAAATATCCATCTTGTTACTTGAGATTTCACGTTCGTGTTGCCAAAGTAGTCATGCTGCCGATTATATTGCGTACCAACGACGCCATAGATGTTATTAAACGGTATTACACAAAAAAAAAAGTGCCAGCATTACTTAACAGTAGTCGCAATTTTATTTATGTGTAACATCTGATATCTCGCCGCTTGTCCTGGGTCATCCACCCAACTTTAAGAAACAAAACACTTTGGGAAATGTTACTTTACAGTGGTCACCCATCCAAAGACAGACCTCGGTAAATGTTGCTGAACTTTGGCAACTCATCCTCAGATTTTTCTCAGCAAGTGTTGTTTTACTTTGGTCATCCATCAAAAGACGTACTTTGGAAAGAAAGAAAGAAAAGTTTTTTATTAGTCACACACAGAACAACAACAATTAAAACTAAACAAAACAAAATAATGAAAGAAAAACAAAAGAAAATTATAAAACCAAATCTTGCTTAACTTTGGTCACCCATCCTCAGATTGTTCTCGGCAAGCGTTGTTTTACTTTGCTGATCCATTATAAGACATACTTTGGCAAGGGTTGCTTAACTTTGGACACCCAACCATAGACTGACCTCGGCAAGGGTTAGGTTCCATAAATGTTACACACTTCCGTCCCATTTCACGAAAACATTCTCACAGAGCCTCTACCATGAGTTGTCATTACGATACTCTAGTTCATACAACCTTGGAGCGGGCTAATGAGAGCGCCAAACGCGGTCGATATCGATGATCGAGTATCGTAATGACAACTCATGGTATGGGTACATATTGCAGGAATCGGGGAGGAAACATGTTGCACATCAAAAATTCTTTGTTTTCGAAATACGAATAAAATACAAAATACTAGTGTTTAAGAGAAAGGGGAGGAGAGGATAAGGCGCAAGTGCAGAAGATACGAGTGTTGCAAGCGTCCCGCGCAATGTTGAACCGACCATTTGGGCGTTTATAACCGGTTTTTTGAACCAATCCCAAATGGCCAACATAACATGGTATAATTATAGCAGTTTTGCAATGGCTCCATAGGATCATTCATTGAATGGTTTTCTTTTTTTTTTAATCGTGGAGAAATCATCAAATAAGTCCGGGAACCCAGGGCAGGGTGGGAGGGACTGTCAGACCCGTACTGACTAAAATCCACGGTGTCCATCAATAGCCCTTTACGTTCCAGGGTCACGGAAAATTGATAAGTCCCGCGACTCCGGCAGGCTTTGGCCCTCTAGAGTCTCCCGTCATCATGCTGACACTCTTTGAGGCGCGCGTGGAACATAACGCGCCGTCGACCCGGGGTTACTGTAATCTATACTTATAATAAATCTGTAGAGAGATCAATTCTGTACATGAAATATATTTCCAAAATAACTATCAGGGGGTGAGCTGGCACTATTTTTTTATGTAATAACGTTTAATAACATCTATGGCGTCGTTGGTACGCAATATAATCGGCAGCATGACTATTTTGGCAACACAAACGTGAAATCTCAAATAACAAGATGGATTTTTTTTGCACACTTTGACAGCCCATAACTCCGATATGCCATGGATTATGATATTGTAACTTGGTACGATTATTAAGATAGTTCTAGGGAATCCATCTGCATACAGTTTGACCGTATCGATCACACTTTGATTTTGGGTTTTTGGTCCATACATTGTGGACCATGTCCTTTGACATGACTTGTAGGCTGTAAGTATATGAATTAATGAAGGCAAATGACGACGACTACACTAAATAGCAAGCTCATTTAGTTTGTTATCAGCTGTCATAAAAACGAAGCCGTTCGCAAGCCATTCCCTCCTACGATATCGAAGGAAATCAAACTATGTTCAACGGGAGAACACAGCGTGTGTTACTTGTGCGCTCTACTTCACTGTTAACTGGGTCCGAGCTACGCAGCGCTGCATGTACTGTATCTAATGGATAAGTAACACTATTTGTGTACCCTACATACAAAATATATATTTATTATTTGTCAGCTAGTCGGCAATGCCACGCATTGACGAGTGTTCATTATTGAAAACTAACGGGGCTAGTGGAACTTGGCCTAAAAACTATATAGTCGTTGAATAATAAGAAATAAAACACGATAAACAATCTTCACCCTGATAGTGTCTTGGCCAATTGTCAAGAGTTATGTTATGTTTTGTTATTTATCGTACAAAAGTAAAAATAAACTTTCTTCTATGTGATGTTTTCTCACGAGTCATGTACAAGATGGGAAGACTGGCGTGTGGTTATTGATTAAGTCGCCATAAATTATGAACGCTCATAAAAATCAGGTCAACAATAATAAATGATTAATATCCACCTGAAAGGTGTCAAAATAAAATTAATATCTAAAAATGGTATGATGTTATTTAATCGACAGGTCCGACGAATACCAATGCGAGTTTATGTTGTACCTTACGCGTTCTAATTCCTAAACTAGGGCAAATTGTACCTACGTAAGAATCAGGAGCAAACAAACTTTTTTAATGTTAACACATTTGCTTAAGCTTCGTGGTGAGTAAGGATAAAGGACGTGTTCATGTTTATAACCGCGAAAATTATAGATCTACAAAATACAATGCCAGTTTGGAGCCCCTTTGCAGGATGTGGTCTAACTTCATTCCTACCCATTCTGTCCAAACACCTGCACATTCCAGCATTTAAACGATATTACTGTATTGGTAGCTGCATACTGGTCGGATATCTTTTGAGTTCATCGATACGGAAAGAAGAAGAAGTCGACTCATCCGAAGAATAAAGTCCGATGTGACCATAGGCCAAAAATCAGTTTAATAGCTTAATGAGATAAGCAATTAAAACTCTACAAACGTGTGTTTTTAGAATTTTGATATTTTATTTAGTTCCGGAAATATAGAATCGAATAACGTCTCATCTGAGATTCGTTCCGCAGAACAACGCACGAAGTGTATAAGTGACGGTACGCAGGCATCTGGGGCCACGTCTCTTCGTCAGATCGGCCATTGTTTGTTGGAGAGAGAATATTTTCGTTGCATGATCTTATTTTTATACACTGTATAGTCTAAATCACACATCACGTTTATATACTTTTTAGTCTAAGTAAACAGTTGTGGACTAACGATGTTTACATAGAACGGTTTTCGACGGAAATGTTCAGAAACGCATTATTTTTCGATGATATGATTTTTTTTATAAATATTCACTGGCACTCATGAACTTTTAAGACGCTGTTATACGAATTTAAATAATCTTCTAAGCGTTTTATTTTAAAATAGAACGTTTCTGTGCGGAATCAGTGATATGATTTATTGGTTCCATGTTAAGATGGGACGTTGTTCCTGGTAGAATGAAATCAGTTAGGACGTTGTTCGTTTAAAATGTTTGCTAAATGTAAAAAAATATGTATTTATGAGTGGGTTAATTAATTCCTACGTGCAAAGTCTTGCACTTCACATAAATGATATTTCTTGAATATTCTATTTTACAGTTTTATTTTATTTCATATGTCAATTTAGAAGGAAATATCAATGAGTCCTTTTTGTGGCCTTTGCATCCTGATGCAGAAGAAATAAGCCAATAATTAGCAGAAATATTAAATTAAGAACTTCTACGTGAAGATCATAACACCAAAGAAATCATCGGTGATAGCTAAAAACAGGTTGTCACGTCAACTCAGACAGCAGAATATATTTACAGTAATCAACCTAGTACATTTTCTTTGAAATGCCTTCTAATCTCGAAATTTCACCATTAATACAACATGAGGACTTAGAATTTTCTCATCATAATATTTAGTATCTACCCCAGTTATTTAAAACTATCAGAGCCAACTCCTACCACTGTTCATTCGATCTGCGATAACTCATGTAGACAATTTCTCTGCGATTCCTTTTTCGTCATTAGGCGCCACAAACTCCCTTGCTATTGCTACTTTCCTACTCCAAAACATACAGTGCCAGTACGCATACGGACTAATCGTGTGTAGATCGGAATGCAAAGCATGCTTAAAGTTGCATGCTTGCCATTTCGATTTGCCTCTCCTTCAATTCCATGGTTATACCTATCAGCATTTCTATTTTAAACATTGCATAATACAAAGCCATTTTTTACGCGTATGAACCAAAAGAAAACGGTCAACGTCAGGGCACCCCAAGGATTTATGACGGTAATAGGCATCTCTGTTGACTTGACATAGACCACCCTGCATCAAAGTCCCCGCCTCCGCCAACACTGCCGAACCCTCACACTATCCCACCTTCAATTATTTCGCAAGACTGAATCAAGTTAACGGAGCCTCACTTGGCGGGACTACTATCGGGGGTCGGCCTGCATTATTTATAGGAACCTAACTAAATGGTTTGGTACGGTGCGGTTTGGTTCTGTTTTCAGTCCTCACCCTTGAAGCCGGTTCTTCTCGTTCAAAAAAGCACAAAGGTCAACATTATTATACTAAAAACATCTTAAACCCTTGTCAGGCATATGTTATGATAAGCAACTAGGTGTTCGAAGCATGCACTGAAGTTTCGTCATGAAAATAATGGAAAGTTTAATTTTATTTTAATGTGCGATGTGAAATCTCGTTTCTCCTTTCTGACTAAACAAGGGCACGCAGCCAAGTTCACTAAAATGATCTATGCCTGAATTAGCTATTCCTATATTTCAGGCAGAGGAAGGTTTAATAAAGAGGCGCAACGGTTATGTTAAGCTACATATTTGAGATTTTTTTTTAATATAATAAACTTTTGAAATAATAATATCAGTTTTATTGACTCTAAGGAAATGTAATTATTTAACACATCGAAAATTATACTTAAATATTTCAAGGTAGGTAGTCAGATAGGACTCATTAGGTGTCATCAGGGAATGTCCCATTCCAACAAAAAGACACTTGTTAATATAGAACGTCACTAAAGTTGAGGCGTTTCCGTAAAACAACGTCTAATATTCACTACGGACCTAGTTTTTTCTTCGTTCTTTCGCTATAAAACGTCTTATGTTGATATGGAACTCACTATATCGTGTATTAAAAGGATTATAAATATACAATACCTGTCATTTAACTAGTCTAGGGTAATATATTAGCATACCAAAAAATCAAAATGTCAAGTATCGTAGTTTTAGAGTTACACAAGTCAACAACTTCTACAAGCTCTACTGAAAACCATCAATCTTGCAAATCGGACTTTATTCTTCGGATGAGTCGAAGTGATCTCTTTCGGCACGACACCGTGCCCCTGAACATGCTCAGTGCACAAAAGAAACCCGATGTACTTTATGACAAGACACATAAACTATAAATTCCTAGTCCCTGAAGATAGAGTGACTGCTCGATGAAATTTGAGTTGAAAAAACGCGTCCGAACGAAATGTTATGACACATGGATTATAAAATACTCATCACACAAAAATAATACTCGCGGCGGTCGCTAGGATTTAGCTTTGAAGAAAAACGAGGAACTCTCCCTTGTCTCGAGAACGAAAGCCCTTGAGCATAGCTTATCCCACGTCCAACTATGTACGTATATATGTAGGTACCGTCGTGTACCCAAATAATTCAGTCTTCGTGAAAGAGTTATGAGAATAAATAGTTTAGATATCTACTACAACACGAGTTCATCCCAAGAAAATTACGCGATACTTGGACCAAATTTTATGCCTGATTTCGTAATCAATAACAATGTGGGAGGAAGAAAAAGTCAAAGAAACACAGTATGTAGGTAATAAAATAAATAGTATGCGGACAGCGGAGTGGAACTCTCTGCCTATGTCTGTGTTTCCGAACGCATACAAGTACAACCCTAATCTCTTCAAAGTTAGAGTGAACAGGCTTCTTCTGGGTGAGCTTGCTCCATCGTCGACCTTGTCTTAGTCATTCCTGACCTAGACTAAGGTCAAGAGCAAACCCATCTCACATAAAAAAATAAGGAAATAAATATACACACCAAAGTTAGTAGAAGCTTCTCCTACATAGGTCCTTCAAATATCAGTTTTTGAGAGCGGATCAGCTAGGGTTAAATTCGTCTGTTTACAGATTAAGAGAGACGAATTTAACGGCGTTTAGAACTCAGAATCTGAATGATATCTAAGTCATCTAAATCTGTTTAGTTTTTATTTTAATAAATTAAAACAAATGGCGAATTCAATACGCCTTTAAATGTGGAGTGCTATTTTGTTAAACAAACTGGGGACCTGGTACTGGGAACCGGGAACCCTAAGAATTTCCGCTGTATCGTGGGTGCGTTAAGGGGCTAAGTCAGTACTTATACGGTTTTTATATTTTACTTTCTGTCGGACATGACTGGACTACAGATCTTACAACTTGGAATATAGTTATTAACTATATAATCTAAATTCTCACAAAGTTGAAAACACGATTCAATTAAATTTTCTCGATACAAAAAAAATGCAAAGTTCAGTCGATGTTTTTTATTTTTTGGACTTTACGGCGTAACTACTATGAGTTATTGAAAGGATGTTGTTTTAAATTGTAGAAAATAGTAGTATCTAAATTCTGTAAAGACAGTTTTTCAATTAATAACAATTTTAATTCATAAAAAGACGTCAATATGTTTGGGCACATACGCCGTTTTATTCTGAGCACACATTCACTATCGTCCTCTCATCTTTTGCCTTTTAAAAGTAGTGTCATCACTTTCGTTCCTTGACGAATCAGTCAGCCAGCGTGGCTCTTACAGGCTAGACCTGTGACACTTTTTTTCAGATCGCGGCTGTCAGATCTTCGTAATAATAAAATTGGAAATGTATAAAAAGATCGAGAAAATAAAAACGAATGATACGTAGGCTTATAGATTATTCAAAACTATGTTTCGATGTGTTCAAATGACGTGATTAAACCGACATGACTGTAAATAAGTCACGTAAACTTTCTTTTTTCAATAACACATTATTTTCATGAATAAATAAAGAATAAAATAAACCAAACTTACTGAATATCATCGCAGGAAATTCCTGACGACCCATATAGAGCAAACAAGGGAAATGTTTAGAATACGTATGATACTATACATTACGAATTGTTCCTATCAATACAATAAATTACTCACAGTGATTATTATATCAATGCTATCGTGATATCGTACTATTGTTGTCGGTGGTTTCTCTGTGTCCATCCTCCCATCTAATCTTTATGCATCCAAATACTATTTCACATGAACTAATGATAAATACACTGATTTGCAGTCAACAATTTGAAACAATATGTAACTGAAAATAACTTCTAATCGTATCAAACTGCGATATAGGATAAGAAACACTTCACTCTTATTATTATTTATTTAGTTTCGTCACAGATTTATAACAATTTCGAAGAAACAGGATTAAAATAAATTAAATGAAAACTGCTATTGTCAAAATTTTGAATACTTCAAAATTACATGTCAACTACATATAAGGCATAGCACCCACCACCCTGTTAAATATCGCCAATATAGTATAATGCTGCGACTGCGATGAAAAATTGGTGGTCATTGCTGTCTCACCGCGTGTTCGGTACAAGTTGCTTCTCGCACTATTAATTGCTTTGGAGGCAAAAAAAATGATTAGCACTGGGCTCATTCTTTTAGAGCCGATAGATATCTCTTAAAGGTTTCATTTATTATAAGTGATATTAAGACCTTGTCCCAAAAAAAAAATTGATAGGATATTATGGAATGAAGATTCAATTATAAAGAAGTTACATACAATAAAATTGTTGTACTAAAATAATCTGTGTACCTGTACCTCATAATATACGAGTAAAAATTAATAGATTTAAAAAAATCTAAAAACCCACGTTTTTAAATATCCTAAAAATAAGAAAATAACCCTACGGGGTTGAGAGAGGGGCCACTCAAAACGTGGGGGCGTATATTATTTAAGGGATTAGGTATTTATGGGAGATATTTACATGAAGTGTATAGATCGTGGGTGTACCTTGCAAAGATACGCCCCCACGTTTTGAGTGGCCCCTCTCTCAACCCCGTAGGGTTATTTTCTTATTTTTAGGATATTTAAAAACGGTGGTTTTTAGATTTTTTTAAATCTATTAATTATTTTATTATTTTTATCTTTGTTCATCAGGTTTGAAGCTACCCTGAAAATTTCAGCCTGCTAGCTTATCGGGAAGTCCCTCAAAGCCTGTCCGCCATCTTGGACGTCCGCCATATTGGATTTAAGTCTCATGACTATTTTTTTCGTATTCCTGACAGCAAACCCTTTCATTTGATACCCATATCATGGGGGTGGATTTCAAACAGCCAGTTTGCCATCTTGGACGTCCGCCATATTGGATTTAAGTCACGTGACTATTTTTTTCGTACTCCTGACAGCAAACCCTTTCATTTGATATCCATATCATAGGGGTGCATTTCAAATTGCCTGTCTGCCATCTTGGACGTCCGCCATATTGCATTTAAGTCACGTGACTTTTTTTTCGTATTCCTGACAGCAAACACTTTCATTTGATATCCATATCATAGGAATGCATTTCAAATAGCCTGTCTGCCTTCTTGGACGTCCGCCATATTGGATTTAAGTCACGTGACTATTTTTTTCGTATTCCTGACAGCAAGCCCTTTCATTTGATATCCATATCATAGGAATGCATTTCAAATAGCCTGTCTGCCATCTTGGACGTCCGCCATATTAGATTTAAGTCACGTGACTATTTTTTTCGTATTCCTGACAGCAAACCCTTTCATTTGGTACCCATATCGTGGGAGTGGGTTTCAAACAGTCAGTCCGCCATCTTGGGGAGGCCGCCATTTTGGATTTGTTATGACGTTTGTTAGCTAGTCATGTATTGTCATCAGAATTCAGAGCGTGTGCAAAATTTCAGCCTTCTAGCTTATCGGGAAGTGCCTCAAAATTGAGTTGCAAAAGTCCAACCGGAACGACAAACAAACAAATAAACAAACAAGAAAAGTGAGTTTATAAAAACGTGGGAAAAACTACTAAGTCCCTTTTACGCGGCGCTAGTGTCTGTCATTACATCAAAATGCATCAAAAATTAGTACCAACACCACCCTTAGCTTTACATTCTCGAACATAATAAAGATATCACGCAACTAGCTTTCTGAACGGACGTTAAAATAAAAGAAGCGTGTGTTTGGGGCTTTTCTTAGCGTGGTAAAATAATCAAATGAGTCCTCCTACCCAGGGCAGGGCGGGTACTAAAATCTACGATGTCTTTCAATAGACCTTTACGTTCTGGGGTCACGGTATTCGTTAGTCCCGGGACCCCGGTAGGCCCTCTAAGGGGGAGCCCCGTCATTATGCTGACATTGCTGACACTCTTTCAGGCGCGCGTGGAACACAACGCACATGCCTATGCCCGTGCGCGCATGTGTTTGGGGCTTTAGATAATTGGGAATTGTCACTATCGCAAAGTGTGCCAATTTTATTAATTTTCTACCAAATAGTAGTTTTTTTCATTATCTCGGGACGTCATAATCTGTGTCCAAGTGTTATAAAATAAATTGAAGACTGTGAATGATAAAAATATTTACAAAATATTTATCCACATCAATAAGTATTTCTATCATTTTGTTTTAGTAAATGTTTCAATATCTTTATATCAAAATATTTCTACTAGAGTAATACATGCATTTTACGTAAAGGGAACACTTTATGAAATGTCGAAGTTGACGAAATGAAATACATAAAACTTTGGATTGCGTTAATTTCGCGATACTGGCGCCTGCTGGTGGCGGTGCGTGGCAACTCTTCCGACTCATCAAACGATGCTTTCGCTTTGCCGTAGGTCCTTAACATTTAAACTCATGACACTCGTACTACAGACAAACAAACACTTAAACAGTGATTTGTACATCATTCAAATACAAATGTGTTTCGTGTGGGAATCGAACCCGCCACCGCCACACGCAGCGCATTAATAAATTGTTCAGCATCTGAGCCAACCGTCGCGTGCTGTCAACACAGTTTTCACTAGTGATCGCAAACTTTCTTTGAAGTGTGTAAAATGCACGTGCGTTATATGTAAATATTGCGCAATTATTCGCATTCATTTTTTCCTTACATAATAATTTACAATTTAAAACCTGAATACTACACGAGACACGAGCGCACTGTTTTGAAAAAAAAATGGTCATAAATTCTCATTAATTTAAAGAAACAGTGAAGACTTTAATGAATTATCGTCGTCACTTTATAATACATAAGCTGAAGTCTAGATTAGAGAGTTAATAGGTTAGATTTGCTTGATAATACAGCCATCTCTGTTTCTCAAACTGTGAAAATAAAACAAATAGTATTCGAGATAATGTTGCCGCATTTTTCTCATGGTAGCGTTGAGTCTTCATGGTTTATATTATGCTGTCTAGGCACGAAGGCCAAACAGATTAAGATAATACGGATAAAAGGATATTTTATTTGTTTGTCGATTCCAAGTAACGTACATAAGTAGTACTTACATAACATAAATGGGTTAATGTAATGAACGACTAAAGGTTCTGCCGCGTGCACGCAGTATGTATTGGTCACAAGGAGGAAAGTAGAGGTTATGATTAGAACAGATTTATTATTGTAGAAATTAAAGGTTTTTGAATTTTCACGTTCACAGTCCACACATTGCATTTCCATATTGTAGCATGCGTTATTGTGCTTAGGAAGATCTTCGAAGCATGCTGTATGCTTATATATATTAACATCTAATGTTTAAAGTATACGTATTGTTACAAATATTACGTTTAACAACATTTAAACTATGCGACATTTATGTTACAACACTGTACAGGAATAAGTCAAATAAACAAGGTGTGTGCCCGTAAATGTTTTTTAATGCAATGGGCTACAGAACTACACAAAATGGCTAAATAAATACATTCATGACCATTGTTGAGGATGTAGTGTAGGTACTCATATCTAACTGGAACAGGAGCATCCGACTTTACTTTTTATATAGGTATCAGATACTTAGTTTCCAAAGGCGACAATGTCTAAATACATATTACGTATATAAAGCGCGTGTAAATAGCGATTTAATTAGTTTACATATTGTACAGAATATCAGATCTAGGTGGAAACTTTAGTGATACATTACTCAATAATCTAGGTGTCGGAAAGTAGTGAATATGTTTCAAATGCACACAATATCATCAAACCACATACACTACATAATTATGTACATACACCTAGTGAAGAAATGTTAATCTACTCGAAAGCGACAGGAAGAGCATGTCAACAGACAACGGTATTTTCTAATACAAAATACAGCTATTTGTAGATATTTATGTTGCTTGTCCACTTCTTACCATCGGAGTTTATCTTGGAGAGCGGTGTCTCTGCGAGCGAGTCCTCGCTGTGCGCCGCGGGCGCGGGCGGCGCGCGCGCCGGGCGGCCCGCCGCCGCGCCTGTCGACCCACACACACGCTCACTTCAAAACTGCTCCCACTCTTATCTAGCTGAGCTAGCTCCCCTAGAGCCCTGCGTCGCCTACCCCTGCAGCCTGTGTCACTGTAGCCCCGAACATGTTCTTGTAATAAATTACCATATCTCATGTACAACACTCCAGTGATTGATTGTGGGTAATTACTGCGTATCTACGCCCTCAACCATCAGACTTCCTTGTCCTTGTTATAAACATTAAACCGCCTGCCTGCCGTGTGTTTTTGTGATGTAAAAGCTGATGGGTCAACATTGAACGGTTGTATTCTTAGCTTACGCTTGATATATCTCATCTAAACAACCTATAAGAAAGGGCACGTCTCCTTAGTTAACAATAATATTAAACGTAATGTATTTCTGATGTTACGTACGTATTATAATTATCTAATTATAATTTGTGTTCTGTAATTTCTTAGGGAAACATCTGTATAAATAATGTTGTGAGTATTTATAAGAGACTATGAATGTAGAGTATACAGATAGTTACGTACTCAAGTTTTCTAACTAGAAAATGTAATTATCCCTATTTATGTTAATTCCTATGATAATATCTACATTATACACAAAATTATTATGTTGTGTAGTGCTTTATCCTAATCCTTCTTTTTAAAACGTCAAATGTTTATTATAAAATGGTCTTACATGATATCTTTTAAACGATTTTTTTTGCTCACTGTCGAGTTTATGCTAAGTAGGATTCGTCTTTCATCTTGTCCTATATTACAGGGTTGTGGAAAACGTCTTGGGTGGGGAATCCTTTTATACCTTCATTGAAGAGGAGCCTTGTCATTAGTGGTTGTACCTACTGAGCACTGGGTACCGCGATATACTGACTGGTGTGGAAAATTTCATACATAACAATAGGATAACGAATGTAACAAATATTCATATCTACTATTTAATTCAGTAAGACAACAGAGTGTTATCTTAATATTTTTTTTATAAGTTAAAGCTGCATCAAAGAAACATCCAAATAATGAGGTCATTGCAGCGGTTGCCATTTAATGTCTCGGGCAAACTATTGATCCGTTCTTCGTCTCTTTCCGACTAATATGCAAACGCTTTATGAATGTACCTTAATCATATACCTACATTCAGTAATATTCCAAATTACTCATTATTATAACTGTACGCAGCTACGGAACCCCGAACTTGTGATTGACGGTTATGAGCACGTCAATTTCTAGTAGTTGCTGCCGAACTAAATCGACTAACTAACTGTAGTAGTGTTTTGTATTTGTTTTAATTACTTATTGGTCGGTCATGGGGGTTGTAATTCTAACGCAATGTATTTTTAAGGGTCAGTTCAGACCGAGAGGCGAAGCGCCGCGATGCGTCTCGCTGCGCAGCGATGCGCCGCGCGATGCAGCGGAGTGTCTAATTTCGCCACGTACTTCCCGCCCCACCCCCCATCCTCCCGCAGTCTACCATTTGGTGTCAGCTACATAGTCCAGGGGCTAGAGGTAGTTGAGTATACAAAATCCGAATGAAGGCAACTATGACCGAATTCTTCTACCTGTGACCCTAAATAATGACAAAACATATCCCGCCCGTACTAAGTATGTGTATCTTTTCGCTTGATGAAGTAGTCCACTTATTTAGTTCAGTACTTCATTTAATTCAGCAAAAAATATTTTTGTGCAATTAAGTATTATCTGTCCCGCAAAAAGCTGTGATCTGATTTTTCTATAAATTATTACGGAAATAATCATTAAAATGATTTTAAATCATGTACTCAATACATTCCGTTTACGAATAAGAGAAGAGGGCGTAAAAAATGGACCAGAAAATTGACCGGCAAGATAAACATTGTTATTCTTTGACCTTTTCTTCACTTAAATCGGTTGGCGATATTCGACACTCACATTACGCATACTCAGACACCTCTAGCTCCCAGTCTAAATAAAATCTTGCATCGTCGAGCGGCCTCGTGCGGCGTAAGCGGCGCCGCGCTGCGCCGCGCGGCGTCGAGATGCGCAGCGACTCACCACTACGTTGAGATGCGCCGCGCTGCGCCGCGCGGCGTATCGCGGCGCAGCGCGGCGCCGCTGACGCCGCTTAAATTCTCGCAACGAAATGTGTATCTTTTGGTGTAGAAAATAAAGTCGTATTTTGAATGGCTCTTAAAAGAGTGCGCGCATCGTCGCGTCGCTTCGCGTCGCGGTCTGAACTGACCCTAACTGTCTTTTCTATTTATGATTTTTCGAATGGTTTAAGGCGGAAACTACCAATCTTTTATAGCTGCTTTAAGTATTTCTATTGTATCATATCTAATATCTAGGTTTGAAAAATTAAAAGGTGTACATTAAAAAATACCCTGAATTATATTCCGTGTCTGTACAATTCAACAGGCACGGTATGTAATATAAAGGACTGATATTTGTCATATGACTGGGGTTTGAATATTGATATGTAAATAAGTGCTACTTCTCTATGTATAACTTTGACAAACAAACGTGCGGGAATGTGTAGGGGGAATGGAAATACAGAAACTGACTGTTTTTATGACAGCAAAAGTTGTTTACTTACACTCAAGGCGTTCCATGTTTTTGTGATCACGGAACGGCCACGAGGGGTTAGGTATCTAAGTTTTATTACGAATTAACTTCCCAAGTAACACAAACACGTCAGAATGTTTTAGTTGCTGACACTGTTCACGTCTTCTTAAGTGTCCTTCGAATGAGAACATTACATTTTTATTTTACTTAAAGAACACTGAAAATATATAGGAACCAATATACATACATATAAACTATGTAGGTACCGATACACATAATCGTTCTGGTAATCACTCGAGGGAAAGCCAGAGTTGTGCCTGTAGTCAATCCAGATGTCTACTTTTGTTTAAATATTGCTATCAATCGGAAACAAATCAATGACTACTAAGAAATTCTTGATGGATGAACCCAATGAAACTTTGCATATCAACAAGAGCAGTTCGTTTACTAATAGTTCAGAAGTAGAAAGTAAAATGCCACAAAGTTGGTAAGTAGACTTAAAAATGATTATAAGCAGGTAAAAGCTTTCTTGGCTGAAATGGCTTTGGAGCCCGCAAAGTCTGAAAAGTATGTTTATCCACTTTTGTTTCGTTACTAACAGAATTATGATTAGGCAAATCTTTAAATATAAATTTAAATTTAAACCTAACTTCTTCTTCTTACTAACCTAGCGAAGTAAATACTTGATATACATTACCAGACAATTTCTTTGTTTTGTATATCGGAAAGGTTAATAAATATAATATAAGTTATCTACAATTTCGTATAAAATTAGACTGTTTTGTAAAAAAGATCACAAAAACCGATGTCATTCGTTTTAAAACATCATTCACCATGATCATCATCGTTAATCCGTTTTTTTTGTAAATTTGTTATTTCATTTAAAATTTAATATTTTCCATAAGATCAAGTAAATCTAGATACCATTTAGTGCCCAGAAAAATATCAAAATCTATATTTAAATAGAGTAAGGTACATTATTATTTAATTTATATGAAGATAAATGTTTGAAATCGTGACAAGAGAAGACAGGCGGATGTCGACACAAACAAGTCTGCAATATGTCTACACTTGTTAACCGGACAGGAAAAATGTATCCCCCATTTTTTACATATTGAGATTGCCTCAAAACATCATCACCCACATACTTAAGATATTGTGATGATAAAATACCTATAAATATTTTACAGAATTCCTATGAACTATCTGGCATGCATAATAAAAAATGCAAAGCAGTGTAAATACTTAGTTATTATTTATTTAAGATATGTAACCGAACTTAAAATTACAAGCTCATAAGGAAGCCATTCCAGTAACATGAGGTCGCTTGTATAGTCTGGAAATTCATTGTGTGAACCGCGATCTATGATACTAAATGAACGCAACTCTTGCACGAGGTACAAATTAACCAAATTAACATTTCATGTTTTCATTTCTCTAACTTTAGCAGTTAAAATACGCGGAAGCAATTGTTATTTAGAAGCCACTCCGTCAAATGTAGGTATATAAAGCTTCTGATGCGATACGAGTACAAGTAAGTACTGTAAAGTTTCGAAGCGATATTTTAATCTACGCGGGTGCATTTTGATTCCAAAAAAGTGAAAAATAATAGAAAGAAGTAGAAGGTAAGTAGGATGTCAGCAATCGTGTCTGGAGCTAAGAGACGTAGCCATTATCACCGGAAGTTGACATTTAGTCCGGGCTGAAAGCTACGTCAACATGTTCGCTTTTCGTGTATTCACATATTCTGGAAAGTTACTAATAAGAATCAACAAGAAACGCAGCGGAAGTTTATCGACTGTAATATTGTCATGCCATAGTGCCGTCTAAAATATTTATAACAGAACCTTTAAAGCAGCTTTTCCAACAATGTAGTAGACAACACGCACGGTCCCCTCCCGACGTATGATTATCTACGGAACAGGGCAATAAATGACATCACACTCCATTCCACTAAACTCTTCACACGTCACACACACTGCACAACAGTGCGCTAATTAAAGCGGCTCGTCAATCTACAGTGTTGATGAATATTTGTCCTTTTTGTTGTGTTAGCTATTGAAAAAAGTTGCGATTCGAGTGCACCACGCTAATGGCTTGTAGTATGTACATGATGGATGTGGCGACGAACATTTTGTTATGTATTCAATTGTTTTTTTTTTATTCCCAACTTGTCTTATTGGTGAAGCGATCTGTTCGTATTATTTATTAGCCAATGCGGTATCTTGTTCGATTGATGCCTCTTCTCTGTTGTTTTTCTTTCGTGTTGTTTATTGTCTCATCGTTACAGCCAATTGGATTCTTGTTGCTAATTTTATAATCTTGTTTATGCCATTTGAAATTGTCTGCATCGATCGTTTATCTTATTTTAGTAATTAACTTGTACTCTTTTTATCTTCATCCATGCTGTGTGTTGATTCTAATGAAAATGAGTGAGATCGTGCGGTGCCTAGTAAAGGTTTTCCGTGTGGCTCATTAATGAAGTGAAAAAAGTTTTGTTTATCGCGATTATGATTATGTATGTTAAAATGTACCTAGATACTCGTAGAATAGCAAAAAGGTCATTAAAATATTTTGTAAAATTTAGAGTAAAATGTAGGTAAGTCTGTTTTCAAACTTAAGGGGAGAGAATGAGAATTATAAATATGATACAAATAATCTTACCGAGATTTTCAGCGCTGGCATTGACATCGTATCTGTGCGCGGGCTTGGAGTGCGGCGCCGGCGAGTGCAGGGAGGTGCTCTTGTGGCGGCGGATCGTCGGCAGCCGCGACACAAACGACGCATTGTTCTTGAACGACGCACTCATCACTCGGCTGTCAAATATACACACACTCGTTACTCACTGTAGTTTGCCTTCAGCACGGTTTATGGCAGTTGGGGACGTGTCTGAATATACGAGGTTATCGTAGAAGAAATTCAGATTTACTGTTTGGTTTCTTTTTTTACAGGTTGGTGAGGTAAAATATCAGGTAAAAGTTGTAATAACAGCGTATGCGTTAAGTTCATGGAAACACGTAGCACAACTACGAAAAGCTTATAAAAGTGAGCGGAGGCGAACAACCATTACCATTACCTGGCTTGTGGACTGGGGAGGGGCACTTGGTGTATCTTCCACGTGGCGATACTCATGGAGTGTTCGTCGGCGGCGTAGCACCGCCACAGAGCTTGGATGAGGGTAGCGGCGGGCTGCCGCCGACGAATCATGTGTTTTTGGCGTTGTTGCTGCTGAACTTTGAGCGCAAAACCCGAACCGAGTATTCCCTGTTCATAAAAAATACTTACATCGATTACATCAAAACAATTGTTGAATATGTTAGTGACACATCTTTTTTACCACCGTAAAGAATAAATATTGAACACATAAGAAAATTTGGTAAAGCCACTCAATAAATTAATTGAATGGTATATTTTTTTTTCTAATCTGACAATCAGAGTTAATTAGGGTATTCTACAGGCTTCTTTTATTGTATTAGATAGTATAAGTGGATCTCACGGCAGGCAGCGCGAAGAAGGAGATGCCCAGCAGCGCGCAGAAGGAGGCGATGAACTTGCCCTGCCAGGTCTGTGGCACCATGTCGCCGTACCCCACCGTGCACAGCGTGATCTACAACACCCACACCACTTAATACAGAAGCATTTACATCACATATTGCATTGCAACCTTTGATTTTATAACAAATATATAACAATTACATACTAAAATAACTTTGTAGAAAAGATATACCTCTTCTAAAAATTATATAGGTAGGTAGTATATTCTCATCATTTATAGTGGAATTTTTTCTTCTCTGTTCGTTCAAATTCGCTAGAATCTTATTAATAATTCATGAAACAGGTGCCGTGCATTTCATAAAACCGTACCTGTTGTTAAAAATCAATAATAAAGTTAGAAATCATGTAGGTACAAACTAGACTGGAAAATACTTTACATCATTTTCATAATAATTATTTTAATTTCATAAAAAAACGTCTTGTTAAACGCTGCGTTGCAAATTGAAAAAACCTTGACATTTTAATTACGGAACTACTACTACGAGAACAGAATAATATGAATAATCAGAAAAAAACCGAATCTTTGAATTTAATAACATGCAAGATCAAAGGATCTAAGGTTCCTTTTCAAAATGTAATTATTTAGTCCCTTTGATGCGAGTATGAAGTGGAACACTTACGACACCCCACCACAACGCTTCGGCGAAATTTTTGAACTTTGTGTCCGCGACGTCTTTCTCAGCTAAGTACACCAAAAACGAGGCGAATATCAGCCCGAGGAACCCAATGTACAGTGTAGTTATTAATTCCTGGAACAAAAATATACTATTACAAGTGTTAGCAATTACTTCTTCTGTAGACTATAATAAATTACTCGTGAAAAAACTAATTACATTTTTAACAGCAGTGGTTGAAGTAGCGTAGCGTGATGTAGCGGGGCCAGTCGTAGCGCAACGATGCTACGAACATCGGAGCTACGAAGTAATGTCTTTTGCAGACGTTCGTAGTAAAGGTCATGGGTCAAAGATACCATTCCGTTCGCTAAGTTATTGATATCACTGTTCTAATGATTTCAGCAATTTAGTAAGTCGAACTAATTCAAGGTTTTTGATTATAAAATGAGTGTTCATTTAGCCGAAAGCCGCCATTACCCTCAGAAGGGTTCTTGAACTGAGATGGGCTTCCATCACAATTATCTTCATCTGATTTTTTCTTGAGAGTTTACACAAACCAAAGTTCTTTTGAGGTGGGGTTGTTGGTTTTAAGCGTCTTTTTAAGTACTGGGTATTAGATTGGTTATTTTAAAGGTTATCACTGTTATTTGTCAAATCTCCTTTCAGGTTTATAAAAGTTCAAAAGGTCTGGAGGTCATCAATGTTTCAGGATTAAGTTTGTAAAGTCCGGCTGGGAGTGGGAATCTATTGTACATTTTCGAGGATCCGAGGTTGCGAAAACATTAACTTTAATATTACATTGTACTAGAAAATCTTGGTTGAACTTTTCTGGCTCTATTGCGCACCCATTACCTGCATAGTGTAGGAGTGTTGTGATTAGATCTGCAGATCGCGCGCAACATACTAGGAAGTGGCCGTTTTAGCACAAACTAAAACATATCTAAAATATTTATCACTTGCTTTTCGGCGAAGGTATTACGAGAAATTTGCACGTCTTAGAAGAAATTGTGGAGCACGTAAAATATGTACACGAAGAATGTGCCATTGTGCCGGCCGGTGCCAGAAGGGGATAAGAAAAATGAGGAATTCTAAATACCGAGCATATCGACCTTCCGTATGGTGTTTCGAGTCCTATTTACTTTTATTTCACGTTTGTAGTTTTAATCTCTATTCCATTGGTTGCTCTGCGCAGCCTAAGTAAAAAGTATCTTACTTTGTGTAACATTTTTGTGCGATGTATAAACCCAGACGCTTCATTTACAAAACGAGCACAAATTGTTGTTTGTGACAAGATATCAGTCACAATAGACCGAGTAAAAATGTTGACCAACTTAGTCAATCTTAAATAACAAAAGCTTTTGTTCATTAATCTGACGTGGCTGTTACAAATTTCCATCGGCCCGGCGCGCGGCGTACCCTCGCTGACTAAGCACATTGTGATATTATTCTCCGTAGAAATATTTTCCGCTAAATTAATACGTGTAGTCAGAAGATTTTATGGAGTAGTACTTAAGTCAATTTTATGATGAAAACAAATTGGAAATAAAACCAAGTATTTTATCTACTTCCACGGCCGCATACCTCTAGAGCTATAAAGTCAGAAAGGCGAAAATTTGCGGCTGAAATTGTTACTTACACTAAAATATAGCGCGAGCGGCGCATCCCCGCGGGTAACACCGCACACATATAAACTATTCATGACGTAAACAGCCGAATAAAAGTCATCCGCATTAACCTGATATCCAGATATTAAATTATCACCCGCATTGAAATCAGACGCCGTTTGAGTTTACTTTAGAACGAGTCGTTCGGAAAGTCAATATTGTAGGAGCAGCGAGAAACGCGCCAGTTGCTCCGGTTTATTTGCTCTGCATTGTGATCATGCAACTTTAACCTGAAGTGATTGTAAGTAGATACTCAGCGCGCCGCCTGACTCCACACGTACTACTTGCGCGGAGGAAATTGCGACCAGCGCCGGCAATGCTTACTCAGCAAAGCTCTAACATCACTTTAATTACCTACGGCTGGTCCGGCCGGCCTAAGTTTGCTAATACAAGTTCGAAGGGTGGGATATTTTTATTCAGCCTTTTTTTTATAAAACGTTTTTTTTTAATAATATTCATAAAATATAATTTCCCATAAAGATTATTGTCAGATAAAATAGACGTTATAGTAAAACTGGGTTGATAGTAAATCAACTGCATATTATTTGAAAATCTCCGTATGTTCTACGGAGCCTCTACGCGCTTGCTACGATCGCTACAATTGCTACGACCGACGGCTACGAGTAGGCGCTACGAACACGGGCCGACTTCCTTGCTACGACTTCGTAGCAGACATGAAATATTTTTTAAGTGTGATAAACAAAAGCTTGTAATTATTAAATTTTATGTAATAACTATGAAGTAATCTATGGCTGTATTTGCCTAATATAATACATACTAGGTATATAAAGTTTTCAAAGTATTAAATAAATAAAGTTGTAGGACTCAGTGCAACTTAACGGAGAAAGTGGGATAACTAAAATGACTTTAATATTTTAATACTATTGTTAAATATAATATGTGAGTGGTTTTTAAGATCATATGTAGTTATTTTTAACCGACTTCCAAAAGGAGGAGGTTCTCAATTCGGATGTTTGTATTTTTTTTTTTTTTTTTTTTATGTTTGTTCGGGCATAACTCCGTCGTTTAACAACCGATTTGAAAAATTCTTTTTTTGTTGGATAGGATATACTTCTGGAATGGTCCCATTAAAATTTTATCGAAATCGGTTTAGCACTTTTTGAAAAATCAACATAAATCAACAAAAACCTAAAAACTTTTCAACTTTGTCTACACCGATTACTCCGAGGTTTCTGGTCCGATTTCGATGATTCTTTTTTTGTTCGATACAGTATATCTGCCATTTGGTCCCACAAAATTTTCATTAAGTTTGGTGCAGTAGTTTTTATTTTTAGTTTTTATACATGGGCGTTGTTATTTTCCGGTGCTACGGATTACAAAATTTTAGTGCACATGTAAGAAAATTATGTATTTGACAATAATTTGGGTTGAATAGTGAAACTAAAAAGGATAAAATAAAAAACTTTTTCAAAAAAAAATGAAACCGACTTCAAAACAACCACAAAAAAAAGTTCAAAATAACCTACAAAAAAACTTTTCTTTCGAAAGTCGGTGACAAAAAGTCAATGAAATAAAAAAGAAAGTCACCGACTTTCGAAAGAAAAGTTTTTTTGTAGGTTATTTTGAACTTTTTTTGTGGTTGTTTTGAAGTCGGTTTCATTTTTTTTTGAAAAAGTTTTTTTTGTTAACACCGTACACTTTATTAAGTTTTTAAAAATGTGATTCAATATCTGGAATTTTATTACTTTTTTTATCACTGTTTTTGTAGATTAGATAGTCGATATATTAAAAATTCAAAAGCAATCTAATATAAAAAATTGTTTATTAAATGAATAAAAGAGGCACTCGTGCAAAACATTTAGCTTTGACGTTGTTGAAATATCATTTCGCTAGGGGATCATTTTGCGACGAGAAAAATACTCGTAGCACGGAAATAAAAAAAGAGGAAGTGGGGTTTTAATTTACATCGTTCTTCTCTTTAGCGTTATCCGGCTTAACGCTCAACTTTTTGGCTTTCTTTTTCACTTTGGTTTATTAACTCGAATGTATTTAAATTGACGGATACCATGTCTGACGAAGAGTAACGAGAGACGAACTCGAGTGAAGCTTTTGTCATTGTCCTTGTTCCAGATACACGTTCGATGTATGTTAAGCTCAGGATCTACATGTTTTACATTCAAATAATGTAATATAATGTACTAATACAACTATAAGTGTACTGCTATGAAAACTGGTGCGCTGCATGCGGTTAGATTGAGAACGGTGATTGGCAAAATGCTTAGAATCAAAGTTATCAAGTACAAGGTCGAAAATCCATTACCCATACAAGTTACTTGTATAGAAAATGCAGAGAGTATGCAACTTGAACAAACCTGCACATAAATTGCAAGTAGGTATTTTCAAGTCAAGCAACTTGTATACAAATGTGTCATCATACTTGTATGCAAGACTTACTTAATGGAAAAGCGCCTTAAGGCCTACGCAGACCGGGACGGCATGGCAAGGGATTTTGCCGTGAGTCAGCGCACACTGGCCGCTTAGATATCGCGGCATTCCAGCACTTTGCCACAGCGTGCCGCAGCACGACAAAGCACGCCTCAGCGACTCCTGCTACCTGATATACTTTTAGTATTCAGTTGCGTTTGATCGAGTGTTGGTGTGCCTCAGTTTTAAAATGGTAGATTGTTGTTGTCCGTGGCATGCCGTTGCCTACTGCAGTATGCCACGGCATCCCGCCACGGGAGCCTGTGGCGCGTCTTTTAATGCCGTGCGACAAAATCCCTTTCAATGCCACGGCATCATTTTAAAGCATAGCAATTTATGTCGTGTTTCTGTAACAGTACGGTTGAATGTCCATTAGTAAAAAATAAAATCCCTTGCCATACCGTCCCGGTCTGCGTAGGCCCTTATAGAAAAAACTAGCCAAGTCTTAGAATTCGGTGCACTAAAACTAGAATTAATTTTCAGGCAAAAGAAGACATAGTAACATGTATTCGTGAATTTCAACTGGATACTTATTTACTATTGCCGTAAACTAATGCAACCCTGAGACGGCAGACTAATGATGTAAGCTTAAGCTAGAAATAGGTTTCCTTGGGCTAGCACTGAGTTTGATTGTAGAACCCTTAAAAAAGAAACCTTTCTAACAACACTCATTATATTGAGTGGTAGAAAATGCCTATCGCATTAAGCCCGCCTCGGTATGTTTGTGTGTTTAGACTATATTAAATAATTATAATTTAATTTTTAATTTATTGGTATAGATTAAATGTGATTTGAAAATTTTAACATAACATTTTTTATAAACTAACATTAATAATTCTACTAGTAAATGACAAGCTGACAACATAATCAGTGCAAGAAAGCAATCGAGCATAATATTGATGACCTTTCAAAGGTGAGGTAAAAAGGTGAGGTGCGCCATATTTGTAACCGCCGTACATTTATGAAATATGCATGAATGTGGGAGAAGCGAAAATTTGATTCTCATGGGAAAATCGTTTGGTTTCGTGCATTTACCTACAAACTGATATCAATTATGTATGTTGGGTTAGCTCAGTAAACAATAAATCGTTTAAAAACGAAACAGATTCATTCCATGTTGAGGTATGCTCTGTTTTTAAACAGTTACAAAAATCTGAAAATTAGCTAATATTTCCCAATGAAATAGGTATACATACAGGAAATAATACTTTTCAAACATGCGGATCCTAATACTCGTAGTTACAAAGTTACCGCTGAAAATATGTATAAATACCTAATTATATTGTGTTGAATTAAAATAAAAACCCTTGACAAATAGATTACTTGAACTAAATATATCACTCCTTGTTATTGGCGAAATAAAAATCTGTCGAAACAAAAAAAACCGATTAAATTAAAATTTGACGAAACGAATATCTATATCCAAAAATAACCCGCCATAGTACTCGGCAATGTTTATTTAAGGGAATCAGAACCATCATTATTTACCTTTTCAGAGTAGTTATTTTTACACTTCTTTCATAGTGTTGTATGAATTTCTCACGATTCCATGAGTTTAACGATCATCGTGACGCCACATCGACATGCATCAAACGTACTCGTATGTCGTTCAATGTCGCTATTACGGCTGTGGCATTAAACTTTAATAGTAGCAAAGTTATTCGTAGAATCAGACATATGGAAGGGGCTATAAGGTCTATAATTACAATATAAATCAAGTTTCTGCAAAATAACTGGGTAAGCTTACTGTAACAACTGACAAGATTCCTGAACGAACATTTTTATTTCATTCCATATTAGGTTTTTTATTCTATTGCTAGTTTGTAAATAGTGTAATGTGTAATTTGTTAAACAAATTAAAAACAAAACACTACTTATTCATGTTTTCCCAAATAAGTTAATTTTATTGCAGAATATGAACACAACGGCAATTTATACGAGTATAACGTGAAAGAGATCAAATAACATTTATGTAATAAGCGCATGTTTCTGTACTGAGTTGTACTCGAACTGTATTACCCCGCTCTCTCGTAATGGAATGCTGAGGAAACATAAAATGTTTAATGTCTAGCAAAACTCTTTTACTAAAGTAAGTTGTTACGATCAAATATCTGCAATAAAATCATGTCGGCACTTTTATGCTCTTCCTTACATTATGTTTATTTACATTTAGGGTCTGGATCACTGAAGCTCATTAGTATCTCGTTAAATACCCGTTACGTTTACGATTTACATAAAAGTGAAATCTATTAACACACAGAAATCTATTAACGATTACTCACGAATAGAAAAACAGTTTGTTACTCGCGTGTAGAAGAATATCGGCAATGGTGTTGACGCTCGCGCAGATGTATGCATAAATCTTACAAAGTATATATTTTTGTTTGGAGATTTACGCGGATGATCTGATTTTAATTGATACGACTACTTCGATAAACTTAGTAAAGTTTATTTGTTTACGACTTTTATGATTATTATCAATCCCGACAGCTTAGCTTTTATGATTCGATTGATGAGTGAACCGTCAAGCTTCATAATATATGTAAATGTATATCCTAAATTGATAACGAATGTATTTTGCATGAATGAAATAAGGAAATCCCGTTAAACGTACGGAGTTGTGAGTATTAGCAAAATTAGATTGTTGATATCAGACGCGTATCATAATGAAACATGTCATGAAATTCGTCAGAGGGGAAAGGCACTCGCTGACGGTTAGCGATAGCATGGGCTGCTTGACATTCTATCATGTAAATTTTTAAATCACACTTTAGATCAAAGTGTTATTATGAATAAAGTGTTTAGTGAGAAACGTAATAGGTTTTTCGGAGATATAAAAATCTATTAATGCATGCATTGAATTGATAATAAAATTAAAAACAAGCTTTAACATACAACAAAACTACCTGTAAAGTAAGTTAAGATTATGACGAAAAATGCGTTTGGTGGTGTTGTGTAAAACGGATTATAATATAATCCATTTTTTTTCATTTTTTCCATTATAATATATCCATCCATCCAGATTGTTAGCATATTATGCAAACAATCTAGTTTTATTTTAGTGGTATTCGGTATGGACTTGAGCGAGCTTTCCTGAGTCACTCGGTCCAAAGTGGTTCCCAGTTTTTGCCAGCTAGCAATGCGAGCAAAATGAAGATAAATCAAAAAGAGACCCGTTCATAAATATACGAGTGTACACAGTTTTTGGGGCAAATTACATCTCAGTGAATTTATAATCCCAACAACATTAAAAATATGCTATATCAAAATATTTCTCATGTTCAATTTTAAATATTCCTATTGTTATTTGTTTGGAAATCGAAACAAAGTTAGGTAAAGTAAAACAAAAAGGGCACCAGTGGGATAATAATACAGAAATACCGGTATAATCCGCTATATTTGTGTTGGTCCTGAAACCTGCGCCCAACATGTGTCGAGGTCGTATATCGCCCTACCTTCGTCAGGAACTTATAAATGTAACCTATTGTACGGCGAGCAGACTAGATTACGGTTCCGTTCGTTTTTCCGCAGTCGGTCGTGGCCTAGCTATGCAAATTTCTTGAAAAACGTTCCGCTTACACAAAGAACTGCTGCCTACATACATACAACTATTGTCACTTAATAGCTACACTTTTTATGCTTTAGTGGATTGCTCTATAGATCTCTTATTGACTAACATTTTATTTTATGTTTTTGTTGTTATTCGAAGCGACGCAGACGGAGTTGATTACGACATTCGATTTTTCACGTCTCTTTGGAATGAAAAATATCTTCATTCCTAATTCCTAGCTAGCTTCAGCAGTTTTCCAACTGTCTACCTTAAAACAATGCACATAGAGAGCTGATTTGCGGTGAGATACTCTTATAGTCCGATTCCGGCCAGAACCAATTCTATTAGATTACAAGTATTGATGAGTGGACTGTGGGCCCAGCGGGTGACTTTCATCATACCTAGAGCTGAGTCTACAGGGTTTTGTGTAAAAGTGATTTGTGCCTAGATTCATTCTCCGTATTTTGGTTGGATGATTTTAGCAATAGCGAGATGCAAACTTTTACTTCCAGCGGCTCATTTCATATTCCATAAAGCCAGAGCACAATGCCTTCGCACTACGAAATGCGGCATAAAACCGAGACAAACAGTCTCGTCGAATAATGCCATCGCATCGCTCGTTCTCACATTATGATATAAAATAAGAAAGATTTGCGTTCAGGGGAGAACAATTGATACAGAAAGTGGCCAATCTAATTTTATTATACCCACAGTGTTATTCGACAAAGCGATGTCATTTTTCATTGTTATTCAGTGAGTCACTCCATTATCTCTTTGTGTGTTCTGTGACCTGTCATTATAGCGAGGGAATGAATGTAAGCTATTTGTTATCATGATGTTATCGTGTGGTTTAATGAATTACCTGTCGATGTGCGTAGACGACAGAGCCGAGCAGTTTCCAGGTGCCGCCGCGTCGGTCCATGCGCACCATGCGCAGGATTTGGAAGAACCGCAGTCCGCGTAGGGCAGACGCAGCGAACACCTGCCCCGACGACCCCATGCCCAGCACCACCACAGATGCCAGTATTGTGGTCACATCTGTGTTCAATACGTGCTGATTGATTAAGTAATTGTTTAAATTTCATTTTCTTAATTTTGTTGGAATTAGTCCTACACGTCATGCAACGAGAAATGCAAGCCATTTTTCAAAAATATTCATTGAAATATGTTTCCAGGCTAAAATCACATATCGGGTCCCTGAAGACAGGCATCGAGGTCGTGATAAGTTTAGGAAAGGCTGCTTTTCCACCAGAGATGCGCTATGTAGCTGTGCTACGAAGATGTGAAAGCTGAGCTACGAAACTGTGTGACCTTTTCCACCGATGCTACGCTATGTAGCTGTGCGAGTAAGATGTGCTATGGAGATGGGTAGCTGCGCTACGAAGATGCGCCGCCACAAGGTAGCTGTGCTATGAAGATGCGCCGCCACAAGGTAGCGTGAGAAAAACAAAAAAAAAATTCTCTTGCACCTGTTTTTTTATCTCGCTATCGTTAAGCAAATGTTTTTCGACCTTCAAGCGATTTTCGACCTTATTGACATTTATGCTAACACCGAATTTTAATGTAGGAGTAAAGTTAGCTAACGAGAATGTGAGAAAAAACAAACTAAATAAATGTCTATAATGAAAGACGATGGGGGTAATAACGTTAAATTTGTATCGTTACCATAACGATAATAATTCGTAACGTTATACAAAAAATAACGGTAATCCGGTCCCTGTCGCAGGGATATGATAAAACCAGAGATCATTTCCCTAAACAAATCTAGTGATTTGACAAATCCCTAAATTGGTTCAGTGAAATGACAAAAATTACTTATCTGTGGTATTTTACAACTAAACTAAATTTAGTAAATGTTAGAAAACGTCGACGGACCGTAGCACGCATCCATAGCACGCAGCCATGGCATACAGCCACAGCACGCAGCCATAGCACGCATCCTTACATATAAAAAACACATCTTAGTTGAATCCGTTTCCACCAGTGCTGTGCTATGTAAACCAATGAATGTGATTGGTGGATGTCAAACGCATCCGCAGCAACGTAGCATAGCGCATCTCTGGTGGAAAAGCAGCCTAAAGCTGGTCTTGGTGACGATTTAGATCAAGATATCCGGATTAGCTAGAGATAGAGATGGACGATGCTTTGCCCAGCAGCGAGAAAAGAATAACACGTGTGTCGAAGAACGTTATTTGGTATAGCCGTAAGGTAAGGATACTATAACAAAAGTTCACAGCTTTTGTTACATTTAATTTAACACCGTACGACTTCAAAACCATTCAAAATTCAATGCTGCCTCGAATGCAATAATAAACTTTGGATATTTGTACGTATTTATGTATTTTTCTGTATACTTTTGGAGGCAAATCTCAATAATTTACCAAAACTACAACATGCCTTAAAAATTTTATAGTTCCCCATTAATTCGTTAAAAGAAAAAATCTAATAAAGAAATGCATTGCTGCTTGACAGAGAGTGCTTTAATATTTATATAGAGAGCCGAGAGGTATCCCACTTCGTGTCTACCTTCTTACATGTACGAAAAAGGGGTAATTACTTAGTAAGCAACAAATTGAGTATTCTTAGAACAACAAAGCACTTGGACCCTTTTTTCCTTTGTTCAAATAATAAATTGGCAGAATCCAGAAAAGATCTTTCGTATCAAAATTCGTTGGTTACGTGTACCGAACCCTATCAAGAGTAAAGTGGCTTCGCCTTTTATAATATTAAGATTGACTATTAAGCTTCCATAAATTTATCAAAGGCCAATTCTTCGTTAATTGGCTCTGCAACAGAAATCATGTTTTTAATTTTATATTTGAAATGATTTGAAGCGTGCGGCATTGGTTCACCACGCGAATGTTGCTGCAACATTAATACATAATTGGGGGACGAAGGCAGTGTTCGTTTTATTATCGTGGGCAGCAATATCGTGCGGCTATGTGTGGCAAGGGCCGGTCTCGCGCGGCCCGCTCCCCAGAGAGCGCAAAGCGGTCGCACGAAACTGGTGTCAAGGGAGCGCAAGCCGAAAATGCGAAGGTCATAGCGGATTGCTCGCACCTGGAATAGGGTCACTTCGTCACGGTTTATAGACAAAACGTGACTTTCACTTGGAAATGTTGAAGATGAAAGTAGGTACGAGAACATAGAACGCAGAACTAGGGTATTTTTTTGAACTCCTTTCTTTTATGATATTTGTTTGGCATTCTCTAGACATTTTCTTTGACGATTCTTAGAGGTCGTCGGAAACTGTATTACTTCTGTTTTGTTGTTTGTGCGCCATGTTTGTTTATTTCATACTGGTACCTTAACTTTTCTCTGGGGTATTGTTTGTATTTTTATACACGCCACTGGAGTACTTTTAAGTAGTGTAAACAAAATGAGAAATAGTGTTCGCACAATCTGAACATCAAAATGTGCCACATAAACATAATTTCAAATATTTGAAGCAATACACGACAGGCAAGCTCTGTTTTGGATATATTATTATCATGGTATTGATTTCATTTCAACCACTGACTATATATCAGTGATTGAGAACTCCCGGAGGACACCTAGTTACTATAAATGCCTCCACATTACCGTCTGAAATGATATTTGTGAAGCTTTTATGTTTTGGTTTGCTAGGTATATTCCGTTTTGACTAATTTTACCTACTTACTTATAATTTTATTTCGAGGATAGTAATGCTTTTTCTTATTTATTAAAATATGTAAAGCAAAATGTGCTGTTTATTTCATTTATGTTTATTGGCTAAGAAATTAATGATATATTAGACTGTGACTTACCTATTATACAAAACGGTCGCCTCAAAAACTTGAGGCGCCCTATTGAGCCTTGATACCGGGACCTGCATCCTGACGACCATAACCTACGGAAACGGATAAATTATAATTATTATCAGAAACACTATTCATCATCATCTTCCTCCTGCTGTTGTTGCAATTAATTTGAGGTAGGTATGTATTTCCAACTGAGTTTGTTCTATGTAGGTATTATTATTTATTTGTATGTTTTTGAGTTGTAGTGTGTAATTATTTTTAATTGTACTAATTTAAGTGTCAGTAAGTTATTTTTAATAGCAATTTTTTTTCTTTTGATTTTTTTCCTCTTTTTCTCATTGTTTCTTTTTTGGAGTGTACGCAAAAATAATAATATAGAGCATGTGGTGCTCTTCTTTAAGTGATGGGGCACTTATATTTAAGGTTCTACTGTATGCAAAAATGTAATAGTTAACCCGTATTTCTTCAACTCATTCACGCAGACGACCGACGTCGCGAGCTGCAGCTAGTTTCGTATTAAATGAAATATCTTCAAAAATAAACTGACTTCTCATAATTATGTCTCATAATTATTAGTGTACTCATTGTTGACGCCTTTAAAAAAAATTTGATCAGAACACTCGGAGACTGCCGCGGTGAAGCTATTGCATAACATTTTTATATTTTAAAAGAAAATTATCGCCTGCCGCGTATATTTAACGAGAATATAATTTATTTATAAATGTTTGTGGTGCACTACTGTAATAAAGAACTTCTTTGTTGTAGGAGAATTTTATAAGTAGGTTTCATTGTGAAAACTCCTTTTGTAGCTGGCCGTTTAGAATCTGTAAGAAAAAGTAAATTGTCTTGACGGATATTTTTATGATTGCCGAAGTCTCCCGAACTGAAACGACGTTAGACGATGCGTGGTGTCAGGTTTTTTCGTTAGGTATTTTTGTTAGGTATTTTCGTTAGGTTTATGGGAAAATTCTTGATTCGGTCGCCACGCTGCGCCGCGCTCAGAGCCCGCGATAAAAGCTATGCAATAGCTTAATAAAATTCCGGTAAATAAGTCTATTATACAAATGTTACAGTAAAAATTGAAGAAACAGTCAGTAAAATTTAATGATTTATAGTAAGCATAATGTCAGTACTATTGAAAAAAAAAAATGGATTCGTTTAATAAAGCAGGAGAAGCCTACGTAAAGAAAAGTAACTCTAAGATGGGCATGTAATTGTACTATCTTTGAATTACTTTTCTTTTCGTAGCAAATAACTAAATACAAAGAAAAACAGAGTTATAGAGCTCATTGACGTGTCACTGTCATTCTGCAGCTCACCCGTGTACACTTGTGCTTGATAGATAGATAAAATAAATAAAACAAAAGAAACTAATGGACTGGGCCCACTGTAGGCAGAGTAATCCGTCTACATTGAGTGACGAATTACCTACTTCACGCGCAAAGCTCTCAGACTTATCTATGAGAGTGTTGTTTGCTGTGTGTATCGCTCAAACAACACACAGCCGCTGTAAAACGATAGCGGAATTGAAACTTGAGATTGGCAGCTCTTTGTGCCCCGTTTGTAGTATTGAACAGAACTTGCGTACAGCGGCAGCGCGATTCAAACTTTTGATTTTGTTGCCAACTTTCGCAATCCACTATATTAATCGCGTTTAGTCAAAATCTTATAAATATTTAATTAAAAGTTCACTTACCTTAAAAAGAATTCGATGGCGAACCAAATTACAACTACTGTCTCCATATAGAAAAGGACAATTCCTGCTTTTGCTTCGTACTCTTCAATTGTTGAGAAAACTGACAGCGATAAACACATGAACACCATCAGAAACCTGGACAGAGAAAATATGAGCTTTATACGAGAACTGTGAACTTAACTCACATGTAGGTGTATGGAGCGCCGGATTGCTGGCAAAGCTATCAGATTCTGATGTTGTAATCGAATTTCGACACTGAATATGTTAGTTGATTGTCGAATTGAATTACGAATGTTCCTATTTAACTCGGACGATTTAATTCGCAGCTGTGATGTGTAACTGCATGAATGTGATTACATGGAAAGATGCCGAATCTATTAATAAGGTAGTGTTTCTTGTTCTCAAAACAATAGTTCAGGAAGTCTACGCCAATATAATAGCTAGCATGTACTTGTTAAACGTGAGTTATTTTAAGGAATAATTTACGGTCTAAATTGATTTTAGTACCATCTCTTACCATGATATTTTCGTAAGTCGTTAATAAGTAGATAGTTGGCATCATAGACCTTTGGTTTTTAACCGACTTCAAAAAGAAGGAGGTTATCAATTCGACGGAATGTTTTTTTTTTTGTGTGTTTGTTACGCGATTACTCCGCCAATTGTGGACCGATTTTCAAAATTATTTTTTTGTTCGAATTGAAATACTTCAGGAGTGGTCCCATTGTCACCATGTCAGGATCTGATGATTGGATCCTGGAGAAATCGAGGGCAACCCTCAAATTTTATAGGCCTACACATCGTTTTTCGCAAATTTTATGAAGTAATTTAAGTATTTGCGTACGGTAAATCATCATCTCATGTATCTGAGCTGATGATGGAAGGTACAACTCCTCTAGTAAGGACTTGGCATCGACTGATTTAGTAAATTATGTTTGTGTTCGCGTATCTCCGGAACTACAAGCCCGATTTAAGTAATTCTTATAAAATATTCTTATAATTCTCGGGAATAATACAAGTTTCATCAAAATCGGTTCAGTAGTTTTTGAGATAGGGAATTATGAATGTAAGAGATTTTAACGATGTTATTATACCGGTGTTACGGATTACAAAATTCTAGTGCTCATGTAAGAAAATGATGTACTCGTATTTGACAAGAATTCTGGTTGAATATTTAAACTAAAAAGAGTAATTTAAAAACTTTTTCAAAAAAAAATGTAACCGCCTTCAAAAACAACCACAAAAAAGGGTAAAATAACCTTCAAAACTTTTCTTTCGGAAGTCGGTGGCAAAAAGACAATGTAATTACTAATATTATATAATATTAATATGGCAAAGGAGATGTTTTTTTTTCCTTACAATAATGGCCCAACCGTGTACCTCAAGGACAAAAGTACGAATAAAAGTAAAAAAAAGTTATAGTAATTACTTTTATAATATAGATATAATAAATTATATCGGCCAGAGACTTCCGAAAGAAAAGTTTAGCCAGATTAAAAAACTGCACACTTAAATATGACCGCATTGTCTTCACCCAATAAACTTCAAAAAATTCTGTATATTAAACTGTACAGCCACTAAGTGTGTTAAGTGAGTAGATTATATAATTATATCGATAGCTGCCCTAGGGGCAAAACCTTCATTACTGTAAAAATACTGCTAGGGGGAAAATGTGAGGTCGTAACAATAAACCTTGAACTAATGAACAATAATTTGAAAATAAGGACAACTTTCACAAATAGCTTCCACTTCTAATATAAATATAAAGCTGATGATTCATGGCAACATTGCTGGCATAAAATATTTGTTTAAAGTAAGGTTATTGTGTTTTACTTGTTCTAGGAAAACCGCGTTTGTATAGTCACGGGGTGACAGATAACACAAATGTAAATCAGATTGCCTATGTTCAGCAGTGGACATCTTCCGGCTGATGATGATGATGATGATGAAATCAGATTGATTCTGTAATCACTCAGGAAAACAATGCCTCGTGAAGATTTAGTGTTCATTTTATGTATTTGCTCATATATTTCTTTTCTCTACTACCGAGACAAAAAGAGATGTTAATAAGTATAAAGTCCAGGCCGGATCCAGTTTCTCTTAAAACCCAACTGCATGTTCTTGGTTATCAATATTTATTTAACTGTAGGTTATGCTTAAATATGTTATCAGTGATAACTTATCAATTTGCCATTTAGACAAAACACCTAAATTCGGATTCTACTCGTTCGAGTCAAAGTTCACTAAATATTGGTTTGTTATAAAATTAATAAACAACATCTTGTTAAGTTTATTTTTTTTACTGTAAATATTTATTATTAGATGGCGTAAAGTGAACACATGCCGAGTTGATAAAACTAACATTCATGCGTGTAAATAGACTCATCGAATTGAAGACAGGCATGGGCGGGTGATAAATAGTACATATGGGACACTCAGCTGTCGGGTGTCCGGTGCCGCGGTGTAAACAAGGCGATACACTGTCATTTGTTTGTTCTCCTGTGATTGATGCTAGTAAAATATTGATATTAGCTGCTGAATTTCCGTTTTTTTTTTCAAATTAGGCTAGGTATATCGTTCGCAGGTAGCCAAGCGATCCTGATTAAATGATTTATTTTCAACAAGCAACGTTTTTTATTTTTCAATCTATAGTGAATACAATATTCTGAAAATGGTATTAAAATCATCTCAAAATTTCTCACGCTTAAACTGTACATTTATAGGTAAAACATTTTAGATTTCTGTCGTTTATGGAATGTCGCTCGACAATGGGTAGGACTTACACGATCATATGATAAAGAACAGCCTTCACACCTCGAGGCCGTTCGAGGAAATTGTAGAACTTGGACTGTAGGCGGCGGTAACGCGCGTCGCGTCGCGTGGCGCGGTAGCTGAGCGGTTTGCCAAGAAGCGACATCCGCGGCGTCGCCAGCCGGTCGCCGCCACTCTTACACTCACTGCAACCAACGACACCGCAACTACGCTCAACCGAGCCACATCAGCCCTGAAACTGCGTTAAACGGGATCCCGCGAGTGCCCCGCGCGGCCACTCGTCGCTCTAACCTAACTATGGTTCTGAATATGTGAGGATACATGGCTATTTTGCTTGTTTGTGTACATTACTTACCACAAACAAAAATGATCATAGCACAGCGTGGGGCACCGCGACAACCACTTTTGTATAGCGGGCGCGGGCTTTCGCGTTAACGCAGTTTCAGCCTTTCACACTTCATCTAAAATGTAAATAGCATTAAAAAAGTTTTCCGGTTTTGCATAAGGAACTGAATTTAAATCAAGCCACATCACACCTGACTAAAATGGAATGAATCAATCGCAATTAAATATTAGGATACTAACAGACCGACTCTACTGGCCTTAGACGGAATGCTGCTATGGCAAGGTCTTTTAGTTTCTGTAGTCTATAGCATTGCAACTGCAAACGTGCAGTTCAAAATTTCTGCAGTAAGGTCGGTCTATTAATACCCTTATTCCCTTTTACTACTCAATGAGTTTCTCAACTCCGTATTAATAGAGTTGTAGGCTAAAATCACTGCAGTTTAAATAATTTGATCGTCGGTACTTAATTTATTATGACTGTGTTCCCCCAGGATTATAATCTACCGCGTGATTTACCAGTGGTAGATGCTGGATTTACCGAAACACATTTATTTAGGTTAGTATTGACATTATATTTGTAATACAATCCTACATTTTGCTATTTCTCAACTTTCTTTCTGGAAAATGTGGGATTATACTTATAAAACATGCATACTTAAATAAAACCATTTCATCACACTTTGTGGGAATCATAGGCAGTGAATATGTAAAACTTAATACCATGCATTGGTGATCGCAATAATAGGATAAAGGAACCTATGTTAGTTTATTACGAAAGGGTGCGTGGGATAGCGGTTTTATCAAAATGGGCAACCTTAGAATTGGATAAGACGCCGAAAGCTGTTAGGCGCGTGTAGAAGCTTTTGAGAGAAATGGAACAAGCAGAAGTACAGAAATACAAGTTGGTTTTTGCAATCGCAGAAGCCCGACCAAAAGAGAACTCGAACAATTTGTAAGTAATCAAGCGTGTAGCGTGGTGGAAAGCGTTTAGGCCGCATATACAACTTAATAAGGAGTCCTGCATAATCTCAGTAGTTTCCTGATAACGGGTAAAGTTCCAGAGGTGTTGCGGTATAGGTAGACATGATTTATGCAGTCTGTATACATACATTTCACGTGGTTACCACAGAGGGGTTCTACAAACTCATGTGAAAAGTATCACATAGTGTCGTGCGATGTACAAACTTATAGTAAAGGGAACAAAGAAACATTTATATCAAAACATCTGCTCGAAAAGTGACTCTTATTGCATGCACCGCTTCTTGGTTCTTCAATGCAGTTCATTTAACACCCGTGCTTTGTTTTTTACTAGATTTAGATTAAATGTACAAATCGGAGACTTTGAACTCGGTTTTTCCGTTGAGAAAAGTCCAAAAAAACGCTGATTTTGATCGTTTTTCATTAGTTTATCAGGCTGTTTGGCCGCATAGCTAGTGTATCTTGCACATGCAACACGGTGCAAGAAGAAAAATTTCCACAAACTATGTATTTCTAAGAAACATAATTTATAAGAAATTCCTATTTGTTCTCTTGGTACCTTTAAGTCTCATTTTCATCAAAGGCTGCAGTCCCCTCTCTTATACAATGGTACCTATAATTTGAACACTTGGATTTTTTAATGTATAAACATGAAAAAATCCAAGTAAAAAAAACTTAACCTACATAAGTAGGTTAGGTTTCATTTAATTTTTATCCAAGTTCGGACTAAATTACGATTCGTTCACAATGCTATAACACGTTACTTTTATTGATATAATTGAAAATAATCGGAGCAGTTTCCACAAACCTATTCTCTGCAAAAATACGGACACAAAATTTGCCTTTGCAGCCAAAACAGATTTTTGCAGAATAAAATTCAATAATATCGCGTGCCGTGGAAACTCCAAGTGCTTTGTTCAAAACAATTCTGCTGCCGCGGCGTCCAATGTACGACACAAATACAAAACTAAGCAAACCGTTCCTACAGTAATTTTATAGCTCTAAACATAATTACCACAACACTGACCCAACTTTTCTAACATATACTTACTAGAAGTACAATAATATTTACTACCCTATTATGCACCGTTATTAAGAAGGTGAACTGACTGAAAGCGGTTGTTAATAAAAGATTTAAGATTTAACTTTTCCGTCATTAACGAAATTCAATTATGTGGTGCAGTAAAAATGAATGGTGATTCGTTAATGCAGTGAGCCATACGACCGCAAGTTGTTGTATGCTTAGTAAACGCTCGTACAGGCCAGTTTATCAACACGGCGGAAAAGCGATGAAATCGCGACGATAAACTTGCCTTCTCGTTGCCACCACCCGTGCGCCGCGGGAGACGGCTCAGATTGTCCTATCCACAAACATCGTATAACTTCTAGCGACCAACCGCTTCGCGTCAGTTTTCATTTTATGTAATTGGATAGTTACTACCCTTTACGAAGCGTAACGAAACAGACGTGTATAAATACACAGCTGTAGCTACAAAAATATGTTCTCGTCTGAATATTGTAGGATACTTTTTCAGCAAAAATGCTGAAATGTTCTATATTGGTTCCATAAAAGTTTTTGCATAATTCAATTTTATCCACTTACGCTACACTTCATAGAGGATCATACAGACAGAACTATGCTCTGCAGATATTACTAACAAAAACTGGCACTAATATACAGCTTTACGATCACAATCAGGCCTATGAAGCAAGAACAAAGGAATCGTATACTCAACCCACATATAAATGAACTATTAAAGTGGGCGTTAGATACCGCACCCAATTAAAATTAAAATCTATTCTAACTAAGTTACTACAAATACGTAAATCATGACAATGAGACCTCTTGCGACAATCATTACCAACGTGTTATGTGACCTTTGTAACAGCTTTTCGTTCGATTTCTGATTTAACGGAATGAATGCTCCTAAGGAAAATATTAATGGATGTAGATTTTCTGTGTACATCCCAACGAATGTTTAAATTAACTATCTTTTCACCTACAAAGACAAAGAGTATATTTTGTATTTCATCACCATGGGAAAGGTATAGTGTAAATATTTGGTAGTGAAGGCACATATAACGTGACCTCAATGTCAAATGAAGCATACAAAATTAGAAACAATTTTGGGTTAAGTAAAAGCTGTTTTCGTGACATTTTATGGTAGGAATTTATTCAGTGGGTGCTTACAAAGATTTAGGTTCCTGCCACTGTGAACCGTTCCGCATTGGTAGATAAATGGGCACCTTGATGATTTAATTACATCGATGCTATATTAATCGGATATCTATTGAAACTTTATCGTGACAGCTTCTCTTCTGTAGTGACATCCTAATACTTAAGCAAGACGCATTAAGACGAGAGGACGGTAACCCTACCTAAGCCGACATCAAAGTCCGTGTTAAAGTTTTGCCCTTAATTCAACTCGCGATGAATATAATATCGTGTATACCTAGCGAGTTAATTACGTTGGCGTGAAAATTAGCCATGCTGCTAAATGAGTTTCAGTGATGGCGTGCATATGTTATAGTTTATTGCAGATGTCGATAGAACGTGCGTGAGTGTTATTTATTGACATTTTTGTTATTATTTATGAGCAGGCATTAAGATTGGCGCAATCGTTTACATTACCAAAATTTCAAAGATTACCTCGACGGTCTTAATAGTAGAGTAAATATAGAATTCAGGATAGACACAATAAATGTTGTATGTCGAGAGAAGAGAAATAACATAATTTCGGTTAATTGATGTGAAACATGCATTCTCTAGAGCTTGTTCGCCACAAAATGTAGAGTGTAATTTGCTTCCAATTAAGTAATTATTAAGTCGCAGTTGTACCGTTTTCATATTTTAAAAACTTATTTAATTTTTAATGAGGGAGATTCGTGTGACAGAGAGGAAGACAGCATTTTTAGAACCAAGAGTTTAGCTCATCTCTGCTAAAACTGGTAAAACCAGCATACGTGGCTGTCATGCTGTTCCTGCTACACCTCGATTATAATTTCTTCACATCTCGAAGTGTTAATGTATTTTATTCGCAAAAATTATCCGCTTCAACGGAGCGCGTGTGTTTATATCCACTCGACGCGCTTACGTTTATTTGGGAAAATGCTTTATTATACACCAAATTGATTCTGTCCATAACAACGTCTTCAATAAAATAAATCATTAGTCGAAACGAAACTACATATAGTGACAGGTGAAATAATAGATTATTTCCCGATATACTTGAGGGAACAGAGTTAAAGCGTAGGTAGTGATAAAACAGACACGACTCAATGGTTGTAATGACCTCGTGGCCACTGGCCGTGCGCCGTGCGATCCCCGGGGATCACGTTTTGATCCAATCTTATTTTTACTATCCATAAATTATATCGAATAGCATCTTGTGCTTACCCGCAGTAATTGTTTGCAGATGGTCAAGCTCTTATGGCGAGATCTAGGTCACTTGCAACAACTACTAAGTAGGCAGTGCTGAAGAATACATCGTACATAACTCATTATTAAATCTTGTAGAACGAGCGGTACTTATAAAAATCAATTCCTTACAATCAGTCCATCTGTTCATACATAATAATTATTACGTAATTGATGAGTTCACCTAATTGAATTATAGTGTTTGATGTTTTTTACGTTTCGTAACGGTTATAGCAGATCAATCAGAAACATCTATTACGCGCAAAATAGTTAGATAGTTATAGCCAAGACGGCTCTCTTTTTACCTATATTTACATGATTCTGTGACTAGAAATATGAATATTAATTATTACACTTAGGGCTGGTTTTTCAATAGTCAGTTATCCGTTAACTGAGGAATAAAAATGGCGGTTTGACAGCTTATCTATGGAAAATATGTCATACCGTTATTTTATTCCTCAGGTAACGGTTAACTGACAATTGAAAAACCAGCCCTTAAACAGATTATTCCATAATATACACTCAAACAGTTCAGTATATTTCAACTGGCCAAGGATCGATTGATTGAGAAACGGCCAAGTTTTCAGTGAAAGAGTAATTTTCCAATGAATGGGCAACTTCTGGAGTGCTGACGAGTGACGGGTCGCCATTCAACGATTCCTACAATCTCAGAGCACCCCTTTTATAAGTGAAATATTTGTCAGAAACAAACTTCGCTAACCTCTCATTTAATTGGCCATTGAGCTTATTATTTCCATGAAGTTGATTATTGGGCACGGAAAATCAATTTGGTTTCATACTTCACTACTTACGTGAAGAAATTAAATTATCGGAAAAAATGTTGGAAGGAATGTCAACAAAATTATACCTGTGACAAATCGCTCGTCACCAAATTGAATTTGGAGACAGCGTTTGCTTGAGTTAATTATACACATTAAGATGGCGATGTTTATGAGAGACGTGATGACTATGTATATGTATGTACAATAAGCAAAACATAAAATTGTGGTGAAATAATGAGGCGAAACTTGATGGTTTTCTAATTGCTACGAACACTACGTCACGTGAAAATTATTTAATGCCAGTTTAGTTTATATGCATATTTATTTTATGGTCTATGTAAGTACTACTTCCACAAATAGCCCAAAGAGTCCTTCTTAGTTATTACTTAAGTCGCCCGTAACCAATATTTATGAGGTACATGTCATGTACAGCGCGCGGTGCCCACTTACGAATAAGCCTGCTCCCAGGGGGGCTTTAAGAAATTACCCACACGTACAACGTTAGTGGGATTGGCAGCTGCTATCACTGGCAATTAGCAACAAATTGTATCAAACAGAGATCACATATGTATGTATCAGGAATGTATTCACGGCAATTTCCTTTATTTAAATTATATTAAGACATTCTCAATGCTACGGGAGGGACTTATAAGATTGTGAGCGTACGCATCAATGAAATTCATTTTCAATCGACATCCTAAACCCGAAGGGATTCTTTATTTGAGGCGTGTTTTTTTACTGTACTGTTTAAATCCTGACTGTTTATGTAGGTTTCTTGGATATCAACCAATATAAAATAGGTATACATTTTGACCACCGAATCCGATAAAGCTTCATTTTTATAGAAACCGCTGAATTTCGCTTAATTAAAGCGCTGAAAATTACAATCGCATCCTATAAACGTCCGCTGCTAGATATGGGTCTCGGCCATAAAACGCTTCCACAACGATCTTGGGGGGATAATGCGGCAATCACAGCGCTGGCCAGGCAGATTGGTAATCGCAAAAAGATACAATCAGTGGGGCTTTCGTTCGTCCATCTGATAAAACTGCTAGTCTTTTTTTCAAGGCTGTAAGGTTTAGACTATTCGCAACTGGAAACCGGAGGACATTCATTTCGCCATTGTACCAGCACCAAATGATATACACCTACCCAAATTAAAAAAAGATTTCTCTTGTTATAACGCTTGTGACGGTAAAATATCATATTTTCAAAAAATGCATAATAGTATGAGATTTTTTTTAATTGCTACGTTTAAAATATTTTAGCGAGACTGGTTCCTGTAATTGAACAATTGGACTAAAGTGGTAGGTGTGATTGAATCAGAGTGAACCCGATAAGAACGCCATTATTTATTGCGTTTGTCATTTTCATTGTCATCGTAGCACTCGTTGTAGCTTCGTAGCCACACTTTTGAGTGCTACGAAATTATCTGTAGCATCCAAGAGATGTTTTATTAAGTTTAAATTATTTAAGCCCATCTCCCTAATAAAATTGTGTTACACACATAAAATTCTCAATTCATATTTTTATAGTTTTCTTTTTAATTTTCAATAATTTATCATATTAAGTTTGAAAAAACCGTGTGACAAACAGTATTCCCCAAATCTTATTGCCTTGCGATAATATGTAAGTGTGTTACACATTTACTCTACGTAGATATATGTTTGTTACCTTTCGCTTATGAAGTCCCCTAATGTCATTCACGGATCATATTTTGACTTTAATTAGTTTTACCGTGAAACTTGAGTCAAAGTGGAGGGCTCAAAAGGTCTGATTTGTTTGGATGTCAAGAGTGAGATCGCGTTCAACGACTCATATGAACCACATGTTATAGATTAACTCATTATTTTATTCTGGGACAGGCTGGACGTCGAAGGTAGAAATGGTGTTATGGTGTAGTTTTAGAGAGACCGATATCCAGCAGTGGAAAGCCAGAAGTTGATTCTTCCTTCTTGATAATTTGGTACTATATTAACGCCAAAACATACTTCCATAATTAAGCCCGATATTTGGCGAATGGTGGAACAAGCCTCATGATACATATTTATTATGATAGTAGCCTCCCCGCCGATAAATTATGTACCTATTATAGTGTTGTGTACGTATACTTGATGGCCACAAATTTATGTAGTATTTGCGTAAATAAATCATTTAATAAATGAATTCGTAGAAAATACCGCTGTGATATTACCAGTATTAGGATTGTGTTGGTGTGGTAGTTACTATTAGATGTAAGTATATTATACCTTTACAGTTTGATCGATATTGTAAAGAAAATATACAACTAGACATTTGTTTAGTTTCTAGTATCAAACGTTGTTTTTCTTTTAAGTTTATTGATGATTTATTATTTTATATTAGTTACCTATTTATAAACTAAGAAGTGGAAACACTGTGAGGAAAAGTATTGGGTTAAGTGATTTGATAGCTTCAGAATAGATAGTTTTTATGTACAACAGTGAAGTTTGGTTGAATTAGATTTTTAAATTGCATAAAATTAGTAATTTTCACACTTTGTGAAGGTTATTTGCATGGTTTAGTGTTTCTAATAAGTATTTTTTATAACGGACTTTACACTAACTACTACAGCAAATTATATTAGTTAGATGTTAAGTTAGAAGAATTATTTTCAAGTTAAAATGTTTCAGCTAAGGACAAAAATAACTCGGGTGTGATAAATAAAATGGTAGGAGGAATTATCTTGGCTACGCAAGGACTACTATTAGAAAAAAATAAAAATTAAGTTAATATATTACCTATGGCGTATAGCATCTTCATGTACCCGAACACGCCTTGTCGATTTCATTTTCACCTAAACATGTTATGCCAATAAATACGTTATTTTAAAAATGTTTATTTTATTAGTTGGTTTGCAGTCGATATAACGTTTAGTTTGTGTAACAGAAAGAAATACATGGCGTTGTAGTGTGTAGGTACTTATGTGGAGTCACGAATGTATTGTTTGTCCCTGTCGCTATCTCGGAAACTTGGCTATGCATGGGAGGTAACAACGTGGACGTAGCGAGGTGACAACTGATACAATACTTGAAACACTAAAATTAATAAAAAATATTTTTAGAAATTCAAACATTAAGAAGAAAGTTTTACTTTTAAAACATTGTGCATAGCGTGAGAATATATCTGAAGAAAGTTATGCAAAAGCTAGAAAATAATAAAAGATCAACTGGTCAAGCTAATAGGTATTGATTGATATTCAATAAAGTTAACTTGGAAAGCTTTTCAATTGTTATTGTGAATATCAATTTGGCATGTTCGCGGCGGCGCACTCGCTTGCCGCCGTCATATTTTAATCACGTAATGTAATGCGAAAAATCTGTTCGAATACTGCTACCTACGTTTAATGGTAAACTATCGATCCAATTATGGAAGGGTACTCCGAACGCCATTAAAATCGAAGTCATCGTCAGCAATTATGTACAAAGGCACAAAGCACAATGCGATATTGAACAGACATGCTATATTTTTTTATTTTTTAATAGACTCATTTAGTCTATTTCATCGACACAATCGTTGTCTAATTAATGTCGTGCAGAAATCGAAACACCAGACATTAGTTACGTACCTTAAAATTCACAGCCAATCTAAACAACTGAAAACTGACATCCATAAATATTTACATTCCGGTAGACGCGAGACGTGTAATAGCGTGCGTTATGTTGTCGGCGCTGCGGTCGCTGTAGACGGCGGTGTGCAGCGCGGCGCGCGCGGCTGACGCGGCGGCGGCGGCCGGCGAGCGCGGCCTGCGGGCGGAGCGGGGCTGCGGCGCCGGCATAGTACGCGCCTCTCATCACACAGCGGCCGCGGCCACCTGACGCGCGAGCGGGCGCCGACTGCCGCGCCGCGCGCCCGCGCCACCCGCCCAGCCGCCACCCGCGCCACCGCACTGCCCGCCCAACGCACCCGCCCGCCCGCACTCCTCTAATTCTAATTGTTGGCCACCTCTGACGATTCAGGTCATCGTACCTGCATGTGAATTCTTTCCTAAACGGAAAACCCAGTTCGGACCTGCATATTTTATATTGTGATTCAATTCAAGTCGAGATTACGTAGGCACCTTCAGTTTCATAAAAAGTTACTAGCGAATAAGTTAGGCGGGTAGATATTTTATTTAAAGGAGACGGCCGTCGTACCAAGAATTAAAAACCAATTGTAAGACGTTTTATGTCGATCTGAGGAGATGCCTAACGAAACAAAAAAAAAAGCGGTGAAAAGGAAGGTTAACAATTGTATGTGGTATAACGTACGCAGTTAGCGTCAAAAATGTGTTAATGGAGCTAGGGAAACCCCATGGGACAACCCCGTTCTGACGTGCGGGTTACGAGTTACAATATTTGACTGCATTGAAGTTTACAATGACAGGTTCGCCAACAAATGAAAATTTAACTAATCAATTCATAATTTTGAAATTATAAAAGTCGGTAGGTAGTAGTTCGTCAGACGTATTTAAAAACTGCCGTTAGCGATCGATCTACAACATCGTAGAGTCAAGTCGGGTACAGTTTGCTCAGCGTGTGTATCTAGCGGTTGTGGCGTTATTGTATTATACCGGGTTCAGCCGCACGTGGGAGCTTTCAAACCCTTTATGATTCAATGAGCGTTTTAAAATTAGGTATAATTGGAGTTGGTAGAATTATGGTCACACAAAGTCTATACATAAGGTAGAGTCTTTGAAAATGTAAGTAGGTACGTGTTAATTTTTTTTACCGTAGAAGTAGTTGTGAGCTCTTTTTTTATTGAGCAACTTTTGAAAATGTTCATGCATGTTATTGTTTGTCGTTAGACATTGATTGCGTTACAGGTTGCATGTTCCAACTGTCATTACCTCCGAGTAACTAAGTATATGGTCATAATGGTGCCATAATAATATGTATATTGATTTCTTTGTTACATGCTATGTCCCCCTTGTGTATAGTAAAAAAAACTGTTAATGTTTTATTACAATGTGTTATCTGTTGAGTTGGGACGTTAAAACTTCGACACTGCTACAACATATCTGATTCACTTAAGAATTATTATTTATAGGATGCTGTTGCTACATTTTCGCAGGATACGGCACTTAGCTACTTAGTAACATTATACCCTTTCATATTTCTCTTATGATTTTATTGGAAAATAAGAAAAATCATGATCATAATACAAACTTGGCTACTTAGACGTCACTTTATGTGGATATTCAAAATTATAATAGGTAATACAAAGGGTTAAGTTTACCTATTTGATTAGGTAGGTACTCACGTCCACTAATGTTGATTGTTAAGTTCAAGTGCCATAAGACTTTTTGGAAAATGCAACCAAAAACAAAGTTAAGTTGTTTTTTTTAATTTCTAGTTATTGGGTAAGCGTAGTTTTTTTACAATCAGTTTCTCTTAACAAGCTTTCCCCGAGTATGTAGCCTGGCTATTTGACCCGTGCCATAAATATTGCGCGTGAAAGGTTCATAAAACGCACGATGTACTAGATTGCCATCCCATCCACTATCTGCGAACACAACGACTACCCTTTCCTCCGAGTTTTACGACTTGTGCCGAATGATAAGTTGCGGACACCTAATATACCTACTTGACTAGCTTCTACGAACCTACTTAGAAAACTACCTACCTACCTGTCCATATACTCCTCCATGTTATTTTCACTTAAATAATTAACATACCTAACTAAGATTTCACGTAAGTGTGTTTTCTTCATCCAGGGAATGTTTATAAATAGAGAATGCTGTGCAAGAATGAATAACATTAGCTGGCTATTAGCTATTTTTAACAAAACCCAGTAAGCCACTCTTGTGGAACATCGGTTACGACGGGGTGCTGCGTGGCGACCTCCTATGACGGCGTCAGCATAATATGTTACGCTGACGACAAGCTCGTCCTGGTGGAGGGAGAGTCGCACCAGGCGGCGGCCGACCTGAAGACGCAGGTGGCCGCGACAGTCGCTGACAGGATCCGACAGTTGGGACTCGACGTGGCGCTGCACAAAACAGGGCCATGTGCATTTGACGAGTCCCACATAACGTTGGGAGGGGTTCGCATCAGCGTCGGGAGGACGATGAAGTATCTGGGACTCGTCCTCGACAGCCGGAGGAACTTCAGGGAGCACTTCCTGCGTTTGGCCCCAAAGCTGAACCGGGCAGCAGTCGCCCTTAGGCGACTCCTGGCCAATCTCAGCGGGCCAAATGCCTCCTGCCGCAGGCTGTACGCCGGTGTTTGCAGTCCACGACCCTCTACGGGGCCCCCGTTTGGGCCCAGGTCGCATGCCAGAGGATCACGGCTACCGTGATGATCCGAGGATACCGCACGATCGCCGCGGTCGCAAGACGATATCCGGCCACCGTAGGCGCGGGCCTGCGGGCAAGGAGTAACGGGCAACTCGCTGTCCGACCTTGGATCATGCCCGGGTCGACGGCGCATTGTCCACGCGCGCCTCAAAGAGTGTCAGTACAAGTACGGGAGGCCCCTTAGAGGGTCAAAGCCCGCTGGGGTCCGGGACTAACGAATACCGTGGCCCCGGGACGTAAAGTGCTATTGAAGGACACCATGGATTTTAGTCAGTACAAGTCTGACAGTCACTCCTGCCCTGCCCTGGGTGGGAGGACTTACTGGATGATTTTACCGCGCTAAAAAAGTGTGATAATTACAATAAATACGTGTTATAACGTTTTTTAACTCTTTTTACTGTTTTGTGGTTTTCCGATTTTCTCAGTAGGTACTGCAATGAACAGTGCCGTGTCTGGACGCGCCAAAGTTCACCTAAAATTTAAACTCCGATAATCGGAAACCCGAAAATTGTATTCCTAACATTTTTAATCCTAATGATCACAACTCCTAATTGCACTGTCACTAATGTTCGTAATTCCGAATCATTCGACTTCATAATGTCAGTAGCAATAAACATCTATTATACTATTATTTGTTTTCCTATATTTTCTCAACATAACCTTCTTTTACACTATTATTCAAAGTCATATCTTTTTTGTTTAGATTTATTTTTATTTTGTTGGCATATTAGCACGTATACTTGAGGAAGTGCTTGCTTCGCACTCACTAATTATATGAATTGGTTTTTTTTTATTAGTTAAAACGTCTTCTTTAATTTTATGTGTACCTGAAAAGATATCCATACGTTAGGTTAGGTTAGAACTGTGACCAGCTACTCGCGAGTCGAGCGAGCAAAGCGAGCGGTGCCGCGGCAGCGGCCGGCGAGCGCAACCTGGAAATTTGTCGCCAGTATTTTTTCATAGTGACCCCAACACGACACTCTGACCAAAAACGACTGGGGGCACCCCGACTCGGACAGGTTAGGTTAGAAGGGGATGGCGGGGTCTGAAAGACCCCGCCATCCCCTTCGTGGTTATTTTTTTTTAAACCACCCAGAAGTAGGAGCACCACGAAGCGGTGCTCCGTCGAATTTTCTCGACATTATTTTTACTTTATTTAGTTTGACTAAATTGTCGACATTTTACTGGATTTAGTTTGACTAAATCCAGTAAAATGACTAAATAAAAATATCACCGTAATAATGTTTAGGGATAAAAACGTTATGATAAAAAACAGTAGGAGTTTCAATATATTTACAATAACGATATTATTGATAACAATTTTCGGAAAAATGAGTGTTATGCCGGTAGCACTACAAAAAGTATGAATAAAAACTTTAGGATGAAAAACTTTAGGAAGAGTGATCATTCGGATTACAAATCGTTTAAGAAGAACAATTTCGGGTAAACAACTTTAGGTGAGCCAATATGGACCCGCCGTGTCTACTAGGCTAGCCTCGAAATGTGAGTGGAACCAGGTAGCATTAGGTTGGTACATGTCTGCATACTCCTTCACGGATTAAAGGCATAATGTAATTTAATGTTTGTAAGAAGTTATTGTTTACAGACGTTATGTAATAACAGCAATATAATTTATAATGGCGTAGTTACAATTTGGATTGAAGTGGTACTAATTTACGGCTTGTATTTGTAAACAATGAGGCGCACATGACTGATTTGCTTACATTAACACCTACGCGCGTGCCATGTATTAGTTAACTATTAGTTTAAGGTACATACCTAGTCTGTGTTGCACTCGACTATACTTGCCGATAATCAACTAACGATTAATTACGGTTTCTCCTGCGAAGCAATTATATTAATGAAGGAGGGGTTAACGTTACCTTTTTACACGCTATCATGCGATCAGTGTTCGAGGGTTAAATGTAGAAATATTAAATCGTAGTTAGGGAAGGTACCTTTCTAATAAACATGATACAAATGTTTCTATAATGATGCCTGACATTAAGTATGAACTTTTACTTAGTTGCTCGCACGGGTATAGTTAGCGTAAGTACCTAAGTACCGTCATGGGGAGTGGACCAGTGGACACGATTTGTTTTCCAGTGAGAAATACTGCAATTTGTAGAGCAGGTTTCCTATCCATCACTGTTATCGAGTAAGCATTTCCGTTCGTTGATATACGTACGTTATGGCGTACCGCGTAACACTTTTAAGTAGGTACGAACCAACATTCAACGTAAGTAGATGTAGATTTTAAGCTGGTGTTACACTCACACAACCGGGATCCTTATTAGGTTTACTACGAGTACATATTAGTCAGAAGTTCTAAAAAGTCTGACAACCAGTCATATCATGGGGTATCGTATTACCCAGTTACCAGGTTGTGGAGGTCTGACAGGCAGTCGCTCCATGTAAATTACTGATATTCAGCTGCATCTGGTTCGACTGGAAGCCGATCCCAATATAGTTGGGAAAAGGCTAGGCAGATGATGATGATTTAAATCTTAGATAGAATACACGATATACATGACAATTGTACAAGAGATGTGATGGTTCGGGGACGACTGGCATGCTGGATCGAGGAGAAGGTGAATAGTGTCGGGATGCTGCGTCAGGAGCTAGGATGCAGCGTAGACTGCTGAGTAGGCCAGAAGGAATACTTACAAAGAGAGGATGTAACAATACTGTTGGTGGCTTGCTGGTTTGTCAGCCGCACGCATTCAGCAGTGATACGAGTATTCTCTATAAACACAGCTTTGTGACAGCGCTTAACCGCTGTGCTCACGCAGTCACGCCACATTGGGACTAAAGTTTGCTATTCGCATTAGTGCGCTCCCTCACCACGAGCATTCCACCTGTAATGTAACGTTACAGATTCGAACATTCGAAGACAATAGAGCATCAAATTGCGCACTTTTATTACCGACTTCAAAAAAAAGGAGGTTATGAATTCGACGTATGTATGTATGTTTTTATGTTTGTGCACGCATATCTCCGAAACTACAAGTCCGATTTAAGTAATTATTTTTTTTGTACTAGGTATTGTTCAACTTAGGGTACACTGCAAGATTCATCAAAATCGGTTCAGTAGTTTTAGTGATATGGATTTTTAGGGTTCCGTAGTCAACAAGGAACCCTTATAGTTTCGCTATGTCCGTCCGTCCGTCCGTCTGTCCGCAGTTTAGCTCAGAGACGCACAGTACTAGAGAGCTGTAATTTGGTGTAAATATACGGATTTGTTGTGCCGAAAAAGTGGTAAAATAAAATCTCGAAAAATATTTTTTTTTAGGGTACCTCCTGTACACGTAAAGTGGGGATGTTTTTTTTCTTTCTCGCGTACCCCTTAGTGTGGGGTATCAATAAATAGGTCTTTAAAAAATAATGTGAGTTTCCATTAACATTTTTTTTATAAAAAAATTCGTTTGTGAAATATTAAGCTTTAAAGTGCTAAATTTTGCTCGACTCGAGTGTCCCCCCCCTCTACCAGCTAAACGGTTATGTTTGGGGGTGTGAAAAAATTCACAATAGTAGTCTATATAACGAAATTTAAAAGAAAATTATCATGACTGAGTAGGCTTTACAACTTTACGAGTAATAGTCCACCAACTTATAAAATGTACTTGGATATCATATTTTCTTAAACAAAATGTATCGGAGAACATGCTTTTCAACTGCAAATGTAAGTTTGTCAACTTTATTTTTACAGCTTTTATAGGTATGTTTTTTGGGGATAGGTAGGTTTTTATCGTCAACTATTTTTAAATAACTTCAAAAAAAGGAGGAGGTTCTAAATTCGTCGTAATCTTTTTTTTTATGTATTGTCCCCGATTTCTCAAAGACTCCTGGACCGATTTTGAAAATTCTTCTTTTTAAAATTAAATTCAGCGAATCAGTTTAGATAAGTATTTTGTTGGGCAACTACGGAACCCTACACTGTGCGTGGCCCGACATGCACTTGGCCGGTTTTTTATGTTGTGACGGATTACAAGATTAGTGCACATCATGTAAGAAAACTTTGTATTTTACAAAAATTTGGGTTGAATATTTAATAAATAAACTAAAAAGGGTAAAATAAAAACTTTTTATAAAAAAAGTACCGACTTCAAAAACAAATACAAAAAAGTTTAAAATAACCTTTCTTTCGGAAGTCGGTGGCAAACGTCAATGAAATAAAAATCAAAGCCACCGACTTCCGAAAGAAAGGTTATTTTAAACTTTTTTTTATTTGTTTTTGAAGTCGGTACTTTTTTTATAAAAAGTTTTCTCATTACAGGAGTGAGGGAGCGTCTTTAACCTACTGATAGCGATACTAGCGCTCACCGCCCGCGCTGCAAGATCAGACGACCTGAAAGCCAACGTCGAAGAGCACTATACATCATATAGTTCAGTGATGATATGTCTTATAGAGAATAGCTTAAACTATACATGTCGCCGGCTTTGGTGTGTCCACTGAGCACCACTGAGCCCTTATCTTTCTAAGACTGGAAGAAGAGTTTGAGATCGACACAATAGTGGTGTGCGAGGGGTATACTTATCCAAACCGAACTCTTTAGCTTCAGCCAAAGTTTCGGGCGTTCCTTAGGTATTTTTTTATCACTTACGGACATAAGATTACTTAGTTGATGATATGAACTATAATTGGTGACAACATGACAACGAGAATCAGGACAGTTCTCCTGATTCTCGTTGTGTTATCAGAACGTATGAATTCAGACCTAATAGGGAGTAGGGTTTAAGTAAAACTTTCTAGTAACTTACTAACAGTCCCGTTTCAAAACTGAATGACCGAAAATCATAAAGTTGTAGGCCTGATATGTTACCTGGTTGTCCGTTCAAAAATGGGGCGCGGTACAAGGGCTTAACTCGTGCCTCCTGTGTTATACTCATTGACAATAGTTTGGCAATAGGTACCTAACCGTACAGTGATTGTATTGTAATGTAATTAAGTAGTGATAAAATTTAACTAAAATATTTTTGTAACAAAATATTACTTGGTATAAAAATTATTGGAATCGACTCAGTTACTGATTCTGAACAAAGTATATTCAGGTTTCACACTAAAAATAAAATTGTATGTAGATTTTGTCAACACATGACACGATGACAGACTCTATTTTAGCACTTTATAACCTTTAGTTTTATGAGACATACATACGCGAGGCTTTGGCAGGGGTTGGAAGATGATCCGCTATACCTACTATATTCAACAAAAACTATCCTAATACTTGTAAAACTTTCACTTATTCCATCTGTTTTCCCGTAGATACAGTTTGTTGTCTAAGTATCTGGGAGGAGAAAAGTTTTAGGATTTTTCAACACACACGCATCACTTAGTACGGACTAGCAATACACGCCTTGGGTAAGTGAGGTCCTTTGTCGTAAAAGTTAAAGGAGTAAAAGTAAAACACACTTGACTTTATCTACGCCAAGTATGAATGTTTGATTGTTTCATGTAGATTTTTTTTCATCGTCGTAAAATCATTAAATGAGTCCTCCCACCCATACTATAGGGACTTAATTGTACTGACTAAAACCCACGGTGATCCTTCAATAGCCCTTTACGTTCCAGAGTCACGGTTACCTGCTGCGACAGTCCCTCGACCCCGGCAGGCTTTCAGCCCTCTAAGGGGGGCCCCGATCCCACGCCGCAGTCGCGGCGGTAAGACGCCTCTTTGAGGAGTGGCTGGATAGGCGTCATGGCGTCCTGACCTACGCATGACGTAGGTCCTCACCGGACACGGAAGTTTCGGGAGGTAGGTACCTGTGTCGGATAGGGAGGGAAGAAACGCCTGGGTGTCACAACTGCGAAGATCGCCCGGAGGACACAGTGGAGCATACGGTGCAGGAGTGCCCGCTTGGCCAGAGCACCGCCGTGTCCTCTCACGACAGCGATAGGTGGAGACCTCTCGCGCCCGGCATTGGTCGAGGCCATGCAGCGGGGCCAGACCGAGTGGGTAGCGGTCGCCTCCTTCTGCGAAACAGTCATGCTCGCGAAGGAGGAGGTGGGCCGCGTGAGGGAGAGGACAGCGTCCTCCCTCCGCCCCAGCCGCAGTGGTAGATGGTGCCCACAGCGACGAACGTCGCAAGACGACCTCCGGCTACCGTAGGCGCGGGCATGCGGGCGGCGAGTAATGGGCAACTCGCCGCCCGGCCATGGACCATGCCCGGGTCGACGGCGCATTGTGTTCCACGCCGCGCCTCAAAGAGCGTCAGCATTATCCTTTAGAGGGCCAAAGGCTGCCACGGTCGCGGGACTTATTTCATTACCTACCGTGACCCTGGAACGTAAAGGGCTATTGAAGGACACCGACCACCGTGGATTAGTCAGTACGAGTCTGACAGTTCCTCCCGCCCTGCTCTGGGTGAGAGGACTCATTTGATGATTTTACAACGCTAAAAAAGAAAAAAAGGCGGGCCCCGATGTTTCATGCTGCTAAGGTAGGTTAGTATTAGCCAACCAGACAACTACCCTGCTTGGGTAGTTGGCTGGTGCAGCACTGTGCTATACCTACAGACATGAAAGAGTCTTATTAACATACTATACCACTTATTTGATAAAGATTTTAAAATTGACCAAAACAGTATCACTAGTTTTATTGGAAAACTAGCTTCTGCCAGCGACTTCGTACGCGGATCCTGTTGCTTATGCCAGCGACAATGGGGTCGTCAAAATCGAAGATCTGAAACATCTGATGTCGAATTCTTATACCCTGGGGACGGGAAAACAACGGGACGCGCATGACGATTCCAGACGTTCCAGATCTTTAATTTTTGTAAGTCAACAGGAAATGCCAATCAGACTAAACAACTCTTGCTAAGATGTTATTCATCATATATGTTATAGTGTAGCTGGGCTCTTGGAATTCCACATCAGTAGTTCCAGATCTCAATTTTCATACGTCAACAGAGAGTGCTCATTAGGCTGAACAACTCTTGCTAAGACGTCATTCCTATATATGTTATAGTGTAGCTGGGCTCTTGGAGTTCCACATCAGGTGTTCCAGATCTTCAGTTTTTATACGACAACAGGGAGTGCTCATCAGGCTGAACAACTCTTGCTAAGACGTCATTACTGTATATGTAATAGTGTAGCTGGGCTCTTGGAGTTCCACATCAGGTGTTCCATATCTTCAAATTTATTTTCTCAGCAGAAAATGCTCATCACGCGGAACAATTTTTGCTATGGCGCTATTTTTGTATCTCTTATAGTTTAGCTGATCTATTGCAGTTCTGCATCAGGTGTTCAAGTTTCCAAGATAAATTATAGCCTATATGTTGCCCAGACTTAATAGCTATACAGCAGAGCAGTGGTGGCCCAGTGGTATCGGTCCCGACTTACGAGTTGTAGGTCGTGAGTTCGAACCCCGCCAGGCGCATTACTTTGTGTAATTTGTTTCATCACCACTGCTCTCAAAACGGTGAAGGAAAACATCGTGAGGAAACCGGCATGTCCTAGAACCAAAAATTCGAAGACATGTGACATCTGCCAACCCGCACTGGGCCCGCGTGGTGGATTATGGCCCACTCCCTCTCACAAGAGAGGAGGCCTGTGTCCCAGCAGTGGGAACATTATAGGCTGATGATGATGATGATGAATAGCTATACAACAAAAAAAAAACAATCAAATCCGTCCAGTAGTTCCGAAGATTAGCGTGTATGGAGTAACTTCTCCCGTTTTTCTAACGTTTCCCTTCACTGCTCTGCTCCTATTGATTGTAGCGTGATGAAAAGTATACTATAACCAGCGCAGGAGTATGAAAAATAATTGTACCAAGTTTCGTCAAAATCCGTCGAGTAGTTTTTGTTTCTATAACGGTTATACAGACAGACAGACAGACAGACAATAATTTTATTAATTGCATTTTTGGCATCAGTATCGATCCCTAATCACCCCCTGATAGTTATTTTGGAAATATATTTAATGTACAGAATTGACCTCTCTACAGATTTATTATAAGTATAGATAGATAGATAGATAGAAGATAGATAGATAGATAAATAGAAGATAGATAGATAGAAGAAGATATAGATAACGCGTGCGGTCCTAATAAACTCGTGATTTAAAATTTCGTTCTTCTTTAAAAAATGCCTGAAGTACCTACACTGCCGAACTCCGACAGCAACTAGCGGATGACATCAGGACTCTGTGGGGACTGAGGCTCATCACATCTACCGCCCTGTCCTCCAGAGACGAATCAAGTCAGTGGGTGAGCATAATACTCCTCAGACGCGCTCCGCCGCCTAATTCTGCGAGATGACAAAAAGATGCTTGCTACTGCTTGCCATGTATCTTTTCTGACGAAGTGACGAGTAGGTATAGCATTGTTTGGGATGGATAATGGATATGGCCTGTTCGAGAACTATAATCATAAATGACAATTCAGAGGTTTCAAGGTTTAGTCTTAACTCATAGAAACATGGTCTGCGAGAGGTACTCAGGTATTATGACGTTTATATGAAATTGAACTTTTACTGGAGAGACTTATTTTTAAAAATCAACAAGAAGATCAGACTACAATGTGAAGGAGATTAGCTAGTTCTGATGCGATGGTTCACGAGTGTCTCCTTGCGACAAATCAAATGGTTCGGCGACTATTAGGTTGGGCAAAACCTTTCTATTTTAATTATTAACAACTAGCTCTTATTTAATATGCTTGTTCAACTTGTGTCCTCAGGCTAGGAACAGAGCACAACTACTAGGTACTTACTGTGTAAAAATCATTGAATGAATTTAAAGTAGGTAGGTACTACTTATGTGTCCAAGAATAGATTATTGTGAAACTCGCCACCCTAGAGTGCTATTAGCCGATTGCTCAAGTTTGGTTGCGAACAAAGCCGTAGGCGAAAACTAGTTGTGTAATAACTTCGTCATAGGGGTGTTTTAGGCAGGAACCCATTATAGCAAGCCATACGACCTGATTTCCCCATAGTCGCTTTATATGATTCCTATGGGAGGCAAAGAGCGGTATAACCTAAGCCAGGGTCGGGGATTACCTTCACCACTACATGTACCTATTCTGTTTCTATTACCTGCCAAAATTGTACTTCCTACTCGTACCTAGTATTAGGTGCATGACTGCATGTCTACTGAGATCATTTCAAGCATTTATATGGTACTAACCTAAGTAGGTAATAAAAAAAAAATGACTTCGGTTTTATTGGGATTGAGAAAAAGTAGGTAATAATTAATACTTATAGGTACATTCGTTGGCAAAAATAAATATTTTTATGAAATAGGGACTAACGAATTATTAATACCGTGACCCCGAAACGTACCTACACGGCTATTGAAGACACCGTGGATTTTAATCAGTGCAAGTCTGACAGTCCCTCCCGTCCTGCCCTGGGTGGGAGGACTCATTTGATGATTTAACACGTAAAAAGTACTTACCTATCTAATCGTATAACGTTTATTAATTATGTATTATATGCCGGAGGCAGGACGCCGCGCCGGTGTCGTGCGGCCCATGGCCCTCTACGGGGACCCCGTGTGGACCTCTTTGAGGCACGCGTGGGACACAACGCGCCGTCGACCCGGGCATGGTCCATGGTCGGGCAGCGAGTTGCCCTTTACTCGTTGCCCGCATGCCCGCGCCTACGGTGGCCGGAGATCGTCTGCTGACGTCCGACGCCGCGGGCGCCTACCACTGCGGTTGGGGCGGAGGGAGGACTCTGTCCTCTCTCGCAAGCGGCGCGCCTCCTCCTTCGCGAGCATGACTGCTTCGCAGAAGGAGGCGACCGCTTCCCACTCCGTCTCGCCCCGCAGCATGGCCGAGACCAATGCCGCGCGAGAGGTCTCTGCCTATCGCAGCCGTGAGGACACGTCGGTGCTCTACCCAAGCGGGGCAGTCTTGCACCGTATGCTCGACTGTGTCCTCCGGGCGATCTTCGCAGTGGTGACACCCAGGCGTTTCCTCCTTCCGCATCAGACACAGGTACCTCCCGAAGCATCCGTGCCCGGTGAGGACCTGCGTCAGGCGGAAAGTAAGGACGCCATGACGTCTCTCCAGCCACTCCTCAAAGAGGGGTCTTACCGCCGCAATTGCAGCGTGCCCGATTAGCACATAGGCATGCATGGATTTTCTTTATAGCCATCTTCAAAAAAGATGAGGTATGGTATTTGTACTTTTTACGGGAAAGCTTATATTTCTGAAGTGGTCCAATTGTCCCCAAGGATTCTAGGGTAGCCGAGGGCAGTCCTTTTATATGTATAGGAGCTAAGCTACTATGGGTCTGCGGCCGTTGAAATTAAATTCCCATGGCTAATACGTACTCAAAGACACCTGGACTGATTTGGAAAATTCTTCTTTTATTGTACGGATTCGAAACCGCTACACTCAGTGCAGGAATCGACCGCTCGGCCACTCGACGAACCGTTCCGTCCATTTGGGATTTGCCATTTGTTTGACCGTTCATACATAAATTGGAGTGTTGTGCCGTTATGTTTTTATAGCCTTAAAAAAATTACAAGTGCCGGTTATAATGTAATAGTGTGTAATAAATAGCCATTAGTAATATTTAATACTTAATTCGATATAAATGGAACTAGTGATTAAAAAAAACATTTTCACCTCACACGCTCGGAAAGATTCTATTTCTCATTCAAAATCTGAGCGCAAAACTCCATTTTGTGCTCTAGAGCACAAAGTGTTGTTCAAAATTCGAACACGTCTTGTATTCAATTGTTTTCTTCACTGGCAGGCGAGCCGCCCCCACTGCATTTCCTCGCTGTGTGAGGTGAAAAGTTGTGTGTTGCACTCGGCAGCAAAGTTTTTCTGCGTCTCGTACCTTTGAAAACTTCGCATCGCTCAGGATTCTATATTTGAACCGCTCGTTTCTCTCGCGGTTCAATCTTAGAATCCTTCGCTCGCTCAGTTCTCAATTCAAGTACTCGCGCCAAAAATCAACTTTGCAGCCTTGCATAACAAATAACTATTGTAGGTAGTAAACAATATAGTAGTTACCAGTTTCATGATGGTTCATGAAACTGCGCAACTACTAGATGCAAAGAAGGTAACCATTAAAAAAAAAAGGCCCTACAATAGAAATTTCCTGTATCGTGGGTGCGTTAAAAAACATAGAAATTCACATACACAGACACCCAGACCCGGAACAACTATTTGTTCCGTGCGGGAATAAAACCGCGCACCCTGCGAAGCAATCCAATCGCTCGGCCACTGCGCCATCCGTGCCGTCAAAATAATTATTGCTCGTCTCTAAATCGAGTAGGTATGTACCTAATTGAAGTAAAGAATAAGAATTCTTGGCTGCCTTGTGTTGGTCTAGTGATCGCAAGCGCGACTGCCGGTGCCGAGCTTCAGAGTCCCGGGTTCGATTCTCAGGTCGGGCAGTGAATAATGCACGCAAATGCACGCGTCGTGTCACATTAAGGTGATTGCGTCGATGTAGCCCGCGAAATTCAAATTTTTTTACGTTTTTTGCAATTTGCAGGCCAGTGACATGTTGTAACTTTATCAAAATATGAATTGCGGTAATAACAAGTATTATTTTAAATATAAAAATTATCAAAAAATTCGCTCCATCAGCCCTCACATAGAAAAGGTGCATCGTAGTTAAATTTCGGAGATTTTGCGGGCTGGTTGGAGCATCCCCCTTAACAGCAAGCTTACTTAGGTAATTTTATGTGTGGTTTAATGTTATTGAAGATTAGGTCTTGCCCGACTACTTAAATTTCGAGTGCTACATTACTTTTAACTTAAGAAAATCATATTACTGATTATTAGTGTATGAGAAATTGGGCACAAGCGTATTTATTGACGGAGGGAGCATGGAGTTGATGTAGCAGTGAGCAGTGCTGGCCAGTGGCGTAACGAGACCGAATCTAGGAGCGGGCAAGACGCATCTGCCACAGATGCGTCGATTATCGATCTTGAGGGAACCAAGTTGAAAATCCTTTCATTATGGTTATGATGTAGAACAGCGTCCAGCTAAATAAAAACATTCATATAAATCACAACTTTACTACATAAATTAGTGTATTCAGATTTAGAAACAACCATTATAGACTACATACATCGCAATCTTCATGGGGGGCACATTTACATAATAATAACATATTACTAGGTACAACAAAGTGCCAGCAGCCTTAAATCTCTACTTTCTTTCTGAACTTAAAGTAGCAAAGATAACAGATAAGGAAAAATAAATGTAGTTGAACAGCTTTATGTTAATTATAATACAAATTCATAAGCAGAAATACAGTATATTAACAATATCAAATATGTATTTGTATATCTGAAACTTCCACTTTTTGTACAATAAGTCACAAATTTTGATTTTATTTATATCTATGAATTACAAAAAAATGTTTTGGATAAAATATGCCTATGTTATGTTACATTTTCAGAATGTATTATCCACCTTTCTTCCACTTTTCTCCCGGTGTGTAGTCTGTCATGGGTTTTCCTGATATTCCACATGTCCCTATACCAACTCTTCCAGTCAAATTGTCTGGTGAAGCAAATATGCTCTTTGTTCTTACGCCAGGTTTTTTTGACGCTTTAGTGTGAAAATTAAGCCATTTGTTCTTTTCACTTTCTCTTTCCTCTTCGATTTGTTTAAATCTCTGTTGTTTCTTTTGTTTCTTCTTTTTGAGATACTCCCTGTTGTAGCCCTTACCAGATCTGAAATAATAACAGTATGCCTACTTTATCATCTCGTAAGTCTAATTAAAAAGAAAAGAGAGGCTAAACATTTGAAAAAATGGTTTGCACTTGATTTATTAATTGCAGTCACACTACGTCTCTCGACATGGGTGTGATGCTCTCAGGTTAGACATAGGAAAATGTGCCTGGTTGACGGCTTCAGGTTTTCCTTATTTAACATTGAAATAAAAAATTGAGTTGCAAAAGTCCAACAGGAATGACAAACAAACAAACAAGAAAAGTGAGTGTATAAAAACGTGGGAACTGACTGACTGAATGACTGGAACAATGGGTGTACTAAAAAAAACTACAATCTACAATAGGAAGCTACATTATTGTTGAGTTGTTTATAATTTCATCATGCATGTTATCACATTTTTTTATTTAGAAAGACAGAAAAAGTAGTAGTGTGGGCAGGCCCCAACTTCATGTATATGAAGTTGCAGGTAAAAGAGAGTTTGTGATAAAGCCTGCATATTATTTAGGTAAAACAATGAGAAATGTTGTCATACTCACTTGCCCTCATCACCACTGTGAGGTCTCTTCAGAGATCCAGGTATGATCTTTACATCATTAATAGAAACCACTTCTGCAGTTGCATAGCCATCAAACTTTACTTTCAAACTATCCTCTGAAACATCTTCGATGAGACCTTCATAAAATCTGTAAGAGGGAATATGTTTTAGTTGATTAATTACCGTTTCAGACAAATTATTTTGCAAAACCTGTGTAATGGTATATTGTAGAAACATATTGAAGAGCTAGGAGGCAGGGTAGACAAAGGAAATCTTAGATTATATTGTTATAATTGCTGTTTTTAACATAGAGTTTTACATTAGCAGGAAAACAGATAGTTTAAAAAATATATATATAAAAGTTTGAAGTTGCAAGCTATGAAGTTCGTCAGAATTACAGTTTGCCAGCAAACAACTGCTCTTCTAAGGGAGGCAGCCCTTCTTTGCCTGACCTCGCTATGCCCATGATTTTATTATTAAAATGTGTATGTATTTCAATGTATGTTCAATATTTTTGATTTATAAAAATATGAGGAAAATACTGGCGAAATATACGCAATGAGGTGTTTCATGGTTGGAATATTTACACAACATGCTTAATACGGGTTTAAAGGCGCTCTCTCACCGCAAGCATTCACCTGTAATGTAACATAAAAGTGCACAAATTGATGCTCTATTGTCTTCGAATCTGTAACGTTACATTACAGGTGAATGCTTGCGGTGAGGGAGCGCCTTTAAGCAACTATGATTTTGTATTTCTCACTGAAATTACTCATAAGGTAATTAGCAATTACTGCAATTATCTAATAGAACACAAATATCCTTCTTATCTTATTAATAATAAATTATCTACACACATCTAGCCCACATTTTCCATAATTTCTGTTTTTTTGGGACTAAATAAAATGTTCGTTTTTTTGTTTAGCTTTTAGTATTACTCTACCAATACACAATCTAGCCAATATCTTAGGGCTACAACATAGCAAGTCTTTAAACTGTTGGTCAACTATTCACTTTTCGTTAAGATACTAAGCAAATGTTTCTTATCATTTGAATAAAAAAGGACAGCTGAGGCTGTTAATTTAACAAAGGTATTCAACTCACTGTCCATCTGATCTCCATTTAGCCAGGCATCTCTCCCCAACTTGCCAATTTGAAAGGTATTTGCTGGCGCTTTCCTCTTCCTCGGCCGCCAACAGGGACGCTGTAACATCATGATCATTACTAGAACCATGAATATTGGACACTTTGGAGTCACCATCTTGAGTTTTTATAAGATCTTGTGTCAACTCTATTACTTCCTCCAAGTCGGCCTTTAGTTTCAGCAACTCCTCATTCTCCGCATCAGTGAGCAACGCTGCTTCGACCTAAGAAAAGTATAAATACCACATGAGTATCGGGGTTTCTCATGGCAAACAATAATCGATAAAATTTTTAAACTTACCTGTTGAAGTTGTAATTTATAATTTCTTAAATCATCAGCCATTATAGAATTATATACCTACTACAATCACTTCAATTTACTATATCAAGTTATGAGAAACAACGTAATTTGATTCTAAATTTCACAAATCATACACAAATTGATAGTGTGTTTTCGTTTTTCATCAATCTGTCAAATAATGGATCAGGATGCCTGCCTGGAACAATGGAGAAAACCATAGATTATACAATTTTACTTGAATGAATACGAATCTTTTGACGCGTGGCCAAATTCGGAACTAAAGCACAGTTAGTCGATAAAATCTTGAAAATCGAGGAGGGCGCTGACGACTTCCGAAAAAAAAGTCACACTTTTTTGTGTTTGGATTTGAAGTCGGTTCCTTTTTTTTTAGTTTTTACTGTTTTTTTGGAATTTCTGTAATAGATCTGTATGCAAAATATGAGGACCAAGTTTTGCCTTTTCTCACTTAGTTTTAGGATTGTAAAGATGTATATTTTTGATGTTGTCAGCAATTATCGTGGTCTAAAAAAATGTACGTGTAATAGGATGGATGACAGCTTTATAAAGACGCAATTTGCACTTGAGTGACAATTTGCTTCTTGCTGTAAGCAAGAAATGAAGCCTACCTCCGGTAAAGGCAGCCGAACGCGAACTGCCTTTACATGGGCACGGAAGGTAAGGAGACTGTAGAGGGTCAACACCTAAGTATTTGGCTTGCTTTTCTCAAAGAATAGACTTGCCGTACATAGTGATTGGGTTCATATCATACGGCGCCCGAGGGATGAGGTGTGGCAGGGGACTAGACCACTCCAGCACGTGGCAACATGTTTTTAAATAGTCCTAGAATCCATTGCATTGCACACTTCATAAAACAGATTGCGGTCCTCATATTTTGCAAACAAAATGCCTTCTGCGACCTGCTTTATGATTAACGTATTTAATCAATGTTACGTCGCAGAAAAAACATACTTTCAGAACTGTTTTTATAATGACATTGGAATCACCTAGTGTTATTCACTAGTTAACTTACCTCGTGTAATACAATAAATAACACCACACGCACTAAGCTTTATATTAACATGCTTTCGATATCGTTTTGTGTATCCCAAATGCAGTAATACATTTATTTATTAAATCGCGTGAGACTGAATCGAACATTTAAACTGTAAAGACAACATTGTCTTGTCGGTTCACTGAAGAAGCTTTATGGCATAAAAACAAACAAATAAACAAAGAAGAAAAGTGAGTTTATAAAAACGTGGGAAAAATAGGGCAGGGACTTTCGGACTGGAGGGAACGACTGTCGCAACCGAGGTTCGGGCACGCCGCAATCGCGGCGGTAAGACCCCTATTTGAGGAGTGGCTGGAGAGGCGTCAAGGCGTCCTCACCTTCCGTCTGACGCAGGTCCTCACCGGGCTGTTTCGGGAGGTTCCTGTGTCGTATGGGGAAGGAAGAAACGCCTGAGTGTCACCACTGCGAGGATCGCCCAGAGGACACGGTGGAGCATACGGTGCAGGACTGCCCCGCTCGGGCAGAGCACCGCCGTGCCCTCACAGCGGCGATAGGCGGCGACCTCTCGCGCCTGGCACTGGTCGAGGCCATGCTGCGGGGCAAGACGGAATGGAAAACGGTCGCCTCCTTCTGCGAAGCAGTAATACTAGCAAAGGAGGAGGCGGAACGCGTGAGGGATAGGATAGCGTCCACCTCACGACCCAGCCGCCGCGGGAGACGCCCACGGCAACGGACGTCGCAAGACGATCTCCAGCCACCGTAGGCGCGGGCATGCGGACAGCGAGTAAAGGGCAACTCGCTGTCCGACCATGGACCATGCCCGGGACGACGGCGCGTCGTGGCACACGCGCGCCTCAAAGAGCGTCAGCAAAACTGACGGGGCCCCCTCTCAGGGGGCCAAAGCCAGCCGGGGTCGCGGGATTTTATTTCCTCACCGTGACCCCGGAACATAAAGGGCTATTGAAGGACACCGTGGATTTTAGTCAGTACAAGTCTGACAGTCCCTCCCGCCCTGCCCAGGGTGGGAAGACTCATTTGATGATTTTACCACGTTAAAAAAAAAGGGACTTGTATTGAACAAAATCCATGGTGTCCTTCAATAGCACTTTACGTTCCGGGGCCACGTTGACCCAATAGACCCACGACCCCGGCAGGCTTTGGCCTTCAAAGAGGACCCCGTCATATTGCTGACAGCTCTTTGAAACCCGGGCATACCCGAAAATCGTCTCGCGACGTCTGTTGCTGTGGGCGTCGCCTGAGGCGGCTGGGTCGTGAGGTGAACGCTATCCGCTCCCTCACGCATCCCGCCTCCTCTTTCGCTAGCTTGACTGCTTCGCAGAAGGAGGCGACCACTTCCCATTCCGTCTCACCCCGCAGCATGACCTCGAACAATGCCGGGTGGGAGAGGTCGCACCTATCGCCTCAGTTCGGTGCTCTGGCCAAGCGGGGCAGACCTGCACCATATGCTCCACCGTATCCTCCGGGCGATCCGGCTTGCGGTGGCAGGAAATCGACCCCTGCCATATTTTTAGATGAAACTGCATTAATTACGCCGAATAAATAATGTAAACTATTAAATTTTTTTTTTAATTCCCACAGCCCACAAGAATGCGACCCTTACCATGGTAACCAAGAGACATTTAGCTATATATCCTCAAGGTTTGATTTATGTCCGCCGTGGGTTTTTATCCCATACAATTCGCCCGTTGACCTTTTCTTACATTTTTTGCAATTTGCAGGCCAGTGACATGTTGTAACTTTATCAAAATATGAATTGCGGTAGTAACAAGTATAATTTTAAATGTAAAAATTATCAAAACATTCGCTCCATCAGCTCTCACATAGAAAAGCTGAATCTAAGTTAGATTTCGGAGATTTTAACACAATGCACCTTTTCTATGTGAGAGCTGATGGAGCGAATGTTTTGATAATTTTTAGGGTTCCGTAGTCAACAAGGAACCCTTATAGTTTCGCCATGTCCGTCCGTCCGTCTGTCCGCAGTTTAGCTCAGAGACGCACAGTACTAGAGAGCTGTAATTTGGTGTAAATATACAGATTTGTTGTGCCGAAAAAGTGGTAAAATAAAATCTCGTAAAATATTTTTTTGAAGTGAAAACTTCTTTAGCGGCGTTGTACACTTTTTCTGTAATGGGTAAAAAATTTAAAACTCGCGTCAGGGTCACGTGACCCTGATCGAAAATGAGTAAGACGTCATTCAAATGGGGATGGCAACTCAAAGCTAATCATAGATGGCGCTGCGATAGTTGGTCCCCACGTCTACCTTGTACAAAAAAACAAACAAGATTATTTGTTATAAAAATTGAGTATAAATACAAAACAAATATGGAAAATTATTCGTCCATGCAAGTACTATATACTAAAAGAAGAATTAAGACGCCGCGGCGCATCTACAAGAGAAAAAAAGTGATTTAATTGAGTGGTTATACATTTGATTTTACCGTAATAAATCCACAATTACTTGTAGTTGAGGTTTCAATTTTTGAGTTTAGGTATGTTTTACCTGTCCTCTCCTTTATCAAGAATATAATGCTGCTTTTGACTTTCTATTTTGATAAAATATCATAATGTTTTAAGTCAGTAATTTTAACCTTTTTTTCTATTTAGATTCGAGAAATATCACAATATATTTAATTTCTTAACACCACAACTATTACAAAACTCGTTCCAGGTGATAATTCTTCGATTTTCGAGCGATGCAATACTGGTACATAACCTCCAAAAGAAAAGTAGATATTATTTTGAAAAGTGTATTCCATCATTTTTACAGCTTATTACACAACATCTAGTCATTTTACATCAATAAATGTTTTTTTTTTCTGAAAATTCCTTTGATTTTACAGTTCTTTGGGGACCAAACTGTCATTTTCACTTTGACACTTGCCTTCCCCATTAGTTAATTTCATATCTGTACTAATCCAGTTTTAAAATAAAACATAGTAACAAAAAAGTTTTCACTTCTACCGGCACTCCTGGAGTGCAACCTTTTTTTTAGGGTACCTCCTGTACACGTACAGCTTGACATAAAAATGTAGAAAACCGGAAGTCGCCACTGTCTTCGCGCTACCAGCACTGAATGTTTTTTTTTTTTTTTCACTTATTACGTTAGTTTTATGGCACATTATTAAATCTAACAAACCTGCGGTCTTTGTTTACATCAAATATCAAAGATTTTAAACGCTGTCAGAAATAAAAATTTTAGTTCCGTTTCAATCCGTTCTGGCCAAGCTGTAAAGAGGGGATGTTTTTTTTTTTCTCGCGTACCCCTTAGTGTGGGGTATCATTAAATAGGTCTTTAAAAAATATTGATAGTTTTCATTTACAATTTTTTGATAAAAAAATTCGTTTGTGAAATAATAAGCTTTAAAGTGCTAAATTTTGCTCGACTCGAGTGTCCCCCCCCTCTACCAGGTAAACGGTTATGTTTGGGGGTGTGTATAAATTCACAATAGTAGTATATATAACGAAGTTTAAAAGAAAATTATCATGACTAATGTCCGGTTTCTGGTGTCCTTTTGTCGACAGTTTATCTATTCAATAGCGCTGTTGGTTCGATAAACTACAAAAATGGGTTTCTGAACACCGCAACAGAGGCGGCCTTACCCATTGCGAGGCCCCGGGCGGCAAGTCTTTGCGAGGCCCCATGCCCTTCATAAAAAGTATGTGATGCGAAAGTAGGTTTGGTTGTCATGTTTGAGGACAAATGCTAACGTTATACAATTAAATAAATGTAATTTGAGTTTTAATAGTACATTATGATATAAGTGCGGTAAGTTGATCATTACAGCAGAGGCGATATTGGTAGCACAAGCCGTAAGGCGAGTGCTATAAGAAAGCAGAGGCTGTAATTATCAAACCGCACGTATGTCATACGACGTTTAATAACACATTTGTGAGTAAATAAATAAAATCATTACATCGAAAAGGAAAAGCAAGCGGAATATTTTTTACTTTTCAACAAATTAGCGATGCGCGCGCACCAGCATCTTTTGTTTATGGCAAAGGCACAAAAAACAGCCAGTATTTAGTATTACTAATAAAGTAAATTAATTCTTTTGTGGTTTTATTACAGATAAATGGTTGTAATTAATTGTCAAAATTAATTAAATTAAACAACGAAATGTTTATTTATTATATTTCATCTCCCAAATTTAATTTTAATAATAAAATGTTGACCGCTTTTCTGACATAAAAACTCTTTGCTAAGATTTAAAAAAGTACCGTTCGTTTTAGACGGAGCATCTTGATAAACCGTGCGATTTACTTTACCATTACCGCACTAGTGCGTTTTACTTTACCATTACGCACTAGTGCGTAATAAGATACATTACGATACTGAAATAGGTGCAGTAAGAGACCTTTTACGAGCAAATGTGTTATAAAACATTTTACAGTTCATACAGGAACTTTGAACATCCGTGTTTGCGTAAAATGGAGTAGGTACTTAGGTCTGATTTTTGCGATTACCTATAACCATTAAGAACTAGTTTACTACTTTGATGAAACTTAAGCACGACGTTTTGAAAGTAGAATTGAGTATAATATGAGACTAAAATGGTTTCTGTAGACCCAAAAGGTTCCGAGTTAGCGCTTTTCAAAAGTATCTCAAATCAACGTTTTTTTTTACAACAAATGTGGAAGAGGCGTCTGATATCATGTCTACAGTTGGAATGTTTTCCAACTTTATAACTTTTTTCGAAAAAGAACTTTGAAGGGGTTTAGGCTTTTTTTTTTTTTTACGTGGCAAAATCATCAAATGAGTCCTCCCACCCCGAGCAGGGCGGGAGGGACTGTCAGACTTCTACTGACTAAAATCCACGGTGTCCTTCAATAGCCCTTTATGTACCGGGGTCACGGTAAGGAAACAATCCCGCGACCCCGGCAGGCTTTGGCCCTCTGAGAGGGGGGCCCCGTCATTATGCTGACGCTCTTTGAGGCGCGCGTGGGACACAACACGCCGTCGACCCGGGCATGGAAGGGGTTTAGGCTTAGGCCGCACTACGGATAAACAGCTGTGGTTTTTAATGGCGTGAATTTGTGTCCCTAGAAAACTAATACAAGCGGCCGTACCGTGGTTTTTTCCCGCGACTGATTTTAAAACCGTGATTTGCTACAAAATGCTCGCGGGTAAAAGCCGCGGCAAAACTGTAATCAATAGAACTTAGTTGACGCGTAGGCACTGGCGTTAACCGCGGGCGGTTTTTCGGTAGACCGTCTTGCAGAGCAGAGCGCTGGCGCACAATTTTAACCATGTCTTCCACCGAATCGGAGTTTGTTTTAAACGAACCAGAATACGAATTTATTAGGATGGTCTCTTAAGTTTTTATAATTCTTATGAAAGAAACCTTTCTCAGATCTACGCCCAGTAAGTGGATGGATCCAATATTTTCGAAATTTGCGTTGATGTCTTTTCTATTTCTTATTATCAGAGCAACAACACGCACTGCTACCTTGAAAACTGCGGGTGTGTGTGTGTGCGTCTCAAGCGGTTTCGCGGTGATAGCGATTAATCGACCCCACTTACCGAGTTGTAGGTCGCGGAATCGAACCCAGCCCAGATTACTTTATGTATTTATTTTATCACCATTGCTCTGAAAACGATGAAGGAAAACATCGTTAGGAAACCGGCATGTCCTCAAACCAAAAATTTTAAGACTATGTGACATCACCAACCCGCACGGGGCCCGCGTGGTGGATTATGGACCCCTCTTACAGAAAGGAAGCCTGTGTCCCAACAGTGGGAACATTATAGGATGAAGATGAAGAATGAATATAAATACCTCAGTAGACCTAATAGTCTCCGAGATAAACCCTCCCAACATTTTATCATATTTCGAAAAAAGTCACACTTGCCTCTTCCATACTTGTTTTTGATTCGAGATACCGCCAGAGTTACTCAAGTGGTGTCTTAAATATTGCAAGAAATTGCAAAGTTGGAAAAAAATATAAATTTTGAAACTACTGGGTCTACAGATATAAATCGATTCTCATATTGTAGCAAAAGGCATTATGAAACCGTTCTGAGAAATTATTATCAACAACTAGTCCTTTACGGTCATAAACGCAAAATTTTCAAAAAAGAACGAAATTTTCGAGGTTTTTTTATTTTTTTACAAAGTAGCGTTCGGTGTTTAAGGTCTCAAACTTTGATTATTCATTGGGCCCAGTGGCGTAGCTAGGCGGGGGCTTAGCGGACCCTAGCTAACCTCGCACATGACGGGGCCTCGCGCTTAGAGATTTAATAAAATAAAATAAGTTTGACACATGGCAATCTCAACTTTGTTATCACTCAGTAAAGCAGTATAATTAAACTTCTACTACTATTTCTAACTGAGAACTGATAGAGCCAAAGCTGATGGCGCCGACGATCATATTTAGGTCTAGCAATTCCGCTTCTCGCGCGAGGCCCCGGCCCCGTAGTTGCATGATAACTTGGTTACTTTTATTTCTAACTGTGAACAGAAAAGAGGCAAAGAGGCCTCGCAAAGCGATCTTATCATCAAGTCATCAAAAAAAAAGGAGACCTCGCAAGCGGCGACCTACAAGCGGGCTTAAAAAAAAATCACAAATCTGCGCGATATTTTTTATCCTCCATTAAAGAAAAGGGCCTCGCAGATGCGTCTTGCCCCCTCCAAGATTCGGTCTCGCTACGTCACTGATTGGGCCAACATCATAAGCAAGTCTGAACTACCGGATTTAACCTAAGCTAGCCGTACGTTCAGGCGACAAAATTATTGTACTAAATAAAAGATTTACAAAATTAACCAACTCTGAATGATAAATTAAAAAAATTGATGTTTTGATTTTTTCTAAAACTAAAATGTTATTTAATTTTGCCGTTACGTTATAGCCTTAATGAGAAGCCTGACTACTCATTAAGGCTATAACATAATTAATTAATCAAAATTAAAAGTTATAATTAAACATTACTAGTTTTTTCTTTTGCTTGGTTTGTTGCGCGAGGCCCCCTGCAAGCGCGAGGCCCCGGGCGATTGCCCGGTTCGCCCCCCCCTAAGGCCGCCACTGCACCGCAATGTAAGTTAAACTCTACATAAACTGTGCATAAACTAAGATCAACTTGACCGACCAATCTGCGCCGTTTATCGGTTCCATAACTATAATACGACGTTGAATTTTTTTGTTCTGACCTTTTTTTTACAAAGGGTGGTCAGACATCTGGGATCAATACCAGTATTTATGATTATTACTTTAAACAAGATTGAATCATAGTGTTATGCAAATAAAGCTCGTTTCTTTCTATTTATTATTTTTTACTGTTATTGGCAACTGCCAATAACAGTAATAATATAATATCTTTTTGCGTGGACAAATAACTATTTGTCCACGCAAAAAGATATTATGCCTCAAAAAGAAATGTAGTTCTTTGAACAATCACCTGTATTAACAAAAAACACTGTAGGTTTAAGTACCTGAGTTTTTTAGGGTTCCGTAGTCAACAAGGAACCCTTATAGTTTCGCCATGTCCGTCCGTCCGTCCGTCCGTCTGTCCGCAGTTTAGCTCAGAGACGCACAATACTAGAGAGCTGTCATTTGGTGTAAATATACGGATTTGTTATGCCGAAAAAGTGGTAAAATAAAATCTCGTAAAATATTTTTTTTTAGGGTACCTCCTGTACACGTAAAGTGGGGATGTTTTTTTTTTTCTCGCGTACCCCTAAGGGTGGGGTATTGTTAAATAGGTCTTTAAAAAATATTGATAGTTTCCATAAACAATTTTTTGATAAAAATATTCGTTTGTGAAATATTAAGCTTTAAAGTGCTAAATTTTGCTCGACTCGAGTGTCCCCCCCCTCTACCAGCTAAACAGTTATGTTAGGGGGTGTGAAAAAATTCACAATAGTAGTATATATAACGAAGTTTATAAGAAAATTATCATGACTAAGTAGGCTTTACAGCTTTACGAGTAATAGTCGACCAACTTATTAAATGTACTTGGATAACATATTTTCTTAAACAAAATGTATCAGAGAACATGTTCTTCAACTGCAAATGTAAGTTTGTCAACTTTATTTTTACAGCTTTAATAGGTATGTTTTACGGTATCTTTTTTGGGGATAGGTAGGTTTTTATCGTCAACTATTTTTAACTAACTTCAAAAAAAGGAGGAGGTTCTAAATTCTTCGTAATCTTTTTTTTAATGTATTTTCTCCGATTTCTCAAAGACTCCTGGACCCATTTTGAAAATTCTTCTTTTAAAATTAAATTCAGCGAATCAGTTTAGTTAGTTCGCATAAGTATTTTGATGGGCAACTACGGAACCCTACACTGTGCGTGGCCCGACACGCACTTGGCCGGTTTTTTATATATACATATATATTATAGGTTGAAAAAAAAAACTATTCTTTTTTAATACGAAAATATTATTTTATTACTTAAAAAAGACTAATTCGTTTTTAATTTATCTTACAAAATATTATATGCATGAAATATAAAATATAATTAATAACATTAATTCTTAATACATTCCCTTTAGCAGAGACAATCATTATACATAAATAAGAATGTATCTACATTTACACAAAAAATCAGTCAATACGCCATAAAAAGTTGTTAGATTTTTATTAATTACCTATGTCGTTATTGAAACAGGTGGTTTGAAATGTATATTTATGATGCCATAGACTTGTCACAAATAAATATGGTGAACGTGTGTGCGTAATTCATCTCCGAAACGACTTGACCGCATACTAATGGAATTCAATTTTTATATTTTATTTGGGGTCTGTTGTCGCAGGTCAACTTCTAGCGAGTTGTTGAGATCTATCTCAACTTTACATTAAATTGTACATAAGAATTTGTGAGTTTGTTGATATTATAAAATAATAAAATAAAAAGCCTTTTATTTCTTGCATACATATTAACAAAAATATAAAATTCAGTAATATTGTTGATATAGCTGAATTTTAATGACGGAGAATGTAAAAACTATTTTTTCTTTTGGGCTTTGTAAAAAGACTGAGTTACAGCCACAAGTGTTGGGTTTAAGTATAAGTAACAGTAATTTTCAGATACTTTTGACCTTGTAAATTATTCCTTCGTACCCCAGATTGTTTTATTTTTTTAATTATCAAGATAGAACCCAATAATTTGAAAAATAAATTAATAAATTCCTTTATTTTGTATGTGGTCTAATGTAGGCTAAGTTTTCCCATATTGATTGTTTATAATTATTATTATTTTGTGTTACTGTCAGTGTTTTCAGAAGCGTGTTTTAAAAGTAAAGCAAGTGTTAAATTGTCGAATTATTACTGCGTTCTCTTTTAACTTAAATATTAAAATTCGTAGTCGAAATATAAATGCAAGAAAAAAAGATCACAGAATTAGTCCTACTAAGTATACACAATATGTAAGATTGAAGAGGCCAACAGTGGTTAGTATGTGATTTTTGTTAGGACAGATGAAGGTCTTATCCAAATATAGTAATTTCCTTTCATTCGACCATTATACTTGTTGGTAGCATTTTGTTCTTCTTTAGCTACACTAGCATTTAGTCACAATTAGTGTAATATGACATAAAAAAAAACAGATTTGATGTTCAGTCCAAACACCTCCAAATTAGAAAGGAGTTACATTCCTCCAAATTAGAAGTTTTCGTTCTCTCGGCTACTTTGATTTACATCTTACTTATAGTTTCGGATTTTACCTTGAAGTCTCATCTTAAAAATTGCCATATTGTATCTCTTCTAACTAGTTCCAACTGATTCTTGAGCTTTACTGTCATTCTATTTTTTTTTTCATCTTGTAATTTGCCGCTTCATTTAGATCTCTAATCTAAGACAGACCAGCAGTCTTTTAATCCTCGTATAAAATTGCATAATAAAACATGACTTCTGACGTTTTTCTAGCAGACTGTACCATTTCTCTGATATTTGTGACTGCAGTAAGCAATTAATTACCCGATGTAAGGTTTCCCACATGGGCCACTGGCCACAACCACAAAAATTCAAACATTCTAGTGTAGTTTTCCGCAGCGACGATTTGTAGCGTGTGACATCCACCGTCGTCAACCGTGAGCGACGAGTCCATACAAAATGTATGAAAACTAGAGAAAAATGGCGTTGTTTTATGGCTGTGGCCCGTGTGCCTTAACGAGTCGGGTTGGAATCCTTGTACATGCAGAAGCTTTTTACTACAAGCTAACCAGTTTAATAGCCTAGTGGTAAATTACGTGAAGTATTTGCTCATTCTTATGTGGTATGTCATGTAGTAAATTATTATTTACAATTTAAGTTAATTTGGTCAAAGTAATAATGTTGTAATAATTCACTGGACTTTTCTTTAATTAACTGTCAACACTGACAAGATGGCTTTGCAGCGCAGTCGACTGGTGGTACCGCCGACGCGACGCGAAGTCTTCGTTGTCATCGTTCAATCTTTCTTGTTCTACAGATATGTCTCCATGCACAGGTGTCACAACCAATTGTTCATATTCTAAGGGCCGTTTCCTGAAGAGAAAAGATAAAGAACTTTAATAATCTGTATACGGCGGAATTTTCTAAGGCATGGCCAAGACACAGGAGTTTAGAGAGAGATTTAGGTGAAAATTAAAACTGCATCAAAAATACATCATAAATAAATCACTTGAAAAATTCTTTCTTTCTTTTTTATATTTCTCTTTTTTAACGTTGCCCCACACTAGGAATCTCTTTCTGTATCGTGGGTGCGTTTACAAACATAGAAACTCACATACACAAACATCCAGACGCGGAACAACTACTTGTAGATCATACAAATAATTGTTCCGTGCGGGAATCGAACCCGCGACACACTGCGCAGCCGCAGCAGTCTATCGCTCAGTCACTGCGCCAACAATTCATTCAATTCTATTCGATTCAACAACGTATCGTAATAGCCTAAAACTTATCAGACGAGTGAATAAAAAAAGAGCTTACCCAATTAATTGTAGGAAAGAAATCTTCAGCCAATGGAAGAAGCGGAACTCCGAAGCGCGGCCAGGCTTGAGTGCGGGGTTTGCTGCGCCAATGTAAAGCCAGAACAGCCACAAGATACTGAGGCAGCCGAGAGCATACCCCCAGTGTACGAGGAACATGAGCAACAACTTTATTGCTACCTGAAATGAACAAAGACAATGTCATAGTTGTTGAAGAGCCGGCCGTACTCGGACTGCTTAAAACCTTAAAGCAATTAGTACTGCATAGCGAACTACAGTCTTCTACATTATACACGGAACCGGAGTGAACGAGATGGCGCTAGACGACTTGAATAGCTCTGTCACTTTCACTCGCCGGAACAAGCCTGGTTTTAAGACGTTGTAATACCCCCCCCAGGAGACCTACCGTGACGTCTTAAAGCATGAGTAAGTTCAGTGAGGGAATTAGATAGCGCTAGACGACTTGTATAGCTCTGTCTCTTTCCCCTACTGGAACTATTCTGGCTTTAAAGACCAAATGGTAAACCAACAGGGCTGTTTGACACAGTCACCAGGCAACCTCTGGCTGGAGGACTTAGGGACTTTACTCATGCGACGCAATGTGACGCGATTCGAACGAATTCCAACTACAAGTGAAAATCAACCTTGCCACTAAGAAATAAAGATGCAATTCGATTGACTTGACGTTGTCATGGCCATCGTGTTTTGTTTTTTATCTACCCATAGATAACAACGTGTTTTATGTCTTATGTCATAGTGGTAAGGTTGATTTTCATTTGTAGTTGGAATTCGTTCGAATCGCGTCGCATCGCGCCATGAGTAAAGTCCCTTGGATTCAAGGCCGCAGGATTGTCCGGTTAAAGGTAAGCGTCCACAGGTCGGCATCGTACGTATCGGACGCATCGCATCAAACGGATTTCTGTATCGACAGCGATCGGATTGCCGACGCGAGTATCAGCAATCGGATTGCCGATGCCACCTTCATCGCGTCCACTGATCGGCATTCCGTATGACGTCATCTGTACGCATCGCATCAACGACGATATAATACTAGACTACGCATTGCACAATCTAACGAACAAAACTATTCTGCCAACTCGCTGAGGTAATACGTAAGCGAGGGAGGCGGGGTACTGCGTTGTGATTGGCTAACTCAAGGTCTGTTCTGTCTCAACGTATGTTTACGGCTCACAGGATTGGTCGAAATGAGACGGATATAAGACTTTTTTGCCTAATGTGTTGGCAGACATCGGTCGCCTGTTATTACGAGTCTAGTATTATATCGTCGTTGCATCGCATGTAGGCATTGCCGATGAGCCGTCTGTACGATGCGGATCAGTGGATGCAGTTGTATGAGTTTTAATGCATAAGGCAAACTAAAATCCGTTACGTACGATGCGTCCGATACGTGCGATGCGGACCTGTGGACGCTTACCATAAGCAGCACACAACCTCCTCTAGATTGACCGGCGAGGTGCCATTAAAAACAGTTGCCAGGCATACACTGATTGCTCGAGCAGATCGTGTGACGAACTGTTATCCGTTCGTCACACGAATTGCTATGTTTTGTTAGAAAAATTGAGCAGTAGACCAGAATTGACACTGTCATGTTTATATTTTTAGCGATTATTAAGTCCTAAATTCAGCAGCTGTATAAACAATAATTCAGTTATGTTAAACTAATAAACAGTGTTTAGATTCTCACCCCGACCAACGACAGCCATCTGTTACACAGATGCGAGTACCAGTTCTTGTTTTTAGAGTGAACGCTAATACTAGGTCGCCGAACATCTCCATTAGATACCCGTCCGTTCATTATTGCTGAATCAGTCGGCGAGGGAGTAAAATCCTGAAAAGAAAAAAGGGTTTTATTATATTTAGGTACTTTTTTTACAGGATTTGGTAATGGCATAATGTACGGGTTGGAATTAGGTTTGAATTCCTGTAAGCTCCTTTGTACACAACACGACGCACAAGTCACTGATACGGTCTTACGACTTTGGTATCCAGGGGACTATCACGATACAAGTCCATAGAGGTTCAGATGTACACAGGCAAGCGTAAATGGATACAGAAGTTGTAAGGTATCAGAGACTTACGTCGTGTTGTGTACGAAAAGGCTAGCGCTGACGTGAGTCGCATATTTTGGTGAGAAAAAGTGACGTAGTACGCGCCGCTGACGTCAGCGTAACAAGTATTCAAGCCTTACAGATTTAATTATAATGGATTATAATGCCAATCTGTAATAGCCGGCCGGATTTTCGCGACAATAGTCTTTAAATGTTCGTATAAATGTCAATTAAGGTGATAATTAACGGCTTTTCCCGTTAGTGTGGCCCTGGTGTAAACAATACTAATAACTTTGATTAAAAATGTCCAGATTGATAGAAGGCAACTGAGAATTGAAGCCAAAAACAAACACAACACGGTGTAAAAATTTCCCGCGTCGGTCTCAGTCTCCACTCACCCACTCCACTCAACTTCTCCAAGGAAACCATTTAAATGTGTGCGTGACGCTCACTCACATATTTATAAAAAGTGGCTTCACAAAAATTTCGTTTTGCTTCAAACACGGAATTAAGCCGATATTACACAGGTCAATTTCGGTTCAATATTGCTTTCAATTCTATTGCTTCAATGGCATTGACGCATCTAAACACATTTCAATTTGATTGTCTAATATCATTGAAAGTTAAGATTTTTAATTGACTTTCAATGCAATGGAACCAATATTGATCAATCGAATTGACGGTTGAAACTTGTAAACACGAACATTGAACAATGACCAGTCCGCGAACGGCAGCGAAGGAATCGGACGTATAGGATTGTGTAGTTACTAGCGTGCGCGCCTGTTTATTATTTTAAAAATGGTTTTTAAATGGCGGGACCATCATGTTCCGCATTTTTTGGAACTTTTTCAAAAATATGAGTGTTTGTGGAATACAAAATCCAACTCTTACAAAGATAGAAACCAGCGTGATAATGCTATAAGATCACTAAAGGAAGATTTAAATATTAGTTCATAAAACTATTCAAGAAGTTCGTCAAATTGAGTTTCCGTCAGTCTCAAATGGTTCAAATACAATGCGTAAGGATCTTCTGCTGCCAATTCTACCAATAAACTGCTTGACGCTCCTGTGGGCGTTCTTCGCGAAATCTACGGACGTACCCACCAACGCCGAGATTTTCTTTTTTTCTTTTTATTTAACTCATTTATTAAATACTCACAAATTAATGAAACATCCGCACGCACGACTTGACGACGCGACATCGCTAGGCAAATGAACATTGAATGTCTTGTTGAATGTTTTGTGTGTAAATAGGAAATATGTGCAATGTTCAATGTTCAATGCTTTTCAACGGAATTGCTGTCAATTTAGTTGAACCGTGTAATATCGCCTTAAATCTATACATATAATAAAACTGCAGAAAAATCGTTTTTGTACATCAAAATAAAATCCAAAAAAAAAATAGCTAGGGTGTTGAAGGACAACCAACAGAACCCATTTCCAGCATTTTTAGAATTTTTGTCTGTTTGTCGGTTTGTCTGTTTATTTGTGGCTCCATCACGTAAAATGTACGAAGGCAATGTAGATAACCTTTATACACAACGATCGAGCGTAACTTGAGGACTAATTTAGTTTTTGTTTCATTGCAATCGGTTAAGATCTATCAAAAGATATTTGAATTTAAAGTGTTCCAGACCCAGAAGTAAAATTACGGTCAGTTTACACCGAGACGCGCAGTTCAGTAGCGCGATCTAGCTTGGAATAGAAAAACTACATACCTATTCAAATAATGTTGTGGACTGGAGTGGAGTGGTTTGGAGTGGAGTAGAGTAGAGTAGAGTAGAGTAGAGTTAAGTAGAGTTAAGTAGAGTGTAATGGAATAGAATGGGATGGTTTGGGATGGAATGGAAAGAAAGAAAAGGTTTTATTAGACTCACACTAGAATGGGAATGAGTGGGATGGAGTGGGAAGGAGTGGGATAGAATCAGATGGAGTGGGATGGATTAGAATGGAGTGCGATGTAGTGAGATGGAGTGGGATGGAGTGGGATGGAGTGGGATGGAGTGGGATGGAGTGGGGTGGAGTGAGATGGAGTGGGATGGAGTGGGATGGAGTGGGATGGAGTGGGATGGAGTGGGATGGAGTGAGATGGAGTGCGATGGAGTAGGATGGAGTGGGACGGAGTGGGATGGATTTGGATAGAGTGGGATGTAGTGGGATGGAGTGGGTTGGAGTGGGATGGAGTGGGTTGGAGTGGGATGGAGTGGGATGCAGTGGGATGGAGTGGGATGGAGAGGGATGGAGTGGGATGGAGTGGGATGGAGTGGGATGGAGTGGGATGGAGTGGGATGGAGTGGGATGTAGTGGGATGGAGTGGGATGGAGTGGGTTGGAGTGGGTTGGAGTGGGATGGAATGGGTTGGAGTGGGATGTAGTGGGATGGAGTGGGACTGAGTGGGATGGAGTGGGATGGATTAGGATGGAGTGGGACTGAGTGAGATGGAGTGGGATGGATTAGGATGAAGTGGGATGGAGTAGGATGAAATGGGCTGGAGGGGGATGGAGTGGGATGGAGTGATTGAGTGGGATGGAGTGGGATGGAGTGGGATGTAGTGGGATGGAGTGAGTTGGAGTAGGATGGAGTGAGTTGGAGTGGGATGGAGTGGGTTGGAGTGGGTTTTAGTGGAATGGAGTGGGATGGAGTAGGACTGAGTGGGATGGATTAGGATGGAGTGGGACTGATTGGGATGGAGTGGGATGGATTAGAATGGAGTGGGATGTAGTGGGATGGAGTAGGATGAAATGGGCTGGAGTGGGATTGAGTGGGATGGAGTGGGACTGAGTGGGATGGAATGGGATGGAGTCGGATGGAGTGGGATGGAGTGGGATGGAGTGGGATGGAGTAGGATTGAGTGGGATGGAGGGGGATGGAGTGGGATGGAATGAGATAGAATGGGTGCTCTAATCCAGTAGCAATTCTTCTGAATCTGAACGACAGAGGGCGTTTATTATAATGACCTCAAATATTCTTGAAAAATAAATTCTAAATACAGGGATTATATGAAAACGATATGATTTATAAAAAAACGTGGCGAGAATTAAGCGCTTCGCACTAAAAATACATTGTTAAATTCCGACATCCAGACGAACAAAGTCGCGGGCACAGCTAGTAGGAAATATGTTCAATGTTCAATGCTTTTCAACGGAATTGCTGTCAATTTAGTTGAACCGTGTAATATCGCCTTTAGAGTAAATATTGAAAATTGCGCAGTGATTGACCGAAAGTTTGAGCGAGTTTAATTTTTATTGCACCATATTTTTTCATTGCATCGTGTAGGGATTGCGCAATATCGGGATCTATTCTCCGACTGAACACGAAAACATTGTGCAGTTCGTATTATTGTGCAATATAATGGCTCGTTTGGATTCAGAGCGCCTTTCAATCTTATTGTACAACTAGCTTCCGCCCGCGGCTTCGCCCGCGTGGTGTTTTGATAGCCTATGTTCTTTCTCAGGGTCTAAAGATTGTCTGTGCCAAATTTCATCAAAATCGGTTGAGAGGTTTAAGCGGGAAAGCGTAACAGACAGACAGACAGACAGAGTTACTTTCGCATTTATAATATTAGTTTAGTTTGGATACGTCATGAGAACCTCCTCCTTTTTTTAAAGTCGGTTAAAAAGTATTGTACAATGTTATTGTAGGTCTAGGGGCCGCTTAAGACTAATAATATCACTACGGACTGATACCAAACTATCTGTGAACAGAAATCTTTTGTGATATTGCAAACAAGTTTGCGATAAAATCGCAAAGATTAATTTTGTAGTGCTGTCATGGACTAATAATAGTGTTAGACTCACCCCAACATTCTTATGTCTGATCCTTTCTGGGAATAGCAAGTCGAGATCACTGCCAGTAGCACCGTAAACTTGCGTGTCACGTTGAGAATGACCTTGATATCTGAAAAGAAATTATAGGAATATTTTTGAAATAGGTATAAATAAAAAGTCTGGAAAGTAAATAATAACGAAAGGTATTATAGTTTAGGGTTTTTGTAAGAAAAATGCTGAAATATGTGAAGTATTGAGAATGAATAAGGCTTAGGACTGGAAGCCAGCAGGTTGAAAGTCTGCTCCTTTGAACGAGCGGCTGCCGCTCTGCTGCCTTTGAGTCCGAAGTCAAAACTAAGAAATAAAATTAAAATCTTAATACCTATTATTCTTCCTCAAAAAATCATCTTTACGATGCGCGTCGCATGCGTTAATGCGTTTAAAATAATTAATAAGTATGGTAGTTGCTATCTCATTATACAACATTGATTTGGCTGTAATGTCAACGTGTTGGGTGGAAGTTAGTTAAACACTAATCCAAGAGATGGCGCTACGCTACCGAAAAGCGTAAACGAGGAATAGAGAATTTCAGCTTGCAAGTGTGGGTTGCAATAGCCTAGTTGGTTAAGGCGTCTGGAGTACCTATCCAGAAGACGCGGGTTCGAATCCCACTTGCAATCTTAAAATTTTTCTTTCCTCAAAAAATCATCTTTACCTATTATTCGTTTGGAATTTGGATCATCTTAGGTTTAGTGAGAAATATGGTACTTGTCAATACTACTCGAGTGTGGCAAAAGAGAATATAAAGAAAGTACACTTCTTTTCTATAAAAGAGTATACTCCTTTGCACCACTCTTTTGTACAATTCAATTAATTATGTAAATGAAAAAAATAAAATCATACCTCATTTCACGTCTATGTTGCAAATCAAAAGTTTGGGCGAGAGCAAAGTAGGAATAATCAATGCAAGCATAAGTGATGAGGAACGGCATAGTGACAATGGGTGCAAGTTGGTTGATGTCACCGATGATGATGAATGTTACGGTGACTACGGCTACTACCACCATTGAGTATATCGGTACCTTATTTGGACCTCTCTGGAAAAAAAGTATTTAATAAATATGGTTATTGTGAGCTAGACAACAGGCCAAAAATAATATAGGGGGGGGAATATCTAAACTGGTTACCGTAACCCTGGAACGTAAAGGGCTATTGAAGGAACACCGTGGATTTTAGTCAGTACTGTACGAGTCTGACAGTCCCTTCCCCTCAAACTCATTTGATGATTTTACAATAATAAAAAAGGTTAAAATTAGTAAAAAAAAACGAAACTGTCAAAACTACAAAATGAAACATAAAAATATTTTAGGACAATAGCAAACACTTACCCCATGTCCTAGAAACTCAAGTCCCGGTATAACTTTTTCGTTTGCAATACTTTGTAACACCCTGGGTGTGCCATACATGGCGCCTAAACACGAACTCATTGAGCTGACGTACAGCCCGGCAAGCAAGAGAACCGTGACGGCAGATATGTCCGCTGTAATAGAGAGGTTATGTAGCAGACCCTCCCTGGTCACTGTCGCTGCTAACGTTATTATGAACATCAGGTACAAGAAGGTTCTGGAAATAAGAGGAAGGATTAATAAAGCTGCTTGGTAAATCGGAGATTGGAATAGGTAGAGTTTATTATTCTTAATTTCAAAACAAAATATAAGCTACATTTTTGTCATTCTGGCTTAGTGTAACCCTATTTTGTTTTTTTTTGCGTAGAAAATCATCAAATGAGTCCTCCCACCCCGGGCAGGGCGGGAGGGACTGTCAGACTTCTACTGACTAAAATCCACGGTGTCCTTCAATAGCCCTTTATGTTCCGGGGTCACGGTAAGGAAATAAATCCCGCGACCCCGGCAGGCTTTGGCCCTCTGAGAGGGGGCCCCGTCATTTTTTGCTGACGCTCTTTAAGGCGCGCGTGGAACACGACGCGCCGTCGACCCGGGCATGGTCCATGGCCGGACAGCGAGTTGCCCTTTACTCGCTGTCCGCATGCCCGCGTCTACGGTGGCCGGAGATCGTCTGGCGACGTCCGCCGAGGGAGGACGCTGTCCTCACTCTCTCGCGGCCCGCCTCCTCCTTCACGAGCATTACTGCTTTGCAGAAGGAGGAGACCACTTCCCACTCCGTCTCGCCCCGCAGCATGGCCGCAACCAATGCCGGGCGCGAGAGGTCTCCGTAGTGTAACCCTACTAGGTAAAATTACCGTTTTCTTTCAGAGCTCAAAAAATATAAATCAATAAGGTTGTTATTCAATGATTTAATCTCTCCCTCAATGTAGAGATTATTTACTTAGCTTTCAGGAAATATATGTTTTGCATCCATGCGTTCCATATTAATAATATAATCATATTGTGTGAAAAAAGGATGTGGTGCAATTTATTTGCTACAAAGTGTATTTTTCTTTCTAAAAATCATCAAGTTTACCTTACCCAGTGCCAATCGCTGCCAATGAGCCATTGGGTATATTTACAGAGGGGTTCTTCAAATCCCCACTCATGTTAATCCCAGCTAAGATACCAGTGATGGTTGGGAAGAATATTCCAAAACATTTGAACCATGTGTAACCATCCTGGTAATCGGGCCATGTATTATTTGCTGCTACTCCACTAAGCCATCCTTTAAATTCCAGCTTTACTGAAAAATGAGGAAGATATTATTTACTACTAGCGACCCTACCCCTGACCGGACTTTGCACGGCTTCTTCCCCAGTCGATGTTCTTTAAGAAAAATCTTACATAGACAACCTATGTTTTAACAATAAACATTAAAAAAAAACATAACCCTTCCTTGGCAGTTGGGTCTAAAAAGAACCCAATTTAGTGCAGAGTACAAATAACACACTGTTTTTTTTTTTTAACTTTTTTTCTTGTAGAAACTACAGAAGGTACACTTTATTTCTATAAACACCTGTCACACCCTACAAACTATTTGTTGTCATACTTTCTTATGGTAATACAATCATTAGCATATGTATGTGTGTTTCTTTATTTATGCAATGCCATATTGTTTACACACACTTTTGCCTCGTCTTTTGTTTTTCGCCTTTCATCAATCGCTCAATGTAACTGAATTATTAATTTTGTATACTTTTCACATCCTCTTATTTCAGGACCTTGTCTTAATACATCGTTCCTAACTTGTCATGGTACAACATGCAAACTTTCATTTCCCATAGTCCTAATTAATTTGTTTACGACGCACAGTGTTTCGTCTAGTACCTACAAGCTAGCGAGACAAAATTATTTTTTTACTTATTTTATTTGTTTACGTATAAATAAGGTGTCTTACGTCGTTCTGTGTTCTCTAAGTCCAAAGGTGTGCATGCAAGATGGTCACCAAATTTCCTACTTTTGTTTACTAATATCACGAACGTGAACGATCCCTAGTACAACAAAAAAATAATTTTGAAAATCGGTCTACAATTGACGGAGTAATCGCGTAACAAACACGCAAAAAGTAAAGATCATCATGTCATCCAAGTAGCCGAAATTAATAAAAATGCTCACAAAATAAAAAGTACTGAACCAAATTGGATGAAATTTTTATGAGACCAAATGGCAAGTATACTGCATCGAACAAAAAAAGAATCACACTAATCGGACTAGAAACCTCGGAGTAATCGATGTACATAAATACATTTATCATAGCTATGGCTCGTTCTGAAAGAAAGTAAATTACTTTATCTGCGGGCGGTTTCGGGAGCCAAAAACTAAAGTAACCTACGCCTGAATGTTTGAATTATAACATACAGAAAAATCTAGCCGGATACATTGGGATACAAAAAGTTGCAACCCTTTAAAGTTTGAAGTTAAGAAAAAATATGTGGGATTATTTCAACATACTTATAAACTCTAATTTGGGCAAAAAAGTACATGTATTTTTTTTAATCAAGTAAAAACAGTAAGTACATACCCTCAATAGTACAATCCATCACAAGAAAATCGTTTCACTTTCATATCAAGTATTACAGATGGTGTCACAAGTGTGCTAAAAATGCAACTTATTTACAAATGAAAATTGCGCTTCCTTATAATGAACATTAACCCCTCCACAAAATTACTTGTTGAAGTAAGAAACAAATGATTTCTTTGAATTTCTTACCTGGGAAGGGTTGTTTACAAGATGTTATCACGAATTCCTGGAAATGACGTCATGAATTTTGTCCCGCTAGCTTGTACTAGACGAAATACTGTGCGACGTTATAAAATTTGTTACGCTTTCACACCTAAATTGTTGAATTAGTTTGGATTAATTTTATAACAGAGATAGATAGTACCTTGGTGGTGCTTGTTTGGTTCATTATAGGGTACTTTTGAAGAGGGGGTTAAAAGAATATACATATAATATGTCGAATTGAGAAGCTCCTTCTTTTTTTTTCGTCGGTTAAAAATTGGGGCTATATTAGGGAGTGAAGCCGCGTGCAAAAGTTCATAATATATAAAACTCACATTGATCATCAGTTGGTATAGTTGTGAATGATCCCACAAAGAAATCAAGTGCTGCCAACATGATGATCATCAGCAGTAGAAATTGTAACTTCACCACCCATTTTACCCCGGCAACATTGATAGTGCCAAGGAGTAACACAGCAGCTATGGCAAATCCTCTGGATGCCCATTTGTGGGTGTCACTAAGTGGGTCTTCAACTACGAACCCGGCCATTGATTCACCAAAACCAAAGACATTTAAGGCACAGCCTACAGCCTGAAAAATATCAGAAATATTATTAAATGGCACATGAAAAATATTGTCGCATTATTCTAAAATAGAATGATTCCACATTCTCAGTTCTTCATACAGTAATTTGAATTTAAAGTTTGTAAGTTAATGCATTATTTTCATAATAGATTTCAGGATAGGTTGAACAATGACTCATTGCTTAATGTATGGTCATTAATTTTCAGCCATTCTATGCTTGTTCATTACATTATTTATATCTGTTTAGTTAAGTGTTTTCCTCATTTTATTGGATTCACAGTGGCATTTATATATCATAATTATGGTAGTAGAGCTAGATATTTGTAGAGATTTATAAATTATTATAATTATAATGCTTACAACTTACAAGTGTATGTTAAGGGCTTCACACACAGCAGCTATAATGTATATTAATGTACATACATTACATCCTGGGATGTATAGCTTTAAATTATCTTAATGTATCACACATACAACAGGTAATGTAATGTATATTTCCCTACATTTCATAACATCCTTTTCGAAGAGAGATATACGGAAATGTATTGAGATGTATCGAAATATAAATGTATATTTTCGTATTGCTCAGTACCTTTGATTCGAAGATGTAAAAATATACATTATAGCTGCAGTGTGTGGTCTCCTGACGATTTCTATGGAAAGATGTAATGAGATGTATCGTGCTATAATGTACATCTTTACATTATAGCTGCTGCGTGTGAAGCCCTTTAGTTTTTCACCAATTATATCATTTAAGTGTAATTTCTGATCAGCTAATTATGTTATAGTTTTAAGTTGAAGTATGTAACATGATTTTTAATAAAATCCTTATGGTTCATATTTTATTTACATTTGATTTGCCTTTTGCATTACCTGTCCGAAACAATATATCATTCCAAGAGCTCCTCCCATTCTGGATCCTAAAGTGTGTGCAAGTAAAAAATACACTCCACCACTTTCTATTCTGCATCTCTCACAAATACCCACTGCAGATAACACTGAGATCAGTGCTACAAACACTGAAATAAAAAGAAGAAAGAAAAATGAAGTAAATTATTGATATTCATATCTGGGAATTTAGAATTCTTTTATTTTACAATATCAGGTAATTCCTGTTATAAATCATTAGATTATACTGACTAGATAAAAAACAGCACTGTGTTATATATATTTATGGTAATTTCAATTGATTACAATACTATTAGTTCACACACAGATTAAATATTAAAATATATAATAAATGAAACCTACCTGTAAAAAGTACTATAAATATTGCATTAACTAATCCAGCTTGTCCAACAATCCATCCAGATCTTAGAAATACAATTACTCCAAAAATATTTATAAGGCATGATGTGAATACTCCATCCCAAGTACCAAAAAGTACTGGTTGGGATATAAAAAAGTTTGATTTCCACCATGGTACATCACCCTGAAAATAAATTTGAAAAATCAATTACATAGACAACAGTTCTTATCAGTCATTATTAATCTTGAGATATTAGTTGATGATTAGATAAATATAGCATGTCACACTTCATTTTCTAAAAAAAACTTAAGAAATGCATTTGCACTACAATTATAAGTCAAATTAAAAAAAAGGAAGGAGTCATGATATAGAAAGACCCATAAAATTATAAAAGCATAAAAATCATGTTTTGTAACAATAGGAGAACTTCACTTAAATTATGCTAAAGATGCAAGAATTCAGTTACCGGTTGTATTCTTTAAACTGCTTGCAATACCATTCGTTTTTACTACATGTGAGAACAATGAAAACAATACACCTGGCAGTAGGTTGAATCTAGGACGCCTTAGCTACTAGAAAATGTAGAGCAGCAGACTATGTAGATATATTATGTATAAATATTAATTGAGACAGTCTATCTTTACAGTTTGACTGGTAATAGTACTAAAAGTGTTATGTTTACCTGTATATCTGCAAATATTTCATTAGCCCCTGAAGCTTGATGTCCACCTGATCCATATTGTGATTCATTGCCCAAGTCCACGAAGCCACCTGATTGCCTTCGCATTCGCGCTCTATCAAAGACAGGCTCTTCACTCCGGAAACTGTCTATGTCTAAATCATTCCTCCTTTGGCGATTACTTTGATCCATTTTGATTGATTTGTGGTAATTACGTATAAATATTAACGGGATACATCGAAACACATATCGACGACTGTTTACTTATCTTGGGAAGTGCACTGATGTCATGAAGCGCGTTCTTGAGTGTTGTGAATGTGAAACGTCACTGAAGCCTGAATAAAGCCGAAGGCTTTATCTAGTTATCTTTATTTCACATACGAAATATCAAAGAGTGAGAAAGGAAAGAACTGTAATAAAATATGCTACAAATGTAAAATATGTTCTTCTGACGTTTACAAGTCAACACACAACAGCAGACATCGCAAATGTCAAATCAGGGTTACTAGATCATGTTTCTGAGTTTTCCCCATAATTATGTATTTTTACCCAGAGATACTTTTTTTTTGTAACTTGATTCCCCATTCTATTTATTTTATAATTTTAACGTTATGATCCGTTTTACGCACTATCTCGCCTGTTAGTAGGGTGAGTGGGGGTAAGTTTGAATGAAAATTTGATGAGATGAACAGTGTTGATTTGAAACTGTTGTCACACAAAGGGATTCAAGGCAAATCCAAAAAAAAATGTTTTGGGTGAAAAAGCATGGTCAAGTTGTTTCTATAATAATTAAAGAAATCTTTTTGAAACAATATTTTATGAAAAAACTGTTAATAAAATTGGTCATATGAAAAACAATACGAAGGGGTAAGACGAAATGCCCAAGGGGTAAGATCGATATAGTGACTAAAATCGTATTTATGGTCATTATGCATGCGTAGTGATCAATAAACCTTCTGCTTCAACTAACTACATAGCATGAACATCAATTAAATTAAAAAATCGCTCTTTATGTGCAAGAAAAATAATTAACCAAATAAAATATATCGATCTTACCCCATTGAAACGGCTGTCAGCCAGAGGTTGTCAACATGTTGTACTAAGAGATAAAAAAAAAATATGCTCATGACTGTCAAGTCTAGGTCGGGTCGATAAATAAAACACACGTTTTCATTTAAAAGCTCTTCTTGAAGCACCTCGACTTGTCAAAGTAACGGAGATTCCCCCCAGCGTTGCACCTACACACGCCACTCATTGTGCGTACGGGCTGGGTGTTTTCGCCTCAACGGCTAACCATTTTCCCGGCGGTCGTACGGTTTCCCCTGATCATCCAGATGGCAATGAACCTCTGCCACGCCACCAGCCAGTCTACCAGCTGGTTGCCTCCACATGCACAGGGTAGATTATACTTTCTGAGTCTGATTCCATGATAAAGGTTTTCGATACGATGTTGTGAATATTGCGGAAAAGGAATACCACCGTATATTTCAGATTGAGAACCCCTGACATTTTGTAAGAGTTTCGTAAACGGGTTAAGATGGAAAGTTTTATATTATCATCTTACCCCGTTAAAATTTGCAGGGGTAAGTTTGAAAGGCACCATAAATCTTAAAATACGTGAAATAAACAAATATCCACAATATAGAGCATAGAGCATTTCAAAGCTAATTCCGAATATCAAAACAAAATCTTTGTTACTTATCCATGAAAGGAGATACAGCATGCGGGGTAAGAACAAAAAACGCAACTTTACGCGGAAAAATGTGTCCTTACGGAAAATATCAAATAACACACAAATGCTCTCACTTAGCGACTGACGCAGACTGCGGTGCGGGGCAAGACAAAACGGTGTCTACAATGATGTTGCTAGCATTAAAAGAGTTCCTTTATATTCGGCGTTATTGTATCTTTTTTATCTTTCCCCGTTTTTCATCTTACCCCCACTCACCCTATACATTTTTTAGGGTTCCGTAGTCAACAAGGAACCCTTATAGTTTCGCCATGTCCGTCCGTCCGTCCGTCTGTCCGCAGCTTAACTCAGAGACGCCCAGTACCAGAAAGCTGTAATTTGGTGTAAATATACGGATTTGTTCGCCGAAAAAGAGGTAAAATAAAATCTCGTAAAATATTTTTTTAGTGTACCTCCTGCACACGTAAAGTGGCGATGTTTTTTTTTTCTCGCGTACCCCTCAGTGTGGGGTATCATTAAATAGGCCTTTAAAAAATATTAGTAGTTTCCATTAACAACACAGGTCTGCGACTAAAAAACTGCATAGGATTTTTTTACATTTACTTACAGATTTTGTAGACCTCCCAAAAACAGTAGCAATAGGAGGGTTTGTATTTATGCTTTTGCGGTTTTTTCAGGTTATTATTGGCAGTGGATGGAGCGAAATAATACGTTATGGAGAAGGAATATTAACGTTTATTAATCAATTTAGGCACAGTACAAAATGGACATGTAGTTCCGCCTTGACCGGCGTTGCAAGAGAGAGAGTTGCCATACTCACAAATTATTTGCTATAAATATTAAAATATTAATGTTGCCATTTTATTACAATATTGAACACACCCCCTCAACATTATATTTTAATTTCCAGACAACCCTTTAATTTAACAACTCAAAACTTTTATTCTTTACACCCCCTTAAGAAAAAATTCAGAGATGCTTCCCCTTAACACAAATTCTGAAATGCATCACCTTAACAAACTTTGCAATGCACCTCCTTAAATTAAACATAACCTCTAAACAAATATGCAGAGCCTTACATCTAAAAATACTAGACAACCTTTACATAAACAAGATACCTTATACAATATAAAATCAACATTATATAAATGCCTACTTGCTATAACAAATTTATGACAATATCATATCTCTAAGTTTAACAAAAAGTATTTTCCCCAAAGGTTTGGTAAACAAATCAGCTATATTGTTATTACTACAAACAAACTTTATCTTAACTGAACCTGTTGATATATTTTCCACAATATACTGATATTTTATATCTATATGTTTTAACCTTTTGTTACTGTCATTGTTTTTTGTTATATTAATCACACTTTGGTTGTCTTCAAGTATTTCAAAATCAACATTATAATATCCAAAGTCTTTGAGTAACTTTTTTAAAAAGGAACCTTCCATAATACTCATACTAAGAGCAACATATTCAGCTTCACAAGACGATAATGATACACAAGACTGTTTCTTGCTGTACCAAGAAACTGGACAGTTAAAAATATAAAAAATTTGGCCAGATGTTGACTTCCGGTCTGCAACATCACCGGCCCAGTCTGCATCACTATAGCCTTGCAGTTTACATACATTTTTACTTTCCTTATCATATTTGTATATTAGAGACAAATCTATGGTACCATTTATGTATCTTAATATCCTCTTTAAACATTTAAATAAAGCTACACTAGCACAATGCACATATCTACTAAGAAATCCTACTGCTACACATAAATCTGGTCTAGTGCAAGTTGCATACAATAGACTGCCAACTAAACTTCTACAAGCTTTTTCTATTTCAAAACTTTCACTTTTATCTTTCTGTAACAATTCAAAATTTAAATTCTGTTCTATTGGAGTAGATACAGTTTTACAATTTGACATTTGATATAAATCCAACAACTTTAGCAAATATCTTTTCTGATTTATTACAGTTACACAATTAACAAGATCCTGTTTAATATTTATTCCTAGATAATTACTAGCTAGACCCAAATCTTTCATTTTAAAGTTTTTACATATAGAACTTTTAAAATCACCTACTTGGTTTTTATTACTACCAAAGTACAACAGATCATCAACAAATAATAACACATAAATGTAATCATTTCCTATTTGTTTGAAATATAAACATGGATCATTTTTTGATCTTAAAAAATCTTCATTTGTCATAAAATTATTAAACTTTTCATTCCAGTATTTTGGTGATTTTTTAAGACCATAGATTGATTTATTTAATTTGCATACCTTATTACTAGGTAATCTCATATAAACTGTCTCATTTATGTCACCATAGAGGAATGCTCCGGTGACATCCATTTGATACACTGGCTCCCTTTTTTGGGTGGCTACAGCCATCATAGCTTTGAAGGTTGTTAGTTTGGCGACAGGTGAGTATGTTTGGTTGTCGCAGTTCTTCTGTTCAAATCCTCTGGCTACTAAGCGAGCTTTATACAGAGATTTTCCTTCTGCCTCCTTGATTTTAAATACCCACTTGCTACTCACTATGTTTTCTCCGTCAGGAACTTCTGTCACCTCCTCCCAGGTATTATTTTCCTCCAGTGTCTTCAACTCTTTATTTATGGCTTCCTCCCATTTAGTTTTATCTGGTCTTTTCATAGCTTCTTGATAGGAAATAGGTTCATCACAGCTGTAACTCAGGAACATGTTTTCGTCTTCTTGTACATAGTCTTTCAACCAGCTTGGTTTTTTTCTTACCCTTCTGGATCTTTCTGTTGCCTCTTCTGTTTGTCCTGAAGTTTCCTGTGAGTTTTCCTGTTCTTCTTCTATCTCTTCCTCTTCTAGTATTGATTCCTCATGAAAGGAGTGAATGGAGTCCTGTTCATTTTCACTTTCTATTGTTTCAGGGTTTTCAATATCCTCATACTGGCTTTTTTCTTCCTCTGAAACTTGTTCTGTCTCTTCTTGAGTGTCAGAAACTATGTGATACTCCTTTTCTTGCCTTCTGTCTTTATCTTTGTTTTCTATAGACCTTTTTATAAATACTATGTCTCTTTTGATGTCTACTTTGTCTTCTTCTGGAAAATATATTCTGTATCCTTTTGTATTTTCTCCATATCCTATGAAATGGCCTAATTCAGCCTTGCTATCAAACTTTAACCGTTTTTGATCAGGAATATGTACAGATACTTGACTACCGAAGACTTGAAGGTTGTTGACATCAAAATCTTTGTTCCACCAAAGTTGATATGGTGTTTTGTCCTTCACACGACTAGGACCTGTTCTGTTGATTATGTAGACAGCGGTATTGAGAGCTTCCGCCCACAGATTCTTGTTTAGGCCGCTCTCCAGAAGCATAGTTCGTGCTGACTCAACCACCGTCCTCATCTCGCGCTCTACACAACCATTCTGTTGCGGAGTATATGCTACACTTCTTTGGTGTTGTATCCCATGTGATTTCAGCAAGTTTTCCATTTCTTTACCGATAAATTCCTTTGCATTATCACTTCTTATGTATTTCACTATGTGACCGGGATTAACTTTTATTTCTTTCAGATACTGTTTTAAATATTCTACAGACTGACCTTTATTCTTCAGAAAATATACCTTTCTATATTTAGAATAATCATCCTTGATGAGCAGAAAGAACCTTGCCCCTCCTAGTGAAGTTTGTTCTACTGGACCTCCTATATCAATATGGATAACCTCTCCTGGTTTCGTTGCCCTATGGGTACTAGATGGGAAGGGAAACTTATGTTGTTTTCCTTTCAAACATGGCAAACAGGTTTCTTCTTCACTATTATTTTCGAACTTAATATCTTGCTTCATCAAGATGCTTTTCACCTGATTTATGTCTTGATGACCTAGTTTGGCATGCCATTCCCTCAGATTTGACATTACTTTTCCAACCATAGCGTTATTTTCATACTCTCTGAATAACATTGTGTACATTTTACCATTTCTTTTTGCTACCGCACACACACTATTGTTTTTGATGAACTGGCACTCATTAGCTGTCGACTCCAGTTTATAACCTTTATCCAGAGCAGCACTCATGGAAAATAAGTTTGTCTTGAGGCTTGGCACATATAACACACTGCCTATTGAAGTTTTAATCCAATTTTGACCATCATATGCCTCTAGGTTAATATCACCATAACCTAATGCTTTTATTATTGTCCCATCACCAATAACAATGTCTTTAGGCACTAACAACTTTTTATAGTTTATGAAACTGTCCACTGTAAAGCACATATGCTCAGAAGCACCACTATCTAAGAACCACTCATTATTTTTACTTTTTGACATAAGTCCACACACTGACATGACAAATGCGTTTTGTTTTTTATCTTCAGTTTGTTTTTTATTGTCCTTGTTAAACCAACACTTTTCTTTTGTATGTCCCCGTTTTTTACATTGATTGCAAAATAGAATGTTTTCAGTTTTATCACTTTTGTGCTTCTTTACCTTACAGTCCTTTTTATAATGCCCCACTTTACCGCAGTTAAAGCATTTTCTTGGGTTTGTATTAGTTTTAAACGCTGTGGAACTACTGTTTTCACTGTCTTGGTACATTTTATTTCTTTGCTCTTCTATGATGAGCCTGGCTGTCAACTCTGAAAGGTTTCGCTTTTCTGTGGGCACAGAGTCCCATGCAGAGACGAAGTGTCTGAACTTTTCACCCAGCGAACTTATTATTTTGGTAACAATCATGTTTTCGGCAATTTCGCCCTTTGCTAGCTTTATTTGAGTCACAATGGCCTCTATTTTCGCTATAAACGTAGACACATCCTCTGAACTGTCAAGTTTCTCTTCAAAGAAGCGCTGTTGTAATAAGTGGAGTGAGACATCCGATTTTTGTTCAAATACTGTATTTAATTTATCCCACATTTCTTTGGATGTTTCGCAATTTTGCACGTGTAGCATAGCCGTGTTGCCCAATCTTCCAACGATGATTCCTTGGGCTTTTGCATCTAATCTCTTCCATGTGGTTATTTTTTCGACTTCATTTTTTGGGCACTTTGATGAGCCATCCACCAAGTCAAAGACATTTACCGCCTTCAATAACACTTTTAGTTGGAATTTCCATGTGGGCCAATTACTGATATTTTCTAATATCATGCGATTATTTGAAGCTCCAAAAATATAGCCCTCGCCGTCCATCTTGTTTCGCCCTTTACCTCTGCTTGACCGCAGAACCACGCCGCCGCTTTACCACAGCTTTTTTGCCAATATTCCTTTATTTCGCTCCGGGCGACTGGGCCCATAACCTTTTCAGGTTATTATTGGCAGTGGATGGAGCGAATTAATACGTTATGGAGAAGGAATATTAACGTTTATTAATCAATGGGGAAGGCAAGTGTCAAAGTGAAAATGACAGTTTGGTCCCCAAAGAACTGTAAAATCAAAGGAATTTTCAGAAAAAAAAACATTTATTGATGTAAAATGACTAGATGTTGTGTAATAAGCTGTAAAAATGATGGAATACACTTTTCAAAATAATATCTACTTTTCTTTTGGAGGTTATGTACCAGTATTGCATCGCTCGAAAATCGAAGAATTATCACCTGGAACGAGTTTTGTAATAGTTGTGGTGTTAAGAAATTAAATATATTGTGATATTTCTCGAATCTAAATAGAAAAAAAGGTTAAAATTACTGACTTAAAACATTATGATATTTTATCAAAATAGAAAGTCAAAAGCAGCATTATATTCTTGATAAAGGAGAGGACAGGTAAAACATACCTAAACTCAAAAATTGAAACCTCAACTACAAGTAATTGTGGATTTATTACGGTAAAATCAAATGTATAACCACTCAATTAAATCACTTTTTTTCTCTTGTAGATGCGCCGCGGCGTCTTAATTCTTCTTTTAGTATATAGTACTTGCATGGACGAATAATTTTCCATATTTGTTTTGTATTTATACTCAATTTTTATAACAAATAATCTTGTTTGTTTTTTTGTACAAGGTAGACGTGGGGACCAACTATCGCAGCGCCATCTACGATTAGCTTTGAGTTGCCATCCCCATTTAGGCACAGTACAAAATGGACATGTAGTTCCGCCTTGACCGGCGTTGCAAGAGAGAGAGTTGCCATACTCACAAATTATTTGCTATAAATATTAAAATATTAATGTTGCCATTTTATTACAATATTGAACACGGTTGCACAACGACATGCTTTGCTTTTGCTTTGCTTGGTAGTATAGATGCAAACCTACCCTACTCGCAAACCTCCTTCAGAGGGAGCAGCGTGGCGGGGTCTTGAGGGTGAGTGCTACTGTCATGAAGATCCTCAAGGCAAGTCTGGTGGGTACACCTTCTCGAGGTTGCCGCCCCGTTTTTGGTCTAATTCCTTAAGAAATAGACGTAAGAGAAACCACCAGGCGCTTTTCTATCTCCTAACTGTGGCCCTCTGTGACTAAGAGGTTACAGACACGTCACTAAACCAACTGCTGACGTGTAGGAGTAACAGTCACCTGCGCTAGGACCTGCGCAGTTGAGCGCCGTAAGCAGGGATGAAGGAGTCCTGGGGGGTTGAGCTGACCTATATCTCTTTTGGTAGTCCTAATGGCGGTCCGAAAGAAAAGTTTTGAAGGTTATTTTATGCTTTTTTGTGGTTGTTTTTGAAGGCGGTTACATTTTTTTTTTAAGAAACCATACTTCAAAATGCTGTAAGTACCTTAAAATAAGCTATTTTACAAAAACAAATAGATACAACAACATCAACATCATAATCGTTGTCTAAAATTTAATACTATTCTGTATATTAACATTAATGGAAAGACCAAACTTGCAACAAACGTCATTGAGACCACCTATCAGCGCCTGTAAGCCCTCGCAGGTGTCCGCCACGAAGCACAGGTCATCTGCATACATGATTTCTGTTACTGTAGTAATAGAGACTCGAGTGCGGGCTTTCAATCTGGCAAGGTTAAATAAACCGCCATCAGTTCGGAAACGAATCCGAATGCCCTCTGAGATAAGTTTCAAGGTTTCCCGAATGACGACCGCAAAGTAGAGAGCAAACAGTGTAGGCGCAAGTACACAACCCTGCTTCACGCCACAGGTTACCCTAAAAAAATCTGATTGGTCGTCTTTTACTGCGACGCAACAGGCCATATCATCATGAAGGAGTCGTATCAGCCGTACGAACTTCTCAGAGCATCCCAGCTTTAATAACAGAGTCCATAAAGCTTCTCGGGGAACACTATCAAATGCCTTTTTAAGATCAACGAAACATAAATATAAAGGTCGACCTTGTTCTTTACTTTTCTCTTGAAGCTGACGAATAGAGAATAATTGGCTTCTCAGGTTCCTCTTTCAGGACGAAAGCCAAATTGGGTTTCCGGAAGTATTGCCTCTGATACTGGAATGAGGCGGTTCAGAAGAATCCTCGCAAATACTTTTCCAGGTGTAGAGAGCAGTGAGATACCACGATAAGAGTTGCAGTCTGATCGGTCACCTTTGTTCTTATACAGGGCGCTTATACGAGATAATTTAAAAGTATCCGGCACCTGCTCTTTATCCCACATGGTCACGAAGAGGTCTCTCAGGACTTCATAAAGTCTCTCACCACCGTACTTAAGTAATTCCCCTGGAACATTATCGATACCAACCGCCTTCTTATTATGTTGCTGAACTGCAGCATCTCTGACTTCTTTCAAAGTTGGCGGTTCGTCTAGACCGGTAGTTGTAGGTACCGTGGGCAAGGATGCAATATATGCCAAATCTGCTGAACGATCTAAATTGAGAAGTTCATTGAAATGCTCGGCCCAGCGCGCAAGCACTTTATCCTCCTCCATCCTCTCAGAACCATCACGAGATTTAATAGGCACATTAACACAATGGCTCGAACGAATTAATTTACGCACCTCCTCATAAAACGCACCAAGTTGCTTAGTGTCAGATAGCCACTGGATATATTTGGCTTTTTCTAGCCACCACTTGTCTTTAATACCTCTGGTTAACTTTCGCAATTCAGAACTTCTCTGCTTGATAGCGTTTGCGGTTTGTCTGTTTGTTCTATTGTTATCTTGTTGCTTTAGTAGATTTCGGTGCCTTGTCAAAGCTTCTGTTATAAGCTCGTTATTCTCATCAAACCAATCCTCATTAACGCGTACTTTAGTGCCCAACTTCTGAAAACCAGTGCCCAGAAGCCGAGAAGAGAAGTCTTGCCATTGGGCCTCAAGATCATCAATTGACACAGTAAATGTACTAAATTCTGAATTGATAGCAAGGGCGTACTCCTTTCTATTCTCACGTTGAAATTCTGAAGTTTTCCTACGTTAAGGCGCACAGCCCTTACTAGAGATGATCTGCGAGGAGGATGGAGACGAAGCTTAAGCTTTGTAATAACAAGCCTATGATCTGACCAACAATTTGCACCTCGCATTACACGTGTAATTTTAACTTGGGGTATGTCTCTTTGGCGAACAAGCGCGTAGTCAATTAGATGCCAATGTTTGGAACGAGGGTGCATCCACGTGGCCTTATGTTTCATCTGCAATCTAGTGTGTTAGTGATGGCTGAACTGGGCACAAAGGCTGAGTAATGATTGCCCGTTACTATTCATGTTACTGATTCCGTGCCTACCCAACACACTGGGCCACGCTTCGAGGTTACGCCCAACTCTTGCATTAAAATCACCCAAGATTAATATTTGCTCCCTAGGCGAGACACTAGCCAGAGCCTGAGTCAATTCTTCATAAAATCTGTCCTTAACCTCGTCTGAACTTGTCATGGTAGGTGCGTATACACTTATCACATTCAAGTAATTATCATTATCTAGATGAAGGCGTAATCTATACATATAATAAAACTGTAGAAAAATCGTGTTTATACATCAAAATAAAATCCAAAAAAAAATAGCTAGGGTGTTAAAGGACAACCAACAGAACCCATTTCCAGCATTTTTAGAATTTTTGTCTGTTTGTCTGTTTATTTGTTCCACTATCACGTAAAATGTACGATGGCAATGTAGATAACCTTTATACACAACGATCGAGCGTAACTTGAGGACTTATTTAGTTTTTGTTTCATTGCAATCGGTTCAGTCTATCAAAAGTTATTCGAATTTAAAGTGTTCCAGAAGTAAAATTACGGTCAGTTCACACCGAGACGCGCAGTTCAGTAGCGCGATCTAGCTTGGAATAGAAAAACTACATATTCAAATAATAAATCTAAACATATTCCAACGCACGGCAGATGGCGTTAAAAGCAAACCTGGAATAGAGGTGTTTAAATTGAAGTAACATTGTATTTTCATTTGCATAGAGCGGGCATTATGAAAATAGTCATACAAAAACCTGGAATAAAGATGATAGAGGATAAAATAAATCATATCCGACAAGTTTATAAAATTGTTCCAGCGACCTTTTCAAAATCTAAATCTTACCTAACCTACATAATAAAAGCTGAGCCAAACTTTTTTTTTTGTTATTGTATTTTTGTATGTTTTGTAAGTACTTACATGTTTCTTTTTATTTGTTTTGGAGTTTTAACACTTCTTTTCGCTTTACGTTCACGCGCGCTGGAATAGGATTTAGAGTAGGTTCCATCAATTTTTTTTTCCATACCAACATTTATTTAATTCATTAAAGAATATCGAAAATTCAAATCGATAAACATACTACGTCAATCCAGTAGCAATTCAATGGTACTGCCTTTGAACGACAGAGGGCGTTTATTACAAGCACGTTAAATATTCTTGAAAAATCTAAGAAAATTCGAAATATAGGGTTTATATGAAAAACGTGGCGAGAATTAAGCGCTTCGCACTAAAAAATACATTGTTAAATTCCGACGTCCACGCGAACGAAGTCGCGGGCACAGCTAGTGATATCATACGATCTGATTTGTACGTTGGGTATTCGCCCAATTTCTTGGCAATGGACGTCTTAATTGCAAAACCCACCTCTGAACGCCTGGGTTCAGACATAGCAGTCCCCTTCCAAAAGAAAGTGTATCCACCGCCACACTCTTCCCGTTCACCTTCATCAGCAAGATGGGTTTCGCTGAGTGCAGCTATGTCTACATTGTATCGAGCAAGCTCACGTGCTACAATTGCTGTCTTACGTTCAGGTCATTGATTAGTATCTCGATCCAGAAAGTATATGAAATCATCACCAATGGTCTATGACATTTAATTGGTGCGTGGAATGTGCGCAACATTCCACGCACCAAATGTCATAGACCATAGGTGAATGATTTCATATACTTTTATTGCGTCGACCACAAAGAAAGGGTTGCACAGGTATCTGTGGTTACTACCTCCCAGATAAAGTGGGCGAACAATTTTTGGGACACCTTTTCTAGCCCCCTCCCCGGCTGAAGGTTGCCTCCTGTCGCCGCTCCTTTTCTTGGTCGTTCTTGACGGAATAATGCTTCGCACCTTAGAAAACAGGCGTCGCGGCATAGAGTGGGGATTATCCAACGTCTTGGAGGACTTGGATTACGCCGATGACCTATGTCTGCTGAGTCATACCCACGCCGATATGCAAGCTAAGTTGGACGATTTGGAACAGGAAGCAGCATCAACAGGGCTTAAAATAAACATCCGGAAGACCCAGGAGATGAGAACTGGTGTGAAGAATAGCTCACCGTTGCTGATTGGCACAGAGGCAGTGGAACGCGTCCACAAGTTTACATACCTCGGGAGCGTCGTGTCAGAGACTGGAGGGAGTGAAGAGGACATCGTCTCACGGATAGCCAAAGCCAGAGCTACTTTCGCGCAGCTGAGACCTGTTTGGCAATCACGAAAACTGACCCGAAGGATAAAACTTAAAATATTCGGGTCCAATGTAAAGTCCGTGCTGCTTTATGGGTGCGAAACGTGGAAAGTTACAAAGGACATCTCACGCCAAATACAAGTCTTCGTCAACCGTTGTCTTCGTCGTATTCTCGGAATTTACTGGCCCGAGACCATCTCCAACGTAGAGCTGCTGGGGAAATGCCACGAGAGCCCAATCGACAACCAGATCAAACGTCGCAAGTGGAGATGGATTGGCCACACGCTCCGAAGGGACCCTGACCACATACCCAAACAAGCTTTGGATTGGAATCCCCAAGGGAAAAGAAAGCGTGGCCGTCCCCGTCAAACCTGGCGACGCACCGTGCTAGCGGAAGCGGCGAGCATTGGATTGACGTGGAGCGAGGTGAAGCGTGAAGCTCAAGATAGATCGCGATGGAAGACATCTGTGGACGCCCTCTGCCCCATCTAGGGGACATAGGACTTTAAAGGAATTTTTGGGACACCTTTTCTAGCCCCCTCCCCGGCTGAGCAGGGGAAGCAGTGCCTCCCTAAATAGGGCTGCTTCGTCACTCAACGTGCTGCCCAATCCGTGCTGTCACCCAAATTGCAGCACGAAAACGACCACTCTCCTTGAGCCGCCTATGTGCAGACATCAGACAAAGCTCAGCTTGCAATACAGCGGAACCTCTCTACCTTTGTCCATCGCCATAGGACTTAAATCGGAAGCCATTATTTGGAAGCAGTCAGGTGCGCAGGATACATTATTAAAGTGCATAAGTGTGCGCGCAACCACAGATGCACTCTCTCGTCCATACCCTCCTTGACCCAGTGGAACGGGAACCGCTACAACTGGAGAAAGGCTAGATGCAGTGAATTGGCCGGTCAATAACTAAATATCCCCTATTGCCGCCCTTAAGGCCTTCCACAATGCCTGGCTGCCTAGCCACCCAAGGTGGACCACCATTGAAGCCTAGACAGACCCTACTTTGCGGGACTTGAAAATATTCAAGCCCCTCTACCAGGTTTTGCCCACGAGTCGACGTGGTTACCGGGATGTGGCCGCTACGTGCAACACAGCTACTTGGAGCCACTGGTGAGAGTTTGTAAAATATCAACGATTTTTACTACGCACTCCGCCGCCTGATAAGGCCGACTGGCTGGAGCCCGACGCTGATATTCCACTACATCCCAAAATTTATTCATACAATTTGTATAAAAAAAAATCTTATCTAACGACCGCTGACCCGATTTTTTCTTCCCATACAATGAAATGACCATTCATCAATTCATCATCAATGATATTTCATTCATTTTTGTGAACAACTCACACTTGATTAAAAAAAACAAGCCGAAATTGTGAACATCAAAAAAGGAGTAAAGTCTCTTTATCTTATTTTAAGTCTCTTAACAAAGCGTATATTATAATATCGTTAAATGTGGTCGCTAATGACCCTTGATGATAAAAAGCGACCTAAAATAAAAAAATAAAATAAAAATAAAACTCTTATTAATCCGTCAACCAGAGTTTTGAAAAATACATAATTAACGTATTTTTTATTAATCGAGGAATTAACAAAGATAAATCAAATCGCATCAAAACTCGGAAGTGGTGGCTTGTGACGTCCGAACCATGATTATCACAGGTCGACAGCATTTTTGCGCACGGGTTCTACATAAGTTATTTTTATTGTTTGTATGTCTAGAAATAAGAATATGAACAAAAAAAAGTTTTGAATTTGCTTTTATGAGTAAAAAATGAGTAAATTAAAATCAATGAAAATACCTAAAAATTTACACAGAGATGAGTTATTATAGAGGAAACCGTACATCCATTCATGTTTTTTTTTACAAAATAAATTTTATAATAATGTTAAATTATTTAAAAAATTACATTTTAAGTTTTCCTGCTATTTTTAGTAGATTTTTTTCTTATTAACCCCCAAATATAGTCTCCCATCATGTCCCTTTCAGTACTGGCCTTGGTAACGTCTCTCAAATGCTTGTCAAATCTCAAATTGTCTTGATGGAAGCGTTCCTCTTGTTCTTCCGTACAAGCCTCCATGTTATCTTTAAATTTATCCAAATGAGAATGTAGCTTAAGCATCTTTAGTGTGTCTTTAGAGACATTCCACTTCCGATGATGGAAAAATTTCGTAGTCGTGTCAGTGATCAGCTCGTCATAACTTTCAGCTCTAGGGTTAACAATAAAACCATGAACTACTGCCTTAAAACTGTTCCTGGCTTCTTTCTCTTCAATGCTAAGTAACTTCAGGAAAATATCTCAATTGGTTTTTTTTTTATTTGAGGGCCCACAGAGACTCCAGTATTAATTTTCGCCTCTGAAAGCTTTGGAAAAAAAACTCTTAAAGCAAATATTTTTGATTTGTGATCACATTTTTAGGGTTCCGTAGTCAACAAGGAACCCTTATAGTTTCGCCATGTCCGTCCGTCCGTCCGTCTGTCCGCAATTTAGCTCAGAGACGCACAGTACTAGAGAGCTGTAATTTGGTGTAAATATACGGATTTGTTGTGCCGAAAAAGTGATAAAATAAAATCTCGTAAAATATTTTTTTTAGGGTACCTCCTGTACACGTAAAGTGGGAATGTTTTTTTTTTTTCTCGCGTACCCCTACGTGTGGGGTATCATTAAATAGGTCTTTATAAAATATTGATAGTTTTCATTAACAATTCTTTGATAAAGAAATTCGTTTGTGAAATATTAAGCTTTAAAGTGCTAAATTTTGCTCGACTCGAGTGTCCCCCCCCTCTACCAGCTAAACGGTTATGTTTGGGGGTGTGAAAAAAAATTCACAATAGTAGTATATATAACAAAGTTTATAAGAAAATTATCATGACTAAGTAGCCTTTACAACTTTACGAGTAATAGTCGACCAACTTATAAACTGTACTTGGATAACATATTTTCTTAAACAAAATGTATCGGAGAACATCTTCTTCAACTGCATATGTAAGTTTGTCAACTTTATTTTTACAGCTTTAATAGGTATGTTTTTACGGTATGTTTTTTGGGGATAGGTAGGTTTTTATCGTCAACTATTTTTAACTAACTTCAAAAAAAGGAGGAGGTTCTAAATTCGTCGTAATCTTTTTTTTTATGTGTTTTCCCCGATTTCTCAAAGACTCCTGGACCGATTTTGAAAATTCTTCTTTTTATTAAAATTAAATTCAGCGAATCAGTTTAGTTAGTTCGCAATAAGTATTTTGATGGGCAACTACGGAACCCTACACTGTGCGTGGCCCGACACGCATTTGGCCGGTTTTTTTAAATAAATATGCTTGTATATTCAGAATATAATAAGCAAAACCCGTGCGCAAAAATTTTTTTTTCATTTGTCGACCGGTGTTATTCATACCTGGAAGTAACGTATTGTAAATTATTAAAGTATCTTCGCCAATTTTGTCTTATTTAAGTAAGTACGTAACAAAAGAAAAAATACGGGTCAAATTATTTTTTGATTATCTATTTGACGGACGGACTACTTGACTTTTTCAGCCATCTTGCCTATTACGTTGTATTTGTGCTAGGGCCTCTGGCTCGGATCTCCGATATAGGTAATGAGCGGCTGTAATGAGCTCTTTTCGTCGTCTTTTCTTCTCAAGTAGCAAAAAATCTAACACTAATTAATGTTTTCTTGCGAAGTATTTATACAAAAAAACTAAGAAAATTAAACCACAAAATTAAGAAATGTGCTATTTTGAGAAAAAAGCCTGAAAGTGTAAATGAGGCATTTACCTACTCTTTTGTTGTCGATACGACGCACGACGTCGTATTGTGGCACGTTTCGCCATCGTCGTGTACCGTTGCGGTCAGTGCCGTATTATCCATAAGGCACTTTAGGCCAGTGCCTAGGGGCCCACTATGACCAGGGGCCCAGCACTCCCGATTAAACTTTTTTTCACATTAAGTATAAGGTAAAATCTCCCATTATTGACACTACTAGCTTCCGCCCGCGGCTTCGCCCGCGTGGTGTTTTGATAGCCTATGTTCTTTCTCAGGGTCTAAAGATTGTCTGTGCCAAATTTCATCAAAATCGGTTGAGAGGTTTAAGCGGGAAAGCGTAACAGACAGACAGACAGACAGAGTTAGTTTCGCATTTATAATATTAGTTTGGATAAGAGTAACATTGAATGTCTGATTTTTTTAATTGTATTGAAATTTATCTATTTTTTTAAATAATAGCTTATTAAATTACAAATAAATAATTACATATATTAATTTGAAATCAGCAACTCAAGTGTGGGTATTATTGACAGGGCAAAATGGTATAATTATCTATCATATTGACGAATTGCGTTGTTGTGGTATGAAAAACAACCACAAAAAAAAAACTTTATTTTTTAATTCATTGACTTTTTGTCACCGACGTTCAAAAGAAAAGTTTTTTGTAGGTTATTTTGAACTTTTTTGTGGTTGTTTTTGAAGTCAGTTACATTTTGTTTTACAGTTTTTTTTTTTATATTTTATCCTTTTTAGTTTAAATATTCAACCCAAATTATTGACAAATACCTACATAGTTTTCTTACATATTGTGCACTAAAATTTTGTAATTCGTAGCACCGGTAATAACATCGCCCACGTGAACACACAATGAGCTAAAAATAAAAACTACTGAACCAAACTAAATGAAAATTGTATGGGACCAAATGGCAGATATACCTACTGTATTTGCAAAATTTAAATGAGACCATTTGGAAAATATACCCTTTCCAACAAAAAAAAATAATTTTTCAAATCGGTTGTTAAACGACGGAGTTATGCCCGAACAAACATTAAAAAAATATATGCATCCGAACTGAGAACCTCCTCCTTTTGGAAGTCGGTAAAAAAAGGGAGGGCCCGAAACGAGCTGTGCCTAGGGGCCCCGAGGTGGTTAATCCGGCCCTGGTTGCGGTATGGTATCATGGGAATCTTTTCACGTAAAATTCTGAGAACTAAAATAACCTTTTGTTTATCGACAGTTCTCTACTGTGTAGAAACAAAAAGTTATTTTAGTTTGTATTGAGTAGGTTTTGTTTGATTTCCATTGCTTAAAAATGTTTTGTTCTAAATATTTTAAAAAATAAAAAAAGTATACAGGGTGACTTTTTTAGCACCGTCCAAAATTTTTCTAGGCGTTAGGTACCAATCACTAAGCCCATTTTTGAAAAAAAATCGATACTTCAAATTGTCATATTAAATCATTTTCTCATCCGCTCTGCGTGGTCACTAAGCTAAACGTTAATAATATACACTTGCCGACGCATGAAACGGGCAGAGCGCACCCCGCCGACCCCCCGCCCCGCCCCGCTACACCTGAGCGACACATCACAGCGCGGTGTCCAGGTTCATCAACTTTTTGTAGATAACATTGAGACGTGATAATAATGTCTCTGCATAAAAGCAGAGACATTTTTTGGTGTGCAGCAGTTATGTCAACCTAGGTTTAGTACCTAACGTTTCGAGAGCGTCTAGCCAACATAAAATCAAGTGTTATAATTTTGTTGTCAACTGTTTGGGTTACGTAAGATTAGTTTACAGGCGGATAAACATAGAATGACATTGCAATCTATTTTCATATGAACTTATTGTTGTTACGGAATAATAGGTGTAACTTTTTTTGGGATGAAATCTACCCTTTGTCCGTCTTTATACACCTGAAAATTGTATGTCAGAATGATCGATTCAGTGGTTTTGGCGTGAACAGGTAACAATGAAACAAACAGACTTACTGCCACATTTACATTTGTTAAGTAGGATTTGGATAGTTGTCTTAAACCTAATAACGGACACCTCCAGCTCTTATAACTTAAGGCCAGTTGAAGGATCGATGGCCGAATCGATCCTGGAGTGCAGACCGCGTACGTAGATGGAACATTGACCAACGATCGATATCTCGATAGATCATAATATTATATCGATAGGTGGATGAGACAGATTATAATATTATAGTTTTTTCTAGTTTTCGTCAATCGCTTTTAATAAACTTTTTATGACTTTTTATGATTTCTTGATAATGTGAGGAATATGTGGTATCAGAGGTTGTTTAGCTCCTTACGTACTGAGTTGAGCTTTCATTCTCTGACACATGCTTGCACTGACTGAACAGGTCTACTTAAAGCTTTTCTTTGCAGTTCTTTCTTAAAAAGACCATTTAATACAAGAATCTACATAGTTCTCACATATATTGACGAAACAATTTTCCGATTGTTAAACCATTATTTACTGTTTTTATTTTTTTTTAATATACAGTCTGACATGTACGATTTTTTTTATACAATCTGACATGCATATTTTTTTTTTCTTTTTATATTTTTTCTTTTCTTTTCCTTTATATACAAACTGACATGTATGATTATTTTATATTTTTATACAAACTGACATTACTTTATTTTTACATGACATTTTAATTATTTATTTTATTTAGTATTGTGAATGCGAGAACCCATGTGGGCCAAGCTGTTGTTTTTTTTATTTATTTATTCATTATAATGATTGTCTGACAGTTTGAGTAACTTAAGCGGCCTAAACAAGTCCTTTCTTTGGTATTGTTCGTCGTGTCGCTGAGCTCCTTGTGTTATAAGTTGAGCTCCACGATAACTGACAAATGCTTGCACTGACTGGACAGGTCCACTAAAATTTGTGTGGTTCTTTCTTCAAAAGACCAATTCAGACATTGCCTGCATGGTCCTCGTATAAACTGTTCTACATTTATATGTTTGGACTTTAAAAGAGACTGTGACCTCTGAGTTTGTTTCGGATGTTTCTTCTCAGAGTAGTCAGGTACGAAACACCGGCCCCTCCTAGTTTTATGAAAAGACGTGTAAAAGTGTTGAAATAACGTACTTGCATAAATAAACATCATCATTTCATTTCATTTCATTTCATTTGGATGCGGAGGTGGGGGGCAGGGTTATGTGAAGCAGCTTGGGAGAGGCCTATGTCCAGGAGTGGACCGCGGTACGTTGAGTTGATATCGATGGAGCCCTTCCTTCCAGTCGTTCTTATTAAATGGATTCACAGATTAGCACAAATGTACTCGTAGTTGAGTCTGGTGATCTGGTCCTTAGACACTATTTTCTTTAGAACAGATGTGATGAGATCAGTCTATATTACTGTCCATCAGAAAAGCGAAGTAAGTACTTAAATGAGAAGAACAACAGGTGATAAATTATAAATATAGGTCCTCCACTAGTTTCTACATACGAAGGCCTCATTGTATCCAATAAACTTCTAAAATTTTTAGTTAAATATTCTTATGGTCGCTACGGTACTTGTCCACGATGACGTGAATGAGAGGCGAGTCCTTAACCATAGGGTTGTCACTTCATCAAGTCGTCTCAGGTGATTTTTTTAACTTAATTTCAGAGTTATCATAAACACACGATTTAAGGCCATATAAACTATAAAGAAGAGAATACTTCAGCCATTTTTACAAGTTAAGCTGACCCTAAAAGCAGTTTCTTAAAATTTATTCAGGAATATTACAATGTACCCTAAAAGTACATAACATTGCAGAAAGGTAAATTGGCAGGTAAAACAGCCGAGAGTAGGGTCGGTACTTCGACATGGTTTCGGGCGCTATCTTAATCGTCCAGCGTTTAAGCATATTTATGTAGCAATAAGTTATCAGAAGCCTAATTACGGCCGCGAAACCACCTGTCCGCTATCATCTGTACATAGGCCTTCGCATATACTTCCGTGCGTCTTACGCGCGGTCCCACCCCCGCGGCGCCATTGGTCGGCGAGGAGGGTGCGCGCGCAACGGCCCTCCTCGCAGCTCACGCGAGACGCCGCGACTCCGAAGGAGCCGGTCGCCACCGCGATGTGCTGCCGCGGACAGTTCTGCCGCGACCACGTCGCCACGCTGCCGTCGCACGCTACGCAAGCTGAGCCGCCGCCGCTGCCGATACGGCCGTGCGGCACTTATTTTTCACGAATTTGTCATCGTATTTCGAACTTTCCCTATGAATGCAGTAGTTTAAAGTTATTCTGAATGCCAAACAAAAGTTTAATTAGTTTTTAAAACTTTAAGAAACTTTAAAGCTTAGTTTATTTGTGGTAGTAAGGATTTAAAAAGAGATTTATCTGGTGATGTGATATGGCTAGGCGGCGCCAGCACACTAGCTGCGCACGGCTGGTGGTGGCCGGCTGCGCGTGGGCATGCGCGCTGCTCGCTGCGGTCGCAGCTGAAGCACATGCTGATGTTGATACGTCTACTGGACTTGGTGACAATACACTCACTAATTCAGGTAACTACATCAGCTTTAAGTCTAGAATACATTACCTGCAAAATAAGAATTATTATATAACTTAATACGTTCATAGCGACTCGTAAAACTATAAAAAATCTAGAAGCAAGGAAATTGGAAATAACGCTTAAAATAAAACAACTTTTTAGGAGTGCATTCTTAAAAAGTAATTCAAATAAGTTTCTGCATAATAAAAGTAATTCAAATAAGTTTCTGCATCTACAACTCAAAACATCTTGATAGGTACTTATTCTTGTTGTGGATTGATAAAACAGTGTAAATATAATAAAACTAGTAGATACTTTATAACGTTAAAGGCTATCAGAGCATATTGTTTATACTTACAGTTTAATAAGAAGTAGATCATATAACAAAGTACAGATAAAACTGTGTTTATAATTAAGTTTGTTTTGCATCAACAGACGTAGGGGAATATTTTGCTCATCCAATAATTTTTCCGGACAAAAAGATATTTTTATTCAAGTATTTTGCAAATAAGCATGTTTTGTAGACTACCCGATTACTGTTTCATTAGCTATTAGATTTGAATATTATTTATTTACCTGCGTTTCAAATGAAACAAGTTTGTTTATTAAAGCCGTGCAAAATAGAATAAATACATACCTAGATAGAATGAACGATTGCCAAACCATATGAATATTATTGGTTTGATTTTAGTAAATACCTACTTCTCATAGCAGAGTTAGTGTCACTTGCCCTATGTCTAGGTTAACTTAGTCAAAGTAACAAGCTAACACTTATTATATAGTTAGTTACACTATAATTTATGTAGAAAAGAACATAATAGGTAGTGTTTAATAAAAACATAATGTTTAATTTCATGCTTAGAAAAACACAATATTTTTGGTTTAATATGAAAAACGGATTTATAAAAAATAAGATTTAGAGAAAATAAATAGGTACATTTGATAAGCACTGGTTTTTATCGTAACCTTAGTACCTACTTAAATGTTATTAGTGCTTAACAATTAAAATAATGGCGTAACTACCTATATGTTAATAGTTACACTTGGTTCTTTACTTGTCAGTTTTCTAAGACAGTTTGTATTTGCGCTAGTAAACATTAAAGTCCATGGCGTTATTAAAATTTTAGAAATGTGGTAGGTAGTACCTCAATTTCTTCGTAACCCTTCCGGAAATTCCTTAAGAAATATTGATGCTTCATGAAGATTTGTTTATAACAATTTTAACAAATAAAAGTTATGAATTTAACGGTTTCCTTGTTTTGTGGTTATTTGTTTAAAAATATCGTTAAAAAAATATAAATTCTGAGTGCACTGATTTTTCGAATGATTTTTAATTGAAATGTTTTTAAATAATTAATTTTGTCGGTAGTTTATAAGGTATATTTGTCTACTAACATTTCGGCTGGTATTTAAAGGTATGTCATTTAACTCCACACTCTTAAAATAATGTGATTTTCAAAATAAGTTTTAGAAAAACCGGTAAAAAATTATGTGATTTCCAATAAACAAGATGCAGACCGTAGAACTCAGATTGATTGTGGAAAGATATTAGGAATTAAATAAAGTCTTTTTAATAAATTATTTAAAATGGGTTTCCTCTTGGCCTCAATCTCACCCAGTGGCAAAGATACGGCCTAAGATGGAGCGAGCTCACTCAGAAGGAACTGAAACTCTTGCGCAGAGTTCTGCGCTGGAATTCGACAGGATGGTGGTCGCGAGCTGAGCGTATGTGGCCCTGGTGAGCATTGCCATCGGAATTGCTTATTAGTCACCGCAGGTTACAGCTAGCCTGTGGTCCCGTTGCCCGGGTGGAAGGCTAGGAGGTAGAACCTACCCACTCCTAAGAGTTAGAAAGAAAATTGACTTCCACCAAACCAAACTTAGCTCGGGCCTGGTGGATTACAGCCCCCTCTCAGAAAGAGGTTTGTATCCCCACGGGAAAAATATAGGATTACGAATTTTTTTAAATGCCATTAATGATTTGAAAACAATTATAACTAATTTAATTTCCAGTGTGGATTATTGTAATAAGGCCAAGAATAGTTAAAAAGAAGATGGGAAGTCTATAGAACTTACATTGGAAGGAGGATTGATATAATTTAATTGTTTTGGAATAAGAAGTATGAAGATATTTGACACCCCGTCCACTAGTGGGCCAGGTGTGGTGGATTAAAGCCCCCTAGCTCTCATATAGAGGCTTTTTTTTTTTTTTTTTAGCGTTGTAAAATCATCAAATGAGTCCTCCGGCCCCGGGCAGGGCGGGAGGGACTGTCAGACTTCTACTGACTAAAATCCACGGTGTCCTTCAATAGCCTGTTGCGTTCCGGGGTCACGGTAAGGAAATAATCCCGCGACCCCGGCAGGCTTTGGCCCTCTGAGAGGGGGGGCCCGTCATTATGCTGACGCTCTTTGAGGCGCGCGTGGGACACAACGCGCCGTCGACCATGGTCCTTGGTCGGGCAGCGAGTTGCCCTTTACTCGCTGCCCGCATGCCCGCGCCTACGGTGGCCGGAGATCATCTGCTGCTCATTAAAGAGGCTTAAAACCCCAATGGAAAAATAATAAATACGAATTATGAATTCATAAAATACAGTGAAAAAAATTGAACCATAATTTTATTTCTGAATCTAATTAATGTTATCAAAAAAAATCAAAGTTTCCTTTACAAATTAACTGATTTGCAATATAACTTGCATATTATGTAGTTTTTTTTTTCAAAATAAACACTTGAGTTTTCGTGGATTTATCACATTTACTTGCGAAATGTTGAATGAGTTACATCATTCCGACGTTGTAAGACTGACGGTGGGCGGTGTCTAAATAGAACAACACCTATTATGTACTTCTCACTTATGTACGATTTTATCATCAATTAGACGTTGAAGAAAATATACTGAGTTTGTGTTTTTTTCTTTGATTATGTAAATATACTTTCTTATACTTGGTTTATCTTGTAAATGCTAAGGACGAAATAGTGTAAATGTGTGCAAAATAATTTACTTTTGTCAATGTGTTATAGCCTGGCTATCTGATTTTTTTTAGTTTTAAATGTTAGTGTTTAGACGAACATTTAAAGACTATTAACGTGATTATCAACGGCATTTCCGTTAGTGTAGCCCTAGTCTTACATGGGGTTTTTTCTCAGAAGTTAGTAAAACGCGCGTATTGCTCATAAAACGACACACTAACATATCGCATAATGAATGGCCGTGGGTGTCACAAATTTCATTTTATTATGTTACGTCAAATGTTGATTTAATGAATTAATTTCAAGTTAATTTATATTTTACAAATTCGTAGCTTTGAAAAATTAGATCGTCGAAATGAGCAAAGTTAACAATTTTTACTTAGATATGTTTGGGTTTATCAGCTGCAGTAGAGAGTTTAGGACTTGCTATGTTAAAAAACTAATACATTACAGTAATTCTTTTGATTCAGACTATTTTGGACGATTTTTGTAAAATTTTTTTTAATATGTAATGATAAACACCCCTATTTACAAATAAAAAGAAGACCATGCAGTGTCAGCCTGCACCATGACACATGACTATTTATTTTTTAAACTTTATATAAAGTAGTGGTTTAAAGATAGGAGTTCTCAACCAGTTAACCTTTGTAGTATGTGCATTCTCAAAAACACTGCTGCAGCTTTGGGTCTGTTTTCTGTTTCGTAGCACAGTGCTACGAGCCTCTACGACTGCTACGAAATCGTAGCACCTGTCTAGATTGGTATACCGACCAATTATTTCAGTTTGTATGAATATTTAATTGTAATCATCTTCTGTGCTATGCCAGAGTTGTGTCATAAGAACTGATTGGCATAAAAAAAACTATTCTTTGAAAGAAAACCATTCATTTAGCCGATAATGAAAGTCGTACTTACAGTAACCACAAAAAATTTAAATTCTGATTCAGCATCCATTCAATACTAGACTACATATAATTTAAAAACAGCTTAACATTTACTGTTATTACGTAACTTTACGTATGCATAATTAAAATTCACGTTTCAGCAACACATTTACCAATGACATTACATAAAATCGTGATGTTAATAGTGGTGCTCCTGCGTCAGATCGCCGGACATAGTGATGCCAGTAATTTGGCCAGTCATAAATTACTCGTTTAACTGAATTACGCGAGTTGAAAGCATTCCGCCGCTGTCGAATGCGGACCGTTTCCATTCCCATGCTACTCGTGCGGCCACTGATATGCAGGCATGCCGTGCACTTCACAAATGAGCTTTGAATCAACGAAATTTCATTTGCGAGTCATTCGCCATCGATAACGTGTCAATCTTAATAACAATGATGTCTGTTTGTTAGCACGCAATTCCGTTACTAAAGCCACTTGCATGGAAGTTTGACTACATTGCTGTATTTGTTTGATCAACTGAATTCATTGTAGTTCGCAATGTAACGCAAGTCGGATGCAAGTTCTTGCATCGTCTAAATTGGGTTCGATATTGGGGTTCACATGGACTGTCAAAGAATGCGTGCTACAACTTGTGCTGATTTACTCGCCCATCTCTTTGCATTATCCTCTTACATTGAAATATCGTAAATTGTATTATTTTACCAACTAGATCTGCATGTAAAGCCAGTATTACTGAAACAAAGTTTATTGCCGTCTGCTTCAATTGATATTCAAGAAACGTTACGCACGTATACTATGATTAATTAATTTAATTGCCAAACAGAGTAAATCGGTAATTTTAATTCATGTTGGCAAAGAACAGATTTTACAACGCATCGTTCATTTCGAGAACTTTGTAATTAAAACCGATATTGGGGCTAATTGAATACTGAGTTCTACCATCTCTAAAAAGGCTATATAGGTACCGCGTTGTCGTAATTCATTTATTTTCAGTTGTATTGGATACTTACTCATTTAGCACAAAGTTTATTTCTCAAAGTATAAATTGATATCCATTTCATGTAAGTATTTTTGGGTTTCATTCAACAATTTTTGAATACTTAATAGTGTGTGGTTAAATAAACATTTTACTATAGATAATAATAAATAAATAAATAAAAATTAGGTTTATTTAGGTATCTCCACAAATTACATTCTTACTAGGCATTTTGACAAAAAATGTAATTTGTGGGAGATCTGGAGTCTAAACTAAGCCTATGGGCCTGTATTAGAACTCCAGGCCCCCCAATTACACATGGTAAAAGTTGTCAACGTGAGAATTACGAGTCAAAGTTGATGTGTGAGTGTATGTTTGTGGTGTGTGTGTATGTATGTGAGTGTGTGTGTAAATAAAAGTCATTTAGATATTCAGCAAAACCAAAAGAAACAAAATAATGCTATAAACATTATTCTGTGGTAGCTAGATAACCTCTTTTTCATTAACACACTTGCTTGAGAAAAAGATTCCGTATCATGTTGGTGTACTTACATTTTGCTTGTTATCTTTAGGAGGTTATTGCTGAACATATGCATAATAAGTAATAGACATTAATAGCAGCTACGGAGTCTGGTCTGGGGACTATAGTCAAAAATAACTGACAAAATGTAGGCAAATACACCGTATGATGTTACAATATAACATCACACTCTTGTTTTATATTATGGTATGTTATTATTTTATTTGTAGTGTGTTGTTGTGGCGCGCAGGCGAGTGTTTCAGCCCGTTTTTCGTTCCGTCGGCCGCGTTTTATTCACAATATGCGTAGATGAGACGACAATCTGGTGCACGGGTTTATTGTAAATGTATCAGTTGGAGTTATAAATGCCGATTCTATTGAAAATTACTGATATGTAGGCAATTATCTAAAAATGTAATAAATATCGGAAGAACAAACATATTTGTCGGTTATTTTTAGTTTTTTAGGGTTCCGTAGTCAAACCTTTGGGGGTACCCCCCGTACTTAGAATTGAAACTCAAAACATTTTTTTCGCCTGACTCATACGTGTGGGGTATCTATGAATAGGTCTTGAAAAATGATATTGAGGTTACTAACATCATTTTTTTCTAAACTGAACGGTTTGTGCGAGAAACGCTTTCAAAGTGGTAAAATGTGTCCGCCCCCCCCCTGTAACTTCTAAAATAAGAGAATGTTAAAACTAAAAAAAATATATGTTTTACATTACCATGTAAACTTCAATTGAAAATTGGTTTGAACGGGATCGAGTAATTAGTTTTTTTTTTGAGCGTCATAAATCGTAAACCGCAATTTACTTTTCAAAGTTACAACCAACTACAAGAACGTTTATATTATGTTACTTGCTGCTACGGAACCCTTCATGGGCGAGTCCGACTCGCAATGGCCGGTTTTTTTGTTTTGTAAAAGTAGTAGAATGTGATGAAGTGTGTAAATTAAATAAAAGAATATAAAAAAACACTGAATTCTAGAATAAAAAAAAGTAATAATCTTAATTGGTATAAAACCACATTAATATTTAATAGCATTTAGTTAATTATATTGACCGATTGATACGAGTATCACCATTAACCCGGGTCCTTATCCCAATTTAATTAGGGTGGCATAACATGTCTTATTCTTCTATACTTCTTTATTCTTGTTATTTCTGCATTCAACCTTTTTCTAGTCATATCTAATGATCTAGGAGTATACATCGTTTTTTGGTCTTTCACTACACAACATTATAATCACATACATACTCAAATCACTCCATATGATACCACTTTTCACCAGGGCCATTTTCAGAGTTTTTTTTAGTATAGTATTTTTTTTCTTAATATTTTATATAGGTTTTCTAAGTAGTCTTAAGTTATAAGTAGTCTTAAGTTTAAGTTTCTTGACTCTAGTCTAGGTCAGAGGTGATATACCTAAAGCCTATTGCGGAGCGAGCTTACTCTGAAGAAGCCTGTTCACTCTAAGTTTGTAAAGATTCGGATTGTATGCATTCGGGAAAAAAGTGGCAAGTTATTTCCTACTCTTTTGATGAGAAAATTACATGACGAGAATATAAATATCCAAATGTGGATAAATATATTTAAAAGGAATAATAAATAATAGTATGTAGTAGTAAAACACGAACTGTTTCATATTCTTTAGTGGGGTGGAATAGAACATCTTTGCAACTTTAAAAGATCATTGACACAAAAATTAATAAGACTTTACCTACTCTAAAATCCTAAGTCATAACGCTTGCTTTGTCACGACACATTTAAAATCAAGTTTAATTTGATAGATAATTGCATCATAAAGCTTCATAACTATTAAAATTATAGCGGTGAATGTTGTTTATCTGTCAAATTAAGTAATAGTAGTAAAAGTGTGTTTCTCAATCACTACACTGTTGTAGAGGTCTACTCTCTTAGTTCGTCAACGAAAACACAGGCCCGGGCAAAGGGGACCAATTTTGGTACTCGATAGAAGATGATTATTCGGACGCTATACAGTAGCTTCTATCTTCTGGAAAAGTAACTCTCCAAACTTATCGAAGGTATCACTGAATTGTGCCGTCACATAAATTCACTAGCTCCCACATAATTGTAATTTTACCAGCATTCGCACCCTTCAAACCGGAACTTTCCAATAGTGCTTTGGCAAAATGGTAATTGTGGTAGATATTCCCGTTACATCCCTTCTGGCTTTTATTACAATTGTTACCACTAATGCTCTATTCTTTGGTTAAGGAAATTATTAGCAATTTGGTTTTTAAGTTTTGAGAAACACTTAGGTAACATATTATTTGAAATTGGTATTAGAGCAAGTTTCTGGAAGACAATCACTTGAATCATGCTCTGATTTCATTTTGTTTTAGTTGCTAGATGTTATGGAACTGTATACCACGGTAGAAGTGGTAGAAAATTAACAGTTCCTTTGAAAATATTGTGGCAACCAAACTAGTAAACAGTTCTCTATTGGAAAGCTTTTCTGAATAAAAACTTGAACCGCGCACTAACTCAACGTCATGCAGAACGACGTTTCAAACTAACCAGATGCAATTATTCCCTAGTTCAGAGCGCCCATTCACTGAAGTTCCTCGGCCTGAACTACCGATAACGGAGAATAGTGTAACGAATTAATCAAAATTTCACCTCAGGGCCTAATATGAGTCATGATTTCTGGTGGCGAACAATGGAGGTGGAGGCGCACTCGATCCGAAGTTGAATCACTACGTACATTCGGAGAGTTCCTTTGTTACAGAACCGAGTAATGAAAGCGCTAGCTGATAATAATTTACGAACAGCAGAAGTGTCGCTGTTTAATGGCGAAAATAGGGGTCCGAGGAGCATTCCAGCGCGGGAGTGGGCGAGCGCCGGCGCCGACTGACAACCGCGTCGACAGCAAACTAAAATAATTATCATCATTGTCCCTGGCCACGGCGAGCGCTTTAATTGTTCATTTACATTTGCAACGATGATACCAGTTCCGAACTATTTCGCTCGGCGTTTATTTTACTCTCGCCCGTTCCGCTGCCGTGTTATTGTTCAGAGTTAATGGTCTGAAAAATAGAAATGATTCGCAATTTGTATGATGTTATTGTTGTACGTAACTTATAGCTTTATCTGGATTTCCCTGTACGAGGAGATTTATGATTATTCCTGTTATGAGCATGCTAAAATTAAGTGGCTACTTGTTTTTCTAGTTACCTATTTTGTTCAAACTAACCTGAGAGGAGGTCTTCTCTACCGACTAGTCAATAGCCCGGTATCTATACACAATAAGTTATTTATTTATTTAAGCTTTTATTGCTGTAGATACTGTAGATAGGACTGTCTGTAGGCGTTCCTACTTTAATGTCGGTACGGGTTCGCATAACTTCCAACTTAGGCGAGCTGTGTAAGTTGTGTTAGTGTTTATTACAAAATGTAATATGCGTAAAGTCACTGACAGATCTTATCGTTGTTTCTATTGAAACAATAACCAAGTTACATGTGGAGACAACTCTTAAACTAGATAAAGCTACAACATAAACTATTAAGTATGTTGAACATCTCACATACTCTCCATGTTTTCACTGTGTCTAAGGGGCACATTGCTAATACAAAATGAAATTACAAGAGATGTTCTCGGAGTCCTCCCACGGCATTAATTTGTATCAAGAATTTGTAGAGATTTAGCATGAGCCGGGACGGAGTGTTCATCGCAGCCGGCGAGCGTTAACACTTATTAAGGGGGTGCATCCCTGCGACAGATGTAGGGGAGGGCCCGCCATTTGCGTAATGTCAGGAATGGTTACACTCGATTTAATAAAACTCCGACAGCATTTCATTCTGAAGAATTTAAGAGTCAATTCGTTTTAAACGCCACAGTAGCATAGCGAGAAAAAACCGTGAGCCGAAACGTGCCTCGAATACATTGCCAAGGCTTGGATTTCTTATCGGTAGCAATTGAGATGAGTACTTATGGCTTTTCGAGTGGCTCGGCTTCGTTTAATTTGTTGTTTCAGCGTGGAATTTTTATTAACGTCTCCCCTCACTTTACATTTTTAGGGACGTGTTCCTTATTGGCAAGTCAAGGTGAAGACAAAGTTTCGCTTCGTATTTTTTGTTTTCCTTTGAGCACCTCTCCGCGAAGGTTGTGAATAGTAAATAGATCGATGACCACAAGGTTGGCATGCAGTTTGCGGTTAACCTGTTGACTCGTTGTGGTTACATTGTGCATACTAGTATACGCACTATACGCAAGTGTACGGTTGGCGACCGATTAGTTATACCAGCTGTGGATAACTGTGCCCGTTCATTAATCAAGTCAGTTAGTTTCTGGTGTGTAGTGTGTCTCGAGTTGCTGTTTCTGCTTAACATATAAACCGTATCGTTCAATCAGGCTCAGATGAACGTCTTGTTGTGGTTTTATATCTCGGCTATCTTGATCAGACGCGTTCATCAACGTTCACACAGGGATTTTTCCTCAGGCATGATAATACGACTGCATAAAATTATAGTGCTATGCTCATTTTACTTGCTAATATAATCACATTATGTCCAAGCTTTGTGACTGGGTTCAGAAATTAATAGCAACACAGAGCGTGTGTCGATCGGAAAACACAAGGGGACCACTCAGCAGATGCTTATCGACACGCGCTCTCGGCTCGGAGGCCAAACTGTTTCTACGTACCTATGTAAATATGGATATTGCTTTACTTACCGTGCTCTGTAAATACCACACATAATTAGATATTTCTATTGAGAAACCATCACACGCACATATCCGCTTTCGAAAACAAAGCTAGCTGGTTTAGCAATTATATTATTGTATGAGTTTATTTACTTTTGATTAAGGACATTTAATTACCTATTTATTATTTTTTGAAGCACTATTCGAAACCTCTATCTATTGCGGTGAATTCTACATAGTGAAAAAAATTAAAAAATAAAACATGATATTGGTTATCAATCACTGTACAGAAAATAATAGTGTACCTAATTTGTAAGCATCAAGCTAGTGCAAATGTCCTGTCTCAAAAAATGAAAATTATCAATAAATATGTATAAGTAGGGGGTCTCAACAAGGACATTACACGAATGCTTACAGTAACATGTGGCGCGTAAATGTGACTAAATGTAATTGATGATCGATTGTACGTCCAACCATAGAGAACCATAGAGAATGGCTGCACCCTCCGCAAATCTTTATCGCTTCAAATGGGTGTCCCTCGAGAACACAGCGCCTTTTAATTTACCAGTATTAGGGGTGTACACTGTACGCATCGTTCAGATTTTTATTTTAAATTACATATTTGCCACAGAAATAAAAACTAAAATTGGCGTATTTAGAAAGGTGAATATTTGGATTTGAACAGTGTTGCAATATCTATTACAATTATTTTATGAATAAAATATGGTCGCAGATTTACAAAGTTTTCATATTGTTAAAATATTACACACCAATATTATAAGAACACTGCTCGTACTCGTACATTATTGCTAAGTCTATATAATATTATGAGCACAACGTATTAAGTACCTCTACAGCTATTGGACTTGACTCTTGTAATCTGGAAATTTTAAAATCTTTTTCTAAGCAGAGCTTTTTCTCAAAACCATTCAATAATATTGACTAATTAAGGTACATTAATGTTTAATTAATCATTTTACATTCAACGATTAAGTTTCACGTTACCACGGCACCCTTCAATTTATTTGTTTAGTTCGTGGCTTCTGCAACAGATGGCACTGCCTGTCACAGTTCTGTATATGTACAGGATATTTTATTATAATGTGGATTTAATAAAATATTAGTAAATTGTTAGGAGTTTTTTTTTCTTATTTCTAATGATTTTAAACGTTGATACCAAATCAATATTTGTGTGTATTTGTGATTTCGTCGGGTCAGAACTTTGCTGCAAATTTCAAATTGTTGAGTTGAATCACTCAGGTTTACCTCTACAGAAATTGTGTTTGGGGTTCTATAACCGAATGGCAATAAAAATAAGAAAACGGCATTGAGGTTTTTAAAAACATTTTTTCTCAAAGTCAATCGTTTGAACGGTACCTACACTTCCAAAGGGGTACAATGCGTGTTCCCTCAGTACTGTGATTTTAATGAGTTAATAATTAGCAGTTTTTGAGATATAGTACATTTTAAAACCCGCAAATGAGTGTTACACATACAAAAAACAAAGTGGGTAATTTTTTGTTGGCACAAAACGACAGTGGTATTTTGACTTTTTTCCATTTAGCTGTGTGTCGGCGGGCTGTATCTCATGATCCGTATTTAGGGAGACGATTTCATATTTCTGTAATATCAAATAGTAATAAAAATAAATGGAACGAAACTCTACGCACGAAACAAGCCACTTTTTGGGTGGGAGATATATCCCCTAACCCTGCAAACTGATTCGCACGTGGCCGGTTTTTGGAACGAAGTTCCTTATTTTTTTATAACTTGTCTTAATAAGACTTGATAGGTACTTGTATCAAGTCACACTTGTTTCCAGAGAGAGGCATATAAATCCACATTTTGTCAGTTATGTTTATGCCTATATTATAGGGGTGAGCATTTTCCCACCAGCCGGGCAATAATCCGGACTCCGGGCTGCTAATGAGAAACGCGACTTTGGAATCGAACCCAGAACCTCATGCATAGTATTAGCACTTGCCTCTCGATTAACGGGGCAGTCTGCGAACAGTGATAATAGTGAGGGGCAAGTAGTTCATTAATTTTTTCGATTGTTTATTTATTATTTCTGTAATTTTATTACAAAAGGTCAAGTTACACATTTTTACAGTCTTTGAGGTTATTATGGAAACTTAAATTTTCTTTAAAAATATTTCAAAAGTACCGAATACTTTACTTGTGGAAACCAACACTGTTCGGTCTCGGTTATGGACATAAATCTAATTTATTTTGAACAACATTGGTCCATGTTAAGTTACGAAACAACTAAAATATAAATACCTAAACTGTAAAAGTCGTTTGCACTAAAAACTTGTTTAAAAAATAAGGCTAAAATTTAAATGCGCATCAATAATTCTTTTTGTATACCAAAATGGATAAATGGTCACCAAATCTAAAACTCGCTTTAGCAATTAAGATTTCAGGGACACCCCGAAGTTCGGTTTGGTTAGGTTCCTTTAAACCTTGTACACAGAAATAGAAGCCCCGCAAAGCGGGGCTTCGTCGACCCTGCTAAGGTACATTTGTTTTTATTACACATAATAGGTTTATTTCTTTATTACTTAGGAAACGTTATTTGGTGACCATTTATCCATTTTGGTAAACGTTTAGAATTTTTTTGGTAGTAAAATAGGTACTTTTTTGGGTGGTGTTTAAGCACAAGCCAAAAAATAAATACACAGAACGCATACACGCATAAATATTATTATAACGTCAACAAAAAAACTCAATAACATTCAGTATTAAATATACACCTACTCGTATGGCGTTCACAAACACGTTGCGCGGATCCGTGGTTTATGATGTCACGGGGCCTAAATCAGCTTTATGTTGCGTACAAAATTCATCCCACGAAAGAACCAGTTTGCACCCACCACGTGGTTTTTTGGTTTTTAACCCACACTTTTTAGCTGCTTTGTTTGTTCTCAGACCTCATGTTCACGAAGGTCTTCGAATTCGACGACACGATTGGCGCAGTGGCTAACCGCTCGACTGCTGTGCAACGTGTAGGGGTTTGCCTTCCGCACGGAACAAATATTTATCAAGTATGACCTACTGGAGATGTTCCGGGTCTGGGTGTTTGTGTATGTGAGTTTCTATGTTTGTAAACGCACGCAGAGAAATTCCTAGTGTGGGACAATTAAAAAAATACCGCTCAGTGCTGCTCTTTCAAACTCTTTTTAACCCATGTCCCAGGTGTGTAAATGTCGGTACTCCAAAACGAATGGACTGATTCTGATGTGTTTTTTTTTGTTTTACAGCTGACGTGATCCAGATGATTCTTAGCAATATTTTCCTTCTCACAAATGAGCTGAGGCCTTATCACGAGTTCTTAACGCAGTCCAGTTTAGGCTGTGGAAAAGAGACAGAGCTATACAAGTCGTCTAGCGCCATTTCTTTCCCACAGTTTAAAGACTCACGCTTTAAGAGTTCATGGTAGGCCACCTGATCTAAAACTCGGGGCTTAATTAAAAAATAACATTCCACTTGTTTTGCTTGTACTTACAATTCTGTTATAACGTAATGATACAATTTCAAAATAAAACCAATTAATTAACCACCAACCAATTATCACGTAGAAAAATAAACTATCAATGAAATCTGATCTTCTTTTACTCTCTTTTTTTTTCACTTTGACTCACTTTGACGATAAATTGTATGAATGTGTCAAAATAACAAAGATTAAGGCAGTTATCATGGTTATGTATGTTTGCACGCATGCGGACCTAATTGTATTTGAATGTCTGTAAGAAAATAAGTTCATAATTAAAATTTGTCGATTGTACTACTGAGATCGTTTCCAAATCTTACCATCAGCCTAGCCTCTAGGCTCAAAACTCTGGTTGCTTCGATAACATCGCACAGATCCCCCTGTCGAATTTTTAATGGAGCCCACTGATGTCGTTTGTCTGTGGTGAAAGCCCCGCGGCTCTCAGTACCGACTGGCGACTCCACGCCGCGCTAACCCCAACATCAATTTAAAATTCATATAACTCTGCAACCGTAAATTAGATTTCTCCTCACTATCACTGACCAGTCTAAAATTTGTTTATCTCAGTTTCCGTCATAGCTTTGATAATCATGTTTGATTTTTATGTCATATGGATTAGGAATGTGAATATTAAGAAAATAAAACGTTGCCCAGTAAGGAACTTCTAATTTGTAGTCTTCGGGTAAGATTACATTAAAACTCACTCGCATAAACATCCAAACCCGGAACAACTGTGGCCAAACAAATATTTCTTCTGTGTAAGAATCGAATCTGCGACAAGCAAAAGGCAGCAACCAATCGTGCCGTACCACTATTAACAAAACAGCGTAGGTGTTGAGCTCCAATAAAAACAAATCTTACATTTTCTTACTAACACAGTAAAATGTAACATGAGCATCTATGTATTGATTGGCAGATGAATGCAATCATAAATGTATTTGTTACCGAAAAAGAAAGATATCGTTATTGGTAAAACGGCACGAGGCTCTCTGGGAATATGAGAAGGCAAGTCCGCCGTAATGTTTATTTGATACAAGTAATCGCCACATGATGTATGGAAGCGATCGCCGCGCGCCGCTCACTCACCGACCACGTAAGGTTTATGATGATTATTCGATCCAAATGATGATTTATTACAGGATTAGGCAGGCACACGGTCCATTTTGTGGGGAGATTGGCTTTATTTACATTATAATACCATCCCAACATTAAATCGGGAAGAAATCGGCTTTGTTGAATATTAATCACCCAGTTATTTGTAAAATGTTTGTAGGGACATTTTACGGACGAAAAATGGTTATATTACAATGACTGCGTAACATAAGTTGTAATTTATGAAAACCCCTACACGTAAAATGTTTTTAACCTAAGTAATTAAAAAAAACCATTTCATCATAATGTATACCTACTTTTTTTAAAAAACCTCCCTCCTCTCAGGTATTCTATCAGGTGCACTCTTAACTCGCCTAATCTTCGTTAAAAACAAAACTTTGTTATCTTGATATCGTTACTCCAAAAAGCAATTTAATATACCATCTTCCCAAGATTTAAGAATTTAATATTGGCAGCAGCTTGTTTAAATGGATGGATGCTTTTTTCGTTACCGTAATATTTTTAAGCCCGAGATAATCAAATAATGATTTCATAAAATGTGGTCTGAGATATAATGTACAATATTGTCTCTGGCGGCTTTTGTAGTAAATAACAATTATTGCAAAGGACTTCCTCCCTCTTGTACGCCACACAAAGCTAATCAAATTATAATTTCAAATTAACCTTGGTTGCAGGCGACTTTATGACACAACAATATAATTTAAAGTATTACTTTTAATTTGTGGAACAAAATGTTTGTTTTAAACTTATTTTCTTTTAAGAAATACGGATAAGAGTATATACCTGATAATACGTTGGCATTAATTGTCATGTTGAACTACTAAGTTAAAGATAGCTCTTCCATTTAAAAATAAAGGTGACTCGATAATCTTTGTTTTACCTTGTATTCACATCAATTGGAGGAAAAACAATAATCATGTTTTCCATTTGCTTTGCGCAAAAATACAAAATGCATAACTTCTAACTTTGGACAAAGAATAACAAAGACGCCTTTTAAATTACTTTAATATAAGTTTGTTTCTTTGAATCGCAATGTTGAGGGGAAATTTTCGGAATTCGTCTTAAAACATTTCTTACGAAGAAGAAGCTTCCGACGTTGGCAGGAGTTAGACGGGTTTCAGCATGTAGAAAGTAAAATATGAGGTTACAAATAAACTTACAACAGACCCGGCCACTAAATGTGGTGACCGACAACTGTACACTCGGTATATTGTTCATTGAATATTCTAGAAGTGAACAAGTATAACTTCTGAAGTAGCTTCGAACGGGTAGATTGCTTTTTTGATAATTTAGGCTGGTTTTCGATCTTAGGTACTTTTCATCACTGTTTTCCCACACGAAATTTAATTAACTCGACCGTGCACGCATTTTGTAGGTACTAATAAAGGTTTTTTCGTAATAAGTGGTAGGTTATTAATCAATATTTTAAAAGCAAAATCGTAAACATGTTTTTTTTATCTTACATGAGTATTGTTAGGTAACGAAACGATGAGAAGAGCCTCTTAAGACTACTTACTAGGAATCGAGTTATAGATCATTCACATAACTATGATCTTCTACAGCTCCTGACCTGAAAATCAGGATACCTAATTATTTCTTCAATTTAAAGCCAAAACATACCTAATTCTTGTAAGTATTATAAATGCAAAAGTGAGTTCGTTTTTATTTCACGCATAATAATCACTGAACCGGTTCTAATGAATTCTTTTACGGAGATAGATGTGAACCTAGAGACGGGCGGTATTTTTCTATAAAACTTGAAAAGTTGGGTTCAGCGTCAGAATAAGAAATCAAAGTAAGTTTCTGCGTCTTTAGCAATCTTTGGGCGTCAATGTGTGGGAGAGCAATACAATTATGTTTTTATTTCAACAGCCTAATATTAATCACATGAACTAGTAGTTACGACATTTTTATACTCATGAACACTATTAATCAGTAGTAGACAAAAATAAAAGCTTTTATGAAATATTGAATGCTTTTACTGAAATTTGGGTGTACACCCACACATAGCCGGCTCACATTTATAAATAGCCGTCACCCCATTAGGTTAAAGATTTAACGGTTACTGTAAACGCTCCAGACATATTCATAAAGGATCAATAGTGCAATCGTCGATAATATTAGTAGCATGGCCCGGACTCCTAGGGAGAACGTTGATTCAAAAGAAAGACAAGTAGAAAGTTTCCCGCCGAAGACATGAAATCATAGAACGATTTCTTTTACGACTTCGGTTTCAACTTCATAGCGATGAATTATGCAGAAAGGAGAGAGATTTCCTGCGATAAAAGTCGTAACACCCAAGAGTGTTCTAAAAAGAACTCTTAGAATATGATAAGGGAACCAACATAAAATATTTAAATTCGGAATTTTTTGTTATCATTTCAGACTACCCTAAATATTGATATGAATTTGAAAAAACTAACGAATCATAAACTTGACTTTACTTTGCACTGTAGAAAATTATAAATTATCTTTGAAATCAGGTTAATACATACATTTTACTAGCTGTTGCCAGCGGCTTCACCCGCTACAACTCGAAAATTATCCCACGGGAACATAAAATCGGGATAAAAACTACCCTATGTGTTAATCCAGGTTATAAAATATCCGTGTACCAAATTTTAGCCAAATCCGTTTAGTGGTTTTTGCGTGAAAGAGTAACAAACATACCTACATCACCCCATATTTAACGTTTGTTTAGAAATATACTGTGTGCAATCTGAAAGAAATTCTTCGACATATCCAACATACCCAGCAGGCATTAGCTAATATGGCTCGGTATTTTTTTAATTGGCATTGCAGCGAGGAATAGAAGCGAAAGCGAGTCCGCCACAGACGCAGGCGGCAGAGCGGGGTGAGCCGCGCGCGTCCTGAATACCTAATTGACTAATATTAGTTGCTCAGAGGGGGAACTTCCTTAGAGGTGAGCACAAAACTTGAGACAAAGAACACGTACGAGTCTTGTAAGGGCTAGTTTTTAACTTTTAATACGCGAACTTGATCCATCACTGTACCGTCGATATTAACAATTTAAAGTTGGGTTTGTGAGCATTGAACTGGCCTGACAGCCTTTTTTTGTTATGAAATATTATGAATTTGTTTAGGGCAGGCATAGTCACACTTGTGCAAAGGCGTTCCCGCGTTTCTTCTTTAATTAGCAGACTACTCACGTGTTTGGTGATGACCAAATCAATATGGCACATACCTTTACCTTCATTGATTTGAGAGTTACTAAACCAACAATGAATAAATCCCAAAGATAGCTTAAATTACATTTCTGTAAGTCCCTCCTTCACTACCTATTGGTTCAACTAACTTGGTCGTATTAAAACATTAAGAACATATAAAGAAGTTCTACGTCCACCGCGAGTAGTACGACTTAAACCGAGTTTACAAAAGGTATATTGTATCCATTTGAAGTTGCAATAAAGCACCGTGAGCGCATAGTCCGGACTTCAGCGCCAACGTGGGTTTCAAATGAAATAAATTCCATTAGCGTAATTGGTAGCACAAGCGAGTTATAGGCCTGTGTCTAGTTCCGCGCTCTGCCTCTGCGTCTGATGCAGCTTTTCAATGACAGCAGAATAGAATCATAAAAATATGATTCTTCATCTTAATTTCTTCAACATTTTTTCAACAATATTGTCGTAACTTCCTAAATAAATATAGCACCAGGTTTGGCGAGTTGCAAAAGGCGACGCATTCTCTGAGTCTCAGGTTACTTTGTTATGCTAATCTTCATAATTCTTTAGGCGGAGGAAGTTTTTGGCGACTTACTTTTTTGAAAATAACTTGTAATTCAGTCGTAATTTGTTACGCTGTTGAATGTTTACTTACTCGGATAAAGTTAAAACCACAGGTTTACCAGTATCTTTTTTATTCATATTTTTATATTTACGAAAGTCACATGTGGTGATGTGGCTATAAAGTATATATTAGTAGCATCTCACAGAAAATAACATTGTATTAAACAAACAGTAGGTATTAACTACAACACAAAGTGGGTACATATTGTTATCATGGTAATTATAAACTCAACAATCAGGGCACCTTGTTCCTGAAACTATCCTGACAGTTTTGTAAAGCTCCTGCCTTGTTCAAATTAACGAAGAAAACTTCTCGATCAAGTCCGTCTACCTGAAAACACAAAGTAAACTCCGTGCCTTCGCAACTTATCCATTAACTTAAGTAGAATCTGTAGACAGCATGGAGAGAACAGTGGCTGCGCCCGCCACGCGCCGCGCCGTCCTACAGATAGTTTGCGCGTTAAACTAAATTTATGATATTAGATTGATTGGTCTGCAGGTATCAGTTTACTTACGAGCTCTTTGTTATCCTTCGTAAATGTTCAACTATTTAATATTATAATTTTTCCTTCTTGTAATTTATCATGCGAAAAAGTTGATGTAAAAGAATCTCTACGACAGCGCAGAATCGCGAGTCACCCTTTACATTATGGTGCTGTCACGCGGTGCCCGATCAAGCGTGAATGTTTCGAATTGTTAATGTATTCCTCGTAAAATTTTATATGCAAATTTTACAATAGGTTTCTCATAAAATCATTGAGGAGCTTTCTTTTCGCGTGGTTAATGCGGCTTCGAAAATCGCACCGTGTTCTCTATGAAATCTTCATTAATTTACGAAACTTCCGACAATTTCCTTTTGACTCGGGGCTCGAAAATGAAAAATTATTTCTTAAATTTTTACTTCACTTAAAATCTGCACAACGTTGTAGTCGACGACCGCTTTATTATTTATGACAAGGAACACGAAACTCATCTCGAGTTATAAACTTCTTGGAATTTCTCCTGAAGTAATACAGAGCTATTATTATGATGTCCCCACAAAAAATATTCGTTGTAGCGGGGCCAGGGTCGGGCACGGGGGTGACTCCGGCCGGGCGCCGGGCCCCGCGACTCTAGTCCCGCACAGGAGATCAAGGGGGACAGTCGTCTCCGACACGTTTTATGTCGTCGCCACCCCTATGGTAACGTTATCGGAATCCTTGTTGTTATTTAATAAGGTAAATTACTACTACAAATCGGAATTTATATCTATTTACATTTTCAATTTTACATTTAAAAAAATTCCAATTATTATTTCTTTCTATTCAATAAATTGACCGTCTCCAGTTTATATTTAGGCGTATATGACCGTTCTAAACGCACGTTTTACTTAAAAATAAATTAAAGAAGAAAAAAATATCCAACTCTTTGAATAAAAAAAAACAATGTCCAAGACAAAATCGATTTGCTTAGAGCAGTCGTGAGTCCTGACTCTGAGTCGTGCTCGTGTGGTAACCGAGGATTTGGAAATGCGCTCTCAATGCGGTGATCTTTTTACGACTATTCGACAACCGTAAACTTTTATCGCATTCCTTATCCGGAAAACACTGCATTCTAAGTTACAACGCTTTCGGGTTCCCTTAATTTTTAATAGCTTTTGGACGTTGGAGTAAAATATGTGATTTGTGATTTTAGATGGCAATATCATAAACGTGGCATCATGTTGAATTATGTTACCTGTCTTTTTACAGACCGTAACTTAGGTGAAAGTTTATGCAATAATTAAACTATTTATTCAAAAGACAAATTAATAATGTTTTGTTCTATCTTCGGTAATATAATTAATGTACTTTTTAAATATCCCTAATTTGTTAGCATGCATCTTATGAGTTAAATCACGATAAGGCGGATACTCCATTGCTCTAATAACATCAGGTCAGGAAGGTCGGGTGACAGTCGGTCCGTGGGGAACGAAAGTCATGAATTAAGGAGGAGGTCCGTGTTAATGAGGGCACGACCTAACCCTTTACGGAAACGTTACCTTGGGAATAAGCAAGCAACAACTGGGGCAGGATAAAGAAGAAACGCGTTATAATTAACAACAGCTGTAGTTTTCTGACGGAGTCGCGGGATTGCCGGGGTCGCGGGACTTGCCGGGGTCTCATTAGATAATCGTGACCCTGGAACGTAAAGGGGTATTGAAGGACACCGTGGATTTAAGTCAGTACAAGTGTGACAGTCTCTACCGCCCCGCCCTGGGTAGGAGGACTCATTTGAAGATTGATAAAAAAAAAACTGTAGTTCTCTCAAAATTGCAAACTACTAAACTTACTCCAATGGATGAAAACATATTTTTATGTGTCTCAACTCCGTGTAGAACAGTTACCTATACAAAAGGAATACATACGGCTTAAATGGCTTACGACAATAAAAAAAGTTTTTGTGATGTTTTTCTTCCAAACCACTTAACAAGCTTGGCGCACGTAGACATGTTTGTGTCTTGCTTGCATTATGACACCGTGGTGCTATAAGATTTAGAGGGGGTAGAAGTGAGGAGACGCGCCGGCGCCAGACACGTTGCCTACTTTGTCATAACTACCGTACACAGTTAACTGTAAGTGTTCTAATGTCTAATGGAACTCTATCGGATCCGTTTACTGTAAAAAATATGTTGCGGGAAGTAGCGTCTTGCCTCATGTCTATTTGTTTGGCTTCTCATTTCGCAGAATATTATTTGAGTTATCAACTTATTTTGTACCACCATTTACGTGTCACTTATTTCACATTTGATCGAAATAAAGTTGAGATTCAGTTGCTGCTGTCGGCAACGCCAGACGTAAAATAATTATGCGTCTGCACCTTTTTCCTGTACTAGTATGAAAAACATAAACTTTAAGTCCACTTGCTATTATTTACAGATTACAATTAAATCATCAATAATTATAATCTCAAAAGACTTACAAACGACTACAGTATTTTCACATTTAGGCCTTTGTCAAACAGACAGGCGATAGCGAACCGAACCGAATCATGTCATATAAAAATGCGAAAGCGATCCGATACTCTATGTGACAGGCTTCAAACAATTCCATACATTACAAACAAAAACGCTACGCCACGCATTCGGTTCGTCTGTCAGTTTGACAAAGGCATTATTATTCATTGACTGTTGCCCGCGACCTCGCCTGTCCCTCACCCCGTATAGTGTTTGTGCGTCCCTAGGTCCCATCTATCATTGTGCCAAAATTTATCAACATCGGCTCAGCCGTTTTGACGTGAAAACGGAACATACAAACGAATATACACACCTTAGGCAGTGGTCCGACCAACAGCGAGAGAACGAGTAACTCTCGGCGATTTTCTCTCTCAAGAAACGCACAATAAATGTACATTCCGTGTAAACGAAAGAGATGCATATAACGGGTGATTTTTTAAGAGGTATAGGATTTGATTTTCAAAAAAAACACAAACAATTTGAAAAATTTGATGAAATCTTTATTGGAATCGATAGAACGATCAATATAATTTAATGTTTGAAGATGATTTCATGCAAATGCTGGCCGCGGCTCCGGTTTAGATGGCCCATTCGCAAGGCCCGATTTCGGCACACTCTCTCCAACATATCAGCCGGTATATCACGAATAATTGCTTTAATATTGGCTCCCAATGCGTCAATCGTTGCTGGTTTATCCCCGTAGACTTGTCGTTGTTGGACCTTAACATGGCCCCACAAGAAATAGTTCAAAGGTTTTTTTTTTTAAATTGACGGGCCCAAAACGTGAGATAAACTGTTCACCGAAGGCGGCTCTCCATTGGGCCATTGTTTCACGTGCCGTATGGCATGTGGCACCGTCTTGTTGAAACCACATGTCAGGCATGTCCAATTCTTCCATTTTGGGCAAAAAAAAAATCGTCAATCATCACACGGTAGCGGTCGCCATTCACAGTAACGTTTCGGCCAATTAACCGAGCATGCATTTTGATAGTAAAATTCAATAATTTGCAAGCGTTGTTCGTTCGTAAGTCGATTCATGGTTAAATTATAGACCAAACTGAACAAGTTTGACAATGACACAAGACACAATTCACGCGTGATCTGTAAAAAACAGTGTTGCCAAAAAGATACCAGCAAAAAAATCACCCGTTATTAATAGTTGCTCTCTGACTGTTCACACTGCCGGCGACGACTCGTTTGACTCGTTCTGTCGCTGAGCGACGAGCTTTCAAAAATTAACTCGCTCAGCGATACTCGTTCAGCGATGCTCGCTCGTCAATTATCTTGCGTTCGGTACAGTGAATGAAATGTCACATCGGCGGACGGACCACTGCCTTAATATTTAAAATATTAGTGGGATATTGAAGGGACTGTTGCTACATTTATATCTTTTCAATTATGTTTTGACAATTCAAATAATTGATTTTTGATCGTTCAGAAAGTTAAAGTGCTTAAATGGGCCCCATTATACTGATTAGATTTTCTGCCCCCACAATCTGTGGTCCATTATAGTGATGTACTAAGTAGGCTAGAAGGTTGGTGTCAAACGTTCCCCATCCTTCCTGCTCCTTCGGGAAATACACGCGTTTCGTGTATCTCCGCTATTTTGTGCGGCTTTTTATGTTTGACTTTGGGAAGTGTGGTGTTCTGACGAGACCCGGTAAGTATATTAGACAAGTATTGTCCAGAATATTTTTATTCTGAATTTCACCTTTGGTCTCGGTAAATTAAGTGTCCACATTTTAGAATAAAAGAAAACTGCAGAACACTAGCAATTTTTGGACTCATGGAAGATGTCATTGAAACAAAGCATTTAGGTTATGTAGTTTGACAAAAAGAGGTTTAATTAAATCCTGAGTCAATTTTCGAACAGTTTGAACTAACTGTTATTAAAGCTATCATATTGTTACGAAGACGTCTTACAGCAATTGAATGTAGTTTGAATAATAAAATATCGGTAAAGACGTCAACGTTGGTAAAGTTGGTGCCGAACTTCGGCTATTCACTCATTACAACGGCGAGGTCCTCTTGTTGCAGGTTGTTGTCATAAACTTGACTTACGTACTTCCTCTATTCGAAAAATAAACTTTTAATAAGCTCCGACGACATAACATGCTTTGTTTAAGCTCTACACAGAAACTGTAAGTACATACTTATATTTTAAATTAGTAGGTAGTTGGTTGGCAGAATAATTATCATAAAAGCTTTCAAGTTTGTGATATAACTGAACTTGTTTTTGCTCAGTATTGTAAAAACACTGGCTAATTTTTGTGTAACGATGAAAAAGGCACAAGTTAACATAGTGAAACTGAGTTAAGAAGCACGCAGCGGGCGATGTCTCAGGCGGCGTAATATACGCTAACGGTCCGGGACAAGACAAATGTGTTTTCTCTCGCTTGCTATTAGAAGCTTTCCGCTGGCTCCGCTCTCATGCGCCCCCTGGATCTTGATTGAAAACGGTAGCTTATTATTGGATTTTTAGACGATGTGACAACAACGTTTATGTCGAATTATTTGCTTCTCGTGGTGTTATATGTCGTCCGTTGTGGATAGTATGTAAATACTCTAGTTGTGTCCATTGATTTTATTTTTGTGCAATTTTGTACATCGTAATGTAAGTATTCAGTGATAAGTGATATTAAGCTAACTTAATAACACTAATCACTGAATGTATTCCACAATGTTTTCTCTTTATTTTTTTGGCCTGCAAACAAAGTAGTTAACGCTCTTTCTATCTTCTTTAAAAAGCGAAGGAAGTTCCTAAGTCCCAAGTCAACGTAAATGCATATTATTATCAGATTGATCATAAACCCAAACTAGTTCAGGTTTTTGATCAAAAATCTAGATTGTTACAGGTTTATGATGAAATTGATTTTAAAATGTGACATCTTCCGGTTTTTCATCAAAAACTTAGAATTTTTATCAAATACCTATTTTTATGAAAAACCTTCGGCATATACATATACAAATATGAATAGTCGTCTATGTGATGCCAAACTCGAGCCAGTTTGTTTTCTTGAGCGATATTGCGAAGTACCAACATTTGAAATGGTAACTTAATAGAAAGTAGTTGTGATCAGCGTCGTGAACAGGTACGAACGCTAGTGTTTCAGGAACCGGTGACTAAAATGGTTAGACAGATATAATATAAAGACAAGGGTGGCAGCATTCACGTCGCAGCTAGTTAGCAGCGCAAACTGGCTCGTCGTCGGCGTTCGCGCAAATTCAATTTGTCTCGAATGCTCTGTGAGTGTGGAGCCGAAGCGCGCCGTGCGACCGGCGACCGGCGACCAACTCAGTGTATACGCTCCCTTCCATTACTGTCACACTATTTGTCTATAGACGTAAGTTGGTAAATTACGGCCATCTGACAAGATAAAACCTTAGGAAAATGCGAAAAAGTTTTCGCGTTCGAGATAGCTATACGCTGTTGGCCTTTGGACGATGGTCACGTAAATATAGAGTTCTTGTTCCTTGTTTTTTTTTTTTTTGTAATTAGCATCATCCAATTTTTTTTTTAATTCTTCAGTACGATGATTAATTAATTAATTAATCAAAGCTTGGTTTGCTGGTAAAAACGACATGAATGTTCATTAAATAAAAATCCTTCGATTTTGTACTTATACTACTTGCCAATGTCTTCTGTACCAGTGCTTATGTCGACGTCAAAATATTTTATTTCGGAATCATTAATTACTTTAATCTATTTGAGCAGCCGCAGCGGCTGTACAATTTACAATAACATTACATAACAAAATGCTCGCTCGGGAGGGGTGTGAGTATAACATTGTAGCATGACTTGTGCGTTTTATCGAGTGTTGGCGAGATTAATGGCGGCTCGTCGCACGCTCGCGGCAATTACACGCGCAATGTGGCAGCGCGGCTCGCATCACGGTCGTGTTGCGTTCATCAGACGAATGAGCGTCGCGCCGAAATGACGCAGCCGACACAACCGCGCCGCATTTGCTTTACGATACTCAATAACGCGACAAATTCTCTGCGGACGACGAGCAGATTGTCTCGCAGTTATTTCGCGTTCGCAGCGTCTGGTTTTTGCTACCCTTTATTTATTCAACGAAATGACTTCCTATTTGATACTTGGCTGCGACTCAAACATTTTGAATGTTAATACAAACACAATTTTATCTCCAACACCCATTCTTTGTCTTACGTCTTGTTCTAATATTTCGACAAAAACTGAACATGTCGGTATGACTTGATAAATGTATTCATTAGGAATGCAAATTTGTATAATTTCCTTCTAGTAGCCACGCTCTCATACATATGAAATACTCATTCATAAAATATTCAAAATGGTTTCACGCTCCTTAATTATCTGTGTTTGTACGTCGGCGAAAAGTTTCATATGTTTTATATTATATGTTAGGCCATAGTTTTCACTTTGCATGGCTTTGCGGTTATGAACTTGCCATAACTTGATTTTATTAAAATAAAACAGAAACAAACACATATCACGTTTAAAACCGTGTTAGGTCAACAAAAGCTAAAATCTGTGAACTGTTAAATTAAGCACAGCAAACGTAAAGTAAATAATTGTACACGTACGTTTTTTAATACAAAATGAAATGTTAACACAATTAACACGTACTAAAATATCAAGAGACAACAGACTACGACAACTTTTTGTACTGTTTGCTCAGCGCAACAGCAATTTTCCGTGGACACAAGTACGTAACGAATGTTTGCACAAGTTCCAACAGTAATGCAGCGGTGCCGCGTGGCCGACAACGGTCTCCACCCGCGAGTGAGCCGCACAATGATCGCGTAGCCTGCGACAACCCACTGCTAATACCCCGCGATTTCCAGGTACAATTAAAAGCGGGTCACATAGCGTGCAGCTTTTAATAGCTAAAGTGAATATTAACGTTTTGTGATGGTGGACATCATATTTTTTTAGCTTTAATATAACCAAACAATAAGCTTCTAGTCATAATGATTTTTCCCTTACAAGTGTAGCTACGAGTTATCTGCCGCGTAGCTGTGGCGTAGCGATCTGTAGTTCGTAGCCTCGTAGCCCGTAGCACGTGACGGCCGGTCGCATCACTTGTGCACAGCAATTACGCGCTAAATGACGTGCAACTAGTTATCTTTTTTGCTTGAACGATTTGTTACACTGCAACGGGTCCGGCATTGTTGGCTCTGGGGATCAGTTATTTGGTGGTTTTTATTAGCGTTTACCAATGCGTCATCAAAATCGGTTAAGAGACATGAAATATGCATGAAACATTAGTAATTATCATTTTGTTGTTTAATTTTTACAAAACATACCCTTTATTTAATGCTTCTTTAGGTACCTTTTTCAGGTTTTGGTACTCTTATTGTAAGAATTAATATTATACGTATTTATTTATAATAATATTTATAGGTGTAGACTAATGTCCTTCTCAAAGGTTTATATAAAATAAATTGATTTGTCAAAAAGATGTAATAAAAATGATGTGTTATTGCGTCCAGTAGCACAACATAGTTTCAATCCCATTCAATAAACAATTCGACCAAATCTAAACATACGTTTACCAAATCTGCTAAGAGGCCCATCTGGCCGCTACGTGACTGAATCGAAACGAATTTGTCCCACTAAAGCCGCAGCCTTTTTCTCACATTCGATGGACAGATAGAGATAGTAGTCCCTTCCAACGAATGGCCACACTAAATCCTTAACACTCAACTTCACAGTGACTTGCAGCACTTTTCGTATCTTTCAATGTTTACAAAAGTGATCTGATAAAGTAAAAGCTTAAAATATATCTTTTAGCTTTCTGTTGATTTAGTTTAGTTTAATAGTTTTCACAACAAACGTATTACTGCAACTTATTGGAAACGTGGAATTGTATTTTCAAAGAGAAAAACAATATAAAGGTTCAAAATAAATCGTGACACAAAGAAGAAATAAGAGAATAACTAATAAAATAACAAGACTAGTATATTTCCTTGCAGTTTTATGAAATCAGAGAAAGAATAATGGAAAAGATTCGTCAGTCAGCGAGCGAAGCAAACGCGCCTCGCGAGGCTTCCACCAGGTGCAAAGATGTTTCATGATTTAATTTGGGACTTAGGGATCTGCTCTATTGAATCTATTGAACCGAACAATCTTTTTATCTCAGTCACATCCCGCAAGCGTTCACTTTACGTCTCCACTTTTATCGGGACTATTATTAAGTAAGCTTTGTATTGAATCACCAAACAACGTTTGATTGTTCGATGTACGAGTAGCAAAAAGTCAATTCCAATTCAATTGCGCATAGTAATTGCGTTCAGGTATCGTACTGCAACTTGATTCAATCGTACAATAAATTGCTAATCAAATATGAGACTGTTTATTTCAGGACTAATGGTTTTGGAAATATTCAAATAACCGCAAGCTCACAGGCACTGAACAAACGCACAAAAACAAAATCACGCATGGTTGGGCGCGCCGAGCGCCGCGCGCCGCGACTCGCCGGAAAAATGAATGGGCATTTTGATATAATAGCGACCTCAGACAATGCGTACTTTATGCACATTTTATTGAAATTTTAAACAATCATTCGCAGCAACATAGAAGCGACTGAATGAATAGTTACATTTATTTTTCATAAATATCACGATGAATGATGTTTCACTAAATATTCGTATCAGTGGAGGTGGACCTCTGATCGTGGTATACTCGAAACTTATATCATATTACTGGCTTAGCCTTGTCACAATAACAGGGTGCATAAGATAGGTTTATGAACCAACTTTTTAAACGACGTTTATTATTTCTGTGAGACTATCGCAGGATGTTATTGCAACGTGTTTAAGACTAACTAAGGCCGGCGTCGGCGCGCGTCCGCGGAGAGAATACCAAGCAGTGGCCGCACTTCCCCCCTGCACGGCGGGCCTCAGCTAATATTGTGCTTACTCATACCTTTTACTAATGTACACCATATACCCTTTACCGTTATACTTCCTTTTTACGTCAACGCTCACGTGATGCGTCTTAATTACCGTTATAATTATTTTTCATATCTTCATCAAAATCGTTCCAGCATTGGTTTAGGCGTAAACGCGTGGAAAACAAACTCGATTTGGTGTTTATAATATGCATTTGAGGATTGATCACGAGTAAAAGCGTGAATCGCACTAGTTTTTTTTTTATATTTAACGTTGCCCCATACCAGACATTTCCTTTATTATAGGTGCGTTTACAAACACTTGAACTCACATAAACAAACACCCAGACCCAGAAAAACTAGTAGTAGATCAAACACATATTTGTTACGGAATCGAACCCGCACGCAGCGTACCAGTCAATCGCTCAGCCTCTGCTCCAACCGTTGTTTTTTTTTTTTTTTTTAGCGTGGTAAAATCATCAAATGAGTCTTCCCACCCCGGGCAGGGCGGGAGGGACTGTCAGACTTCTACTGACTAAAATCCACGGTGTCCTTCAGTAGCCTGTTATGTTCCGGCGTCACGGTAAGGAAATAATCCCGCGACCTCTGCTCCAACCGTGCTGTGAAACTTCTGTGGCTTCCATGTAGCTTTACTTATTTGATTTTGCTAATATATAGCTTCCACTAGGTGACTCACGTGGTGATTGAATATAAGATTCACACCAACAAAATAAGATTTATTGAGAATCGACATATCCTACATTCAGGTATAATATGCGCAGATATCAGCGACACAATGTGTTTTCTCCATCACAGCTCTTTTGTACCTACTGATGGTATTTTATCGGAATGTTTTATCTAGCTAGATAATATTATGTACTAGCTGTGCCCGTGACTTCGTTCGCGTGGATGTCGGAACTCAACAATGTATTTTTTTTAAACAAATGCATTTATAGTAGCCTTAGTTATTCCTTATTAAAGTCTCGTCAAAATTGGCCCAGCCATTTCAGAGATTAGCCATTACAAACAGACAGACCGACAAAAATTGTAAAAAATGTTTTTTTGGTGTATGTACCGTATATATATTCGAATGCATGTAGTAAATAAAAACCCACGTTTTTTAATGTCCTAAAAATAAGAAAATAACCCTGCGAGGCTGAGAGAGGGGCCACTCAAAACGTGGGTTTTTATTTACAACATGCATTCGAATATATATACGGTACATACACCAAAATAACATTTAAACTAACTAACTTAGCTAGTCAAGTATTGTCATCAGAACTCAGAGCGTGTGCAAAATTTCAGCCTGCTAGCTTATCGGGAAGTGCCTCAAAATTGAGTTGCAAAAGTCCAACCGGAACGACAAACAAACAATGTATAGATTTAGATTTACTGAGGTCGTAACAAAGGTTCAGTTCTTATACACTGTGTGCACAAAGACAGTGGCTCCTAGTGACCACATTATTTGCGGACATAACTTTTGCCAATTCTTGCTAACTAGATATTATGGTCAGATTCTAAAATAAAAAAATGGGGTATATATAACTCCACGGGTGTCCCCCGTTAGTTCGCATCTCTGTCACATCGTGCGCTGTGTTCGATTTGATAGTCCCTACCGACTTCGCATTCGCACATACAGTTTGCTCTTTTAGCAACCTTGGAAGGGACAGCCTAGACTAGATGCGTTTATGTATATGTCGGATCCGGTCAATAGTACGGACAGCAAACGAATCGTAAGCGCGCCATTTTGAGTATCACGTGGTCTGCGCGCGCTTATACAGAGTCGTGATGTTTCATCGGGGCGGCGAGGAGCGCATTCAGTGCCTGAGCGCAGCAGTGTGAAGACATCCCGAAACTGTACCCGATTCGTTGTGCCCATTATAAGTGTAGTGAGTGATTAAATTAAATTGTGTTTGATTCAATATGTGATTTAAAATTAAAATAACCAAGTGAACCGCACCCAGTGTATTTTCATTGCACGAGACCCAAACTCTGCCCACATGATGCCTGAATCTGACGGAACAATACCGGTGGATCCGACATCAGAATTGGGATCAAATCGTGCTAATGAAATTACACGCAGGAACAGTGACAATAACAATCAGTGGAAGTTAGTTACTTTTTGAAATGCAAAACCGGCAAACTTTGAAAACGCAGCCAGTGAAAAACCAGTTTTTATTGCCGGAATTCGACCCCGACAAACCGGATTCCGATGCGCGGTCGTGGTGCGCCACCACCGACTTTTGTTTTAACGGGAGTGCAGTGAAGGGATGCCAGCTTATTTTGACGCTGAGCAAGGCGCTAAAGGTAAAGCATCAACCTGGCTATCTCAAATAGCCTACAAAGGAATTTAAGGTACTTTTTACAACAAGATTTATTTCGCAAAGGCGGGTACCCTCATTAAAAAAAATTGAGTGTTGAAAAACCAAGTGATAAAGAAACATTACCCACGTTCGCCAGTCGTTTCATATCTGATGCGAAAAATGAACACTATCTGTGAATCATCGAAAACAAGTGACACCAAACGAGAAAAAATAACGTCAATTAAGTGTTATAACTGTGCTAAAATGCCCAAGCGTATTGAGTGAAGAAGTAAGGCGATGGATACGAAGGGAAGACCTACAGCATCAAGTCAAGTGACGCAGCAGCCGGCATCGAAGACCTTGGTGTGCATCAAATGTGGCAAGCCAGGTCACATAGCCGTGCGCTGTATGAGCAGTAGTGGCGGCAGTGGCAACGGACCAGTCCAAGGCGCGGTGCGACGCGTCGATGTCTGCATCGTGCAACCACCATCAGACACGTTACAAGTTACAACACAGGTGAATCGTTTCATTTTTACTTACGCCTCTGGTGCCTTGTGTTCTTTATGTTGACTATTGCTGGTTAAGCGTTAGTGAGTTAATATCGCTGGTTAAGCTTTTTTTATTATTACTGTTTACGTGATAGGATTTGTAACGCTGGTTAAGCGCTACAATGTTAAGAACTGGTTAAGTACTTCAGTGATTTACACTACTTTGTAAGTAGTGATGCATAGTGCTGGTTAAGTGCTGTGGATTTGGGGGGAATGCCTGAGGTTCAAGTACCATTTTGAAGTAGAGATGTTGAGTTGGATGATAGTGTGGAATCTTAGGTCGGCTGGTCGGACCGTACCAGTAGCTATTTCGTAGCCGTAATCCGTATCTTATTGACAACCCGGTGTCCATGGAAGCGCGGTGTGCGGATGGCACTGGCGGAGGTCGTGTATTGTGCGTTCATGGTGAACGGTGTGAAACAAACAGAGGTTTGTTAGTGGGGCTAGTGTTAGCCACAGGCCACGAATTTGATTCCTGCTGTTTTGATTATAATATTGCTGCATTGTGATAATACAATTGCAAAGGTACTTGAATGCTCTGGGATTTCCGATCAGTCTTAGTTAGATCCAAAGTTTAAGGGTCTGTTTAGAGTGATAAAGATTTTGGGATGGTGACCGTTACACATTGAATCCCTTGAACTCTAAGTGTACCTACAAACACGCCAACGGGTCATATACCAGTCGAAGTTACCGTAGATTCTGATTAAGTTGTGGTGAGAGGTCGAGTAAAACGGTTTATCGGCCGTATTGTTTTCAACCGTACCAGTAGCTGTTTCGTAGCCGTAGTCCGTATCTTATTGACATCCTGGTGTCCATGGATGCGCGGTGCGCGGGTGGCTCTGGCGGAGGTTGGGGTCTTGAGAGACCATAGTGTGTAGTCAGCGGGTGATGCACTCGGGCGATCCACGTGGTGGATGCGCACAGAAGTTCTGATCCATGCATTGGATGTGTGAAAGCAATGTGATTGCTGGTCGGCTAGAGAGCCGTGGCGTTAGAAGTTTTACTCGAAAGTTGAAGGTCACTGGAAAATCGGTAGTTTTTTGCAATAGAGTTGTGAAAGTAGATTCGAACGACTGTGGTACATGGCCCGGGGTAGTTGTTGGTGGCCCGGGGTGGTTGTTAGTGGCCTAGGGTAGTGATTGATGTATTTTCAATTGGCTATTCCCAATGTTTGATTTAGTTAAAGAGTATTGGTTTTAATGGTACAGTAGAGTTGAAATTTCCTTATTTTCACCAAAGAACTGAATATAGTTTGGTCAGGAATGACCGAGTGGAACAGTATTCTGTCGTGGACTATTTTGTGTTTCAGAGTGATTATTACACGAGGACGAGTGAAAAGAGTTGAAGGAGGCCTACATCAAGATGGTAGAAAGAGGCTGAAGAAGAAGAAGATCACACGAGGACGTGTTAATCGCAGGATGGCCGTGTCGGATCCGGTCAATAGTACGGACAGCAAACGAATCGTAAGCGCGCCATTTTGAGTATCACGTGGTCTGCGCGCGCTTATACAGAGTCGTGATGTTTCATCGGGGCGGCGAGGAGCGCATTCAGTGCCTGAGCGCAGCAGTGTGAAGACATCCCGAAACTGTACCCGATTCGTTGTGCCCATTATAAGTGTAGTGAGTGATTAAATTAAATTGTGTTTGATTCAATATGTGATTTAAAATTAAAATAACCAAGTGAACCGCACCCAGTGTATTTTCATTGCACGAGACCCAAACTCTGCCCACATGATGCCTGAATCTGACGGAACAATACCGGTGGCTCCGACATATATTATATACACTGACCTCATTGTTGAGGTTTTTAGAAAGGTCAGGTGCGTACTACTCACTGCCGATGAGTGTGCGTGGTGTGTCTGAACACGTGGCGAATGGACTTGATAATTTTTGACATCTCATGAATTATCTGTGTTGGTAAGTTTAATGTTCTAGATGAAACCTAGAAAGAGACTCGTTCAAAAATAGATTCAAGAATTCAGTCAACTTGGCCTACATGCATATCTACAGTAAATAGTTTTTGATCATTGCTATAATAGTGTAGGATTAGTTTCGAAATGGCGTAATTAGCATAATATATAATATCAACTACCTAGTTTAAAATATTTATTGCAATTTCAGTATGTTACACTCACGAGAAAGCTTAAATTTAAATTATGGTCTAGATAATCTTACAGCACAAAAGTCTCGTCGTAAGGAATGGTGGATACTGCAACGACATGTGAATGCATAGCCGACTGAAGATTAATTTACCGAAAATCGTCAGATTTGAAACTCATCATTAATCAGAAATTAAAACGAAACTGTGATAGAACTACACAAACCATGAAACCACATTTTCAGCTATTAGTAAGTAAATAGTTGTGTTTGGTTCAATAACTTTGAATATATGTCCATCAAGTTTGCTATTAGAATTTGAAATGACATTCAAATGGGACGTGATTACGTATAAACAGTAGGTATGTGATGATATCGAAATGATGTGATTATAACTGAATGCATGACGCGTGCAGTAATAACATTGTCTGTAGGTATTTAGTGGCATATGTGGCGTGACTCCGTCATGTTATTGCATCCCTGTTCCCGCGATGACATACGTTACTACGTAGCATGAATGAAAACAATGTCGTATTAGACATTGTGTACGTTTGCCTATTCAATTATTCATGTTATGCATATTTTTGTATGAATTTGAAGGGTTGTTACTTATTTTATGTTGGAAGGAACAGATCTGTGTAGCAGGCAGCTACCTGTGTATCTTATTATGTATTTTCATCTCCTCCAGCAAGATCATGTTTCTAAGAGATCAAGTGCATTTTTAGGGTTCCGTAGTCTACAAATATAAGGAACCCTTAACTTCGTCATGTCCGTCTGTCTGTTCGCAGGTTAGCTCAGAAACTCTTTGTATGAGAAAATTGTAATCTTCTATACATATAATAAATTTGTAGAAAAGTGGTGTCTGTACAATGGAAATATACAAAAAGAAAGTAGCAGGGGTTGTTATTTTATCGATGCCGAACCCGAAACTGTAATTAATTTTTTTTTTGTCTGTTTGTCTGTGTGTTTGTGCACGCTAATCTTCGGAACTACTGGACGGATTTGAATGATTTTTTTTTGTTGTATAGGTATTAAGTTCGATTAACATATAGGCTATAATTTATCTTGGAAACTTGAACACCTGATGCAGAACTGCAACAGACCTGCTAAACTACAAGAGATACAAAAATGATGCCATAGCAAAAATAGTTCCACGTGATGAGCCTTTTCTGCTGAGAGAATAAAATTGAAGATCTGGAACACCTGATGTGGAACTTCAAGAGCCCAGCTACACTATAACATATACAGGAATGACGTCTTAGCAAGAGTTGTTCAGCCTGATGAGCACCTTCTGCTGATGTATAAAAATTGAAGATCTGGAACACCTGATGTGGAACTTCAAGAGCCCAGCTACACTATAACATATACAGGAATGACGTCTTAGCAAGAGTTGTTCAGCCTGATGAGCACCTTCTGTTGATGTATAAAAATTGAAGATCTGGAACACCTGATGTGGAACTCCAAGAGCCCAGCTACACTATAACATATACAGGAATGACGTCTTAGCAAGAGTTGTTTAGTCTGATGGGCATTTCCTGTTGTCTTACAAAAATGAAAGATCTGGAACGTCTGGAATCGTCTCGCACATCCCGTTGTTTTCCCGTCCCCAGGCTCCTAGAATTCGACATCAGACGTTTCAGATCTTCGATTTTGACGACCCGGAATGCTGGCATAAGCAACAGGATCCGCGTACGAAGTCGCGGGCAGAACCTAGTTTGGCATAAATATACAAATTAGTCACACTGAGATAGTGATAAAACTTAAACAACATATTTTCTGTACGTAAGAACATATTTTAAAGTTTGTTTTTTCATTATTCTACCCAGACTGCCAAACCTTTAAGTTTCACCGTTCGACAGGCACTTGTTCAGTTTAGAGTGTTGAGAAAACTTTACATTGATCGCTATGAATTGATTTCCTTGAGAAACTTTTACTTTTGGTCGATATTATCATGTTGAATCAATATCTCCTTAAAGTATATAAAAGAAACGCGCCTAACCGTGCGTTAATCCCGGGGAGAATATAGCCAGTGTGTAACTTCTCGCCCCTTTATCGTACCGTTGAAATCGTACTTCTTTGTGAGTAATCCCTCCACGTCCCAGCCATGTCGCCGACGAAGATAGAGCACGATCTTCACAAATAATGTCACATGCGATTCGTTTCAGACGACGTGACTCGCATCACCGTGGCTACCCGCCGTGCCGTGCATAATGGGATAAATATGCTGCGGTTGTGTGCCCACACATGGCCCTCAAATTAAGTGAGCGCTATTTACTGCACGCGGTAGAACTTCCTTCCCGCTTGATTAACTAGATTGTGTTTACCTTCACATGTACCGTGTTACATGCTTGTCCGCGACGCGACCTGCGCTCAGCACGCGCGCGTCTCCTGCATGCATTACCAGCAACGACAAAGTTCACGTTTTATGAGCACCGAATTAAGCAGTGTTTAGGTAGAATATCGTCGGCTAAGAGTGTAAACCTGCTAACTCCACTTTTGACCAAAAATGACATTTTGATGCAGTCTGTAAGAGAAAGTTAAGCCACACAGTCTGTAAAAGCAGCTACACACATTCTCAACGTAAAATCGGCAAAAAAGTGTGATGCGTAAAACAGCCACATACACTTAATTCAAATTGTGCGGCTAACTCCATGATTGACGCCATTTTGTATTGAGTTTTCGGCGTGACAACTTTCCGTGCAATAAAAATTTAGTTTTCGGTCAATTAACTCGATTTTTTCAAGGTTTCTTGGTTGGAATATAGTAGAGGCAAGCCTTTATTATTACAATTCAATTTTCGTTTTACGTCTAGTATTCAATAAATAAGTTTTTTTTTGGGTTATCCATTTGTTATCCTCTAAAAAAGTTGGCCGTAATCCACCACGCGGGCCCAGTGCGGGTTGGCAGATGTCACATGTCTTCGAATTTTTGGTTCTAGGACATGCCGGTTTCCTCACGATGTTTTCCTTCATTTTGAGAGCAGTGGTAATGAAATAAATTACACAAAGTAATGCGCCTGGCGGGGTTCAAACCCACGACCTACAACTCGTAAGTCGGGACCGATACCACTGGGCCACCACTGCACTGCTGTAAACTGTGTACTTATCGTAATAAATTACAATAGTACATTTTTATTCAAGGGGTGAAAGTTACTTATTTAGTCTCGAGAGCAGGTTTGGCGCCCGTTATGTAGTGAGGGTGCTAATAGTTTTTCCGTGTTTAACGATGCAAAGGTGCCAAAGCCGTAATCCGTATCTGAACAAGCCAAAAGTGGCTTGCTCAGATACGGATCGGCCCGTGAACCCGTTTTCCCAGAGACAGTGGGATAAGTCGCTGAGCAAGTTGACCGGAATAATCTCATTAATACGTCCACCAATACTGCGGAGCGTGCCCGCCTGCTGGCTGTGGGTGAGTGGTAGTTGGGCCTTTGGCTTCAGGCGCTAGCGTCCCCAACACAGGTACTATGCTGGGTGACACAACCATCCGGGTCGCTACTTGTGTTTGGGCGCTCCTTGTGGGGGCACACCGCTGTCAATGTGGTGAAATAGTTGACTGCCTCGGACACCGTGGCCATTTCTGTAGCAGGAGTGCCGGTCGGTTAGCACGACATTCAAGCTTAAACGACATAATCCGTCGTGCTCTTGGCACCGCCGGGGTGCCAGCCGTCTTAGAACCCAGAGGCTTGGCACGCGACGATGGGAACAGACCAAATGGTATGACCATAATGCCATGGAAGCTGAGTAGGTGTGGTTTGGTGTGGGATGCAACATGTGTCGACACCCTTGCGTCATCCCATCTTCCTAGTACAGCGTGTATTGCTGGCGCTGCTGATGCAGGTGCTGAAAACTCCAAGAGGCGCAAATACATTGGTTTAGCTAGTAGCTATGTGTTTGAGCCATTAAGGGTTGAAACTCTAGGGCCATTGGGTCCGAGTGCTCACGTTTTTAAGGATATCGCCAGGCTATTAGTCGACTCTTCAGGTGACCAGAGGGCTGGCCTGGCCTATTCCTATGCCAACGAATCAGCATTGTCATACAACGTGGCAATGTGGCCAGCGTTCTCGGCACTGTTCCCATTGCAGCGATGTGGACGTATTCTTTGACGCCCTTTGAATTTATATAAAAAGAAGAAAAACTTTTTTTGTACATATTAACAATCAGTTTTTATTTATAGTTTATATATAATATTAATATAGTAAATTATAATATAGTTATGTTTTGTAAATAAAGTAAAATTAACTAAACAATTAAATTTATTTTACTCTGTATATCTTTCGAAAAACCTGCTATGTCCACAAAATTAAACATTTGCTACCAAAAAAAACCAGCTAAGTCACAAAAACACTAATAACTTATTAAAAACCAAATTTTACTATTATATTAGTTTCTAGTAATGTAGAATATCCAAAAATACACCAACTGTATTTTTGGTTTTAACCTAAAATTGTAAAATTCAAATTTATTAAGTTTTATCTGTCTCCTGTAAAATTGGGTAAAAGTGAGTTAGCAGGTTTACACTCTTAGCCGACGATATGTTATGATAGTCACCTGGAGACATAAAGCACCCTGTACAATAAAACACAAATAAAAGTGTACGACATGTTGTTTTCTTTTTATTTTCTTTTGTTCCTTCCTCTTTGATGTAACCGCACGAGTATATTACTTACACGTTCTGTCTTTTACGTCTAAATCATATACAATCATGTTCATCATGTTTATTGACTGTAAAATTATTCGTAGCCTGAGGCAGAAGCAGGATACGAGTTACCTAATTTTCTTTTAAAATCGTTCTAATACTTCGAAAAAAAGCATGCAATTCCAGGAACGTCTCAAGTAAAATATGTAATTTGAGATAAAGCGGCATCCCATTCCAGATAAGACGCAGCACGACCCACGTCGGGAGCCATCCGACTCGTTACGAGCCGCCCGAAGCGAGGTGTGATACAAAATCATCAATCTTTCCCGAGATTGTACTATTAAATGCCTCTTCGCTCTTTTCCCTCGAACTCGAGACCAGAAACAAATGTAAAAAGTTGTGTGATAAGTTCAATTTGAATTTGTAAAGCCCCTTTCAGCGTTTCTCGCCTGTTTATCTCGGCGAGGAAAGAACGGAAAATACAAAAGTAAGAGATAGGAAATGAAGAGGCGGAAAAAAGTGTCGGGCGAGGAACAAACGCGGAAAAGTTGGCGTTATCCGGGAGACAAGTTAAATCGCAATTTATTAGGGCGTACCAGTGGGCTTAGCAAGGCCGGCGTCGAGCGATTCCTGGCCGGGCCGTCTTACCCGCAGGCGACACACGTGGGGAAGCTACCGGCAGCAGTCGCGAGCAGGATATCATGTAACCATAGTAATACCAGGGTATATCTGCGAGCTTAGATAAAATGTATAGTTGTAACTTGTAAAACTCACACATTAGGCTAATACAAAACAAACAGCGCTGCAGCCCGCCGGCCAGGCGCGTGCTCACGTCGCGTTTGTACTATCACGCGTCTCCAGCCTCATTCACAAATCTTTATTCATGCCCCATATTTACTTGCAGCGTGCCAGAGTGCGCCGCGGAATATTTTAACATACTTTCAATCTGAATTATTGAGGCCATATCAACATGTTGCTCTATAAAACAAAGAGATTCGATATTTTCTTACACTTGAGAATAGTGTCGGTACGTTACAATATTAAATGCATTGTCGTGATATATTAAAATTAACGTTTTTAGTTTGATAGTAAAAAAATATACCAACAGTAATGCAGGGGTTTGACGCATTTGGCGCATTTCTCAACTTGTACACCATGCTCAAATGGTGAACTTAGCAACTGGTGCACTTCTCATTTATGGTACACTTCGCAACTGGTGCACTTCTCTATTGGTGCACTTTTAAAGATGAGTGGAGATTTGGGAAAATTGTCTTAAAATGAAAGAATCTTTGGTTAAATAGCGAAGGTAATTTTCTTAAAAATAAAATCAACAAAATAATTTTAAATTAATTCTATGTGTACATAATCACTCTAATATTTTGATGTTTTCAAAAATAAAAATAAAGTCACTCTGAAATAATCTATACTTATAATAAATTTGTAGAAACATTGTGTCTGTACAATGGAAATATACAAAAAAAAAAACCGGCCAAGTGCATGTCGGGCCACGCACAGTGTAGGGTTCCGTAGTTGCCCAACAAAATACTTATGCGAACTAACTAAACTGATTCGCTGAATTTAATTTTAAAAAGAAGAATTTTCAAAATCGGTCCAGGAGCATTTGAGAAATCGGGGACAATACATAAAAAAAAAGATTACGACGAATTTAGAACCTCCTCCTTTTTTTGAAGTTATTTAAAAATAGTTGACGATAAAAACCTACCTATCCCCAAAAAACATACCTTTAAAAGCTGTAAAAATAAAGTTGACAAACTTACATTTGCAGTTGAAAAGCATGTTCTCCGATACATTTTGTTTAAGAAAATATGATATCCAAGTACATTTTATAAGTTGGTGGACTATTACTCGTAAAGTTGTAAAGCCTACTCAGTCATGATAATTTTCTTTTAAATTTCGTTATATATACTACTATTGTGAATTTTTTCACACCCCCAAACATAACCGTTTAGCTGGTAGAGGGGGGGGACACTCGAGTCGAGCAAAATTTAGCACTTTAAAGCTTAATATTTCACAAACGAATTTTTTTATCAAAAAATTGTTAATGGAAAGTCACATTATTTTTTAAAGACCTATTTATTGATACCCCACACTAAGGGGTACGCGAGAAAGAAAAAAAACATCCCCACTTTACGTGTACAGGAGGTACCCTAAAAAAAAAAATTTTTCGAGATTTTATTTTACCACTTTTTCGGCACAACAAATCCGTATATTTACACCAAATTACAGCTCTCTAGTACTGTGCGTCTCTGAGCTAAACTGCGGACAGACGGACGGACGGACGGACGGACGGACGGACGGACGGACATAGCGAAACTATAAGGGTTCCTTGTTGACTACGGAACCCTAAAAAGTAGCAGGGGTTGTTATTTTATCGATGCCGAACCCGAAAATGTAGTTAACTTTTTTTTTGTCGGTTTGTCGGTTTGTCTGTTTGTCTGTTTGTCTGTTTGTCTGTTTGTCTGTTTGTCTGTTTGTCTGTTTGTCTGTTTGTCTGTTTGTCTGTTTGTCTGTTTGTCTGTTTGTCTGTTTGTCTGTTTGTCTGTTTGTCTGTTTGTCTGTTTGTCTGTTTGTCTGTTTGTCTGTTTGTCTGTTTGTCTGTTTGTCTGTTTGTCTGTTTGTCTGTTTGTCTGTTTGTCTGTTTGTCTGTTTGTCTGTTTGTCTGTTTGTCTGTTTGTCTGTTTGTCTGTTTGTCTGTTTGTCTGTTTGTCTGTTTGTCTGTTTGTCTGTTTGTCTGTTTGTCTGTTTGTCTGTTTGTCTGTTTGTCTGTTTGTCTGTTTGTCTGTGTGTTTGTGCACGCTAATCTTCGGAACTACTGGACAGATTTGAATGATTTTTTTTTGTTGTATAGGTATTAAGTCCGGTTAACATATAGGCTATAATTTATCTTGGAAACTTGAACACCTGATGCAGAACCGCAACAGACCTGCTTAACTATAAGAGATACAGAAATGGTGCCATAGAAAAAATTGTTCCGCGTGATGAGCATTTTCTGCTGAGATAATAAATTTGAAGATCCTGGACACCTGATGTGGAACACCAAGAGCCCAGCTACACTATGACATATACAGGAATGACGTCTTAGCAAGAGTTGTTCAGCCTGATGAGCACCTTCTGTTGATGTATAAAAATTGAAGATCTGGAACACCTGATGTGGAACTTCAAGAGCCCACCTACACTATAACATATACAGGAATGACGTCTTAGCAAGAGCTGTTCAGCCTGAAGAGCACCTTCTGTTGATGTATAAAAATTGAAGATCTGGAACACCTGATGTGGAACTTCAAGAGCCCAGCTACACTATAACATATACAGGAATGACGTCTTAGCAAGAGTTGTTCAGCCTGATGAGCACCTTCTGTTGATGTATAAAAATTGAAGATCTGGAACACCTGATGTGGAACTCCAAGAGCCCAGCAACACTATAACATATAAGTGAATGACGTCTTAGCAAGAGTTATTCAGCATGATGAGTACTCTCTGTCAACGTATAAAAATTGAAGATCTGGAACACCTGATGTGGAACTCCAAGTGCCTAGCTACACTATAACATATACAGTAAAGACGTCTTAGCAAGAGTTGTTGAGCCTGATGAGTACTCTCTGTTGACGTATGAAAATTGAGATCTGGAACACCTGATGTGGAGCTCCAAGAGCCCAGCTACACTATACTTAATATACATACATAGGAATGACGTCTTAGCAAGATTTGTTTAGTCTGATGGTCATTTCCTGTTGACTCACAAAAATGAAAGATCTGGAACGTCTGGAATCGTCTCGCGCATCCCGTTGTTTTCCCGTCCCCAGGCTCTTAGAATTCGACGTTTCGGATCTTCGATTTTGACGACCCCGTCGTCGCTGGCATAAGCAACAGGATCCGCGTACGAAGTCGCGGGCAGAAGCTAGTAACAATATAATTATGTAAGAAAAAACCAACTTCCCAGAAATAAAATGGAAAGTTAGTCCACCATTAAACAGAATTCCCTAATGATTCCTCTAAGGATTACCTACGTGATTTAATTTTCAACACTTAAGTTTTTGTCTATCATACCTGCTAATTGTGGTAGCGACTAATCGGATCCGCTTCCGTGTGCAGATTCCATTATGAGTAGGATCGTGTCCACCGGCCCATACATATTCATACCGGCTGACGAGTCTCGCTTGCACGACCACAGCGCCATCGTTATGATCTCATTTTTATCATCGCATTCCCTTTTATGTTATCAACGTCAGAATGACTATTCTCGTATCGGTCTCTGAATCTATTTCTCCACTGAATCAACGCCCGCTCACTTCGACGCCACTTCCGTTCGGAAGTTGTAGAAATAAACTTTTTAATTAGTCTGCGAGGACAAACAAGCTGTGTCTCTTAGTTTCTTCGATACACTGCGACCTACTTGCCTTTACAAATAGGATAGCTGCCGCCGACTCCGACCTCTCGGTTATTTTAAGTGATTTATCGAACAATCAACCACGTGAATATTTGAACGGCTTATTTATAACATTAATTAACGAAGTTCAGGTATATTTCACAGCGAACTTGTAAATTAATTAACCACATAATTATGTGCCTGTATCTGAATCGCTCCAACTATGCAGGAAATCTAATAACATAACAGGATTGTTTGTCTTACGGCGAGATGCTTTAATGAATAGTCAACACGCCGACAACGTCGCATTGTGAGCAGGTCGTCATTGTTTTATTAGCGCTATCGCAGCATCATGTTCCACCATCGAAGCGCGTTGTAATAACAAGTGCAGAGCAGCGCGGGGCCTTGAGTATGATGAGATAGGGACGAGCAATTTTTAATAAAGCTGCGCTAAGTGATAATTAATTGGTGTTGAAAGCATTGTAATTATAGTGTTAATTTGCGTGTCGGCGCGCGCGAGGAGCTCGTGTGACGCCGCCGCGCGGTGCGGCGCTGAGGCGGTGCGGCGCGGAGCTGCGGTGCGGGCGCATGCCGCGACTACGCGACTGCCGGGCGCCACAATTACACAAGCCTCCGTAAATCATAAACATCAACCCTCCATTTAATCCAAATAGTCCGTCGTTAGTCGAGCAGGCTGCGTCTAATTTGTCTCCTGTAACTGTAGATTAATTTATTAACATTAATTACATGACAATACGTATTACCTTGTTTGGATTGAATTTTGCAAGTAAGAATACGACTGATTGTATTATTAAGGTAAAAGATTTATCATTTTCATTTTTTTTTAAATTTGTGTTTGAAGTGTAATGAAGCTTTTATCGAAGCTGTGCTATTAATTAAGATAGTAAATCTAATTGACCGCCTTAATGATACTTAATGATATTTAGTTGCTCTAAAAGTCGTTCGAATCTTGATTCTAGGATAATTCTAACTGAGCTAGACTGAAATATGGGAACTATTATGTCGTCACAAATTCCAAATTGACCTGACACAGGACCACTGTCATAATATCTAAACGACTTTTGATTTTACATCAGTATGACACAATACTAGGCTTTATTTTATTTATAAATTCAGTATTCTTATTACAAAAGCCCGCCATCCATTTTCCCCGTTTTATTAATTTTCTTTTGCAATATGTTGCATCAGTTTCCTAAACTATAACTGGCTTGGATGAAACTAAATTGAGCATAACTTTTTATGGGGCTTTTTGTTACGAACTCTTCTAATATATGTAGCTACTCAACTTTATCCAGTGAGACAACAACTAGGTATATGTCAGACTACTTGGATTACATCTGAGATTATAAAATGTCCACATTCCGTGTTCGAAACAAAACTAAACTTTTTAGTGAAGTCACTTTTTACGAGGGATTTTTTAATTTTTCTAGCGTCTTTTTGGCTTCAATTATCAGTGGCTTATTGTGGCAATACAGTGTGTTTGGTTTCCGATTACCGATACTTGAAGGGGATATATAGACTCATTTTCATCGACAAAACTGCTCACAATATTTTTTTTTAGTTTTTTGATCGGCTGACCTGGGGTATGTACAATAAGATGCAAATATCTTTGCATGCAAGTGACCTACATACATGCAATTGACTTTGTTGCGTTGTCAAAATAATCACTCTACGCCAAGTATTTTAGGAGTTATTTTCACTTGAACATAACCCTTGCTTGGCGCATGTACCCTCAATATTACAGGTGCCGCTTAAATAACATCATTTTTAGACTGAGTCAAATACTTTTAACTTAATACAAAAACCCAAGCAAATTTCAGGGATACTTTTCGAGCTAGAGTAAAAAATGTGAAAATATTCAGTATTTTTTGGGTACAATTTTGTGTTTTCCATGGTTGAAAATTTTAGTAAGTTTTTCAAAAAACTTATATTTGCATGTATTTAGGTCTCTTGGATTCAAAGATATTTGCATTTAATTGTACCACAATTAGATGCAAATATCTTTGAATTGAAAAATTGTACAACATACCCCAGTTCGGCCGATCAAAAAACTAAAATGGCCGCTATTCGCGAGGTGTTAGGAATTTTTTTATGAGCAGTTTTGTCGATGAAAATGAGTCTATTTAATATCCCCTTCGAGTATCGGTAATCGGAAACCAAACACGCTGTATACTGTACATCACTTCTGTATAAGGCTATTTGTAAAACATTAACAACCTTTCGTGGGCTGAAAGTTATTATATTTATTAAACCAACCCTGAAAATAATACAAAGAAAAATCAGATGTTTTAAATCCCACGATTTCAAACAAACGTCATCGGAAAAATATTGCATTTTGTGTTATACATCATTTTTTTATCTCTCATGGTCTTTCCTTTTTACAAATAACCTTGTAATAAAATACGAGTATATGGCCCGCACTGCACATTATTGTAATTACCAGAGAAATATTAACAACTGAAAATAATAATTGCGTCGAACAAATTCTGTCGATGAAATTGCAATTGGATTTACGGCTAGTGGATGATACAGCTAATAATACCTAGATACATTCATATTTGCGTAGATCCGTATGTGTATGAAATAAATAATGCAGCGCGATTATGAGGCATTCCACTTTGAAACGAAAAATATTTTCAAAGTGCCATCAATACATTTCATTCAATTTGCATGAATTTTTGTCCACTGCAGAGTGCTTTAGCTTTCACCACTTTTGTTGCTACCTTTCAAAACTGGTGGCTTTATGACAGTTTTTTGGTATCTATTTGATTGAAGTTTATAAAAACGGGAAAGTTTATTATTTCTAGTGATGGATAGGATGGAGTCTACTATATGTATGTCACAAATGGAGCATGAGTTGACTTTATAGCCAGGTATAGCTAAATCATTCATACGCAATTTTCTTTTAAAGTTAATATGTGTTTATTACCCAACTGCGCCAGAAGGAGGGTTATGTATTTGGACTTATATTATTCATCATGTCGTTCGGGCCACTCAGCGTATTTTGTACATAAAAAATCTGTGATACGTCCGTTTTGAAGGTTTGCATTTTGTCCGGTTTTAAATAAAGGGCGAGGGGCAAAGCGGTGCTGATGGTTGTTTGGGAAATTGTGGAAAATTGCCCGCGGAAAAATTACGCAGAGAAGCGGACGCCGGCCACATGGCGCGCGACGATACGCCCTACATAACTGATGACTTTTCAATGGCCATTCATTCGCGGCCACACCGACAGCGGCCACGGCTCGCCCTTAGCACCACACATACCTCTCGTGTGTTCATGGGTGAAACAATTACCTCTATTGCTGACTATTGACACTCGTTTGTTGTACCTTTTTGCGTCTACGGCAACGTGTGAATATTCAGTTTGAATAGTTTTATGGTCTAGGTATAGAAATAGGGAAAAAATGTAAAGGATTGATCAGTGTATAAGTGTAGTTAGATTTAAGTAAAAAGGATAAAATATGAGCAAGTATTTGTTCAAAATCAATTTAATTATCTGATGTTACGGGAGTTATCACTTGATCAGGCATACAGCCTGACTTTGTGTTTTCTGTGATTCTCATGAGCGTATTAAAGTAGTAAATATTTCTGACAATAACAAACGAATTGGTAATCTTCCGATGAAGTTAAAGCGAGGTTGCAACCTTATAAGACTTCTTTACTGATACCACTTATCCTAGATTGTGTTAACATTTATTAAAATATTCTTGTAGGTCTCAGTTATAGGTGCCTCAACATTGCTCCGCTATAATCTTCAATTTGTATTCTCTACCTAATGAATAATGATAGGCCGGGCCGCCCATACACCAGGGACTCAATACCGACATTGACAAAACGTGTGTCCGTACCGTACGACAATAACTAGATAGGTACACCTCTTTCATATCTGTTTAAGCTTTTCAAGCGCACAAGAATATATACCTACCCATTTTTACCGACTTCAAAAAAAGGAGGTTATCGATTCGACCCGTATGTATGTAATATTGAACAGAACTGCCCAGTTTTCGCATATGTTGGTCTATATCAGCGTCTGACAAATGTGCCTTTCAAAAGTGTATGTATGTTTTTATGTTTGTGTTCGCATATCTCCGGAACTACAAGTCCGATTTAAGCAATTCTTTTTGTGTTGTATTAGATATTGTTCAACTTAGAGAATACTGCAAGTTTCATCAAAATCAGTTCAGTAGTTTTTGAGATAGGAAATTTTTGCCTACTTGGATCGCCGTAGATTTTCAAAGTCGACTGTATGTTTGTTCACGATTATCTCGCGTTTGTCTGAACCGATTTTCATGCAGTTTTCGGAAAAATGTTTGTTATATTCTAGGGAAGATTTTAATATATAACAATAATGGATATCTCATGACGTCGCCCGCATAGATCCGTGTTTGTTGCTCGCTTGGATATAAACTAAAGACGCCGATTTTACGAAGATTCTTGTAGAACTCTGAACTAAATAAAAAGAGTAAAATAAAAACTTTAATTAAAAAAGTACCGACTTCAAAAACAAATACAAAAAAGTTTAAAATAACTTTTCTATCGAAAGTCCGTAGTCAATGAAATAAAAATCAAAGCCACCGACTTCCGAAAGAAAAGTTATTTTAAACATTTTTGTATTTGTTTTTGAAGTCGGTACTTTTAAAAAAAAAAATATTTTCCTCAATGATTAGTGCCATGACGACTGCTCTTATTTCGTGTTTTTGTCTTAAATTCTATTTTTACGAGAACATGAAATAAGGCAAGCGAACCTTTATTTAAATGGAAACAAATGCATACAAATTTCATCTAAAACGTTACAGCCGTTTCCGGAATACGCGTAATTTTAAAACGGACCTATGTTCTATAAACAATAATTCCACATTTAAACTTACAAAATTTTATGAAAAATAAGAGTCCTTTGCTTAATTCTAACATAGAAATGACTTCGTTGAAAATACATACAATCTTTATATAGATAATAGTAGCCATACACCATCCTGCCTATCGTACGATCGATTTAACGCTTGCAATTGTTTCAAATTGGCAGTTCGTCCATATACACCATACACCATACTGCCTATCGTACGATCGATTTGAGACAACTTCAAATCTGCAGCAGTGATGCCAACTTAGCAACTTTATAGCTAGATCTAGCTATTATTCGGTGACCGATAGCTACAAATTTATAAAATTGTAGCTGTCGTCACCGAATAATAGCCAAATGCATCACTGCTGCCGATTTGACGTTGTGTCAAATCGATTTGATGACCTATCAAATTGGCATGTCATGCCATCAAATTGGCAAGTCAGGCCAATTTGATGGATTCCACGCCCACACACGGTCAATTCTAACTGATCAAATTGGCAGTATCATGCCGATTTGACAAATAGGCAGTATGGTGTATGGCTACCATTAGTGTAACTGTCGTTGAACTAATTAAAAAGTTCAGACTTGATTCTTGGACGGGAAGCATCGAACGCTGAGACCAAAATAAGAATTCGGCCAAAGACGAAACGGCAGTTTTGTATTACATTCATTGGTTCAAGTATTTATTGAGACAATGTTTTTTGAAATTAAGCAACGTAAAATACAGATCACATGAAAATGTTAACAACTTGATGCTTACGCATATTCGAATTATATGTATTATCGATACCTTGTTCTGCATTTAAATGAAAATGTCATATCCGTGTTGATACAAATGTATTCATAGCTTCGCGGCCAGTCTAGGTGGATGGAATCGACATAACGATACGATGCATACAAAGGGACAGTGCAATTATTTCGACTGATACGATTATTTCCTTTAAAATTGAGGCTTATTTTTACAATTAAGTTTATTATGATATATTTGAACGCGTATGAGTTTTATTAACAAAGTATTTACTGGCAAAACTGAACTAATATGGCTCGTTGGACAAATCAGCTGCATGTATAAATAAATAAATAAATAAAGTAGTCATACTGTATAATTATGGACATCCTTCTATGTTAAACGTTGGTCTTAAAAACATTGAAAGTATCCGGAAAACTTTACCATTGTTCATTGCTAGATGTGAAAACAGAAACATAAAGCTTGCAGCTTCCGATTTCCATCATGTTATTGTCGTAGCGCAACAATTGAAGACAGGAATAGAGCTTGAATAATTTATTTTAGGTACAGTTGTCACGTGTTTGAACAGGGTGAAACATGGTCGATTCACTCAGCCAAACAGTGGCGTACAAAGCAAGAGCACCGGCCGTTCACTCGCTCCGCTGCACCGTTTTTCCGCCTCTCAACCTTTAAATTGAAACAAAATCGTACACACCGTTCCAATTGCCTTTATACATGCGCCTAACTGATGCACACGGGTATTATAAATTCTGCAAACCCCACCCAGGATGATTCGCGGAATCATATATGGTTCTAAGATTATAATATGGTTCTAATATTAGGTTTTTGAAAATGTTTTCCAAAAAGTCTTTGTGGTTGCACCGCGTATTTTCAGTAACCCAGTGAACACCGAGCGTCTAATACTAATCTAAAAGTAGAATTTAGTTATTTTCCTAGTCGTTTGTTGTGTAGTTTGTTTGACGTATTTGGGATTTTTGCGTTTGAGGAATAGGTCGATGATGAGTCGGTCTGCTTGAAGGATCGATGGGTTTCCTTAAGGGACATTTTATTGCATGCAAGGCAATTTTACAAGGACCTTTTTTACATGCTTACCGATGTGGTGATTTGAAACCGTAAATGCTCATTTTCCTAAAAAAGCTCCTATTTTCCACAGCGGCTTACCTACATGTTTAATTGTAGGTAACTAGTTTTTTTTAGAACAACGATTTATTATGTATTTTTGCAGAGAGTAATACAATTTGTTTTCTTAGTTTTAACTTGCAATTGTTCAACATGTTTCTAAAAATACCTAGGTACCGTTTTAAATCAAATTCTTCTGTTTTACTGATATTCATCATAAACGGCAGTGAGAAAATCGTTGTTCAAGGTGTTAAGTAGTCGGGAGCGCGTCCTCGTCGTGGTGTCTCCTGAGAACAGCCACCCGACCCACCCGAGCCACGCAGGCCGCCCGGCCAGCCGGGAACAGTCGGGACTGCTTTGATACATATTTTATGCTCCTCACTACTCTACACATATCTCGCGTTATATCTTTTTGCTTAGATTAAAATAGTTTCTTTTATATGTATGACTCATTGTTATTCACTTTATTCTTTCTATTTGTATCCTTGCCATATTTTGAACTTATTGATGAAATATGTCGACAGCTATTATTGAAAAAACTTTACGATTGTAGTTAGATATTATACGGGGCTATGTATATCTGCGTGCTAAGTTTAATGTCTGTGCTAATCCGGGTTTTACAGTCTTGTAATTTTTGCGAGCTTGTTTTGAAAGGGCAGGAAGATTACAAAAAGGAGAGGGGCCCGGTTGAAAGAAGAACGAATGAAAAATAAACTTGCGGTCGGAATTTGTGGCGGAGAGGGTGGCCAGTGGTATTTCCCTGCTCAAAATTACACGTTATCGACATTTTGGCATAAAGACAGCTAAAGTAAATGTCTTGAAAAATTCAATAGGCGAAAGAAATTACATTTTGTGGCACCTTTATAACGTTGTGATTAGATTTGCAATGTAAAACATTATTGTAAGATGAGCTGATGAGCTTGCGTAGTGATGTTCCCACAGCAAACTTGTTTTGGATGTGGCTCCACTAACAGTTAAATAAATTAGATAAGACGGGAACACGCCGATGGAGGCACTTAGCAACTTTCTGTGTTGTCAACACTTTTATTTGTCTACTAGGACAAGTATACAACTTGACCTACTATGTTGATTCAGACACTGTTACTTTTACAAAACTCTTATTAAAATGTCTTCATCTTCTGCTCTTACCCCATTTTACTTGAGGTCTATTTAAAAATCAAAAACACAAACAGCATTGACATAAATTGTAAATAAACCATTGTTTATTATAAAACAAAAGAAAAACAAAAAAGCCACTCAATCAATAGCAGTACTTTCATTATGATATTGGTCCGTAAATATTCGCGGCTGCATCGCTGCGCTCGGGAGACTCAGCAGTCCGCTACAGTGAACCATCCTGGAGGGATATTGCCATAATCAACACGCTTTTTTTTTTTTTTTTTTTTAACGTGGTAAAATCATCAAATGAGTCCTCCAACCCCGGGCAGGGCGGGAGGGACTGTCAGACTTCTACTGACTAAAATCCACGGTGTCCTTCATAGCCTGTTAAGTTCCGGGGTTACGGTAAGGGAATAATCCCGCGACCCCGGCAGGCTTTGGCCCTCTGAGAGGGGGGCCCCGTCATTATGCTGACGCTCTTTGAGGCGCGCGTGGGACACAACGCGCCGTCGACCCGGGCATGGTCCTTGGTCGGGCAGCGAGTTGCCCTTTACTCGCTGCCCGCATGCCCGCGCCTACGGTGGCCGGAGATCATCAAGCGACGTCCGTCGCCGTGGGCGCCTACCACTGCGGCTGGGGCGGAGGGAGGACGCTGTCCTCTCTCGCTCGCGGCCTGCCTCCTCCTTTACGAGCATTACTGCCTCGCAGAAGGAGCTGACCGCTTCCCACTCCGTCTCGCCCCGCAGCATGGCCGCAACCAATGCCGGGCGCGAGAGGTCTCCGCCTATCGCAGCCGTGAGGACACGTCGGTGCTCCGCCCAAGCTGGGCAGTCTTGCACCGTATGCTCCACCGTGTCCTCCGGGCGATCTTCGCAGTGGTGACACCCAGGCGTCTCCTCCTTTCGCATCAGACACAGGTACCTCCCGAAACTTCCGTGTCCGGTGAGGACCTGCGTCAAGCGGTAGGTCAGGACGCCATGACTTCTCTCCAGCCACTCCTCAAAGAGGGGTCTTACCGCCGCAATTGCGGCGTGCCCGGCCGTCGGTCGCGACAGTCGTTCCTTCCATACTGCCCTGAGATCGCGCCGGAGGTCTTCGCGCCGCGCCTCGACTTCGCGAGGCAGCGGGGTCACGCCCCGGCGCTGCGCTCACGCCCCGGCGCTGCGCATAATCAACACGCTTGACAGGCAGATTGGTGATCGCAGTACACTGTTATTTGTACACGGATCGATGCTGTGGGTTGCCACTATAAGTGTTTCGTAGATATAACAATGAACATCAAGTTTGCATAAACTAAAACAAAAAAAATCTAAATGTAAAAAAAAATGCTTCAAAATATGTTTTTACAGTGATTTTCGATATTTTATGAAAACGTATTTTAAAGCATTCATTAGAAAACTGACTTTAAATGATTACAAATGTTGGTAACTCTAAATAAATAAAATAAATGCTATCTTGTTCAATTTATCATTGTACACATGCACCACATAACCAACATCGGCACTGTTTTACATAAATCAGGAAATCAAAGTAGCATTTTTTTTTATCGTTTCTTCTTGAAAAGTCCCACAAAGCTAAGCTACCGCAGCGCACTGGGAGCAGACACGGCATATTGTCTGCCCGCCTCGCATTCTAAGCTCGGACGCTTCATTTAATCAAAACCTCCTCCTTTGAGTGTTTATTTGACAAAAATATCTTCAAACCGCTTGGTATTTTTCTATTTGGTCTACGGATGCTAGCTAATCCATTAACATAAAATAAAGTGAACTCTCTTTGAGTTATTTAGTTCCGCAAAATAGAAGGTTCATATAATTAAAAAAGAGTATAATATAAATAAGTGGCAATGTGTTAACAAGACGTAGACAATATGTAGGTAAGCCACAAACCAGTTCGTGTAATTTCGGTAATATAATCGAAAGAACGAGTCACTTGTAAGGAAAGTTTTAATATCTATTCCGATTAGATTCAGTGTCAGGAAGGAACGCAGATAGCGTCGGCGGAGTTGGAAGGAAATATTAGATGGATCGGGCTTCGAATACAAATATGGGGAGATAGGGAAATCGGATTTGCCAGTAGTCCCAGGCGTGTCGTATTATCGGACTCTTTTTGTGAAACATATCACATTTTAATAAGACAAGCTTCCAATAGTTCCAATACGACGTCTTTCATAACCGCGTATCGTGACCACTAAAAAGGGGTTCTAGGGATACTTTATTACAAGACAAGCGTAGAGCAATATGAATTGTTTCAGTCTCATTTTATAGGAAATTGTGATTGGTTTCGGAGTTGGTTTAGTTTCTTATCTGTACTTGAACTATATATATACGCTCGTAGAACTGACAACCGATGGGGAAGAAAAGTTCTCGAGTGGCGACCACGGACCGGAAGGCGCAGCGTAGGCCTCCCACTGGGTGGACCGACGACATCGTGAGGGTCGCGGGCAACGGATGGATGCAAGTGGCGAATTGTCGTTCGGCGTGGCGGTCTAAGGGGGAGGCCTATGTTCAGCAGTGGACGTCTTCCGGCTGATGATGATGATGACTTGAACTATACTTACGAGATGCGTTACCTGTATGTGCCAGATTCGCCTATAAAAAAGACATAATAAAAAAAAATACAATAGTCAGTAAGAAGTTTGCTTTACTGTTGACACCATCAGGTTTTATAAATACAGGTCTAGGAATCGTATCAGATCTTTATTTGAAAATCGAGTCTTCGTAGAGCTGTCCCTCAAGGGTTGACCTTTACACCGTCACCCTTTTCCAGACCGATTTGCCGTTGAGATTCAACAGATTAAGGACTTTATTTTCTTCTTTTTCAACAGTTTATCGATAAGAAATCTACGAGTAGAGATCCAAATCATGATTGTTCTGAATGTCATAGTTTGAAAGCTTATTTAAAAAACTTATTGAACCAAACTTCGTTTGGGTTTACTTTTAAATTTTATTGTAAATTGTATCAATATACATGATTTGATAGAAGCCTAGTTAATTAAATTAAGAAGAAAATGTGCTCAACACAAAAGACATTACAATCTAAACGAAGTTCAACATTACATTTTCAAATCTATATGAGTGTACAGCGTTACCTGTAGTTGGGCACGGTGCGACTTGTGGTACTCGGTGTGGCTCAGTGCGACTCGGTACGGCTCGGTTCGGTTCGGTGCGGCGTCCAAAAGTACAAGAGTCGGGTCGCACCGCCGCCCGCGCCCGCCGTGGATTGTTCGCTCACTAATTAAATCTCGCCGACGACGACGCGGTTTCAAACCGACAGCCTCTTAATTATTGTTCCGGCTCTTAACATCTGTCTTAATGTCACTTTCTGTTTAATTCCCAAATTCTTTGACTTTAGATATGTTATAAATGTTAATTTCTTCGTGTAAAATCTTAATTAGTATTAAAGTGAACCGTTTCACTTTATGGTCTAATATTAATTGAATAAATATGCTTACATTTACTGAAAAAAGTATTTGGTACAAAGTAAATAAATCCCATCAAAAAGCTCATTAAAATGAGTTAGCTGACTTGTGAAGGCGGGCACGTACGTCCGCGTCCAATTGCTAATACTCTTTTCAAGTTGGTTAAAAAAGCTTTTATTGCCCTAAGAAGGTAACTGCGAAAACATCCGAAAGTTTTTAATTTTCTTACTGGTATACAAATTGGTTTCTGAAGCTACAAAAGGAGCACACGCCGCTCCTCCCGGGAGCGGCGCGCGGCGGTCCGAGGGCCGAATACAAATTAAGAGGCAGACTTCGTTCGCGCAAAACTAGTTAATGTGTGCAACGTCTGGATTTGAGATAGTTCTAAAAGCAAAGCGACTATTTACGAAAGCTAATCATTCACTTTGTAACTTACTTTGTGTTTTCTCGAAAATGCTCGTTGGCATGGAAAATTCACATGGTAACTTACAATAGTTTCATGAAAATGTATCGTCTTGTGTGGAGCTCTTATGATTGTTTTGGATTGAGAGTAATCAAAAGGGTGTTGATAATATGACCAACAATTAGAGTAGGTAGGTACTTCTAAAACCAAATATGTATACCGTATAGGAAACCAATGCCTACGGCAATAGGTACATATTTGAATTTAAGAAATGAATAAAAAGTTCTAATTAGTACTCAGCAGGGAGAAGTCGGGGCGGGCTGCGTCGAACGCTTTCTTAATTATTTATGCGCTGCAGGCTGAATAAGGAACACATTTGCTTCACTGCGCCAAATTAAGACAGATAACCAAAAAGCTTCATATAAATTCAGTTTTTCTTTTGTTCGTAAATATAATAATACAAAAGCATTCTGGAATTTTATTCTTTAAATATTAAAAAAGGAACGTGTGCCGCTAAAAATAAATCGCGTGTGCATTTTTTATTTATACATTTAGAAATTCAAATTAGTTCTGTACATTTTTAAGAAGTAGAGGTACGTGGTGGCGGCGAGTCGGACTCAGCCTCGCAGCGCTCTCCAGTACAAAGGGCCGGAGCACAGCGGGCGGAAAGTTTTAATATCCCTCCGATTGGATTCAGCCGCAGCCAGGGACGAAGGTACGGCCGTATTGAAAGGAAATTCGCATTCAACGCTAATACGTATATCGAATGATAAGGAAATCGACCAAGACGTTTTGGTTGCCGAGATTTTGTGTAGGTACGTTGTTAAAATTAACTTCGAGTTGGATTTTTTGTGGACAGGGAGGTTTACCTAATACTATTCAGAATCTATAATAGTACGGCTATGTGTGTGTGTATATTGGCAAAATAGAATAGTAGGTACGTTAGCAGTAATTTCTAAGGGCCCACGTCGGCGAATATATACATATTAATGACCGAATGCAGCATTAGTAATACCTTACTGAAAGATATTATAAAAGTTTTTCAAATACTTTGACTAACTTAAAATTAAAATGTCACTTAGTCAGTCACTCAGTCAACCCGCGATCATGGCGCTTGCAACAGCGTCGAAATATCGGGAACTCAAACAAATAGATAACCACGGAAGATATCCCGTAAGTGACATTTTAAATTTAGAGACAAACCGTGAAAGCTTAAAACAGTGTTTTGACTAACTTGCTCGATTTCGTATGTATAAAACATATTTCGAACACATCACATCACTGAACCATTTTGAATTTAGGAGACTACGAACTTTTGGTGCAGCCCGTGCATTGGTAATGAAATTGTCTGGTTATGGTTGTCAATCTTTGAAATAACAAAGGCCAGTGGGCCAGAGACAGCTTTACTCACTCTGACACCAGAGGCTGACAACATCCTCACACATAAAAAATAACTGACCAAACAAGGCCGACTACTGGTGACTTTTGGTGCCCAAGTAAAACTCAAAGCATTCATTTCAATTTGTCCATTACAGTCACTTCTGATAGGACAAAAAAATTAGCACAGACGATCCTAATCTCAAGGTATTAAGTATAATAATTATGTAAGCTGTAGCTGCCTATTCCAAAACGTAGAACTCTATGGAGGTTAATGAGCAAGAAACTCCCTGGACACTCTATTAAATCAAAATATTGTCACAATTTTTTTTTAATAAACATTTTGAGATTTAATCTTGTTATTAACATTACCTGAAATATTCGAAATACCAATAACGAAATGTCAATAACATTTATAATCAAACATTTTTCGCGGTTGTAAGGCGTCGTAAGATTATTTTTCGGATGTCCGACTGCGTTGAGAGACGGTAGGGCAGGAGGGTGCGTCGCTGAGCGTCGGAGCGGATGGGGACGACTCTAAATCCATATTCGATCAGGAGGATCTGCACTGAGCCGATCTGACAAGCTGCCGATCTGTTTTGCATTTATATAAACAGCTTTTTACCTCTAATATCGGCACTCCTCCTCCAAGTTGTTCCGATAACTTTGGACCGAAGATTTTATAGGGTTTACTATACATACCGCTAGTATAATTGATACTGTTTAGAATAGTCATAATCTGTGAAAGTGTTTGGCTATCTTCTCTTCTATAAGTTATTATAAATTTATAATTTCGTTGAACCTTTTTTAAGTTTTCGCTATAGGTAGGTACTGAAACTGCAAACGTACTAAGCATGTAAATATGTGTTATGTAAATGGTTTGTCAGGGTGTTTTTTATTTTTTTTATTTTATTTTATTTATTGAGGGATAATAAACAACTACAACATATATAGCTTACTAATAACATAATTTACATGGTAATGTTGCAGTCAACTGCATTATCCACAGATAAGACATATATTAAATAACATATTTGCCACTAGAAGGGCATAACCAAATAATCAACAAATCTATAGAGGTAATAAATAAATAATAATATTAAAATAATTAATTATTGTAATATTAAATTTAAATTTTATAAAATATTAATTAAATTAATTACTATAAAGCTAGCTGTAAAAACCAAATCAGACAATTTAATTTACTAAAATTACGCATTAAATAATAAAATTACAAATAAAATTAGGCAATAAATAATTATGATAATGATAAAAGTACAATTAGGATATTTTTTCCATTATATAAGATTTAAATTTATTTTTCGAACATGCAAATATATCAATTTCAATAAAATTACAATTATAGGATTCCAACATCCTATGAATGGGACAGCGCAAGCCAGAATTTGTTCGACAAGAATTTAGCGCGAAAAGAGTTCGTGCGCGAACTTGACGCACATGAACCGTACGGGGCACAGAATAACAGAGCTTACTCGTTAGCTCGATGGCATCAAAATTGTTGTGAACAATATCGTAAAGTACGTTGGCCTCCAGATATTTACGCCGGTTCTCCAAACTAATAAGCTTGTACTTATCAAGAAGTTGGGAGTATGACATATAGGTTTTAATCCCATGACATCTGTAGTACATAGCACGGACGAACTTTCGCTGGACTCTTTCTATTCCGCCTACGTACTTTTGGTAGAAAGGGTTCCAAATAGGGACCGCATACTCTAACTGAGAGCGGATGAGCGTCTTATACAGATGGAGATACGTTGAGACACGTTTAAATTCTGTTGAGGATCTCATCACAAATCCATACATTTTAAAGGCACTGTTGACTATAGCTTCGGTATGCTGGTTCAATGACATTTTGCCATCAAAGAGAACGCCCAGATCCTTCACTAAGGAAATTTTGTTTAAAGGCATACCATTGAGGTTGTAACCGAAATTGAGGATGTGATTATTCTTAGTAAAGTTTATGTAGTTACACTTGGGGATACTAAGATGAAGCTTATTTTCAGTACAGTAGGCCGTTAACCTGTCTAGGTCCTCCTGGAATAACTGGCAGTCATTAACAGTACGTATCGTTTGAAACACTTTCAAATCATCAGCATACATCAAAAAATTTGTATTTTTAAAACAATTCTTAATATCATTGATATAAATAATGAACAACAGCGGTCCCAAAATAGAGCCTTGTGGAACCCCGGAAGTAATACTAACAGAGACAGACTGGTGACCATTAACCACAACCCGCTGTGACCGGTTTTCGAGATACGACACAAACCAACCCGTAACGTACGGTGTTTCATCCCGTAACGTACGATCTTCCTAAGAGTACCACGTAGGTATGTTCCAGTGTGCGTGTACGTTCGGCTGACAGGAAGTGGTGCGGCAGGGGTGCGCGGGGGAGCGGCTGGACCTTCATCAAGCGGTTGACTGGTATTAGGGCGTGCAATTGTTCCAGTGCGCCGCATTCCACACTCTATACAACACATATTTCACTCTGTGATTTCACAAATTAGCACCCATGTCTGGCAAGGGCCCGAATCGTCGAAAAAACTAATCATTCATCCGGCCTGTACCCGGACAAAGAGTTCTTTACTTGAATATGTTAAACACTCAGCCGCCAGTACAATTAAAATGTTGAAAGTCCCATATTCTGTTTTCGTTGCGTATCATGGAACAAAAACTGTTTGTTTAAAAGGTGTAATTACAAAATCCCTCGTGTACTGAATTTTCCGGTGTTTTCGCGCGGTGCGCGAGTACGTGCCGTAAAAATAATTCGACGCTCCTCGGGGATCGTTTGTAAAACGTCACGCGTAAAACATATTATAAAGCCAATAAAACGTGTTTACAAGGGTGAGTAGAGCTCGCCGTCCTCGGGGCGTTTCGTTTCCGCGCGATATCCGTAAACATTTTAGCGCTGCAATAAATTTAACATTATCCAAGTCGCGAGACATTCTGTTTTCTTCCGTCCGGGATCAGTTGGTTAACGGTTGTAATCTCGGCTGTCTCGGATTTTCTGCTCTCTGGTAACAGGAATTATACAATTATGTGGCTTTCGCATGTTTCTTTTCCTCAGCATTATTTATGAGGAGTTTTTATATCTTTCGTTTTGTCGCCATCGCTTAACATGGATTATAAGTGCTCAGCGTTTTACTTGTTTGATTAATCGATTCCTTTTCTTAGCCAATGTTGGCTTACACTTATGATTGTTTTCCTACTAAAGTGTGCAGAAAATCATCGTTAAAACCGTATGTCGCCTTGTTTAGGATTTAGCTATAATTTCACAGCGATTGCAATGACAAATTCACATTATTTTGTTTATTTATTTGGTTTCAGTACCGACTATTCAAATTGAGGCAAACCTAATAATAATATGTATTTGACACTATTTATCTAAATAATGATGATGTTACTTGAATATGTTTTTTCTGAGCTTATTGTAGAACTTTCTATACCTTTCTTATACTTTTAATTAGATGTAGGTACTTACGCAATTTATTAAGACACCATTCAATGTAAACGATATTATTTCCTCGCTTATTAAGATTCCCTTGCATAAACGGCAGATTGGCCCGGGAAATCCGGTGCCCCGTGTTTCCGAAGAGCAACCTCAAATTAGTCGGGGAAAATAAATAGCTCCCTGTTTTTCTCAACATCTGACAGGGGTGCCTCGAGTGGCCACAGGGTACACTGTTTTGGTCAATGGACGCCCATCTGCTCTCATTATGTCGTGAAAACACTCGCTCTGAATTTTATGAGACTTATAAATGTTTAACAACGCATTTGAGCGTTGAATACCACAATTTTATGGATCAGTGGTCAAATGCCTTTAGCACGTGCTCGATATAAATATTGATATTTATTGCCTGAATAAATGTTCTTCATCGATAAATAAAGCACTGAGATCATAAAATAAAAGATAATATTAGCTTCTACTCGTAACACTGACCAATCCTATAAAGGTAATGCTCATTCACTTAATTAATGAAGAGAGTGAAATCAGCTAATACTTTCACAATAGATTAATCAGAGCATGTCTGCTGTCTGCATTGCAATGCCCTTTTGCAACGCTGATCCACTTTTCTACGGATGCGAGATTAAAGGGGAGAGTAACAAAATGAGAAATGGAACGATTTCAGGACGCATTGTTAGACGGCCGCCCGTTGTCGGATTTATGACAAAGAACGGATGATTCAATCAAGCCGGTTCTTTAGTTTGTTATATTCATGTTACAGGAGCCCATCTACGGGCCTTATTGTTATCACAACGTTGCCTTTTTGCTCCATTTGCGCGTTTTCCCTCTTCATAAACATTTTTCTAGGAATTGTTAAGTGGATATTGGATAGTCTATACCGCAGCAAATTTAACAAATCATTTATGTAATGCTATTCATCTATTATTATTAGCCTTAAATAAAGTCTCGTACAAAAATGAATGATTTTAAGATGCACTTGATTTAACAGAATAAGAATAATTATAAAGGAGATGGAAAGTTCAAGTATGTGGAAAAATTCAGACGGCTATAGAAATGGGACCTAGCACTGTATAACGCTGAATAGCTCAATATTCATATTTCACATAAAAAAAGTTTCTAAAACTTGTTATATCTTCATAATCATGATAAAAAAAACGTGAACACCTACCATTAAAAGTACTACAAAAATCGCAAATATTGATATTGCTATAAACTTTTACATAGGCGTTTAGTTTAATGTATCTGCGATTGTATTTATTTATTGATGACCACATTTTTTGTGACCCACTCAGATTAATTAAATATCTTCAAACTACATTATTAATGTTAAACACATTAATAATATGTTAATTATATCGGTAAAGTCAAATAAACACGCTGGGCGCCTTCATATTGTATAACATGTCGTGATTGATAAATCCTTTCTGAACTCGTTGTTGAACCCTCTAATTAGCTAAGGATACATTTAACAATTTCGAAATGAAACAAGAAAAATAGGAAATACTATATTTATTCGATAATCTGTGATTCTTATAAATAAAGTCTGAAAGAATACGAAGCGACGGACTGTGTTTAAATGTCATTTTATTACGTGATGATGGAAATCTGGGTGTGATGTTGTTAATTTCTGCAACTTTGAACTGTTTCTTTCCACTACATGGCGATGGCCTTGCAATGTTCTCACAGAACAACCACAAGTTATGCACTCCGTTGAATAGCCGAATAAACGAATTTCACCAGTTGCTCCTGAATGCAGCAGTTCAAAACAAGGATGACAATGTTGGCTGAAAGATCGGCCTGTGCGGTTATAATTATTTAGCCACGAGCTCCTCTCGAGTGTATATGACGCCGTAGTCTTCGCGTGGATATACCACAGTTTATGCATTGCATGATTCACAGTATACAAGTTAAGTCCGGGTCGAGAAGCGAGAGGTCGGTAGGTTTGCAAGCAGGAAGTCCAATAAACAAGCGGGGGTCAAGGAAAAGCAAAAGGAAGAATCACAACGAACAATATTAATAAGCAGAGCGCAGAGCGTTCAAATGACGTCTGACGTTTGTTTTTTTCTTAAAGAAGGGATTGGACTCAAAGTGTCACAGAAGCGATAAAAGAATCGATTGAAATCGTTAGAAAGTAGTATCGATCATATTTCAGTTATTTTTTTTTCTCTCCCACTCCAGCAGGTGTAGCATGGCGCCGTAGAAAGAGGTTTTGTCGACGCAAGAATAGACAAAATGACAGAACGTAGAAATATTTTTAGCGTTTTAAGCATGGTAATGTAAAAAATACGGAAAATAAACGTTCTTTTCTTCAATAGTGTACGAATGGTGTCATATTTGTGCAAAAAACAGTCGATTTGTGTAGAAATAACGATGAAATAACTTTGTCTTTTCTTGGTAGAATAGAGATAGAATCGCCATGCTATGCGTGCTGGGCAATATTCTCTTTCCACTCATACCTTTCACGATGTTGGGCGTCTTCCTTCCAGTTCAGACGGAACCTGTCCAGTTAATATTATTCTGCACAAAATATGAACTAAGATTAAACTAAGAAGCTCATTCCGAAGCTTTTAACGAAAATAATAAAGTTGAGTTTAGTGGACAAATCACTTTTTAAAACAATCCGATTTTCCGAATCAAAACGCATGAAAACACAATAAAAAGCAACGAAACGACCCGCCAAATACATAATAATACATAATAATAAATTCAGAAAACAAATCGTTTTAAATCACATTAGTAAAAATCGATTAAATACAGTTTCTTTTTAACAATCTGGAAAAGCGTTATTACCCTTCCCTAGTTTTCATTACTTCGTCGTGACCAAGTCATGTCAATAAAAAATGAGCGAAAAGCAATTCAGATACTTTTTTATGTTTAACATTTTATATAAGTCTTAGGAAATTATTAAACATTGAACAATTCATTAATGAATTTTCAAATACTACGAGTTAAAATGAAATTCTTATAGACGACTGGGGCACTCGTTTAGCCATCTCCTTTGCAAAAAATTAGGTAACAAACCCACCACACTATTCCCAAACCACTGCAACTCCTGAAAGCCAGAATCAACAGTGGCAACCACCAGAAAAGCGCCGAGACAATGAAGCCTCGACGTGTCCCGGAGAATGAATTTACCTGTCTTGGATCCTGCACGAAATTAATCAGAAAAGAATAGTGGAGGAGTAGGAAAAATATGTTTATACCATTCCCACTTTAAAAAGTTACTTTTTCTCACTGAAAACAGTGAGTAAAAAGCTCTTTTACTCACTGTTTTGGTGTTTGAATTTAGAACACATTGCTGCGGTCCACCCCCGTCAGCCCTCGTTTTGTTAGGATATTGTTACTCTTAATTTAAATCATTGTTCCGAGTTTAATGTCAATTTGTTGGCGCAGTGACCGAGCGATTGGACTACTTCGTCGCGTGCAGTGTGTTCGATTCCCGCACGGAGCAAATTTTCGTATGATCTACAGTAATTTTTTTCGGATCTGGGTTTTTGTGTATGTGAATTTAGATGTTTGTAAACGCACCTTTGTCTTTTTTTTCTTCGATAAATACCTATCTATTATCGCTTAATTATTATTTTTCTTGTGGTCATGGTATAAAGTATCGTATGTAACTCGTGAATAAAACGGATTTAAATCGAGGGCCTGAATCACTCGCGTCGCTCAGGATTTAAATACTTGAATCACTCGCTTCGCTCGTGATTCAATCATCATGAATCACTCCCTACGGTCGTGATTCAGTCATTAAAGTCCTTCGCTTGCTCTTGATTCATATATAAGGCCCTCGCTTTAAATCCGCTCTTTATTCACTCGTTGCATAATGTACTATTCCACTTCCCTCCATGCAAGCAGGAGACAGAACAAAACAAGGCCAATAGGCACAAAGGGACATTACAACTGGGAGAAGCCCAGTTGCCTAGCACCACGGGTAAAAATGACTACTAATATTAATGGGTCCTAAATTGTGAGCTGCTATATTTGATTCCAATAATAGGTATGGCAAAAACGCTTGAACGCACGGAAGTTTGTTCGAGTATCGACAAGGTCCGTATAATAAATGACTCCAGATGTAGTCTGAACAGCATCCAACATAATATTGCGTTCGTTTTGCCAAAGAATACACTCCCAAAGAATATGATGTGCTGATTGTTCATATTCACAGTCAGGTGTCGAACATTGACAAAAAGGCGAGGGAACAAGCTTGAAGGAAAACAATTTACTTTTAAAGTTACCATGTCCGGTGAGAAATTGGGCAACACAGTGATCCACCTCCAGCCACGTCCTAGCCAGCCGCTCACGAACGGATGGAAAGAACTGGTAGAGGTGCCGTCCCTTGATAGAATTATCCCACCTATTTTGCCATTCGGATAAAAGATCCTCCCAGACGTCGCTCTGGGGTTTGAATAATCGAGATATCTTATCACGGTCACGTTGCGATAGAAAATCAGCGTCAGTGGTCTCCCGTGCGGAAAAGTACATTGCAGCGCGTCGTTGCACTTCAACATCTACTGGTAGAACACCAGCAAGCACCGGTAAAGCTTCAGTACTGACGGTCCTATACGCTTTACTTAAGAATAACAAAGCCAAGCGCTGACTTTGAAGCAATTTACGTCGTGCCGCACCTATGGTGGCTCTATCGGCCCAAACAGGTGCCCCGTAGCACACACAGCCCAAGTAAGTAGCCCCATAAATAGTTTTTAAGGTTAAAAATGACAAACCCCAAGTAGATTTAGATATTCTCGTTAGGGCATAAAAGTTATTTTTAGCTTTTTCACCAACCGTTTTTATATGTTCTATGAATGTGAAATTCCTCTCTAAGACTAAACCAAGATAGCACACCGATTGTTTTCTCTTAACGGGAACATTATTGAATTTAATACTAGGCCACGATTTAAGGTCACCCTTTAAAATAAGTTGATAGGTTTTTTGTGGTGCAAAGGTCAGGCGGTTTCGATCGCCCCACTGAGATATTAATCGTAGGCAAGTGTCAGCCAAATTCTCGAGTCCAGCACGAGTACTCGACTGAATGAGCAGAAGGCCATCGTCCGCATAACCAGTTAAAGAACAACCACTTGGAAGAGGAATCGCGAGGAAATCATCGAAGCCTAGATTCCATAAATGAGGACCGATAACCGAACCTTGAGGACAGCCCATGGTAAGAGGTTTCGATACGGAATGATGTCCGAGTTTAAGTTTAGCGGATCCATTAGAAAAGTACGAATAAAGAAGATTAAATATATTTTTATAGCAACCACGAGCTTTTATCTTAAGTAGTAGCATTGGCCACCATGCGTTATCAAAAGCCCCGGAAAAAATTAGGTAAGTACAATTTTCACATGTTATGTAACATATTAAAATATGATTTTTAAATTTTAACAACGCATTAAAACAAATAGGATAAAGGATACCCATTTTATGCAAATAAGTTCTTATTGTGTATCTAGATTACAACTATCAAATCTCAAATCATTTTGAAAACGCACAGAAGAACTTCGAAAGTGGACGACATTGTTACTTTATCATTATCAGCCTATAATGTTCCCACTGCTGGGACACAGGCCTCCTCTCTGTGAGAGGGAGTGGGCCATAATCCACCACGCGGGCCCAGTGCGGATTGGTGGATGTCACATGTCTTCGAATTTTTGGTTCTAGGACATGCCGGTTTCCTCACGATGTTTTCCTTCACCGTTTTGAGAGCAGTGGTGATGAAATAAATTACACAAAGTAATGCGCCAGGCGGGGTTCGAACCCACGACCTACAACTCGTAAGTCGGGACCGATACCACTGGGCCACCACTGCTCACAATTGTTACTTTACTAATTTAATAATACGAAAATGTCTTTATCTCAGATTGATTTTAATTCACAATTAGATTATGAGCTGGACCAATAGGTAATACTTTCTCGATTCTACAAGCATCGGGAAAAAGCTAGTAGGTAATGATTGCGAAATACTGCAGCTGTTTACATAATTATATTATGTCATGCGTTTAATACTCGTACTAAGTACTTGACTTGTGGTATACCTATCTCGTACTTCTCCTTGTACAAACAGCCCTATAATCATGTAGATACTTTAATTCCTGTTTTGTTTATCATACAAATAACTCGTGCGTTATGATATTGCTTATTTGAATAAAATGTATGTTAACTGCGCTCACAAGTTTGAGCGGCGATTGTATAAAAGGGCAAACTTTTGGTAAATAGGTATTCAGTGCAGGGGAGCAATTTACAATTTAAATATTCTTAATGTCTCCAAGTTGTCGCAGCGGGTCCTCCCGCAGGCTGGGATCTGGGGGTGGGGGTCAGGGGGCTGAAGTACAGGCACGGCAATAGCAGCGACTTCCACTACATCAATCACTCGCGGACTCTGCGTCTGAACATTTCTAATTATTCGTCGCGCTTTGAATAGCCCAAATTCTTATTTACTACTATGTTGAGGTCAGAATGGTAGGAAACGATACCTGTGTCCTGAGTGAATGTTTCTTATAGCTGATGATTGAATTTGTTTTTGAAAGAGTAATATCATGGCAGAAATAATTGTCTACTCGCCAGCAAACTTCACACAATAAAACGCGGCAACAACCCCGGAATTAACTCCTGTAATTTTGTCACGGAACTTTAGAATTTTCCTAATTAAAGTGGATAAAAACAGCAAACTATATGCAACAGACACTCTGAGCGGTGTTTCCTGACTTCATTTTTAGTAACATACGTACAGACAGGAAGGTGAAACTTAATTCGAGGGCGCGTTCTGCATATTTAGTGAGAGGCGTGTTTGCTCACAAACGTCGCGAGAGACGCTCGTCTCAAGAGGCCCTCCACTTCGAGGGCTCGAGGTGACAACGCCGTCTAATCTCCGCGCTTCGAGTTTATCTCATTGATACACTTGAACCACTTCCAGTGATAATTCACTGATCAATTACTGCCAGACCTGTACCTTTGTTATGTTGATTCATATTTTAGAGGGTAAAGTACGTGCCTTGGTGTGATGTTGCTTTTAAATTAACTTCAGTAAATAATTTTTCAAGGAATCTTTCATTTCTATCTTAAATAATTTCTTCTAGGAAAAAAGCTTCCATTAACTAATTACTTCTTAATAATATTTATTGTTTCATTTGAAATGTCAGTAATAAAATTGTTGATCGCCTACGCGTTTTTCACTTTTCTTTTTCACTTTAGGGACTTCATTGCTTACCGTCCGCTGAGATACTCATTTATCAATTAGAGCTCATATATAGAGATTTAGTCAGTAGAGAAACTTTATTATGATTAGAGTATTACAGTCATGAACTCACGACATGTACGAGTGCAAACTAAAAAAAATTAAATAATTATTTCCATACTAAAATTTTACATTTTTTTTTTTTATAAAAATTACAACCAACACAGTCCGATTCTATTTTTTTAATCATCATCTCATCCCCAGCGACGGTAAGGTTTCATCATATTAACAAGCCGTACACGTCACTATCACTACATAGTATAAAACAAAGTCGCTTTCTCTGTCCCTATGTCCCTTTGTATGCTTAAATCTTTGAAACTACGCAACGGATTTTGATGCGGTTTTTTTAATAGATAGAGTGATTCAAGAGGAAGGTTTATATGTATAATAACATCCATTAAATAGTGGAGAAGTACTGTTATTTTTGAGGTTTCTAATGTGATGTCGTAAATAATTACATTTTTTCCGCTTACATTGCAAACGCAGGCTGAACCCTACGAGTTTTATCAAAATAATGTACTAAGTATTGTACACATTGAAAAGGTCTACAGAAAAGTCCGTGATGGTAGGTATATGTCTATCTCTTATGGATAACCCACAATAACTTTTTTTTGTCATTTACTTTTTACGACAAATAATGGCTAATTTTCGAAGCGATTTTAACCCAATTAAATACCTTCAAAACATTGTTCATTTAATATAGATCTATCACCTTATCCCTTACACCGTATGATTTAAGTGAATATTTTCGAAGATATTAAAGACTTAAAAATTGCGGGACGTAGCGTTTGCGCAGTTTTTCTGAAGTGTTAGTATCAGCATTGCACCCGTGCGAAGCCGGGGCGGGTCGCTAGTGTACAATACACCAACTCTTTCAGGAGCCTTACCACAAGCTCTTAATGCGATCCATTTTAGGTTGTGGGAAAGAGACAGAGCTATACAAGTCGTCTAGCGCCATCTCTTCCCACAGCCTAAACTGGATCGCGTTAAGAGTTCATGGTAGACCACCAGGTGTCCTACCATGACGTCTTAAGACAATCGTCTACCGAGCGCTCGTCCATACTAAAAGAGAAAACGTTTTCCTGCCCCTAAATGTTATCCTATCTCAATGATTTTTAGAATGCTTCTGACACAGTAAAAAACTAGGTTTATAGGATTTCTTTTTTTTCAAAATTTATAATAGTTTGAAAGTTACAGGCGCCTAAGAGTTACTATTTTTATGACAAAATCTTCATTGAAGTAAAACCTTTGTATTTTAAAAACACAGAAGTTTTAGAAAAAAAGCAAAGCCTATATAAACCTAGAATATAATATGCTGAAACGATTGACGTAAGAATCTAAGAGATTGGTCGTTATTTAGTATGTGAAAAACGTTTTCTCCCAAGAGACAAATTTGATTTAAAAAAACTTACAGTCAGTCGCGAGCTGCAACGCTCTCTATCGCACGATCGGGGGTTTTTTCAACGCGCGACAGGGACAGCACAAGTTTTTCTAAATACCTATTTTTTGAAATGGCAGCCGCTATACTATCCTCTTAAAACGTGAGTCTTTAGGCTGTGAGAAAGAGAGAGTCATGCAAGTCGTCTAGCGCCATCTCGTTCCCTGAGCGTAACCATTCGCTGTAAGACGTCATCGTCGGTAGTCACGATTCTATTGCAGTTGTCGCAGCGTTGTAATGCATCGGGAATGTTTCCTGTAGCTCACACGGATGGTTTTCAATCTACCATGCGTAAGAAAGCAGCAAAATTATAGCTGGTTTGGGCAGATTGCACCATCCAAAATCATTTCTTTTTTTTTAGCGTGGTAAAATCATCAAATGAGTCCTCTCACCCAGGACGGCGGGAGGGACTGTCAGACTCGTACTGACTAAAATCCACGGTGTCCTTCAATAGCCCTTTAAGTTCCGGGGTCACGGTAATTCATGAGTCCCGCGGCCCCGGCAGGTGTTGGCCCTCTATGTTGTATGCCCCGCTTTGGTACTCTGTGTATGCTCCGTTATTATGCTGACACTCCTTTTAGCGCATGGCAAAATCACTGTATCAAATTATACATACTTATATTTTTAGGTTCTCATTATGTAAACTACACAAATTAAAAAAAAAAACTGTGATCACCAGCATATATATATTTTTTTAATATAAGGAAAAACAATTGAACTGTTTTACTGTTATATTCTAAATCTACATATATTTTCAAACAAAAATCTAAAGAGAAATCATAATAATAATAATAATCATAATCATAATAATCTAAGAAGAAATCATAATTATAATCTACCGTAACAAAAAAAAGGCAAAATCTGTTAATAACCCAATAACGTAGACTATCTTGGTCTGATAATAAATTTTAATTTTATTTATTATTTGAGGTTCCTTTAAATCTCATAAATTGTTTATTTATTCATGATGCCTTCCTGTTGTCGTTTCCTATAATATTTTCTGTTTATATATTTGTAAACGAATCATAATTGCCAGTAAAAGTTAGAGTAAATACTAGCTACAATTTAAATGCATTCCAACAGTTGACTGCTTATTTCCGCAATTTTGTCTCACTCATTTAAATTAACTGCACCGGTTAATTAATACTCTCCTCATTAACTTAACCAACGAATATACCTAGTGTAATTAATAATGTTATAATTATCACCATTAATAAAGCGAATCATAAATAGATGTTGACAGTGTGAAAATATTTAATTTTTCATGAAATTATACGAGATAAATATTTAATTAAACATATAACACTGATCCCTTAACATGAATTGATTTCAGGATTATCGGAACGATTCCAGGTATAATATATATGTAATTTAAATCGACGCCGAAATCTAACTCTGTATAAAAGATTATATTTCACTACTAGCTTCTGCCCGCGACTTCGTACGCGGATCCTGTTGCTTATGCCGGCGACGACGGGGTCGTCAAAATCGAAGATCTGAAACGTCGAATTCTAAGAGCCAGGCTGAACAACTCTTGCCAATACGTTATCCTATATATGTTATAGTGTAGCTGGGGTCTTGGAGTTCCACATCAGGTGTTCCAGATCTCAATTTTCATACGTCAACAGAGAGTGCTCATTAGGCTGGACAACTCTTGCTAAGACGTCATTCCTTTATATGTTATAAAGTAGCTGGGCTGTTGGAAGTTCCACATCAGATGTACCAGATCTCCAATTTTTATACGACAACAGAGGTTGCTCATCAGGCTCAACAACTCTTGCTAAGACGTCTTTACTGTATATGTTATAGTGTAGCTAGAGGCACTTGGAGTTCCACATCAAGTGTTCCAGTTCTTTAATTTTTATACGTCAACAGAGAGTGCTCATCAGGCTGAACAACTCTTGCTAAGACGTCATTCACTTATATGTTATAGTGTAGCTGGGCTCTTGGAGTTCCACATCAGGTATTCCAGATCTTTAAATTTTTATACAGCAACAGGGAGTGCTTATCAGGCTGAACAACTCTTGCTAAGACGTCGTTCCTGTATATGTCATAGTGTAGCTGGGCTCTTGGTGTTCCACATCAGGTTTCCAGGATCTTCAAATTTATTCTCTCAGCAGAAAATGCTCATCACGTGGAACAATTTTTGCTACGGCACCATTTCTGTATCTCTTATAGTTAAGCAGGTCTATTGCGGTTCTGCATCAGGTGTTCAAGTTTCCAAGATAAATTATAGCCTATATGTTAACGGGACTTAATACCTATACAACGAAAAAAAAATTATTCAAATCCGTCCAGTAGTTCCGAAGATTAGCGTGCACAAACACACAGACAAACAGACAAACAGACAAAAAAAAAAGACGTGTGGCACTCGGGGACTGCCGCGGTAAAGCTATTGCATAGCATTTTGTATCAACTTATGCAATTATAATTTTATTTATTTATTTTATTCATGCAGTATTGCTTTTTCTTTGATATTAATTCAAGTTACACTTTTTGAGCGTGGTGACCGATAAGAAAACAAATTTTTCTATTATTAAATAAATAAAAAAAGTTAATATTGTTTAAGAAAACCATGAAAACGACACCCATGATGAAAACTTCGATAATTTATGCAGCGGCCATCTTGGATTTACATTTTGACTGCACCATCGGTTTCAACACCCTCGAAAACCATGAAAACGACACCCATGACGAAAACCTCGATATTTTTTGCAGCCGCCATCTTGGATTTACATTTTGACTGCACCATCGGTTTCAACACCGTCGAAAACCGTGAAAACGACACCCATGACGAAAACCTCGATATTTTTTGCAGCCGCCATCTTGGATTTACATTTTGACTGTACCATCGGTTTCAACACCCTCGAAAACCATGAAAACGACACCCATGACGAAAACCTCGATAATTTTTGCAGCCGCCATCTTGGATTTACATTTTGACTGCAACATCGGTTTCAACACCCTCGAAAACTATGAAAACGACACCCATGACGAAAACTTCGATATTTTTTGCAGCCGCCATCTTGGATTTACATTTTGACTGCACCATCGGTTTCAACACCCTCGAAAACCGTGAAAACGACACCCATACCCATGACGAAAACCTCGATATTTTTTGCAGCCGCCATCTTGGATTTACATTTTGACTGCACCATCGGTTTCAACACCCTCGAAAACCATGAAAACGACACCCATGACGAAAACCTCGATATTTTTTGCAGCCGCCATCTTGGATTTACATTTTGACTGCAACATCGGTTTCAACACCCTCGAAAACTATGAAAACGACACCCATGACGAAAACTTCGATAATTTATGCTGCCGCCATCTTGGATTTACATTTTGACTGCACCATCGGTTTCAACACCTTCGAAAACCATGAAAACGACACCCATGACGAAAACCTCGATATTTTTTGCAGCCGCCATCTTGGATTTACATTTTGACTGCAACATCGGTTTCAACACCCTCGAAAACCATGAAAACGACACCCATGACGAAAACTTCGATAATTTATGCTGCCGCCATCTTGGATTTACATTTTGACTGCACCATCGGTTTAAACACCCTGGAAAACCATGAAAACGACACCCGTAGCGAAAACCTCGATATTTTTTCATTAAGAATTGATTTTTATTATTATTTTTCATTATTTATTATTTACAAAAAAACCTGTATACACTCAACAAAAATAATCGTCGCGACTCCACTCCACTCCACTCCGCTCCGCTTCGCTCCACTCAGCTCCGCTCCGCTCAGCTCCACTCCACTCCGCTCCGCGTCGTCGTTTCAGTTCGGCAGTCTTCGACACGGTGTTCTGAGCGGAGCTGAGCGGAGCTGAGCGGAGCGGAGCTTCGCTCCACTCAGCTCCGCTCCGCTCAGCTCCACTCCACTCCGCTCCGCTCAGCTCCGCTCCGCTCAGCTCCGCTCAGCTCCGCTCAGAACACCGTGTCGAAGACTGCCGAACTGAAACGACGTTAGACGATGCACGGCCTTCAAGCCACACCTCCTTGCCCGTCGGAGTGGGGAGCGTGAGGTTTTTTCGTTACGGAATTTCTGGATTCGATCCCCGCGCTCAAGGCCCGCGATAGAAGCTATGCAATAGCTTAAAAAATTTAACTACATTTTCGGGTTCGGCATCGATATAATAACAATACCTGATACTTTTTTTTTATATATTTCCATTGTACAGACACCACTTTTCTACAAATTTATTATATGTATAGATGATATTCATCATTGAAATTGAACACCCCATAATGTTTTTATTGCATTCACAAATAAAATTGTGAAAACACTCACCATTGCAACCTGTGAACAATCCAGGAATATAAAGAAGAATATTTATACTTGTATGAATATCAAACATAGAAAATATATGAAACCTTAATTCCATCACCTACGCATTTCGTAGCAATTTGTAGCGATTCGTAGCACTTCGTAGCGGATTGCTACGCCTTCACAATATGTTTTGTTGTAACTTTTATTTGAATTTGAACTGAACTGGATGAGCTCATATGGATAAATTAACATTACTCGTATTTTAGCCCGTCGGGACTAACTACTGTTTATTTAATAGAATACAGATTAATTTCATCTTATGGCAATAGTTTTTTGTTAAAATTACCTAAGAATCACACATCTCTGTGGCGTACTTTGCTGCTCTAATGCGAGAAGGCATTGTAAAGATATACTACCGGTATATCTGCAGTGTGAACTTTAATGCGGTGCAAATACAGCCACAGTCCGAGCAAGTGTGTTGAAAATAATTATTCGCACGCAACGTTTTCCCTCGTAAGGGTGTGAGAACAGTGTGTCGACAGTCGGCGACACAATAGATGTGTTTACAGGAAATCAGCGTGAACTGTGCACGCCTTCTCGACCGGGCCGGCGATACGCAAACAGCACCCACAATAAACACTTTTGCTACTACTGATCTATTATAACTATAGAGGTTTATTGTGATACTACAAGTTCTACTACCTACTGGTAGTACTACTGTTACTGTACCACGGGCATTTTTTACCTATTTATCATCCATCTATCCACCATCATCATTATGACATCAGTCGTAAGACGTCCACTTCTGAACATAGGCCTCCCCTATAAACTTCCAGTAAGAAGGGTTGGAAGCGGCTTGCAACCGATACTTTATAATACAGATTAATTTATACACATCTCTTTGTTTAACGCACACTGGCTCCTTATTACTTTTTACCAATTTTTATATTTTAAATGATCAAATTAGTCCTCTCGACCTAGTGGAGTGTAAGGGACTGTCAGACTCATACTGACTAAAATCTACCGTGTTCCTTCAATTGCCAATTTTAATCGACCCCGGCAAAGTTAAAAAGTAGTCACATGGGATTAAACATCTCGTGGTACTACTGGTAGTACCACTGACTAGTAATATCGATTTCTCCACCCTTCAGTCTATCTGCTAGTTGAGTTACTCCTTCTTTGTTAATTAATATTCGCCACTTACATCTCCGCAGTGATTTTAACAAGACCAACAAGTAGCGAGCCATTCATTCGCGATGTAATTGAAGACGTTTGGCGCATCACCAATGGCGTACCGACTTTAAGATTGAAATGATTGCCAGTTCAAAGTGTTCCGATAGCTCGGATGGAGGATTCTTTGACTGCATAGTGCATTCATTTAAAATGAGTTTTTTTTTTTTTAGCGTGGTAAAATCATCAAATGAGTCCTCCCACCCCGGGCAGGGCGGGAGGGACTGTCAGACTTCTATTGACTAAAATCCACGTTGTCCTTCAATAGCCTGTTATGTTCCGGGGTCACGGTAAGGGAATAATCCCGCGACCCCGGCAGGATTTAAAATGAGATGGTAAATAAGTTATTTACCTAATGTTTATTTTATTACGGTTTCTGGAATAATTATGTACATACGATTATTTTCTGTGCAAATACGTTTTTAAACGGTTGGCAAAGAGTAGTTTTCGACTGAAATAGGTGCGATACAACATTCAATTGTTACCCATGAACGCTTAATTCAGATTCGATCAATTTTAAATAAGCGATCATTATCTAATATTTCAGTATTTTGTAAATTCTTATTGATTTTAATAACGAACACGATCAGAGGTTCTAATAATTTATGTGAGATATCGACAATTCCCTGTGACCACAAACCAACTTTATGTGGAATAATAGCTACGTTACTGGCATGGTAACATTGGTAACTAACCCCTGAATTACCAGATTGGAGCAGTAAACCCAGTCGAATTCTGTGTTTTGTCTATAGACAGAAGAGAAATGGAGTATTTGTATTCATTCACAGTTTGAGAAGGCGTTATGAATAAGTATGGCATGTTGGTGGCATTATCTGCGTGTTCGGTAATGTATTCAAATATGTATCAAGCCCCATCCGCACCATGTTGCCGTTGTTATTTTATTTCGCACGCGTGACGCCGTACATATCAGCTTTATTTTTTTCGCGATACGGGAATATCATAATGTCCCCGAGTCGGCATATTTTTTTTTACACAGACAGGAACGAATCTGGTCACTATTTAAATAATTTTAGGTATCATTACTTGGTTAATAGAATCTACGTTGTTGGGTTTCAATTTTATTTATTTGTCAATATTTCCTCACGCATGTTTACTTCACACACATAAGTTTATATTTATTGACTACCGTGTTCAAGTTCCGTGTCTAGACAGACTGGTTAGATATTGAAAGAAAAATAGTTGAACACAGGACAGTTCTGTCCTTGCTCTCGCCGCTCAACGGATATTGATTACTTGTCTGTAAGGAATACAAATGTATCAAGGAGACTATTCTAGCGTTGCTTCGAACGCCATCCTTTGTACTGACATCTAACATTAAACTTCATAGCCGACCCTGCGTTTTGTGTTACAGTTACGACACTTTGTGCTCAAGCTCAGCACGTACAATATTTTATTTAGCGTTTGTCGTTTCATGCAAGAAAAAAAAGTGGTTAATGTAGTATTTTTTTTAAACGTTTAGTTACAATTATAATATTTCCCTATGATCCAAAGAAGCGGACAGCTAACATTGTCGGAGCAATGAGAGCCTCCGGCAGCTAACTAGCAGGTGCACGTTAGCAAAGAAAAATGAAATAACGCAAAAAGGAAAAGTCGAGTCGGGCGAAGGGGGACGCTGAAACCGTTAGGGTGGTTCTTTCGTGGAAAAGCCAGTTTCCTTTAGTGGAAACAGATAACGATCCGCTGCCGACGACAGAATACGTAACTGCACTCACTAAGCATACATCTACATACTAACGGAATGCTTGCCTATCAAAGGTATCTCACAACAGATTCCCTTTATTGAGCAGGGAGAAAGTGCTCAGTCAGTGTTGTCGTCGCGATCATATCCTGCTTCATGCAACGTGTATCTCTTTCTATGCCAATTAGCATCCATAAAGATAAAGATTTGTGGTCGAGCGCGATGTAACCTGGTTAGCATTGCTGTGATTTGTGATGCCCAAAATTAAGTGAATACAGCGTCTTTGCGAGCTTAGAGGACAAAATCAGGGGAAATAGGTACACAAACATATGCGGCGAGCGGGAAGGATCATTGATTCCTAAGAGACGCTGCGTCATACTTCCGTGCACTGCATTGCAATGCAAAATTCACAACGTCCGCAGGATCTTAGAGGAAAACATTATGGGAAAAAGTCTGCAGACATTTCTATGTCGCGAGTTATAAATTATTTCGTGGATAAAAATAAATCCCTATGTGCAGAATTCAAGCAGAATAGTAAAAATTTAATCTGGTAATTATTACAGTTTGGGTCCATAACCAACAATCACTATTTACGTAAACTTGCTCTGCTGTAAGCTGCTCATAAAGTGAAGAGTCGATCTTCACTTCTTTTCTCAGGGGGAACCCCTCACGTCAAGTAGGCAAGTAGACAGGACTCCAACCAACACTCGCGGTAAGGATGTCAATATCACTCAAGTTCACGATTATTAAGTGTAAATGTCTGCAAACCTTTAAAGGTACACGTAAAAATTCATATTTGGAGGAATTATTGTTTCTTTTTAAACGTTGAACACCAGGGATTTCATCTGTGTCGTGGGTTCGTTTATAAACATTCACGTACACAAACAGGAGACTCAGTTTAGGAAATAATTGAATAACGAGCGAATCGTACATCAAAATTATCAGTAAATAACCCTCTATCAGACTCAGTCAGTGGACCGCAGACATACAAATTGCAGCGGCGCTCTAAAATCCGATACACAGTAATTGGCTAATATTAATTTAGAGGCAAGGTGCAACAGAAATGTTTCATGTACCGTGTTACACGCGAGGTTGCGCGGCGCGAGCCCGCGGCCCGGCGGGCGCGCTCGTGACCTGCATCCATTGCGTTACGATACGGCGACGTGCCCTCCATTCTGTTATATTGTATTGCCAATTTGTAAACATACGGCTTACTACACTATCGCAACACACCGAACTCAGCTTAAAATACGGCACAAAATATACCACGAATTTTTCATAAACTGTCGTGTTTTTTCAGATGGTTGTCCATTGAATGTTATACACGAATGAATATGCAATGAACTGAGCTTGAGATTCATAGTATTTGCCAGATTCAGCAGCAGTATGCAGTATAAGTATATTCAAAAGCAGTCATTAGTAAATATACAGATGAATACGTAAATCCCTGTTCAGATTTGATACATTTAATTAGAGACCCAAAGTTTCCATGGCTAGAGATATTCTTAGCCAGTGATCTAATATAGGGATTCAAAAATGAAGTAATAAGTCGGAGATACAAGGGCTAGAGTACCGCACGCTCCGCACAGTGCGCTTAATGGGCAACATTACCATTCCAAGTCGGTAGGTGAGCGGCGAGCGGGCGGCCGGTGAGCGGTAGCCGGCGTCGACCGCCGCGTGAATATGCAAAGTGAAACACGTTAAATATTGAACCACCGTATTGTACCAAATTGTGCCTAAATGTACGCTTTAACCCTTAACTCTTCTCTCTAACTACAACTTTTAATTTGTATATTATTAAAGCCAAACTGCGCAATTTACCGTAACATTGGCATCTCGCCAACTTTAAAACTTCCGAATTAGAACAAATTAGAGGTTTATTATAAAGTAAATGAACTTGGATGCGACTACAACTACGGAGATAGAATACGATTAAAAAGAACGTGTTTTGGGAAATCCGCTTTTAGTTTCCCAACAGAATTCTCACAAATTCTCATAGATAAAATGAACATTTTGTTTCATAACATCAGATAAGCAACAGTTGAGTTGAACTTATAATTCTATTTTATAATAACTCGGTTGCTGCTGTACAGTTTGCGACAACCTGTTTCTCGGAACTTGGCCTTAATGAAGACCTCTCGCTGCTGTAATGAAATAGTTAATTATAGTTTCTGCGACAGAAGTAAGCAACAATATTTAGAACTTTATTTTATTTCAACTTTGACAAAAACGATGAGGTTCTCAGAATTTTGCCTTACCTAACAAATTACTACTTGTAAGCAACTAGGCAAAGAACATTATTATATGTATTTTAAATACGTTCATTATAATAATATAAAGTGAACCGTGCTCCTTAGTACAAACCCTGAATTAAACTGATTTTTATCATGAAGTACCTAATCGAATGTCGAATTTAATTTTTTATGCTTTTAGGATACGTAGTAATAAGAAAACGTGTAACAAATACAGACAACTCGGTTGATATTACATAAAGGACGTGTAATTTTCTCAAAAGTACAATAATTTATGTGTACGCATGTATTATGTAAGCACAGCACACACTACACGCCGTAGATATGACACGTCATTCAAGTTCAGAATACGAATCTAACGTGAGGAGAATATAATAACAGTGTATCCGCATAAAATATTTCTCGATAAACTGATAAAAAGCATACGCTGGCATGTCAGAGCAAAAATTGCCAGGCGTCGCGTCCCTCGCCGCGCGGCATTGTGCCCGAAATGACACGCGAAAGGCGTCAAGAGCGGCGCGCTCCCGCCTTCACAAAAGGCTTACAGATGCGCGCACCAGAAGATTTTAATGAGGCAACGACTCTGTGTGATTTTATCGCGTGTGCCGTAATGAGAAATAACCAAGCGCATCCTCTTTGACTGCGCTCGTACGGCGCTGCCAGCAAAAATGCTACAAGTGACATCCATGCCTCGTAATTGATTACGAGTGCAATAACTCTAGCACAAAGAATATCAGATAACTGACGACTTGTTAAGCCGGAAATGCGCAGCTTTTCATTTAATTTGTACTGTAGCGTGACTCGTACAAATACGTGTTTGTTTATGGTTGATTGGCTCCGTGTACATTACCAAATGTAAACAAATCGCGTCGGCGATAAAACCGTCTCCGTTTTACAAACGTAATAAAACAAATTAGCCGCCGAAGTAAGTTACGAGGGCCCGGTACACTGGCCAATTTTCATCAATGCAAATCACGTTGTCGACTCGTCAACCCAATTACCAAGAAGTGAATTTAAATAAAGATAAGTATCGCCCTCGAGGAGACAATGCTAATAGGAGGCGGAGGCGTGATAATAGGCTCCGACTGGGGTTGAGCGGCGCACCGCGGTAGGTGCTTTAATTAGATCTCGCGACTTACGCCGGCAGCCCGAAACACTTGTTCAATTAATGATTAGCTTTAAGAAACTTTATTACACAAACGTTTAGTGCTCTTCGGTTTCAAGTCTTGACAATTGTTATGAAGTTGTTTGTTTGTGAACAACGTTAAATACAGACATGTCATCGTTATTATGATAAAACAGATTTCTTATACGTTTATGTTATGGGTACCGAAAAAACATCACGGTATTTTTTTCTTTGCAAAATTATCAAATGAGTCTCCCCCACCCAAAGCAGGACGAGAGGGACTGTCAGACTGACAGACTTGTCAGACAATAGCCCTTTACGTTCCGGGGCCACGGTTACTTGATAAGACAGTCCCGCGACCAACAGAATCAATTAAATCGATAAATGCGTTCAGTCAGTATAAGCTGGCCGAGTTTAATTAAAATGTAGTGAGATAGGTATTTTCGTTATAAAGCATTTCATGGACTCACTGGTCGTGCGGTAAAACGGTTTGTTTTCCTGCTGTGTATCTTTTTGGTTCACCATCGAACTTGGAATTGTGCCTAATTTATATCTACTACCGATTCGACAACAGGGTGGTTTTCTAAGATAAGGTCTTAGCTGTAGCATTAGAACATGTAGAATTATTTTTTGCTGAAGTGTGCCTGTCTGACTGAAGCACGGTATCTCTTAAACAGATGAACGGGTTTGAATGTGGCAAGTTATCCAGCGATGGTTCTTTGACATCTTTTTATCAAAATCGGTTCAGTCGTTTCAAGCTGTTATGTTCAGCGTTTGGTGTTTTATTGTTTTATTTAATCTTTTAATTTGTACAAGTGGTAACTAGATTCGTTAATATTTTAGTGTTAATATGAAAAACCAGCTTTTGTCTGTTTTAGTCGATCTTTTCCCTTTCCATTCCTCCGCCCTCTAGTTTTACACAAAAAAGTAGCCTACAACCGTCTCCAGGCTCCTATCTATAACTTTCAAATAAAACATTAATGGTTCCACTATTTCGTAGTAAAAGCTTAACAAACAAACTCACTCTTTCTTTTATAACTTACGGTAAGATTTAACGACGATATATTTAGAATAACTTTCGAAAACTTTCAGTATTAATAATTCTTGATTAGGCAACAAGATTAAATGGGAGTTTGGAACACCGTCGGTAGTAACCGCCAGTGACAGGGTCGGGGTGATAAGGGGAGCGGTGCGGGGTCACAGGGGCGGGAGGGGGTCGGCTGACTTCCCACAACCTGTCAACATCTGCTTCCGTACTTCCGCTGAACTGACCGCGACACGACCCGACATCGATGACCCCACCAATATGTATGGTTCTTACATACATGTGTGTAACTTGTTACCGCATCTGTCATATAAATACTGAAAAGGAAAACTGGCGATACTATTACTAATTCAAAATAAAAATAAAAACATGCTTTAAAACTATATTAAAATATCCTTACTATTATTATATATGTGAAAGGGAAATTGGTATGTTTGTTAAGGTACGCTTTCGTACTATTTGCCTAAACCGCTGTACCGATTTTGATGAATTTGGGTACAGATTCAGATGGGACCCTAGTTACGATCGATTACAGGTGAAGTATCCAGTGTACAACATTCGATTTAAGTAAGAGAGAAATATGACGCAGTGGCTGGGCGATCGACTGTTCCGCACGGAACCAATTTTTGTATGATCTAGTAGTTGTTTTGCGTTTGGGTGTTTGTGTATTGAGAGTTTATATGTATGTACGCAGCCACGATACAGGAAGAAATTCCTAGTGTGGGGAAACGTTTTTTTTTAAACTGTATGTGTGTACTCGTTATTCTTAATCGCAACGCCTGTGTTTTTTTTCCTATCTCACATGGGTTTTAGAAGTGGCTCGAGGCAAGATAAGCCATGAGTATAAGTTGGTAAAATAAAAATTAAGAAAAACGTTACATAATTATTACATGCTGATGTGATGACACCGAAATATGCTAAAGTAAAATGGGGACAAAGGATTGTTACAGAAAAACGTCAATTATATTTTCAAGGTTTTTATTTAAGAGGGCACTTTCTGAAAGTTGGCAACGTTGCAAATAATGGTAAATGTTTCGCTGGTGGATTTCTTGTGGTAGCCATACACCATCCTGCCTATCGAACGATCGATTTGACGCTTGCAATTGATTCAAATTGGCAGTTCGTCCATATAAACCATACACCATACTGCATATCGTACGATCGATTTGACACAACTTCAAATCTGCAGCAGCGATGCCAACTTAGCAACTTTATAGCTAGATCTAGCTATTATTCAGTGACCGATAGCTACAAATTTATAAAATTATAGCTGTCGTCACCGAATAATAGCCAAATGCATCACTGCTGCCGATTTGACGTTGTGTCAAATCGATTTGATGACCTATCAAATTGGCATGTCATGCCATCAAATTGGCATTTTTAAACAATTGCAATTTGAAACAATTGCAAGCGTCAAATCGATCGTCGTAAGGCAGGATGGTGTATGGGTAGCCATACACCATCCTGCCTATTACATAATTCAGTGTAAATAGAATATCGGAGAATATCTTCACATAGTAAACACCGAGTAAAAAACCGGCCAAGTTTGAGTCGGATTCTTACAGGAAGAGTTCCTTACCATTATCAACAAAAAAGGCAAAATAAAAATCATGTCTGTTGTATGGAGCCAACTTAAATATTTATTTATTTTCGCTTTTTTAGAATTTGTTGTTATAGCAGTCACAAAAATATTTCATCTATTTCAAAGTTAACTGTCATAGTTCATGGTATACAGCCTGGTGACAGACAGATGGACAGCGAAGTTCTAGGAATAAGGTCCCGTTTTACCCTTTGGGTACAGATTCCTAAAAATGTCGCTTAACGACTGCACCAAATTTTAAAAGCATTTTTGTTGTTGTGTTCTCTACAAGATGCTTTGTACCAAGACAAAAAATAATATGTCGTCAAAAATAGTAGGTCGCATTTTAATCGGCTTATTCTTACCACCAGTTGCTACCAGTCAAATAATAATGCGAAAATAATTGTATGTGTTTGTAACCTTCCGATCCCACAGTCAAACCACTACAACGGTTTTGTGGGGCTTAATTTATAAGTTTGTAATATTTTGAGAAATTAAATAAATAAATATATAAAAAACCTTATAACGCCCTCACTGAATTTTTCCAATATACATTGTCAGTTGTACAGATCATCATCATCTGCCTGCCTTTTCCCAACTACGATTACATTGGGGTCAGCTTCCAGTCAAACCGGATGCAGCTGAATATCAGTATTTTACCTGGTGCGGATGTCTATCGGACCTCCACAACCCAGTAACTGGATAATACGATACCTCATGGTAAGACTGGTTGTCAGACTTTAGAGCTTCTGACTAACAGTAACCACTGTCAAAGATGTACATTATGACAGCCGGGACCAACGGCTTTACGTGCTTTCCGAGGCACGGAGGAAACTCGCTATGATAGGTGGTCACCCATCTACAGACCAACCTCGGCAAGCGCGGTTTAAACAGGAAAATCGACCTGTGCGGCTGTAATTATTTAGCCACGAGCTCCGCGTCGTACACAGACCCCGTAGGACAGAGACGGACATAAACCCTGATATCTTTCATCCTGAAAGTTAGTACCGTTCCCGAAAAAAACAACAATAATGTCCATAAGATAATTGACGAAGCCACATGTGCGATCCGAATTTACTCTCAAATTCTAAATTAAAGCGAGCGAAACCGCAGGAAAAAGCTAGTTGACTATAAAAGATGGGTTGAGTCTCAGAATAAACCCCTCTTAATAAAGGCACACTAAGAAACTATGTTTCTATATGTTTATATTGTCTTTGTAAGCTGATTTTAACCGAAGATTTAAAAACGTACATACGATATGTGACAGTAGCATTTATTTAATGCTGCTGATAGCATCTATTTTATGTCTCCCGCTGGCTACAACCTTTAAATTTCTTTTCCCCTAAACGCTTTTTCTCAGACTGCTTTAAGCCACAATACTGTCAAAGAAGCCTTGATTTTTTTTAGAAAGATTAAATATACGTGTACAGTCAGCATCAAAAGTTGCTGACCACATTAAGATTTTTAAAATCGCCGTACACCTTAATAATACGAAATAATACGGTGTACAGCCATTTTGAAAATCTGAATGTGGTCAGCAACTTTCGATGCTGACTGTACATACAGCCAAAACTAGTAAAATATCGTTATATTTCCTTTTGAAAATGTTGACTATCTGTGCTGTGGCTTCTAAGTAGACCCAGATTAAAGTCATTAAAATAAAAACATTTCAAATCACAACCCATTGTACTTGAAAAAAATACACATTACTTATAAATTCACAATAAAAAAAAGAAACGAGTTGAATAACAACAAAAGCAAATACTACCAATTGTACCGACATCATTTTTTCCACAATCCGTCTACTAAAACTAATATTATGTATGTTACTTTATTTCTATTTTCTGTATTCACTCAGGGTTTATGTATCTCGAATAGTCACGTCCGTGTCCCGGGTAAGGGTAAAGCATACAAATAAGTGAAAGTCCGAAACCGGCCACACACCCGCCCTCCTTCTTTATCTGCGGATCTCTTAAAAGAATTTGATCGTATATGAGAATATTACGAGGCGCATCTGTGACAAGGGACGTATAAACTTAAATATTTGGCCACAGAAGCTCACTTACCATAACAAAACTTTATATTGATTTTGTTCTAGCTCATTTAAGTATGGATTTGTGAATGTTTCGTGACATTCAAAGATTGACATATGTATTATATAACTATAGAACAATTGAGTTTGAGTTGGTGCAATAACTTGAAAACACGCTTTTGGTATTGTAGATAAGTCTATGACTAACTTAGTGACAACATAGGATTTAAAGAAGCTGGAAATCTACATAGCAGTACCATATTCTATTTATTAACTAATATTTTTTCTTGTCTCTAAGATAGATAGCATAGTATAATAGGAACTCTAATATAAAATAAAGTTTACAACACACGAGGAGTCAGGAAAAGCATAGAAGAGTTTCTAAAACTCCCCTGAACTTGCTCTGCATATGACGGGCAAACTCTCCATTTCTCTTTCTATTTTGAAAACACTTTCCCCTTTATGGGGATTTCCGTCAAAACGTTTTGATGTAAAAACAATAATTGGTCAAGTGTTTCAAAACAGATAAAACATAGAACGATAGGCTATTTGTCATGATGGCGTGTTATGAGTATTATAACGAGGTGTCTGTGTAGCCGCAATCAATTTGGCGGCGTGGGCCCTGTCAATTTGCGGCGGGCCGGAGACTCGCCGTACGCCCGGGCCCGAGCCGCCGCCGCCGGTCCGCCGCCGTCCCGTCCCCGCCTGATGACTTCCGACTGACCGCTTCTCATTTGCATAAGGGCCAGCTTTAATATGAGATTATTCTCGAGTTAGGAACGACTGCGGTCCCATTCATTATTAGTTTTGGAATATTTAGTCGACCCAATCCCGGACATAATTATTTGGATTGCCACTTGTATTTGACATGGTAGTTGGCAAATTGCAATTCGATCGAGTTGTTTTAATAATTGTAAAAGATTTTTATTTATTTAATTACTTTCAATTAATTAAAATTGCTTTTTTCATGAAACAAAATAAAATAAATATTGATGTAATCTCGTACGAAAATAAACAATCGTTTTTAACTAAATAGCGTTATCATATTTACATTCATATTAATTATCACATACTCAACATAATACAGCAATAAGGTATAACATCATGTAGGAATTTAATCGACAAGGTGTACACGTCGCTACATTGTAATCACAACAATAGTACTAACATGTAGCCGTGGCGGAGCAGCGTCTTGCCATCGGTGACAAAGGGATTACCTCCCTCCCCCCGCGCCGCTGTCTGCGGTTTCTTAATTAACCCCTAAATACCCTTGCACGCGCCGCACTGCCTCGTGCGGTATGTAAGATTATTGCCAACGTTACCCTTGTTAATTTTAATGTACGGTATTATTGAAACAAATAGAACTCCTTGTCTCTACGAGCACCTTATTAACTTAACGTACATATGCTCCGACTCAGTATTAGCATGTTACATATTATATAAATGTGGTGTACCTCGTGTATCCGGATGTCACTGTTTGTTCGGTCTCGTGGCACATAATCTTGGTTTGGGTCGTGACGCGACCGCCATTGATACCGAACGAATGTTATAGTGTTCTATAACACGAGTGTTGTTTGTCCTAAATAATCTCTGTTATTGATCTACGTAGACACATCGATTGAAGTAATTACTGAGGAAGCGTTCTATTACTATTAGGCGCGGGCAATTTATTTTGAAGATTGATTTATAAGTAAGCCTAGTAGCACGACTATCATGTTTAATTTGTATTGATTCCTTAATTTATTAATGTGGCACTCTATTCGTGATTGAACGTAACGATCTTAAAATTAACGACGTGTTTGGAATGTCGGATGTAGAACTTTACAAATTAGCATCGTGCAGGGTGTTACGTAACAAATGAGCGTCATCGTATCCGGAAGGTACCTCCGACTATAGTGGCGTATTCATTGTTAGGAATACGTAGAGAAACGCATACACAGCTAATAGGGTGCGTTATAGATGTTAATGCGCGATTTACATCGGTTGAGTCAGGGGCACCCGGGCAGAAAATGGAGCATCGTGCTTAGAGCTAATACGATCAGGTGAGCAAACACGCAACAACCGAAGCTTTCATCTTCAGTCGGGTATCTCTTAGCCATGCTCACACAAACATACGTAAATCTAAATGTTAGCTCTGCGGCGAACTGCTGCGTATGCCGAATTAATATAGACTCTATTGAACCAGTATAATATTGACAACGTTACAAAATAAACTGTACGCTTCCTCTGCTCAAATTAAAAGGAAATTACGCACTTTTATTAATGGAATATTAAGTGAATAAATTAATCACTTTACACGTTGAATCGATGATACGAATCCTTTTGTTATTTTAATCGATCATGTTCATATAACACTTGAAGGTGTTAGTCTCGAGTGTTCATCACGGTCAACAAGATTTTAAGGGGTTCTGCTTGAGTAGCGACAAGGAGTACGTGAGGGGGGATCGACACCCAGTGTAGTAACATGAAGGTTTTTCTTTATTTATAATTTATTAATATTAGCATGCATGTATAGTTTTAATAAAAAAAAGGTTGCACTCCAGGAGTGCCGGTAGAAGTGAAAACTTTTTTGTTACTATGTTTTATTTTTAATTTGAATGACGTCTTACTCATTTTCGATCAGGGTCACGTGACCCTGACGGTCACGTGACCCTGACGGTCACGTGACCCTGACGCGAGTTTTAAATTTTTTACCCATTACAGAAAAAGTGTACAACGCCGCTAAAGAAGTTTTCACTTCAAAAAAAAAAAGGTTGCACTCCAGGAGTGCCGGTAGAAGTGAAAACTTTTTTGTTACTATGTTTTATTTTAAAACTGGAGTAGTACAGATATGAAATTAACTAATTTGAATGACGTCTTACTCATTTTCGATCAGGGTCACGTGACCCTGACGCGAGTTTTAAATTTTTTACCCATTACAGAAAAAGTGTACAACGCCGCTAAAGAAGTTTTCACTTCAAAAAAAAACAATATCTGTGGTTGAAAAGACTTTCATATAAACTCGTTTGAATTGCCAAAAGAATGTTTAGAAAAAGCTTCTTCAAACTACTTTCTTTAATTTCTCCAAACGGGAATAAAATAAATCCATAGTGGGTGAATACGATGTTGATATGTAAACAACTTCCAACCAGACTAACTATCGCCACTGAGCAAGTTTATTCTCCAGACACGAGCGTAGGTACAGACACGTCGAAGTAAGGCATGTTCAATCGGACCGGCTCGACGATTCGTGTTGATGCTCAAACAACACGGTTAGTCTTTGCGTCACAGCTAAATAAACCCCATTGAATCTCGTCTCAAAATTTTGTATTCGCCACATTAAACATTGGGACCATTAATCAAACACAGCAAGCTGAATGCGAACGTTTGACTGTACCCTGACTCAATACTGTTGTCGTAGACGACATCGCTCCTTTCTTTACATAGACTCCCGCCTCGCTCACCGGATGACAAATGTTTACTTGCTTATTCAACCCCTGTATTACCCTTTCTCCCCGCACAGTTCAACACTTGCCGCTTTTTCCAAACAGTATTAACATTTTCACCGCAGCGATCAAATACTTAAGGCTCTCATATTTTGCAAAATCGACGTCCGATGAGCGGGTAAAGTTTGACGATTTCCCCGCCACCAGCCACGCCAGCGCCACTATCGCGAAATTATTGAAAACCTAAGTTTTATGTATTTCATTTCTAAAACTTCAATATTTCATAGTGTTCCCTTTACGCAAAATACATTTATTACTCTAGTAGAAATATTTTATCACAAGGATGTCAATGCATTTACGAATACAAAATGATATAAATACCTATTGATGCAAACAAATATTTTATAAATATATTCGTCCATTCACAGACCTAAATATATTTTATAACATTTTGACACAGATTTTGATGTCCCCAGATAACAAAAAAAAAACTACTATTTTTTAGAAAATTTATGAGCATTGGCATACTGTGCCAAAATGACAATACCCAATTATCTATAAAGCCCCAACTACACGAGCGGAGCATTTTATTAACATGCGTTCACATTTTCACAAAGCGGGACGCCCTTCACCATCTGGTGGTGTGTACCAGTATACATTTTACGAATAAAACATTTACTGATTTGAACTTAAAAACATATTTTTCATCTCTTTTATCATCAATTCATCATCATCATGATCATACGATGTTTTGTGTATAATTTAAGAACAATTTTTTCACTGATGCATGGAAAAACATTATCAAAATTAGAACTTCGATAAATAAATGTTTATTAAAAAAAACTACAAAGAATATGGAATTTATATTATTCTAATCCTATTATGCATTTAAATTACAACACCAAATTATTCATAAAATGTGTTTAAAATATAAACAACAAAATTGCAGGTTTTTTGTCCGATCGCCATAAAAAGACTTCCTAACGTTTCTGGCGGGAAATCAGAACAAGATAGAGAACTTTTGTTACTGCTGCACTTTAGCAGCTGGCTAAATGAAGTAAATGATGATAGTGTCATCCTCTATTCGTTCTATTAGAGCAACCAAAATTATAAATTTCCCGCGAACGTGCCTTTCCCATTTTTTTGTAGGATAAAATATCACACTTCATGTAAAAATAAAATTGCTATTATTTAGAAAAACTATTACTAAATACAATATTAAAAAGAGTAATTTCTATGAAACTAATGTAGTGTCGTTTAAGCGATGCTAATTCCTAGTAAAACAGATTGTGGACGCGCCACAAAACTTGAACCACGATCACTATTTTTTTTAATTTACTAATTATTCTTTATATTCTAGACAAGTACGTCTAACTTTAAAAAAAAAAAAAACAATATTGTACGTTTGGTCTTAGATAATTATGATTTTCAACCACGTCGCAAAAAAAATTAAATAGAGCGACAAACAACTTGTACTGAACACATGGTGAGACTGAGCAACAACCACCGATTTTTCATCGCATTCGCAGTAGGGTAAAACACCCAACTATTGACCCCTTAAGCGGTTTTCCTTGCTTCTTTCGCAAAATAAACTAATGTACGAGTTGCAAGTGGAAATGAATGTTTTTGGAAGATAAAATAAACATTGGAGAATGTAACTAAAACATTATTTACAGTCATACAAAGGTAAAAAGTGTTTTTTTTTCTCGATTTTAGCAAGAACAGGCCATTTGACCAGTTATTAACATGCTTGTATCAAATTTTCATCATGCAAATGACCAATTTTTGACCTCCTGTAGTATAAGAATAAACTCAAATATTATTAATTATGAATGTGATACGAGGTTTTATTTGATAAAAAACAAACAAAGCTAGTCTTATAGCCCTTCTCATTTTCTTTTTTCACACTATTTAGGTTTTCAGTCTTCAAACGCCGTCAATAATATTCTTGCACTTAATTTTGAAATTTTGTAGTTTTTATCACTTTTTGTTGTAGTTTTTATCACTTTTTGTCCAATTTTTCTTCTTTATTAGTAGTTATTTCACTGTTCTGTATTATGCAGCAGATATAAAAATACTCGCCGTCAAAATATAAATTGAAAGAACACGGCTTTAGTTCTACAAAGTGAGTTTAAAAACCTTTGAATTAATATTTTCCTAATTACATAAGACGGTTTTAACTTTTTAAACTTATTTAAAAGACCTCACAAATGAAGAGAACATAGATACAAATAAAAAACTAGCTCACACTTTGCCTCGGAAATGATTTAAGTTAGTTTGTTCAAACATGCAGGTCAGGGTATATTTTGTCATTTTATGCATTAAACCAACCTGTGGCTGAGGCATTGCTCGTGTTATATTCTGCAATTGTCCCACGGGACCATATACCGACATAAAAAGTATCCTGCGTCCAGGTACACCCACTTAACCAGGTTTTAAAATAATCTGCTTGCCAAATTGTGTCAAAATCCATTCAGCCGTTCACTTTTCCTGTAATATTAGTAAGTCTAAAAGTCTAAAATATTCAGGAGGATCCAGAATGTGACAGTAGACCGAAAATTTAAGTACCTCACTCAAATTATGCTAGGTAGTCAGGTTACTACGTAAGGTATTTTTTATGTTTGTGATTATGCAGATACACACCTTTAGGGGTGCCAACACCCATGGGCTTAATACAGATGCATTAAAGTTAAGCTACCTCACCATTAAAAATGAACTATACGTACACACTCTGGTGTCAGTAACTGGTATTCTCGTACATTTGGTAAATTACCAGCTATTGACATGCCATGTTAAAAAAAATGGTTATTCATACATTTGAGTGTACCAGATATTGACCTCATCATTTTAACAAGTTAACGCTCATTAAAACTTGAAAATCATGTGGAAAAGCATTGTGTCTGTCTTAAATAACCAAAAAATACCAAACTCAAAGGAATCTATCGTGTAAAACTGAAATAAAATGACATTGAAAACAACCGTCAGCTTAGCAAATTGTTAAATTTCTTGATGATTTTAGGAGGGTATTTTGTTATCATAGGTTTACGGACGCAATATTGCTTTATTTAAATTTTCTGTGACGCCAATATATTACAAGATAAATTATATTTCATTTTCTGTATTCTTTTTTCAGCACTGCAAGAAGATTTATTATTATTTTTGATAAAAACTGTTATGCGGTCAATAGTTGGTGGGAGGTCAGCAGTTGGGTACTTTACCCCGAGGAAATGTAGTGGGGGCGGCTCGCCTGGCATTGTAGAAAACAATTGAATACAATACGTGTTCGAATTTTACTTTGTGGCCAATCGCACAAGTGTTTTTTTTCTGGGCATGGGAAATAGAAAAAAATGTATTCCCATATTGTATCTGTTCAAACGTCAGCGATTATAAAACGCGGCGTTTTTGTTCAAACTCCATTTGATTTTAATTGCTAGGCGGTGACAGTTAAGTTCAATTTTATGTACCTTTTTGTTAAAACTCTGCGTTTTATTACGTCCAAAAAACAGCGCTAGTGAGAATGGAGCTTTATGCGATATTTAACAGCGTTGTGGGTGTTACGCCTTATTTGTAGGTGACATGGGTGACATGTAATCTTGAAGTATTCAAAATATTGACAACAGTAGTTTTCATTTAATTATTTTAATCCTGTTTCTTCGAAATTGTTATAAATCCTTGACGAAATGAAATAAATAATAATAAAAGTGAAGTGCATCTTATCCTATATTGCAATTCGATACCATTAGTGGTTGTTTTCAGTTACATAATTATTGTTGACTGAAATTCAGTACTAATAAGAATAGTTCACGTGAAATGTTATATAGATCCAAAAGTATTGGACGATGGAGAATGCAAAATATTGCAGAACGATGAACAAGAACCGTACTACGATATCACGATAACATTGATATAGGTACCTGTGAGTAATTTATTATATTGATATGTATATATATATGTATTCTAAAATTCTCATTCTCTCAAATCCCTTATTTGCTCCGTACATCAGGAATGTCTGTGCGTCAGAAATTTCCTGCAATTAAATTCAGTAAGTTCGGTTTCTTTTCAATATTTATTAATGAAAATAATATGTTATTGAAAATAGAAAGTCTATAGGTCTATTTTACAGCCATGTCCGTTTAATCAGGTCCCATTAAACACAGCGTATATATGCCTAAACATATTTTGAATAATCAATAAGCCTACGCTATCTTTTTCTCAATTTCCAATTTTTCTATTACGAAAATCTGACAGCTCCGATCAGAAAAAAAGTGTCATAGGTCTAGTCTGTGAGAGCCACGCTGGCTGACTGATTCGTCAACGAGCGACAGTGATGACACTACTTTTGAAAGGCAAAAGATGAGAGGACGATAGTGAATGTGTGCTTAGAATAAAACGGCGTATGTGCCCAAACACATTGACGTCTTTTTATAAATTAAAATTGTTATTAAATGAAAAAGTAACCTGATAAAGTTCTGACAGACATCATTACCTATTTATTGATATATTCTTCAGGACTAAAAGTTTGATCTACTTCAAGTACCACTCAAAAAGCGTTAAAAAAATCTCTATTTTCGCGATTTTTTTTGATCGAGTCAAGTTATAAATATCGCGTTTTCAACCAGAAAATAACATAGACAGTTTATTGAACTATAACATACATTTTTTTCAGATCGACAAAGGTATATTTGATTGTTTGCCGTTGAATCAAAAATAGGTTGATTCCGAGATACCTGGCCTTAACCATTCCGCACCTCGTGTAGCTACATAAAAGTAAGAACTTAAGAAGAAAACAAAGAACGCCAATTTGGCAAGTCGAAGACAAACGCATTTAAAATGGGCAGAGCAGAGCAAGGGCCATCTATCTTGGAGCTTGATAAACGACGACATTATTCCTTATCGCCCACTCAATTTGTTTAAAAGCGTTCTGCTTTGATAATTTGAGAATTACAAATCGTATCTCTTGACACAAAAATGTCCTCATAACTGCAAAATCTTGCCAGCTTGATAAGGCTAAGGGGAGATCGGTCCAATTTATCTAAATTTATATCTTTGGAATATGCCGCGAGACTGCGAAAGGCAAAAAGTCGATCGATACCTTATATATGTCTGTGTGTGTGACGCATGTGTATAGTAGTAAATAGATGGTGTTTGTTCCAGTGGTGGAGGAGCCGGAGTTCACGGACGTGATCCAGAACGTGACGGTGCCGGCTGGGCGCAGCGTGCGCCTCGCCTGCTCCGTCAAGAACCTCGGCTCGTACAAGGTAACTTCACTCACGCGGTTCTCACAACACATTGTACAACAGGTTATCTCACACATGTACGACACAACTCGCAGACTGCTTTCTTTCAAACCTTGTTTATCGCCGACACAAACACAAAATCACATCTCTGAATGGGCTTCACTAGAGGTCGGAGGCGACGGCAGCGCGGTGAATAGACGACAATATGCGTGGAGCGGCGAAAGGAAACATAAAATAAGAAGCATTTTATCATTTGATTTAGAACGCGCCGTCGTAATAAAGTGTCCATATAAATGGAGGAAGATATGATTTACAACCCCTACGCCGAGTTTGCACCTCGCTCTTGCGGCTGAGACGATTTAAAAACTAAAATATTTTCAGAAAGTATGTAAAGTTTGTAGTAGTTTAAAATAAGTTATTTAAATGATTCGCATGTGTCTTATGCAAAATCTGGAAATGAAATGTTAGTAATCAATTTTATTCGTATTAAAGTGCTACGCCGTAGCTGTAGCAGTGGCTACGGCGTAGCAGCTACGCCGTAGCATCTACGTAGCCGCTCATTTCATTCGTCTGAGAATTAGTACTAATATTCAAGGCATTAGATGAAAGATTAAACTTAACGACATCAATTTGGTGTCGCAATATATCTGTAACGAGTAATACAAGTACCGGAGTAGTGAGTACGTCGGGCGGACGAGTCCCGACAGCCGGCGCCCGGTGACCGGACGGCCGATAAGCCGCAAGGTGACGCCGCGCCGGCTAACTGCCGGCACCGCACGCTCCCACTCCCGGGGGGCGCCCGGCTCATTCGGTTCCCACAGAAATTCCCTGCACCCACTGTTAACCAGAAACGTAGATTAGTTAGTAATGGCCAATCCGTAGGTAAATGTTCCAATATCTACTGCTACTGCCTTCGTTAGATTATTTTTTGTTGATACTGATATGATCGTTTCACAACACAATGTACAACACACTAAACATAAACCAGCTAAATATAGTCTTCCATCGATTACCGTTTGACCGAGTTTTTTCTTCTTATTTTATTGCATTTACTTACTTGTGAAGCTGTCTACGGTGCGGGCGCAATAAAAGCCGAGATAGTGTTCCCGTACTTCTGAAATAAAGGCTTAACGGGGGGAGCCATCACGGTTGCCCTGTATTGACAACAAGAAGCGGATTTCCCCGAAAGCCTCGCCTGTGCCATTAGTTTCCCGCATCGGTTAAAAAGATTTGCCTTTTCGTCCGTATTTTTTTTAGTATTATTGACTCATGCGAAATATTGTGATGAAACAACTTTGTATTATTTAGTAGTTAGGACAAGTATCTTCGTTTACGTGAAGCATGACATAGATATCACTCAGAAATAATCTAAAAATCTTTATAAATTGGATCGTTAGTTCTGAAGATTACCCTGAAATATTTTTTTAAACCTTTTTGTTTATAGGTGAATCACATCTCCGGAATTTAGTTTGCCTCCTTCTTACTTATATTAGTGTGCCCGAAATAGTGTTTGCTTTAGTGTTTAGGGCAACATGTTTTATATTCGCGCGTCACAACAAATATTTGTCTCGCCTACGAATACTTGTTCGGAGTCTGCAACTATTTGTAGAATAGTAACATTGAAGGAATGTGATAACATGTTGTAATCTTTTAGCATTACAACATGTTATAACATACAGTCAGAAATCAGTTTAAAAATAGTATATTAGACCAGATTTTAATTACTTCACTGAATCTCAGACAAACATCTTATTCGTTTCTTTATTTTTAAAGAATGTTACCTATCACTACTCTTTTCTCATGTATGGTGCGGTTGTGAATATAGGCTATTCAAGTATTTGATCCTTAGGGAATCGAAACCACTCGCGCGACTTGCAGTGCTGCAGTAAATACCTTCAACCTATTCTGTTCACGAGCAGCAGCACGTTGCTATGAAGAGTTGTTATAGTTTAAGTAGATGTCGACTTTCACTAGAAAATAAAATGCATAAGCTGATGTATGTTTAATAACGGTGATTTAATATGAAATGAATGAGATAGTTAAACTTTAAAACCAAAAATGTTTCCAATGTCTATTCACAAGGCAATCCGACCAAAACATTTCGTATTTTATGCAAATGTGTGTAAGTATGCGCACGTAGCCGGTTCATCGGCATGAAATGTCAGATAGTCGGCAGTAGCACGTATGTGGGTTTGCAATAACATGCCACAACGAGTCGCAGCAATGTTACACTCGCGCCGCATGCGAGCGCCGCCTGTTCAAATTCTGGCATATTTCTCGTGCCTTAATACTGGCGCTCGCATGAGCAAACCGAGCCCAAGATGAGGGGAGCCGAGAGCACTTGTTCCGACGACCGCTCAGCCCAGCCTCCGCCGCTCTAATGTCTGTAATGATCGTGTTCACCATTATACAATCCTGAGGAATACCGATTCATGTTTTAATTAAAAAATATACACCCTTTTGTACACAAATACGACGTCAAATGAAAGGTACATATCTATTAAAACTTCTTGACTGTAAATACAGAAGTTTTAGCTCGTAAAATGTTTTCGATCAGCACTACTTACATCAACCCCAAAATAAATTATTGGCCGAAGATTCCGTGAAAACTTGGAGAGCCCTCGGTACAAATCCGCAGCTGAAGAGATCTCTAAGTGGGCTTTTAGCAGAACTAAGCTAAGCCGTCTCGTGCAAGACGTTCGCTCATTTCTGTCTGCGCCATTGCATTAGTGTGTCAACCGTACTAACATTGTGTGACGCACAGAGTGTTCCACGAACAACGCGTGTATAGAAACTGCGTCGTTGTTTTATACTTTAGTAGTTTGATGTTTTACCTACCATTACACTACCAAAATAACACAATACTCGTAAATATTTACTTATAAAACACCGTGCGAATGAGTTTCATATTTGTGCCTATCTCCTACAATCGTATGTAAAATTTTCTTTTATGAATACGTAACACACAGTTAGATATTTATCATATTTATGAAGGTGTATCAAAAGCGACTGCTGGGCAAATCTCTTCAAAGACCAGCTAAAAGTATCTTAAGTAGTTTTGTGAGCTTCATATCTCTTCGCTTTGATAATATTTTCAGAAAATAATGTTCTATTTATTGGATTATTTCTGTTGGAATATTGCAATAGGGATTATCGTGAGACTGCTATGCTGCTGCACGTTTATCTCGATATTTTATATATGATGAGCCAAATCTTTAGGAAGAAGGGAAACGTACACCACAAACGGGTGGAGTGGGACGCCTGGTAAAGTATGGCAGAAAGTGGTATCGGTGACTATAAAATTGTGTGGAAATTCATTGCCATGGTATAGTTGTGTGATGCAGAGAAATCAGGTAAAAGCTTTTTGGGTTGAATGGGAATAAAGATAAAAAAATGCAATAATGTGCTCAGTGCCATACCGTCTTGAACTTTTCTATGCTGAGACGACGAAGAAAATATTTAGATGTGAAAATTAGGGTTTAGTACATACTTCAAATTAATAACTCCTTACTTGTCAGAGTTAGGTCCGTTACCACGAGAATATAAAGTAAAAAATATGAACCACTCCACAACTTGGAACAAACAAAGTTAGGATAATAGCGTAAGATGAAGCTCTTTAAACGTTCCATAATTAAATCTGTCGTAATATTATTAAACACGTCTACGAATCATCTCCTGCGGCGATAGGATCCGTCGTTAAAGAGCTTGGTGCGGTGCGCGGTGGAATGGGCAAAGTTTGCAACGAGTCCATTATAAATCAAACGATGCCTTCCAGGCATGTCCTGAGGGACGAGAACCTCTCCCACCGTGCCACCGAACTTCAACTTTGCCTCCTTAATGCCTCAACAATTAAGATAAAAAGAAAGAAGGGCCTAAATTAAAGGTGGTTAAAAGATAACGAGTTAATAGGCCGCTTTAACTTTACAAGTAAAACGTAAGAGCACGGATTTTCAGTGCTATCGTGGGCAAATGTTCGATGTATTTAATTTTGACTGTAATAGGTACGTAAGTAGGGAGTAGATTCAAGTAATAAATATACGTAATGGAACATTCAGTTACCCTACTATATTTGTAAATAATAAATTTGTTTTCGAATAAACATGAACAGGTTTACCTAACACTAAACTCAAAAATGTTACAGCAACCTGTCCATAAAATTTGCGGTTAGGTAATTTTGCATATTTGAAGTAATGGGCCGAGTGCCGTCAGCGGTGCGGGTGCCGGGGGGGTGAGGCCAGGCGGCCGGGGCGGGGGAGCAGCGGGGCAGGCAACAACTCGCGTAACGACGTCGTGACCTAACTCGTTTAGGATCCGCAGACGAATGAAATTAGTTAGCCGCTGCCGTCATTACGAATATCATATTTTCATCTGCCACTTCCGCCAGCTTCATTAGTCACTTACGTAGCAGAAAACCATTTTACTTCACAGAAAAATCTCACTACGTAATTTACCATTAGGTTGGTTTTTTCCCGGAAATAAACCAATCATTAATTTGCGGGAATTTAAAACGCTGTTATATAAATCTCGGACCACTTGTGCTCTTACTTAATGTTTGTAGCCACCCCGAGCTCGCGCTACGATTGGAGAACTTCGGCAAGTTCAACACTCAACGCTTATCTCCCAACCGCTTATAAAATTTTGATTCCTATTTAATTTTATCTTAATTGTTCGAACAGTAAAAGAGAACTTTGGGCAATATCTCTTTGCGTTACAACGGATTTAAGATAACTGTTTTAATCTTTGAATTTTAATGTATACCTACCTACCTACGCTGTTGAGTGTCTTATAACTTTGGCGTTTTATTATGTTATGCTCATAATAAAATCGATGTAGCTTATATTAGTAAGAGTCTGTCCATCCAGCTGGCGTCGTGGTGGCGGCGGCTGCGGCTCGTAATTCAATCAGTGTGGTGCAGAGGGACACACCGGCGTGATTAGATTAGACGCCGGCCACAATTACGCAGATCAGATTTACATCTACCGTCGCGTCGCGCCGCGCCGACACCGTCGCCACACTGCTCGCCCGCCGCGCTGCGCCCCTCGACACTCGACTCACGCTACTTAGGTACTCTCGACTTCCGACCACTTCTATAAGATTACTTCTACCAAAGTTACAAACTTTCAAGATTATAAAATAAGTAGATCTTACTTAAAGAATTTTACATGAAATTATTTTCATGTAAATCGTTTGAAATATTACTAAGCCTGTTTAATATCCGTGAGCCCCAGGTTACGCCGACAAGTCAGGTCGCCGTCATTAGAGGGGTTACCGTCCCATTGCATAATAAAATGGGCGAAGTTTCCTCAAGTCCATTATAAATTAGACAGCGGCTGAGAGCCGCATCACTTAAGATAGGTAAGATGTGACCCGGCACGAGTTTTAGCCTCCAAACTTCTCCTATATTGCCTCCGCAATCTTGATAAAAAGAACTACCCATGATTCAAACTTCAAGAAGGATTAAGAGATAAAGGATGCACGTCGAACTTTTAAAGCTCAGAAACCACCTTAGTCTAGTTAATTTTTCTTGCGATTAGGTACCCGACTTTAATTAATTTTATAGGTTTAGTTTCTTTTAAAGTATAAAAATATTTCAAACCCTCGATCAGTTATGGAAAAGCTTGTGAAGTGTTTGAATGTTTAAACGCGCTGTCTCTCAATAAATATTTTGAGTTGTAGATTGCTTTTTACTGAAATTGTCTGCTTCAAAACGGATTGTAAGCGTTGAAACTTTTTCGAAACAATATCATGTTGTATATTTCTGTCGCGAATCTAGTTTATGAGTGGTACGTCTGCTGGAATAATTGAAAAATGAGGCTGGTCTAACGTAATTTGTCGAAGGTACCTATGGGCGAATGAAATCTTTTTTCTCGGAGGGGAGATTAAAAGTGGCGAGATTGTTCGTAGTGAGTATAACAATCTCGGTAAAATGCATTTTAAGCGCTTAATGCCGTGGAAATTGGTGCGAAGCGGCACGCGATGGCAGCTCCGCGCAATTACACAGATGTCGTGGAGACGACTAGCATACTACACGTACACTGTCGTACACAGTCACTTGACACTACACAGGTTTTCACCATCAAAGTAACAAACAATAAAAACTTTATGAAAAAGAAACAAATTCTAAACTAAAAAAAACCTGTTTAGGAAATCGGTGACTTTTTTCTTATCCTTGAGTTTTTACGACAGACTTCCGAAATAAAAGTTATTTTACACATTTTAGTATTTATATTTATTTGTTCAAGCTCCTGGCGTAAACAATAAAAAAGATTTTTCCAAATCGATTTAGGCGTCATCGAAAAATCAGGAAATATACATAATAAAAAAACCTTTCTGTAAAACAAGGACCGACTTAAAACTTTTTTCGCTTTTATATACAATATGTATTTCTATGTAACCAAAAATCAGCCTGCCGGGGTCGCGGGACCGTCTCACCAGGCAACCGTGGCTCTGGTACGTAAAGGGCTACTGAAGGATCACCGTGGATTTGGACCATCAAAATCAAATAGCATTTATTTTTCTAGAATTCAAACATATTACCTAGTTACTGATTAACAACTCTCAACTGGTGTTCGTCCTTAGATCATCTCAAATTCTCCTTTGTATTATATCTGAAGGTATGGTTTCATTTGCCTAAACCAAGAACCCCAGAAATCTTAGATATTTAATTGAGGCAAGAGGGACTTTAAGTTGCGACCGTAATTAGCTGACATCTAAATAATGATGGATATCTTTACCATATTTTCTGATATAATTAAAAATGGTATATGACATACACATGCAATAAATAACTATTATTTTAATTGTTTATTTCCCATAAATCAGATTCATGGTTGTTTTAACTTCAGCCCATACATTAAATACTGTAATAACAACCATTTCGACATATAAAATACATTCAACCTGTAATAACGCCATGACAGCTGAATTATACTCGAGATAGACACCTACATTTTATTTATAAAAAAAATATGTCCTCGGAGAAGACTTTAATTTCCGTTACGTCACTCGTCCAATTGGGAAAGCGATTGGAAATCATTGAGGCATACTCCACACCCTAGTTTTCTCGTTTTACATTTTCTGAAGGTATTTTATTTTATTTTTGTGAAATATTTTAGAGCTTCATAAGGTATACATATATCATACAATAAGGCAATAATTAATTAAAAACACACAACGTTTTAGTAAGCCAAAAGCGTTTTGTCGTATGCTGATAACAATTATTTAAAATAAGTAGGTATGAAATCAAACAAAGATAGAATTTTGATGAAATATACAGAGGAAAGGAAATCCACTTTGATATTTTTCAGAAACCGTAATAGGTACCTATCTGGTATCAGTACTGTTTGTTACTTCATAATTTTCAGCATTTTGCAACGAACAGGTTACTCAATATTAAAACTCTTAGTCTATCTAAATGAATATTCTTCGCTCTCTCGACCAGGTGGCGTGGATGCACTTCGAGCAGTCAGCAATCCTCACAGTACACAACCACGTGATCACGCGCAACCCTCGTGTGTCCGTGACGCACGACAAGCATCGCACGTGGTTCCTGCACATCAGTGATGTCAGAGAAGAGGACCGTGGTCGATACATGTGCCAGATCAACACTGTCACTGCCAAGACACAGTTTGGATACCTGCATGTTGTTGGTAAGCACAAATTAACACAGAGAACAGAGGCCTTACCACGAGCTCTAAAAGCGATCCAGTTTAGGCTGTGGGAAAGAGATGGCGCTAGACGACTTGTATAGCTGTCTCTTTCCCACCACCTAAACTGGATCGCGTTAAGAGCTCGTGGTAAGGCCTAAGTAAATTATCTTTCATTGTTTCCTAAAGAATAAAAGAATTAAATGTTTCAGTTGCTCGACTAGGAGTTTCACCCTTTAGTATGTGAAATTCCTAGTCGAGCAACTGAAACATTTAATTCTTTTATTCTTTAACGATTCATACTAACTCAAAACAACTACATGTAGGTCATACAAGTATTTTCTCCTAGCCCTAGGTATAAGTTAGAATTAGTACAGAATAGCTAACAATCCATTGTCTTTTTGTCACCGACTTCCGAAAGAAAAGTTTTGAAGGTTATTTTACCCTTTTTTGTGGTTGTTTTTGAAGGCGGTTACATTTTAAAAAAAAAAGTTTTTATTTTACTCTTTTTAGTTTAAATATTCAACCACAATTCTTGTCAAATACGAGTACTTACATCATTTTTTTACATGAGCACTAGAATTTTGTAATCCGTAACACCGGTAATAACATCGTTAAAATCTCTTAAATTCATAATTCCCTATCTCAAAAACTACTGAACCGATTTTGATGAAACTTGCAGTATTCCCTAAGTTGAACGATACCTAGTACAACAAAAAAAGAATTACTTAAATCGGACTTGTAGTTCCGGAGATATGCGAACACAAACATAATTTACTAAATCAGTCGATGCCAAGTCCTTACTAGAGGAGTTGTACCTTCCATCATCAGCTCAGCTACATGAGATGATGATTACCATACGCAAATACTTAAATTACCTCATAAAATTTGCGAAAAACGATGTGTAGGCCTATAAAATTTGAGGGTCGCCTCGATTTCTCCAGGATCCAATCATCAGATCCTGACATGGTGACAATGGGACCACTCCTGAAGTATATCCTTTCGAACAAAAAAAGAATTTTGAAAATCGGTCCACAATTGGCGGAGTTATCGGGTAACAAACACACAAAAAAAAAAAAAACATACCGTCGAATTGATAACCTCCTTCTTTTTGAAGTCGGTTAATAAAAAGATATTCAATACGAGTTTGGATTCCACGATGTCCTGAAATAATTCACGTAGTTATGATAATTTTAAATCGAAAATTTTTGTGGGAAACGCCTTTTCAAAGCATCTTTGAAACGTAAAAGATGTCCATATTAGGGAAAAAATCTAAACATGTAATATTTACACTAATAGTCTTGTTATTTATATTTTTTTACGAAGAAAATATTATTTCCTGCTATAAGTTTAAGCTGTTGTTTGAATCCGAAATGAAACCGTTTTGATTTATGGTTTTCAAAGAAACTAGAACATCAAGCTCCTCATTATAATATTAATTATTAAATTCTCAGTTTTTGTAACTACTTTTTAGACATTATTAAAGTAATGAATTTTCATAAATTACATAAGAAATTGAAAACAGATTCAATTAGAACGCTTATTACAACACAATGTTTTTACCAGACCTATAATAAAAAATGCCTTGTTTTGTAAATAAGCGTTACGTTGAGGGCCAAATTGTCAACCAACAAAAACATAAATCTGAAATCTAGAGCAACATTGTTAAAAGATGCAAGACTTAATTATAACAGATTAATTTGTTTTTCACATTTTACACGTGGAAGGGCTTACGTATAAAATCAGTTTTTGTGTAACATAGCGTCAAACAAATTAGTACCGACTGTGGCTGGGTACAGAGACACTTTCAGAACAATATACTCGTATTCCACAACATATTCCTGAGTACACAAATAAAATTTGATTTGAATTGACAACTTAATATAAAGAAAAACACGTCAATTAAAACATGAGACTCTCACGTCTATTAAACCGGTATTAATGTTTGTTTGTAGTGCCGCCAACCATCGACGACTCGTTGAGCTCGAGCGACGTTATCGTTCGCGAGGGCGCCAACGTCACCCTGACGTGCCGCGCTAATGGCTCTCCTAAGCCCACCATCAAGTGGAAACGGGACGACAACTCAAAAATCTCCATCAGCAAGGGACATTCCGGTGACACATCGAATTTGTTCATGATCGAAATAGCTTTTTGCTTCGCTTTTTGCACCGACTTTATCTATAACGTTTATTTTTAGTTTCCGAGTGGGAAGGCGAAGTTTTGGAGATGGCGAGGATTTCAAGATTGGATATGGGTGCCTACTTGTGCATTGCTAGCAACGGTGTGCCACCGACCGTGTCGAAACGTGTCAAAGTCAGCGTTGATTGTAAGTGGCCCAAGTTATTAATCTAAAATAACGTAACATAATCTCCAAAGGATTAGGCAGAGGTGTACCTAATAGTACAGAGGCCTTACCACGAGCTTTTAACGTGATCCAGTTTAGGCTGTGGGAAAGAGATGGCGCTAAACAACTTGTATAGCTCTGTCTCTTTCCCACAGCCTAAACTGGATCGCGTTAAGAGCTCGTGGTAAGGTCACAGGTGGCCTACCATGAAGTCATAAAGCGTGAATCTTTAGGCTGTGGAAAAGAGACAGAGCTATACTAGTCGTATAGCGCCATCTCGTTCCGTGAGCGTAACAACTCAACACAGCGTAAGACATTATGATAGGCCACCAGTCTCATTTTTTCAGTTATTAAAAAGTACTTTGTAACAGAAGGCGAGCCCGTTCCCATCAACCAGGTACAGATCCAGACACCGTGATTGCTATTGATGGAATTCCTGATAAAAAAAAAAAGGTTGCACTCCAGGAGTGCCGGTAGAAGTGAAAACTTTTTTGTTACTATGTTTTATTTTAAAACTGGACTAGTACAGATATGAAATTAACTAATTTGAATGACGTCTTACTCATTTTCGATCAGGGTCACGTGACCCTGACGCGAGTTTTAAATTTTTTACCCATTACAGAAAAAGTGTACAACGCCGCTAAAGAAGTTTTCACTTCAAAAACTAAATAACCCGTTGCCCGACCTGGGAATTGACAGGACCTCTAATGCTGGAGGTGTTCTTTTAAACTAAGACCGACGAATCTTGTTCGCCAGTCAGTCTACAATATCAATAAAAGCATTTGCTTATTTTTTTGGTGACTTTCTTTACATATTGCCATTACCTTCCAGTTCCCCCGATGCTATGGATTCCTCACCAGCTAGTTGGAGCGCCACTCTACTACAACGTCACCCTCGAATGCTTCACTGAAGCTCACCCGACTTCTCTCAACTATTGGACCAGGGACGACGGCCACATGATTCATGAAAGTCTAAAGTATCACATGGAAAACACTGTTGGGGTACCAGCGTATAAGACGCACATGAGGCTGCTCATTAGGAATATCAACAACGAAGATTATGGGACGTACAAGTGCATAGCTAAGAATCCGAGGGGAGAGTCGGATGGCACCATCCGTTTGTACAGTAAGTATTACTGAAAATAATTTCAATTGTTGTGTACTATTTACAAAAGCATTATAAAAAAATCGTGGTTTTGCGATAAACCATCCAACAAGCAAAATCAGTATTTATAACGATCTCAAGACTAATTTTATTTTTACTTATAAGAATCTTCTAAAATGCTTCAAAGCTTGATTTGGGTACAGTTACAGGATCAGTTTTACCTATATCTATCTTATAATTAACTTACATAATGATAGTAAGCCTTATAATATACTTGACGAAGCGCAATTGCTCCTATAATGATATGAGCCTAGACAATTTCAAGTATAAATGCTCTTGTTAATATCTGACATAAGTATTTTACTGGAGCAATTTTGTTTAAAAGACACTAGTAATGTACTTAGTTATGAGTTATAAGTATATTTTATAAGGTTATCTTTGTTGTTGCTTCTGTGGTTTTGTGGTAATTAATATAAAAAAAGATAACTAAAATTACTATTCTGTGTTATTGTAAAAAATATTAACTCTAATACATTTAAAATATAGTGTGTGACCCGTGGGGAAGTCATATTTACTGTAAATGTGTACCAAAATTTAGTTTATTTTACAATGCCCTCTGAAAAATAACACATTAGTTTATTATTATAAATAAATTATTTCGTGATTTTGTCATGCTCATCCGCCATGTTTTAAAATTGCTCTTCATAAGTACTTTTTAGAACCATCGTAGGTAAATTAGTACTTGTAGCAGTTTTTGTCCAGATAAATCACCTCCATTTTAAAACAAATTAGGGTTCCCTTGAAGTTTCCCTACTAATTATTGATTTTCCTTTTTTAGGATTTAATTAACAAGATGGTCATATTTCTCGATGTCGTCTGTTTTTTGACAAAATCCTCATTGATTTTACTAAGAAATATGAGATGGCCTTGGACAATTACACATTTTGCGTTATCCAGTTTATATAAACAATATCTACAGACCTACTCATTTCATATGCAGTCAAGAAAACATAATATTTTTATTGCATCAAACTTACTTAAGCTCTTTTGATCTAATAGCGCTCTTGTTAAGTACTGTTAGAATAAAAAGACTCTCGAACAAGACTATGACGGCACAAACTTGTGATCGTTTCAGCTAAGTATGTTATAATATCATTTTCTCTCACAAAATGCTACTCTAAGATCAAAATATTAATCAGGATTATTTAGTTTTACTGAAAACAATTATAGGAGATCCATTCCTAAAAGTCTCCTAAAAGATAATCTTGCAGTTAACTTCAAGACTGAGTTAAAAAGACAATTACTCTTGAGGATAAGTATGCTTGTGAAATGCTATTACTAGTAAACATTTCCTATAAATGTTTTGGATGTCAGTCTTGTAGCGAACTGTAAGACCTAGATATAAGAACGATTGCACTTGAGTATGTTAAGGCTTGGCAAATGCTATTATAAGTTAAAAGTTCTACCGCAATGCCAATCCAAGAACGTTATAAGTAATGATAGACTTATAAGCTTTTCTTATAGGATTACTTTGCTTGTTATATGGTCTAACAGTCGTAGCTGTCAAAGATGTGTCAAAGTTTCTCATAACAACTTCTTCAATGTGTTAATTTTTTGTGTTATTTTCACCCAAAATGGGTTTAAACATGGTAGCCTTAATTGTTATCACAAGAGCTTCAAATGATGGTACTAAGGTGCATATTTCATCTTAGTTTTGTAATACGGAGAAAAAACCATGGTTCTGCAGATAAGCTTGGTCTTGATAGTCCAGGGTTAAACCAAGGTTTCCTTAGTTTTTTGTAATAAGACCGAAAGAGTGAACATAGATCACCTAATCTGTTGACCAGCCTTTAGAGGATTTATGAGGTTTTCAAAGTGTTTTCTCCTTTTTCCAACATTTATTTTGATCACAGCGTCTTCACCACCGACTACCACTCCGGATCCTCGCGCACTGACCGTGCCACCTCCATCCAGACCGCCACGTCGCGACACTCCGCTTACAGATAAGGGTAAGTGACCTTTGAAGAACTGTAAAGAAAAACTTTTGTGTCAGACAAGAGTTCTTTCAATTATGGCTTGTGAGTGGACTCATCTTTCTTTATAAAGATAAAGTACGTGACTGGTATATCCGACCAAAGGTATTAGATTCAGTTCAACACAAATCAGTTGCATCAATGGAAAAATTACTTCAGATGTCTTAAGTACGCAGATTTTTAGGTCCTATACTACATAGTTACGGTGACAAGGTTCAACATTGTACCTACAGACCCAACTGTACAATGTTGGATCGTCAACAACACGGAGCGTCAATAACACGGAGCGTCAATAATTCTTTAGATTTTCTGTTCTGAATAGTTCCGGAAAGTTGTATTTAGTCATTAGCAACACGAAAAAAATAGTAAACATAATAGTCGAACCTACTTTTACCTCCTACTTCTGCGCCGTTCAGAGATTAAAATTAGATTTGAATTGTATTTGAAAATCAAAAATAAGTAAAAATATTTTTTTTTTTTTCATCAAAAATTATCGAATCACAACCTTATTTGATCCAAGTACATGAAGCTATTATTTTCACTGACCGTATTGAAATTAAAGCTAGTCCGAAACTTCAATTCCTCAAATCAAAATCTAAATACACACATCAAAAGTGTCTAGGGATCAAGCATTTTTATGCGGATTTCTTGAGATTGAGATGTGGCTTTGTAATAAATTTATGATTTTATAAATTTATATGGATCCTTTTTGGTGCATTTCATAATTTGAATCAGGAACTGTAAATCAAATTCGAGTAAAAGATGAAAATCAGCTGTCAATATTTTCCCTATAAAAACATACAACGCATTGAAGACATTATTAGTGCTACTGTTTCCCTACTACTGATTAAAACCAACGTTATTATGGAGCGGCGACGTCATTTAAGCAGGGAAGAAATGCTCAGAGCCGTGGGAATGATAGAAGCTGGTTCCCGGCAACGTACTGTGGCTTTAGCTCTGATTATAAGTCAGAGTGTTATCAGTCGACTTTGGACACGTTACCGAAGCACTGGTACCGTGGCTGAGCGCCATGGAGGACGGTATCGCTGCACCACACGGAGACAAGACCGATACATTCAAATCTTAACTCGAAGAGCTCCAACAATAACCGCCATGATGTTAGCCGTGAGGCTTCATCACTCTTCAGGGAACTTAATTAGCGACCAAACAGTCAGAAACCGCTTGCATGAAGTGAACCTTCATTCCCGAAGACCGCTACGGGTACCACCTATAGCAATGCACAATCGTAGGATTCGATATCAATGGGCTCTTGAACACAGAAATTGGGCAGAAGAACAATGGCGTTTCGTGTGCTTTTCTGATGAGTCTCGTTTTGGTATGAGACCGGATACAAGACGTATACGACACTGGAGAACCCCTGGACGCCAACAGCGATTAAAATCCTGCCAGGAAGTCCATCCTTATAGTGGTGGAACCATCATGGTATGGGCGGGTATTTGGATCGGCGGAAGAACTGAGTTGATTTGGATCAGAGGCAACCTCAACGCTCAAATTTATGCTGAGACGATTGTATCAGACGTCATCGTTCCTCTACAAGTGCAAATCGGTCCCTTATTTCAGTTAATGCATGATAATGCACGACCGCACACCGCAAGAGTTGTAAGACAGACTCTCGCCGCAGCTAACATCAATGTCCTGCCCTGGCCTGCTCAGTCGCCAGACTTGAACCCGATTGAGCATGCATGGGATATGCTACAGAGAAGAGCTCTGCCGAATATGGAGGGTATCCAGTCGCAAGAAGACCTTTTTTTGTTGTTGCAACGAACATGGGCGGCCATTCCACAGCGTGATTTGGATGAACTCATTTTGAGTATGCCAAACCGATGTTCTTGTGTTGTTAGTGTTCGCGGTAGAAACACGGATTATTAATTGTTTAAGTTACCCAATAAAATTTTAAAGAAAACTGTTATTTCAGTCTTTTTTTCGAACTTTAATGTTAGTGGTTCAAATGTCAAAAATCCCTTTATTAGGAAAATGGCAAATTTCTTTATGAATGCAAAGGTGACTTGGTTTATCGTTACTGTGACAAACGATAACACTTTATTTGATGAATCCTTAAAGAACATTTTAATTAATATCAATCAGGAGAAAAGTTATTGCAAAAATATATGTTGATCCCTAGACACTTTTGATGTGTGTAGTTGAATAACTACTAAATAGATACACACTACATTCGATCGTTATCGTATTATTTAAGTATCAATTAAATGATGAGCACTTGAGAACCATGAAATGAAATAAAATACGAGTAATTCATCCATAAAGTCTACTTTGGTTGAATGTATCGAAGTGTATATTTATAAAACAGCAATTTATTAAGTTCGTGTGTGGGAATATAGTAATTAATTACTCTATAGCAAACGTCGCGGTCGAATGAGTTTATCAATATCTGATATCGAGGCCAATAAAACGCATTGAAACAACATTTTTATGACGGCGGTTACGTTTATTAAGAGATAATATTACCTTTACGAGTTGTATCCCCCATGAGATCGTTCAGTTTGTTTTCATTGTTTGTTGCTGTTTCAGTTATTATTAGTGGCCGTTACATTTGTTTATAGATCGTAAACTGTTCCGACGATCTGCTTGTCGCCAGCCGGTAGTTCGTTAACTGGCTCCGAATGTTATGAGTCCTCGTAAACTATGACCAAATCGTTTATAAACAAAACATTTTATGAAGTGCTTCTATTATAAACTCCACATCAAATTATTATAAATTTGGTTTATGCTAAGTTAATAGGCGTAAAGAGCATCGCCCTCACAATATTTTTAAACTTTGATCTACGCTACCACGACTGAAACACCGTTATGATCAGGTCTGAACCAGATAATGCTCATGAAATGTTAATTGATGAATGCATGTTTAAAATTATTGACACTTGAATAAAATTGAGAGAACCTAAAGTATTTGCTGGTATACATTTTGTAGAGGAATAGTAAGAAATTAATAAAAAAACATTTTTTTATTTACTAGAAAGCTTGTAAACCCTATCAAAATTACCAATTTAATCCAGGCAATCGGGATTCAGATCGGGGGAAAAGAACATTACATTTAAATCATTATTAATTAAAAATAACGTGGGGTGCGTTATTTTTAATTATTAATGATTTAAATGATGATTTCAGTAGTTTATTGTATAAGTAGTATCAATTTTTATCGTGTTCCTCATTTTTAGTGGCGTTTACAAAATCCCTTTTTCCCAATGATTTAATATGAATAGTAGTGTCAGATCATTGATGTACGAGTAAGAGAGTCTGCGTGTATTGTAATATCGTAGTGTCATAAGTTGTCGGGCCCGCGTCATTACTCGCCCGTTATTGGGAACTTGGGCATTTCCCCGGCCATGCCACCGGACAACATCTTGCGCCAACATATTACGGACAAGTGTTCCCTCCTTGTTGCAAACTCTTAATAAGCTTTGTTAACACGATAAATTGAAAATGTTTTTGCAGACTATAGGTACTTACTATTATTCCATAAAGTATAGTGGATCGTGAATAATCAATACAAACGTCTATCAATGACGGTAGATACTTTTAATATCTGCTCAAGAGCCGAGGGATATCATTTTAACATGTTCGTGCGAACTTGAAAATTCCATTTAGGGTAGCGTCGGCACGAGTGTAAGTTTTGCGGCTGGTTGTTTTTGCGGCGTGGTGTGGCGCGCCGTCCGGACCCGTTACTGTTTTATTTTTTGCAACCATTACGAATTTACGGCTGGCCCCGGATACTCGACAATATTGCGCAACTTTTCAATAACTGTTAGCCGAGCGCCTGCCGACGGCCCGTCCCTTGCCATATTGAATCCTTTGCCCAATCAGTTCACGCTGTCGTTTTTCCTCCACAAACTTTTTAGGATGATCAAAACATTTTCATCTTTTAACCATAGGAAAACTTATGTATTTATTTGATGCGCAGGTACTAAGTATCAATCGAACCTCAACGAAATCGATAAGGGCAAACAGAAAACAGATGAAGGTGGTGGGAAGACGCACCTGAACTGGGTCGGAGGTGCATCACAGGTTACAGGTACGTTATCTGTCATATTTCTATTTACCCGTTCCTAGAACATATTTTGCAAGAGAATTAGATTTGATTTTCTCTTGCTGCTTGTTTCGAGGAAAAACATTATTGAAAGTTGTAAACTAAACATTTTTCTAGTTATTTTGTACCGAGAACATTACGAGTTCAGAGATAAAATTATTTCTTGGTTTATAAATACAAAACAGGTATAAAAAGAAGAGAGCGTAGTTTTACGTATCTTTGTTACCTTGTCTTTTTTGAAAAACCTTGATTGGAAAACAATTAAAACTACTTCACTTCTAATCTACAAACAACTAACATACAAATGTTTTGTTTGCAGGAGATGCCGACTGGAGGAGAAGCTCCATACTGAGTTTAGTTACGCTAATCACTGTGCCATATTATCTAATGATGTAACTCCATTATCATTCATCCGAATCCGCTGTCCATTTGTAAACCAACACGTAGGTACATAGCCGAGCATGGCTCGCCCGAGATAGTTCAAATTAAAAGGAAATTATTTTATCATTCATTTTCACCCACACAGGACCTAAACTCAGATAAACTTCGCCTGTAGGTATCCAGGCGACTCACAATCCAATTTTATCATAAACCATGTTCTATAAATAATTGCTGAAAAATATATTTAATGTAACAAACAACGAGCTTGTAGCCGTAACTTGCTTTTGAACAATTAGAGATTGGATTATGTGCAAAATAATAAGTGTATTCAAAAACTTACTTTGTAATACAATAAAAATAAACAAATTGAGAACGGCGTTAAGTCAACTTTACAGAAATCCTTCTTCACTTTTGTTGTAATAAAAATTTGGATACTTCTTATTCAGCAGTAGTTAATTAGGGGGTCGAAAGACGACCAAAACAAACATGATGGGACTTTTGTGAAGTGATTTAATCATTTTAATTACTGTATACTTAAACCTAACATATGTAGCTCCGACATAAGTATGTTTTACTTGACCTTTTCATACAAACAAACACATTATATAAAAGATCCGTTAACTCGTAGATACAGGGTGGAAATAGTTCTACCATAACAATCAATTAATACGATACAAAGAGCAATTCACACCCACTTAACCTCCATGCTCGAGGCGTTCATTTAACTGATATTGTTTTTAAACTGATACATTGTGAAATTGAATTTGTTTGAGGCTAACATTTTTATTTTATAAACCTAAAGTAAATAATCTGTACATAATCCAACCTCTACAATGTTCATTTTATAGAGGACCCTCGTAAACTCACATTAAAAGGACACTTCATATAATCAGAATACAATCAATATTCCATCAACAAGAGCTGAAACAAAATTTTATAAATGAAACAACAGAATAACGTAACTGAGCTGAGAGCTTTGACCAATGAATGAACAGCTACCCGTGACATTAAAATAACTCATATTTAAGTAACACTTATGAATTTATTGTCCTCGAAAACAGGTAATTTAGAATTAAAACGAATATTAAAAACGTAGTCACATCGCCATCGTTATGTACAATAGAATAAGAGGTTTAGGTTTCATAACCAACATGGTATTCGTAATTACTGTAAGCGTTGTTGTTAATTATATAAACTAAAGGTATTGTATGTACAACAGTTCCTCGAACTAACTCACGGTTCAGCAGAATTTCATATAAATGTCTAAAACTTTATATTCACCGTTGACATAGTTCTAAAATCTGCTCGGCCGTGAACATATGTAATAGACAAATTCACTGCACACATATTATTATTAATATATAATACAAAGTGCACTATTATCATAGTTATTGATTTTAACATAAGAATTAGATAGAGTAAGACTGAATGAATTATAAAATTGTCTTTAGAGGATATTTAAATTATATTATTTTATTGTGCTTATGTAAACCTCATGTTCGCTGTGATAAATATTAACTGAATTGACAATTTTCCAAATTGATTATATTGTCTTGTTTGTCACCGTGCCGTAGTGGTGTTGATCCAAACTATATTCCTAATGTGACTCCTGCCTGACTTCCGATTATATTTTCAAAATTGAGGTTATGGAAACTAGTGATGCGTGAGTTATATTTCATATGAATGTATTTTATGCTACTCTTGTATTATAATATCACAGATGTTTTAATGTTCGTAGTACACATTTGGATTTGTAATTTTATTTAAAGATTATTTTAATTTCTGTGTGAGTTTATTGTATTTATCTTTTACAAATCCAAATTTCTTCTGTCAATTACACCTAGTTTATATATATTTATATATAGTAACATACCTATATGTAAATGTTACCGTTATCATGTTGCCAAATTGCTAAATATAAGATAACGCCACATAGATAGACATGTAAATATATTCATTAAGCGAAGCCACTGGGTGTGTGTTTAAATAACAGAGTGTATTGAGTGTCAATGGCGGTCACTCGCGGCGACGATTGTAATCTTACTATGTAACTCCACGTTACGACTAAGAGTGAGTAGCTAACAACCTAAATAAAGCTTGTTTTAAAAATCAATCTTTTAATATCACAAACTGTCCATCACACTTACTCTAAAATGTGTTCTATATGTATTTAATTATCAGATAAAATTCATTTTAGTTAACATATTTTAATCCATCCAATTAGATATTTCGCTACTCCAACTGTCAAAATAATAAACGTACATAAAGTTTCCCCCGTCATATTTTGATGGACCGAAATGCTTGCAAACAATCTGCGTCGAATCTTTGAAGATTAGAGCGGGCTTTGAGGCGCCGAAAAGGCTCCAACTACGTATGGCCGAACGCCAACTTGTCTAAGCCAATCTAACTTCTTTTAAATGTGTTTTTGATATAAAGAACACATTACCGTACGCATCGCTTTCGACTTCCAAATCCTGGAGCAAATTAGCTTTTGATTTATAAGGCTTTAAGTTTGTTGAGTTCGTAAATTGTGTATACGAGCCGATATCTTTGTACACTTTAGGAATACTGATACATCGTAAATATAAACACAACGCCATGTTCTACAAACAACGAAGACGCCTCACTATAAATTGACTGTCTTCAAACTTCAGATCTTTTGCGATCATTTATTTAGAAAAGTTTCAGTACAACGTACAAGCAATGAAAGCAGAAACATTTCACAGATAATAGATTTGAGATAAATGCCCAGCTTCTCAACATCTCGGTATGGCGGCTCGTCCTACAATAACAACCCAGCGGATATCAAATTATAATAAAACATGGCAAAGGATTTATTACCACAGTTACAGATTGGCGTCATAATCTGTGGTCAAACGGGACCAGGATAATATACAACGTAGCACTACACACCAATACTGAGAAATATTTATTTATTTCACTTTAATCTGCTGTCCATACAACACAACACTTTTAACGAAATGACCTGAACAACGATTTAAAAAGCGCAATGTAATGGAAAATGAAATTACAAGCTACGTCGCTACGAGTTTTCGTAGCCACTTCCTGTTTAGGTTGCTACGCAGTTATTTTGTGTAACTCACATAAAAGTTTTTTAAATAAAGCTACATAAATGCTTTCATATAAATTAACATTTATTAATAGCCAAAGAGAGAGAAAGTAAAACTAATAATTAATTAAATGTGAGATATAAATGGAAGAGCGCCTGCAAATTAACTTATTGCTTTTCTTCGTACCAAGCGATCACAAAATGAATCTTGTCGATTTTCAATTATAAAATAGTCAGCTGATACTTGGACAGGACAGTCATAGGAGCAGAAGAGAAAAACCTTTACTGCGTGGAGATAAAGTTCAGAATGCAATGTGCATCGAGTGATAATTTATAGCCTTTCATCTAGAGTGCAGTGTTTGTAACAGTAGCCTCATTACTTAGCGGCGCGCAGTAGGCGTGTGCTTCCGTCGAAACCGGATATCGCAGGGCGTACAAATAAAATTAACGCTTATTGCCATTCACTAAAAGCACCCCAAATTAAGAGGTTCGCTTTTCATTGGCTCCTACTTGGAGGTTTTACGAATGGAGTAGTTATGTTGTTGACTTTGTTAATTGTGTTGTCGAACCTGAGAGTTCTGTTTCTTGTTGATACGAAGGATAAAACTGTTAATTGAATTCTTATTAGATTTGTATCCATTTGTACCGCGGCTTTGTATTCTTAATTATTTTTATAGTCATCAATCAAAGTCACTAATGCGAGAGTTCATAAAACTGAATTATTTTAAAACTCAATTTGATAAAAAAAAAACTTATTAATAAGTTTAACAAGTTCTTCGATTCTTCAACTCCAATCGAACTTTCCAATAGGGGTGAAAGATTTTTGAAAAGTACTTTTAAATACCATTGCTTTTGAGAACCCTATACATTGGATTCTTTCTGTACGAATTCTGCTTTTTTATGATATCGACGGATAAACAGTTATAGAAGACATAAATATGCGTCATTATGGTTGATAGCGATTTGTGAATGCCACCTTACTTAAAATTTTCCACCTTTTGAATGCTTTTAATTTATTGGTTAAGGACTATTTTCCTTTCTTCCATTTTTTTTACGACTCAGTCCACAGCACTGAACATTTATTTTTTGTAGTTTATACCACAATACCTTTCAGCAAACAGAGATAACTTGCCAGATTTTCCAAAGACTAACATCACCTAATAACCTGCAAAAACAACGATACGGCGAGCTATTGAAAGCGGCACACTATGACGCACACCCTGATTGAAGACAAATTCAGTAAGCGTACAAGTGAAAACAAAGCAATATTCTCCGGGTCGGTGATCGTTTCGGTCCACATAGAGCCTCCATAATTTTCAGGAGGCAAATTAATCCGAGCACGGCTGGGCTGATCGGCGGTCAGTGCGTCCTCGCATACTAATGCTATTGTTTATCGAAGGGGCTAATCTGTGCGTACCAGCCGTCACTGTCCTCCCTCCAAATTATAACGGATCACTTTCGGCCACGTCTAATCCTGCGCCCCTCGCCCGCCGCGATCGCCAACGTGGACGGACTGGCAGACAAGATACATGTATCTACGTACCGAGTGTATAATGTGACCCAAATACTTTACATTACAAAATAATACAGATATAAATCGACCAAAATTATGAACCTTCTAAAATAATTTCACAGAATGTGAAATCAGCGTGAATATTCCTTAGAATGCAACTAAGAATTTCCAAACTTCGAAAACCACAACAGTACCGAGAAATCGAAGCCATTACTTTATATGACAGTCACCCCCTGACTCACAATCGCAATCAAATAAAACACTCCTCTACAACACACTTCAAGCAACTCATTTACTTTATATTTTTATCACAATGCACCCTTACAGTTTATAAAAAGATCTAAGAGACAACGCACACAAGTGCGACATAAGAGTCAGTCCATTCCGGCGTCACTAACATGTGTAAAGTTGTAAAAGAGTCGTCCTACACTGAGTGATAATAAAGGTAACCCTCTGCGGCACCTTTATCGTTATCGAATAAAAATAATCCCGGGATTTTTCGGGATGATCGTAAATTATAACGGGATTCACAAGGGTGGTTAGAGTAGACGGTCGCGTCGCCTCGCCTTCGCTAACAGCTTTCACCTAGAGAATGTTGACTTTCTTATTCCACATACAACATTTTTAATAAATCTTACAAGATAAATATGCTGTTGACGATGTTAGGTTATTTATAGCGGAATCTTAGTATACGTATACTCGAATGAGTTTTGCAATTACATCGATAAACAAATAGTTAGAGTCTGACTTTACTTACACATCTAACTTGGTACCGAGCAGACATCAAAACATGGAAGCTGAAATCTGTAACTGTAATAGCCAAAGCACGGTTTTACGAAACGCAAAACTTAGCTTATTCTATAAACAATTCATAAAACGTCTCTCCACGACGCGACACATTTAAAATGAACGAGACGGTAAAGAGTAGCGTCTAAAAATAACCAGACCCTCAACGCATATTTTTGACGGTGTGAAGCGCTGAAAATCCACCGATACCAACAAAAGTGGCAACTGAAACTAATGAATTATTCATACCGGCGGCGCGGTGCATGTTCTATCACTGTTTTATCTATTGCGGGGCTTACGGCGACCGCGACCCGCGCCCCTCGCTCGGCGCTCGCCGCCGCTCCGCCGGCCCGCGCAAGGGTTAACTACCTTGCAACCAACAATTTTAGTACCGTTTGAGAAGACTAGATAAGCTTCATGTTGGAAATAAACATTAGCGTAATGCGACCGCTAACGCAGTAAGTGTTAAACAAGGGCCGTTCGGTTATTTAGTTAGGCGGCTATTGTTTATGCTTTATTGTTGCGATTTTAACTAGAGGTCTGTAGCCTTTTTGAATACATAAATATGCAAGAAAATATTACGCAATAATTCAATTACACACAAGTACTCGTACACATCAAGTACAAAAACAATAGAAGCGACTTTAACAATAAAGTCATTGCAGTAAGTAAAGAATTCATAAAGAGCCAAGCGTTTCACAAAGCAATTCTACGTTCCGCAATTCTTTCATTGTATGAAGCAGCCATGGAGATAGTGTCGAATAAACAAGGATAACAAAGTGGCAAGTTTTCAACGTGCACAACATGTCGACGACGGGGCGATATTGGGTGGGCGACGCGACGACACGCGCTCGGCGACCGCTCCCGTAAACAAGATAAACCCGGCCACAGGCGCCAGGAGCTCCTGTAACCACTAACTGGTAACGCACCACCTCACATAAATCTGCACAGATTTCATTGCCGCTGAACCTCGGGCGGCTGGTAATCTCCACTAGGATTACTTTTATAGGTTTTCTTATTATAGGTGTCTCTGTGCCGGAGCTTTTATTTGTAGACGTTATAAATGAAATCAGTAGAATTGAACCGCATTTCGTCGTTTTGTTCATTTCTTATGTAGTTCTCTTTTCAATGGTGAGAGAAAAACCTTAGTTGACTCAATGCTACATGGGACAGCTGGCCGAAAGTTGATAACCATCCATTTTTATTCAATGAAAAATTGAAACATTTTAAAATTAGTTAAATTGGCAAAAAGTCATACCTAGCCGATAGATGCGATTGAACAGCTTAAAAATATTTCATACAATCACGAATACTATCAAAATAATGCCTCTCTGAATTGAATTTATGTATGAAATATTAATTAGTCAATGCAGGCAAGTTTCTATGGGAAGTCATAAAAATTAAAACGATTGCGCGCGTAATTCCTATATTTAAGAGATAATTATAATAATTATAGTTGACGTGCACGGTTGGCGCAGTAGCTGAGCGATTGGACTGCTGCATTCGATTCACGCACGGAACAAATATTTGTATGATCACAAGTAGTTTGTTCCGGGTCTGGGTGTTTGCGTATGTGGTTTTGTTTATTTGAAAACGCACCCACGACACAGAAGAAATTCCTAGTGTGGACAACGTATTAAAAAAAGAAAGTTCTAATAAAACATGACTTATAGGTTCTCTATTGTGTGACCTAACTTTTTTATACATAATCTAATGTGACATATTTTTTTTTGTCCTAATCATCATTTGTCCGAATGATAACTTGCCCGAACTTAATACACATAATTTCAAATACCAATGAAACTCCTAACTACTGTATGTCCTAAATTTGTCTGTCATAAATATAACAATCTATAATATACAAAATACATAAAACCGATTGCCATAAAATACATAAGTCCTAAAGTTTGTCTTGTTACTGATTACCACCCAATAAGGAATACCGACGGAGCCCCGCTTCGCGGGGCTCCTATTTCTGCGTGCAAGGTTTAAAGTAACCTAACACGAAGGGTCTTTCAGACCCCGCCATCCCCTTCGAACCTAACCTGTCCGTGTCGGGGTGCCCACAAGTCCCGAGCTCGCTTCGCTCGCTCTTGGATCCCAAGATCTTCGGTTTCTAAGCAATTTAATGAAATATCAGTTTTACTATACCTAATTGAACATTCGGAATAATACACATTATGTAATACAATGATTAGGACATATGACTTTATTTCATACAAAATTAGGAGATTCAATTGTTATGATACTAGATATTATGCCAGAACAGCTTTAGAAGTGAAGATAATTATGTAAAACAATATTTAGAACTTTTGATCATTATGGTTACTGAATTTTAGACCAAACGTGTTATGGATAATGATTTTCGGACAAACTCAAACTCAAACTCAAACTCAAACTCAAATTCTTTATTGCATTCATGTGTACATAGGTGTTACAGAAGTAAATAAGTTTCAACATGAAGCCCGGTTAGGGCACGGCAACATACTTATTATATTACATTGATGAAAATACAAGCATCCAGACAGTTGGTATTACAAGTTTTATTAACATAATGTGATTATTATATTATATCAATAAGTTTCCTAATTTTTTGTTTGCGTCTATTAATTATTCTATTTTACTCGTTTGTATTTGAAAATTTTTTGATATATCACAATTATTCAATTAATATAAATATTGTATCTTACTATTTTATATTGTAGTTATTCCATTAAATATTTTATTTTATTATTTTATATATTCTGTTATCTATTTATATTCGATTATTATTATTTTTATGTAGGTTTAATATGTATATGTGTGTGTCATGTATGTGTGCTTCCTAGTGTAAGTATTATTTCTTTGGTTATAAGAGTAATTAATTATTTATTTATAAGTATCTTATTTAGCAATGTTTTATTCTAAGTATTCTGCGACAGTGTAAAAGCATTTTTGTGTTAGATATTCTTTTAATTTTCTGTTAAATGTATTAAATTTGGTTTCTTCTTTAATTTGTTTCGGTAATTTGTTAAAGATTTTTACTGCCATGTAGTATGGGCTACGGTGAAGCATTTTAATCCGAGAGGGTGGCAGATATAATCTATCTTTATGACGTGTGTTTACGTTATGAGTATCTTTTATTTTAGGGAAGATGTTACTATTTTTAAATACAAATATGCAAAGGTCATGTATATATATAGAAGGTAACGTTAGGAGTTTTAATTTGACAAAATATGGCCTGCAGCTCTCGGTATTGTCAATATGAGCCAGTATTCTAACACATTTTTTTTGCATTATAAATATTTCGTTTGCATTTACACTGTTCCCCCATAACATCACTCCATATCTTAGCCACGAGTTTGCATAGGCGTAATATGCCGATAGTGCTGTTTCTGTATTTGTGCTGTGTTTAAGTTGAAACAGGGCGTAAGTAAATTTAGATAGTTTAGATTTAACCATTTCTATGTGCTTTTTCCAATTGAGATGTGTGTCAATGTTTATACCGAGTAAGTTAAAAGTAGTTACTAATTCTATAGGGGTGTCATTAAAAATTACATTAGCATTTAAGGGAGGGGCTTTGTACGATCTAAATTGTATAATTTTGGTTTTGTTGCAGTTAATTTCTAAATTGTGATCCTGTAGCCAAAGTGTCACTGTCTGGAGAGTATTTTGTAAGATTACATTTGGGTCACAATTTTTATCACATTTTACAAGAATGGAAATATCATCGGCGAACAGTACTGGTAATGTAGTTTGTTTATTTAGAATTTTTGGGAGGTCATTGATATATATTAAAAATAGTATGCAGCCCAGAACACTGCCTTGAGGGATGGAGCATGTGAGATTTCTCACCTGAGATCGCACTGTTATAGTCTCCCTATCTTCAATACTATGATGTTCGATCTGAACAATTTGCTTTCTGTTGTTTAAATATGATTTGAACCAATTATAAGCCGGGCCACGTATTCCAGAACCGTACAGTTTTGTTAGTAGTATATTATAAGATACTTTATCATAGGCTTTTGACATGTCGAGAAGCAGGCCTAATGCATACCTTTTGTCATTTATTTGTTGGAGAGCTGTTTGGACATATTTGTAAACTGCACATGTCGTGGATCTTGTTTTCCTAAAACCGTTTTGACAGTCGTCTAGAATGTTATATTTTTCTAGAAAAAAGTTTAGTCTGTTACACATAGCTTTTTCAAAAATCTTTGAAAAGGTTGGCAATAATGCTATGGGTCTATAGTTGCTAGGGGTGTGGATGTCATCTTTATGTCAAACAATTTTAGGTGACGAAAAGGGATACCAAGTTCATTTCTACTAACCACATAATCTTCGTCTTGATATACGAAAGGGGCCAGCTGACGTAATCTAAAATATACCACGGAAAGAGATGTCGCGACTTTTTTACAGAAAGGAAGGGAAAGATTGAATGAAGAATGCAATGGGGACTGTGCTATACAAATCATACCACCCTTCAACAATGATATATGAAAGCTTGTAAGTTATACTTTTTATTATCTTGTCATAATACAGCTACTTATGTCCAAGAAAAGTGCAAAAACACCCTGTTTAACTGTTTAAATGTTTAGGTACTAAAGAAACGGTTTTTTTTTTTTAGCTTTGTAAAATCATCAAATGAGTCCTCCCACCCCGGGCAAAGCGGGAGGGACTGTCAGACTTGTACTGACTAAAATCCACGGTGTCCTTCAATAGCCGTTATGTTCCGGGGTCACGGTGAGGAAATAAATCCCGCGACCCCGGCAGGCTTTGGCCCTCTGAGAGGGCCAAACGCCCTTTGCGTCACCTTTTACTTTTTTTTGCTGACGCTCTTTGAGGCGCGCGTGGAACACGACACGCCGTCGACCCGGGCATGGTCCATGGTCGGACAGCGAGTTGCCCTTTACTCGCTGTCCGCATGCCCGCGCCTACGGGGTGGCCGGAGATCGTCACCCGACGTCCGACGCCGCGGGCGTCTACCACTGCGATTGGGGCGGAGGGAGGACGCTGTCCTCTCTCTCTCGCGGCCCGCCTCCTCCTTCACGAGCATTACTGCTTCACTAAAGAAACGGTTGGCATAATATCTGAGTAGTTAAACGGCTAGCCTCGTGTTGCGGGTTCGATTCTTGCACGGAAAAAACTATTTGAAGGTAATTTATGCAAGTAGTTGTTCCGGGTCCAGGTTTTTGTGTGTGAATGTTTATATTTATAAACGCTCCCGCGAAACATGAGAAATTCCTAGTGAGGGGCAAAGTTTTATAAAAAATGCTAAACGCGAAATAAGTTTATAATAAAGTCAAGTCACGATACTTAAATAATGCCTTTTTTAAATCAGGGGTGAGTGCCCCTAGTGCATACTACAAGAAAGAAAACTATAAAGTTGTGATTATTTTATTTTTAGAAACATCCATGTACAACTATTATTGGTAAAATTAAATCTAATTTATTTATTTATGATTACTTATGTGTCTCTGACATTTGGAGAAGATAACAAGTATTATTTTGGCGCGTGGCCAGTCAGAACTAACGCCGCCATCTTGTTTTTTTCATACAATTTTCCAAAGACAATTTCACAAATGTTTACCAACAGCGCCCTCCTGACAGCGTCATTCAAGTGTCAAAAGAACCAGGATTCACTCCAGCTGAGTGTCGAGAGTGTTCTTTGTTATTGACTCTATGCAATACTTTTATAACTATAACTTTTGTTGCAAATCATCGAGTGACGAGATAAAAGATCTATACTTTAATCCAGGTAATAAACAATCTGTTCCGCTGGTTTCGTTGGAATGAGTTTTAAACTATATCCATAAAAATACCCATCCATCTTCCTCACAAATACAACTTGGGTAAGATTTAGTCGTACAAACTTTTTTTATCGTGGTAAAATCATCAAATGAGTCCTCCCGCCCAGGGCAGAGCGGGACGGACTGTCAGACTCGTACTGACTAAAATGCACGGTGTCCTTCAATAGCCCTTTACGTTCCGGGGTCACGGTAATGAGATAAGTCCCGCGACCCCGGCAGGGTTTGGCCCTCTAAACGGGGGCCCCGACTTTATGCTGACACCCTTTGCTGCGCGCGTGGAACACAACGCACCGCCTACCCGGGCATGGTCCATGGTAGGACAGCGAGTCGCCCATTACTCGCCACCCGCATGCCCGCGCCTACGGTGGCCGAAGATCGTCTGCCGACATCCGTCGCCGTGGGCGAGTCGAACATACTACCATATTTTTTAATTGGCAAAAACGTAAAATATTTTAAATTTCACAGGCTACGGTTCCGCAACCCCCTTACTGTAACAAACTTTCCATAAACGTGTCTGGTACATACCTACAAACACTTTGCCGCCTAAGATATCTAAGTCACTAAAGATTGATACTACGCGTAATATGAAATCACTTCACCATACTCTGTTCCCACAAACATTTAAATGGAGCAAGTTTGTAAACTTTCAACACGTAGAATCGATAGTTATTGAATTTAAATTGAATAAGCAAGTTAAGGAACTAACTGCTAGTAATTGTCTGTCGGAGCACGGAGCGCCGGGCTCTGAGACCATCGCAGGAGTCGCCGAGCCGTCTGCGCACTATAAACAAGTTTCGCAATTAAACTTTTATTCGGGAGATCGATATTACTCAACTCGCGTTTATATTTTGCTTATCAACCGAGTACAAGTTGGATAAAGTTCTAGAAGGACGAGCGAACTCCTTCTTAACTATCTACTCGGAAACGAGGTCTAAATATACACGCTCAGATTCCGACTTGCATAAACTACTTGTTTGTTTGTAAAACAGAATGCTAGTTCCAACTAAACATTTGTTTTTCTTTAAACTTACAACGACTATCGAGTCTCGACAATAACTGTCGTGTATCTTTTTAATTAATGGCCAGATTTTTTTTTAAATCGAACACTATAACGACTTAAAAAGTCTGTTGTATCTGGGGCTATTGATAAAGTTCGTTTATTATGATTTTATGTGAATATGTTTGGAAAACCACAAACTTGTTTACATAGAATTCAAATTGAGTTTTTAGTTTGAATAATACAGTCACAGTGGCTGCCAACTGAACACTGCAATAATACAATGTTTAGTGCCCATTTGTCAGAGTTCTTAGGTTTTGGTTCCACAAATGAGTTTGCAACTGTTTTATTTGAATCGAATTACAGGTCACAGGAATATAAGCCTCTATGTAAGTAAAGCAACATCAAATAAGTTGTTGTATTCACTTTACCTTATAACTTTACCACAAGCACAGATCAAAGAAAAGTAAGCCACCGCTTGAGCCGGGGTCTCCTTAAATTAATACCGAATAAGGAAATTCGAATTTCCATGTATTAAACGTATACGGAAGGGTAGAGGCGTCGCACGTCGTGGCCGTGGCGGGGCGACGGTGCCGAGCCGGCACGCGCTCGATGCCCGCACATAAATCTCGCCGGCAATATGAGACGCCGCAATATCACAATAACCCTTTCCTCCCAGCGCACGACGCCGACGTCCTCACTACACAGTACACGCCACCAGCCATGAGACCTGCTTAAGGCGGGCTTTCAGTAATTTGTAAGATTTTCAAACGTCTGAAAGTCTCATTAACAATGATATTTTTAATAAAAAAAAATCATAATATTAAAGTTGAACATATCCTCGAGTGAATGGTAAAGATAGAAACACGAATTGGAATAATTGGCTCGATAGAAAAAAATCTCAAACATGACACTAAATCACAATTTTCAAACATCCACTGCTTAGAGATTTCACAATGAATTTATATGAAGCTTATAAAAATAAAAACAGCTCATTATTTAGAAGTGCATGGTAAAAGCAAATTTTAAAATTTCGTTATAATTTTTCTCCAAGAAATAAAATACCCAAAATATTGGCATTATTTCGCTCATCGGGCGCTCGCCAGTACCCGCCGAGGCGTGATAGAGGATGGACGTACGTCGTTGCTGCGCAAAAATTCCCCCCGCGCGGTTACGTAAGCAGGCATAAAACTGAACTACTACATGGAAACAAAGTCACACACACAAGCGATTACGTGTTAGTTGCGGGAATAGAATAAAATAGTCAAGTGATCTAATTTTGAAACGATGTAATTTTTTTTTATGGACCACTTATTTTTTAGCTAGGATGCGAACTTGATGGAGTGACCTGAAGGTCTACATCGGTGACTGCCACTGGAACTCGGCGACGGATCGAACTAGATGTGCCGAGTTTGGGCTCGTTTTGTTAGTTACGATGAGATCTTACCTCCGGAATGATGGAAAGACCTGAAGGTCTACATCGGTGACTGTCACTGGAACTCGGCGACGGATTGAAATAGATGTGCCGAGTTTGGGCTCGTTTTGTTAGTTACGATGAGATTTTACCTCCGGACTTGATGGAGTGACCTGAAGGTCTACATCGGTGGCTGTCACTGGAACTCGGCGACGGATCGAACTAGATGTGCCGAGTTTGGGCTCGTTTTGTAAGTTATGATGAGATCTTACCACCAGACTTGATGGAGTGACCTGAAGGTCTACATCGGTGACTGCCACTGGAACTCGGCAACGGATCGAACTAGATGTGCCGAGTTTGGGCTCGTTTTGTTAGTTATGATGAGATCTTACCTCCGGACTTGATGGAGTGACCTGAAGGTCTACATCGGTGGCTGTCACTGGAACTCGGCGACGGATCGAACTAGATGTGCCGAGTTTGGGCTCGTTTTGTAAGTTATGATGAGATCTTACGTACGGACTTGATGGAGTGACCTGAAGGTCTACATCGGTGACTGCCACTGGAACTCGGCGACGGATCGAACTAGATGTGCCGAGTTTGGGCTCGTTTTGTAAGTTATGATGAGATCTTACCACCAGACTTGATGGAGTGACCTGAAGGTCTACATCGGTGACTGCCACTGGAACTCGGCAACGGATCGAACTAGATGTGCCGAGTTTGGGCTCGTTTTGTTAGTTATGATGAGATCTTACCTCCGGACTTGATGGAGTGACCTGAAGGTCTACATCGGTGGCTGTCACTGGAACTCGGCGACGGATCGAACTAGATGTGCCGAGTTTGGGCTCGTTTTGTAAGTTATGATGAGATCTTACCACCGGACTTGATGGAGTGACCTGAAGGTCTACATCGGTGACTGCCACTGGAACTCGGCGACGGATCGAACTAGATGTGCCGAGTTTGGGCTCGTTTTGTTAGTTATGATGAGATCTTACGTACGGACTTGATGGAGTGACCTGAAGGTCTACATCGGTGACTGCCACTGGAACTCGGCGACGGATCGAACTAGATGTGCCGAGTTTGGGCTCGTTTTGTAAGTTATGATGAGATCTTACCACCAGACTTGATGGAGTGACCTGAAGGTCTACATCGGTGACTGCCACTGGAACTCGGCAACGGATCGAACTAGATGTGCCGAGTTTGGGCTCGTTTTGTTAGTTATGATGAGATCTTACCTCCGGACTTGATGGAGTGACCTGAAGGTCTACATCGGTGGCTGTCACTGGAACTCGGCGACGGATCGAACTAGATGTGCCGAGTTTGGGCTCGTTTTGTAAGTTATGATGAGATCTTACGTACGGACTTGATGGAGTGACCTGAAGGTCTACATCGGTGACTGCCACTGGAACTCGGCGACGGATCGAACTAGATGTGCCGAGTTTGGGCTCGTTTTGTTAGTTATGATGAGATCTTACCACCGGACTTGATGGAGTGACCTGAAGGTCTACATCGGTGGCTGTCACTGGAACTCGGCGACGGATCGAACTAGATGTGCCGAGTTTCCGACTCCCCGATGTAAACCTTCAGGTCACTCCATCAAGTCCGGTGGTAAGATCTCATCATAACTAACAAAACGAGCCCAAACTCGGCACATCTAGTTCGATCCGTCGCCGAGTTCCAGTGGCAGTCACCGATATAGACCTTCAGGTCACTCCATCAAGTCCGGTGGTAAGATCTCATCATAACTAACAAAGCGAGCCCAAACTCGGCACATCTAGTTCGATCCGTCGCCGAGTTCCAGTGACAGCCACCGATGTAGACCTTCAGGTCACTCCATCAAGTCCGGTGGTAAGATCTCATCATAACTAACAAAACGAGCCCAAACTCGGCACATCTAGTTCGATCCGTCGCCGAGTTCCAGTGGCAGTCACCGATGTAGACCTTCAGGTCACTCCATCAAGTCTAGTGGTAAGATCTCATCATAACTAACAAAACGAGCCCAAACTCGGCACATCTAGTTCGATCCGTCGCCGAGTTCCAGTGGCAGTCACCGATGTAGACCTTCAGGTCACTCCATCAAGTCCGGAGGTAAGATCTCATCATAACTAACAAAACGAGCCCAAACTCGGCACATCTAGTTCGACCCGTCGCCGAGTTCCAGTGACAGTCACCGATGTAGACCTTCAGGTCACTCCATCAAGTCCGGTGGTAAGATCTCATCATAAGTAACAAAACGAGCCCAAACTCGGCACATCTAGTTCGATCCGTCGCCGAGTTCCAGTGGCAGTCACCGATATAGACCTTCAGGTCACTCCATCAAGTCCGGTGGTAAGATCTCATCATAACTAACAAAGCGAGCCCAAACTCGGCACATCTAGTTCGATCCGTCGCCGAGTTCCAGTGGCAGTCACCGATGTAGACCTTCTGGTCACTCCATCAAATCCGGTGGTAAGATCTCATCATAACTAACAAAACGAGCCCAAACTCGGCACATCTAGTTCGATCCGTCGCCGAGTTCCAGTGGCAGTCACCGATGTAGACCTCAGGTCACTCCATCAAGTCCGGTGGTAAGATCTCATCATAACTAACAAAACGAGCCCAGACTCGGCACATCTATTTCGAAACGTCGCCGAGTTCCAGTGGCAGTCACAGTCACCGATGTAGACCTTCAGGTCACTCCATCAAGTCCGGAGGTAAGATCTCATCATAACTAACAAAACGAGCCCAAACTCGGCACATCTAGTTCGATCCGTCGCCGAGTTCCAGTGGCAGTCACCGATGTAGACCTTCAGGTCATTCCATCAAGTCTGGAGGTAGGATCTCATCATAACTAACAAAACGAGCCCAAACTCGGCACATCTAGTTCGATCCGTCGCCGAGTTCCAGTGGCAGTCACAGTCACCGATGTAGACCTTCAGGTCACTCCATCAAGTCCGGAGGTAAGATCTCATCATAACTAACAAAACGAGCCCAAACTCGGCACATCTAGTTCGATCCGTCGCCGAGTTCCAGTGGCAGTCACCGATGTAGACCTTCAGGTCACTCCATCAAGTCCGGAGGTAAGATCTCATCATAACTAACAAAACGAGCCCAAACTCGGCACATCTAGTTCGACCCGTCGCCGAGTTCCAGTGACAGTCACCGATGTAGACCTTCAGGTCACTCCATCAAGTCCGGTGGTAAGATCTCATCATAAGTAACAAAACGAGCCCAAACTCGGCACATCTAGTTCGATCCGTCGCCGAGTTCCAGTGGCAGTCACCGATATAGACCTTCAGGTCACTCCATCAAGTCCGGTGGTAAGATCTCATCATAACTAACAAAGCGAGCCCAAACTCGGCACATCTAGTTCGATCCATCGCCGAGTTCCAGTGGCAGTCACCGATGTAGACCTTCAGGTCACTCCATCAAATCCGGAGGTAAGATCTCATCATAACTAACAAAACGAGCCCAAACTCGGCACATCTAGTTCGATCCGTCGCCGAGTTCCAGTGGCAGCCACCGATGTAGACCTTCAGGTCACTCCATCAAGTCCGGAGGTAAGATCTCATTGTAACTAACAAAACGAGCCCAAACTCGGCACATCTATTTCAATCCGTCACCGAGTTCCAGTGGCAGTCACCGATGTAGACCTTCAGGTCATTCCATCAAGTCCGGAGATAAGATCTCATCATAACTAACAAAATGAGCCCAAACTCGGCACATCTAGTTCAATCCGTCGCCGAGTTCCAGTGGCAGTTACCGATGTAGACCTTCAGGTCACTCCATCAAGTCCGGAGGTAAGATCTCATCATAACTAACAAAATGAGCCCAAACTCGGCACATCCTGTTCGATCCGTCGCCGAGTTCCAGTGGCAGTCACCGATGTAGACCTTCAGGTCACTCCATCAAGTCCGCAGGTAAGATGTCATCATAACAAAACGAGCCCAAACTCGGCACATATTAAATATACTGCTGCCTAAGAAAGTACTCCATTGTATGCACTTTGTAAAATCAAAACTATCTCGAATATCATTTTACGAAAATCTAATCCAGACACACTCGTACGTAATTGACTTACTGCATTACGCTACGCTGTGGCATATACACACACGGTCCCTCCCGCCTGCACCGCTGTCGACTTGCCCCGCCCCTTTGCGGGGGCTGAGGTAGTGCGCTCATAGCTGCGGACTGTACTGGAACCTGGCCTTAAATTGAAATTATTGTAATATAACATCTACAGTCGCACTTTTATGAATACAAGTATTATAATTTTGGTAATATGTAGATATTATGTTCCTTGAGGTGGTCTACTTTTGGAATTATTCATGGAACATTGTTATTGTTATGTCAAAATATATGATTTCATCATTCTATCACTGTCTTGTTATAGTCAATAGTATCTTTATTAATTTAATGCTATTTTTAAAATCAATAAACATCAGTTCTAACATGAAATGTGAAATCTTTCAAAATGTATAATATAATCACATACGTATTGGGCCTGCCTGGATTGAAAAACTTCTATTGCCTACATTGATATTGTTTCAGTGAGCTAAGATTATCTTCACTTGTACCTGCATGGCTTATTGGCTTGCATGTGACTGTCGACCACAGACGCGCCAGGCTATCTACAGTTAATTTTGCTTGGTATTCAATTTATCTGTGGACGGAACAATACAGTGTGCACATGTCGCAACCTCAGTCTTTGTCCAGCGTAATCGACAAATTCCAAATGTCTACATGTATGTATGCAACATTATTTTTTGTTTATGCGAAACCCGATAAACCTGTCCAATATTTTTTTGTAAAGAATCTATACGTACAAAATTTTAAAACCGTATCATAAAAAATCACATAGTTATAAGCTTGTATATAACCTGTTTTTCCGTTCAAAAACATGCTCATTTCGCGGTACACCCGCGTAAACCGCGTCTCCTGTGTTATACACTCGTGATAATAGTTTTGCAATAGGTACCTAACCGTACGGTGATTGTATTGTAATTAACTGGTAATAAAATTTAATTAAAACATTTTTGAAAAAAAATATAACACGGTGTAAAAATTATTGGGATCGAATCAGTTACTGATTCTGAACAAACTATATTCAGGTTTCGCATATACTAAAAATAATGTTGTAGGTGACTCAATTCACTGTTGTCCCGAAAAAATATTTTCATATCGAAAGGAAAGATAGTACTTCTTTTAATTTAGTTAAAAGGAAAATTATACCATTCGCGGAACATTATTTCAATTCATTTATTTTTTATTTTTACAGTGCATAATTTAAGTGATTTTTATTTAACAAAAATTAGTACTAGCTAACAACAGCAAACAAAAATACGGCTTCACGATACGGCTTTACTCTTTCCAAAAAAAGCTTTTACGATTGCGAACATAAATAGATACATATTCAGCTCAACGAGCATTGATATGATAGATGTTCTTTATATTATATTTTACCTGAAACCATCTGCCCAATCAGAAAAGATTCAAAAAAGACTTAACTCAACAACCTGTCTTTACAAACAAATCGATACTAAATAATGCCATTATCCGATATCATATCAAGTGATAATACGTTTCACAATTGAATAACTTTGATAGATATACAAAGGCTGAGCGGAGAAACCGAGGGAACACGTTCTCATTATTCAAATGCATCGAAGCAAATTATGGTAATCTGGGGAACCTGTTCTGTTTCACTAATATTAATAGGTAGACAAACATCGCCCGCTGTGCGTTCCGCATCCGGTCCGTATTGCTTTGCTTATTCAGAATTTCACGTCGCTTGTCCACTGTAGTGCGATGACTCTGCAAACACAAACAGGATATCTACATTTGCGAATGGAATTTGGTTGACAGAAAGGGTTTTTCAACTGATCTTAGTAAAGCAAAATCTAACATTTCTGATCACAATATCTCATAATTGGGTCAAACATAATGTGGTAAATTATCTTCAAAACTAGTCCAAACGTATTTCCACATATGCTAAAACATAAAATTAATGTCAGCATCATTTTATTGCTTCGCAAAATAATAACTGTTTTGATGTAATAGTTCAGTTCATTTAAAATGATAACGAAGATTTATTATAAGATCGGCGTAGCCGGTGAGTCTACGAAAAGCTACGAGTTCGTAGCAGGAGTGCTACGGCGTCGCATATATGTATAGACTAACAAGCATGTTGTTTAAATTAAAAATGTTTCACGATTACAGGGTTCCTCCCCTGAAATTCAATAAAAGCATCAACACTTCTACCATAAAGTAACAGCTCTTTTCGGGTTTCCAGTAATCAAATTACAACTTATAGAGTAAGAATGAGAGACACAGGTTAAAACATTTATGTACATTTTATTTAATGAAGTTACATTGTAAATTAAAATCCCATTACACTTTTATGAAATTTCATCAACCAACAACATGTTAAAGGTGAACAAACAAGAGTGGCTGATGGTAAAATTAAATAAAGCAATACTATTTCCGCATGTCACGTTACTTATGTGACGTGTTCATCGACAGGCGAGTGCGAGGCGCGAGGCGTGCTGTCACAGGCGTGACGTCGCGGACGTTGCGTTACGCCTGTGACACCGCTGTCACGCCGCGTCCGCGAGCCCCCACGCCAACGTCCACAAACGTCCCACAATACTAACTTTTTAACCGATGAAATAAAATATGGAGGTTCTCAATGCGTTTTTTTATTTGAAATAAGGAATTGGTTGATAATTTTCCTACCATCAACCGATTCTGTTGAAATTAAGCTGGTCAGTCAAGTCATGCATGGCACTAAAATAACGTCGAGATAGGAAATTGATTGATAAGAAATAAAACTGTATAATAACTATGAAATGACAGTCATTAATTCATAAACGTCTGTCTATAATTTTCAGCAGATGAAATTAAAACATTTTACGCACAAATAATTTCTGTCGTTTATTCTGAACACGTACGACAATGAAAAAAATAAGAGCATCGTAAAAGTCAATGTGGTGTTAATGACGTCTTTTGGTGAAACTTTTCTTATTCTTTAATATTTGCTTCTATTTTTGGTTTGAATTACTAGTTTGGCGCAGACGCGCATGATTGTCTACTAAATCCAGATTATAAAAGCTATTTGAAGAAAATAATTTTATCACAACACTCCATCAGCTTTAAAAATGTTTGAAGGTTTTATCCAGAGCTTGCTATCTAATATTTTTAATGGTTTTATTTTATGCTATCGGAAATTTCATGCGGCTAAAGTAATTTTCCGCGAGCATAGAGCGGAAATTACCACATAGTGTAGTGACGTGTTCGACAAACGTCACGTAGCCGGATCCGAGCGCGCAGATCCTTATATCCAATTTCCGGCCGTTTTTGTTGGAAATGAGAATTAGCTGACGTGACGTGACGGAAAGTTAAATATCAATGTCGATCGTATCAATGCCGAGGCGGACACGGCGATGGCCGCCGCGGCCGATAAACTTGTTACGAACCACGGAGAGGACGGTGAGATAAAACCGCCATCCTGTCTAACAGCTGTCATAAATATTGTACACAAACATCTATGTGTATATTTTATAACCAAACATTTACCGTTTCTTTTAACTCATAAAGGTACACAAACACAAGAAACTAAAATCCCGAAGATAATAAATACAGTCGTTTTGTTTTTATACAGCATTTAAGCAGGAACGTAAATCTGAGCCTCTGTTTTACTACACAAGAAGTTGATAATCCAAACAAATAAGTACAATAATTTTCTCGAAGGTGGAGCGGTGACATTGCAATTTTGTGTCCTCGCGAACTCGTTGAGAAGTTGAAAAGGTATGTTTTTTACTTAATAATTTTTTTGCGAATGATATTCGGTGGCGGAGAGGCTCGGGTGTCACTCGCGGAGTCAGTGGGGCGTGCGTAACGAACTCGTCAGTGCGCCTCGCTCCGCCCGCCTCGGCCTCACCAAGGGTCGCTCTCACCTCAAATAAGTCGCGTATAATTTACCTCCATCTGTCATCTTTGTGCATTGAGTGCGCCATTGCAAGGTAGTCAGGATAATAATATGCAGTGATTCCGTTATTTTATTGAAATAATAATTGGGTATTGCTTTATATTAAAGAGACTCAAATAATAATTGAAAAGGATTTCTGTAATTTCAAATCTTATATCTTTTATTTGGTCATTTTACTACTCACGTGAACACTTTTTTCTTCCTATTCGGTTTTTTCGAAATCTACGATCGTCGGTATGACACTTCCCCATAGTTTTTTGAAAAAGGTCGGTGTGTTACAATTTTGGTAAAAATCAATTAAGAATTACTTAGGTATTGCGCTTCTGGAAATCGCTGCCACAAATTAAGATTCGCCCATCCCATCCACAGTGTTACTTGCAGAGATCATAAAGGAGCTTGCAGAGTTTAATTTTTTATTTAAAATTTTCATTAAAATATATTGTATTCCCATAACCATAAATATGTAGGCATTCTTTTGAAAAATAACGTTTCATTCTCTGTCTCGCTATTACGTGGGCATCGTAGCCGATGTGCGCTGAAGGGTAATTACTCGTATTATGGGTCCCATCCGTTTCGCTTTCATTTTCAGTGAAATTATTGCAATCCTTTGTGAGATTAATGGCGTATGTTTCGCTGTCATCATTTAGATATATGGGCTGCTGGTGACAACTACGACGCATGATATAATAAAAACTATATGAAAAAGCAAAAATAAAATGATAGTAGAACTTACATAAAAATAATATAACATAAAAGCTAATACATAATCCATTAATATTATTGCAAGTACGCACAGAATCCATACCTGCGTCGGCACTCAGTTGGCGTGTTATTGAAAACCAGACTCGATCCTTATGAAAAATTACTTTTTCGTTTCGTGCCGTACGTTCTTGGGCTCCCTTTCGTTTCGTACGGTCGGATGCAAATACGAGATTCCTTTACTCGAACACAATAGACGTAATGTTGAGCTCCGCCACTGGAAAATGTTGAGATAAGTTATTTGTCTGTTAGCATTTTGTGCGAGTACATTATCATTTCGCTACGTAAATATAGAATGTAATCATTTGTCAACATGTTTCTTTTTGTATTCGAGTCCTTATCGGGACGAGGAATATACTTTCTTACAATTTGGTTTATTGTCCGTCACCTGTCACGTTAATTTGATTAAAATTTAGAAATAACTAATAAATCTTCTCAAGACCCTTTTTACTTCTGAGAAATCTTAATAAAAATATTATAGATTATTTTATTTAATGCTAACATTTATTTTATTCTTTATTTACCCACGTTCAGCATCAATCCATATGATTACAAGTTTGTAGTAGTTTGAAAATAATAATATATTGAATTGCAGTGTTGATTCTAATGGCGTAGTTCTATGGTTCTACCGTAACATCAACAACACTATAACCAGCGGTTGAGAAAAATTATATTGTTTTAAGATTTACATTTTCCCTGTAGGCAAGATATATCGTAGGTAATCCAGCATCCTTTTTATATTCTTTCCATGTACTTAATTCATAAAATGTCATTACTATTTCATTCCCTCATTTAAGGTCATAATTATTCGAGTAAAAGCAATAAGAATTAACATCAGGTTGTAGTAGTACAAGGCCAGTTAAAGCCGAGCTTCGTCGGTTAGTTAATGTGCTAAGGGGTAGGAAACTTTCAGGTAAGCGTCTTCTTTCGTGGAACGTGATCCGCCTACAGTATGCACGCGGCCTTACTCCTACGTACGCGCCTGTCCCGTTTACACGACAGATAAAAAATACTGTCACCATGAGTTACAAACTTTAGGGTGATGAAAGGGCATGACGGACTACTTCCAAAACAAAATACACTTTTTCAACACGTTCACGGAATCCAATAGAAACAGTTCCGTGAAACTTAGACAAGTGCGAGTGAGAATACGGAAATAATATCACGTGAAATTTACTTCGAATGGTTGACTAACCTGATCCAATTTTAATAGAATAAATTATTGAAACTTCACGAAAATGTATCACAATAAATCAAAAATAATTAACCGATATAAAAAGGTGAAAAAAAAAGTACTTAAATTAAAAACAATAGAGGTAATAGGTGTTAGTTGTCACTATGCTTGTAGGTACTGATTCATACAAAGAAGTTTCAAAATCAAAACTAAAATCTGAAAATATAGTACCTACAGAAATTCCATTACAAATCAGATGATAAAAAAACTTGCGTAAAAAATTCAAAGTCGTAGGTTTTTATATTAGGTAGGCGCCGCAGCTCGCTGTCATGGGACCGACTGAAGATGAAAATATAATAATAGAGGCGCATCAAACGTGATGTTATTAAGAGCTTCCGTGACCGGGGTTGTGATGGCGGGGAGGCGCGGCGCGCACGCACCATGCGTGCATCGAATACCGACCCATTCACATGCAAAATCAACTCCTTACCAAAATCGCGTCAGACCCACCTGAAGTAAAGTATACCATAAATCTACGCATTCCAAAAACTACTTAATAAATGTACGAGTACTATCGGATTTCTTTCTTACACATTGGAAATATATTTTATAGCATCGCTGCATCGCATAACTGTATGATCTTCGCAATAATTTGGCCAAAGCAATGACGAACTTACGAAATTGTTAAAGATGAATACCAGTCCACTTTTAAAACCAAAATCATTAAGAAGAATGGATCCTCTGCCGGTTTCAATCAATGGGCTACACCTGGCATTTATAAAAGTAGAGCGAGATTGTACGAGTTATATGGTTTAAAGAAATTTAGGTTTGATACACCTTTTGTGGAATATGTAAGAAATTATTCAAAATTATTTAAAAAGATTTGTGCTATTGCTAAATCAAAATTTTTAAGCGAAAAAATTAAAAATTCTAATAATAAAGTTAAAGCTACCTGGCAAATTATCAACAGTGAAACAGGTAAATCGGTTAATAATGAAAAGCAATTAGAGATTATGATAGACAGTCAATTAATTACAAATGCGACTAGCGTAGCAGACGCATTTAATGAATTCTTTGCAAATATTCCTATAACTACGACTCGCTCCTTAAGTTCGTCTCCGTCTAAAGCTGAAAGCATTCTGCAAAGTAGTGTGCCTCAATGCGGTAACCTATTTAGTTTTAAACACATAACACCATATGATGTAGTAAATGTATTCAATACACTTAAATCCAAACATACTGGTGATTATTGGGGCATTTCAATTAAACTTTTAAGTAATATAATTGACATCGTCGCCCCCTATCTTGCAATTACTTTTAATAAATGTGTAGATCTGGGTACTTTTCCTGACCTCATGAAGAGTAGTAAAGTCATACCATTATTTAAATCAGGCAATAAAAATGTAATAAAAATGTAATACTGGTAATTTCAGACCAATTTCTATCTTACCTGCTTTTAGCAAAATATTTGAAAAATTGATACTCAAGCAGTTGCTTAGTCATTTTAATGTAAATAGCCTCCTTCATAGTGAACAATATGGTTTTACGAAAGGTCGTTCAACAACTGATGCAGGTGTTGCTCTGCTGAAGCATATATTTGAGGCGTGGGAGAGCTCTAAGAATGCTATTGGTGTGTTCTGTGATCTATCCAAAGCCTTTGATTGCGTACACCATGATACACTTTTGCGAAAATTACATCATTACGGAATCCAAAACGAAGCTCTTAATGTTATAGAATCGTACTTACGTAATAGATTTCAATGCGTAGATGTTAATGGCTCGAAATCTTCTGGACAACCTGTTCAGCTAGGTGTGCCTCAAGGATCAATTCTGGGTCCGTTTTTATTTTTGGTCTATATCAATGACTTGCCATATCTTTTAAAGGGCATTTGTGACATTGTACTGTTTGCAGATGATAAATCTCTTATATTTAAAGTTGATAGAAACAGACAAGAATTTGACGAAGTTAACACCGCATTATCATTGGTCACGGATTGGTTTTCTGCTAACAACTTAGTCCTAAATGCCAAAAAAACGAAATGTATAAAGTTCGCCTTGCCAAATGTTACAAATCTAGGTCCTAACATTGTTCTAAATAATGAAGAACTTGAAACTGTTGACTCAGCCGTGTTTCTGGGTATTAAAGTAGATTCTAGAATTCAATGGGGCCCGCATATAACAAGTTTATCGGGAAGATTAAGCTCGGCTGCCTACGCTGTCAGAAAAGTAAGACAGTACACAGACGTTGATACAGCTCGACTAGTTTATTTTAGTTATTTTCACAGCGTTATGTCCTACGGCATTTTATTGTGGGGCAAAGCGGCTGATATTCAAAATATATTTGTCTTACAAAAACGAGCTGTTCGGGCAATTTACCAGCTGGGTACTAGAGTTTCTCTGAGGGATTTGTTTAAGGAGATCGGCATTCTGACGGTGGCATCTCAATTCATCTTTGCCAACATTATATATATTAGGCAGAATTTACACCTATATACCAAAAACAGTGATTTTCACACTATTAACACGAGAAATAAGCACCACCTACGTGTTCCTTTTCACCGACTTCATAAGGTTCATAACTCATTTGTAGGCCTTGGTATAAAATTCTACAATAAATTGCCTTCGTCATTGCTAGACTTGCCGTTTAATGAGTTTAAATCAAAGATTAAATCCATCCTTTGTTCTAAGGCATATTATTCCATAAACGATTACTTAGTGGATAATAACAGCCGGTCACTCTGTTGAAGTTAAGACGGCTTTCATGCTCTTTCCCAGATGTTTTTAGTTCTCTTTTTTTTCTATTCTTTCTTCCAGACTAGTTATATGTGTTCATATAATTGTTTATATTTTTTTTTATGACTTAGTTAAGTCATCTTGTTTTATTTTATGTGTTTGTATTTGTTTTATTATTTCATTTGATTTACGGACATTGTTGTCCTACTTTACATTTTATTGCTTGTCTTTTTGTGTGTATTTTTTTTATTTTCTAAGTACGACAGTCGTAGGTTTTCTTGATTTTTAAAAAATTGTCTGAGCAGATGAAGAATGTAAAATTATCTTTTGCATTGTATAGAGTGTATTCATCTAGTATTATATAGCGTCATAGCCAGCATGGTGTGAGTACCATGTACTTCAGAGCTATCTTTGACTAGAAACCTACGTCTTTCATTGACTTGAATGACTCTGGCAGTTGAGAGTATGTCATGCTCACTCAAAGGTCTCGCTGATGGTGGCGGATCATTTAGTTCCCTTCAAAATTGTTGAGCTGAATGGTGCTGATATATGTGTCATGTTCGTGAACGGGCGCTGTCAGTTGGGACTGGTCATCTCTTAGCTGCCACGGCCTATTTTAATTATTAGTAACTTTATTTTGAATTGTCTTTTTATTTTACTATGGACACTATTAACTTGCCACATCGTTCTCACATAATGTACCATCTGATGATAAATGATGTAACAAAAGTTTTGTAATAATTTTGGAGATTGAAAAAGAGTGTCCATGGAGTTTCTTGCTCATTCTTCTCCTTAGAGATCTACGCTTTGGAATGAGCACCTACGGTACTTTCACAGTTTTTATGTCTTGTGACTGGGACTGTAGCACCATAACTATTTTTGTTATTGTTTTATTTTATGTCTTTTGACAATTCATAAGTGCCTGTAATTGGCCTAGTTGAAATAAACGTTTTGATTTGATTTGATTTGATTTGAACTTTAAAAGAGACAGTGAGTACTCGAAACTCTGACCCCATCTGATTTATAATTAAAAATGTTTTGAAGACCTACTAACAAACAAATTTTTTTTTATACAAACTGACCACACTGTTCCCAAACCACTGCAACTCCTGAAAGCCAGAATTAACTGTGCAACTGCAACCCCCAAAAAAAGGGCCGAGACAATGAAATACGACGTGTCCCGAAGAATGAATTTACCCATCTTGGATCCTACAACGAAATGAATCTGAAAAGATAAACAAAATCAAATATTTAATTTCATCAGATATCAAACGATAACATCTATTAAGGCACTTCATAAAACTTAAAACTCAGTACAGGAAACTGATTCACTCCCATTCAATTATCACTGAAAATCGAACTTTTATCCTCGCATCCTTTTGTCTTACAGACGATTCTTCAATTGGCGTGCAGGGGAAAAATCTTTTATTTGTTGTAGAAGTAACGCCCGTCGGCGCCTAATCAAGGAGTTGGCCGGGACTTGCGCCGCTAACGAACAGGTGTACCTATAAATACTTTCCGAGGCGATTGCTCCAGGCTTTAATCAGCGCCACAGCACCACTTTACCGCTTTTCATTGACTCTCGACTGACCCGCCAGCGCCGATTGGAAACCTACACTCCAGGGAAAAGCGGCTGAAGGAAAATTTACGTGCTATTTGGCCTCCTTCGACTTTCATGTAATTTAAAGAATACTTTCGTAATCAATTCCCTTGACAGATTAGTCACCTGTCGAGATTTCATTAGAGTAGGAAAAATGCTTGTCACCGTTGTGCTTTCATAATATCATAAATTCTTCTTTTCATTTTTGTTTGTTGCTGAAATGTTAAAATTTATTTTTTATTTACTGCTGTTCGCAGACTTTTAGAAGTCTTTTACAACATATTCCTAGGAAATTATGAACATAATTCAAAAGTTAATATAAGACCAGGGATAACCATTCGCTCATTAAGTATCTAAATATAAATAAGAGATTGACGGGACTATTCACCGCACGTCGCGAGCGCGCGCTTTGTGCCAAACTTTGGCTGTATCGGATTAAAAATGAATGCATGTGCGGTAGACGCAGCTAGGGCTGAACGCAAGCCGAAACGAGTAATTGCTTTCAGAATACTTTCATCTTGAAGGTTGTCGTCATTGATTTGTCATTAAAAAATTACATTTACAAAAAGACTAACGCTTTAAGTTTTCAAACTATTACCTAATAGAGTCAACATTATTTCGTTATTTTTTTAGATGGCATATATTATTATGCTTGTAACTACACCCCCCACTACCAAAATGTTCACGTACCTATAAAGTAGTAGACGTACGAGGTAGTAGTTTTCTTGGATAGCATATTGCGTAACTCCTAATGCAAAATGAGCCAGCCCTAACCAACGGAGTCATCAGAGTATTCCGCTAACGTTACGTGGTTCGTACGACCTTTCAATGGGAAGTAGACTCAGTTGCTTTTAATTGGATCCGCGCCGCTTCTCACCATCTGTCGTATCACCATACATCACCACAAAAATGAACAACTTTTATCACACTGTTGCAACTAATTAAAATTTTCAATTGCTGCTTTTATTTTGAGCGTTAATTTGACGCTTGAAGAGGTGTTATAACAGCACCCTATCGCTTTTGTTTGAGTCAACGAACTAAAATGAAATTGTAGAAAACATGAACAGCGTTAGATTTTAGTTCACTGCACTTCTCGCTTGGTTTTCAGGGCTGAACAATAATTTTGAAAAAACAACATTATTAAACACATCCTCATTTAGTTTTAGCCCAACTTGAGAATAGTTTGTACAAATAAAAAAGTGATATTAAGTAGGAAATAAACTAACTACATCCCGATTCACACTTTCCCGTTTTGACCACTAAACAAAAAACGTGCAAAACATGAAAAAAGTGTTAGTCCCGTTTCGGTACCTTTTTTTTAAATAGTTTTCTGACTTATTGTTGAATTTAACTAATTTTTCTAATAAGTCTTCAAAAGACCTAACACTCCAATTTTCCCTACATTGTATGATGCCCATTTCGAACAATACCATAACAACCAAACCCACGACGAAACAGAACTATCGGATTTGTTTCCAACCTCGTAACCAGAAAACAGAAACAATTTTCTATCTGTATGATAAATAAGTCCCTTTGCAACTGACCGCAATCTTTATAATAACCGAGGCATGCCTATCTCTGGTAATGAATACAAATAAATCAGAGGGAGCATCGCACACTCTTCGAGTAAATTAATATAAAGTTGTGCAATCCTACGTGCATTAGTATTCAGTCTACGCTCATATAATACGGAAACGAAAGATTTTAATGAAAGCCTGACATTGCATTCACTCTATAGAGCTGCTGTTACCCCTGGTATAAAATCTGGAACAAAATAATTGTAGCGTATCCTTACTGGAATACCAGTAACGTTGAGATTTGAAAAATAACACGTTATGGTAAAGTAGGTTTTAACTTATTAATTCAGTTTAAAAACTAATGTTAATTCTTACAACATCTAGTATCTGTCAATGATTGGGGGTTGAACGCGGAATAAACCAGCCTAAACACTGACTGCCAAACAAAAAACTGCTATACGTAAATGAATTCAGTAAAGCTGGTATTTTTAAAATTACGCTACATAAGACATAATAGACACTTCAGTTTTATGTATTTGTAATATTTTTTGTAGATTATACAATATTCCGATTCGCAGCGGCATCAACCGCTCCTTGTGCGTCCGTGTTGGTGTTCGCCGGCAGCACGCGGTGTGGAGCCGCGCGGCATCTGTTTCTTCAAGTCCTCTTCTGCGGCCGCCCGCCACTGCGCCGCCTTCACGCTCTCCTTCATTATCTACTCTGCATTCTGTTTCATTCGCATTACTGCTTTGCTTTCTTGATGTTATCTGCGGGAAGTCTGTCTTTAATTGGCAGCCGGCCTACCGTGAAGTTAGTTAAGAAAATTGAGTTACCTAGTTCATTAACTAAATGTGTATGAAGTGAAAAAATGTTCTTTGTAGTTTTTGTAATGGATAAAATCCAAAAGTATTGACCGATTTCTGAAGTACATTCACCTTTTAAAAAGTGAATTATCAACATGGGCTGTATTTTATTCCCTTAAGCTTAAATCCGTGAGGCATGTTTCGAATTCTCTTGAAAATTATCAAAAATAAGCAGAAAAACAGCTATTCACGATTCGCAACTTTACTGCACACGTATTTATTTTCTAGACACCCATTACAATTTTTGAAACTAAAATAAAAGTATGTCGATCAAACTCATCTCTAAGTATATTATAGTGACGAACAGCTTATTCCCACGTGATACCAAAGACAGAGCTTTACCCTTTACTCTTAACCTAAGCGATCCTGGCGCATAGATCCAACTGTCGCGTTCTTTTTTATGGCGATTTCAAATGCATCATCCACACACCAGACCTTCCAAAATTTCCCTAAAAAATAGTGACAAAGAATTATGAACGCGATCATTCGCGCATCCAATCGCTTTGTTAAGGACAAGCGCGAATAAGTATGACTCGTACCGAAAAAGTCAGTGTGAATGAAGTGAAAAAGGTAAAGTTAGGAAATGTTTTTAGACCATTTTAATTAATATATTTCCTTATTCTTTACATTTTAAAATATTTTTACAAAAAAAATACATATTTAGAAATATAGACAATAATTATTTATTGCTTTTATTTACTACCGACTTTTGCTCGAGCTTCTTTCGCGTTAATTCAGAAACAGGCAACACGTCAATCATAAGAAAGTTATTTTATTTTCCTCGGAAACAGTTTTATCCAGGATAAAAGAATTTAAGATAACCCTATGTCCGTTTCTACACACCTGACAACATTATATACCTACAGATATTCAGAACGCTTGGTTTACTCGTTTAAACGTTATAAATTTATTACTTTAGATACTAAAATTATGTAAAAACTATAAATAAAAACTTACTAGGAATAATTATGTACAAAAAAAAATTAGATAAAAGAAAAAACATTCAAAGGACGTCAAAGAATACGTCCACATCGCTGTCAACAGGAACAGTGCCCAGAACGCTGGCTGGCAGTATTGCCACGTTGTATGGCAATGCTGATTCGTTGGCCTAGGAACAGGCCAGCCCTCTGGTCACCTGAAGAGTCGACTAAACGCCTGGCGATATCCTTAAAAACGTTGTGGACACTCGGACCCCATGGCCCTAGAGTTTCAGCCCCAAACGGCTCAAACACATAGCTACTAGCTAAGTTTAGTATGTATTTGCGCCGCTTGGACGTTTAGACTTTAAACGTTTGTTTCTCTTTTATAATATTAGTGATTTCAGTATATAAAATTTCAGCGATGTCGAGTATCTTCGCAAACAGTTACCTGTGTGATAATGTCTTCATAAAGCTCTACGTGTCAGATTCATAATTACACCCGGGTTCTGTATGTAAGTTTAAGCTAAGGAACCTGTCATGTGCGTGCCGAACGCGCTCGACGTGGGTTTTAGCAAATTGCTCAAGGATCCTCTTACAGAACCTAGATTAGGTATGTTAGACATTGAAACTGTGATGGTCGAGATTATAGCACTTTTCTTACGTTCTGGAATGTCTAGAATCTAGATCGTATACGTGTGGGTTTTAGATTCGTTTTAAGAATTTAGCGATACTCTCAAAGTGCTAATTGCATAATTAAATTTTGCTCGACCTAGGAATCGCACTTAGGGTCAAATGCTCAGCTGTCACCCTGGTGGCCACCTGACCAACGAGATGTTTTGTATTTTACGTAAAATCTAAACATCCTTATACCAAAAAAATATAGTGATGCTACATAAATAGTTTTTTTGGTTATAAAATATCGATTTAGAATTAAGAAGTCTTCCATAACCATAAGTCTTTTCTACTTTATTTTTTTTAATTACAGTGTTATTTATTAGCCAACATAATTAATTATAATACTGTAACAAAAAAAAGCAAAAAAAAAATCTGCAACTTTTAAATAAAGCTGCCTTGCCTGCCATGGGTTGCTCTAATTGAAACAGACTTAACATTCACCGCTGCGGATAGCAATTTCCACGAATTGACAAAAATCGAAGACTTTTGAAAAGAACTTTCGTAACTCATCAACTTTTTGAAGAACTCGCAACGAGAAGAAAAATCAGGTATCAGATCCAAGACAAAATAACGAAATATTATGGAGTGATAGTGATCGACTGTTTTGTAGCGTGTTCGGGTTCGATTCCTGCACGGAACAAATATTTGTATGATCTAAAAGTAGTTGCTCCGGATCTGGGTATTTGAGTATGTGTCTTTCTACATTTGTAAACAAACCCATGATACGAGAACAGGAGAATAATAATATAAATATATATTTTTTTAGAAACAAGGTGTTTCATTTTTTCTTTGAAAAAAAAGGTGTTTTTTTTTGAAAAACATTTAATAAATATATGATCGCAAGCGCTGTGAAAGACCGTGTTATATTTTCAGGCCTTACGTGTCGTTAGCAAAAGGGTTCGGTATGCAGACAACAAGTTTTAAACGATTTTCCAAACTTTTGTTATAAGGTTCAATATGTCTTTGGCTGCATGTAGCTGCCAAAAATGCATTGTAGCTTGTATAAAGTACACACGAAAACTGTTTAAGACTACACCTATATGCCTAACTCTTTTGCTGACTGTACGTACATACGTACAGTCAGCACCGATTTGCACTCGCATGTGTATGATTTTCCATCACGAGTGCAAATCGGTGCCCGGTTGATTACAATAATCTTGTCTCTATGAAACCTTAAATATAACTGGAAATGCGGGTGACTTGGTGTACTACATATTACAGACACCTCTACCTAACCTTTCGGCGATTACTTGCGTGATACTAGAGGAAAGTCAGCATATTTGGAATACTGCAAGTAATTTGGAATACCACGATATCTCAATTAGTGTAAACACCATCTGCGTTTTTTTGTTATGAACATAATGTCACATGATATAGGATGTGAGTGAGTACTTAAAACAGAGCGCTACACTTACACTAACATTTCTGCTGACAGCCCCGCGAGAATGAAAAGTCTTATTTGAAAACTTTTTTGGTACGAATTCAATCCTTAATAAACATTTACTATGATATGCAAAATCGTTAAAGAAATTTTTAAACTGTCAAGTGACCTTATTAGTTTGTGAATTTGTTTTCATTTTATAATTATTTCTAAAACTAATTAAGAGAAATGGAGTTATAGTTTAGGATGTCATGTTGTTAACTTGGAATACTAATGCTAATGGGATCACAATGCTTGTGGTGCTTATGAACCTTCTAGATATCAGTAAAGGACCTTCTGTCATTACTGTAAGGATAATTGTAAGTCCAAACTAAGCACGGATCTATCATATTGTGGTTGATTACAAAGTAATTATTTTTGTGGGCGATTTCGTTACAGAAATCTTATATTTACAGATTACACACATATTGATTAATTACAAAAAGACTAAAATACTGTAAAATTAGCTACAAAATCTAAATTAATTAAGAAAATAGTAAGCATTAGATTAAGAAAAAAGGTGTATATAATTTGAATACTATATTCCAAATAACCTGCACTGCACCCTAAGTCAAATCACGATTTCGGAGTTTTTTAGGTTAATTGAAATTTTGAGAAGGTTCCTCATTTTTGTTTGATTTGACAGCTTGTATTATTAAAGCTAAATAATTTTCAAATGATTTAAAGTATATTTTATTACCGTAACCCATTTATTTTTCTACTTATTCTCAAAAAACAAACTTGTATTCCAAATACGCTGCACTTCCTCTATTTTAAGCATACAATTAAACCTTATCAAGTAAAATTAACAACAATGACGTCAAGAGCAGCATTATCGTTACAAAAAACGCAAACACTGAGGTTTTGTTCCCGTAAGTACGATACAATAACAAGTGGTAGGGTAGTTGCGATGCTCTACTCCTCACCCCCCACCCCCCGCGCATCGTCTCTCCTCTCCTCCCCCGCGGTACTCTGGCCTCATTAAACCCCGCTATTTGTTTAGGACCACCGCTCAAACACGCCGTCACTCCGCCAGGACTAACAGATTTTACGATTTAAAATATTTAGGTGGCAATTTTACCTTGGTGCGTTTATGACAACAAACATCCCGGTTTGTATTTGAAATTGAAGATAGCCGTTAATGAAAGCGTAGCAGCTGGTGTTTGTGCCATCAGAGCTGTAATATTTATGTTATTTACTACCTGTTCTCGACAAATGGAACTTGATGATTTTTATTATTTTTTTTTTAATATGGTAGATACATTGAAGTGTTAAATTTAAAAAAAAATCTACATATTCCGCTTAGTGCTTATTTGTCACAGAAGTACATGCATACAAAAAGACAGGAGTAATCAGAAAAATAATCTAGATACATGGATACAATCAGGAGCATAAAACAGAAATAGTCGGTAACTGCACGTCATAACTGTGACAAGAAGCATGATAGACAAGAAGCAAGAAGCATGATGAGTACTATAGGGGCTCAACAGCATAGCGCTGATTTTCAATGGTTACAAAATGGTCAATCAGGGAACAGTGGCCCCAGAACGAATGTAAAGGGCTATTGACGGACACCGTGGAATTTAGTCAGTACAAGTCAGACAGTCCCGCCCGTCCTGCCCTGTTTGGGATCGAGGACTCATTTGATGATTCAACCACGTCAAAAAAAAATTGCTCGAGCTCATAAATTTTTATTATACTATTAATCTGGCACGCGTCTTACACGTGTTCTTTAATAGGAAAAGAAAGGCGCTAAATGTCCAACAATTACACGAAGCTACTACTTTTGGGCAAGCGGGCGGCGAGTAATGGGCGAGTCGCTGTCCGACCATGGACCATGCCCGGGTCGCCGGCTGCGCGTTGTGTTCCCCGCGCGAAAGAGAGTCAGCATTATGACGGGGCTTTAGAAGGTCAAAGCCTGCCAGTGTCGCGGGACTTACGAATTACCGTGACCCCGGAACGTAAAGGGCTATTGAAGGACACCATGGATTTTAGTCAGTAAGAGTCTGACAATCTCTCCCGCTCTGCCCTGGGAGGGAGGACTCATTTGATGATTTTACCACGATAAAAAAAAGAAAAAAAAAGCTGCTACATTTCTTATCCCCAAAACTCCCCACTGTACCTAATCCAAGTGACGTCTATGATATAATCACAACACCGACACGACATCCGCTACCCAGCCTCAACATACCATGCATATGTTCGTCGGAACGTACCATTTCAAGCCAGATGTCACTTCACAATACCAATGCACGTTGACACAGTAAATTTTCATTGCAAATTCTGTCACCGTGCGACATACACGGAGGCTCCACAAACAGTTGACTTACAATGTCAAACTTAAACGAACCGTAATGGACCCCGACTCTCAGGGTTTCTGAAAATATTTCCAGATATTATGTAAGTAGTCAATGTTTCTATTATTATAAATTCCAAAGTTTTTTAGGGATGGATATCATTACTTCCCAGAATTTGATCCTTATTAGCAACACTATCGAATGGTGTAATAATACAGGGGTGTTTTTTTTTCAAAATCATCGGGTTCGATTCCTGGCCAGGATTATTAATTTTTCTTAAATCCAATGATGCAGTTTTAATTCGGCCTCGAGACTCCTTTCAACGTTTATTGATATTCCTCATAGTTTCGGAGATAGCCATCCACGCCCAGTTGAAAAATTCATCCTGTATATTTTTTTCTACCATCTCCATCGATTCTTCGCTATGAAATGGTAGTTCCACCTGTCAATTAAAAAGCTTCGGTTTATTTCAAGTGTGTGAGAGTTCGCACTCCGTGCAGTATAAAAATCCCAGTGATTTTAAGAACAGAACGACATGAAAATGTTTAGAAATAAAACCGGTAGCTTTTTTTCGTGAATCAAGGCCTAGAACGCACTGAATGTATATTCCGGCTGCGATTCGTGTCGAGTAACGAACCACGCACGTCTCCACAGCGCTCTATCGCTCACTCATGCACAACCCAAAAAATCTATGGAAATAAATAAAAGGGAATTTTACTACTGAATGTCGATTGCAAGTTATTGTACTGACTAATAGAAAAATTAAAATCCAGTACATTTGTACTCATCATTATGAAATTTTACTATTGAACCAATTAAAACCGCAAAAAAAAATCAGCTTCCCCATGCATAACATTTATGGCACATGGTCATTTGGCCCTATCGGCAGTCATTTGGCCCTACAGGGCCATAGGGCCATATTGCTGACGGCTTCCGCTCCATTGACTGGGGCCTAGTCCTTGATCTTATGGGGTGATCTACCCATTACTCGCCGTTCGCAAACCCTGTTTTATCTTCCTGCAGATTCCGAAACAAGAACCTCCCGAAACACCTTTATCCGGTGAGGACCTGTTGCAGGCAGAAGGTGAGGATGCCTGGTGTCTCTCTTGCCACTCCTCAAAGAGGATTCTTAGCTTGTACTGCTCAGAATCCTCTGACCTGTTTGAGGGTTTTTGGCAGTGAAAAACCAAGGTTGTTGAAATGTATTGTACATAATGGAGACGCGGAATGTAATCATTAGACACACTGATTTGTAGTGGAGGTTTGGAAGTTCAGTTCGCGTTCCGCTAAGATTCACTAGTTTAGTTTCTTCAAGTTTAGAGTTACTTATAGTACCTAAGTAATTCAGGGGAAGGCGATTATTTATCTCGCAGTTCTTGATAGTTAGAGAATGTTAGTTCACTTTCAATAAAAAGTTAGCATTGTTAAATTGATTACGATCTAGCATCGTAACCAACTAAGACACAAGCAGAGTTCAATTCTTTTTTAGATTTTCATGACCCACTCCTGGCCAAATTAGTTTAGTACAGTCTACAAAATATTGCGCAAATAAATATAGATGACGTGGCTCAAAAGGCTGCCCAACTCAAGTAGGAATGGACAAAACATCTGGTTAACATAAAAGGGTTTCTTTTTTTAATGGCCAATTTTACTACAGCTTACAGGCACACTGTGTAAAAATATTCAATGATTTATGAAATAACACCTCTTTTCAGATAAAAAAAAACAGTTATTTAAAAACGATCCTCGATATTACCTATCTATGGGCGCTGACGCAGCGCGCAGCTAACGTCCGCCGCGCGCCGTACCACCATCACCTATAGACAAGCTCATCTATACTTATAATAAATCTGTAGAGAGGTCAATTCTGTACATGAAATATATTTCCAAAATAACCATCAGGGGGTGATTAGAGATCGATACTGATGCCAAAAATGCAATTAATAAAATTATTGTCTGTCTGTCTGTCTGTCTGTCTGTCTGTATAACCGTTATAGAAACAAAAACTACTCGACGGATTTTGTCGAAACTTGGAACAATTATTTTTCACACTCCTGCGCTGGTTATAGCATACTTTTCATCACGCTACAATCAATAGGAGCAGAGCAGTGAAGGGAAATGTTAGGAAAACGGGAGAAGTTACTCCATACACGCTAATCTTCGGAACTACTGGACGGATTTGATTGTTTTTTTTTTTGTTGTATAGCTATTAAGTCTGGGCAACATATAGGCTATAATTAATCTTGGAAACTTGAACACCTGATGCAGAACTGCAATAGATCAGCTAAACTATAAGAGATACAAAAATAGCGCCATAGCAAAAATTGTTCCGCGTGATGAGCATTTTCTGCTAAAAAAATAAATTTGAAGATATGGAACACCTGATGTGGAACTCCAAGAACCAAGCTACACTGTTACATATACAGTAATGACGTCTTAGCAAGAGCTGTTCAGCCTGATGAGCACTCCCTGTTGTCGTATAAAAACTGAAGATCTGGAACACCTGATGTGGAACTCCAAGAGCCCAGCTACACTATAACATATATAGGAATGACGTCTTAGCAAGAGTTGTTTAGTCTGATGGGCATTTCCTGTTGACTTAAAAAATGAAAGATCTGGAACGTCTGGAATCGTCATGCGCGTCCCGTTGTTTTCCCGTCCCCAGGCTCTAAGAATTCGACATCAGACGTTTCAGATCTTCGATTTTGACGACCCCATTGTCGCTGGCATAAGCAAAGGATCCGCGTACGAAGTCGCTGGCAGAAGCTAGTAATAAATAATTAATATGTACCTAAATTATAATACCATCCGTGAATGAAAAAATATCCAATTATCCATAGATATTCTTATAAATAAAGGGCCTATCATTATCACAAACACACATTAAAAAAGTTTGCTATCACTTTGAAAAATCGTAGTCTTTTTTGTTACAGTAGATTTGTTATACGAGTATTGTGATTTCGTTTTCTTTTTGGATTATTATTACAGGGTATTTCTATCTAAAGAAAACGCACAACAAAAATTTTCTTTAAACCGTAGTTCAATTAAGAAAAAAAAAACCGGCCAAGTGCGTGTCGGGCCACGCACAGTGTAGGGTTCCGTAGTTGCCCATCAAAATAATTATGCGAACTAACTAAACTTATTCGCTGAATTTAATTTTAAAAAGAAGAATTTTCACTAGTCTTTGAGAAATCGGGGAAAATACATAAAAAAAAAGATTACGACGAATTTAGAACCTCCTCCTTTTTTTGAAGTTAGTTAAAAATAGTTGACGTTAAAAACCTACCTATGCCCAAAAAACATACCGTAAAAACATACCTATTAAAGCTGTAAAAATAAAATTGACAAACTTACATTTGCAGTTGAAGAACATGTTCTCCGATACATTTTGTTTAAGAAAATATGTTATCCAAGTACATTTTATAAGTTGGTCGACTATTACTCGTAAAGTTGTAAAGCCTACTTAGTCATGATAATTTTCTTTTAAACTTCGTTATATATACTACTATTGTGAATTTTTTCACACCCCCAAACATAACCGTTTAGCTGGTAGAGGGGGGGGACACTCGACTCGAGCAAAATTTAGCACTTTAAAGCTTAATATTTCACAAACGAATGTTTTTATCAAAAAATTGTTAATGGAAACTATCAATATTTTTTAAAGACCTATTTAATGATACCCCACACTAAGGGGTACGCGAGAAAAAAAAAAACAACCCCACTTTACGTGTACAGGAGGTACCCTAAAAAAAAATATTTTATGAGATTTTATTTTACCACTTTTTAGGCACAACAAATCCGTATATTTACACCAAATTACAGCTCTCTAGTAGGTACTGTGCGTCTCTGAGCTAAACTGCGGACAGACGGACGGACGGACGGACGGACATGGCGAAACTATAAGGGTTCCTTGTTGACTACGGAACCCTAAAAAGCAAATGCTACTAGATCACAAACTTTTTTGATGTGTACAATTGTACATAGAACCTATAACATTTTAATTAAATAACTGGTTGGTGGCTATATAGACACCTAGCTTCTAGTAACGAGTTACCCATCATACGGGTACAGGCACTGATGTATCATCTTATATTCCGATCATGTATTCAATTACTGCCACATAATATTATTTTTCATTTGGTTGAGCCGCCTCACGTGATTCGTATTAACAATTTCACTAGTTTATTGAAAAAGATACCCGAGTTACAGCACGTCTTGGATGTGTCAATCAGTAAGGTGTTAATCATATCATAAAGAAGATACTTTATTTCGTTTCGTCTTATATATTTTTATTAGTTTATGTTGTGTATTTTTTCATAAAAACTTTTATAATATACAAAAAGAAGCCCACACAAGCAGAACGCAGAAAAACAGGTTTATGCCGATGTGACAGTCAGAGATCCAGAAAGAGGAACGTCCTAATTCAGAAGGTTCGATATCAAGCCGTTGAGCAAGGTTTGATCCCTGCTCGAAACAAAAATATTTGTGAGATCTGTAAGTAGTTGTTCCGGGTACGGGTATAAGGGCGGCCACATACATCACTTTTCCTGATCAGGAATCCTGATCCGTTTTCCATCCGAACGCAGTGAATTCATACAAATGTGTGTGTATACGTTTTGTGTGTGTTGTTTACATTCGATAACTTCCCCTACAGATTTCGAAAAACGGATCAGGATTCCTGATCAGGAAAACTGACGTATGTGGCCGCCCTAAGTGTATGTGAGTTTAAATGTTTGTAAACGCACCTACGTCCACGATACATTCCTATTGTAGGACAACGAATTAAAAAAAAAGAAACGGTTTATTTTTATCTTTATTATTCTAAATATGTGAAATGTGCTCATTTTAAAGCGTCAAAATTATGAAGTTGGTGGAACATGATTTTATACACTTTAGGAATGAAGGGTGGGTAAGAATCCAGACAGGCACAAATAAAATTAGCTAGTAGAACTCCAAAACCGTGACGAGTAACAAGATCACGATTTTATGTTCTTACTGGAAAAATCGTACGTGCGTATTGGTGTGATCTGGTTCTATTTACAATGATGATTACGGTTACGTTAACTTATTTGATTCCAATGTACTGGATGCCGCTTTGCAAACGCAAACAATTCCATGTTATACAACATGGTATTGTTTTATATGTTTTTGGGAATCAACATCTTTCTGGTATTGAAAAAGAAAATTTTCCAATATTATAACGAGCAGTCAGAAGATGGAAAGTTTTTCTAAGGCCGAGTTGTTAGATCAGTCGTTAAACTAACTTTTGTTAAATCCTATACATTTTATAAACACTGTTCAATGAATAGTTTAACTATTGATCAATCAACTGGCCCTAATTAACCGTTATAGGTGCCCTGATATCTGTTACATAATTACCTGGGCTGTATTCGACATTGGTATTCAATTCTAATTAATTAAGTCTAATCGGAAGACCTCTTTGATATTTTATTTACTGAAGCTTTATCTAAATGTAATTACTTGCTTGCTTTTCATTGCCCGAAAACATCGCATGTCAGGCGTACCTAACCCTTCTAGATAAATACGATAGAATTTTGGTCAATACGACGAAACAGCCGTAGTCGAAGATAGATATGGCGTATTGATCGAGTCATTGATGCGACAACAATTTGCCGGTCCGCTCGGCTCGAGTGCCGCTATGCAAATGCCCGCGCTCCATTTTACGCTCGGCCCGGTGGCGGCTGCGGCGCTGGCGGGCCCCGGCGGGGGTGCCCGAGGGGCGGGAGGAGCACTGCATGCCGGATGTTCCGCTGTCGTCGCAGGAAATTGAGAGCGTTGCACAAATCCTGATCCTACAAACCAAATTTGATTCAACCTAATCCGGATATTGATACGAAACAAACACAGCTGATATTTTTATAAAGTTCAATTTAATTTTGACACATTTGACATCATGGTCTTGGTAATTGAGTTTCCCTAGATAAATATGTTTTGAAGCATTCTTGTGGCGAACTCGCAAAGTAACGAAGAATGCCAGCAGAGTGAAATATTGTCGAGAAAATTGAATACGTGCAAGCATTCACAGAGTTCTCGATGCCCTGTCGGGTGGTGTACACGAATCTTTAGATTCTATCGATGAGTGTGACCATTTACCAACCAGAAGGTAAATCATTCAAAGGTTGGGAAAATTGAGTGGAATGTACAATGTTTCTTACTGAATCTTTCATCGTAATTTATGAGATTTATTTTTCCGTCAAATAATGTTTTAAATACTTAGGTAGATAGCATACACTTATATTGTGTACACCATACAATTTACCGATATTTACAAATATATCTTATAAATAGCGATCTTTTCAAGGCAACCTTTGTAAAGATTTGAGAAAGAAGGAAATAAAATACTGTGTGTTTTAAGAAGTTACTTTCATAATTTCGTACCGTTTTCAAAGAAAAAATGCAATTTACTTGAAATATACATCTGAACATCAAATCACTGTCTATTATTCGTTGAAACTGCAGACCATTTGTTAGCAAGGTGATCATTCAAGTTTAGAACAGCAACTTATATTCCCTTCCTTCCCTAGTGCGACTCCATCAAGAAAAAGAGGAAGAAAAATTTAACTTTCCAAATGTCATGTTATTACTTTGAAATAAACAGACTGTTGCAGACGACGAACCCATAGAGACACTAAGATAGAATTAGAACAGTATCATGTGTAATTATTGTTAATTATCACTAAAAACATGTATATCAATCAATAAAAAGGTGTTAGGCCCGCACAAGGCGGGAAAGAGAAACAAACATTCTTGTAATACCATTTTATTACCATAATTATAAGGAAGCGAAAATGTCGTCTTCACGTTGTAGCAAGGTCATGACCAAATAAGGTCACGAAAGCGCCTCATCGCTCGTTGTGGGCGGAGCCTCCGACAGGTCGAAACCTGTCCGCCTGACTCAAGTCAAAGCAAAGTAAAATGCAGGCCTATGATTGGCCAGAGGGCCATTTCTACAAACAGGTCCCTCCACGGTTTGCGATGTGGTGTTTTCACATAAGTATGGGAGCAAATTGAGCTCCAGCAAGTTTTTGAGTTTTTATATTTTTATGTTTTCATGTTTTGTCTTATGTCTTGTTTATATTGTTTAATTAAGTATTTACTGTGAGTCCCACGTGCCCTAAGTTGATTATTATTGTGTGTATATTGTGTAAAGTCAGTTTTATGTGAAAGTTAATTTAGTCAGTGTAATAAAAGTGTTAAAATCGTCGAAGAGTTTAATTCCGAATGAGTCCCTTGTAAAGTAAAGCCAAAACTGAGCTATCGAAGCAGGGAATAAAATAATAATACAGTCCACACCCAACAGTTCTGGTCCTACTACGCCGGATAAAAGTGAGAATTGAACCAGAACCAACAGTTCTGGTCCATCGGAGCCGGATAAAGGGAGAAGTACCAAAAAAGTTGGTGCTTCTCGACCAGTATAAAGTGAAAAGTGCCGGTATAATACATAAACGCGTAAATAAGTGTTGTGAACGGATACATAAAACTGTAAGTACTGAACAATAATAACTGAACTGGTGTATGTATAACTGTGTCGTGTACATAAGTGAATAAAGTGTCGATATTAGGGCAAAGTGGCGTTCTCTGTGTCGAATATCGCGATCATAGTGCGCGTTGAAGTGACCGGCAGAACCGTGGGGCTCACAGTAAAATAAAGTGTAAATAAGACTCTGTGCGCGTTAATAATTATGTACTATGTACATATCGTTGTACCAACGTCGGGAGTGACCGCGTAACGAAATATAGTGAGTTCGCGTAAACGAAGTGACCGTCGCGTAAAATAAATAAGTAAATACGCGTCGTATATAAGCGCGCGCTGCAATATAGTGCGCGCCGCGTCGTCGGTCGAAAGTATATAGTGCCGTCGCGGTAAATAGGGCTAGTCGTGATTATAGTAAAGTGTCGAAGTGCGCGTAAAGTGTAACGTCGTAGTGTACGGATCTGGACAAGTCCAAACCGGGTACGAACTGTCGTGTGTTGTGTGTCGTGCTCCCCGCTTAAAGTTTTGCCATCAGTCAGGAAGATGGTCATCACCCGTAGCCAAGGTGATGCTGCCGAAGCAGAGGACCAGAGGCGGGCCCTACAGAGGAGGGCAGAAGAGCAAAGGGAGGCAGTTCGCCAGGAAGCGGAACGGATTCGAAGAGAGAGACTACGGAGGATTTCACTAGACCCGCCAGCGTCACCAGCGATCACAGGTGACCAAAGTACTATTAATTCACGACTAAATACCGCGCCCCTTACGACGGTGGACACGGCCACGGCGGGACCATCATCGGGTCTTCTACTAAGTGAGGACCATGGACAAAGGAGGAGGTCACCCGCAAGGTCAGAGAGGTCACAGAGGTCACAAAGGTCAACGAATAGTATGGTAACGCGCATAAGGCTAGCAGAGTTGGAGGCTGCAGAAAAGCTAGCAGCCTTACAGAAAAAGTCTCTTGATCTAGAAGCAGACCTAGTCAAGAAGAGGCTAGCCGCCGAAGTGTCCGTCATACAGGACGAACAGGAGAGCCTGCGGGACGAGCCTCTCGCTCCCCAGGAGGAAGGCCACCACAGCAGAGTGGACGAATGGCTTCAAACGAATCCCCTCAGAGCACGGGGGGAGGGGGGCACGGGAGCCCCCCAGGAGGACCCAAGACACATCAAATTCGACATGCCACGGGGAAGGTCGCCGACACCGACGAAGCACAGGAACAGCATCGACAACTTAGCAGCGACCTTAGAAAGGATGGCAAGACCCCGACTACGGCATACGGATCTACCGGTGTTCTCCGGTGGTGTCAACGAATGGCTACCATTTAAAGCGGCCGTACGGGACACCACGAACATGTACAACATTTCGCCTGCTGAGAACATACAGCGACTGAGGAGCTGCCTCAAGGGAGAGGCAAGAGAGGCGGTGTCAGCTCTACTACACACCGCTACCGATCCGGAGGTCATCATGAAGACACTCGAACAGTGTTTCGGCCGACCAGAGGTACTCATCGACCGCGCCATCGACGAACTGAAGAGGATGGCGAAGCCCACTGCATCAGCCGCGGACCTGAACACTTTCGCGATCAAGGTGCAGAACACGGTGAGCGTAATCCAGACAGTCGACCGAAGAGGGTACTTATACAACCCACTGCTGACACGCGAGGTACTTGAGAAATTGAGTCCGCACATACGGGCAAGATGGTGCGACTTTGCCTACGACAACGACGACACAACGGAGCCGGAGATAGTCATGCTGTCTCGCTTTCTAATGCGGGAAGCGGACCGGGCGTTGCGATACACGTACGCCCCGCCCACCAGCGCCGCGCCCGCCAGCCAGAAGAAGGAGACCAGGCAGCCAGTGACTACAAAGAAGAAAGCCAGCCCCGTCTACACAGCCGTCGAGAGCAAGGAGGAAAAAGGTCAGTGCCTCAACTGTAACTTAGATCATGTGTTACCAAAGTGTCCCAAGTACAAGGATATGAGTGTCGACCAGCGGTGGGAGTGCTTAAAGACCAACGGCATATGCTTCCGGTGCGCTGAGAGGAAACACAGGCGATTGAACTGTAAGGCCAGGTTGTGCGGCGTAAACCAATGCCGCCGACCCCATCACGCCTCCCTCCACCAGGAGAGGGCGGCAAGCAAGGAAGAGACGACGACCGCGAAATCTACCGCAGAGTCCAGCAAGGAGGAGGCAGTACTGTCGGTGGCAACCAAGTCCGCCGCCGGCCCGCAGGAAGTACTGTTGAAGATGTGCCCCATCAATAGTCACCGGGTCACGGGGGGAGGTAAGGACGTACGCGTTGTTCGATGAAGGAGCAACCGTCACCCTCATCGATGAAGACCTGGCGACCAGCATCGGAGCGGAGGGTACGTCACGCCCGCTGCGCATACGCGGCGTGAACATGACCTCAGAAGAGCAGGACAGCAAAGCGGTACGGGTGCAAGTCAGAGGCATCCGGAAAGACGGCCAGTCGCACGAGCTTCGAGCGAGGACCATCAAAAACTTGAAGCTCCATCAGCAGTCCATCCCAGAGACCCTGCTGGATCACAAACACCTGCGAGACCTGCCAAGAGAGGAGGTTTGTTACGGGCAGGCCCGCCCCGGACTCCTGGTGGGGACAGACCACTGGGAGTGTATAGTGACCAGGGAACTCCGAGTCGGCGGCCCCAATCAGCCAGCTGCCTCAAAGACGACGTTGGGATGGGTGGTGCACGGAACGGCGCCACGAGCTATCGTTGCTGACGAAGAGAACGTGCTGCACGTCATCGAGTCCAGAAAAGGAGACGAGCAACTACACGGCCTAGTCGAAGCGCACTTCAGGATAGAAGCCTTCTTGGGAGTCGCCAGGAAGCCCCGAGTAAATGAGGCAGACCAAAGGGCGGAAAATATTGTGAAAAGCACAATAAAGAAAACGGAAGAAGGCTACGAAGTGGGACTACCGTGGCGCACAGACAACGTGGTCATGCCACCTAGTTATGGAGCAGCGCTCAGGAGGCTCAAGAAAATCGAACAGAAGATGGACGCATCACCAGACTTTGCCGTGCAGTACGCCACGCAGGTGAACAATCTACTGGAAAAGGGATACGCCGTGCCATGCGACGGGACAGAATCAGAAAGTAACGTCTGCTGGTACTTACCTCATTTCGCCGTGCAGAATCCGAACAAGCCGGGGAAACAGCGACTGGTCTTCGACGCAGCGGCATCAAGTCACGGAAGGTGCCTGAACGACGAACTGCTGGAGGGTCCGGACCTGCTGCTGTCCTTGCCAGGGATAGTCTTTCGTTTCAGAGAGCGGGCAGTGGCTGTCACCGCAGACATACAAGAAATGTTCCTGCGGGTGAAGATACGACGAGAGGACCAACCGGCTCAGCAGTTCCTGTGGAGAGGACAAGACAGGACGTCGCCCCCGCGCCACTACAAGATGACAAGTATGATTTTTGGAGCAGCGAGTTCCCCGTACATGGCTCACTACGTCCGGAACTACAATGCGGAATTACACGGCAGTAAGTATCCCAGGGCCCTGGAGGCCATAACCAAGTGTCATTATATGGACGATCTGGTGGTGAGTTACAGCGATCCAGAGGAGGCGTGGAAGGCAATAGAGGAAACGAGGAAGGTGCACGCGGCCGCCGGCTTCACGCTGCGAGGCTGGAGCTCCAGCGACACGACGGTCCTGCGCGACGTGCCCCAGACACTCCACGCCACCGCCCCGACGCAGCTGGGAGGGGAGCAGCCTGAGAGCAAGATCCTCGGGCTGTATTGGAACGCAGAACAAGACGAACTCGGATTCAACACGTCCATGAACCACGCACGCACGGATCCTTTCTCTCACCTCATATGGTACCCACCATATGAGGTGAGAGAAAGGATCCGTGCGCCCACAAAGAGGGAGGCACTGAGCGCCGTGATGTCAATTTATGATCCGCTGGGTCTTTTGAGCAATTTTACAGTGCGAGCGAAGATAATACTCCAAAGCCTGTGGCGCCTACAAACGACATGGGACGCGCCCATCCCAGAGGAGGAGAACGAGCTCTTCGCGGCCTGGCTGGGTCAACTACAGGAGGTGGACAGACTACGGCTGCCCAGGTGCTACCTCAGAGGGAAGACGAAGCGCATAGAACTGCACGTGCTGTGCGACGCCAGCGAACAGGCGTACGCAACGGTGGCCTACTGGAGGGCAGTGAAAGAAGATGACAGCGTCGACGTCGTGCTGGTCGCGGCCAAAGCAAAGGTGGCACCGCGGCGAGCCCAAACGATACCGCGTCTGGAGCTGCAGGCAGCGGTGATAGGGGCCCGACTCGCCGACACCATCAAAAAGGAGCACCGCCTCGAGATCGACAGGACAGTCTACTGGACAGACTCCTCGACGGTGGTCCACTGGATCCACCACGATATGAAGAGGTACACACCGTTCGTCGCGCATCGCCTGGGAGAGATCGCCGAGCTCACCAGCAAGGAAGAATGGCGCTGGCTGCCTACGGAGCACAACGTGGCGGACGACGCCACCCGACTCACCGACGCGCCGATCAGCGCGACCGACCGCTGGTTCCGTGGGCCGAACTTCCTACACCTACCGGAGGAAGACTGGCCCGGAAAACCGGCGGCAGAAGACACGCAAGAAGAGGTCCTGCACATCACGCCGGGCCCCGAACGAGACAGCTGGCTACCCGATCCTGCCCGCTTCTCGAAGTACGAGACGCTGGTGCGCGCAGCTGCGCGCGTACTGGCCTTCATAGATGCGTGCCGCCGCGTCTCGACTCGACTCGAACATCGGCACATCGAACGCGCCGAGAAGGAACTCCTGCTGAAAGCCCAGCGGGACAGCTTCACCGAAGAGATAGACAAGATCCGGTCTGCTCGCCCCATCAGCCGGGGGAGTCGCCTGTACAGACTGGACCCAATACTAGAAGATGGCCTGTTGCGCGTGCGAGGACGGATTGAAGCCTCAAACGCGCCAGTGGAGGCCAAGCGACCTATCATCCTGGATGGTCGACATCACGTAAGTAGATTAAGGTTCAGGTTCAGGTCCAGTTGAAAACCAGCGTCGAGCACTAGGTGCTCGACATTTTGCTGAACTGGGCCTTTTTGGCGCAGCCGTGAGACACACAAAAATTATTCTTCTATTTTTTTTTTCTTGTGTTAGATATAGGTTTTCTCTTTTTCTCTTTTTCTGTGTTTATTTTTATTTTGAATGTGTGTGTCCATCGTGGTCCCTTTGCGCCAAATAAATGTTTTTCTTTCTTTCTTTCTTTCTTCTTTCTTATTAATAGTAATGCGCGAACATTGCGCCGCTGGTCATGCCAACAGGGAACGAGTGACGAACGACCTACGGCAGCGCTACTGGATCATCCACCTGCGGCCCACGGTGCGGGCCATCGAGAAGGCCTGCGCGTACTGCCGCAAGCTGCGAGCGACACCACAGCCGCCGGCTACGGGAGACCTGCCGCGCGCCCGCCTGGACCCCTTCCACCGCCCGTTCACCAACTGTGGCGTGGACTACTTCGGGCCCATGATGGTGAAGGTGGGCCGGCGCCGAGAAAAGCGGTGGGGCGCACTATTCACGTGCCTCACCTCCCGCGCCGTGCATCTCGAACTCGTCGCATCACTGTCTACAGACTCAGCAATCATGGCGCTGAGAAGAATGGCTGCGCGCCGCGGCTGGCCGCGGCTCATGTATTCAGACAACGGGACCAACTTCAGGGGAGCCGACCAAGAGCTGCGAGCGGCGTATGAAGAATGGGCGCCGACGCTCCGAGAAGAGGGGCTACTGCACCGCATGGAGTGGCGCTTCATCCCACCTGGCGCGCCCAACCAAGGCGGCGCGTGGGAGCGGCTGGTGCGCTCCGTGAAAACTGCCCTCGCTGCGACTCTGCGCGAACGGGCACCTGCAGAAGAGGTGCTGCGGACTCTGCTCGCTGAGGCGGAGTTCGCGATCAACGCGCGCCCCCTAACTCACGTCAGCGTGAGTCCAACAGATCCAGAGGCCCTCACCCCCAACCACTTCTTGTTGGGGTCCTCCACGGGCCTACCCTCAACCGGGCCTTGTGACGAGGCCGACCGACGTGCTTGGCGGGCCAGCCAGGCCCTCGCCGACCACTTCTGGCGACGCTGGCTGCGGGAGTACCTCCCTACCCTGGTACCCCGCGGCGAGCCGCAGAGCAGTCGACGCCCGCCGAGGATCGGCGACGTCGTAATCGTCGTCGACAGCACGCTGCCACGGAACGTGTGGCCGCTAGGAGTCATCGAGAAGACCTACCCGGGACCTGACGACGGCATCAGGGTGGTCGACGTGCGAACGAGGACCGGCATCTTCAAGCGTCCCGTCAGTAAGCTCGTCGTGCTGCATCGTGAAGAGGAGGCTGCGCAGGCTACGCCGGGGGGAGAGATGTTGCAGACGACGAACCCATAGAGACACTAAGATAGAATTAGAACAGTATCATGTGTAATTATTGTTAATTATCACTAAAAACATGTATATCAATCAATAAAAAGGTGTTAGGCCCGCACAAGGCGGGAAAGAGAAACAAACATTCTTGTAATACCATTTTATTACCATATAGGGAAGCGAAAATGTCGTCTTCACGTTGTAGCAAGGTCATGACCAAATAAGGTCACGAAAGCGCCTCATCGCTCGTTGTGGGCGGAGCCTCCGACAGGTCGAAACCTGTCCGCCTGACTCAAGTCAAAGCAAAGTAAAATGCAGGCCTATGATTGGCCAGAGGGCCATTTCTACAAACAGGTCCCTCCACGGTTTGCGATGTGGTGTTTTCACATAAGTATGGGAGCAAATTGAGCTCCAGCAAGTTTTTGAGTTTTTATATTTTTATGTTTTCATGTTTTGTCTTATGTCTTGTTTATAGTGTTTAATTAAGTATTTACTGTGAGTCCCACGTGCCCTAAGTTGATTATTATTGTGTGTATATTGTGTAAAGTCAGTTTTATGTGAAAGTTAATTTAGTCAGTGTAATAAAAGTGTTAAAATCGTCGAAGAGTTTAATTCCGAATGAGTCCCTTGTAAAGTAAAGCCAAAACTGAGCTATCGAAGCAGGGAATAAAATAATAATACAGTCCACACCCAACACAGACCGTGTTTTGTTTTTCATTATGAAGAACAGAATATAAGAAGGAGTATACACTGGACCATTTTCTCGAACATTCATGTAAAGGCGCTCCCCCACCGGGAGCATTCGCGTATAATGTAACATTATAGATTCGACTTTTGAGCATTACATTACAATACTATTATACCTCCCTGACTGACGAGCATTCGCGTACATTTAGTATAGATTTGATACAAGGTGCGCATTGTGATGCTCGATTGTCTTCCTTCACTGCTGAAAATGTTCGAATCTGTAACGTTACATTACAGGTGAATGCTCGCGGTGAGGGAGCGCTTTTTCATAAACATTCGCTAATTCATAAACATTCCCGTCAACAAATTTGTACTTAAAAAAATTTTGAATACTTATTTTTTTTTTTGGTCAAGGTACAAGTGGACTTTGACAGCCTCAAAGTCAGGCAGACCCACAATACAGTTAATTTATGAAACTAAAGTAGGTAAGTTAAACAGGTCGCCATTTTCCTAAAATAAGCCTGGCGATAATTCAAAAAACACGAATTCAATTTGTATCACGAATTATTTGTGACAAATAAATTGCTAATTCTCTAAACCAGCAGGATAAACGAAGATTAATCTCGAATCCGTTTGAAAAAAAGTACACAAACGAATCTTCCGCGAAATTGCCCGAACGAAACAAACATTTTTGTACTATTTGCGGGAGAAAGCTGGATTTGATAAGAAATTCCAATATTAAAATTGCTCGTCGCCTCTTCCCACCTGTTCTCTGTGATTAAAGTGCGTCTCGCCCGAACACTCAAACCGAAGGCAACGCCAAATGCAAATGTTAGCTTAAAGAAACCTTTTGCGGTGAACCGAAGGAAAAAAATTACCCGTCGACTCGTCTAGTTCGTGTGTCATTTTATCATTTACGTGTATTTTGTACACACGAGGCATCAAAAGGAACTCTTTGGAATAAAGCAAACAGACTTTAATTCGTTCGAGCAACACTAATTCAAGGCACTTAGTTGGCAGACACACACCGGCGCAGCAGCACACGTACGGTACGGCATCACACACTGTAATGTCTAACAGGTCCAAGTGATTTTATCGACACTGAATAGAGCTAGGTACGGGGAGGGTACATTAAATTCAATAACACGAGTTAGGGAGTTCGACGCTCGCTCCGACCGTCCTCAAAATAAGTAAAGAAGGAAAGTTTCGAAAAACTCTGCTCAACTTGTACCATGTTGTATGTGTATATTTTTTGTGGGTAAACTGAAATAATAAGTTTTTTTATCAGTCAGATGTTTTGCGATCCCTGTGTTATAGTGTGACGTTTTTCTTTTTTAGAGAGTTTAGTTTAGAGTTTTTAGTAATTCATCTAGTACGATTGTTCGATTTTAAAGCTCAAATTGAATAATTTAATAAAAAAAGACTGTTTTAAATTTATAGAAGTATTTGTCGTGAGACTTAAAAGTTGCTGTTGGAAGGACCTATTCTTTTTTTTAACCATATACCGAGTGGAGTGGCAGCTACAGTGAAATCCAGAGGGGGCGCCGAAGCACTAACACACGACCGTTGTTCTCTATATCTGTGACGGAACATCGTGACATGCTTTGGACTCGTATAGAGGATACTGGGACTTAGGGTGTTCCCAGAGACGGCTAATTTACTCTGACACCAGTGGCCACAACCTCACAAGAAAAAGAAAGAAGTCAAAAGAAAATGAATTCTGCCTTCAGCGGTTCTCTTCATTTTAAAATAATAATGATTTTTTAAATGCACGTGCGCTCTATTCAGCTGCCGACATTGAAGCCGACCAGTTGGCCGCAAGTAGGTATAGTAAAATGTAGATAAAACCGAACTCTATTCGCACTGCGAGTCGAATCACCCGCAAACCGCACCAGTTACTCGGGCATATTTGTGCTGTGCGTGTAGTTCAAGTGTAGAAATCCTTCGTCACACGCCATAGAGAAGGTCGTGCGGACGTAGGATCTCTAATGGAATTCCAGAATCGTTTGCAAATCCAGAAATCAAATAAGTGAGATACGAAACTTGCGTTGCGTAAAAAAAAAACTATTTTAGCAGAAGAGCAGCAGAGCTTTTTCGGCAGAAGCAAAACAGCTTTACAATATGTTGTGTATGTGAGTTTCTGTGTTAGTTAACGCACCCACGACGCTTGAGAAATTCTAAGTGTGGGGCAACATGTTGATAAAGAAATAAAATAATGAAATCTACTGAAGATGAACAATAATGTTCGTCTCGTTATGCAGTTCCGAAGTGAAGTGAAAGTAAGTAGCTTGTTGTGTAGTAGTATTTTGTTCATGCAATACATTGTTATTCGCTGCAGACTTGGGATAGTTCACTTGTTAGGACGTTCCGTCTCTAGCGGGCCGCTGTGTGCTATCACTGAACTAGTAAGAGTCCCACAGTTTGCTCTCTAATTTTCACTCACAAACATGTTAACATGTAGTTTACTACAAGTACCAACAACTTCAGCATATGCTCTCGTGTCGCTCCCTAAGCAAACAGCCCCTCGTTTAAAAGCTATTAATATGATTAAGTTGAAAATTGCTGCGAGCAGTTAGGAGCTACTTGGACTTTAGAGTTGTTTTGATAACCGTCTAGGTATAAGGGATCGTATCTTTGCTGGAAAAATGCCTTACAGAGTTGTTTCTTATTAATATTTTTTACTTTTAACGTTGCAAAGATATTGATTTTAAAAACAGATATAATTTGCCAGAACTAAGCGTACATTATTTGATAAATACGTAAAAGTGTATTTTTGTTGTTTTCGCGCTTGAATCGCTGATGCAATTCTGATGAATTTTAGTTTAATGATAGACTAACTCAATATTTGAAAAGGGAGACATGGGTAAGAAAATTATTATGTAAATTACATTGTGAATTGCAGAAAATATATTCTTGTTCATAATATTATTATGACAGTTAAATATTAAAGTGTGCGAAGCCGCAGGCAAAAACTAGTTATCTCACAACATACGTACAGTATTAAAGTTATAATAATATTTATTATTATTTTTATCCTTGTTGGTGTATTGGACACTAGAGCGAATAAGCATGAGTTTATAGGTTCGATTCTGGTCGGACAAAGTCTTATAGGATTCAGAGATTAAATGATGGCAACAGTCTCGCCCATTATCACCTAGTATACCTCTGCCTTTGGGGTTAAAGGAGTCATGTTACAAAAGTTTGATAGACTCATATTTAAAAAATTCTAATGTTTTAATGAAACACCAGATTACAAAGAATACACCAGAATATTTTACATAGAAAATTGACATAACCCTTTCCAATACCGAAAAAGTTTAAGATCAAGGTCTTTCAGCGACAACGTAAAAACCTAGTACATTAGAGGGTTTGTAGCCGTGGGGCGACCACGAGTGCAGCGCACTGACGCGGCTCTCATCAAGCCATCATTACGGACGCGCCATGTTTTTAAAATGGCTTTGGATTGCGCATAGCCGTGGTCCAAATTAATCCCCTACTACAATGTTGCTATGTTAAATTTGGATAATCTGTTTCGAGGAAAATATGCCCCGTTATTATGAAAAAAACTTTACAAAGCTTCAATATTAATTAGTCGTCGCTCAACCTTTCCGTCAGACCGTGACTTCCTTCGTGATTTTGCATATAATTTTCTACTCAATGAACGTAACCCACTGTGTGCTAAGCCATGGCAGGAATTAAAAAGAATATGTTAGGTGTTGTCTGTGGTAAATAGATAAGGAAATGAGGTTCTATTTGGAAGTTTGATTCAGGATTTGCTTATTAATATACGGGTACATAATATTTATTTTACAAAACAATTACGTCCTATAACTTTCACAAGATTGCAATTTTCATGAAAATTTTTAGAAAATTCATGCTCTATAAAATTTCAGAGCGACCGGCTCTGTAATTTTGGAATTCTGACAAGATGTGCCTATGCAAAATATTTTATTTTTTTGCGTCTTATAATCATCAAATGAGTCCTACTCCCACCCAGCGCAGGGCAGGAGGGACTGACAGACTTGTTCTGACTAAAATCCACGTTGTCCTTCAAAAGCCCTTTACGTTCCCGGGTCACGGTATTCGTTACTCCCGCGACCACGGTAAGCTTTAAAAAATTTAGATTTAAGATAATTTTAAATGTAATTGAACTGTTATCGGCATACAGTTTCGGGTTGTTCGAGGTTCGCATCGGGTTGTCTGCGAGGTTCGTCGCGAGCGGCAATAACCGGCACAATGCGGCACAACTAACGACGAGGGGAGCACCTCTCCCAACACCCCGCAGACCCTCACCCCGCCGGGAGGTAATAAAACCACGCATTCCACTTGCAAGTCACGGACTAGATTACCGAGAGCCGCGACAACCTTCGATGTGCCGATCACCGAACTGGTTGGCACACCTCCGATATAGCGCTGATATTGAGCAGGCTCGGATAAATAATCAGATGGAAATGAATGGAGTTGTAATTCAATGGATGTTCTATTATTTAATATTAATGAATTGAGATGTATGTCTGGTCCTCTACTCGATTACGCACGTACTCGGTCGTGCTTCAATGGGGCCGAATGTGGACTGCACAGGCACACGCATATTGAAAGTTTTTCAAGAAAAAATTTAAAAAAAGCAACGCTAACTGCATTCTGCCAACCACTAATTATGAAGAAGTAGAGATTAGTTGAAACAGATTTTTACAAACTTTTGGACAAAAGGATGACACTAATATTTTACTGGTCTTAAAGAAAATTGTACAACGTTGTATGACTTACAAATGCATATGGTAGTCAAATTACGAGTGCGACTATTCAAACCATTGTCACAGTAACCAAACTATACTACACACCGAACACAAAAACCGGCACAGAATCCGAGATCAAAGCGAAATCACAATCGGTTAATATTTGACCACTGTTGCGAGCACGAAGCCGGAGCAAATTAACAGCGAACAAAGAAAAGTGTGTCCTATCAATAAGTAGCGGTGGAACTGGCAAATTGAATTGAATAAAACACACAAGTCCTCTAACGAGCCGGTGTTTACCCAAGTGGACACTAATTGGCTTAGCCAGCGGTCGCCGACGCGCAAGCACGGGAATAAAGAAACTTGTACACAGTTTCGGCAGGAGGAGGCATTTGGTTACTTTGTAACATGATCGCCTCGATAGTTTTTGTGATGCTCTATAATTCAGTTACGAATTTTCGTCCTGAAATTCGATGTTTATCAGCTATGGCGCAGTAACTTGTTCTAAAAGTCATTGATAAGACCAAGAACTAAGCATTTTACTTGTTGACAGAAGTGACGAATTTAGCCTTATTTTACATTGAGTGTGATCTATACTTTGGGACTGCTGATCATGATATTAACAGCATTTAATCATTTATACCTATACTTATTGTTTTCCAGTTATCACAAAGGTGATTAAAAGGATAGGTAAGTTCAAACAAGCCACTATAAATTAATAATTATCCATCAACATTATTGTTATTTCTTCTCATTTATGCCATATCTGATTTAATTTACTATTCCGTTAATTTCGTGCAGCATTATTCAAGCAGGGTGGCTTCGGAATGAAGATGCAATCACTATAACTAGGGGCATAGGCCTGTCAACAGCTACTTGACCTTCACTGTTAACTCCCCAACGATATAAGAAAAATAAACTATCTCCGCAAAGAATGTTTAAAGAAACAATATACCTGCAAGTAGGTTTTTAATTTGTCTCATACAACAGGCTCGCCGCAAGGCAAATATGATTTTCTGCTTCTTTTTATTACTTACATTATTCTTTAGTCGTTAAAAAAACAAATGGAAAATCCGTTTCTAACAAACACTGTTGAATGTAATGTGTGTTTTATATTTTTCTTATTATTAACATATTGAATTTTGTTTATTTTTTGATAGTGATAAAGTCTAATGTAAGAAAGAGGCATTATTAATAATATTCGATTTATATAATATTCATCACGACAAAAAATACTATCAAAAATAAGTATACAGTTATAATATAATATTGAAAATGAAATCTCCACGATCGGAACATAATAAAGTCTTCCCCCAACCACGCAACAATATAGTATATTTTAATATCATATGTATTACCAATACAACATGAATATTCTGTGCGCAAAAGTAATTTTAAAGGCTATCACAGAAGGCGACGGGCGCGGGCGACAGCGGCGGCACCCACTGACATCAGTGGCTTGTATCTTGCGCTAAATTTGCATATAAATTGTATCTTCTGGTCATAGCGAGCAAGATGACACGCGTCTATGATGTGACCGCTACGGTAAACACAACTGCATATTTATGTCCGTGCTAATCAACACCCGTAATATGTGCACAGCGATGAACAAATCTGAAAACTTATTAGGTTATAATTGATTTTCATTTGTATACTTTAAAGAGGATTTCCCAACTATAATTCGTCAAAATTACTGCACCGGACACAAACGAAGATTAAACGAAGCCATCACAATCCACAATTTTAATGACCCCCAATAAATCTACGTGATCGTTACTAAGCAAAATTAAAGGTTATATTAGTCTTCATCAGCGCGCTTCCGAACGATGCAGGGCAATAAAACGATGAAAAGAAGCTAATTTTTCAGCAAATCATCTCCGGACCCCATGAAGTCATCAATATTCATTTTGCGGCGCGCCTCGGAAACAAACACCTTTGCGAAGGAGCACAACGCGCTTCCTTTGAGCCAACTATGCCGGGGGCGCGCGTCACGCCGGAGACCGGCTAACTCAATTTATTTGGATAATTGGCTTGTTTCACTAACGTTCCCGACTCACATCAATTAATTCTGTGTATAGAGATAGTTTTTTGATTAATAACTTGTAATAATTTGTTTTCAGGCGGAGTTTTTCTTTGATTTTAATTGATAAAGCGATTAATATGTAGATTGTCATTTCTTTGACGTGTGCTATTTATGTAAATGTAAGTATAATAATTATACTCTATTAGACTGATGACCGACAGGATTTTAGACGTTCTTTGTTGCAATAGGCTAAAAAACGATGCAATGGCAAATAACTTTAAATAATAATTAAGTGAAATTTTTAAATCACACATGTACATCGATACTTGTTCGATAAGGGAATCCAATACAGCATACTTATCCTTCTCATGCTAACTTTTCACATCAAATCTTAACTGGCACTAAAATCTATTCGAATATGTCCAATAAAATAGCAAATAACACATTAAAACGGTCATCTATAAGGAATAAACTAAACATTACGTACCTATTCAAATCTATTGTTTGTTTAGACGTCTCCACTGTTTGTGATTATCAAATCACTATGCCATTATGGTCGGGGCTATTAATATTCTGAATAGGGAGCGGAATAATTTCGGGGTAAGTCCAGCGTTCGGCTACGGTCGTATTAGTACGAGTCTATCGGCTACGGACTACGTTACGACTAGGTATGTCTATTGCTACGATGTCTACGTATGCATTCGCCCGGCGTAGTACTCTCGTAGCTAGCGCGTAGCACTTCGTAGCACAGGTATCTTCTTACAAACTCTTTTAATTAAGAGGATCGTCTACCGAGCGCTCGTCCATACTAAAAGATAAAACGTTTTCCTACCCCTAAATGTTATCCTATCTCAATGATTTTTTAGAATGCTTCCTACACAGTAAAAAACTAGGTTTATTGGTTTTCTTTTTTAACAATTATCGAAAAGTACTGTAAAGTACTGTAATTTTGAACAATGAAGTGAATATTTCTGTTTCCGATTGTGTGCGTTTTATTGCACTGGAATTGGCTATTAGGATAGACACAATGGCGATAAAAGATTTTACTTACAGGTTTATTAAATTGCTTAAGCTTATTTTGATACCAAGTCTAAAATTTACGTACTAACATAACATTTGCGAGTACCCAACATATTGGACTTTAACAGAAAAGTTTCTTTAAATAAGTCACACAGAATTTCAGTAGATTGTAGCTATTTGGTGTAGCCAGTGCACGTACACGACCGCAACGTCCAGCTAGGCCGTCATTACTGCGGCTCAGCGCCAAATTGCGATATCCGCTGGCGACTGCCGACTGGCTTCACCCACCAGGTAGCTGGCGCAATCAATTTTCCCATTTCAAATTAGAACTATTTTAGGAGTTTGAGGAACTAACTTATTGGTCCAGTGATCGCCAATATGATTGCTGAGCATGAGGTCCCAGGTTCGATTCCCAGGTCATGCAAAGTGCTAGTTTTTTTTCTATTCTGGATTCCTAGATGTTTGTTATCTATACTTGCCCTCTATTACATGGGAATTTGGAACTGACGAAATGTGGGTAACCATGATGTTGTGTTGAAACTAGACGGCGCGTTTGGCGCGGTGGTTGACCGTTCCACTGCTGCGCAGTGCGGCCAGGGTGTCGAGTCTGCTAATTATTAGTCAGAATGGCGCCACAATGGCGTTTCAATTGTAGTGCTTATTCGAACCAGCAGTAAAAAATGGTTCGAATAAGCACTACAATTGAAACGCCATTATGGCGCCATTCTGACTAATAATTTGTAGTGCTTATTCGAACCAGCAGTAAAAAATGGTTCGAATAAGCACTACAATTGAAACGCCATTGTGGCGCCATTCTGACTAATAATTAGCAGACTCGACACCCAGTGCGTGTGTCTTGGGTTCGATCCCCACACGGTTAAAATATTTGTATGACCGACAACTAAGTAGCTGTTTCGGGTGTAGGTGTTTGTGTATGTGTGTTTCTGTTTGTAAACGCACCCACGACAATGGAAAAAAAATCTAGGGGCAACGTTTTTAAAAAAGAGAAGAGAAATTTGTAAACTGTTAAAAACACTTGGCGGTTTACACAGCACCTACAAGGCTGCAGTGCCTACAGTAGGGGGTCGAAGGTGAAGAGCGGGGTCTTTGTCCGGCGTTAAGTCGCCGTGGCATCTCCCCACGCTGTCCACGGCAACAAGCCACTCCTGTTTATTTTACCGCAATGAATTTCCTTGCAATATTTTCTTCATTTTTTAATTTTGAATACATTTGAGCACAATTCTCCGTGGCGGCTGTGCGCCCCCGGCAATCTCCAAATTGCCTCTTTATGTGCAGATGTTCCGACCCTCGGTTTTTCCGTCTTTTGAATGTCGTTTTGCTGTTAAATAACCTGCTCTCCTATTGTAATTGGGGTTTGCAAGTTTACTTTCCACATCCGACGCCATTGTCACCACAGCATAGTGTCTACTAAGTAAAATTAAAAACATTGCAGACATGCAATTTATTACTTTGTGTAGTAGTAGATTTTTGTAAGAAATTTCAAAGATTTTAATACTCTGAGGTGCACTTCTACGGTCTAATAAAACAATGTAAAATTAAAAACCACAGATACTGTTGAACTTACCTATCTGCAGGATAATTTCATTAAAGCGAAAAACAGCAAAAACCCTAATGAAATTCTTAACCTTTACATTTATTTCTATTTTAACTTTATTACTTCTGCCCTTTGTATTCACAAAAACGCAATATTAATAACAAAAAGTTAAGTGGGGCATGCGGTAGCAAGGAGTACGCGAGTTCTTCTGATATTTAATCTTGGGAGGGGTCACTAAAGATCACAATTACACGTTTTACAAGATTCCAACTCATTTATTTTTCCGCGAACAAATTATTCCTCGTGAAGCAAATTAATTCCTTAGCATTATACTTCTTTTAAGATCTGAATAAATTTGAACGAGATTTCATAAAAAAATAGACCGTCTGAAGGCCCGGGGCTAACGGCAAATTACGTCTTTATTTACAAGTGCGTGCCTAAATATTTTCTCCTCATTGGAGAGCAGAAAATGTAAGAATATTTATTTACTGAAAAGACAAAAATACTTGATAATTCCACGAGGTTCGCTTAAGTATGTATCTACTGTTCCCATATATCCATATTTCAGGTAACTATAATTATTTCTGTATTTGTTGTGCAAGTAGGAAAAGCTATACGAACACAAATATGTCAGCTGTCACAATAGATTTGTCAACTAACTCACAAACTTCTGAATGTTTGACCGACGTTGGATGAGAAATGGTGAATTGGTGTTGTATGTAAGTTGTACTAACAAGATTGTATGTAGATAGCAGATATTTAGGACCAAAGCTAAGAAACAATAAGTAATAGACCATACCATCTAACAGTAAAAATCTTACGTAATTGTAACGTGTAGAAATGAGAGAGAAATAAATAAATTAAGTAGAGAATAAAGTTAGTTTATTTTATTAGTAACACAATCATCTCCGCTCGCCAGTAGCTCACGCCCCGCGGTTTCTTCAGAATAAGAAGTATAACTGAAAATAAATCCACGTTATAACACCTTGTTATTGTGAAAACTAATTCACCTCCATGATGTCTTTGAAAACTATAAAACTCGTAGACGTGACGACAGATTTATTAGAAAATATATATTTGTTTGTGACTAAACTTACAAACGTATCTGTATAACTTCTACTTTAATTATTCTTTAAAAATATTATCTAATATCTTTAAACGAGCAATTCTTGTATATTTATTTATATATGTATAATCAGGATCTCAGAACGGCTCCAAGAATTTTCATGAAAGTTACAGATTAGGGGTTTTTCGGCTCAAGGAATCGATTTATCAAGGTCCCAGGTTCGAGAAAAGCTCGGTTCCCAAGATATAGACATTTTAAAAACCGACCGAAGCTCGGTCAACCAGATATTTTAATAATAATACAATAACATTTGACTCTATGCTCCTTACTTGAACTAATCTACCGATTTCAGGCAATTTATTGGAAAGTGTATCGCTAATTCTTTCTTCAAAAATAAGAAAGAACTCTATAAATATCGGATATCTCGCTTACATTACATATTATAGATAAGCAAAAGTAAGAGAAAAAAAAATATTTAATAATAAGATTTATAGAACTTCTAAAAACGTGGGAAAATTCGTCTTTCGTACATAGTTATCTTTATTTAATGTAACCTTGAGTAAAGTCTGGAAAATTCGTAACTAGTTTAAAATTCTATCTACAGGTACTTACGTCTGGATCCTTTTCATACGAACATCTATGCACTTCAAATGCTCTCTGGCATTTGTCTTTGTCCGGGGTATCTGAAATACAATCCCGTAAGCAATTATTATCATAAAAGCAAGCTGACACGGGCACGTATGAACTGACTTGGGAAAATACGACTTTATCTTGAATGATGGCAACGCGATTTTCCATTTATAATAAGTAGAAACATTCAAAAATAATAGCGAAACACGTAACCCTCAGAGGTTTGAACAAAAAAGGCACACACAGTTGCCTTTTTTAATGAGATATGCTACCCGATAATTAAATTTATAGAATTCTGAAATACCGGCTATTATTACTCACCGAGATGTTTACACGAAAATATCATTTTGGTAGTTCTCTCGTAGTACTCGTCTGGTATCAGACTGACCAACATGTCGTAGTCCACAATACCATCATCGTCTACCTGCAAATTGAACAACAAAACAGGGTATATTCTAAATAAACAATTCAGACGCAAGTCAAAATTCAAGGTAGCATCGCGAACTCGTTAACGACAAAGCAAACGAATTGAATTAAAAATAAATTAAATGCCTGTTTGTATCTAATTTCGTACACGAGAGAGTGAAGGGAGAAACAAACAAAAGACAGATAACTCACGAGGCTCGCTTCCTCCATCAGGCAAAACATATAGCACTTCAATTTAGGGTCCTCCTTAAATATGCCGTTTTCGCAATTCGTTATATCCTCTGGGGGCAAGTAAGAATAAAGACGTTTTAATGTACGCAAACATGAGACATTGTATTTGAAAACAATGCTAGTGGGAGAGGAGAATTCAGAGCAAAAAGTTATTTTCTGAAAAATGTTAATATGTCATCAATATTTGAACCGTACGTGTTACAATTTTTATTTTATTATAACTGTCTTCTCTGGGTGGTTGCTTGCCCTGTGGCGGGCAGCTTAGCCGCGCCGATTGCTTGGCGTCATTCGCATGCTAACATAGAACAAAGGAGGAAGAAAATTTTCTTTTGAACGCTCACCCTCTGCCACCCCTGTATTAGCGACACACTCGTCGTGAACTGTTTGTATTATTTCTTTGATTTCCTCACTGAAAACCTGAAATGAAAATACATTAGTTTACTTAGATGTTTTCAATAAACGTTGGCGGCTGAATTTGACTTGTGTTATTGGGTAAAAAAACTATTGCATTGGTTCCATGATAACATATTAACAAAAAAAACTTTGAAAAAAAAAGTACCGACTTCAAAAACAAATACAAAAAAGTATAAAATAACTTTTCTTTCGGAAGTCGGCGGTGGCTTTGTTTTTTATTTCGTTGACTATTGCCACCGACTTCCGAAAGAAAAGTTATTTAATACCTTTTTTTGTATTTGTTTTTGAAGTCAGTACTTTTTTTTAAAAAGTTTTTATTTTACCCTTTTTAGTTAGTTCAGATATTCAACAAAAATCTTCGTCTTTCGAAATTTATATCCAAGCAAGCAGCAAATACGGATCTATGCGGGCAACGTCACGAGATATCCAGTATTGTTATTATACTAAAACGTTCCCTAGAATGTGAACTTTTCTGAAAACCGCATGAAAATCGGTTCAGCCAACCGCGAGATAATCGTGAACAAACATACAATTGACTTTAAAAATCTACGATCCAAGTAGGCAAAAAATTCCCTATTTCAAAAACTACTGAACCGATTTTGATGAAACTTGCAGTATTCTCTAAGTTGAACAATACCTAGTACAACACAAAATGAATTACTTAAATCGGACTTGTAGTTCCGGAGATATGCGAACACAAACATAAAAACATACATACATACATACGCTTTTGAAATTTGGCACATTTGTTCAGACGCTGATATATACGAAAACTGGGCAGTTATGGAAATATTACATTTTTATGAAGTCGGTTAAAATAAACACTCGTCTGATAAAAGTATCTTAACTCAATTAATATGATCGCGTGACTTATCAAATTACCGTGACCCTGTAATGTAAAGGGCTATTGAAGGACACCGTGGATTTTAGTCAGTACAAGTCTGACACAGTCCCTCCGGCCCTGCCCTGGTTGGGAGGACTCATTTGATTTTACCACGATAAAAAAAAACTCAATTAATATTCCTACTTGCCTTAGCCAAGTTAGTACATTCAACGAAGAGCATAACCGCCCATCCTGCACCCCCTAAGCGATGCCTGAAACTACTTAAATAAGTACCTCCACAAACTTGCCACACATTAGATCCACCAAGTTACCGAGATTTCCTTATTAAATCATTTTGTGTATGCATTATTTAGCGTAGTGGGCGAACCAGTGAGGCACCCCGGTCTCTTGATCTACACAACTACCTTTGTGAACAACGGGGGGAAATAAGTCGTTTCAATATTAAAAATGAGATAACATTCTCAAAGAAAATATTAAGTCGCTATTCCCGCGGGAGCAACCCAGTGCGCATCAACTTGTATCATAATGTTAAATATTAATTTAAATGGTGAGGGACTGTCTCCATTGTAGGTGACCTTTCTGTTCTCACAATTTTAATGATAGATATTTTTGACGACGTAGACGAAGTTTAACTTTTTTAGGGTTCCGTAGTCAACAAGGAACCCTTATAGTTTCGCCATGTCCGTCCGTCCATCCGTCCGTCTGTCCGCAGTTTAGCTCAGAGACGCACAGTACTAGAGAGCTGTAATTTGGTGTAAATATACAAATTTGTTGTGCCGAAAAAGTGGTAAAATAAAATCTCGTAAAATATTTTTTTTTAGGGTACCTCCTGTACACGTAAAGTGGGGATGTTTTTTTTTTTTCTCGTGTACCCCTTAGTGTGGGGTATCATTAAATAGGTCTTTAAAAAATATTGATAGTTTCCATTAACAATTTTTTGATAAAAAAATTCGTTTGTGAAATATTAAGCTTTAAAGTGCTAAATTTTGCTCGACTCGAGTGTCCCCCCCCTCTACCAGCTAAACGGTTATGTTTGGGGGTGTGAAAAAATTCACAATAGTAGTATATATAACGAAGTTTAAAAGAAAATTATCATGACTAAGTAGGCTTTACAACTTTACGAGTAATAGTCGACCAACTTATAAAATGTACTTGGATAACATATTTTCTTAAACAAATGTATCGGAGAACATGTTCTTCAACTGCAAATGTAAGTTTGTCAATTTTATTTTTACAGCTTTAATAGGTATGTTTTTACGGTATGTTTTTTGGGGATAGGTAGGTTTTCATCGTCAACTATTTTTAACTAACTTCAAAAAAAGGAGGAGGTTCTAAATTCGTCGTAATCTTTTTTTTTAATGTATTTTCCCCGATTTCTCAGACTCCTGGACCGATTTTGAAAATTCTTCTTTTTTAATTAAATTCAGCGAATCAGTTTAGTTAGTTCGCATAAGTATTTTGATGGGCAACTACGGAACCCTACACTGTGCGTGGCCCGACACGCACTTGGCCGGTTTTTGTTTACTACTAGGTACTGCTTTTGTGAATTATTTAATGCAATGATAGCAGTTTCTGTCATATCAAAAACTGTTTTCTAAACGTATTAAAAACACATTCATGATGATAAAAATCTGTCAAACAAAGAACGAAACACAAGGATGATATTTTGTCCAAAAATATTTAGATGTTTGTAGGAATTTCGCGTATAAGGGAGTCCTGAAAACGTCGTGTGTCATTGGAAACGGCACGGCGGCGGCGGGTCGTCGCACACGATGCATAACGTTCGTATTCGCACGGCGGCGCGAGTGCGACGTTGAGCAATAGTGTCGCATGTCGCCGCGCCGCGCGACACACATCGATCACACTGACTGACGCGACGCTACTTCGCTAACACTTCATAAACTTTCACTTCAAAAACTAAAAGTGACAAATGCACTACTTCAAATTGAGAATTATTAACTTAGTACAATCAATGTGATTCGCAATTTTCTCGAAATATTAATTTACATCTTGGAGAAACGCCACTCAGTTCAGAATATTCCACGTGACAGAAATATTTTTTGTAGAATCATCTCCCAATATAGCGGATTTAATTTAAAGATAAATCACTGACTTACAGGTTTGTCTTTACCGCAATACGCGACGGCAACCAAACAGAGGACGAGGGGCACCGTCCCTGTGAACATGGCGCCGCAGCTTCTGCGCCAGTGACGCGCCTCACTCACCAACTTATCTTATATTACGGCTACCAACTCCACCCCAACTAAATCACACACATAAGGCACATAGTTAACGCGCAGTTATCCAAAGCCAGCAATTAACGCGTTAAAGGTGTTACGCTACTTGCAGCACAAGCGGTAATCATGAGGCGGAAACTTTTCCAACCATGAATGAGTAAGCAACTAGCTAAATACACGGTGCAACTCAGTCTTAACATAACTTGTTAAGTATTCCGACTGACACGGTGGGAACTATCATGAAGGTAAATGTAACGGTTTTCCGAAAGATTTGTCCAGATTACCCGTAGAAATGTTATGTTTACGACTGTTTATTGGAAATGGATGTATAGGAAACACGTGCTATAAAACTATAGCTATAATACTTACGTATTATATCAATGATAATAAATTATTCCTATAAGAAAACTAGTATTTTGTCACTTAAATCTTACTAATACCTATTTAAATGAGGTAACCAACACGATTCATCCAGACGAATATTATAAATGCGAAAATAACAATTCTTGAAAGTCACCATATACTTTTTACATTTCCGTGGCATGATTTCCAAAACCGCCGCGGGCGAAGCCACAAGCAAAAGCTTATTCAGTTACAAGAAGGGCACAAGGGACACTATTTCCTGAGTCATTTTCCCACTTTGGAACAATCATTGTTTCCACGGTGAACAATGAAGGGGATCTTACGTGTTTTTGTGCGCCCTCCCCTTTTGTGTCCTACACAATTATAAAATGAATGTTATAATTTGCTATGTTCGCTGACGTGATAGCCATAATACGCTCCGGCCGCGGCGATATCATACTTAATGATTATTAATGATCCGAAGTTAGCCTGGAAAATCACGCAGAACTTGTATAGGTGAGCGAGCGTATTGAAACACAACCTTTTTGTGGCAGGCCGTGTTCACACCAATCGGAAAGTCAGCCGCCGGCGGAGAGAATTCTATACTTTTTCATTTGCTATAAGGAAGACAGCCCAAAAAGGAGTACAGGAACTCTTATAAGCACTATCACTTATACCCCTGTCCATCTGCCAGGTTCCTACTTCTTTAGTTAAGGTGTTTAAATATTGTTTTTCAATCCTAAATCAGAAATATATAAACTTATTCAATACGACGAATAAGACTACATGCATTAAAATTGATTATCATCAATTCTATACTCAATCAATTTTGTTTTCACAGTTAATTTATCTATAGTTATAAAAAAAAATCCTTCTTTTCTAAATTGGAAATTCAGCAGGCGGGCAAATACAAGAGAACTGGAACCCCATAGGATATATAGATAGATAATTATCTATGTAGTTAAAAAATTAAATCTTTTTCGTTCTTTTCTTAGTTGAAAATTCAGCAGCTGGCAAATGCAAGAGAGCTGGAACCCTATAGGGTGCGAGTCCACTACATTAAGGATTTTTGTTCCATATTTATTTTAACTACTGCCTGTCGACAGCCGTTGTATGGTATACTATTTGAATGAACGCAGCCCTAAATATTTATTGCTGACGCAAAAATTATCACTCCACAGTGATGTCGATACTAACGTTGCATTTTAATATCAACATAAAACACCACAATTTATCTGACATGTTACTTACTTATAAAGGCAGTTGAAACACATTCCTAACATTAAAAAGAATTCCTGACAGACGACGGTGATCTGATCCGTAGAAAAACGTAGTGTTTTTTTCCAATATTCGATTATCTTCCACGCATTTATACCTATGCCGTGTTCAATCGACATGAAAAATCCATTAGAGTTGTTTGCGTCGGCAACTGGGCCGATAGGCGGCGCCAGTGACCGTGCCTAAGAGGATTTGTTGCTTCCCTGTCGGCTGCATCATGCATCTGTGCATTCGTTAGCTGCATGCGCATTCCAACAACTCGATACAAACGGGCCATTCGATGGTGAAATGCGAATTGTGTTATTACAATGAAGGGGTATTGTTTGCCGTTACGGCTACAATATTGTCATTGGTTTATGGGATAATAATTTGGAAATGGAAACGTAAATTGAACGGTGCGTAGTGCTTTCGTCTATCGTGTGTCTACTCTTTAATTGTCAACACTACAAATAGAATTACCACCGCTGAGCCAAGACTGGAGACTTGACTCAACGGTGGTAATTCTATTTGTAGTGTTGACAATTAAAGCCAATTGACGGCGCAGTTGACTGTTGTGCAGTGTGTCGCGGTTTCGATCTTCGCACGGTACAAATATTTGTATGACCTACAAGTAGCTGTTCCCGGCCTAAGTGTTTGTGTATGAGACTTTAAGTGTTTGTAACCGCACCCACGATATGGTAGAAACACCTATAGGGTAAGGCAACGTTAAAAAAATGCAATTTGACTAACGAAATCAATAAGACATGGAAACCTATATAGAACACCAAACAAATTAAACTTATTTCTATAAAAAGTTCACGTAGGTAGTAAACACACAAACTGAAAACGTTCGCTAGTGAAATTCAGATATACGACGTCCTGGCAAAACTGTTGACTAGTTTTGGTAGAAAAGTTTTTACAATATTTCTATTGTATGTAAACTCGTCCGACTATTGCCGACGCGGGGTAACAAGTAAACTTTCGCATTCGCAGTTGTTGACGCGATCACAACCACCAACTTTGAACGCCCGGCTGAGCTAAGAGGACATCTTATGGACGTGTCAACAACGTCTCTAATCATGCTGAACAAAATAATGAACATAGTTTTGTATGTTATTTTAATAACACACTAATAATAGCTAAAACATTATCGTCGTGACTGTACCTTTGGCTATACATACTTTGAATAAAGTTACAATAAATAGGTACCTACCTATAACCTTCAGTAGTTTCTTTGATTTTTCGCTTTCTTTTATCAGGGCGTGTGAATTCATATCTTGGTGATATTTCTTAGTTAACCAAAACTTCCATATTGTGGACACAATATCCATGTCCTATAAGCATAAATAGATAAGTACCTATCTGTTATCAAGCTCCTCATACAACCGAACGGAACCCAAAACCCCTACTGACACAGTTCAAATAGTTAAAGGTGTTAACAAAACTGAGTTTAACAGTAAATCATATAACACAATGGTTCTACAAAACCAATAAATTGGTAGATACTTATTGTTTGACCACTACAATCGGGACAGGCCGGCAGAGAAAGAGCAATTGGATTGTCTTCCGAGTTCCGACCCCTGCACCCACAGACGATAAATGTTGGCACTGGTAACTCTGTCAGACCTTAATAGTTCAATAAGTGATCTAGTTATATACCTACCTATATAGAAATTAGAAACTATTAAACTTACGGGATCAATCTAAAAATATAAACCTTTAGGTACCTTTTGCGTGCTTTGCGTGTTGATGTAAGTACTCAAATTATATCCGACAGGCGGTCCTAACAGCTTCGCATGGGTGGCCTGTTATTATGGGTGAATGTAACATTGTAATGGTGAAAAAATTTTTGAAATCGACACTGTAGTTTTTGTTTTTGAGTTTATTCATTACAAACATGCACACACACACACAAAAATACAAATTTTTCCTCCTTATTATAAGAGTATTGGTGCCACCTAGCCACCTGCACAACACTCTTAAGCCCGGTTTCCACCGCGAGCGGAACGGACACATTAATGACTCCCTTAAACTTGCAAGCGCAAACTGCATACTTGTATTTCCACCAACAAATCGTTTTTGCGTTCCCAGAGCGAGCTCATTTTTACTCTTTTCTCTTTTTGGGTCATTAATGTGTCCGCTCCGCTTGCAGTGGAAACCGGGCTTTATGATTAAAAATATTTACAAACTGAGGGATCGAACATTTCGTCGACTTGAGTGACTTGTTTGTTTTACGTTTGTTCTTGCGGTCGTGGGATCGTGAATGAACATGGTCGTCGACTACCTCTGACTCAGAGGATGGTCGGTCTCCGTACAGCACGTAGATGAATAGAGCTGCTGAAATTAGGGAAAATGTTTTCTATAATATTTACAAGATAGAAAAACAATCCGATGTCAAAGATCAACTACTTAGATACGTAATTCCTAGAACGCCGCTCCGCAATAATTTCCAGGAACGACTAATGAAAACGCTTTCAGTAACAGAAAACAACTTTGAAAGCTGCACTTTCATTTAAAATAACGCAACTAAAACATGGACATCATTAATTTGTGAAGCAATAATCATTTGAAGATAGTGAGAAGAGACAAGTGGAAAAGGAGAGACGTCATTACAGCAATCAAAGCCGAGAGCCGCAGCGAAACCCGCAAGCCCCGCACCAGCTAACGACGAGGGCTCTCGATAAAAATTAAAAACACGTGCAAGCCCAGCCTGAGGAAAGTTTTAATGAGAGAACACGGCTCGTTCACGTACAGATAGATGTATCTAGGTCCTCCCCGTCTACACATATGCTTCGAAGGTAACTGCGTATTTATCTAATTATGACGGCTCCTAAACATGGAAAACAGTTTCGAGGTAGGTGAACAGCCACGTTTGAGTATGCATTTTTAAAGGTTATGACACTTCTGTGTAGATGAACAATGATGATCCTAGGTGTGTATTATAACATATAATTAAGAACATGAACAATTGAACATCTGAAGATAAATCGCTTATCATGAAAACTGCTAAAATTGTTGTAAAGGAGAATTCAATTCAAATAATTGCAAATCAATGGACGACGACATTATTTCTTTAAAAATACGCACTATTGCATGTAGATTACCAACTTCGATAACAGTATCAACTTAAATGTTAGAAATTTAGGATAAAAATATCTTCAGCAGACTGAAGGGCAATTAACTGCGTTTAGTAAAAACTTGTCTTATAATACCTCTTTGAACTAAGCATCTACATCCAGACACGCGGAGCGTGGCCAGCTAAGCACCAGGCGCGCACAGAGTGTGTAATATTACACGAACCATTATTCTTCAATATGGTTCGTGTGGTTAATAATCAGTTAGAAACTAATAATATGTCGATATGCACAATAACCTTCTTGTTCCGCATCTAATTAGAGCCTTCCTTCAATTTGCTGATTAGGTGCGGTCGAGTTTAATTAATAACCGCGGCATTCATTAAAGCCATTATGCGACAACAACAATTCTCAATTAAACAGAGTCACAGGGAGATAAAATTTCCTTGAATTTTAACTTGAACAATGTCCAGTTATTATAGAGCTGTCCCAGCTATGAAAATAGTACATTATGCAACGAGTGAATAAAGAGCGGATTTAAAGCAAGGGCCATATATGAATCAAGAGCAAGCGAAGGATTTTAATGACTGAATCACGACCGCAGAGAGTGATTTATGATGATTGAATCACGAGCGAAGCGAGTGATTCAAGTATTTAAATCCTGAGCGACGCGAGTGATTCAGGCCCTCAATTTAAATCCGTTTTATTCACGAGTTACATACGATACTTTATACCATGACCACAAGAAAAATAATAATTAAGCGATAATAGATAGGTATTTAACGAAGAAAAAAAAGACAAAGGTGCGTTTACAAACACCTAAATTCACATACACAAACACCCAGATCCGAAACAAATAACTGTAGATCATACGAAAATGACAATGGGCAAAAGCGGTCCAAGATCCTCCACTTATGACACTTATGGGAAATGAAAGAACATAGTTGTGATATCATTCTGGCAAAAGATTATGGAAATCTGTCCTGGGGTTCTTTTTTTATTTCCGTTTAAGTGACTACTTATTCTAACCTAACCCAACTTTTTTCATTCAGCTGTAAATGATGCCCGATGCATACTGAACCATCTGGGAAGGCGGTTGGCTTATGTTTGACTTACACCGACTGAAAATACCAATGAGACCATAAATAGCTAACCTAACCTAACTTTTTTTGTTCAGGAAAAAATGATGCCCGACGCACAGTGAACCATCTGGGAAGACGGTTGGCTTATGTGTGACTTGGACCCACTAAAAATACCAATGAGACCTTAAATAGCTAACCTAACCTAACTTTTATTGTTCAGCTAAAATGATGCCCGACGTATACTGAACCATCTGGGAAGGCGGTTGGCTTATGTGTGACTTTGACCCACTAAAAATACCAACGAGACCTTAAATAGCTAACCTAACCTAACTTCTTTTGTTCAACTAAAAATGATGCCTGACGCACACTAAACTATCTGGGAATGCGGTTGGCTTATGTTTCACTTACACCCACTTAAAATACCAACGAGACCTTAATTAGCTATTTAAAAAGCTAACCTAACCTAACTTTTTTTGTTCAGTTTCAGCAGACCTTACAGGTCTCGTTGGTATTTTAGTGGGTCCAAGTCACACATAAGCCAACCGCCTTCCTAGATAGTTCAGTATACGTCGGGCATCATGTTTAGCTGAACAAAAAAAGTTAGGTTAGGTTAGCTATTTATTTATGGTCTCATTGGTATTTTTAGTGGGTCCAAGTCACACATAAGCCAACCCTCTTCCCAGATGGTTCACTGTGCGTCGGGCATCATTTTTAGCTGAACAAAAAAAGTTAGGTTAGGTTAGCTATTTAAGGTCTCATTACGGTATTTTTTGTCGGTGTAAGTCAAACATAAGCCAACCGCCTTCCCAGATGGTTCAGTATGCGTCGGGCGTCATTTACAGCTGAATGAAAAAAGTTAGGTTAGGTTAGCTATTTAAGGTCTCGTTGGTATTTTAAGTGGGTCCAAGTCACACATAATCCAACCGCCTTCCCAGATGGTTCAGTATACGTCGGGCATCATTTTTAGCTGAACAAAAAAAGTTAGGTTAGGTTAGCTATTTAAGGTTTTGTTGGTATTTTTAGTGGGTCGAAATCACACATAAGCCAACCGCCTTCCTAGATGGTTCAGTATACGTCGGGCATCATTTTTAGCTGTCAAAAAAAGTTAGGTTAGGTTAGCTATTTAAGGTTTTGTTCGTATTTTTAGTGGGTCGAAATCACACATAAGCCAACCGCCTTCCCAGATGGTTCAATATACGTCGGGCATCATTTCTAGCTGAACAGAAAAAGTTAGGTTAGATTAGGTAATTAAGGTCTGGTTGGTATTTTCAGTGGGTCCAAGTCACACATAAGCCAATCGTCTTCCCAGATGGTTCACTGTGCGTCGGGCATCATTTTTAGCTGAACAAAAAAAGTTAGGTTAGGTTAGCTATTTAAGGTCTCATTGGTATTTTCAGTCGGTGTAAGTCAAACATAAGCCAACCGTCTTCCCAGATGGTTCAGTATGCGTCGGGCATCATATTTAGCTGAATGAAAAAAGTTAGGTTAGGTTAGCTATTTATGATCTTGTTGGTATTTTTAGTGGGTCTAAGGCACGCTTATGCTAACCGCCTTCCCAGATGGTTCAATATGCGTCGGGCATCATTTACAGCTTAACAAAACAAGTTAGGTTAAGTTAGGTTTGAATAGGTAAGGTTAGGTTAGGTTTAGTAGTCACTTAAATGGACCCAAAAAAAAGAACTCCTGGACGGATTTTGATAATCTTTTGCCAGAATGATGTCACAACCATATTCTTTCATTTCCCATAAGTGTCACCAGTGGAGGATCTTGGACCAAGTTTCATACATTTTTGCCCATTGTCCTTTGCTCCGTGCGGGAATCGAACCGACTGCACGCGACGAAGTAGTCGAATCGCTCGGTCACTGCGCCAACAAATTGACATTAAACTCGGAACAATATTTTAAATTAAGAGTATCATTTTCCTAACAACACGGGGGCTGACGGGGGTGGACCGCAGCAATGTGTTCTAAATTCAAACACCAAAACAGTGAGTAAAAGAGCTTTTACTCAAAAATACATGTAATATGGTCATTATTTTGACAATCTTGTTTGAGCAAAGTAGACTTTGCCGGTCTGTTTCAAGTAGCGGCCAGCAATGTTTTTGCTGGCCGCTCTACCAGGCCGGCAAAAACATTGCCGGCCGCTATTTTGACGTTTCAACGTTTTAAAAAAACAAATGCAAAAAGATTTTATTTAAAACACAGCTGTTTGTATATAAAGAGGTAGGCACAAAAAGATTGTATTCCATATTTAAAAAAAAAAATACAAAGAAGGAACAAAAGCGCGGTTCAGCGAATTTTTTATTTTTATTTAGTGACTTTTTTGCTATAAGTAAATGAAGTAATAAATGAAGAAAATATAGCAGTCAAACATCGCATTAAAATTATCGCAAACTATTAGCAAGTAATATGAAACCAGGAAAGTCGGTGTTGAATTTTAGTTACTGTATTTTTCATAATTGTTATTTAAATTAAATTTCTATTTAATTAATATATATTTTATTTAAATCACTTGCTGGTTTTATGTAGGTTAGGTACTTGCATTTTTGAGTAAAGCACTATACAAGCCTTGGCCCACTATGGCTACTTCGCTGATCACGCTATGATTGCCTCGAGCTATAGCCTAGCTACGCTCTAGGCCTTCCAGTCGTCAGTGTCGGCCTGGAGCTGCGCTACTCTGCGCTGTCGGCCATCATCAGTGCGACCAGCAAAGTAGCCATTATAGGCCGCGGCAGTAATGTACTATTTACTCACTGTTTTCAGTGAGAAAAAGTAACTTTTTAAAGTGGGAATGGTATAAACTTATTTAATGTTTCAAAATAGCTAGATAAGATAGATATAGAGAGTAGATATAAGGTAAGATAGAACGTAATGCCAAAAATAGAGAGCATCAAAATAGGAACCAGACAAGTTTTTACCGTCAGACCAATTTATCTAAAAGTTCAATAGGATGTGTTAAAATCTTCTATCTAAAACGGTCAGTTCGATAAAAATAAAACTGATTTACAGCGCGTGAGTAAAATCTTTTTGGCAAGGTGCATTTTTCCATTGTAGGTATGCATATCGGTACGTTTCCGGGCAACATAAAAAATCCATTAGATTTGTGCATTGGCTTAACGAGCGGCGAAGGGGGGGAAGGGGTGAGATCGTGCAGGCGGCGGCAACCCTCAGTTGACCGTGCGTAAGCGGCTTTATTGCGTTCCTATCAGCATCAACGAGCTGTAATAGACAGGTGAACACTCTGATAGCCGTTCCGTGTATCCGTTCCGATCCAATTGCATGACAACAGCGGCTGTTATAATTACGTTGCAGGCTCTGCCGTGAATTTGAGTTTATTACGATACCGAATTCATGTTCAATCTCTACAGGACGATGTAGGACATATTATTATGGTGCTACTTTGGTATCTATGAGAGGAGATGGGTAATCCCATCTTATAATATTCGATCTGCATATCGGATATTAGCTAATAAGTAATAATGATTCACTTCACAAGGTCATTGGCTAGTCTTCTATTATTATTCATTCACGAAATAAACCATTTAGGAATATTGCTAAGATGGTCGTTTGACCTGCAGATATTGGTTTACCTACATATATACATAATATATTTGTACCTGCGAACAATACAGAACAGAGAGGTTACATGGAGTACCGCGTACACAATCCTTCGAAGATATTGATATAATCTTAGTTGATGAGCTATCAGACAGATTAGACACAGCAGCTAATTAATAGATCTGCGCCGGTATCTATTTATGGATAGGGATTTTGAGATGCTATCCGTGAAGCAAAACGTAACGCCTTATAGGTTGTTGTAGGTAGGTATGTACTTATATTATTTAGTTAGGGGAAGTCAGCTCAAAGCGGCCACCTTAACTTTGAGTAAAAAAAAAGCCATTAAACGAAAGATTTTTGAAGAGAATTTTATACTAGCTACCAGAGAATTTATCGAATTTTTGCAAGGGCCAATTTAAATTTGCGCAAGTTAAAAAATAAGCATAATTATGATTTGCAGATTACGAAAACTTGTCATAAAACCGCTTTGCCCGAGTGGCCGCCCAAAGCAGCCATGGGAGTAAGGGCAACGTGGCCACCCCAAAAGTTTTCAAAAAATGAATAGTTTTTTTGTTGAAATATATTGTGGTAAATCTGCCAAGTATCTTCATAACAGATCCTGTTTATAGTGTCTTCTCAGGGATACTATATTTAATTGCGAAGGATTTAATTGAGTCACGCTTTTCTTTTATGTCTATATAATCGTTCAGGCTGCTCAGGCCATCGTAGCTTCGTCACATAATGTCTGGGATGCTTTATTTTGCAGTTATTGACCATCTAAAATTCTAAACAAAATAATTAAGCATAATCTATGGAGCCATAATATTAAGTAATCGGTCATGCCGCTTTGCCCGAACCGCTTTGCCTTTTACCCCCGTTTTGACAAAAAAATTATTTCACTCACATTATTTATTATATTTCGGGGAGCAAATACCACACAAGAAAGGCCAAATAGATAAGTAACATTAAACGTGTAATGAAACTATTTAAATATAAACAGTTCTGACCAAAACAGGTTGAACTTACGTTGTATTATTTTAATAAAACACACAAAAAAACATTTGTCGTCACTAGAGCCACACTTTCAGAGCTACACTAGTGAATGACTGGCGCGGGGTGGGAAGGAGGTTTGGTTATGCGTACAGAACGACAACGTAACGCTATCATTTCAAATAACCGAAAAATTAAGCGTGGCCGCTTTGCCTCCTATGGCCGCTTTGAGCTGACTTCCCTACCTGTACCTGTGCCTGTACCTAAGCTGTTGTTATATTGAGGTATTGTTTTTTTTTAAAGTAAATTAACATGTTTCCAAGTCTAACAAGTTAGTAATACTTTAAAATCTTTGTTACCTTATTTTATTTACTAGTAAGTAATCCAATCAATGAGGATGTTAATTTGTTGTAAGGAGACTGAAAAATTCTGCTGACAGCACTGAAATTCGGTATGTGATAAAATTAAGTGATACAAATTATAGATGTACAACAATCAAACTTTTTTTAACCGACTTCAAAAAAAGGAGGAGGTTCTCAATACGGTCGGTTTATTTTTTTTATTTATGTACATCGATTACTCCGAGGTTTCCAGTCCGATTAGTGTAATTCTTTTTTTGTTCGATGCAGTATACTTGCAGTGTGGTCCCATAAATTTCATCCAATTTGGTTCAGTACTTTTTATTTTGTGAGCATTTTTATTGATTTCGGCTACTTGGGTGACATGATGATCTTTACTTTTTGCGTGTTTGTTACGCGATTACTTCGCCAATTGTGGACCGATTTTCAAAATTATTTTTTTGTTGTGCTAGGGATCGTTCACCTTAGGGAATACTGCAAGTTTCATCAAAATCTATTCGGCAGTTTTTGAGATAGGGAATTTTATTAGCATCGTGTACATGAGCGATGTTAATACCGGTGCTACGGATTATCTACAAAATTCTAGTGCACAATGTATTTGACAAGAATTTTGGTTGAAATTGGGTTGAATATGTAAACTAAAAAGAGTAAAATAAAAAACTTTTTTCAAAAAAAAATTAACCGTATTCAAAATCAACCAAAAAAAAGGGTAAAATAACCTACAAAATAACTTTTCTTTCGGAAGTCGGTGGCAAAAAAGACAACGAAATAAAAAAACAAAGCCGACTTCTGAAAGAAAAGTTATTTTGTAGGTTATTTAACCCTATTGTGTGGTTGTTTTTAAAGGCGGTTAAATTTTTTTTGAAAAAAGTTTTTTTAGAAGTTAGATATTCTTACGTAAAAATCGCTTACAACTCTCTGTGAAAAATTGCTCAGGTTGAAATACATTCCGTATTTTTTAGGTAACACAAAGTTAAAAGGGTAGGTAGCATAAATTAGTCGTTGATTACAGACTTTAGAAGTTCCTTTGATTTCTGACTCATGTTGTATTGTGACGAAAACCTCAAGTGTGTGCAAAGTTTGCTGAGAATCAATTCTGAAGAAGTGGTTGAAAAAGATTTGGTAAATTACATATTATAATATGACTGTGTCTAGATGTTAACTGAAGTATATCTAAATACCTACAAACAATATTAAGTATAAATTGGTAGTCCTAATTGCTTCAGGGGACACATCTTTAGTCTTCCCAGTGATCTGTTCTAAACGCGTTGCACAGAAAGGCTCCGGCTGAAGTTAAAGTTCCACACTCTCCGGTCATATATTATGACCAAAGGCTGGGCACTCTCAGATAGGTTCCCCTAACATCTAAGCAAGGCCTACGTTGATTTAAGTACCAAAAAAAAGGGTTCCAACAACATTAATATGATTGCCCAGCACAATAAAACAAGTTGTGTTTTATTAATCTCAATAGTTCCTTCACACTGCTCAGTCGGGTAAAAACAGAAATAAATTGTGAGAATCTTTGCAAAACAATAGTTGGAAATGGTGTACGCGAGAAAAAGCCGGATGCAAATGCCATTCATATTAATTAGCAAAGCGAGACGGGGCTTTTACGAAATTAGACCGTGATTTCACTGAAGATTTATTGTTGTGTTTGAAATGGTTTTCGGAGCAAAGGTAGCCATTTAGAAGCAAGCAAATTGGTGTTGTCAGAGGGGTTTTAATTGAATTGACTGAAGTCGCTTGTTTGCTTTGTACGGTGACTCACGGAAAAAGTTGGAAAGCTGATAATTTATTGGCTTCGTACACGATATAGAAAAGTGGGAGCTTGATGCGAATGATTGATGAGTACAGGTTAGCGCACGAGTTGGCGGCGCCCACGGACAACTCGCCGCATGGCAATTAGGTAATATAGGTAGATACCACTTACCTTTAGCCATTTTTTAGGTACTTCCGTTGGACTAAGTAAATACCTAATCGACCAACTTTCAAGATACCTTAGTTGCTTAGATCTTTTTGAGTTTGATGATATCTCGATCGAATCTCATTTTTAAATCTTGTCCAAAGTTTAATAATTAATACTCATGCAGATTCATGCTGACGTCATATGGAAAACACCTGAAAACATAATTTAATTAATTTTTTCTTTCTTCATTTTGATTAAGTCCAACAGTGATAGCCCTAACGGGAAAAAATGTCTCGAGTTTACACGAGTGTACCTAAACCGTGGACTTTCAAATTGTGGACATTCCATTTGATCCCATCTTAGCGGGACATAGTGGTATCAGGTCATCCGTGTGGACCTAAGTATGGACACCATCCAGACAACTATTGATGACCCATAACGTGCTATGAAGATGTTGTTTTGAACATCTTCATAGCACGTTATGGTCTGTGCTGTCTAGAGCAACAACTTAACATCTAACTGAAATAAATAATCAATACGTTATTGTCCAATCTACTCTGAGATCTCTTTACCCGAGTAAACTGAAACAGGCAAGTAAATGTTATAAAATGAGCACAAGCTGAAAGAAGCGCGCCATCTAGCGTTGATGTGTTGTAAAACTAAAAACCAGAGCCACACTAGCCATGAATGCCAAGATTTTATTAAGGGGTGTTATTTCGGTAAAAAACGCAGTTCAGGTTGATTCGACCGATACGTTTATGGCAATTATAAATTAACTTTGGTACTTAACTAAGGTTGTTTTATATGAACAATTTTTTATTAAGTCTGGACATCGAGAGAGACATAACACTAAACAACATAGAACGGGTGGCGCAGTTGTTGAGCGATTTAATGGTGCCCTGTATGTTGTGTATTCGATTCCCGCACAAAAACAAACTTAATATTTATAGCCTAGAAAGAGTTGTTTAGAGTCTGGATGTGTATAATGTTTGTTTAAACTCACCCACGATACAGGAGTAATGCAACAAAAAAAATTACAATACCTAATATAAAAAAATGAAATAATCAGGTCGAAAATTGTTGTATGTACCCACCCCTGTCCTTGCAGGTACGTTGTAAACCGGTTGAATATAAAAATAAGATCAATGAATAAGGCTGGAAATAAATACAAGAAATTGAAAATGTGCGCTTTAATATTCTATATATTTTTCACATGACAACATCACTGGTTTTAAGTAAGTACATATTACAGTAGGTACCTACCTAATTTACATTCACCAATAAAATAACGTTAGGTATAAGGTAAATGGCAAGATAGGCAATTACCTAGGTACGTACATAGGTACAACTTACTTTACTATGTCTGCAATAGGTTATGTAGATACCTAAAGAATATATACAACGTGTAACGTTAATAGCGCAATACCTCTCGTGGGGTAACTCAACCCATGTTACTGAACAATGTTTGTTCCAAAAATTTTGGAAATTCGCAAAAAACAAATTTGCTTTTTCATACAAAATGAGAAATTGATCGGGCCCATAAGTATGTTTTTTTTTTTGCGAAGTTTTAATCGTCTTGGAACAAACATTGTTCAGTAACATGGGCTGAATAACTGAATTACCCCCCCACGTACGAGAGGTTTTGCGCTATTAACGTTACACGTTGTAGATATTTAAAGAATGTTTTACGATAAGTAAAATCGAGCCCAGAATATTTCTTTATGTATTTATTATAGTTTAATAGGCTGACAAACGGCAGAAAATGCTGGTTAACCCGTTATTCACATAAAATACTATAGTTCTGTATATATTTAATTGATGAAGTTCCGACCATATTAATGCTGCTGATTTGTTAAACATCGATTTTATGGTTGTATAACACCGTTACACGCCGTTTATCAGACTAGTAAACAGATTTTTTATGTATCTAGTTCAACAGCTAATTTAATTATCTTCATTTGATTTAATTTCTTCTGTTATTTTAGTCCAAGTTCCACTAAACCAGTATGAAATACGCCTACCAGGGTCTCGGGACTGTCGAAGCAGGAAACCGTGACCCTGGAACGCAAAGGGCTATTGAAGGAAAACCGTGGATTTTAGTCAATACGAGTCTGACAGTCCCTTAATCTCCACTCAGGACGGGAAGATTGATTTCATGATATAACCACGTTAATAAAAAGTACAGTAGTTTGGTACAGTCCGCAAAATAAGTGCACTGAACCAAAAAACTTTAAATCTTCACCTTAAAAACAACATAATTTGGCACAGATCAATACGATCGACGATTAACATATCAATGATGTTCACTGTCCAGGTGGCCTACCTACCAAGAACTCTTAAAGCGTGAGTCTTTAGGCTGTGGGAAAGAGATGGCGCTAGACGACTTGTATAGTTCTGTCTCTTTCCCATAGTCTAAACTGGATCGCGTTAAGAGCTCTTGATAACCATTCCATACATGACGTCTTAAAGCATGAATAGTTCCGCTCAGGGAACGAGATGGCGCTAGACGAGGACGACTTGTATTAGCTCTGTCTCTTTCCCACAGTCTAAAGATTAACGCTTTAAGAAGTCTTGTTAGGTCACGTGTTTGCAACTTTTGCAGCCGACCTTATGTACCTACTGAGCCTTTCGATCACAGGGAAAATATGGTAGTCCCACATAGAGATTTAAGGTAATTCTACAACGCCTACCATAACTACTGCTATAAATATTATTATCAAACATTACACGATTCCCTGATAAGTTAAGGCGCTCCCTCACCGGGAGCATTCGCGTGTAATGTAACATTATAGATTCGACTTTGAGTATTACATTACAATACTACCTCCCTGACTGACGAGCATTCGCGTACATTTAGTATAGATTTGATACAAGGTGCGCATTGTGATTCTCGATTGTCTTCCGTCACTGATGAAAAATGTTCTAATCTGTAACGTTACATTACAGGTGAATGCTCGCGGTGAGGGAGAGCCTTTATGGGTCATGATTACAGGACCTACGAAGTATTATTAGTTTGGGTAAAGTTCATTAGTTGCTATTTCTACACCTGCGTCTACGCAGATTTGCACTGATAGTGACATTAACGGTGTAGCAGGAGCATTCAATTGAAGAGTGCTCATTGTAGACCTGGTCCACACTATTCAAATCCAGTTATTAGGTCAAGTCTGGCTAGCGATAGGGATAATATTAACTGTCACTGGAATTCCTTAAATCAGTGTACAGTCCAGTAGCTGGAAAGTAGAATGTTGAGAAAGACTAGAACAATTTTGACAGTCGGCTGAACTAGAGTCCAGCATGAGCAATTCTATCAAGAATAGACAAAGTGATTCATTCAAATTATATATAATTCGAAATTTTATAGTTATAATTTTTTCTACATTCTAATCATCGCCATGTTTGGAGTAGGTATAAGACTGGATGCGATCTGGATGGTCTATAATGTGAACCAGGCGTTACATTATAAAGTGGATTCTACTTGGACAACTTAGTTTTATTTTCAAATGCTAACATGACATCACTAGGTACATTTCACAAACATTTTTCTACTTTTACACAGTACCACAAAAATGCATATTTAAATTTATTACCAACACCATAAAACGCATACTTCCATTCCAACTTCAATTTTAAAATACATAAAAATAATCTTTGTCACATTATTTGCCGTAAGTAGTATGTAATATGCAATAGCCTCATTGAATACTGATGATAACACATCTTTAACATTCCATTTAATTTTAATACTTTCTTCAAGTCTCTTAACCAATTAAACAATTTTAACAAACATCTTATCCCTGTTTTCTTTCATATATTTAACAATTTAAAATCAGTTCCAATGCTGACTGTTTGCTTGGATGACGACTTCCGAATCCCGTACTTTAAATAAACATACTTTAATTTAACCTTTGTATGCATAATTATGTCTCGTAGACTGAATAAACAATTTCATTTGTGATTTTGGCTATTGAATTAATCATTAAATAGTATTTAGTATACTTTTGTTACTGTTGTATTATAGAACCACAACAAATACATTATAATGGTTTATCATTTCATACATACATATAATTATGAGTATACAGTTAGATATTGTATACTTGCTCCATAACTACTATTAATATAAATGACATATTTAAAATAAAACATGTCTCTTAACCTGTTACAACACAAATTAACAGGCTATTTACGTGTCTATCTTCAACGGATTAACAAGTTTTTCATCACATTTACACTTAATAAATTAGTTGGTAAATTAATTAAATAAGAAAAAATAAGTGTTGATGTAATAAAACCAAGTTAACAAGATTAATAATTATGCATCAGAGTGGAAAATACTTATTTTAATCAGACTTTCATCCTAATGTATCTTTATATCATCACTGATAGTATTGTTTATCTTATCCATTTAAACCGGTATAATTCAAAAATATGATATCTATGTTTCAGTTAACCTGATAACTGATAAAGTTTAAATAAAAATTAAAAATATATAGAATAAAGAGGTAAAAATTACAACATTAAAAAATAATTAATTTATCACTAAATGCAATACCAAAAAAGTAGCACAGTTAAAAAAAATGCTATAAACAATAGTTTGTTCATTGATTCACTAGGTATAGGAAACACAACCCATATAAAATAACAAATTGTTATTATCAATCAACAAAAAAGTAAAGCATATCACCTTGGAATTCAACTTTTTTTTAGTTTACGACTTCAGTAACCTTTTTAGTTCCCATAACCAAATCTTTAGTAAGAATATAATGTTTGTAATAAGAGAGTTAATAAACATGGTTTCTTTTAATTGGTTGAAAAATGACTAATTATTATTTGATCAGTAACATTCACAGAAAGAAATGAACATTAAGTAATGTTATTTTTTAATGTAGTTTTAGTATTTACACTGCATAATTGGAAATATGGTAGGGTATTGAAAATTCCATGGAAGTAATATTATGAGCAACTCGAATTTGAGCTTCAATTGACAAAAAATTGGAATTGATGAATTTATTCATTATGCTGAAGTATATTGTGCATGTTTGGCCGAAAAATTTGATTTTGTCACAAACAAGGTGGTGGTAGGGGCATGTCAATCAATTTGCATACTTCTAATAGGAAATTTTTCAATATGGCTGCCTGGTTATCTTTTGAACCATTTAATGTTATTGTTGGGATAAATGTTGGTTGTATTATGTGAGTATCGTCGCCATGTTTTTTCAGGAGAGCAGATCCAAAATCGGTTCGAGCACAATTACTGATTGGGTCAGGATCAATTTTCATTTCCTTTGCACACTGAAATTAAACATTTGGAATTATCATATGGTCTACTTTTTTTTTAAAGATTGAATAAAAATAAGTTTCCTATTTACCCTGGTGAGAGCACCATCTGCATCAATGTTATCTGAGATCATACATTCTGTAATCTTGACAGAAGTGGTCATGTTCGCCACAGCCTCTATTGCACAAGCATGAATCTTGTTAGCATAGCACTCTTCTTCACCATGCTGACATTGAAAAATGTACTTTCCATTCTCTTCTTTGGTCTGTTAAAATTTAAAAACAATATTTTATTACAATTTACCAATAAGTAGAAGAATATAATGTAGGTCAGACAAAAATACTCAAGTCATCATAATTTTTTTACATGCTTACTATTATTTTTTACATCTTTGTAGCACCTTAATTTTTTTTATTTATTTGGTTAAACTTAAAAATAATACTGGAAATATTTGGTGTATAAACTTACTGAAGCCTTTCCATAAGGTACTAGGGTAACTTCCAGAAACTCTGAAAGCTGCTCTGTGACTTGCCCTAAATGCCTGACAAAGAAATGCTTGGAGTCTGGACAAAGGGCCTCATAGTACACCCTTACTTTCACCTTGTCTTGCTTATGTTTATTGTACTTGTCATCTTCTAACTCCACTATACCAGACTGGAAAAAAAAAAACAATTTACTATATAATTATATATTAATACATTAAATGAGTTCAGGGGACTAAATACTTTCACAAAATACTGCTAAAGGATGTGTGAATCACAGATTCATAGCAATATTAGCAATGCTCTAGTGAGACCTAGTAACCTTGATTTCACTAAAAAAACGATTATAAAAAGTGGTCCACATAGCATTCCTTGACTTAAAAACAAAACAATGTTTGAGCATAGGGAAAGCAACAGGAGTATGTTATCTATGGATGCAACATGTGGAGTTTTACTGTCCAGCCAAACCCCTTATAAGGCATGATTTTAAGTATGAACATATGACATTTATGCTGAATAAAGTAAAAACCTGCCTCTTCTGATTCGCCAGGCTGCTTTGTTGGCCTAGCGGTTGCAAGCATGACTGCTGAGTGTAGGGTACTGGGTGGGACCCCCGGGTCAGAAGTAGTGTTATCAGAGTTTTCCATTTGAAAACTCACAGTAGCAGCCTGGGGTCCGGTTGTGTGGCCAGGCACTGGCAATAAGCTCACCTGGCCCATACATGAGAGTTTTATAGCAACTGGAGAAGTGTGGATCTACTACACACCTTTGCTTACCCTTTTTGGGAATATAGGCATGGTTTTGAGACATATATTACGTAAAAAAAATGGTTAAATTGAATAGAACTTGAAATCACACAATAGAAGAAATAAACTAAACTATTATATACTATAAATAAAGCACACAGAATTCAATTACACCATCTATATTCCCATTCCTATATTTATAGGTAAAAGATTAAAGTTAGGGTAAGTAAAGATCAAGAGATAAAATACATAGTATTGATATTTCAGTAAATGATTGATTACAAACCTCAGATAATAATGTTGCGTTTTTATCTGGCAATAGCCGGAAGAACTGCCACATGATCAACACAAGCAGAAGCAACACAATTAATCTATATCTATTACATGTATAGAATGCCATATTAATTGATATTTTAATTTATTTCTATCCAAAATGTACCACTTCTGAATATCAGCCCAATTCACCGTAAACAGCTGTAAGATTGCCAACGCCTCTAAATCATTACTTATATCCACATAATTTTAAAACGTACTATAATTTTAAATGTTTATTGTCAAATTATATTTCAAAGTAATGCATTTTTTCGATAATTTCAGTTTTTAGCGTAAATACGCACACTAAAAATTAAATGATTGACATCAGTGACATTTGAGTGGTGTTGAGTGGTCTCATCTGTCTGTGGTGAATGGGGATGGCAACTCAAAGCTAATCGTAGATGGCGCTGCGATAGTTGGTCCCCACGTCAGATTACTGTCTACCTTCTATAAAAAACAAACAAGATTTATTGTTATAAAAATTGAGTTTAGATACAAAACAAATATGGAAAATGGGGATGGCAACTCAAAGCTAATCGTAGATGGCGCTGCGATAGTTGGTCCCTACGTCAGATTACTGTCTACCTTGTACAAAAAACAAACAAGATTTATTGTTATAAAAGTTGAGTTTATATACAAAACAAATATGGAAAATTATTCGTCAATGCAAGTGCATAATATTTAAAAAAGAATTAAGACGCCGCGGTGCATCTACAAGAGAAAAAAAGTGATTTAATTGAGTGGTAATACATTTGATTTTACCGTAATAAATCCACAATTACTTGTAGTTGAGGTTTCAATTTTTGAGTTTAGGTATGTTTTACCTGTCCTCTCCTATAACAAGAATATAATGCTGCTTCTGACTATCTATTTTGATAAAATATCATAATGTTTTATGTCAGCAATTTTACCCCTTTTTTCTATATATATTCGAGAAATATCACAATATATTTAATTTCTTAACACCACAACTATCACAAAACTCGTTCCAGGTGATAATTCTTCCGCCAGACGAACCATTTCATGATTTATAGAGCGATGCAATACTGGTACTTAACCTCCAATAGAAAAGTAGATATTATTTTGAAAAGTGTATTCGATTGTTTAGTTATGGTATAATCTTTTTTACAGCATAATACACAACATCTAGTCATTTTACATCAATAAATCGTTTGTTTTTCAGAAAATTTCTTTGATTTGACGGTTCTTTTGGGACCAAACTGTCACTTGTCACTTTGACACTTGCCTTCCCCATTATTCATCAATGCAAGTGCAAATACTAAAAGAAGAATTAAGACGCCGCGGTGCATCTACAAGAGGAAAAAAAGTGATTTAATTGAGTGGTAATACATTTGATTTTACCGTAATAAATCCACAATTACTTGTAGTTGAGGTTTCAATTTTTGAGTTTAGGTATGTTTTACGTGTCCTCTCCTATAACAAGAATATGATGCTGCTTCTGACTTTCTATTTTGATAAAATATCATAATGTTTTAAGTCAGTAATTTTACCCCTTTTTTCTATTTAGATTCGAGAAATATCACAGTATATTTAATTTCTTAACACCACAACTATCACAAAACTCGTTCCAGGTGATAATTCTTCCGCCAGACGAACCATTTCATGATTTATGGAGCGATGCAATACTGGTACTTAACCTCCAATAGAAAAGTAGATATTATTTTGAAAAGTGTATTCGATTGTTTAGTTATGGTATAATCATAGAATTTCATTAATAAACTCAACTAACGGCCTGTCTCGGCTTCGCAAGGCTGGATATTTGTTTATTAGATAGCTTTTCCTTAGTTATAATTCAATTTTTGTTCTCAAGGCAGTCACAGCAGCTACCCATTATTTCTTGACAGTATGAATTGTCGGAAATTTGTATGTTCCATCATTTTTACAGATTATTACACAACACCTAGTCATTTTACATCAATAAATCGTTTTTTTTTTCAGAAAATTCCTTTGATTTGACAGTTCCTTTGGGACCAAACTGTCACTTGTCACTTTGACACTTGCCTTCCCCATTGGTGATCTCTCTACTTAAGGGCCGATTACACGACACGATTCATCGTGCCCTAAGTCCCTAAATCCCGATAAATCGTGTCGTGTGATCGCGGTTAGGGTGCTCAGTAGCGGCGCGGCTTTCGACGTGAAATGACATGTCGTGAAGTGAAAATGGCTTCGCAACGCGAAAGAGAAATGAATACTCGTAAATATTCCTTCAGCTAAGACGTCTTCTCTTCTTCTTACTATACCCACTGTTGCTGCGAGAGCGACTACTTTTCAAGGCGGATGAATGCTTATAAAATGAAAATAAATAAATATTCAGGAGTTTATATAGCCTGACATAAAACCATTTCTATGCCATTGATTTGCCATATTTTTAACTTTTATTGGCAATTCTTAAAAATATTAGAAAAAAAACATTATTAAGGGTGAATTTGAAAAGATGCAGTCTAGAAATGAAACATAATTGATTTAATATCTGGTTGACCGAGCTTTGCTCTTTTTTTAAAATGTCTATATCTTGGCAACCGAGCATTTCTCGAACCTGGGACCTTGATAAATCGATTCCTTGGGCCGAAAAACCCCTAATCTGTAACTTTCATGAAAATTCTTGGAGCCGTTTCCGAGATCCTGATTATTTATAAATATACAAGAATTGCTCGTTTACATCGTTTAAAGATATTAGATACGTTCAGACAACTACAACCAACGTGGAAATCTTTTTAAAAAAAAGCCAGAAACTGAAAAATAACACTTTTATAAAACACTAGCTGACCCGGCAAACTTCGTACCGCCTGAGAAACAATAAAAAAAAAACCCTTTAGACCTACCCTGGACTAAAAATTGTTTTTTTTTCAACCCTGATGCCAAGTTTCTGATACTTTGTAAGCGTAGGCGCCACGTAGGCCGGTAGGCGCCACCTCCACTGCTCGACGGTCGGCTGAAAAGTGAGTTAGGGTGGCGATATCGTGTAGTGTAATCAGAACGCCCAATCTATCGAGGCCTGCTCATCGGCCCGATGAATCGTATCGTGTAATCGGCCCTTTAGTCTGTGGTGGTCATGGACCTAAAAAAAAAGGCGGACGGACCTTCACTAAGAAACAATTGAAGCACCCATAGTAAGTCAGTGCGCTAATGTGGACAAGCCAGCACGCACACATTCACACCATAGTAAGTCAGCCGTCGGCCATTACGCTTCGAACGACACTCGCGGTTTTAAACGGTGTTATTTTGTCTAATAAAAATCAAAGTATGCCGTCATGTGTTGCAAAAAGTTGTCTAAACCATAGTAGTTCAATTAAAAAAGCCAGGGGATCACTTTTCATTGTTAAGCATGTCAATTTGAAGCTTATTTCTCGATTTTACGTCAATAAATTTAATAAACATCTCGAAATCAATCAGTGTTGCTACTATTTCAAGGTTCAAATTATTTTAAGATTGGGAGATTTATATTTTATGTTACTATTTATCGTTATTGTATTCTTCTATATTTTTACAGATTTCCCCACGGCAAATGATGCATGGAAAAATGATTGTATAAAAATAATAAGGGAGTGTAGACATGGAATAGGAATGTAGACGTGTAGGAATGGAACATAAAATAGCATTAATTAAATGTTTATAGCCGAAAAATACTTAAACATTCGTTTTCACCACTTAAGTAAATTAGAAGGGATTTCTAGATGTGTCGATAGCAAAAGACAAGTCTACAAAAATTTGAATCACCAAAAGGGATTGTAAAACTTTATTAACATTAAACGAGTTGTAAATATTTTAATATCCAATGTGCTTAAATTATTTTACCTTTATTTTAAAAATAGGTATCCGTCACAAAAAAATTGTAATTAAACTTAAGTTCAAGGGAGATCTTAATTAAATATTGTTTAAAAATGGGTAATTTTTTCCTTCATCTGGCATCCCTATACACACGCACACATATTTACGCCGCCGCCATTGTGGTGCTTCAATCGTTTCTTAGTGAAGTTCCGTCCGCCTTTTTTTTTAGGTCCATGGTGGTGGTGATGTTAGGATTTGACTCGGGTACTGACAAATACGATTATCGATAATTATATTTATCGGATTGAAATGCGGAGTCGGTGTTTCTTTAAAAACTTGTTTTTTACCGACTTCATAAAAAGGAGGTTATCAATTCGACTCGTATGTATGTAATATTTCCAGAACTGCCCAGTTTTCGGATATGTTAGTCTATATCAGCGTCTGAATAAATGTGCAAAATTTCATAAGTGTATGTACAAATGTTTTTATGTTTGTGTTCGCATATCTCCGGAACTACAAATCCGATTTAAGTCATTCTTTTTGTGTTGTACTAGGTATTGTTCAACTTAGGGAGCACTGCAAGTTTCATCAAAATCGGTTCAGTAGTTTTTGAGATAGGGAATTTTTTGCCTACTTGGATCGTTGATTTTCAGTCGATTGTATATTTGTTCACGATTATCTCACGTTTATCTGAACCGATTTTCATGCGGTTTTCAGAAAAATATTTGTTACATTCTAGGGAAGGTTTTAATTTAGAACAGTAATGGATATCTTGTGACGTTGCCCGCATAGATCCGTATTTGCTGCTCGCTTGGATATAGATTTCTAAAGACGCCAATTATACGGAGTTTTGTTGAATATCTGAACTAACTAAAAAGGGTAAAATAAAAACATTAAAAATAAAGTACCTACCGACTTCAAAACAAATACAAAATAGTTTAAATTAACTTTTCACAATGTTTTTTTCTTCCATTTACCCTGTCAGGCTATCATTTACTATCTATCCCAATCCACCTTTTCTTCGTCCTTCCTCTCCAGCTCCATCCATCAAACAAAGGTGATTGCTTCGATGTAGCCCGCGAAATTCAATTTTTTTTTTATGTTTTTTGCAATTTGCAGGCCAGTGACATGTTGTAACTTTATCAAAATATGAATTGCGGTAATAACAAGTACAATTTTAAATATAAAAATTATCAAAAAATTCGCTCCATCAGCTCTCACATAGAAAAGGTGCATCGAAGTTAGATTTCGGAGATTTTAATATGATGCACCTTTTCTATGTGAGAGCTGATGGAGCGAATTTTTTGATAATTTTTATATTTAAAATTATACTTGTTATTACCGCAATTCATATTTTGATAAAGTTACAACATGTCACTGGCCTGCAAATTGCAAAAAACGTAAAAAAAATTGAATTTCGCGGGCTGGTTGGAGCATCCCCCTTAAGGTGAATGATACGTAGTATCTCTAAGTAGTCTGTGGGTGAATGCTCCAACCAGCCCGCGAAATTAAAATTTTCTTACCTACGTTTTTTGCAATTTGCAGGCCAATGACATGTTGTAACTTTAACAAATTATGAATTGCGGCAATAACAAGTATATTTTTTAAATACCTACATATAAATATGATCAAAACATTCGCTCCATCAGGACATCAGCTCTCACATAGAAAAGGTGTAAATTGTTAAAATCTCCGAAATCTAACATACACGAAAATTTGAATTCCGCGGGCTGGGTGAACTAGTGACTTGCGTTCCGTCCATTCTCATCGAATGTCCCTCTCTAAAGGTGAACGCAGACCTAGCCGCACCGCAGTCTCCGCAGTCATCGTTTTCTTACCGCTTCTGCGGCTACTGCGATGCGGATGAGTGTGTGAGGTTTCATAGAACTTCATACAAAGAATTCGTAATGCGGGGACTGCGGAGACTGCGGTGCGGCTAGGTCTGCGTTCACCTTTAGAATACGCTTTCTGAGACGTGGCCATAGATATAGAGCATGAACCGGGCAGGCTTTTTTGTTGGATACTCTATTCATCGAGAAAGGGGTTACGTTAACACGTTCGCTGCGGTATCGGGTCGATTATATCCGATGCTCATCTTGCCACTGGTGCGGGGTAAAAAATGTTGTGCCAACCGCTGGTGCGGGACAAATATATTTGGTCTCCCTATGAATATGAATGAGACAGTTAGTGTTTTAGAATTGCCTCTTTTAACAAGTCAACTCGTCTCATTTGCTATTTCGTCTCTATCCTTATTCCGTCACATTCACTAATACGTCACCTTGTGCATCTGGTCATTTTCATTAACTCGTCTCATGCTCTATTTCGTCTCTTTCCCAACTCGTCCGACGCATATGTACAGACATGCACATCAATATACTTATCTCAATCTGTTTTTCGTAGTTTTTCATCTTTATCACAAACTGGCTTCTGCCCGCGGTTTCGCCGCGGTTTAACCAATTTACTTTTGATTTATTGTACTAGTTACTATTTTTTTTTTAAATCATCAAAGACTCCTCCCATCCCGGGCAGGGCGGGAGGGACTGTCAGACTTGTACTGACTAAAAGCCACGGTGTCCTTCAATAGCCCTTTATGTTCCGGGGTCACCTGGCTTCGGCCCTCTAGAGGGGGGTCCCGTCATCATGCTGACGCTCGCGCTGAGGCACGCGTGGAACACAGCACGCCGTCGACCCGGGCATGGTCCATGGTCGAACAGCGAGTTGCCTTTTACTCGCCACCCGCATGCCCGCCCGCGCCTACGGTGGCCGGAGATCGTCTGCCGATGTCCGGCGCCGTGAGCGTCTACCACTGCAGCTGGGGTGGAGGGAGGACGCTATCCTCTCCCTCACGCGGCCCGCCTCTTTTGCTAGCATTACTGCTTCGCAGAAGGAGGCGACCGCTTCCCATTCCGTCTCGCCCCGCAGCATGGCCTCGACCAGTGCCGGGCGCGAGAGGTCACCGCCTATCGCCGCTGTGAGGACACGGCGGTGCTCAGCCTAAGCGGGGCAGTCCTGCACCGTATGCTACACCGTGTCCTCTGGGCGATCCTCGCAGTGGTGATACCCAGGCGTTTCTTCCTGCCCCATACGACACAGGAACCTCCCGAAACATCCGTGCCCGGTGAGTACCTGCGTCAGACGGAAGGTGAGGACGCCGTGACGCCTCTCCAGCCACTCCTCAAAGAGGGGTCTTACCGCCGCGAATGCGGCGTGCCCGATCTTTTTATACCTACAGTCTGTTCTTCCCGATATCTTTGACGTTGACTGTACGTCGTCATAAGCGTCGGACGAGTTGGGAAAGAGACGAAATAGAGCACGAGACGAGTTAATAAAAATGACCAGATGCACAAGGTGACGTCTTAGTGAATGAGACGTAATAGGGAAAGAGACGAAATAGCTAATGAGACGAGTTGTGGGCGTAACCGAGAAAGGCTATAAAGCAGAGCGGAGGTAAAACCGCAAGGAGTAGCAGGTGTCAAATAAAGGTTACGCTCACAACTCGTCTCATTAGCTATTTCGTCTCTTTCCCTATTACGTCTCATTCACTAATGCGTCACCTTGTGCATCTGTCGTAACGCCCTGCTCTATAATGTAAGTCCTATGGGGTATGTAATATAGTTACGCCTCGGGTTCGCTTACATTAGCAGGCGCACGAATATTATTCTTCCTTTGTCATGGTGATAAATAATTTAAGTATCATACCTCGCTTTATTGCTCCCGTCCCTATTTCACTTCCTTCCACAGCTCTTTCACCTGTCCTTGCCTCGCCTGTCCGCCAAGCCGCTAGCCGCTGCTGTTCACCATCTGTAGGTGTTAATGCCCGTTGATACTAACTACTTCTGTACCACGGGCGAGGAGAAAGGAGCATGCTCGTAGGATACTTAAGACCATGCCACTTCTCCCAAGCTGTAAACATAATCTAGTATTAACAACACACTCATACATGGAGGCCAGTATGATCAAGTCATACATTCCCAACTTTAAGCGCAGATGCTCGGGTGTTTAAACCTTCTGTCGGTCAACCCTCGCACTCTCCTGCTGTCTTATGGCAAACACGTTAGCCGACTGTTATATCAGGTAGGCGATATTAGTCTTCGCCCTACTGATCTCATATAGGTAGCGTTATCCTGTGATTGCAATCACCCGTAACTTAGATACCTCTTTAGGGGGGGCCACTGTGACATGTATGTAAGCTAGCCTTGCCTTACCTCCTCGCGCTGCCCGCGCGGCCGGCTTGGCACTGCTTGCCTAACCTCCACGCGCCGCCCGCGAGACCGGCACGGCACAGGCTTTATTATTAAGCTAGTCTTGCCTTACCTCCCCGCGCCGCCCGCGTGGCCGGCTTGGCACAGCTTGCCCAACCTCCACGCGCCGCCCGCGAGGCCGGCACGGCACAGACTTTATTATTAAGCGATACTTATCCTTAATCATTTACCAATACCGGCTCATGACTTTAACCACATGCAATATTACTCGGCACACTCAGCTACATATGCTATCTAGATATAGTACATGGCTTTAGGCTAATTGGCTTTAAGCTACTTGTTCTACTTAGCTTTAATTCTACTTAGTCCAAATCTACTTAGTTTTAAATCCTTTTCTACTTAGATTTGTTCTACATCTACTTAGCTTTATATCAGTCCGTCGAGCACGAACGCTTCCACCAAAAAGGACGCCAACAAAATGGCCGTCTACGGCGTTTTAGAGTTCAGAAACGAACTTACCATAGACAAATATTCACTCTTCATCATAGAGTAGATGGAGACCTCGTTGTGATGCGTTGCTCAAGATGTTGCCAGGTAATTTAATTATTTACAATTATTATTTACATTCGCGTCACGACGCGACACTCCCGGCCCGAAGGCCTGGTTAGAGCATTGTTACGAGGTTGCGCGTCCACTCCTTTATCTTTTCTAAAGCTCTAGTGGCTGCGCTTCTTCTCGGTTTTGTTTCTCCTTTAATCTGTACAACTTGACCGATTTTAGGTTCTACTTTAACCGTTTTTCTTGGTTCTTTATGAGAATATCGATATCTCTCCCTTAAGCTCGGTAGGTACCGGTTTATAAACATTTCTTTGAATTCTTCTGTCATTATTATGGCTTTCCTCCATCCTTTCACTAGTTCGGTTTTTGTTACTGTTCCTATTATTTCTTCATCTGTATTAGATGTTTCCATTGTAATACATTTTCCCAAAGTGAGAAAGTCTGCCGGTTTTAAAATCTGATCTAATTCTGAGTCTACGCTGGTAAGTGGGCGTGTGTTTATTACTGCTTCTATTTCTTTAATTACTGTTGCTAGCTGTGAGTCGTTTAGTAGATGTTTCTGTAGTGTTCTTTTCATACAATTCTTGATTATTCCTACCAGTCTTTCGTAGAATCCCCCGAACCAAGGTGCTAGTTGTGGAATAAATTTCCAACGAATCTTTTCTTTTATACAATATTCTTTTGATAATACTTCAGCTATTAGTTTAAAATAGAGAGCGTTATCGGAGGTAACAAGAGTTGGTACCCCTCTTGTTGCTATGAACCTTCGCAAGGCTAGTAGTCCTTCTTCTGCCGAGAGGTCTTTCACCACTTCTAAATGGATTGCCCTCACTGCTTGGCATGTGAAGAGGCAAATCCACCTCTTATTGGGACCCTTCTCGTTCACTAAGAGAGGGCCCATGTAATCTATTCCCGTAAAAGTGAAGGGCGCACTATAATTTACTCTCTCTGCTGGTAAGGCTGGGGTTGGTGGCAACTTAAACGGTCCTCCTCCGTGTTTAACGCACTTCGGGCACTTCTTAATGACTTTTAATACTTTGGCTTTCCCTTGTGGAATCCAATAGTTTTGCCTTATCAGGCTTAACGTATGGTTAGCGCCGACGTGGTAATTCTCTTCGTGTGTTCTCTTTATAATGTCGTTGGTAAAGTCGCATTCTCTAGGTATGAGTATTGGGTATCGTTTATCGAATGACCAGTTAGCGTTCTTCATGCGTCCTTCGCATCTTAGTAACCCATCGATATCCTTGAACAGTCTTAGATTACGGCTCAAGTCTGTTTCTATTTCCTGGACCTCTGATGGAAAGTATTCTTCTTGTAATCTCTTAATCTGTTCGATCCTGCTACTTGGTATATCCTTGTTGTTTATTTCTTCTAGCTTAGTGATGGATTTTACTTCACGTTTCTTAAAGAGTTCTGCGCTCTCTCCGTTCGTCGGACCCTCCCCACAGGTTGGAAAAGAAAGTGTCTCTTCGCCGCGGTCCGCGGGCCACCACTTCGGCTCTTTCAGTAGGAATTCTGGTCCTTCCTGCCATATCTCTCTGTTTATATCCAATGTGGGAGGTCTGGTTGCTACGTCGGCTGGGTTTAATTCAGATGGAACATATCTTACGATTAATTCTCTGTTTTTCTTTATTTCTTCGATGCGTCTGGATACAAATGGAGGCAAGAGTTTGTCTGACTTATGCCAGGCTATTACAATTTTACTATCTGTCCACGATGTCTGACTAATTAGTCTTATCTTGAGCTGTTTCATTACAAATTTAACGAGTCTACTTCCTATGAGTACTCCCAGTAGTTCTAAGCGTGGTATCTTAAGATTATCTTGATCCTTTATTGGTACTAATCTGGATTTTCCTATGATGAAGTGTATATTTTCTCCATTCACTATGTAAACTGCTGCTGCGTATGCTTTCAAAGAGGCATCAGTAAAGCAATGTAATTGGTATTTTCCTGTACCTGTTACATAACATCTGGGTACGAATATCTTGTGTATTTCTTCTAACTCTTCCCTAATCTCATTCCATTTGTCACACAACTGTTCTGAAAATATCTCATCCCATTTATATTTCTGTCTCCACAGATCTTGTAGGAATAACTTTGCTGATAGCATGTATGGAGTGCCAAATCCACACGGGTCGTAGATTGATGCAATGACCTTTAATACACCCCGTTTATTGTTTGCTTCTGTGTTGACATCGAACTTGAGTTGGAGTGTGTCTTGTTCTAGATTCCACTTCAAACCTAAGATTTTAGGGCTACTAACTTTATTTGTATCCGGTATCTGTTTCATAAATTCCTTTGAATTGGAACACCAGTCTCTTATGTTTAGTGAAATTTGTTGAAAGGTGTCTTTGGCGGCTCTATATAGACTTAAAGCTTCCTCTATTGTTGAGGTGCCTGTGATGAGATTGTCAACATATATGTCATCCGCTATTCCTTTCATTAGCTGTAGTTGTGATCTATTTAGATGGTGTTTGATAGTGGCGTTTAAGATGAATGGACTTGAAATTATACCAAAGGGTACTCTGCAAAATCTCATGCATTGTAAGTTATCTTTATTGACTGGTTTAGTGATATCTTTAATCCATAAAAATCGTGTCACATCTCTGTCTGCCTCATGTAATGCGATCTGTAGGAACGCCTTTTCTACGTCTGCGGATATCGCAATTTTATGATGTCGAAATCTTATCAGCAGGCCTGTTAAGTCTTCCAACATTAACGGGCCACAGTACAGGCATTGATTAAGGCTCTTGCCTTCGCCGCTCTTCGCAGAGGCATCGTACACGATCCTAATGGGTTTTCCTTTCTGAGCTACGCAGTGGTGAGGTAAGTAATGTATTGGGTGATCTTCAGGAATCGTGGATGTTTGTATTATTTCTATAATACCGTTCTTCACTTGATCTTGAAGTGTCTCATCATACGTTTTAAGGGTTTCTTTATCTAGGCGCTTTAACAAGCTCACCAGTCTTCCATAGGCTAGGCCATAATTAGATTGTAGAGCTGGAGGATATTCATTCCAGGGCCAAGCAATGGTATATCGACCATCGATAATACTGGTCGTTCTGTTGAAATTATCGACAGCTTCTTCTTCTCTATTGGTTTTCGGAGAGTCGTTAATTCCGATGGATTCAAGTTCCCATAGGAACGAGATATTACCCTGGTCAATAGGTAAGTCTGGTGGGTCTAATTTTGTTTCTATTGCGCTTTGAAAGTAAGTAAGTACCGATAGTGTCTCAGTTGGTTTAGTTTCTAGTTTCCCAGATAGTATCCAACCGAACTTAGACTTCACCAAGTATAATTTTATATATTTTTTTTTATTATATATTTTTTTTTTTGGTGGCCACACCAGGCGGTGTCGTCTCATTGGGTAAACCTTGGAATGCCTACGGGGGCTAGACCTGTGTTGCCAAGTTCTCCTCTATTATGCGAGACCTAAAAACTTCGGTCTCTAATAATGACGTTTTTAAGGATGGCAACATAAGTAAAACCGAAAAGGTGCTTATATCTTAAAAAGCTACCATTATGGTAGTTTTAGCGACATTTTTGGTTAAATTATTAATGAACAAATTAGCCCATATAATATTTAGACTAATTTATCAAATGTAAATGTTATTAAAATTAAATAAATACAATTATAATTAATGCAGGAGATAACATAAATACGCTCGTAAAGCATAGGCTGTAACTATAAATATACAAGAGGGTTACTAAACAAGCCAATAAATTAATAATTAATTTAATTTACTGCAATAGATCGGGCAGGGGCTATTTATTTTCAAAATTATTTAATTTCACAAAATAAGTGTTGGTAAGTTTTTGTCAAATGTTCCTGGCAGCCCCACAAGAAAAATGTCTACCGGCGCGAGCTTATGTTGATGTTATTTCTTGTGAATTTGGACGTAGATAAACAAAAAGGATCCAACCCACAACATGACCGAAAATGAGTTAAGTAGACCAAACTGCTCATCAAGGTCTATATTTTCGATTAGCAAAAACAATCCAAGTTAAATATGAATATTTTGACATCAAAATGACACTGGTTACCAAGCCACATGTATGGCGAACCCCTATTTAAGTTTCGTAAAAACGATCCATTCCCCTTGGATCATATTGTAAAACGGTCAATCTAAGATGCGGACACGAAACTAAAATGTTAAAAAGAATCCAAAGCATGTGGATCCTTTTAGATTATAATATTTTACTTCAAATCATTGCAAAAGATAAATCACTAAAAAGATTCAGAAAGCATGAATCTTTTTTGTGAAACTAAATTTTTATTTAAAAAATGCACTGGTTAAATCACAAAAACGATTCAGTACGCGTGGATATTTTTCGCTAAACGCATTTCTGTGTTTCTGTTGGTATTGATGAATACAACGAAAGGGATCCATACACATCGCAGTCATTATGTAGGTACCTATATTTTGAAGATTGAAGACGAAGCTGGTAGAGGCGTCCAAGAAGTGGGATCGTGTTTGATTAAATATATAAAACAAAACTTAATCCAAATGTTTTGTGACTGCTGTGGGAGACAAAACCGTAACGTTAAAATCGTACTAGTCAATCTTTGACAGTACATTATTTTTATAATATCTAAAGACTGCCTTTATAAAAAAAACGTGTAGAATGCTAAAATCTTCCAATAGGTCCTCCCGTCCCTCCCTGGGCGGGAGGACTCATTTGATGATTTTAGACTGTCAGACTCGTACTGACTAAACTCAACGGTGATCCATCAATAGCCCTTTACGTTCAAGCAGGCTTTGGCTTCTAAGGGGGCCGCGTTGGATTGCTGGCGCGCGTGGAACAAGATGTACCGTCGACCCGGGCATGGTTTATGATCGGACGGCGAGTCACCCATTACTCACCGCCCGCATGTCCGCTCCTACTGTGGCCGGAAATCGCCTCGCGACGTCTGTCAGTTGCTGTGGGCGTCTCCCGCGGTAGCTGGTCTTGAGGTGGACTCTGTCCTATACCTCACGCGTCCCGCCTCCTCCTTTGCTAGCATGACTGCTTTGCGGAAAGGGGCGACCGCTTTCCATTCCGTCTCGGATCATGGCCTCGCTCGACCAATGCTGGGCGCGAGAGGTCACCGCATATCGCCTCTGTGAGGACACGCCGGTGCTCTGCCCAAGCGGGCCAGTCGGGCGTTTCTTCCTTTCCTATACGACACAGGAACCTCCCGAAACATCCGTGCCCGGTAAGGACCTGTGTCAAGCGGAAGATGAGGACGCCGTGACGCCTCTCCAGCCACTCTTCAAAAGGGGTCTTACTACCCTCCATGCCGCCTTGAGATCGCGCCGGAGCTCTTCTTGCATCTCTCTTCTGCTCTTCTTGCTCAGCGGCCATTCCCCCAACTTTGCGCCTCCACGCGCCACTCGTAGACGCACTGGAGGGCTTTCTCCTTCAGATCCTAAGGCGGCAATAATCCGGCCAGGAAATTGGCTGATTTACCGGCGATCGTGCGGTATCCCTGGATCTTCCGTATGGCCATGAAGCTCTGGCATGCGACTAGCTTTGCCGATCGCCTCCGCATGCACAGGGCCCACACAGGGACCCCGTAGACCATGGACCTCACGATACCGGTGTACAGCCTACGGCAGGAGGCGTTTGACCCGCTGAGATTGGGCAGGAGCCGCTTGAAGGCGGTTACCACCAGATTCAGCTTTGGGGCCAAACGAAGGAAATGTTCCTTAAAGCTCCACCGGCTGTCGAGGACGAGTCCCAGCTATATCGTCGATTCGACGCCGATGCAAGCCCCTTCCACCGTTATGCGGGACTCTGACCGTGGCCGATGCCTGTGGGACGCCGCACGACATCTCTCGCCGCTTCCAATCTCCCCGGTGGCCGGGATAGATGACGGCCCTGTCCATCAAATAGGCCACGACCACGCGGCGGAGGTAGGTCGGCACCCGGTGATATCAAACTACTTGTTTTATTAATGAAATGAACATTTTTTAACGATTTAAGTGGCAATTAGCTAATTTGAATCGTTTTTGCTAAATGAAATTGAGGTTAACATAATTGAAAATAGCTTTTATCAAAAAGGATCCTAACACACATTTAGTTGAATATCTCAAGAAATAAAACTAAATTCTCTTAAATTTATTTGTATGAGTAAAATATACATTGCCACACACATATTTTCTTAAGAAACCATTAAACATAAGCAAGTCTATAATGAGCAAACACAGGATAAACTTCAATCTCGATTATCTCAAAAGTAACATTTTGTGGGGTGGATCCTTTTTGGTTATCTACGTCCATTTTATCTTCTGTTTTTGCAACATTAAGTGTTATCCTTTATCCTCGCCATTAACGACGTAGAGTAGAGCTTATGTACCCGTCTGTTGTGTGCCGAAACACCTGAGTGTTGTGTACGAGATAGTGACTCTAGTTTTTGTTTTCAAACATGAAGGAGAATAAAAGGAAATGTTTTAAGTGTGGTTCTTCGCCTGTCGATGACCCTGAAACTACATTATTTAGGTTTCCAAAACCTGGTTCCACAAATGCTCTCCGGTAAGTGGTTCTCTAATATTGGCTAGATAGATGCATGGATGCTTCAATAGACAATCTTTAACTACTATGTTTATCTTGTTTAATGCTTGTTTAATCCAGATTTGTGATTGGATTATTGATTCGTAATCTATTGCTTATCTTATTTTACTTCTATTTCTTTCAGTTGTGAATTATGGGCAAAGTATTGCTGTCCAGACAAATCATGGTCAAACAAGGACTTTCAGATGAAACTGCACACTGAACACAGAATGCTATGCCATCTGCATTTTAAGGAAACAGCCTTTGTGGACTTCCCATCCAAGAAGAAATTGAGACGTTTTGCTTCACCAGATGTGGAGGTAAGCTGAACAATGAGAACCAATTTTAAAGTAATAACGGTGTGAGGTGTGGTGGGACACCCAACAGAAGTGGAGCTTCTCTTACGCATAATATTTATGTGTTAAATCAACTAAAGCTATACAAATATGAGTAATTGAAAAGAGTTAATACTGGATGCTGCCTGTCTCACTTATACACTTTTGTACTCAGTCTAGCTCATTCCACTTGAGTAACAATATACGCAACCAAACCCATAAAGTGCATTGCAAGACAACCCGAATGGCGCAGCGGTAGTGAGGCTGCGTTAGGTTCATAGGTTTCTGGGTTCCAATCCCGGTTGGAGCAAGTATTTGTGTGATGAGCATGGAAATTTGTTTCTGAGTCATGGATGTTTATATGTATAATAAGTATGTATTTACAAACAAAAAGTATCTATGTAGTATATCAACTATCTGGTGTCCACACAAGCCTCATTGCTTAGTGTTGCACTAGATGGCGCTGTGTGTAATGTCCAGCCATATTTATTTATTATTATTACTGCATCCACAACACACACTTTTTCTGAGTTGGGTCCCCATCCCAGACTTGTGTTAAACAGTTTTAAATAAATAAATAATAATATTCCACAACTGTCACACAACGCCATAGTAGTCCCAAGCTAAGCAGAGCTTGTGTTATGGGTACTAGACAACTGATAAACATACTTATATATTTCTAAATACATAGGTACATACGAGTATTATAGATAAATTACACCCAGATACAGAACAAATGATCGTGCTCATCATGATTTTGCCACGTAAAAAAAAAAAAAAAAGCTAAGCAGAGCTTGTGTTATGGGTACTAGACAACTGATAAACATCTACTTATATATTTCTAAATACATACATATTATAGATAAATTGCACCTAGTCACAGAACAAATGATCGTGCTCATCACACAAACATTGGTCCTGGGTGGGAATCGAACCCACAACCTCCAGCATAGCAGTCAGGGTCACTAACCACTAGACCAACAGGCCAGTCAATAATGTTTGCCATTCAGTGTGCTAAGGAAGTGTGAAACATATTATAGATATAATGACATTGAGATGTACCCATAATGTTGATGGGTTGTGTGAAAGATGATATAGCTTGGGACTAGATGAACACTGAGATGAGGGCTGAGAGCTCATTGACATGTATGCCTACCCCAAATAAATTGTAATAACGGCAGGAGTATGACATTAAGTTAAAATTATAAAAATCTCTACTAATACCTTAACATTTTATATTACCTATAACCAATGGTATGCTTTCTTTGCAGGATATAACCATGCCATTTCTACAAGATGATAATATTAGAGAACCTGTGGCGGGTCCATCACAGCCTCTTGTGGATATATCCAATAAGGCTTACCCTTCAACAGTTAATCTCTCGGGGCCCTTTGGAAATAGTGACAAAACTCCAGTTGAAAATAAAAATTTTATAAAATGCAAGAAATATTTGCGAAAAGTTTGTCTCTTGAAGAAGCAATTGAAGCACATGAAAACCAAAAACTATCTGCAAAAATTAAGCACTAATGATGCTGTGAGGAAACTCACAAATAAAATAAGCCCAAATTTTGCATTATTATTGCAAGCACAAATTAGAAATTTTAAGAAGACTGCTAAGGGACGTAGATGGACTGCTGAAGATAAAATTACTGCATTAAGACTATATAAAAGATCTCCCACTTGCTACAGATTACTACGGCGAATGTTTTGCCTTCCAGCTCCGACAACTTTAAAAGTGCTATTGCAAAAATGTAAACTTAATGTTGGCATCAACAAACAGCTGTTTGAAATTGTTGGAAAGTTTTCTTCAGCACAAGAAGTTATTAATAATGAATACATACTAATGTTTGACGAAATGGCATTAAAAAAACACATACAATATAATGTGAAAGCAGACAGTATTGAAGGCTTCCAAGACCATGGTGTGCAGGGTAGAACAGCACAACTAGTGTCTTATGCACTAGTATTTATGGTTGCCGGGATTCGAAAAAAAATAAAGCAACCCATAGCCTATTATTTATCGGGCTCTTCAGTCACTGCTGATAGATTAGCAGTCCTAATAAAAGAGGTAAGCGTAATTAATTTAGTCACTGTATAAAAGTATAATGTTAATAATATAATGACTCTATGATGCACCTTCCTTGCATAAACTTTACCAATATAGCAAATTATGAAAATCAAATTATGTTTATTTTTCAGGTGCTTGAACAATGTCATGAACATGGCATTAATGTAGCAGCCAGTGTGTGTGACATGGATGGAGTTAATAGAAGGGCCTTAAGCATTTTAGGGGCAACTGCTACCTGTCCACAATTTGAAATAAAAAATAAAAAAATTATTGCACTTTTTGATGCACCTCATTTAATAAAGTGCTTCAGAAATTTATTTATGAAGTATGACATACAATGCTCAACAAATATAACATCAGCTGATGGAAACCAGGGAATAGGTAAACATTACATTTTATACTTAGCTGGATGTTTTTGATTCAAGAAGAAACCAATGTTACAATGTATTAAAACTTATTAAGATAATTGTTTATTGTTTCAGGTGTAGCCAAATGGAGTCACATTGTCAAATTTTATGAACTGGACAACTCGAATCCAAACTTTGTGTTTGCACCCGGTCTCAGACAAGAACATCTGAATCCTAACACAAAACAAAAGATGAGGGTAAAACTAGCTGTTCAAGTGCTGAGCCACACAGTTGCTGCTGGCATGCTTGCTAAAATAGCACAAGGTAACCTGATTTTAAATTGCAATTTATGTATGTAAAGGATCCCTAGATATTTTTAGGGTTCCGTCGCTCGAAACGGCAAAAATGGAACCCTATAATTTCGTTCTGTCTATGTATTGCCATTATATTTGAAAATCATCTTATTAAAATTAAATATTATGTTCTATTACAGGTCAATTAACTGCTGACGCGGCTGTTACGTCGGATATTATTGACAGGATGGACAAGCTGTTCGACACACTGAACAGCGACACGGTGGATCTGCGGAGAGGAAAACCGTTCGCGACCAATTTAAAAATTTCATCGCCTCACATTAAATTTATACGGGAAATGAAATTGTTCATAGAATCACTGAAATTTATAGATTCCAAATGCACACCGCCATCGCAAATAGGCTGGCTGTGGACACTTAACGGAGTTGAAATGTTGTGGGAAAGTTTGCGGCAAAAACATAAATCCTTAAAAAGCCTAGCGACTCGAAGGCTACAACAAGATCCCTTAGAAAATTTATTTGGGTGCATTCGAGGAAATTGTGGGTCAAACTACAGTCCCACCACTGGCCAGTTTATCGCAGGCTTAAAAACATCCATTATAAGTAACCTTTCTCACATTGGTGGTGGAAACTGTGAGCTTGACACCAATGACGTCATTATTGACAATTTTAAAATATTTTTTGGTAATAATAATCGGCCTGAAATCCATACCGAAGAGACTTTAGCCTCATCTTCGGTATGGAGATTCAATGACGAAAACATTCACCAGGAAGTATTTGAGGAGGATGGTGAATCACAAGCATGTGCTTATGTGTGTGGATTTTTGATTAAAAATTTAAAAAATGACTGTAAGAAATGCAATACAATTTTTACGACATCGGACCGAACAGTTGTGCATTCCTTTATACAATTTAAAGAATATAATGAATTCAAAGAATCTTTGAATTACGCTAATAAAAACTTTGTTCTCTGTGTGGAATTTTGTGCCACCTATATCAATAATTATTTATCGACTAATGCACATAAAAAAGCATTAATGCATGAAGTATTCAAAATTTTAAAAGATTCCATCAATTTTAACTTTTTAAATGATTGCACAGAGCACAAAGAGGATAATTTAAATTATATAATTAAAAGTGTCTTTCACATAACTGTAAAAAGATTTTGTACAAAAAAAAATAGATCTTTATCTCAAGAATCCGCCACAATAGCACTTAAGAAAAAAATTAATTTATTGAAACATGTGTAGTAATTTATTTATTATTATTATTTGTAAAATCAAACATTAAAATAATTATGATAACAAGAAGCTTCAGTCAATAATTGATGTTATAACACGGATGTCTTTGGTCGTCTTTCTGTCTTGTGTGGTTAGTGTTATTTTATATAAGTATTACACATTAATCATTGGGCACTTGTAGGCACAAACATCACCCATATTTACTTACATAAGTAATGTTGTTGGTTATTATGTTTAAATTAGGCTACCCATTTTATAAGTGCCTATGTATGCAAATTTATAATAAAGTAATTCAAATTTATAAGACAAACTACTGCTTTTATTATAAAAATACTAGTAAGATGCTTTGAGTTTTACAAATAAACTACAAACTTGTTATTTTTGTCAAAATTCAAAGTTTTCTTCAACCAAGAAGGTTTCCTATTCACCTTTATGTTAATTTAAACAATAAGGCTGCTTGACCACGAAAGCGGAGCTGGAAAATTGTGATCAGTGAAATTGCACACTAATTTAACATTGGTTACAGTTTCCCAGTTCTGCTTTTGTGGGCAGACCTTTAAATAAATATCTCAATGAAATCGTATTTTAAATTCCCCGCTTTCGCTAGTTTTCGGGGGCACCCACCAGGAGGCGCCAAAACCGTGCCATTTTATTTGTACGTAGTTGACATTCTTCTCGCTAGAGTATTTATGTTCTGTGGGCCACACTGTCCGAGTAACATGTCAAATTTTTGTTCCGTATTTTATAATTAAATTAAATTAGTAATTAGGCTGTAATCAACTATATTTTAATGTGTAATCGTATTGTTATTGTGTAAATACGCAGGAATATTGTTTTCATAATAATTGGACCATTAAAAAAAGTTTTCGGTAACACAGTTGCCGGTAACCTAAAACAATCAGCTGACGCACGTACTACAAATCTAAACGGGGAGTATTGTTCACTTTTTTTACTTATAAATTGCACACATTTGTTATTACTGTATTTTAAACGCCAATTCCAACTCATTACAATATTTTTTGCTATTTTTGCACTCCATTGGTGGGTGCAAAATCATTTGTTTACATAATTATTAGCGCAACTTTTTGAAGATTGATTAACTTTCTAGCAATACATAGTTAATAAATATCTACATATAAAAACCTTATAAGATACTTAGTGAGCATTATTGTCTATATGTAATGACTATTTTTTAAAGTAAACTATTTTTGTGCACTTAGCAAAGTACCCACTATAAGAAAAAAAAAAAAGTGCTTTAAGACAATAAAACCAATAAAATACAATTCCCAATTTGTATTGATAGCATATTTTGATGCTAATAAATCAGCCTACCTTATTTCAATTCTTTACTTAGCACTTTTTCCCTTTGTTTTTTACAATTTCATGTTTCCCCCTTTTTATCACTAACTTTTCTCCATTGATTTATCCTGTTCTCACCGTTTCTATTTCTCAATTTCAGTAACCAATCCAATAACCATGCCTGTGATGACCCGTAAGGCTGCTGCTCAGGATATGGAGCTTAAGTTGAGAACAGCTCTCCATGAGCTTCAGGAATCAAATCTCAAAGTCCAACAACTGTTAGAAGAGAGTGAGGTGGAGATCGTTAAGGTTAATACCAATAACTCAAGCCTAAAACGGGAGTTAGTTGACCTTCATCAGCAATTCTTGGACGTTGTTGATGAACGGGATCAGCTGCGGATGGTCATGGATGGGTTCAAGAATTGCTCTAATTTGTATGAGGAGGCTTTATGTAAGGTTAGGGACCTAGAAAATGAACTTATGTATGCTAATGATTTGATTTTAAACTTACAAAAAGAAAAAGAAAGTTCTCAAATTATTCAAACAAATAACTTGTACAATGAAATATTAAATAGTAATTGTAACCCCTCTCCCTTAATTACTATAGATCTGACTGAAGATTCTTTATTAAAACAAAACTACTCTCATAAAATTAGTCAAAATAGAATAAAGAAATATGCAAGATTAAATAAAATAATTAAAAAATGTAATAAATATAAGAAACAACAAAATTACTTTTCTAAAAATATTCAATTAAGGAAAGAGCGTGTTTCATTAGTTAGTAAATTAAATAACTATCAGATTAAATTGGAAGATAGTATAAATATTTATGAAATAGACACTCAGCGCTTACAATCTGATATACAGTTTTTGAATCAGTCACTAAAATCTTTGACTAATAAATATGAAAGCTCTAAAAATCAAATCAAAGAGCATATTCTTGCCACAAATCAATTGGTGGCCAAAGTGGAATTGCTGACTCTCAGCAATACTCGGTGTTCCTGTCAGATGGAACCCAATCCGGATGTCCTCCAGCCTGAAGCAACGGAGGACCCGTCTCAAGCTGTGAGGACTCCGGACAGTATCAGCTGTCAGAACTTAATATCTGACATTGTTCACAATAATCAGCCTGAGATTAATAGTTTTGTATCTCTAAATAGTCATAGTGAGTGTCACTCAGTTATGTTCTCCGACAGTATAGGCAGAGGGCTAGGTAATTTATTAAGTAATAATCTAAGTTATTGTACTTTAAATCATTGCATGCCACATTCAAACTACAAAGAGATAATGGCATCAGTCGCTAAAAATGTGTGTTATCCTAATACAACCATTACTATATTTATTGGCAATAGTTCTAAGATTGGAACAAAAGACATCACTGACAGTGTAGCAGAGTTGTTAAAATTAGATTGTAAGAAAATTATTTTGTGTGCATTTCCCTATTTTGAGAAGTTATCAAACAGACAAAACAATCATATACATAGGCTGAATAAACAGGTACAGTTCTTAGCAACTCATTATAGTGACAAACTTTTATACTTAGACATCAACACTGTTGTTGATAAACTTAGGTCGACTCAGGATTCAGCGTATCTGCCTATTAGATATAGACATATAATAGCTAGTCTATTAAGTTTTAATATTCACTCAGACATAAGTAGTATGTCTTCGTCTTGTTGTGTACATATTTATCCTTGTATTAGTTTTAGTAATAGTATTAGTTGTACGAAGGAGGATCCATGTGTCACCATGGAAGATTCCCAATCTCAAAGTGGGACTACTAGTAGTAGGATATTTTTGCCTGGTGATGGCATGGGAGTCCCGGGGCTCCCTCCGGATAGTATTTACTTTCCTTTAAACTTTTAAGTAAGACAACAGAAGGTACCATTAGCACTATAGCATCTCCCACAGACAATGTATCTTCTTGCAACCAACCATTTAGTTTTAAAAAAGGGCCTCCGCAGAATACCTTGAAATTGTTCCATCAGAACATTCAAGGTATCTCTTCGAAATTATTAGAAGTTGAAATGTTTTTAGAAAAAACCATGTTAGATATTATCTGTTTTACTGAACATTGGTTAAAGGACTATCAAATGCTATTTAATTATGAAAACTATACTGTGGGTAGTTGTTTTAATCGTAAAAATTTGCTGCGTGGTGGTTCCCTAATATTAGTTAAAAACTCTTTAAAATTTCACCAACGTAATGACATAGTAGGTCTATCAGTTGAACATTGTATCGAACTGTCCTGTGTTGAGCTAGATAAGCATGTAATAGTGTGTGTGTACAGACCCCCTAATTATCAAAATTTTTCCTTATTTGAATCTAGAATGGAAGATGTTCTGGCAAAGCTTGCAGTCAGGAATAAATCTATAATAATTTGTGGTGATTTTAATATAAATATTTTGGAAGAAAATTCAAATAGCAGTAGGTTATTAAATCTTTATAAGTCATTTGACTTGACTAACATTTTTACAGAGCCAACTAGAGTTACTCCATCTTCTGCTACTTGTATTGATAATGTTTTCTGCAATTGTGATTATTTCGATAAGGCCATAGTTAATTGTCTGCCGTCTGATCATAGTGGGCAGACGGTAACTTTTAGATGTAATACAATAAAGCAACAACTTGAGATTAAATTTAGACCAGTAACTTCTGCCAAATTAAGTAGCTTTAATAATTCCCTACAGAACAAGCTAAGTGTAATGAATATGGACGACATTAATGTTAATAATTTTTATGGTAATTTCTTTTCAATAGTTCATACTGAATTCAATAAAACTTTTGAAAAGAAAACAAAAAACATTGAACCCAAATTTGTATTTAGTGACTGGGCGACTAGAGGTATTAGGAAAAGTAGGGAAAGACTATTTGAACTGTATGGCCTTAAGCCAATCATTAACACTGAAACTTTCAATAAGTATGTTGCTGCCTATTCAAAATGTTTTAAAAATACTTGCAGGGCTGCTAAAGCCATGCATATTAGCAATAAGATCAAATCGTCAGAAAATAAAATAAAAACGGTTTGGAAAGTTATTAATAACGAGACTGGCAGGAAAAAAAAGCCCAACACTAACTATGCTTTGCAGACATCTTGTGGTCCTATAAGCTCAAATCTGGAAGTAGCTGAAGAATTTGTTAAATTCTTTACTGATATACCGGTTAGGACTACGGAGGCTCTAAATTCCTCACCTGATATTTCAATAGCTTTATTAAAGGCGAACGTTTCTGGCAGCCCGGCTGATTTCAAGTTTAAACATATAAACCCTATGACAGTTATTAAAGCTTTCCGGGAAATCAAAATTAAAGTGACCGAAGATTTATGGGGATTGTCTATCAAAGTTTGTACAGCCATTGTGGAAACTGTAGCGCCATATTTGGCATTAATTTTTAATCTGTGTGTGGATCAAGGAGTTTTTCCTGATTTGATGAAGTTCAGTAAAGTCGTGCCTCTTTTTAAATCTGGGGACTCTAAAGATACTAACAATTATAGACCAGTATCCGTGTTGCCAGTCTTTAGCAAGATATTTGAAAAAGTAATGCTAAATCAGATGCTTAATCACTTCAACACCAACAAAATCTTACACGATCAGCAGTATGGTTTCACCAAGGGACGTTGTACAACTGACGCCGGTGTCACCCTATTGAAGCACATATTTACTGCATGGGAAGAGGCACAAGACGCCATAGGAATATTCTGTGACCTCTCCAAAGCATTTGATTGCGTTAATCACGATACATTACTTTTGAAACTTGAACATTACGGACTAGGTAAACTTGCGCTTAGTCTGGTAAAATCTTATTTATGTGATAGGCAACAGCATGTTCAAATAAATGGTGTAAATTCACAGGGTTTAACAGTTAAAATGGGAGTTCCACAAGGCTCAATATTGGGTCCTTTTCTCTTTCTTGTATATATAAATGATCTACCCTATATACTTAAAAATCAACTACACAATATGGTGTTATTTGCTGATGACACATCCCTAATTTTTAAAATTAATAGGCGAGCTCAGAATCTAGATGACGTCAATAATGCCTTGCGTCAGATCCATAACTGGTTTTCAGCAAACAATTTAGTATTAAATGGAAACAAGACTAAATGCATTAGATTTGCCTTACCAAATGTTAAAAATAGTAATTATGACATAGTGTTGAATGAGGAGATACTAGAATTCGTCGATAAAACGGTTTTCCTGGGAATAACACTTGATTCAAGGCTACAATGGGGCCCTCATATAACAACACTTGCAGGGCGATTAAGTTCAGCAGCATATGCTGTCAGGAAAATTCGCCAATTCACTGACGTTGATACCGCGAGAATTGTATATTTTAGCTACTTCCACAGTGTAATGTCGTATGGTATTTTATTGTGGGGACGGGCTGCTGACATCGAGTCCATCTTTATTCTCCAAAAGAGAGCGATCCGAGCTATATATAATCTCCGTGGACGCGATTCTCTAAGGGAACTGTTTAAGGAAATTAACATCTTGACGGTTCCTTGTCAATATATCTATGAAAACATAATGTACGTTAGGAAAAATCTGCATCTTTTCTCTAAAAGAGGTGACAGACATAATTATCATACTAGAAATAGGGACCAATTAGTTCAGCCGGGCTTCAGACTCGCCAAAGTAGACTCTTCCTTCATGGGGTTCTGTTTAAAATGCTATAATAAGCTACCACAAAACGTTCTTGAACTGAATGAAACTAAATTCAAAACATGCATTAAACGCACACTTTGTAAGCAGGCATATTATAAACTGAGCGACTATATCGCTGATAATAATGCTTGGCTCCATGCTGGTCCTGCTCCATGAGACAGTGAATGTATAAATAAATTGTTGGAGCTGCTGAAGATTGTACAACTGTATTTGCATTGTATAGATTCAATCTTCCTTGTATTATATAGCTTCATAGCCGACATTGTGTGAGTACTATGTACTTCAGAGCTGTCATTCACTGAGTACCTACGTCTCTTGTTGACTTGAATGACCCTGGCGGTTGAGAGTGTGTCATGCTCACTCAAATGTCTCGCTGATGGTGGCGCGTGTGTCGGATCATTTGGCTCCCTTCAAAATGGTTGAGCCGAATGGTGCTGATGCATGTGTCATGTTCGTGAACGGGCGCTGTCAGTTGCGACTGGTCATCTCTTAGCTGCCACGGTTTATTTTAATTTATTAATTTTTATTTCTGAATTGTCTTTGTTTTAAATTTTACTATGGACACTTTTAAACTTGCTACATCGTTCTCACATAATGTACCATCTAAGAATGAATGATGTAACAATGATTCTGTAATAATTTTGGCGATCTGAAAAGAGTGTCCATGGAGTTTCTTGCACGTTCTTCTCCATAGAGATCTACGACTTGGAACGTGCATCTACGGTACTTTCACAGTTTTTATGTCTTGTGACTGGGACTGTAGCACCATAACTTTTTAGTGTTTAATACTTAATATTCCTTTAATTGTCTATGACAATTCAAAAGTGCCTGTAACTGGCCTACTTGAAATAAATGCTTTGATTTGATTTGATTTGATTTGATATAAATCATCTTTTAGTTGTTTTCTTTCAGTCGTCATGAACGAGAAATAGTAGTCGTTGCCAATCAAGATATCAACTTGGTCTTGTAGTGATCCATCGTCTGCAAGAAGTTCCTTACTCTTCCATAGACTTAACTCTTCCCCATGGTATGGGACTCCATTAGTTATTGTTGGTACGACGTTTGCATAGATTTCTTTCGTTCCTTCATGTCTGGTCTTTATTCCCAACTTGACTACAGAGCTGATGAATTCGCGAGGTGCCTTTGATCCAAATGTAAATACTGTGAGGTTATCTTCTTGCTCTGTCTGTAAGTCCAGCATGCTGGCTGCACTCTTAGTGATATAAGATCGCTGTGAACCGGAGTCTAATAGAATTCTGTATTTACCTTCATTGCTACTTCCTAGCTTCTTAACGTGAACTATGGCAGTCTGTAACGCTGTGGATCCTCTCGATCCCACCGTCATCATCGTTACTTCTGTTTTCGTTGAAGATGCCGAAAATTTAGTGGGGCACAAAGCTCTGTTGTGGTCATTTTTTCTGCAGTAAAAACATTTCTTCTGATATTTGCAGGCTCTCATGCTGTGTCCTTCTCTGAAGCATTTATAACATCGGTTTTTAAGTTTTTGCTTTCTTTCTTTAATATCTTTAACCTTTGAACATTGGTCATGATAGTGATCCTCTCCACAGAAAATACACGCTAACTTCCTTCTCTTCTTCTGTGGACCTCTTGTCATTTGTTCGATATTTTTCTTGTGATCTTCCCGCTTACTGTGTCCCCTCTTGCGAAATGAATTATCTCTATCAACCTGGTGCCGTGTATTTTTATTTTTGTGTTTATATTTAGTTTCATCCATTTGATGTTTACTGGCTGTACTAGCGCCATCCGATTTCTTATTTTCTTGTGTTACGTGCAGCGATTCAACAGTGTATTCGTTTTTAAGTTTTCCCTCATTTGCAATTCTGCCAGCGTCTTCTCTTGCTGATATGATCAATTCAAGATTTCTCCGTATATCCTTGATAGAGTTACTAGTTGTCTTCAATTTTAATTCGTATATCAGGTCTTCAGGTAATTTCTCGAAGATCAAGTATCGGAGATGACTATGATTAACATCCTCTTTAAGTGACTCTAATACTCGTAGATGTCTTTCTATGTTGTTGAGAGTGGTTCTACAAGAGCTCACTGACTTTTCAGCGGGTTTCACTTTGGACAGTGCAGCATAATGAGCATCGATCAGGTGGACGGAGCTTCCGTACCTTTCCTGTAGAGTCTTGACTGCAATCTGATAGTTTTTTCCGGTAATGTCGAATCCTTCGATCGACTCCTTAGCCTTTCCTTTCACTGAAGCTTGTAAATACAGCAATTTATCGACGTCTGCGATGTTACGGCTATCTATATTGGAGCGAAATTGGTCCCAGAACTGGTGCCACTGTAGGATGTCACCATCAAACTCAGGCAAGTGGAGTTTGGGTAATTTGCTGCTAATTGTTTCACTACCCAGACTGGAATGACTCTTATTCTGTGACTGTAACTTCACTTCAAGTTGAATAAGGTTCTGTTCAGCCTCGAGCTGGATTTGTGACATAGAGCTTACGTCATCAGCGGAAGGATGTTCTACTAGACGAAAATAATTGTTTAAGTCTTCATTAAATCTGTGTAATAATTTGGTAAGTGTAGCCGCAATAATCTCTGCTTCTCGTCTCCCTTCTGTATCACTTACTGAAAGGGTCATGGACAGGTCAGAGTTCCTCTTAATTTCATTGATAATCATTGATAAACGATTAAGTATGATATTATCCATGGCTCTAGGGTTTATTTTGCTTCGTAAATAATTGTGTGATAATGCTGAAAGCAAAATACAATCCGATAGTAATTCGACCAAATCACATACCGAACAATATAAGACCTCACATAAGACACATATAATTATTCTTAGTTATTCATCAATAACACAATCACGAATAACAATCGTTACTTATTCGCATAATAACTAAGTTGTACATTTCAATATTATATTTGGTTGGTACTGTCTTATTGTACAAACAATCTATACACAATGTATAATTTTCTAAAATAAATTAAATGAAAATTTATTAAAACAACCTTGCGACATACCATTTACTATGGCGAAAATGGTTCCACATATTGTGTCAATAAACAAGTAAATACCTCTCGTATTTATCTCACTATTACACTAATAAAGTTTCGTCGCATAATCATCTTTCAAGTAAGCGTCTAAAAGGCCATAAAATAAAATAAAACGTGAATTTCACCTGATTTGTGTAGGTACGAGAAATATGCTAAAGGTTATTTCTGCCAGACGTTATCTATGGACTGGACCTCCTTTAGTCTCCCTAGCGTAGGTGTGTATTGATTCCCAAATTCGTTGATCGATGTCGTTCTGTTGATCTCCTACGTCAATCAAAATAAAATAACATCGATTAAATAGGTACCGCGAATGTTCAAACAACTGTCTACTCGCAATTCACTAATCCTTACATAAAGTTGTATACCGGTTTGGTTAACAAACAGTTCAAGTGCACTCCGAGAGTATTATTTAGTACCTACGTCATAAGAAGTTAGGCCGTAACAACTCACTAGATTACTATTATTAACACAAATCCAAATGTTAGTTGGTGACTGACCGTAGATTCAAACTTTATTAGAATATTATTCACTGTTTGTTTCGAAGTTTGTTTATACTTTGACACTATCCAAATATTTTGCCGGTGACAGGTGTCGACCCGATGACATGGGCGTGAAAGTTGACAGATATCTGTTGCCGTTCAAAGTCGCGTCCTACAAAACAATAGTTAGTTTCAGGTAAAATCGAAGTTTAGAATAATTATTTCATTTAATTAAGCTAGGCATTATCCGTTTGTTCGTTAAGAAATATACCCGACTCAATAATAAAGTACTGATTACATGAATATCTCGATTATCGTTATGTTGGTACCACTGTAACTGTTCTTACAGAAAACGACTTTCACAATGAACGAATCAGGGAACTGATGGTTTGTTTATAACTTATATTACGTTTTACAAATTATAAATTTATAACATATCACATAATGAATAATCATCCATTTAATAAATCATTGCACACATAAAATCATGTAGTAGTTTCATACACTAACGCCATCTCTATTCGGATCCAGGAGTAAACTCGAGAGATTTTGTTATTTGTCTATTTATTGAAAAACAACGACAATTATTGGATAATAATTCTCATTTTTTTTCCAGATTTCAGATTCAAATAAATAATACACAATTACAACAACATTGGTCTGTTTGGTTAATTGTATTTTCATAAGTGGGCTTATGCACACATTTAAACATTATCTGTGCGAACTGCCTCTCCAGCTTGCAATCATGTTAGTTTAAACCAGTAATTGTTAAAGTTTCGTTATATACACAAACTGCCCAATGTTGCTTAGGGAACCACTCCCCTAAGGCAAGGTTCACACATGTAAATAGATGGATGCACAAGAAGGCGAAATATGGACGAGCATCATTCTTGTAGTATTGAGAGACTCATTCTCATACTAATTCTCTTGACCAGGTTGCTGTGGTAATTATGCTTAAGTGGTCTCGTCACTCCAGCAACATGCACAATTACATAGTATAGATGGGTATGCTATTACATCATGCTCTTGGATGTTGTCATATCCCAGCATCTCCACCATGTCGCAACGCCCTGCTCTATAATGTAAGTCCTATGGGGTATGTAATATAGTTACGCCTCGGGTTCGCTTACATTAGCAGGCGCACGAATATTATTCTTCCTTTGTCATGGTGATAAATAATTTAAGTATCATACCTCGCTTTATTGCTCCCGTCCCTATTTCACTTCCTTCCACAGCTCTTTCACCTGTCCTTGCCTCGCCTGTCCGCCAAGCCGCTAGCCGCTGCTGTTCACCATCTGTAGGTGTTAATGCCCGTTGATACTAACTACTTCTGTACCACGGGCGAGGAGAAAGGAGCATGCTCGTAGGATACTTAAGACCATGCCACTTCTCCCAAGCTGTAAACATAATCTAGTATTAACAACACACTCATACATGGAGGCCAGTATGATCAAGTCATACATTCCCAACTTTAAGCGCAGATGCTCGGGTGTTTAAACCTTCTGTCGGTCAACCCTCGCACTCTCCTGCTGTCTTATGGCAAACACGTTAGCCGACTGTTATATCAGGTAGGCGATATTAGTCTTCGCCCTACTGATCTCATATAGGTAGCGTTATCCTGTGATTGCAATCACCCGTAACTTAGATACCTCTTTAGGGGGGGCCACTGTGACATGTATGTAAGCTAGCCTTGCCTTACCTCCTCGCGCTGCCCGCGCGGCCGGCTTGGCACTGCTTGCCTAACCTCCACGCGCCGCCCGCGAGACCGGCACGGCACAGGCTTTATTATTAAGCTAGTCTTGCCTTACCTCCCCGCGCCGCCCGCGTGGCCGGCTTGGCACAGCTTGCCCAACCTCCACGCGCCGCCCGCGAGGCCGGCACGGCACAGACTTTATTATTAAGCGATACTTATCCTTAATCATTTACCAATACCGGCTCATGACTTTAACCACATGCAATATTACTCGGCACACTCAGCTACATATGCTATCTAGATATAGTACATGGCTTTAGGCTAATTGGCTTTAAGCTACTTGTTCTACTTAGCTTTAATTCTACTTAGTCCAAATCTACTTAGTTTTAAATCCTTTTCTACTTAGATTTGTTCTACATCTACTTAGCTTTATATCAGTCCGTCGAGCACGAACGCTTCCACCAAAAAGGACGCCAACAAAATGGCCGTCTACGGCGTTTTAGAGTTCAGAAACGAACTTACCATAGACAAATATTCACTCTTCATCATAGAGTAGATGGAGACCTCGTTGTGATGCGTTGCTCAAGATGTTGCCAGGTAATTTAATTATTTACAATTATTATTTACATTCGCGTCACGACGCGACAGCATCTGGTCATTTTTATTAACTCGTCTCATGCTCTAATTCGTCTCTTTCCCAACTCGTCCGACGCTTATGACGACGTACAGTCAACGTCAAAGATATCGGGAAGAACAGACTGTAGATATAAAAAGATCGGGCACGCCGCAATCGCGGCGGTAAGACCCCTCTTTGAGGAGTGGCTGGAGAGGCGACACGGCGTCCTCAACTTCCGTCTGACGCAGGTCCTCATCGGGCACGGATGTTTCGGGAGGTTCCTGTGTCGTATGGGGAAGGAAGAAAACGAAACGCCTGGGTGTTACCACTGCGAGGATCGCCCAGAGCCCAGAGGACACGGTGGAGCATACGGTGCAGGACTGCCCCGCTTAGGCAGAGCGCCGCCGTGTCCTCACAGCGGTGATAGGCGGCGACCTCTCGCGCCCGGCTCTGGTCGAGGCCATGCTGCGGGGCGAGACGGAATGGGAAGCGGTCGCCTCCTGCTGCGAAGCAGTAATGCTAGCAAAAGAGGAGGCGGGCCGCGTGATGGAGGGGACAGCGTCCTCCCTCCACCCCAGCCGCAGTGGTAGACGCTCACGGCGCCGGACATCGGCAGACGATCTCCGGCCACCGTAGGCGTGGGCGGCGAGTAAAAGGCAACTCGCTGTCCGACCATGGACCATGCCCGGGTCGACGGCGCGCTGTGTTCCACGCGTGCCTCAACAAGCGTCAGCATGATGACGGGCCCCCCCTCTAGAGGGCCGAAGCCAGCCGAGGTCGCGGGACTTATCTCATTATCGTGACCCCGGAACATAAAGGGCTATTGAAGGACACCGTGGCTTTTAGTCAGTACAAGTCTGACAGTCCCTCCCGCCCTGCCCGGGATGGGAGGACTCGTTTGATGATTTTACTACGCTAAAAAAAAACTAGTAACTAGTACAATAAATCAAAAGTTGCTAAACCGCGGCGAAGCCGCGGGCTGAAACCAGTTTGTGATAAAGATGAAAAACTACGAAAAACAGATTGAGATATATTGATGTGCATGTCTGTACATATGCGTCGGACGGACGAGTTGGGAAAGAGACGAAATAGAGCATGAGACGAGTTAATGAAAATGACCAGATGTACAAGGTGACGTATTAGTGAATGTGACGGAATAGGGATAGAGACGAAATAGCAAATGAGACGAGTTGTTAACGTAACCCAAATAAAAAGGTCGTTGTTGTGTCCTGGGCCTTCCAGGACTAATATAAAAGACAGTTATAATGATGAACAAGGATTTTATTGAAAAATCATGTTAAACACAGCTTACACGAAAAAGTAGCCATCTTGCAATGCCCCTGTATTGGATGCGTTCCATAATAATCTTAAAAATATGCGTTCGGAAATTGCTAGTATACTACATATACTCCTCCCTATAAATTTAGACGTTGTGGGGGTCTAACAGTCCTCTCAGAACGTCTTATAGGTAATGGAGGCGTTTCCTCAGCCACGGGAATATTTTCATTAGAAATTAAGTCGTTTGAATTGTCATTGATAATAGGAATATCCTGTGCCTGCGGTAATACAATGTTTGGTTCAATAACATAAGGCTGTTGATGTTCTAATGTTGCAGAAGGCTGAGTTAAAATAGCATCATTTTGGTTAAATTCTTCATTAACTGTAGGCTTCAAAGAAGATGCATTAATTATTTGATCCAAGTGTCTCTTCCAGATCAAATTCTCATCAACAACTTTACACAAATACAATCTTTGACCTATTACTTCGTCAATTATGCATTTTACAAATTTCTTTTTGTTTGGATTTCTGTAATCTCTACAATAAACAATATCACCTTCCTTAAATATCTCTTCCCTTCTTCCTTTTACATTTCTTTCAATTTCTTTGAAATTAATAACATTTTTAGAAGTTAACAAATCTAACCTAGTTCTCAGCTTCCTTTGAAACATTAACTCAGCAGGTGAAACACCAGTTATAATATGTACAGAATTTCTGTAGGAAAATAAATATCTGTTCATTAACGTTTCAAAAGAGACTCCATCATTAGCTCTATCCTTTAAAGCTTTAGACAATCCAGCTTTAAAACTTTTTACAGCATTTTCTGCAAATCCATTGGATGCAGGATGAAATGGAGGTGATGTCATATGTTTGATACCATTCTTAGATAAAAAATTAGAAAATTCTTGACATACAAATGTTTTGGCATTGTCAGTAACTACTATTCTTGGCAATCCAAATCTACTAAAGCATTCTCTAAATTTTTCTATAGTGCTCTTAGAGTCAAATCCTTTCATTATAAAAGCTTCTGGCCATTTAGAATAAGAGTCAACAATTAATAAAATTATTTTGCCATCAATTGGACCTAAAAAATCAGCGTGCACTCTTTCATATGAATAATCTGTTTTTGGCCATGAAATAATTTTTGCCTTTTTTGGCTCTGGACGACTCGACATACAAATGTTACAATTTTTTACATATTCCTCAATATTTTTATCAAGATTAGGCCACCAAAAATATGACCTGGCATTACTTTTCATTTTGATAATCCCTTGATGGGTTGCATGTAGTTCTTTTAACAAAGTGCTTCATAATTTGGTTGGAATGACAACCCTATATCCCCACATAATTACACCTTTGTCATTGTAAAGCTCACTCTTTCTGTTAAAAAATGGTTTTAAAGACTCATTCGAGTTCAGTTCCTTAGAATTCTCAGGAAAACCGTACCTAATCATATTAAAAATTTTGCTTAAATTAGGATCTTTTCTAGTCTCAGACCTAATTAAATTTAAATCTATTACATTTTGTTCCTCAATAAAATTAATATAATCATTACTGTTTTCACAATCAAAGTCTTCCTTATTTACTTTTTTTAAAGGTAATCTAGACATGCAATCTGCTCTTAGGTTTTCTGAGCCTTTTATGTATTTAAAAGTATAATCAAATTCTGACAAAAATAAAGACCATCTTTGTAGTCTGCCAGCAGCCATTTGAGGAAGGCTTTTGTTTTCCCCAAACAGAGCTTGCAACGGTTTGTGGTCAGATTGTAATTCAAATTTTGTCCCTACTAAATATTGATATAATTTTTTAACTGACCAGTAAATAGCCAATGCTTCTTTGTGAATCATAGAATAATTTTTTTCAGACTTTAAGTAAACTCTTGAAATAAAAGTTATTGGTTTCTCAGTGCCATCGGGCATGACATGACTTAAAACTCCACCAATACCATTTTGAGATGCATCACAAGCTAATCTCAATGGAAGTTTTCTATCAAAATGTACTAAAACCTTGTCTGAAATTAAATCTTTCTTTACATTGTCAAAACTACACTGACATTCCTTTGACCAATAAAACTTTTTATTTTTTTGTAAAAGATCATACATTGGTTTCAATTTTGCTGACAAATGTGGAATAAACTTTGCATAATAATTGACCATGCCAATCCATGATTTCACTTCGGTTACTGTAGTGGGAGCAGGTGCACTTGTAATGGCCTCTAATTTAGAATTGTCCTTTTTTAACCCTTCTTTAGAAATGATATGCCCCAAATATTTAATTTCACTTTGAAAAAAATTGCATTTACTTTTATTTAATCTTATACCTGCCTCTTTAAATCTTTTTAAAACTTCTCTAAGATTCTGCAAGTGTTCAGCATCATTAGACCCTGTCACCAAAACATCATCAATGAAATTTACAGCTCCCTTGGCTCCTAATAAATTTTTTTCAAGTTTTGCCTGAAATATTTGACTGGCTGGCTTTGTGCCATATGGTAATCTATTTAATTTAAAAATACCTTTAGGTGTAGACCATGCTAAAAGTTCACCTGTGTCAGAATCTAGTAATAATTGGTTAAATGCATTGCGCAAATCTAATTTTGTAAATTTGTTTCCACCTTGTAAAGCGGTAAAAATATCTTCAATTTTTGGTAAGGGGTAATTAAAATCTTTTAAATATTTATTAATGGTAATTTTGTAATTTGCACACAAACGTAATTTTCCATTTTCTTTCATAACTGGTACTAATGGTGTGCCCCATTTAGCATTCTCAACTTTTGTAATGACATTTTCTTTCTCTAAACGCGTTAATTCATCATTCACTTTTTCTTTGTAAGCATGAGGAATGGGAACAGGTTTACAAAAAATTGGCTTTACATTGTCAATAAGCTCTAATTTAACCTCTTCATTTTTAATAACTCCCAACTCATTTTTAAAGACTTCTGAATACTCATTTAATAATTTTTGCAAATGTGAATTTTCTATTGAATTAACGGAAATGGACTTGTTTATTTGAATATTAAACTTTTCTATGAGATCCCTACCTAATAAACTTTTGGACCCTTCCTTAACAATAATGAGTTCACCCTGAACCTGTTTGTCCTGGTAAGATATAGGAACCACTATCTTTCCTAACGGCTTAATAATTTGACCATTGTAAGTTTTTAATTGCAAATCTGTATCTAATAAAAGAACATCGGAGAAGTTAGACTTAAAGATTGTCTCTGGAATACATGAAACTGCTGCCCCTGTGTCTAATTCCATAGTAATTGGTATACAATTAACATAACATTCAATTAAAAATGGTGACACATAATTAACATTGTTTGTTCTATCAACATGAGTGGAAAATATTTCAATATTATCCTTACCCTTCTCACTTTCATTGGAAACATTTAAAAAATGATTATTTGCTTTGCTCTTACAAACAGAAGCTAAATGTCCAACTTTCTTACAAATTTTACATGTATACGCCTTGTATTTACACTTGGAAAATGAATGGTTTGGTTTGCCGCAATGAACACACTTTAAAACCTGGGATTGCTCTTCAGTCTTGTTTGCTGAACGGGTAGACTTCTTGTAATCAGAATTTCTCTGTCCCTTTGTGTTCTTGAAACTTGACACCTTGTCAACAGCAATAGGACGCTCCTGCAGTGCACATTCTTTGTTTAAAGCGATGTCTAATAATTGTACAGCCGTTTTCTCTAATGCTTCCTCACACAATCTGTCTTGGATCGGTCCTGCCCGCATACCTGTTACGAATTTGTCTCTCACTCGTTCATTAACAATTTGTATATCAAACTGACATTCTGCCGCCTTTTCTCTCACTCGAGCGTACCACCTTGATACTGACTCGTTTTCTGCTTGCTGTAGTTTATCGAACGTAATTCTAGTGCGGAAACATGATACTCTTGGTTTGAATCGTAAAAGTAAAGCTGCAGTTAATTGCGCATAAGTTTGGTCTTTCGGCAAAGTTGGATGTAGAATGTTTTTTAATGTTTTGTACACATTTTCATGTAAAGATATTAGCAAAATAGAAACTTGTCTCTCCGCTTTGACTTCGTTTGCCGTAAAATACTGCTCAAGCCTTTCTAAATAACAAGAAATGTCGTCATCTTCTTGAAATGGTTTAAATGGTAAAAGACTTGCCATTTTGCGTCTTCGTGAATCCTTTTCACCTCGTCGCCAAATTTAATGTTGTGTCCTGGGCCTTCCAGGACTAATATAAAAGACAGTTATAATGATGAACAAGGATTTTATTGAAAAATCATGTTAAACACAGCTTACACGAAAAAGTAGCCATCTTGCAATGCCCCTGTATTGGATGCGTTCCATAATAATCTTAAAAATATGCGTTCGGAAATTGCTAGTATACTACAGTCGTTTTACCTTTTTTTTACGTTGCCCACACTAAGAATTCCTCCAGTATCAACTGGACCCCCACACCCAGACCAGAAACAACTATTCGTAGAGAAAACAATTATTTATTACGAGCGGGAATCGAACCCGTAACATGCAACGCAGCCATCAATCGCTTAAACACTGCGATAACCTTGCAGTCTACGTCTATGTGGCCACTCTTTATTTTGTTTTTTGGTACTATGTGGAACCCATTAGTTTGCGTATGCTGACAGCTCTTTATGGCGCGTGTGGTATAATACTACCACAGAGTACTTTTATAAATACTACACACCAACGAACCGGGTCACGTTTTTTGATCGGGCGGCGAGCTACCCATTACTACTACTAGTAGACTTTTCAATAAGAGGAAGAGAACGAAAGAGGGTTAAAATAAAGAAATATTAATATTTACTTAAATGTCTATTCAGTCAACTGTAGTGAAGCAAATTTTTCTACATCATAGAATCCTGCTTTGACTTGTCTGCCTCCAAAAAACCGCCCATTCAAATCGACAACTGCTTTAATGGCACTTTCAATACGTTTGAATTCAACAAAAATTCTGACGGCTTCATCTGATGCTGCATTGGGCATTTCAAATATTAATACTTTTATAACATCTCCATATTTAGTATTACATTCATCTTTCACTTCAGGTTCTAATTCTTCGTCTACATCTCCTGGCCCAACCATATTCTGAAAAAATTATGTCATTTTAATTTTGTACATAATCTAATATTTAACTGATCCTATTTGCTGACAGCTGAACAATATTTGTTATCAGTTGCTTGCTTGGGATTTATTTTCGACTTACACGAGTATGATGTCGCGGTCTAAGCGGTAGAAAAGCTAATGCAATAATAAAATTAAAGTTATTCATAATCATAAACCATATTGCTTCACTTACTCGTAATAACACGACTTTGCTTGGCGACTTCATTATCTCTGTAATAGATGGTTCTCGATTGAATGAATGTGGAGAATTAGATGCTTGTGGCGAATCTGAAAATTGGGAAACATTGAGGCTAAAATAATAAAACACATACTTACTAAATAATAGTAAAATGTTTAGTCCTTGCCGTTACTAGAATCAATTGGAAACCAGCTGTAAAAATTTATTGTTTCAAATGATAAATATAATTTACTTTTTTATTTTAACACTAAAGTGTTAAAATAAGCACATCAGCTGATTAGCATAATCACAAAAAATAAAGGATACAAAGTTCTTAAAAAAATATATATATTAATATGAAGCAGTTGTCCAGCAACTTCAACTTCACTAAATGTTGACATAACATTGGATTGGTTTACATTCTGTCAATAATCATCCCATGCAGAATTATATGCCAAAAGTTGATAATGATTTCCATAAATTGTGCAATTATTTTAATTTCCAACGCAAATACCTGGTCCTGGCAGGGAAGGCATAGCAAATCCTGGAGGAGGCATTACAGTGGGAACTTCTTTCTCGTGAATTATGCGACCACAACGTTTGGAAGTCTTTTCCACCTGCAGGGCCACTGACATTCCTTGTTCTTTCTTACCCAAACCTTGACCTTCCTAAAGAAATAATGATAACAAAAGAAAACGTAGGTATAGCTTTTTCGGATAACATGCATGAAAAAAATTATAAATTTTACTTAAAAATAAAGTGTACCTTAAACTACAAACATAATATAAAGCCACATTAAAAAAATTAGTTAGATTTTTGCGATTCAAAAAGAAAATTTCAAGATCAATGCTGTCAGGTTTAGGTACAGGTGGATAGGTAAAACTTTCACTGGAGCCCTTGATATTTAAATTACTAATATCTATGTTGCCGTGGCTCTGAAAGACCAGCTAATAAATATATCATAAATTGGCCTGGCTTTCAAAATGTGCTAATGCGAACTCAAGATTGGTCTAAAGTGGATGGAGTTTTGGTCTATGTTATTATTTAAATGATATAGGTTTTATGGTAGTAGTCCAGGGCCACTACTTTAAACTTAAGTCTTTTAGTTTATGTTAAAGACCAAGTTTTCATAGTCATATAAAAATAATTACAGAATAATCTTTTATTATACCTAATTGCTATTAAAAAGTTTTCTACCTTGAACCCATATTTGGCCATGATTTTCGCAGCAACAGAGCTTGCGCCATATCCGCCAATGGAGAATCCAGAAGGGGGAGGAGTAAGTGTGGATGGGGGCCGAGGTGGGGGGGACGGTGTTTCTGCTGTTAGCGATGGTGGCGGAGCTATAGCTGCACCCGCTGAACGCTTTGATATCTCCTCGGCCTCTTCTTCCTCAGGTTGCTAATCAAGAAATTAAAGATTTTTTTTTTAAATATTTACTTGTCATTTTTCAACTTGTTTATACTTATTGATTATCCTTAATTTTGTAAGGGCCAGTTTTATTATCAGTAGTAAAGCTAACTATTAGTTAAAATTCTATAAATAGGTATTTAAATTGCTTTGCAAATGGTAAAAACATGTATAGGATTTTAACTAATGGTTAACTAATTATCAAGTAACTGTACTCAATCAAGTAGTGACCTCTAATGGGTTAACCCATTAAAGGTCAACCCATGGGTTAACCCATTAGAGGTCTCTGTACATCAGTAGCACTGTTTCAGGTGGTTTTTTGGATATTATCTAACAAGAAGTGGAAAAAATAAGGCTAAAATATTACAATTATTACCATTGCCACAAGAGTTTTTTCTGGTATGATTTCCTCATCATCCCCAAACCTGCTTTTACGTTTTCTTTCTGATCTGTCACCTCTATCACCATCAAGTTGCAATCTTTTTGCTTGTATTTCTAAAAACAAAAATGTCAGATTGTGTTCCTAAGACAATATTTACCAAATTTTTTATCAGAAATTAAATCCCGGAAAAATAATAATAACAGACTGGACTGACCATTATTGACAGACTAGATTGTTACATAAACATTAATTATACTTTAAAAGCAGTGTGCACAGTACACTATTTTATCTCACATAGTTGTCAACAATCATAAATAAAACAATTTTTATTTAATTGTTGTTCCAGGACATGTTTTAGCTTACCTTTGGCAACTTTTTCATAATCATTCGGCCACATAGGGTCATATTCATTAGCAACATTCCAATCAAAGTCACGTACATTCAGAGATGCTGTCAGTGATTTTCCTTGACCTTTAGGACTGTTTGGATTAGACTCATCTTCTTCTTTTGGTTTACTTTTCAAGTCTATCACTGGAGTAAGAACCTGCAACTCGAAATCCTATAGTCACAATTCCTATAGAAATAAAAATATTCAGTAGGCAACCGCTTTTACCTGAGTAGAACGTCTCAACGCCTCACGTTTGGGCTGGGTCACCGCAGCTTTTTTTAATTGTAGCTGAGATTGTAATAACTTGATACCTGAAGACCATCCTGCTACTTTTTCGGTGGTGCGAGCTTTGATTGTATCAAGATCGTCATATAATGACATGTTTGTTGGTGTTTGTGTGAGTACAAAAGCACAGTCGATTCCCTGTATTCTACGAGATCATTAACACCTCACAATGTCTATTCCTCAATTCAACGAATTAAACAAGATATGATTTCTAAAAAACGACACTCGACAGCAAAGCAATATTTGTTTTCTTCACGTTTTTGTCAACTTTTTCTTACATTCTTCAATTTGATAGGTACGTGACATAATGACATGACTTCACATGACGGGTCTACTGACGTTTTGATTTGACATAAGAAAAGTCTGGGGTGCGTTTAAATCTTCCGGCGATATTTCGCCAGTAAAAAATTAAACTAGCGAGGGTTCGCTGAACGGAGTCATAAGTTTCTGTCAATGTTAGTTGTCAAATTCAATTGACAGCTCTGTTTTTTAAACAAATAATCAATTTGCCGGTGTAATATTAATTAAATCCATAATCCACAAATAATATTCACTCTCTAAAATAAAAATCTTCGTTTTACGGCGCGATTGTAGCAAAACAACAAAACTTAATGTCAATCTGACAGCAGGATAAAATTTTGCGTGGTAAAAAGGTCGCAAAAATTTATTCCTTTCAGTAAAAACATAGACCAGGGCTGCGTTTAAATCCTTTATCCAGTTTAAATTTATACTGACTAAATGTCAAACACCCCGTTTAAGTACACCGCGAGGTGAAAAATGAAGCCAACTAAAATTTAATCTGCCCCGTTTACGGTCGACCGCTGGTATAAGTTTTTACTAAATGGAATAAATTTTTGCGACCTTTTTACCACGCAAAATTTTATCCTGCTGTCAGACTGACATTAAGTTTTGTTGTTTTGCTCGATTCGCGCCGTAAAAACGAATATTATTTTTATTTTAGAGAGTAAATATTATTTGTGGATTATGGATTTATATTAAACCGGCAAATTGATTATTTGTTCAATAAAATGAGCTGTCAATTGAATTTGACAACTAACATTGACAGAAACTTATGACTCCGTTCAGCGAACCCTCGCTAGTTTAATTTTTTACCGGCGAAACATCGCCGGAAGATTTAAACGCACCCCAGCGGACGAAAAATGAAGCTAACTAAAATTTAATCTGCCCCGTTTACGGTCGTCCGCTGGTATAAGATTTTACTAAATGGAATAAATTTTTGCGACCTGAGACTGACATTAAGTTTTGTTGTTTTGCTCGATTCGCGCCGTAAAAACGAATATTATTTTTATTTTAGAGAGTAAATATTATTTGTGGATTATGGATTTTTATTAAACCGGCAAATTGATTATTTGTTTAATAAACTGAGCTGTCAATTGAATTTGACAACTAACATTGACAGAAACTTATGACTCCGTTCAGCGAACCCTCGCTAGTTTATTTTTTTACCGGCGAAACATCGCCGGAAGATTTAAACGCACCCCTGGAAAAGTCACAATGTGACTTTTCTCTAGATGTCATTGTGGATGTCATGATGTCATCTAGACTTCCATAGACAAAATTCGAAGAATGTCGTGGTACTTATTAACACCATGCAATTATAGCTTGACATAAAAATGTAGAAAACCGGAAGTCGCCACTTTCTTCGCGCTACCAGCACTTTGAATGATTTTATTTTATTATTTTTCACTTATTACGTTAGTTTTATGGCACAATAATAAATCTAACAAACCTGCGGTCTTTGTTTACATCAAATATCAAAGATTTTGAAACGCTGTCAGAAATAAAAATTTTAGTTCCGTTTCAATCCGTTCTGGCCAAGCTGTACAGCAACTACAGCTTGACATAAAAATGTAGAAAACCGGAAGTCGCCACTGTCTTCGCGCTACCAGCACTTTGAATTATTTTTTTTTATTTTTTTTCACTTATTACGTTAGTTTTATGGCACAATAATAAATCTAACAAACCTGCGGTCTTTGTTTACATCAAATATCAAAGATTTTAAAACGCTGTCCGAAATAAAAAATTTAGTTCCGTTTCAATCCGTTCTGGCCAAGCTGTATATACCATCTAAAGACCCGGCATAAAAAGAAGGAAGCTGAACAGTAGCAGCACTCACTCTTTGTAAAGCTTTAGTGAATTTCGTAAAGCTTATAATTGTTTTAATTAAACAATATTAATAAAAACTTTGTTTTATTTTGTAGAAGGATATATTTTTTACAGAAAATGTGACAAGACCGATATAACAAAAAAACATTGCTAGGCAACAACACAAATATGAAGGTTGTATATCTTCACATCCACGATACTTTTTTTTTTTTAAAGCTTGGACAAATCTTGAAGTCCAATCCTACAGCTTAGCATGTTCAGTCTTGGTCCAAACAATGGCTTCGTAAACATGTCCGCCAATTGCAATTCTGTAGAGACTTGTTTGACAGCGAAGTCTCTATTCTGAACACATTCTCGAATGAAGAAATGTTTTATCTTGATATGTTTTGTTCTCCTATGGAACTCATAAGGTGGGTTCTCAGACAACCTTATAGCAGACTCATTGTCAACGTAAATTGTCGGTTTTTCATTCAGGTCTGTTAAGTCCCGTAATTCCTCCAAGAGTTCTTTTAGCCATAAGGCTTCTCTCGCAGTTTCTGTCAAGGCTACGAGTTCAGCCTCCGTTGAGGAGATTGCAACTCTTGGTTGTTTTTGGCTTTTCCACATGATGGGACCGGAGAATAGGAAAATCATCCCTGACGTCGAATGGCCAGTCGTTGTGTCACCACCATAATCAGCGTCACTGAAACATATCAGTCTCTTTTCCCGGCTTTTTGCGAAGACAAGTCCTTTGTCTATAGTACCCTTAAGGTATCTAAAAATTCGTTTGACTCTCATCACATCAAACTTAGTCGGACTTTCTAGGTGCCTTGACGCAACACTCACAGCATAGCTTATATCTGGCCTTGTAGCGACCATGAGGTATGCTAGGGCTCCCACAGCTTGACGATAGGGAAATGATGAATTTGATTCATCATCTTCTTCTTCTTTGCCAATTTTTACTGCCGGCGTTGCAGCAACTTTGCAGTTAGTCATTCCAAACTTTTCAAGTATCTTCTTAGTATAAGACCTTTGGTTTAAGGTAATACAGCCATCTTTGGTTTTATTAATTTCAAGTCCAAGAAAATAAGACGCCGGTTTTGTGGTAATTTTGAACCTATTTTTCAGCTCTTCAATAAATTTCTTTCCAGCATTTTCACTAGTTGAAGCCACCAAACCGTCATCTACGTAAAGCGCAATTAACACTTGTTCACGTAAGTAAAGACAAGGATCTTTTGTGCTTTGCTTGAATCCTGAGTTTATAAGATACTCTGATATGCAGACATTCCAGCATAGAGGAGCTTGTTTCAGCCCGTAGAGGCTGCGTTTAAGTTTACACACTTTCTTAGTGCCATCGTTGAAACCCTCTGGCTGCTTCATAAAGATTTCCTCTTTTACCGTTCCGTTTAGAAACGCAGTCGATACATCAAACTGTTGAAGTACTAAGTTTTCTTGAGCAGCTATTCCTAAAACAGCTCTTATAGTACTAAGGCGAGCTACCGGACTGAAAGTCTTCTGATAATCAACACCAGGTTTTTGTGAAAAACCTTTCACTACCAGTCTGGCCTTATGTCGCTCAATTGTACCATCTGGATTGTTCTTTATTCTGTAAACCCATTTACATGGCAATGGTTTACGATTTTTCGGAGGGTCGACTAATTCCCAAGTCTTCATTTCTTTTAATGATTCCATTTCATTTTGCATGGCCTATAACCATTTCACCTTATCCTTGCTATTCATAGCATCTTTAAACGTTTGAGGTTCTGTTTCATTATCCATATCCATGGCTGCCAAAATATAATCCTCAAATATTTTAGGTCTGTCAATCTGTGATCTATCACGAAGATTGTATGACCTCCGTTCTTCTGGGACAAGAACGGATTCATTGACATCTATGTCGTTTTCATTAGATTGATCAGCAGTTTCACTGCCGTCATCAGTCCCGAGAGTGTCATAATACAACTCGTTATTTTCATTTTGTATAGGTACCTCGTTAGAGCTTGCAATATCATTATCTTGTACTGCTTGCTGTCTACTAGCATTTTCTTTTGTAGTACCTTCTAAATATATTTCTGTTTCATCCAGTTCACAGTCAGTCTCGTTAGATCGCTTGTGATCATTTAATTCTTGAAAAGGAACAGAAATTACATTTTTATTATCTTCATAGAACATTTTCTTTAAGATTCGAACATCCTTAGAAATAAGAATGCGTTTCTTCGATGGGACGTATATTCTAAACGCTTTTGAAACTTCCGAGTAACCAGCGAACATACCTGGAATTGCATTTGAAGCAAATTTATGTTCATGTTTTCCTTTCTTTAGGATGAACGTTTTAGCACCAAATACATACAGATGATTAACGCAGGGTTTTCTACCTACCCATCTTTCGAATGCTGTTTGATTTTCAATACTCTGATTAACGCTTCGGTTTGACAAGTAATTTGCAGTATACACCGTTTCTGCCCATAAACACATAGGCGCTTTTGATTCCAACATCATGCATCTTGCTTTTTCTTTAAGGGTTCTATTTTTCCTTTCAGCGATTCCATTTTGATGTGGAGTGTATGGTGCTGTCAACCTTCTTGCTATACCATTTAGCTTCAGATATGAGTCAAACTTTAAATTTCGGTATTCCGTACCGTTATCGGTCTGTAGGCATTTAATTTTGTTTCCTGTGAAGTTCTCTGCCTCTTCCTTGTATTCTATGAATTTTTGTAATACTTCATTTTTATTTTTTAATAAAGTAAACTCGGCAGTACCTACTGTAGTCATCAATGAAACTTACAAAATACCTGTTGCCATTCAGTGAAGGTTGTTTAAGTGGTCCACAGACGTCACTGTGTACGATCTCAAGACGCTGACTCGTACGTGAACTATTTTTGTCACTCTTCTTGCTAGGCACTCTGCTCAATTTCCCTTCTATGCATATTTCGCATTCACCTAAAGAACTATTAGGGTCGAAGTCTAATCCAATCAGGCTTTCATTCTTTAAGGCGAGCTTCAAGTCCCTTTCGCTCATGTGTCCCATTTTACAGTGCCATTGTATAATAGCATCTGACTCCACTACTTTTGCTACCTCATTACTACAATCTGTAGCATTGGCTCTGTCTGTCAACATTATTATTTTTGGTTTGGAGAAAATATAGACCATCGTCTTCTCTCACTGCTTGCATTTGTACTCCTCGCTTGTGATCATTAATTATTGCCTTCTTCTTAGTGAATAGAACAGTGAGTCCTACATCAGTCATTTTCCCAACAGAAAGAAGATTAGCACACAGGCTTGGTACATAAAGTGCATCAGAAATTCCAATTTTTCCTTCTTTAATTTCTATTTCTGCAGGCCCTGACCCTTTTATCTCTGCAGTTTTGTCCTTAGAAGCAAGTTTAAGGGTCTTTGAAATTTTCTTCATCTCTATAAAGGGCTTATCCGAAAATGTCATATGTGACGTACATCCACTGTCAAGTATCCAGCATTTTTGTGCTTTGTCACTTATGAAGTAGCTACTGAAGAGGTTTGTTTCTTTATCGTCCTTTTTGGTATAGCTGTTCTTAGGCTTCTTATTATTCTTCTTGCCTGTATTCTTATTTTTAGACCAGCATTTGGACGTGTCATGGCCTTTCTTTTTACATATCTTGCAAAAAGTGTAGAAACTTTCTTCAGCGTCATTCTTTACGCTAGTACTAGGGATGTCGCGACGACGTGCATCACTCTCTTCTATAATTTTAATCTTTAGCTTTTCAGGGTCTGGAAGCGAGTCTTGAGATTCAATTGCAGTCCTGAAATTTTCGTATTCTGAAGAAAGGCTATAGAGCATCATGATTGACAATAGATCACTGTTGATATCAATATCCATATCTTTTAATTTATCAACTGTATCCATGAATTTCTTTAAATGCTCGCGTGTATCTGAACCTTCTTCTAGTTTTGCTAATATTAGTTGCTTTAGTAGAGTAGCCTTTCTGGCTGGACCTTTACTAGCATAGATGGATTCAAGAGTCGTCCACACATCTTTGGCAAATTTACAGTTTTTTACCTGTTTCAGTTCTGAAGGCGCTATCAACAATATCAGCTCCGATTTCGCCATTTCGTCATAGTCAAGATCATTTTGTGACGCACCTACCTTTGGATATTCTTTTACACATGCCCATAGTTTATTCTTAACTAAGTATGCTTTTGCATGTATACACCACGTATCGTAGTTTTCTTTTCCTAAAGGTTGGATTTTTACAATTGACATTTCGAATATTTTTCTTTCTTTTCGTTTTATTCCAATTTTCTACTTACATTTTTCGCTCTGCTACCATGTAAAGCTTTAGTGAATTTCGTAAAGCTTATAATTGTTTTAATTAAACAATATTAATAAAAACTTTGTTTTATTTTGTAGAAGGATATATTTTTTACAGAAAATGTGACAAGACCGATATAACAAAAAAACATTGCTAGGCAACAACACAAATATGAAGGTTGTATATCTTCACACTCTTTAAAGTAATTCTTTCTTTAAGGTGTATGTCACTAACATCCGAGATCTGTTCTCCAATCTTGCCGCAGTCCATCACACACCTGAGACTGAGAAACCAGCGCTTTTGTTCCTTACGGAGACGCATTTCGGATGCCCGTCAGACGTGGAGTATCTATCACACCCAGCACGCGTAGCATGGCCATTCTATCTCTTTTCTACCAAGAAAAGACAAAGTTATTTCATCGTTATTCCTATACAAATCGACTGTTTTTTTGCACAAATGTGACATGATTCGTACACCATTAAAGAAAAGAAACATATCTCTTCTATATTTTAAACATTGCTATGCTTAAATGTGGCTTAAATCGCTAAAATCTTTTACGTTCTGTCATTTTGTCTATTCTCGCGTCGACGAAACCCATTTATAGGGAGCCGTGCTTCGCGTGCAGGGTTTACCTTGGAGTACAAGTTTAAACCACGCACCAGTGTATGCATGCGCCCGTGATGGCATCTATCATCGAAGTCTCTGTGCATTGCTAGACTTCGCTCCTCCATCACAAACTATTGTCACAGCTATTAATTGTTCTCCGTCCAGGGTGGACGGACTCATTTGTCAATGGGGAAAGCCGGTCAAAGCTAATTGTAGATGGCGCCACCATAGCTAGGTCCTAATTCGACAAATGAGGTACCTAGTACTATTTTGAAGTACCTATAAGATTTGAACCAATGACGATGCTGGGAACTAGCTATGCTAGCGCCATTAGTTCTCCAGTTGCCTTCCCCCCTTTCCCATTATACCACCTCCAAATAAAAATGTAATTAGTCCAATGAGGTTACTTTTGAAAAAAATATACTGTCACTGTCATTTTAATAATAAATTAAAATTATGTCAAGGTTTGCAGCATAAATTGTGATAAATAAACAGTATTAAACGTTTTGAACTTAAATTTAAAATGGGGAACCTAGTTAGTAGGGATACGAGACGCATCAGTTTTGATAACAATTTTGCATTAAGCCCTCCTATATCTCTTCAGAAATCTATAGAGGCAGAGAACGCAATAGCTTTTGATAATTTGCCACCGGTAAGTTTTGAACTATCATCATCATCATCAGCCGGAAGACGTCCACTGCTGAACATAGGCCTCCCCCTTAGACCGCCACGCCGAACGACAATTCGCCACTTGCATCCATCGGCTGCCCGCGACCCGAATTGAACTATGATTCTCCGAAATTAATCGCTGCCCTCACCTAATTCATCATTGAAGATTTTTTTTAATTTAGTTAACAAACAGTTAACACCCTGGAGGAGCGTTACACAAGTCATCAGGGATCATTCTCACTAGTTCCACCATCAATTAGTTCCATGGAACTAGTGCGACTTTTTTTTCTCAGTAGTTCCATGGACTTTGATAATGGAACAAATGATACTAATCTTAATTGAACTCGTCTCACTAGTTCCACCGTAGTTGTTCCATGGAACTAGTGAGATTTTTTTTTTCTCAGTAGTTCCATGGACTTTGATAATGGAACAAATGATACTAATCTTAATCGAACTCGTCTCACTAGTTCCACCGTAGTTGTTCCATGGAACTAGTGAGATTTTTTTTTTCTCAGTAGTTCCATGGTTCTTCTTAGTGGAACAAGTGAAACTAAAATTAATTAACAACATTCTCATTACTTCTGCTTTCTAAAAAAATCAACAAATATCATTAAAATCACAAGTATTAAACAACCGGGTCTCACACTATCTTAATCATAAATATTATAAAACTACCCTCACATTCTTATTGTAGAATTAGACAGGTTTTTTAATAATTACTCTCAGTTTGTACTCAAAAACCACGGAGTTGTTTGCGTTCGTAGTTTGTGATTTGTTATATACCACTTTTCATAGTTTTACTTTTTCTTGTATGTCATTGATGAAGTTTGGTTTCTGTCTAATTAATTATAGATTTTTCACAATGCGATTTAGTATTTAATATGATTTATTCTGTTTTATTGTGCAAAATATGTTTTGTGAAATTGAAATTATTAAAAGAGGTCGAGGAAACGTTTTACTTCATTGTGGCTACCAATATTATAGACATAGCATTTATCGAAATGGAACAAGCATATGAAGGTGTCAATTTTACAAGAAAATTAAATGTGCTGGATCTGTAACAGTGGAGACTGTAAGTATTTGGCTAAACTGGAATTATTTTGTGAGTTCTCGTATATGTGTGATAAAATAAATATTTTTAGGGTGTTTTAAATCGTGATACTTATCACGGTGGTCCAGCGTAAGGAGTTCCCAGGTTCGATTCCTAGTATTGGCATATAATGGTATTATTAGAACGAAGTTCCTTACCGCGCGTTGCGAAAGGGGGCTAGCCGGAAAAAAATCACACTAGAAAGAAGAAAGAAAGAAATGGAATGGAATGGATAAACTTATCAAGTTTTTAGAAAGAAGATGTTTATTTTACATTAAATTAGTGATGATTTCATATATTTTTTGTGCGTTTTATTCATTACGTATTTCTATTTGATGCTTTTTTTTCTTTTATAGAAAGCAGAAGTAATGAGAATGTTGTTAATTAATTTTAGTTTCACTTGTTCCACTAAGAAGAACCATGGAACTACTGAGAAAAAAAAATCTCACTAGTTCCATGGAACAACTACGGTGGAACTAGTGAGACGAGTTCGATTAAGATTAGTATCATTTGTTCCATTATCAAAGTCCATGGAACTACTGAGAAAAAAAAAATCTCACTAGTTCCATGGAACAACTACGGTGGAACTAGTGAGACGAGTTCAATTAAGATTACTATCATTTGTTCCATTATCAAAGTCCATGGAACTACTGAGAAAAAAAAGTCTCACTAGTTCCATGGAACTAATTGATGGTGGAACTAGTGAGAATGATCCGTCATCAGCATGTATTAGGTGATAGGTCAAACCTATGTATAAATCGTTATGAACACGGATATAAATCATAAGGCCAACGGACCGTTCACTTGAGTTTTGGTCGCTGAGACTTTTTGTTGCCCCGGCAAATATAATTATGACGATAGGTTATTTAGGGGAGTGCGCTGATCATGGTGACATACAGCTTGGCCAGAATGTCTTGAAACGGAACTAATCTTTTTGTTTGCTGTAAACAAAGAACGCAGGTTTGTTAAATTTATTATTGTGCCATAAAACTAACGTAATAAGTAAAAAAAAAAACATTCAAAGTGCTGGTAGCGAGAGCACAGTGGCAACTTCCGGTTTTCTACTCCAATTTGCCAAGCTGTAATGGTTTGTAGCGGTACAGCTTGGCAAATTAGAGTAGAAAACCGGACTGTGTGCTCTCGCTACCAGCACTTTGAATGATTTTTTTTTTATTTTTTTTTCACTTATTGCGTTAGTTTAAGGCTGCGTTTCCACCAGAGATGTGCGAGGATGTGTAGCGAGGGATGTGTTTGTAAAGAACCAATAGAATCGCTTCATTTACCTCGCCTTGGTCAGCACAGCTCTGGTGGAAACGGCTCAGCGGAGCTAGATTTTTGCGCATACAAAACAAGTGAAGGATGTGTGCGAGGGATGTGTACGAGGAATGTGGACGAGGAATGTGTGCGAGAGATGTGTTGTGTCTCCGCTCCCACTACATTATCGCACCTTCGTCGACACATTTCACAGCTTCGCAACGCATCCTCGCACCACACATTAATGAGCATTTTCACAGCTCCGCTACACATCCTTGTAGGCACATTTTTATAGCACAGCTTTGGTGGAAACGCCCACACATTTTCACAGCACATCTAGACATCCTCGCACGACACATTTCCATCGCACATCTCAGGTGGAAACGCAGCCTTATGGCACAATAATAAATCTAACAAACTTGCGTTCGTTGTTTACATCAAATATCAAAGATTTTAAAACATTGTTAGTAAACAAAAAGATTAGTTCCGTTTCAATCCGTTCTGGCCAAGCTGTACAGTCGACTAGGTGACAAAAGTCACCGCTACAAAAAGGTATAATAAGCGGCAGTTTTTTTATATAATATGCCTTGGACAGTCGTGTTGTACGTTGGCGACGTGTTACATTAAACTTTAAAACATTTTTCTCAAAATGGTCATCACCCAAGATTGTTTTCATTTTATGTTCAAGATTATTATTTAAAATTATCACTTTTTTAGGAGACTCCAGGTGAAATCATCAGTTTTAAGGAAAAGAGTGTAGATTTTCAAGAAAATGGTGAAATGGATTACTGGTCGCACAGAATAGATTACCTTAAGAAAGAACATCAGGCTATCAACAAAATTATTGAAACAGAATATGATAAAAGCATTGAAAATACAAATAAGGCATTTGAGAAACCTAAAATAACCCACGAAAGAATTCAAAAAATCAAACCTTGCGTTGACTGGCGATCAAAGGTATCAATGCACAAGCGTACCTAATACACACATTTCAAACAGGTGGACAAAAAACACTAGCCGTCCCATAGACGTACACGTACCTCAATATCTTTATACGCTCTTGACTTAATATGGTTTCCAGATATCGATATCCAACACGTCTGAGGAGTTTGTTTATTCTGCTAAAAACTGTTGAGATGTCGAGTAATTGAGACCCACCAAAAACATTTCATGTAAAGTGTTGCCAAAACGAGCACATAAGGTTTGCCCTACAAAAAAGATATCAGATCTTATGTAGAACCAAGCTTCTGAATCTACACGGCCTCACTCTACTAACTCTAACTTCACAAATTCTACACATCAGTAAAAATGTATGGCTTCACCGTTTCGCTACCGTCGTGGAGGTGATGATAATATTTAGTTTCTGAAGTAAGTAACGAAACAGCCAAGCCATACATTTTTGCTAATGTGTAGAATTTGTGAAGTTAGAGTTGGTAGAGTTAGGCCGTGTAGATTCAGAAGCTTGGTTCTACATAAGATCTGATATCTTTTTTGTAGGGCAAACCTTATGTGCATCGTTTTGGCAACACTTTACATGAAATGTTTTTGGTGGGATTTCAGTTCTTTTTGTAAGTTGCTAGCATCTTGGATTGATGACGTCAAATTATTTTTCGAGTTGCTCTCTACGAGCACTTTCATTTGATACTCATATTGCAGAAGTGCATTAAAAATAACTATTCCGCCATCTTTGATTTAGAATGACGTCACATTATTCATCGAGTTGCTCTCAACGAGCCCTTTCATTTCATATCCACATTGTAGAAGTGCATTAAAAATAATTATTACGCCATCTTGGATTTATAATGACATCACATTATTCTTCTAGTTGATCTGAACAAACCTTTTCATTTGATACCCATATTATAGAAGTGCATTAAAAATAACTATTCCGCCATCTTGGATTTAGAATGACGTCACATTATTCTTCGAGTTGCTCTCAACGAGCCCTTTCATTTGAAACCCATATTGTAGAAGTGCATTAAATATAACTAATCCGCCATCATAGATGGTCTGCCATATTGGATTTGTAATGACGTCACATCATTTTTCGAGTTTCTCTCAATCAGCCCTTTCATTTGATATCCATATTGTAGAAATGCACTTAAAACAACTATTCTGCCATCTTAGATGGTCCGCCATATTGGATTTAGGATGACGTCACATACCTAATCGTGCATTGTAAACCAAACTAAGCGTGTATACAGAATTTCAACTCAATCGGTTGAAGATAATTCTATTTCAAAATTGAGTTCAAAGATTACACCCGAACAAACATACATACATGGCAAGTTCCACCCCCTTTCCCCAATTTTAGGAGATGGGGGATGTTTTTTTGTATACTACATACCAAATTTCGGCTTTCTAGCACCTCAGGAATTACCCTAACATTTTAAGGTCTCATATAAACTTCAACCCCCCATTTTAGGGGATGGGGGGCGAAAGTTATAGGTTTGTGAATTTTTTTGTTGGTTGTATACTAAACTTAGATTACATACGGAATTTCAGCTCTCTAGCACTTCAGGAAGTAGCCAAACATTTTGATGATCATCAGTGTGTCAGTGTATCAGTGACGAAATCCGTGTATTTAAGATATCAATAAAATCTAAAGTATTATAGCTATTCTATTGAGACTTTGCATGCTTAATAAGACTATTGATGGCATCATATTCTGAGAATATGAACTATCTGGTACATCAGAAACCAACTCTATGAGGGTTCAAAAAAAACGACGAAGTACTTCGAGAAAAGGTAGGTAGTGCCCTTGCGCTTCGCTTGGCTCGTCTTGGCGGGGGCACTGCCGTGCCCCCAGATGTATTGGAGTAATAGATATGCTGCGCCAACCTGCAATGAATTGAGGGAAGGGCAGGGAGATTATAATGATAAAAAAAAAATTACCGACTTCGAGAACATAGACATATTTATTTGCATAAATGACATGGCCGGATTCTGCCCTCAAAACTCAATCCAAATTTCATACTGTACATTAATAACAATTATACGAAAAATTCTTCTAAAATAAATAAAAAATAGTCGCAACAATTACGATTCTCTAAAACAGGCGAGGAAAATTCCTAAAAATTAAATGTTTTAAGGGTGATTTCCCTTTTGATTCATTGCTAGGAAGAGACAATTGCATCGACGTTTGGATACACGCTTATGACAATCAGTGTAAGTACCTTTGTAAACTATGCTTGATGGTCATATTAAAATACCTATAAAACGCCCGTGACTGTTAGAATTGTATGTAAATGATTTTATTATTAGGATAATTTACCACTTTTCGAATGGCGCGCGTCTTGACGCGACTAACACACCACTTTATAAATCGATAATATATTTAAAAGTGCGTATCCAAATGTCCTAGACTTATTTTGACGTTTCTGCGACAGTTGATCTTAACCGTCAAAACTGTCAAAACTGTATAGTCTTGCGTTGATCTTAACACGTATTACTGTTTTCGTTACTGTATTGGATTTTAGATGTTTTAACCCGACTCCACGCTATCATTTATCAGACTTTCGTTTACGCTTCCAAAGTTAATAGTATTCTGCTGTGTAAAATGGACTTGTATAGACGTACGATTTGGATTCTGACGGCCACCATGTCTAAGTGTCTTAATGGGGATGGCAACTCAAAGCTAATCGTAGATGGCGCTGCGATAGTTGGTCCCCACGTCAGATTACTGTCTACCTTGTACAAAAAACAAACAAGATTTATTATTATAAAAATTGAGTATAAATACAAAACAAATATGGAAAATTATTCGTCAATGCACGTGCATATACTAAAAGAAAAACTAAGACGCCGCGGTGCATCTACAACAGGGAAAAAAGTGATTTAATTGAGTGGTTGTACATTTGATTTTACCGTATTAAATCCACAATTACTTCTAGTTAAGGTTTAAATTTTTGTGTTTAGGTATGTTTTACCTGTCCTCTCCTCTACCAAGAATATAATGCTGTTCTTAACTTTCTATTTTGATAAAATATCATAATGTTTTAAGTCAGTAATTTTACCCCTTTTTTCTATTTAGATTCGAGAAATATCACAATATATTTAATTTCTTAACACCACAACAATCACTAAACTCGTTCCAGGTGATAATTCTCCCACCAGACGAACCATTTCATGATTTATAGAGCGATACAATACTGGTACTTAACCTCCAATAGAAAAATAGATGTTATTTTAAAAAGTGTATTCGATTGTTTAGCTATAGTATAATCATAGAATTGCATTAATAAACTCAACTAACGGCCTGTCTCGGCTTCGCAAGGGTGGATATTTGTTTATTTTATAGCTTTTCCTTAGTTATAATACAACTTTTGTTCTCAAGGCAGTCACAGCAGCTACCCATTATTTCTTGATAGTGTGAATTGTCGAAAATTTGTATGTTCCATCATTTTTACAGCTTATTACACAACATCTAGTCATTTTACATCAATAAATCGTTTTTTACCAGAAAATTCCTTTGATTTGACAGTTCTTTTGGGACCAAACTGTCACTTGTCACTTTGACACTTGCCTTCCCCATTGTATTGTGGTTGTGGTCACCTAACGAATGCGACGGTATAATGCTGTAACAGCTTTAATACCGCAGCTACAAAATACAATGTCTAAATGGTTATCCTTAGAAGAGGTACGTACCTAAATCGTAATTATATTCATATTACGCATTTTGATACCACACACTTATAGAAATCAGTACATAACAATATTTTTTCATGAAATCCCACAATCAGGTTAGCGTGTGCTAGTATCTGAGATTACACCCGAATTATTATCAAGTATAATTAACCACGTTTACTACACTACCTGTATTATTTCTTCCATTTACTCTTAAAATGTCTATGTTACAGGATCGGAGAGCAAATCTGCAAGTATATCATCCCTGTTGGATACAAGCTAACCGGAACTGTCTTGATATTAAATATACTTAAACAGGCTAGATGTCTAACTATGAAAAATGAACCTGCATTGCCTGAACCACTTCCAATTCTACCAACTGCTAATCCTGCTATCGCTTATGATCCACCACTACCTCCACTACCGCTACCAGCTGATAAACCTGCACTCAATTATATAATTAATTAATTAATTAAAAAACAAACATCATTTTAGTGTTTTATTGTCTGTTTCTCTGCGTCTGTCCCTGCTTTGGCGATCTGAAACTTTTGAAAAGAGTCTAAAAAAATAGTTAACTGAGCATTAAGACGCGGCCCCACCGCAGTGCACGGAGAGGCTACGCACGTGTAAGAAAGCTTCGCTTTGTAAGAAAATATATGTGGTTGTGTCCACTGCAACCTACGGAGAAACTACGCACGAATTGACGTCATTGATACACGCGTGGCTTGCTCGAATAGGCGGTTACATAGCTCAACGCTGTCGACGTGGGTCTACGTTTCCACTGGAGTACACGAATATGACCCACGACTATGTACAGCTCGATTATCGTAGGGCGGTTTTGCAGTGGCACGTGCGTAGGCTCTCCGTGCGCCGTACCACGATAAACATAGTCGTGTGTACTCCAGTGGAAACCTAGATCGACGTCGTCAACTAAATTAATACACGCAGCTAAAATGCGCCGTATGCCCGTGCACAGCATGCGCTGCGGTGGGGCCGCGCCTTTAGCCACACGGAACTGACCAGTCTGTATGAAGAGACAAATCTAATACGCGCCTAGTGAAGAAACGGCCTCTATCTACTGAAAATACCAATTCTCCTATTGTTCCGCCTGAAAAAAATGTGCCTGAACATTTTGAATAGCAATCGGAAATTGCTATTCAAAATGTTCAGGCACTTTTTTAAAATCCTGTTTATAGTATCTCTCGCTTGTTCTCTGTTCATAAAACTTAAACTACTATAAATAAATACCTGTAAGCTTTAATATGAGGTACTGTTTGTCAATGTACATTAATATTTTTTGTCAGGGCATCGCTCTATACAAATTCCGGCCATGTCATTTTCTCTATTTGGTCATTTGTAGTCTGTCCATCCCCATAATATATTTGCATAACATCTTCTGATAAATACCTAAATATGTTCACAGATTCTGAAATGTTACGAAGAAAATAGTCATCAACCGTTGGCGTGTGCAAATTTAGTGCAAGCTTTCACCAATTGTGTGTTAAAATGCAGATTGGAAGATTAATGCAACTGTTCCTATTTTATGACATTTTAATGTTTTATAATTTAAATGAAGTCGGTAAAAATAAATCATTATACATTTTACTAAGATTTGTTAATAATATAAGTCTAAGGTGGTGGTTTACAAGACACTGTAATTTAACCCAAATTGTTCCAGTGTCTTGTCTGTTTACTCATTGGTAAACAGTCATTAAAATAATAATATGTGTGTTGTTTGATACGATAAAATACTGCAAAGAAAAGCGAAAGTTTACATTCGCGGCGGGTGGTTCCATATGGGTGACAAATCACTTAATATTATAAACGCATCATTGTGTATGTTCCGTATAAGACGTCAAAACGGCTCAACCGTTTTTGATCAATTTTAGTAGTTGCAGAGACGAGGCGGGAGGGGATGAGTTTAATTAATTTACCTTAATAGTAGTCGTAATTGTTTTGGTGTGTGGCCGCTATGTGGCCTTTGTTTGAATTACAAGGTTGTTGTTATATTGGCGTATCTCTTAGGGTCGTAGCACACTTATCAAAACGGAAAGGGATCGTAACCGCCTCACCTTTCTCCTCGGCGTAAAATAGTCGTCCTGCGTCCACTTAACGTAACCACGTAACGTAAGCGGATCAGAAGCTCCGCCCCATCGACTCGGCTACAGATAGGTGACGCCGCGCTTACGGCTCGCCGACCGCTGGTTGACGGCTAGACAGAAAGTTTTGGAACGAAGTTGCTTATCGCGCGTTGCGAAAGGGGGCTAGACGGAAAAAATTAAGACTAAAAGACGTTGTCACGACACTTCCCCCCCCCCCCCCCGTAACCGTACCCCTCAGCCAACCCCATTTCCACCGCTGAACCTGTTTTTTTAACTTGCTTGACGAAAGCAAGTTAAAAAAAATAAAATATTACATAACACCACAAGATAAAATAAATAAAAAATATTAGCTGTAATATCAAGAGCCAGATGCCGGTTGCCCAATGAACTGTGGGCCAAAATTACCACCATGTGGAGCCCTGACACAGCCAGAAGGCTTCGCGGCAGACCTCGCAGAAGATGGAAGGATGAGCTGGACAAAACTAACAACCAGTGGCTTAGACTAGCCTTAGATCGAAATAGCTGGAAGTCATGGGGAGAGGCCTTTGCCCAGCTGTGGGATGATACAGTCTGACAATAACAGTAAAATCAAGTGCTCAATTGGGTACTTACTAATTCCGTGGTCATTCCGTTAACGAAAATGTCAATGTCACTGTCATATTTGACTGCACATTGCTGACAACGACAAGTGACAAGTGACATTTGGGAAGTTCATTTCGTCCGTGATCTTTACGTTGAATTCGAATTGTTCGAGTGTTGAAAATATGATATTTTAGAATTTAATTCAGTTGTTTTTATTCGCTATAATGGCTACAAATGATGCAAATGTAGAAGATAAAGCATCATGCCACACTATTTTAGACAAAATAAACTCGATAAACGATACTGTTGTTACCAAGGTACTGTTGGATAGTTTTACTCACTGACAAGGATTGTTTTTTAGAAAATGTAGTAGCAAACAATTAAATCATGTTTCGTTTCATTCTCATTTAGATTGACGTGTGTACTTTTTGCAGCCACCTGATATTAATGACTTCGCAATCATAAAACCCATAAGCCGAGGCGCTTTCGGTAAAGTGTTCCTTGCACACAAAAAAAGTAACAAGGATCAGTTGTATGCAATTAAAGTGATGAAAAAGTCTGACATGATCAACAAAAATATGGTGACACAAGTTGTTACTGAGAGGAATGCTTTGGCGCTGTCAAGAAGTCCCTTTTGTGTTCATTTATTTTACTCACTGCAGTCAACATCATCTATTTACTTGGTAAGACAGTATTTCTGATAATATTATAGTATATACAGTGGATTTCGGGTTTAATGACAATGAAGGGACGATCCTAATTTCGTTGTTATATCCAGAAGTGGTTACATGTGAAAGTAAACTTACTAAAGACAGTACTGTAATATCCACTCAGAATATCACTTATTAACTGGACTGACTTATTATCAAACAAAAGGTAAGGGTCTCCACAGTTACTGACCACCCGAGCCACCTCTTTGTTTTTTATTGGTTGACTATGAAATCCACTTTACATTAAAAAATGTATTACAGTAGGACCTCATTAATCTGGAGAGGCAAAAAAAACATCCCTTGCTGATTATTGAGGCATCCGGATTATAGTATGTCATATTTAATGGTAATAAAACACATGTTAGCTAAGTTTCTTTAATATTTTTTTTAGTTTTTCTACAATCAAATGTTTTTGGTAAACCGGGACCATGCTCTGTTAGACCAACAAACTTCAAGATTTTGTCTTTAGTTTTATTTATGTCGCTAGTCGCTAGGTGACCTGCTTAAACCAAACTTCTGAGTAATAATAGGGTAGCTGTCACCTTATTGCCTGGCTGGATCACAGCAATCACCGAACAAGCGGGTGTCCGGATTAATGATTAATGAGGCCCTACTGTAGTTATTAAATATGAAAGGGGTTTGAAGATTTGTGGCATACCTACCGCCGCCATTTTGTTTTTTTTTCAAAATCGCGGCCAGCTATGAAACCTTTTTATATCGTTAGCTGACATTAATGCCAACAAAAAATATTATGACAACAACCCGCGTAAAGTTTCAGGTTTCCGAGATAATAACCGTGAAAGTTAATCACGTGACATTCACAATTCTAAGCTAGTGTATGTGTTCGAATGTATCAAGATGGTAAAAATAATAACTTTTTGAATGTAATATGTATGTTGCATTATGTCTGGATGTTATTTAAACAATAAACATCATCACTACATAGTATAAAACAAAGTCGCTTTCTCTGTCCCTATGTCCCTTTGTAAGCTTAAATCTTTGAAACTACGCAACGGATTTTGATGCGGTTTTTTTTAATAGATAGAGTGATTCAAGAGGAAGGTTTGTATGTATAACAACATCCATTAAATAGTAGAGAAGTACTGTTATTTTTGAGGTTTCTAATGTGATGTCGTAAATAATTACATTTTTTCCGCTTACATTGCCAACGCAGGCTGAACCCTACGAGTTTTATCAAAATAATGTACTAAGTATTGTACACATTGAAAAGGTCTACAGAAAAGTCCGTGATGGTATATGTGTATCTCTTATGGATAACCCACAATAACTTTTTTTTGTCGTTTACTTTTTACGACAAATAATGGCTAATTTTCGAAGCGATTTTAACCAATACAGCATTAATCCTTAACCAATTAAATACCTTGAATACATTGTTGATTTAATATAGATCTATATGGCCCTTTACACCGTATGATTTAAGTGAATATTTTCGAAGATATTACAGATTTAAAAATTGCGGGACGTAGCGTTTGCGCAGTTTTTCTGTAGTGTATTTAGTATCAGCATTGCACCCGTGCGAAGCCGGGCGGGCGGGTCGCTAGTCTGATATAATCTACTTTTTGAACTTAATAACTTATTTTTAGACCGTCTACACTTGTTTGAATGTAATATCTTCATATGATTTAACTATCAATACGATAGTTATACGTTAAATAAAAGTATAAATATGACACAACTCGCCTCACCCGCCTGCATTGTAGGTGTCTACCTTTGAAATGTATGATCTATACTAATATTATAAAGCTGAAGAGTTTGTTTGTTTGTTTGTTTGTTTGTTTGTTTGTTTGTTTGTTTGTTTGTTTGAACGCGCTAATCTCAGGAACTACTGGTTGGAATTGAAAAAATCTTTTTGTGTTGGATAGTCCATTTATCGAGGAAGGCTATAGGCTATATAACATCACGCTATCACCAATAGGAGCGGAGCAGCAATGAGAAATGTTTCAAAATCGGGAAAATGTATTCCTTTTCGAGAGCTTTCGTTGCGTGCGCTGCGTAAACGGTTAAATATACGCAAAAATTATGTACTACGGAATTATTCCTCATAAAAAGTTCTAAAATAAAGTCCGCGAGAGCATATATCTATCTTTTAAGATTAAGTCACTATAACCTTTTTTATGGAAATCAAATTTGTTTTAAAGTAATGCATTATTTGCAAAGGTATTTTCATTAATATGATATTAATCCTTATCCAAATAAATGCGTTAATCATCACAAGCATTTAATTTTGAACAAAATTGTCCTTGACATCGTTTGATTTCAATGAATATCTTAGGAGATATCATAGTTTCAAAATAATACCACAACAAAATTAATACCTAACGACTCTGGGACATGTCATAATTGCGGCGGTAAGATCCCTCTTTGAGAAGTGGTTGGAGATGCGCTGCGGCGTCCTCACCTTCAACCTGACGCAAGTCCTCCCGGGCACGGTTGTTGCGGGAGTTACCTCAGGGATTCGCTGGCAAGCGAGGGGAATGGGGAGCAGTTGAAACGCGTTATTTTCGATAAACTCAAAAAGTACTGGACTGATTTGAATGCTTTTTTCCGCTGTATAGGTATTAAGTCTGGCCAACATTTTTTTTTTTTTTTTTAGCGTGGTAAAATCATCAAATGAGTCCTCCAACCCCGGGCAGGGCGGGAGGGACTGTCAGACTTTTACTGACTAAAATCCACGGTGTCCTTCAATAGTCCTTTCTGTTCCGGGGTCAAGGTAAGGAAATAATCCCGCGACCCCGGCAGGCTTTGGCCCTCTGAGAGGGGGGCCCCGTCATTATGCTGACGCTCTTTGAGGCGCGCGTGGGACACGACGCGCCGTCGACCCGGGCATGGTCCATGGTCGGGCAGCGAGTTGCCCTTTACTCGCTGCCCGCATGCCCGCGCCTACGGTGGCCGGAGATCATCTGCTGACGTCCGACGCCGCGGGCGCCTACCACTGCGGTTGGGGCGGAGGGAGGACGCTGTCCTCGCTCTCAAGCGGCCCGCCTCCTCCTTCACGAGCATTACTGCCTCGCAGAAGGAGGAGACCGCTTCCCACTCCGTCTCGCCCCGCAGCATGGCCGCAACCAATGCCGGGCGCGAGAGGTCTCCGCCTATCGCCGCCGTGAGGACACGTCGGTGCTCTGCCCAAGCGGGGCAGTCTTGCACCGTATGCTCTACTGTGTCCTCCGGGCGATCTTCGCAGTGGTGGCACCCGGGCGTTTCCTCCTTCCCCATCAGGCACAGCAACCTCCCGAAACTTCCGTGTCCGTTGAGGACCTGCGTCATCCGATAGGTCAGGACGACGTGACGTCTCTCCAGCCACTCCTCAAAGAGGGGTCTTACCGCCGCAATTGCGGCGCGCCCGTGGCCAACATATAGGCTATAATTTATCTTGGAAACTTGAACAACTGGTGCAAAACCGCAACAGACCAGCTAAACTATAAGACATGCCAAAATGGTGCCATAGCAAAAATTGTTCCACGTGATGAGCATTTTCTGCTGACAGAATAATTTTAAAGATCTGGAAAAATTGATGGGGAACTCCAAGAGCCCAGCTATACTATAACATTATATAGGAATGACGTCTTAGCTAGATTTGTTCAGCCTAATGAGCACTCTCTGTTGATGTATAAAAATTGAAGATCTAGAACACCTGATGTAAAACTCCAAGAGCCCAGCTACACTATAACATAATTACCTAAGTATATAGATTTGATTTCAAAGTAATGCATTATTTGCGAAGGTATTTTCATTAACACGATATTAAATCCTTATCCAAATAAATACGTTAATCATCACAAGCATTTAATTTTGAACAAAACTGCCCTTGACATCGTTTCATTTCAGTGAATATCTTAGGAGATATCATAGTTTCAAAATAATGCCACAACAAAATAATTACTGCCTGGGCAAAACTGGGCATGTCATAATTGCGCGTGAGGGTAAGGGCACCCTCTACCTACGTCTCACCTCAGCCACCGCTGAAGACGCCCAGGGCGTCGGAAATAGCTGGTTATATTCTAGCCGCCTACGGACGGGGAGTAATGGGTAGCTTGCCGTCCGACAGCACGTATTTATAAAGAAGCACTGCCGGCCAATCCCCGCTGCATCGACAAGTCGAGGCGCGGCGGGAAGAGCTCCAGCGCCATCTCAGGGCGGTATGGAGGGCGCGACTATCGAAACCGATGTTCGGGCACGCGGCACGCCTCAATCGCAGCGGTAAGACCTCTCTTTGAGGAGTGGCTGGAAAGGTGTCACGGCGTCCTGACACTCCTGACCAACCACCTGACGCAGGTCCTCACTGGACACTGAAGTTTTGGGAGGTACCTGTGTCGGATGGGGAAGGAAGAAACGCTTGGGTATCACCACTGCGAGGATCGTCCAGAGGACACGTTAGAGCATACGGTGCAGAATTGCCCCGCTTGGGCAGAGCATCGCACATGTCCTTACAACGGTGATAGGCGGCGACCTCTCACGCTCGGCATTGGTTGACATCATGTTGCGGGGTGAAATAGAGTGGGAACCGTTCGCCTCCTTCTGCGAAACAGTCATCGGGGAGGAGGAGGAGGCGGGACGCGTGAGGAAGAGGACAGCGTCCACCTCACGACCCAGCCGCAGTGGTAGACGCCCAAGGTGACGGACGTCGCAGGACGATCTCTGGCCAACAGGCGTGGGCATTCGGGCGGCGAGTAATGGGCGACTCGCTGTCCGATCATGGACCATGCCCGGGTCGACCGACGTCCCGTTGTGTTCCACGCACACCTCAAAGAGTGTCAGCACAATGACGGGGGGCCTTAGAGGGCCAAAGCCACCGCGGTCGTGGGACTTACGAGTTACCGTGACCCCGGAACGTAAAGGGCTATTGAAGGATGACGCCGTGGATTTTAGTAAGTACAAGTCTGACAGTCCCTCTTGCCCTGCCCCGGGTGAGAAGACTAATTTGACGATTTTATGACGCTAAAAAAAGCTTAAAGAAAATGATTTGTATCGGTATCCTCCAACAGCACGTCGCACTAAAAAATACATTGTTAAGTTCCGACATCCACGCGAACGAAGTCGCGGGCACAGCTAGTGTATTATATTTTAGTGATAAATATACCTAACCATGGTATGTCACCTTTACTTTATGCAATTTTAGTAGGGATGGTTAGATTTTGCCACATTTTTAAATATCGAATTTCTTGTTTGTACATGAAGCCATAACTTAGCCGTTACATTGTATCCCTATCATCAACAATTATGACCACTACAGACTTGGATTGGCTTGTACCGGAAGTGTATTTACTTCGCGTGTAAAAAAAAAGAGATATTTAGTTTTCTTTTAACGAGTCCGCGCTCGAATATTCTCGCAGTCAGACGTAATACAAAAAGTAAAAAATGCCTAATTGTGCCGTATTGAGTTGTAGAAACAATACACAAGAAGTAGGACGACTATGCCGAAGTTTGTATATACTAAATTACAGTTGTATCATCAAAATATCTATGCAAAATATGACACGCTCGTCTCGATACAAATCGAAGAACATATTGCTTCTATCCAGGGTGTCGAGTCTGCTAATTATTAGTCAGAATGGCGCCACAATGGCGTTTCAATTGTAGTGCTTATTCGAACCATTTTTTACTGCTGGTTCGAATAAGCACTACAATTGAAACGCCATTGTGGCGCCATTCTGACTAATAATTAGCAGACTCGACACCCAGATATATTGCTGTGATGGCCACATTAAGCAGAAACATCATGAGGCATGATAGGTACCTAGTTTTAATATCAATATCAATTCATCATCATCATCATAACAGCCGTAGAAAGTCCACTACTGGACTAAGGCCTCACCCAAGGATTTTCCATTGGATTGTTATTGCCATACTCGCCACGCTTTGCAGGCGGATTGACGAGCGCATTAATTTCAGCTTATTAGTCTTTCAACGCTGCCATGGGCGTAGCCACGGTGGGGCAGGGTGGGGTGCTTGCCCCACCCTGACTCCGACTTGTTAGGTGTCTCTTGACCAAAATTAAATAATGTGGGTACTTACCTAATACAATACCTACTTAATATCCGTAAGAAACCTCACACTCGACAATCGTCAGACGAGACAAAGAAAATCTAGAATTTTGCCCCACCCTGAGCACATGGCTGGCTATTTTGCCCCACCTTGAGCACAAGGCTGGCTACATCCATGAACGCTGCTGCCCTATGCTGCTGCTTAAAACTCTTTCCATTGAAAGAGTTTTAAGCTGAGGGGCTATGGATCTTACATTTTGCCCTATCCCTCGATCGACTTTTACCTACGGTCTGCCCGGGAAGAGAAATAGCTGGCACATTCTACGTTTTTCTTTTTCTCCCAGACCAGGATTATCAATTACTTACTAAAATATTTTATAAAAAAATATTAAGCCTTTGTTATTGAGGACACGGTGGAGCATACGGTGCAAGACTGCCCAGCTTGGGCGGAGCACCGACGTGTCCTCACGGCTGCGATAGGCGGAGACCTCTCGCGCCCGGCATTGGTTGCGGCCATGCTGCGGGGCGAGACGGAGTGGGAAGCGGTAAGCTCCTTCTGCGAGGCAGTAATGCTCGTAAAGGAGGAGGCAGGCCGCGAGCGAGAGAGGACAGCGTCCTCCCTCCGCCCCAGCCGCAGTGGTAGGCGCCCACGGCGACGGACGTCGCTTGATGATCTCCGGCCACCGTAGGCGCGGGCATGCGGGCAGCGAGTAAAGGGCAACTCGCTGCCCGACCAAGGACCATGCCCGGGTCGACGGCGCGTTGTGTCCCACGCGCGCCTCAAAGAGCGTCAGCACAATGACGGGGCCCCCCTCTCAGAGGGCCAAAGCCTGCCGGGGTCGCGGGATTATTCCCTTACCGTAACCCCGGAACTTAACAGGCTATGAAGGACACCGTGGATTTTAGTCAGTAGAAGTCTGACAGTCCCTCCCGCCCTGCCCGGGGTTGGAGGACTCATTTGATGATTTTACCACGCTAAAAAAAAAAAAAAAAAAAAAAAAAAAGCCTTTGTTATTCCGAATTAATGTGGTCAACTTTAACACTTTATATCTTAGAAACCTGAAACTTTACGAGTGTTGGTGTCTTAATATTTTTTGTTGTTATTGATGTCAGCTATCGATTTATAAAGGTTTCATGGCTGGCCGCGATTTTGAAAGAAAATCAAAATGGCGGCAGTAGGTATGCCACGCTCCATAGTAAAATCTTCAAACCCCTTTTGAGACTTTAAAGCTACCTTCAGTGGATGTGTAGTTCTGATATTGCTGAATGTATTAACCAATTTTTATATTTGGGATCCTTTCAGGTCATGGAGTACATGGTTGGTGGCGATTTAAAGTCACTTCTTGGAGTTTATGGGTTCTTAGAGGAATCAATGGCAGTATTTTATGTAGCTGAAGTAACTCTTGCACTGGAGTACCTGCACAGGCACAACATTGTGCATAGGGATTTGAAACCAGATAACATGCTTATATCTAGATCTGGCCATGTGAAACTTACTGACTTTGGTTTATCAAAAATTGAAGTTAATAGAGGTAATTGGGTTATACATTATACCTTCAATCACTTTTAGTGTTCTGTAATAATCTATACATATAATAAAACTGTAGAAAAGTAATTTTTGTACATTAAAAGAAAACTCAAAAAATATAGCCAGGGTGTTAAAGGACAACCAATAGAACCCATTTCTAGCATTTTTAGAATTTTTGTCTGTTTGTCTGTATGTCTGTTTGTATGTTTATTTGTTCGGGCATCACGTAAAATGTACGAAAGCTATGTAGATAACTTTAATACACAACGACTGACCGTAACTTGAAGTAGCGTTTAGTTTTTGTTTCATTGAAATCGGTTCAGTCTATCAAAAGATAATTATTTGAATTTAAAGTGTTCCGGAAGTAAAATTACGGTCAGTTCACACCGAGACGCGCAGTTCAGTAGCGCGATCTAGCTTGGAATAGAAAAACTACATATTCAAATAATAAATCTAAACATATTCCAACGCACGGCAGATGGCGTTAAAAGAAAAACTGGAATAGAGGTGTTTAAATTGAAGTAACATTATTTAATTTGTTTCATCGTAATCAGTTCACACCTTATAAAAAATATAAATTAATTAAAGCGATTTAAAAAGGAATCATAGAATAGAACAGAATGGAATGGAATGGACTGGAATGGAATGGAGTGGAGTAGAGTGATTTAGAGTGGAGTAGACTGGAGTGGAGTGGAGTGGAGAGGAGTGGAGTGGAGTGGAGTGGAGTGGAGTGGATGGAGTGGAGTGGAATGGAACAGAATCATTTATTAGCATAGAGCGGGCATTAGGAAAAAAGTCATACAAAAACCTGGAATGAAGATGTTATAGGATAAAATAAATCATATCCGACAAGTTTATAAAATTACCTAACCTACATAAGCTGACACCAAACTTTTTTTTTTTTTGTTAATATTTTTGTACATGTCCATTGTAAGTACTCACATGTTTCTTTGACAATGAGGGTTTTCCCGTATGAAGAATCCACTAGATGGCAATACGTAGGCTTGTGGTCTATCTGCTCCGTGATTGGTTAATTTTGACATTTCTGACAATGTCATGTCCAAAAAAAACCAATCATGCTGCAGTTGGAACTCACGCCTACGTATTGCCATCTAGTGGATTCTTCATACGGGAAAACCCTCATTAGATCTATTTTATTTGTTTTGGAGTTTTAACACTTTTTTTCGCTTTACGTTCACGCGCGCTGGAATAGGATTTAGAGGTAGGTTCCATCAATATTTTTTTCACCTCACACGCTCGGAAAGATTCTATTTCTCATTCAAAATCTGAGCGCAAAACTCCATTTTGTGCTCTAGAGCACAAAGTGTTGTTTAAAATTCGAACACGTCTTGTATTCAATTGTTTTCTACACTGCCAGGCGAGCCGCCCCCTGTATAGGTCAATGCCCCCACTTCATTTCCTCGCTGTGTGAGGTGAAAAGTTGTGTGTTGCACTCGGCAGCAAAGTTTTTCTGCGTCTCGTACCTTTGAAAACTTCGCATCGCTCAGGATTCTATATTTGAACCGCTCGTTTCTCTCGCGGTTCAATCTTAGAATCCTTCGCTCGCTCAGTTTTCAATTCAAGTACTCGCGCCAAAAATCAACTTTGCAGCCTTGCATAACAAATAACTATTTCCATACCAACATTTATTTAGTTCATTAAACAATATCGAAAATTCAAATCGATAAACAAACTACTATAATCCAGTAGCAATTGAATGGTACTGCCTTTGAACGACAGAGGGCGTTTATTACAAACACGTCAAATTCTTGAAAAATCTAAGAAAATTCTAAATATAGGGTTTATATGAAAAACGTGGCGAGAATTAAGCGCTTCGCACTAAAAAATACATTGTTAAATTCCGATATCCACGCGAACGAAGTCGCGGGCACAGCTAGTCTTAATATATATAAATCTCGTGTCACAATGTTTGTCCTCAATGGACTCCTAAACCACTTAACCGATTATAATAAAATTCGCACACCATGTGCAGTTCGATCCAACTTGAGAGATAGGATAGTTTAAATCTCAAATTATAGTCGCAATTTTAATAATATTATAAAGATTGCACCCGTGCGGAGCCGGGGCGGGTCGCTAGTACTATATAAAAACCAGCTAACTATCACAGTTCCGAGAGTTACAAGTGTCCGACAGATGGACAGTGGAGTTTTAGTAATAAAGTTAGTTTTACCCTTTGGGTCCAGTACCCTGAAAAGTACTGAGTCTATCAGGACTTAATTTTTTGCCTTTAAGGTCCAGGGGCAACCCTAGTTACATGGCTGTGGACTACATTTAGGCCCTCCATATAAAACACTAGTAAAGCTACATCTGATTGAAAGCCAATCTCAATACATAATATTTCACTGAAATGAAAACTGATATACACCTCTAAAAAAATTAATTGTTTAAACCATTTTCAGACTTGGAGATATCAGATTTTGTGAATTGCACACCGAGCCTAAACATGAGGACACCGGGACAACTACTGTCACTCACATCACATCTGTCCTTCGGTTCAGGCGGAGGAGACAGCACACACACTTCAGTCATGTCTACAGACGCTTGTGAGAACCTTCTTGATGAGCTTAAAGAGACCAGTACGCTTTTATTCTCTTAGTCGCACACCTCCTTTTCTATCTTTCTATGGTATAAACTTGATACTTTTGCAGGCAAATTAAAAAATCTGTTTGATGGAGTCAGCGGTTTTGAATCTTCACCTTTATTGAATCAGTCAAACATGTCAGGAATACACCCATTCATGAGTGCTGAAAGTATTAATTTTGAAAATGTAAGTAAATGAAAATGTTTATCAGAATTTCCTCTCTTACAAACACAGTTTGATGATATACCCAAATTGCTAGAATACATCTAATTTTAATAATTGTGAATACAAATTATGTCAAGATTTTTAATGGAAATTCTTATTTTGCAGTCAAGTCAAGACTCAGGCTCTTACCACACCTGTGAGAGTTCAAAGAATAGTTCTAACTCTAGAAGTAACAAGTCTACAGATCCAAGCAGTAACAGTTCTGTGGGGGAATCCACTGTGATGTCGGATTCACAGCATGATCAATCCACCTCTCCACTGTGCAGAGGACACTCCTTGAAGAGAATACCTAGGTAACAATATATCAAAGCTTTTAAAAATATTGAATATCCTCTTTAGTACATTTATGAGTTTTAAACCAATAGGGAGTTTCACTGCGAGTTTTAATCGTCAGTGGCGCTACAAGCGCATTACGTAAACAACGTCAAGTGTAGCTTCGAGTTTACAGTGTATGTCAAGTTAATCATACAGTAAATGAAATGATGCGCTGCTAGCGCCATCTCAGCCGAGTTTTGCGTGAAACCTCCCATTGGAACTATTTTTAGGAAGTTCAGAATATTTAGGGGTTTTGTGTTGTCTCAATTAAATTCAGTTTCCTGTTTGTTTTTTTTTTAATAATATATTTTTATTTTTTGAGTTCACTCAGATTCAATTTGAAAATAATAAATTGTCAGCATACTAGTAGTAGGGAAAACGCCTGTTACTGCAGTCAATGTAACAATTATATAGGAGAAAAAAAATTTGAAATTGGAAGAGCATTTTAATGTATGTACATTTTTTGACCAAATTAATATTCAATTACCATTGCAGCTTCAGAGCCAAAAAAAGAAAAAGGATTTTGGATTGTGATGGAGATACACCTACAGGTGTGACTAGCCTGCTAGAGTCTAAAGAAAACCACAGTGGTCTGACACAAGAGATCATGGCGTTGGAGTTGAGTCAAAACACGCCAAAACGCATGTCTATACACCCTACGCCTGATAAACGTAAGAATCCTATAAAAGGTGTGCTAAAAAAACGGTAAGTGTAATATTTTTTTTAAAATAAAACTGCCCTGTCGGTCGGTCTAAGTATTTCTGTATGTGAGTTTAAATCCTCAATTTAAACTCACATACAGAAATACACACATCAAAAGTGTCTAGGGATCAAGCATTTTTATGCGGATTTCTTGAGATTGAGATGTGGCTTTGTAATACATTTATGATTTTATAAATTTATGTGGATCCTTTTTGGTGCATTTCATAATTTGAATCAGGAACTGTAAATCAAATTCGAGTAAAAGATGAAAATCAGCTGTCAATATTTTCCCTATAAAAACACACAACGCATTGAAGACATTATTAGTGCTACTGTTTCCCTACTACTGATTAAAACCAACGTTATTATGGAGCGGCGACGTCATTTAAGCAGGGAAGAAATGCTCAGAGCCGTGGGAATGATAGAAGCTGGTTCCCGGCAACGTACTGTGGCTTTAGCTCTGAATACAAGTCAGAGTGTTATCAGTCGACTTTGGACACGTTACCGAAGCACTGGTACCGTGGCTGAGCGCCATGGAGGACGGTATCGCTGCACCACACGGAGACAAGACCGATACATTCAAATCTTAACTCGAAGAGCTCCAACAATAACCGCCATGATGTTAGCCGTGAGGCTTCATCACTCTTCAGGGAACTTAATTAGCGACCAAACAGTCAGAAACCGCTTGCATGAAGTGAACCTTCATTCCCGAAGACCGCTACGGGTACCACCTATAGCAATGCACAATCGTAGGATTCGATATCAATGGGCTCTTGAACACAGAAATTGGGCAGAAGAACAATGGCGTTTCGTGTGCTTTTCTGATGAGTCTCGTTTTGGTATGAGACCGGATACAAGACGTATACGACACTGGAGAACCCCTGGACGCCAACAGCGATTAAAATCCTGCCAGGAAGTCCATCCTTATAGTGGTGGAACCATCATGGTATGGGCGGGTATTTGGATCGGCGGAAGAACTGAGTTGATTTGGATCAGAGGCAACCTCAACGCTCAAATTTATGCTGAGACGATTGTATCAGACGTCATCGTTCCTCTACAAGTGCAAATCGGTCCCTTATTTCAGTTAATGCATGATAATGCACGACCGCACACCGCAAGAGTTGTAAGACAGACTCTCGCCGCAGCTAACATCAATGTCCTGCCCTGGCCTGCTCAGTCGCCAGACTTGAACCCGATTGAGCATGCATGGGATATGCTACAGAGAAGAGCTCTGCCGAATATGGAGGGTATCCAGTCGCAAGAAGACCTTTTTTTGTTGTTGCAACGAACATGGGCGGCCATTCCACAGCGTGATTTGGATGAACTCATTTTGAGTATGCCAAACCGATGTTCTTGTGTTGTTAGTGTTCGCGGTAGAAACACGGATTATTAATTGTTTAAGTTACCCAATAAAATTTTAAAGAAAACTGTTATTTCAGTCTTTTTTTCGAACTTTAATGTTAGTGGTTCAAATGTCAAAAATCCCTTTATTAGGAAAATGGCAAATTTCTTTATGAATGCAAAGGTGACTTGGTTTATCGTTACTGTGACAAACGATAACACTTTATTTGATGAATCCTTAAAGAACATTTTAATTAATATCAATCAGGAGAAAAGTTATTGCAAAAATATATGTTGATCCCTAGACACTTTTGATGTGTGTACTTAGACCTAGAACCAGGAGCAACTAATTAGCCATACAGAGGTCTTGGAGCTGCAACGCTGCGGCTGCGCTTCTATTCATCAGGTCATTAATCATTTACATAGATATTAGCTCCTCCGCGGAACAGTTTGTGGTTATTTTGAAGGCCCTTAGTGCTCGCTGGTATCGCTTATCCACTTTGCCAGCTGTATATTTGGAGACTTTAATGCAGCATGGTTTGGTGTACCATTTTCTTGTTCAAAAGCCGCCTGGCATGACGATAGGCAGTACCGTTAGTAGCGTAGAATTAGTAGTGTAGAATGTAAACCTAAACAAAGAATTCGTCATCTATTTCTGCTTTTAAAATAACTGTATTGCTCTATTAAAAACAAAACAATATTCATTATCTTCACAGTTGGGTCTCACAAAATGATAGCCATCATTTTAATGTAGGAGTAATATTCTCCACTCCGGTATCAAATAAGTCGCCAGAAACGAAGAAGAAAGAGACTCGTTTTAATCTTCCTAAAGAGGACCTGCCACCATCTGGGACTAAGGAAAAAACTTTTATGTTTGGAAAACATGTCTCCACTAGCTTAGAAATATTTCCTACTAGAAGATTAAGTAAGGTAATGTAAATTAAGTTTTTACTATACTAACAGTTTATTCCTTAACAAGGTATTATTGTTGTATTTAGAACTAGCTGTGCCCGCGACTTCGTTCGCGTGGATGTCGGAACTCAACAAAGTATTTTTTTTTAAACAAAGGAATTTTTCTAAAATAGACGTAGCCTAAGTTACTCCTTATTACATCATCTATCTGCCAATAGAAGTCCCGTCAAATCGGCTCAGCCATTTCGGAGATTAGCTATTACAAACAGACAGACAAAAGTTAATAAAAAATGTTATTTTGGTGTATGTACCTTAAATTCGTATGCATGTAGTAAAAAACGGTTATTTCAATATTACAAACAGACACTCCATTTTATTTATATGTACATATAGATGTATATATGTGATTGATAACCACTTGAAAATATTGGTCCAGGTTTCCTCCTTGCTGTACCAATGTCAGTGATATCTAAGATGAACAAAGAATTGAAAAAATTACTTGCCCTTATTTAATGCTACAATATTGTGCATGAGTGGCCTTACTCAGTCTGAAACATGAATTCTGGCTTCAAAAAGGCCATAGTAAAGGCCTCTGGCCAGATGATAATTTAAATCAAACAAAATGTTCCAGGGAGAAGGAAATCGGTCACCTACAGATTTGTGTAGGACTCCACTAGCGACTGCGCACACGCCTTACAGGACACCAAAGAGCGTGAGGCGAGGCAACTTGGTCTCGGACCAAAGGATTTTAGGAACACCTGATTATTTGGCGCCTGAGTTACTTTTGAGGTAAGATGAATAGTGTTTCTGCTTGATTCAGTAAAAACTGTCATATATAGTCTATGGATCCTTTGTTGGTCCTCTGAGCATGAGTTCCTAAATTCGATTCATAGCAAAGTGCAATAGTAGCTACGGAGTCTGGGTCTATGCCCTATTTATGGCAATAGGCTCAACCCCTATTCCATCAAAATTTTATGTTGAATTCTGATTTGGCGGATCTGGCATCATGTACACCTTTACCTAACTTTTAAAAGGTAGTAGAAGCGCGATAAAAATGGATGAAAGGTAGTTGGACATTTATCAGCATCATAACGCTACATGCGCCTTATTTTAGAATTCGTTGTGTGACATCATGATTATGAAACCTCACATTTACCCGCGCCGCAGTTTGAGAGCCGCCAAGCCGCCAGGGCGGAACACGCCAATTTCTGAAAATGCTGTCAGCATCCAAATATTGAAGGAAAGATGCTGACAGTGCTGGTGACGTCGTCATATAAAACGGCGCCAGACCCGCGGATTAGGGTGCTCCCAGGGCCCCCGTAAGGTCTACTGGCGCCTGTGTGCAAAAAAGGATTTTGGCGCCCCTTATGGCATTTTGAATTTTCTTTTTTTATGGTAGTTTGGTCAGTGGCGTATTTTAAAATTCAGCGCCCTGGGTCTGTAAAGCTTGCCGCCTTGGAACTTAAACACAAAAAAAAAACCATCAAGTGCTACTCAAACCTCACACCCAGAGTTTCATACCATATTAGAGAAGACAAATTTAAATTTTTGCAGACCAAGACAAGATAAACTATTTAATATAATATAATTATAAGAAGCATTTGCTATTGAAAAATGAGCTATCAAAAGCGAGGTCACGAAAAGCGAATGAAATTTTTTAGCTTTTTGGAATAGGAGAAGGCAATTCTTCATAGAAGAGAGAACGCAGTGAGCTCTAAAATTTTAACGTTTCCGGACTTCAAGTTTTAATCTAAAAGTGAGATCAAATATTTGAAGTCTTTAGTAGGTAATTAAACGTAATCCTATTTAAGTTCTAAACTTTTATTTAAAAATAATTTTTGTTTTTTTTTTTCTGGGCCTTCGGCTTTGGTGCCCCTAAAGGATGGCGCCCGTGTGCATTGCACACTTTGCACATATGGTAGCGGGGGCCCTGGGTGCTCCCACATCTATCGACGCGGAATCGGTTTTTTCCGTCGCCCTTTCTCTTTCTGTCGCTTAGAACTGCCATTTGCTAGACCGAGACAATGCGATAGCACGCGGCCGCCTCGAGGACTCCGCCGCGTGCTATCGCATTATGCTTTCTGTTGGTCTAGCAAATGGCAGTTCTAAGCGACAGAAAGAGAAAGGGCGACAGAAAAAGCCGATTCCGCGTCGATAGATGTGGGAGCACCCTTAATGTCCGACCACCTTGAGAGCGGTTACGCACTGCATCCGATCCGAACCTGTGAAAATAAGAACATAAAAAAAGATCGGACCAATAAAATACAGGAACTTGGTCTGGATATTGTTGTCGCAGTAATTAAATCTCTGATCCAAATCCAAAAAAATTCAAGAGCAATCTTTGGCACTACATAGATTGTGGTTCGGATCGGATTCAGTGCGGAATCGCTCTTAGTAGTTTCTGACTATTGGTCATAGGAATCTAAAGTGAATGTACTTTCACTCTTAATTTTAATATGTCCGTTCAGGCAAGGCCACGGTCCTGCAGTAGACTGGTGGGCGCTGGGAGTGTGTCTGTACGAGTTCATGACAGGCGTTCCACCTTTCAACGACGAAACACCCCAAGCAGTCTTCAGGAATATACTGTCGCGAAGTGAGTATCATTGTAAGAAGGTAGAAGAAATCAGCAAATGAAATAATTGCTATGATAGCTTATCTTAAAAATATAAAACTCAAAGGTGACTGACTGACATAGTGATCTATCAACGCACAGCCCAAACCACTGGATGGATCGGGCTAAAAATTGGCATGCAGGTAGATGATATGACGTAGGCATCCGCTAAGAAAGGATTTTGATCAATTCTACCCCCAAGGGGATGAAAGTTTGTATGAAACTGTCAATTTTATAAAAAAAAGCTTTATATAGTATAAAATACATTGCTAAGTTCCAACATCCACGCGAACGAAGTCGCGGGCACATCTAGTCCTGCTATAAAAGTTTATTAAGGTAAATCTGAGTCTATCATTACTCCTTAAAGATGGAGATGTTTATTATTTCAGACATCGAGTGGCCTGAAGACGATGAAGCGTTATCAACGGAGGCTGTAAGCGCAATAGAGGCGCTGCTGACCATGGAGCCGGCAGCGCGACCCGCCGCAGACGCAGTGCGCGCCATGCCGATATTCAGGAACATCGACTGGGACAATCAACTCAATGTGGAACCACCCTTTGTACCCACCTTAGATGATGTGCATGATACTGGCTACTTTCAAGGTAAGATGTATATTTTAATTATCGTAAAAAGAATCCCTAATCCCCCGAAAATTAAAAAAATGCAAATTAATTGAGATGTGGATATGAAGGTATCCTACTAATATTATAAATGCGAAAGTTTGTGAGGATGTATGTGTATGTAGGTATGTTTGTTACTCTTTCACGCAAAAACCACTGAACGGATTTGGCTAAAATTTGGTACACAGATAGTTTATAACCTGGATTAACGGGTCCATATTGGCTCACCTAAAGTTGTTTACCCGAAATTGTTCTTCCTAACGATTTGTAATCCGAATGATCACTCTTCCTAAAATTTTTCATCCTAAAGTTTTCATTCATACTTTTTGTAGTGCTACCGGCGATGTTCATAACACTAATTTTTCCGAAAATTGTTATCAATAATATCGTTATTGTAAATATATTGAAACTCCTACTGTTTTTTATCATAACATTTTTATCCCTAAACATTATTACGGTGATATTTTTATTTAGTAATTTTACTGGATTTGGTCAAACTAAATCCAGTAAAATGTCGACAATTTAGTCAAACTAAATAAAGTAAAATGTCGAGAAAATTCGACGGAGCACCGCTTCGCGGTGCTCCTACTTCTGAGTGGCTTATAAAAAAATAACCACGAAGGGGATGGCGGGGTCTTTCAGACCCCGCCATCCCCTTCTAACCTAACCTGTCCGAGTCGGGGTGCCCCCAGTCGTTTTTGGTAAGAGCGTCGTGTTGCGGTCACTATGAAAAAAATACTGGCGACAAATTTCCAGGTTGCGCTCGCCGGACGCTGCCGCGGCACCGCTCGCTTTGCTCGCTCGACTCGCGAGTAGCTGGTCACAGTTCTAACCTAACCTAACGTATGGATATCTTTTCAGGTACACACCGCTATGAATAAAATTAAAGAAGACGCTTTAACTAATAAAAAAAAACCAATTAATATAATTAGTGAGTGCGAAGCAAGCACTTCCTCAAGTATACGTGCTTATATGCCAACAAAATAAAAATAAATCTAAACAAAAAAGATGTGACTTTGAATAATAGTGTAAAAGAAGGTTATGTTGAGAAAATATAGGAAAACAAATAATAGTATAATAGATGTTTATTGCTACCGACATTATGAAGGCGAATGATTCGGAATTTCGAACATTAGTGACAGTGCAATTAGGAGTTGTGATCATTAGGATTAAAAATGTTAGGAATACAATTTTCGGGTTTCCGATGATCGGAGTTTAAATTTTAGGTGAACTTTGGCGCGCCCTGCATTAACACATAGTATAGTTTTTATCCCGATTTTATGTTCCCGTGGGATAATTTTCGATTTGTAGCGGGTGAAGCCGCTGGCAACAGCTAGTTGTTTTATAATTTCGTGTTGGCATAAGCCCTTTTCTAATTGTTCTTGTCAAAAAGTTAACAGTGGTACACAAATCTTAACATTTTGACACACACAGGGGTGGGACATTAGTAACTGATAAAAATAATCAGTTACTTCATTTAGTTTAGAAGAACTGAACTGAAGTTTTATATTGACTTAAACATAACAGGTAAGTATGTGAAAATATTACAGTAGTTAGAGATACATTGAAGTAGCGAGGAACAAATCGCCTGTACATATTTCCCATAATATATAAATTATTAATTCTAAAATGAATTGTTTCTTGAAACAGATCTGCAGGTCTAAAAGCAATATTCCAATAGATTCTTCGCGAATTTCCAGCAAAGTCATTGCCTATTCATCAATTATTATTCATTCGAAAGTGAATCATTAGGAGTATTGCTAAGAGGCCGATTTAGACCCATTGGTAAAAGTTTTTGTTGGTTAGCTACTATATTTTTTTTACTTTATTTTATTTAAATCTGTCATGGTCACTAAAACAAAACTTTCCAATTTATCCGTGATCATTGCACTTGCCACAGTCACGAAATATCAGAAAATTTATTTTATTATACAGGGTTACTGGTTAAGTCGACCTAGTCCCTTTGAGGGGTTAAAGTAGACGTCATTCTTGACTGATTTTACTATGGGAACCCCTATCCTAATCCTTACCGTTTTAGAGTTATTAGACTTTTGATTTTTTTCAAAAATATTCTACCTCTGCGTCTTAGACTGGTTATTGTAAGAATTTTAGGACGCTAAAGTGATTCTTACTAAAAGTGGATATTGTGATACCATTTTAAAAAGCTAATGAGACAGCATTGTTTTAGCTGCGATCTGCCAACCTAGTACGGTACATTTATTTTGAGAAAGGCCTGAAAGACAAGGGTAGCTCCAAAAAATTCAATATTTGAACTTTACAGCCATTTCTTTCCCAAGGCTTGAGTAATTTATCAAATATACTTACTGGATTCAATAGAATGAGTCGTTCGTAAGCTATCGCAAAAGTATCACTTTAACGTCCTAAACGTCTTAAAATTCTTACAATAACCAGTTTATGACGCAGAGGTGGAATATTTTTGAAAAAAATCAAAAGTCTAATAACTCAAAAACGGTAAGGATTAGGATAGGGGTTCCCATAGTAAAATCAGTCAAGAATGACGACTACTTTAACCCCGAAAAGGGTCGACATAACCAGTAACCCTGTATACCTTAAATATCCCGTTTTAAGTTTTAATGATAATTTTATTGTATTTTACTTTTCTTTTGTTTCAGCTCGTAATATCCTACAACATCTACATGTTTCCAACTTCGACATGTAATCAGCAAAGAGGCCTTAAAGCTTTATATTATTATTCCATAAAAGAAAAACTATTTATTAGTCAATATAGCGTGATGTTCAACTCAACTTAATGTACTGTGATTATTATTGTTTTTTCATGCTTACAATTATGTACCTACTAACCAAATCCATTGTATAGACTGATTTGAAAACTGTATGCCATTTTTTTGTAGGTAATTTAAAATATAATATTATTTTTTAATGTAATTGTGATGAATAATCTCCATTTATGTAGTTAATTTTTCAATCAAATAACAATACACATAAATATGATATTTTTTTGTTTAATTTAGAACCTTAAACTAAATTGGCACAATTCCATATAGTTAATAATGTTGCAATTAATTGAGAAAAGCAAATTCGTTCAGTTATTTTTCTCAAAGTAATTGCTCGTAATGATTATTCCTGGAATGTTAAATTTTGCTGAGAAAATGAACTTTAATTTTGATCCAATAAGTCTACTGGGAATTTTTCTGGATCCAAGGCATGAAGTAGGTGACACGGGAGTAGACTCCTGGGTACTGGCCTTTGCCGCACCCGATGCCCCATGACACGATACCCACTTGCGTCCAGCGACCATTCTCGTTCACCATCAAAGGGCCACCGCTGTCACCCTGTTGAATATCAGTAGAAAATAAACAAATGAGTATCGACACTATTTTTTCAAGTCTTAGGGAGCTTCCCCACGACGCGATGCGACGCAATTCTACAGATTCCAACTACAAGTGAAAATCATCCTTACCACTAGGTCATATGACTTATAACACGTTGTTGTGTACGGGTAGATGAAAAACAAAACACACTCGCCACGACGATGTAAGTGGTGGCAATGTCGATTTTCATTTTTAGTTAGTAGAAATTGCAAATCGCACGAATCGCGTCATGGGAGCTTCCCATAACCGCAAGAACTTACACTGCATGAATCCATGCTAGCTCTGCCAGCACAAAGCATGTGTTCCACAATACCGCCCGGGGCAGCTCCACCATATTTGATTTTGCACTCCTGGTTAGACCAAACTGGAATGGATACCTCTTGGAGAATGGAGGGCTGGGGTCCACCTTTATAAAATAAAAAACATAAATTATTTTAAAAAAAAAAAACCTACTTACATAATAAAAAAAAAGTATAATGAATCATACAATTTCGGAAACGACCTTCATAAAGTGTCTAAGGAAGATTCTTTTTTTGAATTTTTTTGATGGCTCAATTCAAATGAATGAAAAAGTATTGCCTAAAAGTGTACAAGTGGGTTTACTTTATTGTTTTTTTGCTTACATAAAGGGTGAATAATTAAAGTTTAATAAAACTATAGGTCGACACTTACTCTCACGCAAACTTCCCCATCCTATGACGGTCGCAACCTTGCCCTGGTAGGTAGATCTACCACCGATCGGCAAGCAAATTGGACGAATGTTCTTTGTGAACGATACAGGCTGATCGATCGTTAGAACGGCAACATCGTTGTACTGAAATTGACATAATTATAAAATCAGTGTAAGACCTAGTAAGTTTTAAAATATGCAAAACATAATCCTTAACTGTTTTTTTTTATTTTACCTATGTTATCCCAATGCAAAGATCTCCCTCCCTCCTCCTCCCTCCTTCCTCCTTTTGTGAGGTTTTCTCCGGCCAATAATATAAAAAACGCGTTTTAGTCGTCGCGCCAGCGTTTTCTAAGCCTCCCTCTGTAACGACGACCCTCCAGCACCCACTGTGTAAACGCCTCTGGCCCATCGATCCCGATGCATTCTACACATTGCCTACCCAATCCTATTTAAACCTAGCATTCTTATTTCCCACGACAGCGATTCCAGTTTTAGAGCGTATTGTAGTTAACCATAACTGTTAGGAAGGATTTTTTTTTCTCGTTATAAAAAGTGTCTTACCAAAGTACGCATATCAAAACCTCGATGTCTGACCACTCTCTTAATTTTCCTTTCAATGTGTTGAGTTTCTGTATTGGTTCTGATATTGTAGTCTCCAAGTCTTGCGGTCAGGCGAGCTACATCCCAGGAGGTCATACTGGAAATAGATGCAATGGTTTCAAATGATTTAGAAATGGGTGTATTGTTTTGTCTGTATTGTCCCACCAACCCGCACTGGGTCCGCGTGGTGGATTATGGCCCACTCCTTCTCACAGAGAGGAGGCAAATGTCCCTACCAACCCGCACTGAGCCCGCGTGGTGGATTATGGCCTACTCCCTTTCACAGAGAAGCAGCCTGTGTCCCACCAGTGGGAACATTACTGGGTGATGATGATTGTCCCATTGCAGTGAAAAGATCTCCCTCACATTCCTTCAAGGTGTGAAGTTAAAATCGATGTTATTATTCCATCATTACTTACTGTGCCACACAATGTGCTGCAGAGAGGACATGTTTGTCATCTATGAGCGATCCTCCACAGAACTGGCGTCCAGCGTTGAACAGCGCCACAATCCATGGCCATTCGTTCAGATCAGCGTTATGACCGCCTACGATACGTTCCTCGTCTTGATACGTGCTTTCATAAGTCTGTAAGTTAACCAGCTGTTTAGTTAGTCACTGACCTAATTTTTACAAAGTATAAAACTAAGTCGCTTAGCTTATGTAAGTCTATAAGATAAGCACATAACTTCTGAACTGCTGACTGCACGATATTGGATCATTCTTTTTTGTAATGTGTCCGGACAAGCTAATGTCATATTTTTTCCGGAAAAACCACCTTATTGGTATATATTTGAATCAGTGCAAAGTCGGGACGGACCGCTTATATTATATCAAAAGGTATCTTAGCGTTAATATTGGCTAACTTTTTAAACATTTTAATTTTCTAATTAGTCTCACCATATTGAATACTAGTCCAGTCAACGAGGCATATGTGGTCCGAAAAATTCCTCCGGCACTGAAATTTGGCATATGATGAAAGAAGGTGATACAGAATGTAGATGCACAATAATCCAACTTTATTTTTTCGAGATGACCATAATATGAAAATTGCTTATAACTCTCTGTGAAAAATTCCTCACCCTCAAATTCTTTCTGTATTTGTTTAAATGTATAAGTTAGAATAGGTAAGTATAAAAATCCAACAAATTTTCGATTTCAGTGTCACTCCAAATCAACTTTTTACATATCATGCTCTAACTTCTAGTGAAAAATTGCACTGCCGATTTTTATTTTTTTATGTGTTATCTTTATCCTTAAATACTGATAATATAATGAATTTGAGCCTGAGGATTTTTTCGCAGAGAGTTATAAGCAGGGCCCCCGTTCTGGCGCCTGTGTGCAAAAAAGGATTTTGGGCGCCCCTTAAAGCATTTTGAATTATCTTTTTTTATGGTAGGTAGGTCAGTGGTGTATTTTAAAATTCAGCGCCCTTGGGCTGTAAAGCTTGCCGCCTCGGAACTTAAACACAAAAGAAACCATCAAGTGCTACTCAAACTTCACACCCAGAGTTCCATACAATCTTAGAGAAGACAAACTGTTTTTTTTTATTTTGTAGACCACAACAAGATTAACTAACATAAGAAACATTTGTTATTGTAAATTAAGCTATCAAAAGAGAGGTCAAGAAAAGCGAATGCCAACCTTATTTGAGGCGCGAGCAGAGCGAGCGCGAAAATTTTTAAGTTTTTAGGATAGGACAAGGTAATTCTTCATAGAAGAACGAACGCAGTCAGCTCTAAAAGTAAAACGTTTTCGGACTTCAAGTTTTAATATGAAAGTGAGGTCAAATATTTGAAGTCTTTAGTACTTAAACCTAATCCTATATAAGTTCTCAACTCCTATTTCATAATTATTTTTGACAACTTTTACTCAATTAATTTTTTTGGCCCTTGGCTTGGCGCCCGTGTGCATTGCACACTTTGCACATATGGTAGCGGACTAGCGGGGGCCCTGGTTATAAGCAATTTTCATGTTTTGGTAAAAAAAACGGAACTTTTCGGCTAAAAAATTTTTGGATTATTATGCATCTGTAATCTGTATCACCTACTCTCATCATATGCCAAATTTCAGCGCCGCCGCCGGAGGAATTTTTCGAAAGTCTTCATACAAAAAAATCCTCGTTGACTGGACTATATCTACTTAAACTGTATTCGAAGAGATCGTACCTGAGGTCCATTCTTGATGCCACAAGACCCGTCCACGGCAGGCTGGGCTGGTTGAACTGGCTTCGCAGGTACTGTCGGCTTAGTGGGGTACGCTGGCGCCCATGTCTGATTAATTTGAAATTCTTATTGAATGTCTGTAGTGAATCGTGTGAATAAAATGCTACTAATGTTAAAGTACAGATTTTAGGTGCCTAATTAGTATTACTCGGCATTGTGATTGTTACCTTAAAATTTACAAGAGCTTTTTGAAACAAGTGGGTTGAACCAATACTTTTTTACCTGTTTGGTTGTGCTAGGAGGTCTAGTAGCCCAAGTAGTTGAAGAAGTAGGAACGTTACTCGGTGGCTTTGTTACACCCGCAACTGTTGACAACAAGTTTCCGTTTCAGTTTGATATTATTTTCTGTAGGCTATTTCTAGTCAAACTTCTCATGTTTTCTTACCCAAAGATGGCGGATGCGTGGGCGCAGCGTGATTGGGAGGGTGGGTTGGCAGCGGGGGGATCGTTGGTGGCCATTGCGCTGGGATCTGGCGGAAACCGTCGTTGTTAGCGTACGACCATCTCGTCAAAGCCGATACTACGCCACCTGAAATTCTGTAGTATTTGTTAGTAAGGGTTCTTTTTCCTTATAAAGAACAAAGAACGCACGTCTGTGATAACAATTTAACCTTGAGCTGACTGAATAAGGCCATAAGGCCACACCAGGGCTTGTGATTTGCCCGTTTATAATAATGGCCACACAAGTTTCGACCAAAGAAGAACGTTGGGTCATACAATCGAGCTTCCTATCAGTTACGCTAGCCGCTCACTGATGGTGACTCTTTGTCGCGGTGACTTTTTGTTTCTCCGTCGATTGCTATGAAGATTAGCAACTAGCTAGAAACTATTTGTGACCATAAAATCAGGACTATGACACATACCTTTATAGAACTCGAGGGGGAAACAAAAAGCCACCTCGACAAAAACTTACAAGCAGTGAACGGCTAACCGTATCAACCTGAGACGTTGTCAAATGCTTTTTGGATTATGAATGCCTTGCCTAAAGCGCAAAGGCCTCACGAGCTCATACAGGTTTCGTTATTGCTGACGTGCGGTCCAACTGCACGTAGTACTTTACAAACCCTGCGAAGGCTGGTAAGGGAACAGGAACTGCAGGCTGCAGATAACCAAATCTCTGGACATCAGGTTCTTGTTGTGGTGGTGTACCTACTGGTTCCGTACAGCATACTCCAAACACCTGAATATCAATAAGCATTCGTTCTGATGGTTTCTTATTGTTTTGGTCTATGAAGTGTGTCACAATTTGATGTTTTATGAACACTGGGTAGATTATTTGTTGTCTTATTCCTACTTCAACCAACTACTACGATTTAGATAACACAAGGCGATGCATCTCCCTACTTAACATTTCGATTCCTTAGGTCGGCCAAAGCGTATACTCGTACACATAGTATTATTCTGCTTCGACGCTCTTATGAGATCAAGTTAAATCAAGTTTGGTCTACTTTTATTTACCTCCATGTTCTCTCCGTTGACGTAACTGCAAGTGTCGTAGTGTCCCATAACCCAGCCATCCCAGCCGGAGAAGTCAGCTACTTTGAACAACGGGTAGCAATCGCGGAAACTCTTGCATGATCCTTTCTTGCCAAGAGACGTTTCACATTCTAGTCCGAACGCTCCTTCCGACTAAAATAAAAAAGAATTAAAAGATAATGATGATTTCGGGAAGATCACGCTTATTTCCTGTACCTACGTAAATAATGCTTTTTGAATAATATATTTTGAGGTTGTACCTGTCTTTGCAGCAGCAACAATTGCTTGCCATCGCGAGTTGAGTTTGAAACGTCGCGTTTCACTCGTCCTACATAAGCTGCAAAATATATTTTTATGAGTGAATTATAATAAAAGTAGGGTGTTTAGATATCCACTTTGGGAATACCTATACTTTAAAAATAAATAAACTAAGTTTTTATTAAAAGTACAATCAGCAAGAAAAGAGTTTAAGGGTTACATTTTGTTTTCGTTAGTTTATTATATAAAAAAATTTAATGACCTTAAACCCGTCTTGTGGGCTTCGCCGCATTCGGGTTATAAAATAAAAAACGTGCGTTTTAATCAAACGGTTACTGCTCTTTGTCAAATTAATGAATACATAGCCTTTTCTCGTTTATTTTAATTAAAAGCTGTCGTTCATGTGCGAAAAAACAAAATCATAAATTCGTTACACTGCAATCTTTTAAAACGATTACTAACTATACAAAATTAATTAAAACGATCCCTTTTTATGATGGCTAATCATCAGTGTCGTTTATAAATTATTGCAATTTGGCCTATAATAAAAATGAAGCGAGAGAATTTTGAAATAAAAACATGATGTGTTAGGTACATTGAACTTGTCACATAATGGCAGCAACTTAGTTGTTTATGATTAGTCCCCAATATAATATGACAACGCAAATGAATAACGGTTGCTTCAATAAACTCCAACGAGCATGTACCGTATAAAAAAAAAAAAACTAAAAAATTTGCGACATTTTAATTATCATCTCCAAAACCAGTTTTGTGACGAGTACCCTACCTACCTACTTACATTGATCGTAAACAGTTGCTAATTAACTCTATAATTTTTAAGCGATGAAGCTTTTCATATCAAAGTCATGTTAGTATAGAAACAAAATTAAAACGACTTGGTAGTTATCCGAAAAGTTTACTTGATATTTTTTAATGGTAAATTAAATAGAGCTGATTGGAAAAACCTGCAATTGAACGCAGTAAAGCAAGGAATAGGTATACTAAATATACATTTGTTTTTGTCAAATGTTTGATTTTTAACATTATCAGCAGTAAACGAACTTTGTCAGCGATAATCGTAAACACCAAGTAAATTATTATTCTAAAGGCGATCTAAAAGCAAGCTGGAGTACAACAATGTACGAAACGTGTCGTAAACTTGCATGTTATTTATTTCGGATTACTGCATAACGGTTTCCGTTATATTCAAACCTCAGAATGGTATGTGCAGCATGCCAATAGCATAAATGGCCTAAATAGTATTATATATACATTTATGTTATTACAAGTATTTTATATTCATTTTTTTCGGGTCGCAGCCTGCAGCCATAACAGTATTTTTTGTTTAGCCCAGAACTTCGCTACTTTCGCGGCAAATAATCTTGTTACTTGATTTACATAAATTACTATTGTACTGTCATTTTAAGTTAATTGAACAACAACACCTACTTAAATTGGTTTTTTGAACCAATCTCAAATGGTCAACATTACATGGTATAGTGATAGTTACGCAAAAATTCGTTTAATGGGACACTGGTTGGTTGGGATAGTATGTACATTTTTAATAAATCGTGCAATTTAATTTGCACCGTACTATTAAGTATTCTGTGCCTACGCGTTAATAACCGACCTTGAAGATGTTGGAAGTAGACGTTGAATCGCACTCGAATTACGACCGAGGGTTCTAAATTAAACCTGATTGTCTGAGATGCCTTAATGAAAATATACGACCTTTAAAGGTTCCTAGATTTAAAATGCAAAAAATCGTTTCGGCTTCATGTTATTACACAAAAGTAGGCTTTATAGTCTCCTTTTGAGAGGATATTTTTCTGTGTTGGATAGGCTGCATCGCTATTTAAATAGCATGCAGTGGTATGCCAACTGACGCGACACCTTGAACTTGATACCAATATCAAGTAATTTACGTTTCCTGCTGGGTGGGACCGAAAAAGGAATACATATACTTATAAGGACCCATTTACTATTTTAAACTTCTACTATCTATTTGGAAACAAAGGTGTGAATCAAACAATGACGATATTTTTTACACTCCAGTTTTTTCTAAAGCACAAACAAGTCTCTTTGGTGACGCGCATAAATCTAATAACATTTGCTTCTGGATTCCGGGTTCAGCAATTTATATCGAGAAAATGTCAGCGGCGTCATCCCGCTTCAATCGCTAGTCTCCGATCTAATTAATGTCCTCGAAATGAGTCACAAAAAGTGTAACAACTTGAGCCGTAGCATGGACAATGATGTGATTGATGTGATCGCCTTTGGACGTGTGGGCGTATGACAATTTGCATTGAATTGATCCCATAGGTATTTCCAAATAATGGCCCACGTGCGTTATAAGTTCCGAGTACCAAATCAATTACGGGTTAATGACCAACCAACGTCTTTTCTCAGTTTTGTCCAGACCGAATAAGACATTTTTGCATATAAAAAAAATTTGCTGTAAATTAAAATGCACGTAGTAATATATTTTTAAATAATCCAGTTTTTTTAAATAAGCTTTATTTTTATCACCGATCACGGTTTCAATTTTACGATGGACACACATCTCCGTTGCAAATTTTAACTTTCTTTAGCCTCAAAACCCCATACCCACATGTGTCGGCCATTGTTTTGAATCCTCGCAGTACAAATACTGGACTTAAATTCACTCTATGAATCAGCCGTACGTGAGTGAGTAAACCTTCAAATTTCGGTTAAAGTACATACCTCAGTACAGTTACTGTCAGTGTAGGGCTGGAGGATTTAATTTTGCGTGCTGGTCGATTTCTGTATCCTTCTTAATTAACATCACAAAGTGTTTTTCTTCAGTTTCTTTTCTAATAAAATGTTTATCTTAGGTAGCAAACTTATTTCGTCACATTCTTCAAATTATTTTATTTGTGTGTCAAAAAATATTGATACATCTTTGTCGCTAACTGTACTTGACCAATTTATGAAAATTATAAAACTTGTCATTTGACTGTAAGCTTGTCATAGATCTCAAATATTTTATAATTTTTTAATGTAAAAAATATAAATATCCGCTTACCATTTATAATAACCGCATCGTCGGTGTAAAACGCACCATCAGCCGCTGAGAATCCAATCGTGGTGACGTCGGAGTCACTCCCGTGGCCCAACGCTAGAAGTCCCGCCCAAACAATAATTATTTTAGTCCCTATCAACATTTTATCGTTGTGATAATAACGACATTCACTTGAGAGTATGTTATACGAAAAAGATTATTTAATTCTAGTTAGTGCGCGCCGCGGGTGTGTGCAGCCCGCAAGGAGTCGCTTCGCAAAATGCTTGGGGCTCTTGACACCGCGCCTTTATAATATTTTTGCACTGACGCTCTTAGCTCTACATTAGTTTAAAAGATAACAGAGCTTTTTCTCCTTTTGTACTGACATTTACCGTCCAATATAAGCGAGCTTTATAAAATATGACAACCGTTTCGTTCGGCATGCCCGAAAAGGAATATTCGATTGATGGTGTTTATTTTTAATGCATTCACACGGCACCATAAAAAAATGATTGAGGTCAATGAACCGTATCCAAAATTAGTTACTTACTGAACAAAATCATAACAGCTTTACGTATAAGTAACTGAGTTGTAAACAAGGATCAAATTTTAATTCATAAAAATAAGAATTTATCACTATAAAATAAGAAATTTTTAATGGTTTTCTTGGCGCCACCATAAACTCAACACCACAAGTATTCCATAAACGTATTTTACAAAACCACTATAGTTTATTTTGGGTATACGAGTAAGTATGACAAAAATTGCATGGAAAAAAATCGCCATTTCAAAAATAACTGGCCCTCACTTCAACTTACACACTTATTGATCCTGTCAAGAGATATTTTTAAGTTTATTTCTCTTACCAATAAAACCAAAAAACTTAGTAGACAGTCATCTTTTGACAAGGATCCCTAAAAAGATAATGGGAATCAGCCACCCTTAGCTTTTGGTACGACTTTTCCTGTTTACAGTGTCACGATTTTGATGTATGTGATCCGATAATCCTGTCATCCTACCTATCTAAAAATGTATGAAGTGTTTATAAGCCGGTTAAAACCACAACAATTTAATGTCAGTGACCTTTAAAAATGAAAGAACTCGATTGACAGATCAACAGCTTTGGTACCCAAGCGCAATTTATGTAATTAATGCAGCACACTTTGACAGGCGATTTACATTACATTCCAAGCACAGCAAAAAATTTGGACGTTGAAAAGTCATTTAGTTTTTGACGATTCCTTCAATATGCGTTTTGGGTATTGATTACTCACCTTACTCGCACAGCATTCGTCACCTCAGTTAGCTTATTTAAATATAATCTCGATATGCCGAATTGCCAACTGTTACTCGTGTCTCAGATTTTGGAGGATAAACACCTCTGGATACCTATTGTATCCAGAGGTGTTTAACTGTTCAACTGCCAACTGTTTAAATGGCACAATATTCATAGAATGGAAATTGTGCTTTTAAGAAAATTAAAGGAAAAAAGCTGAGCTTGCTTGAAAATTAACTGAAAGGAAGAGCCAACTTTAAGAGTAGAAAGAAATGCTCCACTTGGAATTGGGTTTCTTGTCTTACTGACCGCCTTTAAGAAATAAAGATTGATTCTCAAGTTGAAATGTTATTAATTTGTTGAGTTCAGACATGAAAACAAGATCAGAATATCGACAGCACGTCGTGCACTGAACAAACAGGACGATGAGATTGAAGCGCGTACGATATTAGCGTCATTAATCTTTAAAGGTCCCGTTATGTCAATGTCGTAGATCAGTATCACTTCGTGCTATGCAAAAATTTTATACGGCCTGCCACTACTTACATTCACATTTTGTACATTGTCCATTGCGTGGGCAATAACATTTAAGCTTTGTGTCGCTTCGTGAGGTCCAAAACAACGAATTATACAGAATTATCATGTTTACTCATGTCAGGTACAGAGAGGCGACGACATGAGACAGCCAAATTAATGGAACCTTAACAAATTATCTCTTTGTCTGTGAGAAATACCAATCGTTGCTGATATTTATAAAACAATTTTAAGCTCATTATTGATTGACTAACAACGTTAAGTAAACGATTGTACATGTGCCCGGGTACCTCCTACTTGTAAATGCTATCCATCGTGACCGCTAGATTCGCAGAATCTCCTTAAAAAGTACCAAAGTTCTTTGTATTTACTGTCTTCCTTTGTAATGCTTTCTATAGTCGGATCCAAGTCAACAACATAATATCCAATGTTTGCCAAACAAAGAACCATGTTTGGTTTGAATGTTTGATGGGTACTTAAAGACAAAAAGATTTTAAGGGCAATCCCAGGAAAAATTTGTCCTTAATTTAATTGATTTGACTTTTCTATACTAATATGACAATTTCTTGATAGAATTTTAATAATCATTAATTGTAAATACACCTGATTTTGTCTACATAATTTTAAGAATTTGATCAGCTTAGTTTTTTTATTATATTGTTTATTTTATTGGATACTCACTTCTGCCCGCAACTTATCTGTGGCGATAAAATCTTAGGGCTCTCGGAAAAAACATCCGACAGTATAATATTTTTTTAGGATAGGATGACAAGTTTCTTAAATAGTAACTCTTTAAAATATTAAGTGTAAACAGATAATAACTGGTTAAGTTTACCCAAAGTAAACATAAAAACCAGACAGTTTGAGAACAAGATCTGGTTGTTTTATTAATGTACCATGATAGTGAAATCGGAAACAAGACCAACGATTAATTAATTTAGCTCTCATTCAAGACAGACGACAGCTGTCCGCATTTCATGAGAAACAATTTGAGAAATATTAATTAGTAGTTACCAATCGTATGCACTTGCAATAAATAAGTTTTAATTACCACGAGATCGTCAACCTCAGAAACTAATAAGAATAAATTAATCAACAACTATCAATCCAAGCATCATTGTATTGAGCTTTTTGTATTAGTTACTAGCCACAGCTGATGATGTTACATTAATTTTTGTACCGTGAACATTAACCGTTATTTAAAATTACTAACATTTGGAATAGAGTGTTCCATATACATATATACGAAGCCAGATTTGTTATTAACATATAGATAGCTTATTTTGATTTTTGAACACTGACAAATCTATTTTCTATATTCTTAAAAGAACATACAATTCGCAGCTAATTTGGAGGATTTATTAACAAAATTTATATTTTGTTTTCTTTTTGTATCAGAATACGTCAACGTGATTGGTAGTGATTAATTTGGCATAGCTTATGTGAGCTATTTTTCTTCATTATAAATAAACATTAGTTGCTTAGCTTTTTTAACGGCTTCTGTGTTTTAGCGATCTAAGCTTTCGTAGAGCACTTTTATTCAGAAATCATATCATCACATTTATTCGCTCCACCCTCGGATTAGCGTCAAGAAATTTTCGACGCTTGACTGTAAAGTTTAGGTACACAGAATACCTACACGTGTCTCCAAACTTATCGGAATAATGCATTGAGTCTAAAACATCACTTAAACTGGTTCAAAGTGTGAAACAGCTGCGAAGACCGAGTTATATCATATAACTTGGTCTTCACAGCTCGTTCATATAACTTATATGATGTCAGTATTTTTCTGAATGAGGAAATGTGTGTGCCAAGATATTTCTCGTGTGTCCCGAGACCTAACGCTCTGGGTTAAGCGGAAGGGACTTTTTGGGATAATCCCACTGCACAATTCCCCAGCCACTGCAATTTCTGAAAGCCAGAAGCAACAGTGGCGACACCCAGAAAAGCGCTGAGACTGTGAAGCTCGACGGAGTCCCGGAGAATAATTGAAGTGTCTTTGATCCTACAACAAATAATGTGAAAAGAAAAGCGCGGGACATCAAACAGGAGACAGAACAAATGAAGGCCAAAAGGCACAAAAAGACATTCGCTACTGGGATAATACCAGTTGCTAAGCATCACGGACAAAATTATTACTAATATTGACGGGTCCTAAATTGTGATATTTCATTCTCATAATAGGTAAGCGGAAGGGGCTGTCAGACTCTTGTTGACTAACAATCCACCATGTTCTTTAATCGTTCTTTACTTTACGTTTCAGGATCACCCTTAGACAGCCCGGGTGCCACCCACAATGTTACACGCAACATCCTTTATCTGTCTATTTCTTCTTCGTGGTCAGATCGATGCTACGCTGGGAATAAAAGATATGGACTGGTTGTACCAGAGGTGATGCTTGGAACCTGTGGTGATGCTTCCCAGCTGGTGAATGTAAGGTGCCTAATAATGTTATTTATAGATCTGGCTTTGTTTTTAGACATTGGATCTTATGTCAAGGACCTATCCAAAGTGACAACCAGGTAACGAGGTTTTGAGAAGTGGTATACCTATATGTTAACGCCCTGCCACGAGATACTTAGTGCCTTATATAACTGACAGTTGCGAAGACAGAATAAAAACAGTTCTAGGTCTTGGATGGATTCGGTAATCGACAGTGAGGCATTTCCGTCAAACGCCTAGTTAAAATGATATAATCAATTGGTTGTAGAATCATAATTTGCTTGCTTGATTTTAGAAGGCGTTAACAGAGATAATAAAAATTGCTCGGCCATTTTGTTTATTTCCTAGGTATTGTAAATGATTTCAATTCTACAATTTACTTAAAATCGATAACATGTTCTAAAGATATTAATTATGTATCCTTTTCCCAACCATGTTGGGGTTGGCTTAGTCCTTTTTCTTACGTGTTGAAATCCTCATGGACTTCCTCCGCCTGGGGAAGACTGAGCATGTCAGACTCGACTGAATCAAACCACAAGGTGTCCTCTACTGCCTTAAGCCGGCACGGGGGTACGGGTCGACAACATCGCCTGACCCCTCTCCCCGTTCGCCGTTGGCGAACCGCCGCGCCTCTCTTAGAGTGGCGACGCAGGATACGTCGCCGCCATCTCCGGCCTGTATCTAATCAGGCGGCTGGCTGCCCTACGTTAGCCGCCCGCGGGCTACCTCTCATGGAGGACGCAGATCGGTTTGCGCCCGTCGGCTCCCGGTGCATCCGCTACAGGAGCTGGGAGCGGTAGATTATCTCTGCCTCTTTCCTTTCGCCGTCTCCTTCGCGAACATAACTTCCACGCAGAAGGCGATGGCCTCTTCCCAAGCACTCTCGCTTCCGACCATGGCCGTAACGATAGTCGGAAGCGCTGTGCATTCCTTGAGCGTGTGCTGTGCAGTGTCTTCCGAGCAACAGTCGTAGTGGTAGCACATGGGCGTCTGCTCCCAGCCTATGTGACACAGATACTTTTCGAAACAACCGTGTCCGTATTAGTCCGTAAAGTATCTGCGTCAGTCGGAAGGTGAAAACACCGTGCCTCCTACCGATCAACACCTTCATGACGGGTTTGACCGCCGCAATAGCGGCGTGCTTCGCTTCGTGCTTTGCTTGTTGGCTAACTCCTTAGCTAGACCAACCTTGGCATGCGTAGCTTATCCTTGAATATCGACCTGTACGCCTTTTATTATTTAGGCCGTATATAATAATTATCTCCGTATAATCCCGTTTTACTGCAGTCCTATTTTTATAATACCTATTGGCCGATTCGAATTAGGCTACAGGCTGCTTCAAAATTTACTGCTTCATATATATTTTATAGATTCGCCAACATAATAAATACATAAATGTGTAATTGTGTATAAAATACTTAATTACTTTCAATAATAATTAAAAATTCATTTTAAAATGTAAACTGTTTCATCTTTATGCAGCTGATTGTATCTACTTGGAAACATATGCCAAAAAGTTATGATAATTACTGATGAACTTGAAAGAAAATTTAAATATGAATTGCTGTGTATCTTATCTACTGGAACAGTTATATGTTTTAAATATCAAATAATAACCTTTTATATAAGTAAGCAGAAAAGATGGAAACATCAAGATTTTAATAGTTTACGTCATGCAACCCACAGAGAGACCGTAGTAATAAAATCTTTCAGATAACATCACTACGGTATTCCTTGAATGATTATGCAGAAGTTTAATGTTTGACGACATGGTTAGCGCAGTAGCTGAGCGATTGGACTGCTGCGCTGCGTGTCGCGGGTTCCATTCCCGCACGGAGTAAATATTTGTATGATCTACAAGTAGTTGCTTCGGGTCTGGGCGTTTGTGTATGTGAGTTTATATGTTTGTAAACGCACCCACGACACAGGAGAAATTCCTAGTAGGCAACGTTTTATTTAAAATAATGTAAAAAAACATGAAAAAAAAAATGTGTAATGATCTGATATCACACCTTGGTAAAAAGGAACACGGCTTCGACTTTGAGACAATAGACTTTTCCCCAGAATTCGGCATGAGTTGCTTAATAACTTTAGACTAGACAAGAGTTGCTAGACAAGAGTTCCACTTCCGTTTCCACACTTCCATAGCATTTCACGAAATCGCTCCCACAGAACCAATAGAACAGATGTTATACAGTTTGTTTCAGCTCATTCCAGCTGTTTCTTCTCAGAGTAGTCTCAGCTATGAAACACCGGTTACATCTATGTAGTTTTAAATAGACATTTATTTTAATTTGTAAATGTTCCAACAAGTGTAAAACTTGGCCCCTTAAAAAAAAAAACAAAAAAAAAACTGTAAAACTTACAAAATTTAAATCGTACGAAAAAAAATAATGCATGCAGATGACGCATTTTATTAAGGCCTATGAATTGGATTCGGTGAACTTGTGACTAATAAGCATTAATTAAGATAAGTATTGCAAAATCTAATCAAAAGTTGAAGTTGTTCAAAGTTTGAGTGAACAGGCTTCTTCTGGGTAAGCTCACTCCATCGTCGACCTTGTCTTAGTCACCCCTGACCTAGACTAAGGTTATTGTATTGAAAGAGTCCAAGAAAAGGTAAAACAGAGAGCAGAGCAGAGTAGTTCAAAACTAATAAATAAATATATTAATACGTAAGCCGAGGCGTAAGCACAAGTTTTTGAAACATAAAGTAAACGGGAACTTTGATGTTAATTTGATGGAAAAAAATATTTAAAAAAAACCTTGGTACCTATCTATTAGAGGATTATTTGGGGTCCTATACCGAAAGGGTATTCATTTTCCATACAATAAACGCCGAACATACATGAAAAAAAAACGGTAAAATACGGTGTTAAAGCTTCTGGACCCCTTTTTACGAAAATTAAGCTGATGAAGGAGTATGAAAGTCACATTAAAGTTAATAATATTATAGAGAAGGATAGCAATAGATATAGCAAAGTAATTTTCAAACTTACGTTTTATTTAAATTATACTGGGTCGAACACTGGGCCACTTTTTTAAATAAAACTAATGTATTTTTTGTTAAAAAAATATGCTATTTTTAGTATGGTACACATTTCACAATTCAGTGCCATTTTGAGTAGCATTGAGACGTCACACACTGACCAGTTATACCGGTCAGTAGTTCCTTCCATTTCCTAGCCTCGATCAATGTCAAGGCTGAGTTTGTATAATTCAAAGTTGTTTTTTAATTTCTCACTTTCTAGGAAAGCGAGATATCCAAAAATAACTTTATTTACTCAAACTATAGTTGGTCCAATAAAACACAAGGGCATAAAATATGACAATGCCCATTTTCTGGCTGACTGTATCTATAATTAATTTATTTTTAAAAGTTGAAAATGCAAATTGAAGTCACATTTGACGGTCTTTTTACAATGTCTTGGTAGATACTTGACATCAGTTAAGATAGCTTCCTTTGCTAGAATTCTTGTTCTAAACTTATATTTTTTTTTTTGATGTACAGAAAGTATTATTTTATTAGTCTTAATAGTCGTCATAATATGGCGACACTTTTCCTGTTAATTTTGTCGTATAGACGAACATGTTATTTTCTGAAGATATAATCAAAAATAGCGCATAACATAATTATTGGAGCAGGTAACAAACTCCAAAAAAATATGGGCATCGTCCAATCGAACACCTTGAAGGAGATGATATACAAGAAAATGACCTAAATACTAAATAGTTGTATCGACTGCACCAAGGTTACTTTAAGCTAGCGAGCATAAGCGGCGTGGCTTTGAGCTAACTTAAGTGATCTCAAGGAGTAGGTCATTTTTACGCTTAGGCCTCCTTGCGAGATACGCTCCGATGTAATCGTATAGGTAAACAAAAGTATATTGTCATATTGTGAAGATTGAAGCTAGCCCCCTCGTACTCATTCACATCTACCCATTTCACGCAAACAATTTGCGACAGATGGCGTTGTGCACACTAAAAAAAATACACATAGTATTTTTTTATTACACTTAAAAAAATTGTCGTCAATATATGGCGATACTGTTATTTTTGTCGTATAGTACTTACGAACATGTGATTTACATATAAAGATAAAAGCTAGACAAAAGATCAAGTTAACAAAGTCGATATTTTATAGAGCGTAGAGAAAAGACCAAATTCAACCCTATACATAAATTCATAGTTACTAATCTTCAATACCATGACCCCATTTTAAATAATCAAATATTCATAAAATTACTACCTATAAGTTACCGACAAAATACTACAGATTATACGCCATACTAGCCGAATGTTATAAAGTATCTGGGTAAAGTATTTATCAGTGCAATTATATGCATAATAGTTACTCTGCGAATATAACTGTGTTATTAACTTATTACCTAACTTTATTATGTATTCACCAAACCAGTAGTGACATTGAAGGCTGTTTTATGCAATCGGTGTTCAATGTACAGCGGGCGGAGCTGCGCGGGCGCAGCGCTGGACCACAACTTACAAACGATGCCACAACTTGGGCCGTAATACTCGTCTCTTTAACTTGTTTTTTTTTTATGTGATAGAAAATATTTTTTTATTTGTTTTACTTAATTTCAAAATGTTTAATTCAAGAACGGTTTTTTGTTTGTTGATGGTGTTCAGTGTTTGTTTTGGTGCTGTTGATATAAGTAAGTGATATAATATTATTATGAATTTATTTGTTTTTAAATTAAAAACATAAGTTTCAATCTTTTTGAAATTATTTTTAAACTAATTCTATTTGGCACATTTTAATGTAGGTAAAACGGTTTTAATGCGTTATGCGTATAATTTTTTTACTTCCTGTTTTTCTGTGAAAATAATAGCATAGGTGCTCGACTTACTCAAGTAAAGTTCGCACGTCATTAAACGGTTTCATGCACACTTTAATTATCCATCAAAACAACACCGTATAATTTTATTCCCTTCTCTACAATTAGCGACATTATTAAGTCGCATGTGACATACGTATTTCCAGGTATAAACCAAACCATAACTTTAAAAAAAGCAAGTAATCTAACATTTAGAACTGAAGGTATTCCGAAGACCGTGAACTCTAGACCGCCAAATCGTTTGAATTAAAATTGTTTTGTATTTGACCTAAAAATTATTGGTTTGTATGAATTCGCCAATGTTATTACTAGTCATTTTAATAATTATTTTAATATTCCAGGGAAATATCTGAAAGTATGCGACAGAAATGCAATAGATGTTAACGACTGTTTGACGGACGCAGTGCAAAAGGGAATAGCTGTGATGATACATGGCATCGACGAGCTTGGAGTGCCACCCATAGATCCTTACCTGCAGAAGGAGTTCCGAGTGGAGTACAAGAATAATCAGGTATTCATTGCTTTATTTATTTAAACTTGATATACAGATGCCAGCAGGTTAACCCACCCCCAATTTATAAAATTTTACCAATCGAACATGGCAAAAACGCCCGTGAAATATAATTATATAAAAAAATAGAATTTAAAACTAAAAGGGCTCTCGCCCACCGCAACTTTATGTGCAGCGATGAAAACGCAAAAGTCTCTTGATGAAATCCACTGGATGATGTTCACCACTCCAGAAATCTTCAAAACAGTCGCGCGTTTGCATCGATACAGTAACGTGGTATGGCGCGTTTCTATTACTTTTGTCGCCCGATCTAAAGGCGACTAACATGCGAGAGCAGCGATGCACAAGCAGGATAACGAAACGCTCAACTTCATCATTGTTGAAAGTCCTTAGAGATCCGATTTGACCTTTTGAGTGCGGTTGCCCTTAAAAAAAAGAAAAAATATCAATAAAACAATGCGTGGAACCGTTCAAAAAATAAATTGCATGCGCACGACATACTCGTATTAATAAAATCAAGGTTTGTTTTTGAACAAATGTCTGAGGTTTTTCTCCAAAATTTTAGCCTATCTGAACGGCTATTATACAAGGTCTCTATTAATTAGCTAGCCAAACTGCAAAACTATGGGTATCGATATGTAAATACAATAAAACAAAAAAGATTCGCTAAGTTTTTTTTTAGATGAAAATTAAGATACTCACAAACCATTGAATCAACAAAGTCACATATAAACGCTCAAATGAAAGGTTAAGACGTCGTAAAATTTTATTTGTTGTAGTTTTATATCCTTTGTGTCAATGCCACTTGTTTAGTAAAAACTAATAAATATGTTTGACCTGACCTCATAGAACTCTATTCTACTCTATATAAATGTTAGCTAAAAATAGCAAGTATAAAAATAATGATTAACCTTTTAGCTTGATTTTAAATCTTCAGAAGCTTGAGCACAGTCAGCCACTAATTATTTTAGTAGACCTATCACAACATCAGTCCTCAACTCATCACACAGATAGGAAAAGTAAAAAATATACATAGAGCACGACTGCATAGAAAAAGATGCAAATATGATTATGTAAAAGCTTCTTTTAAAACTTCGCTTTCTATGCAGTCGGATTTTGTGATATTAAAATACTTTCTCCACGAACAGCGTTTTAATAAAAAAATATATAATTTAGAAGACAGAATAAAAATGTTGTATTTAGTTATGTTCCTTATTTGCTTGATATAGCACAATTTATATTTGCAGCCCTTACTCATTATAGCAAGTAAAACAGGAAATAAGCAGGTACATGACAACAATTATATCAGGTTCTGCATTAATCTGGTAGTACCAGTTTTATTGTCTCAAACCTTATTCTTATTTCAATTCAGTAAACATTTTTATATCTTTTTCTTTCTTCAATAGTACCCAGGTTCTGCTTAACAAACCTGGTGGCCTACCATGAACTCTTAAAGCTTGAGTCTTTAGGGTGTGAGAAAGAGATGGCGCTAGACGACTTTTATAGCTCTGTCTCTTTCCCACAGACTAAAAAGGATCGCGTTAAGAGCTCGTGGTAAGGCCTCAGGGCCGCCCAAAAGCCCGTTGGTTGGTATTGTCGTATTGTCAAGATTGGGGAGATCAGATGGATAAGAGACGCACATAGGACCGAAAAATGTGGTAAATAAAAGAGGAGGCCTAAACCCAGCAGTGGGTGATCCCAGGCTGAATGATATGACCGATGACCGTCCAATGGTTTTAAGACAGTTGAGTGAACCAAAAGTTTTAATGTTGTTGCTATGAGAATTTCTCAAAACAAATCTAATTTACGAGTTGTAGCCGCGCTTACGACAAAAGCAAATAATTAACACCTGCTTGCTGACCTTCAATCGAATCTTTGTTTATAATCTGACGTTGAAGTTAAAGGTTGATTAGTGAAGGAAAAAAAAACTTAGGTATGTACTTACCTAGTTTCACAAGATCCTTTTTTCGACTCGATCGGTTTTACGTACTGTCAGCGTCGCGATGTTTGTTACCTATCCCCTACCCCTCTTGAAAGCGTAGGTGCGTTAGTACGAAACCTTCGGTTTCTCCGAAAACGTTTTCAAATCCATAGCCAGGTCACGGACGCTGACAAGTATAATATGCATCCGGCGCATGCACAGCCCAGAAAAAGCGTCCAAGAAGCATCCGTTTTTTTTTGTTTTTTTACAATGAAGAATATAAAATAATTGGGAACCGATCAATTTACCGAATTTTGTTTGTTCGAATTTCATTATACCGAAAACTATTGACCGACATCTCTTTTGCTATATGCATTATTTCACATATTTTCAGATTATCGAAGTTTCATTAGTATGTTCCGCCTATTAACAAATTAACTTTTTACTATTGACCGAAGCCTCTTTTAAACTTTTTTCAGTTGCCATATGATTTGTTTGCCATATTTTCACCATACCGAAACAACATTTTACCGAAAAATTAAATTACTGTCATAAAATTCAATATATTGTGCTACAAAACATTGTGGCGGAAACGAAATGCTGCAAAGCCGACTTTACGTAGTCTTGTCTGCCCTACCCCTAGAGTGTAATTTAAAATCGATTAGGCGCGGAGGGGTGGGGTGGCCCGCGAGCTGAGGAGCAGGTGGTTAGAACGGAGGTGATCGTTCAAATCTTCTGCGACGATAAGCTCGCGTGGGGCCACCTAAAACCCCGCAGTGTCGGAGCCATGACAGAAACAATGCTTGTTGCATGTTGCATGCTTACTTGGCTGCGTGTTTGCTGCATCTTGCATGCTGCGTGCTTGTTGCATGCTGCATGCTTGATTGCATGCAACATGCTTGCTTGCTTGCTTGCTGCATGCTTGCTTGCATGCCGCGTGCTTGCTTGCATGCTGCATGCTTGCTTGCATGTTTTTGTGGTGCTTGTTTGCATGTTACATGTGTCGGTTTGTATGCTGTATGTAAGTGTATCACAATACAAACCTTTTTACAAACACAAGAACAATAAAATATACAATAACAAGTCACAAAAGAGTATCAAGAATCACACTAAACGCGCAAAAAGATTCGAACACACGTGCTAGCCAGAACATCCCTAATAGTCCAACTATGTAATTAACAGCAAATGTCATTAATGATAATACAATACCCGTCAGAGTTATGTTATATTATCGATGACATTTGCACAATTATTTTGTATTATCTACCTACATTTCAATGGCGCCTGCAAAAATGTATCAGCAATAATTAGTGTGCACTAATTTCTAGGCGTATGGTGAAATGAAAATATGGCAATTAAAACAGTGGTATACTGAATGTTAGGAAACATAATACTTCGACCAACCATCGTTTCGAGTAAGTGTAACATCGGTAATAAGTTTTTCGGCCAAATGAAGTGTTGGAGTAACGAAAAAAAACGAATAGATAATAGGTTAACTGAAACAGTGGCAAACGTGACTTCGATGAAGTAAATAAAAACCAAATGAAAATAGTTGAAAAGTTTTCGGTCTAATGAAATTCGGTCAAACGGTTTTCGATCTTATGATAGGTAACCAAAATAATTCTGTAGATTATAAGCCCACCGGTATCGGGAACAGAGGTAACGAGAACCTCCAAAAATGCGCGCCATGTCAAGAACTGCTTTTTAATCAGGCCCTTGAGCCTCCTTAGATATTGGTCGAGGTTCTTGGCTTATTGTTATTATTGTTAATAACTATTTGTACACAATTTTTGTCTTATTGCAATGGAATTAAATAAAGCTTATATTTTTTTTCATGAATTATTCAATACGCCGAATAAATACAGCTCTTAAAAATATTGATAGGACCTTGATTGTTTCACTATTTATCATTATAGTACGTACGTATAATGAACTTAGTAATTCCATTGAACTTAGTAGACCCCCTAGGGGGTCGCGACCTACAGATTGAAAAACAGTGATATAAAGGATTAGACTTTGACATTAAAAACTTAATAAAGTTAAAAATAAAATAATTATATTATGTATACGTCTAAATACCTATTAATAATGCTATTGAAATTATGACGGCTAATTAACAATATTTTTTATTCTACTAAATTCTGTTTTGGTGGATTAAAATCAGAAGGTCGTTTCCTCTATTTATATTCTGTAATCGCAAGTCGGCACACGTTACTAATAACTAAAAGGCCCGGGTGACTCCATTAAATAAAGCATCACACATGATTTGAAACAATAGTTGTTCGGCTTTGCGTGCCTTTAATTCTGATGGCCACATCACATAAAGCTGGTATAGAATTAATTAATTTAATATACAACTTAAAATCCCCAATAGTAAATACGCAGCAGAGTTGTGTAGGTTAATCACACAAAAGAGGGAATGATCTACAAAACATTTATTGGCTTTCATTAGATCATACAGTATAATAATTAGACCTTTCTAATACACGCAGTACAGTAACGTGAGGGAGAGGACATCCTCCACTCACGACCCAGTCGCCGCTAGAGATGCCCAGGGTGTGAGATATCGCGTGGCGATTTACAACCAAAAAGGATGAGTAGGTACTATCTCGTGCGACAGATATTGTAATTCTTAAAAAATAGCTGTCCTATAAAGAATTTCATTATATATTTGACTCAAATGCTACTATTTTTGTTTTTACTATAGTAACTTTAAAATAATAATTATGACTACATCGTTGTGATAGATACTGTTCTAGCTTCCATGGGCGTAGCCAGCTATGTGCACAGGGTGGGGCAAAATTCTAGATATGTGCTCAGGGTGGGGCAAAATTCTAGTTTTTTTTTGTGTCGTCTGACGATTGTCGTGTGTGAGGTTTCTTACGGATATTAAGTAGGTATTGTATTAGGTAAGTACCTACATTATTTCATTTTGGTTAAAAGACACCTAACAAGTCGGAGTCAGGCTGGGGCAAGCACCCCACCCTGCCCCACCGTGGCTACGCCCATGCTAGCTTCAGTATTGATTATGAAGGCTGATTAGTACAGCATTTTTAAAGTCAACCTGATCTGTGCATGTTCAATCGACAAAGTTGAATTATTATGAGGTTATTTTCCTACAGACATTAAAATACGATTAAGTCCAAATTCGCGTAATAGTACATTATGATATAAGTGCGGTAAGTTGATAATTACAGCTGAGGCGATATTGGTAGCACGAGCCGTAAGGTGAGTGCTATAAGAAAGCAGAGGCTGTAATTATCAAACCGCACGTATGTCATACGACGTTTTATAACACATTTGTGAGTAAATAAATAAAATCATTACAGCGAAAAGAAAAAGCACGCGGAATAATTTTTATTTTTTCATAAATTTGCGATCCTCGCGCATCAGCGTCTTTTGTTTATGGCAAAGGCACAAAAAACAGCCAGTATTACTAATAAAGTAAATTAATTCTTTTGTGGTTTTATTACAGATAAATGGTTGTAATTAATTGTCAAAATTAATTAAATTAAAGAATAAAATGTTTATTTATTATATTTCATCTCCCAAATTTAATTTTAATAATAAAATATTGACCGCTTTTCTGACATAAAAACTCTTTGCTAAGATTTAAAAAAGTACCGTTCGTTTTAGACGGAGCATCTTGATAAACCGTGCGTTTTACTTTACCATTACGCACTAGTGCGTAATAAGATACATTACGATACTGAAATAGGTGCAGTAAGAGACCTTTTACGAGCAAATGTGTTATAAATATACATATCCATGGTAACGACTTTGATCTTTGTCAATTTGACGGATTCAAACGATTTATTGTCAAAATGGGTCATGATTCAACTTTGTCGATTGTACAATTCGACAGTACCTAGGTAGATACTGTTTGATATTAATCGTACAAATCGTCACTACATATCTGGTATTAGTCCAATCAAACCTTATTAAAACCACCATAATTTTTCACAGTAAGTATAAGTTATTCATGTACATGCTCTAATATGCTCTACGCTAGTAAAGCAGTAAAACCCCAGATAATATTTAACTACCTATGTCATTACATTACTCAATGATTACCTATGTGCTAGATCTCAGACACCTTAATTGTACAGGTTTCTTTCAACTTATTTACCTGCATAAGCCAGTGAAGGTAAATAAGTTGAGACAAACCATATACGAATACTGGAACAAGATCGTAACCTTCAAACGTGAGATAGAATAGACAAAGTACTAGGTACAGACAAGTACTAAGACCTCTTAGACTGTAAATACTGCCAAACTGTAAATACTACTTTTTCGATACTCCTTTAAAATGCGATTTACTTAACCAATTTGCAGGAAGATAAGCATTCGGCGTTTCATTTTGTGCCTTTATAGCATTGATTTCCAGAATAGATTACCGTCGAAAATATTTACTTTCGGGACGATGAAGAAACACCAAACAAGGCCTGAAACAGCCCCATCGCTTGGATGGTTAGGTCATATAAATATTTCTTCCGTGCGGGAATTGAACTTGAGACACGCAGTGCAGCAGTCACTGGCTTAACCACTGCGCCAACCGTGCCGAAATTGTACTTTTTCTTTTAAATTCCGAAGTCCACAATTGTCTACTTTAGACAATACAAATAAATAAAATACCTTGAGAGTCAAAGGACACTAAATATTTACGCGTTTTTGTTTAGCCAGTGTCACTAGATTGAAAAATAAGAATTTAATCTATTCTGATCTACCGCTGGATTACTATACGCTGTACTGGATTGAAAGATGTTAACTATATACTATAAATCCAGTGGCCAGTACCACTGGATTGACATACTGGAGCAATGTAAATGAGCCTTTAGTTAAAATTTCATAAGGTACTGTAAGGGATATCAATATTATGTACCTAATAAATGAGAATTTGATGTATAATTATTAATGTAAATTAATTAGTGAACTTAAACTTAAAGATAAATAATTGTTTTGTAAAATGTAATATTCAGGAGTATAAAATTATTGTGCTGGCAACACTACACCGAGTAGAGCTCGGTGGAGCGGTGACAGCACGCGATCATTATTTTTCACGGAGCGACAGCGGACGGTTGTCTTATAGGAGATTCGTAGACTGTCTTATAATTTATTGTAAAACGGTGTTAAAGGGACTTGATTATAAAATAAAGAAGACTCGTGTACCGATCCTGTTGGTTTTATTATACTTCAGAAGTGGTAAGTACCTACAAAATTCTATTTGTTTTATTTCGTGAAAAATTACAATTTGTTTAAGGTTAATCCTAAGAAATCAGATGTATCATCAAGAGTGAAGCCCTAAACACATGTGAATTACGCCTATTAACATTCATATTTCCTCGCGGTTATAATATTTTGCAAAAAAAAAAAAAAAAAAAAAAAAAAAAAAAAAAAAAAAAAAAAAAAAAAAAAAAGTCACCCACGTGGAAGGTCAGTTCCAAGGTTAATCAAAATATTCTATTATGTGTATACGGTGGTACATTGTGGGGTCTACGGGGGTGCAATTTTTCATTATTTTTCGCCTAGGAGCCATAGTTTTTGAGATATGTTACAAAATACAGTTTTGCCCCAGATTCGTGATATTTATAACTCTATTCGAAAGTAATTTGAACAATTACATATTTGTCTTGTTTCGAGTTCCAGAAAAATGGAGAGATCAAGTTCTCGGCGCCTGGAAACTCCTTCAGGTGACAGGGCTTCGCGAGGGCGAGACTGTGAAGAAATTAGACGAAGTCGCAGCCGCATTCGTCGCGACAGCCCGCCGGAGTACCGTCGAAGCTGCCTGAACGAGAGCCGGAGTTCACGTGATGCCGACAGACTACGTGCTCTGGAACGAGAAATGGAACAGGAACGCAGAAGACTTCGAGAATTGCAAGATGTTTTGGACAAGGAGCGTACACGGCTGCGGAAAACTGTGAGTAAACAACGAGAATGTATTCAACCCCATGTGCGCCTCACGGAACCGGAGCATACAACCAATCAGTTTGAAAACCGTTCTCGTAGACGACTACGCAGTCCGAGTAAAAATAACGAAGGCCCTGAGCCCCGTAGATCCCGAAACGAGCGACATTCTCCTCGGTTAGGTAGATCTGTAAGTCCTTCGTTTACAACAAAGGATCTTATCGGTATTTTAAGTAACTTTAAAAATTTACCGCCCCAGCCATCGGGTACATCCGTCACCTATACTTCTAACAATCATAAAAATATTTTGCCTGACTTTGATCCGTCAGTAAAAAGCCAACGCATAGATGTTTGGCTAAACAAAGTGAACGAATGTGCCACCGTTTACGGCTGGGACGATAAAACCACAATCCATTTCGCAATGCAGAAGCTCCAGGGTCTGGCCAAAACTTGGTACGAAAGTTTGCCGTCAATTTTGTATAGTTGGGCCGAATGGCAAATTAAATTAACAAAGGCGTTCCCCTGCGAACAGAATTATGGCCAAATCCTGGAGGATATGCTGAAAAGGAAAAGTAGGATTAACGAACCGATTGAAGTATATTTCTACGAAAAACTGGCTTTATTGAACCAATGCAATATCGAAGGAAAACATGCTGTTGACTGTATAATTCACGGGCTAACTGATAGGACAATGAAATCTAGCGCTATCACCTTACGCTGTTCTCACCCGGAGCAATTGCTACAATTCTTAATGAGCAACAAAGACGCTTCTCAATCACACTCATCCGATAGACCGTTTTATAAAACTAAGTACGGAAGTGACAACACAAGTAATAACAGTGGCTCTACTAGAACTAAAACACTACCCTCAAATAGCAATATCCATTGTTACAACTGTAAAGAAAAGGGGCATCCGTTTTTGAAATGCCCTAAGCCCATGTTGAAGTGCACAAATTGCAACAGAGTGGGTCACAAGACTGAAAATTGTTTTATCAATTCAAAAGATAGTAAAACTGACACCCTTCAAAAGACCCTGTGTATAACAAGTAAGAGCCCCAACTCAAAGTTTTTCAAAGAAGTAATCGTGAATAGTATCCCCACAGAATGCTTTATCGACTTTGGTAGCGAGGTAACCTTAATTAGGCAGTCTGACGCGTCACGATTAGATTTGATGTATACCGGTGAAACAACTGCTTTGAAGGGTTTTGGTAACGAAATAGTTCACACTCTTGGTACCGCAACTGTAAATATGGTAGTTGATGGAGTTGTTGCTGATGTAGTTTGTCACGTTGTTCAAGACGAATTTTTGGAATTCCCCTTGTTAATAGGTCAGTCGTTTACCGAGCAATCGCATGTGGCAGTTTATAAGACGGCCGACAAACTTAGCTTCCTTGACTTCGGTAACGAAATGCCTTTTTCTCAAACGGAAATAAACTATAATGCAACCGTTAAGCTATTTTCAGTCTCTGACATAAATGTTTGTGGATTAGCTAGTGTAAAGGCATTTGTAGAACCCCAAGTGAAGGGCGAAATATTGGTTACTAGTAAGATTATTGGAAAGCCTTGTCAGCAATTAACCGTATTAGGAGGCGTTTACCCGGTAAATAACGGAGCGGTCAATATTTTGGTATCTCCTGTGTCATCATCCAGCTTTATCAGAGAGGGGATGATTTTGTGTCGCGGTACGGGAATAAATATAGTAAATCGCATAGTCACGTCTATTAGTGAGCTACCAGAACACACGATTGATAAGACACAGATACATATAGGAACTATGATTGAGGAACCTCACCGCGAAATGCTTTTAGCACTTTTATATAAATATCGACATTGTTTTGCGTCAACCTTAAAGCAATTAGGATGTACTAACGCCACGGAAATGACTATTGAGCTGAATAATACAAAACCAATCGTCTATCGGCCATATAGGCTTTCACATAAGGAGCGTGAAAATGTTCGCACGATGATAGATGACATGTTGGAAGCAGGCATAGTGAGAGAAAGTGTGTCGGAATATGCTAGTCCTATAATTTTAGTTCGGAAAAAAGACGGTAAATTACGGATGTGCGTTGACTACAGAATGTTAAACTCTGTCACGGTTAAGGAACGGTATCCGATGCCTAACATAGAAGATGAAATATCGCGTTTGTCAGGGCAAGCATACTTCGTCACGCTGGATTTAACATCAGGCTACTACCAAGTGCCTTTATCCGAGAATTCGCGGCCTTTAACGTCGTTTGTCACCCCGGATGGCCAGTACGAGTTTAATCGTATGCCATTCGGGTTGGCCAACGCGCCGGCCGTCTTCCAAAGGATGATGCACAAGGTTCTAGGTTCCGCGCGTTACGAGGGTGCTACGTCGTATATAGATGACGTATTGATATACGGCCGGAATGTTGACGAATGTCTGGTTAGGCTAGAGAAGGTCTTACAACTACTGGAAAGTGCTAATCTTACACTTAATTTGGCCAAATGTGAGTTCCTAATGGACAAGATTGATTACTTGGGGTATGAGATAAGTGCCGCCGGTATAAGACCAGGGGATAAGAAAATTCAGTGTGTATTGAATTTTCCACGTCCGACTGATCAACATACGGTTCGACAGTTTCTCGGTCTAGTGGGGTACTTTCGGAAATTTATCCACAATTTCGCTACCTTGGCACATCCTTTGACAAAACTACTTGCCAAAGAAGCTGTCTGGACCTGGTCACATGAGCAGGAGACAGCTTTCGAAGCTCTTAAGGATAAGCTAGTGACTAGACCTATACTGGCAATTTTCAATCCTGACTATCAAACCGAACTGCATACCGACGCCAGCAAATTGGGAGTTGGTGGCGTTCTGTTGCAGAAATCAGCTGACGAAGATGCGTTTAGACCAGTAGCGTATTACAGCCGTAAAACTTCTCCCGAGGAGAGGAACTTCCACGCTTACGAACTTGAAACTTTAGCTGTGATATGTTCTCTGAAAAAGTTTCGGGTATATTTGTTAGGACAAGATTTTAAAGTCGTGACTGATTGTAGTGCTCTCCGGTCTACTTTCTCTAAGCGAGATATTCTTCCTAGAGTTGCGAGATGGTGGCTGCTTATGCAGGAGTTTCAATGCACTGTTGAATATCGCCCAGGTGTAAAAATGGCCCACGTTGATGCACTCTCACGCAACCCCATATCGGACGAAGAAACTACGCAAGTTTCAGAACATTACCCCTCCGTCATGAACATTAGTAGCGAGGATTGGTTGCACACTTTACAATTAGGTGACGCGGAGTTGTGTAGGATACGTAACGTGTTAGAGACAGGTTTAGATGAACATGGACTTAAATACATAACGGACAATTACATTATTAAAGACAACAAGTTGTACCGATATTTGAACGGAGATAAGGAGAATATTCGTTGGGTCGTACCGAAGGGTGCAAGGTGGCAATTGTGCCGTAGCAATCATGACGAAATCGGTCATTTTGGAGTAGAGAAGACTTTGAAACGTATAAAAAAATCCTATTGGTTTTCTAAAATGTCCAGGTTTGTTAAAAAGTACGTTAATGCTTGTATAGAGTGTGCATATGCCAAAAAGAATAGCACTGCGAAAGAAGGTTACCTATATCCGATACCTAAAATTGAAGTCCCGTTTCATACGCTACACATTGATCACCTTGGACCCTTTGTCAAATCAAAACGAGGGAATACACACCTTTTGGTAATTGTAGACAGCTTCACCAAATTCGTGTTTGCTAGACCAGTACGTAATACGAAGACCCAAAGTGCTGTCAAAGTGTTGGACGACATATTTTATACATTTCGTGTGCCAGATCGTATAGTCAGTGACAGAGGAACGTGTTTCACATCTCACGCGTTCAAGAGATTTTGCCTTGATAAAGGGGTAAAACACGTTCTTAATGCTGTTGCCAGTCCCCGCTCTAATGGACAAGTGGAGAGATATAACCGTACTATTCTTAGTTCCCTAACCGCCCAAAATTTGAATCAGGATGAAAAAGACTGGGATGTTTCTGTTGGAAAGGTTCAATGGGGACTGAACAATACAAACCATAAGGTTACAGGTAGAACGCCGTCCGAGATGATGTTTGGTACATGCATGGACTCTGAAATTAATCCTAAGCTTAATGAAGTACGCAATGAAACTCGTGAAACTTGTGACTTAACCGTTATTAGGGAAGAAGCTAAAAAGGCTATAGATGATGCACAGGAAAAACAACGTCAGAACTACGATAAAGACAGGAAACCCGCTAGAGTCTATGCCGAAGGTGAACTAGTTAAAATCACAAAGACCGCTTTCACAAATGACGGTAAAAGTAAAAAGTTACACCCCGCTTATATAGGTCCTTATCGCATCGTTGCAATATTAGGTAATGATAGGTATAGGCTAGCTGCTATTCCCGGCCTTACAGGGACTAAGAACAAGCGGCATACCACGGTTGCCGCTGATAGGATGTTGCCTTGGGTTAATATTGCCGCTCTGAACATAAATGAATCGGATGTATCTGACGATGATGAAAGTGATACAAATGAGTGATGATAATGATTAATACCTAATGTACTTACATATACATATAATGATGATTTATAACGTGATTCCGATTGATTATAAAGTTTATGTATTGTCTGCTGTATTATAATACTATTCTATGTAAATATTGCTGCTATTTTAAGTGTTCTTTAAAGAGATACGCTATTATGATTGTATTAGTTATAGTGTCCGATAGAACAGTGAGAATGGATGGGTTCACTGTTCTATTGAATATTGATAAGTTTGGTTACGAGAATGGATGGGTTCGTGACTAAATGTCGTTATATTTCTGTTCTCAAGAATGGATGGGTTTGCGAACAGGAGTATTGTGTAATATAGGTGTCCGGTAGAACAGTGAGAATGGATGGGTTCACTGTACTATCGATTATGGGTAGGTTTGGTCACGAGAATGGATGGGTTCGTGACTAAACGTGGTTATGTTTCTGTTCGCAAGAATGGATGGGTTTGCGAACAGAGCATTTTTGTGTACTATTGATTTATTATTTTGTACTCTTTCGGGAACTGTTAGGTCCGACGAGTAATCGATTGAAAATGGTTGTTGTTGATTATAATTGTGTACACTTAACATTAGATTTTGTTTTTATATTAAACTTTATTGTAATGGGAATGCTGACACGAATGGATTTCTGAATCGAGACATTTTATTTTATTTCCGTCTACCTATTTCTGTTTATGTTTTTGCGCGATGTGTCACGATGTGTCAACATTCCTTAGTGCATGAGGACATGCACCATGTCAGGATGGACGAATGTAAGGGATATCAATATTATGTACCTAATAAATGAGAATTTGATGTATAATTATTAATGTAAATTAATTAGTGAACTTAAACTTAAAGATAAATAATTGTTTTGTAAAATGTAATATTCAGGAGTATAAAATTATTGTGCTGGCAACACTACACCGAGTAGAGCTCGGTGGAGCGGTGACAGCACGCGATCATTATTTTTCACGGAGCGACAGCGGACGGTTGTCTTATAGGAGATTCGTAGACTGTCTTATAATTTATTGTAAAACGGTGTTAAAGGGACTTGATTATAAAATAAAGAAGACTCGTGTACCGATCCTGTTGGTTTTATTATAGTACGAATTAACTTGGCTTATGTAACTATAAGAAATAAGGATACTCAGGTAAATCGTTCTTAATAAAAACATTAGGCAATAGCTATGTGCCTATGTATTTCAAAGATTAAACAATGAAAAATAAACTCATGGGAAAACCTACATGCACGAATAGTTTCGTAATAAATTGTGTAACAAAATCTAGCTGTTAGAGAACAATAACCGAGAGTCACAGGTTAGACGACTTCCGTAACGTCGACGACCTACTATCATTTTATTTTATTAAACATATTTCTACATTAAATACATACATTTTCCGAACCGAATATGAACTTCCTATTTTTGCGAAAAAGTTGAAATCTATTTGAATCTATTTAAGAAATTTGACAGGTTCGGGTAGTGTAGGTGATCTCCAGGCGTTTTTATATTTTAATGGGTGCGTTTAGCCGATACAAAGACTGGACAGAAATCGAAAAATAATAATAACAATAACAACTATCACACAGCGCCATCTAGTCCCAAGCTAAGCAGAGCTTGTGTTATGGGTACTAGACAACTGATAAACATACTTATATATTTCTAAATAATAATAATAATAATATTCCACAACTATCACACAACGCCATCTAGTCCCAAGCTAAGCAGAGCTTGTGTTATGGGTACTAGACAACTGATATACCTACATACTTATATATTTCTAAATACATACATATTATAGACTAGCTTCTGCCCGCGACTTCGTACGCGGATCCTGTTGCTTATGCCAGCAGTCGGGGTCGTCAAAATTGAAGATCTGAAACGTCTGATGTCGAATTCTAGGAGCCTGGGGACGGGAAAACAACGGGATGTGCGAGACGATTCCAGACGTTCCAGATCTTTCATTTTTGTAAGACAACAGGAAATGCCCATCAGACTAAACAACTCTTGCTAAGACGTCATTCCTGCATATATTATTGGCTGGCCACGCTCCGCGTGTCTAGATAGTATAGCTGGGCTCTTGGAGTTCCGCATCAGGTGTTCCAGATCTTCAATTTTTATACGATAACAGAGAGTACTCATCAGGCTGAATAACTCTTGCTAAGACGTCATTCCCTTATATGGTATAGTATATCTGGGCTCTTGGAGTTCCACATCAGGTGTTCCAGATCTTCATTATACATCTACAGAAGGTGCTCATCAGGTTGAACAACTCATGCTAAGACGTCATTCCTGTATTTGTTATAGTGTAGCTGGGCTCTTGGAGTTCCACATCAGGTGTTCCAGATCTTCAATTTTTATACATCAACAGAAGGTGCTCATCAGGTTGAACAACTCTTGCTAAGACGTCATTCCTGTATATGTTATAGTGTAGCTGGGCTCTTGGAGTTCCACATCAGGTGTTCCAGATCTTCAATTTTTATACATCAACAGAAGGTGCTCATCAGGTTGAACAACTCTTGCTAAGACGTCATTCCTGTATATGTTATAGTGTAGCTGGGCTCTTGAAGTTCCACATCAGGTGTTCCAGATCTTCAATTTTTATACATCAACAGAAGGTGCTCATCAGGCTGAACAACTCTTGCTAAGACGTCATTCCTGTATATGTTATAGTGTAGATGGGCTCTTGAAGTTCCACATCAGGTGTCCAGGATCTTCAATTTTATTCTCTCAGCAGAAAATGCTCATCACGTGGAACAATTTTTGCTATGGCATCATTTTTGTATCTCTTATAGTTTAGCAGGTCTGTTGCAGTTCTGCATCAGGTGTTCAAGTTTCCAAGATAAATTATAGCCTATATGTTAATCGAACTTAATACCTATACAACAAAAAAAAAATCATTCAAATCCGTCCAGTAGTTCCGAAGATTAGCGTGCACAAACACACAGACAAACAGACAAACAGACAAAAAAAATTTTAACTACAGTTTCGGGTTCGGCATCGATAAAATAACAACCCCTGCTACTTTTTTTTGTATATTTCCATTGTACAGACACCACTTTTCTACAAATTTATTATATGTATAGATAAATTACACCCAGACAGAACAAATGATCGTGCTCATCACACAAACATTTGTCCTGGGTGGGAATCGAACCCACAACCTCCGGCATAGCAGTCAGGGTCACTAACCACTAGACCAACAGGCCAGTCAGTAAATACATACATATTGTAGATAAATAAATGTAGATAAATGTTTAATTAAAAAAAAATAGTCAGCATTCAGCTATGCCTTTTTTTTTAGAGTGGTAAAATCATCAAATGAGTCCTCTCCTCCCACCCCGGGCAGGGCGGGAGGGACTGTCAGACTTTTACTGACTAAAATCCACGGTGTCCTTCAATAGCCCTTTATGTTCCGGGGTCACGGTGAGGAAATAAAATCCCGCGACCCCGGCAGGCTTTGGCCCTCTGAGAGGGGCCCCGTCATTTTTGCTGACGCTCTTTGAGACGCGCGTGGAACACGACGCGCCGTCGACCCGGGCATGGTCCATGGTCGGACAGCAAGTTGCCCTTTACTCGCTGTCCGCATGCTCGCGCCTACGGTGGCCGGAGATCGTCTGCCGACGTCCGACGCCGCGGGCGTCTAACACTGCGGGTGGGGCGGAGGGAGGACGCTGTCCGCTCTCTCTCGCGGCCCGCCTCCTCTTTCACGAGCATAACTGCTTCGCAGAAGGAGGCGACCGTTTCCCACTCCGTCTCGCCCCGCAGCATGGCTGCAACCAATGCCGGGCGCGAGAGGTCTCCGCCTATCGCCGCCGTGAGGAAACGTCGGTGCTCTGCCCAAGCGGGGCAGTCTTGCACCGTATGCTCCACCGTGTCCTCCGGGCGATCTTCGCAGTGGTGACACCCGGGCGTTTCCTCCCTCCCTATCCGACACAGGTACCTCCCGAAACTTCCGTGTCCGGTGAGGACCTGCGTCATCCGATAGGTCAGGACGCCGTGACGTCTCTCCAGCCACTCCTCAAAGAGGGGTCTTACCGCCGCGATTGCGGCGAGCCCGAGCATTCAGCTATGCTGACTAAATTATCGGCTGAAACCATGCTGAGTTCAGACGAGAGTGAAGCATATCTCAGGCTTCCCAGCCTATGCTACTCAGCAGTCGCTAGTTTTCTTTGAGTGCTGCCAAGACGTTGTATTTGCTAAACGCACCAAATGTAAAGCAATTATTATTGTTCATGCGTATCCCACCTCGTGTGCAACGATCAACTTCACACCCTTTCACACCTTTTTGTATCAAAATGTTAATATGTATGCTAAAGTAGTTTTCTCTTAATACCTTTCAGATAGCTGTCAAAATGGTGCTAAAAAACATATACGTAGAAGGTTTAAAGGAGGCCAAGGTCCACGATGCCAGGTAAGCTTTTGTGGTTTCTTTATTATGGACCACCCATTTATACCACACAAATTCTATGACTTCAAGTCCGTGGCTAGTTAACAAAGAGTTTTTGTTCATGGGTCTTTATCTCTAAGATAATTACATCGATGGAGATAAGATTATTTAAATAATACCTAATGTATTATCCTCCGGACCGAATTTCGGTCATGGCGACCAATCCGAACATTTAGATATTAAACAAGTTTTTGCTAGTTTTTGCGCAAGCACTCCCTTTTCCCTCACTGTTATAGGTAGTTCGATATGAAACTAACATATTTGGGGAGGGATTGGACGGATGTAAGATGGAAGCTTTATTTATTTACACTATTATGATCAATGGTTACATAAGGCGGCGAAATCCTGCAAGGCATAATCTGCTAGTCTACCTTTGGATCAAAAGGTTTTTTGTTTTATAATTGTTGAAGGTTGCTACCTACATTTACTACCAACATGCAAACTCCTGGCTGCTACTGAAAAATGTCAAATAGAAAACCCCAATAACATTTTGCCAATCTGGGAATCCTACCCAGGATCCATTGCCGTAACTAGCCTTATTTAAGCACAGTGCGAGCTTCTTTAACTGCACCCTGGTGGCCTTTTTTTTTGGGACAATCCCACCACACTATTCCCAAACCACTGCAACTCCTGAAAGCCAGAATCAACAGTGGCAACACCAGAACAGAGACAATGAAGCTCGACGTGTCCCGGAGAATGAATTTACCTGTCTTTCTCCTCCACTATTCTTTTCTGATGAATTTCGTTGCAGGATCGAAATTCATCAGAAAAGAATAGTGGAGGAGTAGGAAAAATATGTTTCCACTTCCCTTCATGCAAGCAGGAGACAGAACAAAACAAGGCCAATAGGCACAAAGGGACATTACAACTGGGAGAAGCCCAGTTGCCTAGCACCACGGGTAAAAATGACTACTAATATTAATGGGTCCTAAATTGATAGACCCTGGTGGCCTACCATCAACCATGACGGCTTAAAGCGTGAGTGGTTCCGCTCAGGGAACGAGATGGAGCTAGGCGACTTGTATAGCTCTGTTTCTTTCCCACAGCCTAACCACTCACGCTTTAAGACGTCATGGTAGGCCACCTAGGGGGGTATTACAACGTCTTAAAACCAGGCTTGTTCTAGTGAGTGAACGAGATGGCGCTAGACGACTTGTATAGCTCTGTCACTTTCACTCGCCGGAACAAGCCTGGTTTTAAGACGTTGTAATAATAGCCATCAATTAGAAAGTTAATGATAATAAAGTAACCATTAATAAACTATTATTTTCAGATTGCGAGCCGATGATGACAAGTTCCATTTAGAAGTGGATATGACCAGCCCACACGTGTTTGTCAAAGCCCATTACCATGGAGAGGGGCAGTTTAATTCCCTAAAGGTCGTAGCTTATGGCGATTTCAATACCACCATGAGTAAGTATAAGAACTTTATGTACAGAGGCCAGCACATCAACAAATCTCGACCTGACAAATCCTTTATTAGACTTTCAACCAACTTTCAACTTTGTCACAAAACTAGAAGTTATAAGTTTGATTGGGATTTGAAAGCGTATACGTTATGATCTAAGTATGTAGTTACAGGATAGGTTAATTTTCTGATTTTTTTTACTATTGTTTTTTTTTTATTTTGTTTTCTATCACCAGTGTCCATAGAAGTTTCATATTTTTACCGTATCTTATATGCATCATGTGGGCCTACCATGAACTCTTAAAGCGTGAGTCTTTAGGTTGTGGGAAAAAGATGGCGCTAGACGACTAGTATAGCTCTGTCTCTTTCCCACAGCCTAAACTGGAATGCGTTAAGAGCTCGTGGTAAGGCCTCTGATTTCCCCCGTTGGCCAACCTAAAAGACAGACTCTAACACAATCATACCCAAAAATATTCTCATGAGCATGACATAGAAAAAAATCTTATTCAAATGTTTTTATCATTGCAGGTGATTTAATTTACACCTGGAAGCTCGATGGAGTCCCAGAGAAGAACGGCAGTGAAACATATGTGCGAATTAAAGATTTCTACATGAGGCCCGATCTTAGTAGCATTGTGACTTCCTTCAGAAACGAAAACCCGGAAACAAGAGAATTAAGTGAGTTTAATACGATTAAAAATAATTGACACGTATTTTTCTTTTGTTAATTATACCTAAATTGACGAAGATAGGACACTTTAAAAATTGACACACGTCACAACTAAGTACAGTTTTAATTGCTGCTGACGGTCCCCTGATTCTCGAATTAGGATATATTTATCGGTATATCTTTGTAAATATGCATTGATTTAACAAAAGATTCAACAAAAAAGGCGTGTCCATTATTTCATGATTACAGTTTATTGATGCTTTCCACATGCCTTTTTTTTCATACTTCATAAAAAGCATACTCCCCTCTGGCAAGCAATAAAATTGTGTTAATATTCTAGTATATTTCATTTATTAAAGCTAAATTGGTTTTCAGCTGACTTGGGGGCGAGATTCGCGAATGAAAACTGGAGAACTTTATATAGAGAATTTCTACCTTACGCTCAAGCTAACTGGAATAGAATCGGCGTCAGAATTGCCAATAAATTATTTTTGAAAGTTCCTTATGATCAACTGTTTCCAGCGTCTTCATGATTTTGAACTGAAAATAAATATTATTTAATCTTGTTGCTGTATCCTTTCATTTAAATCCCACGTCAGTAGGTAGTCAGTACGTAAGTAGGGCAAGTCTGTAGTCTAGTCATTGAGTGCAAATAAATAGGGATCAATTTCAGAATGAGATAAGCTGGAAACTCGTATTATGCTTTCTTTTGGAAAGTCTTCTCAAAACTCTAATAAAATATCGTGACTATGCGTCGTAAGTTATTACGACCGGTGGCCTACCATGACGTCTTAAAGCGTGCGTGGTTACGCTCAGGGAACGAGATGGCGCTAGACGACTAGTATAGCTCTGTCTCTTTCCTACAGCCTAAAGACGTCATGGTAGGCCACCTGACCTGCCCCTGCAGCATAGTATAAATAGGGGAAGTAGGTTATCTTCATACAAACGCACCGCGCGCGGTTTGTATGTGTGCGCCATAGTATCTATGCGTCGCCGCACGCACACATAGCAAAATCTCGAGGGGATTCGAGTAGCGCCAGTCAGGGCTAAGAGTGTCTATGTAGTCTGTGGGGCTAAGTCTGCACGAGGTTCGCGCGTCACGACTTTTCGGCACCGTTAAATGAATGAAAAATGTGTGATAATCGCAGGAGAACGTATTGTGTGATTCAATAGATATTATTATTGCATTATTTATGTTTGTTTTAATTAAAAATAAATAATGGTCCTATAAGTGTAAAAATACTATATTATGCCGATTTAAAAAAATACAAAAAACTGACTAGTATACAACGTGTAACATAATTAACGCTAACCTCTTATGGATATAAATAGAACTTACCGACCCTTGCCAATTTATAGGCACCGAATTATTTAGCTAAAAGTTACAACCCTAAGACAATAGGCAATTAAATCGCGGATTGGGCCGGAGATAACCTACTTCCTGATTATTGTCTCTCGTAGCTTGCTACATATAAGTAATCTGTGGTCTCTCGTCAGCGTAATGCTAAATATGCAGGGTGAATTTTTCACTAGGCGTGGATGGCTATAGGTATCTGAAACCACGAGGAATATCGGAAAATGCTGAAAGTCTCGAGGCCGATTTTCACGAAAACTAAAACTGCATCATAGGATTTTAGAAAAATCAATAATCCTGGCTAGGAACGAACTCGCTGATGTTAAATTCTGCGAAGTAATATACGGCAAACCTAAGGATTTAGGCGTCATTTTTGCCTCTGGGCTAGGTTAATAAGGCCACGAGCAGACCGTATGGAAAAAAAATGAAATTGAAAAAAATATAGGTTTTAGAACGAATTGAAGTAAAATGAAACGTTAAGGGCCTGCGCAGACGAGGTACTGTCCCCCGGGTACTTTTTTGTCCCTCATTATAGATCTCTTATAACTGTACGGAATAACGCACACAAAGGATTAAAAGTACCCCGTACAAAAAGTCCCCCGAACCACCGAGGACACCGAGGGACCGGACTAGACAAAAGTACGGGGGAGTCCCCGAAAAAAATAGAACCAACGTGACTAGGCCCAGCAACGCACACAGCGAACTTTAGTCTGCATTGACCGCTCGATGGTGACGCACGCGTGCACGACAAACAATGGCGCACGATATCGATTGTAAAATTTTAATAAGTGAGATTGAAAAAAGAACTCCATTATATGATACGTCAAGAAAAGAGTATCACGACCGAAATTTAAAGAAAAAGTTGTGGAACGAGGTATGTCAGGAAGTTTATTCCTCTTCAGTTTGGGATTTAATGTCGAGTGAGGACAAAACCAAATATGGTAAGTTTTTCGGATTTTCAATAAAATGCGTATTTAGTGATTTATTGTTTTTATTCAGGAAAGTTGCCACTTATTTATTAAATTTGGTTATACTGCCATGGTACAGATCCTTGAGGAGACGTAAAGTAATTGGCCATGTAATTTCGAGTTTCGATACCAGTATCTGTACCTCTTACACCAACTGGAGGTATATCCTCGAAAGTACAAGAATACAGTGTATCTTCAAAATGAATGCCATCCCTTTTACGGACAAAATTATGAAGAGTACATGCAGCTTTTATTATTGTTATTGCAAATTTCATATCAACATTCAAACTTCTTTGAAATATTGCCCATTTATTACTCAAAATACCGAATGCATTTTCAACTATTCTTCGTGCTCTTGATAGACGATAATTGAAAATGCGCTGCTTTGGACTTAAATTGCGATCAGGGTAGGGCCTCATCACATGATTTGAAACAGCAAACGCTTCGTCTCCAACAAAAACGAAAGGCATGGGATTTCCGTTCTCATCATTAGGAAGATTATGATTATTGGGAAGGGGTATTGAACCACTTGAAATACCCTTTTCTAAATTGGAATTTTTAAATATGTTTGAATCACTATGTTTCCCATACGCTCCGACATCAATGAATGTAAAACAATAGTCAGCATCAACAACCGCCATTAAGACTGTAGAAAAATATGATTTGTAATTGAAATAATTTGAACCTGAGTTTGGTGGCATCTTTAAGCGAATATGTTTACCGTCCACAGCTCCCAAACAATTTGGGAATTGAGTTTTTCTGTAGAATTCACTTGCAATCTCTAGCCATCTTTCCTCATTAAAGGCAGGAAAACATGCATTTTTACACAGCTGCCAAATTGCTGTACAAGTTTCTTTAACGATAGAACGTATAGTAGATGCTCCAATTAAGTAGTCTTCTTCAAGATCAACAAACGATGAACCTCGTGCTAAATACCTGTAAAATAAACCGGAGAAATTAAAAATCTTGCAGCCTTTTATATTGTCATTTTATTTTGCAGGAAAGGAGTTACAGAAGAGATGGACTTCTCTTAGACATTGTTTTAGAAGAGAACTCGCCGCCCAAAAAAATACGCCGTCTGGAAGTGCAGCCAAGAAGAGGAGGAAATACATGTACTTCGATTCTCTTCTATTTTTGTTGCCTTTTACAGAAATTGTAGATACAGAAGGATCTATTGAAAACGATGAACCTGAGCTGAGCAATGTGGAAAATAGGAGAGATATAACTTCTCAAGCTGAAGCAAGGTTTTCAAAACCAAGAACGGTGAGAAAAAACACCGATGAAGAAATAGTAACTCTACTTAAAGAAGGTAATCAAATGCTTTCTAAATCAAAAACATGCGATAGCGGGCAAGACGAAGATGAGTTTTTTTTACGTTCGCTTACTTCATATATGAAGGGATTTTCTGAAGAACAAAAATTATTATTGAGAATGGAAATTTTAAAGTTAATTTTAAATTTTAAGCAATCATCAAACGACAATTCAAGATTTTCTCAAATGACCGTAACACCTAATGTTAGAAATGAAACACCTAGGAGAGAGCCGCTGTCATCTATTCAAAATCGTTTTAATAATCCAATCCAGTCTGTATCGTACACCACCGCAAATGACTTGTCTGAAAATCTTGAATATATTCCTCAACCATCGACATCACAGCTCTCAAATGTAGTATCTTATACACCAACACCTGTGCATCGGGATTACGTTTTAATCACATCTCCAGAAAATGATACCTGCGACACTTTATTCAGTCTTGGCGATGGCGATGAAGAAAATTAAGTGTCTGGCTCAAGCCTCAGTAGGTACTTTAATTATGGTAGATTTATTATATAACATAAAGACTGATTAATAATTATGCATCCTTCCAAAAAAATTATGAAAAGTTGTACCTAATGTGAAAAAATATTTTATTGTGATTGATGATGATTACCAAATCTAAGATGAATAAATGATTATTACGAACTGGAAATGCATTTATTTACTTACTTTAAAGTTACTGACAGTCTCTCTTCTGGACCAATACATTTCCTCATCACTGTTTCAGAATGACTTATAGCAGGTTCCAAAATTGACAGCAACTCATCAAAAGTTCCTACCGACATTTTATAATATTTGAAAAATCTTTCTGGATATTGTTTTAACTGACCATGCTTCACATGAAAATATCCATTCAATAATCGATCTGAAATAAAGGGATGGACCCAGTATTTTCTTTTAAAACGTCTTTTTTTATTCTTAAAGTGTATGTAAATTATAACACAACGCAATTTCAGAATATTTGCTTCCATAGCGTGCGGTGCGCTTCACTTCTGGGCAACAAATGACCGCACACCGTCTGCGTTAAGTCCTTGGCAAGTCCTCGGAGGACATTTTTTCCACCGGGGTGCGTTTAAATCTTCCAGCGATGTTTCGCCGGAAAAAAATTAAACTAGCGAGGGTTCGCTGAACGGAGTCATATCTTTTTGTCAATGTTAGCTGTCAAATTCAATTGACAGCTCAGTATAATGAACAAATAATCAATTTGCCGGTGTATTATAAATCCATAATCCAAAAATAATATTCACTCTCTAAAATAAAAATAATATTCGTTTTTACGGCAAGAATCGAGCAGGATGGAAGAATCGAGGAGGATTTAAACGCAGCCCGGGGCTGCGTTTAAATCCTTTATCCAGTTTAAATTTATACTGACTAAATGTCAAACAGCCCGTTTAAGTACACCGAGAGATGAAAAATTATACCAATTAAAATTTAATCTGCCCCGTTTACGGTCGTCCGCTGGTCTATGTTTTTACTGAAAGGAATAAATTTTTGCGACCTTTTTACCACGCAAAATTTTATCCTGCTGTCAGATTGACATTAAGTTTTGTTGTTTTGCTCGATTCTTGCCGTAAAAACGAATATTATTTTAATTTTAGAGAGTGAATATTATTATTGGATTATGGATTTATAATACACCGGCAAATTGAATAATTGTTCAATAAACTGAGCTGTCAATTGAATTTGACAGCTAACATTGACAAAAAGATATGACTCCGTTCAGCGAACCATCGAAGTTTAATTTTTTTCCAGCGAAACATCGCTGGAAGATTTAAACGCACCCCAGTACAGGGATTTTTGTCCTCCAGGGACAAAAGTACTTCGTCTGGGCTGCGTTTAAATCCTTTATCCAGTTTAAATTTATACTGACTAAATGTCAAACAGCCCGTTTAAGTACACCGAGAGGTGAAAAATGAAACTAACTAAAATTTAATCTGCCCCGTTTACGGTCGTTCGCTGGCATAAGTTTTTACTGAAAGGAATAAATATTTGCGACCTTTTTACCACGCAAAATTTTATCCTGCTGTCAGATTGACATTAAGTTTTGTTGTTTTGCTGCATTCGCGCCGTAAAACGAATATTTTTATTTTAGAGAGCGAATATTATTTGTGGATTATGGATTTAATTAATATTACACCGGCAAATTGATTATTTGTTTCAAAAACTGAGCTGTCAATTGAATTTGACAGCTAACATTGACAGAAACTTATGACTCCGTTCAGCGAACCCTCGCTAGTTTAATTTTTTTCCGGCGAAATTCCGCCGGAAGATTTAAACGCACCCCTGCAGGCGTAGCATGGCGCCGTAGAAAGGGGTTATATCGACGGGAGAATCGACAAACTGACAGATTGAAGAAAGATCTCTATCGTCCTAAGCATGGCGATGTTTGACACGTAGAAAAGAAATGTTTCTTCTCTACGATAGAAAGAAGTCTACAACGTCGAGCATGGCGACAATATTTTCTCTACTTTTGACACTTGGGGGAAGACACATTTCTTCTCTACAAGAGAAACTTGTCTACATCAAATCAGACCTAGACAAGATTCTTTTTATAATATTCTTGGTGTTTATCAACTTAAATTTGTTTTAAAAACAAGTAAGGGTCCTCCCAACTCAATCGCTTTAGTTTTTAAGCCCTAAAGAATAAAAGTCGAATGAAAATTAGGAAAGTGCATCAAACTTTTTTTAATACGAGTTCCATGAAAATTTATAAAATGAGAAACTTTCAGTGAAATAATGCAGATAGCTAATCTTTCCAATGTTTTATTACACACGATGATTACACAAAAATACTATCAAGAATCTACGTGACATCAGTCATAGACATGCAGCATGGACCCAACATTATCTGCCAAAAATTGCCATAATCATAATTTATCATAATTATAATAAATATCTGTCTCCTATAACACATAGATAATGTTCTACACTTGTTATTCTCTCGTTCTAGAAAGTATGTTAAAGTTATTTGATATTTGGCTAGGAAAGACTCGTGTCCATACTGTGTGTCTATGGTGTGGAACCTTTTTGCGTTTTGTTGTCGCTTTGATTTATGTGCACAACAGTTTTTTTTATTGCAAATGAATGCACATATTACTAGAATTATGGATAATTCTGTCTGATTCCAATAAATCATTTTAATTGTATTGAAAACTTGAGAATTTTACACGTTTTTTTGGTTAACTAAACGTTTTAGTTCATTCACAGTTCAGTCATTCGCCGTTGCTATGGAAAGAAAACTTATGTCTTGTCTTCATAGAAACACGAGTCTACAGGTCGCGCCATGCTCGGGCAGAAGACATAACAAGTGGGATAGAAAGAGCTTTGTCTTTTCTTGGTAGAATAGAGATAGAATCGCCATGCTACGCGTGCTGCGCAGGCCTTAAATTCTGTTGTCAATTATGTCAATGTCATTTGTCAACATGTCTACTGTCACTTTAAATATTTTATCTCCCTGAATGTTCGAATTTTAGTTGATTTATCATTAACATCTATGTATATAACAGTAAAATGGGTGTAATTTTAAAATATGTGGTAGCCGGCTTAGTGCGCTATTGGCTAATTAATTTGGATTATTGGCAAACGATAGCAAATCGAGTAGAAATAGCGACGCCACTGAACTCATGGAAGAGGTTAATGGAAGGCGTTTATTTATATGATCACAACATAAACCCATACGAGGGAGACTCATTTCATGAATCCCCTATAATGCTACTGGCTTTCTACTACATAATGAAAAAAGTTCCATTTCTATTGCCAATCCTATTTACTTTATTGGATCTTCTGACTGCTCATCTTTTGTATAAAACTTCAAAAGCTTTTATACGACTTTTTAAGCAATCCCAAGAGAAGAACTTGCTTCATGTTGCTGAGGAGTCCAAAAACATGCTTTTAGATGATACACAGTTGAAAGAATCTGCTGAATATGTGTTATCGGTGTACTTGTTTAACCCATACTCTGTTTTGAATTGTGCTGGTATGACTACAACTGTTGTACAGAACTTATTGGTAGCTACAGCTCTATGGGGTGCTTCAAGTGGACAGAGAATAGTAGCATGTGTATTTATTGCACTTGCCACCCACCAAGCTCTGTACCCAGTGCTGTTGATTGTGCCGATCGCAATACTATTGGCTGATGTGAATGAAGGATGTACAAAATGCTCTTACATCAGAACTTTACTTGTGTTTGTACTGAGCTGGGGATTCCTCATTTATTTGTCCGCCTATATAATGGATGGATCTTACAATTATGTCTATAACACATATGGATTTATGTAAGTATATAAAATAATAGTTTTGGTATGCGAATTAGTAAAAATAATACAAGACTACTTTTGAAGAAGAGCTTGATCAGAAATGGTGAAACTGAGGTTAGATGGTTGTTACAACCAACCATGCATTTATATAGACTACAATTTTTTTTTGTGGGACATCATCTTTCAAGATCTAAGATCGAAGCATCTTTAAAATTTTGGGTCCCCTCTAATAGTGGAATAGGCTTTCTTTTGCCTATCAAAAAAGCCAGAGAGATTAATGTGTTGACATTATGGATAATGACTATGTAGAAAGTAAAGGATATAATAACAATCTCCAAAATTGTAGCATTCTGCCTCTACAGATTTGACCTACATTCTCAATTATTACATTCAAGTTATTATATTTTTCTTTTTTCATTTGTCCCGTTACAATATTGTTGTTTTAGGCTCTTTTTCTCTAAGTCCCGTCCTTATAGTATTACAGAACATTACTCAACTAGATTCAAGCCATTTGATTGGTTAAAACTAGTTTTAAGTAACGCTTGAGTCATGAAGTGCGTTTTGTAATATGGGCCTAATGTGGGTTTGTATGATAGAGGGTCGCCACATACCCCTCTCTGCCTGGTAGCTCCCATGTAGACTTACATAGATTTGTGACCCAGTTATAACAAATTGTAAATAATGAAAACCGTACAGGAATATGACTAATAATTTATATCTTAATGTTACAGATTGTCGGTGCCTGACTTGAAACCAAATATTGGCTTGTTCTGGTATTTCTTCACAGAAATGTTTGAACACTTTAGAGTGCTGTTCGTGTGTGCATTCCAAATAAATGCACTGGCATTGTATATAGTGCCTCTCACTCTGCGATTTAAGAGAGAGCCTGTGTTACTTGCTACTGTGCTCATTGCACTTTCTACCATATTCAGATCCTATCCATGTGTGGGTGATGTTGGATTCTATCTAGCACTACTACCAATGTGGAAACATTTATTCACATGTAAGTATTTAAATTTTAATGTTGAACATAATTATGTTAATCATGCATTTCTATGTAAAATTTGCATGACAATGCAGGCAGAACCTTCAGAATATGATAATTTGCTTATGTTCTACACAATACATAGGCATCTAAATATTGGATAAAGGTATGGATAGGCTACAGGATTTACAATAAAAGGCCTTATAATACTAATTAAGTACTACTGGTATGTACAGACGTCAGCACATCAAGCTACCACAATCTGTCAGATTTCTTTAATAGGATTTCAACCTTATCACAAGAGAAGAAGGTTAATGTTTGATTGGTAAAATCTGACAGATTCGGGTAGTTTGACCTGCTGGCGTCTGTACAAAAGAAATTTAACAAGCAATGGCCTTCCAAAATACTCCCAAGTAATGTATGTTCAGCAACAATTTATTTTTAAGAAATACAACATGGTCCGAGACAATCTTAATGCCCAGAAGTACCTGTGTTTGTTTTCTAAAAGACTAATATAATATGTATTTTTCCATTTCAGTCATGCAACAGAAATTTATAGTTGGCTGCACATTTATCATCACGTCAGCTCTTGGACCAACTGTTTGGCATCTGTGGATATATTCAGGATCAGCTAATGCTAATTTCTTCTTTGGAGTCACTCTCTCTTTCGCCACGGCACAAATATTCTTAATAACAGACTTACTATTTGCCTACATTAAGAGGGAATTCACACTAAAGCACGGATCATCGCGACAAGTTGACGGAAAACCAGTCAAATTAGTACTTCGATAATAATTTTAAATGTTATATGTATTTTAAACAGTGCTGAGAACAGCAAACAGTTATTTTCGAACATTCTTGAGGGATACTTTTAATCTACTGTATTTATAATGCATTAGAGTGTTTTTTCAACTAAGATGTGCTATGGATGGATGCATTTAAAATCCACCAATCATATTATTATGGTACACAGCATAGCACTGGTGAATACGGGTTCAACTAAGCAACGTTTTTTAGGGTTCCGTAGTCAACAAGGAACCCTTATAGTTTCGCTATGTCCGTCCGTCCGTCCGTCCGTCTGTCCGCAGCTTAGCTCAGAGACGCCCAGTACTAGAAAGCTGTAATTTTGTGTAAATATGCGGATTTGTTCCTCCGAAAAAGTGGTAAAATAAAATCTAGTAAAATATTTTTTTTTAGGGTACCTCCTGTACACATAAAGTGGGGGATGTTTTTTTTTTTTCTCGCGTACCCCTTAGTGTGGGGTATCATTAAATAGGCCTTTAAAAAATATTGATAGTTTCCATTAACAATTTTTTGATAAAAAGATTCGTTTGTGAAATATTAAGCTTTTAAGTGCTAATTTTTGCTCGACTCGAGTGTCCCCCCCCTCTACCAGCTAAACGGTTATGTTTGGGGGATGTGAAAAAATTCACAATTGTAGTATATATAACGAAGTTTAAAAGAAAATTATCATGACTAAGTAGGCTTTACAAGTTTACGAGTAATATTCGACCAACTTATAAAACGTACTTGGATAACATATTTTCCTAAACAAAATGTATCGGAGAACATGTTCTTCAACTGCAAGTGTAAGTTTGTCAACTTTATTTTTACAGCTGTAATAGGTGGGTATGTTTTGGGGATAGGTAGGTTTTTATTTAACTATTTTTAACTAACTTCAAAAAACGGATGAGGTTCTCAATTCGTCGTAATCTTTTTTATGTATTTTCCCCGATTTCTCAAAGACGCCTAAACCGATTTTGAAAATTCTTCTTTTTTAAATTAAATTCAGCGAATCAGTTTAATTAGTTCGCATAATTATTTTGATGGGCAACTACGGAACCCTACAGTGTGCGTGGCCCGACACGCTCTTGGCCGGTTTTTGTATACTGTGGCCTATGGATGGTTGCGAGTGGTGTAGCTATCTAGCTATGTAGGCTTGTATAACAACGCATGGCTTGAGCTGCGCACAACTACCTTAAAGCCGATCTTCACAACACAACTTACTCGAACCGCTATGTAGCTTAGCATCAGTGGAAATGGTCACATAGTTTTTCGTTTAGCTTTCACAATTTCACAGCACAGTAGCACATCTTGTGTGAAAAAGCACCCGTAGCATCATATTTAAATACTCCTGAACTAACATTTTCTTCGAATTAATGTTAAACATTCACAACTTAATACACTTCGAAATACTATTGTGTGTACATTCGTCCAGTAATGACTGGATTATAATAATAAAGAACAAATATTTTCTATTCCTAGGTTAGTGAAGTTAATTTAGGGATTATTATGACTGCATAGTATGATACTAAAAAATACAAGCCAATAGTGGCAGTACAGACTGCTGTTTAAACTGAAATAAGCTTGTAAGTGTGGTGAAGAGCATTGAAGGTAAATGATCAGAGTAATAAAAACATAGTTAGATACTTCTTATTTTGCATGTTACAAACAAACATTGTCTATTGCATTGGCAATTATTGGCATTGTCTATCTTGTGTATCAGTGCCGAAAATAGAGGTGTGCTAACGGTGCCCACGCCGCACGTAGCACAGGCCTTGGAAGGGCACAGAAATGGCCAGAACAGGACCACAATTAGCCAGACCAGAGCTCTTACCACGAGCACTTAACGCGATCCAGTTTAGGCTGTGGGAAAGAGATGGCGCTAGACGACTTGTATAGCTGTCTCTTTCTCACAACCTAAACTGGATCGCGTTAAGAGCTCATGGTAAGGTAATCTTCGGGTGGCCTACGTCATAAAGCGTGAGTCTTTAGGCTGTGGGAAAGAGACAGAGCTATTCAAGTCGTCTTACGCTATCTCGTTCCCTGAGCGGAACCACTCACGCTTTAAGACGTCATGGTAGGCCACCAGGGGGGGTATTACATCGTCTTAAAACCAGGCTTGTTCCAGTGAGTGAACAAGATGGCGCTAGACGACTTGTATAGCTCTGTCACTTTCACTCGCCGGAATAAGCCTGGTTTTAAGACGTTGTAATACCCCTCCTGGGCGCAGTTAAATAAGCTCGCACTGGGCTCATAAATGGCGAGTTACGGCATTGTTGTGTATCTAGACTTTTACATAAGTTTTTACCATATGTGTGACATTCACTAAGCAGTACATTTCATGTAGGGAGGTTTAAGAGATGAGGTCAAAGTTTAATAAACCAGAGAACTTCTACTTGGTTTCTCAATTTTCATAATAAATTTCTTGGATCTAGTTTTATTTTTTCATATCAGTTACACAATTAATAAATCTTTATACTGGAAAATCCTAGTTAGTTGTAGGTGAGCATTTTCTGTACCTAAAATGTATTCAAATGGAATAGTTTTGACAATATACTCATGTTGTGGTAGGTACTTATCTTTCTTCAACTTTAATACCCTTAAGTTTACTTCCATTTAAATTGTGAAGTTATTACTTTTTATAATAAAAATTATTTTATTTGAATTGTTTGAGGAAACAATTTAAGTTTTGCATTTATATAGGTATTATTGTACATCTGGTTGTAACATTTAATATCTGGTTGTGTTATTAGTGAAAGTAATTTCATCACAAATGTATTTTTCACGTCACATTTGCATTTAAAATGATAAACAGATTGAGGTAGGTGGATGAGATGATGACAGGCCTGTTGGTCTAGTGGTTAGTGACCCTGACTGCTATGCCGGAGGTCGTGGGTTCGATTCCCACCCAGGACAAATGTTTGTGTGATGAGCACGATCATTTGTTCTGTGTCTGGGTGGAGTTTATCTATAATATGTATGTATTAAGAAATATATAAGTATTTTTATCAGTTGTCTAGTACCCATAACACAAGCTCTGCTTAGCTTGGGACTAGATGGCGTTGTGTGATAGTTGTGGAATATTATTATTATGTGCTAGCCATCAGTGGCGGGGCAAGACCTAAATTTGATGTGGGCAAGACAGATTTCGCGAGGCCCTGGCAACCTGAAGACGGATTTTATAAAATAATAAAAACAAACAAAACAATTAATACTGCCAAGTTTTTATTCATAAAAATACAAATTAGATTCATAATTATTAATGAAAAATTACAAATCGTAAATATATATAAAGGTGGAGATATACATTTAATTTTCTTAAAAACCATTAGATTTCTTTATTAAAGAAATAAAAAGAAATTTTTTAACTTTATTAAATTCCTTAATTATGGTATCGTAATTCAGCCTAGATGCCAAAATATCTGATTCAATTGATAAAATAGCCAATGCTGAAAGTCTTTCTCGGCGCATTGTGTTTCTCAAAAAAATAAACAATATTGAATAACACAAATATATACGTTTCTTTTGTTATGCGCCTAGCGACTGCGTTGCGTACTTTGATTTGAATGGTTGGCTTCCAAGTAAAGAACGTAAACAAATAAAACCAGGGATTCCCCGCACTCTGGTCGGCGGCAAATGTTGCCAGTCTAAGAAAACAACGTTGCCAGTCTAAGAAAACATGTTTCACAACAAAATTGATTTATATATTTTTTTTTATTCTCGCTTTAAAAATTTTTGAGGCGCGAGGCCCCTTGTACCGCGAGGCCGTAGGCGGTGGCCCACGTCGCCCACGCCTTACGCCGCCACTGCTAGCCATGTGTGTCTGTACCATGCATTAATTTTTACACGTCATTGTGTCCATTCAATTTGTTTTCAATGACTATTTTCTGTTAATACCAATTAATGTATAAAAATTAATTTAGTTTTTATGAAACTAGGATAATATTGTACAGTCGGATCCTAAATAAATGGTAAATTATTTTTATAATTATTTTATTAATCCAATCCCTCATTAATATAATCTGTTAGAACAACAGGTATCGTCGCACTTGTTGTCGTAATGATTCATTATCACTATCTTATCATTTCGCTGTGATCTAAATAGTAGCACTCCTACACGCGTGCTTCACCACGCATTGTGTTGTGTTGTTCTATTCTTTTAACGATAAATAATGTGAGTGAACAAAATATGAGGAAAGTAATATTGTACTTAGTTTTCTTAATTAGCCGTGAGTATATTTCTCAAGTGGCAAAATAAAACAGCCACGCCTTTATTCTGTTAAATGATTGTCGTTGTAATTGTGAGTTATTGTAAAAAATAGATAATGACATGAACTTAAAACATACCTACCTATTTGTTTTGTTGATATAGTTGCAAAATGTGCCATAATACCGAGTATACCTGCCCACCTGCGGGATTGTTACCGGGCGGGAGTACCCGACCTACTGGCTCCGCGACGCCTTGATGTCTACCTGTCCCTACTAAGGAAGATGGAACAGAATTCTCAACTGGATATGAGACTCCTCAGTACTTCTTTACTAAGAAGGTATCTATTATGTCTTTTGTTTATGAGTAAAAGTCCAGTCAATAAAACCTTTGAGAAGTCTGTTAAGTAACGCCATGCACTTTACCATTAATTAGGATCGATAAAATGATTTATCATTCAAATATCGTGTTCTTATTGACCGGTATATTCTTGGAAAAGCGCATCCATAAACAGCGCCATCTATTATGATAAAGATACACCGCCCGATCTGGCGGATTTTCTAACCTGGCCTGGCTCAGTTTCTAAACCAGATACAAAATACAAACAACTATTTGATTAATTTTTTGTTGTACAGTCTTGTCAGATATTAAAATAAAATTATAGTATTTGCTTGTTAAAACTGTTTGCAGCGCCCTCTATACGATTAGGAACGGTACTTATTTGGCCATATCTTTTCCCCTGAAGAATCTTTAACTTAGAAATCGTATTATTTCCACAGCTTGCGTCTAGATGGCATTGAGCAGTCTTCAGCCAACGCCATGGAGACCGAATTCATTTTACCGTATAGAGCATCGAGCTTCCAATTCCACAAATACAAGATCCTCATGGATATATTCCTGCCCAGTCAAGATCTCTTGCAAGTCGATGAAATTCTGCCAGTTGGAGAGAAATGTCTCCTGCATAAAATGCTTAGCTCTTCGGTGCGACAATGGGAGAGGGGTGATGAAAATTTGGTATGCCCCTTATCGGCACAGCTGTCGCAGAGTGGCAATAATATGAATGCACAAAGTAGTGGTAGGTGAGTATCTAATTAAATAAAAAAATGATCAAATCAATCATTGAATCCTCTGGCCAATCGTTTGTGATGTAATGTGTATATTGTATTTACCTACCGAACTTTACGCGGCTTTTTAAACTGTATAAATACGACTCATAAATAATATTTTATTACTATCATAAGGTCAAGCTCAAGCCTCACTTAGTTGCTTTTACATAAATACCGCTTGTAAACAAAGTTGAGCTACCTAGTAGAATTCGTTAGCGAATTTTTATGTACTTGACTACAACGTCAGTCACAAGTTCATTGGGTTTTATCGCTGAAATAAATTAGTTTTGCGTCAGCAAAGGTCGGCTTTAGAATTAGGTAGTCGACCTGTTTTTACAGTAAATTAACAATAGGTACCCAAATAACCCAAATGCCCAGTGAAGTGGATTGGTAAAATTATGATAAGTTGAGCAATCAGTCTAGTTTCTATACTTGTTGCTATTAGGTAGACGCAAATATGGGGTTTTTGTAAAGTTATGATGGACTTGTACTGTCATGTACGGCCAGAACATCCAGCTACAAGCTATCAAGCTACTGCTGTCGAACTTGAAGAGATTTTCAACTTCATCGCAACAGTTTAAAGTTCATGTTCGACTGGGAAAATTAGAACTACAGACTTGTTCTGTATTTACTAAAGAATGATAATAGATCAAGTTTTAACACATTTCAGAGTAATCAGCCGATGTCCAATAGAGGAAGGAGTTATACAAACAAATTGGGGTACTATCTCTCCTGGAACCTTAGTAGCCGCCATCGCTGCGTCTCTGGAATCTCAACGAGTAGCCGTCACAGAGATACTCAACGCGAACATTTTTAAGGAAGACATTGCTGAACCCCTCATGGTATCCGCTAAGCAAGAGTGGTTTGAAGACATAGAGACATTACAACCCAACCTTGGTACCCAAAGACAATCGGACGTCGCTGATATTGGCAACATTTGGGTTGCTACACTCGCTGGTAAATATTTTTATTTATTAATTAAAAGCATGTTATCGCAACCATTTCCTTCCTTATAAGCTGTGTACCTAAACCAAAACACTATGCCACAATGTTGTTAATTAGTTAGTTATGTACAAACGAACATTTAATTATAATAACTTAATATTTTTTGGTGATATCAATATTGTAAATAAAGAAATTGGTTTGTATTATTGCATTAGAAATGCAGACTGACAAATGAGGAATACTTACTAAAAAAACCCTGTCCTGATAAAATCTAAAACAAAAAAAGAATTTTATCCAATTTTGTGCAGTCGTTCGGAAGTTATGCGTGTACAGACAGACTTAAGCGAGCTTAATCTTTTCTAAAGCAACCTGATTTGAATATTAACTAGGTACTTCACTCGGTGGATATGACGTGCTTCGTACAATGACGGATAGTAACAAAGTTAGTAATTGACGTCTCATCACGACTGTAATTTCCAAAGGGAGGAACAGGTGTATCTAAAGATTCTCACATGACGCAAAATAAGTTTTAAATCCCATCTAATACGCGGTTGCTGAGAATTCTTGGTGGAATAACCCAATGACACTGCCCGGGAAATCAGGCACTAAAGCTCAGCGGTCGCGCATTTTTTTTTGGTGTTTGGTGAAACCTTCAAAAGGCGGTCGTCAGGGATAAGTCTAGGAAGTGTAGGACCTTTACCGTTCCACTAAAACCACCCCGGTGGTGGGTCTTCTTAAGAGATCAGCTCCAGAGGTAGCAGTCGCGCTTTCGACCAATAAAGCAATGAGGCAGTCCAACAAGATATAGTACTCTAATGTTAACTTTATCAGACATTGCTGGCAGACTCCATAATTAAATTTTACAACTAAATCCTTCTCTATTTTTTTTTGCCCAGCAGTGGTACAGAACAAGCTATTAAAAAGACCTTCTTCCTTTATTTATCCTTTTTTGGCACAATTACTCAAACAACATTATCATTCCAGGTGACTTAGCGGAAGTAGTAGTGAATCAGGGTCCTCGCGTGGGCGCCTCGCCGCTGGGCCTGGTGATCGGCAGCAACAACCGCTGGAACGACACGCTGCTACCTCGAGACCACTACCTCTTCCCGCAGAACTTGACCGTAGCTGACTGGCATCTCACAGACGCTGAGATTTTAGCTGGCATTGATAGTAAGTTGTTTTTTTATGAGTATATGGATGCTTTTGGTGACAGAGTTAATTATGCCGCGTCTGGGACACCACAGGCTGTCAAAAACTGTCACACTGTCAAAAATTTTAACACAACTGTGTTACAAATAACCGTTACATACATACATAAAGTCATGCACTTTCCCATGGGGGTAAGCAGACACCACAGAGTGCCACCTGCTACGCTCCTTACATACTTCTTTGGCCTCATATACCATACATACTAAATAAACTTACTACTCATTAAAAATCCACTGTACAAAATTACAGGTCTCATCCTAGCCTATCACGTACCAAAATGGTTGGAACAAAGACGCTCTCTGCGTCTATCACAAATCTTAGACATGTACTATTCCAATGATGGAGTCTCCTTCAATCCGCAAATAAAAGCTTGCAACCGTCAAAGCCTCTTTACAAGCATAGTGAATAAGGATGAGTTATTGGCGGAAACTTCTAGATTCGCCCATGTACTGTCATTGAGACAGATCACGGTGTATGTACCGCTTGAAGAGATGGAGAGGATTACAAACGCTGCGGTTACTGCCTTCATGGATTACGCTCGTGAGTTATTATCATAGGTCGGAATTAGGTAGAGTTATTTATGTACTTATACAGCGAAGGAATAAAGTGGATATGCCCGAAATCCCGGAATTACTTTTAAAGAGCAGAAAAATTTCGTGATATATTAAATAAATAAAAAATTACTTTCACACAATTTATTTATCTAATCTATCTCTGATGTTTTTATTATTTATTTGTAATAATGTTTTCCAAACGAGATTGTCTATTAAAAATCCCGGGAATATTCCAAATTAATATCAACATTTCGTTGCAAGTACCAAAATAACTCTACCTAAATTCCGACCTATGATTATTATTTATTTTATGGGACAATGTTGGTTCAGGTTCAGTGAACCTCTAATAAACCTTGTTTACATGAGTCATTATTGTGGAAAATGTACTCATTTTTGGATGCATCCAAAAAGCTTCGATTAGTGACACAACCTAATGAAGACGTCTCGTCGTAATTGGAAACAATCGTACAAGTAATTAACGATGCATTTATCGTAGTGCGATGAACTTAATTCAATTTACTATACTCGCGCGATGACTTGCAAGCTTTATTTAGGGTTAGGGCACACTAAAGAAATGAGTTTGTTAAATCTCGTCGTGAGACGAACGCATCCTTTGCTCGGTCAATTTGCACGAAGACGCTTTAGTATTGAAAAGACGAATCCTGCAGGCGCAACAAGTAAACTATTTTCAAACAACTTAAGGTGCCACGAGAAATACACTCTAAAAAGGTGCGTCGCTGCACTCGTTTCATTGCATTAAGTATTATGTATACTGGGGATGCTAAAGTGTGCACAGACATTCTTACTAAAGAGCAAGGAATAAAGCAATGATGCCATACAGTTAGATTTCTTGTGAGCCGTCTGCACGCTAACTGCATTTTTCTATAAGCTTCCTTTTGGAATGCAGTCCTGCCTCAAGTCTCAACACACGCTATCTTTTTTGTTTTTGCCATATTTTATGGCGACAAATCTTGTACTTGTACGTAAGTAATTTGTTTTCGCAATTTTAGATAAACAGACACGTTCACTTTAACTTTCAGCCATCTTAATGCGCCGAAATCATCGAGATTGTGAAGTGTTAGGCGGAGCACCAATCATAGACCTAATAGTCGCCACAGACGGGTCATGGAATGGCTACGACGTCGAACAATTTATGTCGTGAGTACAACACTAACCGCCATTCACACAAGGCCGTATGTTATGTAATTATGCAAAAATTCATTATAGTTAAAAGAAGATTGTAAAAAACAATCCGAGCAGGAAATTAGATAGCTGGAGTGACCTCGCGAACCGCGAGGTACTCGTATGTTAATTCATAAAATGGCTGTAAAAAATAATGTCTTCAAGAGGCGGCGTTCCATTGATACAAAAAATATCGGTTATAAAATGTCAATAGCTTTTATGAACAGCTTTTTATACATCCTGGTTGTAGGTATATGCTAATGTCAGTGATAAGCCAAAAAAATGTATGACGAGGCCTTAGGAGTCGCGGGACTCAATAGAAACTGTGACCCCGTAACGTAAAGGGCTATTGAAGGACACCGTGGATTTTAGTCAGTACAAATCTGACAGTCCCTCCTGCCCGACCTGGGTGGGAGAACTCATTTGATGATCTTGCCACGATAAAAAAGCCTAAAAATATGTAAGAAAAAAATCTGTTCTCAAAACAGAAAAAGACGACTGAAACTTGGTCGGTTATGCCTGAGAGTTCTTATGAAATAGTGTAAATAAAGTATTGATCGCTTATATTTCGGGCCTACTGGGCCCTCGTTGTAGATTGTGGGTGACTCTCATTGAGAAGAGCCTCCTTATGCAGAAAAGTCCTTATCATCATCATCATCATCATCAGCCTATAAAGTTCCAACTGCTGGGACACAGGCCTTCTCTCTGTGAGAGGGAGTGGGCCATAATCCACCACGCGGGCCCCGGGGGGCCTGGATTACCTGGATTACCAACCCGAACGGGGCCCCGTTCGGGTTGGTAGATGTCACATGTCTTCGAATTTTTAGGGTTCCGTAGTCAACAAGGAACCCTTATAGTTTCGCCATGTCCGTCCGTCCGTCCGTCCGTCCGTCCGTCCGTCTGTCCGCAGTTTAGCTCAGAGACGCACAGTACTAGAGAGCTGTAATTTGGTGTAAATATACGGATTTGTTGTGCCGAAAAAGTGGTAAAATAAAATCTCGTAAAATATTTTTTTTTAGGGTACCTCCTGTACACGTAAAGAGGGGATGTTTTTTTTTTTTTCTCGCGTACCCCTTAGTGTGGGGTATCATTAAATAGGTCTTTAAAAAATATTGATAGTTTCCATTAACAATTTTTTGATAAAAAAATTCGTTTGTGAAATATTAAGCTTTAAAGTGCTAAATTTTGCTCGACTCGAGTGTCCCCCCCCTCTACCAGCTAAACGGTTATGTTTGGGGGTGTGAAAAAATTCACAATAGTAGTATATATAACGAAGTTTAAAAGAAAATTATCATGACTAAGTAGGCTTTACAACTTTACGAGTAATAGTCGACCAACTTATAAAATGTACTTGGATAACATATTTTCCTAAACAAAATGTATCGGAGAACAAGCTCTTCAACTGCAAATGTAAGTTTGTCAACTTTATTTTTACAGCTGTAATAGGTATGTTTTTACGGTATGTTTTTTGGGGATAGGTAGGTTTTTATCGTCAACAATTTTTAACTTACTTCAAAAAAGGGGGAGGTTCTAAATTCGTCGTAATCTTTTTTTTATGTATTTTCCCCGATTTCTCAAAGACTCCTGGACCGATTTTGAAAATTCTTCTGTTTAAAATTAAATTCAGCGAATCAGTTTAGTTAATTCGCATAAGTATTTTGATGGGCAACTACGGAACCCTACACTGTGCGTGGCCCGACACGCACTTGGCCGGTTTTTTGGTTCTAGGACATGCCGGTTTCCTCACGATATTTTTCTTCATCGTTTTGAGATCAGTGGTGATAAAATAAATTACACAAAGTAATTGCCTTCGGGGCCGATACCACTGGGCCACTACTGCTCTACTGAAATCCTTATGCAGTAAGAGAATTATGAAAAGGCTGGCGTAACTAATTTCTTTTTTATCACCAGTTGGCTCGGCGGTTCATTCGAGATAAACATGCAAAGAGGTTCAATATCTCTGCTGCACGGGAACACAGGCGCTTGGATCGCACCTCTTTCATACAACCTCACCACGATGTATTCCTACATTAGGAACTTTACTGAAGATTGTAAGTGTTCCCAAAAATACCATAGTAACCTTTGTCAATAGCAAGTCAATATAGCAGTATATTAACTTTGTAGAAGATTAGATAACACTATCGTACTATACCTTCCTGTCCTAGTCCTATGTTATTTGGTGTTGGCGCAATACTGTTTTTTTCACCATTCTCCTCTGTCAACCGCAAAAATGATCATTAAAATTTACTACATAAAAAAACAAAGCTTTTCAATCATTCAATATTTTCATAAATTTTGATGACTTGATCAAAATGCATCACATCTATTTAAATCTCTTAGTCACATGTTTTTTATCCTTCCTCACCTCATATCAGCATTTCGTAACTATAACCCAATTCCTCCTTGTACAGATTTCAAGTTACATTAAATATTATATAAAATTCCATTCATTTTAACAATGCATAGCTTATGGCTTGTGTAATATTCGTGGTAAACATACTACTTCCATACGTGCTTAGCAAACCGTTCTTTTTTGTCGTAACAAAAATTCGCGGAAAACCTAATTAATTCTGTCCTTCAGGGTTTTATACAATTTTTTTCGTTGCTGTAAACAATGTGTATAAAAACAGACAAACAAAGAATTAAGACAACTTATTTTTAGGTTTCCTTGTTTTTATACTTACTGCATTTCCTAAAACAAATATGGTGGGTTTCGATAAAAAATATTTTCATCAACACTTACGTCACTATATTTTTCTGTTTGTTCGTCATAACATCGCATCATGATAATTTTCACACATTAGGATCGAGTGTTGAGCCCTGGCCCACTTTTGGATTGTTTACTTCTATTATTTAGATACTTATCTATATTTTGAGATCGGCTATAAAAAAGTACCTAAAGCCAAAAAGCTAACTTTTCTGTTTAAGGGCCAAACCGCCTGAATCTTCCAACGGTGTTATCGACGATCCTGCAACATTCACTGAACAGTTCACTAATAGAGATAGCAAACAACGCAAGCGCAGGTCCCAGTACCGTGGTCCTCATAGTGAGTCCCAGCGACCGACCGTCAGCCACCGAGATGGACCGCGCCAGGGAACTGATGACATCACTCAGAACCACTTACTTCGACGTGTACTTTACGTACATAGCCCAAGACTTGTCGGATTTCCAGAACATTAACAACGAGTATTTGGATTATTCTGAGCTGTTTTTACACGTGAGTTTTTTGTGTAATATCCAACAGGAATTCTGATGCTTGGTACCCAGGGCACTTAAATATGCCTTTAGTGCCCTGCCTTTAGTTTCAGCCTGTCTATCGACCCCTGCTGAAAGATTTTTCGGTGAAGACTTGATAGTGAATTATATGTATATTGAAACCAGTGTGACAATTAGGAACTCAACAAAAAATCTGCGGAAAGGGGTAAAGCCGTCCTCAAGTGATGCTCCGACATACATCGACAGTTGATTATTTATTAAAAATAAAAAAAATATGACTCGTGTCATTGCACTTGTTAAAGCGACAACAATATTGCAGTATTACATGTAGCTCTGGTACTTACTCGCAATGTGTAATTAAGGTACCTAGTTAATTGCTATAACTGGCTACCCGCAGTCGCCAGCTAAGTTTAGTAGGAACATTGATCCTGGAATAACTGAACGACATTCCAAGACTCTTGTAATGCCGTTTGATAACTTTTTTTTATTTCTATACCAGCCTGACATTTTCGTATTTTTGTTAGCTTGAATAATATTTAAGTAGCTGTTTTCTATATTTAGACTTCCTTGAAATATTTGAACAAATACGGAACTTAAAGTATGTAAAATAAAATGTTATTTAAGGCTTTTTAACTCACGAATTTCCTTGAAAATTTGTGAATGATCATTCATTCTGGTAATCGAGGGAAAGTGTGACGCGAAAAACCACTTAACTGAAAGAAAGAAAATAAGTTTATTTGACATGTCTTATGCACACAATGTACATACAATACAACTGCTAGTTAGTGGCCATTATTTTAAGATACATAAGTAGGTTCATTTCTATCAATTGAATTGGAGAAATGTACCAATGTAGCTTTTATAATAAAGTTACGAAATAAAATGATTGCTCTTTTTAAATAATGATTGTTATACGATTATACTAAGCGATTGGACTGCGTGTCGCGGGTTCGTTTCCTTCACGGAACATATTTGTATGATCTACAAGTTCCAGTTATTCCGGGTCTTGTTGGTGAAATTCCTACAGTAGGCAACTTTAAAAAAACCGCAAATTGTTCACAATATTCTACATAAAACCTCTTTCCTGCATTATTTTAATTTTAAAAATAAATATTCTTCTATTTTAGACGACTTCAACGAGCGTACAAGATGTGATAACCGCCGTGGACACGTACCTTGTCAAAAGCAACATTCCTCAGCGGTTGATAGGCGCCCAGTGCTCCTTCAACCACACGTATTACCGCCAGGTCGAGTTCGAGGACTCGGCGCTGCCAAACCAACGACCCATGTTCTATCGTATGCACCCGTATTATTTGAGGCTGCAGTCTTTGATACGCGTTCAGGTAAATAATTTTTATTATGTTCTACTTTTTCTTCTACATTCTTACTATTTATTCTTAGGAGAGATTTGTGAAGAGACCTTTACTCAACATTAGGTTGCGAAAAAGGAGAATTACCAAGCGTTTCCAAGTGCGCGTTATCGTGAACCAGCCCTCGCCAGGGCAACGGTCTCTTTGAGGTCCGGCCTCAGTGGCGACTTCTATCTCTGAGCACCCCTTATAGTGCGAATATTGCCCACACTAAGATGAAAAATAAAATAAAAATCTAGGCACATATACGAAAATCATAGATATTTTTAGTCCATTCAGAGGTTGTCTGGAAGATATCGCTATCAGCGATAAGACCGCCGTTGTACCCTTAAGATAAACATAATTGTGAAATGCTGTACAATAAAGTATATTCTATTCTATAAAACCAATTACTACGTTCATTAGTCCCGCTAAAACTCGAGAACGGCTGGACCGACTTCGGTCGAGGGGAAATTGATTTTGAGGAAGTAGCGGTAGCTAGTAGCAGTAGCTAGCTGACCCGGCAAACTTCGTACTTCGTACTTTTTTTATTAAAAAAAAAAAAAAATAAATTATAATAAAAAATAATGTAAAAAAATTGTTAAATCTCGTGTTGATAATCAAATGAGACTTATTTTTAAATTTAAAAGAAAGGTAGAGTTTAATGCACTTCAAGAAACATCAAAACTATTTGTACTGTGCTTCAAATGTTAAACGGTACCTATATAAAAGGTCATAAAGCTCATTTTCTGTAAAGAATAAGCAATTGCTAATCTCGCTCTGGAGACTACACGTGCGAGTGCGACAAAAAGTCGGCGACCGACTGTCGGTCTACGATCTATTTTGGTCTGCAAGGGATACTGTATTTATCTAGCCTGTTTGATAAACTGGTTAAAATGTTTTTTTTTTTTTTTTTTATAATTCCAGAGATAGAAGAAGACTGTTACGAGATTGTAACTATGCCTAGGAGTTTATTTTTGGTTTCAATTTGTTTCTTGTTGCGAATTATTGTAGACAAAATAATATTTATTGTTTTTGTAAATATTTTATTACCTAAATATGGATAGAGAGAAAGAGGAAGGTCAAAGAAAAACTGGATTGATTGGGTGAGGAATGATATGAATTTTAAAGGATTAAAAATGATCCTTTGACGTCTGACAGAGAAGAATTTAAGAAAATAAGGAGAAGTGAATAAGGAATGCATGAAGATGGTGATGATAACTAATAATTGTTAAAATGTGGTTTGAATTATTAGTTCCATTAAAAAAAATATGCTTATCATGCATATTTTGTATAGGTAATTCAATAAAAATATTGTCAACAAAAAGGAAATACTAATGTTTTCAAATGCATCAACAAATTTGCATGCAAAACAACTCAAAACCAGATTGAGACATTATTATCATATCATAAAAAACAAGTAGGTATTGCCAATTTAGTACTAATAAGAGTTATTCCCCCAGTTTCGCAACGACGGTCAAGGTCAGCTGCTGGTCTGCATGTGGCGCAGGGCTGACGCCTCTCACAGCTGCCAGGTCATCCTGGAGCGAGGGCTCCACATCTTCAACATGACTGAGCCGTGCCCCTCGCCAGACTTCTGTCCACCTGCGTACTTCACAGTTACTGCAACCTCCAGCGGCAATTTGTGTGCAAGTAAGATAACCTTGAACATGTTATGTTATGTTAGGGGTTATAGTTTCCGCACTTAGTCCTTCATGTGGACCATTGTGCGTGGGCCATAGTGGCCTTTGGTGGCTTATTCCAACCAGCCCACCTCCCTCCAGAAGTTGATAACCTTGAACATTATAAACGTTTATTATTTTAGTGCTACAAAAACTTTTTTTTTTTAATATAACCGCCTTCAAAAACAACCACAAAAGAGGGTAAAATAACCTACAAAACTTTTCTTTCGGAAGTCGGTGGTTTTTTATTAATTTCATTGTTTTTTTGCCACCGACTTCCGAAACAAAAGTTTTGTAGGTTATTTTACCCTTTTTTGTGGTTGTTTTTGAAGGCGGTTACATTTTTTTTTTAAGTTTTTATTTTACTCTTTTTTTAGTATAAATATTCAACCAAAATTCTTGTCAAATACATCATTTTCTTACATATGTAAGAAATCCGAAGCACCGGTAATAACATCGTTAACATCTCTTTCATTCCTTCCTTATCTCAAAAACTACTGAACCGATTTTGATGAAACTTGCAGTATTCCTTAAGTTGAACAAAACCAAGTACAACATAAAAATAATTACTTCAATCGGACTTGTAGAACTCCAGAGATATGCGAACACAACCTTAATTTACTAAATCAGTCGATGTCGACTCCTTACTGGAGGAGTTGTACCTTCCATCATCAGCTCATCCACCTAAGATGATGATTATCAGATGCAAATACTTGAACAGCTTTAGAAAATATATGAAAATGGTACTATGTGCCTATAAAATTTGAAGGTTGCCCTCGATTTCCCTGGGATCCCATCATCAGATCCTGACCTGATGATCATGGGACCAATTGGAAAGTATACCATTTCAAACAAAAGAAAAATTTTCCAAATCGGTCCAGGCGTCTTCGAGAAATCGGGGAACATACATAAAAAAAAGAAAAGATTTCGACTAATTGAGAACCTCCTCCTTTTTTTGAAGTCGGTTAAAAATGGTACCTACTTATGCCTACTCCAATCTGCCATTATCGTTTAATGGATTTTCAACTTTATCATAATACAAGAAGGTTCATATTAGATTGGAATCTTTTTTGACTTGCAGGTGCAGTATGCACTAAATATGTCAATCTATTCCAGGTTGACATGCAAAAGTATTGGTATTTATGATGAAATCTTATCTTTCTGCCTACTATCATAATAGCGAGTAGGGGTCGATACAAAGGTGCATTTATTACTCTTTTATAGTATGTGCCGTTTAACATGGCAATAGCGGTCATTGCTCCGACTTTCATCCCGATATCTCAATATTAGCGATACTTCCTCTTCACCCGTACAAATCTGTCGCAAACAGTCGCAAAACTGACATCGCTTGAGTCTCATAATACATAAAAAATGTCCACAAAAACAACACAATGCACAACCCAAAATAATAGAAAATCTAGCAAACGTACCCTACGAAATATTTTTTTTATAATATTGTATTTTCGTTTTTACACAAGTTTATCACACTGAGACAATTTAACAAAAGTAAATACATTATTATGCATCATATAATTTTGCATTAACCTATAATACAATACTGAGTAAATATAAAGTTAGTGCATATTGTATGGATATAAGTATATTAATATTCTTTTGATATCAGGATGGTAAAAACACCTTATTTTTCCTAAAATAAATTACAAAAACTATTTCATCACAGAAAATGCTAATTTTGATCTTATGTCGTTTTTGTTTTACGAGGTCATCGCGTCAGGGGTGCAGCACCCCCGGCAGCAGCCGCTATTTTGATTTAACATTCCGTGTGGAAGTTCGCTTGCGTCCGGTCTGTGCAAAGACATTAAACTAAATACGAGCAATAGACGGGACATCACGAAGAAAGCTGTGATCCAAAACTTTTTACCACTAGGTAAAAAGTCGCTCAGTCTAGTAGTCGCGAGTTGTTTGTTACTGTTTTGTTTTTGTGTTCTGTGTTGTTATTGTTACTTCATTTTTTGCTTGTAAAGAAACATGGAACCAGAAGCTGGAACATCTACTGGTGAAACCAGTAAACGCCGTCGTCGTCCAAACATATTCCAACCTCAAGAAGGTTCGGAATCGATACCGTTCACATCGCCGCCAGCAAAAAGACAGATTAAGACGATTCTCAGCAGCGGAGAACGTCTTATGATTATTAATACTTTTAAATATGTCCAAAAAAAAAACAAATTATGAAATTTGGCACATTTGTTCAGACGCTGATATAGACCAACATATATGCGAAAACTGGGCAGTTCTGGAAATATTACATACATACGGGTCGAATTGATAACCTCCTTTTTTTTTCAATATAAAATGTCACTTACGGGATATCTTCCGTGATTGTTTATGATTTTGAGTTCCCGATATTTCGACGCTGTTGCAAGCGCCATGATCGCGGGTTGACTCCTTTTTTTTGAAGCCGGTAAAAATATTGTAAAACTTGTTTTCATTTTGGTGTACCATAAAGTATAATTCTATTCTATAATAATTTTAAATACTTATAAAAGTAAAGGTCGACCACGAGCGGGTATACCATGAGTTGGACTCAAAGTCTCAAACCCACACTTTCCAGAAATTTGTACACTGATACCTCAACCACTAAGGGCCCTTTTCCTGTCATGCGTATTTTCACCCGCATGCGGATATGATTTCATACACGTTTTTCCTATGATGCGGGAAGCACGCGAGCGGACTAGATCCGCGCGCGGACGAAAATACATATGACGGGAAAAGGGCCGTTACCTATCACTACATCCATTAAATCCGTCACAGTGGAACATTTTTTACGTCACGCGTAAATTTATAAGCACACAATTTGATTTCTAGAAATAAAAAATATTAATTTTGAATTAGAGCAACACAAGATTCACAACCCCTGTGTGTCAAGCAGGCTGGTACCACGATACTGTAGCGATAGAAGCAACTATCGCTTATTAGTAGTTTTAGGTAACAATAAGTGTCATTATCGCTTAGTGATGAAAAACTTGGTAGGTGGGAGTGAATGACCGCTATTGCCGTGTTAAATGGCACATACTATACGCAATAACTACAAAACGAATTTGGATTCAATTTGGCGTTCATGTAGTGTCACCTGGATTAACATAATCTATGATTTTTTAGGCCTTTTTACTACCCGTATAATAAATCCCGCTGAAACCGCAGTCATAACCTAGTCATAAACAAAAAAAAAGTGCCATCATAACTAAAATCAGCTTGGCAACAAAAACGATTTAATATTTAGAATATATTTTAGAAGAACGCCTTGAGCCTAACATACATTCACTCCACACTTGCGATTACAACACATGCATTGCAATGTCAATTCTACAATTTATGAGCTGGAATATTCCGCAGCATAGGTTAAACATCACAATACATTACGTTACCTACATGTTAAATGCGACATTGTAAAGACTTGGCAAATTGGCTTGTTTGTAAAAAAAACCAACAAAAAATATTAAGAAATGAGTAAAAATAAAGGCAAAAATGACAAAAAGAATTAACCATCTCTAGGCCCCGGGGGGATTCGAACCCCCGATCTCCTGTTTACTAGACAGGCGCTTTAACCAACTAAGCCACGGCGCCGTTGAGAGTGACGCTCAAATATTAGTTCGGTTATCAAGATAAATAATATGCATAAAATTAACGAGTAACAATAAATAACACAATGTAACGCACCCACCTGATGGCGGTACGCCTTTTAGGGCATTCTCGACTCTCGTGTTTCGAAGAAGTATAACATAGAAATTAATGGATAGAATGGGGGAGCGAATTGTAGTAATTATAATTAGAAATTATAACGAGTTGTTAAGAAATACAAGATAAAGTAGTCTGTGATTTATTTTTGAATACAACTCGACTTTAGGTACCAATAAAAAATAAAATCGCTAGCAAATTGAGAAATTATCATCAAGTAAATAGCTCTTGTTTGAATTCTTTTTTATCGGGTATGTTTATATTTGTCTCCAGATAACGACTGCCGACTGCCACACCAAGTGGGATACTACATAACTCATGGTGGATTACGGTGTCTACCACTACGAGGCAACGCGATGAAGGTGGAACCTGTTTTTAAATTACTTTGCATTACTTTAGTATTACTATTTTTACAAATAAAAACATCAAAATAAAATCTGAATGTGTTTTATTGGAAAACAAAAGGGACTTCGTACCCCTGGTGGGACTCGAACCCACAATCCCCGGCTTAGGAGGCCGATGCCTTATCCATTAGGCCACAGGGGCTTGATATAAAACGGTGAATTTTGTTATCAATACATACCAACATATTTACATTTCTAACTATGAATGAAAAGTTTAGAAGCTAGAACATTATTGCTTTCAGTCGACGCCGACTTTTGTTCTTTCTATTCACATTACAATACCATCCCACATTCAGTTATGATACATAATCATAATATTACTCAAGTAGGTAATAGTTTTGACTATCTGTTTATTATTTAAAACTACAATACACCAATAAGTTTTTTCTATTCGTTTGTAATCGAATAAAACATTTTTAGTTTACATGTAGGTACCTATGTACAAACTTTTGATCTCAAACAGTTTTCTTTTGACAAAATTGTGGACCAGACCTGTGGTAAATATACCATGAAAATGATAAGCTTTATTTTATTTAGATAAGCACTTATTTTCTGTAGTTACTTACAATAATTATGTAAACAGCGCCATCTATCTTACAACACTTGTTTGTAAAACTTGCGAGTGTCAGTATACTATTTGATAATGTAGATGTCGCTGCAATAGAACTTGTGTCGCTTCGTTTTTGCATGTCGCACAAATACAATCTTTTTTTTATATTTTTGAGATTTCTTTTAGTTTTTCTTTTAGATTTCATTTAGGCCTAAAGTTATGCACGATAATGACATACATACTTATAACCGTTGTAGCTGTTCATTCAAAGCCTGCATTTTTTTCTAATTTATTGCATGATCATTATTAAAAACACTGTGATACACATTATTTAGAATTAAAAATTGGTTAAAAAAGTTGAATATAATTAGTTTTAATTAAAAATATCACTAGAAAGTTCTTTTTCTTTCACACATAGCTTTATTTCATCTCAAAACGCAACGACTCCGTGGCGCAACGGTAGCGCGTCTGACTCCAGATCAGAAGGTTGCGTGTTCAAATCACGTCGGGGTCAATGTTTCTCTTTTTGTCATTTTTTGTCAAATTTTAGTTATCTTGCTATGTCTATTTAATTGTATATTTCCGTATATTTTACACTTATTCAAGTGAATGAACAGAGTATATTTTAATATCAATGTCGACCATGTTTAGCAATAAATACAAAGATAAATAAGTAAATGGTGAAAAGTAAAACGGCAAACTTATGATAAAGGAACCACTTCTTAGCGGGTTAGACCGGGTATGGTCGCCACTTCGTGGTCAATCAGTTTGTTCAAACTATTAGCAAACACATGACAAAACGTTTTTTATAAGTAGGTAACCAAAATAATATGTAACCAAATAAATGATCTTGCAAAATAAATATATGACTGTTTATGTATATAGTTTAGTACCTACCTACCAATTGGAGTATTTATCAACATGCCTGAGTTTTGTATTTGAATTAGAGACATTGGACTTTGGAGTAAACCACGCATAGTATTGAAAAATCTTCAAGATGTTTACTTCCTTTTAGCCTTAAAATCTCGATAATTATTGCAATTAGGTAATTATTATACTTGCTAAACCATAAATATATGGCATTAAGCACAGGTTCCTTTGAAGGTTACAAATAGCAGAAAAATGCACATGCTGAAACGTCATAGACTTAAGTATTTTAACAAAAGAAATGAATGTTGTATTGAAACAAAACACAATACCTACCTTTATCACAGAATATACATATACATATAATAGTTCTACGCCTTTAACTATTCATCTATACCTACATATAAATAAAATTAGAGTGTCTGTTTGTAATATTGACATACCTAACCGTTTTTTAATACACGCATACGAATATAATTATATACGGGTACTTACATACACAATTTTTTTTTTTAAATTTTTGTCTGTCTTTCTGTTTGTAATGGCTAATCTCTGAAATGGCTGTGCCGATTTTGACGGGACTTCTATTGGCAGGTAGCTGATGTAATAAGGAGTAAATTAGGTTTTTATTTTAGAAAAAATCCTTTGTTTAAAAAAAATATTATTTCCGAATTATTTCTGATGAATGAAACTTCCTATCTCGATAAAATTTCCTTCGTACATGTCGTCATGCGCTCGTCGGTCACTTTCAAAAGCGGGTGTGACGCGTCTACGTCACAGACTTGTACCGGTTTGCGCCGAGCTCAAGGTTCAACGTTCATAACCACACATCTAAATTCTACTAATAGGTAGTTTTAAAAAATCTAAAAATCATGCCAACACAGAACATCCAAAGCCCATTATTCTTCAAAAATCTGTTTTTCGTACGGCGTTAAGACCTATTCTGGAAAATCTTGATTCCTAACCGTTTTTTGTGGTGCACAATCGCCTAGATGATAGTCGTTACATTTTAAATCTTAAATATCTGCAATAAAATTAAAGTCGCTTTTTAATGTTTCTCTGAAGTCGTTACGGACTCGGAGGTTGGTGGTCGAGACGGTCAGGTGACTGGTTTGCGTGTCGGTTGGCGCCTTTTCAAATGAATCGCATTCTTGCTCGTAGTCTCGTAGTCTTAGGGTTACTGAATCATATTTCTAAATAGATTCCTAAACTCAAACACTAGTTTTATTAAAGGATGTTTTATGTAAGACTAAATAGCAAAGTTAGTCTATTTTTCATTGGAGCAATACCTGTTTTGGATGGACTCTGTGAATAAAGAAAAACGTGCAAAAATAACTTGTGAAAATGCAAAGTTCTAACCTCTATTCTGAATTTCTTGCACTGAATATGAGATAAGAAGCTTGAAGTAGATATCATAATATTTTGGCTATTGTCAACGATGATAGCCCTATCGCACTACCACCTACAAAATTATCCTTGTGAGCGTTTCCCGCATAACTATTTCGCGTATCGTGCATGTACACGAACACGCCTTCGTTTGCCTCTGTGTGAGTGCCTGAAGGCTTGTCTGTATTCAGTTTCGAGGCCATAAAGTGATTGGTTCATTGGAAGTAAAAACGTTTTTTATCAACAGTCATACACGATCATTTAGTTAAACATTTATTAGCCTGTTTCGGCTGGTTTTCCTAATTGCTTGTCACGTTTTATTTTAGGTGTTGTAGTCACTTCTTGGAATTGTAGGCATTCAAAATTATCACATTGGTAGGTACAGGTATACATACGATTATGTATAATATAAGTACTAAAATGAAATTTGTATGTCAACCTCGTCCTTTATGTATTCTGGTCGTTAAGTACCTACCTAAGTATCCTCAGCGTGACTGACATTTTCAGATTGTTTTTTTAACCTTCCATGCCCCCGATGCACAAGGCTTTTTAAGAATTGCTGACGTCAACCATCAACAAAGTTGACGCAGATCGTCCAACATTGGTCCAATATATCTTCGTTATTGTCTATTGAGTTTTCGTGAACCTCTCGATCCAATTGACCCTCGTTCCAGTGGTTGTGCGTGAGCACCGTCACATCTGTCATACATATTAATTTATTGACGGTTTCATGCTGAATCAGAATGTTTTTCAAATGTTATTTATCGGCGTAACTATCATTTAATTTGTCACTTGTGATTTTGAGATCAGATTCACGAATAAAATAAAATGTGCTTAATAGTGGGGTTAAAGTAGAATAGAGCCAATGATTTAAAAACGATAAATTAGATATGGATATTGTAATTTATATTATGTACCGATAAACGGCTGAGTACTTATGTTTTACTGAAATGTAACAAGAACAAACTTAAATTCGTTCATTTAGTGACGTGGATCTAGGAATAAAACAATGTACCTACTTATAATGAGCATAATTCATCATCATCATCATCATATCAGCCGTAAGACGTCCACTGCTGAACATAGGCCTACCCTTTAGACTTCCAGTAGGACCGGTTGTAAGCGGCCTGCATCCAGCGTGATCCTATGGCCTTCATAAGATCGTCTGCCCACCTAGTGGGTGGACGTCCTACGCTGCGCTTGCCGGTGCGTGGTCTCTATTCAAGAACCTTACGGCCCCATCGGCCATCAGTTCTGCGTGCTATATGGCCTGCCCACTGCCATTTCAACTTGCTAATTCGTTGGGCTATGTCGGTTACTTTGGTTCGTCTACGAATCTCCTCATTTCTGAGTCGATCGCGCAGAGAGACTTTGAGCATAGCCCTCTCCATAGCTCGTTGGACTATACTGAGCTTACTAATGAGGCCCATAGTAAACGACCACGTTTCGGCGCCATACGTCATCACTGGTAACACACATTGGTCGAAAACTTTCGACTTGAGGCACTGAGGTATTTTGGCATAATTAATATTTTTAGCATAATTAATATTTTAAAAATTCATCCCGCTAAGTAATTTCGGAAGGTAGGAAGTATTTGATGTATACAACAAATGTTATTTAGGAAAAAGAGTCCTAGAAGTGGTGAAATAAACAGATAAGAAAAACTGCAGAAGATTTAAAAAGGCCATGCTAAACAAATATTGGCTCAGTGAGCAGTCTTTGCGCTGACGCAGCGTCATCTGATAGTGTATAAAGCAGAAAATCATGATTACGAAGCGTGTTTCTAACAAAAGGTGCAAAAAACTTATCGCAATACTTGATCCGGTTAAAAAAAGAAGTCTTTTTGTCGAAATTTTCTAAAGAAGATTGCAGTAGGTAAGTACTTACCTACAAATTAGGGACCTACGTAAAAGTACGGAGTCTGTTTGGGATAACTTAATAACTTAATTAATTTTTATGTCCATAGGAACACTTCAAAATTTTCAAGAGACTAGTGTTTTTGCTGGAATTAACTGGCGACAAATTCCCAACATGTTTTAAATCAGTTTTTATTAAAACGATCGATGTAAATGGTCGTAAACGGTCTCAGTCGTAACTCTTACCGTAAATAGATTCGTCCTTTGCTATAATTGGCACTACTGGGTAATTAAAAATACCTTTAAGTACGCTTTTAGATAAATGTATCTTCTTTATGTTCTTTCCACCTATACCTTTCAGGATTAGAACGAGGCAAATGCCGAACTGTGCATTTTGGCTACGTATTGGTTGGATAGATACGATTTAAGTCCATGGACACGCAAAGAAGAATATTGAATGCTGCTAAGATTTTTACCTGACTTACACTTTCTCACCATTAGCCTAGCCGTTTCCCAACTATGTTGGAGTCGGCTTCCAGTCGAGTCAAGTAGTCAACCCAGTGGTTGGGTAGTATTATAATCCTTGGCAGGACTTGTAATATTAATAAGTGTCACTTCTGTAAATTCATCATCATCACCCACTGTGAATTCAGATAGAGGGTGGGTGATGACAGACCTATTGCAATTGGTAAAAGCCTTTCTTTTTTATGCTTATCTTCGTCAGAAGATAAGTATAAAAAAGAAAGGCTTTTTCTTTTTTAAAAATTTGGATGAAGTAGGGTCACCTACTTCATCCAAATTTTTCTTCTAATGGCAACGATGTCGCCGCCAATCTCACAATTTGGCGCCAGACAACCAACAATTCTCAGTCTTTGACACTACTCGGTTACATGAGTGAATACTGGAATAAACTTGGATCTGAAAAGAAACCTGAAACAAGCTGCCTTGGTCTGGTCAATTCTGGTCCAGTAGGGCTATTGCTAACTTGATAGTCACTGACCAGCGGTTGTCCACTGAACTTGGATGGCTTGATACCCTTTTATGAGGCTAAGTTGAGGAGTGGAGTGCCTCAAGAGCGTTAAAGCCAATACGAAATTTTAAAACTATTATTATTATCACCACACATACGCCGAGATACGAAATAGCCTCGCTGGACTAGCTGGCTAGCTAGACCAGGGGGCCATTTATGCACGCGTCCAGAGTCAGCGCCCGCTGTGTCTGTGCACCGCTGGCACGCCCAGTTTTTGGCAATCCGACATTGACCTATTAATAGATTCTATCTTTCAAGTCATTACGTATAAAATTAACTACATGGTCAGAAGACACACCCACGTGTTTAGCATAATTTTTCTCAGATGACGCTCGACTTGGAGTAATATGTCATGTGAGCCATGTCTCTAGTCACTGGCGTAGTCACAGATTAGCCTAGTGGCTGCAGGTGTTTGTTTGCCAAATGGTCCTAGTAAAGATGCTACCAGGAGTTTCGAAAAGTTGCGTCAGATTACTCAAAACGTTTTTGAAATAAATTTTGATACACTTTTATGTTATTTTTACAATATTCGTTTTTCATCTACTCGTCACGCATTATGTTCATTTTCATTTCCAATTGTTTCAATATACTTGAAGTGGGCAGTCATTTGACGTTGAAAAAGCAAATCCAATTGTGTAATTATTGGCTTCTTCACTTTGATGAAGGTGGCACGTGTAATTACTTAAAACACCACGAGATGATAAAGAAATATGGTTTTCGTGCAACAATAGTTGCTCTGTACTGTTAATACCAAACTACGTTTACCTACATACACCTATGTATATTCATTAATTCTGTAATTTTCACAATGAGTGAAGTTTACAAGTGTTGTAGCCAGTTGTAGCGATATGGAGCCATGGTCACAAGCCATGCCTGCGTGACAGATATCGTGTGACGTCGGGAGGCTTGGTCGAGCCAGCCAATCAGCAGTTGCCACCCGCAGCGCTCGTATGCGTCACAGATGTAAAATCATTGTAAAATAATGTGTTTCTTTCCTTATTGATATTCGGACTAATAAATTAAAATGTGGCAATCAACTCATTGTGTGGGTGTGTACAGTAGGCATGTTCTTATCAATATGTGCCTATTTTAATAACTAATTAACGAGATAAGGGGAACTAAGCTGACGGTACACAACATGCTGATTTTAACATCCACCTAAAAACGGACTAAAATGATCAAGATGATTAAATGAAAGCGCTACGCCTCACGAGGGCCTGATAACTGCATCAGATAATTAAGAGATGTTATCACTAAAAAAACAGCTAATGGCTCATATTGCTGATGCAACATGATGTTGGATTGAAGCAGTTTATTCGCATACCAGGAGGCTCGCTCGACGACGCGTATCGGCCTATGAACAAGCATGTGGGTATGTACTTATGTATTGCATATGGTTGCGTGTTGCGATGCGCGTGCGCCGCTGGGCCGCGCCACACCTCCGCGCAATACGTCGAACCAACATGAGTACATGCTCGTTCTAACGTAGGTATAAGACTTTCTAAGAATACACGTCATTGACCTCTGTTTACCTACTTTCGGTGGTTTTCAGTCAGTGCTGTAGGTATTTTTTCTGTTTGCTTTTATTGCCAAACTATGCGATCCACGGTTACAAAGACCTACCTACACGAGTACATACTTCAAGATTCATTGAAAGACAGAAATGTTTGTCTCTTGTCTCATCATCGTTTTATTTTAGGGATTTCTGAGTTATGTAATGTTTCGTAGGTAACTGCTGAAAATAAGCCAGCTGTCTACTATCTTATGAGGTAACCTAAGGCTATTACAAAAAAACTGTGCTAGCCTAGTAAATTTAGGTCACTGTTTACAGTAACAGTCGCGGGCGCGGCGGCAGTGTACGAAGAGGAAACTTGATGCTTTTAGGTAGGTATAAGTAATGTCTTGCCGCGAAATATAAAATGCCGCCTACTGACCAATATACTAATGCTTAGTCAGGAAAACTAATAAAGTAATAAGTAATTATGTATTTGCTTACCATAAATAAAAAAAATGTGTAGGAAAAATGGTGTGGACTGTGTTTTCCAATACAAAGGGAATAGTCCTGTGATGTTTTAGGTAACATTGTAAGGTATTGGAATAGCGTGGGTAATTCAATGCTTTCATATTAACACGAATTGTTCCATCTTCCATCTTTAATTAAGAACTGAATGTATATCAGATGATAATGAAATGACGCAATTTATTGTAGTTAGCGTCATGTCTCCTTCAAATGTTTGGAATGTTGCTGTTTTTTGTTACATCGTGTGGATTTCCATAGTCACGGCGTTTTCCGTCACTCACTGTATTTGCTTGTGATACCTTGTTTACCACAGGAATTATCGCGATGATTTTGCTGCCTACAGTTTTTTTTTACTAGAATTTATTAGGTATCTCATAAATTGAAAAAAACTTGATTTGCTGAATGTTTTAAATTATTAACCTTTACCTATGTATTTTACATTTAGTAGGTACCTATCGATGTGAGTTACTTCATTATTTTATTTTTTAACGTAAGAATCTTGCAGTTGTACCTATATATTTTTTAAACTTCTTCCTTTATGTAATTGTTATAGTTAATTATGCTATTATTAGGTATAAAATAATAAAAAAGGCAATAAAATACGACAATAGACCGTTTGTTCAAAGAAAATAACACAAGGTTTCTTTTTGCAATTATTTTAGTAGGTAGGTATGCCGTATGCCTATGGTGACAGAATCAGTACCCTTAGCACGAATTTTCACTCTTTTACTTTACAGCATCTTTCCAGTATTTACAGCGATTTTGTATGAAAAAACGGAACAGCGCCTCTGGTGTGCGGAGAAGGAACTAAATTTTTCATTGAAAATTGTCAGTTTGAAATTGTCAAAGTTCCAGTTTACTTTACGTCTCAAATACTGAAAATTCGTGCTAAGGGTACAGATAATGTACAAAATATACTTAGTTAATTTTTTTTCAAAATCATTTTTTACATTTCGCTGGTTGAAGGTAGGTATTCAAACAAACGTAAATTAGCCGCATAAGTGGGTAGTTACTGAAAGTTAATTCATTGATGAAAATTGATGATGAACATTTCACATTTTCTCAATAGACATTCAAGAGGCAATTTGCTTCAGCAGTACCTACGTCATGCTGTGTAGTCAGGCTGCCTCTAGTATCAAAACCTTGGTGAGTACACAGAGCGGGTGTGGCGGTCCAAAGTCCAAGGTAGAGTACCGCGAAGTGCTAAAATAAAAGTTCGTAGACTCTGTTGGCACTCAAATTCTGATGAGTATGACTCTGGAGTCTCGAATGATGAAATCTAACCGGTATTTTAATTTGTTTGACATTTTTTAGAATATAGACATATTTAAGTTTCGCTGATGTACTGTAAATTTATAAATGTACTTACCTATACTTACCTATTTTCTTTCTAATTTTTTTATCAAAGCCTACCCCACGGATAAAAGCTTTTATTCCTTTTAGAAATCCGTTTTGAATTAAAATATCTAGTGCACTGTGCAAAGGTACTTTATATCTGAAACTTCTTATAAAAAATAGGAGAATTTTACAGGAGGATGTAAAATAAATAAGCTGTGTACCTTTGTTCTCTTGTATCGGTAAATTATTTCCTAGTATTTGTTTTCTGTGTTACAAAAATGAATTATTGCAATAATAGGAAAAAATATGAATTAACAAATTACCTACCTACTGATTCCTACACCTTTTACCCTACTGCTTCAGAAGGAGGGTTATGATAAGTGTAGTTTAAGTAGTTAGATTTTGAAAATATTAGAATTTTTAAAAATATAAGCAAAACACCACAATATTCTAACATAAAAATATTTCAAACGAATTTAAATTCAGCACGGTGTACCTACTCTCTTGTCCACCATTTTTTTTTATAATGCACAAAATGTTAATAAAGTTTTTCCGAATTCAAATCACGTCTATCTACCTATTTAAAATTTAAATTATTTACTGTAGAAAAACTACCTACTTTTTTTTACTGGGACCGCAATATCGCAAAACTGCAACTTCTGAAAGCTAGACAACAGTAGCGACTACTTGAAAAGCGCAAAGCCAATGAAGCTCGACATGTCCGTAAATGAAATTAATAATAATATTCCACAACTATCACACAACACCATTTAGTCCCAAGCTAAGCAGAGCTTGTGTTATACAACAACAAGTTAGGTACTAGACAACTGATAAACATACTTATATACGAGTATTTCTAAATACATACATATTATAGACAAATTACACCCAGACACAGAACAAAATATTGATTGTGCTCATCACACAAACATTTGTCCTGGGTGGGAATCGAACCCACAACCTCCGGCATAGCAGTCAGGGTCACTAACCACTAGACCAACAGGCCAGTCAATTAATAAAATAATAAAAAATTTGTTGTTTGCCCAAAATTATGTAAACTACGCCTTTTAAATCGCTATATACTATGCCCTTGTTAATCGTCTGGTTTGACACCGTGCGAGGAATAGGAATGATGATGAACAAAGTGATGTAAATTTTATTTTCAGGCTCCTATCTGCCTGTCAGGGACTTTGTCGGGATTGTCTAAGCAAGATACTCTGGCCCTAGAACGCTAGGGGTAACAAAAACAGGGTAAATTTAAGCCAAAGTTTTACAGTTCCGCACCACCAAGGGCTCGGACTCATTTTGATGTTTTAACCACACCAAAAGTTTTGGTGTTCTCTCATCATGCCGTACCTACTCAGTCATTAAGTTGTTAAGCTTAGTGTAGGCTTGATGCAAATACGTGATTTTATAACGTGGTTGGTATACTCGCGACTTCGCGAGTACGTGATGGCCTTTCAAAATGCGACTGCCAGCGAGTCATGAAATCGGACATATCGTATAGACAATCAGACAACTGACTTGATTGATGTAATTGTTACCGATCAAGCCTGGAATTTTCCGACTGCCTTTAAAATGGAATAAATGGTCTACAACTGACATGAAATACGCTATCAAGGATAGATTGATCGATTCTGTAAAATATGTAGTTTCTGCGTAGATAGGTACTTCAGCATCCATCATAGCAATTGCTGCATTGAATCGTTATTTTGTTACATAATATCTTCCGTCATATATTTTTTATTTAAGTATATTAGGTATGTTCCTATAAAATAACGGATATTGCATGGACAGTAAAATTGTGTTAAATCCATAGTATCTATACATATAGATCTATACGTATCCATGTTATATCCATATCTCACACGCGAACTCTCCCCTGGTGGCCAATTCTCGGTTTTAGAGATGGTGTCGAACTCGACAAAAATTTCTAATGACGTAATTTTTTCCATAAATTTTAAAAGTTGCTATTCTGTTGATTGTGGGGATGTCGAATTCGACATTTGTCAAACGCTAACGTTAGAGTTCATGTCGAGTGCTTCTGAGCAGTAGAGATGTCATGTCGATTGTAGAGATACGTCATTTCTGAGTGAATTGGTTGAGTTTTGGATTGTACACTGTATTTTCTTTTCTTTAGTTTTTAAATAAAATACGGCTTGGCATCTCATACCTACTGGACATTCGATTTATACTCTTTGATTTGTGCATTGTGATTTGTGTTTTCTTGAAACGACGACCTTCGCGCAAATAACAGACTCTGTAATTTGTGTTATCCCACGATTGGACTTGAAACCACTGAAAGATGGACGAGTTTATTAGCATTTTTATCTCGGAGTTGTTGGGAAGTGACGAGCGACTGGCTAATTAATACACGGCGACAACAGCGCACTTATCCCGCGTCGCGTCGTCGGCGTCAATATTTACAACTTGAGCGAAACAGAAGTCATTAGAAAAGTTTTCCCCTCCTTGTTAAAATAAATATTATGAAATGTAAAACAGCACGGCCCACTAGTGATGTAAACACAGAGTACCTACATGTAAACATAACAAAAGTTTTGAAGGAACCACAAAAAAGCGCAAGTTCTGACACTGACAGACAGTCAACTGTCAAACTGATTATTTTTACACTAAACGTTTCGTTTTATACTTAAATAATTAGGTTTAGCCTCTTCGTACACTAGGCGACGGAAGTCTCCGATACCTTACGATTTTGGTATTCATTGACGCGTGCTTGTGTTCGAACCTCTATGGGTTTGTATTGCGATAGCCGCTTGGATACCGAAGTCGTAAGGTATCGGAAACTTGAGTCGCCTTGTGTACGAAGGGCCTTAGCGTTTTAAAACAAAATCATTCATTCACTCATAGCTCGAACGTGCGATTCTTCATAATGGTAACATTATCGTCACTCGACTCGACATTTTCGTGACATTTATTTCTATTTTGACTGTGTTTCGCGCACTTTCAATGCTGAATGCTACTGACATCAACACCTGAGTTGGATCTGTTTGCGTCAAGATGGATGGAATATGTCGTGGATGTTTGAGCTTTTCTGAGAAAATGGATGCAAAATGACAATTGTTCTTATTACTTTTACTATTAATAGTAAGTATTTTTTTTCTCTCGATGTTTTCTGGCTGTACCTAATGATAATTTCCTTTTTTATATATACAATTTTCAGACTTCGTCTGTTATATTGTGTATATATTTGTATCTAAATAAATAAATAGATAGTTAATATTTTTCCTAAAATAGGTCTCTAATTAATGATTACTTATTTACATACAAGGTAAAATATACAATAATTGTAAAATAAGCAGTGAAGGTTCTATTTGGCTAGTAGTTAGCATTTAAGTAGTTCTTATAGGCAACAACTAGCATACCTATCTAATTAACGGATTTCCACTACACGTCATTTCAGACATGTAGGTAATTTAGATTTAATTGGCCATTAGACGCCAGTTTTAATTGCTTGGCGAAATAACGATGCGATGTATAGATTACAGATTGTATTTCAAGTAAACATGAAGAATTCTTGATTGAACTCATCGACACCGCGAGAGTCTTGTATAAATTGATACAAGAGCGAGCGAAGCGAGCTCGAGACTAAGGACACCTCAACTTGGACAGGTTAAGGTTATAACTCAAGTCTGTAAGATCTTAGTGGTTACATTTAAAAAAAAAACCAGTAACAGTCACCCCGTTAAATGCTGATGGCAACACTAGCGGGCTCGACGATACAATTTTCCCATCCATCTCGTTGAGAGGCAGGGCCAGCGCCAGCGGGCCGCATGAAACTAACGAGCTACCACATTTACCCAAAACAACTCAGACATAACAACATAAATATTTTGAAGGAAATTCGTAAATCATTGCTTGATATAAGAGTAAAGCTCATTTAATCCGTCCAAAGGTTATGCAGAAGATATTGCAATCAGCGATAAGACGGCCGATGTATGTACTTACCTGCAAAAAATTGCGATTTTGTATAACAGCTTTGCATCAATTTTGGTGTAGGTACGTAGGTATTCATACAATTATGTATGAAAACATCACGTGCTAAAAGAAAACACAACGAAAATTTAAAAATACTCCACAAAAAATGAATCTACCTACCTACAGAATTTTGTCGAATTGCCAAAAAGAATAGCATCGGGTACCTATGCGCTTGTGTTAAAAAAATGCATCGTTGTTCTCAATTAGCTCATGCAAACAATTTTCAGTAATAAGTAGTTTTTTTAAATTCAGCGAAACTATTAGTTTGTAAGTGCTATGATTGCAATCGAGTTATTCCCATTTCGGTATTCAGAATTGTTTTTTAATAATGCCATATGAAATATGCAGCCGTAGTAAGTACCTACGTAAACATCCCGAATTTCTGAGTAGGTATAAGGTGGGTAACTACCTAGTGGGTATCCAGCAACTAGACCGCGCATGAGGGTATTCATTTTTAAGACGATTTCGGTTGTATGCTTCAGTCGTTCACTTTTACTCATTAACGTTCGCGTTAGTTAGTAACATGGGCTTTAAGCTCCGAGAGATTAAATAACAACACTCAATTGCTCGACGTTCCTTAATTTGAAAAAAAAACAACATAACAAAGTGCATACTTTTCTGGTTTAGCTTTGATGAGAATGTCACTATATTTATTCTCACCAATTTAGCCCAGGAAATCCAAGAACCTCTTCATAAGCTAATTTTGAGGATCTGATATTAATTAAGTGTTCTTGTGAATTAACTAAATTTTATTGCCAAAGAAAATGGCGGAAATGCTAGAAACTACTCTACGGTACATTTCGATCAAAACAAATCAGATTCCATGTTTAATTTTGAATTGAACATAACAATAACATGTTGAAGTAAACATTGTAAGGCGGCCTCTAAACGGTCAATTATAATGCACAATATTACGAATTGTGCAATATTATTGACCGTTTAGAGACTTATAGAGTTAACATTTATTTTTTGCATTTCGCATTGCGCAAGTTTAATTTTTATTGCACCATATTTTTTCATTGCATCGTGTATGGTAGGGTCAGAATTTGCGCAATATCGGGAAAAATCGGGATCAATACTATTCTCCGACTGAACACGAAAACATTGTGCAGAACTATTATTTTGCAACATAATTGCTCGTTTGGATTCAAAGCGCCTTTGTACAATCAAAAGTATTGTACAATGTTATTGTAGTTCTGGGGGCCGCCTTAGACAAAGTATCAACAATTAAAGTCGATCTAGAGGTTGTTTCGCATCCGAATGATTTTTCTCGAACATTGAATAACCGCAAATCCGCCATATACCTATAGCCGTAGTAAGTACACACCAATGCTCTTTGGCGTTTTGTTTCATAAACATCGTCTCGTTATACATTGGTCGCAGCGAATGGAAAGTTACTGCCAGTGGCGGCTATAGTGACCATAATGTTGATAAATTGTTTGAGATATTGAAATATAACATAGGCACATCTTGATGAATCTCCGGAATCAAAGTAGGCTACCATATTGTTCGAATACTGATTCAGATCTTCGGATCTGTGTCAGTTCTAAGCCCGTAGGTGCAGTCAGTGGGTAATGTATGTCAGCCTTACCTGTACTTGCCGTTCTAAATAAAATTAGGCTATCTAAACTAGGCCAATGATTTTAGTTTCTGTAACAGAATCATAGCCCAAATAAACAGGCGCCTCGTAGATGACATACTAATTTCAAGTTGAGTCACATTCTTGCAGTCGAGTTGACTTGTGACTGACTCTTTAAAAAGAATAGTTCTGACTCAGGCTTTTGACACCACCGTAATTTTATTATTCTATCTTAAAAAAAAAAATGTTCTTCCATGCAATTCATACATTCAATAAATGGATAATATGGTTACGTAGTGAACCTACAAAAAGCTTTCAAGTCTATCAATATCTATAGTCTATAAATATTAATGTTTGAAAAATGACGGCATCAAGAAGCTATATTAGGTAGCCTAACGATGCTGGAACAATTAACGATTTATTGAAAAACGAGTGTTTCGTTTAGAACCTTTATATTACTCTTAACAACGAAGGCGAGCGTTCTTGTGTACCATTTAGTACCCAAAAAGTATTTCAAGCTATTACATCAGCCAAAAATATGATAATCAAAAAAGGTAAAAACACCTCTATGATAGCGCACTTTTCAGGAACTGATCATAAAAGAGATTACTCATTACTGACGCAATCTATATCAGTTATTTATTGCTGTCCAAGGCTGTCTATAGTCCGAGTCCGATGCAACGAAAGTACTGATATAAGTACTTGTGGTGGCGGCGCGTGATTGGCTCGCGGTGGAGGCCTGGCTGGGTGTGTCGAAACGTGTTGTATTCGCTCCAAGCTTGGCTCAAAATAATAGCATTTATTCAAGGTGTAGGTACTTATTGAGCAAAAAATACAAGGAACTATAAAATTATATTTATCAATTCAATGAATAACCCTTAGAAAGGCATGACAGGCAGCAAGGCTAGTTAATCAAGCACGTAATGTTTGCATATTTTTTGCAGTTCGACTCAAAAATTTGCTGAATCAATCGAACGATACAAACGCGAATTGATTACTGCATCGAGGTCGTTTAATGTTAGGTAATTAATTATTAACAACCTCAGATCAAAGAAACAGGCAGATAGAGCGCTCAGAACACGCGAGTGGGTCCACCAAAGTTAATACAAAATCAAAAGTTACTACAAACTCGCGACAGTACCAAGCTACGCATCGTCTCGCTCACACGTCACTAGTGATTTGCCATTTTATGTCAAAACATGCCGTCTTGTGTGTTTAAACACTGCAAAAGTTGTTCACAAAAACAAAGAAAACAAGATGGAATATCTTTCCACAGGTAACTCTTGTTATTTTTATTGTTTTGGTATTTATTTTCCATAAAATATTTTCGGCTCACTTGAAACACAAAACCTTAACAGTAAATCGTCTGTGTTGCTAGTTTATGACGGGTAAATTACCCTGAATTAGGGGAATGTGTACTGTGCATAAAAATATCGATCAAATTCGTCAAAACAACTGCACAGTCGTAATCTATAGTACCTATACAACATTAGTCTTAACTTTTTAAATAATTTTGGGACAAAATATAACATGGTGTAAAAATTATTGGAATCGATTCAGTTATTGATTCTGAACAAACTATATTCAGGTTTCGCATATAGGTACTAAAAATAATGTTGTATGGTCTATGGTCGTAATGACACAACTCACAAGGTCACTAGTTAGTTCCGTCCGGGTCGTAAAGACTTCGGGTCTCGGGAGGGGCCCCCGCGCGCGGGGCTGTATTAGTATTTTTGCGTGAGAAAGTGGGACGGAGAGCATGCCTTTGAGCTATTCGGTACTTGTAAGGATGTGCCGCCCTCGCGCCGCTGGATTTTTTTTATTATTTTAGTCGTTTACTTTTCGTTCCGCGTGCGGTGTACTGCGCTTTAAAATTTTTATATTTCAAGACTTATTGGGGTTTGGAAGTATTTTATTATTACTTTTAGTATTTAATTGCAACAATTAGGCTTTGCCATGTGACATTATAGAGGTTTCCATACTTTCATTAGTGATATTTTTCATTTTCGAATTATTAGTTGCAATGCAATCAGTATCGTTAGTAGTGCTGGTAGGGCCTTTTCAATTGGCCGATAAATCGTTTTGATTTTGCAAAAAAAAGCAAAATCGCGTTTCCAATTTTAAACATTAATAGTACTTAGATGTTTGTTTGCACAATATAATTGGTGCAGAACTAAAGCATGATTGTGTGTAAAATAATTATGATTTTAATAAAAATGTGATGGTGTGTAAAATAATTATTATTTTAATAAATATGTTGATTGTTATAACAAATTCTTTATCTTTTTAAACTAAAAAAACCTATCCTTAAATAGTTTATCAAACAAATTACCAAAAAGCGTTATAAAGTGTTATCTGGTCTGATATAAATTAATTAAATAGGTACTAAGTAATAACGCATATTAACTTTTATTCCTTATTATTATTCTGTTAAATAATAAATACTACATGCTTATGCTCTCTGGGTATAACCATAAAACGAAATCGCGTTTCTAATTGAAAAAAAATATTAGTACAATATTTGGGAACAATTTAACTGAACAAAAATATGGGAGTATTTCTCAATATCTGGCAACCGTAAACGCACACAGATGCACGTGTCCGTACACGGCGCCACTTATCTGCCGCGCACACATAAATAACGACTGGCACCACGTTGTTGTTCGCGCACGTTCTATCTGCCTGTTTTTTTGATCTGAGTTAACAACTAGGAAGTTATGCGATAGGTACAGCTTCAGCAGTTAAGATTATTCAATCCCCGTAGAAGAAAAATCAGGTTTTAGATCTTGAAATAAAACAAGTGACTGAAATATTTTAAAGATGCCCCTGAAATAAGGATGAAACATGAAAATACAATAAATTAACCGCAAACTATAATTTTCTGCGGTCTTTGTTTCTTTAGAAGTCAGGTTAATTTAATACATAATTGCAAAGAACTACCTTCAACTAAGTTTCCTGTAATTACATTACAACAACAAACAAAGGACGACAGTATAATAATATATTTCTATTTCTGTAGAACTTCGAGCTCGGTGTGTAATATATTATACCTAGAGGAATGTCGTGGACGAACCTGCTTTTTTAACCATCTCAAACAAGATATAATGGACTTATTTTATCTCCTCGAAGTAGCACCACAAGTCTGCGACACGAAAGAATCTTGGTATCGGTACCGGTTTCAAGTACCTACCTACCCTCGGACACCAAGCCAGGTTAGCAAGCGCTAGGATGTCACGTAGACGAAAGTGTGCAATTGTTATTTATGAGACAGCAACGTGATTTCTTTACACTTTATGAGTGTTCAATCATAATTTCTTGTGAAAGTAATCAGAGTTGAAAACATCAGAAACCGCGTTTGGATTGTATTGTCTGAGTAGAATATGAGAAATATTTTAAGAAAGTTAAAACTTCTTATTAGAAGTGGATTATTAAAAGGTTAAATTCCACCGTGATGCGTGTGAGTAATTTTCAAGAATCCGGGTGCCTGGACAGAGGATTTAAAAACAATTACCTAATCGATCAAAGTTCTGACGATAAAATATTCCCAAAACAGTTGTTCGTGGCTAGATTAGGTACTTTATTGTTTACGATTTTGTACCGTCATGAGCTTGGCAGTATCTCAGCAAACAAAGTCGATAACATTCCTTTTGTTATCAGCGACACACCTTCAATTCACACTGTAGCATACGAGAACGTTTACGAGTCATTGATAAGAATTTGCACCTTAAAACTAGCTACATAAAACGTACCAGTAGATTTACATAATGAATTGTGATGGCAAAGTGCCATACTATACGTATTACGCAATTTTTATGCAATGGGCAACGACCTATGGCAATAATAATTGAAAATAACATAATACTTAGCTGTAATAGGTACGCCCACGTGTTTCGGTAGATTCCGCCTTTAATAATGAGATCATTTGGCACAGATTTCAAAGCGTCAAAATAACGTGAACCTTTTATTTTATTAAAATAGTTTGTTTTGACAGATATTATTATAGCAACTTCCACACACAATAAAACTGAATTTTCTTGAGTTGATACTACCTTTTCCCTTTTCCCAACTATGTAGATATGTTGAGGTCTGTTTCCATTCTACCCGGATCCAGCGGAACGTCTACTTATCTGACCTTCACAACCCAGGTATTGGGTAATACGATACTCTTTGTCAAGACTGGTTATCAGACTCTCGAGCGATAAACTTCCTGTAATGACTGAAAAGATCAACTTACAAATGGTAGTCAGGACCAAAGGCTTCATGAAACTCGATATGAACTCGGTGGTCACCTATCCATCCACGGAACAACATCAGCAAACATGAATTAACACTGATTGACCTGTGCGGGTATTAGGTATTATTAAGCTATAGAGTTCCTCCTGACTACACTCTTGAGTTTGTTTTGAGTCAAATCAGTTTACCTATGCGCTGGACAGATCAGATCAAGACTGGATTGAATCGTCCCTTTACACGAATGTACCAGGAAGGCGCGCGGTGCGAGAGGAGTGGCGGTGCATTGTGAAGAGAGCCATCGCCCTGAGAAGAAGAAAATCAGATTGAGACTTGAACAGACTTCGTTAGTTAATTGCCGAGAGTGCAAAAGCAAATTCAGAAAATTCTAAAAAAATAATAATACTCGAGAACACATAAAGCAGTTGATCTATTCACTGTAAAGAAAAACAATAGCAGTGTCGCAGGTTAACATGGGTGGGACAGAAAGATCAGGTCACCGTCGATGGATGTGCGTCGACTACAAAATAATTCAATGTTTCATGTGATTGTTATTGATTTGACATTGGCACTGTCGATCGGAGACGAATCGATACGCAGTATGTGGTACTTTATATTTTAAAGGCATTCTTGTACGAATGTAAAATATTCTTCCTAGGACGTCGCCTGCCATTCACGGACTGCTAGAAGCGTAAGTATCGACTGCTCGAGCACCCAAATTTCTCGAGCAGCTCGTGGACGTGTGGTCGTCTGCTTACCATTTTAGAATTCTGATTAAATGCGCCAACTTTTAATGCCACTTGCCAAGGCACTCTACGTACGTCTAAGGTACATTTTTTTTAAAGGAGGGCCTGTCAAAGTCGACAAATCTTGAAAATTTTAAATTCGTAGTTTAACAAATAGTCTCAATTCTCGGAAACTTGAGGCAATTGTGTCATTATTTTTTATTGGGATTCTAGAAATGTTATTTAGGATTACGTTTCCAAAGTTCAAATGAACAAAAATTAAAAAGAATAACCACAATAACCGAAAAATGGTACAGTTTGATCTTTCTAGGTTTTTCTTAAAATGACCATAATTTTCAAACTGCATGGGAAAGATTTTTTTTCAGATTTTTCTCGTGATGGTTATGATCAATCCTGTCACCCCGTTTCGGCTTGACGTTGAGTTCTGGGATACCCTGTACCTATAGGAATGACGTCTTAGCAAGAGTTGTTCAGCCTAATAAGCACTCAAAATCAAAATCAATCAAAATCAAAGTATTTATTTCAAGTAGGCCAGTTACAGGCACTTTTGAATTGTCATAGACAATCAAAGGAATATTATTAAACACTACAAAAGTTATGGTGCTACAGTCCCAGTCACAAGACATAAAAACTGTGAAAGTACCGTAGATGCCCGTTCCAAGAAGTAGATCTCTATGGAGAAGAACGTGCAAGAAACTCCATGGACACTCTTTTTAGATCGCCAAAATAATTACAGAACCTTTGTTACATCATTCATTTGAGGTGGTACATTATGTGAGAACGATGTAGCAAGTTTTTGATTAAAAGTGTCCAGAGTAACAATTAAAGCAAAGACAATTCAAAAACAAAATGATCAATAATTATTAAAATAAACCGTGGCAGCTAAGAGATGACCAGTCTCAACTGACAGCGCCCGTTCACGAACATGACACATGCATCAGCACCATTCAGCTCAACCATTTTGGAGGGAGCTAAATGATCCGACACACGCGCCACCATCAGCGAGACATTTGAGTGAGCATGACACACTCAGCCGCCAGGGTCATTCAAGTCAACAAGAGACGTAGGTACTCAGTGAATGACAGCTCTGAAGTACATAGTACTCACACAATGTCGGCTATGAAACTATATAATACAAGGAAGATTGAATCTATACAATGCAAATACAGTTGTACAGTCTTCAGCAGCTCCAACAATGGTGTTAAGTATACTTCCACTATCAATTTATTTATACATTCACTGTCTCATGGAGCAGGACCAGTATGGAGCCAAGCATTTTCATCAGCGATATAGTCGCTCAGTTTATAATATGCCTGCTTACACAGTGTGCGTTTAATGCATGTTTTGAATTTCGTTTCATTCAGTTCAAGAACGTTTTGTGGTAGCTTATTATAGCATTTTAAACAGTACCCCATGAAAGAAGAGTCTACTTTGGCGAGTCTGAAGCCCGGCTGAACTAATTGGTTCCTACTTCTAGTATGATAATTATGTCTGTCACCTCTTTTAGAGAAAAGATGCAGATTTTTTCTAACGTACATTATATTTTCATAGATATATTGACAAGGTACCGTCAGGATGTTAATTTCCTTAAACAGTTCTCTTAGAGAATCGCGCCTACGGAGATTATATATGGCTCGAATAGCTCTCTTTTGGAGAATAAAGATAGACTCGATGTCAGCCGCCCTTCCCCACAATAAAATGCCATACGACATTATACTGTGGAAGTAACTAAAATAGACAATTCTCGCAGTATCAACGTCTGTGAATTGACGAATCTTCCAAACAGCATATGCTGCTGAACTTAATCGCCCCGCAAGAGTTGTAATATGAGGGCCCCATTGTAGCTTTGAATCAAGTGTTATACCCAGGAAAACTGTTTTATCGACGAATTCTAGTATCTCATCATCCAACACTATGTCATAATTACTATTTTTAACATTTGGTAAGGCAAACCTAATGCATTTAGTCTTGTTTCCATTTAATACTAAATTGTTTGCTGTGAACCAATTATGGATCTGACGCAGTGTATTATTGACGTCGTCTAGATTCTGGGCTCGCCTACTTATTTTAAAAATTAGGGAAGTGTCATCAGCAAATAACACTATATTGTGTAGTTGATTTTTAAGTAAATAGGGTAGATCGTTTATATATACAAGGAAGAGGAAAGGACCCAATATTGAGCCTTGTGGAACTCCCATTTTAACTGTTAAACCCTGTGAATTTACACCATTTATCTGAACTTGTTGTTGTCTATCACACAAATAAGATTTTACTAAACTAAGAGCAAGTTTACCTAATCCGTAATGTTCAAGTTTCAAAAGTAATGTATCGTGATTAACGCAATCAAATGCTTTGGAGAGGTCACAGAATATTCCTATGGCGTCTTGTGCCTCTTCCCATGCAGTAAATATGTGCTTCAATAGGGTGACACCGGCGTCAGTTGTACAACGTCCCTTGGTGAAACCATACTGCTGATCGTGTAAGATTTTGTAGGTGTTGAAGTGGTTAAGCATCTGATTTAGCATTACTTTCTCAAATATCTTGCTAAAGACTGGCAACACGGATACTGGTCTATAATTGTTAGTATCTTTGGAGTCCCCAGATTTAAAAAGAGGCACGACTTTACTGAACTTCATCAAATCAGGAAAAACTCCTTGATCCACACACAGATTAAAAATTAATGCCAAATATGGCGCTACAGTTTCCACAATGCCTGTACAAACTTTGATAGACAATCCCCATAAATCTTCGGTCACTTTAATTTTGATTTCCCGGAAAGCTTTAATAACTGTCATAGGGTTTATATGTTTAAACTTAAAATCAGCCGGGCTGCCAGAAACGTTCGCCTTTAATAAAGCTATTGAAATATCAGGTGAGGAATTTAGAGCCTCCGTAGTCCTAACCGGTATATCAGTAAAGAATTTAACAAATTCTTCAGCTACTTCCTGATTTGAGCTTATAGGACCACAAGATGTCTGCAAAGCATAGTTAGTGTTGGGCTTTTTTTTCCTACCAGTCTCGTTATTTATAACTTTCCAAACCGTTTTTATTTTATTTTCTGACGATTTGATCTTATTGCTAATATGCATGGCTTTAGCAGCTTTGCATGTATTTTTAAAAATTTTTGAATAGGCACCAACATACTTATTAAAAGTTTCAGTGTTAATGATTGGCTTAAGGCCATACAGTTCAAATAGTCTTTCCCTACTTTTCCTAATACCCCTAGTCGCCCAGTCACTAAATACAAATTTGGGGTTAATGGTTTTTGTTTTCTTTTCAAAAGTTTTATTGAATTCAGTATGAACTATTGAAAAGAAATTAGCATAAAATTTATTAACATTAATATCGTCCATACTCATTACACTTAGCCTGTTTTGTAGGCAATTATTAAAGCTATTTAATTTGGCAGCCGTTATTGGTCTAAATTTAATCTCAAGTTGTTGCTTTGTTGTAATACATCTAAAAGTTACCATTTGTCCGCTATGATCAGATGGCAGACAATTAACAATAGCCTTATCCAAATAATCACAATTACAAAAAACATTATCAATACAAGTAGCAGAAGATGGAGTTACTCTTGTTGGTTCTGCAAAAATATTAGTCAAATCAAATGATTTAAAAAGATTTAATAACCTACTGCTATTTGAATTTTCTTCTAAAATATTGATATTAAAATCGCCACAAATTATTACAGATTTATTCCTGACTACAAGCTTTGCCAGAACATCTTCCATTATAGATTCAAATAGTGAAAAATTTTGATAGTTCGGGGGTCTGTATACGCACACTATTACATGCTTATCTAGCTCAACACAAGACAGTTCAATGCAATGTTCAACCGAGAGACCTACTATGTCATTACGTTGATTAAATTTTAAGGAATTTTTAACTAATATTAGGGAACCTCCACGCAGCAAATTTTTACGGTTAAAACAACTCCCCACAGTGTAGTTTTCATAATTAATTAGCATTTGGTAGTCCTTTAACCAATGTTCGGTAAAACAGATAGTATCATACATGGTTTTTTCTAAAAACATTTCAACTTCTAATAATTTGGAAGAGATACCTTGAATGTTCTGATGGAACAATTTCAAGGTATTCTGCTGAGGCCCTTTTTTAAAGCTAGATGTTTGGTTGCAAGAAGATACATTATTGCTAGTAGATGTTATATGGCTAATGGTATCTTCTGTTGTCCTACTGACTAGTTTAAACAAATATTATCAGGAGTGAGCCCCGAGACTCCCATGCCATCACCAGGCAAAAATATCCTACCACCAGTAGTCTCACCTTGCGATTGAGAATCTTCCATGGTGACACATGGATCCTCCTTCGTACTACTAACACTACTACTAAAACTACTATTAAAAATATTTACACAATAAGACGAAGACATACTATTTATGTCCGAGTGAATATTAAAACTTAATAGACTAGCTATTATATGTCTATATCTAATAGGCAGATACACTGAATACCGAGTCGACCTAAGTTTCTCAACAAAAATGTTGGTGTCTAAACATAAAAGCTTATTGCTGTAGTGACTTGCTAGGAAATGAACATGCTTATTCAGCATGTGTATATAATTGTTACTTCTATTAGACAATTTTTCAAAATATGGAAAAGCACACAAAATAATTTTATGACAATCTAGTTTTAACAACTCTGAAACAAAGTCAGTGATGTCTTCTTTTTTAACCTTAGAACTATTACCTATAAATATAGTGATAGTGGTATTAGCATTACATGCAGTTTTTATAACTGTTGACATTATTTGTTGATAAGTTGACCCTGGCATACAATAGTTTTGAGTGATATAGTTCAAATTGTTACTTATTAAATTACCTAACCCTCTACCAATGCTATCAGAAAACATAATTGATTGGCGGTCATCCTGAATAGGAGGTACAGCACTATTTAGCTCGGGCTGACTGTTGTTATTATACACAATATCAGGTATTTTTTCTTGACAGAAGTTACAGTCCCGAGGACTCACAACCTGGGACGGGTCCTCCGTTGCCTCAGGCTGGAGAGCCTCAGGATGGGACTCCGTCTGACAGGTACACAGAGTGTTCCTGAGAGTCAGCAAGTCCAATTTATCCACTAAATCATTAGTTGCAAGAATATGCTCTTTTATTTGATTTTTGGAGCTGTTATATTTAGTACATAAAGATTTAAGAGAATTATTCAGAACTTCAATTTCTGATTGTAACCGCTGAGTGTCTATGTTATATATATTTATACTATCTTCCAATTTAATCTGATAGTTATTTAACTTATTTACTAGAGAAACACGCTCTTTCCTCAGTTGTATATTTTTTGAAAGATGTTTCTGTTGTTTTTTGTATGCATTAAACTTTTTAATGATTTTATTAATTCGTGCATATTTTTTAAATTTATTTCGACTAATGTTATGGCAATTATGTTTTAAAATAGAATCCTCCGTAAGGTCTATTGTTACAATGGGGTGAGGGTTACAAGATGTATTTACTAACTCGCTATACAAATGATTTGTTTCATCAATCTGAGTGCGTTGCTTTTTCTTCTCTAACTTTAAAATTTGAGAGTTGGCATGGATCAATTCATCCTCCAGGTCCCTGATTTTACACAAAGCCTCCTCGTATAGATTGCTACATGTATTGAATCCATCTGTGACTTCCCTCAGACGATCCCGTTCATCCACAACATTTACATATTGTTGATGAAGGTCCACTAGCTCCCGTTTTAAGCTTGAGTTTTTGGTGTTAACATTAATGACTTCCTCCTCGCTCTCTTCTATCTCCTTAAGCAGTTGTTGACATTGGAGCTTTGAGTCTTTAAGTTCTTGGAGGGCCGTTCTCAATTTGAGCTCTAAATCCTGAGCAGTAGCCTTTCGGGTCATCACAGGCATGATTACAAGATGTAGTGGTTACTGAAAAATTGTGAAAAGGAAACAGTGAGAACCAATAGGGTAGACTTACAAAGAAAAGTTAGAAATAAATATAGGGGGAAAAATAAAATAAAAATAAAAAAGCAGGAAAAGTTTATGTTACACTGTCTAGAAATGAGGTAGGCTGCTCTTTATAGGCTCATAAGGTTAATACTGTCTAACAAAACTGTTCAACTTATTACTTTTTTACTTAGTGATTTACTTTTTCATACATGTGGGTAGATTGCTCTTTTTTAAAAACTACATAAATTGAAATATTAAAGATTCAACAATTATAATTAACACAAACAATCGATAAACTTATTCAGTAATAGGTATTGGAAATAATATAAAATTAATTCTTCACAAAGTTTAGAATTTTGTCAACAAAAGGACTATGACCCTATTGTTAATTACTAACAGGAATAAACCAGAATTGACATGTACGTGATACAGAGATGATTTCTGTTATTTGTGTGCTATTCTATAATAAAAGTAAACAATACTTCCCCGTATAACTCCGTAGTTAATCTGGAGTTAGAACGTCAGCTGTTGTTTGTAGGTTACCGGTAACTTTATGTCACCGAAAACTTTACCAATCTTCACGAAAACAGTTTTGGTTAGTATTTATACATGAATAATACGTTTGCATTTATAATTACACCTGATTTTATCATTATTACTAATTATTTATAATTTAAAAATACGGAGCACAATTTTGACATGTCACTCAGGCAGTGTTGCCAGCCACTCTCTGTTGATGTATGAAAATTGAGATCTAGAACAACTGATGTGGAATTCCAAGAGCCCAGCTACACTATAACATATATTATAATATGAATAACATCTTAGCAAGAGTTGTTTAGTCTGATGGGCATTTCCGGTTGACTTACAAAAATGAAAGATCAGGAACGTCTGGAATCGTCATGCGCGCCCCTTTGATTTCCCGTCTCCAGGCTCTAAGAATTCGACATCAGACGTTTCAGATCTTCGATTTTGACGATCCCATTGTCGCTGGCATAAGCAACAGGATCCGCGTAGGAAGTCGCTGGCAGAAGCTAGTAGATACCTAAATCCTAAGCGAGTATTCAGATATAGGTATAAGATGAGATATGTATAGATAATATCTAGAACTTCCTTATAAAAACCAAATTTTGTGGTACTCTATATTATCATCAATAGTCACTATTTAGATACCACCGTGCACTTGGACCGTCTATGTAGAGTGATATAACTGCGTTGCAGCAAATGCCGCGACAAGTCGGTCGGAATAAAGTACGATAACAATTGGTTAGCATTGCAGGTTCAATAATGGAAAACTCCAGCATTTCATTACACTGTGCTGAAAGAAATAAAGGCTTGATCATAAGACAAAACAGTTTACAAATCGATGTTCCCAGTAGTCTTCAAATCGTTGTTTGCATTAACGATTTATGCAAGACAGATTTCCTGTTATATCATTTTAATTTGCTTGCGCTTGTGCTGATCGCGTAATGAATGACGCACGTCGCTTCATTCGCAAACGCACTCAATATACTTCATTAGTTTCCAAAAGAAAAACGTCAGCGTCTCCTACTGATACTCTATTATGGCTAAAAGCTGTGAAACACGTATTTTCAATTAAAGGATTCAGAATCTCATTCCATTCTCAGACTATTGTCTTACTCATTGCTGTTTTTCTGGAGGTTTCTGCAATCATCCGACGCACTAATTGATCATGAATGATGCATCTGTTTAACATCTGTTAGCCGAGACGAAGTTATATCGAATCTCGGTTTTTATCTACGTAAAAAGATTTTGTACAGCACGATTATAACTATATCAATTTTAATTTCATGCTCAAAATCTTTTTTGGCTATTATATTCCAGTCTTTCATAAACACTGTTACATTATCATACTTTTATTTTGTTCTTACCAATAATTCTTTCTATAAAAAATATCCTCCCGATCTCTGCTTCTGTGAAATAACTGATGGAAAAATAGAATAACCAGGAAATAGACCTGAAATTCGATTCCAGGACCTCACTATTATTGCTACTATTAGATCAACACGTTGCAATTCAACTAATGAGTTCTAAACAAAGACAAGCACATTTCTAGACTTTTCTAGCATTTAAATGAAACTAATGGTAATAAAGGGGAAGTGATAATTTACACAACAGACGTCGATGTTTAGCTTCCGTGATTTATTGCAGTAATTAGGAATCGAGTCGAGACAGAGTTCATGTTGACAACAGCCTACTGTTTGTGCTAGCGACCAATCACCATTAACAGACGCATCATGGAATCGTGTCGAATGTAAATTCAAATGAATTAATCATAATTCTTCAAGTATCAACTTGTGAACTTATGGACTGAAGTACATAACTTATCACAACGTGGAAAATTCTCGTAGATACTAAAGTATCTTCCTAGGACAATAAGAAAGAGATCCCTGAAATCGTATGAAACGAAAGACTGCTCGCATTCTCGAAGTCTGTACGGTTACTAAACTAAATGAAGTTCTTGTTTGTGGTAGAGCTGTTTATTGAATAATTAATAATAATTATATTCGTTGTTCAAGAATTATCGAGTTCAGTTTAAGAATGTGGACAAATTGACCTTTTAAAAATGCTTAAAGGCTTGTGTATGAAATTCCAAATAAAACTTGTTATAAAATAAATAAGGAATCAACCGAACAACGCCCCGTGCCTATTTTTGTGGATATTTCGGTTGAGTTTTCTAACATTTTGTAGTGGTCACGTGCATTCGTTTATTTTTTAAATGTCAGCTACCTAATTGCTTAATGTCAGCATTGTAAGTAGGTAGTATTTGAAGCTAGAACAGGAACTCAGATTATTATAGTAGAAGGTGAACAGGTGACTCGCCTATTTGCTTGCGGCTAGAGTAGCTGACTACGCCCATGTTACATTAAAAAAAAGTTGCTTTTTCTTCCCCCACTTAAAATGTGAATGTGACTAACGCAGACCTTGAAGTGAAGGATAGTGTCGAAGGATTGCCTCATTAAGAAATCATAGACGTAGATTATTATAATACAATAGGTTTAGTATTTGCTCATAATGTGCACCACGTCTGCGATCACAATGCGAATTATTATACCACGTGTAAATATTAATTCCCATCTTGTTTAAATCACTGTGTTATAATGTAATCACAGTCGTCTTGTTTAATAATATGTTAAACTTCAATAAAATAACGCAAATAAAAGCCCTAACTTAGATATTGGTTTGTATTTTCATATTACTTTGTGCAACAGCATAGATGAGTCCATCCATATCTACACAATAGTATAACTTATTATCTTTTAATATCGGGGCACATGTCCAGATAGCTAAAAATTATTGTTTATTGTAATCACGGCTCAGCAGTTTGCCGATTATATTATGTTTGATAAAATATACTTACTTAACTACCTAGATGACGTCCACACGTCAGAAACACCTAAATCACCCTGGATGTACTAAAATTATCATAAAGTAAACAAAGCAACGTGAGATTATCAGCTCGATTTATTACAGACCCATACGCATACATCTAAGATGTGATACACTTCTGAAGTATTTAAGCAGGTTATTTGCCCATGCGTTGTATGGACCACTCTTGCTGACAAAGAGGACAACGGTTGTTCTGCTTGACCCATAGAGACATGCAGCAGAAATGGAAGCTGTGGTTGCACTCTCCCCAAACCACCACGCAGTCTTGTTTGCCGTATGAATCCTTCTTGCTCTCACCCTGGCACCGCAAACAGGCGTCTGTGGAAAAGAAAACATATAAGCTAAGCAAACAGATTATACTATTATTATAGCTTAAAATAGTAGGTATGAAGACGGATTAGGTTAGGCTAGACATTGTTATCAAGACAATCTATATTGTATATAAGTTGAGCAAGTGTCTCGTGTTTTAATACTGTTGGGATCGTTAAACCCGATATAATTAAAGTGCAATCCTGATGATGTACCTAATTGAACGTTTTCATGCAATTGATGAATAAACTGTAAACCTATTGAAAGATGATACAGAATTTATACGATCGTACACAGCACAGCATAGTACCAAATCTGTGATAGTACTCAAACTCGTCTTAATTTCGATATCTGTTCGTATTATGTTAAGGGCTGATTTTTTTATTTAATTAATGAGTTTAAAATGGCGGTTTGACAGCTTATCTATAGAAAATAATATGTCAAACCGCTATTTTTATTCCTCAGATAAAAGTTATCTGACTATTGAAAATCAGCCCTTAGTTGATTAATTAATTAAATTAATAATTTATGGATTGGTGGACAGACAGATCCTGTGATTTCATGAAAATCGCAGGATCGCGCTGGATGCAAGACGCTTCCAATCGGTCCTATTGGAAATCTATGGGGGATGCCTATTTTCAGCAGGCAGTGGACGTCCTACGGCTGATATGATGATCATGATTTATGGATTACCACATCCACTCCTTATATCAAAATTTTGAGGTAGCGATTCCACTTCATCAAGAGTACCGTTTTTATATATTTCGGTACTGCAGATTCTCCCGTTTCCAATTTTTAATAGCATCTAATCTCCAGGCCAGTGATCCCTTACCAAACTATAACCCAAATTATACTAGTACAGTCTAGTAGCTACTCGACTAGCCTACTAACCAGCTCAAAGCTCAAAATTGTGGTTAGTTAAGTATATAATGGCCGGCGACTCGTACGCCGTTAATTGAAGAGCATAAATGCTGGTATCATTACAATACCGAGGTCATATCGCTTCACGTCACTCTTTCAGCCCTTGGCATATATCTGAACAAATATAGGTATCTACGTAATTAATATGGAATTTAAAAAATAACCTAGCTAATTGCATTTATTTCCATGCAAATGTTTCACAGAATAACGACATTTCCTATGAATTATGCGCCTTTGACGCGATTTCTTGACGTTATTTTTTACCTTGTAACTGGAGCATGTGTAATTCAGGGTGTAATAGAATAAGCACAACACTTTTTCAACAACTACCGTACATTGTTACTATTTGTTAATGGATTTTTAATAAGTATTATTAATTGCGTCTGTTGATGCACTCTTTTGGGAAATGGAATGGGAAGTCCCATTATTGCGTTTTGTCCTGTTACCCATGTTCCTTTGGTAAACATAACGAAGTAGATGCGTCAATTTAATAAGTATGTAATTCTCACTGATTAAAGTTATGCATTCATTGTATAATGAATAATCTGATCGGATCTCACACTCAGTTAATAATAAATTAACAGGAAAACAGAATTAATTACCAACATTTATTTAAAGAATTACATTTCCCTGTGTCACGTTTTAAACTTTCCACTTTCTAAGAACGACCTTAGTAACCTTATAACAGAAACACAATTGAATTAATTAGGTAATTAACTAAGAACTTTTGACGACGTCGGAAACTAGTTTGTCAGGTTTTGACGTCATGTAATACTTATACGCCTATGTTACATATTAATTTACATAAATAATTGAATTCCAGCGAAATGACGGAGCTTGGGCATTTTTTTTTTTTTTTTACAACTATCACACAACGCCATCTAGTCCCAAGCTAAGCAGAGCTTGTGTTATGGGTACTAGACAACTGATAAACATACTTATATATTTCTAAATACATACATATTATAGATAAATTACACCCAGACACAGAACAAATGATCGTGCTCATCACACAAATATTTGTCCTGGGTGGGAATCGAACCCACGACCTCCGGCATAGCAGTCAGGGTCACTAACCACTAGACCAACAGGCCAGTCAAATTTCCTGATGTAAGCCTAGAATTAAAGTATCGCCTTAGCATTCTTCTAGACTAGAATATGAGTCTGAAAGTCCACAAAGGATATACACTTCAAACACACTCCTGATACACCAGTGTAAGAATTACAAAAAAAAATACTAGCGGGGAGCTCCAACTTCGCACCTCCCGTTACCATAAATTTTCACGTCTCCAACCATGCTAAATAACAACATTTCATCAAAATCGGTTGGGTGTTTTCAGAGATTAGCATGTATAGTACATACATACAAATGTTTCGAGCCGTATCAAGAAGAACTGCCTTCTGAATCAGGCCCTTGATTCAGCCCCTTTTTTTTGTTTAAGGGAGAACCTCGAAAGGTGTTCGTTGAGGTTCAAGCTGACACAGCGAAAGATTATTTCTTAATTCACTAAATTTTCTTCTGTTACTCTTGTTTCATACAGTTTCAGTACCATCAATATCAAATGAACGTGGCAAATGTTATTAATTACAGGTGACAAAGTATAATCACATTACAAATATGTGTGCTATGACGGTAGTCTGAAGAATAAACACCGCGCACGTTGAGTGACAGCAGATACATGATCCTGACGTGATGTGTCGATGTTCAGGTTTACATGGTCTGAAATCACTGCTTCAGAATGTGTGTTACATTACAGGCATTTACAGGCGAATGCTTCGGTTAAGTGCCCCTTTTTGGGAATGTGAAAGTTATCCCACTCTGGATGGAGGAAGGTACTGTCAGACTCTTACTGTATCTATTAAAATTATCCTGTTTTCTCATAACCTTTTCGATCTAGAGCGACAGGGCGCTGTTCAGACAGTTCTGGGATCCCGGCACGCGAGAGAGCGCCCGCCTTTATGGTCAAAAAAATCTTTTTTTTTTCAATAAGGGATATTACCAGTGGGACATCTTGCTTGTTTTTGGTTTTTGATTATGCTGTTTCCCATTAAAGAATTTTCGAAATCAGTAGTTTCAAAGATTCAATCTTTTCTTCTTTATATATCTACAATGTAGAAATATGTCAACACATCATCACGTGTTCCTGAACAATAATAGTAGGCAGTAAGCTTATATGAAATGCATGATCTAGTCCCCACGCTGAAGATATTTGGCAAAGAACTTGTGACAAAAAACTAGATTTTAACAATTCTTGTTTTTAGCAAAATTTATGACTTTGTATCTCGTGTTGAGGATACATTTTATTATTTAATTCAATAATGTCACAGATATATCTTAAAACTAAGTTCAAGGTAATCTAGATTTTTTCTTTTGCATTAATTTGTTTCCGACAAGTATTAAACTTGGTGTAGTGTTGTTGACTTTCATGTTTTATTATTTAATCGTGTGTCGTAACTTCGTAAGCACAATTGCTAAGCTAAAGGACTTCGGTTCGAATCCTGTGTCCAGCAGTGTTATGAAGTTTTTCCATCAGGAAATCCTTAGTAACAATCTCGAAGTCTCAATTCTTTTATGCTATCTATAGGGTTGCGCCTTATTAAGTGGGACTCTAAAAAACTTTTTCAAAAAAAATGTAACCGCCTTCAAAAACAACCCAAAACTTTTCTTTAGTAAGTCGGTGAATTTTTTTTATTAATTTCATTGTCTTTTTTGCCACCGACTTCCGAAAGAAAAGTTTTGTAGGTTATTTTACCCTTTTTAGGGTTCCGTAGTCAACAAGGAACCCTTATAGTTTCGCCATGTCCGTCCGTCCGTCCGTCCGTCCGTCCGTCCGTCCGTCTGTCCGCAGTTTAGCTCAGAGACGCACAGTACTAGAGAGCTGTAATTTGGTGTAAATATACGGATTTGTTGTGCCGAAAAAGTGGTGAAATAAAATCTCGTAAAATATTTTTTTTTAGGGTACCTCCTGTACACGTAAAGAGGGGATGATTTTTTTTTTTCGCGCGTACCCCTTAGTGTGGGGTATCATTAAATAGGTCTTTAAAAAATATTGATAGTTTCCATTAACAATTTTTTGATAAAAAAATTCGTTTGTGAAATATTAAGCTTTAAAGTGCTAAATTTTGCTCGACTCGAGTGTCCCCCCCCTCTACCAGCTAAACGGTTATGTTTGGGGGTGTGAAAAAATTCAAAATAGTAGTATATATAACGAAGTTTAAAAGAAAATTATCATGACTAAGTAGGCTTTACAACTTTACGAGTAATAGTCGACTAACTTATAAAATGTACTTGGATAACATATTTTCCTAAACAAAATGTATCGGAGAACAAGCTCTTCAACTGCAAATGTAAGTTTGTCAACTTTATTTTTACAGCTGTAATAGGTATGTTTTTACGGTATGTTTTTTGGGGATAGGTAGGTTTTTATCGTCAACTATTTTTAACTTACTTCAAAAGGGGAGGGTTTGTATTTATGCTTTTGCGGTTGCACAACGACATGCTTTGCTTTTGCTTTGCTTGGTAGTGTAGATGCAAACCTACCCTGCACCTCCTTCAGAGGGAGCAGGGTGACGGGGTCTTGAGGGTGAGTGCTACGGTCATGAAGATCCTCAAGGCAAGTCTGGTGGGTACACCTTCTCGAGGTTGCCGCCCCGTTTTTGGTCTAATTCCTTAAGAAATAGACGCAACAGAAACCACCAGGCGCTTTTTCTATCTCCTTACTGTGGCCCTCTGTGACTAAGAGGTTACAGGCACGTCACTAAACCATCTGCTGATGTGTAGGAGTAACAGTCACCTGCGCTAGGACCTGCGCAGTTGAGCGCCGTAAGCAGGGATGAAGGAGTCCTGGGGGGTTGAGCCGATCGGCGCTGGCGGTTATGCGTCCGTGAGGCAACACGCCCCCTTTGGTCCGGATTTCAGGCAAAACGGTAGCCCTACCCTTTAGCCGGGGGTAGGGAAATGGCCACTGTGTCCCGTTAGAGGGGCACGGCGAGGAGCGTGGGGTCCACCGTGGTCATCCACGGATGATCACGGTGGTGGGCAAAGGTCATGCTGACGGTGTAAGTGAGGGTTATGTTCATGGGGGATGGCCCCCCTACGCCAACCCGATCAAGCACCCGATGTCGCACCCTAAGCCAGCCTTGCGCTCCTATATCTCTTCTGGTAGTCCTAACGTTCGAGCTAGTTTGTAGTAAGACGTTCCCAGGTGCGGGCTCCATGGAGGGTGGGAAGCCAGAGAGATGAAGTTTTTCTTTTATACACTATGGACAACAAAAAAAGGCCTATTAACACACACACACACGCACACACCTCACACACACCAAACACACCCCCGACACACACACGACAAACTCTCACACAAAAACACGACACACGCACTCACACTTCACACAAACACACTGGAGCGGAGGCAAAAGCCGATGAAACTCCTGAGGGGGGAGTCTCAGACACCTCTCTCTCCCCGGATGCTCTGCGGCTCCAGCTGCGAGCTCCTGTGTGGGCAACGGTCCGGCCATGGCGAAAACCGTGGCCACGACCAAAAACAAATCCCAGATTATACAAGGGACAACGGCGCTGCCTGGGATCAGTACCGCTCCCTCCAACACCGAACCCGGAGGCAGGGTGCCCCTTATCCATCCGCCCCCAGAAGTCTCCCCCCCCTCGCTGGCTGTCACAGGCCAGTCAGGGCTGGATTGCACCACCGGCAAGGCGTTCGCGCAAGCCTGGCAGGTGCAGGTGAGCAGGCGCGGCGGTGGGAAGGGCAAGCCCGCCCGAGCCGGCCAGCGCGCCGTATCTACGGGTCCGGATCTCACGACCTCGTCTGGACGGGGGAAGAGAAGAAACCGGCCGTCTAAGAGAGACAGGACACTAGCCCACCAACGAGGTAAGGCTACCAACACCCCAGCTAACCCAGTAAGCTCGGACAGACCACACGGCGGTAAGGTATCCTTCTCCGCAGGCAAGCGCTCGCAAACCGGGGCAGGCCCTAGCCGCCCAGGACCCAGCCAGCCATCGCGCAGCACGAAGGAGATACCGACGCGCAAATCTACACCGGCTCGGAGTGAACCAGCCGCGGCTAAGCGTGAGCTCAATGAGACTAATTCACCTCGTGGAGAGCTCAAGAAGCCGCGACTGGACCATCCCGCACGCACAGCAAACCGGAGCTACGCCCAAGCCGCTAGCGCCGACCTAAACGTCGCAGTCACCTGCGAACGGAGAGGCCATATTACCGAAGAGGAATCGGTCAAGATTCTGGAAGCCATCCAGTCACAGATCCTCGTCGAATGCCTCTCTGACGACGAACAGCACCCACCGGGGCCGATCTTCAACGCGAAGCCTCAGTACTCCGGGGGAGCCCTAAAACTATGGTGTGACAACACTGAGACCTTAGCCTGGCTAAGAAAAACGATCTCCGGCGTGGTTCTTCCCACTAGCAGTTCGCTAGTGGTCAAGAGCCAAGCGGATATCGAGCGGCGTGTCAGATGCGGCGTCGTCATCCCTGACGAACAGGGGGTTTTTAAAGAGCCGACCTTCCTAGGCCGCGCTCTCAGTTACCAAAACCCCTGGGCCGGCATCAAAAGGTGGGTATTACTGCACGCCGACAAACAAGCCTCAGCATGGTTCGTGGTGGTCAGCGTCCCTGAGGACCTAATACCGACCCTCATGAAGGCTGGACGCCGCCTCGCATTTGGTGTGGGGCGCGTCTACCTGAAGTTCCGGGGTCCGAACGGCCGTTACGTCGACGTCCCTCAGGGGTGGGATCCCGCGACGAACACATGGAGGTTACCTACACAGCAGGTAGATCCTCCTCCGAAAAACATCCCGGAAGCAACCAGGACCGCACCGGAGGCTGCATCTGCAGCCACACCAGCGGTTCCACCTGCAGTGGCGAGCACATCGGCCGCCCCTGCCGTCGCCACCGTGGAAACCATCCTCTCGTCCGATGGGGAGCCGGATGATAGCATTCTGCTGTCACCGGTTTCGCGTCCGGGGGAGGGTGGTTTCGACGAGGGGGACCTGTTCGCGGGGTTGCGTCTGGAGGAGGACGAAGAGGGTTCGACCAGTGATGGCGTCCCCTTCGTCGGCCTGTAAGGTCCTACAGGCAAACCTCCACCACAGCCAGACCGCGACGGCTCAGCTGCGGAAGTGGATGGAGACCCAACAAACGGCCATCGCCCTGATCCAAGAGCCGTGGATCAGAGCCGGCCGCATCCAAGGACTAACAAATCTTGGAGGTAAGCTTCTAGTTACTACAGAACACGATCAACCCAGATCATGCATCTACGTAACTAGCAACATCAAAACACAGTTCCTAACTGACTTCTGTTCCAGAGACATATCGGCAATAAGGATATCCATACAGCGGGATGGCATTGAAATGCCACTTGTCCTGGCCTCGGCCTATATGCCTGAAGCTGAGGAGCCGCCCCCTCACGACCTCGCCCGTCTCGTGAGTTATTGCGAGCATGCCGGGCTTGAGGTGGTCATCGGGGCCGATACCAACGCACACCACCCTTTATGGGGCATGGACACGCCAAACGAAAGGGGTAAGACCTTAGTCGACTATCTTTTCTCCACTAACCTAACCCTACTAAACACCGGCTCTGAACCAACCTTCGTCACCAGACGCAGCCGGACAATTATAGATCTCACACTAGCCACAGAGGGTACAGCGGCCCTCGTCACGGGCTGGCATGTCTCCAAGGAGGCCTCCTGCTCTGATCACAGGTGGATCCTTTTTGATATCCAGACCTGTGCATTACCAGTGCAACCAAAACGCAATCCGCGCAAAACAGACCGCGCTGTCTATATACGCCACCTTACAACCAAACTCGCACCCTGCAGCGATCTGAGGATGTACGAGGGGCCAACACAGATTGAGAAACACATCAACGACCTCACATCTTCACTATTAAACAGCTACCAAGCCGCATGCCCAGAAATCACTCCACCAAAAACACCAGGTAAACAACCATGGTGGGGTGCTGAATTGGACCGCAAGCGCAGCAAGGTAAGGAAAGCGCTCAACAGAGCAATGAACACTTGTGCTGATGAGGATTGGGACGCGTATCACGCAGCCAAATCCAGCTACAAAAAATGCATCAGATACAGACGCTCCCTGGGATGGCGTAAATTCTGCGGTAGCATTGAATCTTGTCAGCAAGCAAACAGGGTAAGGAAAATACTGGCGCAGCAGGACACTCCTGGTACCGTCACTCTACGGAAGCCCGACAACACACTCACTACATCACCAGAAGAAGCGAGGCGCGTCCTTATAGAAACTCACTTCCCGGGATGCGCCTTCGCACAGGCAATCAACTGGAACGATGTCAACCAAACACCATCAGATAATGATTGGCGTTACACCCACAAGGTCATCACGCTGGAGAAAGTTCAGTGGGCGATCCAGAGCTTCCATCCATTCAAGGCAGCAGGCCCGGACGGTATCTTTCCAGCACTGCTGCAGTGGGGAGGCACTGCTGTCGCACAGAGGCTTGTACCCATTATGAAAGCGTGTCTGGCCTTCAGATATATTCCAAAAGCATGGAGGGAAGTGAAAGTTATATTCATACCGAAACCAGGTAAGAGCGACTACACCAACGCTAAATCCCACCGACCAATCAGCCTAACCTCCTTTCTCCTGAAAACCATGGAGAAGATATGCGAGAGAGAGCTGAGGGATGGGGCCTTGAAAACAATACCGCTTCATGCAAACCAGCATGCATACAGCTCGGGTAAGTCGACGGAATCCGCTCTTCACATGGTGGTCGGCCAGATTGAGGGAGCGATACATCAAAAAGCCATTTGCCTGGGCACCTTTATTGATATCGAAGGAGCCTTCGACAAAACAAACTTCTCCAGCATCAGTGCCGCCCTCTGCAGACACGGAGTTGAACAGGTACTGGTGGACTGGATTACTAATATGTTAAGTAAACGAGTGGTTCGCCTTGAAGGAGAACGGCAGGTAGCCTTAATTGCCAGAGGATGCCCCCAAGGGGGGGTACTCTCCCCACTCCTCTGGAACCTGGTGATCAACGACCTCATCACCAGGCTCAACGGATGCCACTTCTACACAATAGGATACGCAGATGACCTCGCCATCCTCATCTCGGGGAAGGTCACGGGGACTATTTGTAACCTAACGCAACAAGCGCTAAGAATAGTAGAAAGATGGTGCAGGGACTTCGATCTTTCAGTAAATCCCTCGAAAACAGAATTGGTAATGTTCACCCAAAAACGATCACTTGGACCGTTTCGTCTACCAAAACTATTTGAAACAGAGCTCCAGTTAGCCAACGAGGTCAAGTATCTAGGAGTCATCCTAGACAGTAAGCTAAACTGGAGTAGCCATCTTGAAAACAAGCTAAACAGGGCCTGCATCACCTTCTGGCAATGCAGGAGAATGATAGGTAAGAGATGGGGCCTATCTCCCAAAATCATACTATGGATCTATCGTACAGTCATTAGACCCATGATAGCCTACGGAGCCGTGGTCTGGTGGCCTCGCACCAGGTTAGTCACCGCCTCAAACAAGTTACAACGAATACAAAGACTGGCCTGCATGGCGACTACAGGCTGTATGAGGACTACGCCTACGGCAGCCCTGGAAGCCATGCTGGACCTTCCTCCGCTGCACCTGTTCATACAGCAAGAAGCGACGCTGGCGGCGGTTCGTCTCGATACAATACAACTCTGGGGTAAGAGGGAATCACAACACACCTCGGTATTACAAGGACTTTATGAGGAATTTCCAATGGCAAAGGCCATTAAAGACCGGGTACCCAAACAATTTATATTCGATAAGAAATACAAAATCCAACTCCATGAGGACCACCGCTGCGAGGGGCTGACCCCGGCGGAGCTACGGATCTTCACGGACGGATCTAAAACAGGTAGCGGTACCGGTGCTGGAGTCTTCTCTGAAGACCTCAACATCCGCATAGCCAAATCACTGGGGGTCCACAACACAGTTTTCCAAGCAGAATGTATGGGCATCATTCTGGCAGCGGCAGCGGTCGCAGCCAGAGAGGTAAAGGACCACTCAATTCGCATACTATCAGACAGCATGGCCGTGCTGCTGGCGCTTGACAGCCACACGGTCAACTCTGGACTAATATACGAGTGCCACCAGAGCCTAAACCAGGTTGGTGAGCATAACAATATAACCATTCAGTGGATCAAAGGACACAGCGACTCCCGAGGCAACGACGCAGCGGATGAACTCGCTCGAAGGGGATCTAGCTTGACGGCGGTGGGACCCGAGCCTATACTGCCACTCCCCTTCGGTTACATACGTACTCTGGTCAGGGAACGCACAGGTAATTTACACCGTTGCCTGTGGCAGGATCAGGACGAGTGCAGACAAGCCAAGGAGGCGCTACCCGCCATCAATAGCCGCTTCACCAAACTAGTGCTCAGGTTAACCAAACAGCAACTACGAACAATGACAGCCGCCCTCACGGGACACGGCTCCTTTAATAAACACCTCTTTGTCCTAGGTATCACAGACAGCCCCCTGTGCAGAGCCTGTATGGCGGAGGACGAGACAGCAGCCCATGTGCTCCTAAACTGCCCTGAGATTGCTTCATACAGGGCAAAGTACTTCGGTAACCCAGGTACTCTCCGCGAGATCGTCGGCAACACGAAGGCGCTGCTGGCTTTCCTCGGCGAGCTGGGGTGGATCGAATGATTTCTTTCCCACCCGCACGCAAAATACGCGCATATGACGTGGAGTTGCGGATACCAGCCCGTTATACAATACAATACAATACAACTTACTTCAAAAAAGGGGGAGGTTCTAAATTCGTCGTAATCTTTTTTTTATGTATTTTCCCCGATTTCTCAAAGACTCCTGGACCGATTTTGAAAATTCTTCTCTTTAAAATTAAATTCAGCGAATCAGTTTAGTTAATTCGCATAAGTATTTTGATGGGCAACTACGGAACCCTACACTGTGCGTGGCCTGACACGCACTTGGCCGGTTTTTTGTGGTTGTTTTTGAAGGCGGTTACATTTTTTTTGAAAAAGTTTTTATTTTACTCTTTTTAGTTTAAATATTCAACCACAATTCTTGTCAAATACATCATTTTCTTACATGTGTACTAGAATTTTGTAATCCTTAGCACCGGTAATAACATCGTTAACATCTCTTTCATTCATCCCTATCTCAAAAACTACTGAACCGATTTTGATGAAACTTGCAGTATTCCCTAAGTTGAACGATACTTAGTATAACAGAAAAAGAATTACTTAAATCGGACTTGTACTTCCGGAGATATGCGAACACAAACATAATTTACTAAATCAGTCGATTCCGAGTCCTCCATTACCTTCCATCATCAGCTCATCCACCTGAGATGATGATTATCAGATGCAAATACTTGAACAGCTTTCAAAAATATATGAAAATGGTACAACGTGCCTATAAAATTTGAAGGTTGCCCTCGATTTCCCTGGGATCCCATCATCAGATCCTGACCTGATGATCATGGGACCACTTGGAAAGTATACCCTTTCAAACAAAAGAAAAATTTTCCAAATCGGTCCACGCGTCTTCGAGAAATCGGAGAACATACATAAAAAAAAAAGATTCCAACGAATTGAGAACCTCCTCCTTTTTTTGAAGTCGGTTAAAAATAAATTGCAAGCAGTGATTAAACTATAGGATACACCCTCTGCCTTTGGGGATTAGGGTGATGTGTCAAGTTTTTTAAACATATTTTTCTCTCAACCATTTAAATTGAATTAAATTTTACATCTTTGTGGGTTCTAAATACATTACACATTTTTTTTAAATTTTTGTGTTGCCTATCAGCCTATTCAGCTGGGGACTTTTAAAAGGTCATCACTCGATAACGAGACTATTAGTTGAGGCGTTGTAGATTTACACTGCATAAGCGTGTAAGCAACACGTGTTCGGTGACCCAAGACAAGGATGACCGTTATCAAAAATATCATCAAAAACATAGGTGTTTGATGATATTTTTGATACCGGTCATCCACTGACTTATATTAATATGTATAATAAGTGATAATAAAAACTCTGAAGGTAAACAGCTTTTTCCTTTTTCCTATACACATCATAACATTTCGAGATGATGCCAACGGGAAATGCGTCAAACTACTTCCTTGGCCTGAATTCAAAACCGTTTAATAAAAATAAGCAAACTATTTTAGAAAAAATAATTTTAACGGTCAGCAAGTCCGTTTTGTCTATAAATTAGTTTTTAAACTATATACTTGCAAAAAGTCTTTATCGACTAGGGAATGCAATCTCGTTCTCGCGAGATCTCGGCTTTATTGGCGAGATTTTTGGAGAGAGCTTGAGCCCCAATCTCACGAGATTTGTAGGTATTCCCTATTACCGACATCCAAAACAAAGCAACTGGAAAATAACTTTAACTTCGGAAGCCAGTGATTGTTTTCTGTTTGACTGACGGAAATGACTTCAAAAAATGGTGGCCCCCATGTTTTGAAGTCAGTTAAAAAGAAGATTCAGGTAGGTACTGGTAACATAAAAAAAAATGTGGAGATTTATCTATAGATCACAACAGAAATTCTGATATGATTATTGTATTATTCAAATTCAAAATTAATTCTTCACGATAATAACCGATGAAATCTGTCCACATGTCCACTGTGTATATTTTACCAATTATTCACTTCTGTAACAAGTTATAAAAAAAACCGTCGAGAAGATTACCGGGATAAACGGTATCCTGTTCTGATCATTGCCGAATTAAAACTACTTGATGGCCTAAGCAATCCAAGTCTATGAGCCCCCCTGCCCTATTTACTATATCAACTGCTTTTTAACTTGGGATATTATGTTAATCTTTTACGTCCATTCACTGACGGAGTTCTCTGTTAGTCTATTTCCAATAGCCTTTCGTGTGCTAGCAAATATTTTTTCCGTTCTGTTTACAGTGCCCCGTGAGACGTGATGACTTACATAAGCTATTGCTTAATTTGAAACGTCTGGATTCTAAGCCAAATGTCATGAAGATCTATTGAGAAATATGCATCCCATTCATCCATCAAAACTTTTACATTTATACATTCGTTAGATTAAAGAATATTACTTCAACATAACGCACATGACAACATATACAGTCCTAACTCAAAAAATGGCCGAATTGACTTAAGATTACCTACGGACCAAGTAATTTTTAATCTACATACTGACAAGACACTCATGTAAAAAAGTCAATTTTTGTAAAAGTTATGAACATAAAACACTTTATTAACTACCGCCGCATTCAATACTTGCGCAAGGCAACAGTGTACTTTCTTAGTTTTTACGCCGGAACTTGCCTCGCCCTCGCCTCTTGCGCCAGGCAACAACGTACTTTCTTAGTTAGTGCTCCGCGCGCCGTTCGATACACCAAATAATACGCTGCCAAATTGGGAATTTCGCCGAGGTAAGAAAGTCTAAAAAGACACTTTTGAGATATGACTATATTGACTGATGTTAAATTATCTAATAGCTGTGTATTATTTTGAGTTAATACTGTTTTGACTTTTTAATTTCTGCATATTTAGTAGGAACGTTTTGTATTATTTGTTTTATGACTGTGTGTCAATCAAAACTTTCGTGTTACGACTGTATTCACTTTTCAAACAATATGTTTTCACGTGTATCATCTTTGTTAGGACAGTTTAAGATTTTCTGTTGTCCAAGTTTTAGCTAAATGAATATTGTACTAAGAGGTAAAGTTTATACCAAACACTTTCACACTTTCTTTTTCTGATCAGTTGTTACTGATCTGATTTTGTTTCGGTGTATAGGCGGGGCCCCGGATCAGGTTTGTGATGATTTACGGCAGTTAATTCCTCGTCTTGCTGAACTTGGGCTGGAGGTGAATGGGTCAAAGTGTGAAGTATTTTCTTGTGGCTCTGAGGCTCTTTCATCTGGTTCTTTGTTCGATGCCCTTTTGCTGGGGTGCAAGATTCTGACTGCCTCGTCCTTTTTTCTTTTGGGTTCTCCCATCTTCATCGATGCTGTTCCAATGGTCTTGGAGCAGCGCAGACTCCTTCTGTTAGCTGCGGTAGCAGATTTGAGGCAGCTCTCCAGTCACGTCGCTTTGCTTTTGCTTAGGATGTGTTTTGCGACTCCGAAAGTTTTGTTTTTATTGCGTACGGCGCCCACGTGGTTGTATTCAAATGAGGTTTTTGCTTTCGACGTAGGGCTTAGAGAGTCAGTCATCGAAATTCTCAACGTTAACTTGACTGACTCGCAGTGGGATCAGGTTTCATTGCCGGTCCGTTTTGGGGGTTTGGGTGTGAGGCGGATTGCTGATGTTGGTCTGCCGGCTTTCCTTGGCTTGGTGCATGGGGTGGTGGCTTAGGTTACTAAAATTCTCTTTCCTAACGGTGGCCAAGTTATCATTCCCTATGCTACTGAAGCATGTGAAGCTTGGAGCGACCGGAATCCGGGCATGGATTCGCCTTGTACTCTTGCTTCTCAGCGGTGCTGGGACGAGATTGGCTCCAGAGGGGTTTGGGACCGCCTTTTAAGACATGCTTCAGGGTATGATCTGGCTAGGCTCAAGGGTGTGTCTGGTCTGGAGACAGGTGCTTGGCTTCATGCTTTGCCTTCTCTGAACTTAGGCACCCTTCTGGATAACGAATCCTTGCGTGTGGCCGTGGGTCTTCGCGTGGGCTGTGAAGTGGTCGAGTCTCACGTTTGCATTTGTGGATCCACGGTCGATGCGTGTGGTTACCATGCGCTCAGTTGCGGTCGTTGCCTGGGTCGTTATCCACGCCATCATTCTCTGAATGACATCATCCGTAGGGCTTTAATTTCGATTGGTGTCCCTTGCTCAGTCCTTGTCAGACCGAGAAAGACCAGGGGGTTCCAACAGAACCCCCTGGTCTTTCTCGGTCTGACGGTAAAAGGCCCGACGGTTTGACATTTGTTCCGTGGCAGAAGAGCAGAACCTCTACCATGAGTTGTCATTACGTTACTCGATCATACGCATCGACCGCGTTTGGCGCTCTCATTGTTTGAGAGTTCATACAACCTTGGAGCGGGCCAATGAGAGCGCCAAACGCGGTCGATATCGATGATCGAGTATCGTAATGACAACTCATGGTATGGGTACAGATGCTTGATTTGGGACGCCACTTGTGTCACCTTCGCTCGTTGTCATTTGGCGCGAACGTCGATAGCCGCTTCTGCTGCGGCTGAGACCGCCGCGGCGTCAAAACATGTTAAGTATGCTGTCCTTCAGTCACGGTACTTGTTTGTTCCCGTGGCGTTTGAGACGTTTGGTGCTTGGGGAAGAGAGGCAAGAGTTTTTATCAGCGAAATTGGTCAGCGACTTAGTACCAGCGGTTTGGACCATCGCTCTAGTTCGTTCCTGGTGCAAAGACTGGCTATTCCCATTCAGCGTAGTAACGCTGCTAGTATCCTGGGGTCTTTTGTGCCAGGAGCGTCACGGGATGGTTTATTTGATTAGGACAGTTTTTTTTATTTTTAGACGAACTAGACTTTATTGACATTTAATTGTTATAATGATAATTATGATTTTAATTTTTTCATGGTTGGTTCAATGAATTTTATATTTTAATAATCCATTGTATAATTCTCTGTTTTAATGATTTTATTTTGTATTTTAATGTGTGTTTCTTTAATTAATTAGATTTTATGTTTGTTGATTTTAATTTAAATGTAATATTATGTAAACTGATTCATCTATAAACCTTTATATAATAAACTAAATTATAATGTAAGATGATTGTGATATTAGATAATGGATACTGTACCGTCCTAATTCTCATATATTTACTTTTCTAACGGCTGATTTTTCAATAGTCATATTTTATACACAAATTTTATCTGAGGAATAAAAATAGCGGTTTGACATATTTTCTATAGATAAGCTGTCAAACCGCCATTTTTATTTCTCAGATAAAAGTTATCTGACTATTAAAAAATCAGCCCTAAGAGAAAAGATTTAATAATGTCTGAATTACCTCATACCTTTTGTAATTTGTATGGTTAATTATAACCACCATGTTTATCATTAAAAATAAAACCTTATTATTTTTGGAAATTATTCTTTTATTTTGCTGTTTTTAATAACAACTTGACTGAGATAATACAATAGCAATTAGTAAACTTAAAAAAAGAAGAAACGCAATATGGTAACATTTTATTTAATACAGTGATAATTTACTATAATTGGTGGATTTGAACGGGAAAGAGAGATTTAAAACGAAATTTATCAATAGAACGCGGGAAATAGAGTCATAACTACAAACTTTTTTTTTAACCAGAGAAAAATGATACTTAATCACAGATATTTTACGTTTTTATTATTTAAATGATAAAAGCATTCCCTAAATAATATTTCTTCCTTTGCAATCATTAACGTAACTTCAATAGTTTTAGTTCTATGATTTTTTGAACTTTCAAATCGCTTTTACTCGAAATGTCTAATTTTGAGTTATGACTGTATATGTTGTCATGTGCGATAAGCAGTTCGAAACTAAACTGCCTATGATCAAAATAGAACAGCATAGTCGTCTAGCCAGCCAGTTATTGGAAACGTATAAGTCAGTGCCTACTAAATTATTATTCATCAGATACAGATTATCTCTATCATTCCAATAATTCAGTTTTACTTTACGTTCTGTGATATGTTCACTGGTACTTTATTAAGATATATATTATTAGAATGGTTTTATTAATATTCAATACTAACTGTTGCCGACTTCACCCGCTACAACTCGAAAATTATCCCACGGGAACATAAAATCGGGATAAAAATATCCTGTGTTAATTCAGGTTATAAACTATCTGTGTGTGTGTACCAAATCTTAGCCAAATCCGTTCAGTGGTTTTTGCGTGAAACAGTAACAAACATAGGTACCTAAATACACATACATACATCCTCACAAACTTTCGCATTTATAATACTCGTATTAGTAGGATATATTCCGCTCTCATTCATGCATTGACATTCATTGCTTACCTGAATTGGCAATATGTAATAAAGATAAATAAATCGGAATCTTTCTATGGGCCATCAACTGTCAAAATATATTCATAGGGAAAGGCAAGATAATCTCGAAAATAGGGAAGGGTAAGGGAGAAAGAGACTTATGGAAATAAAGACAGTTTACATTTGAGTAACGTTATGGCAAAATGTAGGTACCAACCCACATAGCAAAAATAACCGAAAAAATATGTACAGACGCCAGCAGGTCAACCTACCCGAATCTGTCAGATTTTACTAATCAAACATTAACCTTCTACTCTTGTGATAAGGTTGAAATTCTATTAGAGAAATCTGACAGATTGTGGTAGCTTGATGTGCTGGCGTCTGTACTTTATAGGACATAAGTAATTATAATGATTTTTTATGGTGATTACATATTTGTTTTAAATCTGTTCCAATTTTGTGCTTTGGATGATGCATGAGACTGATTTTACTTACTCATTTTGGCAGAACTACGCCTAATGTTAATGAAAAACAAAGCCACGCACTTAGAATTGGTTATCAAAAGAACGCTAATTGGCAGAATTTTTCCAAAGATTCTGTTTATCAACACGTGAAATGAGAGGGGTGTGAAGCGTGTTGTACTAGCAATTAACCTACTACAACAAGCAATAAATCCCAATTTAAGCGACACCTGCACCGCCCCCAATCATCTCCAATCACGGCACACCAGACGCTGCGCGGACGCATGTTTACGCGATTTGCGATATTGACCTTTATTCCAATTTTAGCCAATTGAAACCAAATGTAACGAATAAAATAACAAATGGACATTTTTCTTCTGTATATTTTTTTCTCATTTGTGAAATAACAAAGCAGACAAAAAAAATTACAGAAGGATAACCCGGCTTTTTGTGATGGTCGTAAGGTGCTGTGGTTGCGTTACTATTCGATTTTGGTGTACTTAATTAATCAATTCTTTTTTTATATTTGTACGAGTTTATCTAATGATGACTTGACGCAAACCAAATACCTAAGTCAAATATTTCCTTAATTTTAAAACTTCACATTTTATAAGTAGGTAGGTATAAGTATACTTTGCGCAAATTAAAGTAACATTTTGGTTCGGCAAAGTCGGGGCGAAGTGTGGCTAATGTGTATCTTTTCTGTCAGTTTCTGTCTTTTTCTTTATTGAGAAGAAAGCCACATGTTTTAAATATTACATAATTCTTAATACACAATAACTTTAAAAAAAAATAATTAAAAAAAAACGTTTTTCAAAAAAAAATGTTGTTGAAGGTTGTTTTTGAAGGCGGTTAATTTAAAAAAAAAAAAAGTTTTTTATTTTACTCTTTTTAGTTTTTAATATTCAACCCAAATTCTTGTCAAATACATCATTTTCTTACATGTGCACAAGAATTTTGTAATCCGTGGCACCGGTATTAACATCGCTCATGTACACATGCTAATAAAATTCCCTATCTCAAAAACTGCTGAACAGATTTTGATGAAACTTGCAGTATTCCCTAAGGTGAACGATCCCCAGTACAACAAAAAAAGAATTTAGAAAATCGGTCCACAATTGGCGGAGTAATCGCGTAACAAACACGCACAAAGTAATGTCATCCAAGTAGCCGAAATCAATAAAAATGCTCATAAAATAAAAAGTAGTGAACCAAATAGGATGAAATTTTTATGGGACCACAACGCAAGTATACTGCATCGAACAAAAAAAGAATCACACTAATCGGACTAGAAACCTCGGAGTAATAGATGTACATACATAAAAAAAAAAAAAAAACGAACCGACCGAATTGAGAACCTCCTCCTTTTTTTGAAGTCGGTTAAAAAAAACTTTAGAAGTTTGTTTTGTTGAAAATTGGTAAAAAACACAGGTTCGTTTATGACATCATTCAAGGATGGATGATAAGTAGTGACAAAATAACATGAAACAATATTAGCATTTGCTTTACAAATGCTAATACCTAGTTACCAAATACGTACCTATGTATGTTTTGCAGGGACGGTTACCGTTACCAAAAAAATACCGGTAAAATTACCAAAACATAAACGTTATGTTACGTTAAATATTAACGTTAAACATAACGTTAATTTATAGGATTTACCGCTATTTAAGTATCGTTACTAATAACGTTAATTCACTAAAAGCTAACAATTTCTGGTGCGACGTTGCCAAACCGATGACACGCCGCGCCTCTTTTCGTTCGTACCACGTCGTCTTTTCGTGTATCGTAACCAGGAAGATTACGGCTTTTCGCACATGGGTGCGGTACACTCGTAAAAAAGTGTTATTCATTTTATTTTAAACCAAAATACGAATAAAAACTTGAGAGGTGTCAAGGAACAACAAGTAGCAAGTCAAGATAGCATGTCAAAAGAAAGTTCAAGCGATTTTCGACCTTATTGATATTTATGCAAACACCGGATTTTAATGAAGGAGCAATGTTAGCTAAAGAGAATGTGAGAAAAACAAACTAAATTTTAAATGTCGATAAGGTCGAAAATCGCTTGCACCTGTTTTTTTGACTTGCTATCGTTATGCAAATGTTTTCCGACCTTCAAGCGATTTTCGTCCTTATTGACATTTATGCAAACACCGGATTTTAATGAAGGAGCAATGTTAGCTAAAGAGAATGTGAGAAAAACAAACTAAATTTTAAATGTCGATAAGGTCGAAAATGGTCGTTTACTGGTCTGTACTTGTATCTACACTACTAAGTTGCGAACTTTGGTGATGAAAGACGATGGGGGTGGCCGATGGCGGCGACCTACAATTTTGTAACTAAATTACATCGCACCTACCGACATCGTTTGAAAGAGATAGGCATATAAATTACCGGTATATGTATTGTTACTTTTACCGATACTCATTTTAGTTATTAGGTAACGTTAACGGACTTACAGATATCGTTATTAATATCGTTACATTTTTATCGTTACCATAACGATAATTCGTAACGTTATAAGAAAAATAACGGTAATCCGGTCCCTGATGTTTTGTATCGTACAATATTCTAAAGAATGACATCAAAATACTATTAGATGAATAAAACTCAAAATAAGTACGCTATTGCCTAAATAGGCTCTGAACAAAGTTGGTACAAATAGGCAATAACCGTGATTATAAAAAAAAAAACTGGCATGTCATATAGGGTAAAACACCCAACTATTGACCCCTTAAGCGGTTTTCCTTGTTTCTTTCGCAAAATAAACTAATGTACGAGTTGCAAGTGGAAATGAATGTTTTTGGAAGATAAAGTAAACATTGGAGAATGTAACTAAAACAATATTTACAGTCATACAAAGGTAAAAAGTGTTTTTTTTCTCGAGTTTAGCAAGAACAGGCCATTTGACCAGTTATCAACATGCTTGTACCAAATTTTCATCATGCAAATGACCAATTTTTTGACCTCCTGTAGTATAAGAATAAACTCAAATATTATTTATTATGAATGTGATACGAGGTCTTATTTGATAAAAAACAAACAAAGCTAGTCTTATAGCCCTTCTCATTTTCTTTTTTCACACTATTTAGGTCTTCAGTCTTCAAACGCCGTCAATAATATTCTTGCACTTATTTTTGAAATTTTGTAGTTTTTATCACTTTTTGTTGTAGTTTTTATCACTTTTTGTCCAATTTTTCTTCTTTATTAGTAGTTATTTCACTGTTCTGTATTATGCAGCAGATATAAAATTCTCGCCGGCAAAATAAATTGAAAGAACACGGCTTTAGTTCTACAAAGTGAGTTTAAAAATCTTTGAATTAATATTTTCCTAATTATATAAGACGGTTTTAACTTTTTAAACTTATGTAAAATACCTCACAAATGAAGAGAACATAGATACAAATAAAAAAACTAGCTCACACTTTTCCTCGGAAATTATTTAAGTCAGTTTGTTTAAACATGCAGGTTAGGGTATATTTTGTCATTTTATGCATTAAACCAACCTGTGGCTGAGGCATTGCTCGTGTTATATTCTGCAATTGTCCCACGGGATCATATACCAACATAAAAAGTATCCTGCGTCCAGGTACACCCACTTAACCAGGTTTTAAAATAATCTACTTGCCAAATTGTGTCAAAATCCATTCTGCCGTTCACTTTACTTATAATATTAGTAAGTCTAAAAGTCTAAAATATTCAGGAGAATGTGACAGTAGACCGAAAATTTAAGTACCTCACTCAAATTATGCTAGGTTCTCAGTTTACTACGTAAGGTACTTTTTATGTTTGTGATTATGCAGATACACACCTTTAGTGGTGCCAACGCCCATGGGCGTAATACAGATGCATTAAAGTTAAGCTACCTCGCCATTAAAAATGAACTATACGTACACACCGTGGTGTCAATAACTGGTTTTCTCGTACATTTGGTTAATTACCAGCTATTGACATGCCATTTTAAAAAAATGGTTATTCATACATTTGAGTGTACCAGATATTGACCTCATCATTTTAACAACTTAACGCTCATTAAAACTTGAAAATCATGTGGAAAAGCATTGTGTCTGTCTTAAATAACCAAAAAATACCAAACTCTAAGGAATCTATCGTGTAAAACTGAAATAAAATGACATTGAAAACAACCGTCAGCTTAGCAAATTGTTAAATTTCTTGATGATTTTGGGAGGGTATTTTGTTATCATAGGTTTCATCAGCAGCCTATATTGTTCCCACTGCTGGGACACAGGCCTCCTCTATGTGAGAGGGAGTGGGCCATAATCCACCACGCGGGCCCAGTGCGGATTGGTGGATGTCACATGTCTTCGAATTTTTGGTTCTAGGACATGCCGGTTTCCTCACGATGTTTTCCTTCACCGTTTTGAGAGCAGTGGTGATGAAATAAATTACACAAAGTAATGCGTCTGACGGGGTTCGAACCCACGACCTACAACTCGTAAGTCGGGACCGATACCACTGGGCCACCACTGCTCCGCATACCACTGGGCCACCACTGCTCCGCATCATAGGTTTACGGACGCAATATTGCTTTATTTAAATTTTCTGTGACGCAAATATATTACAAGATAAATTATATTTCATTTTCTGTGTTCTTTATGCAGTACTGCAAGAAGATTTATTATTATTTTTGATAAAAACTGTTATGCGGTCAATAGTTGGTGGGAGGTCAGCAGTTGGGTACTTTACCCTACCTATACTCGTAAATAAGAAATTAGAATTTTCAGTTTGCCAAATCATGCTATAAATGACGATAGGTACTTATATCTATTATATTGTTAGCACGTGGATTACCTATACTAAAATTAATTAAGTCGGCTTTTTCCGAGATTAGTGTAGGTACTTACGGTACGAGATTGTCATCATATCAGATAATTTTAAAGAGATTCATAAGTATGATCGATAACAATAACATAAATATTATATGTGTAATTAAAAATAATTGTAAGGTATCAATAAAACTTCCGCTAAGATTAGATAAAAACTCTTCGTACAGTCAAAAAAAAAAGAACCGTTTTTTTTTTTAATCTTGCACTCTTTGCCACTTCTAATTTTTTGTTTTTAAGTCTGTAACTATTTCCAGTTTCCCTAATAGAGCAAGAGCCCGTGAACCCCAGACCTACGTTATTTTATAAAGGCTGATAGTTTGTCAGCGGATGCTCCCAACACTGGTAAGAACGATGACCATTTATGGAGTTTGGGTTATGGTGGCTTTGGCAGGTAAACGGTACTAAAGATGCGTAAAATATAAGTTTACTTACGTCATAGTATAAAAGCTGATTTTTATATATAATACTCGGGTAATAAGTAGATGATGTTTCCTCATCAGCCAGACACTTATCATGGTGGCAACCCCTTGCCAGACACCCTTAATGTTCACGAAATTATAAGTTTACTTACATTATAGTATAAAAGCTGATTTGTTTAAACAATACTTGGGTAATAATATGTAGATGATGTTTCCTCATTAGCCAGACACTTTTGATAGTTCCAACCCCTTGCCAGACAAACATTGTAAATAGCCCAGTCAACTGATGTTCAATACAAGGTATACCTACAGGGAAAGTCTTGGAACACAATTTTTGACTACGTAACTTTGTTTCGACTAGTTAGGAGGAGAACATATCGAAAGTCCCCATCCCTAGCCCTTGAGCTAAGGGGGAGGGAGGGGTTCGTAGGTACCACTTTTTGGTTTTTCGCTTATATCTCGGAAAGTCGGAAACCATGGGTCCTAGCGGCATAATATGTATGAAAAAAATAAAAGCTGAATAAATTCCCCATAAGTTTTATTCAATAAATGTTTCCAGGTTTTGTTTAGTTTTCGAGCTATCTGCTCTTGAAAGTCTGTAATATTGTGAAAAATCATTTTTATCTTCAAAGATTTTCTTTGGAAAGAAAAATTCGAACCGCGGACAGGATTCGAACCTGCGACCTTCGGATTCAGTACATCCGACGCTCATTTCCAACCGAGCCACCGAGGATCGTAACCGCCACGGCGAATTCTTCATTCCATTTCTAACGTCTCATGGTGACGTTTACGTGACGAGGTTCGAATCCTGTCCGCGGTTCGAATTTTTCTTTCCAAAGAAAATCTTTGAAAATTCGCTACGCATGCGTTAATGCGTTTAATATTTAAAAACATTTTTATCTTTTTGCATTTGGAAAGTTGTATTTCATATCGCCAATTTAAAGGTCCAGAAAGCATGAGCAGTCTTTTCAGACCCTCCCTTTATCACCTACAATGAACTAAGCCAAGTGAAACCTGCATCTTGAAGCGATATGAGCCTCCAGCTAAAAGGGTCTCTTACAGTGCTCACAAAGTTATAACAAATTCTTGAATTCGCGGTAGCCACCATCAAGCTTGATATTTTTTGTCTTCCTTCCACCGAGGGAGCAGTAAAAATAGCTCAGAAACTCATTCTAGATTATAATTACATATTAGGTAGGTACATGTACAGGGTTTTGATCCTAAGTTGACCAATAAGGAGAAATCCGCTTTCATAAGAGCTACAGAAAAACGATCTTAGGAACCTTTAGCTTTTTATAATGTAAACAATTTAAGCATATTTAATTTTTGATCAAGTGCGAGGTGTCCATAAAAATTAGTATGTAGACCCCGCCATCCCCTTCGAACCTAACCTGTCCGAGTCGGGGTGCCCCAAGTCCCGAGCTCGCTTCGCTCGCTCTTGGATCCAAAGTACTCCTAAATGTGTGTAAAATGAGTATGAATAAAAAAATAATTTATTTTTTTATGATGCTATTTGGTTTAGTGTCGTGTTAGGATAATTTCATTGTATAAGAAGGATAATATCTGGGCAACAGAATTGGGTCAACTCTTATAAAACGACTCGAATCTAACGAAATACGACTTAAGTTGTAATGTACCTAATATAAATTAAAATGACATTCTGCGCAACTGGAGGGTCTGAAACACTGATGCTGTTTTCTGGATCTTTGGCGACATCAAATACAACTTTCCACATGCAAAGAGGTAAAAATGATTTTAACCAATATTACAAACTTTCAAGAGCAGATATCTCGAAAACTAAACAAGACCTGGAAATGTTTACTGGATTAAACTTATAGAGAATTTATTCAGCTTTTATTTTGTTCATATGTATTATGTCGCTAGGAACCATGGTTTCCGACTTTCCGAGATATAAGCGAAAAACCAAAAAGTGGTACCTACGAACCCCTCCCTCCCCCTTAGCTCAAGGGCTAGGGATGGGGATTTTCGATAATATGTTCTCCTCCTAACTAGTCGAAACAAAGTTGCGTAGTCAAAAATAAAATTGTGTTCCAAGACTTTCGCTCTATGCCTTGTTTTGAACATCCGTTGACTGGGCTATTTACAATGTTTGTCTGGCAAGGGGTTGGAACTATCAAAAGTGTCTGGCTAATGAGGAAACATCATCTACATATTATTACCCAAGATTAATTAAACAAATCAGCTTTTAGACTATAACGTAAGTCAAACTTATAATTTCGTGAACATTAAGGGTGTCTGGCAAGGGGTTGCCACCATGATAAGTGTCTGGCTGATGAGGAAACATCATCTACTTATTACCCGAGTATTATATATAAAAATCAGCTTTTATACTATGACGTAAGTAAACTTATATTTTACGCATCTTTAGTACCGTTTACCTGCCAAAGCCACCATAACCCAAACTCCATAAATGGTCATCGTTCTTACCAGTGATGGGAGCATCCGCTGACAAACTATCAGCCTTTATAAAATAACGTAGGTCTGGGGTTCACGGGCTCTTGGGCTATAACGTGATATTCATTTCAGTTTTTTTTAGTTTGCAAATTAGAGCCTGCAAAGGCGAACATGAAAAGTTGTTAGTATTTTTTTGTAGTAAGCTGGTATATTTAAATAATTAAGTTACATGATGTTAGCGATTTTATTGTTACAAAAAAAGGTATGACTGCGAATCTTTTGTTACTGCTTAGAAAAACGGTTGGTTAAAATATAAATTAGAGAAGGCAAAAGCTTTAGAACAAACGAAATTCTTCTGTTGAAGATCTAAGGCTTTTTTCTGATAGCATACGCAAGAACTAGAATCTAGATACTAAACAAAGAAGCGGTTTCATAATTACTATCTAAAAATAGGAAGTGTAGCGTTAGCTAAAAATTTAATGATGATTGTAATTAATGAAAAGATGCACAACACGTCTGGTTCTTAAGCTTTGTACACACTAGCTACGGTACGATCGCGTTACTTTTACCTCTTAATCGGATAAGATTGTAAATATGTATTAGAAAAATATGACATAAAAGTTATAAAAAAATATGAATTTGCAATTTTTTGACGGCCATTCCAGTGTATCCTACAGAATTATTTTCTTTAGTAGTAAGTAGTAAATTGCCACATTAAAAACGTTTGAACAAGATATTGTGGGTTCACTATAAAAGCAGAAGAATTTATTAACTTCTAACTATTGCAGAAAAACTGTACAGTTTTTCCCATTTTTCACAAGCATGTAGAATTATTGTTGCAGTTTGAATTGTACAACCGTTTCAATTGTAATGATTTTTCATAGTGTGTAGCAGCCATAAGGTCGTAAATTGTTGTTTTGACTGGCCTGTTGGTCTAGTAGTTAGTGAACCTGACTGCTATACCGGAGGTCGTGGGTTCAATTCCCACCCAGGACAAATGTTTGTGTGATGAGCACGATCATTTGTTCTGTGTCTGGGTGTAGAAGGAGGAGACCGCTTCCCACTCCGTCTCGCCCCGAGAAATAACCAAGATTTGATCCCGAGACCCATTGCACGATAGGCAAGCAGGTTACTAACCAGACTGGCTGGTTCGATATATCATCTGCCTAGCCTTTTTCCAACTATATGGAGGCTTCTAGTCGAACCAGATTCAGCTGAAGATCAGTATTTTACATGGAGCGACTGCCTATCGGACCTCCACAACCCAGTAACGGGTAATACGATACCCCATGGAAAGACTGGTTGTCAGACTTTTGAGCTTCTGAGTAATAATGACTGTCAAAGATCTACAAATGACAGCCGGGACCAACGGCTTTACGTGGTTTCCGAGACACGGAGGAAACTCGCTATGAAAAATGGTCACCCATCCACAAACCAACCTCGGCAAGCGCGGCTTAACCCGAAAGATCGGCCTGTGCGGCTGTGATTATTTAGACACGAGCTCCTCATATTTCTAGTATACCTACAAATGTGGCTTAATAATTTGACAGATTGCAAGTTACCTCGCCAAGTATTAGAAACATTTTATGCTGGATTGTTTTCAGCTTAGTGCGAACGCAGCTTAATAAAAGATGTAAGTATATAATTCATAATTCCACGTTAAATTGCAAGTGTTGCTTACCTACTTAGCACGTTGTTTACATGTTGCCGACTTGCCGTTAGCCACGTGGAGCAGCTTCTACAATCTTATTGTCTAGGAACAATGATATAGTTTAAGTAAACAGAACAGTGTTTATATAATATATTGTTGTTTTTACTGTTATGTGGATAACATTATATCATTATTCATGTAATCCCCGAAGGGTTAGTTATCAGAGCTCTACATAATATAGTACACTCACATTTCGTCAGTTTTTTTTTAAAGTTCTGTGTGATACGGACGAGCTTATTGCCATCAACAAAGCACAAACAAATACCGGAATTCCAGATGGAAACCCAATAAAACTTTCAGGTGGCCTTCCATGAACTCTTAAAGCGTGAGTCTTTAGGCTGTGGGAAAGAGATAGCGCTAGACGACTTGTGTAGCTTAGTCTCTTTCCCACAACTCAAACTGGATCGCGTTAAGAGATCGTGGTAAGGTTTCTGATTTACGAATTGAACCCAGCTCAGGGCACCCACCATTAGATCAAGGCACGGCCACATTACAACATAATTACAGCTTATGAATAAGCTCTTTATTTGCGTGGTAAAATCAATGATATTATAAATAAAAAGAGGTAGATATCATCGCACTAGCACGCAGGCCGTAGCACGCACAAACTGTTGAGGACAAAGTAAGACAATTGTTGCTCTTTGCTATCTCTTTCTATCTTAATACGTTCCGCATTATCTATCGCTGTCGTAGTTTTAAATTACTATAATAACAACGCAACGATATCTGAACGCCATTCAGTATGAACATGGCGTATCTTTCTTTATAATATCATTGGGTAAAATCATCAAATGAGTCTTTCCGTTCTGGGTCGAGCGTAAGAGACTGTCAGACTCGTACTGACTATCCACCGTGGTCCTGCAATAGCCTTTTAAGTTCCAGGGTACCGGTTACCTGTTTAGACAGTTCCGCTACTACGACAAGCGTTATGTATAAGCTCCTTAGTTTGATTTTGCAATTGATTACCAGCATTTTTAATTTGCAAATCGTGTTCATTCGAGTACATAGGTCTAGTGAGGTAATAGTGAATGCTTACGGTCTTAGAAATAGTATAAAAGAAAATTAGACGCATTAATGAAGCTTAGATTTGGCCAGACAAAATGATTGCATATTAATGTTTGTGGAAGATCATTTATGATATTATTGGTATTATTGTAGAGCATTGGATTACAATTACAGAAGTTGTCAAGGGGATCAAACGGCTGACTTTACGGGGAAAAATAATAAAAAAAGGCTCTTTAGATTCTTTGTTTTGGAAAGCTATAAGCATATTGATACGAATTTCTAGAGGCCACATAACAATTTCTAACGATATAAAACGTGGGTCACTTCGCGTATTACCTTCAGATTTCTCTAGAATATTCTTTGAGTGATTCGCGTGTGCCAGATGTACTGCCATTCGCGCGCAAAAGGTGATTGCTCCCATGAATCCCGTGCTCTCATACACGTAGCTAAGAAATGAAGTATGGGGACGTTTAAAAATAACGTCGACTAGATGCGTAGGCGCACGAACGCATAACTCTACATATAATTTGAACAAAGGCATTTAATACACTTGTTGTCACTCATTAATGACTAACAACTGGAAAGTTTTACTAACCTATATTTCAGAGGACTACATACCGAGTTTGGGTTGAATTAGAGCGTGTAAAATGATCTATGAGAATCACAAAGATTGCCTTCGCATAATCACTTTCATAAATGAAAATATGTCATGTGCCCAATTCTTATTACAATGTCAATTCTGAATGATTTTTCAGTCATGTGACTCCAGCACGCGTAGCATGGCGCCGTAGAAACGGGTTTTGTCGACGCGACAATAGACAAAATGACAGAACGTAAAATGATTTACTCGATTTAAGCTTACCAATGTTTAAAATATAGAAGAGATATGCTTCTATTCATTAATGGTGTACGAATCGTGTCGTACTTGTGCAAGAGAACAGTCGACTTGTATAGGAATAACGATGAAATAACTTTGTCTTTTCTTGGTAGAATAGAGATAGAATCGCCATGCTACGCATGCAGGTCACAATTTATAATATGGTACTTTCGCTTATTAACAGGAATTTCGCGAGTGTGAACTATGATGTCGACATTTGGTGCGTAACAGGAAACGATATCTTAATGCTATCCAAACAGATAAAAGTAATCCATAGTTTTATCATGGCTCGCATACATTGGTTAATAAGTCTTCTACACAAGGTGCAAAATCCGATCATAAATAATCTGGGGGCACGGCAGTGCCCCGCCAAGTCTCGAGCAAAACGGGCACGGCCGTACCATCTTTTCTCGAAGCGATTCGCGGCTGTTTCGCCCCACCTATATCTTCGACGTGGACAAAGCTAGGAGTTTAGGTTTTCGGTCAATAATAGTAGGCATTAGAACAAGCTTAAGTTCGAAATTACATGCCAATTGAATGAATAGTTTAGGAGTTACGGTCGATCAAAGTTACACCATTTTGTCACTCACTGACTGACTGACTCACTGACCGATCATCAAAAATCTAAGGTACTTCTAGCAGACTTAGAAACTTAAAATTTTGCACCAAGATAGGTCATTAGCCACATATAAAGGAAAAATTATAAAAACATTAAAAAATAATATACCATAGAAAACAATTTTATATTTGCGGTTTGGCAAGAACATTGTGTATGGATTTTGACTGCATTGTTAACTTTGTTCGTTGTTTAAGTATTCAATTGGATGAATACATACATAGAATAGAAAAGAATCAGGGACCGTACAACCCCGAATATAAGTTAATTCTTTCGAAAGTGTTACATGTTGTACGGCTACAGTCAATAAAAGTGTTACCTATTGGTAGTGGTAGCCTTTTCAAAACCCTAACGTTAGGGTAACCCTTTCAATAAGTTAACTAGTTCAAGATGTTACCGGCTCTTGTATGATTTTCAATTGAAGTAGATAACCCTTTAAAAGGGTTTGTCGGGGTAATCAAAGGGTTTTAAATAAAATAATTTTAAATTACGTTGGAGTGTAGAAATAGGTTGGCCTTGGAAGTTCGGAATCATGATAGAATCGTACATTAGTGTTTCTTACTCGGTTTGACAGGTCGGGCGGCGCTTTCTTTTTAACCGACTTCACAAAGAAGAACCGTCGAATTGATAACCTTATCAATTCGACGGTATATTTTTTTTGTGTGTTTGTTACGCGATTACTGCGCACATTGAGGACCGATGAGAAGATTGTTGAGTTTTTTTTTTTTTTTTTAGCGTGGTAAAATCATCAAATGAGTCCTCCAACCCCGGGCAGGGCGGGAGGGACTGTCAGACTCCTACTGAATAAAATCCACGGTGTCCTTCATAGCCTGTTAAGTTCCGGGGTTACGGTAAGGGAATAATCCCGCGACCCCGGCAGGCTTTGGCCCTCTGAGAGGGGGCCTCGTCATTATGCTGACGCTCTTTGAGGCGCGCGTGGGACACAACGCGCCGTCGACCCGGGCATGGTCCTTGGTCGGGCAGCGAGTTGCCCTTTACTCGCTGCCCGCATGCCCGCGCCTACGGTGGCCGGAGATCATCAAGCGACGTCCGTCGCCGTGGGCGCCTACCACTGCGGCTGGGGCGGAGGGAGGACGCTGTCCTCTCTCGCTCGCGGCCTGCCTCCTCCTTTACGAGCATTACTGCCTCGCAGAAGGAGCTGACCGCTTCCCACTCCGTCTCGCCCCGCAGCATGGCCGCAACCAATGCCCGGCGCGAGAGGTCTCCGCCTATCGCAGCCGTGAGGACACGTCGGTGCTCCGCCCAAGCTGGGCAGTCTTGCACCGTATGCTCCACCGTGTCCTCCGGGCGATCAGACACAGGTACCTCCCGAAACTTCCGTGTCCGGTGAGGACCTGCGTCAAGCGGTAGGTCAGGACGCCATGACTTCTCTCCAGCCACTCCTCAAAGAGGGGTCTTACCGCCGCAATTGCGGCGTGCCCGAAGATTGTTGAGTTGGAGGAAGACTTGAGCAAAATGCTCTGGAACATATTGAGATTATCTGAAATCCTAAGAGAGGGTCAGGATACGATAGACCTAGATTCCGGCAACATGCTCTTCTTCCGGGAAGGAGACCGTAAATCCCAGGGTGGTGTTGGATTTCTCGTCCGCAGGTCCCTCAACAACAACATTATGAAAGTCGTCAGTGTACCTTTAGTCAGAATAACCAACCGGTATTCGTTGAAGGTCATACAGGTTTAAGCACCAATCTCGACACATTCTGATGATGAAGTAGAGGCATTGTATGAGGAGATATAGGAAGCCATACATACCTCCGAAACATACTTCATCGTTGTTATGGGGGACTTCAACGCGAAGGTGAGCGCACGGAATGGCGATGAGTTGAGAGTGGAGCCATTTATTTGGCTATGGGCAGCGAATCCATAGGGGCCAGCGGCTGGTTGACTTTATGGAAAATGAAGAACTCCATATTTCCAGAAGCGGCCATCTAGGAGGTGACCGTGTATAAGCCACATATGGTACTACTAGAAATGATAAATAGACTTCATTTTGACGACTAAGAAGCAAATATTATTTAATAATGTCTCTGTCAGCGCCAAGGTAAAACCGATAGCGTTCACCGTATCGTCAGAAGCACATTTAATATCAATGTAAAGCTTGAAAGGTCACGTCTGGTGAAGTCCACGGTCCGACCTGGCCCTGCCCACAATATCCAAAACCCCGAAAACTCCCAACTAGAACTGTACAATCGCTTCCAGTGCCTAACCGAATGCGAAACTGGTGAAACTGTCCAAGCAGTGGAGTTCAGTTTAAGACCCCTCGCCGCAATAAACCTCAAAAGCTCTTGAACGGTCTAGAACTCAACTTGGTCTGGTCGTAGTTCAACTTAATGGTTATTAAGTTGATCCACGATCAGACCAAGTTGAGTCTGCAATTTTCAGCTGCTATCTCGGAATATGGCAAACTCAATAGACAAATCTGTAAATGAATACGACGTGACCTGCGTGCCTCTAAAGCGGCACAGATCAAAGATGCAATCGAGCGGAACCTCAAGCTCAAAACTCTTCACAAAGAATTCGTCTATTGGCCAATGCCAAATGATAAAGCTGAAGATTAACACCGGCAGTATCATTTCATCGAAACCGGACATCCTGAGAGAGCTTGAGAGGTTTTACGGACAGTTATGTTGAATCCGATCCTGACACGCCTGTATGACGCCTGAGCGAGCGAAGCGAGCTCGGGATCGGGGACACCCCGACTCGGTTAGGTTACTTTAAACCTTGCCCACAGAATAACGGGGCTCCTATAGCCCCGCAAAAAGTTATTTTGTTAATCGGCGGAACATACTTCGGTAAAATAATACTTATGGCTAATGATACTTCAATGATCTGAAAATATGTAAAATAATGCATATAGCAAAAGAGATGTCGGTCAATGGTTTTCGGTATAGTGAAATTCGAACAAACAAAATTCGGTAAATTGATCGGTTCCCCTACAGGACATCCTGAGGGATCGTTCCATTGGAGTGGTTATTGATGGCTGCTCGTCAGGTCAAATTAACGCCGTAGTACCTCAGGGGTCAGTGCTCTCAGCAACGTTGTTTTTGCTTCATATAAATGACCTGCTAAAACCTGGAACCTTTGGGTACGCAGATGACAGCACGGTTGCTGAGAGATACGTGTCCAATGCACGGGCTACTGGGCTCTGGTCTCTCCGAGAGGCCATGATTGAGCACTTGTACCTGTCTTTGGAGGCTGTCTCAGAATGGGGTGAATCCAATCAAGTCAAGTTCAATGCTACCAAGACTCTGGCGTGTCTTTTTCCGTAAAAAAGAGCCAATTTCACCCGGCTCCAGCTTTCCGAGGTGTGACCATACCAATAACGGCCCATGTTGACCTTCTTGGGGTTTCACTAACATCAACCCTCAATTTCGGTCCATTCATTGAGGCAAAGGCTCAGTTGGCCGCGAAATAGTTAGGGAGCCTCTCCAATGTGAGAAAAAACTTCACGCCTGAACAGCTGCTTAATTTATATAAAGCTCAAGTTCGGTCATGCATGGAGTACTGCTCTCACCTTTGGGATGGATCCGCCAAATACCAACTAGATGCACTTGACTCATTAGATAAACGGGCAAAGAGGCTAACTGGTAACGATGCTCTGGTCGATTCAAAGCTCCAGAGCTTTGAACATCGACGCCGTGCTGCCAGCCTGTCAGTTTTTTATCGGTTACATTTCGGAGAGTGGCCGTGGAATTCCGCCTGGCCTTTTCTATCATTGGACTTCCTCCTGGCCTTTTCTATCATTGGACTACAAGACGTACGGCAATGCACCATCGATATATGGTGGATATCCCTCCGTTGCGTACAAAGCATTTTGCCAATAACTTTATTCTACGCACAGCTAAGGAGTGGGATTCCCGGCATCTGTGTTTCCCGACAGCTATAACCTTGGGGTCTTCAGCCAAGAGTGAATAGGTTACTTCTAGGCAAGCATGCTTCACCGTCGACCACATCTTCGCTTACCATCAGGCGAGATAGTGGTCAAACGCGAAGATAATTATCTTAAAAAAAAACGACAGCCCAATGTCAGCATAGCTCGAGCGCAAGACCTAAACTGACTCTACACTGAGGATATCCCAGACATCAGCCTGCACGAGATTAGAATGGCTCTCAAACAGCTTAAGAACAACAAGGCGCCGGAACCACAACAGAACTTCTGAGAGCGGGTGGAAAACCGGTACTTTCAGTGCTCCAGAAGTTATTCAATTCCGTCACTTCTGGGCCATGTCTACAAACTGTTCTCAAGTGTCATTACGAACCTCGTCTCGAAGGCAGTTTTATGACTTCCAGCCTCCCTAACAAGCCGGTTTCCGAAAAGGTACCATAGACCACATACACACGCTCCGCGAGATTATACAGAAGACAGGAGTATAATCGGCCATTATGTTTAGCGTTTGTGTACTAGGAAAAGCCTTTGCTTCAATCGAAACCTGGACAGTATTGCAGTCCCTCGAAAGATGTCATAAATGGACTTTAGGTATAACGAAGTGTTGAAGTGCTTGAATAGAAACGCCACCATGTCCATCCGAATCAACTCTTGAACTGGAACGGATTCGGTATCAACATCAATGGTGAATACATCACTCACCTTCTTCTTGCCGATGAATATAGTCATCATGTCAGAGTCGTTGGACCGCCTCAATGCTATGCTCAGTGTTCGGGCTTTGATCTCGTCTTAGTGTGATAATAAAAATAAAAGTTTCTTCATTGACACATTTTTATGGCTGTGCGCTGCGTTAGGCGATCGCCCGACGCGGACGCCCGCGTGGCGTGTTGTTTTCATGTAATCTCATCGATGGGCGACCCTCTGCACTCAGCGCTGGTCTATGAGATTACATGAAACAGCAAGGCCACGCGGGCGCCCGCGCCGGTCGCCCGCCTAATGCAGCAAACGGCCTATAATGAATGAGTTACGCGGTTGAGACGTGGGGTGACGAGGCTGTGGCGTGATCGCTACGCCTCACCTCCCGCTAACCGCGCAGATGTGGATAGGCGCGCAATTGCGCGCCAACAATCAGCGACCTCAATATCGTTCTCCATAAAAACCTTAAAATGTGGTATGGTGGGCCTTAAAATGGACATGGACAAGATGAACACCATGTCGAATATCCATGTGGCACCCGTAGGTGTTGTTGTTCGGAATGATACTCTCGAAGTTGTAGACCGTGATCTTCTCATCGAGAATTCCTCAGTGTCTTCAGACAAGGGTGTTTAACCAGTGTGTGTTGCGAGTGATGACATAATATGGCTCTGAAACGTGGTCTTTGACTGCTGGCCTTTTAGAGTCACTCAACGAGCAACTGCTTTCCGTTGCTCTTTAGCTAAGCTCGGAGTTTCTTTGCGAGATTGAATCCGGAACATGGATATTCGGCGAAAAACCAGAGTCACCAACATAGGTCTTAATTACAAGTTGAAGTGGCAATGGGCAGGCCACATAAAAGTAACAACCGATGTGGAAGAAAAAAATTGATACTCCATTATTCTCTAACATTTAAAATTCCGTAAATCTCAGCAATCTATACATATAATAAAATTGTAGAAAAATAATTTTTGTACATTAAAAAGAAACTCAAAAAATATAGCCACCGTGTTAAAGGACAACCAATAGAACCCATTTCTAGCATTTTTAGAATTTTTGTCTGTTTGTCTGTATGTCTGTTTGTATGTTTATTTGTTCGGGCATCACGTAAAATGTACGAAAGCTATGTAAATAACTTTAATACACAACGACTGACCGTAACTTGAAGTAACATTTAGTTTTTGTTTCATTGAAATCGGATCAGTCTATCAAAAGATATTTGAATTTAAAGTGTCCCAGAAGTAAAATTACGGTCAGTTTACACCGAGACGCACAGACCAGTAGCGCGATCTAGCTTCGAATGGAAAAACTACATACCTATTCAAATATGGTGTGGACTGGAGTGGAGTGGTTTGGAGTGGAGTGGAGTGGAGTAGAGTAGAGTGGAATTGAATAGAATGATGGAATGGAAAGAAAGAAAGAAAGAAAAGGTTTTTATTAGACTCACACTAGAATGGGATGGAGTGTGATGGCGTGCGATGGAGTGGGATGGAATGGGACGGAGTGGGATGGAGTGGGATGAAGTGGGATGGAGTGGGATGGAATGGGATGGAGTGGGATGTAGTGCGATGGAGTGGGATGGAGTAGGTCGGAGTGGGATGGAGTGAGATGGAGTAGGTCGGAGTGGGATGGAGTGGGACGGAGTGGGACGGAGTGGAATGGAGTGGGATGGAATGGCATGGAGTGGGATGGAGTGGGATGGAGTGGGATGGAGTGGGATGGAGTGGGATGGAGTGGGATGGAGTCGGATGGAGTCGGATGGAGCCGGATGGAGAGGGATGGAGTGGGATGGAGTGGGATGGAGTGGTATGGAGTGGAATGGACTGGGATGGAGTCGGATGGAGTCGGATGGAGAGGGGTGGAGTGGGATGGAGTGGTATGGAGTGGAATGGAGTGAAATGGAGTCGGATGGAGTGGGGTGGAGTGGGATGGAATGAGATGGAATGGGTGCTCTAATCCAGTATGCAATTGAATAGCCTTTGAACGATAGAGGGCGTTTATTACAAAAAACGTGGCGAGAATTAAGCGCTTCGCACTAAAAATACATTGTTAAATTCCGACATCCATGCGAACGAAGTCGCGGGGACAGCTAGTAATAACTATAATTGTGTGTGTATGGACTATGGAGTCGCTAGGCCCAAGACTGCGTTTTGCAACTTGACGCATATCATGCGAATGCATGCAGTTTAGTACTTTAAAGTAAAGGCTCGAGAGATAAAATTACAATAGGGTAGTTTCCAGGGTCAAAATAATTACATTCTATTTAGTCCGTATTTTAGATTATAAAAAAATATTGGACACGTAATTTTTCTTTTTTCGATTAAACAAAAAAGAACAAATATAATAGCCTATTTAAGTTACCTGTGACGTCACTCTGCGCGAAAAATGCCACGCATCGTGACGTCACACGTAACTTTAATAGGCTATATCTTTGTCATTTTTGGTCTAATTTACAAATAAAAAAATACGTGTCCCTTATTTTTGAATAATCTAAAAGACGGACTAATTACATTTTTTTAAGGCAACTAGCCTATACTTGTGGACTGAATGGGTAACTCTGTTATAGTCGTTGAAGGGGTAACCTGTTCAAAACGTCTTAACGTTCAAAAGTATAACCCCCAAGAACAGGTTTTCGAATTAACAGCTATCAAATCGAAAGGGTTTGGAAGGGGTTATCCATTGATGGGGGTTTTCGTAAAAAAGTGTTATCAATATGAAATGGGTTTTAAAACAACACTTTGCCAAAACCCTATCCAAAACCCTTTGAATGGGTAACCAAAATGGTCCCTGAAAAGAATAATATAAATGTAATACATAGACTATAATTAATCTAAATTAATACATAAAGTTCACAATTCATTAAATTAATAAAGCTAAAACTCCATTGTATTGCGATAAATATTGTATGCGCGCTCGATAGATGGCATTGTACCTGTCTGAATCGCGCTATGGTTTCGTTACAGAGCGCAGTCTAAGTAGTACTTTAAAATACTTCAATAATTTTCATTTGATAGCGCCATCTATCTATGAACAACCATTTCGAAACTAAAAAAATATTGTAGCGATATTTAGAGAACTTAAGTTAGCCGGATTAGATAGTAGATTTATTATTGTTACTGAAACAGTTATTTAGGAAAATAGTTTATTAATATAACATGGACATAGAACGTTACATAAATCTAGTTGTTTACGTGTTATTTAGTTTAGTTATATTTAGTTTGTAAGTTAGTAGATATATATTTATTTAGTTATTTGTTAGTTAGTTTAGTTCTATTTAGTTTGTTAGATAGAGAATGGGTCCTAAGCAAAAAAGTAGCTGAAGTCCAAGAAATTATGAGGACAGCTAAAAAAAAGAAAGAAATACACTTACAAAAAATAAATGAGATCCCACCAAAAACATTAAATGTAAAAAATGCCAAGTCTCTCGTTGCAGTCTTTCCATCGTAAAAAGTTTTGAGATCTCACAGAAGCCAAGTCCTATTCAAATTATTTTGTAGTTATAAATCAACATTTAGTAATTATATCAATAGTTTTCTTTATATTATAACTATAGTGACTTGGCAATGAGCACAAATTAAAAGCTGCTTGCTGCCTGGAATTATGTGCAAATGTTACTGACGAGACCTGTGATCAGATTATTTGTTATGTGTGAATCATGATGGTCACTACCGACTACATGTTCCAATACAATAATTAAGAATACCTTACGGGCCATCGCTTTATGAAAGTAAATGATGAATGTTAAGAGAATAAATAAAGTAAATAAAAGAGAATGTTTATGCATGCGGTGTGTGTAACTTTCAACTCCTCCAAATATGCCGTTTTATTTGTTTTTACTTGTGCTCATTGCCAAGTCACTATAGTTATAATATAAAGAAAACTATTGATATAATTACTAAATGTTGATTTATAACTACAAAATAATTTGAATAGGACTTGGCTTCTGTGAGATCTCAAAACTTTTTACGATGGAAAGACTGCAACGAGAGACTTGGCATTTTTTACATTTAATGTTTTTGGTGGGTATTTTTTATCGGATTTTGAACTGTCTGATATTTGAAATGAACTTCAACCTTAGACTGAAATCTTCTAATATTATGCAAAATATTTAGTTTTAATTCTGCGAGGCATGTCTAGACTCACGCACACAATATTATATAGATCGTCAACAATTTATTTTCAGAAGCACGTTTGATGTACCTACTGTGTTGTGTAATTCTCAATATTTATCCTGGTTTTGCCCAGGGAATTACAAACACGGTTATGTAATTTAATAGGAAAATGTATTATTCTGCAATTAGGTACTTCGTTAAAATGTTGTTGCCTAATATTTATTTTTTATCATTCGAAACGACCTTTTTTCTGTTCTAATGATTTTAAAATTTGAGCCTTCCTAATCCAAAAGAATAGTGCATATTTCGAGTTCTACCACACTGAATTACAAACACATGCGTTTGCTTAAACTTGTGGGAGTAGTGAAGGCGCCTCGGTTTACACCGCACACACCTACAATTTCTTATGTACACTACCTGTGCGTATGTAAGTGACGTGTACATACAATGCAGCGTTTAAAACGTGTAGGTGTAACACGCTTGTGTTAGTTAGCCGATTCAGGTTCGGCAGCGATAAAGAACCTTTCTGAAAATCGCTGTGTTTGTCCATTTCTTAAAAGCAATTCGAAATCGTAAGCAAAACTAATAAAAAAATATTTTTGGTAAATTGGCCAATGATAATAAGAAATAATTCAGGTTTAATTGCGTTTTCGTTATTTTCTTGCCGTACTAAAATGGGTGCGGAAATGCATTTTAAGTTCACGCAAGGTTTTCTAAGAATTAACCAAATGTTGAGAGTCTCTATCGCGCACTTTTCTCCAGTACATACTTTTCCATTATACCTTGGTGCATCGCTGAGGTCGCCACACGTTGCGTATTTTATTGGTCGGTTCGGATATCTTAGACAGTATTGTAAACAAGTGAAATAGATAACAAAGACACAACAGAAAGATTTTTTTCAGAATAATTTTTACGTCATAGTTTGTATTGTTCTAACCTACTTTCTCTAAGTAGGTAGTAATATTTGGCAATAGTTACACCTTGTATCGTTGACGGATTTGCGACGACCTTTATTTAGAACCGACAAATACTATAGAACACACTAAAGAAATGAAATTTAGTCACTGAATACGATTGACTTCAACTTTTAGGCCTTAAATATAACGATTTCAAACTTCGAACCTGAACACACTGAACTCGTTGTCTTATTAAAGATAATTGAATTATGATAATATCCGTCTTACCACAAAAAAATTAAACACCCATTGAACACTTGTCTAAAAAAAATTTATAACGTCAAAACGATATTTCTCCTTGATATAAGGGTCGTTTTGCAGTTACAGTTTTTTTAGACAAACGTTCAACGGGTGTTTGTCTTTTTGTGGTAACGCGGTATAATTATGTTTTATTTTCCATAAAATAAGAACAGCCTTCATAGAAACGCTCTCTAAATTATTTCGAGTTGTAATGATGAACATTAAAAGTAAAACCCCGAATAATTTAGACAGCGTTTTGTGAACATCTGTTATTCAGTTACATTTCGGCGAGATGTAATTTATGTCCATCTTTATCAGATAACTGTACATACGATTCTATTAATATTTATTTATTTTATTTAATTCTTCGGCGATTCGTAAATCAGAGTAGCTCTGCCTACAACTCTTTCTTCCTAGAGGCACTTATTATCATAAGATTCTTCTATGTAGTTTGCATCGGATTATGGATTCTTCAAGAAAATTTAACCACGTTTAACTGGGTAGGTTACCGTTACTAAAGGGACCGTACAGGCGCCATCCAAAAGGATTATTAAAATGCGTTTATGGTAATAAACATTCCACTTGGGCGCCACCTTCGGGCGGCTCCGGCCGGCTTCGTGCGTGATCGATGCGTCTCATTACGGATTTTCTGTGTAATGCAAGTACCAACTTACTTTTACCTTCATGTCTGCATAATTCTGGGAAAGGAATGCATACATACATAAAATGTAATTAAATGTTATGAATAAAAAGTGATTCATTGTATGTTGCCTCTCACAATACCGCTGGAAAAATACCACGTTAATTGTTCAGTTGTTATTGTATTTTGGATGCTACAGTAATACATACGTACTTACGTATCTAATATGTAACTGGAAGTTTCAGTTGGAGCCTGATGAACGTGGGCTTCATAATGACTGCTAAACTATTATACAATTAGGATGGTGATTGTTTAAAAGTTTAGGATTAGAAAACACAGAAACGAAGAAGACTATTGACGTTATTCTTTCCTAATTTTATTAGTGGTTATGGGAGTTCCGGCAATCTCCAAATTTAATTCTCTTTATTGATAGATCGTAATTAAAACATTTCATTTAATATTTTTATTTATCAATATTTAAGTTACATTGATAAAGCTCATCGCTAGCTGTTCTTTAGACTACTTTTACAAAATTGGATCTGGCTTCAGCGAGACGCATTCAAGTAGATTAAATCTGATGACCTCAGTAATTACCTGAAGTAAATATTGGATTTACATTTCCCTTCTTTCTAATTTAGTATGGCGACAGTAATTATAATTGCAATGGTAGTAATAATAATGAATACGTGCGTCATATGCATACGTAATTATTTTCTTTAAAAAATATCAAATACCTTGTATAGAAAATCCTGTGGAATATTTCAAGAAACTGAACCACTACATCAGGTATTTCATGAATGTTGATCAGCCTTTTCTGTAGGACGGCTGGGCAAAGGCCACCCGGCAGGTATAAGGTAAGTACCTAGGTGTGACGAATTGGACACTTTTCTAAGAAACTGACAGAAATAATAAAAAAAATTTGGAAAATATGAAAAAAATAGAAAACAATAATAAAATACAGGACTCCATGTCAAAAACTTCTATTGATAGTTTTGCAGACTAGATAATTCATTGTCGTAGAAGGCTAATCAGGCATTGTTTATAAAAATCGGCTCATTGTTTATATTGATACTAATATAAATTAGAGTTAGTATAAAGATTTTCTTATTTTTGAGTGTGAAGTTTTTCTAGGTTTACTAACAAATTGTTTGCTTTTCATTCGTAAAAAAATACGGACCCGGAGTCAAATCGCCCGAGAAAACCGGATGTCCGCTAAATATATTTAAGGTAAGTATGATGACATCCATAAAGTAAATCTAGAAATGCGTAGGATTCCTAACAATGCAGTCGAACTAAACGGACAGTCACACTGTAAATAGGGTTTTATACAAGTCGTGTGGGAATTAATTGTTAGGACATCGCGCCACTCTACAAGTAGTATTATGACTTAATCTATGCACATAATAATAAGATCTTACTTATGTACGCACAGTCGTATTATACACCGAGCACCAATGCAACGCCTAATAAGAATATGTAATGGTTCTGTATCGAAACTGGCTTTAGGTTTGATGCATTGTTTGGGAGGATTGGTACATAATGAATGTAGTCTAGTCTATAAATCTATACATATACACGAATAAACTGACGACTGACCGATCAACGTAGAACTTGTACAGCTGAAACCGGGTCTACAAGCATGTTTTTAATTATAATAATTTTTATAATTCCTTTTTGTTTTATAAAAAATATATTTTGAATGGTTCAAATAATTTAATATAAGTATTTTGATTTCATTCATGGTATAAACCAATTAATTAAAAACAAATAAAAAAAAACTATTTTTTACTCAAAAAATAAAATCTAGACACGCGGAGCGTGGCCAGCCAAGCACCAGGCGCGTCACAGTGTGTAATATTACACGAACCATTTGGAGGCACTTTTTAGTCCCTTATAACTCAAAAACTATTTAACCTAGACTTGTAAAATTTAGACACACATATTGAGACTGGCGAGATACATGTGTGTTCCAAATTTCATAAACATATCTCAAACGGTTATTTAGATATTAACGTCCAAAAATCGTCATTTTTATGACTGACATATAGATCAAAACTATATCCCAGTTCCAGATGACCTAGAAAGTTCAAATTTGGCATGCAGATAGGTAATTAGGTGAATACAAAGGGAAAAATCAGAAACTGGTAATTTTTTTATATCTTATTATAGTTTTCACTTAACTTATAATTAGTGCCTGTTAATCTTTATTTGTGGTTTATGATCTTTACGTGAGTATTATAACGAGTAGAACACTACCCTATTTTTTTTAATTCAAATCTTCCCGTTTTTGTTCTTATAATTAAGAATATAGTAGATTTTCGTATTTATTACGCGTAACTAACCGTATTCTACAACCACTAGTGCCACCTATTACCATTTTCAGAAACTCACTGCTCCATGCACTAAATCAATGAAGGATTGATTTGACAAAGTGAAACTAGATGGCGTTGATTAACTAGTGCCTGTAAATCTCTATTTGTGGATTTTAAGATCTTACAACGAGTTAAACACTACCCTTAATTTTTTTTTTATCCAAGTATTCCCGTTTTTGTTCTTTTAATTAAGAATATAGTAGATTTTCGTATTTATTACGCGTTACTTAACGTATTCTACAACCACTAGTGCCATCTATTATTATTTTTAAGAAACTCCATAGTTGTATATGAGAACTAGCCAAGTCAGAAAATAGGCTACAACGTATGATCCTTAGTAGTAAGAAGAAATATATTTTATGTTGTTAGAAATAAATTTCAGGACTGACCATTGAACTTGGCACCCATTTAGATTTCTCTTCTTTTTTCGCTGAAGTCAACAACCAAGGCATAATATCAAAATATTGAGCTTGGCTCTCATTTCACATTTATGTTTTTGATGCGATTTACTTTTTACACAAACGTTCGTAGTTGAGGTGTTCACTAAGAATGGATTTCAGTAAAACCATCACCTGAGGGAGTTACAAATGAGAAGATTTCATCCCATTTACTTGAAACTTCGAATGTAGATTTTTCAACCAAAAGAAAATAATTGTTTCGAGATTATTGGAAATTGGTATCCTAGAAGCCCTGGTAAGAAAAAATCATAGGGAAAATAAGAAATCCTCGTGAAGTCACGGGCACAGTGCTAATATATCTATTGCTATTATATGTATATTTATAACTGAAATTAATGTAGGTATGTCTTTGTCTTTTATATGTTCCTAAACCACTAATTGTATTATGATTAAAATTCGGTGGCTTCTTATGATGTTTTAGGCTATCACGGTTATTTTCACTATTTAAAATGTCACTTACGGGATTGTTTATGATTTTGAGTTTGGGAACTCAAAATTACGTATTCCAAGACAGGTGCATTTTTGCGAGACTCGCTTAATCTTATCATGTTATGACTGAACGCATTTTGATAAGCCACATGAGTCACAGATTTATTTTAGAGGAATCGATGCAAAACTGGCAATATAAGTGGCTTTATTACATAGACGCTGGTCACTATCACATATGTAAAATTAGCCACTAATGTAAATAAAATAATTCGTCTTAACATCTTTGCTCAAACGAGAACAACTCTATATAACGGATCACCGAATTGCTTTGACTGAGTTGTAGGGCGATTGGTCTAACAGCCATTATTAATCAATACAAAGAAGAGAATAATAGATTCATTAGCACCAAACAGGTGAATACTGTTCGATCAAAGTTTTTTCCTGAAGCAAAATGTTGAGTTTAGGTGATATATTGGATCGATGTCAGTTATATAAATGGGTGTTGGAACAGGTAAATTATCCCGCAGCCAAACCAACCTTCATTTTTTTGGCGCCTTTATTTGCATCAAAAAAAGATTATTTGGGGATCCCTGCAGCGAGGGGTGTGTTCAGTTTAACATCTACTCGTATTAACCCTCTGCGCTTTGTCAAGGTCGGTTAGACAGTCGCTTATACTTCTCGAAGTGTCGAGTGGGGAAGATCAGGTACACACCGTACACCGTCTCATTCATACTCAATTGGTACATATCATTCGTCAGTTGCATAATAATACTACTTGGCTGCATACAGCCCTTTCATTAAACCATTTGGCATTATATTGTGAATTGTACCTATAAATTAATAAAAACAAGTACCTGCATGGTTTATAATATTATAATATCCGACTGATTACATGTCACGACTAATCTATACGTGATCAATTATATCTATTTTTAAGTCTGGTTTCTTTATTTGAAACAATAGCGTTTGGTCTTTATTTCAAAGTCCGTCTGTCGTGCTTTTTATAGTAGGTGCTTGGATTTTAAATAATTTAATAGCTAGGTCAAGCAAAGGACTATCGATCGCCCTAGATTACTGTGTTATCGACCTGTGCTGAACACTGAACCGTTTCACTGTGGATATTCTAGAAACGTGGCCATTACACAACGCTGCTGGCATAGTAACGAATACGAAACAGTGTAAGTCTCATTGAAGAAAAGCTAAGTTTGATCAATGAAAGACAACAGTATGTGTAGACGTAGAAAGAAGTGAGAGGGAAGATTTAGATCGATTGTTTATTTACAAACATGACTTGTATGCACATAAACATCTACTTGGAAAGAGTGTTGGCGAAATATTACTGTTACTATGCGAATGTCGTAATTATACACCAGCTCTCGATGGAAACTTTTAATCGGAAGTATCTGATTTGCTGTTGATAAGATAAAACACTCCTAGTTGGATGAAACGCGTGATGTATTTGTGCATAATGATGATTATAACATGAATTATTGTTATCTATTATCGTATCGCCTAGGAAAGGTACTATTTTTTTCACAACGTCTTCTTACCAATAATAGTAACGTAACTTAAGTCAGGTCTGTTGCAAAGGAGCGCTTAACATTGCTTGATTTTGTGGGTGTAAGATTTCGATTCGTGTGGGTAAGTAGTATGCACCGCTCACTGTCGTCGCCATAAATGCATTGTAAGGAAATATCCATGGGCCACGGAACGTTCGAGAATCGTCTCCAACCCGGGGAACTGCCTGTTCTCGACGGAATATTCCACTGACATTTTGACTGTGTGACGTGTACGTGTGCCCCTTTCATTTCTCGTGGTATACTGTAGGCTTACACAAGTGCGTCTGTGTGTCACGAATAAAGATGCCTTAGTGTGACGTCACGCGATGTAGCTGGTTAGTCAGTAACCTATTTCTAACGGAATCTGCCTCAACATACTAGTGCAATGTTATAATAGATTTCATCACTAAATGCCAATTTATTACTTCAAACCCAAATGGGTACGTTCATTTACCTGAGTTGCATCGAATACCTAACCGCAGTTGGTATAACCTAACCCCAACCGCTAACACTATATTTAAACAAAATGACGCAACAGTTTGGCAGAAACATTGATGCGGTCACGTCCACATTATAATTTTGGTGCGGTGTTGATTCATCACGTGAGTGTGACGTTGTGTGACGCAAAAGCTCCCGGGAGTGTGTGTTTGGGGGCGGGGCAGAGCTTTCGGGAACACCGGCTGACGGCTGCACCGCGGCGCCCGCCAGACATTTAGTAAGCGCCGAGCGCACGTGATACTGAGCACGCGCCTGCGCACGCTAACAATTACACACATTATTTTTATTACAAGAACTACGATAAAACATGGTGGGACAACCGTCGGATTTCATGAGAAACTCCTGATGGCCGCAATAAATTAGTACTGAAATAGACACAATCTCATAATTACCTTATAGACTCACGTGTGCCTGTGGTATATCCTTAGATATGTGAGATAGGAACGGCTTTAATGGCGTTTTTAGATACCCATCTAATCGATTGTTACATTTTGCGCAATATTTCGGCAGACATAATCATTACATACCTAATAATAAGAATAAATATCAGAGACACACCCTCCGCCCAATAGATTTAGATATTGAATCTGATAATAATTCAATACTCACTTTGGCAAAAGCAAACACATGAAAGCAATACTTATGAGGAACAGATTTCACAACAAAAGAACTATTCAGAATTTTTTGTCAGATTTTAATACTTACCTACCTAAAAAATATGCAGTGTTAAACTGACTGGAAGAAGCATTCTTTAAGACCAAAGAAAAAATCTTGTGCTGAGTTACGCTTGTTGAATTGTACTAGTTAATTTACACCAAAGCAAAAAAGTTTACGGACTGGACTATCCACATTGATAACATCAAGTTAAGTAAGGATATTTGCTATTCAAGTAAACACAAGACAAGAAACAGGTAAAGCTTAAAATATAACTGGGAAAATAGTAGAAAAATCCCGCAGGTAGGTCTATGTATATTATAATATCCAAATGGTTTCCTCCTTTTTGCTTCGCTGTTTTTGAATATCCAATAACAACTAATTCTGATTAAATAACTTGATAGTATTTTAAGAAAGCATGATTCATTGGTGCCACACCTTCTTTTTTTCCTTATGCGGGTATCTGTAACCCAAAATTATCAAAAACGTGACGGTATGATAACACTAATCTTCGAATTAAATACAAGTCATATTTTTATTTTAAATATGTAATAGAGACACGCCCCTGCTTCGCAATGATGACTTGGAAATGTCAATCTCGAGTCAAGATTAATATCTCGCGATTTCGCTTGATTGTTTGGCTGGGCTCGAAATCTGGGCTGGTTTTGGTGATATAATAAAGAATTTCAATTTCCTGTGAAAATGTCAAAAAAGCCATATCTCTGTGCATAATTGAATTGCAGTGCTATGAATGAACAACAAATGCAGAAACATCAAGCAACTTAGCTGAACGTGAACCATTCGGTATCATCAGAAACTTCTCGAATACGGTGGTGAAAAGCTCATTGAAAGCCATGATGGAGATTTGAAGAACAAAATTACAAAACGGTCAAATCATACAGACAGACACAAAAAACGACTTTATTTGATACTTCTTACAGTCTTGATTTCTTAAGCCGACTCCTTTATCGAAGTGCCCGGGGACCATTAGACTCAATCAAGCAAGTCACAATGCGTCGCGCAAAACAGTTGTAGGATGACGTGCGCGACCCGCCTACAATTGTTCGACAACACAATACATACACACCGCAAAACCACACGTCGAACCGACGGCGTCCGTCTCTTGTTCCAATCAGTACCTTAATAACTTATTGTAGAAAATAATTATGTCTACGGTATACCTCCTGCAGGTAAACAAAAGCTGCAGTTTGCGGCAGAGCCTTGAGCTTATTTTTTATAAACTAGCTGCCAGCACGAAAAGCAATTTTTTTTTTCGCCAGGCAAAATTTCACTGTTACATTGGACGTAAAATTCATCATTATGAACATTTAGTGACGTAATGTAGCAAAATCAACCTTCCACTAACTATGTATGTCAAGTAAAGAACAGATTTATCTCAAAACGTGTTTTAGAGTGTCGAAGTCTAACGCCGGTGTGTCACGTAGAGCGCAGCCTCTCAGGACACACCCCCAGACGAGACGTAGCGGACTAAAGCAAAGGCAAGCAAGGTCGTTGGTTACGGGACCCGCCGCGCCGGTAGCGGCCACTGCCCAGACCTGTTACAGCTTGCCAACACTCTCGCACTTAAATGAAACTCGAGATGAAATGTAGAAAACAACCGTCTACTTAGGGATATCACTTTACTTTTTAAAGAACTGCAAAATTTGGAAGATAGGCTTTAAGTAGTGCCTTAGAAGTTGAACTGAGGTGAATTGCTCAATATCAATAGTTTATTTCCAATGAAGCATGGATAGGTACGCTGATACCTGATATATCCAAACTTAAAAATTACAGGTGGTTAAGCCGATAAAGAAAGTACTTAGTTATTTTAAAGCTTGGCATTGAATCGTTCAGTTTGGTTCTTCAGTTAAATTCGTGTGCAGTAGAGTATTTACTGCAGTTTTATAATTTGGATAGTTTTATCAATTATGTCAAGGTAGTATTATGAAAACGGACAACGGCAACGTATCAACTGAAATAACCTTGATTTCAGGAGCACACATGGTTGTGTTTCAAGTTTATAACCAAGAACTTGACACTTGTGATAAGCGTATATAGGTACAGCTACGATTTTCCTTTTGCTATGTCAACGTGATTGTTCTCAGGTTAGTTCAATATGTATTATGTACCTGCGTAACCTGGCCATTGAAATTCTAACAAACTATACAAATATTCAAAGTAATTCACTTGCAAACAGCCGATGATGCAGTGGTTAGTGTGTGTGTCTCGTACGGTGTGCACACAACCAAATAGTACGCACACATGTACGCCGGGCCCGAAGTGGGGGGCCAGGTGGGGGGGAGGGGTAGGCAGACGGCGCCGCGGCTGCCAACCTTCGTATATAAAACACTGCGCTGCCATCTGCAAGTTTCAATAGATAACTCGATTGCTGAAGAATTCGGTACTTACGCGTTGCAAACATTTCAAGTCGTTCAGAATTACCAAACTTTAATGTTGTGCATTTTAACGAATTATAAGCGCGGATTATTTTGATGAATGAACTGAGTGAACTATAAACAAAATAATAATTTAAATAACACGTCGGCGGTAAAATTGTGTCAATTCGCAGCTGTGTGCCATTGCGTTCGTGTGTGACTGCAGGCCTGGCAGAAGGCGACATCCTCTAGTTTAAAGAGTGATGTGGACTATTTCCCGCTAACAACCCGAACCTGGATTTTAAAGAACAATCACAATACACTGTTCTACATAGTGCTGTTTTCCATAAACACTATCACTTCGACGTTCCTTGACAAGTTTTGAAGTGAAGAGAAGCCGGCAAGATGAGCTTCAATAAAAATAACCCCAATGCCGTGGGGAAAATCATGGGCTACCTCAAGCAGCTCTCCACCGAAATGGTAAGTTCATTTGTATAAACTAACTTATTCTAGGAATACAAACTTTTGGACTTGTTTCATTTTGTAAACTATATTTTTTATTAACCCATTCATTGTAAAGTCTCACTCAAGTTCTCTAATTATTTTTTGAAGTAAAGCGATTAATTTAATTTGAAAAATAAAGTTATTATTTATATCTAGGTAATTATATTTTTAATAAGGGCCCTCATTATTTTTTATTAAACAACCGCATAACTTAAGTCGTCGGCGTCTAAGCAAAAGTTCTTTAGAAAGCTCTGGAAAAGGCACACGGTGCAGCACAACCGCCGCCGGTTACTTGCCATAGGGTCGATGCCGGCTCGCGTTGCCTAGCAACCTGGTGCTGACATTACTTTACATACGATTACTCAGCAAAGTTTATAAATAGAACCAATCAATAGCATCTACAAAAAAAAATGCACGCGATCTGCAAGCTTGTCAAAAATGCAAGCGGATTCGCCGCCGGCATTCATGGCCGCATTGAATCAAGGTGGCCTTGCAAGGCCAACGCAACGGTAGATGGCGACGATGACTCTACAATGCCCCTTTCTAAAAGAAGTTAAGAAACAGAAAACAAAGTTAAACTAGCTTTCTCCAAAATTTAATTGATACACTAAATATTTAATTTGAAAGTTCGATTTTGGCTATACCTCTGAAACATTCAATTAGGCCAAAAATTAATTTCATGCTTCAGAAAGTCTCTATAGATTTATCCATTATTCATTGTGTCATTATTTAAGATTAATTATTTTATAACTTGAAATGTGTTACTAGCGCCATCAACTAGCGTTTAGTTCTGAACTTTCTTCATGTTAAACCAGTTACTAAAAACTTTTCATAGATCACAACAGATGGCGCTTTTCCATATTATACATTGATATGGAATAAGGATGTTATCATTATATGGCGCCAAATGTAAATAAATTGCAATGAACTAATGCAGTTTAATGTTAATTAAAAATAAAAAAAATACCGAAAATTCATACTCGAGCAATGGTTGTACAGTGGTTAAAAATTCGACATTACATTATAATCATTATCATAGATCATTCAAGTTTTTTTTTCTTTATGCATTAGTTCCTAATCTGAACTTTATCAAATATCATACTCCTTCGTGCTTTATGCTTAAAACAGAATAAAAATGATAATTAGGTACATAATCACACATGTCATACAATTTGGTTAATTTATTCGTACTGTATAACGTATTTTGTTTGGAAGTCTTGAAGGTCACAAGTGTTATGGAAAATTAAACAGTCGTAAATGTTCGAGGAACGGAACAGTCCCACCCTAATGGCCACCTTCGTCATTGAGGCAATGTCGAGGTCAAACTTTTTGTTTGTATTTTTATTCCACATCGCAAACAAATTACCCCGCCTTTGTTGATAAAGGAAATGTTAATTGTAAACAATTTTCGTTACACTGTATATCTAATATCTTTAAACGAGCAATTCTTGTACATTTATTTATATATAATCAGGATCTCGGAAACGGCTCCAAGGATTTTCATGAAAGTTACAGATTAGGGTGTTTTCGGCTAAAGGAATCGATTTATCAAGGTCCCAGGTTCGAGAAAAGCTCTGATCCCAAGATATAGACATTTTAAAAACCGAGCGAAGCTCGGTCAACCAGATATTTTAAATTATTTTATATCAATAAATTATACGGGATCAACTTTAAGATTAGATCTCAATGGAAACACGTGAGCGACCTAATGAACCGTGACTTAAATGTCAATCACGTCAATATCCAGCGTTTGTAATTAAACTGATTCGATAACGGTATTAATAATAGGGAAGTACTATATGGAATAAGTAGAAAGGAAGGAAGATGATGATTATATTAATAATAGGTACTTATATTTGGACCAATGTCCAAATATTATGATTCGAAGCTATCGATTAATAAAGATTTAAGCCCTTTGAGTATTTCATTATACCTTTGTCTTGTTGGGAACCTAAACAAACTTCAACAAATAAAGAATAAACCTAGTGACCACAGAGATGTCATACATGACGTATAGCAATATTTATTATTGTTATCATGAATGTATTTCAGAAATATCCAAATTGGTATGATATTGATCAATATACGAGTAGCAGCAAAACAAAAAGGAAAAAGAGTTATGACACGTTTAGTAATAGTAGTAATTCAGAGGTAATCAGAACGAAAAACTTAAATAATTTAAAAACCGTTTGGATGGATGATAGATCGACAATTTATGACTAGCGATGTCCACCACAGTAAATAAACATCATGCAGTCAATGAGCCATTGGCTACAGGTATAACATGCAAAGAAAGTGTTTATGCAGTGGGTTATAGATTGTTTTATAAACATCATTATAAGTAATGGACAATCGTACGATAACGTCAAGAATATTGAATGTGAACAGTAGTGCTGGCTGTGCTCGGTACAGGCAGACCGACTGACGGGCTTTTGTCAATTTATTCGCGAATACCTATTTTCCAAAGTGGTCGAATTATGATAGAAGCAAGGTCCTGTGTCAAGGGTTGTTTGCAACAGTATTCTTTATACGGATCGGGGTATGGCACCGACTACGCATATCAGTAGTAGGTTATCGAAGCATGCAGTGGCCATATGATAGCTTGTGGTCAATAAGCAATGTGTGTTCTCTTGATCTGACCTCCGACTCCTTGGGCTTACAATTCTTATCATCGGGACTTGACTTACGCACATTAGATAGCGGATATAATAAATGGGGTATGTTTGCGGTAATTAGTCCAGTGATGTCTAGAGAACTTGAGTGACCGGTCTATTTTAACAATTGGTGTGTTATAAATTGTTACTAGAAGCAATGATGTGTTCTGGAACTTAAACCGTGTCTACAATAAGTAATCTTTATAATTGCAGGGTGGAAGCGAGCAGGCTCGCCGAGGACAAGGCGACGAGGAGAGGTTGTACCGGACACGCGGACCCAAGTACTCTCGAGTACCTTCGAAGCCAACGCTTTCTGCTTCGACGACCTGTACCTCTCTGGCAGAGTCTTGCGGATCCCAGGGGACATTGGTTCCTAACTACGCAACAATCCCCGAGAACGTTACCACTGAAAGCAGCAGTGAAGACGAACAGGACTCCTTCGAGAACACCCGTCGTCATTTCCAACAACTCCGGCAGATCAGTCTCGGAAACGAGTTCAAGTACAAGATGGAGATGGAAATCAAAAGTGCTAAGGAGGAGAATTTGCGAAATTCGATTCCTTTCGTCAAACAATTGAGTCTGGATAGCAACAAAGTAAAAACTGACTACGCAATCAATGGGGATGCGCCACCGTATGCCCCAACAACTCAGCGGCTCTACCTGTGGACACAAGTAAGTTGCATTACTCCTCGTATTACATTTCTAACGATAATGATCAAATGCTGTGTAGCATTCTTTTGAGAATATACGCGCGATTTTATGCGTCATAAATGCAAAATCCAATTTACAAACACCTTTTAAAACCAGCCATAAAATCAAAAGTTTCGATAAGACTGCTTCTGAATGGGAAAAAATAGTACTTATGCAGTCTCAAATTCGTTTCCGTACGATACGACAGTTTTCAGTCAATAGCTATTCGTACAAATGTCAACATATTATTTGGACAACTGAAAAGTCAAATTAAATACAGTGATGCATTTTTCTGTTAAAGCGAATTTAATAATTAAATTCATAACCACATTTAAGAAAAGTGTAAGTTTATTTAACAAACTTTACGACTAAAACTGCTGGTACAGAACCAGGTTATGTGCATTAAGTACACAGATCTGGTAAACTTAGAACCACCCGTATACTGAATGTAAATAACATTATAAAAAACGTACATGGGTGCAGGGGCGGCAAGGGGTACATAATAAAAGGGAACCACCCACGGAACTTCATAGCTTTCTGGATGAAGTTCGTGAGAGAACGTGTACGAAAAAAGAAATGGTTTTTTGCTAATCAGTTACTGTGCATTTCACAATAAAATGTTACAAATCGGATCCCAGGTGCAAGTCCAAAACCCTACGTGTCTACTTTTTTGTTATCAGAGTCTATAACAGTATTTACTTTGTTTCAGCTCTTGGCTGCATTCGCCGTGTCCATGGGTTCATTGATCGTCGGATTCTCATCCGGCTACACTTCTCCTGCACTGATCAGCATGAACTCGACTCTCCATATGACTAAAGAAGAGGTAAGGCTCCTTTAAAGTGACAAATAATGATGTACAATAAAACAGTGCATATCAACGTCGATTTGTTTGTGATACTGATGATTTTCCATCACAGTTTTTATTACCATATATAAAGAGTATTGAAATTAAATTGTGTATCCTGGTAAAATCATCAAATGGGTCATCCCGGCCTGGGTGGATCGGAAGCAACTGTCAGACTCTTACTGACAGAAAATCCACCCTGTTCCCCAGGTCCCAAGGCTTAATACAATCTCGGGACCCCGTTTTGGTTAGGCCTTGAGTTTCAAACAAACAATACACGTTACAGTTTGACTCAATAATATAATGTTCTTTCCCTTCTATTACAGAGTACTTGGGTCGGCGGTCTTATGCCTCTGGCAGCATTGGTGGGCGGCATCGCAGGAGGACCTCTAATAGAATGTATTGGAAGAAGATGGACCATCATGGGAATGGCGTTACCATTTTTCCTCGGTTGGATTCTGATAGCAACTGCTGTAAACGTGCTAATGGTGTTTGCTGGACGAGTTTTCTGTGGAGTATGTGTTGGAATAGTTTCCCTCGCTTTCCCAGTTTATCTCGGAGAAACGCTACAGCCGGAAGTACGAGGAGCACTTGGCCTGCTACCCACTGCTTTTGGTAACACTGGAATTCTACTAGCATTCTTAGTGGGCAGCTACCTGGACTGGTCACAACTTGCATTCTTTGGAGCCGCATTATCCGTACCGTTCTTCTTACTCATGCTGCTAACACCGGAAACTCCACGCTGGTTTGTTTCCAAAGGACGTACAGATGACGCTCGAAAAGCCCTGCAGTGGCTGAGAGGTAAAAATGTGAACGTCGATAAGGAAATGAAGGATCTCACTCGGTCGCAGGCTGATTCAGATAGAATAGGAGGCAATGCTATCGGACAACTGTTTACTCTTAAATACATGCCAGCAGTCCTCATCTCTCTCGGATTGATGTTGTTCCAACAATTAAGTGGCATCAATGCAGTAATTTTCTACGCCGCATCTATCTTTAAAATGTCTGGAAGCTCTGTTGATGAAAATTTGTCAAGTATCATAATAGGCATAGTCAATTTTGTATCCACATTTATAGCAACTGCAATCATTGATCGCTTGGGTCGTAAGATGTTACTGTACATTTCTTCAGTTTCTATGATTATCACACTGGTATCTCTGGGAGCTTACTTCTATGTGAAGGATGCAGGTGTTGATGTCACCTCTTTTGGATGGCTGCCTCTTGCTTGTCTTGTTATATATGTACTAGGATTCTCAATTGGTTTCGGACCTATTCCATGGCTCATGTTGGGTGAAATATTGCCATCTAAGATCCGTGGTACAGCAGCATCTCTGGCTACCGGATTTAACTGGACATGTACTTTCATAGTCACTAAGACTTTCCACAATATTATTGATGCAATTCATATGTACGGCACAGTGTGGTTGTTTGCTGTCATTTGTTTAATAGGATTATTCTTCGTCATATTCTTTGTGCCTGAAACTCGGGGTAAGAGTTTAGAAGAAATAGAAAGGAAATTGACTGGAGGTTCGCGTAGAGTACGGTCTGTTAGTAACAGCAAGCAACCATCAAGTGGCTGTTAATTCTGCATTTCACCTAATGTGTAGAAATAATGTACATTCCAAAATATCAAGTTATGAACTGTGGTAGGAAGCAAATTTTAGAATATGTAATAAGGCAAAGCACTGAACCAGTGCGGGCTGAAGACTGAATGGGAATGTAGCCATAAGATTTATTTTAATAGGTGTAAATAATAGTAAATTAGTTTAGTCCTAGAAATGTCTTGAAACAGTTCCTTTAGTTGTAAAATTATATGTAGTAGCATTCCGCTCCGCGACGCCGATGGTGCTCGTTTTTATTTATTGTAGTTCCTTGATAACAATTTATTGGATCTGTTTTGGAAGACTCACTCATATTTATAAATATTGTGTATGTTATAAATTGTACATAGAAGTTGTATGTATGTATTTAACTGTACAATCATTTATTTAGAATTTGTAAGTAGTAGTTGCAAACAACTCATAGGGAGCTTGCTTGTCATAAATTTTACTAAGTAGATCTGTAACCTTTATTTAATTATGATCATGACAAATCTGTTTTAAGTACTGTAGTAACCAAATAATTATTTTAAGTAACTAGTAAAATTTAATTTGATCTTCGGTTTACTATATAATAAGATTCCGTATATTATGGAGTCGATATTTATTGTTGTTATTTTTAATACAAAATCATTTATAATTTAAACTTTTGTAGTTTTATTTGCCTTGTTCTTGGATACTGCCGGATTGCGTTTGTTGATTACTGGCAGCTCTCTGCAAGTAGGTACATAGCATTGAACTATGGAACCTGCGTACTTCTCTAGACAGACTTTATTATAAACATTGATAACATGTTATTGTCCTGGATAGTGGACGATAACATTCAGGAATGAGGTCACTTTAACCTTATGTTTTTATAATATACATTTGCAAACTTAATAAAATTAGATAAGCAGGTATAGAGATGTGCCTGATGGCAATATTCCCACTGCCGGCAATATTCCCAATATTGCCACTGCCGGTAAAATACCAAAATTGCCGGCAACTTTGGCAATATTGCCAAAGTTGCCAGTTAAATAACACCAGTATATTTTATTATTACCTACTGCAGGTGCAGTTTATATTACTGTAGATAATACGTTGCGGCATTAAGTCCGCCTTATAAAAACTACTAAGTTGTTACTCTAAACGGTGATTTACTGATTATGTAAGAATTACCGAAACAAGTGCATTAAAATAATATTATTTTTGTTGATTATTTGTAGTTTTGACAGAGATTTATACTTCCATATTGTATAGGTACTTATACTCGTTGTTTTTGCTATGTGATTTTGCATGAAAAACTAGTAGCCCACTCAACGAACAGTTATAGAGGAAAATTCTTATAACACGATGTTGGACTACGTTACTTTGTTTGAACTAGTTAGGAGGTGAATATAACCATCAAAAGTCCCCGCCACTAGCCCTTGAGCTGTGGGGGAGGGGGGTTTAAAGGTTCCATTTTTTGACTTTTCACCTATAACTCGGAAACCATGCCTACTAGCGGCATGGTTTGTATGAATAAAACAAAGGCTGAATAAATTTCCTATAAGTTTTATTTAGTAACCATTTCGATATCTTGTATAGTTTTCAAAAAACCATAATTATTTACCTTTTTGCATTCGGAAAGTCTTATTTAATATTGCCATAAATCCAGAAAGCAGCAGCAGTCTTTTCAGGCTCTCCCTGTAGTACCTACTCCTCCGTGTATTTTTGTGGGCAACTCACACTTGACCAAAAATTAATACCTACCTATACGAAAATAGTTTACAACAAAAAAAGAACTAAAGTTTCCAAAGATAGTTTTTCCGCATCTATTATGGGTGCGGATTTCCTCCTACATAGTACAGTCCTACCTAGTCTGTAAGTACCTAGTATAATTTAAAATAAGTTTCTAAGCTAATTTTTACTGCTCCCTCGGTGGGGGAAGAAGACATAATCAAGCTTGATGGTGGTCACCGAATTTAAGAACTACTTATACCTGGTGGACATTGAGAGACCCGAAGGGTCTCTCTCAATGTGCGTGGGCCTCCAGATAAAGATCTGGAGGCCTATATCACCTCAAGATGCAGCGTGCTGGCTTTGTTCATCGCAGGTGGTGAAGGGAGGGACTGAATCAACTGCTAATGCTTTCTGGATCTATGGCGATATCAAATCAAGATATCAAAGTTTCAAAAGCGGATACCTCGAAAACTATGAAAACTCGAAAACTTACAAGATATTGAAATGCTTACTGAGTAAAACTTACGGAAAATTGATTTAGTTTTTTATTTTGTTCACACAGGCTATGCTGCTAGAACGCATGGTTTTCCGAGTATGTAAGCGAAAAACCAAAAAATGGTACCTTCAACCCCCCCCCCCCCCCCAGAGCTCATGGTTTTGATATGTTCACCTCCTAACTAGTCCAAACAAAGTTACGTAGTAAAAAATGTGTTTCTAGAATTTCCCTCTATGCTTTGAGCATTCGTTGACTAGATTAAACTACAACATTAAATAAATTATTCGAATTTATGCCTTTTTATTCAATAGTTATTCAATATACAATGATCGCCAATTCTTATCTTAAAATGTATGTGTAATTTCTTATATTCACAGTCGTGTGCGGCAACAATGGGCAATATTGCCGGTAAAATACCGGGAATATTGCCAAAATTGCCGGCAATTTTGGCAATTTTACAAAAAAAAAAATTTTTTTGTATATATAATGTAGACCATGGTCTGTAAATGCTAATTTTAAGTGTGTTACATAGCTTTCGCACTCACTTTAACTTAAAAATAAACAATATTCCCAAATATTTCCACACCCGGCAATATTGCCGGCAATATTTCCACCTATATTCCCACCTTGGGCAATATTGCCGGCAACGGCACATCTCTAAGCAGGTATATTGCTGACGGCACGTTTAGCGCATTCGCGTCTGAGTGTTGTTGTAAGTGAATTTCTATGTTTGTAAACGCATCCACGATACAGGAGAGATTCCTTAGGGTGGGGAGAGTTTATTAAAAATAATACTTAACAATAAAAATTACAAAACAACACCAGTCTCTAATATAGCCTTAGCTCGTTTGCAAAATAAGGCATCCATAAATTACGTCACACCAAACGTCATATTTTGACCTGCCTCCCCTTGTCCTTGTCTTTAGTCACAGATGGTTAAATCTGTAAGAAATTCGTGGTGTACGTTACATAATGATTTTGTAATATTACATCTATAAATGATTAAATAACTGCTTGAAAATGTTATTTATAATTATCATTATCAAATATTAGACCGTGGTTCCATGAGGTTTTATGCGGGCACTGTTATTTGAATTTACTAATACTTTAGATAATGTGACGCACATTATCGCTATTCTTTGACCCCTCCCTCCCCCTTAACGTGTGACGTAATGGATGGATGGCTCCGGGCGTCTGTCAATACATAAAGCAAACTACAGATTTCTAGATACACACAGTTGCTTTTTAGACTTTAGACGCTTGTTATAGCCAAGCAATAGCCAGGCATACGCTAACTACTTAACATTACAACCATCCTCTTTCCCTGTCGACTTTTAACGACTGGGAAAACAGGATTAAGGTTTTAACCGACTTCAAAAAAAGGAGGAGGAAGGATGGATGATATGTATGCTAAGCACTAAATGCATTAGTTTGTTGAAAGCACTTACGCCTGAAGAGCAGAAAAACGCTTAATAAATATTGAAATACTTATAATGATTTAAAAGACTTTTTGGAAAAAACAATGAAGCTTAACAGAAGTCAAGCTTAAAAGTTACTGAATCTACATTAAAAGCTACAGAGACTGTATTTGTGCCCGGCTGAAGGCTTGTCACCTATTACATGAGACTATTACACTGGGGAAATGCCATTTTTTACACTTTTGCCTAACCGTTTGGGGATTACATTTTGTTTCTTTAATTTAACATTTTTATTTTAGTCAGTACAGACGTAATTTTATTATGTGTGGTTGCGTAAACAATGCATATATACGCGATAGCAACAATTGCCGATGATTTGCTGTCGATCATTGAGGAGTTCCCCCGATTTCTCCAAGATTCCATCATCAGATCCTGACCTGATTAACATGGGCCCATCTGTGAAGTTAAACCTTTTCAAACAAACAAAGTATTTTACACGACGGTCCAGGCGCAATCGAGAAATAGGGGAATATACATAAAAGATTGCGACTAATTGATTTTTTTGAAGTCGGTAATCCTGTGTATTTGAAGAAATACGCAATAAGATAGACGTGTAGAGACTGTTCACATTACTGTCCATCAAACGAATGAATTATGTAGCAGATAAGTAACGTGTTGCGAACAAAATCAGCTAGGCGCACGGAATTGTGCTAGGATTCGACTTTATGATGTTTTGAGCAGGCGGTTTCGTTTTGACGATACGGTTGATATTAAAAGAACTCTATAATGCTTCATTGAAAATTATGAAATCATACAAGTATGCTGTCGCTAATGACAAGCTATGATGACTAAGCTTTTGATATAAGAAGTCGCTTCGAATTATGATTACGAAGAAAGCGCATTTTTTTGTATTGTATTGATAATGTCAAATCAAAAACGGGCGCATTATCAACAATTACGCGTCCCAAGTCATTGCTACGCTTCATCTACGCCACAACATCTCGTGTGCAGCCTACAGGTATTGCTACGGCTCCACGTCGCCTAAGAAGTTACTACAGCTAAGCGTCGTCTACGGCTTTGCTACGGCATTCGTAGACAATAAATTTGCTGCGGCTACGCTACGCCTACGGATTTGCTACGGCATACGTAAACCATAGCTTTGCAACAGCTAGGCGTCGACTACGACTTTGCTACGCCTAGTCGTCTACGACTTTGCTACGTCTACGAATTTGCTACGGCTACGCATCGTCTACGACTTTGCTACGGCTACAATTGTCTACGACTTTGCTACGGCTACGCATGTCTACGACTTTGCTACGGCTACGTATGTCTACGACTTTGCTACGGCTACGCATGTCTACGACTTTGCTACGGCTACGCGTCGTCTACGACTTTGCTAGGGCAACGCGTCGTCTACAGCTTTGCTACAGCATTCGTAGACAATGGGCTTTGCTATGGTTACGGGTTGTCTACGGCTAAGCGTCGATTATGGTTTTACTACAGCTAGTCGCCCCTACGGCTTTTCTACGGGTGCGGGTCGACAATAATATGGCATTTTTCTAAGGCTAGGTATCACCTACGGCTTTGCGAAGTCTGCGCGTCTAGTGTGGCTTTGCTACATATTGTACTCGCGCTTTGTGTTTCTGAACAGGCGTACAAAGTTTTATTTTGTTCTAAGTGTTAATTATATTTTAAGTACTTCTCAATATAGGCTTCGGAATTTCATTAACAAGCAGATAGTTTATTCGTACGTCAAATTACAATATTGAACCCATTGAATCGATATGAATCATACTATTATTTATTCGATCAGTGGAAATGAATGTAAAAACATTTATAGTTTTCTTGTTTACAGCAAGTTATTTGCACTGCAGCCCTTTTATAGCTTTCCATGCAGTCGTCGACATGTCAACATGTGGCGCACATGCTAGACGATTAGCTCAATAAAAATTGTTTATCATACCTTACGATCACATAAGTCCGTAAACAGAAAACATTCAAAGAAAATTTTAATATTTTTGCAGTAGCTTGGAATCCCGTCGTTGAATACATGCTTCAATGCTTTAGATGTGAAAGTTCCTGACCAACTAACTCCTAGACAATTGTCTTGGTGCCTGAAAATTATTTATTAAAGTAAAAACTAAGATCAAAGAAGTTTGAAAGCAAAAAAGGAACGTTTAGAATTTTACTCTTCTAGTCCATTTACGTAACAGAGGTATAAAAAAGTAAGGCGGGCCTCTGCGTGTATAGCTGACCCCAAAATTAAAAAGTTTACGATGTTTCTAATAAGCTTTACAGATGACCACAAAAAAACTTTGTTGCATTTGCTTCGGAAAACATACTTATTTTTGCAAGCGCATAATAACGTTCATGTCGTTTACGGCACTCTGTACTGTGCGTAGTATACGCAACTGACGAGTGTTTACTACCATACGACCAGTACCAAATGATCCATGAAATTCGCGAAACAGGAGTGATATCAGAGAAAAGTGCAAGTGTACGAAGAACAAACAATTCTTACGTAAATTAATATGAAATAGGTTTTTTTTTCAGTTGATTATTTTCTATGTTCGATCCAGAGATCATTTTATTTTAGTGCTCACAATTACAAATAGGAAAAAATAATTCACAATGCAAGCAAAGATTGTGAATGCGTTGAAAAATGTTTGTTAGTTACTTCAACATACAAAAAGTCCATGAAGAATTAGTAGGCGAGTACACTCTTTGAAATAATTGGAATTTGCAGCGTGACATAGAGCAAATTAGACTGGAATGTGAGGGTGTATTATGCATACATTTATGATTGATTTTGTTTCTTTTTATGATTTAGTGATAACAAAAACAGTTGCAGATCATGGGTCGGACGGCCGTGAACATAGAGTACATTTGTATATACGGGTAGCCGTGAACTTGGTTTCCATCAAAGAGATTTAAATATAGTTTAATGTCTTTGGTTTCCATTCACAAGTCAGTTGTGTGCTTGGCAGAAGCATTTAGCGGATTCAAGATGATCTGAATCTCCGACGATGGTGATAGCTTCAGGATGACGAAAGGGCATTTTTTATGATGTCGTAAATTGCAATTGCGTATAGGTAATAAAGTAACAACGGATCTTAGTTAAATTCTTGCCAAAAATAGTCAAAGTAAAGAAATATCACAACTTGATCTTTTCATTTAATAATACTGATCAATTCAAACAGCAAAATATTAGACAGCGACCAACGACGATATATTACTAGACTCCGCATGCACAATCTAAGGAACAAAAACTATTCTGTCAACTCGCTGACGTACTACGTAAGCGAGGGGGACGGGGTACTGCGTTGTTATGGGCTAACTCAAGGTCTGTTCTGTCTCAACGTATGTTTACGGCTCACAAGAGTGGTCGAAATGAGACGGATATAAGATTTTTTTGCCTAATGTGTTGACAGACATCGGTCGCCTGTTATTAGGAGTCTAGTAGTGACGATACCAATTTTCAGAACGTTGCCATAATGCGTAAGCCTCTAATGTTCCCACTGAGAGATAAGCCTGTTCAGTATGAGAAGAAATGGGCTATACTCTGGCTAAGTGCAGGTTGGAGGATGACATATTTTATGTCCTCCAATATGAATTTTTAGTTCTAGGACGTGCTGGTTTCCTCGATGTTTTCATTCGCCGTCTTGATAGCAGTGTTTTGAAACTAATTACACAAAGTAGGTAATACGGCTGGGTTTGAACCCAAGACCTGGTAAATCGGTGGTAACCTCTTGGCCACCACGCTCTCTGCAACCCACCTCGGCATCTCTGCTCGCGCAAGGTGAATATTGGCTCAACTATAATATTGACCACTTATACGAGCGGTACATTGGTTTTAACTAAGGATAAGCGTAATGCAATGTGCAATAGCGTCCTACGAAGGTAATAGGGGCCACTGATAACGAATTACCTGTTATAATTATACTCTACTCATATATCTATTGGTAGCTGCTGGTAACTGAGATACTGTATGATTTGACGAGGAAAATATACGGAATCTGGTACAGATATTTATTTAAACATTAATTATAATTCAACGAGCTGTAGTGACAGCAGTAATTCTGATTGATGGTCAACTTAAAAGTTACTCGATATAGCTAGGAGATGCACTTTCATTTAAATAAAATTGATATGAAAGTGAGGTGGTGGCCCAGTGGTATCGGTCCCGACTTACGAGTTGTAGGTCGTGGGTTCGAACCCTGCCAGCCGCATACTTTGTGTAATTTATTTCATAACCACTGCTCTCAAAACGGTGAAGGAAAACATCGTGAGGTAACCGGCATGTCCTAGAACCAAAAATTCGAAGACATGTGACATCCACCAATCCGCACTGGGCCCGCGTGGTGGATTATGGCCCACTCCCTCTCACAGAGAGGAGGCCTGTGTCCCAGCAGTGGGAACATTATAGGCTGATGATGATGACGATGATATGAAAGTAATTCACAAGAAAGGCTCTGAATGAAACATTAAAACATTAGAACATAAAAACATTAGTTTTAGGCTAACAGCTAACATTACAGCATTAGTTTTAATGTTAGCTAGAAAAAAACTATGTAGGATTTGTAAATGGTTATTACAATAAAGCGAAACAAATTAGTGCCTCGATTGATAAGGAAGTAGACAGAATAACTAAAAGTTATTGTCATACGACACTTTTAGGATTGTCAATTTACTCATATCATCATCTTGATAGATCACGCAAAACAAATTCTGTGTACCTACGTAGTAACATTTTATTAGTATTGTGCTTCGATGACTTTGAAAAAGCTCTGTCTGGTATTTTGAACAATTTAAAGTTCTTTCTCAACTTGTATTGTTCTTTCTCAACAGTTTTCTTTTAATTATAAGCATGACGCTGAAAACATGTTAGAAAAATATATATCAACATTATATTTGGAATAATAATAGATGGAACGATTGGAATGTAAAAACATTTGATTGATGACGGTCAACTAAAAATTCTTCCAACATAATTTAACTTGACCTACGTTACTTAGTACCGCAGGTAATAATTTTGTCTGGCATGAGATAAATATTATGATTCATTGTCAGGGTTCAAATAGAGTAGGTACCTACCTAGTTTTTAAAAATAATATATAATTTTAAGGCAGCTTACAGTAAAGCTGTAAGCACACACACGTATAACTGCCAGCAACAACTTAAAAAAATACATGACACTTTAAAACCATGTCGTCCATTATACGACTATTTTTTCCCTTTATGATGATGGTTAGAAAACAGTTTTGAACGTGCAACCTCGAGCGAATCAATTTGTGCCCATACTATAAATCCCAGCAATTGTAGCGAGACAAACTCATTTCTTCAGTAACTTAAGTCGAGAACACATTCAGTGCTGTGGTGATTATTAATACAATAAGTGACAAGTGATTTTTTTGTATGACCAGTTCAAAATACTACTTCAATCATGAAGATTTTAATGAGAGCAGATACGCATTACAGCATACAGTATACCGGCGATTATGAAAAACCGAAATATACCTTTTCACAGGTAAGAATTTATGCTGAAATACACAATTTTATTCCTTAACAATGTAGAGTGAATAATATCACGCTTAAAAGAAAATTTTCTTTCTATTTCGAGTCACTTTTCTATTTTCATGTGACACGTAATGTGTTTCATTCCTTTGAACGAATATATCGCTGTAAAGCCTACTGGTTTTATAAAATAAAGGTCAATTCAGACAAAAAATATTGATTCCTTTTCATGGTTGTTATTAATTCCGTGTACTAAATTGTGAAGCGACCAATTGTAGCTGGTTAATTAATCTGTTGCTACAGACGTAACATTCAACTCCCTTTTAGTACCTTTAAATCCACAGAAATATATGTTGTTAGGTAGCTTTTGCAAAAATATCAGTGTATTCTTTTCACTACACATAAATCTTTGTTTTAATTGGTATCTGAAGAAAAATTTCCAGTCCAATACAAATACTAACTCAAATAAGCCTTTTTTCGCATTTTTCCGTTCAAGCCATGCGTTATGAGTTGTTACGGCAGATTACGTTATCGACTCGGTATATAATTTTACTATAATAACAAATGTAATCAACAAACTCGTCCCACCCATGACTAAAACTTGTGAACAAAGTACTTTAATAATATGCGCTTTTTACATCCTTTTTAAGTATCAAATAAAATATGGTCACGCGAAATAAAAGACGATACTGCAAGATTAAATAAAAGCATAGTCTAAAAACTTTTACCATATAATTAAGAACTCAGAATTGACTGACTGGTAGAAGGCAAAAAGATAATTTTATTATGGTTGAGCTCAGAATTAGATCAGGAACGCATGCAATGAATATGTTGGCGGCAAAATTTGAACTACGAACCCTGAACGTGCCTGAAGTGAATCAAGGCTTCCATCTACTATATAATATATCGGCCGAGATTAAAGTGTTGAAATGCGTAGAAAAAATACAGCGTGCTAAAATTTGGTTTTACGGCGCACATGCATTTTAGGTTACGTAACATTTGATGAACAATAAATAAAACAATGATTGACATTAAATAGCTAATGATCGTTTTTCGTAAAGTAAACCTTTTCTTTTAGAAATTCATGAAAATTTCATAACCCTTAAACGTACAGGGCTATTGAAGAAACACTATAGATTTTAGTACTGTATGAGTCTGATAGTCCCTTCTTCAGATTTTACCACGATAAAGGGTTGGTTTTATTTATTACTGTGAAACTGTGTATTGAATCAATACTATTGATCGCAGTCACATTTCACGATTGTGTGTACAAAATAAAAGCAAGTAGGATATTAGAATTGGCCATTTATTTACAGTGACGACGTGTAAGTGGACCCAATCAGAGTCAATGATTGCTTAAATTAATAGAAGGCGGTTTGCGTCGCATCGCACACGCCTCCCTGCAAATAACGTCATGCTGATAATGGACCGAAAACTTTGCGAACCGTTACTATTTGCATGATAAATGTTATAACATCACTAAGGCTAGATAGGCAGAGATTTCGCATAAAATATTTGTGAATTAGTTGTTACATTCCTTATACGTAGATGCAAATAGAATACAGACATTGTTCAGGGGCTAATGAATTATAAAGCATTAGTTTTCACAGTTATCCCTAAAGTTATATTTAAGCGATATGTTATTATCTTCCATTCCAGGTCCTTGCTGCTGTGGCAGTTTCTATGGGTTCTATGATCATCGGCTTCTCGTCTGCGTACACATCGCCAGCCCTCGTCACTATGAAGAACAGTACCGTCATCTCCATCACCGACGAGGAGGTAATTGACTTGTCGCCATTCGTAATTTATTAACTACAATTTAGTTTGAATATTTAGTTGATGTTCTTAATTTAAACGTTTTTTTTTTGTCGACAGGCGAGTTGGGTTGGCAGCTTGATGCCCTTAGCAGCCCTCGCGGGTGGCGTAGTTGGTGGACCACTAGTAGATTATATCGGCAGACGCAGAACTATTCTGTTCATAGCGCCCCCGTTCTTCCTTGGTTGGATACTAATAGCAACTGCAAGGATAATACACTTAGTGCTTGCAGGACGCGTTGTTTGCGGTCTGTGTGTCGGTGTCGGGTCACTAGCGTTCCCCGTGTATCTCGGTGAAACCATTCAGCCAGAAGTACGCGGTACTCTTGGCTTGTTCCCGACCGCTATCGGTAACATCGGTATTTTAATTTGTTACGCGGCGGGGAAATACCTCAATTGGTATGAACTGGCATACCTAGGGGCAGCGTTACCCATCCCCTTCTTCATTTTAATGTTAATGATTCCAGAAACACCCCGTTGGTACATTTCTCGTGGGCGTAATGAAGAAGCCCGAAAAGCACTACAATGGCTTCGAGGCAAGAACGCTAAAATTGACAATGAAATCCGTGATATAGCCTTATCAGATGCAGAAATGGGAAAAGAAGGCATAAGATTAAAAGAACTCTTCAGTATTAAATATATGCGGTCAATATTAATTTGCTTGGGACTGATGACATTCCAGCAATTATCAGGGATTAATGCTGTAATATTTTATACTGTAAATATATTCAAAATGTCAGGCAGTTCAGTAGATGGAAATTTGGCGACTATTATTGTAGGAGTAGTTAATTTTGTATCAACTTTTATTGCTACAGCGCTAATTGATCGAGCGGGTCGCAAGGTACTGCTTTACATTTCTTCTGTGACCATGACCATTACTTTAGTTGTGCTCGGAACATTCTTCTACGTACAAACCGACTTGAAAATTGACGTCACGACTTTAGGGTGGATACCATTGACTTGCATTATGATTTACTTGTTAGGTTTCTCTCTAGCTTTTGGCCCTATTCCGTGGTTGATGATGGGTGAAATATTACCAGCAAAAATAAGAGGTGGCGCTGCTTCAGTGTGTACTGCATTCAACTGGTTATGTACTTTCACGGTAACTAAAACGTTTCACAATATCCTTGTCGGTGTAGGTCCGGCTGGCACATTTTGGTTATTTGGAAGTATTTGTTTCGTGGGACTGTTCTTCGTGGTAGTTTTTGTGCCAGAAACAAGAGGAAAGAGTCTCGAACAGATAGAGAATAAGCTAACTGGTAGGGCGAGTACAAGAACTCGCAGGATGAGTTCGATAGCTAACATTAAACCATTGCCAAGCGGATGTTAATTATTAGAAAAACTAATTATTGGTTGTGAAATGTTGAGCTTTTAATTCCTAAATCAATACATTTTTCAAAATTGAAGTTAGACTCTAAAAGTATTCTATCCCGATATTATGCACTGTATATTTCTTTTTACCAAGGTAAAGAAGTGATGTTGATTTTTGTAATCTCTATTATATCCTACCTCAGTCTTCATTAATTTGATTTTTCTCAAAATTGCTAATTTAATATACATACAATTACTATCACAAACAAAACATAAAATATTACTGTTATCTTTAATGATCCTAGTTAGTTAGTTAGCTAATATTATTTTTAGTTATGTTATTTTTTAATATTTACTGGATAATGTAAATATTTTACGTTTTTAATTTATTTAAATTATAAAGTAAGTTTGTTTCATCAAAAGTTGATACTTAAGCCAATACATTACCTTTCTTTTGAAACATACGAGTAATACATTATTTTCTAGCACATGTATTTTATTTCATAAATACTACCTATCTGCTATAAAATATTCATCCCAACCCAAGTCTAATTCATTATAAAGTATTTTTTTATTTTCTTAGCCTGTTAAATTTAATGCATAATTTGTAACCTAGAGAGTAATGGCAAATGAATAGGGCCTTGAGCTCTTGGCCTCATCATAGATGAACTTGATATTTTGAAAAATAATTTTAATGTAAATGCGAGTATCAAACATAGTGTTTTTCTTATATGGCTGAGCAATAGACTTAAACAAAGTGTCACATAGTTTCCCCTCCACTTTGCACTTCAAATTCCATCCATCCATCCCCATCACTGCAAAGACTTCAAAAAACAATACAACGCAATAAGTAATAATTATGTATGCTGTGTGAACAGATGGACAGCTAAAATGCAATGAAGAAACTGAAAGTGCCTTGGATATTATGTGGCAGGTATGTATTATCAATTTTAAAAATTGTAACTACATAAAAACAGCAGTAACTACTTTTCAGTTCTAGTTCTACAGTCTACACAAAGTCAACACACAAGACACTTTAAAAAAGAGGTTCTCTATTCAATTTTATTTTGGTGAAATCCATTGAAGACTTGCTTTTATAATATTAGGGAATCATGATACCTACTTTGAAAATTTTCAAAGTATTTTTTGTTTTCTGCTGCATTTAGCATCCAAATCAACCATCATCATATGCCTAACCATTTACACAACTATGTTGGGTCGTCTTCCAGCCTAACCGGATGTGGCTACCTTTTACATGAACCGACTGTCTATCTTATGTCCACAACTCAGTACTGGTAACCAACTACTTGTGTATTATTCTCAGAGATCAACAAATGACAGCCGGGACCAATAGCGTAATATGCTATTTGAAGTATAAAGAGATGGCATTTCATCCGCAGACTAACTCAGTTTAAAGTTTAGCCTGTGCAGCTGTAGTGCAGACACTATTCAATCACTACATCAGATAATTCCAAAATCAAAACGCATTTATAATTTGTTAACAATGTTTTGCATTTAAGTCTGGCCGCAAAAAAACTGAATAGTTAAACAAGCTTTTATAGCAATCTCAATTTTTCTAATTAACCATGAAGAAATAGAGCTTGATCCCACTCATAAATCTAGATAGAATTAGAAGAGATGCCATACGTGATACAATCCAAAACTATTTGTAACACACTGGTAACAATGATTCACCTGAACATTTTAATTACAAAATTTTATAAAAATCTCAGGGTACCTACCTACCCTGAGATTTTTATAAAATTTTGAAAATGTTAGTAGCATATTCAATAGTTATTTCACAATGCTGCGTAACTGTTTAAAACTTACCCATAACTTGGACTCGGCAAATAGCGCAGGTATCACACTCGACGTCCCAACTCCACATGGCTACTGCATTCCATTTTTTCAAAGTAAACATCTTATCTGGCTTCTGTCCATCGTTGTCTCCTCGGTCCAGGGCATCACAGTCTTCTCCAGACATTGTAATTAAGTGGATTTTAGCCGAAATCGAAATATATCTGATTCACTTTGTTTTTATTTACAATCACGCATGAAGTTTATGACTTGCGTTTTCGTGAAGATAGCTTTATGGTTTTTCGTAACTTGTCACTTGAAGTGTACCATTTATTGGCACATGTGAAATAAAGCGAAGAAAAACTAAGGATAAGCTCAAGTTTATTAAAAATACTGTATTTCAATATTGTTGTAATAAAAGATAAAACCTTTTAATCAACGACGATATATTCTTTTATTAGTGTTTTGTCCTTTTGAGATTGTTTATTTTGTTTTCCATTTTCTAACTTTGTAAACACATCTAGAATGTCAATGTCAGTTCGCGTTCGTGTTCGTTGGAGCCAACGAACACGAACGCGAACTGACATTGATCTGTGCTCTATAACTATGAATGGAGCCCTCCATTCATAGATATAGAGCACAGATCGCGCATTTTCTGCCTAGAAATTACCATAATTCTAAGAAAATTCATATAAATAAATTGTTGTATACCTGTGTATACTGTATACCTACAGTAATTTAAATAGCATGGAAGTAAAGAGAGAGCGGTTGATAATATATTTTATTTAACAATTAATTAAAAGCTAGCTAGAGAATTCTCAGTTCATGCTTTACGTCTATGGTATAGAGTAGCCCGCGAAATTCAAACTGACTATTTTATAAGTTTCAGATCGATGTCAGAATAACTTGTATAAATAGTATAATTTTCCTTAATGATCCATCAAGACCCCGGCAGGCTCTGGCCCTCTATGGGGGGCCCGTCAGATTGCTGACAGCTCTTTGAAAAATGAGACGCGCGTGTAACACGACGCGCCGTCGACCCGGGCATGGTCTATGATTAGACAGCAAGTCACCCATTACTCGCCATCTGTATGCATCCGCGCCTGCGGGGGCTGGAAATCGTTTCTAGACGACCGTTTCCGTGGGCGTCTCCCGCGGCGGCTAGGTCGTGACTCCCTCATGCGTCCCGCTTCCTGCTTTTTTTTCTTTAGTTGCCTCACACTAGTAGTTTCTAATGTATAACTTGTATTAAGTATACCTACTGTACAAACGCCCAGACCCGGAAAAACTATTCGTAGATCATACAAATATTTGCAAAAACAAACCTTCGCTAGCATGACTGCTTCGCAGAACGAGGTGACTGCTTCCCATTCAGTCTTGGTCTCGCCCCGCAGCATATGGCCTCGACCAATGATGGACG